>OY978442.1:25144779-29944779 GCA_963854805.1 Plagodis dolabraria | reverse complement strand
ATCGAGAAAGGTATGTTAAGATGGTTTGGACATGTAGAGAGAATGAATGAAATGAGATTGACTAAACAGGTAGGTATACGTAGGACAAGTGAACGGAAGTGTTGGAAGGGGAAGACCTAGGCGAACGTTCCGAAATCAGATTGAAGATGTTCTGAAAAAGGCCAGGTCAGGAGTACCCTAAACCGACGCTTATGTATGAAAGGATTGATGAGTGTAGATGAAGCGAAAGAGATATGTAAGGATCGTAGCAAGTGGAAATCTGTGGTCTCTGCGTACCCCTATGGGAAAGAGGCGTGATTTTATGTATGTATGTATGTAAGTATTTACTTAGTATATATGTAAAAAACATACGGTTGAACGAGAGGCGAGTCACTATTTTTTTTTTTATTTTTTTTTTTTTCTCTTTCTCATCTGCCAACGAGAAATTAAACAATTCTTTAAAAATCGTTTGTTATAGTAACCCAACCGAATAATGTTTTAGGGCATCAGGCGATTTAATCAAAGAGTACTTACAAGACTTTCATTCCTATATTGAAATAGTAGCTAATATCTAAATAATACTGCAAGAGGATCAGGAATGGCCGATGGATAGGTGCCAGCCGGTGGACCGGTTCCTACCAGCCTTTCATCTCGTGTACGTAGGACACTTGGTCGCTAATTATCAGCCCGGTAAATCTCAGGGCGGTAGTTATCATGGTCGACTAATATCGTCTCCCCATATTATTACGGTCAGCGCACACCAAACTGCAAAATGCTCGCGCATGGTCGAGCAAAATTTTGACTGCTCGACCATGCAGGTGGCATGCTTGCGCCTCCGTGAGCAAGCTCCGTTATAAATACTCTGGGTTGCCAGGTGGACGTGCATTACCAGTTTGATGCCAAAATCCGATATTGGCAGACGTCTTCAATATGGTTCATTGGGACTTAGTAATTATCGCCCTTTTGGCAAAAGAAGAGAAACACGAAGAATATGTAAATTAAATAAGATGTCATAAAACGAGAAGATCAGTATGGGTAGAAGTGGCGTGAAAGATGTACCATAGGCGAGTTTCATACATTAAGAGGTATGAAACTCGCCTACCGGAATGGACAGATCGAAAATCGATCAAATCATAGTGATGTTTCTAGCTCAGTTTTATGAGCCAAACTATGAGTGTGATGAACATTGAATAAAAAATAACACAAAATTGTTGGTAACAATGTATTAACAAGTTAAATCATTCAATTATTTAGAACTAGCGACTCGCACCGGCTTCGCACGGGTGCAATACTGATACTAAATATAAATCTGTAATATAGTAGAAAGTATTCATTTAAGTTACATGCTGTTCAGGGCCATATCAATTCATATTAAATGCACAATGTATTTAAGGTACTTTATTGGATAAGGATTAGTGTCGTATTGCTTATAAATACTCTGGGTTGCCAGGTGGACGTGCATTACCAGTTTGATGCCAAAATCCGATATTGGCAGACGTCTTCAATATGGTTCATTGGGACTTAGTAATTATCGCCCTTTTGGCAAAAGAAGAGAAACACGAAGAATATGTAAATTAAATAAGATGTCATAAAACGAGAAGATCAGTATGGGTAGAAGTGGCGTGAAAGATGTACCATAGGCGAGTTTCATACATTAAGAGGTATGAAACTCGCCTACCGGAATGGACAGATCGAAAATCGATCAAATCATAGTGATGTTTCTAGCTCAGTTTTATGAGCCAAACTATGAGTGTGATGAACATTGAATAAAAAATAACACAAAATTGTTGGTAACAATGTATTAACAAGTTAAATCATTCAATTATTTAGAACTAGCGACTCGCACCGGCTTCGCACGGGTGCAATACTGATACTAAATATAAATCTGTAATATAGTAGAAAGTATTCATTTAAGTTACATGCTGTTCAGGGCCATATCAATTCATATTAAATGCACAATGTATTTAAGGTACTTTATTGGATAAGGATTAGTGTCGTATTGCTTATAAATACTCTGGGTTGCCAGGTGGACGTGCATTACCAGTTTGATGCCAAAATCCGATATTGGCAGACGTCTTCAATATGGTTCATTGGGACTTAGTAATTATCGCCCTTTTGGCAAAAGAAGAGAAACACGAAGAATATGTAAATTAAATAAGATGTCATAAAACGAGAAGATCAGTATGGGTAGAAGTGGCGTGAAAGATGTACCATAGGCGAGTTTCATACATTAAGAGGTATGAAACTCGCCTACCGGAATGGACAGATCGAAAATCGATCAAATCATAGTGATGTTTCTAGCTCAGTTTTATGAGCCAAACTATGAGTGTGATGAACATTGAATAAAAAATAACACAAAATTGTTGGTAACAATGTATTAACAAGTTAAATCATTCAATTATTTAGAACTAGCGACTCGCACCGGCTTCGCACGGGTGCAATACTGATACTAAATATAAATCTGTAATATAGTAGAAAGTATTCATTTAAGTTACATGCTGTTCAGGGCCATATCAATTCATATTAAATGCACAATGTATTTAAGGTACTTTATTGGATAAGGATTAGTGTCGTATTGCTTAAAATTGCATCGTAAATAAACTATAATTTCTCGTTAAAAGTAAGGAATGAAAAATGGTTATTATGGGTTACCCCTAAGAGATACATATATCATCGCGGACTTTTTTGTAGCCCTTTTTTAAGGTGTACAATACTGTAGTACATTTTTTTGATCTATCTCTGACAGGGATTGCAATATAAGAGCAAAAAAGTGTTTATTTACGACATCACATTAGGAACCTCTAAAATTATCAGTGTTTTTCCACTATATTATGCATGCATTATACATATACATATAAACCTTTCTCCTGAATTACTCTACCTTTTAAAAAAACTGCATAGAAAACCGTTACATAGTTTTAAGGATCTAAGCATATATAGGTTCAGACAGACAGCGGTAAGCGATTTTGTTTTATAGTATGTAGTGATAGTGAAGATAAATCCGATATCCGGAATGCGGGTAAAAACATTAACTGAAATGGCATTTGACTGTTCAGGGGCGTGTCCCACTTTTCCTATATTGCAAAACCGAAGTAAGCGTTTGGTATTATATATATGTTTATGGTATATATATATAAGGTGACTATTAATTCATCAACAATACTGCGGGGGATGGTGTAGAATCGATAACTGAATGTGATCCACTCATAATTAATTTTCACATAAACAAAATTAATACTAACTATTGCCTAAGCTGTGGCGCGTTGACTTTGAGAATGATAGCGACGACAACACTCGCGGCCGCCGTGGACTAGACTCACACATACACACACGTTCTAGGTATTCTAACGCATTGCGATGGCAATGAACTCGGTAGGTATAATTCAGCTGTTTCTTGTTTGACGGACGCAGAAGCGGTAGCAATGGCGAGGCGGTGCGGGCCAAGTAGGTATTAGATGGTAAGTAATAAGATGATTGATCAAAGTGGCGAGGAAATTTTCAATATCCGCTACCAGGGTTCACTTTTATCAGATACATAGTTAGGTACATCTCAAAATAGTGTTCACGACAAAGATGAAAAGTCTTTAAGTATTAAACTTACCCATTAAATCCAATAAATCAAGATGTAACGTTTGTGCATCAAAACACTTCACAGGAGGCTCTGACATTTATCATTTGATAATTTTCATCAACAATCGATTTTATTAAACGTATGTTAAGTTTGAGGTAGAATGAAAACATAAAATTACATCCACTTGGCGTGTTTAAAAGTCAATCAAACCTATTTACAACAATCACTTAGTACCTACCTATCACTAATCACTAGTACTTGTCATAGTTATCATCCCTTGATTGTAAAATGTATTGCTGCATTCTCATAAAGAACCATCTTGTAGAAATATAACTTGTATAGTTAAATTACTCCTACATATACTCAACAAGAATTACGACTTTTACGAAGAGAAGACTTAATATAATAAAAATGAATCAACTCACTGAAGTGAAGAAGTAAGATTTTTTTTTACCTCAGCACTATTTTTGTATCGTCAAAAAGTGGAAACACTTGTAATGTCACTTTACTTACTCCGTCTGATTTATATATCTTATTATTTATATGATATTCTTAATTCTGATATCCCTCGCCCTGTCCACTTTAAATCTCTCCTATCACCTATCTATACCATCCTCCTATCTATATTTAAGTAATTTTATAAAATCTAATAATTAAGTTGTAATATACCTTCCCATAACTTTTTATATTTCATATATTTTCTACTAATTAATATTCAATACACATGCTGAGATCGGTAGACAGTTAATTTTTTTTCTGATACCGTACACTGGCCACACAGGCAAGACATCCGAGTGCGCTCTAACCGAGGTTCGGAACGCGCTCCAGTATATCGTCAAAGCATTAAGCAACGATAAGAGCCATTTATCAAGAAGAAGAAGAGTTATATATGTTTCCATCTGATCTATGCTTTTATGTTATGTTCCTGTGATTGCGGTAAAAGAGGGAGATTATATATTCTATTTGATCTATGAGGGAGATTACTTGTTTCGGAAAAATATTTTATTAATTATAAATACGTGCGTAATGTCTACTGATAAATGGTAATAGTGACGGCAAAATGAGTAGTAGGGGACTTTCTAAGAAGGAGCTAGAAGAGCTTCGTAAAAAGGAAGAAGAAGAAGCAGCAGCCCATGTGAATATATACAATAAATACAGCTCCCCAGCATTGTTTATATTTCAGTTCACCCTCTGAAGCATATATAATTCAATATTAATATCAGTTAATCATGTTAGATTGCTAGCAAAGTTATTGTCATACATGTTGGAATATCATATAGCCTAGAACATATTTCATATACATTAACTTATTACCAAGATATAAGGTTTTGTTAACTACTTCCAATACTGGTACTGAACTCATGCCTGATTGATTATATTTCTGTGTCCCGCCTACCCATTAGAGTTTCATTTGTCTACACAAAAGTTTCATTTAATAGCTCCTAGGTTAGCCTTTTACCACTTACTTACTTTTTTTTGTTGATAACTGTAGTGAGGGTGCAGACGAGTATGGTAAAAAAAGCATAACAAAGAATGGATCCTGGCTCTGAAGATCCTTTGCTTGAACATCATTAGGAGCTTAGTGACAGATTTTCTACTTGATTGTGGCAACAAGCTAAACATAAGCATTTGTAAAATGCTCTACCACCATTGAGTGATGCTGGAGCCTGTGGTAGGGTTTGAACCATGAAGCAATTCATAGCTATTGCCATAAGCCATCACTGCCAGATCTGAGTGCACACTGCACTTGTCACTTAAAGATATTTATTTGTATATCTTCGTAGTTATGGTTTAGCACTAGTTTTTTTGAATTTTGTATTTATTTATCTGTTTATGTAATTTGAATACAATAAAAAACTAGTTTGTTTTGTGTAGGTATTCAAAGAGTTTGTTGAAACATTTCAAGAAGCACCAACCAGTGCTAAAGTTTGGGTGAAAGCTGGCACCTATGATGCAGGAGCTAGAAGTAAGTTTTTTTGTTGACACTCCGTTACATGCAACCTTAAGTATACTTTTGTTATGCATTATATGACATGATAATTATATCATGTCATATAATGCATAACAAAAGTATAATTAAATTATAAAATATGTATAAACCCAACCACTGTAAAAAAACTCACTACACAAAATTCTTTTTGTATAAATATTTTTTTTTTTCTTTTTGGATTCTTCTTTAACTGAATATTTTGGAATATAAAATGGACAAAAAAGTTACTGCTAAACTAGTTAAATACCCTATTTGCTGTAAATGTCAAAAGATACTTAAGACTAAAGAGATACTACGCTGTTCCTGCTGTAAAAAATATTACGATATAAATTGTGCTGAAGTGTCGAGCACAAGATTTAATATTATGGAAAAATCTAAAAAGGAAGGGTGGAAGTGCCGAACATGTTATGATAAGGATAACGGACCAGCGTCGAGTCAATATACCGATACTCCTTCCTCTTCTAACGTGACAAAAAGAAAACTTATGCATAAGACAGTCTTACTCACGCCATTGCATAAGTCGGAAGATGAGGAGTCAACTAGTACCGATGACGACCTTCATAGCATGCCAGACATTTCTACATCTACTTTACAAAATGAGAAGGAAGTAGAATTAATGAAAGAAATAACACAATTAAAATTAGAATTACAAATAGCACACAAATAAATTGAAAATTTAATGCTAGAAAATAGTGAAATTAAAAAAACAAATTGTTGAAAAACACAACCTTGCTACAAAATGGAAAACTCTTTTTACAGAAGCGATAACTACTCCTAAAAAGCGAAATTCCTTAGCTAAACAGTGTACAACATCAAATAAATCGGCTAAAAATATAACAAAACGAGCAATAGAGTTAGATGATTCGAGCTGTAGTACTTTGGAAGTAAATAATACGACTAAAATATCACCAACTACTATTAAAAATATAACAAATGAAAAAACCGAAAACCTTAAAAAGAATAAACTACCAGCGAATGCCGAACGAGAAATGAAAATCAAACATAAATTGAAGAAAAACAACGTAGTGATATTATCCGATAGTGTTGGCCAAGGAATAGCGACAAAAATAATAGAAAAGACGAATTCTCAAGTGCATAATACCTGCAAGCCCGACGCAGGATTTCAAGAAATATTTGAAAATTCCAAAAATAAATTCATAAATCTAGACCGAAACGACACTGTAGCATTACTTATTACAAAATATGACAATTTGATTTATTATAACAAACGAGAGTACATCAAACTATTAAGCAGTATATTAAACGAATCGGAAAGGAAGTTCAATGTAATAATCACAGGCCTGTGCTATAACAGCACGCATGATGAAGACATATATAATATTAACATGCAAATAGCTAACTTGGCAAAAGTTAATGAAAATGTTAAGTATGTAGATCCAAATATAAGATATGAAAATACGAAAAACTTCTTAACAATGAAAAATTTTGTAACGGATAATGTAATCAGATGCATTGAATATAAATGTTATGCAACATCTTCTCTACGTTTCATCAACTGCCACGAGCAGCACTCTGCAATTAACATCAAAAGCCCAAATTTTCCAACAAGCCAAAGGCAAAGTCAAAAACGATAATTTTACATGCTAATGTTCGAAGCATACATAGAAAATACTTAGAAATAGAAAATATAGCGAACGAAATAGACTGTGACGTACTATGCCTGACGGAGACTTGGGGTAAAAATCACCAGATGCAGGCGATGAGCATTGAAAACTATACACTGGCGACTTGTTATAACCGAGTATTTTTTGAACACGGTGGGACGGCGATATATATAAAGAACACTTTAGATTATAAGGTTAGGAATGATTTAAACAAATTGTCTTTCGAAACGAATTGTGAATTAGCAGCAATAGAATTAAAACCTTCAAAAACAGTTATCGTTGCACTATATCGACCTGATTATGATATAAATCTATTTTTTGAGATATTATATAATCTTTTAAATAAAATTAGTCGAGAGAATAAACAAATTGTAATAGCAGGAGACTTAAATTTAAATGTTCTAAAATTAGACAAAAATATAAAAAAATTAGACAGAATTCTTAAAAATTGTAATTGTGAATGGGTATTAAATGAACCCACTAGAACTGAAACAAATAAAAACAAAGTAACTAGTTCAACTTGCATAGATAATTTTATTGTAAATTTTAAGGATTGTAAAGGATCAGTACTCGGACATAAACTTTCTGATCATAATGTAATGAAACTGGAATTACTAAACCAAATTAACTTACCCGAAAATACAGTATATATAGCGAGAAACTTTTCTATTAGTAATCTTAATTACTTTAATTTTATGATCAATAATAACTATACTAAAATAAAATCAGAAATTTTAATGGCAAACGACGCTAACGAAAGAATGAAGATTTTACAGGATGCATTGACTCATTTTTATAACATCGCTTTTCCAAAAGTAAAAAAACAAGTGAGAAATATTCAGAAAAACTGGACTACTTTAGGTATTGAAACAAGTAAGAACAATCTATGTAAATTGGAATTACTACAAAAGCATCATCCCAGTAAACAAACAAAATTAAAAATAAAACAATATAGAAAACTTTTCAAAAAAACTATGGTATTTGCAAAAAAAATACAATTAAGGAATAGAATAAATAAGTCTAAAAACAAAATAAAAGAATCTTGGACAATTATTAATGAGCAGGTAGGAGAAAATAAGCGACCAAAGTCCAAATCTAATATCGAATACTTAAAAGATGAAACGGGAAAAATTATTACAGAACCTGAAAAAATTGCAACTCTATTCAATGATTTTTTTCGGAATATTGCTCAAAACCTGACCAGGAAACTAAATATAAACGTAGAAAATTGCTTAAAATACTTAGATGCCTTAGATAAGCCATTCACTACTTTTGCGTTTCACCCATTATGTCTCGAAGAACTCAAAAAGATAGTATTAAACATGAAACAAAAACCCACGTTAGATATTTTCGATATGAGCACAAGGACGTTAAGAAATATTGTAACAAATAACGATAATTTATTTGAACTAGTATTTATTGTTGTGAACTCATGCTTAACTGAAGGTATATTCCCAGATATACTAAAGCTGGGTAGGGTAATACCGCTCTTTAAGAAAGGGGATGTCACAGAGCTTAGTAATTACAGGCCAGTGTGCATATTGCCAACTCTATCAAAAATATTAGAAGCTGTTATCAAAGCTAGAATTGTTAAATACTTCGAAAACAATAATTTATTTACAATAGCACAGTACGGATTCAGAAATGGTCGATCGACCGAAATGGCAATAAGAAAGGTAGTCTACTACATTCTTGATTCCCTAGATAGTTCAAATAAATGCGCGAGCGTATTTTGTGACCTTTCAAAGGCTTTTGATTGTTTGCGTCATGACATATTAATATTAAAATTACAGTTTTATGGCTTTCATGGGGTTGAACTTAGTATGATGAAAAGTTATTTAAATAATCGTACTCAAATTGTGTCCGTTAATGATCGAAACTTCTGGGGCGGGAAATGTATCGATAGGGGTGCCACAAGGATCTATCCTGGGCCCTGTATTGTTTTTAATATATATTAACGATCTTTGTAAAGTGCTGCCAACGCAGGCGGATTTATGTTTATTTGCTGACGATACACATATTGGTCTGAGAGATAAAAGTAAATCAAAATTAGATGACAAAATAAATAGTGTTATGACCTTACTAAATGAATGGTTTGATGCCAATGGTATAATTCTGAACTCAGATAAAAGCATTATAATGCATTATCAATCACGGCTAGGCATTAATGGTAATGAGACTGAAGAAAATATATTTTTAGGATACACAATAGACAACACAATTAATCACAAAGCACATATTGATAAAATTTGCAAGAAAATGGCGAGCGGTAATTACGCTCTCTTTAAACTTTAACCCTTGTTAGATAAAAAATCCCTAATATCCGTGTACTATGCATACATACATTCAATAATAAGATATTCCATTACTGTTTGGGGTAATGCTACAGAGGTAACAAGAGTTCTCAAATGTCAAAAACGTTCAATAAGAACAATTAATGGGCTGAAAAAGCGTAGCCCCGCAAGGGAGCACTTTAAGAAAGACAAAATTATGACAGTTGTTTCTCTTTACATCTATAATTGTTTATTAGAAATTCATGAAGATAGGAATATTCCAGAAAAGCAGGAAAAAGTTCTACCTTACAATCTGCGTAATAATGAAAATAGAATCATAAAACATAATGAAAGTCTGGTTGTACCAAAAATCAGATTAGCTAAAGTCCAGAAACAAGGTCTTTATTCGAAAATACTTATGTATAATAAATTACCAAAAAGCTTGACCACCTTAAAATACAGTTTATTCAAACTAAAACTTAAACACTTTTTTGAAAACAATCCCTTCTACACATTAAAAGAATATATGTCAATGCAGCTTTTAGAATCTTTGTTCTTAGGACAAGTGCAAACGTGATAACTGCAAATTGTATTTAACTATATATGAAGTGTAAAATATTATATTTTAATCAATTATTTACATAGACGTAATCAGACTTTAATTTAATATATCTAAGTAGTATAAATATGTTTATATGTACCTTGGACTTGCCTGTAAAAAAAAATTACTAAAGGGCCAATAAAACTTTTATATCTTTATATCAAAGCAAGAATAATTATTAAATCAGTTCTTCAACACCAAATATCTGGTGCTGTAGCTTGTAGGTTATATATGTATAGCATATGAATATAATCTCCAAGTCCTCTATAAAGCTTTGGCTTTAGTTTCATGGACAGTCGCCTACATGATGCGAGTTGTGAACTCTCCAATTAGTTACTAAACATGGTGATTTTCAGAGGAAGACAACTCCGAGCGAGGCAAGCTATATAAACCTGTGTCGAGGTTTGACGACAAGCGTGGTTCAGAGTCAGATATCATCAGGAACCTCTCGCAGAAGTCAGAACCTCCGAGCCGCTTACGTTCCAAGCAAAAAGGCCAGGACAAGAAGAAGAGTAATCTTGAGCTATTCAAAGAAGAGCTTAGACAGTGAGTTGTTAGCTAACATAATAGGGTAATCCGTCATTGTATCGGCCCCTGCATGGTATCGGCCTTATCGTTTAAATCAGTATAAATTGAGTATGGTAACATTATCGCACAATATTTTTGGCATAAAATGTTTGGATGAAGAGTGCCCTATTTTATGAGTACATTGCTTATTACCTGCACCAGTGGATGATGGAAAATAATATTCCAAAATCCATTCTTCTGTTAGTTGACAACCACAAATTACACCTAACTAAAGATTTGAGTTTTTTCTGTAATCAAAATCAAATGAACCTACGTTCTTCCTCCAAATACAACACATATTATGCAACTGGCAGTTGTCAGTGTATACCGATAATAAAAAAAAATATATATATAAATAATCTGTAAGAGCTTAGCAGGATAGTGAGGAAAATTCACACAAGACATTAACAAAGGTAACATTATTTTTTAAACCAAGCATTGAAAGAAATAACGTCAGTCAGTAAGTTCAATTTATTATAAATACTGAAAAGCACGAAACTGGATAATTTTATTTTAATATTTTAAATTTTGCAATAACTAATCCTCACAGCATTGAGATATTGTATATTGAGGTCAATGCCTCACAGTTGCAATATCGCACATGACTATAATTTTTCTGTTCTTCTGTTCTGTGTGCTGATAGTCTTTGATATTGAGAAACCATACCTCAGAAGTAGTCTAGTGCTGCATGTTTGAATAGTTTGGTTAGATGATGTAATTAGCTTAAACGGTGTAAGCGAACTTTTTTCTTCGAAACATTATCCTACAAGCGTTGTGGCGCTGCGTGTTTGGATCGTTTGGTTCGACGATATAATTAGTTCTAGGCTGCAGTCCGATCTCGTAAAGCGCTGAAGCGCACTTAAGTTTAAAATTATCAAAAAAGGCAGAGACTTTTGTCTCAAATGTCTTCTCTAGTGTAACATATTATCTCGATGGTGTGGTCTTGAAATGATTTTACGTAGGTTTACAATATCTGCAATGTTATTCAACTTCAACTTTAAGGATATGGCCTCTGCAGGGTTACCATAATTTCGCCAATGTCATGTGGATAGAGTGGAAGATAAACACTGGAGATATGTTGGAACTGTGATGCGTTCTAGATGGTTTATAGTCAGAGCTTGAATTCCAGGTTAATCTAAAACCAATAAAAAACCAGACATACACAAGACGGCACAAAATATTGGTTATAAAAATACTGCAATGTTATATTGGAGACCTGTGTCAATAATTTGAAAGACATGCATACCTACAACACATTCACAGTCACAGGCAAACTTATATTTAATGTAGGAAAATGCTGTAATCTTATGTTTAATTGATGATTTTCCAATAAATTTCAATTCTATATTATACATAAATGTCTATACTATAGTATATTTTTTTTAACAAACGAGTACTGATAAATTTACTGCGTTGCTATTGGCCAACGTAAACAACATAAAGTCCGTTCCACACGAACTCTGTAGGTTCATGTAGGTACATTCAGTTGAGTCTTCGACTACCTGTGCATCGAAAAATATATTCTTTGTTACGAATCAATACTAAAGTTGCAACTTTTGAATTAAGGTAAGCAAAACAAAGATCGTTTGGAAAAAAGTGTTGTAGCTAAGTCAATAAATCGTCTCGTCATACCTACGTTTGCCGACGTATCACTGTAAGCTCAACCCAATTGATTTCGTTTGGTCTTAAGTGAAGGGCTATGGCAGGATATAACAAAAGTTATAACATTTATGAAGTCTGAACTCTTTTGTTACACGGAGTAGCTAAAGTGGATAGATAGAAATGGTGGTCATGTCTCAATCATGTGATGACCAAGATAGAAACAAAAATGTTCGGAATCGACAATCATGTACAAAATATTTTAGAGCAATTTGTTATTGACGTATTTGCAGAGAGTTCATCAGAAGGATGATGATAATTTTTAAGATTACAAGCATTGTAGTAGGATTATTTGATTTATATGTTCTAGTGCATAATATAATTATATACTATTACAATATTGTTTTATATCATAAACGCTAACAGAAAATTTTGTTACAAATATACTATGTATGCAAATTTAAATCATAAAATAATAACGTAATTTTTCTTCAGTAAATTTTAGAAGTATGCTATATGGACGGGCCTCAACAATTTAAAAACAAGAACAAAAGCATTGACCAATGACGGCAATGACCTATCTTACTCTGTCTATATCGGAAATGTGCGAGAGACATACTCAGTACTCGTTTTTTAAAAAAACAGACTATAGAATTTGTATTTTTCATATTTTTTATAAGTCTATATTTGTGAAAAAACATAGGCGTAAACCCCTTTTACACTTTCTCTCTTTCAATCTAATACAAACGAGGTCTAATATAACTGTAACTATTGTTAATTTTGACAGAATTCAAGAGGAGCGTTCAGAGCGGCACAAATACAAGAATGTGCTCCGAGAGCGAGGCGCTGTTGGCGTTGAACCAGTTATGGACATGTTGCCAGATGTTGGCTCCTATGACACAGGCGATCCTAATACCACTAATCTTTATTTGGGCAATTTAAATCCCAAGGTAAGAGGAAAGTGTTTATTAAATTTTCTTTTTTAACTACTAACTCTAACAATAAATACCTTTAAGGTGATTATGAACCTTTTATGTAATTATTAGTATTATATTATGTAATTATTAGTAGTTTTGATGATATGATCACAAACAAATAACATATTATTTTTTTATATTATAAAAACTCACATGGTTTTCACTCATTTTAGTAAATAGTACGGGATAACCCACGCGTATAAGTCAGTTAGCTCCGATACTAGTATTTTCATGGAGAGCTCGGGACGCCCGCGTTGACGTCTTGCTCAGCAATCATTTTATTTTTATATGAAAATAAATATTATTTTATGATACACTGTTACACCATTACTAGATAAGCATCGTTTTTCACAGAACTAAATAAACACTCATCTTAGAACAGAACTAAATTAACACACATCTTAATCTTCTTTCTCAGGTACTGCCAAATTATAGATACTAGTATTTATAGCCGTACTTCTATATCTACTAGTATCTATATTGTGGCCAGTAACAAATGTCACTAATAATGAATATGGTCAGTTTTCAAAACTCCTGCAAACATTTTATTACCAGTGTGGCCGATATACTATTATAACAATTACATACTAGATAACGTTTTTCTATAGAATATTATTTGAATAGAATTACATAATCACTTGTCATTAACTGCCTACCCTTATTCCACGTTTGTGGGGTTGATACACTATGTTTTCTCTAACCACAGAAAAGTATACTCAAGAATATTCATTGTAGAAAGTTTTAGTTTCTGTTTTATGTATTATCGCCCTCCACGCCAATGTGCTTGTTGAATATACCTGCTATGTTTTAATCACTGGTAAAAAGCTCTGATGTGCAGCAACACCATATATACTCTGATTATTAATGTTTTCCATTGCATGTCCTTATAATGTTTTCCGTTCGCGTCGGATAATATGTTAACGTGTTTCTCTATAATCATAAACATATATGTTATACTCGTTTGTTAAATTTAACAAAAACAAGTAGCATGAGTCCCAGCTTAAGGTGTGTTTAATTTTTTTTGTGGAAATGCGACTAATGTTATATAGTTAAACTTAAAATTGAAAACTTTACGAACATACTACTTGGTTTTCTGCCTTGACGCGATCGCTGAAGTTTGGACTGCGTTGGATACGCAGCCTAAAGCCAGAGATGTGCGAGGAAAATGAGCAGTGTAAGAGGAAAAAACCACCAATGGGATCGCTGCTGCTACTAGGAAAATAATTGATTATATTGGTGGAGATTTTCTTTTTCCACCGCTCATCTTCTCCGCACACCTTCAGCCGATGCGCAGCTTTATAGCGTGATATACAAGTTTTATTATATTTTTGGTTATTTTTCTAGGCTGTCTAACTATTGACATCTAAAAGTATATCTTTTTATTGCTTGTGGAATTACATTTGAAATGGGCAAATGTAATTTTAAATTATTTAGTGGTTTTAATGGTAATTTGTGGAACATTGCTACAAGCACGAAAAACTAAAAATTTTTAATATCCCGCCATTGACGTGAGATTCCTCCTTAAAACCCCGTTTCATAGGTTAATCATCACAGTTTAACACTAGTTCGGGAACCTATGGGTTAATTGTATTTGCTGTATTATAATATTATGTCAATATAATAATTTGTTTGTTTGTTTTGTTAATCCCGTATCAAAAACTTACATCTAGCAGGTGCATACAGCACGGATATTCAGCTCTAAGTATTCCTTGATTAAGGTGTCCGCGACCCGGATACTTTAGTAATTAAACCACTTACGTCATATCCATTGTATCAATGCTGTCGCGCGTTCAGTAATTAAGATCTGTAGTTAGTTGACCTGGTTGAGGAATGCTATTATTGACAACTTTTGACTTGACCTTTCGTCGGAATGTCTACATCCACTTCAGAAAATGCTTTCTGAGCTCTCGCTTTATAATTTAAGTCTAAGAGTGTGTGAGGTCTGCACGCATATTAGGCGCTCAACAAGGCTCATTTCCACCTTTACTAATAATAAACGAGAATTCCCAAGGAGTCATTAACATACACCAAAGGCATATGTTACCTCGATATATTGTACTCGCTCTCCTTTCATTTCATAAAGAGTATTGTTTTCATTATGCACATTGCAGATAACCGAACAACAACTGATGGAGACGTTCGGTCGGTACGGGCCGCTGGCCAGCATCAAGATAATGTGGCCGCGCTCGGACGAGGAGAAGGCGCGTGGACGGAATTGCGGCTTCGTCGCCTTTATGTCGCGCAAGGACGGCGAGCGGGCGCTCAAGAATATCAATGGTTAATAATGGATAGTGATTCTTTTAAACTGCCTCGAGTAACGTTAAGCTTTGTTTCGAAATGTCAAGGTCCTGGATACGGTTCCCGGGCCAATTGTATGTTATTGCGTTTTTATCTCAAAGAAGTTGTAATGGTTATTTACATAATCACTTGTGGTCTAGAATTGTAATGGGAGTTAGTATCAGGCCATTTCGTTTTATCACCTTATAAGATAAAAGGGGTTACGATCAATAGGTCTAAGTAGCAAAACCTTCAGTAGCGCGATCTAATGAGTAATAAGCCTAATTAGTAAAATATCCATGTAGCAAAAGGTCCAACTTCAGGTGGTCGGTATAGCAGAACATCCACTTAGCAAAACGTCATTTTTTTATTGTGTACACTCATGAATCTCACGATAGAAATTAAGGGTCTATATTTGAAAACTACATTCAATTTATTTCATAAAAAATCTGGGTCCAAAAGATAGAAGCTGCTTAATATTATTCCCAGATCCAGATTCGACTTCCCAGAATGTATGCACCTCATATCCTTTTGATATGGCCAAGGTATATCAAAAATCCAAAGGGAATAATTTGTGACCCTCAAGCCTTTGCAGCTTTTCTTTGTATTTTACATCAGTGTCCATGTTCAGACGTTATATCGATCCTTCTTCTTTTATTTCCTTCAAATAACATATTCTTGCTTTTGAAATCTTACCGAAAGGCTTCTTGAACAGTAAAAGGGTTAGCTTTTATTAATAATCGTGTTTCGCCCATTGTGCGAAAATTATAACTGCTAGGTCAGCTTATTGTATCTGCCAGAGACTATGCCATTGTCTTTCATAGCAATGTAAAAAAAGTCACTAATTATTCGCTTTCCGTGGCCTTTTCAACAGTTCTAATCCAACATTCCGTAATGTATGGAGAAGCTAGCAGAGGCACATATATAGATATGCTGGCACATATTTGGCACAACGAATAAGCATTGCAATTCAACGGGGCAATGCTGGGCACGCTGCCAACTGGTAGTGGGCTGGAGAATTTAGACTACCTGTGAGTCTGCTATGACTTATAGGTTGTCTAAATGTTTTTATTGTTATAGCTATAGTGTTGTATAAAGTTAGTAGTATTTTGTTTAATAAGTATAATAAGCAGAGGTAAATTGGAATATACACTGACAATGTTTCGGCACTCTTTACTTTCAAGAAGACCCAATGTTGACGCTTTTTTCTAAACGCCCTTATTAAGATGATAATAGCAGCTCGTTATTTGAGTTTTTAGATAAGCTTTTTTATTATATTAATAACCGCTATCTCATAATCGCCATAATGACCACCATATGTTTTTCAAAATGCTGCTTGATGAGGCCAAATAAGCGATTGTAGGTTTCTTGTTTCAAGTCAGATAGTAACGCATATAAATCTCCAATGACCTAAGTTAAATCACCACAGCTATTTAAATCAACATGAATTGATTGTGTAGCTTTGAATGTTGCATCAATAAAATACATCTTATTTTTCAATACCTTAAAGCATTTTCTGTCGTGTGTGGTGTCGAAAGTACTAAGATTTTATTATTGAAACATCCATCTTCGCAAACAAGAAATTGATGGCCGTTATTTCTGGAATTCTTTATTCAAGTATTTGAATTCAATTTTATTAACATTTAGATATTTGCTATAATCCCCTAACATTAAATCTTTGATGAGTGTAGATGAAGCGAAAGAGATATGTAAGGATCGTAGCAAGTCGAAATCTGTGGTCTCTGCCTACCCCTACGGGAAAGAGGCGTGATTTTGTGTTTGTATGTATATTAGATATTTGCGATGAGCCCTGAGCAATGTGTCTTATTGCAGTTAAAATCTGGTACATGTTAAACAACAACTACTAATCCCGATTCTTTCACATAAAAACTCTGAACAGGTTTTGCTATTTGAGGAACTAATTTCTTGCATTTATCCATTACTATGTTAATTCTGTTTATATCGAACTTAGCTTTACAAGTATTCTCCTGAATTATATTGTTTTAAATTCATCGATTTGGTGTTAAGTGTTGATCGTATATCAACCTACCAGCCTATGTAAATAGTCTTCTGCTATATGGGTAGATGTCGCCAACGTCGGAGGGACGTGCTTTCGAACGGATGGAGAAATTTGGACTATCCAGCGCCCTGCTTCCATAGCATAATTGGTAATGCACCAGGACGGTAATCTGGGGGTTGCGGGTTCAGGTCCCGCTGGAGGTTATCTTTTTCCATCCGAAATAATTTCTGTTTTCGCTTAGCATGCGTCAATGCTGTAAAATAATACTAATTATATTGTTTTAGTCTTTGTTGATTGTAACGCTTTCAGGTGCATGGAGTCCTTACATGGGGTCGTGGATACGAATCCCTCTAGGCTTGATTGCTGATAGGCTAGACTTTGACCACTATCCCCTAACATGTTGTTAATCCTTAATGTGCCCTCAAGGATAGGAACACAGCCACACATTTTCTAATTTTGGGTGGTAGCTCGTTAGATGAACATTCGCAAAATAGAAAATACTCTATAGTCTATTTTTTTTAACAAACCGAGTACTGAGTATGTCTCTCGCACATTTCCGATATTGACAGAGTGAGATGGGTCATTGCCGTCATTGGTCAATGCTTTTGTTCTTGTTTTGAAATTGTTAAGGCCCGTTAATATTGAATATTTCTAAAATTGACTGTAGAAAAAATTACGTTATTATTTTATGCTTTAAATTTGCATACATAGTATATTCTTAACAAAATTTTCTGTTCACGTTTATGATATAAAACCAAATTGTAATAGTATATATATACATATATATTATGCACTAGAAGATATAAATCAAATAATTCTACTACAATTCATGTAATCTTAAAAATTATCGACATCCTTCTGATGAACTTTCTGCAGATTCGTCAATAATAAATTGCTCTAACATATTTTGTACATGATTGTCAACTCCGTATATTTTTGTTTCTATCTTGGTTATCAAATGATTGAGACATGACCACCATCTTTATCTATCCACTTTAGCTACTACTTGTAACAAAAGAGTTCAGACTTCGTAAATTTTATAACTTTGTTTTTTCCTGCCATAGCCCTTCACTTGAGACTAAGCGAGTTCATTTAGGTTGAGCTCACAGTGATACGTCGGCAAATGTATGTCAAAACGATTTGTGGACTTATATAAAACATTTTTTTCAAAACGATCTTTGTTTTGCTTATCCTAATTCAATAGTTGCAACTTTAGTATTGATTCGTTACAAGCAATATTTTTAGCAAGCAAATTTACCTACATGTAGCTACAGAGTTCGTGTGGAACGGACTTTATGTTGATTACGTGGGCCAATAGCAACGCAGTAAAATTTTCAGTACTCGTTTGTTAAAAAAAACAGACTATAGTAACCATGCAATGAAGAACGTTTTTTTAAATTTTATGATTTAAGGGGACGCTCGCTCTCGTTTCTCATGGTAAGCATCACACCTGTACATGCCAAAGAGACGTTAGTTCTTATCTCTCGTTCGTACAGTAATTTCTATTGCTACGACACCCTTCACGACTGAACATAGTAGTCAGTAAAGTGTTGTCGTGAAGAGCGGTGTAGCAAGAGGAATTACTGTGCAAACATCGGTAGGCACACTACTGCTTCGAGGCAAAATATCTGACAATCTGGGGTTACCCACAATCATCGACTTGCTGAACAGACCTAACAAAAGTAACGACAGGACTCGTACCAAGGGCCTTCTGCGCGGCTGTCCATATTCTGCCATTGATCTTTAGGGTTCCGTACCCAAAGGGTAAAAACGGGACCCTATTACTAAGACTTCGTTGTCCGTCCGTCCGTCTGTCACCAGGCTGTATGTCAACAACGGTGATAGCTAGACAGTTGACATTTTCACAGATGATGTATTTCTGTTGTCGCTATAACAACAAATACAAAAAGTTGGCCAAGTGCGAGTCGGACTCGTGCGCGAGTAAAACAAAAATGGTTAAAATATGAAGTCTAATGTTGTATAGCTAATGGTACGGCCCCTTCGTGCGCGAGTCTGACTCGCACTTGGCCGATTTTCATATTTAGCATTAACAATGGTGACTGTTTAATTGACACGTGTCGTACTATCATGTAGGAAAGGAGATAATGAGCTACGAGATGAAGCTAGGATGGGGCAAGGCGGTGGTGATACCGCCCGTGCCAATCTACATCCCGCCGGCGCTGCAGCAGCCCACCAAGCCGCCACCACCCTCCGGCCTGCCCTTCAACGCGCAGCCGCCCAAACATCTCATCAACAGAGTAAAAATACTTTGTTACCTTTCTACATCGTTCGACCATTTCAACTTGCCTATTTATTTTTGCTGTACCTACGCATATTTGTCAGACTGGTCGCGGCGATTCATACTTCTTTCTAACCCGAAGCATTTTTTCACCATCTCAAATTATTATTATTGTTTTTTATTGTGTTACTACGCCGTGGCCTTCTCTATATCTTGCTACAGCGATGTGACTGCCCTTGATTCGTTTTAAATAATACTTGATTTTAGAATTAATGCAACTCCTACCATCTTGCTAAAGTTCTTACCACGTTTTTCCTTTTCAAGTCACTTTTCTTAACACTTATATTTACGAATAGAGGTTCTAGAAAGTTTTGTATTATTAAGATAATAAAATATTATAACTAGAAAAAAATTGGCTTAATATAGATTAAATTGAGTTAACAATGTTATACCATTAGTATTTTTTTTTGTACCATTATTAAATTAAAATTAAAAATAATCAGTTATATTTCTAGAGCAATTTTCTCCATTTGTCGCGATAATTACAAACCCCGTTCACAGTAAATTATGTTACATTGTGTTAGTAAATTTTTATGAGTGAATCGTTCTTTTGACGGCGACTCATCGCTGGAGGAAGGTAATTTCTAATATACGCTAATAAATGAATTGATACCCAAAGACCTATATCTGAGTAAATTACTCTTCAAACTATATGCAAACTGAACGTATCACATTTGTCGGACCTACTCTGACGTCACCAGAGATATAATAATAATTAATTGTAGAAACATGCCGCGCGACTTGAATTAAATGTTACGCCACTAAACTAATGCAAAGGCACCGCCAGTCAATCTTTTGAGCTTCCACCGCCAATTGGCGGTCGCACGCAGGACGGACGCAGTCGCGCTGCGCTCTGTCGGACTTTACTCCGACAAATTATCTGAGTTAGGACACAGATAAGCAAGATAGGTTGACTTGTGGAATCTACTTGGATATAAGATGTCCATTTTTGACAGATTCCCCGAGTACGTCCAGGAGAGCATTACCCGAGCGACCCCGAAGACAGAGAATGTTATGAAACGGTAAGGATCTTTGACTTACAACATAATATTACCACCTTATTATTCTAATCAGTACCAGGTAATAGGAATCAAGCTTTAAATCAGCATTTTGCCTGATTATAGAATTTGTAATATCTCTTCTTCCTGTTCCGATCCCAAGGTAGTTGAAGTTGAAACTTGTTTCTTTTTCCTTTATGGTATGTATGTTAATATATTATGCGATAATGAAAAAGTGCATATCATTGTTCGAAATAAATTTAGCATAATATTTTCATAAACGTTCAAAGCAGTTAGGTACCCATCATTGATTTATATTCTTTAATTGCAGATATTATCACAGTCTATAGTCAAAGTGGTCGTGCCTACAGAAAGGTAAGAAATTATCGAGTACTTTGTCTATATCTTAACGAAGCCCGAACTTTGCTAAGCATTAACTATAATTGTACTTGGTAAAAAACGGTTCGATACCGGTTTTTAGAGTTCCATACCCAAGGGGGAGGCTTATTAATAGGACTTCGCTATTAATAAGACTCCGCCGACTGACTGTTGTCCGTGCGTCTGTAGGCCAAAGGCTCTACATAGCTCGTAAACGGAATGAGTTACAAACCTGATATATTTATATTTTTCTAAGTTCTATACAAAGTCACAGTTAAACTGTAAAATATAGGTTTCTTATGTAACGCAATAAAAAGGCACTTTATGAAATATACCATATATTAACCTGAAAAAGTCGCTCACTTACGAAAAATAATTGTATCGTGAGTGTACTCACTAAAAAAATATAATTACAGAAACATCCTAATGCTGATCCACCGCATGATCGAGTTCGTGATCCGCGAGGGCCCCATGTTCGAGGCGATCATAATGAACAAGGAGATGAACAACCCCTTCTTCCGATTCCTCTTCGAGAACCAGTCCCCCGCTCACATATACTACAGGTAAACAAACCAATATTCCATGTCCTGGATTAATACTCTTGACAAAGACTTCTTTATTTCCATTTTTTCCACTTGCTGATAGAAATAGCCTTTGATCACAATCTCACTTATTGTCCTTGGTTTAGTAAGTGATGATGTGGTCAAACATCAAGCCGTCCCAAACTTCATACACCACTGCCGGCGTATTTAGTTTGTAGTCGGGGACAAACCGTTCAGGGCTAACGCGTATTTATGTAATGAACCTATTACATAAATACGACGTGTGCCGTACGAGACGACAAGTCATCGTTGCGAACAACAAAATGACTACAAGTACACCAGCTTCCACACACAGAAAAGTAAATGTTGTAGCTAAGTCAACAAATCGTCTCGTCATACATTTGCCGACCTATCATTGTGAGCTCAACCAAAGTGAACTCGTTTGGTCTCAAGTGAAGGGCTATGGCAGGAAATAACAATAGTTATAAAATGTATAAAGTCTGAACTCTTTTGTTACAAGGACTAGATAAAGTGGATAGATAAAGATGGTGGTCATGTCTCAATCATTTGATAACCAAGATAGAAACAAAAATGTACGGTGTCGACAATCATGTACAAAATATGTTAGAGCAATTTATTATTGACGTATCTGCAGAGAGTTCATTCGAATATTTTTTTAATTTACAGGTATTGTAGTAGAATTGTTTGATTTATATGTTTTGTAGTGGATAATATATAATATTACAATATTGTTTTATATCATAAACGCGAGCAGAAAATTTTGTTGCGAATATACTAAGTATGCAAATTTAAATCATAAATAATAACGTTATGTAAATTTTACAAATATTCAATACTAGCTTTCCGGGCGCGGCTCCGCCCGCGCGTAATCGGTTATCGCGCAAAAACATTAACCTCTTTTTGCGCAGTTGGATAAAAACTATCCTATGTTTTTTCCCGGGTCTCTAAACTATTTCCATACCAAATTTCATTCACATTGGTCCAGTAGTTTGGGCGTGAAAGCGTAACAGACAGACAGACAGAGTTACTTTCACAATTATAATATTAGTACTGATGAACAGGCCTTAACAATTCAAAACAAGAATAAAGGAATTAACCAATGACGGCAATAACCCATCTCACTCTGTCAATATCGGAAATGTGTGAGAGACATACTCAGTACTCGTTTGTTAAAAAACAACATATTATAGCAATATTTTTCGACGCGCAGGTATTCGAAGACTCAACTGAATGTACCTACAGAGTTCGTGTGGAACGGACTTTATATTGATTACGCGGGCAATAGCAACGCAGTAAAATTTTCGGTACTCTTTGCTAAAAAAAAACCGGCCTGGTGCGAGCGGGACTCGCGCACGATGGTTTCCGTACCATTATCTGTATCCTAATTTTACAAGTTACAGACACTTCGCAGTGTCCGATTGAGCTGGGTAGGTAAGTTTGGATGCAAAATACTCTATACTGCGATGTCTGCGATATATTTTAATTGTTTTTTTTTAAAGTAAATATACTTGATATTCGGTGAATATTTCAAGTTTCTACCTGTTTACATTATAATTATTTTTAGCAAATAAACGGCAAAAACCTCTTCTTTTGACCTCCTTAACTATTTATTTTATTTTAATGAATTATATTTACAGAGAATAATATAACATTAAACTAAATATTCTGTGAATAGATAAAGCGTCTACCTGTCACCGTTATTAGTATCGAGCAAGAAACGGTAAAAAAATCAAGTTTGTTGTATGGGAGCCCCCCTTAAATATTTATTTTATTGTATGTTTAGTATTTGTTTTTATAGCGGCAATAGAAATACATCATCTGTCAATTTCGACTATCTACCTATCACCGTTCTTGAGACACAGCCTGGTGACAGGCGGATGGGCGGACGGACGGAACGACAGCGAAGTCTCAGTAATAGGGCTCCGTTATTGACCCTAAAAACAGACTATACTAGCATCAAATAAAAATAAACAAATTGACAAAATTATTATTCTATAAAGATAAGCACGAAAAGATTAATTTGAGCCGTCTTAACCACGGTAGCTCAAATTGGCAGAGAATGTTCCTCTATTTTCCTTTAATTATAACTTTGTAAGCTTATTCATTCAACATTCATTCAACTTCATTCTTAACTATATTAGGACCATGTTCATATGTTTGACAGATGGAAACTGTATTCGATGCTACAAGGCGACTCTCCTAAAGTGTGGAACTTGGAGGATTTTAGAATGTTTGCCGGTAAGTATGCATTCATAATATTTCAATTTAATACCAATAATTCTCTTCTTTCGAGGGAAATTAAAATATAAATAAGTTTTTTATGTTCGATCGAGTATATTATTGGCAAAATTAGAGTATATTTGTATATAAAATAGCGAAGTTTATATAATAAGTAGGCCCATGACGTATTTTGACATCTGTAGTGGGAACCGAACTCCATCGTTCATATTATTTGGTCTTCGTCGATCTTGAATTCACCATCTTGGATTTTTACTTTCACCTGACTGCTGTACTTGATATCCAGTTATTTAAAGTTTTTAGAATATCTGCGCGGAAATCCATAGTTATTGCCACTGGGTCATCACTTCTTCTAAAATATTATAGTGGATTTTATACAGATATCGTACAAATTATATGCTCTTATTCATTTCAATTTACAGTTTTGCCTCATGTACAAGTAAAATAATATTATACTTTTATTTATTAATACTATTCATTGAGAATTTAAATAGTATCAAAAAAGTTATGTATATTGCATAAAACATAAGTATCATCTATAAACACGCCTAGATAGGTACCCATTTTATACCTTAATATGTTATGCCTACTTCGGACATCTTATGCTTATATTAAATATGTCTCCTTGGTAGGGTAAGTGTGCCTATTTGAATTGGCTACTATCTATTTTCTAATCTCTACTACATAATTTCTTTACTTATTAAACTAAATTTTTCTTTGTTATCGTAGTTTCGGGCTTGATAAAAAATATTTGGATGTCTTAGAATGTCTAGAGAGTCATTGCACAATATTTATTTAATTTTAGTGGATTGATGTGGATCTTACTTTATTTCTTAACTATTTTTAACAAAAAGTATACAAAACGATATCTGTTTAGCACTTATTCTAACTTATATTATAATATTTAACGGTGAAATGTAATCTTCTGTATTTAATTCTTTCTACAACTAGAAAAAAATCTAGGTGTTAATTTAATTGTGTAATTAGAATCACTTTATGTCCATTAAAATAAAATAATAAAATTCTGAAAGTACTCTGACTTGAGAGACTGAATTGAGAGTACTTATTACATAGCATTTGCAAATCATTTACAAGTAATTAGCTAGCATTAGCATTTTGCATATTAATAAAGTACCATCAATATAAATCTCGTGGTGGTGGCTTAGCTTAGCCAATTAGAACCCGTTTTGAGGACAGAAATATTGGCTGAATTTATTTCGTATCAATATAATTGCTTCTGATTATTGGATAACATTTTTTTTTCGGACGGGAATCGAAAGTGTAAGGTTCGGGTGGCTGAGCGAAATAGGCATCCGGCGCGATATAGGTGAGTACGGGTTCGATTCCCTTCCGTAACAAAAATGTTTGTGCTCCAGCAACTTGTAGATATTTTCACTCAGCAAGCGATACTGCTTTAAATCATTTATAAATATAGAATTGCTTCTCTTTGAGTTTCTAGTTGTGAATTACGATATTGTGCTTGGCGATATATTTTTTAAACTTGGGAGTCAGTTACCATTTTAAATTAAGCTGGCTTACCACCTTCGACCACAAGATCACTTACATGTACACTTATCAGGTGAGATTGTGGTCAAAGCCTAGCCACCAATAATATAAATGTTGTAGGCGGATCTGTGTGGCGGCCGCCCGTGATGAACCTGTACACGGCCGGTATGCCCGACGAGCTCGTCGACGAGGAGGATGCCAAGGACAACATTCGCGGGACTCTTTCCAACAGGTCACTTTCATCTCTTAGTATACTAAACTATATCCGTCTTCTCATCTCTACTCTTGTCTGTTAATTCAGACACATAATGTTATATTTTTATTTTTTTTTATTGCTGATAGGTAAGCCTTTGACCACAATCTCACCTGATGGTAAGTGATGATGTGGTCGAAGGTGTTAACAGGCTTAACCTAGAATTACTGGCTCTCAAGGACAGCTGCCGGAACACACCGTTAGGTGCTTGGCGACAGATTTTCCACTTGAGGGTGGTCGCTAGCCAGGCGGGCATTCGTAAAAATGCCCTTCCACCATGCGGTGAAGCTCAAGCCAGCGGCGGGATTCGAACCATGGACCTGCTGCGCGGCAGTCCATAGCCAAAGCCACTGAGCTATCACTGCTTCACTTGCTTGTTAACACAGATTTATGTATTTAAGGACTTGTATAATTTACTATATATGAAAGCACTAGCTGCACCCTGAAGTTTTACCCACGTAGAGTGGTAATAAGTTATGATGTGGATGGTGTAAGTTTTCTATTTAATCTAAGAACTTAACTATCTATATATCAAGTTTCATCTAAATCGGTTCAGCAGTTTCAGCGTGAAGCGGTAACAAACATACACACTCACGTCCTCACAAACTTCCGCAGTTATAAAAATAGTGAGGTGAAAAATATCAACAAATAACTTATCTAAGTTCGACTACGGTGGACTTAAATAACACCTTGTTCTTTAACTGCAAGTAAAATAATATCATTACAGATTAAGTGTCGCTATTAATTATCTTTGATTTGATGATTATCAATATTAGAAAATAATAACAATTATCGTTATAAATGTTATCGTTGAAGTATGACATAAACTCCCTATATGTATTCAACCTATGTGTACGGCAACGAAGGAGTTAAGGCATGCCCAAACCTCCCTTCAGAATCAAACTTAAATACCATCCATACATTCATTTGTCAAATAAAATTCTAAAAGGTTTTGGTGAATTACCGAGAATGATCATAATGATCTTCAATAAACAACAAAGAAACTATCTTTTCTTATTGACCGCTTCGTTATTCACTTCCAAATTGAAAAATATATATTTCTTTGGCTAAATGTTTTTTTTTAATGCAGGTTGCCAACCACTCGACTGTTTAATTTAGTGCCTGGCTACCTTATTTCCAAATGAAAGTTTTGTCATAGTGGCAATTTAAATATATCGACAAACTCGACTGATTAACAAGGAGGTACTCAAACTTTCCAACTACCCAATGGTTCCCCACCTCATCTACTTCACGACAGATTGCGATAGATTAATAATATTCGTTACTATTTACTTACCTAATGAATAGCAAATTTTCATTTAGTCTACAGTTAACTTATTTTACGAAAATTGAATTTTTGTTAACAGCATACTACTTTTATAAATTCCAAACCAATGTAGATAATACTTCCAAATACTATTTATTACAAACTTGTACAATTTCAAACTAGTACTTTTCGCTTCGAAGTCTCTTGCCAGAATGACCATTCGACGGACTGACTTAGTTTTGTTATATATTCTGTTTAGATATGTATTTCGGAATTATCGAAATGATCTGCAGCTCATTACGATGTGAGAAACAAAAAGATTTTTATGGCATTTCTTTGTGTCCTATAAGTATCTTCGATCAGTTGATTCTAGGCAGCACTGCCTTCTACCGAACATAACCCAATTTTAACTAATGGTCCCTCCATTAGTCAACATTGGTAGTCAGCTTCTTTAAAAAAGAATAAGTGTTAGTGACCGGAATCTTGTTACGAATAGATTTTCTCAAAGACGGAAAAAATGCGGAATCATGCGAATGCTTAATATAGGCTTTTTTGTACGAGTACTACACTTGTTTGTAAGAGTGCTTTCGTCTCTATTTTAAGCTTAAAATTGTACAGGTAGTAAGTTTAACAATTGTGTAACTGTATGCAACATTTTTTTTAAAGTTCTGCATTACACTGTACTGCGTTCGCCACCCCAGTATATATCTTACTGTATATATTGGATTTTGACCATACAAGTACGATGCCTATCTGGTGTTTGGCGGTGAACTCTACCTATGACAGATTGCGTACTTCTGAGACATAAAACTAAGTCGTATGTGCCTGTACATTCACCCGCCATACCTTTCAAACCGGAACACAGGAATATTTCCCTGGAGGCACTCGTTCTACTGCTACTTAATCTTTACGGGTTGCGTCCGCCCAGTATATAACTGCAGCTGTGTGTAGTCACGTGCATGTCGCTGGTACTAGGTATGAATGTGTTATATGGTTGTGTGTGTGTGTGCACTGTGCAGCCAGCGCGACCGGCTGGAGGAGTTGATCCGTTCGCTGAGCCCGGTGCGCAGCGCGGTGGGCGCCGCCATGGCGTGGTGCCTGGAGCACGCGGAGGCGGCGGGGGAGGTGGCGCGGTGCTTGGCCGAGGCGCTCTGCGGGGACACCACGCCGCCGCACAAACGGGTCGCGAGGCTCTATCTGCTCTCAGACATACTGCACAACGCGCAAGCCAAGCTCACCAACGCCAGCGCCTACAGATCTGCGTCAGTATCTTACCTTACTTTACCTTCATTGTCACATATTATATATTTTTTATTATAATTAAACTACGCATTACAGACTCTAGGTCCGTACTCTTTTTATTATATACACATATTATATTAACTCCATTTACATTGGTTTATTTTGGTGGTAACGGGTTTTAGCAACGAATGTCAAAAAAATAACTATACTCCACCTGAGGTTTTCTCATGAGTTCTCGGGCTATAATTGCACCCACTTATGTATAAATGTTCCTGTGGGATTCGTAAAAGGTGACTAAGGTGAAAACACCAGAAGGTGGGCAGCATTGCCTTCTGAAGAACTTGCCATGTTATATTACAATTCCTAAGACGCGAGCTGAGCGTGACATGTATGACCAACCCCACTCTTAATGAGGTAGGCATTTTTTCAACGATATGGATATCTCGGCTGTTGACATGACTTAAGATTGCGTTGAATGTCAAATTGAAGTTCATCTTCCTGCCTGAATATGAATACTATCGAATACCTGTGCGAGCGACGGCCACTACCAGCGTATAAAATGATTATTACATTAAACGAGCGCGCAAAAGTTTAAGAGATGATCTTTGGCTCCAGTGTGTTATAAATAAACCAGTATATTTACGTCAGTATTTATGTAAAAATATTTTGTTTTTTGAGGCTCCTAACTTTTAAATATATTATCTTCAACTGTTTTTTGAAATAAGAAGAAAGAGACATATTGATATCATGCTAATTACTGGATCAACAATAAATAAGGTAATAAAAACTAGTCTTTGTACACAAAATATTTTATTTTTTTTAAAATCTATTCAACATTTATTTTTTATTTTTATATTTAATTTGTAGTCGAATGTTAAATTGTTTAATTAATGTAACTGGTCTTTTGTGCCGTTTTAATTATAGATAAATAAATAAATACACTTGTATGGAGACTGGCTAATTCCACCTGATGTCTGTCTATTGTACAACGTTTACTTTTTTACTTATATCGATATAAATTGATAAGATTGAAATTAGTAATGCAGAGCGCTAAGAAATAACTGTAACTCTGGGCGTCCTCAGCATCCAAGGTCACCTGACGGAGATAATGCGTCACCAGCACTTGGCTTGGTGCGCGCTGACCGCTCGGCTCCAGCGCGAAGGGTTCCGGGCGCGAGTGACGCGTGTGCTGCAGGCCTGGGCCGACTGGGCCGTCTACCCCACGGAGTTCCTGCTGCATCTGAACGATGTCTTCAAAGGAGATGAAAAGGTATACACCCTCAGTGCTAGGTGCAATGAGCGCCATCCGCCACGATGCGCCCGGTATACGGAGAAAATGCATAGTAGAAGGTATCAATAATCATTTTCAATTATACTGATAAAATGAGGTTTTAGTAGTTCACACTGGACACTCAAGCATACGTCTCGCATTTAGGGATAGACCAGCCTTCTGTAAAAAAAACTGCACATGCGGCTTTATGGTTAGCCGACGGTGGCGGTGAGTTGCAATATAGGGGTCAAGGGTAGGTAAGTAGAGAGAGAGACGTAGAAGGCAGATTGAATGTATGTGAACACCATCATATTATGTTTATTGAAACAGGGATGGCCTAAAGCCGTTGTTCGAAATCCCACTGCGGGTTTGAACTTTGCCATTGGGTAACAGAGCATTTTTGACGGCCTCGGTGATGCCTTTCCGTAATCAGGTAAATATAATAGTCGAACGACTTGCGCCCAATGTGCAGCAAGATCCTACTCATATTCAAGGGAGTAGAGTTTTGTTTATTTATTGCATTTTTACAAGTGTCAAATTCGATCCATTTTTAATAGTATGTTTAACAACATGAACAGGCCATACAAGAAAAACATGCTATCTTGTAGTAGCACCCTATGTTTGCGAGTCCGCAGTACACTTAGCTGGTGTTTATTTGCGTTTGTTTTCAGTCTTTCAAACAGCAAAAACTGAGTATTTTTAGTTTTAACAACAGAAACTCTTTCAGTTTGTGACTTTTTATGTACTTTTCGCGGGTATGCGGTTAAAAGGTTATCAGGCAACTAAAACTAACTCCCCTTTTTTTAGTAGAATAATTAATGTTTAATGTTATCAATAATCAATATAAAAGTATTTATTTATACTATTTCAAAATTACAAATTTACAAGAGATTTTATTTGGCATTTGCGAGATTTGAGCCCGCGTCCATCCACCCCTTTAGACAATGAGTCAAATTTTTCCTATCATTTTTTAACCATCGTATTGGGATGGAGCGACATCTATAGTTCAACTCAGGTTGTACTAGAAACAAGACTATTTTGCAATTAGCTTTAAACTTGTTAATGATGACGTTATCCGCAGAGCATGCGTTATTGCAAACAGAAATATTAAAAATATTTATACCATATTCCAGCACCACAGCGTATCTGTTCTATGCTTATAGGAAGGCGAGCCAGCACCTAGCGCTGAACCGGAGGCAGGCGAAGTATCCCCAGCTCGTTCGTCTGCGTCATCGTCATCCTGGGAGGGAGGAGCGCGCGGCCCGCTTGATGGTGCTGCACTGAGGCGCCTTGCGGCCACCAGACGGATCGATACTCAATCCGCTGAAGATATCGATGGCGTGCCTAGTAAGTCACTTGTGTTACAGGTGCGATCACCTAGGTGAAGCTGAAGCAGTGGGGCTTCAGGTGAAGCTAGTGAAGTATCTCCAGCTTGGTCGTCTACTTTTCACCTTTACCAGGGAAGGTTGTAGTGCTTTTTGCTAATGCCCACCTACAACCCTCAAGAAGAAAATATATCACCAAGCATGTAAGTGTTTATGCAATCGTCCTTGAGAGCCAGTAATTCCATGTTAGCCTGAACAACATCTTCGACCGTATCATAACATACCATCGGTGGTTGACCACGATCACACCTGATGATCACTGAGAAGCCTTTGAATAGGTTAGCCCTACCAGTAATAATACGAGAAAATGAGGGACAGTCCCAATTTTGTGAGGATATCGACAAAGTTCTCAGTAAATTGTTTTTGTATACATTATTACACTCTTAAACGAGTATGTATCTAATGAAATTATGCATTTTTATTTTATTTTTAGCTGATATTGGCCGGATTGTAGTCAAAGTCAGAGTCAAAGTCAAAATCATTTATTCAATTTAGGCGTCTACGACGCTCTTATGAGGGTCAATTACAAAATTTAATATTGAAATATACTAAATTGTACTGCCACGTTCAGCAAACAAAAATTATAGAGCCACTGCGAGAAGAACGGGCAAGAAACTCGGGGCCATTCTTTTAAACGTTTTTTAACAATGTGTTAAGTACAAGTGGTGATGTGTTCGAAAATGTTGTTAAGGATAACCTAGAATAACTGGCTCTAAAGGACAGCTGCCATAACTCATCCGTAGATGCTGCTCGATCTACTGGAGGATGGTAGCTAGCCAGGCGAGCATTCGCAAAATGCCCTCCTACTATGATAATAATAATTATAAGAGCCATCTTTTCCTCGAGTCACCTCCCCCCTTTAGTCCCTATTATATTCCTCATTAGACCGCCATGGTATAGATTCCTGGGCATATTAGTCGATATGTGATCGAGTTCAGGCTAGGCCTAAAATATAAACGGGCTCAAAATCAATAACAGGTTGAAAAGAAAAAATAATTTATTCATTTTATCGTCTACGATGCTCTTATGACGTTCAATTAAAATATATAATTTATTTTGCATGGTTGCCGGAACAGACAGATTCTTGCGACAGATTTTATGATTGAGCGTAATAGATAGCCTGGTGAGCATGCATGTCAAACCGATTATTACCAGCAAATTTCTACATATAGCGTAAGTACTGCTAACAATAAATGAACAAAATATGTTTTTGCTGTAGTGGACGAGGACATAGACGGCGTGCCGTTGGAGGGAGACGCGGAGGAAGGCGGCGGCGCGGTGGGTGCGGGGGCAGCGGGGTTCATCCCCTCGCGCTGGGAGAGCGTGGAGCCAGCCGCGCCGAGCGACTGGAGCGGCGAGAACAAAGACTGGCCGGAGCCGCCGCCGCCGCCGCCCTTGGACGAACCGGAACCGCAACCACTCACACCCACAAGACACGACAGGTAACACCCATAAATGTACCCTTATAGATTATTTTACTTCTATCCTATAATTTACAAATAAAGTATTCTAAATTAATTACTAATTAATTAAAAAAATATATGAAACCCGAAACAATGTCATGTACTTTTACGAGAGGTGGATGAGTTCTATGCATGGTCTAAATTAAAGGTTGTCACTGTCTGTGTCTGGATAGACGGAACTGCATACAATCCGGGATTCTTCATAGGAAGCTACGCGTTTTCACAATTGCTGAAGCTGGGCCATTTAAATTCCTTGATAGAAGATAGAGTACCTAGGATCCCCCACCATCTCTAGACCCAGGTGTAGATAGCTTTCTAAAAGGTCTTATTAAGGTAGACCGTCAACCAATAAGTAACATTTAATAAGCTTGTATATACGACAACTATTTAACATCACGCCTGACTTGGCCTTTTCTAATATACGGCATTACTAAAACCCTTTTAACAAAGACGGATGTAAACGTTATAAGGACATTGAAGTGATGGTCGGGGCTCGCACATTCGCCAGACCTGATGAAATTAAAGAAACATCTCAGAGTTACCAAAACGCACGTATCAAGACGATATAGTCGCATCTCTCCCAAAAGACAAAAGTGCCTGCGACGACCTCAAAACTTCAATTCCATGAACAATTTATGATAGATGCCAGTCGAGCAGGGTGGACCTCGGGTCAAAAAAGAACATTGGGGATAAAGACGTCGTAAAATCTTTTCTACAACAAGATGAAAATGATAGCTATAAAGTGCATGCAATGTGGTATGCATCGGTGAATTTTGTATCCCCCTAGCGGTAAAGTGGTGCACCTTGAAATACGATTGGTCACCTGCCTTATTAAAACTACATATTAACGCCTTTCAGATGACCCTCCCATTTTATCGGGTGGCTATGGGTAACAGCAAGGCAATTCCTGGCAGGATGCAATGTGCTTTCTGATAGGGGTCATTATTTATTCACGTCGCCATAATAGTCTTAAAAAATCAATCATACGAGAAGTGGCGGTCTCGGTATAGTTAGAGCAAAAAACTTTTGACCACAAACAAACGACAAGTCGTTTTTGAAAATCTAGATTCAAGTCTTACGCCAACTTAGGCACAGCTTCCGATTGGACTCCATTGATGGACACGTATGAAAAACACAAAAAATTGCTGAGGATATAGGTGTTCGTGATTTTTCAATAGTCGAAAAATCTAATACGCATAGTATGTGTTTGTAGAACTTACTGTGCAGTGGGTAATAAACATAACTAAAGACCGCACAATAACATCAAAGAAATACTACGACTTAACAAATTTACTAACCAAAAACGGTTATGAAGTTAATTTATATGCTACGAAGCAACCATCGTAGTCCCTTTATAACCTTCTAAAAGACCTTGACCTGTCTAAAACTTCCATCTTAGAACGTTTATCCAACGTGGCATTAGTAGGATCTTACCAAATAGGGCCTCTTCCATTACAACGCTATGGACACGGAACCGGCACGGTGAATCCATGGAATGATAATTAATTGGTTTCATCTCTATGAAGTTAGGAGAAGGGCAAGTTTCTTGATGTTAAGCGTCACGATTGCCCATTACAGTTGCATTATAAACATTGGTATAAAAACTGATAAATGTTTTGTTACGGTTGGCGCAGTAACCCACGATCTATGCGTGCACTCTCTAGTTTGACAGTTTACAGGTTATCCTTTGCCCGCTATCTCAGTTGTTGGTAAGTGATGATGTGGTCGAGGATGGTGAACAGTATTATCCTCAAATTACTGGCTCTCAAGCACACCGGTAGTGCTTGGCGAAAGAATAAAAGTCATTTGTTTTCAAATTTCTCCCCTTGTCAGCCCGATAGACAGACACTTCTACTACCTATACATATATTATAGACAGTATATATATTCGAACTATAAATCTAAAGAAAAGTCGTTATTCAAGGGTGTTACATCTGATCACAAGGGTTTAGGGATAAAATTATGGTAAGCATTTGTATTTGTATCAGGATTCAATCAGTTCTCGTGTTTCCCCTGGGCCTGGGACATATCAAGACTTACATTTTTATAGGGTATTGTTTCATAAGGAGGCAAAATATGTGTATCTTTACGGCGTGGGCTTTATTTTTAAATCCAGAGTAAAGCGAAATTTTCTAAAGTACAATCTTGAGCGCAGCAAAAGATTTAAAGGAAGGTGCACGCATGAATGCGTCGCAAGCAGGTGACCATTGGAGACCAAGAATCTTTAGATTAGTATCAGGCTCTTCGAAATTTATTTTAGAAATATGACGACCAGTAATCGGATGAGACTCAAAGAGCTTTGGTGTGCTACTGGCTCATTTGACAAGTTCAAAGACCCGGAGGCATGAGATAACAGACGTCGTCCAGATCTGTGTTCTCAATAACGGTTGCAGCGAGTGAGAAGCCGGTGCGCTCGTCGGCGCATAGCTGATGTAGTATTCTCATTGAGAGGTACGGACTACTTCGTTAACCGAAACAGACGCGGTTCATTGACAAGTGCCGAGCGGTAAAGCAGGATCGAAACAGTATATACATTTTCTATGTATTTAGTATGGTATTTGTGGTCGTCTTTCATAGACTAACCGCCGGTTTCCGGTACGCGTGTCAAAATTCAATTCATTTAACAAGCCGTCACAATTAACAATCTGCTAACTTTCAACTATAACTATGGTTACCAATTAAATATGACGGATGATCGTAAACGTAAAGCAACAAGAGAGAGGAGTTAGAAGCGTTCCTCTTTGTCAAAATACAAGCCCATTTGGGCATTCACATCCAACAATACTATTTGCGCTCGGATTTCTAACTGACAGAGTCCAGTCGTGCGAGTGTACGCTCTAATACCTAAAATGTCAACTTTGATGGGCATCGCTAGTGGCATTATGTAATTTCATTCATTTTTATGAATCCCTTCATCCTCAATACCATCATGATGATTATAAATACTCTTTAGTTTTATAGTTATTATGTCAGTAATAGTTTATTGATAGTGAAAGTCACTAGCGTACGTGAAAATGTGCGTGTTTGTTGTGTAAGTTCATTGATTGTGCTGTCCAAGCGTGCCGCTTTGATTCATCGATTTATAAGTGTAAATTATGGCAACCTTGTATACAGCGCTGCATTCGATGTGTGTTTTTTGGTTTTGCTAGACGGTGAAAAGGAACTGCATTTTTTTTGCATATTTCTTTTCGCAAAAAAGCGGTCTCCCCTCACTTGTTGCTTTTTATCGTAAAAATCGATTAAAATAAAAAATAATAAGCAATATTTTTTATTGCTGATAGGCTACGCTTTGACTATAATCTCATCTGATGGTAAGTGATTGACGTCTGATGATGATGAAGTCAGTAGAGAAGAATATGCAACAACAGCCGTCGTAACATACCATTAGATGCTTGGTAATATATTTTCTACTTGAGGGCCAACAAGTATCAAACCTATCAATGATTCTTAAAACTCCCGCCATCGCATCATGCGGTGAAGTGTAAGACCGCGGTGAGATTCTAACTATGGACCTCCTGCGCATCAATAATACCACCTCACATCAACGTGAATATGTTGTAGCCGCACATCAGGCGCTACACAGAGCATTAAACCATATCTCAACGCCCTTAGCCGAAAGGTGTTTTCTCAAAGAGGGTTGGGGTCTGGAAAGTCCATAACCTATCTTGGGAATGCTTTTGTTGGTATTACTATCTACCCAGCTGCGGTTTGTTTAATGGCTGCTATGGTTATGTTATAGCACCCTATTGAGTAACAAATAAGCAACAACACTATAACCACGTAGTCTTTAGTAATATATTTACGTAGTTCTATAATCGGCTCTGGTTCTATACTCGTTCCTCAAACACACCGCAAGGGAATGGAACACTCTGCCTGAGTCTGTATTTCTGGTTCATTACGGGGGTCTTCAAAACAGGAGTGAATAGGTATCTTCTGGGTAAGCGCGCTCCATCATCGATCGCATCGTCACTTAACATCAGGTGAGATAGTGGTGAAGTGCTACCCAGTACCTTCGGTATCAAAAATACCAATATGTGTTTTTAGAGTAATCATACTTGATATAATTCTATTCTTGTTCTATCTTATCTTTAGAGAATTAGAGAAAAAGTTGTAGGTAGGAATGCTTAAAACTAATTTTACATATTTTTACGATATCAAGACGTTGATCTGCGAATAATTGGTCGATTTTGGGCAATTAGAATTAGCCAGTTTGACAAACTGTTAATATACCGAAAAGCTTTTCAGAAACCCAAAATTGCAATAATTGGCGATTCATTGTAGATTTCACATTAGTGTTGACAAACACTCACTTGAAGTTTTCAGCAACCCAATCTGCGTTTGACAATGGATTAACAAGCATTTAACATAATTTGTCACTGATTTGCGTTTCAGAAACCGGGGGTTAAAGTTATTAAAATCCTCCGAATACAAAATTCCATTGACGATGCAAAAATTTAAACAAACTCTTTGTTTAACGCTTTTGTCTATTATGAAATTCAAATAACACTAGATATGATATAAGACTTATCGCTGGAAATAACTCAAAAACCAAAATATAAAAAATAAATATATAGTAAATTTTGTTGGTTATAGTTGCTTGCTTTGAAGAACTTTCTCTGGTTGAAAAATCTAAGTATAACTGCCCCGCTCACAGAGATTGGAGATGTGCCATATATTTGCTTATAGCTCTTACTCATACTTTACACCTGGTAGGTACATAAATATTGAATGTAGAATATTTCAATAAAAATTTTGTAATCTACCTTCATAGAGCGTCGTAAGGCGGTAGCTAGTAAGTCAACATTCGCAGAATGCCATCCCAGCATGCAAGCATTAGCTTACTTTGAAATAATGTAATGTATGCAGCAGTACAAGCTCTTCGACGGCGACACCGGGCGGGACGGGCGGGACGGGCGGGACGGAGGAGCGGCTGCTGTCCCGCGGTAAGCTGCGTGAGATCGAGGTGAAGGTGCTGCAGTACGCCGACGAGCTGGAGGCGGGCCGCCGCGCGCTGCGCCCGCACCACACGCCGCAGGTGCAGCTGCAGCACTACCGGAGGAAACTCATCAAAAAGGTACACACACACACACACATACACCTCCAAACAAGCAAGGTACATATTCCGGGAGCGACACGCTACTTTATTGCAAAAAAAAAATCAAGGAAATACGAAAAGAAAATCTGTTATAATTGAAAGAAAAGCTCATTGAGGTTGTCCCATTTTTTCAATAATGACCCATCTCTGTTGTACGTGTTTGACTTGCGTTACGTATGTCTGTCTCGCTCATGCACGTGTACAGTGACAATAACTGTCAATAGCGACGGCGATAACAGCCTCTTGCCTCCACGTGACCTTTGTGTCTCGCAGTATAGCATTATACTAGGCGCATTATATATCTTACTATATGACACACATTGCTCATTTTGGGCATTATTCATAATTTCATTTTTTATGGTAGCTGCCGATATAGATATCTTGGATATGGGGTCACGAATTTTGACCCTGAATCGATAGTAGTGTATTAAAGGGCGTCAAGCACTGAGTGGTGAATAATATACCTATTTCATTTAGAGTCAGTTCTTATTCTGTGCCAAGCATTCTACAGTCTTAAAATACAGTGATTGCCTACCAACTTGCTAACCTAACCTAACATTTAATCCAGGCTATCTAATACACTTTAATTGGTATGACATTTCGTTCACGGCGTTGGTCAGTATTAGTCAAACGGATGTCCGGCGAATAACCTGTATTCCCTATTTTTAGGGTTCCGTACCCGAAGGGTAAAAACGGGACCCTATTACTGAGACTTTGCTGTCCGTCCGTCCGTCCTTTTCTCCGTCCGTCCGTCCGTCCGTCTGTCACCAGGCTATATCTCAAGAACGGTGATATCTAGACAGTTGACATTTTCACAGATGATGTATTTCTGTTGCCGCTTTATCAACAAATACAAAAGTTGACCAAGTGCGAGTCGGACTCGCGCACGTTAAAACAAAAAAAGTTTAAAATATGAAATCTAATGTTGTATAGATAATGGTACGGAACTCTTCGTGCGCGAGTCCGCCTCGCACTTGGCTGATTTTTAATTTCCTAACTAGCAAATACGAGATGGTAAAAAAATCCTGAGATAAATCAACCTTTATAACCTACCAACGTCAACCTATGTACATAGTTGTTAGCGATTAGACCGCGACTAGTGATTTATTATATTAAGTTGTCTTTTTGTAGTTTTTATTATTGTTTATGTTTATAATGTCTAATCATTAAGTGTGTAATATTTATTTATATTTATATATACATGACTGTTGGGTAAGCATTACAGTTTCCCAATTCGCCCACCCAAAGCTTAATGTTGTTTTACAAAATAACACAATATTAAAGACAACATATGATAACATTATAGTAAAAATATACATTAATTATCTAGAAGGGAACAACTCCAAATACTCTTGAGCCACTCTTAGAAATTCCGTCAATGTACAGTAAAATAAACCTAAATTCTGGTATTGATGAGTAACATTGCTAACTTACTAGGGGCAAATTATGGTGAATAAATAATAACGAATATAATATGTGCATCATCGATAAGTAGTTTTGCTTGACAGATAAACATCTTGTGCCTTTTAATTTATTACTTGTAGGTAAAAAATCAATCCAGCAACACCAGAAAATACACGGAAGGGATTTAGTCTGTACTTACATACCGGCTATTTCTCCTTCTTCTCCATGAGATGTTTGAGTTTGTCATAGAACATAATTTGTAATTTTTTATATTACCTGAAATCAAATTCTATATAGCCACTCCGGTCTGAATTGAGCCTAAGCCCGACCGGATATCTGGTTTCGCTAAGAACGGATATTAGGTATCCCGACAACTTATATCAATTTCATCTCCAGTAAATATATAGCAGGTAGATGGCGTTATTTATTTATTTATTATTAATTATTACGGACATACCATTTACAATAATTTTAAAATCAAATTTACTTGGTCCTAAAAATAAATAAATTAATTAATTATTAAACGATAAGGCGAATCATATCATTCCTGATGAAATGTATGAAAATCTGTCACAAGTTGCAGGTAAATGTTGTTAAGCTGGTTTAACTGTACTTTCAGGCGCTACGAGAAATGAAAGAGGCGAAAGAAGAGGTGGTAGAATCTCCTGATGTCCGGAAACGAGTGTCCCCTGATGAAGATGCTTACTCGTGAGTATTTTAGTTTATTATTATATAACTGGCGCAACGTTGTTGCTTAAATCACGTCCGCATATCCCCGAAGCGGTAGACAGTGGTTTATAAGTAGACTCAATTCGCCAGCTATGTTCTAAGGTCATTATAAAAAACGCTAGTCGAGAGCGACGATTAATTATTACCATCTACCGTATGTACACAGTAGATGGTCGTAAGTTAACTCCGGGTAACTAGTGAGAATTAGTCTGAAAAGCTAAGTACAGTGTAAACTCCATGTAACGTCACCCGATTTAACTACAAACTTCCTAAAGCGTCGAAATCACTTGGCTTTGGTTGGTTTAGTTTAACTTCTATACAATGATACACTCTATACAGCATAACCATATACTCTAAATAACGACAAAAATTAAGTTGTAAAAAAAACATCCTTTTAAGTTGTCAAAATGAATTTAAACTGCGCAGTTGTGTTCGTCCTTTTGTCGCTTTATTATCCTATCCCGTAATAAACTCGAGTGTCGGCATCATGCATACCGAGATTTTGAAATACCTTCAACTTGGTACCTACGTTCCGCCGCCGCCGTGAGTTTCTTTTAATTCCAATAATATATATTATGATAGGATTATGTCAGCTCTAGCCAACACAACACTTGCACGGTAGATAAAAACCCCGAAATACATACCAATGAACGATAGGGAAAATTAGAGTTACGATTCATTTTTATATTAGCTTTCTCGGTGAGAGCATACCCTGGCTGTGGGGTGGATGACACGGGTTCGAATCCCGCACATGACTATAATTTTTCCTTTCGTAAATTTGTAATTTTTTTAACTTTAGTAATAGTAACCCCTTAAATATGCCATATACTGACAACATAGGTAAATTTGTATGTCTATGGTTGTATTCATATATATCGCTAAATCTTTATATATAAAAATAACGTGTCACGTTGTTTGTCCTCGATGGACTCCTAAACTACTGAACCAATTTTAAATTTGATCCAAATTGAAAGTAGGATAGCTTATATCTCAATTTATAGTCGTAATTACCCGTGCGAAGCCGGGGCGGGCCGCTAGTTTAAATATATATATATATATATTGTCAGATGAATGTACTTTGGCGAGGCGTACCTACGTAGTAACTAACTAGCGTAGATGCCAATACGGGTGTGTATATACGCGAGCACTATCTTCTTTCAATCATCACTGAGTTTTACCCTTCCCAAAAAGGTTTAGATGGAATAGCATGCTTTGTAAATTGTAACCTCGTCCGCTGATAAGTTCGGGCCGTTAGCTAGTTCATTCTGAAAGATATATGGTCCTTGAAATATGACGTAAGCACGTTTGTATGGTATGGCACGATGTGCAATAACTATCTAGGATATACATGATTTCATGAAAAAACGAAAAATCTTCACAACCGCTCTCAAAAACAGCCGTAAGCCGTTAATTGGTCCGCCGAACATTCTGAATAGCACGAAATAATTCCTTTGAACGGTTCATATAGATCAGTTTCAACAAATTTTCCGGTGGTCCTTTACAAGGAGAGCTCGGGAGTCCGGACACGATGTAGTAAAAATATATTTATGTTTCAGATCATCATCCAAGAAGTCGAAGAAATCGCGAGAACCTACTTTATCGCCTCCGCCGAAAAGATCGAGGCATGCGTAAGTTTCATACACTTTATACTAAAATGTTTTAGCCTGAAAGTTCCGAAGAAAAACCAATATTATCCTTAAATTCCCCGATAAGTAGTAGGATAAAGTTTCCGTGTATATATTTACTACTCAAAATAAGGGCCACTAAGAATTGTAGCTGTGCCACGAAAACAGTAAAGACATTACATTGTTTAACTTATGTAACTACAAAATAATGTTATCGCTTACAATGTAGGCTAACAATTGTTTAAAAAAATGCTCATGAATTGCTTTTTTAACTTCATAATGAAATTGGGCATTTTGAATGGAAAACATGAACAAGAGAAAATCACCGGAAAAAGACAAGTACTGTTCCTGTCAATGTTGTTTCTTATTTTTAGTAACGAGTATGTCCTCCTCTATTTGCAATGCACTCCTGTAGCCTCGCACGCATACTCTGGATTGAATTCCTCACGTTTTCATCTGTTATCTCCTCCCAGACACCTTTTATAGCGTCAATCAGCTGCTGTTGGTTGTAGACTCTTCGCACATTCTTTCTAATCCTTCGTTTCGATTGGTCCAAGATAATATGCTCGATTGGATTTAAATACGGACTGTTAGCTGGTCATGGTATTACCGCAATATGAGACTCTTCTAGTACAGCTTTGGTCGCTCGAGCTGTGTGTTACACGGACATCGTCTTATATCAGGATGAATCTAGGAACCACTCGCTGTGGATCTAAATGGGATCACTTGAGGCCTGATGATGTCCTCGATATAACGTTCTGCAGGCACGGTACCCGCGTTAGAAATGGTGAGCTCAGTTTTATCGTGTAACCTAATCCCACTCCAAACCATTCCGTCGGGACCACTGAAACGATGCAGGATGCAGGACTCCGAAAACCGATCTCCGCGAAGTCTGCACAAAAAACATAATACGCCGATCATCATAAAAAAATTACTGCACTTCTCTGTAAAAAACACCCTATCCCATTGATTTAATCCCTTTGTTGAAATACTGACGGGAGAATCTTAAACGGTTTGCACGTTAAACCCTGGTCAGAGAAATTTTAACATCTCGTCGTCTTGACATTTGCTGGTCAGGTGCAATCGATTACGTATAGTTTGGTCACTGACATAGGTGCGTAAGTGATGGCCCCAATTTTGCTGGCTCTTACTGTACGATCCCGACGAGCACTTAACTGGACGTACCGATCCTCATGCGCCGTTGTTTTACGAATACTACCTAAACCAGGTCTTCTTCCAACGCTGCTGGTCTCTTAGAAGCGGTTCCATGCATTGTCGATAGCTCTACGAGAAAAACCCAATTGCAAACCCAAATCATTGTAATGGATCTGGTTGCAGTACCATGTGCCTTCGCATTGGTGGCATTGAAGCAAAACATTAGAACTCAATAACATCCAATTTATTTTTTTCTTAAAATGATGGCCAGTACTTTCATTTAGGAAAACAAACACCAGCATGAAAGAGATCAGAAACCAAAGAGTTCGTAATATCATTATAATGCTACGTATCAGTTACTTTCAGGGCCTGTTTCAGAATGTTCGAGTAAGTTCCGGTTTTACTACCCAGAATAAATAAAACACTACCTTTGCGTTTCACAGTCATCGATTTATCCATCGGTTAAAGCTTGAGATGCGCTGCATGTTAACTGTCATTTTTATCATTCAGTTATTTTATGTGTTGCATAGCAACCCGAAACTTTATTAGGACATTCTGAAAGGGGCCTCAGTTTACTAAAGTGCACTTACAAATAAGCTAGTGTCCCTTGTTTTGTTATAAAGAAGCGTGTTATATATTTATAGAAGCATGATAGCCGAGCGGTTATAGGTGTGGACTGCGATGCCGCAGGTCCATGGTTGGATCCCCGCTGCTGGCTTGAGCTTCACCGCATGGTGGAAGGGCATTTTGTGTATGCTCGCCTGGATAGGTACCGCCCTCAAGTAGAAAATCTATCGCAAAGCATCTAACAGTGTGTTCCGGCAGCAGTCCTTGTGAGCCAGTAAAATTACAGGCACATTAGACTTAACGGGTGCCATGTGCAGTGCAGTTCGTCACAGGCACAAATGCATCTGTTGCATGCAAAGGGTACCTCTTAAGATAAGGTGGGCATCATACTTATTCCGCCACAACTACATAAAAAAAACATTATCGAAGCATACATGTTTAAAGTGCTACTATCCCTGAAATACTAAAAGGTCGCTGGTTATATGTGAAGAGCAGTATCTCGAGCGTTACTCAGCGGCTCCGTAACGGCATGTCCTTTGCCCTTGAGTGATTTTTGTGTACTGTAAATACGTCTATTTGTTTTAATTAGTTCCATTTTTCCTTAACCCTTTAGCTTTAAATGCGAAAATGAGTTTTGCAGTCTTCCTGTTTGTTACTGTTCTGCGAGAGTTCCCTGTTTGTGCGAGACTTGCTTCTAGCTTTAATTTTTACTCGTATTATCAACAGGAGATCACGTACGCGATCGCGATCCCGGGAACGCGAGAGAGAAAGAGAACGTGATCGGTCGCGGGAGAGGGAAAGAGAAAGAGAACGTGAGCGAGAGCGGGACAGAGAACGCGAGAGAGAGAGGAGAAGACGCTCGCCGGCCACGCCGCCGAGCCACCATCATCGCAAGCACGCTAAACATGCTAAATATAAATACTAAGTTAAAAATTTACTCTAAATATAATAAACGTTTAGTGCCTACATCCATGTTTAAACATTATTCAACTTAAACTTTGAAAATCCTATTGAGCTGCTATACATGTGTTGCGATATATGTTTATGTAATCGAAGTACGTAGTTACAAAAACCCTCGTTGTACATATTGCTGCCATAAAGATAATTTAATTTAAACCTATCTAATAAAACTCTGTGGACCTGGACTCCACCCTTTTTGTTCAGCGGCTAGTAAAGAACTACAAGTTATTACAGTACAATTTCTTTCAATATTCGAAATTGTACTGTAATAACTCTTCCGAAAATCCGGTAGGGCTGGTGGGAGGGTAGGTCTGTTAGCATCCGTCAACCTCTGCCCTGCAGCATTTGCACAGCATCGCACTTTTTTCAAAAAAAGGAGGCAAAATGTCCATTTAAAAATTTGTCTCAGTTATATCGAGCTTCTTTTTAAACCTAACAAAACGATCGTTAAAATCTACAAAATAGACGATCTCAGACGTTATTTTAGTTCCATGCTAGAGTTATCGTCAAAATTCGTTAAATTTTAACGATGTTTACCGAATTTTAATTACCGATCGTTTTAATGGGTTTCATACTTGCAAACATCGGTGTAATACGTTTTATCGAATTTACACGATTTTAAATGACAAATTCGATTGGTAACTTCGGTACTTGCGCTGCTGACACGCGCTCTCAGATAAGAAGTTCAGATTGATCAAAATCCAAGCTACTCTGTCCCTTTTACTCTCCACGCGGGTTTACCATAACTGTTGAAAGGGACAGATGACATGAGCGTGTTTGTCGCCGTGCTCTATTTGAGCTCGCGTTAAGGATTCCGAACAGAATGAAACAATAAGCAGGCACCAAACGATTTTGGAAAATGCATATACTCTCGCACTTGCTCTTATTTAACTTATTTTCTTATTTTCCTGCCATTATGCATGCTAATGTGCTAATCAATTAATTATTTCAGCACACCACAAATCTTCCCCCAGAGCATTTCAATAAACTTTAACACTGCTTAGATCTTGCATAATCTTCTTATTAAGGGCAGCCAACTCTTCCATTGCTTGTTTCTTCAACGGTCCGTAGTCGGCCTTCAGCGTAATAGAAGCTATATCATCTTCTAAAACAGTTTTGCGGGACTCCAGTTGGGCCAACTGGTCTTCTAAGTTGTTAAGTTTTGTGTACATTTCGTTACCATCGAGGTTCGCCTGCAGATGAGAAATATAAGGATTAGTAACACTGTAGAAAATTTAATTAAAAATATTAATAAACAGTCGGTCTGCGCTCTTTTAAACGTTACGTATGGCAACAGCCCGTAAAAAAGTAAATGTTTGATGGTTTTGATAACAGCTTCAACTCTACATAACAAGTCCTTTACGTACATAGCTAAGGTATAGCTATAGTATATTTTTGTAACACATTGTTAAAAGACGTTTAAAAGAATGGCCCCGAGTTTCTGGCCCGTACTTCTCGCAGTTGCCCTATAAACTTATGTGCTGAACGTGGCAGTTTTGGTGTATAATTTTATAATTTAGTATCTCCCTTTCAATATGTTTACAAGCACTATCGCGTGCTAAGCTAAAATCATAATTTACAAATTATTGGAGTACAACATTTTATGCCCAAGGCGGGAATCGAACCCGCGTCCTCCGATATCGCGTCGGATGCCTAAACCACCTCGGCCACCTGGACTCGGCATTTCTAGTCGAAATTTCGAGCTCTAATTGTATTACTTTAACCATCATACGTTGCGCGGCCATGTAATCATATTAAGAAATGTAGAAGGGTAGCGACATCATACCGAGAGTTAAGGGTTTGAAAAACATTTCTTTCGATCAGATGAAGTCTAGTAGTCTGGTTGATGACCGCGCAGCGTCCCATATGACGGTTAAAGGAGGAACAAAAATGGAGGACGTTCTAATAAACGTCCTCCTTTTCGGAAGTCGGTACAAAAACACCCAATTGCCTTAATATAACTCGCAGCTAGCCGTAGATATATTTGTATTCAATTATATCGCGTACCGGTGTTTCAGTCATACTGTAGTAATAGGCAGGTATAGCAGACCCGTCCACCCTCACGACTCTATGAAGCTACGGCGCAAGTCAACGGGAGAATTACGCGGAGAGGCAGAGCAGCCGGGGCACGTATCCCCCCTTCGTCTTGCCCCGCACCCCTGTATCGTAGTAGTACCCCCGTATATTAGTAGGATGCAGGAAATGACAAAAAAAAGGTTATACTAACCTGAAGCTTTTTCAAATTGCTACTGGCCTCCACTACAGCGCTCTCTGTAGGTGCAAGCTTTTCTTTAAGTTGTATCAATTCAGTTTGCAGTGCTTTCTTTTGTAATTCCCCTGAAATAAAACACAATGTTTATACCTAATAACAAAGAAATAGGTGTGTGCACCCGCGATAGCCTGCCATGCCATAGGTACAGCTTCAAGACCTCGACTTTGGAATGTAATTACTATTATATTATTGAGGAAGAAAAATTTACAATTGTTGTAAATGAAATTGTTATGATGTACGGGGTGAATTTTTGAGACTTGTTAAAGGTTATAGAAATAATATATAAAATATAAAAACTATATAAAATATTACATAAAAACCTTAACCGTTATAGTTACAAAAAACGTTTTAAGAAACTATCCAACAATTTTTAATATATTCTGAACTGCATCTACAGATTTTGGAAAAAAATTACAGTCGGCAAGAAAATTAATATTTTACCCAAAAACTTTTTTTAATTCCAATCGAACCTTTTTCTTATACGGATCAAAGTCTCTACTGGACCGACAGAGGTTAGAGATACGTCAGAAATTGCGAATAACTGTATCCATACGTTTCCCATTCTACAAATTATACGTTGCGTTTAAAATGTCTTTGTACAATTTGGTTGTTCGTTCCAGGGAGTGTATATCGGTATAAAATATTTAAATAGTACTATAGTATTTTTTTTTTAAATATTGTTAAGTTTGCAATGACGCCTGCTAGGCGAATTACATTACAAAATTACAAATTTACGAGAGAAAAAATTATAGTCATGTGCGGGATTCGAATCCGCGTCCATCCACCCCTTTAGCCGGGGTATGCTCTAACCAATTGAGCTAACATGACACAATGACTCATGACTGTAATTCTTGCTCTCGTTCTTCATGCAACCATCGTATTGGGATGGAGCGACACCTATAGTTCAACTTGCGTTGTACTACAAACAAGACCAATTTTGCAATTGGTTTTAAACTTGTAAATGATGGCGCAACCTTATAAATTTAATATTGTTAAGTTTGCAATGACGCCTGCTAGGCGAATTACATTACAAAATTACAAATTTATATATAAATATTTTTTTCTCTCGTAAGTATTACAGGAAATATTATAAAGTGCATGATGTCGCCGGGAAAAATATTTAATCATATTTTAACAGGTTTTGCAATATTGTATTTCTTCCAAGCCAAACAAATCAAATATGGTGTAGTCGATTTTGTTTGTAACATTTTTCTTTTGTCATCAGAAAGTCGTACTGTCAATACCGTTTAAATATGTAACTTTTACACCGAGCCCCTCAATGCGCGAGTCAAGTACCAAAGTGACGTCAGTTAATTGCGTATACGCATCAAAATATTAGATATTTTACAAAATTACGAGAGGTTACGTTATAATCATGTACGGGATTTGAACCCGCGCCGTCCACCCCTATAGCCGGGGGTATGCTCTGACCGCTAAGCTAACATGACGTATGACTCGTAACTCTAATTTGTCCTCTCGTTCTTAACCATCGTATGGAGATGACTATAATTTACCTCTCGTAATTTTGTTATGTAATCCGCGAAGCATAGGTATATATATCGCAAAATAAAACTAATTACATTAGTGTTCGAAAATAATTATATGCAGAACTAGCTGCGAACTACGGTTTGACATTTGTGTGGTTATGATAAACGTTAATGATTTAAGATGATGAAATTAGCTTATGTACAGGATATAAGTTACGTCTTTACCAAGGTTCATCCACATCCGTCCAGCCGTATTAGCGTGAAGGAGTAAGAATCATACAAACTTTCGCATTTATAATTATTGTCTTACTAAATGCCCGCAACCAGTGCGTGGCTTCGTTGTTATAATTATAATATGAAACAATAAAGTTTTGATCCCGATGATCAGTCAGAGAAGACTATAGAAATTGAAGATATAATTTTTATAGTTGTTTGGTGGTGAATTCTCAGATGAAGATCCCACTTATCAACCTCTTAAGAATCGAAGATTTATTAGCGGACTTATTAGACTTCGTGAAACCCTTGAGCAGTACGCCAGGGTGGGTACCCTGGCGTACTGCAAACATAAATATATTTAAAAGAAATGTTGCCAAGAAGTGATGCCCCAAAAAATTGCCGATAAAAAAAATAAGAGATACAAAAGAACCGAAGCAAATTGATTGCACCAAACGTAGGTATGTTTAAAAGTACAGAGGTTTTTACACAGCAAGATCGTGGCAAAATTTGTAGAGCATACTGGGTCTAGACTTTGTGAGCAACAAAATCTATCTCGAGTTACCATTCATAGCACCTAAAGGAGTAGTACTGAATGGGAAACGCGGTCTATAGAGACCGTACAATACAAGATGTAATTTTGATGTCAACATGGAAAATAGACCAGTTAGCCTTTTTATTCTTCTGTGCTACGTCGAACACTGTTATTAAAAATGCTATTAAAAAAAGGGAGATTCAGATTTTCAATTTTAAGACAATTCTACGACAACTCTTTGCCTAGTCCCTTTAGTCTCTACAAAAAGGGACGAATATCATGGCTCGTTTCAAAACCTAAACTGTGTTGATAATATGGATCGCATTTCTGACGTAGCAGCAGCTTAAATCAGATAAGACGAAGAATAACTTTTACCGTTTCTTATGGTCTACCGATCTCAAGACGAAGCAAGTATAGGCAAGTTATGTAGATAACCCAAAAATCTCACACCACCACAGCTAACCTAGAAACCACAGCTCAATAGTCATTTCAACTTTTATCTTGGACTTAGATTTTAATAGTAAGTAGTTTATGCAACTGTCATATAATAGAGGGTATTAAAACATGAGTGTAGTTTTTTGAAACGAGCCGCAGGCGAGTTTCAAAATAAGATTACACGAGTGTTTTAATACCTAATTATATGCAGTTGCATACACTACTTTATTTAATCCCATGGCTATATTATTTTTTTTTACCTGTATTTCAATTCTCTGTGACTATACGCTTTTCTTGATTTTTCTGGCAAAAGACTAGTCGTCAGTTTCGTAGCTGTTTCTAGGATGTCAGGTGGAGTTAAATGATCAGTTTCGTGGGTGTTGCTTGACATTTTTGCTACTAAAGTTTTATCCAATAAAATATTACTCAAATTCGTATGTACGAAATAGCGCCAAAATGGAAAAAGTCTGTTATTGGTCTGTTGGCTCGGAACCAGCGCAGCGCGTTGCGCGCGCATCTCGCTCACCATAGATAATGTGTACTTAAATTGAATTGAAACCTCCTTGGTCGGGACACATTGTACTTTAATAATTAAAAAATTGTTTTAAAGCATTGTTTTGTTAGGAGAACAATGCTTTAATTTAACTTTTTAATTTTCTTAAAGAAGTATGTACATAAAATATGCCAATAAAAGTCTGTATTTAATTTCATAATTGGAATATTACCGAATGAGATTATATAAATGTGTTTTAAGTATTAAACTTTCATGTTTTCATGCGTGAACTTGTAAGGTTTATTATAAAATGTAATTTTTATTATATGTAGGTATATTTAGATATATTTTTTTCTTTTTTATTTGCATAAAATGTGTTCCCACTAATTTAATTATTTACACGTCACTTATTTTTCGGCAATAGATAACCAATACAATACTTTTGCAAATAAAAATCAACTTAAAAATGACCTAATCTAATCAAGAAGGTGAAAATGATTTTTGTTTTTTTTAAATAGGTTAACATTAGCATGGATAGCCATGTTTTTGGTATCCATGATTCAGATCGAACTGAACTTGTACAACATGTTTGTCCCATGCATAACTTTATGAGACAAAACATTATAATAACAATTTGGTATAAATAAAGCCACATTTTTTATTTTTTATTATGCCTGGTTGTTTAGCCTTTGACCACTATCCTGATGTTTCACCTGATGGTGAGTGATGATGTGGTCGAAGATGTTATTCAGGCTAACCTAGAATTACTGGCTCTCAAGGATAGCTGCCGGAACACACCATAAGGTGGTTGGTGACTGATTTTCTACTTGAGGGTGGAAGCTAGCCAGGCGGGCATTCGCAAAATGTCCTACAACCATGATTTAATGACTGCGCTCCTAAGACAACAACTGGGACCGACGGCTTAACGTGCCCTCCAAAGCACGGAAGCGCTCAGTAGTAATGTCACTAGCGGTCACCCATCCCACTCATGACCTCGGCGGATGTTGCTTAACTTTGCAGATCTCAGAAACTTCGCTACGAGCGTTTCTTAAACCTGCACTGCTGCTACATAAAACTAAACTGGTAAACTATCTACAGTCAAAACCTAATAAATTATTTATGAATTGTAGTTGAAATCTTCAATTTGTCTAATCTTTAATATTTAAAGATTTTTTACTGTCTACGATCAAAAGTTATACAACACAAATCTAAGTCAGTCGAAAGAACAGAACTAAAGTAGAAAGTTTAGAAGATAGAAAAATATGTTGTCTACAGGCAAAACCATTTAAATGCATCACCCGGCTGAGTAAAACATGATTTAAACCTACTATTTTTTAGATTGTTGTCACTATATACCTACAGCCCTAGGTACTCAGAAATAAAACTAATGATTCATATAAATGATTGGTTCATCAATCAAAACTAATGATTCATGTAAATTATTGGTTTATGCAGTAAGGGGACGATTTGTATATCAATGCAAGATTTTTTTTTTATTGCAAATGCATATTAAATTAATGGAAAAGTTACGTTTCACTCCGCGCGCGCTCACTTTACTTGGTTTGGATTCATTGGATCTATATTATGTGCGTAGAATGAAATTGCGATCATAATATATTAACCGCGATTTTCAATTAGCCTTACAAAGAGCGTTGCCTCATATGGCTGTACGGAAGGTAGGTGGTACCTTCCATACAGGGCACAGTAAACAACACCGTATCGGCATCGCCTCTATGTTATTGTGACGGAACAAGCTTGAGGCCCACCTGATGTTAAGCGGACTAACCACTACTTATAACAGATGCGTTTCGTCAGAAGTCACGAATTGCACTGCGCCCGTCACCTTGAGACATAGTTGTTATGTCTCATGCATGTGCCACACAACGTTAACACCAAGCACCTAACGTGGAACACAACGTTAGGTGCTTGGCGACAGATTTTCTACTTGAGGGTGGTCGCTAGCCAGGCGGGCATTCGCAAATTGCCCTTCCGCCATGCTGTGAAGCTCATGCCTGCGGTGGGATTGACCTGCTGCGAGGCAGTCTATAGCCAATGCCACTGAGCTATCACTGCTTAAAACGCCTCTACACATAGGACAAGCTCGCGATCGCGAATTGTTATGATAATATATATAAAATCTAATATATATAACAAAGAATATGAGCGTTAATAAAGTTACCTTCATCCCTTAATTTTTCAAGGTCAGACAAAGTAACAAGTTCTTCTTGCATCACCGCCGACTTCTCAGGTAGAGTCTGCAACTCCGTGGCCAGACGCTCTCTTGTTAGCTCCGCCTAAAATGAGGAAAACTAGCAACATTGAGTTTGGCCAAACAAAAAAATGCTGGTATGACAACGATGTATTTTTAATATAAAAAAAGTCTCAAAATTTGATCTGCATTATAAGAATGCTCTTATCTTGTCGCTGTCTCACTATACCTTGAGCTAATGTTGGTATAGATAGCGATAGAGATTGAAGATATTATGTTAGGTCGAAGTGTGCTCGTTGTCTACTTAATTTTAGAAAATGGCTATTTAGGTAATCCTGTTAGTTACATACGAGTACACACATAACCTAACCTAACGCATGTCCCAGAGGGGTGGGCTCTCTACCTGGTCTCTTCACCTCTTGAGATACCTCTCTTGCTTCCTGTACTTTCATTACTCTCAAGGAGACAAACTGTCTCCGAGCTTCTAACAGTTTGTTTCGGCAGCAGTTCTTGTGAGCCAGTAAGTAATAATGAAATTACAGGCATATGAGACTTAACAATTGTATGTCTCGGGGTTATGGGTGCAGTGCAGTTCGTCAGTGGTATCGAAATGCGTCAGTTATAGGCACTTAACACCAGATGGGCCTCAAGCTTGTTCCGTAATCTAATAACCAAAAACTGGTCCAGCGGATGCCACGCATCGTCAAAAGACAGTTGAAAAGCTCTAACAAACCTGCTACGGATATAACTTATTACAAAATACATTTTCACCTCACAAGCTCGAAAAGGTGTGGTTTATCATTTGAAATATGCGTGGTAAAGTGCTTTTTATCCGCTGGCGTGGAAATTAAATAGAAACCTTATACAAAATAATTATAATTTTTTTTTCTCTCAATATAATTTTGTAACGTAATTGGAGCATGCGTCATTGCAAGAATATATATATTAAAATTATAGGGTTTCGTCATCGTTAATCAGATTTAAGCTAATTGTAAAAAGTATATAAATAATAAAATATAGTTAATAGTCATAGGGGGTGACGGCGGCGCCGACATTGCTGCTAGCACCGTTGGAATGCCAAACGCTGCTGCTCTTTTGCAATACCCAACCCATATTGGTAGGATTAATAATCCCAACGAGAGAGACGAAAATGCCAAAACAAAAAAAAAAACCAACTGATTTTGACATTCACACATATAAACTCATTAACACACTCATCAGTAAGTACATATTATACGGTTAGTATTAATATTTATTAATATAATAGTAGGTACAATAATTTAGTAGTTTTAACTGGAAAGGTTTTCGGCCATGAGGCAGAGTAAAGCAGCGTATCCACCAGATATGTGCGGAGAAAAAATCCATCAAAAGTACGTGCGATACCCGCACATGTAATGCACTACTAGAATATTTAGCGCGTTCGCGTCGCTATTCTTGATGGACCAGGTGTAGGCTCATTGTTTTCAGTACCGGTTGAAACGGCATGACCAACCTTGATGGGATTCTGAGTTTTGTTGTAATCCTCTTATTCCTGGATTTCATCGATTTTGTTGCTTGAGAACAGTCTTCGTTACTTACTATTGATCGCTGTCTTGTCATGGAACTTGCTACTGATATTCGTGCATATATAATGGAGCACTATATCAAGCCTTTCTACTTCTTTTTTTTATGCCTGATATGTTAGCCTCTGACCACTATCTCACCTGATGATAAGTGATGATGTGGTCGAAGATGTTGTTCAGGCTTACCTAGACTTACTGGCTCTCAAGGACAGCTACCGGAACACACCGTTAGGTTCTTGGCGACAGATTTCCTACTTGAGGGCGGTAGCTAGCCAGGCGGGCATTCGCAAAATGTCCTACCACCGTGCTATAACGATGTCATGATTAAGACAACAACTGGGACCGAAGGCTTAACGTGCCCTCCGAAGCACGGAAGCGCTCAATAGAAATGTCACACCACCGGTCACCCATCCAACTCATGACCGCGGCGGACGTTGCTTAACTTTGCTGATCGGTTCAGAATGGCTAAGCAAACTTCGCTACGCGCACTTCGAAAAGTTTAACAAAGATCTGGCTCTTCAGTGAGGTGACAGGGATTAATTCTTCGATTCCTTTTTTTCCAGATATTTTTTAATTTTTTTTATGTTATTTTGACGGAACAAGCTCGAGGCCAACCTGATGTTAAGCGAACTAACCTCTGCCTATAAAAGATGCATTTCGTCACAAGTCACGTCAAGGACTGCTGCCGGAACACACCGTTAGGTGCTTGGCGAGAGGTTTTCTACTTGTGGGTGGTCGCTAGCCAGGTGCGCATTCGCAAAATGCCCTTCCACCATGCAGTGAAGCTCAAACCCGCGGCGAGATTCAAACCATGAACCTGCTGCGCGGCAGTCCATAGCCATTGCCACTGAGCCATCACTGCTTTAAATGTTTATATTTTGAAAGAGCACGTCGAAATCTATAAAATTACTAATTTTCAAATTCTTGGAAAACTTTCTAGGTAACCTATTATTTGAGCATGAAATGACTACTATAATTAATTCAGCGAACTTAATTTGACACTGCCGCTTGTACCTTTTCTATGCAGCAATGTTAGTGTCAGCGACTTCAGAATCACATATGACCTAATAACTTACTTTACCACTCGGACCTGGCTTCGGCTGTAGGCTATATAAATTAACAAAAATGCTCACCTTCTTCAAGTTCGTTTGGAACCTTTCATAATCCTTCATCAGCGTTTCAATCGACTTCTTATTATTATCATATGTCGTCGTGTAACCATCTTTCTGCTTCAGAGAATCGATTTCTGTTAAATCCAGGTCTATATTAGAACTGCTATACTCCAATCCGAATACGATGTCCTTTTCCAACTGGTCTATTCTATCCTGCTCTTTTTTCAGACTCTCTTCATAGATGGACATGAAGGCGTCCATGGTTTCTTCCCTCTTCTTCAGTTCACGGTATTTCTGGTGACGCTCAGAATTGCCTTCCTCGAGGTCCTGTATTACACGGAGAGGGTAATCACATGTTTAGAAATGACATGTAGTGTTTAAGTGTGCTCTGCACCACACACGAACACATCCATACATACATTATCTACTTCTTCAGTGTCATCATGTGAGTCAGAGACTGAAAAACTACATGCTTGTCTTTAAATTCATGTGTATTGTATGAAATGTAACCGTTAAAGATGTTGTTAGTGAAGCGGAGTCAAAATATGTGGAGCTCACTTAGCAAATTATATTGACATAGGAAGAATGGAAATTCTAAAAACACGTTTAAATCCAATATCTTCTAGATTATATTTTTTCCGAGGATTTTCTGCTCTGTGATTATTGCTACCATAGTAAAAAGTTGTAGTATTCTTAACATTTATAACTTAACCTGAAGGGTGAACCCTGCTGGAGGGTTGCTTCAGCATTACTTTCAACATTGCTCGCTAAGCCTTCTCAAGTGGCAAAAATTCTATTTTGAATGATGTTACGCCTCAAGTCAGGTTGCAATAAGATAAGGATTGACAAAGTAAAGTATTATCAAAGTTTTCTTGTCGCATGAGTCTTGTAAGGCTTTCATAACATAGGTATATGATTTTGCTGACACTGATAATTTTGATATGTGTTTCTTAAACGTAAGGTTTTGGGCCATTTCTACACCAAGGTATATAATATATTCGATTTGTTAAATTCGTTCACATCTAAATGCAATATTATGTTATTATATTGACTAACATTATAAGTCTTACCTGTTCAGCTTGTTCAATTAGTTCTTGGACCTTCTTAATTTGTTCTTTGAGATTTGACGCATTGCTGTCCAAAGATGAAATTGCAGCATTATCTTCACGAACCTTAGTATAAAAAAAAACAACATCAAAATAAAAAAATATTGATCAATTAAGAATTTATGTTAAAAAAAACATCGAATAGGCTTATAGGTTAAATGTTATGTTACAATCTTTATTGCCTAAGAAACAATTGAACTTAACTATAACCCTTGGAGTGCTTGGCTATACATTATTGCACGCCTCATAACTTTCTGTGCGAGTCGTAAGAGGTGACGAAAGGAAAAAACCAGAAGGTGGGAAGCAGTGCCTTCTAAAAAACTGCTTCCTTAGACTGTGATCCCCAAGACACATGCCAAGCGTGGGGATTATGTGAAACCCCTAATAGAGACGCATTTGTCCAAAGATGCACGTTTGGCTATTGATGATGATTATACAGGCTGGACCAGAAGTCCGCTTACTTTTGAATCTGTAACTGCGTTGAACAGCAACGGCAGGGTGGGGTGGAGGGGTTACGCAATGTAAGAGCAGCCAATGGGAATATCGACTATAGCGCAACGAAAATTTTGCACTCATTACAACTTACGGCATAAAAAGCTCCATCGCTGCAATTGATTAGAAAATGCACAAGTCCGAGGAGACAGGTTCAACAATGAACCAACAACGATGCGCCGACCTTCAAAAGATGCCAAAACGTAGAGCGTGTAATAGCGTCTGTTTGTGAAAAACCTGGCCTTTCTACTCGAAAGCAGTCTATCGTCGTAAATGTTGCCCAGAACATCTTTGAATCGTATTCTCCGCAAAGATTTATATTTTTATTCGTACGCAATTCAAATGGTACAGGAATAAAAGCTTCAATATCATGCTCACAGGCTCGAATTTGATAACGATTTCGTTAGCAAATTTAGAGAGGTTCAACTGCTTTACCAACTTTTTTTCTCAGACTAGGCACACTTTCATCTAAATGGACACGTAAACAGTCACACAAAATTGCAGGCACTGGAGTGAAAACTAATCCTAATTTGAAGCATCAAAACCTCCTGCGTTCACCCAAGGTTACTGTATGGGCAGCTTTGTCAGCAAAATGCATTATTGGTCCATACTTTTATGAAGATCAAAGAGGACATGCTGTTACAGACTTCCGGTGTAAAGCGGTTACCACTCTAGAACTATTCTTCCCCAACAGTTATTAGAACTTCTCCATAAAGGCCACAGTTAAGGGCCACACACACTGGTTAAAGACTTTGGTCTTCAGGCTCTGCGGAACGTTTGACGAGAAGATGTCTCGTAACTTTTCGAACGCTTGCCATCCGGGTTGCATTCTTCAGGCGACCTTTTTGTTGAAGTTGGACAGTCTATCCCAAGTAAATATAATGATCAATAACTTCGACAGTATCAGATAGTGATTCTTAACTACTACTGTTACGGGTTCAACATATTCATTAGTCATCAGTTTCGTCTAGTCGATTTTTATTTTTAGACCTACCTACTGGGAAAGTCAACTGAGATAACTGAGCATAGTACGTTGTACGATAATATACTCACATAAAAAACTACATGCAAATTACCTGCAACAACAATTTCTCTCTCTCTTCTTGTGGATCCAAACGATTGTTCATTTCATTCTTCATGTTGTCCCTTTTTTCTTCGGCGGCCGCTAATCTTTTATGCAACTCTAACAGATGTATTTTTATCTGTAAACATCAAAATGAATAATCATTATTGGAGAGCTATGCATACCTTCAAAAAAACAATTAAAAAGGTCAGCCTTATATTACTTTATTTTATGCAGCAGTTATACTAACTATGTGTCCGGTTACAGGTGTCGGAGCCTATATCGGGGGTTCGGGGGTAATATACGGTAATTTATAATGTAATTAACACCTATTATAAAATATGGCAGACATTTAGTTTTATTGGCATCAAAGCAGGTGTGCTTGTACTAATTTAGCCACGAGTAACCTTAAGAATTAGTAGAGGTCCTATAGAAATACAAAAGATGTCTCATTTGATAGCTAAACATGATGACGATTATCCTATTTCTAGGGTTGTAAGCAATGGTTGAAAATACAAGTGAATATACAACACGACGAAGATACGAGCGAGAACAAACAAAAAAAATATATATATTTTGGTCTGTTCTCGCTCTACAATTGCTATCTGTTGTTTTTCGGAAGTGCTGCATCTTTTTTGACTCACTGCATAGACTCGTGTTAGGGTCATGGAACATGTCGTGTTTTTTTCTTATTTTAATTAATTTTTTTATCTATTTTAATTGTGTATATTCTATGGGAGCAAAATATCGTGAGCACATATAAATAAACACGCAAAAAAAATATAACACGCGAGTTATTTGAGACTATTATTATTAAATCCGCTGGAAGTCATCTTTTTGCAACCAAACCATTTCTTAAATTTTAAATGTCATCGAAATAGTTTTGAAATGAAATTATCCTGAGTTTCACACATTATTAAATGTTATACAATAACCGGAAAAACACTCACGCTGGGATCGAGTACGTTGACCCGGGTTTCGAGCATGTCAGATGCTCATCATCAGGGCTCTCGATCCCCAACGTGAGTGTTTTGCCGGTTATTGTATAACATTTAGTCATCGAAATAATAAAAAGATCCACCGAAATGTTATATATTTTGCGAGCAAAACTAGATTTAGGTCATCGAAATAAAAATGTTAATATTAACTACCTATAAAATATCTGTTATCTCAGTTAGGTGTATGTATTTAGTAAAGTGATTTTGAATGTATTTTAACTTTCTGAGCAGGCGTTTTAAACACACCACGAAGATTTTCTGTTTGAAAATGATCATCCAAATGAGATTTTAATTGGCACTTAATGACAAATTCATCCACCGTAGAGACCAAAATATTCACTAAATGTCATTAGGACGACACTGAAATGAGTTTTGTTCTATTTCCGGGAAATTGTTCAACTTGGTGGCGGTTTCAGGCTATCGAATCCAACGTAACGTGAACACAAAAAATACATAAATAAAAAAAAATAACAAAAAAAAAATGTCGTACTGATGAACCCCGGTTTCGTCTCCGGTAACAATGTGATCGAAAGCACTGGTAGGATTAACCGTTCCTTTGCCGTGGTACCATTAGATAGTTCCTTTGATGGTACCACGGCAAATTTAATTTGCCGTGGTACCATTGACTCAATGGTACTACGAAAATGCTGATTTCTATTAACCGTGGTACCATTGAATCGTTAGACTAAAAAATCCGTTGGCTTTGCTTAATTCAACGGAAGCAAGATCGATAAAGAACAATTTATATGTTAATTTTTTTTATTCTGATTTTGATGACAATTGGAAAAGTGACTATTAATTTATGATTCGGTTGAAAATAATCTTAAAAAATATAAACAAATAGGTTTTAGATGTGACAGCTGTCAAAGTGACAGTATATGTCAGATAGATAGGTGTGATTTGTGACAGGTGTCAAAGTGACAGTTGGTTCGTATTTTATGTACTCAATTGCTTTTCGTTTTCATAACATCTGTCCCGCGATCTCATAGAGATCTTTACTTCAGATGACAGCTGTCAAATTAAAATAAGATTTATCTCGGAAACTATTGACCCTAGACCACTAGTTTCTTTGCAAAAGTGATAGATCTGATAGAGATCTATATTTCAGATGACAGCTGTCAAATTAAAATAGGGTTTATCTCGGTAACTTTTGACCCTAGACCACTAGTTTCTTTGCAAAAGTGATAGATCTGATAGAGATCTACATTTCAGATGACAGCTGTCAAATTAAAATAGGGTTTATCTCGGAAACTATTGACCCTAGACCACTAGTTTCTTAACAGATATGATAGATCTCAGAGAGATCTTCCTTTCGAATGGCAGCTGTCAAATTAAAATAGGGTTTATCTTGGAAACTATTGACTCTACATCAATAGTTTCTTTGCAAAAGTGATAGATCTGATAGAGATCTACATTTCAGATGACAGCTGTCAAATTAAAATAGGGTTTATCTCGGAAACTATTGACCCTAGACCACTAGTTTCTTAACAGATATGATAGATCTCAGAGAGATCTTCCTTTCGAATGGCAGCTGTCAAATTAAAATAGGGTTTATCTTGGAAACTATTGACTCTACATCAATAGTTTCTTTGCAAAAGTGATAGAGCTGATAGAGATCTACATTTCAGATGACAGCTGTCAAATTAAAATAGGGTTTATCTTGGAAACTATTGACTCTACATCAATAGTTTCTTTGCAAAAGTGATAGAGCTGATAGAGATCTACATTTCAGATGACAGCTGTCAAATTAAAATAGGGTTTATCTCGAAAGTTATGACGGCTAAATATGTCACTTAAAGAGATTTATGTGGACCACAATATCAAAACAATTTATTTTTGGTTGTTGATAGGTAAGCGAATGATGAAACTTTCAATGAAATATTTTAATTTGACAGCTGTCATCTGAAATGTAGATCACTATCAGATCTATCACTTTTGCAAAGAAACTATTGATGTAGAGTCAATAGTTTCCAAGATAAACCCTATTTTAATTTGACAGATGCTATTCGAAAGGAAGATCTCTCTGAGATCTATCATATCTGTTAAGAAACTAGTGGTCTAGGGTCAATAGTTTCCGAGATAAACCCTATTTTAATTTGACAGCTGTCATCTGAAATGTAGATCTCTATCAGATCTATCACTTTTGCAAAGAAACTAGTGGTCTAGGGTCAAAAGTTACCGAGATAAACCCTATTTTAATTTGACAGCTGTCATCTGAAATATAGATCTCTATCAGATCTATCACTTTTGCAAAGAAACTAGTGGTCTAGGGTCAATAGTTTCCGAGATAAATCTTATTTTAATTTGACAGCTGTCATCTGAAGTAAAGATCTCTATGAGATCGCGGGACAGATGTTATGAAAACGAAAAGCAATTGAGTACATAAAATACGAACCAACTGTCACTTTGACACCTGTCACAAATCACACCTATCTATCTGACATATACTGTCACTTTGACAGCTGTCACATCTAAAACCTATTTGTTTATATTTTTTAAGATTATTTTCAACCGAATCATAAATTAATAGTCACTTTTCCAATTGTCATCAAAATCAGAATAAAAAAAATTAACATATAAATTGTTCTTTATTGATCTTGCTTCCGTTGAATTAAGCAAAGCCAACGGATTTTTTAGTCTAACGATTCAATGGTACCACGGTTAATAGAAATCAGCATTTTCGTAGTACCATTGAGTCAATGGTACCACGGCAAATTAAATTTGCCGTGGTACCATCAAAGGAACTATCTAATGGTACCACGGCAAAGGAACGGGATTAACACCATAAAAAAAATTTACAATATTCAATTCGCGCTTGTTTTTGCGGTGGTATGGGCATAGTGACACCCATTTTTACGTTTTCTTTCGTGGTGGCATTAACAAGTTACAATCAGAGATCGTATAATATTTGAGTGAGGATGAGTCAAATATTCGTTTTAGAGGAGCTATGCTGTTTTTACACGAGCGACCGCCCAAAAAAGGAGTTTTATCGTATGTTTGTGAGTTTCTTTATTCAACCTTAACCTTAATTTTTTTTTCTTCCAAACCCATCGAGTGGTATCAAAATGAAGGGCTTTAAAAAACGATTCTTACGACGAACGATAAAACGTTTAACGAAAACAAATAATTTGCACTCATTGACCTATAAAATATACGTGTAACGTATTAGCTCAATGTTTGCATTCGGGTTTTTTAATTTGTTGATTAATTTATACATGTTTATATTTTTAAGCGCCTAGGTATTAATCAGCTTCCATATCTTTTAACGCTGCATACGTGTGTCACGGCATAATTTATGAAAAAAATATCTTCCTTATATCACTTAATCATCTATAAACATATCGTCTTGTTCTACTGTAAAATATTTTTTCAGATTTTCGTCCTTTAGTTTATTTTTTTCGCCATAAGCTATTTCATGTGTTTATGGTATTAATAAAGATTTGATGGCAACTAATTAAATATTGTAAAAAAATCACTTGTCTCACAAACTTATTTTTTATGGGATTAGAAGGCAAACGATCAGGCGGCTCAACTGGTGGTAAGTTATCACCGTCGCCCACGAACATCCGCAACAACAGCGATCTCGAGGATGCGTTGCTGGCCTTCGAGGAGAGAATATGCTCAATAATAAAATATTACCTGGGATCCCGCTATGTCTTTGCTAAATTCTTCCTTCTCCCTGTTCAAATGGTCAATCTGACTCCGAGCCTGTTCCACTTCCTCTCTCAAAGCGGCTGCAGTTGCTTCCAGCTCATTGTACTGGTCCTTTTGGTCTTGCGACATTTCCGACAACAGCTTAGATATTGTTGATTGCTCCTGGAAGCCATTAAGAGAATTATGCATACATATTCTTCATTTCAGCATTATTAGGCGCGTGTCATATTTAGACCAACCCTAGTTATTGTCAACATCACAAGCTCGTTCCATCTTTTCGTCATGGAAGAATATATGCAAAATAAAATTGGATTGCTTTACATATTAAAGGTTTTATAAAAGTTTCTAAGCACATATAAAGTAGATACAGATCGTTCCGAGCCCGCATAGATACTTATTACGGTCCGGCATCAGGCAAAGCTTTCACACGGACATATAGTGTACATTTTTTTATTATCGTTTGACCTAAGTAGTTTTGTTTCTCTGTGTTACTTAATGAAAAAACGTTGCCATATGGTCTGATTTTAAATAGTATTGAATTCTGATAACCCCCACCTATGATATACATTCCCAAGGTAAATTTAGGTACCTACCCGCGCTAGTGAAAATCAGTTTCTTGACTTTTTCAGGAAAATAAAGAGTGGTTTTCTCCTATGTATATTTTTTCCGTAGAAACATACTTTCGATGTTCTTATATACCAGGAATTACGTATGTTTCTGAACGAAGGTTAAAATATAGAAATAGTTTTTAAGCTATTGCATAGCTTCTATCGCGGGCCTTGAGCGTGGAGACCGAATCCAGAAATTCCGTAACGAAAATAACCTAACACCCCCCCCTCCGACCGGCACAGCGGTGATACTATATTTGATCAGCGCCTCTACAGTGCGTAAGATGAACTAAATTTTGGCAGAAAAAAAGGTTTTGACAACTAACGTGTCGAGATTTATAATTCCATAAGTTGATAAAAAATGCTACGTAATAGCTTTACCGCGGCAGTCCCCGCGTGCCACATCTTTTTTTTTCTATAACCAAAGAATCATAATTAGAAATACAATTTATTATAAATAACATCGTAAAGTTTACCTAACACAAAAAGGACGCAAATGGCTCGATTTGAAACCGTATCTAACTCATGTACCTAGTTAAAAGCACCCATTACCCGTAATCCCAGTGGTTTGACTCATTCACGGGTCCACGGGTAATTTTAGTTACCAGTATGGACATCTAACCTTAGGGGCATATAAACAAAATAAACAATACAGGAAAAACTAAAATTTGTCTAACTTCTTGCATCTAGGTCAGTTTTAACTGATATGTTTAGGAAAACTATATTATAATACATTAGTACATAGAGATAAGAGATAAGATAGTTTATTATCTAATCTAATAAATTATCGATTAAGTTTACGATCGAATTGATCGTTACCTTAGATTCTATAATAATTAAAATTCTTATTGAGTAATAGATTGACAGCGAGCCCCAAACTAAGCACTAAGCCTGTATCTTGGGGATCGAGTGCGTTTTTCAAAAAGTTCGTTGTGTTGTTCATGACAAAATAAAAATAGATGCAGTGGCAATGTAAAATTAAGTTTAAATTAAAGTATGCGTTGCAATCATAGAGATCTATACTTTAGTTTCTGTGATCTGTGGTTGCAATACGACAGAAAAAGTTTTATTTTTAAATGAGACTGCTTAATATGTGTATTATTACATAATCAGGGTATTTAAATTTGTTTTCAATATATCTAAGTGCCATTCTTATTTCATTCGGCCTTTCTCGCTTGATAGATTGTCAGCGCTCATTAATTAAAATGGGACTTATAATCAGTCCCACTTTAATAAAGGTATCTAGGTAGAAGGGTCTTATGGTATTTGTTACGCAAAGACCAATTAAAATTCACTTACGATTTCATATATAAAATATATATAATTTTATAATAACCTAATTTTATGTATCACAATTTAATCATATAATTTATATGTAAAATAATCAATTTTATTTATAATGAATGATTGACATATTACTAATTATCGAAATAAGAAAATTTTATTCCATGATTCGATTGTTACACATAGCAATTACACAACTTTTAAACGGTTAAATCGCGTATATTTGTCATTATTTTTGTCCCGATGCGATGTTTCAAACAATTTGCAGTGATCGTGGTCACGGGGTGACTAATTGGTTTTCGTTGTCACATGAGTTATTAAGAAATTATTTGGTCTACCGTCAGAAATTACGTTCCCATATTCAGGCAGTATTCGCTCACAGTGTCCAGAGGTCTTGCAGATTTGTGTCGGCCATGAGATTTAATTAATTTAATAACAGGATCCCAAGCAGGTGGTACTTGCCAACCATCATCACTATTGAAATTTGGGTAGTTTTTTGATTTCAATAGCCTCGCGTAACATTCTTGGCATAAACCGGGTCTCTCTGGCAAGGATTTGTGGCTTGTCGAACCGAATGTAGTGGTTGGGTTTGTCCTGGGCATGTTCACAAACTGCAGACTTGATCGAGCGTCTGTTCTTCATGTCAGCAATGTGTTCGTTTACCCGGATACCAACGCTCCTCTTTGTTTGCCCAATGTATGACAGCCCACATTCACAATCAAGTTTGTAAACACCTGCATCCTGTAGGGGAAACGTCGGGACAAAAATAATGACAAATATACGCGATTTAAACCGTTTAAAGTTGTTTAATTACTATTTATTCCATGATATTATCGATACTAATATTATATAAACGGTCAAATGCGTGTTGAGCCACGCACAATGTAGGGTTCCGTAGAACCCCGTTATCATATTAAGAACGATTCTGTAGTTCTTTATTCTCCTCCACTTTCTTCCTGCTAAATCTAAGAAATAGGAGTACGATTGCTGCCAAGTTATTATTTCTATTGTAATTTGAAAATTAAACAAAATTCGTTTGTGAATTCTATAGGTAGATACTTAAATGAAAACGTAACGATGGCCCGATTCAGAATCCGTTATTACATTGTAAGAATTTGAATATCATTTAATTTATTTGCTGTAGCATAAATAATTATTCTATTATAAAAAAGTTGATATATATACGAAAGAAAAATAAAAAGTATACACCGATATATGCAAGTAAGCTTATAAATGGGCTATTATACTATATAACTAGTCTGGCCATAAATACTGTAACAAAAAAACTTTTCAGCTTTAGAATTATTTAGAATTTAGAACGCGTTTATTACTTTAAAACTTTCTTTCGATTTCGCGCCATTTCATATATTATTTCATGATCATTATCAAATAACAATATGAAATGAGGTGTTAAAAAAAATAGGATAGCAGTATTCGCCTTGTGCAAAGTAGGTATTGAGCCGTCGCGTCGGTCATATTCGAGATACTTCAAAAGCTTGGTATCAGCCGTAGGTATGTTCGTATATTGTAATATCAACAGATACAACAACACTTCCTCTGTCGTTGACCATAAAAGATCAGGGCAGCCGCATGCCTTAGAACTACAAATTAATGCTGTTAAAGCCCGAATTGGTCGAAAACCCATTAGGAAGTAAAAATATTATGATAACTCAACAATAATCTTATTGCGAGAAATGAAGATTCCCGCTAGGAAGGAAAATGTCGCGTATTACAAAACAAGACCTGAAGCTCGGTGCTTATCGTAGATATACAGTACATGCCCTAAATCAATCTTTAAAATTGAATAGAGAGCCTTCCGTTGTGATACGCAAGTGAAGGGCACAGAAATATTCTCTTTACCGATGAAAAAATTTACACTATTGAAGAGCACTATGATCAGTAAATTGATGATGTGTGAAATGAAGTGATCGATGACCTTGGTACGACAGGTACAGACAGCAAACACTTCTAGTGTACGGCGAAGATGAGGTCCAAAAAATACTTTATACCTATATAAGTCGAATCTTTGTACTGTCATATCTATCTTTACTGATGGAAATAGTTTGAGACCCGGGAGATGACATAGGATAGTTTTTACCCAACTGCGCAAAAAGAGGTTAATGGTTTTGCGCAATAACCGCAATACGCGTGGGTGGAGCCGCGGCTGGAAAGCTAGTCTATTATGTATGACATAGGGCATAGTTATAGTTTGAAGATTTTTTTATTTTAGATTTAGTTTTCAATGCCAGTCTTTACCCCTTATAAACAACCAACTACTTCATCTTAGTCATTTTAAAGGATTTATTCTATAGATTTTATATTTGGTACAAAATTATCCAACACCCAAGTTCAACGACTATAACTGCTAAACTAATAAAGTTATCTCAACCACTATACTTTTCCTTTAAAGTTCATGAACTGCACTATCAGCTTGAATTTTTTCAGATTTTTTAAGCCAGCAGTTTTGCTTTGAGAGGGGGGGGGGGACGCCCTGTTGGAACAAAAATTTGCACTATAAAGTTAAATATTTCGTAAATGGAGCATTAAATCGAAAAACAGTATTCGCAACCCTTAAGTTATTTAAGAAGACCTATTCAACCATACCACATACGAAGAGAAAGACGACTAAAAAAAATTTCATCCCCACATCACATGTATTGGAGGTACCCTAAAAAAAAATATTTTTCAAAATTTTATTTTACCATTTTGTCGGCGTAATTGATTTACATATCCATACGAAATTACAGTTTCCTAGTACTAACGGTCTCTTAGCAAAACCTCGGACAGACGGACATGACGAAACTATAAGGGTTCCTTGTCAGGACTACGGAACCCTAAAAAGGCAAGATTTGATTGTTTGTTTGTTGGCATTGAAAAGGCTATAAAACTATGGAACCGATTTGAAAAATGCTTTCACTGTTGGGAAATTACACTATCCCCGGTAATATAGGCTATATTATATTTTCAAAAAGAGGGATCCTTCCTTACTAAAACTCCAATAAGTGGTAACCCAAGGTGTAAAAAAATTACTTAAAATAATAATAAAATAATGAAATTGCGTGCGCTGCGAAAACAAGGAAATAAAATAATGCACCACGACTTTACCATAACAAAAAAAAAATATACAAACTTTCTTTAATATTTTTTTTTAGTATACTGACGCAAGAAGTAGAAGGGTTTATGTATGTGTATTTTTTTTTTGTAAATACCTCTGCGAAGCCGGGGCGTGCCGCTAGTATGCAAACTATACTTTAATATTAAAAATTATTCCCTACCTCCGATATGTCTACACTGTAGGAATTACTTAGTCTTCAGAATTTTTAGAATGATTTATGTTGATTTATTACCTTGTCCATCTGTTCTTTCAATTGCCTCAACTGATTCTCTTTTCTCTGCTTTTCGATGAACACCTGTTCCACTCCTTCTTGAAGTTTGCGGTTGCTTGCCTCCAGCTCCATCGTCTGTTCTTCCACGCTATGCCTAGAGGCTTCTCCGTTCACGATGCGAATAGCTGTATTATAGTCTGCTAGACGGCCTTGAAGGTCTAAATCATGAAGAAGTTCGTATATTAAATTTTGTCCACACGGCGTGGATGAATTTTATAAGAGCTTAATTGAAATGGAAGTTTTCGTAAGTTTCACACTTATTTAACACTATAGGTATACAATAAGGTGAATTCCATTGCTATAGTCCGAGTAACAACGAAAGTTGTGTATTTGTGACGTAATAATGCGGATATACATTATTTTGTTAGCACGTCCACGTGTATACAAATCAACAGCTTCAAAGGTCTACGGCCTACCAACAAAAATACACAAGCCTGACTGGCCATTACGACCTAAAGTCAAACAACAGCTTTTAAAGAATTCAATTCATTTCTTTTAACTGTTGGAAGATGTTACAAAATTACAAAATTACGAGAGAAAAAAGAGAGAGTTGGAAGATGTGCGAATTGAACCTACAAAAATGTATCGGGTATGAATGTGGACTGTTATAGTGGTAAAGAAAGCCTGAAATAGATATGGAATTACGCCGTGAAGAGTTACAGATATGTGTAGTGTACGTGTTAAATCTGGGATTACCTATCTACGTGGTATAATTGGAATTCGATACCGTAGTATGCAATATTTTATGAATACAATCCTTTTTAACACATTTTCAAATTACTCGTACCACATTTCTTTATAGACATAAGCATACCTAAGTACGACACCAATCTATTAATTTTCCCGGTCACCGATGCTTTCAGCGTGTCCTGATATAGGTACTCATTCCTAATTTTGTCCATTCTATTTACACAACATCCGCATCTCTGTAACATGTACTCCACTTTGATATTCAAGCCCTCATAGCGGAGCTTGCTTGCTAGTCATTCTATAAGGGCCTAATAGACCTAATAGACCGCTAGTCCGGTAGTGATATTTCCTACAAAGCAACTACGTGTTTCGGAGGGCACTCTGTCCTGTTTGATGTTTTAGTTTGTCAGTCGTTGTAGCGTGGTGGTATGGCATTTTGCAACATTCCCCACTAACCTCATGTACGAGTAGAAAATTTGTCGCCAAATATCTAATGTAACGGTGTGTTTAATTCGATTTCATAGAAGTCCAGTTGCTATAATATAGGTTAAGGTAAAGGCACCTTATTCCGCGGGGTTCTAATATTGGCGCTATATTCCGAGGTATTTCGAAAAACGGTGATATTATGATGCTTATAAATTTATTTTTGCTGCAAGACCCTTTATCTATTAAATAATATATCTTTGCGTAGTTGAGTCATCAAAAGAGCGCTGTTCTGTGGAAACATTTTGAAATAAACGGTAAGTATTGCGTCAGCGGCTGACCCGAACGCACGCTCCATACATTTTGTACATATGGCACGTGAGTATCATGTTTATTTAAATAGTGTTTTATTCGTTAATTTTGTACAGTGCATTTATTTCTTTAAAGGAAATGTTTCAAAAATATGTCTTCAATCGAAAATGGTTAACCTCTGTGAGTTTTTCGCAGTAAAATGTAGGAAAAATACAGTTTGAAAATGCCACGGGGCGTTAGGTGCCAAATATTTAACTCAGTTCTTTATTCCGATGTATGCCACGGAATAGCGATTTCACAGAGTCGGTTTATTTTTTTTATTTTCATTATTGTTTTTATGATAAGGCATTTCTCACTTTGAATTTGACAACCTAAATATTTATAATATATTGAAATCTATTTACGAGGTACAATAAATCGTCGCATTCCCTAACTACAGCCTGTTGAAAGTGGTATGTTATTTTGTTAATTCGTTCTATGGGATAGTTTAATGAGAAAATTCAAGTTTATACACAATGTATTGTAATTGTTATCAGGCATTATATATATATTTAGGACAACATTGCAATTAATATTTTGTTGTTTCTATACTATGCAAAAATCTCGTATAATTTAATACTCGGAATCAGGAAACTTTATTTTTTTGTATAAAACGTTATTCCGATGTACAGTGGGGCGCAATAAGATTCTTAATGCACCATAATACACGGCATAAGCACAAGTAATATACCTACATAGTGTTCACAATTATATGCAAATTGTTACGCAGTTTATGATAATGCAAAAAATAAAAATATCACTATCTGACTTTTATAATAATAACCTATCAACTTATATTACAAATTATGAAAGGTGAAAATGGTAAACTTTATGCCTAATCCTCAAATAATGAACGTATACGAAATCATAGGCGAGCCTCTTATAGGCCTGGGTTCGATTTATTTGCCCTCGTTTGATACATGGGTGGAGGGCTAGATTTTTGTTACTGAATTACGCCATACTTAATGTACGGGTTGGACTTTAATTTGGTTTAAGTAGTATATGTAAGGCTAAAGCAACATCATTTTTTTTATTATAATACCACGACTTTTGATGTAGTAAAATGTTATTATAGGCAGTCCTTTTTACATAAAGTAAGAAAGCATTGCATTTTGAACACACGGAATTAGGAACCAAATACATCGGAATAAGGATTTTTGCATCGTATCAAGGTGCCTTGGACTTATTTCTTATTTCGTTTAATTTTGAACACAATTTAAGACTTAATTAACAAATATTTAGTATAGTTAAAAAGTAAAAACAATAACACACGTGATAAAAACATTAAAACCGGCGGAAATGTACAGGAATTGCTTAATTTTTGATGTTATTTCGAGTTTTGTTAAAAATACCTCGGAAATAGGTGCCTTTACCTTAAGCTTATGTAACGTCACTTATCGTGATGGTGATCAAGAGATAAAAACGTGTATTAGGTAGTTAATTAACCATGCATGTATAAGTACTGTTTACTGTTCCTCCTACGAATGAATATCTAAAGAAATGAAAGATTAAATAAGCTCAAAAACAGCAGAACGCAAACCTTATCTCGGTTGTAGTGGTTTAAAATGTGGATTGTGCTGCGCAACAATATTACATTGACGCGACCGATCGGGTGCGATCATTTCTAACTGCCAGAACAAATAACCAATCCAATTGAATTTCGAAGATGCGTGTTTTTCACTCGTAGCGAAGTTTGCTTAGCTGTTCTAAACCGATCAACAAAGTTAAGCAACGTCCGCCTCGGTCATGACTTGGATGGGTGACCGCTAGTGACATTACTACTGATCGCTTTCTTGCTTCCGAGGGCACGTTAAGCCGTCGTTCCCGGTTGTTCTCTTAGGATGGCAGTCGTTACAGCATGGTGGCAGAGCATTTTGCGAATGCCCGCTTGGCTAGCTACCACCCTCAAGTAATGTAATATTGTTGCTCAGCACGGTACATATTTTAAACCACTACCACCGAGGTAAGCTTTGCGTTCTGCTGGTTTTGAGCTTATTTAACCTTTCATTTCTTTAGATATTCATTCGTACGAGGTACAGTACCTATACATGCATGGAAGCGCTCGTAGTGAAGTTTGCTTTGCTGTTCTTAACCGATTGCAACGTCCACCGCGATCATGAGTTGGATGGGTGACCGCTAGTGACATTACTACTGATCGCTTTCTTGCTTCCGAGGGCACGTTAAGCCGTCGGTCCCGGTTGTTGTATTAGGATGGCAGTCGTTATAGCAGGGTGGTAGGGCATTTTGCGAATGCCCGCTTGGCTAGCTACCACCCTCAAGTAGAAAATATGTCGCCAAGCACCTAACGGTGTGTTCTGGCATCTATCCTTGAGAGAGAGAGTAATTCAAGGTTAGCCTGAACAACTTCTAAGACCACATCATCACTTACCATCAGGTGAGATAGTAGTCAAAGGCTAACCTATCAGGCATAAAAAAAATTAAAAAATGGTTTTTAACTAACATACATTTTTATCTCTTGATCACAATCACACCTGATGATAAGTGATGTTACATAAGCTTAACCTACATTATAGCAACAGGCCTTCAAAGAAATCGAATGAAACATTCCGTTACATTATGTATTTGGCGACAAATTTTCTACTTGAGGTTAGTGGGTTATGCGCAAAATGCCATACCACCGCACGCTACAACAACTGCCAAACTAAAACATCAAACTGGACAGAGTGCCTCCGAAGCACGTAGTTGCTTTGTAGGAAATATCACTAACGGACTAGCGGTCACCCATCAAAGTAATGACTGCAGTGAACATTGCCTAATTATTAGGCGCTATGATATTCAAGCGCTCACAGCGCAGCTTGCTTGCTAGTCATTCTATTAGGCCCTTATAGAATGACAAGCAAGCAAGCTCCGCTATGAGGGCTTGAATATCAAAGTGGAGTGCATGTTACAGAGATGCGGATGTTGTGTAAATAGAATGGACAAAATTTGAAATGAGTACCTATATCAGGACACGCTGAAAGCATCGGTGACCGGGAAAATTAATAGATTGGTGTCGTACTTAGGTATGCTTATGTCTATAAAGAAATGTGGTAATTTGAAAATATGTTATCAAGGATTGTATGCATACGGACTACGGTATCGAATTCCAATTATACCACGTAGATAAGTAATCCCAGATTTGACACGTACACTACACATATCTATAACTCTTCACGGCGTAATTCATTATCTATTTCAGGGTTTCTCTACCGAAAATCACTCGAAAATCGGAGCAGGTTGATAGGGCTGCACTATTTAATTCTACATGGGAATAACTAGAGGTATCACCGATGACGCACACCAAATGCTCTGTTTTAGTTTCTAATCCAACACTTTCCAATCTTGACTGCCACATTTCCAGTCTGCTCTGTCCAAACACATAGGTATACAAAATATGGAGGGGCGTGCTTACGTGACTGGAAATATGTCTGTACCTATAGCCTGTAGATGTATTGCCAGTGGTGAGGCGTGTAAATAGCCTACACCTGATTTGTACTTGCGTACAGTATAATAAGTTGGGGTCAATGGCGCCTAAAATTTATGGCTGACCTTTAGAGCAAATTGATAAACCTCCCTGAAAACACCAATACATACACAATGCAGTAGTAAATAGCCCACGTACCTTAAGCAATCCTCGTTTATGCCTACAAACCCTTCAAGTTGGGATTTACAGCAGACGTCGTTCTTGGCGTTCCTATATGGCGACCGGCCGGCGACACACAAATCCCAAATAATCGGGAGAAAGTCTTGCCCAAATTATATTTCACTCACTTCACTGTGATGTCCATACAATCATAAGTATACATTAGAGGTTATTTTATGCGTCTTCAAGTGTTCAATCAGATAAATAAAATTAAAACAGAGCGGCGATGTGCGTTCTTTAGCGAAGGAAACACGAATATATCTACACTTTACCTACTATACCAAAATATTCGTTGCGAGCGCCTTGTATGGCTTTTTGTAGGTAGATTATAACATCAAATATCTACCGAAACGACACTGCCTACGCCATCTCTGGGAGCCGTTGGGCTAAAACTCAGAAAGCAGATGATACGATGGGCTCTGCAGTATATTGGCGCTATCCTGAAGGTTCATCAATTTAGAACTAAGATATAGGAGTATTATATATGAGAGAGAAAATTATTACATAAATAAGGCATTGACGCTTCACCAGCCAGGTAGATGATTTTTCTCTCATTGGCGTATTCAAAACCATTTTTTATGCTTAACAATTTAAGCAAAAAAAATGGTTTTAATAAGTTTCACATACGGCCATTCTGAAACCCTATACACTAAATATCTATTAAGTATAATGACTAAATGAAAGATATATGTTCGGCATTCAACTACGAAATAAAATAAATTCAGGTGTATCAACATAACAAAGATTTATCTGTCGAATTTAGAACACTTTAGATATTATGAATCTACCTGTCAATTCTTGCGCCAATTCCCTGACCCTCTTCTCGTAATGTTTTTTAGCTGATTTCTCTCTCTCTCCCGCTTCTGCTTGCTCACTGAGCCTGGCTATCTCGGCCTTCATCTCCCTGACCTTGACTTGCATCAGCTCCTCCCAGTACCTCTTGTCTTGCAGCAGACGTGTGCGGAATCCTCGGGCAGTTCCTGTGCGAAGGCCTGATATGCCTTGTTGGGTTATTGGTCTGTCAATCTGTGGATATGTTTGAAAGTAAGAGATCTGTAATGAAATCAATTCTGTTGTACAATATACTATTTTTATGAAAAGTTAACATTTGTAATTGTTGATGAGATAATGTGCAAATAGTGCCACTCCAATTCCATACTAAGTAATACAAAAAATACCTAAAGAGGCCTCTTTCACTTGCATACACTTCCACACACAAATTATTAGGCGCATTATAAAAAAAATATTCAGTTTTTATAGTTAATGAAATTAGGTAATTTTAATTATGTTTATTAGGTAAGTATATTATTATTTATCATTATTATATATGAATTACGAAAATTTCATTAAAAACACAATAGGTGCATGATAATCAAAAAGTTATAATAATTGTTTTTTTTTCATATATTACTTATAAATTAATATATATTTAGAAAAAAAAATGTAGTACATTTTTGAGTTCTTGCAGCTAATATGCCGCGTAATGCTGCATCGACAATAATCTTCTAACTCATTTCCATTTGTAGATGATGCCACGCATGGGTAATCTTCTACTCAGAGGGATATTTTATTCACGTACCGAGTACAGACAAATAAAAAAAAAATGCGCGTTGAATACCAGAAAACTTTAGGTGTTCCTCGGGAGTTTTTATTTACCCTTGGAACACACAGGTGTCCTACGAGGTGTTCGGGGAGCAAGTATTTAGCAAAATATATCTGTTGGATTGATACAGAGGTACATACGAGTATAATAGTCCCGAAAGGAACCCATGAAAAAATGTGTGCGGGAGAAAGAAAAGAATTATCAATGTGTGGAATCAATCTACAACTGCCGGAGACAGTAAATGACAAACGTTAAAATTATACCTACAAAAAAGTAGATTTTCATTTTAATTAAAAAACCGACTTCAAATGTAAGTTATGCATTATTAGAGATAATTCAAATACTACTCGTCAGATCTCACTCAAATTTAAATGGGACCACATGACAAAACCCAGCATTCGAATATAAAAAAAATCATCAAAATCGGTATAATCTGTAAAGAGTTATGAGGTAACACACTCAAAAAACATACACAGTCGAAATGAGAAACCTCCTTTTTTAAATCGGTTAAAAATAAAAATTGGTATCGCGAATCTTAATTAATAAGAAGTCATGGAAAACACTTATTATGAGGGATAAACGTACTAGAATCGTATATACATATTAAAAATATAATGGGATGATTATTGGGGTCGTCTTACCATGGAGAACCCAGTCATAGCGGTAGGCTGTCGACTGGCAGTGGGCGGCGCGGGCCCGAACCCTGCCGTGGACAGCCGGGCCGTGCTGCCGCGGTATGCTGATGCAGGCCTCATTGATCCGCTTCTGTAAATGAAAACAAAAAGAACAGTTCTTCTTCGATTCGATGGTTATCAGTAATTTATGGCTGCTGCCAGTCCTATGCGGTCGACCTGACCGGTTTGACAGAGTCCGGTTGGCTTATCTATGACGATATATGAAGTCTAGCAGCAGTGGCCAACCACGCCACAGTTGCAGTTCTGCGGTAAGAACGGGGACCACATGAACATGTGTATATTATCTTAACCGCAAAGCAAACGTCCGGTCAATTTGTCTGTGAAGGTTGGAGTGCGAGTGAATAAGCAACAATCATAAGCCGTACCTATACGTATGAAAAAGAGTGTGAAAATTTTTCGCGGACAAAAAGTCTGCTCAATAATTATTAGACAGTCAAATAATTATTTATCTATGGCTAAGCTGAGTAATAATCTGTGACTTAGCCGTAGAAACCCTAATTAAAACAAGTAGGTATGTAGGTAGGTATTGAAAATAAATTAAAAGTAAATTTTATCCTTAAATTGTAACACTACATACAGGGTTATTGGTAAAATGCTAACAACCTCTTAGGGTTGATTTCTGCTAGTCTTAACAAACATTTTGAGGTGTTTTTTTTGTGTTCTAAGCCTACTCCGAGCCAAGAGCGCACGCCGTGGCATCACTGGACCGCGCCGTGCTCCCTTTGGATAGAGTTTTGAATATTTACATTGAGCAAAGTAATAAAAAATATGAAATAAAAATAATACATTACAAGCACAAGAGACTTTCAACATCAGGTGTTCCTCGTGCTTATTCCCTCAAAAACATATAAAAAACACAAAAAAATACTAAAAAAATTTTTTTTTTTTTCAAAACAAAAAGAAATCATCTCAAAATGTTTGTTAGGACTAGCAGAAGTCAACCCTAAGAGGTTGTTAACATTTTACCAATAACCATGTATATTACTAATGACTCAATGATAAACTAGTACCTAGTAAACTTATGTTTTGTAAGTTTTTATGATAGTTTGCTTGTGGGGTTGGAATTATAAGGGTTGTTCCCAAGGTCCCGAATTTTTCCTACGTGGACGTCTTTCGGCTGTCGGTTGTTGATGTGATGTGTGATAAGTTGACTGATGAATGATGATGTGATATTCAAAAGTTATCATGCAAATGCTCAGGCCCGTGACTTACCGCAGAGACCTCACTTCACATAAACTAACGTAAGCACATATTACGGACACCATAAAAAGTTGTTTCGCGTCCTATTTCCGATTGTGATAATCGGAATGTTTTATCCATCCATTACGAAAGAGGCATTACGAAGTAGCAAGGTGCATGCAGTGAATTTAGAAATGCAAAGCGAATGGCTAACCATAGTTGAATTTTATAGCCCCCTGGCGTTGAAGTGGCGCATATTGGTCACCTGCTTTATTAAAATTCTATTTCAACGCCTTCCAGATGACCCTCCCAGACCGAAGTGGTTTACTAAGATGGGGGGAAAACAACCGAAAAGTCTTGCTGTATTTGTAGGGAAGCAATGGACACAGCAAGGCACTTACTGGTAGGGTAGGATGCAAGGTGCTCTTTGACAGGGATTATTATACGCGTCGCTAAAGTTCTCAAAAACATATAAGAAGTGGTGAGTTTCTTGGTATAGCTAGAGAAAAAAATACTGTTTGACATGAACAAAATATTAATTTTTGTGAAAGAAGGGTCATCTATTAAATCAAAATCCAAGTAGGTATATATTACTTCATTTTAGGCGCAGCTTCCGATTGGACTGTTTTGATGGTCACGTATGAAAGACACTAAAATTTCTGAGGATGTTGGTGTTTCGTCATCTGGACCATAGAACATAATATATAATAATATGATCCGGACTATACATACATATTTCTATACTCAAAAAAAAAATAAAGGGCATAAGTAGGTACATCCTTACTTATACATAGAACTTACAGCGCCGTGGGAAACAAGGACACCGAAAAACCACTTAATAAAGAAACAAATGGTAGCTATTAGGTACCTACGAAATGAATTAACCAAAAATGGAAATGTAGTTATGTATATACTGCAGACGTCGGAGGGGGTAAGGGGTATACCAGCGAAATGCCTATAGGTATAACCAACTAAAACGCAGGCCTGTCAAGAAAACCCTTAACTTCCATCATAGAACAACAAGGTCGATTTCTTCACGTGCAATTCTAGTGCTACAGGGCTAAATCTGAAATAGATTCAGCCTTGTTTTCACTATACTATTAAGAGTAGATAAATATAGAAAGCTTACCGAGAGACTGCTGAGCTACCGTTAGTGTACTCTCTGTAACCCCTTCGTGATACCGGTCTAGGCGCGTCTGGGCGTCGCACCCCGCTCCTTTCGCTACCCTCGGAAAAATCCATAATCATGCAAGTTAATTAAATACACTTTTTATGTAGGTCAAGTATGAGTGAATTAAGTGACCGAGCCCTTTGTTGACAAATATGTTGTCATGGCAATGTATGGTTGTATGGTACAATTACACACCTGGTTGCCTGGTAACGACAATGCATAGATTTAGTCATAACACATAATATTATAATAATACCATGATACAATAATAATTATGTTTTTCTCAAACATGCTTGGAAATGTGAGGATTATTTTGACAACCTTCTTCGAGATAAATCGAAATTGCTGTACTGGCCAAATAAATGCGCGCAGTGGCCGGCAAAAAATGTATGAAAATCTAGGTATATCTGTCCACAAATTATATAGATATGTCTAAAGACAGATAGGTAACAGACCTCCATACGCCGAAACTTTAGTCGCTGATCTTTTTTTCTTTTATACCTGAGACGAATACTGGCTAATGTTTTGATCGAATTAATAATTACATACAGTGGACCCTCGGTAATCCGGCAAACATTATGCAGGGCAGTGTCGGACTATCGAATTTGTCGGATTATAGAGCACTGCCTAAGACCCCTATAGTCCGGATTTTTTTACGAAAGATTACCTTGTAATCCGACAAATTACATATCTAATGACGAGAGTCTATATATTATACGTAAATATGTATGTATGTACGTACTTTGAAGTACAAATCAGACTTAATTTATGTAAGTCGAATTTAGTAAATTAAATAACAATTGAGAGCTTACGTTTTATTATAAAATTAAGCATAAATGCACATACACATATCTACCAAAATAATCAAGAATTATTAATCAAAATCATGTAGTGAATACTATATCAAATTATGAAGCTTTGAAATATTCATCAATTTTTTTTTGTTTAAGGTTGTTATAACGCGAGATCAGAGCTTTGTCCCTCAGTCTTCTCAAAAGTAAAAGTTCGTTGTAGGATGTACCATTCTCTTCAGCCCATTGTAAACCTAGCCCAAACGCGTTAACTGCGTCTTGATCTGTGACTTGTGGAGCAGTTGCAATCACGTCGTCGTTATCTTCCTGATCGTTTGTTGTATTATTAGAAACCTCTTTTATAATATCTTCGTCAGACATTTCAAGAAAAACATTTTCTTCTTTATCCATTCCACGGCACCAGACTTCCAAATCTTCCGGACTTATCTGTGTTTCAGTAGAGACTTGTTCTATAACTTCCGAAGTTACACTGATTTGTGGATCGTTGCTAGGAGTGGTGATTATATCTGGCCATAACTTTTTCCAAGACGATTTAATAGTTGATGACGGTAACGCACTCCACGACTGACTAAGGGCAAAAACCAAGTCTTTCATATTAAATTCTTTTAAAGTTTTTTCTATTGGTTGGTCTTTTGATACGGCTCTCAAAAGTAGGTTTTTTTTATAGTCTTGCTTAACAAACTGAATGATGTTCTGGTCCATTGGTTGAATCAGTGCAGTGCAATTTGGCGGAAGAAACATCGCAGTGATGCATTTATCCTCAGTTGTCAGTTCTTCTTCAGACGGATGACCGGGAGCGTCATCAAGAAGCAACAACGCTTTTTGAGGAAAATTATGATCTTTTAACCATTTTCTAACTTCAGGTACGAAGCATTCATCAAACCACTTTTTGAAAAGGTCTTTTGTCATCCATGCACTTTTTTGTCCGTAATAGTGTACAGGTAAATCAATGTTTTTGAATGCCCTTGGTTTATTAGATTTCCCAATGACCACCATCTTAAGCGCGTGTGTACCTGCAGCATTAGCACATGGTAGTATGGTTACACGCTCTTTACTCACTTTTCGTCCAGGTACGTGTTTTTCGTGACAAGAAACGAAATTTTTGTTAGGCATCACACGCCAAAAAAGCCCTGATTCGTCTGCATTATACACCTGTGACGGGTCAAGATTTAAATCGTTCACCTTTTGCAAAAATCTTAATTTAAAGGGCTCTATGCAGGTGGCATCGTTAGAAAGTTTCTCTCCTGTAATAGTCATTAAACGTATGCCATGACGACTTTTAAAACGTTCTAGCCATCCTTTGCTGGCCACAAAATCATCTTTCTTTGTTATTTCCTTATAAAAAAACTTAGCTTTCATCGCCAACATGGGTCCCGAAATTGGTGCATGTCTGTTTCTTTCCTGAAGAAACCACATGTACAAAGCTTCTTCCACTTCTGGATTTTCAGCTTTCTTGAGTGTCTGTCTCTTGCCTGGCCCGCAGTCAGTAGTTGACACGAACTTCTTAATCTTCTCGTGGTTTTTTTTAATGTCATAAATTGTAGATCGGCCTTAGCCGTATTCACTTGCTAAACTACTGAAAGTTTCATTGCGATTTAAGCGATCTAAAATATCACATTTTTCTTTAATTGTCAACGTTTTGTGCTTTCGCTTGTGGGTTTGTGATCACATTACTAGGTACTACATATACCTAATACACAATGAATAAATATGTAGTAAACAATGAACGTACGCTAGGCCGTACCGCTATCACTAGTAGTCAAATTCAAACTAAGTAAAACAATGCATACGCGTCGAGCACAATAGCGGTGGCGCGTACGAGTTGTGACCTGTTCAAACTTGCGTGATCTATAGGTATTAGCAAAGATTGTCAAACATAATTCTGTCATGTCGGATTACTGGGGGCGCCGGATTAGACAGGGGCCGGATTACCGAGGGTCCACTGTACTATCCATTCTATTTAAGTTGCTTTATTATTATCTTCACTGAGATTGCCATTATATGTCATGAGTGTAAAAATTATAGGATAAAATTATATAAAATAAATGTATCTAGTTATTTATGTTATTTAATTTCTTTTCAATACTTTCATAAGTATCCATGGATTGCTCTTTAAGTATTTTAGTGACCTATTTAATGTTATGTATCAGCTGGATTGTTCACTGTTGAAAACAGCCTCCCACATTATGGGGGGTTAGCAGTGTGAGATATCAGTTCCTCAGAAAGTGCTGCTGCCCGCCTTCAGGTGTGTTACCCTTAGTCGCCTCTTACAACACCCAAGGGTAGAGATAGGGGGTGAAATTCTAGCCCAGCACCCCACAGGCATATTATTGACCTATGCTAGGGTGTAATAGTGTCAGAACTTAAATCTTAGATACTGTTATTTGTAAAGTTAGTTATTCTTAACTTATCAACAAGGTTAAGCTACATCTATTGAGGTTATTACTTGGATGAGTGACCACTAGTGTTCAGCACCAATAACATATAATTACATAGCCAATAACCCTAGGTTAGGCTGGATAACATCTTTACTTATCATCAGGTTCGATAGTAATCAAAGGAGATCTGAAAATCAATAAAAAAAGCTTTTACTTATTTTCCTATTATACACTAGCTGTACCCGCGACTTCGTTCGCGATTGCCGTACCTGCAGACTAATTATTCACATTTGTGCACTGTTTATCTCATATTAAGCAACACTGTGGTCTGCGGTGAAGCACTCTTATAGTAAACCATAGCTCAGAATGGAGCTTTCTACTTTGCATTTCAAAACTCCCGGGTTGTATTTTCCAGAAGACAGTAGTTAAGTAACTCAGAGAGTTCTTTCCCGGTTCGCACAATAAATGTTGAAGCAAAGTACCTTGTGCGTTTCTTTAGAATTTCGATTTTAAAACGGCGCGTGGCGGTTTGTTTTACGGTAGATCGATTTTTTTTTTATTTCTCATTCTCGGAAAGTAGTGTTTGTTTGATCTGAGTAGCGGGTGGGAGACACTCCTTCCCACCTAAGGCCGGGAAAAACTCATAGTAAATGCTTCCTTCTCTTGGGCCGGAATGACTTGTAACCATGGTAACCATTGGTGTAAACAAAGTTATATGTCTAAGATGTTTCGTTGTAAAATACTCTGTTGTTATAAAACAATTAATAACTACTATGTTTGGCAGGATAGTAACTAAATATAAAGTAAAAAGTGTAGGTTAAAAAAAACTAACCAAAACCTTCCCTAAATTTCATTGTTCTAACTCCTAGTGTATCTTTGTATCTTCTACTCATGTTTATTATTTTTAGTAAATATTTAGAAAAACCTTTTTAATGCATGATAGGTTAGCCTTTGATCACTATCTCACCTGATGGAAAGTGATGATGTGGTCGAAGGTGTTGTTCAGGCTAACCTAGATAATTACTGGCTCTCAAGGACAGCTGCCGGAACACACCGTTAGGTGCTTGGCGACAGATTTTCTACTTGAGGGTGGTAGCTAGCCAGGCGGGCATTTGCAAAATGCCCTACCACCATGTAACTACTATTTTTTTACCCTCCTCATATTTTAAATGAAAAGTAGAGTGTTTAACGCGGATGTAAGTCATCGATTCCTACATGGACTATAGCCGCATTAATTTTAAAAAGGTACTGCTCATGTTAATGAAAACAAAATAAATAATATAAAAAACATACTATTTTTATATCGTTATTCCTTATATTAGTAGTGAAAAGCAGAGAGATTCCTATTCAGGCTATAGACGCCTGTAAATATTCCAAACAAAATTTTACGTAAAATTTCACAAATAGTTCTAACCTCTCAATAAATTTTTAGTAAGTATGTTATTTTTTCAATGAATAATTTTTAGAAAAGCTACCTTTTTTACTTTCTTTAAATTTGAAATGAAAAGTAGAGAGCTGACCGCGGGTGAAAGTTACCAATTCCTTTCGACCCTTGTATAACAATCTACTAAAGTTGTGCACTTCCAACTTTAAACGGATTAAATCACGTATATTTATTATTATTTTTGTCCCGACAGTCACCCCGTGACCACGATCACTACAAAGTGTTTGAAACGTCGCGTCGGGACAAAAATAATGATAAATATACGTGATTTAAACAGTTTAAAGTTGTTTAATTACAAAGTGTAACAATCGCGAAAACCTAAGACAACATTGTGCACTTCCATTGCGCAGTCTCCGAAATGTATCCGTCAAAAGAAAGATATGTAGTTTAAAAAACTGATTTTGGTGAATTTACCACATTTTTGAGTTTTATAGTAGCAAGCATTGAAAAACTAAATAAGGATGCCGGGCTGCCCGTGGGGTGCCGGGCTGCCCGTGGGATGCCGGTCTGTCCGTGGGGTGTCGGGCTGCCTGTGGGCTTAAGATGAGTCGTACGTTCAAGGGTTTCTCAATATTCCGCGGTTCAAGTTATTTAAAACGAAATATTTAGTTTGTTATATCTCTAATTTCTTAACTGCAAAACTGAGGACTTTGAAATATTTACGGTTTTTTGATTGATTGAAATCGGACTACGCGTTAATAAATTACAACTAAGTGTACATTTTGACTTTCATCCCCTTTCCCAAGAGAACCGTACTGAATTTCGAGATAAAAGTATCCTATGTCCTTCTTCGTAGTATGAACTCGAATCGTGCTGATAAGTTTCATTAAGATCCATTCAGTAGTTTTGGAGTGATGCTCGGCCGGGATACAGACAGACAGCCAGAAAAAAAAAACAGTTTTTGCATCAGTATCAGCTACAGATTGCTCTCAAAACATATTTCAAAATATCTGCAATGTACAGAATTGGACCTGTTTCAGTTTTATTATAAGTATAAATTTTATGTTTTCATTAAAAATAAAAAAAAAAATGTTTTTGTTTATAGTTCTAGAGTCACTTGCGTTGTACACACGAATCTAACAATATCCATACAATAAAATCGGTTAAGCCGTTTTGAAGTTATGGTGGAATAAACTCACAAACATACATGAACCCTGAAAACATAACACTCCATTTTTGGGCAGTCGTGTTTCTTTAAATATAATTAATTAAATTAGAATAAATAATTAAGGGGGCACCCATGCAATAAAATTTCAGATAATGGTACGGAACCCTTCGTGCGCGAGTCCCATTCGCATTTGGTCGGTTTTTTTGTTTTAACGTGCGCGAGTCCGACTCGCTCTTGGCCAAATTTTTGTATTTTTTGTTATAGCGGCAACATAAATACATCATCTGTGAAAATTTCAACTGTCTAGCTATCACCGTTCTTGCGATACAGCCTGACAGACGGACGGACGGATGGACGGACGGACAGCAAAATCTCAGTAATAGGGTCGCGTTTTTACCCTTTGGGTACGGAACCCTAAAAAGAACGTATGAAATCGGACTACGCGTTAATAAATTACAACTAAGTGTATATTTTGATTTTAATCCCCTCTCCCAAGGGAACCATAATGAATTTCGGGATAAAAAGCATAAATTATCCTACCTCGTAGTATGAATTCAAATCACGCTAAGTTTCATTGAAATCCATTCAGTAGTTTTGGAGTGATGCGCGGCCGGGATACAGACAGACAGACAGACGGACAAAAAAAAAATACAGTTTCGGCATTAGTATCAGCTACAAAGTACTGTTTTTTTTATTAAAATATCTGCCATGTGCAAAATTGGACCTGTTACAGGTATAAATAGATAAATGTAAGCGTCTTACCCCTCGCGCTTCCCTACCCGCCTTCTGCAACCTGTTATAGGTATAGATGAGACTGATTAGAGCATTGCATGATATGAAAAATATACGTAGGGAAGTTGTGCTTATCGTAATAAAAAAACTGTTTTATCGTTTGAAAAATCAGTCTTTTGGAGAGGTCCGACTACAGACCTATCTATTATACCTATACGATAAAGTGCGACCGCCAGCTTAAGATGAGCCGTACGTTCAAAGGTTTCTGTACATTTTGGGTGTCAAGTTATTTGGAACGTCATATTTAGGTTGTGATGTCTGTTATTTCTGAACTTCAAACCCGATGACTTTGAAATATTTACGGGATAAATTTTAAAGTACCACTATTCTAACAAACAAATCGGCCAAGTTCGAGTCGGACTCGCGCACGAAGGGTTCCGTACAAAATTAGACCTCATATTTTAACCTTTTTTTGTTTTAACGTGCGCGAGTCCAACACGCACTTGGCCAACTTTTTGTATTTGTTGTTATAGCGGCCACAGAAATACATCATCTGAGAAAATTTCAACTGTTTAGCTATCACCGTTCTTGAGATACAGCCTGGTGACAGACGGACGGCCGGATGGACGGACAGACGGACGGACGGACAGACCGTTCTTACCCTTTGGGTACGGAACCCTAAAAAGAACGTATGAAATCGGACTACGCGTTAATAAATTACAACTAAGTGTATATTTTGACTTTCATCCCCTTTCCCAAGGGAACCATGCTGAATTTCGGGATAAAAAGCTAAATTATCCTACCTTGTAGTATGAACTCCAATCATGCTAAGTTTCATTGAAATCCATTCTGTAGTTTTGGAGTGATACGCGGCCGGGATACAGACAGACAGACAGACAAAAATAAAAAAAAATACAGTTTCGGCATCAGTATCAGCTACAGAGTACTGTACATATTTTTTTTTCAAAATATCTGCCATGTACAGAATTGGACCTGTTACAGTTTTATTATAAGTATAGATATCATAAATTAAATCTCACTAATTTTGTGAATGTGAAATTTTGTGACTGTGTATGTAGCTCCTTCACACTGAAGTGGCTTAACATATTTGTATGAAACTTGAAATATTGGTAGTGTAGGCCCTGGATTAACACAAGATATTACTATTTATATCTGTTTACATAATTGGTCTATTCGGGTGAAACCATGGGGTGCAGAACTAGGAAGCAGAACAGTAAAGCTGTGGCAGAGTAGTACCCATTATATTTATTTGTTCTAGCAAAACTTGTCACTACCTTATAGTTTAACAGCTTGTCAGGGTACTAGTTATGTCCTCTATCTCAACAGAACTAAGTCCTACTCTCATTTCTGGGAATTATGGATCAAGAGCATGGTTTCCTTTAATATCACTACCTAGTAATATAATTACCAAAGTGTATGATAAGTATAATCACATCTAATTTTTTCAGCTGTTCAGCTCTCAGGTAAAAATAATAATTATCCTCTTCATGGATGTTGTAAAAGTCTATTAAGAGAAAAAGTATGCTTAATGGGCAGCATGCCACTAATTATGTAAATAAGGTGTTGTTGCAAATAATGTCCACAACAGAGCTCTTTATCATTTTAACAAACTCACCTGCTATCTTGTGGTAGCAGGTAGGTTGCTGGTAGTAACAAGCATTATCTTCATAGCATCAGGAAAGCAGCCAGCCTTATGCTTTCCTAGGGAATAGATTGTCTTGACAATGTATAATAAATAATATGTTCTTGTATCTACCTTATGTGTTAGTAAGGAGAATGTATTGTACCAACCCCACATTCATGGGATAAGGGTTGGAAGATGATGTTGTACAATATTATTTTATAAGTAGATATATTGCATCTATTGTATAAACTAATATGTTTAAAACTTACTTGTCTTCCTCAAGTTGAATCAGTTCACTCATAGTATATTTTAATTTTCCATGTTTCTGAAGCAATTCCTTTACCAAATAGTTCTTCAATTATATTCCTGAAATGTCGAAAATTAATCCTTCATCATTCTCTCAACAAGTTTAGTTGTCACAGTTTCCAAATCAGAAAACCAGGAGGCTTAATTACACATAATACTTTTTATCCTGATTCCTACTTACCTAGATTACCTAGGTATTCTATTATCATCATAATTATATATAGATCAACAAGCATTCGGGTCAGCTGAAAGTATGGCATAATAAGCAGCACTATAAAGATGGTACAAGTCTTACATACAGCGGTGGGCGATGAATGAGTGGGTTGTTTTTTTATTTTCTGATACATTATCACCATAAGTAACTTCTGTTGCACTAACATGTTTTTTTTTATGCTTGATAGCCTTTGACCACTATCTCACTACTACACCTGATGGTAGGTGATGATGTGGTCGAAGATGTTGTTCAGGCTAACCTAGAATTACTGGCTCTCAAGGACAGCTGCCGGAACACACCGTTAGGTGCTTGGCGACAGATTTTCAACTTGAGGGTGGTAGCTGGCCAGGCGGGCATTCGCAAAGTGCCCTACCACCATGCTGTAACGACTGCCATCCTAAGACAACAACCGGGACCGACAGCTTAACGTGCCCTCCGAAGCACGGAAGCGCTCAGTAGTAATGTCACCAGCGGTCACCCATCCAACTCATGACCGCGGCGGACGTTGCTTAACTTTGGTGATCGATTCAGAATGGTTAAGCAAACCTCGCTACGAGCGCTTCAAAATCACGTATTTGTTAAAGTTGTCAGCAGAGCAGGCTATATATGATTTAGCACACAATGACAGCTTATGGTACACACACCATTAGGGAAGTAGCCCCTTATTATATCCAGAAGAACCTATTACCATTCAAAGACTGGGAAGCTAAACAACGCGGTAGTAATACTTTCGTTACAAGTTTTGTACAAAATAGTATTATACGGCTGGGGGGACTGCCCCACCACCACCAACTTAGCTGAGGGAACTCCTTATTGAAAATCTAGGAACACTTACCGAGTATGATAAGTTTTTGACCACCAAAATGACTAGTATACCACAATATCGTAGTACGTCTTCTCAACCTTTTCTTGATTCCAGGACTTTTTTTAATGTCTCCAGATTTGCGATCCGACATTATATGTGGTTAATTTTGTAGACTAATTAAAAATAAACTTATTATAATAGACGTAAAAATTATTTTAAATCTTGATAGAAATTATTTCCCGCCATTTTGTCATAAAATCCACAATTAGGGATACTCGATATATACCGATGTAGCAAAACTACTCGATGATACCGTCAAAACATCGAAATGATCCGATGTATCACAGACAAGAATGTACTTTTAAGATACACTGAACCCCGTTTTTACGGATATTATAGTGAGACACATGTTTTCTGTAACAAACAAACTTATTTCATGTTATAGATAGACAAAAGTGATTTAGGCGTTTACAAATATAATGTAATATAATGTATTGGTTGGAATGGCTGCAGGAACGAGAATTATTAGACGTGATAGGCCTGTTTAAATAAGCTAGCATTACACCGTTCTCTAATCAGGCCTGCCACATCCACCATTCATAGCACAATAATCAGAGGCTGACCGTTACACACATATATATTTAACTTCTTTCATTCTACCAATGTCAGAGACGTCAGAGTAATGCGTGTCAAAAAAAAATCTGACAGCATCAATCAGTCACATCATGTGGTCTGTGATTCTTAACATTATTAACTTTTAACTTAACACAGTCACACATATGAGTATTCCAAATAATGTGTTGTTCAAAAATCTCACAAAATGATGGATCGTGACTATGCTACCTTTCATATAAAAATGTTCAAACTGTTTTGCATATCTGAGGCATACTTTTTTAATTATGAGTTAGTTAATATTCCTTAGAATACCTACCTATACGTATAATCATTACACACCCTATATTAATATACCTAACTAATGTTGGTTTTTTAACAGAAAAGTTCAAATGATTTTTAAATATGTTCAGATATTTAAAAGTATGTTTTTTAGCTTGGATAGGAGGGTAAAGAGAATGACTCTCTAAGTGATTAGCATCGTCGCCCACGAATATCCAAGACACTAGCTTTCTTCTTGAAGGTTCCTTATTCGGATCGATTCGGTAATACTTCACATGGCAGCTCGCTCGACATTATTGTAGTGTGGGGCAGAAAAAGTTGTTTGAATCACACAGTTGTGAACTTCTAGACGTTGGTAGTAATGAAATTATTGCATCATCATGCTCTGTCCAGATGTCCGATGGTGAATTCAGCTGTAGGTATTAAACCAAACTATCTTCAGAACACTGATACTCAGAATGACAGACAGATGAAAGATACGGTAAAAGATGCAGAGTACTCAAACATCGCTACGCAGTGCCAGAGGGCTGAGTCGATCGAAGACATCATGATCGTTGATGAACCTGGTAGGTACTGCCCCCAAAGAAGTTAAAAGACGATTAAAAATAATGGCTACGACTTTCTTACCCGTTTTTTCTTGGGTGTATGGCTCTTGGCCACTTTTTTGCCAGCAGAATGTAGAATATTTTATTAAAACTTTCTTAAGTATTACACATCTTTAAATAATATTCACACCGCTCTGCCGCCGCCGCCGCCGCGCCGCAGACAACAGTGCTTGCGCGTACGCGGTCGGGTGCGCACGTACTCCATGACTCGAATGTAGAATAGGTACCTATTATTTCATAATTAAAATTATGAATATATACGAGCTTTACGAACTATACGAGCTTTGTAGACATCTATAAATTGACTTAATCAGTTTGACTTTGAAGGGAGAAAGGAAGTGTTTATTGGGGAGCATAATATTTGTGTTTCAGCCAAATAGAAAATACCTGCCTCAGAAGTCTACTGATGGTAATGGGTGTAGTTCAGATTCGATTATTGACCCCGTACATTACAAAAGTCCACAATAATCTGATGATTCAAAAGGCTTATTGTTAAATTAAGAACATGTTGCATCATTCACGGTTATATAGTAAAAAAATCTAAAGTATGTCAAAAATGTATTCGATATGTGATGGCGTTGCATCGGGAAAAATCGATGCTACATATCGATGTATCACATCGAATAAAAACAATTAAATCTTTTATATGGACATGCCTACCACAGCTGAATAAGTTTTTTTTTTGATTATGATTATAGTCTGAATATAGCTACAACTTCCACAGCAATTTGCGAAATTTATTATTAGTCTGACGTTCCTTCATCATTTTTCAAGATCGCGATTAATGACATCGGGATTGTTCGGTTGTTACCGACGCCTGTATCTGTCGTGTCTAGCGGCAAAATAAATTGCATAGTAAACTCATATCTGTCGTGTAATTTAAAAATGGAACGATCTTTTACTACGAAGCATGGCAACCAAGGAGGTAACTTATCAAAAGGTTTTATTTAAATATCGATCTGGCTTGCAAATAGAACGCTGTTTATTGAAAAACAAACAAATGAACACTTTAACGCTGGCAATTTTATTGTTGTTTGTTGATAGTCATTGATTTTGAAAAGTAATTGTTTCGACAAAATGAGTTCAAGTGAAGACAATGAGGGTGATGAACTTAATCCAACGCCACCTGAAATTCAAGAGGCGGCAAGAGCCATAATAGAAAACTTGTTACCGCCAAAATCGAAAGAAAAATATTTGAAAACCTATGATAATATTGTTCAATGGAAGAATGAAAGAAAATTGAAATCCTTATCCGAAAACGTTTACATTTAACAACTGTATCTTCAAATAAAAAAATCTGCCTAGGTACTACTTTGTTTTAATTTCCGCGCATTATTTGAGAAAAGCACTACACAAGCCTTGGCCACAACTAGGCATTGATGGACTTACATATGTGTGCCTCGGCTTCGCCTCGGCCCACATTTACACGTTCCTCCATCAATGCTTCCTTTGCTGGCCGCTGCAGTAATGTACTATTCTTGGATGAATAATACTACTAAGCTAACTGATAAATAAGATAAAACCTTTAGAATAATGGTTTTAATCAACAAAATACAAGTAAGATTGAAGGAAGGTAAAAGTCGTTATGACAGCCTGTCTGTTTACAAACACCCATAGAGCTTGAAAGAGTTTCGTATCACTACATTCTTCCAGGCAGAAAAGTAATCAATTCAGTTCAGAATATAATCATCGTAGCGGCTGAGTGGCCTTCGTTGCCGCGTTGATCTTCGCTCGATAGTGGCTGGTTCTTCAGATGTAGAAGGAAAGTTATCTAAGTGTTCAGCAGCTGGAATTGTTTCGACTGCCAAATTGCTTTCATCTATACCGTTCATACTCTGAGAATCATAAAAATCTTCATCACTTGCTACGAACGATTCTCTAGACTCGTTCAGTATCTCAGGTGCTTCTTGTATTATCTATCTTTTCCTAATGGTGCTAAGTGACGGTTTGAGACAGTGGATTCTCGTCCGTCAGCAAGGCGAACATAGGAATAGTCCGGATTTACATGAAGCAATGTTACTTCCTCTACCAATGTTACTTGATACTTGTTCGCCCGGTTAAATTTTCGCATTAACACTTGTTCTGATTCTGTCAACCAAGTGGGTATAGAGACTCCATTGGTCGATCTTCTGGTGTGGTTAAACATCCTTTCATGCGGTGTACAATGAGTAGCTGTACATAATAGGCTCCGTATGGTATGTAAAGCTTGAGAAAGAACTTGTTCCCAATTTTCTACTGATTTGTTGCAGGATCGTAAAGCCAATTGTATCGTTTTCCAGTGTCCCATTGAAACGTTCTACTTGTCCATTTCCTCTTGGATTGTAGGGAGTAGTCCTACTGGAAGCAATTCCACGTAAACTTAAGAAATTCTTGACTTCTGCAGACATGAATGAAGTACCTCGATCTGAATGAAGATATGATGGCAAACCAAACAGCATAAATATTTCATTTAAATGCTTTATTACCGTTGTAGAACTCATGTCAGCACATGGAAATGCAAATGGAAAGCGTGAGTATTCATCAACAACAGTAAGTATATATTTATTTCTCGTGTTGGAAGGTACAGGGCCTTTGAAATCAATGCTTAATCTTTCCATTGGTGAAGTAGCTTTTATCAAAGTAGGCTCTGGCAGGGTTGTTCTATAAAATTTAGGTTTAATTTCAGAGCATATTCTGCAGGAATTAGTCATATCTCTGATATCATCGATTGTATAAGGCAAATTCTTTGATGTTATCCAAAGGTTCATGCGTGGTATTCCAGGATGACACAGGACTTCATGCAATGACTTCAGTTTTTCGGTTCGTGCTGGTATTGAAGTACATACTCGTGAAAGTGCATCTGCAACATCATTTTGTTTACCTGGACGGTACACAATATCATACTTAAATGGTGCCAAATCCAAGCGCCATCTCTGTATTTTATCGTTCTTTATTTTACTCGTCACTTTATTTTCGAACATAAATGAAACGGATCGCTGATCCGTTAAAGAGTTTGTATAAACTTTGTATACTATAGTACTGACCTACTAGGTATAGTACCTACCTATGAGTTTGCAAGTTAACTTTACAGTAACGATTTGGTGTTGACGCAAAACGTTTGGTTTTCAGTTTCATTAGCTGGTATGTACGGGTCCATAATTTCGAGAAAAGTAAAATCACCTTGTCGATAGTAGTTCATAGTTCATAGTCATTTATTCATATATCAATACACGTCAATAATACATTTTTGTACAAAAAGAACATTTTCAGCTTGTATAGCTTCAAATACATAAAAATACAATAAAAGAAATAATAATAATAATAAAATGAAATAATATTAAATAATAATATTACAAAAATCATACGTCATGTACAATCAATATTGTAGGTATGTCATTGGTATATCATTAAATTAATTGTTTATAATGTCAATAGTTTATAAGTAAAAAGCATAAAAATAAAATATTAAACATTAGAATTATTGTTTTTAAATGTCAAGAATTCATCATAGCTGTAGAATGATTGACTAAGTAGCCAGCGTTTGAGCCTCGTTTTGAACACATTCAAACTTACTGCTAGTTTGATATCATTTGGAATTTGATTATATACTGCCGGACCCATGACGTGCGTTAACTTGCCAGACTTAACTAGGGAGCAGGACTTGCTAGCCAACATTCCCCTATTTCTCGTACAATAAGAGTGGGTATCGCCTAGTTTTACGTAGCTATCTTGATTTGTACATACTTCACGTTGTATTGTTTTGTCTCTGTGTAATATTTTTAAAAGAAGATGATAAGAGTTTTGTCATAATTGCTTTTGTATTGATTAGGTACGTTTATTAGGGTGACCAGCGTTGCTAGAATAAAAAGGGGTCGAGCCTTGTGTATGGAAGCTGGCGTTTCCTTCCACCCGCCGCGCCGCCAGATTTTTCCTTAGTTTTCGCGCATGTTTAATGTAGCATGTGTAATGGGAGACCGGGTTGGAAGTCACATTTATTTCTTATGGTATATTTTTATTAAGTTTTAAAAGATTAATACACTTTTTCTCTATCATTATCCATTAAGGAAATATATATATTTATGAGATAACAGAAGTGTGACTTTTAACCCCATTTCAGGGATGGTTGTCACAGTGGCTGGGGAAGGTAGTCACATAGTAAATTTAGGAGGGAATAAAAAAAATACAAACTTTTAAATCAATTAAGTATTATTATTTAAGCCGCAATCTGAAATCCAAGAAAAGATATACCCAAGAAAAGAACAAAAAAGATCTTATTCAAAACATGTAACTTCTATCTAACAAAATTATAATAATGACAGAAATAAAAAATAATTAAATTTCTTTGGACGGTTTTTTTTTATCAAGAGTAGGTACTTAATATAACTTAAATAATCATAGTTAACTCTGTGGATGAAATATAATCCAATTAAAAGTACTTAACCTAACGTTCCTTTGTATAGTCAGTCTAAAAGACAGAATACTCAGAATCAATTTTGACGAATGTAATAAGGTTGCCCAGGTGGGCATGCTTTGTGAGCCCATAACTTGCATTCCTGGCATTAAATTCAGACTTCTTTAGACATGCTAGCAGAATATGGAGACAAGAAGACCAAGCAAAATTCTTCACCCTCTCCCTCGTCATCGTCGTTGCCGACTGATTTCGTTTTAATTTTTGTCCCTTAGAAACTATTTTCTTTTCATAACTCTTCAACACATTTAGTAACTTTAGTTTAGTGACTTTATGCTTTGTCGCATCTTGTTCTTTTTTCTCTCTTCTAAATAGGTCTTCTCCGGTGAAATTGTCCGTTTGTCAGATGTGACCACCAGCCCCCGTCAAACTGAGACAACCTGCCCCAAAACACGTTTTAAAAACAACATTGTAAATTTGTTTATTTATTAAATTAAACTATGAAATCATTAAACACATTATAAATAAATACATAAATAGGTATATACATATAAAGTAGGTATACCTAAGAGACTTAACACAGAGGCACAAAAATTTACTTTCACTGTGCAAAAAAACGAACGCCTGTCTCTCAATCACGGCATTTCTGAACGAACTGATGTGTAGTAGGGCGGGAGATACCCTTTGAGTCGCGATCCCTCGACGCCAATCAATACACACATTTAATCGTTCAGTTTTCTGTTGTGGCCGCTGTGACAACCATACCCGGTCTCCCTAAGGTATAATGTCAGTTTACTAGTCGCTCCATCTCCATAGAACCCCAGGACAAATTAAACTTGAGTCATATGTCATGTTGGCTTAGTGGTCAGAGCATAGCCCGTCTATTATAGGGTTGGATGGCGCGTGTTCGAATCCATGTACGGGATTCGAACACTATATCAGTCTATCAGTTTTTCTCTCCTTGTAATTTTATATTGCAATGACGCATTATATTGTTTTCAAACAATAATTCCTAGGTTTATATAACTATTTAGACAGTTTTCTATATTAGACAGAGTATTTATGGTGCAAAATAGATGTGTGAGAGTAATTAATAGGGCTTGGTCTCAACTGACAGCTGTAAGCCTATTTTTAAAAAATGCAGCATAATTACTTTACCATGTTTGTATATAAAAATATTTGTGTTTGTGCCAAACAAAAACCTGACATATGTTTCAATCGCTCAAAAACTATTATTTCCTTAGGTATTTTCCGCTGGGTAGAGGAAAGGAAGGTAATTTGGAATACCATTTGGTTTTAGGCCTGTATATTTAAATTCAAGCTAACTATCAATCTGTAGGCTATGAATACTAACCAACTATACAACTAGGTAAAATTTAAGGCTGAACGCGAAATGACAGAATTCCGTTTTTGAAATGTGGTGGTATTTTGGAATAGACGTATCCCAAATTATATTCACTATGCTTAACTAAGTTATATAGGCAAGGAATTATTACGCCAATGTTTAAGAAGAAAATAAAAGACTGCTGAATGAGTTGCTGTTCAGATTAGATTCAGATTGTCAATTGCAAGAGTTGAACAGCAACTCTTTAAAATTGGTGCGTAACTTGACTGAAGGTAATTTGGACCTAAACGTGTGAGGTCTGACTAAAATATTTATGTATAAAAAGACATTTATTTATTGTATATAAGCTTAAATCAGTTATAATCACTTCAAATCAGTCTTAGGGCCCGTTTCAGAATGTCATTATAATGTTTTGGGTTGCTATGCAACACGTAAAATAACTGAATGATAAAAATGACAGTCAACATGCAGCGCGATAAGATTTAACCGATGGATAGGCTAAATTGATGACTGTGAAACGCAAAGATAGTGTTTTGTTTAATAAATATGTTCTGGGTAGTAAAACCGGAACTTACCCGAACATTCTGAAACAGGCCCTTAATCAGTTTATCTATTAAATATATGGGTTATAGGCAAAAATCACAAATTAAGGGGAACAGATCTGTCATCTTCAATTATAAGCGATGAACTCTCGGCCTTCTTCATGGGCTCATCTTCTTTAGAGGCAGTGTCGTTGGGATTTCACAGCATATATTACCAAATTTCAACATTTGCTGAGAAGTTAAGCTCCTGACTCCATCATCAGATCAGCTCAACATATATGTATTTGCAATGTCTAGAGATGAGAGAAGAGGGTCATTGCCGAGCCCTAAGGGGCACATATCAGCAGAATTGGCGACCAACTTGTAAAGTTTCCGTCTGGAAGCCGAGCATTTTCGTAATTTGCCAAGGCTGCTAACGGTAACTTATATATAGTCTACTTTACCAGCCTTGCGAAGGCCGGACAATACGTTGGCCCATAGCGCAAAGGAGAAGGCTGACCAACCTCGGTAAACTTGTAAATTTACAAATTATTGGAATACAAAATGTTTTGCCCCGGGCGGGAATTGAACCCGCGTCCTTAGCGTCCGCAAAAAGCATCCGGCGCGAAATCAGAAGGACGCGGGTTCAATTCCCGCCCGGGGCAAAACATTTTGTATTCCAATAATTTGTAAATTTATGATTTTCGCTTAGTACGCGGTAGTGCTTGTAACCATAATATATAGAAATACTCGGTAAACTTGACTTAACTAAGCCTCAAGCTTGACCCTTGACGATAGGGACACCTTTCCGCATACAATACCGCGGTGTAGTCACCTACAAATACCATGGCAGAAAAAAGTTTTTCTCAGAAAGCGGTACGCAAGGAACTCATGTCCCTTGATGTGCAAAAGTCAAGGGGGCCAGATGGTATTCCGGCTATCGTGTTAAAAACCAGAATTAAACAATGCAGAAGAACATTGATAAATTCAACTGAAAACAGCCGCGATCCCACCGCATGACTCGAGCCCACACGGCGAACTGACAGCGGCGCATGGTATTTTTAAACCACGCTCGCCGCGGTGTAATGCCTACTACAGTTCTTTACATATGTAAAGAACTGTAATTTCTTTATTAATTTTATTAATTTAAAAAATACTATGTAGGTAATTACAATTACCTACATAGTATTTTTTAAATTAATTATAATTATAAGTTTTTTATACAAAAAAAAACCTCATGATTGAATATGTGTTATACCTATAGCCTTCAATCAAATATACTATATTTCATCGCAGCCTATAGCTAAGTATTTGAAAAAAGGGATTTTAAAAGAAGTCCAATTTTTTGTAATAATGATTTGTACGAATGACCAATATCCCGAACAAAACGGTTCCGTAAAATAATCTTTACATATGTAAAGAACTGTAATTTCTTTATTAATTTTATTAATTTAAAAAATACTATGTAGGTAATTACAATTACCTACATAGTATTTTTTAAATTAATTATAATTATAAGTTTTTTATACAAAAAAAAACCTCATGATTGAATATGTGTTATACCTATAGCCTTCAATCAAATATACTATATTTCATCGCAGCCTATAGCTAAGTATTTGAAAAAAGGGATTTTAAAAGAAGTCCAATTTTTTGTAATAATGATTTGTACGAATGACCAATATCCCGAACAAAACGGTTCCGTAAAATAATACGAAAAATAATGGTTTATTCTACAACTAACCGTTTTTACACTCAAGAAGCACATCATTTATTGACGCGCGCAGTGGGTGAAAAATAACATATTTTATAGTTTTTACATATACAATATTTAGTAATTTGGTCATTTTAATGCTCTGAAGTTGTAAATTAAATTGATAGACGTTCAATAAGTCCTAGGCACCTAAAATTATCCCATTTTTCGTTTTTTTTTGCCATAGGCATTACCTACCAGCTTTTTTGTCTTCTGTACACAGTACACACAAATTACTATTAGTAGAAAAAAAAATTGCACGATCTTTAGACTCTTTTGATGTCGCATCGTTTTTCAACTTATCACAATTTATTGTGGTTATCAACGGGCGACAAGCGGGTGATCGTCAGTTATGTTATACTAGCTTTCCGGGCTCGGCTCCGCCCGGGCGAATGTCGGTTATCGCGCAAAAACATTAACCTCTTTTTGCGCAGTTGGATAAAACTATCCTAGGTTTTTCCCGGGTCTCAAACTATTTCCATACAAAATTTCATTCAAATCGGTCCAGTAGTTTTGGCGTGAAAGCGTAACAGACAGACAGAGTTACTTTCGCATTTATAATATTAGTACTCATTTTAGATAATAGGATATATTTCATAATTCACACCATGAAAACAGAAAACGGGTATGACTATCAATATAAACAATTTTATTAATTTCGTAACATTTTATTCTATTCAATTATAATGCATACACAATCATCAAAACCAATATAAGAATTCATTGTAAATTGATTTAATAATAGCTAAAAATATTAAATAAAATAAAATTAATCCGTTTTAATTTGAAGATTCATTCAAAACATACTCAAAATTTTAAAATTTGGCCGATATGATAATTCTGTGACCTTAATATTCTAGAGAGCTGGTCTATCAAAATAAAATTAGGATAAGGTTAAAAGACCTCAATTCGTTAGAATCAGGTGAAACATTGCGGAAAACTCTAAAACAATGTTTGCTCTACAACAATGCATAATAATATAATACTTCAGTAACAAATAATTTGGCCCATTGTCCTAGCGATGCCAATACTATTTATGACATACACAGGTTTGGATACATGTCTACACAAAAACCACCAAACGCGAGTACTATATAAAATAAGTATATCAGTGCTACCAATTTAACTTTATTATTAAACATATTTTCAAACAGAAATGGATCGTTTTCTCCCCTCAATGTATAATGTACTATTATTCAGTAAATAAAGATTTCGTTTGTAATGTCAATGTCAAAACTAACTAAACGTTTTTGGTTTTCACACAACTGCCACAGAGCGTGAAGATAAAGTAGCTTTTCTTCGGCTGATCAGGCAAATTGGTTTTTGTATTATTATTTAGAAAGCCCCTACGCTTGATTTATATGGAAGGTGTGTCTGTAATTTGACGTGATGCCAGCGAGTCGCATAGCATTTGGTATGCGAAATATTATTTAACTTACACCGATTAATTAGGTATACTTATTTCTTGATTACTCAATAAAGTTACAATTGAGAAAGAAATTTCATCAATACCTGTTCACAGATGATCTAAATTGGCCATATCATTCAACTTTTGCTTGTAGAAGACCAAGACGATGCAGTTGGGTGTTCACAATAAACAATTTTTAAAAATTAACTAAATATTGCTCTTAGAACACCACAGGTGTTCCACTGGATATTTATTTAACCGTAGAACATCCAGGTGGTCTACGTCATGATCCACGTACATGTATGACAATACATATCTAAGTATATTAACAATAATTAGTAATTCGCTTTCCACCTAAAATCCTGTCATTATCTTGAATAATAAACACTAAGGGCCCGTTTCAGAATGTCCTAATAAAGTTTCGGGTTGCTATGCAACACGTAAAATAACTGAATGATAAAAATGACAGTTAGCATGCAGCGCGTTTCAAGCTTTAACCGGTGGATAGGCTAAATTGATAACCATGAAATGCAAAGATAGTGTTTTGTTTAATAAATATGTTCTGGGTAGTAAAACCGGAACTTACTAAAAATTCTGAAACATGCCCTAAATGTAATAGTAGCAATATGCTTGTGTTAGTTAAGCTTCCATTACGCAGATAGCCTCGCAAGCATCAGGTGTAACAAATAGGTCTGCTTAGTTACATCCTTCCAGAATTAAATAAATACTATCTATAAAATATATTGTTATCATAATTATGGCTAAAGATTTCTTTAGTATACTCATCACTCACGGATCCGTAAGACTTTTTTGTGTCTTAAGCAATTAAAAAAAAATACTGAACAACCAATCCAAAAGAGCTATTTAGAATTAAAACAGGTTGATTGTTATTTATAATCAAATTTACATAATTATTTATAAAATATCCAATTGTTTACATAAGTTATATTTGTAAAGATACACTATATTCTGAAATCATTATAAGTAATAAATTATTTAAAACTATGACAATAATACTGATTACTGAAAAATAAAACACGTTATGACATTACAACGATTTGATAACATAAAATAAAATCTATAAAAAGAAAAAATAAAAAAAATAAATTCAATAACTATTACAAAGTATAACTCATAGCCATTCACTTCTTGGTATAAAATTAGATGATAGTATAGTTATAGCATACCTACGTTTACAAAATGAGCTAAATAATTTGAGTCTTACACGAAATGGTCTATCAATATGTAAGACATGTCCTGTCCATAGACCAAATTTTATAACCCAGTACAAATGCTTATGTTATCTAAGTAAATTTAAATGTTTCATTTAATACGGGCAATGAACTTGGGCATGCCTTAAATCTTGCAGAAGTCATCGTCTTCAATCGCGATACGATGGCAATAGTTCTAAATAGTCCACCGCGGAAGTGACTGGTTTATTGCCTTCTGGCTTGTTGGAAGGCAATAATCAAAAAGTACAATAGCACGAAACCGATCTCGACAATTCCTATCGAATAGGTGTGATACGGGCTATCACACCTACAAATATAATGCGTATCGCGAAAGGTTTGGACTGATTTACCTACTGACTATATTTGAACTGCAAAGACTGATAATAGTACTTAACTAATATTTTGATCGAAGGTTTACTCACTACTCGAAAAACAGGAATGTATAACTATAAATATATGTATAAATTATTTAAAAAATCACAGACTATAATAATAAGGTTTAGTTACATGAAGTGGAGGTAATGTCCATTATTGCTTATCATGTCAAGTTTCATACTTGTAAAACTTATCTCAACACTACCAACCAATGGTAAAAAAAATAGGCACAGACAAACAATATATATATTACAACGTTACAAAGGATACCACAATAGTATCAAATGAAATAATCTATATACGAAAATATAATAAAAATACGAAACTGACATCAGTTCAATCTCGGTAGCACGACTATCTTCTACATTTGTTCAGATAAGTTTCGAGTATGCTGCTCTCAATATTGACGATATTATAACTTTCACGATCGGAATAAATTGATCACTAAACAATCTTGCCTTTATGATGGTTGCACTACCATTTGTCTACCATAACATTTAGCTCCGGGAGCCTATTCAAAAGATACATTGATTTTTCGTTGCTTTTTGTAAACTTACACGAAAAAATATGCCTACTATAAATAATAATTTCTTACTTTTATTACGTGTTCGGCGATTTATAATATGGATGATTGTTTAAAACTTGTGCGTTTTTATTAGTATATAACGCATAACTTCTAAACAATTGATCCGCATTGAACTTTGGATAGGATAATTGGCTAAACACTAATCACGATACATTATATTTGTGTCCTTCACACGAATCGCAGGGGTTTTCAGCTAAGCTAAGGTTGCAATGATTACATAGATACTAATTATAAATATGTGTGTATATTACTCTATGAATATAATTGCTCAACTACTCGCACACATATAAAACGCAACTTGAGAAGACAAATCTTGAAGCCGCGCAGAAGGTCGACGCTAACACTAAAATAGAGTATATTGTCTACGCGATTGGCTTGATAGAGAACTAGTCTCTAACTAATATTAGGTATGTAGGTTCCGATACAAAAAGGGTTTATTAAAAATTACCCCCGAGCTAAGAAAAGAGCTACAGAGAGCGAGGGTATAATTGACAAATTACAGCCGAACAAAATATTTTACGTTACTAATAATTACGGTAAGAGGTTAAACTCTTCCCAATGACCGCAACGACGTCTTTAACACGAAAATTTTTATTTCATGCTTTTTGGCGGGATAATCCAAGTAGGTTTAAACACCGCTATATTAAGGGCTAGTGAGGCACTTGCTTCTAACAGTAAAAACTTTCTACGTTTCCCTCGTTTAGACAGACGAGAACTGTATATTTGACCGGATGTATAAATTGCCATATTTCAGTCACCTACAATTGCTTCCCTTCTCTTTGCTAGAAGGACTCAAAGTATACATCTACTTAAAACAGTTATCTAACCATAAACTGTGTGGCGGGAATAACAAGAAGGGAAGAACAAATAGTGTGGCGGGAATGACTGAAAATGTGGTGCTATTTTTCTGGTCAGAAACATGTATTCTTTACTTCTTTCAAAATTATTTTCACTTCTCAAGCTCGAAAAGGTGTTCTTCGAAATCTGCGTAGAGAAGTGCTTTTTATTCGCTAGCTTGGAAAGAAAAGTTTTTGAAATTTGAATCACTATAAAAGTTTCAGAAAAATGAATTTACTTTAACTGTTACCAATTTTAGTAATTTTACTTTTAATTTTTACTATAAATTAACGCTAATTTATTATTTAAGCCGTTTTTCTTGTATCTAGCATTTTCCTCGCTGAAATGAGGTGAAAAATGATGAATTGCGTTCGGCAGCAATGTTATTTTGTTCCTCGTACCTTTGAAACCTTCGGTACGCTCAGGGGCCCAACTCCCACCTTTTATAAACTATTATGGAAAGTAAACGTCATTGTTTCAAGTTAAATTTATTGATACTAAGGTTGGTACCGTGGCCGTCACGAAACAATAATGTTCATATAGTGCTACCTCTGTCGCACAAATGACTTGATTCAATGCATGCATCCCGCTCTCACGTTGAAGTTCTAATGTAAGTATACTATAGTGATATGTGGTGGTGCGAATTAAAATTGAAGATGTAATGTTAAAATAAGACTGAATTAAGAGATGGGAGTTGGCCCCCAGGATTCTATAGTTAGAATCACTTTAAAAAAACATTGTAAAAGTACTCGTGCCAAATAAGATCTTTGATTCCTGGCGTAACAAGTAACTATTCCTATTATAATATATATTTTTTCCTTTAACCATGTAATCTCCAAAATCCAATAGGTCCCCACGACGCTCGAGAAAATCACCAATTAGCATCGTGGGCTTGGCCAGTTTTCAGTTTGGCACTCGAAGAAGGTAGAAAAAGAGCAAGGCCTAATTTTTGTTTGTAATGTATGAGATGATTAGAGAAAGAAACTTTCCAATATAAATATGTTCAATGCCATTTACATCATGAGTTAGTTCGCCTTTATAGCACGGTAACGCATTAATAAAAAAATAGTATTATAATATAAAAAAATGCCTCTATAAAAGATACATAAACCTACTCATATGTATCTGCTCTCTCAGAACCCATTGACACATCACGTATAAAATTATCTAAATTGAGAAGAAATTTCTTCTTTTCAAGTGAGTTTTGTATGAAGTGCCCATAATTTTCCACTTAATTCTACTTTAAAATACAAGGCCCTTTTTTAACTAGCTGTTTCTGTGTCATTAATGTATAATTAAATTACTAAATGATTGCTATAATTGGACGATTTTTATCTTTAGTTACATAGATTTGATAACATTTGTTGTTCTTCTTATTTGTTCTAATTATTAGATAAACTATACTAGTGAACTTCTGTAATAATTTGATTTAATAATTTGTATGAAACATATGGACAAAATACACAGTAGGTAACTAAGTATATTTAGTAAGTTCTCTTATCGACTTCCCAAACATTATTGAATGCAACAGATGGCGAAATTCAATACCTAACAAATAGTTTAAATCTTGTGAAATAAATCATTTTAGTTGTAAATCTACTTTTTTTAGACACAGATCAAGCTTGCGTTTTCGTCTTATGATCGGGCGACATGCAAAAAAATATTGATATATTTATATTGACTACCTAAAGTAGAGATGAAACGGATATTCCGTAACTATCCGGCCAATTGGAATCAAATTTATTATAAATATATAAATTATTATACCGGATAATAAAGGAGCACCAGGCCAAATGCTCAATTTAAAAAAAATACGACAAATAAAGTTTAGACTAGAGGCACTCTGCCACTAAATTTTTAGATATTTGGATCAAAATATTTACCAAAATTCTTAAGGACTATGTTTTTTAAGCGTATTGCACGTAAAATTATGAATCTCTTTACAGATAAACAATAATAACATTATCCACCACAAACTCAAGCACAACAGCACGTTTGTTCGTAACCTCAAAGGATGGTTTTTGTACCCAATTCCATAAGACAATGAAACGACAGTTTCACTCCTAAACGAAAGGACCTGAACTCACCCCGAAACTACCCGATCGTACGGTTCGCTTGTGTAACTAGTCGCCAATCGGCCAAATTCGGCCGGATATTCGGTATCCGGCAAACATCTATCCGTTTCATCACTACTTTTAAGATAACAATAAGTACATGATAGCATCTTATGAACTACTTGAAATTACACATATCTCATACTATCATGATTGTATATTGAAGCAAAAAAATATTTAATAATATAGTATTTGTTCGACGTAAGGCGAATAACATATCGAATCCCACGCGATTTTCAGACTTCATACTTAGTTACCTACTTATATTTACTTTCTTGTAACTAAGGATACATTGCAAGTCTGAGGCACAGATACTTCTTCTGTACAACTCACCATTTTTTACTTTTATCTATTTATTGTGTATCCGTTTATTATCCGTTTTGTGTATTGTCTTAATATAAAATTACATTTACATATATCTAATATAACATCTATGTGATTCTTCTACATTGCTTCTAAGAATTTTTATAGTAATTTTTTTACTAAGCTTATAAATATATGTTCCACAGGTATTCCTATCTGTTCTGTTTCATATTTAGTATGTGAATAAGATATTTATTCAAATATTGCAGGGTTTGTGAGTAACCTGCTGGATTTTCAAAATCATTACGTCTTTTTAATATTTCTAGTAGATTCAGCTTCCATGTCTTTTGTAGTCCCTTTTTGTAATCACTACGAGATCAAGCTCCATTTATATACATACATTTTCTATAAATTATTCATCAATTAATATAATTTGCGAACTAACTTTGTCTTTTGTATCTATACTAACAAAATAATAATGTATGCGACCAAGCAAGAGTATACAAACAATCCAAGCATATATATCCGGTAAATATTACGCGAGTCCTAGCCGGTTACTAAATAATAATCCAAGCATAAGCAAGTGGAGAAGTCTTATTTCGTTTACGCATAAAAAAAACAGTAACACGGGTATCTTATGCAAGAACCTGTGTTTGTGTAAGTGCTACCGTGTAACGGCTTCATATTATGCGTGATATTACTCATAGACACATAATCGCATTATTTAATCTAAAAACATTTTTTTATATGCGACGAAGGGCGCCGTTCCCGTTGCATGTAGTCGCAGCCCGCATGTCAGTAAGTTCATGTGTCATTTACACCCGTGGCTCGTCAGCATTTGTTCCATACAACGGCTTATACCGTCACGTTCAGACGCGGCCGCATGCGGGTACGCGCTAGTGTCACCTCCACGCTCGCCGCGCCCGCGTCGGTGGAGGCGCGAATTGCACACTACTCGGGGACGGCGCAGCCAACTGTCATCTCGTTTTTCGAATTCGCCAACATCTTATCCGGCCGTCGCTGTGAAAATTGAAATTGTTAAATATCTTGTAATATGTTTGCATTCAAATATATTTTATGACAAGTGTCATAAGATTACTAATGAATAATATATTTGAAATCATTTATATGGCATAATATCACGCCCAAATTAATTCCTGAATCAGTTTTAAATTTCATAGGAGCAGAACCGTAATACATTTTACAATGTTTAAAGGAACACTAATATTCGAATAACAACAGACTAGGACTACGAATTCTTAAATAATAGTAAAATACATATAGTAAAGACAAAGGCACAAAATATGAATGAAATGGTTTCTTAATTCAAGAGTGTAATTCATTACTAATACAACAAATGTTTCAAAATTGTGCAAATATAATATTATTAAAACTTAAAATAATGTTAGTTTGTGCTAGATTAAAAGCTAGGGTAAGTCACACGAATGATGGGTTTATCCCCGCACCATATATTGTATCTATCTATTGTAATTAACATGTTTCTTTCTACAAACTATATTTGCACTTGATCGTTTCGTTTATTTAATTTGGTCAACTGTGGTAAAATTAAGTTCAATTAAGAATAAATTAAGAAGATAAAAGGTTCAGTAGCGCGGAGGTACAACACCGCCGATGTTGGAATCTACTGTATGGCGTGATATGGCAGAGATGAGTCTGAGACATAAAAGAAGCAGCATATTCACCATTATTCAAAATATTGATTTCTTACGAGTTGGGACAACTAATGATAGAATGATAAAATAAATGACACGATTATTCAAAGGCAAATACTTTTGTGAGAAAATGTGTGTGGCGCGGGGGTTAAATTTAGGCACAGATAAAGCAGATTGTCGTCGTGTGCAGATGGTATAAATGACAAGCGGCGGCAGCGGCGTGCATGTTGAATCATTTTATTTAGAAAATAATATTAAAGAGCCTTTTCCAATGTGCTCTTTCATGAATATATGTACAAGAGAGCTGGTAGCTTTATTGTGTCACAGTAGGCGTAAGTTGGCATTAAGTATATAGAGGCGAACAAAGAAAAGCTTAATTTCACCACTTTCCCCTGTATATAGAAAGAAGAAATAGAAGAACAGATAGAAAAATGGCAGGTACAATGCGATGATGCTAACGTATAGATACGGTCGATAAATAATGCACCTCGAGCTAAAGAGGGAAATAATCGGCTAGTTTCGGCTTCTTACAACGCCGTCTCTGTTGTACGATGCACTAATAGCCTGGTCTCTACTGCATAAGAGATGTTAAAACCATAAATATTTTTTAACTGATTAATAAAATACAGTTTTTTATTCAAATCCAAAATAAAAAGCAATCATTTGCAGATAAGTCAGTCATAGTGGTAAAAGTATGAAATTGTCGTTTCGTAATGAACATGTAATTATTTGTTTTGTAGGATGAAATCTGTCGTTGTCTATACATTTCTGCCTTTCGCCTATCATTTAAACCTTTCCGATAAAACTGTGGACTTGTGCTCTACAAACTGTGCTTCTTCAGAAGACTTTTTATGTGGAATAAGTTGTCAATGTGCATTATTTACCACCCGTGTCGGTATTTGTTATTAAGTTGACCTTACTTAGGTTGGTATATTTATGACCTCTCCTTTCGTAATTTTCAAGATTGACTGATAAAAATTTAGCCGACATCTAAATTTTTCTATTTAAGAGACGGTAAAAAATATTATTTTGTACACCACACCATTGCAAACCTATTGAGGATTTGCGACTTATTTCTGTCGATTTGCATTAATAACGTTGCCAAACTCCATTTTTCCATACTTTTTAAAAATATTAACGCCGCTTAGTTTTATCTATATTTTATCTATAATTTCATCCCAATCTGCTAACCTGTATCGCCACACTCGCCGCATGCCTTTTGGGCTGGGATCGGGCGGGGAGTAGACTGATACAGACAGTGGTCGGAACTACCTAAAGGTGATGAAACCGACACAGAGTAGCGGTCTGGATCTGTTGTCAGCAGAAGGCCCAAGCAATTGGCTGTGTGGTCATGAACGTCCGGTATCCTTGTAGCTCCTTGGACCAGCTGACTGAGGTCTAGCGTCAAGGCAAGCTTGCGCATCTCTCGACCAGCGTGGTCTGTGCTCTGGTGTGGGTATAGCCAGTCTTGATGGTGGGCGTTGAAATCCCCCAGAAGCACTAATTGAGCAGAAGGATACCTCTGTTGGGCCACATCGGCCGCCTCACTGAGGTAATTTGTGAGCCTGGCCATCTCCTCATCTCCACTGCGTGATCGGTAGCACTAGCATAAAGAATTTTCTTCAAAATTCGGGGTCTTCAAGGTTGCGGAGACGCCGATGGTAAATGTCATCGCGGGCATACATACAAATTTACGCTCTGGCCCTGAAGCTATGTTCTAGCATATAACCAGGGTAGGCAAGGTATGCCGCGTCAGTTGGACATTTGATCTGCGTCTCCGTGAGGAACAGAATATGCGGTTTTGCGGTCTCTAGATGGTGGTGGACCGAGTTGATATTTGAGTGCAAGCCTCGAATGTTTGAGGTGCACTTGGAGGTGCAAGTTGAAGCCTCTAGAGGCTATGTAGAGGTCGTCAAAATAACACATCGAAACTGCAACTAAGTAAATAAGGTATGAGTGAAATTCGATGCTACATATCCTGGTACCAGGTATCACAATATGTGGCCTCGAAAAACCACTAAGATCGGCTGATTTATAGTAAACAGATCGTTATTTAAAATAATGTTAACTAACAACAATTTAATTGGTAAACTAATAGGTAGAATTAGAATGAGTTTTATGTCTTCTAGCAAAAATAAGTAATCAGTCTATCTATCTAATATTTGGATCTAATTTTAACGACTTCTTCAAGGTACTGCAACTACGTATGAGGGGTTAGCGATGCGCGACATGTGATAGCAAAGTGCACGGAAGGGTGTTTGTTGTATGCACCTGGTTTACTGCTCCATGATTCGCCATGCGCGCACGTCGCCGCCGCTGTAACACACTCCACACTTAAATACATTATGAAAGAAACGGTACATATAATGGTATTACATAGGCTGGAAAAATTTAAAATGCGTAGTCGTAGAATGAATACAATGGAACATACAATATTTTGGGTGTCAGTGCCACAAATACAAAACCCAGGAATCAAGGAACATTGAAGAACTATAGAATACAGAAACAAAACACAGTAAATACATAAATGACGTAGTTATGTAATAAATTTAGCAACACAGAACTGTATTTGTAACAGACAGCATATTTTCAGTTTATTTGTAATATATGTTCACGAAATTTTCAAGTACATGTTCATGAAATTAGTTATACTGATTTTATAAGACCCAAACGTTTATGACCGGTTTTTGAGGTTCCTAGCTAGTTAACTTTTGATTTATCAAATATAACTGTAGGTAAACTAAGTATATCTCTTCATGCGTTTCTTAATACGTTTCAAAAGGTTCGTTACTTATCCTCCGTTGAGTAATTCAACAGGATGGTACTAGATGGAGCTTTTGCAAATAATAAAAGTATCAAAACGCAGATTTTACTAATATTTGCGGTCCATCGCTCTTTGTGTGAAAGCGGAAAATTGCGGAATGCGTCCTTAAGGGTTTAAAGTGGTTTCCATTGAGAGCCCGTTGATTTTTGTTTCACCCTGTATATAACATTACAAATCGTCACACGTGTGAGTCGGCGAACGTGATAACAAACATCCACGTTTCGCCAGAAATGTTTTGACCTTCCATTATAGGAGGCGAGTCTGTTACCATCTACCGTGCACAGTTCCACTCCCGACTCCTACAGAGAATTTATTTGTATACCGATAACTGCCCGAATCGGGGATTGAACCCAGAACTTCACCTAGATTAATGTCGTTTGGTTAACAAAAACAGATTAACGGTTCAATGTTCAGTTAGGGCATAGTTGAAAGAAAGTATAGCGAAGCACAGTTTTCTACTTGAAAGTATGAGAGTACACCCCTAAAAATGTTGGTGTATCTCCACAGTTAATTATTGATGCCCATTTGTATGGGTACGCCTCCTTTGTACACGACGGCTTAGTGTGGGCGTTAATTGTAATGGTGCGAACCGCGAAGGAACTCTCTGAGTTACTTAACTACTGGAAACTACAACCCGGGAGTTTTCAAATCCAAAGTAAAAAGCTCTTTTCTGAGGTATGCTTTACTAAGAGTGCTTCACCGCGGACCACAGCGCTGCTTAATATGAGATAAACAGTGCTAAAATGTGAATAATTAGTCTGCAGGTACAGCAATCGCGAACGAAGTCGCGGGTACAGCTATAGTATTATAATATGATCGTTTGGGTGAGCAACAGTAGTTGCAACTACACTAAAAAAATATATGTAGGGAGGCGCGTTCGTGAGTGGAAAGGTATGTAAGATAGGTAGCGAACTCGGGCGGTATACCGGGTAAGGTATGGTAAGGTACGTACTTGCCGGCGGTGTAGAGTAGCCGCAGCGCAGCGTGCGGATGGCTGGCGAGTGCGTGCGCGGCGTCGGGCAGGCGCGCGGGCGGCGCCGCGGGCTGCAGCGAGGCGCTCCACGCGCGCACCCACCCGTCGCGTCCACACGAGGCCACCACGCGCTCGCACCCGCCGCCCCCCTCGCCACCCACGCCCACAGAGCACACGCCAGTCACCCACCCCTTGTGCGCGTTCATCACGCTCTACAAACAACACAAACATTCATTACAATACCTCTATGCCTTAATACAATAACTTCTTTTAATTTCAAATTGGACTCGTACGGGTTTTATATTTGCCATTTGCAAATTATGCAATTTACACATAATACATTTGCATTTTTTATTTACAGCTGATAGTTTACGCCTTTCACCTGTTAGTAAGTAATAAGAAGTGTTCGAGTATGGTAAACATGCTTAAGGTGAAAACACGCATGTGGTATGGATAGTCGAATTTTAACAGTTTTATCGCGCTTGCAGCTAGGTTTGATAACCATTCTACATAATTGTAGAAGTTACTGGTTGAAATATTACTCGGATCTTGAGAAGTTATTCACCACCTTTGCAAATCATTCTATAAGTTACCCCTAAAACCGTCTAAAACATTAAACATTAAGTTTAACAAACGTAATTTATCTAATAAGAATGTCAAAAGTATATCAGATAATATCGTAAATAATATTCTCAGAATCTCAAGGTTGGTGTGATCAAGTACAATAGTTAGACAACCTAGCAGCAAATCAAAAAATGATGATATTTTTAATTTCCTGCCATATAAGTACGTCAGCGTTCACCTTAATCTAGTGTAAGATCACTTATCCTATATTACTATATGAATTAGATATTAACCTTTGTTACCATTGATTTTGTAATTAAACTATCAAAATATTGCGTTATTAATATAATAAATTAGTTGTTATTAATTATAATAAAAAGTTGTGTCATCTTGAAATCTGTTAAGATTAATCAGTTAACAACCATTTACATATTTTTTTTCGGTCTTATATTTTTACTGATTGGACACCATGTTTAAAAGCCTAAATGTTAACATTATTTTATAGTACTTGCGTCATTCAATTTATATATTTTTAAACTTTTTCAACTTGGTAAATTTGATTCATGATGTTGACAATATAGGAAGATGGGTTGAGTGATGAAACGCCATCCACCACTTGGTTCGGGAGAACAGAAGAATCGAGAAGGTAAATGTGTTATCGAGTGTGATATTATAGTGAAATACGTAAGGGCCCATTACTTGGCCTGCAAGGAGTCCTGACTTGACCCCAATGGGCTATTAAGTCTAGGGTCATATGAAACCATTGGTGTATAAAATTTTCATTTTATACACCAATCCCTTTTTAAAACCATCTCTTCAATTGATGACACATTGCTCTCCTGTGTCATCAATTGAAGAGCTGAGGCCGCGAATTATTAATGATGCAAATCAAATCAGAACCAATAAAGCGGTAAAGAGCGAGTTGCGAATAAGAACGTGTGTTTGTGTTAGAAACAGAGGAAGTCATATTGAGCATCAGCTTTAGAAACTGTGATTTGTGCTATTATTTGATATTTTAAGTTACATTTAGTCACTTTACTATCCATATTTTGTAAATGATACTCACGTGTGTAAGAGTGTTATCGGCAAGGTTCCACCGCTTGAGGCTGGTGTCTCTAGAAGCGCTATAGAGCACGTCGGGTTCACTCAACGCTAACGCTTGCACGCCGTCATAGTGAGGAGGCTCTAGCAGTCGGCGGTTACTGGCTTCCCAACCACCTAGGGAACATGGCTTACTTAAAATAAACACAGCTTACCCGTCTACGCGGTCTAATGGCGCGGCTCATTGACTTCTCTTAATATTCAAAAGGATTCAAAAGGTAACGGTAGAGAATTGTCAGAAAACCCAGGTGTATCGACTTTACGTTTATAGGAGGACAGTAGTATGATGCAATTAGATGCAAAAACAGCACAGTAAATTTGTGTTTGATAAAGGTGACACATCTAAAAGATAAGAAAAAACTAAAATCATATTTATGCGTAGTTTAAGTCAGAAACAAAGAGAAAAACTCGAAAGGTTGTCCACTAAATTAGATGGTTACCTGGATCTTGAGGTTGCATGTCTAAAGTGCGCACGTAGTGGTCCTTCGAGCCTGTTGCGACCAAGTCTCCGTGTTGGCCCTGTCCTAGTGCCAGGCACATTACCGCTGCAGCGTGCCCGGACCAAACCTTGCAAATACACTCTAGCCTGAAAATAAATAATTTCAAACAATTTTTTAAACTTTCACGGTCAGGTACATTATCAATAAATTCACTTACGGGATAAAGTCGATGATTTTCATAAAATAAAATATAAAACGCATAGCTAAATTTCTAAATATTATGATTACAAGCACTACTGCGTACTAAGCGAAAATCATAAATTTACAAATTATTGGAGTACAAAATGTTTTGCCCCGGGCGCACCGTCCCCTATGACAGTTTAAGAAATACGATTGGAGCACGAAATTTCGGCGACACAGCCGTACCCCCGGTAGCTGAGTCGATAAAGCATCCGCATAGCTAAAATTACAAATAACAATTTTCGACTTCGTTTATTGAATTTACTAACTACCTATATTTCAGTGTTGCGATTTGTAAATTATATCTTCATATTCAGCTATTGGCTGTAAGGACACAATCAGCAAACAATAGAACTTTTTTAACTTAAGTTTTAGTAAATAATCATATTGCGTCTGGATGGATATTGAATTTGGTTTTATTTTACATTCTATACTACATTGTAGAGCCGCTTTTATAAAGAACGCAAAATAAATGCAATTGAATTTTTGCCGCAATTAGGAACATGCGATTCGCGGATTCCGCGACCGCAGCAGTAATCTAGCAGAAGCAAGTGAGTTAACGTAGCATATTAATAACAATTTTATCACCGATTTACCATTTTCTTTAATTTAAATATTTTTCTTTTTGAAATAACGTATGCTCTGCGGATTATATTACAAAATTACAAATTTTTCCTCTCGTAAATTTGTAATTTTGTAATCTCGTTTAGTATTAGTAATTAATCGTATTATTTAGCTTAACGAATACCTGTACATCCAAAGCTTACCTGTACAAATCTCGTAAATTTTCAAGCCGGATTTTATTCCATAAGAAACGGTTTAAAAGCCTTTAAAGTCTGATTCACCTCTTCTCTCTATAAAATCTCTTTCGATCTTCATAATTAATAAGTATTGATATGTTTTTTTTTGGAAATATCAGTTTGTGAACGCACCTTTTTAATTGATTAATCTGTGACCTATTTAAGAACAGATGAAACGTCACTGGGTTGCCAGTTGAACGATATTTGCTCACTCAATGGGTAGAAACTGTACAATTATGGTTTTCAAAGATTCAATAACAGACTTGTTCCAGGGCAATGGTGAAGGTTGATACCAGCTTGGAGACCTCCAATATAGCTTTAAGTGCGGTTACCTGCATTCCGGGCTTTGGACTTTAGGTGTCTCGTGGGACGAGCCACTAAATGGAACGCCTTTGGATACATGGCTGGAACTTATATGGACCATGGAAGGTGTTAACTGGATTGCCTTACCTCGGCGTATATTGCCGCCGGGCAAGTATCTGGCTACTATTCACGGGTTCTCTGATGCATCGGAACGCGGATATGCGTGTACTTGCGAACGATGGACTCTGAGGGCAGAGTCTCCGTCGTATTGCTTAAGGCCAAAAGCAAGGTTACTGGTGGCTCAGAACTGCGCCACATACCCTGGACACTCGTGGGAAATCGAGTGTCGCAGATACAAAATATTGGAATGGACATTATGTGGAGACGTGTACTAGGGGAGCTTGACCCAGCGGACTGTGCGTTATGGGGATGCACAGCTCCGGAGCTCGTAGAGCACCCCTATGGTGGGCATGGCTGATAGGAACTGAGAGTTTTTGGCCAGTTCCGAATACCGATGAGTCGGTAGCGGTGTCGCCGGGGTTGCGCGTGCATACGCTGGCAATCGTACACGGCAGATCCATCGTACTGAAAACAGTGTGGAAAGGAACTGCTTACGTCTCGAGGTTTTAGTTCGCAGTCGCGAGATCGGATACGATCTACTGAAAACTGGCCAGTTCCGTTACACAAAAAAACACTGCATTTGAGAAGATTGGCGCAGCTGTACTCGTAATGTGGCAATGTTGCGTTCAACTTACATCCGTAAATCCCAAAGGCGTATTTTGTCCCCGGCGGCGGTGTAGAGGCGGTGGTTGTGCGCCAGCGCGAGGGCAGTGACGGCCACTTCCCCGCCGGCGCCGGCGCGCGCAGTCGGCAGCGGGCCCGTCGCGCCGCTGGACCTGCACAACAAAGTTTTCTTACCCTATCATACCTTCACTTGCTCTTTAAGCCGACACGCGGACTTTCTTTCGCAGATGTGGCTAACCAATAGTTCATAATTCACCATGCAGTGCTTATTATGCTTAACTGTTTTAAGAAGAAAGTAAAATGTCAATGCGGTCATGTAGAAAATCTGTCGCCAAGCACCTAATGGTGTGTTCCGGCAGTTGCCCTTGAGAGCCAGTTATTCTAGGTTAAGCCTGTTAACAACTTCGACCACATCGTCACTTACCATCAGGTGAGATCGTAGTCAAAGGCTTTTTTTTTTTTTCTCCTTATCCTTAACCTTTTTATCCTTATCAGCAAAAAAGGATATAAATGCTTGGGTGCAAACGGATTGCAAGGCCAACAAATAATTTGAATTATTTTTTCGGTACTTCGTGGAACACATATTGACTCTTCCGATTTTTTTAAATAGTTTAACCATTTGTCTAAATGCGAGTGCATAATGCAAAATACTTCTCTTTACATATGGTTTAGACAATTTCTAGATAAAAGTGGCGAGGGATCAAGAAAGTTGGCGGAGTCAAAGGATACATATTTTTTTTGGAAAATCCAAGAGTTCTAAAAATATACCTATATCTAAATGATTACCAAAGTGTTGTGAGGGGCGTGCGGGTCCTCGTGTCGAAAAGCCTCACTGCAGCGCCGGCGGCGGCAAGCAGTAGCCGCCCCCCCGCACCGCCGCCCCCTCCCGGCGACTCCCCCGCGGCCAGTGCGCTCACAGCGCCGCCGCACCACCCGCGCCAAGCCTCCGCGCCGACCGACAGGTCCCACCCGCGCACCGTTCGATCTAAAAAATGCACAGAACATTTAATTTATTAACCCACCGATTTATTGGGGAAGTTTCGAATAAAAACCTTTGATATTGTATTATTTTCCAAAATTTGTGATGGTGGATTATTGACAGATCAATAACCTGATGGAACAAGCACGAGGCCCTCCTGGTTTATAGGCGGTAACCTCTGCCTACAACAGATGGCGGGCTGCACTGCGCTGTCACCCTGAGACATAAAGTAAAAATAAAATAAACTTTTTCTGAAGCAAATATGCCGAAGGACGTAAAACCATAAAAATAATAAGAGAAAGTACTGTTTTATTACAAAAAAGATGAGAGCTTATGTTCCGATTAATGACATAGAAAACAATTGTATTTCGAGGTAAAAGTACCTTTAGTGAGCAGATATTTAACTGTTCTTTTTAGACGTTTATTTTCATATTACTTAGATAATACAAGTCATACATATATATGTCAGAAACTACGTAACAACGCATAACTATTTTTACGCCGACCGTTTCCTGCATATTACCTACCTTCAATGAATATAAGTTAAGTGTTTAATTGAAAAGCGTTAAATAAGTTAAGTGAAAAGCACTTCTTTCGATCAGATGAAGTATAGTAGCCTGGTTGATGACCGCGCACCGTCCCCTATGACGGTTAAAGTAACACGATTGTAGAACAAATATTCGTCTCGAAAGAGTATATGCGGTTTCGGTGGGCGAGAGAAATAGAATGTGCTTCAAAAATTTGTAAAAACCCCCCATGAGGGGGGGGGGGGGGGCTGTGTTGAGCAGTGGACATTCCGGTTTACACAAGTAAAATAATTAATTATTGAGACGTAATATTTATTTCAAGGTTGAAACAAGGACATTACTTTAAACAATTAGTGTATAATTTTCCCGAACATGTCTTTTGTTCTACCATTGCCTAAGCTTCGCGGTATTAGTATAGTACATGCTGAAAAAAAAAAGTCGCAGACAAAATAAAAATATAGATTATGCTGAAATTGGTGCTAAAAATTTTAATTTTTCAATTGATTTTGAATGTTCCGTTCTCTTACTTCATTGTACCTGATATGTTATTCTCGTTGAAGTGCGGGCGTGTTAATAATTCATACTAAACAGGAGAGTTTGCAACGTAAGACTCACCGACCCCGCCGCTGTAGAGTAGATGCGTGGTGGCGGCGAGAGCGAGCGCGGCGCCGGCGTGCCCCTCCGCCACGTGCGTGCACTGGATGTACGCGTTGGTTGGCGCCCCCATGCTGCCTCGCTATAACCGACACACCTACTTTTGACACCGTTCTGAATATACAGGGTTATTGTTAAATGCTAACAACCTCATAGGGTTGACTTCTGTTAGTCCTAACAAACATTTGGAGATGAATTTTTTTGTTAAGTTTTTTTTGTTTTTTTCTTTTTATGTATTTTTGCGGAATAAGTACGAAGACCACCTGATGTTAAAAGTCTCTGGGCCTGTAATGTATTATTTCATATAATTTATTACTTTGCTCGATGTAAATATTCAAAACTCTATTTAAAGGGAGCGTGTTCCAGTGCTGCCACGGCGGCTGCTTTTGGCTCGAATTAGGCATTAAAACACATCAAAAGAAAAAAAAATATCTCAAAATGTTGTTAGGACTAGCAGAAGTCAACAACCCTAAGAGTTTGTTAGCATTTTACCAATAACCCTGTATTTTTCTGACGTCTGAGTTACATTCACCAGCTTCCTAGGTTCACAAAAGCTTTTTGGTAAGATGTTGTTTCATCGTTAAAATTTAAAGGAAACAGTCAGTTTTATCTCGTTATCTATTTTTAACGATTGATTCAATTTAAACCTGAGAATATATTATAGATGGTGAATTGAATTTAGATATCTGGGATACCGTGGCTAGCAAGCTGAACCTTTAAGTAACATGAAATGATACACTTAATAAAATGGTTCTATTTTAGTGTCATGTGAAAAGATTTTGTTCATATAAAAATATACGTGCCGATTACGACCAATGAAGTCAAACCATTCAATGAGTTTAAAGTCAAATCAGAACTTGGCCTTGCTTATAGATAGCAGCATTAGTAATATTAATTTTTAGAAGCAAGCTAAACTTTTACGAAAAGCCAAAGGTTTTATAGCCAAATGGGTATTGCTTTGTTTGAACAACGGATGACACAAACAATTTGCGATGTTCTTTTTCAAATAGGCACACAACAAAAAATCATAGCCATGCCCAGCTTCTATAGTGCTTTTTGCTTCACAAGCATACTCGCCTCTATAATCACAATAATCAATCTTAAGCCTAGCAGCATTAAGCTTTAAGATCTGGTGAGACGCAGAAACACGGAATTTTACCATACGATATCCCCTTTTTTATATAATTGAGTTTCTAAATCATAAAGAGAGATAGGTAGTTGACAAATGGCCGCATAATGTTACCCTGTAATCTGAGGAAAGATAAGTATTGAGTGCTTGAGAGAGAGAGAGTAAGCTTGGGGGCTACTTTATTGATATGTCCTTACTGTGAGTTGTCAGTTGGCGGCGAGCCAGCAAGACGGAGGGGTATGCGTTCTCTGCTACTAGTGATTTAATATGGTAAGCATGTATCAAGTACCTTAGGAGCTAATTCCTTGACAACCCCCTGCGGCGAGTTGTCATGCTGCGAGCCAGCCAGCCTCAGAAACACGTCGTCGTCCCGCGCCCGTCGAGTAGCCCCGGGCGAGGCGGGCGGCGTGCCCGACACGACTGCGCCGGCACCAGCGCCGCACTCTCTGCGTTAGTCGCACGCGTTAGCAAGCGCACGGGCACGCTATATCACCCGTTTGGTTTACGTTCACAAGCATCAATGACAATCACGACAGAAGGTTAAGGTATATAAGTACTGTTTGTTACTGGTATGTTGCATTCCTAAAGTCAAAGAGGTAATTGATGATCTATGTATTAGTGTCCTCAAATAGTCATAACGAATAGTTTAGTTTCAGATTACGTTCCTTGATGCTTGCGATGTTAGTTATGAATTATAAAACACCGACATTCAAAATGCTAATAACAGGCACGGTAACATTACCGTGTAACAGGTAACGTTTCAAAATAATTGAAACTAGATTTTATGCAATTTATCGTTAGTTCTTATTAGTTTAATTATGGGTTCTTCAGATTATTTCGAACATTATGGACAGTATAAGATGACTGGAATATATGGAATGCATTATTATTTTTTTGCAATTTAGTCCATAGCTGTATTCATTATTATAGCTGTAGTAAAATAAAACATGAATCCTTGAACTAAATGATCTGTAAATAATGCGTTCATCAGCAACACAACAGTCTAGCGATATGATCAATATATAAATCAAATACTTACAGGATAGATACTACAAAAAACCTCTTACGTATTCAGACACAATTCTAATCAACATTCTTACCTTTTATAATGCATTTTTGTTTGCTAACACTCAAATATAATATCTCGATCAAAACAGTGGAGTATGCAATTTTAAATGAGACTTAATTGCATAGGATAAGTCACTTTTCCATATGAACATAAATGATACGAATACATAATAAATGATTTTGGTTGCGTATCTTTATGTATCAAACACAAATCGTTGAGGACATCTAAATTATATTATAAAAATAATGTATTTATTCTCTGTAGACGTTTAAGCTATTTCTATTATTAAGGGAATGCTCTTAGACAAGCAGAACAACTTATCATGGAGGACAACACAATTTTATATGGAAATTAGCGTAGAAACAATTTGTGTACCTTAAAAATAATAAATTATTTATTTCAGGTTACAAATATACAAGCCTAAGTTTGTATCATGGAGAGACGGATGAGTTTTCTACTTCCGTTACGATCTGTTTCAGAGATTAACCCCCTTTTAAGCTTAACAGCTGTAACCCTAAATAAAGGTCTCGATAAGACCTACAATGTTATATCAAGTGTCACTTTGATAGGTATATTTATTAATTAGTAGATTCAGGATTTACGTACTTTGCGGAAATCCACGATTTCAATTGCAATTACCATGAGTTTTTATTTTGGTTTATTTATTGCCACCCTCTAAATAACAATAAAACTATATTTTACTTTTCCCATTAATTTTGGCATAGTTCTGTCACATATCTTATCTTTATTTGAAAATAAAATACATGTAGTTTAGTATTAATCGTAGAAAAACTGTTGGCAGCACTGCCGTCTGTTGTGAATTTCTGATGGTGTGTGGGGTCCAGTACAAAATGTATGCACACCTTCAGACGACAAGACAAATTGTCCGCTCGGTGACCATCTATCGAGCATCAGGTGCGAACGTTCGCTTCAGAAAATGTTTGATGGTCTGCGGAGTCTATTACAAAATGTATGCGTGGAGTGTCCTCCGGCGGGCGTTAGAATTTTTTTAACAGAAATTTCTTTCAATGTGCTGTCGAGCTAATATTTCTTTGCCCAGTATAATTTATCATCTTGATTCGAGATTAGCCTTATTTAAGTTGCGTCATGTAATTACAGTACTCTCACAGGATTATGTACGATTACCTACGATTATAGGTGGACAATAGGTTTGTGTCTCGACCACTCTGTTGCTTACCTTATATTTTCTATGACTAATATTAATGCATAATTTGCAAGCTACAATCCAATCCATGCAAACATAAACTAGTGCGTCATGCGGGTATGCGAACACAAACACAAACTATATTCCAACTGTTTATTATCCCTACTTAATACATAAATATGGTACTTTCATGAGCTAAATTGTAGTATTTTTGAATACAGCAATTTTGCTATGAATGGTTATACAGTTTATAGCTACCGATTAGCGAGTTAAAGCTTAAGTTACAACTTATTGTGACGTTATTTACTTACTCACTATTTGGGCATACATTAAAGCTACCTATTTGACTAATGTTAACTAACGTTATTTTGATATTTCAGTTTTCTTTGTTCGAAGAAATGTTTTTGTAAATGGAAACATTTTCAAAGTATTTTTTTCGTTAGTATCCCGACCTGATAAATTACAGCAAATATTTGTTCACGTGAGTATAAAAATATATTAAGCATGATATCAGGTTTCCAACCAATATACAATTTACCTTTGGATTTTTAGTAACACATAAATTTGCAATTATGGTTATTATAATATACTGGACTGAGATATCTGCAGATATATTATATTGACACTATTATAATCTTATTTCCGTCACGACAGCGTTATTATATATTTCGCTAAGAATGTATTCTGTACAAATGCCCGTTACATTTATGCCAATAACAAGGCAACACTTAAAAGCAATAACAAAAATACATATTTATGCAGAAACGCAATCACGCTTCGAATTTTACTTTTTAATACTACGAGGTTATATTTATGCATTGGTAGTACATTTACTACTTAGCGTAGTGAATCCTGACTTGACCGTCACTCTTTTTTGTTACATTGAGGGCAGTCAAAAGTAAGCAGTTGATGAAATTACGTGTACATCATACTTTGTAATTTTGAATATTGTGTGAGTTGTACTGTGCACAATTTATGGCTGGTATCATTAAATGAAACTCAAAGCGTGGTTGTACGAGTGCAAATGTGTTTGATAACATATACGTTGTAATACTATCGGTGAGCACAAGGAGGACGGGGTCTGGTTACATCGACACCGTCAATGCTCCACTATGGAGAGGACGGTCAGCAGGCTGCAAGCAACCAGAGTACTGTGAGCCCCGCACCGCCCCTACACCCTACGCACTACTCACGAATTTTACACTGGCTTAGTTACACTGTATCAATAAGCTTGTTGCATGAAACCAAAAGTCATTTCCTCTATGACATATCTGCTTGAGTACCTACATGATTTATATAAAAATATTTTATTCTTTAGCCCGTGTTACAAATGTAGCAGTGTAACATGTAAGTCAGTGGAATATTGGTATCCTGGTATGCAATACGAAATTACTTTTCAATTTATTTGTTTCCTTTTTGTGTTACCTGATTAAAGTATATTGCTTAATTATTTATTCGTACGAAGTAGGTACTTGACAGATATATTTAAAAACCAAACGTCACTTAATTATATCAACGAGGATAAAACGAAATAAATTAAAAAATAAATTCGTTTTCGCAAACAATACAAGTATATTCCCAAATTTAATTCTAGGCTGTGCGCAAAAAGTAAACTCATTTTCAAATAACAAGCGTACTGTAAGTATAAGCTCTTCAGAAAATAATGTGCATTTTAAGTTAATATATGAAAAATATGTTTTTATATATAACAAGAGAACAAATATCAAGTAGTATCAATAGTTCGTTTTGAAAATGAGTCCATAGTTCACATAGCATATTTACCCAGGCCAAGTTTATCATGCAGAAAGAAGAGACAGAGTGAAACAGATTCATGTCTAACTAGTAAAGCGTTAAAACTAACTACATAGCTTAGAGAGCTAGAATACAGAATAGCTTTTGTGCTTAGTTGCTACTTGCAAGTGCTTAATTTCCTTGTCGTTTATTTAATACACCGGGATTTCACGTAGCTAGTATAGTGCATTATTTTCACTTAACTACTAAACTAATTGATCTGGGTGCACTAGCTACACTATTATTAAACATTATTAATTTCACATATAATCTTGATTAATAAAGCTATAATAAAGGCATACGGCGGGTAAAAAACAAAAAAGTACTTGAACACAACTTTTAAATCTTGTGTTTCTCCTTTTTTGCCAATTTTATTATATTCTAAAGGCAATTTCCATAGTTTTCACCGAAATGACAGTAAAAGGCTTTATTATCAATTTTAAGTAGGTAAAAATAAAATGATCTCAAATAATGATTCATTATTAGGAGAGAGACACAGGGCGAAAAATTACGTGGAAGTGTAATTAAAATACATAAACGCAATTTACCCGACATTATTGTAGATTTTAGAAAGAGCCAATTCAAAACTATAACCGAAACATCGATTTAGTTATATGAGTAATTTTTGTTTTTGTTACCTTTATTTAGTGGGTGAATAATTTATACTTAATATTAATTCTGAATTGACATTCTTATACGATATCTAATACCTGTTATAAAGTTTATAAATAGTTTTCACAAAACCCCAAGCTGAATTAAATAAACGACAAGTTAATTATTTTCGTATTTTACATACATATATACCATAAGCATTAACTTAGTAACAAATGGACGTTGGATTCGCAGTCAAAGTGTCAAAATGGCATACAATCAAGAGCGATACAAGGTGCCAAGATGGCATATGCCATGAAGAGTATGCGAAAGTCATACGATGAGCTTAAAAATATATACACATAAAAATGTTATCCTAAATTAACATCCCAGAGATAAATATCTGCTTTTTAAGTAACATTTTTCTGCGCACGTACTTCTCGCTCGCTAGCAGCGGTTATACAGACATACTCGAGGTTGCCAACTTCTGACTACACAGTCGTTTACCAACCAAATGGCCCTGGTTGGTGGCGCAGCTCCCGTAACCAAGGTTCAAGATCAGAAGTTCGTGTAGACGACACACATTTAAATCTATTTTTTTGTACTTTTAAACGAAAATTATTTTGTGTAAACACCTTAAAGCTTTAACCTCTGATCAAGCTCGATGCCGTTAAATACGGTAGTCAGAATACTTTCGTGAATTTTGTGCCATTTGTTAGTAATAGTCAATGACAAAAAGTCTAGATGTAGCATTTAAATACATGTACAGAATACAATATAAATAAAATAGAAGACCAAGCTTTTAATAACTGACGTTATAGATGTTTAGTTTGTCATATTAACAATGTGTAAATAAAATATACCCGACTTGCGCAAGTGGAAATGCAGACAAAGTACTATGTACAGTAAAAAGCTATGGCAATCAGAAACGTATTGTTTTGAAATCGAGACAGCTACTAAAAACGAGAAGCTACTCGTTCAATGAAAGAGAGGATGTACTTTGTGTCAGTCGATCCTGAGCACTACGTTGTAGGGCGATACATACTGTGGCGCGGGCTTGGCGAGGGGGTGCGTGCGGCGCGGGGGGCGCGGGCTCTCCGGGGGCGCTGCGCGTCGGGGGGCCAGCGGCGACGGAAGCGGCTGCAGCCCTCTGAGGGTGGAAACTAAGTGTCATCACGGGGTATTCGACAAAATAACACACTGTAGAATATGTTTGAACTTTAGTTTTATGTCCGGCTACTTACCTGGCGACGACTCTACTACTGCATACTTTCATGGCGGTATGCTGAAGGGGCGCTGGCGTCATAATGGTAAAGAGCCTTGTTGTATGCCTACTGCGCCGCAACACCTAGCTCATGTCGACGTGTAATGCAGCTCATTCGTCGCATTCTTGCCCTTAGTAGCCATTTATTGACATTCAACAGATTATATGGAAAATCTTTACATTTTTTAACCAGGAACTATACGACTTCATAGGGTTTTACCACAAACACAGATGACAGAATACAAGTACCGTAAGTATATTAGAAGAAAAAAATCTAACATATAAATTAAGTCGTTTTCAAAATACATTTAACAATCATATAAGTTTGTCAACTTCTAAAAATACAAAACAGATTGTACAATTTATTTGAAAACTGTAACTTATACTGAAAAATGCTGCTAAGATCATATTGACGACCGCGCATGAATCAAAACTTGTTGTTGATCAAGTAGTGATAGCGTGTGTACTTACAACGAGCGTACCTTTTCATAGATACTGCAAATACTCAAATACCAAATAAAGTAACAGTTAGTTCCAGCTATGTCAATCGTAACTTTATTGCAAATACAATGTTTATTAAACCTATGTCGGAAAATGAGGTTAAAAATGAAATTACTGGCCTAAATAATACCAGCTCGGAGGGTTACGATGGCATTAGCACAGGCATAATTAAGGCCTGCGTTAACGAATTAACTCCAATACTAACACACCTAATCAACTTATCGTTTTCTACAGGCAGTTTTCCTAAAGTGTTAAAAATATCAATTGTTCGACCGGTGTATAAAAGAAAAGGAAGAAAAGATGATATTAATAATTATCGTCCAATAACACTTATACCTATACTATCAAAAATTTTGGAAAAATGCATGTATAAGAAACTGTTGGACTTCTGTAACAAGTTCAATATAATTATAAAAACCCAGTTCGGTTTCCAAAAGAAAAAGTCTACCTCCTTAGCCATATATAACTTAATAAACACTATAATGACAAATTTAAACAACAAAAATTTAACGACTGGCCTGTTTTTTGATTTATCGAAGGCATTTGATTATGTGTCACATAAAATATTGTTAGATAAACTAGAAACAAACGGAATCAGAGGAGTAGCGAAAAAATGGATTGAATCTTACTTGACGGATCGATGGCAGCAAGTAATTATCAATAGAATAGATGACTTTGAAATGCAATCTTATTTGTCCGTACTTAAAAAAAATGCTTGTGGCGTCCCACAAGGCAGTATATTAGGCCCAATTTTATTTCTATTATATGTTAATGACATTGCTGACATTACTTCACATAATAGTATTTTATTTGCAGATGATATATCAATTATTGTGACTACAAAAAAATCTAATGATGGAATTTATAATCATGAAAATGACATTAATAACACAATTGACAAAATGATTTCATGGCTAGAATCTAATAACCTAAAAATTAATTTAAATAAATCAAATTATATCCAATTTCATAAATCCAAACATACACAATACAATTTTAAGTTGAATATAAAAAATATAAATGAAGTAACCCATACAAAATTTCTAGGTGTAACAATTGATCAAGATTTAAATTGGAAAGGGCACCTAGAAAATCTGAGTAACAAGGTCAATAGATTTGTATATGCGCTCAGTCGAATAAAAAACGTAACAAATAGAAAGACAGCCATTACATCTTACCGTGCCTACGTAGAATCGATACTGCGATATGGAGTCGTAATGTGGGGAAATAGTACCGACACTAATAGAGCATTCATTGCACAGAAATAGTGCGTTAGAGCAATATGTGGAATTCCACCAGACGAATCTTGTAAAACACTGTTTGGGATTCTTGGCTTGTTACTGCTACCTGCCCTTTATATATATGAAACTTGTATATTTGTAATGCAGCATAAGTATTTATTTTTAAATGCATTTGATGTAAATAATAGAGTACAACGCAACCCGTACAGACTAGTTTATAATGTAGTACCAAAATCAGCTAAATATTCTAAAAATTGCTTAGCTATGTGTGTTAAAATATTCAATAAATTACCAAATGAATTTAAAGATCTTAATATAACACAATTTAAAAAGAAAACTTATGCATGGTTGCAGGATACAAAAATTTACAGTGTAAAAGACTTCCTGAAATAATTTAATAATATACTTAGTTTAATCAAATAGTACTAATTTGCATGCTACGACAATACTAGCAAAACATGAGCACTTTAAATTTTTTATGATAACAACTGTATACCATGTTTTACGCAAATAAAGAATCTTTATCTCTATCTTTTACGCTAGCTCAAACTGGTTGTATGACTAACAAAATTATATGGTACCTCTATAACCTCCATAAATTGTGACTATACTATGAAAACGGTTTCAACTATGTTCATGAACTATGAAATTTTGTCACTATCAGACTGCGTAGAAGTGAAAGAGAAGCAGCGATGGTAATACCGCGATCAGTTTAGGTAAAGTCTTAAAGTAAGCTTAATAATACAAAGCTAGGTGTGTAAATCAAAAATCTAACTTTTCTTGAACCTGTTGATAAGATTTTCCTGTTTTATTTGTATATTTTCATACATATTTACACGTAAATAATTAAAATATTTACGATACAAGCGTAATTTAAAGTCAGCTTTGCAATTTTATTATATCGAGAAAATTTTAAGGAAACGTGTTTCGGAGTTTTCTCTAATGTTTATTTTATGATCAAGATTAAAATATAATTTTGTTAAGTACTGCTACAAACTAAATACATTTTGCCAAAAATAAGTTCAATGATATGAATTTAGCACTTATCATCGTCTTGATGTAAACGAATGAAACTTGTGTTTACATAAATCAGATAGTTCCGACAATATCTTTAACCATATCTGGCGGACTTTCTTAAAGAGAGGATCACACATTTCTAGTGTTCGGGAGAGTTAAAATTTTTGCGAACTACATTCATGACACTTTTCGGTGTTATTGTGCACGTGGTCGTAAGTTCGAGATCAGAGTGGAACATCGTTACCTGAGAGTGCCGGGCGCGCTGGGCACGCGGCTGAGTGGCACGGGCCGCGGAGAGGAGGGCTCCACCATCGACTGCGTCATCATGTCGCCGCCGGCTCCTTCTGTGACGTCATCGCGCGAGTACACGCCCAGGTCGCGCAGCCGGACCGACCCGCGCCGACCACTGCAACAAACGAACTCAACACACTGAGCCTCCTATTATGTATTTCAAAGTTAATGTTAACGTTTCATTTATGGAATATCTGTAAAAAAAGGCATATTGAGATCGATCTCAAATTTGAGATGAATTTATTAATACGAGACTCAGTCACTCACTCTTCTTTCAATTTGTTTTGCCTACCGCAGTGATTTCAGCTTCGGAAACTATTTATTTTAAAAATATTAGAGTAAATAATAGAAGTATGCCGTGGGGTAAGGCCTCAGAAAAAGTAGAATGAAATAAAACTAGTATCGACCTGACAACCGATGTTGGTGCTTGTGGAGAAAGCCTAAAATTTTAAAATGGGTACTTTGGTGACAGAATTCACCTCTGGCCAGTGTAGAGGAATATTTGCTTTATATATTATAAACTCTAGTGAATGTTTCATGAAATGATATTTATTTTACATATTTATAATAATTATAAGTAATGTGATACTTACGTATTCCTTTGAAAAGGTGACCTTGTGACGTCATCGGGCGGTGAGGCGGGCGCAGTGTTAGTTTCGCGGGCGCCGTTCGCAGATGGACGGGATTCCAAGAATACACTGTTGAATGAAATATTGCAAATCTTAAGGAAATTAATTTCTAGGCAATTATATGATATATGCATGAAATACCGTACATTTTGCAATGGTAGATACAAGTAACATTAGAGTAGGTGCAAGGACTAACTTTTGTATAGGATGATTCTCATATAAAATGTAACTATTTGTCAAATTGTACGACAATCATCTTGCCACAAAGATATGTATAATGCTACATTCCTATGGTCTACATATTTGGTCTACATGGAATATTTTTTATACAACGAACAAACTAATCCTTTGAATAGCTAGATGCGGTTGAATTACTTTTGGAGGGCATCCTTAGGCAATTTTAGTAATTGGATCGCTAAATAAAGTAAAAAGACCCACACGCCCTATTTATTACATGAGATGAAAACATATGCAGCGAGTTTGAATGTAACAGTTGGAAGAGGAGACCTCGACGAATGTGTTCTGAAACATGAAAGATATGACACGAACGTAGCAATTGGGAATTCGTGGTCCATGCCTGCCCCACAGGGAAGCGTATGTATGTGTCGAGCCTATCATTTACGCCAAAATATTTTTTTTTGTGTACAGGTTGTTTAAAAAAGCTTTTTTGTTATTATAAGAGTTATTTTCGTTAGGCATATGTAAAAATATAAAACAATGAGGTATCTTTCCACGGTCTCCAGTGCCACATCTTTGGCAATTGTCTCGTTCCTGACATAGCACCCCGCACCACCTATTACTCAGACCGCTATGTATTGCTGCAACTGAAGACACTTATTGTTCGTCTTCGAACATAGTTGGTGCCAAGCCAGGAATGAGGTCGATCTGGACCTTATGTCGGTCATGTATATCGCCAGTTTGGTTTTAATCTGTAGCTTCGATGTAAACACCGGACGAAGTAATACTCTTGAATTGCATACTAATGTGTGCACATCAGGGCGTCTCATCGAAATCGAAATAAATAAGTACCATACGATATGACAGCCATCCGCAAACAGGACATAATTTACAGAAGATAAAATAACCAAGGAGTTTCTAGCCGTCCAAGTAAAAGGTACGAATCACTTAATAACATTTTAAGAATACATTGAAGTTATATTTCCGACAAAACACTAAAATATAAAATGTATCTAGTGTCTATTAGTATTTCATCAAGTTTTTGTCTCCTAATGTAAACCAGTTTGATTAGTGATCAAGTTTTATCACTTATTTATCCTCTTATTCAGCGCAGCGCGAACATTGCTCCTTTTAGCCTTTCGCAAAAAGCGGGATCTTTTTGGGAGCGATCTTTTCATGAACCAAATTACGTATCGCTGCCTCAGTGCAGGTTTAAGTGAACCTATCGGCAGGAAGTGCATGTGATATAGTGTATAAAGTTAGTGTTCTGTGCAAACACGGCACTGGGACACATCACTGTCTCCATAACCATTGGGTGTGCCATCAGGAGGCACGCCTAATCTCAAGACATCAAGGTTTTGGGACATCAGCAGTCACCAGGTGCGGGGGACGCATTCACTAGCAGACCCTTGAATCCGTTATTATCAGTACGATTAATTTCAGCTGGAGCATCAGAACTTCCACTGCAGCAACTACCGTACACACTTTTCCAGATACATTTTGATAGACAAGCTAAGCTTGCACAATTTTTAAGCTGTCATTGGTGTGATAATAAACGTTCTTTTTTTCTCACCTCTCTGTCTTTCTGTCTCACCGTCTATGCTTTTAAATGACTACCATCTAAGAGGCAAACGTGAAAACATATTGATTATTCGTAAGTCGGCAATATGAAGCCGTTTAGCTGGTACCTGTCGACGGGAGACACGGAGCGCGTGGAGGTGCCGGAGGAGACGTGCGCCAGCAACGCGGCGAGGGCGGGCGGGGGGACGCCCCACGGGTCCGACTGCTGCTGCTGGGCGGCCGCCATGGCTTGTGCGTGTCTCTCCGCTGTCGCTTCCATCTATTCAATTATTAGATTTGTTGTTCTTTCTCTGCCGATTTGGAGGTACAAACGACAAAAAGACTCACATATAAAACACTCATTATAAAACCTCTCTTTGCCGCTTGGGATTAAAAAAAAACTGATATAAGTTTTAAGTACTTTAGCGAGTTCTGGAACTGCTTTCGCTATCTATATATATGGAGTGAAATGGAGAAGATAGTCGCGAAATATAATCACAGGAAACAGACAAGTTTTGATGAAATTACTTTTTTTTTATTTTGAATTAATTGCATCATATGCGATAGTAAGGATCTTTGGATATATTTATCCAGAAGTATTTATGGGAAATCAAAGGAACATGGAATGAATGAATGCTCATGAATGTTCCTTGTATTTCCTTAACTTCGAATTAATTTTTCCTCTGCGCTATCCACACCCTCTTAGGAAAATCAATCAATATATTTAATATAAGATAATGTATGTTACCTCTGTGAGTTGCGCTCGCGTCGCGTGCAGCACGTTGCTGCATCGCGCCGCGTCCTGTGCGTGATGCAGCGCCAGCGCCGACAGCTGTTCCAACGCGTACTTGGCGCCTTCTAACGATACTATCTGTTCTAGGATGCGAGGCAGTTCGTTCTCGTCGTTTTCTTCCTGCACACATTTTGTAAATATGTATTAGTTTCAGTAGTATTGAATACTATTAAACGAGCAGTAGTGGTATTCACATTTCAATAAAATTATAAGTATTATGTGCATTTCGCCATCCATTTTCGGGTGGTAAAATATTTTTTTTACTACTGGAGCGATTCGAAATCTCAATTGCTTTAGGAGATCAAAGAAGCATTAATGCTGAATGTTATATTTCTACCAAATGTTTACAACAAGAGTGTAGAATGTTGTGAGCAACGAGCATCCTAACACGCAGTTCCACGGACTACCAATTAATGAAGACAACGCGCCCGCGCGTTCAGCGGGTTTTTTTTTATGCCTAATAGGTTAGCCTTTGACCAGTATCTCACCTGATGCTAAGTGATGATATGGTCGAAGATGTTGTACAGGCTAACCTAGAATAAGTGGCTCTCAAGGACAGCTGCCGGAACACACGGTTAGGTGCTTGGCGACAGATTTTCAACTTGAGGGTGGTAGCTAGCCAGGTGCCCTACCACCATGCTGTAACCGGGACCGACGGCTTAACGTGCCCTCCGAAGCACGGAAGCGCTCGGTAGGAATGTCACCCGCGGTCACCCATCCAACTCCTGACCGCGGCGGACGTTGCTTAACTTTGCTGATCGATTCAGAATGGCTAAGCAAACTTCGCTACGAGCGCTTCAAACGAGCGTGTCTGACTTGAACTGATAAAAGGGATTTCGTAAGTTGGTTTAGGTGAAACGATGTATACATGCTATCAAATAACGTTTTGTTCAATTTCTGAATGCACCCACGTCCCACACACAATGAAAGAAAGCTTATGGAATTGAACAAATTGAAGGCAAATTAAATGCTAAATGACACACCTCAATCTGCATTATTTGTGTCTGAGTATCAGCGATAGCATCCCTCAAGTAATCCAACATCTGAACAGCCTCTGGGTCCACCTCAGCCTGCTTCCTCGCAGAGTCTCGCTGCTTGAGTTGTCTCTCCAAGGCCGCCTCGAGCTCGCCGAGCGTTGTCTTGGCGGCGCAGGCGCGCGACACCCAGCATTCTACCCGTGACCAAGCTTCACGGTATGACGTGCGGTTTCGACCTCTTGATCGATCTAAAATCAGTTATACGCTATTTATTTTTTTGTACGATACATTTATATGTACACCCGTTTATATATTATATTAAAGTCATAAAAAAATTTACAATCATATATACGAGACTTTGAATTTACCTTCCGCATTTCGAGTTAACTACGACCTAATTTCCGAGCATTACTGATGAGTGATGAAATAGGTAGAGTATTAGACAGATTAGATAACAGTTTATACAACCAATGGGGGTCAGACTCGCGCACCGAGGGTTCCGTACAAAAAGGCTTCGTACCAAATTTCAAGATTATGAGTTCACGGGAAGAACCCTGTAGGTTTTGATTCCCTTTGAAGTGTCAAAAATTTGCGGCATAAACGGCTGTATCTTTAGATTGGCTTAGAATTTTGATTTTTTCACAGCTACAAGGGACAGTAGACCTGAGTATTTGATATGAATTTCAGCTTGATACCTCCACGCGTTCCTTGGAAAAAGGGTCTTGACACACAGACAGACGGACAACAAAGTGATAAGAGTTCCCCGTTTTTTCCTTTTGAGGTACGGAACCTTGAAAGTAACAATGGAATAAAGTACTGTAATACTAAGTGCATCGAAAAGCCCTGCTTTAAATATCGTGACTAAATCTAGAGCTTTTACCTTATTATAAATACAGTTCTTAGATATTACTAAAATAATAATTGCGAAACAAGATAAAAGACAAAATTAAATATTGAATGTAAAGTAGTATACAAGTCCAGCGAGATAAATAGTACATTATGATACGAGTGCCGAAACTATATTATTCCAAACGAAGCTGTAATATTGTAAACCATACCCATTTCTACCGCCAAGCAGTAATGTTCACATTACTGCTTGGCGGAGACTTGTCCCCTTTGAAAGGTATGGGTACCAGTGAAATTACAGGCACATGAGACTTAACAACTTTTTGTCTCAGGGTGATGGGCGCAGTGCAGTTCGCCACTTGTGACGAACAGGCATGTTGACAGTACTTCTCCGGACGAAATCACACAACGAGGATCTACTGCTACTAAATATTTAATTATTCAAAGCAGAAGTCATTTTGGCAACATCTTAAAAAAAAAAAAACTATCTTTTCTAGAGAAAGTGAAAAGAGATATATTTTTCGAATTGTTATCGAACTGTTTTAAGCTATGAGTATTGTAGTGATAAAAAAAACACTACACACCGTGTAACCTGCCAGCAGCTCGACTGCTTAGTTTGTCTCTGTGACCTTTTCTCAGTAAGGACACTTCCTCTTGCTTCCTCTTTAATACCTGCAAAACAACAAGACAACACATGATCCTCAGTCAACATTACTAACGTAAACTTATTACTCTTCTCGGGGGAAAAATGGTAACAACTATTGTCAAACAATGGCATCGCAAGTGCATTTATTGCTCTCTGAAGAAATAAGAAAATTATAATATGAGAGTGGTTTTATCAAACGTAGGTAAAATTGCAAAGAAATATATTCAATTTTTAGCAAGGTCTTCAATAATTCTATAATAACTTTCAAAATGTACATCTCGTCTATGGACGGCGGAGGTTGGGTTTTTATCTTACCTGCTCTTTGAGTTTCGTTTCTGCTTCTAAAGATCTAATTATGTTTGCATTTTTTCGAGATTCCTTACGTAACTGGGCAACCTGCAAAAATAATTTCTTTTTGGTACATTCTTTTTATTTTGGAACAAGTAGGCATAGGATGCATGTCAAAATATTCAAGGTTGAATGTATTACCATGATGAATAAATAACATAGTTATCATAAGAAACTGGATATTTACCGTATAGTGAAAACTATAGAGCAAGTGAGCGCGACAGTTTAAAAACTTACATTCCAAAAATATTCATACACTTATCAAAGAATAAAAAAAAATAATTAATTCTTCGTGTATCGCTTTGTAAAACTTTGAGAATGTAAAGGGTCTTACTTCTTTGGCTCTGACGGCTTCGGCTTGCGCGTGGCGCTTCGCTTCCTGCCGCATACGTTGTACTAATTTAACCTGAAACACAATATAATGGTTATTTTGCAATATTACATGTCTACAGTTTAGCTGTCCACATAATAATGGATGGTTAAGGAACTCAATGAGACTATTATAAAATAATAGTTAGATAAATAAATCGTTTCAAGATGATATAGATGATTAGCCCCGTGAGGAGCCGGGTCAGAATTGCACCTCCCCATATCAACGCAAGGGTGTCGTAAGAGGCGACTAAGGGAAAAATACTGGAAGGTGAGCAGCAGCGCCTGCTAATGAACTGCCAACTTACACTGCGATCCCCAAGACGCCTGCCAAGCGTGGGGATTATGGCAAATACCCCCTTGAGGCTATGTTCAGCAGTGGACGATCTGGCTGTAACAGTGTACAGTATAGATGATAAGGCAAAGAAATGTGCGACATATTGAGAAATAAGGAAGTATTCAATAAATTATACGAACACCAGGCATGATCAAGTTTAAAAAAATAACCCACACACTGCTGCATGGCGGCTGGATTATTTGTCACAGCCGTGGCACCTACCTTGTCACGCTTCATCCCTGTGAGCTCATTCCGCAGCGTGGCGAGCTGATTGGCCGCCTGATGTTGAGCGCGCTGCAATCGCGCATGTTCTCGTTGCGCGGCCTGCAGTCGCCGCAACTCGCGCGACATCGTCGACACTCGCCGCTCGTACTCTTCGCGAACTCGCTTCAGCTTCTCGCTCGGTGGGGATGACTGGGTCGCTGTTGGGAGGATAAAGTCATCATCATCTTCTCTTATCCCAATTATGTGAATCGGTGCAATATGTTTTCTCTAACAACATAAAGGAAACATACTGGAATAAAGTTTTAGCATCAGTTTTATGGGCGGCCTACCGGAATTCGGTTTTATGGGACGCCGACCCTTGGGATTTTTTGGTTGTATTGATTTTGATGGTAAGGGTTTCAAGCGCGTCAAGAAGAGTAAGTGACGATCACTTTGGGAAAACATTGTAAAGATGTCAAACTTTATTACAAAATTGCAAATTAACGAGAGGAAAAAATTTAAGTCATGTGCGGATTTCGAACCCGCGTCCATCCACCCCTTTAGCCGGGGTATGCGCTGAGCATACGTTATTCCAAAAAAATATTTTAAAAATACAAACTTTAATTTAAATAATTATATTTCTAACATATTTTGGCAATATAAACAAGCATTGTTTTCAAGCACAAACACCAAATTTTAAAATTCTTAATGTTCTTTGAATATTTCTTGTGTTATCTTTGCTTCACAGCTCTGAATTCTTCACTTATTAATTTTGGCCAAAATCAAAATCTGATATCTGTGCATATTTTCCGCAACAACATTAAAACTTACCAAGTGAGGACAACACCTTGTCCCGCTCTTCGTTGGTGGCTTTGATCTGATGGTGTAGCGTGTCCAGCCTCTGTTCGTAATGCGTCCGTAACGCGGCTAGTCGCCTCTGTGACACTTCCAATTGTTCAATCAGACGCGCTTTGGTGTCGATGTCTTCGCTCAGAGCAGCGAGCTGAGCGGTTAGAGCCCGTTGACCTAAAAAGGAACAATTTATTGTCTTAATATCACCACGCCTATATATCTCCGTAGCTGTAGGCAAACAATCAATTTATACCATATGTTTTTGGGTAGCATGTATACTATACCCATATAATGTACCCGACATTGCCGTACTTCGGACTCTCAATAAGAATGTCCTGGTAAGGAATAGTTGCCGGCCGCTGCGCGCAAGTATTTGGCCAGTATAGCAATTTCGATTGATCTCGAAGAAGGTTGTCAAAATAATGCTCAAATTTCCAAGCATGTTTGAGAAAAACACATTACGCTTAGTTGACATGGGGATCCAAAAAGAGACTCCGTCGATATGGACTTGTGATCTTTGCAAAGTGACAGCTGCTACGCAAAGCTGACATTCGTGTTTAAAAGCCTTCAATCTTGGCTTCATCCAGCAATAGATGGCTTTATCTGATGATCCTGAAGAAATTAATCGTACTAGTATTCAGTCCGATACCGCCATAAACACGGAACTGCATAGATTGCTATCCAAGATTATAAATCTACGATAGGTTTTAAGACTCACACGCTTGAAATTTCACGAGCTACCCTGGATTTTAATCCTAAACACTGTAGTACAAAAAATACATATTCGCAAAGAAGTGATTTGTTATAGCTGCGTAGCGAATGCCCGCACAAGCGTTCGTGTGGTATTGTACTCTAGAGACGTCAGCCAACCCTAATATAGTCGAACGAAAACACGTATTTAGGTACTGTACATTCTGTCCACAGCTCCGTACGAGGGAACGCCATCAACCTCATCGGACAATAATCAACATAACAGCACCGCTTCGCCACAGCAAAATTTTTAAATCTAAAGACGTTTGTAGCTAGCTAAGGTTATATACTTAGGTTTATTTCTAAATATTACAATCACTACCGCGTGGTAAGCGAAAATCATATTTTACAAATTATTGGAGTACAAAATATTTTGCCCCTAAACCGCTCGGCATCAGCATCCGACACGAAATTGGAGGAAGCGGGTTCATTTCTCACCCGGGGCAAAACATTTTGTTGTCCAATAATTTGTAAAATATTTAGGTTTACTTACTGAAAGGATTGAAAGGTTATCTATTTAGGGTTTTTAAGCACAAACATCGTGAGTCTTACCTCTAGCCTCCTCTGTTTCATCGTCAGAGTGAGAGTCATCGTCCTCCGGGTCAGTGTCGTCGGCACTCTCTCCTTCCGCTCTCTCTCTCTCCCCGATGACGTCAGCGGCGCTCGTGATGCTCTCGGTCATTGTCAACTTGCGTTGGAACTCCAGCTCGCCCATACTGCGGGCTAGTAGCTCTTTTTCCTTTTAAAAACAAAGTGTTAATTTCGAAAGCTGTAATGCAATGCTCAGCAATGACATTTAGAAAATTATATGTGGCACTCGGTCACGAAGACATTCAGATATTGAGTTTCAACTTGTTGCATTTTCGAAGCATTATCAATGATGACTCTTAATGGTTATCGAGGGAGTTATTCATATAAGTAATTTTACTGTCTGACCTATATTCTCTATCATTATCATCTTTGCCAAAGTTATGTAGGGTCAATATACTCGTACTATATTCGTCGCTTTAACTCTTCCCGATTAATGTTCACAATTGTCCCATACACCACTTTTACCCCATACCAATATGTATGTCCAGTCAGTCAGCGAAGGAACAAGAACAATGAAATTATTTATACTTTTCCACCCCACATATTTATACAGTAATGAGGCACCTATCTCCTTATTACAGGACTGCTCAAAAAAGGAGTGTTTTGTTATCAGGGTTAATGTATGTATGTATGTGAGTTTCTTTATTCCATCATAACTTCTAAACGGTTTATTTGATTTTAATTTCTGAGATATCATTAGATTTGTCTTGATAACCCAAGTGACACTAAGTACATAATAAAAAATATTAAAAAAAACAAACTGGCGGATTTTACACGCCAATTTGTAATTTTTTTTCTTTTTTTTTCTTTTTAGCCCCATGGATCAACATGAAGGGCTTTAAAAATAATATTCATAATGGAACGAGTTATATATAATTGAGTACTTTTCGAGCATGTATATTATTTAGTATAATAATTGAGCACTTTCGAGCAGAGTATATTATAAACCCATTTTTTACACACCATACTAATAAAAAAGTAAAAATAAAAAAGCAAAAAATACAGTCTACAAAAGGCGATCGTAGCACTTAGCGCGATTTCCTCCAGAAAACCTTTAGTAGACCCAATTTTATCCGATGACTTAAGTTAGTAAATGAGAGAAAATATGTTACCTTGTACAGCTCCCGTTTAGCATCGTCAATGATCGACATAGGACCGTGCGTGGACTCGTGCCTGGTGCGCGAAACAACCGCTTCCCGTTTCCTACTCGCTTCGTACATTGCGTTGGATTCCATCAGCTGGGCTCGCAGGTCTTCTATCTCGCTCACGTAACCCTAGTTAGAAAGGAATATTATATGGTAATTATAGTGGTGAATATTGCATTTTTTATGACAAGTGGAAGCATAATTTTCTGAAAATCATGACATAGTTCCTTAATTTCGAAGCGCTCGTAGCCAAGTTTGCTTAGCCATTCTGAGTCGATCAGCAAAGTTAAGCAACGTCCGACAGCTGTCCTTGAGAGCCAGTAGCTCTAGGTTAGTCTGAACTACATCCTCGACCACATCATCACTTACCATCAGGTGAGATAGTGGTCAAAGGCTAACTTATCAGGCAAAAAAAAGTTTGTTAAGTGACTTTATCATGATTTTCAGAAAATAAGAAGTTTGCAACTATAGCCCAAGTAAGTGCATATAATTTTATATTTAAAGCATGACTATGAAAATAATAGGTGTTATGTATGTTGCCATGACCAAAAAATCGCACATTTTTAATTTAGTGTCTAATGCGAATACAACCCTAATATGGCCGGATTTCATGTTTTGATGTTTAATTTTAGGGTCTGTACTTTGACGTATTACAGTCTGTCTTCCTGTTTTTTATTACCAGCTCAGTTTCCAAATAATTAGTTAAAATATTTTTATATTGTTTTGTTTAAACATGTTTTATTTTGATGAATAGTAAATTTAATAATTATAGCACAATATATTAAGTGAAAGGAGTGTACCCGTAATATTTTACGAGATAAATACCTTGATATACGATTATCTACAAAAAGACTACACTTTAAGTAAGATTTGAATAAAAAAAATACCTGAACCAATGACGTCAACGAACAGTCATTGGTATCGGAGCTCCCGTCTTTAGGCGCCCAGTTGCCCAATGCCTTGGCCGACAACAGCTCACTGTTCCTCGCCGACAGTTGCTCTATGGTCCCTTGCATAGCTTTCACCCTCCGTCTCAAGGATTCCACCTCAGCGGTCAGGATGGCGTTCTCTTGGACCACATCGCTCCAGCCTTCTTCACCGTTCTCTGATATTACTCGTTTACCCTACGAGAAAAATATTAAATAGTAATAGTTTTTTTTTGTAGTTTCAGTATAATACGTGCATATGGAAGTTATTATTATGAATTATAATTCATCAAACTCAACTAGTTTACCACGATTTAAACGTCATCCACGAAACGTCTACTGTTAAAGAAATGCCTCCCCCATATTGGTTGCCCACCCCCACGTTTGGCAGGCGTCTTAACGATTCTTCTATAGCCCGGCACCCCATGGATTAAAAGATACATCCATAATTATCTCGCCTTTATATTGTCGAATCTTAACAAGTAGTACGTTTCGCCAAATATTTACCTAGGGGCAATATAGGCACCTATATTATGAGTACATTACTATACAGACTTCTATTGAAAATTTCTAAGTCAGAAAAAAATAATAATATACTACCCGAGGATCGAACCCAGGACCTGGAGATCACAGAGCGACTCGTAATGCCACTCTACAGTGGCATAACGAGTCGCTCGAAGTATGATTCATACTTTTGTGGAGTGAAAATATATCAGAGAGTGCCCTCTCAAAGCAATCGTTTATACGCAAAATAATTAGTTTTCCCATGTTATATGTAGAGCATAAGTAACCTGTTTGAACTCTTGCAGCTCGAGCTGGAGACGCGCCACCTCGGCCCGCAGCTGGTGTATGGTCCTGGAGCTGAGGTCCTGGTTGACGACGCAGCGGTTCTTTATGTTCCGCGCGCGGTTCGCGTACTTCAGAGTGTTCAACGTCTCCATGAAGTCGCGGTCGCTCGGCGACACGCACGCTATCATTACCGTGTTGCTGTTGCCTACAAATTATACATTGTTGCAGGTAAAATATATTTTTTTGTACAATGTTATAAATAGAACCTAGTTTATTACCATACTAGCTTTCCGGGCGCGGCTCCGCCCGCGCGTATGTCGGTTATCGCGCAAAAACATTAACCTCTTTTTGCGCAGTTGGATAAAAACAATCCTATGTTTTTTCCCGGGTCTCAAACTATTTCCATACCAAATTTCATTCAAATCGGTCCAGTAGTTTTGGCGTGAAAGCGTAACAGACAGACAGAGTTACTTTTGCATTTATAATATTAGTACTGATTAGGGAAGTTCTGGAATTTCGAATTGAATAGTCTACATAATAGATTCGCACAGTTATTGCATTAGTCTAAGACTAAATCCGGTATTACAATTCTACTCTAAATTCTAATGGTACAGAATTAGAAATCCTGTCTGTCAATTTCAACGACTGAAATGTTTCTTTCCAAATAAAGTAAAAAAAAATACATATACATAAACTGAATTGAAACGATAGTAAATAACATCCAAGGTGTTTCTGCACCTGACTGTGGAGTTCTTTTGGGACAGCGTATTTTTGAAGATCATCATCTATTCTCAAAGCAGTTCAGGCCATTTTCCCCATAACTTCGTTGTGGATAATACTAGAAGCCTGAATTTCCAGTCACCAAGTAGGCATTGTATAATCATTCAATTTGAACCAGTAGTTTAAGAATTAGTCAAAGTTTCTTAATTTCGTCACTCACTGACTGACTGACTGATCATCAAAACTCTAAGGTACTTCAAGCAGAGTTAGCAGCTTCAAATTTAGAATACAATTACAGTGTTTAATCAAGGAAAAACTAAAATATTTTTTGGTATGATAAAACTACAGAATGATTTTTTTCTCGTGTAACGGGTTGGTTTTCCGGTTCAACCATGTAATTATTGAAATATCTATGAATGCAGCTTAAATTGTTTTTTTTTTAATTCGGTCCTGTTTTCTAGATACACCACCTGCATAAATATAACATAAAAGATTTTTAATATTTATATGCTCACTATAAGATGTTGTTAGGTTAGCTACGAGTGCTTACGTAACTTAAGACTAAAGGATGATAAATAAATTAACCGACTTGGTAATATATAAATAGGTATATAGTATATGTATATATACTATAGGATTATTTTTTGCTAAATAACAGTGTCAGAAATAAAAGGAAGACCATGAATTTTAACATTTGATGTGAAATTTTGTTCAGAAAAATGAAAAGCTGACATTGCCGTAAGGACATACAACTGACATTATCATAATAAGTACCTGATAACTAATAAATGTACCCAGTTGAAAATCATTTCCCTATTATAATTTAAGTGCATGATAAAATGATAAAAAGATACGTAATTAGTAGGTTCCTGGTTGTATGAAACAAATCGAGCTGAGCCGAAACGTACCTCCTAGGGAATCCTGCAGTAGCCGAGTGAGCTTCGAGTCCCGGTACGGCACGTGCATCACCTTCCTCGACTTGTCTCCGAGCGCAGAGATGACGTTCCCCAACGCCAGCAGCCCGCAGTTTATTGATATGCCTTCGCGCGCTCGCTCACCTGTCGCGCCTGGGAAGAGTAGCACATGTTTTTACTATATCTGTACCTAAAATGCACTACTTTACGATGAATATAAGTTATTTAATAAAATGGAGGCCAAGGTTTCAAGCTGGTATTTGGCCGAACCGTCACAGATATGTTGTAGTCTTCGGAACATTTCTGAACTTAATCAAATTTGCATCGTCCCTTTCAGAGACTGCCTGTAGGGCCAAGTTCATTCACTCGACCATCAACTCCCTATGTGACCAGATTCGTACATCCCCACCTGAGAACAGAGAATCTAATCTATATACAACATTAGCTATTAAAGCTATACTTCAGGGCTATATAGGTTATATGAAATTTGATGCATCATCAGGACATTAGACCAGCGTCACCGTTAAAAAACAAAAGGTTTTACAGTCACGTGGTGAGAGGTGGTTGTGGACTAGGGTGATAGGATGGTTTTGGAGAAGTACACTTTGTGGGAGAACGTGCATCCGATGTGAAATTATTTTTTAGTTATTTTCTTGTTCATATGGTGTAGAGTTCTACTTTACAGAAGGCAGTAAAACGAGGCGTTAACTCTTATCGAAACAAATCAAAATACTGCACACGTATAGCAAAACTGGCTAGTATGGAGACTGCAGGGACGCTCAATCGCCAACCTTAAACCTTTCACGCATTGATCCATATCTTGTTTAGCCTTCCTCTGCTCATATGCTAATTCACAAAATAATTACAATTTTCATGCATCAAGCAACAATTCAAGTGGAATTACCACAAAATAAATATATCACTTCCACATGCATTGCTCTTTATTTCGCCATTCACATTGCTGAACATTCAGAACCATGGATAACGAAAGCAGTGTGATTTATGTATTTTGAGATTGGTTGATTGTAAGCAATTAAATGTCAAAGATGGTTTCGGTTTACAGACATTAATCACTAGCTGTTAATACTCGTACGCTGGGCTTGCACTAGCAAAATTATTATTATTCCAGAGTCTTGCATAATGCAATATTAAATGCATAGTAATGGATTTATCCACGCATCCATTAGTTCGTAAGACAAGGTGGGGAAATTTTAATACTAAATTTAGTTCCCGGACAATTTGACGAAAGCAAAATTTGCTGTTATTTTCAGGATTCATCATGTCCAGTACACGAGTATGCAGGTCAATGTTTCCATTGCAGTTGGAGAAGCGTTGAAAAAAACAGAAGATCAGATAATTTTAAGTATGCGATGCTATCATTTCCCTGTGGGGTGCTGGGTTAGAATATCACCCTCCCATTTCTTACCATGGGTGTCATAAGAGGCGACTAAGGGAAAAATACCGGGAAGTGGGAAGCAGCGCTTTTTGAGGAACTGACAACTTCTACTGGTACCTCCGAGACGCATGCCAACTGTGGGGGTTTATGGCAAATCCTCCCAATTGGGGAGATCTTGTTCAACGGTGTTGTTCTGGTTGATGTGGTACTATCATACCTGTTCGTTTTAACCTTTCCGAGCCAGCTAGATCGACGAAATGAAACTTTGCCGTCAAAGTCTCGAACTGGTCAGGTTGCTCCGTATCGGTTTCTTTCTCTACACCTTCAAGGTCTGCAGCTAGCCTCCTCTGGCGCAGGAGTAGGGTGAAGACTGCGTGTGACCGCGACGATGAGGAGTTCATATTAGTGGCTGCTGTGGTCCTTGCTAGCGCGCCCGCTCGTAAAGCACCTAGGGCTTCTTGTATACCTTAAAATTATATGAAATTGTTAGTCCATAAATAAAATATACACAAAAAAACACCCCAAAAATATTTGAGCATCCTTTTTCATTTTTCTTTTCCACTCTGAAGTTTATGAATAATGAAGCTGCGTCGTGGATATTATGGGAAATTCTAATACAATGAGTAGAAAAATCTAATCAATAAATGGTATTATACGGGTAACCGATCTAGGTTTTGGAAGGAGCTTCATAAGTAACAAATCCAAACGTGGATAGGTAAAACTTGCACTTCTGTTTCATTAGGTACTGTTATTAACACATTAGTTTCCGACAATGTTAACACCACAACACATTTGAGGACAATCACGTTAATGTGTTTGTGATTATATAATATCGGCCGTCGTAGCTATGCGTAGACTGCTTGGTATGCTAGGGGTTGCGGGCACGATGCTGGCTTGTTAAAGAGAGTACACACTCTCTTTAACAAGCCAGCATCGTAATTTCCTCCGAAATGTTTGAGCAGATTTTGATGTGACTTTGGGCATAACCTATCTTGATGTGGTGAAAGATGATAAACTGGATAAATCTAGAATGCGATTTGGCTGTCAATCTCAAATACCGAAGCACACCATTAGGTGCTTGGCAACTTTTACTTGAGGCTATATTGCCGATATAGAAGTATTAACTACCTAGACGGCAAAAGCAAAATTTCCCCCCACCTAAATACGACATATGATAATATATATTCCTATTTATTGAGTTCCTTGAGGAAGCGCGATACAAACAGATAAAGATTTCACATCTTACCTCTAACTGGGCGCATTGATGCTCCAACTATTTTAACACCTCCGCACCCATCTTCTGTTATCCTCAACGTGCCCTGCAAATAATTTTGTGAATCATATTATTAAAAAGACCGTCATTGCACCTAAAAACCTTTTAAAATTTCAGGAAGACCATAGACCTGGCAGTTTGTTTTAAAGTCCAGATTAACTAGGTACAAAATATTTCAGTGCCTATTTAGATGTAGGTTTCGATTCGGTGCAGCATTTATAAAATAGCTTGCACGCATCACGTTATCAACATCAGAATAGGATTTTAACTCGGCGTGTCCGAAGTTCAGAGACGCAGCTGCGCGCACTTATGATGAATATTTCATATGCTCGAAACCCGGGTTGACGTATTCGATCCCTGAAGTGAGTGTTTTACCGATTAATTTATAATATTTAGGTTATTCTTATTCCTACCCACATTTACAACAAGTAGTTTACCTCCACTTAGCTATATCAGCTGCATCATCGCAGTACTCACATCTTTCCCATTGATATAATTTTGACAGACACTGTCCTTTTCCTTTTGCAGCCTTCCTCTATCCTTATATTTATACAAAGTCCACAACTTCACATTCATACTCAACATTATTTCCGATAAGTTCTTCATTGCTGCTCATGACACGTCCATACTAAATTAAAAATAACCTTAAATACCTTGGCGAAAGGATCTTTAGCAGGATCGAGTAAGTCAACGATATCCTCGTTGTACAGTTCTATGAACTGCGCTTGGACGGAGAACTCAGGCGGCAGCTGACCCTGCGCCCGCGCAGTCTCTGCTCTTTCTTCGGCCCCAGAGAACAGATCGCGTATGGCGCGAGGGATGATGCCGCGTCTCTCCTCGTCGCCGTCACCTTCGCCTTCCCAGCCGCTACCCATTGTGTAAGTCTTGCCGGAACCAGTCTGCGGATAAGCATAACAACTATGTTTATATATTGTAGTGAGCTTTTCAAGTCTATACAGGTTTATAACGAGATCTATACAGGTTTATAAAATTGGAATCTGTAAAACAATCATTTAAATTTCTAGAATATCTGTGTCTAATATTTTAAGTATCAGTATTTTGAGCTGACTATCCAAAAATCCTTTGTTTTTATAACTAGGGGATCATAAACAAAATAGTGAATGTTAAACATCAAGTCTTCAGATTTTTTTCGTTACGTCATACTTAGATTTCAATGTGTACAAAAAATGTAGCGCGCCAAATTTAGCACCAATTTCTGTTAGTCGGTTTCTGGTTACAAAAGAGTTGTTTTCACGGCGCATTTAATGTTAATAAGCGTTCTGGCCAGGGTTACAAAAAATACAATCCGGAGAATATTCCAGACAATTGTGGACAATACCGGACATTAGCCCTAATTTCGTGGACTGTGCAGTTATTGAGGTGCGCAGCATCATAGTTGGCGGACGCCCCGTGGAAGGGACCGATTTTCGCACGCCCGGGCAACAAGGGCGGGTATAGGTTAAATGTCTAGTTAGATACTTGACCTATACTTACTAATTCCGATTTTTTTTTGTGATTGTGGCGGAACAAGAATTTCTTCTGAACGAATCGCAATGCGCCCGTCACACTGTGACATAAAGTTAAGTCTCACGTGCCTGTAATTTTTCTGGATATCAAGGAGTGCTGCCGGAACACACTGTTAGGTGCTTGGCAACAGATTTTCTACTTGAGGGCGAGCATTCGCAAAATGCCCTTCCACCATGCGGTTCAGCTCAAGCCGGCGATTGGGATCGAACCATGGATCTGCGGCACGGTAGTCCATAGCTCGGCCAACAGAGCTTCAATGTTTGCATTACTGTGTTCCGGTTTGAAGGGTATGGGTGCCGATGAAATTACAGGCACATGATACAACTTTGAGTCCTCAGGGTAATGGGCGCAATGCAATTCGTCTTGTGACGAAATGCATATAGAAGAAAGAAAGACGAAAGAAAAAAAGTTTATTCAATACTACACAAAGAAGTGTGATAAACTTAATCCTATAAAGTTTTAATAAACAATTTGCTTAATAATTATTACGGTTGTGAGATGTCCAGTAGTATTGAATGAGCCTTGTCGCAGCATAATGCTTATTGTCTAAGACAAAGCGCTGATTTTCAGCCAAGACTATAAGAAATGAATTATATTGTTTTAAAGTTTTGACTAGTTACTAAGCTTACCTACATTTATCACATATTTATAGGCAGAGGTTACCGCTTAGTTATGGAAACAAGGAACTTAATCTTTTCATAAAACGGGCAGCTTCGAGGGCCGCTAGACGCGCACGCGCATTCCTTGAGAATGAGCGTCTTTACTGCTCGAACACCGGTCGGAGATAACGACTAAACACCGTGAAGATAAACCTTTTGAAGCGCTCGTAGCGAAGTTTGCTTAGCCATTCTGAATCGATCAGCAAGTTAAGCAACGTCCGCCTCGGTCATGACTTGGATGGGTGACCGCTGCTGACATTACTACTGAGCGCTTCCGTGCTTCGGAGGGCACGATAAGCCGTCGGTCCCGGTTGTTGTCTTAGGATAGCAGTCGTTATAGCATGGTGGTAGGGCACTTTGCAAATGCCCGCCTGGCTAGCTACCACCCTCAAGTTGAAAATCTGTCGCCAAGCACCCAACGGTGTGTTCCGGCAGCTGTCCTTGAGAGCCAGTAACTCTAGGTTAGTCTGAACAACATCCTCGACCGCATCATCACTTACCATCAGGTGAGATAGTGGTAACCTATCAGGCATAAAAAAAAAAAAAGTTCTAGCCGGTATACGTAGTTAATAAGAACTTAATCTTAATATCAATTACAATACCACCATTATTACAATAGTGTAAGAGACAAATTTTTAGGAATATACTTAGATATACATTTGAATTGGAATGTCATGTAAAATATTATATTGATACGTACATGTCCTGACCAGGTTAAGACAAATTTCGGCTCTTAGTACGGTGCTGACAGCGTATGACGGATATGTATAAAATATACATGCACGATAGTGGTAGTATATTGACATTTTTAATAACGGTTTACATGACTTAAAAGGAGGTACGCCACTACGTGAAGATATTATCTTCACGTCTATAAATATGGATTGTTGGTGTAGGGTAATTCAACTGATTTTAATAAGGTATTCATAGTTCAAAAAATGTATTCGTGCTATGAGTGGGGTACCTCCCTTTGAGTCATGTACACCGTTATTAAAAATCTCAATATACTACCACTACCGTGCATGTATATTTTTGAATTAGCTACCTTTGCAAAATCAAATTCACAATTCTGTATAAAGGCCTCTGATATTTACCCCAGAAATAAACACTGACAGATTGGTCCATGATATAGTTTCAAGAACTTCGCTTTACCAATAACAATGTCATGCCATGTTTTTAATGCTCTCCCAAGCACATCAAGGAGGTTAATAATTTCAAACCATACAAAAGAATTGCTATGTTGTTTACAAAATAAAAATTATTACTCCGTAAGTGAATTATTAAATAAAATGTAACTATCATTATGATTATTGTAAATTGAACGTTTATATTTTTAATTGACTAATATATTGTGGAAATTATATTGACTCCTTGACTAACAATCGGTATTATATATGCATGACAAATATTTAATTTAAAATAGTTATTAATGTTCCACACCTAGAATAGGAATTTTAGTACTTTTGCGTACTTTTGTATGCAAAAGTACCTTCATAACATTATGAAAATAGCAATCCAGTCCGGCCGACATAGAAAATAATTTATAATAAGCTATTTGACTACATCATCAAATAGCTTATTATAAATTTCAACCCCTTTCCCGACGGAAATCAATGGAAAGCTATGGCAAGAAAGGATCAAAATCTTATTCAACTAATTGTTTTGAACAGTATACTTTGAGATAATTAAGCTCAGTCTACATACCTATCTACGACCTAATCTGGGAGTATTAGAAAGTGAAATGTGTTCGGTCACCGTGACCGTGGGAACCTGTCATCGTTCTTTCGAAAGAAAAGTGAAGATTCGAAGGTGACGTTATAGTAACATTTTTAAGTGTTTGTGCCGTTCTTCTTCTTCTTCGTGTCGGCGATTCACATTTAGATGAGTGACTGCTAGTACTGGACGGTAGCCACTCCAATGGTAGAGGCCTCGTACAAGTCACCCAAAGTGCAAGCATTGGAACACTGGGGGCAGGACAGCAAGTGACGCATGTCCTGCGTAGCGCCACAACAACATCGAGTTCCTACGTCAGAGTAACCCCATTTGGTCATGTTAAACTGGCAGCGACCCACTTGAGTCCGGAGTCTGTTTAGCGACTTCCAAATGGGCCACGCGAGATATTTTCCCGGGGGGTTCTTCAGCCGGCTCAATATAGTTGGGTGTGGGAGGGCTCGTGTTCTGCCACAGTTCCATGCGTCAATAGCTTGGTTAAGCCAAGAAAACTTTTCCGACTCTTGAGACGGCCTGGTTAGCTGTGAGTTGTTAATAAAGCGTCTATAATCTTTTTCCTGATTTAGCTTCTTCGTATTGTACCGTAACAAACACCAGGCCCACGTGGTGTTAAGAGAAGAAATTAAATATTTATTGTTACAGGTCATAGGATATAAAGGTACGGGTACTTTTGCATACAAAAATATCCAAAGTTCTCCAAATTCTTATAAGAAAACACAAATTCCGATTTGCCGTTTAAACGTTCCTTTCAAATGCCATAGGAATTACTTAATTGTTTAATCATCGTCAACTACAATATAATTAGAGTAGCAACACCGCGCGACGGGCTTTCTCTCGTGTGTTTGTTTCGTTACTTGTCTGTGTGATCGTAGCCTTTAGCTGTTTACTGGTAATTATTACGAACAACTTTTGCTAGTAATTATAATGGCATATCATTGATAGTGCCAGATGGAAAACTGTGCATTGTAACGACTATGGGAAAAAACATAATGTACAGGGTAGTAATTATCACCGAGCATATCTTGGGGAATAATATATTATTGTTTGAGATTATATTTTCTGCTAAAAGGCTGGTCCAGTTATTGACAAAATAATATCGGTCTTTTGAATACACTAACTACCTTAGTAGATCTTGGTCGTGTTGTTCAGTTCAGTGGACTGTATGGTGGCTCAGGTTCATTGTTGTTTGAACTTGCAGCTTTGTTTATCTTAGGTCGGAATGCTCACCGTGCGCGAGTTCGATTTGCGTAAATCGGCGCTGGCATATGTCAGTTAATGTCGGCACCCGCGCAGGATCTCGAACTAGTGTTTCATATTCATAATTCACATTACAAAATTATAAGGAGAGGAAAAACTGTCATACATGTGCGGGATCCCGCACGTGACTATTATTTTCCTATCGTCTCGTTGTAATAGCATTTCATATTTTGAGAAACGCGTCGGGTCGGAAAGCCATCCGTCTTAGTCGTCGCTCTGCTTGTTCATGTGCAGTTCGGGCTTACGTTCGGTTCGCCCTCCCTCCTTCCTTCCTTTGGCGAGCCGGGGTACGGAGAGGGTCCGGGGGCACAGCGTGAGTGGCGGGGATGGTCTAGATCTGACAACTAGCGGCCACCGTAGTGTGCTCTCCGCCAAAGCTCGGCGTCCGTAACAAAGTAATTTGTAAAACATAAACTCGTTTTGAAAAGAAGCAATGAAAACTTTTATAGGCTACACAAACAACAATCTTCATCAAGTAACGCAGAAGCAAGAAATAAACAGATAACCATACATTGTGGCCGAGTTGTCACGATAACAATCTAATAGGTATTGCAGGCACGCGCCGATTCTGGCAATGGCAGACAGATGGACGCCACAATACTTTATACATTTTGCAGAATTAAATCGTTAAGCTTGTAACATAATATACCAAGTTAAGGCACCAACCTAATCGAATATTAACACTTTACAAAATAGGTTTAATGTTATAAGTATTATGTCGTGCTGCTGTGGGGTATTGCTGTTGGGAGCTGCTGCTGAGATAGAGACTAACCTTTATCTTACAAAAGCGTGCAAGTTGAGCCATATATGAAATGGATCCTAGGGAATCTCTGAGGTATCTTTCTTAAGAAATTTATATTTTAACTTAGATATAAAAGTCCTTCTTAGGTAATTGAGTGGGGTTTTATAATAGTTCCTAAACATAATATTAAAACGGTAACAGAAGAAAAATTCAAGTTGAAATTAAAAAACATTTTGTTACAGAATTCTTACTACACAGTCTGTGATTACTTAAACGATAAAAATGCTTGTACAATTCCGCCTTCTCCTGACACATACTTAATTAAAACAAAAATTGTAATAATTTTATCATCTAGTATGTAACACATTGTTAAAAGACGTTTAAAAATGTACCCCGTGTTTGGTAGTATACTAGGCGAGCATTCGCAGAATGCCCGTTCAGCACGCGGTAAAGCGCAAGCCGGCGCTGGGGAACGAACCATGGACCTGCGACACGGCAGTCTATAGCTATTGCCGCACGGCTATCACTGCTTCCAAATTAATACACCTATGGAGACAGAAATGTTGTATCTTGAGGTGATCGAGGAAAGCATGTGCTCAGAACCTGTATGTTATCCCTTATGTGCCTAGACATATAGCTCAGACCCATAGTCGGTAGCTAGAAGAACAATATAATAAAAATGCGGTAGGTCCGATAAGCATCCGCATGCCAATTGTCTGTGCCTATCCTTACATGGAGTGTAAAGGTGTCGGCGGATCCGATCGTTTGGACTAATGCCAAATGTAGGTAAGTACTCAGTGCAACATGTATTGTGATTTGTGAGCATTGCGACGTCATATATAACTTCGACGCATAAATAAAAACTTTCAGTATTTTACAGTTAGAAAATGTTACATAGTTTTAAAATACGATTTTAGGAAAAAATTAAAACAATCGGTGAGGTTGACTTATACTAATCATAACGAACAAGAATAGGTATAATATTTTTAGAAACTTATCTCGTTCACGTGTACCGATACCAAAATAGGTGTATTTTTATAGAAAATGGCATTAGTATCACTTCAGTTTTTAGAACAAACTATTTAGGTATGTTACTGATTGATCACACATTATTGTCATACGCTCCCCTCTCATTCCTCCATGGATAAGTACCAGCGGTCGACGCCTAGCGGCGCTGCGCAGATGCGCTATAACTGGAGCGATTGCAACTATGTAACAGATGCAGTTATTGCCTTTGCGCTTCACAGTTAGATAGGCTTCACATTCTAAATCATCAACTTCTTGTAAGACCAAGCGTCCCTTAGCTAATTGTGGGATCGGTATTATATGTATTTTATATTGACTGGTGTGGTAGCAGAGTGGTAGCATGGAGCTCATATGGCACAATCTTTTTCCGTTACTCGCCTTTTACGGCGTCGAACAGGAGGCTATGGAGCAGACGTTAAGGTGACATACATAGCGAAAACTAGTTTTACAAAAAAGCTTTGATATATATATTTTTTCAAAATGTAGACATTGATAGGCAGAAAAAATACTGTGTTAAACTTCATTATATTTCTCAGTGGACTATTTGAGGTCAAACACGTTCTCGTAATATTTTCTCTATAGAAAAACAAACATGGGCTAACCTTTAAGATTGAACTTCTAGCAGGACCAGAATCGTTGTATTGTATTATTTATGAACAATTATTCCAAAACCTATCCGAGAGCTTGGTCGATGCGACCCGTGATCAAAATGCTGGCACATATTTGGCTCAACGAATAACCATTGCAATTCAACGGGGCAATGCTGCCAACATGCTTGGCACGCTGCCTGTACATTGGGAGTGGGCTGGACCATTTGGACTGCCTATGAGTCTGCTATGACTTATAGGTTGTCTAAAGGCTTTTATTGCAGTAGCTGTAGTGTTGTATATGGTTCATAGTATTTTTTTTAATAAAGGCATAATAAAATTTTGTAGTTATTAACTGTGACATAAAATATTTTAATAAGCTGCTATTTTTATTTATGGCTTAAGAAGGATATTTGTCTTAAGTTTTTCATGATATTTACTTTAAAAGCCCGACTTCTAACAGAAAAAAATCTAATAAGTAAATAAACCAAACCATCGTACCTATACAGTTCTTTTTTGTTCATTTTACATCGACAAATGAAAATGAGAACATATCATGAATGTACTCGAAGCCAATTAAATACGCATTATAAAGTAAATCAGGGATAACTCGATAACGATACTTATGTATGAAAAGTAAGCTCTATGAATACACACTACTATACATACAGACAGCGCGAAATACCTAACTAAATCCCGTGGGACAGAGTTAGCGCAGCATCAGCAGATAAATATGATGACCGTCATAGTTTCCAGAACATAGTGAAATTAAGTTAGCTGTATTACTCGTAGCTATTCCTAGGTAAGTGATCATGAATTGACATAGTTACGCAAATTCTTTAGACATGTAGGTGCTTGAGGATGTAGGACATGTTAGTGTGCATGTCAATTATCAAGTGGGTATGTATAAACTTCGAATATAATGGACTGAGTAAATATAAGGAAGGTCAATAGTGAACACATACATACACAAATTTTATTTCATAATATACTTATGTAAGTATGTACACAAGTAGACAGGTGGGCACGGATATAAGAAACATTAGAAGTTAAGACAGAATACATAGTAACAAACAGTTACTTATGCTGTCGAAATTTTGTTGAGGTTTGTAATTGTAAAAAAAGGATCAGAAAAAAAACACAGAGCCGACTACTAACACTGAAAAGTATGAAATGACTTGTTGAAGTCGGTATGCTGATTCAAAGCACCGACCGCACATTATCATGGCGCAGTTTCTATTTCATACAGTGTACGAAAGTAGATTCCGTTTTTTCAGGATTTTTTTCTCTCTTCTTAGTAATTCATTCTGTTTATATATCACCATTGTCACTCGCCTAAAATATTGTTCACCATCGCTAAGAGTTGCATTTTTATTTCAGTTAGGTGTCAAATTAGTACTTTCTCTACCGATGTTGATGAAATTTTAATTGTACTGACAAGGGGGAAGGTATTCTCTACCCAACAAAAAAGGATCTCTTCAAAATCGAATCATAATTGGCGTAATCGATAATGCGATATATTTTTAGAATAAGCTTAGTCAGCCATTTTACTCAATACCACAAACGATAGGTTTGACGACAAAAAAATAAATCCCATGCAATAAAAATTACGTCATAACTCCTCTCCTTTTTTGTTGTCTTTCCCGTGCTACGGGTCAAATTGATTCGTATGGCCTAAAGAGCAATCGTTCCGATTTTCATGCTTTTAACACAATTTGCAGCTTTTTTGGCTTACCGCTAGCACTATTAAATTGACTAGTTACTTCTGGTACAGTTGGACTTTGACATTTCAATCTCTCAAAATAACAATGCAAAAAAAATAAGAATGCGCAGATGTCATACCAACCATTACTCAAACATCTATTATCTGTCTTATTTACTAATATACAAAAGCATATATTCATTATACCGTTGGTTCTTTATGTGCCATTAAGTAGTCAAGTACTTGCGCAGGAGCACCTTGTTTGGTCTGATGTCATTGCAAAACAAGGCAAACGCGCGGCGGAAACGACCTTGAGAATTCATTTAGAATATCCTTAGATACGATAAGATGTAGGTGAGATATGTCGAAAATTCGGCATGACATCGCGTCTGTTTAAAAGGCCGCGACAAATAAAGGACACAAAACAAGTTTGTAAAAGTGTAAAATCTAAAAGACCTTGCTAAGATTTAGTTATGCATGGAAATCATTATTGAAAAATAGCATAGGCGAAATAGTATACATGTAAATTTGCCTACACTTCTAGCATTATGTTTAGGATCCACCGTGGATCTAGACTAAAATAGAAAATATACAGCAAGACACTGCCCACGTCGAAGTAGTAGACTGTTGCATGTTACAATATTTGTATATTTATTAGCCGATGATGGTACCATCAACCAACAAGTATTCTCTAGAAGTTATTGAGTTAGACAAGCGTGCCCACAAATCGTAGTCAAAAGTAACAAGTTTGTTATATATATTTCTTTAGCGTTGTTGCTAAAGAAATAGAATATTTCACAATCTTCATTTGTGTAGGCATGGTATCAGGCAATGATATTTACATAGAATTTCTGAATTTACCAAATAATTTAACACTCTCGTCTTTATTTTAATAATATCATTGTAATAAAATGTTTTACACGTGTGTGTAACAATAAAATAGTGAACCCTTAAAAAAAACAAACGCTACATGTACATAATTATGTAGATATATGAATATTACACTGAGAAAAAAATGAAATGTAGCGAAGTCTTTTCACAATGTATGTGCAGTTTTATCTAAAATACGTAATCTACAGCCGTAAAATTGTTGTATAATACAAAATAATGTAGAAGCGTATCAACACGTCAGTAAGTTACAACATGTTGTGTACTGATCTTCCCGTTAAATACGTACCCGTCTGTCGGGTCCGTCAACAAGACTCAACATACGTAACTGATATAGTCAGATACATGCTTGGAAGTAGTCATGGATATGACGTCACAGATAGAACATTACATTATGCTGCTGCATCTTTATAAATGTACTCCAACATTAACAGGATGACACAAACGTATTGAATTAATGTTTCAAGTAGTTACTTGTAGGTAGTTGTTACGGGCACATTACTATACTGCTCCCGCGGCTTTCATTTTAAGGATTGCCTAACATTATTTTGTCTATGTGCATTTGTACACTATTATAATGTTACGGGCTCGTTACTATACTGTTCCCGACTCTTTCATTTTAAAGATTGCCTAACATTATTTCGTGTATTACTGAAGGTCATCTTTATCCATTCCTAAAAAAACACTAAGATTAATGTTGCCAGGTGATGAATAATACGAAAGCAAAACTTCGTCAACCTAAATTTTGACAAAACTGATTGATTATGTAAACATTTCTTCTGAAACAATCAATTTTATACATTCATACTAATGTTCACATTAAATAATACCAAATCCATTGTAATAAACCTGCAACTAAGCAAAAACTAGTTTATGTCAACTGAATCTTCCGATTTTTGTATTTGGGTCTTTTAGTTATGTCTATTATTTTTTATTTAGATATAGTTACAAACGGTAAAATATGTATATCGCAGTTTGTATCGATATGCAGGTGTTTATTCCTAATGAATTTCACGGCTATAGAAAAATAAGCTTTTAAATTACAGAAATAATAATATTTTAGAGATATTTGTTCTATTTTTGACTATCTATTGTGTTTATCCAGGACCTAAACTATCTGTATTCCAAGTTTCATCTAAAATGGACCAATCATTTCAGCGTGCAGTAGTAACTGGCTTTCAAGGACAGCTGCTCATCGTAACGTATGTTGTAAGAGATTTTCTAAGCTAGCCTGCTAGGACTTTTACATTATGCCCGACCACTATTTATAGCGACTGCCATCATAAGACAACAATCGAAAGCAAAGTTTAGTAAAGCAGTTAATTGTAATTAAGTCATCAAAAAGTTCTTTAAATTTGGTACTGTAACAAGGTCAGAAATTAGGGTAAAAGATTCATATGAATAAAAAAAAAAGCGTTTTTTTAAGAAAGGTTTTGAGGGTGTAAGGAGATTATTATATTGTTTTATGTTAATATTATAATACTACTATAAAACTGGATTGAAGTCTACCTGGATGAAACCATGAGGTGCAGTAGATATCATAATATTTATTGAAAATACTAAATATGCAACAATGAATACATTAATGACAAAATTCAATACATAATTATAAATATACAATAATAATTATAAGTGAAGAGTCGGCCGTTTTTTATTAAAGTGCTGGCAACACTGGCTCCAGCGCAATTGCGGTTGCGGACGGTAAGGTCGGTAAGTGGCAACAGCCATATTTGATATCTTCGAGACAGACCGCGTCGCATCGCATCACGCGCGTAAGCAAATATAAATCCAAGTTACTAGTGATTCAATAAAATTACACGAAGTAAGGTTCCCTTCCATCACGTCCCAAATTGGCCCAAGGTGTTCAAAGAAGGCGCCTAGCCTACCCACCGATTCGAAAGCCGCAGCCGGGCCATCAAACGCTAAACGGAAACAAACATTCACAGAGAGTCAGGTAAGCGAGTTTGTTGTATTATTTCTTAATGTATTTATTGAAAGAGGTACCTATTACCTCGTAGATGTTTAATTTCCCAACGTTCAGTGCAGGTAAAATGTAAACATACCTACCTACTGTACCAGCAGGTAGGTTGTACAACAAGCTTCAACAGGTATCTATAGAATCTCAAGTAGGTACACGATTTAATTTCCATGCAAATACACTTTTATGGATGGGGAGGTGAAGGGGGTAGAGAGAGGTGAAATTGCGTTCCAGCGACATGCAAAGAAATTGTGAATATGTGGTACTCGCAATCAACCGATAGGTAGGTAAGTGTAGTCTACAAAGGTTAGATACAACTTAAAATTGCAGTTTCAAAACTACATTACGTACTTGTAGTGGAGCCCCCCTTATTAAAGTTTTAATTGAATTTCTAATATAATTATCATACTTGGGCCATCTTCCCAAAATATCTTAATTTAAGGTTTGTAACTCATTCCTTTTACAAGCTAGAGACCCGTGATTGTATTGATATCACATCTTGTTACTGTGTCAGCTGAATTGTCCACTGCTGAACATAGCATCCCCCATGAAGATGTGATTTGGCATAATCCCCAAATTTGGCAGGTGTCTTGTGGATATATATCAGTTCCTCAGAAGGTGCTGCTGCCCACTGTGTTTTACCTTTAGTTGCCTAATACGACACCATTTATTTTGCATCTATTACTATTCATTGCAAGTTGTTGTACTAAATAACAACTTTGCAGCCTTGCAAAACAAATAACTATTTTAGTGTTCGGGACGACAAGATACGAGTATATTTTTTAATCAAATAAGTTTATGGAATTTAACAAGTATGACCCTACCAGAAAGGTGTAAAAGAGACATAGAGAGAACAGAATTTATATTTTTATTTATTTATCTTTTCTTTTTGTTTGTTAATAGTTTATTATGGATGCTGTAAATCAGTTATTGACCGAGTGTCGCCTCCCAGAATACTTAGATGTATTTAAAGGTAGGAAAGTTAAATCACTATTACATATATGTGTGTATGTTTGTTTCATATATACATAATTTTTCTTACTATTATCATCTACTAAGTCATCATATTCCATCATTTTCCACACCGGTCATACTGTGGGACGGAAGCTAGTTAAATAACTATTTTTATATTTTTACAGAAAATGGCGTTGATTCAGATGCTCTAAAATTACTGGATGAAGAGGGGTTAAAACAATTAATACCAAAAGTAGGAGACCGTATGAAGTTTAAAAGTCTACTTAATGAATGGAAATTAGCCAATACTTCGGTAAGTATAAAAACTTTTGCTTTGAGGTTTAATGTGTTCCTCCTATTTCGTACTTATATTGATGGCAAAATTAGTGTTTGCGCATGTTTTTTTCTACATCGTTTACCTGTTAAAGCATTTTGATTAAAATTTGTATTGGTGCTTGGCATCCCACACCTATGGCCACATGGAAAACTAGTATATTAAATATTGAAGATAACTCTTTATTTTCCAGTACATTGAATTGGGTGATTTAGATGATAACTCAATTGGGGAATTTACACTTAAAACGCCAAACCCTGAACCTGAAGTAGTTGATACGAAAGTTGAAAATATAAATCAACAAAATACAAAGGTAACAAGATTGCACTTTAAGTAAACAAAATAAATAAGATTTATAAGTTGTGATGTCTCAATACATTTGAAATGCCTGTATTCAAAATTTAAAAGGTTTATTTTATATGAATGTTGATCATCATTTTACAATGGGTGATAGTCACATTTGTCCCAAACGGCATTTCTCTTAAGTATAAGTACATATATAAATATATTTTGACAATAACTGAAAACTTTTTTGTTATAGGTGTTAAACATTTTACAAGTAAGATCCAACTTTAATTTAAAAAATGTAGTTTAATAAGTGCTCATGTAGTTTGTGGGGTGGTTGACAATTTTTTTGATCTCCAAAATGTCTTCTCAATTTTCACAAGGTGTATACAGTAAAATAATAACAGTAAATATTTTCACCTGAGATATATAAACAACAAATAAAGAAATAGATCAAGGGTGCAATTTATAACATACACCCGAGTTGAACACTATACTTTTTATTATAAATGCAAGGAAATAAAAAATATCACACAAAAGGATAATAACTTACTATACCAACTTTTCCAAGTCAAGGTGATGTTTCATATTGAGGTGCTGACAAGTACCAAATAATGATTTATTTGAACAGGTTCTTTCCAAAATGTATTTAGTTTGCAGCCAGAAAGCAATTATTTATATATTCTGATCATAACCTCTAAGGCTAAGTTAATCCCAGAACATGTATCATTTAAAATTTCTTGATTGTACAAAATTGCAGTTTTGAGTCGAAATTACAATTGTAATGTAAATATCTTAATTGTTTATTTTAAATATTAACTATTATAGTAATTGTATACAAAAAATAACAGTAAAATAGCAAAACCTTATCACAAAGGACGAGTTAAATCACATTTTCGATTGAAGATACTAGTTTTGTGTAGAAAATAAACTTAATTACTTCATTCTGATAGTGATTGAATTTCAGGTATGGTCAGCATGCGAAATGTGGATTTCCACGTAGTGCACAATTTTGAAGTTTGTTTTTCTAAAATATTAATTTAACAGTTTCTTAAAATATATATAAAATATTTGCTAATATTAGATATAGATTTCTGCAAAGGATACCTAAATCTATTCATTATCATTCCCTCTTATTTTACTACTTTCAAACTTGTTGGGTAGGAGTCACAAAACCTTGGAACTTAACTATGTACAAAACGGGACCGTTTCTTATGTCGATAAAAATTTATAATAAAATTCCAGAGGACATAAAATCAATACAAAATGATAATATATTTTAATAAAAACTGAAAACTTTCTTAATAAAAAAATGTTTTTATGACTTAAACGAATTCTTTAATTATTAATTATATTAATAACATAAAGACATAAATAAAATAGATCGGTTAGTTCTCTATCTCTATATTGCTACATCCTTCCAGGGTCATGACACTGTATAACATAAAATTTGTAAGACCAATAATTGTAAACTCATATGATGCAATAAAATTTTGATTATGACCTCTTTTGTGCATTGTTCTTGCAAGTATAGTTGAGAATGTATTATTAATAAATTAAGTTAGTACAGTTCTTACAATTGATTAAGGTGCTTCCTTAATTATTCAGTTCTTGGGGAACTTGTAGTTCGATATCTTGGCTTAACTACCAGTTCATATTTAATTCATTTAAAATTTTATGATATTGTAAATTTACTGCATGTGTTTGTGGGCTTATATAATAGCATAGCATTGAATATATAATATCAGATTGTTATATACTCACAATTCACTTTAAATCAGTTTCATTATAACTATTTTATATATGGGTGCACCTTGTACGGTAATATGTGTAAAGACTATAATATTGCCAAACTATGAATGTTATGACAAGGAACCAAGTTCAAATTTGCTTACCTCCCTAGAGTTATGTAGTATCACGCATTTGAAGTTAAATATAACACATTTACCGAGCATGAAAGATGAGAAGATACATTAAAAATGATGTAAGCAATATATTATATTGCTGATGTACAGTGATGAACATTATATTATACAAGGTTATTAGTACAATGCTAAGAACTTCCTAGGGTTGACTTTTGCTAGCCCTAATTAAAATTTTGAGATGTTTATTTTTTATTATGTTTTTGTATGTGTTGGTTTATGTGTATTTTACGTAACAAGCACGAGGACCACCTGATCTTTAAAGTCTTTTGTGCCTGTAAGATATTATTTCATATTTTAATATTACTTCCGAGCAAAAATCTCCCGCCGCGGCTACACTGGAGAGCGCCGCGATCCCTTTGAATAGAGTACTGAATATTTACATCGAGCAAAGTAATATAAAATATTAAATAATATATTAAAGGCACAAGATACTTTTAACATCAGGATGTCCTTGTGCTTATTCCGTCAAATACATATAAAAAACGTCTCAAATGTTTTGTTAGGACTAGCAGAACACAACACAAAGAAGTTGTTAGCATTTTACCAATAACCCTGTACATTTATTGTGTACCTATATGATAAGATAAATGTATGTTCATCATTGTATACATATATTTTCATAGGTAATAATGTCTAATGTTTCATAATCAAATTTAATAAAAAAGTTAACCACCCTTAAACAAATACCTAAATGCATGTTCAAATGTAAGTTGTAGTGTTAAGTAGCAGTATAAAGTTGTATATTGTAGTAGCTATATATTAAAGTAGTATCCTATATTTATTTATAATATAGAACTATAAATAAATATCGGCAAGAAATGGAATAGAAAGCCAACTCTTATATATTAGCATATTCCTGATAGTCTTGTTTCACATCATATTTAATTTAAATCTCCCATTGTATAAAAATATAATATTACGAGTGTGATACAATTGCTCTGTGTTGGTCATGTCACTCTCGGCTCAATTACATCCTCGTATTCAGCTCAGGCTGCAATACCGCCACGACTGTAATGACGACAGTCGTAGCTCACGCAATTTCATACTACTTGTCTCAACACACTTGCAAAGAAAAAAATGTGATGCGGATTATTTCCCGCGCTATGTCTATTAAATTGTTGTTTTGTATACTATCTTCGTCACACTTTTTCCATATTTTCTCATCGTTTAAACCAGGGATTTAAATACCGCTTCATAAAGGTTACCGATTGAACGACAAACCGTATGTATGGGTAACAGATATAAACGGTCACCGCAATGAAACGGTAGTACCGTTTCCTTTACGATTACCCATATGATTACGGTAACCGATATAAATACCGGTATACGTTTCGGTATTTTTGTAAATTGAAATATAAAACTGTGCGAGTGCATGCGCACGCCGCGCCGCGCCCTCTCGCCTCAGCCGCCGCCCGCGTTGACCTTACGTGCCGATGCATGCCGCTGACAATGTTACGTACCTACTCAGCAGAATATTATTTCGATATTTGAATTCAAAGAGGCGGCACTATATAGTACAATTGTACTAGTGCCGCCTCTCCACATCAGCCGACATTATTATTAAATAGGTAGGCATACCTACTCTTGCAACTGACACGGTTATAATAATGAGTTACAGTTTTAGGATTTATCAAATAATCATACAGCCACTAAGTATTTCACGCGCGCCTGGCTAGCTACCACCCTCAAAGTCAAAGTCAAAGTTAAAGTCAAAGTCAAAAAGTCAAAGTCACGCGTATTCGCAAAATCCTCTACCACCAGCAAGTTCTCAAGGACACAGCTGAACAGACCAGTAAGTGCTTGGCGACAGATTTTCTACTTGACGGTGGTAGCTAGCCAGGCACGCATTCGCAAAATTCTCTACCACCACGAACAATTACTGGTCCTCAAGGACACATAGCAGAATACACCAATAAGTGCTTGGCGACAGATTTTGTATTTAAGGGTGGTAGCTAGCCAGGCGCACATTCGTAAAATCCTCTACCACCACGCAAAATTACTGGTTCTCAAGAACACAGCTGAACACACCGATAAGTGCTTGGCGACAGATTTTCTACTTGGGCGTGGTAGCTAGCTAGGCGGGCATTATGCCCTACCACCATGCTATCCGCCATCAAGCTACCACTCTCAAAGAAAAAATCTGTAGCCAAGCACCTAGCAGTGTGTTACGGCAGCAGTTTTTGAATATACACTGAAAATCCTATTTGAAACTAATAATGTTATTATTCCCACTTCCCGTCATTCATATCAAATAATATAGGTACGTGCTAATAAACCTATAATTATCTAAACAGCGCGAGCGGTGAGTACTGCTCCCCCCACTCCCCCCCGCAGCGTATCGCGCCACCGCATCACCGCACCCCTGCGCGCCCGTTGCACTCTCATTGACTAACATAAAATACATATACCGAAATGGAATTCTGTAATCGTATCGCAATTATGCTAACAGATATATACCTGTTACCCTTATTTCATTACGGTATTTACCGAAATCGTATCGGTAAATACCGATACCGTAATATCCCTGGTTTAAACCTTCCTTGGACTACGAAAACCATTTCAAAAGCAGCTTAATCGGCCCAGCCGTTCTCGAGTTTTAGCGAGACAAACGAACCGCAATTGATTTTTTATATATAAATATAGGGATATAGAATAGATAATTTGTTAACAAAAATTATCGTTAAAGAAATGTTTATTCATAATATTTTTACAGTCACAACTTATTTCTACTACTATTATGGTAAAATAATGACCTAATTATGACTCTAAAAGCGGTGCAGATAAAGCCTTTCCACGAGCAAGTGTGTTGAAAAGAGTATTTGTGTCTTAAATTACTTCTCTAATATGATAAATTACAGGGTACTGCAGATGGAAGAGCTATTATAGCAGAAGGACATAAAAGTGGAGGGCTTTTGAAAGAAGGCGATCGCAAAAGATTGAGCCAACTAATTATTTGTAACTTACTAGACGACGATCCCACTAGACAGATTACAGCATCCGAGTTCAAAGAATTAGCTTCGGAAATAGGAAGAACTTTTACCAAAGAAAGTGCGGTTGTATATTATTCGCCATACGAAGCGAGTACAGACAAAGTGACTAAGAAAAACGCCAGCGGAAAGCTTTACGAGACATATATCACTAAACGCCGCAAGTTCCGATCTCGGGGGCTATTGCCTGGAACGAGTAGATCAGCTTCTTCCACTCCCACGGCATCAACACGAACAACGTCACATATTTCCGAAAGGGGTAAGAGTACATTATTACAAGTGATCAGCAATATATGTTAAGAAATATATTTAAAGAGTAACTTAAGTGCCAAATATTAATACATATTGTACAGTAGTCACATTAGTAAAAAAAAATAGAGTATAAAAGACGGTTTACAAAAATTTGCATTTTAAATTAAAGAAAGTCCTTAATTTTTTTATTTGTAGTTACCAAATTTTGTTAAAATCTAAATGTAAAACCAGTATGTAGGTACTAATTTTGTTCCAATAACTCCCAGTTTACTCATTTTAGTTTTAAGTGTTTTTAAACATACATAATGATAATATTTTTTGAGCATGTAAAAAGGTTAATAATTGTTCACATAGACAAAATTTAAAATTTTCCAAATAGCGCTTTTTACCTGTTTCTAAAAGGAGGGATAGGTTTCATAGGTTTGACTTGCATCTAGTGTGTAGAATCTAATCTCCCACTAGTGTGGCCGATCGTTACTAGGTACTCAATGGCTCAACCTATAATTTCATCATCATCAATAACAACCGGAAGATGTCTTCCGTTGAACAAAGGCCGCTCCATTAGTAATGGAGGGGTTTGTTTTGATTGTCAAGTGCTTTTAGGAAGTTGTGTGAAAGATGACAGCTTTTTGGAAGGCGTTGCTGCCCGCCTGCTGATATTTTCCCCTTTATCGCATCTTGCGACTCCCACAGTAAGATATGGGGGTGTAATTTTAGCTGGGCACCTTATGGGTGGTTTTAACAAATATATTTATATAACTGCCCTCTACATAATTGTTACAGAAGATAATTTATATGAAGATAAATTGAAGTGGCTTCAAAATAGTGTTGACCCATGGCATCTAGTCGAAGAATACTGGGCAGACACTACTGACACTCGCCTAAAAGAATTGCATAGAGGTGAAGGAAACATACACGACTACCTGAGTCTCTATCCAGCTCTCCGACAACCCCAAGGTCATACTTTGGTATGTTTTATTTTTTAAATCTTATACAATATTTTACTTTCATACTAAGGCTTTCTTGATCTGAACATTATTGTTTACAGCTTCTACAAGACTTCCACTTTTTATACCCCAATAATAATGAGGGACTTTTCTCGAATATTGTACTACACAGAGACAATATATTGAAAATTGCCAGTAACAAAAGTGGCAGCACCAGGGACAAGGACATAAAAAGGAGTATCAACGAGTACATAACTATTGCTAGTGGTAAGTACTTTAAAAAACATTTAAACACACCCGACAACAAAAAAAAAACTAGAAACATAATATAAGTGTACCACAATAAATTCTATTCTGGTACACTTATACCGAGGGTAGTCTGAAATACATAATTTAACACACCTGCATGTCTGAAGAAGCTTTATTGATAAGTATAGTACCTATAATAAGCTATTGTTTCTTATCTCTTTTTAGGTAATAGCATTTTTATTTAACAAATTTCCTATATTTATTTATTTCAGACGGTGAATCTGAAACAGCATCAAATGCAGCTCTGATACTTCTGGCATACGTAATTGGAGTGTCTCCATATAAAAAGAAAAAAGGAAGATGTACTTGGAAACCATCTCGAAGTGAGATTCGCGACGGATTTATTACCCACGTAGCATCTGAAGCTGAAGTATTATCAGCTGTAGAAACAAGACGAGAAAAGTTAATGCATATAGGCAGAACACTACAGCCATTTGTTGTATTTGTAGGGGAAACCATAGCACAAGTAAGAGCGGCATATGTTATCGTGAACGATACTTGCTATAACTTTCGGTCGTTAGTTACAGCCGTAGATGCAGCCTTCAAAATTTTTCATGCCACTGGAGCATACTATCCTGAAGAATGCGCGGATATCTGGCTAGTTATACAAATTGGTTTCTATAAAATAAGAACAATTTATGATCGGCCAAATCAAGCTACAAATAGTCTATTAACAAACTTAGGATTGATGATAGAATAAATGATGTATACTTGTTACTATTGTAAAACGAAAACTGACTCTGCCAAAAAACTATTGACTCATATAAAAAAAGACTGTAAAGCTTCAGATAGTGTCTCAGAGTTTAGGTGTGGTGAAGAAAATTGCTTCCGGCATTACTGTTCAGCCTTGTCTTATAAAAAGCACTTATTGAAATTCCATAATAATATTGACTCACCATCAAACCAATATGCGTTGTCTTTGCAAGTAGTTTCTCAAACTCCTGAGGTGGCAACACAGCCAAGTAATGAAACTCATGAACCTCTTGATGAACTTTCTGTACAGATTGAAACTTCTTTAAGTCGTGAAGGTGCTCAAAACATCCTTACGCAACACATGTCTAATTTAGTATCTTCTTTATATGCTGATCCTCAAATACCACGCAACTTTGTGCAATCTGTAGTATCATTGTTGCAACAATACTTGTCTGACTCAGAGATTGTTCTACTGCAATATTTTCATGGGTTAGAACCAAATATCGACATAGGAAGTAGTACTCATGAAGCCATAAAACAAGTTTTATCCTTTAATAGATTAATATTAACCAATTTGCGCACAGAGCACATGCGTTTGAAATATTTCAAACATTTAGGAACATACATTGACCCTACAGAAATAGTAATAGGACAGCGTTTAGAATACAAACGGGCACCATCCGGAATTATGTCTTTGATGCAAACTCCAAACACCATGCAGGTAATACCCATTCAAAACGTGCTGCAAAAATTCTTTTTGAAAAATAATGTTTTAAAAGACACTTTATGTTACTTAGAGATTTTAAAAAAAACACCGTATCCTATCGTTAACATAGTTCAGGGTTCAATATGGCAAGAACACATTGAGATGGAATTCGACAATGAGTTAATACTACCCATTATTGTATACTTTGATGATGTTGAAGTCGGCAATCCATTAGGAAGTCATGCTAGTATTCACAAACTCGGTGCTGTATATTTGTCGATACCATGCCTACCTCCTCATTATGTATCTATTCTACAAAATATTTTTGTATTAGGATTATTTCATGCTTCCGATAGGAATCAATTTGGTAACAATGTGATATTTCACAAAATAATTGCTACACTTAACATTTTACGAAGAAGGGGTATTGCTGTAAAGAATGATGTTTTTGATGGTATTATCAAATTTCGCGTTGTTGCTGTGACTGGTGATAATTTGGGCTTAAACGCCATTTTAGGATTTGTCGAAAGTTTTGTAGCAAACCATCCGTGCAGAATTTGTAATGCCAATAAAGAACAAATGAAACTTTTACATTTTGAAGACAACTCTTTGCTAAGAGATTCAGAAAATTATGAACATCATTTGTCAATTAACAACCCAAGTTTAACAGGTATTAAAGAAAAATGTGTTTGGATAAGTTTAGACGAATTTAATTTATTTGAAAATGTTGCAGTGGACGTGTTACATGATTACTTGGAGGGTTGTTGTCGATATATCATGACTTTTTTAATAAAAACTCTAACTCAAACATATACACTTATTACATGCAATAACTTAAAGTCAAAATTGAGTACTTTTGACTATGGTCCTGATTCGAGTTCTAAACCTGCAAACGCAGTTGTATTTGAAGGGTCAGCTATTAAAATCAAGTGTTCAGCTTCTGAAATGCTAACACTAGTTCGCTATTTTGGGCTCCTTGTAGGATATTATGTACCAGATGGAAATGATGTTTGGTCGTTATATATCGTCATGCGTCGTTTGTTGGATAAGCTTTTAACTCACAACATTTACAGAGACACCAGTGAACAGGTAAAATTTTTAGTGTCTGAGCTTAACGAATTATACAGCAAATTAACCCGATCTGACCTTACGCCTAAATTTCATTTTCTAACACATTATCCCAAAATGTTGAAAAAATTTGGCCCTCTTACTCAAATTTGGACAATGCGTTTTGAAGCAAAACACAGAATATGTAAATTTGTAGCTAGATCGTCGTCAAGTCGTGTCAATATATGCAAAACTATTGCTATTAAAAATCAATTAATGTTAAATAATTTCTTTTTAAATGATCGTCCCATAAATATTATTCATTTTGGTGTGAAAAAGAAGGTATCTAATGCCACAATTAATAATTTAAAGCAAATGTATCCAAATATTCAGATTCCGAACCAGCAACTTTTTTTAGTCTCTTGGATAAAAATAAAAGGTATAATGTTTAAGGTAGCATCAGTAGTTACTGCAGACGTATGTGAATCGTCACATTGTCCTTTGTTTGCGCAAATAGAGAATATATTCATCACAGAAAGTAATAATGTTTATTTCTCTTGTATGTCGTTTGAAAGCTTAGAATTTAATGAACATTATTTTGCATATGAAGTTACAAAAACTGCCAACGGTGTATTTCTTAGTTATGAAAGCTTAGTTGCTCCAGTACCTAACACATTAACTGTAATGCCGGATTTAACTTCTTACGTAACTCTGAGATGGACATTAGACTAGGTAGGTAGACATTCATTTTGTTCAAGATGGTTACTTATCCAATATGCAAGTTTGGCGTGCCTTTTTGTTATTTGGCGTTAATGGTGTTTGTTCCTAAATTTTTCATCTTTAGATAGTCTCGCTCCGGAGCTTATTAGGAAGCTGAAAAGTGCATTGGGATTGATAATTTGATTGATAATTTGACGCGGTTTTGTTCGTTAGTCTCCGTATCATGTACCAATGTATTTTTACCGTAAGTCTCGACACACTAATGATGATTAGTGTGTGCAGCCGTCTGAAGCAGTCGTTATATATTGTCATGCGTCGTTTGTTGGATAAGCTTTTAACTCACAACATTTACAGAGACACCAGTGAACAGGTAAAATTTTTAGTGTCTGAGCTTAACGAATTATACAGCAAATTAACCCGATCTGACCTTACGCCTAAATTTCATTTTCTAACACATTATCCCAAAATGTTGAAAAAATTTGGCCCTCTTACTCAAATTTGGACAATGCGTTTTGAAGCAAAACACAGAATATGTAAATTTGTAGCTAGATCGTCGTCAAGTCGTGTCAATATATGCAAAACTATTGCTATTAAAAATCAATTAATGTTAAATAATTTCTTTTTAAATTATCAATGTGTCGAGACTTACGGTATAAATACATTGGTACATGATAAGGTTAAATAATAAGTAATCGTTTAAAATGCGTATAGCAAAAATATTTTAAAGTTGTCAATGGTTGTTGATTACGTTGCTTGAGAACTTTGCGTGCTGGCTACGCTTACCAGTTAATGGCATGCTTGTGGTCTAATGTTATATTAATAAAATATGAAGATTTCATTGTTGTCGACATTTAATTTATGCATGCTCTTGGTCGACTTTTAATTATTATTATTTTCTTAATGTTCCATCATAACTATGTATAACTTTTTAAATAAACGGGATCACAAATGTATCGAATTGTTTTTATTTTTACGATATATTTTCTTCACATATTTCTCTTTTTTATAGGGTTGACTGCTTAATGTATAACTACTTACATCATGCATGAGCCTATGTACAGTTTGGTTGTAAACGTGAACCTTCGTACAGTCTCCTTATAGTTTGGATTTTTACTTCGTACATCATGCATCCATCTATGTAAAGTAAGGATTATACATACGTAAACCAGGAGCAGCCTACACATGGAAAAGAGGTTTACCTTCGTATACTAGAAATGGTATTCTAAGATAAGGTTCTAAGCGTAAGGCTATTCCAGGTTTATACACATAGATATGTAATATCCATACCATAGGCGGATGCATGATGAATTTAGAGAAAATCCTTACTTTTAGTAACCTGTGCCAAGATAAACGTAGGCAACCTCCTAACTGAATGTCAGCCGATGCATGATAAACGTAAGTATCATCATTACCATAAGTATGTTGCACTAAGATTGACGTATGCAACCTCCTTACTGTACGTAGGCCGATGCAGGATAAAAGTAATGATAGTCTTACTATAAGTAGGCTGTACCAAGATGGACGTAGTCAACCTATTACTGTACTTAGGCCGATTCATGACAAACGTTGGGAACATCCTTACCATAAATGGGTTGCACCATGATTGACCTACGTAACCTTCTTACTGAACGTAGGCCAATACATGATAAATATAAGGATCATCCTTACTATAAGTAGGATGCACCAATATTGACGTACGCAACCTCCTTACTGTACGTAGGCCGATACATGAGATATGTAGGGATCATCCTCACTCTAAGTAGGCTGAAGCAAGATGTACGTAGTCAAACACTATAACTGTACTTAGACCGATTCATGACAAACGTAGGGAACTTCTTTACCTTAAATACGCTGCATTATGATTGACGTATGTAACCTCCTTACTGTACGAAGGCTGATGCATGATAAATATAAGGATCATCCTTACTATAAGTAGGCTGCACCGATTTTGACGTACGCAATCTCCTTACTGTACGTAGACCAATACATGACAAACGAAGGCAACATACTTACCACAAGTAGGCTGCACCAAGATTGGCGTAGTTAACCTTATTACTTTACGTCAGCCAATACATGATAAATGTAAGTATCATCATTACCATAAGTATGTTGCACTAAGATTGACGTACGCAACCTCCTTACTGTACGTAGGCCGATGCAGGATAAACGTAATGATCATCCTTACTATAAGCAGGCTGTACCAAGATGGACGTAGTCAACCTATTACTGTACGTAGGCCAATACATGACAAATGTATGGAACATACTTACCATAAGTAAGTTGCATCAAGATTGGTGTAAGCAATCTCCTTACTGAAAGTAGGCCGATAAATGAGATAAGTAGGGATGATTCCTTACCATAAGTACTCTGCACCAAATTTGACATACGGTACCTTCTTACTGATATCGGCTGATACATAACTAACGTAGGGAACATCTTTACCATAAGTAGGATGCACTAAGATTGACGCAGGCAACCACCTTACTGTACGTAGTTCAAAACAAAGTAAATGTAGGGAACATCTTTACCATAAATAGGCTGTACTAAAGTTGATATAGGCAACCTCCTTACAGTACGTAAGCTGACGCATGTTAAACGCCAGAATCACCCTTACCATAAATAGGCTGTAGCAAGTTTGACGTAGACTACCCCCTAAGTGTATGGAGGCCGATACATAATAAACGTAGAAAACATACTTATCGTAAGTAGGCTGCACCAGGATCTACGTAAGTAACATCCTTACTTTGTCAAGATGTTACATACTTATATGCATGATTGAATGAATGAATGAACGAATGATTTGCATACATTATTGTAATGTACAAAGCTCGTTACAGCGAGGCCATTATACGTCATGTTGTCTCATCTTTATGTACGCTAGTCTCGTTTTAAACAATAAATACGTATGTGGAGGCTAAAATTACGTATGTCAAAACATGAAATTTTTCTCAGTGTACACTAGTCGTTGAATTATATAATTCAATTTGTAAAATACGTGTATCTAAGTCGCAAAACAATATGAGTAAGAAGTAAGTACTAAAGTACTGGTGCCTCCAAAGGTTATAATGATGTTCACCAAAAGAAAAAATGTTAGCTAACACTAAAAAAAATTTTTAACATAATGACTTTGACATAACATGGAATTTATTTGTTTTTTTTTTTATTTCAAATTATCATTTTAAATTATCCATTCAAAAACCACACTGTAGACGACTTGTAGAGCCAGGTATAATACCAACGTTTTTCCAAAGAGCAAGAGGTCGGCCATAAAATATCCGTAGAAGCCAAAACTTTTACAATAATTATGTAGTTTTGTTGTAGAAACATGTTTTGTACCGACCAAAGAATGTTAACAAAATGAAGAATAAGTAAATTCTACAATCTTCTACATCATTTTCTTAAATTTTTGTTGATCTAACTAAAAAATATTATATTATGATGGTCATAAATATAGATTATCTGTCATATCAGTGAAAACATTATAAGATAAGTTTAAAAACAGTTTTTTTGGTAGGTAGCTTCAGTTTCGTCAAAAAATCAAAAGGATTGTCTTCGATACGGAAACTACTAATCCATAGATCAAATACCGTTTGGAAACCGTAAGACGATATTATTATACATATGTATACTTAATGTTATTTTTGTATAGGTACCTTTATGTTATTGAGCTTAATGTTTGAGTTACAATGGTGTCGATTTCGAAGTTATTTCACAATGTTGGATAGTGAAATAATTATTTAAAAAAAACTATATTTTCCAATCCATGTGAGTACATCTACTTGACCTATTACTTCATTGAACGATACAACTAGAACTAGTATAACCAGTAAAACCACGAAGAATTACCGTTAACATAGATTCGACGATAGTAGCTCAGCTATCGAACAGACAATTTCGTAACTGAACGAATGTTACGTTAAAGATTGAAATTGTTTGCGGTATGCTCGAACAAAGGCGATAAAGCAGGCAAGATACAACTAGCGACAGTTTCCTGCATCAGTTAACAGTTTACCTTATAGAGGTATACCGGTAAATGCCAGCCAGTAAGTAAAGGACAGTCGTCGATCAATACTTAGGTGTCCACTTGACTGTGTGCGAGTACTGCGTAGTTTACATTCTGCTTTTTTACCTTATTTCGATGAAAAATACTGGAATAGATATGACAAAATATTAGCCGTACATTTGCCCTGCATCAAAATCATGAAGAACAGGCTCGATACGCACAAGTTTCGTAATCTTAATTTACATCCTTATTACCCTACGAATAAATTATGTAAGGATGTGTAACTCTAACACAGTTACCGCTTTGATTTCGGATTCATCCAGTTCACAATTAACAAAACACGCACAATATTCCAAATTCAATTGAATTGGTTAATTAATTTGGCGTTTAGAAATGATCGCATCCGATTGGTCGCTAAGAGATAATATTGTTGCGTCGCATCGCACGGTACACTTTTTAAACCACGGCCGGCGCGGTAAGGTTTGCGTTCTGCTGTTTTTGAAATAGATTTACATTACTTTACATATTTATTCGTAGTTACCCGAGTTCTAGAACACCTACCCGACTGGAAGCGGGTAGGTGTTCTGTACAACCAAAAAGGGTTGTATCAGAGAGGCAGGCGATCATGAGACCGAAAACACTTTACTATAATATATCTATCATAATTAGAGAGAGGCCTATTGTGCCTACCTATAAGTAAAATAAGATTCCACCCAAAAGAATAATGATCACTGAATGGTCGGTAAAGCACTGGCTCACTTTGATTATTCCAAAAAAGTGAAGGCTAGTTCTTATATGAATCATCAATGTTTAGCGACTCCCTAATCTCTATATCTACTTAGTGCAGCAAACATTGAAAGAACAACAGTGGTCAGCGTTATCTTATCTGTTTTGGTATCTTTTTATATACCTACATACCTATATATGCCACCTCTGGTTATCTTGGATGGATTAGACGTGATGATGACAACAATCTTATCAATGTTTGGCGCCTCTAACTCTGTATTTAGCATTACATACATAATTATGTATTATGCCATAACAGAAGTGCAATAAACGTATAATTATGTTAAGAATTTAAGAAACGTTTGGTTAGATACAAAAACAGCGTATGTTTCCAGGTTTGTTATATGGAGATCGAACAAGTTGATATCATGACTTTCATAATTTTAGGTTAAGCCTGTTCGCCATCTTAGCCGACACCGTCACTTGCCAATAGGTGTTGGGTACTGGTCACTTTTAAAAAGCCAAATTTTGAATAGGTACGGCATAAAAGGTTAAAAAATATATATAATGTCTAAAGTACTTTATATATACTCGCGCGTCTTGTGCTTATATAGGTACTTCCGAAGGGAAAAAAGTGGTGTCGACGAAACAGTCTATTTTCATCTTGCGGCCACTGTTGTAGACTCCGGGTTGCTACTGAAAATATCTTTATCAGAACAACCCAATAACAATTTGACATGGAGATCGAACCCGCCAATATCCTTTTTGGTGCTATCGATTATTATTATTATCGCTATCTATTAGCTATAAACTTAGCTAATCGAATCATCTAAGTAGAGCCGATAATCGGATTCTAACAGTTGACTTATGCTTTAAGAGTCATCAATATTTCAACCACCACCGGCTTGATAAGAATACACCCCAAATATAAACTAAACCACTTATTAGCCTAATTAAGAGCAGAATAGACAATTATGTTGTTATATGTAGTCGAATAAATACAATACCAAACTTGTCATTAGTAATTTATTATTAGTCTAACTAATGGAATACGACGTGAATGTTGTATCAAGGCCAAAATAATTTTTCAGGGTGTATATTTTCAGGCCTGATTAGTTTTTCGACGAAAAAGGGCTTCATAGTAAGACAAGTTTGTATCAGATAATTTCTAAAGATAATAATTACTAGCTAGTCTGAATTCAGTTTACATAATATGTAATTTCACGAAACTTTCCTATTTTCTGAGTGTGGTTGTTCTATCAGTGCCACGCCACAGTACAAATAATGTACCACGCAGGCGAAGTGGGATTATTATTAACTTATTTAAGTTAGCTTTTTTGTCAAATGCCTATCACTATTTGCAGTAAACAAGTGGGCATACACGTTGATTGATTATAGATGATGAGATACAGTAGCTATGTATATTGCTCTTTATCTTATCTACTATATTCGTGTAAACGGAAAAGAAAAAAATTATATTATTTTTATATTATGTTATGAAATGAACTTATTGCAATTTGTAACGCTACTGTTTGATAACGACGTTAACTTTTAATAATCAGTTTAGAAAATATTAACTCATCTAGATGTTTTCGGCGCGAAACGGTCGCGCAGAACTCAAGCGAGTATTGGCAGCTAGTCCGGTACAAAATATTACAAAATAGTGAGTTAAATGCTAAAAATCTTATCCTCATAACGTCTAATATTACTATATTATGCACGCTTAAAATAACTGAACATATATTTGTAATACATATACTGTCAACATTTATAAAAATCAATTTGAAGTTAAAGGTTACAGCTGGGCGTTATTTATTATATATTTTTATAAAATTTTAAAATATTTTTGAAAATTATTCTATAATAAGCAACAATTATTTGTAGAGTTGTTCAATCCAGCAATGGTAGATTTAGCTTGATAAACATCTTCGACCACATCATCACTCGCCTACAGGTAAAATAGCGGGTCACCTTATCATTATAGCGAGCAATCTGCTGTTTAAGGTATTGGTTCTTATCCAGACGTTTTCCTCACCAGGGACTCTACATACCAGATATCAACACGGCAATTATAACTAAATGTAAAAGAATTCTGAGATAAAAGATATTCTACGAGTATATATTATAGTGGTCTATCTACCTCCTTTTAAAATCCGTTCAGCCGTTTCGAAGATGAGTGGTAACAGCACTCATAGCTACACTTACAAATTTCGCATTAATTATAATTCTTTCTGCATCATACATGCTATAGGTAATATACAGCATGGGTATCAGCATTCGCTAAATATGGATAAGAAGAACGTGAACCTCTTCGCGGAGATTACTTCCGCCCTTGTGCCAACCTTATATAGTTTTAATTGCATTCATTTTTGTTTGATGAAATTGCAGGTAAAAATACACGCTGTACTGATTACACTACAACCGTGCTATTATTGACATATACAATGTACAACAAGAGTCCGGCCTCCTTCCTGATTAATAACAGCCGGGTAGCACGAAAACCTTAGTTGTGAAATTGCTCATAATCTTCAAACTTTGCTTTACTCTAAGTAGAGATCCGCGCCACGCCGGCGTGCCGCCGCCGAGTTACCTCGGCGCGCCGATGCCGCCGCCGGGTCATGAACAAATTCGCGCCGACGTCGAAAATCAATTTAGAGTTTTCTGCCGTGAGGTGCATTACCCTGGATAGCTGAGGTGTGGGGGAGCGCTCCGACCGGAATCCGAACTGCTCCGGTCGGGACTTCATGTGAGGGGCTATCCGACTTAAGAAGAGGCGTTCAAAGACTTTTGAAATGCATGTAAGTAGGCCTGTAATTCTCGGGTCTCCAAACGTCTTTGCCGGGTTTCGGGAACATATCCACGTGGCTCATTTTTCATTGAGAGGGTAAGTGCTCCGTGCGCAGGATCCCATTAAACAGGCGCGTGATAGCTGCCGTGGTTTTAGAGGACAGGTGACGGATCACTGTCCAATATCTTCTTCTGTGTTTTATGGGACACTGAAGTATTCATCGAGGAACTGTTCCACAGAGTCTGAGTGTTCTCTGTTCACTGTGGGATTGGGCTTGAATAAGTTCTCAAGGGATTGGGCAAATATTTCTGCCATGTCCTCTGCTCTGTATCTCAAGTTGCAATTTTCGTGGCAAAGACAACGAATTGGTTCTGAGTGTTTCCTAAGTTGCCTGCAGAGTTTGTGGAGCCCAGTTCTGTGGATGGGGTCTCATTAATGTTGCCAGGTTTTTCTGAGCAGGCGTTTTTCTTTTATGAGCTCTCTTATACAGCGGGGGAGGATGGGCAATCTCGATTCTCCTTAGGGGTTTTCTTTAATTGTGGAGGTATGAAGTGCCTTCTGCGTGCATTGAGTGATCTCTTCTGCAAGATTGTCCACTTCTGATGGGGTTGTGACATGCCTTGAAGTTGAGGTATCTCATGCGGTTTTCATAAACTTAGGCCAGTCGATTTTGGGCTTTTGTGGAAGTTTGTGTATCGGTTGTCGGCAAGATCCTGTTTCTTCAATATTTTGACTAATTAATTTGAGTAGGAACTTACTTGTATGCAAGAAAATAAACATTTACCCTTTTAGTACATATTTAATTTACAGCAGATTTAATTTTTCTATTCCACCATATAGGTAAAAAAAACAATAACACGCCGGCTACGCCGCGCCGCGCCGGGTACGTTTACCAGCGCGCCGCTGCCGACTTTCATGACCGCGGCGCGGACCTCTACCACCGAACCGCCACGAGACGTTCCGATCATGGTGCGATCTCTTTCACTCTCTCACACCAAACGATACACATATCTCGCTCATCCATTTCATTGAGATTCGTTCTAAGGTAAAACAAAATGACGATATTTTCTGTTTTAACAATAAAAGCTATAATTACGCGTGAAATTAAACAGTTTTCTTATCTCTCACAGTGCCTGTATAATTGGTGCCGAGTCTAAGACACAAGGAAGGCATATTGTCCACAGATTATTCCTAAAAAACACGATTAGCGGCGATTGATGTATTCACCGGATCGGAAGTGCAAGACTGGTAAGTACTACTGGTACTCAGGTAATTACCCTGAATTCGTCTAGTAAATATGGAAGGCATACAAATCATCTACAGGTAAAAAAATCTTAGATAGTTAGGTACGCGTTCTATTGAAAACTACCACCTCTTTTGGAGGTCGGTAAACAAAGGGTGTCGACCTTTGAAGGTGCACATAATGTGATGATCTGCATACCTAGTAGGTACTTAATTCATATTTGCAAGGAATCGTTTTCATTCGTATTCTAAATAACATTCATACAAGTACAAGGTACAATACCATTCGAAAAGCTTCCGAATCCGAGAGAAAACTGTACCTAGATAGGTACTCTGGAAAATACACTTACACACATTACGTACGTACTTACCTACTTACGAACACCTGACTTTAACATGTAGTAAAAAGTTAAAACATTTACATTATTGTAAAAGAACACAAAAAGTGTGTTTTGTTTTTATCCCAATCCGCAGCGGGAGTACGATGAGACGCGCCACGAGCGACGATTGTTCGTTAGTTATAATTTGAATAATATTAATTGTATCAAAAAGGGGCGCCCCCTGCCGCTTAACGCGCCGACGCCGATGCGACGCCGAAACTGACACCTATTCCGACACCGACGCCTATTCCAACAATGACACCGACGCCGACGCAGACACCTATTCCAACAATGACACCGACGCCGCCGCCGACGCCGATGCGACGCCGAAACTGACACCTATTCCGACACCTACGCCTATTCTTCTTAGTCCAGGTGAAAATTTAAATCTAAAGCTATCTCAGTCACCTGTTAATAAACACGTGAACAGTGCTAATACATCTTATGCATCTTTATCGTCACCTTGCTTGAGTAATGTGAATGCGAAACCGATGTTAGCCTCTGTTGAAATAGGTTTATCTTGCTCGCACTCGCCTACATTATCTGCCTGTGTGAGTGAGCGTAATAGCCGTCTTACAGAGTGCACACAAACTGAGCGAGACCCAGAACCAGTTTCTAACGGCACAGCAGCTGATCAATGTAAACAAAGTTCAGCTACGGTTTTATCGCGGAAACCGACGTTTGCGGAATTATCGTCGACTAAAGATGAATGGGGCAAACCAAAAGCAGACGAGAAATGGATATTAGTGCAAAGAAAGCGTCTTCGAAACAAATTCATTGGTTGTAAAGGAAATGCTGATTTAAGTACTAGCTGCAAATTCAAGGCCGCGGATATTAAAATTCCGCTTTATGTGTCAAATGTTGATAAAAGTGTAACAGAGTCTGATATCTCTGAATATATCCAAAATAAAACAACCAGAAAAGTTTCATTAAGTAAAATTAATATGCGACAAGATAAAGGTTATAATTCCTACAAGTTGTTCGTTGCAAAATGTGATATTGATACTTTCCTGGATAAAAACTTTTGGCCCAGTGGAGTCACGTTTAGGCGTTTTATAAATATGAAGCAAAGTAATGGGAGACCATCTGATGGAGATCTTCTTAAAACGATTAGTGGCTATAAATAATCAAAATAATTATTATGGATAGTACACAAAAAACAAACAAATTTTGTAGTTTTAACTGTAAGTCCTTGAAACGCTCAATAGATGGTATAAGAACGTTGTGCAAGTCTGTAGATATTTTGGCTCTGCAAGAGCACTGGCTAATGGCCCATGATCTGCCATCATTGAGCACCATCGATGATAATTTCGGGTCAACTGGCACTACGGCGGTGGATTCAACTGTAATTTTACAAGGGAGACCCTATGGAGGCGTAGCCATTCTTTGGCGAAAAAGTGTTTTCCAGTCAGTATTAGTGCTTGAGTGCGAAAATTCTCGCGTGTGTGCGATTAAAGTAACTATGGCTAATAAGTCGTTTATATTGTTCAGTGTATACATGCCAGTGAACGTTATCGAAAACTTACCCGAATACACGGAATGTTTAAGCGTTATTAGTGCAGTAATTGAAGATAATAGCGAATGTGAATCGGTGTATGTTTTAGGTGATTTCAACTCCCACCCTAAAGAGATTTTCTGTAACGAAATGTTAAATTTTTGTATAGAACAAAATTGGTGTTGTGTAGATATGGAAATGTTGGGTCTGGAGTCTGGTACGTACACATTCATTAGCGATGCTCATGGCTGTAGAAGATGGTTGGATCACTGCATCGTCACTAAAGCCGCCCAGGACACCATATGCAATGTGTGGGTGCAGCATGACGTGTACTGGTCTGACCACTTTCCCCTATTTATTGAATGCACTATAGATAACATACCTGTTAAGTGTGCTGCGAACTCCAGAACATCATTGCATTATCAGGTGGTTTGGGGTGAGAGGAGTGCGAAACAGATTGAACTATACAATAACTATTGCCACGAAAAACTTAAAAGCATTGATTTTCCTAAAGAACTGATTTCGTGCGCTGATTCGCTTTGCTCAAACCCGGACCATAATGCTGTAATTGATAAATTATATTGTAACTTAATAGATGTACTTACCGAGGCATCTAAGCTTTCTTTTAAGTGTAAGTGTCCTCGAAAGGGTGGATATATAACTGGTTGGAACAAGTACGTTGCTGGCGCTCACAGGGTTACTAGGCTTAAATTTTAGGCGTGGGTCTTAGCTGGTAAACCAAGTACTGGTACTTCATACGAGGATATGTGTACAAGCAGGAAGCATTTTAAGTCACGGCTGAAATGGTGCCAGGATAGACAACAACAAATTAAAATGGATATACTGGCATCTAGGCATTCAGCTGGTGACTTCAAAGGCTTCTGGAAACATACAAATAAAATGAATCCAAAGCCCAGTATGTCTGTGAGCGTTGGCGGTGAAAGTGACTCCAAAGGCATAGCTAACAATTTGAGAGACCATTTCACCGTCCAGTCACCCTTGGGTCAATCAATGCGTGTTGAGCGTGAGTCTGAGACTGTCGTACCTGAGAGTAAAGTAACTTTAACAGCAAAGGAGGTTGCTACAGCGATCTATAATATGAAAAAATGTAAATCTCCTGGGCACGATGGTCTCAGCATCCATCATTACAAATATGCAGGTGTACACTTACCTCGCATATTGACCATGATTTTTAAATTATGTTTGGGACACTCGTTTCTACCGGAGTCTTTGATGAGAACTATTGTTGTACCTATTGTTAAGAACAAGACTGGGGATGTATCAGACAGTTCAAACTATAGACCCATCTCACTTGCTACTACATCAGCAAAGATACTTGATAGTATACTTAACAGCCGACTTGGTGAATACTTGCATCTAAATGACGCTCAATTCGGCTTTAGAAAGGGATTGTCCACGGAAAGTGCCATTTTGAGCCTTAAGTATACTGTTAGGTATTATACTGAGAGAAAAACGCCTATATATGCCTGTTTCCTTGATTTGTCAAAGCTTTTGACCTTGTAAATTATGACAAATTGTGGAAAAAGCTGAGTGAAACTGGCTTTCCAGGTGATGCTATCTGTTTGTTTAAATATTGGTACAATAACCAGATTAACCAAGTGAGATGGGTTGATACGCTGTCTGATGAGTATAGACTGGAATGCGGTGTACGTCAGGGTGGTCTCTCTTCTCCTAGCTTGTTCAATTTATATGTGAACCAGTTAATTGAGAGACTCAGCAGTATACATGTCGGATGCCACATAGACGGAACCTGTGTCAATAATATTAGTTATGCTGATGACATGGTGCTGCTGGCTCCCTCGATAGGTGCACTGAGAACGCTAGTACAAACTTGTGAATCCTACGCGAGTGAACATGGTCTCAAGTACAACTCGATGAAGAGTGTGATGCTCATTTTTAAGTCAGGAAATCATAGGCCTAGCACTGTTCCTCCAGTTGTACTTGACGGCTCTGTATTGAAAATTGTAAACCAATTTAAATATCTTGGACACATGATTACTGACGATTTGAAGGACGACTTTGATTTACAACGAGAGCGCAGGGCTTCAGCAGTAAGAAGTAATATGCTGGCCCGCAGGTTTGCTCGGTGTACTAATGAGGTGAAATTAACTCTTTTCAGAGCTTATTGTCACTCATTCTACTCAAGCAGCCTGTGGGTGAAGTATACCAAACGAACTTACAACGCCCTGAGAGTGCAGTATAATAATGCATTTAGAATGCTGATGGGACTGCCACGCCATTGCAGTGCATCCGGGATGTTTGCCAGTGCTGGAGTAGACGGATTCCATGCAATTATAAGAAAAAAGGTTGCCTCAATGTTCCATCGCTTGCGTGGTAGTTCCAACAGTATTTTGCAAATGATTGCTGCCCGGCTGGACTGCCCAATCCAAAAGCATTGGGTTGGCATAGTCACGGGTAGGATTAAATAATGTATTTATTATATAATTTTAGTTTTTTAGTTTACTAACTTAGTTTTAATATAATGTACTAACACTACTATGGATTTTGTGTCCGAAATTAATTATTTTTATTTTTTATTTTTTATTTTATTTATTTTTATTTATTCCAACAATGACACCGACGCAGACGCCGACACCTATTCCAACAATGACACCAACGCCGACGCCGACGCCGATGCAACGCCGAAACTGACACCTATTCCGACACCGACGCCTATTCCAACAATGACTCCGACGCCGACGCCGACACCTATTCCAACAATGACACCGACGCCGACGGCGACACCTATGCCAACAATGACGCCGACACCTATTCCAACAATGACACCGACGCCGACGCCGACACCTATTCCAACAATGACACCGACGCCGACGCCGACACCTATTCCAACAATGACACCGACGCCGACGCCGACGCCGATGCGACGCCGAAACTGACACCTATTCCGACACCGACGCCTATTCCAACAATGACACCGACGCAGACGCCGACACCTATTCCAACAATGACACCGACGCCGACGCCGATGCGACGACAACTAGAGGTATCCGAAAAAGTAGAGATTATTTGTTTGATCTGTATCGCAGGAAAAATTTAACATCTTGCAAGCAGTTTCATGATTATGTTAGGAACTATTCAAAAATTTTTAAGTCTGTTTGCTTGTGTGCTAAATCTCTTTTTATTAGAGACAAAATTAGCAAGTCTAAAAATAAAATAAAAACCATTTGGATGACTATAAATACTGAGACTGGTAAGAATAAACCTAGAGATTCAACATATGTCTTAACTATTAATAAACATCAAATCTCTGATCCAATACAAGTGGCGAATATATTTGAAAATTTTTTTTCTAACTTACCCCTAGAAGCCACTAAATCATTGGATTCTTGTCCCAATGTAGCAGAAGCCCTATTAAAACATAATTTTCCCTGCAAAACACCGGACTTCTCTTTCAGATACACGTCAAACTTTGAAATTATAAAGACATTCAAAAGTTTAAACATAAAGAGTACTGAAGACTTGTGGGGTATGTCAGTTAAAGTGGCAGAGTCTATTATTTGCATTATTGCACCATACTTAGTAACAATATTCAATCTTTGTGTTGATAGAGGAAGTTTCCCCGACTTAATGAAACTAAGTAAAATCACTCCAATTTTGAAGTCGGGGGCTGCATCTGACCCTTGCAATTATAGACCTATTTCCATCTTACCCGTTCTGAGTAAAGTATTCGAAAAAATTATGCTCAAACAACTTTTATCTCATTTTAATGAGCATAATATATTGAATGAGAATCAGTTTGGTTTCACTAAGAGCAGATCGACAACAGATGCAGGTGTTCAATTGATGTCACATATACTTGAAGCCTGGGAGAGTGCACATGATGCTATTGGCGTATTTTGTGATCTTTCCAAGGCATTCGACTGTGTAGAACACTGCACTCTGATTCGTAAGCTTTCACACTATGGTGTTCGTGGAAAAGCTTTGAATCTAATAGAGTCATATCTGTCTGACAGGCTACAGATGGTTGGAATAAATGGCAATACTTCTTCCGGGTCTTTCGTAAAAATAGTTGTACCGCAGGGATCAATTTTGGGACCTTTTCTGTTCCTAGCGTATATTAATGATCTGCCTTGCATGGTCAAAGATTTCTGTGATATTGTTTTATTCGCGGATGATACCTCTCTGATTTTTAAAGTAGATAGGAAAGATAGTGAACTCATTCATGTAAATAATGTGTTATCTATGATCTCTGGATGGTTCGCCGCTAATAATCTTCTGTTAAATTCAAAAAAGACCAAATGTTTAAAGTTTTCATTACCAAATGTTCCTTATGTTGAACCAAACATTAAGCTTGGCCTAGATAAACTCTCTATTGACAAAGCGACAGTCTTTCTGGGAATCAAAATGGATTCAACTTTACAGTGGGATCCACATATACATGATCTAGCCGGAAGACTTAGTTCTGCTGCATATGCAGTTTGTAAGATAAGACAGTTAACAGATGTAGCTACTGCACGGCTAGTTTATTTCGCATACTTCCACAGTATTATGTCGTATGGTGTATTGCTGTGGGGAGCTGCTGCTGAGATAGAGACAATCTTTATCTTACAAAAGCGTGCAATTCGAGCCATATATGAAATGGATCCTAGGGAATCTCTAAGGGATCTTTTTAAAGAAATTGATATATTAACTTTACCGAGTCTGTATATATTTGAAAATATTATGTATGTTCGGAAAAATTTGAGTAAATTTAAATTAAACAGTGACAACCATCATTACAACACTAGGAACAAATATAAATTAACGGTACCATGTTTTAGATTAGCAAAGACAACTAAAAGGTCCTTTTTAGGTAATTGTGTGCGGTTTTATAATAAAATTCCCGAACATATTACAATGCTCACAGAAGGAAAATTCAAATTGCACGTGAAAAATATTTTGATGAAGAAATCCTACTACACAGTTTGTGATTACTTAAACGACAAAAATGCTTGGAAAATTCCACCTCTGCCAAGCCATCACATGTCTCCTACGTAATTTAAACAAATATTGTAATAATTGTATAATATTGTTTATAACACACTGTAAAAAGACGTTTAAAAGAATGGCCCCGAGTTTCTTGCCCGTTCTTCTCGCAGTGGCTCTATAAACTTTTTTTGCTGAACGTGGCAGTACAATGTAGAATATTTCAATATTAAAATTTGTAATTGACCTTCATAAGAGCGTCGTAGACGCCTAAATTGAATAAATGATTTTGAATTTGAATTTGAATTTGAATTGACGCCGAAACTGCACCTATACCGACACCGACGCCTATTCTAACAATGACACTGACGCCGACGCCGACACCTATTCCAACAATGACACCGACACCGACGCCGACGCCGATGCCACGCCGAAACTGACACCTATTCCGACACCGACGCCTATTCCAACAATGACACCGACGCCGACGCCGATGCGACGCCGAAACTGACACCAATTCCGACACCGACGCCTATTCCAACAATGACACCGACGCCGACGCCGACGCCGATGCGACGCCGAAACTGACACCTATTCTGACACCGACGCCTATTCCAACAATGACACCGACGCAGACGCCGACACCTATTCCAACAATGACACCGACGCCGACGCCGATGCGACGCCGAAACTGACACCTATTCCGACACCGACGCCTATTCCAAAAATGACACCGACGCCGACGCCGACACCTATTCCAACAATGACACCGACGCCGACGCCGACGCCGATGCGACGCCGAAACTGACACCTATTCGGACACCGACGCCGATGCTGTCACCAATTTTAATACCGACACCTTGCTCATGCGGTTTTCATAAACTTAGGCCAGTCGATTTTGGGCTTTTGTGGAAGTTTGTGTATCGGTTGGTGGCAAGATCCTGTTTCTTCAATATTTTGACTAATTAATTTGAGTAGGAACTTACTTGTATGCAAGAAAATAAACATTTACCCTTTTAGTACATATACAGCAGATTTAATTTTTCTATTCCACCATATAGGTAAAAAAATCAATAGCACGCCGGCTACGCCGCGCCGCGCCGGGTACGTTTACCAGCGCGCCACTGCTGACTTTCATGACCGCGGCGCGGACCTCTACCACCGAACCGCCACGAGACGTTCCGATCATGCTGCGATCTCTTTCACTCTCTCACACCAAACGATACACATATCTCGCTCATCCATTTCATTGAGATTCGTTCTAAGATAAAACAAAATGACGATATTTTCTGTTTTAACAATAAACGCTATAATTACGCGTGAAATAAAACAAATTTCTTATCTCTCACAGTGCCTGTATAATTGGTGCCGAGTCTAAGACACAAGGAAGGCATATTGTCCACAGATTATTCCTAAAAAACACGATTAGCGGCGATGTAGGTATTCACCGGATGCTCGGAAGTGCAAGACTGGTAGTACTACTGGTACTCAGGTAATTACCCTGAATTCGTCTAGTAAATATGGAAGGCATACAAATCATCTACAGGTAAAAAAATCTTCGATAGTTAGGTACGCGTTCTATTGAAAACTACCACCTCTTTTGGAGATCGGTAAACAAAGGGTGTCGACCTTTGAAGGTGCACATAATGTGATGATCTGCATACCTAGTAGGTACTTAATTCATATTTGCAAGGAATCGTTTTCATTCGTATTCTAAATAACATTCATACAAGTACAAGGTACAATACCATTCGAAAAGCTTCCGAATCCGAGAGAAAACTGTACCTAGATAGGTACTCTGGAAAATATACTTACACACATTACGTACGTACTTACCTACTTACGAACACCTGACTTTAACATGTAGTAAAAAGTTAAAACATTTATATTATTGTAAAAGAACACAAAAAGTGTGTTTTGTTTTTATCCCAATCCGCAGCGGGAGTACGATGAGACGCGCCACGAGCGACAATTGTTCGTTAGTTATAATTTGAATAATATTAATTGTATCAAAAAGAGGCGCCCCCTGCCGCTTAACGCGCCGACGCCGATGCGACGCCGAAACTGACACCTATTCCGACACCGACGCCTATTCCAACAATGACACCGACGCCGACGCAGACACCTATTCCAACAATGACACCGACGCCGCCGCCGACGCCGATGCGACGCCGAAACTGACACCTATTCCGACACCTACGCCTATTCCAACAATGACACCGACGCAGACGCCGACACCTATTCCAACAATGACACCGACGCCGACGCCGACGCCGATGCGATGCCGAAACTGACACCTATTCCGCCACCGACGCCTATTCCAACAATGACTCCGACGCCGACGCCGACACCTATTCCAACAATGACACCGACGCCGACGCCGACACCTATGCCAACAATGACACCGACGCCGACGCCGACGCCGAAACTGACACCTATTCCGACACCGACGCCTATTCCAACAATGACACCGACGCCGACGCAGACACCTATTCCAACAATGACACCGACGCCGACGCCGACGCCGATGCGACGCCGAAACTGACACCTATTCCGACACCGACGCCTATTCCAACAATGACACCGACGCCGACGCCGACGCCGATGCGACGCCGAAACTCACACCTATTCCGACACCGACGCCTATTCCAACAATGACACCGACGCCGACGCCGACGCCGATGCGACGCCGAAACTGACACCTATTCGGACACCGACGCCTATTCCAACAATGACACAGACGCAGACGCCGACACCTATTCCAACAATGACACCGACGCCGATGCGACGGCGAAACTGACACCTATTCCGACACCGACGCCTATTCCAAAAATGACACCGACGCCGACGCCGACACCTATTCCAACAATGACCGGTACCGACGCCGACACCGACGCCGACGCCGACGCCGATGCGACGCCGAAACTGACACCTATTCAGACACCGACGCCGATGCTGTCACCAATTTTAATACCGACACCTTGCTCATGCGGTTTTCATAAACTTAGGCCAGTCGATTTTGGGCTTTTGTGGAAGTTTGTGTATCGGTTGGTGGCAAGATCCTGTTTCTTCAATATTTTGACTAATTAATTTGAGTAGGAACTTACTTGTATGCAAGAAAATAAACATTTACCCTTTTAGTACATATACAGCAGATTTAATTTTTCTATTCCACCATATAGGTAAAAAAATCAATAACACGCCGGCTACGCCGCGCCGCGCCGGGTACGTTTACCAGCGCGCCGCTGCCGACTTTCATGACCGCGGCGCGGACCTCTAACTCTAAGTTCCTAATTACAATGTCATATATACAAAATCATAGTTTTATTTATGTATTTATTTTAGTTAACGCTTTATCTCAACCAAACAATACTTGGCAACTTAAAAAATCCCAACACCAATAAAAAATTGGCAACTTTTGTCTTGTGGAGACACAGCTTATGATCCTATATAATTATTGCGATTGTGTACTAAAAGACCTCTCTGCATACTAAAAGCATATTATGTATCTATTTTCAAAACTATTGGAGTATAGGAATTATTACATTAATATTGAAGGAAAAATATAAAATATTTGTATGACGGAAAATTGGTATATAGAAGCATACCAAGATCATAATATTAGGCTCAATAACATGCATAATATATTTCACAGAGATTAAGCACGCAACTACGTATGTGAAAGCTCTATGCATACACAACCTTTTTTATTTATAGTTCTTCTGTTTATCGATCTAGTTTCATAATCTACCTATACATTTTTGGGAACCATCTCACCTTCTTACATTATGATCATATGGTTGAAATGAATAACATATAACAGGGACCGCTCTAGCAGTCGTTTTCGCTGGAGAATCAAGATATAGATGAAGGTGAATAACTGAGTCGGAATAATCAACTATTTGTGAAGTCGAGAGCAGGCAGTAGATAAGATCCCTCACTAAGCTGCTGTCCACTCGGAGCTGTCGCGGCTACTCTAGAGGTCTAGTGTATGGCAATGAAAATAAGATGTGGTTCACTTTATATCGCTAAATCACAGCTTGAAGCGATCGGCCATGTATGACTGCTTCAAGCTGCCCGTGTATAGCCGTGCTTGACGAAATATTTTATATATTCGAGGGTTGTCCCTTCAATAACCCGGCTAGCTACCAAGCAAGCTAAATGAGCAGTTATAAAATGCCTCACCACCACGCGATGTACACATTTCTACTCAGGTGTTGAATATGGAACAAACGGTGACACTCAAGAAATCTTATATAATGTATGCTAACAACGAGTGGAGTCATCACCATATAGCATTTTTAAAATTGCAATTTATAAAGGTACTATATTGTTTTATTTCTACCTATTGCTATTGATTAGAAATTCTTTACACCCTATGTATATGCCTAAATTAATAATTCAACTTCCAGATTATTTCAAGATAATAATATAGGTAGTTGCCTGTGTAGACGTATTGAGCTGTTCATTGTTCCGAATAAATTGAGAGCGCACTCTTGCGCTAGATAGGCGCACGGCGTGCTTGACTCATGCTCAACGGAACTCAAATATCACCCAAATCTTAATTTATTTTCAGTGGGATGAGATGACGTACTAAATGTTACTAAAACAATAGATATATATATTCATAGAACATATATTATAATTGCAGTACAGTTCAAGTGCAAGGTGAAAGCATTTGCTGTCGCTGAAATGATTCCATGTTTCAATGTTCCTATGCCAGAAAATGTTTTTGGTTTTTAAGGCCCTTTTTTAGTCAATAAGTAGGCAAATTTAGCGTGCGAGAGTTGCGGGCTATTGACACTACGCAGCGCTGCGCTCTAGTCGCACAGCGCGCGTCAGGTCGCTCGCTCGATGTCCCCAGCCGCACGCTATTAGCGTCACAGTGTAACTAAAATAGTTGATCAACTTTAGGTATCTGCTACTAAATCCAGAACTGCATCTAAATAAATATTTTGTTCTTGTTATCATTTTTATTCGCTGTTGGAATAAAATTATGCGTTTCACAATATGTACCTATTTTTATTAGATTTTGTTCGGATACATTGTTTTAGGGTTCTCAACCCAAAACGCAAAACGGAGACGTATTTATGAGTGTCCGATGTCTGTCTGTATGTCCGTCCGTAAGTCATTGGTCTTTAGCTCGTAAACGAAATAATTAAAAACCTGAAATTTTGATATTATATTGTGTAGAACGTTTACCGAAACAAAAACCGAATAATGGGCTAGACTTTATTTATTTTATTATTTTTACTACCAATACGTAGTAAGGTAGCTGAGACATTGAATACTGGCATGTGGTCATCTGTAGAGTAAATTAGTATTAGTTAGTATGAAATAACTTGCGGAAGTTGAAAATAGAATATGTTAGATGAGCATGGTACCGACTTTAACAAGTTATTGCATACTTTTTAATGATTTGTAACTTTAGTTCGGCATAGATATTCTGAAATACAACAAACTAATCGATGCTAATATTATAAAAAGGAATTATTTTATTTTGTTATTGTATATAATTGATAAATGGGTTACAAAAATCAACACTGTGCCCGTAGAAATACGATTCTGGAATGTTAGGTGAGCACATGTAAGCAGCCATGTAGACCTCTCAGCGCTGTCAAAGTCAAAGTTTTATAAAGGACTAGCTTTCCGGGCGCGTATGTCGGTTATCGCCCAAAAACATTTACCTCTTTTGCGCAGTTGGATAAAAACTATCCTTTTTTTTCCCGGGTCCCAAACTATTTCCATACCAAATTTCATTGTAATCAGTCCAGTAGTTTTGGCGTGAAAGCGTAACAAAAAGACAGACAGAGTTACTTTCGCATTTTTAATATAAGTACTGATTTCGAGTTTTTATCTCGTACTTGCTGTAGCTAATACATGATTTTTGACTTATGTCAAAGAAAATTAATGACACGTGGGCCCCAGACAAGGCTAGTTGTATCAGAAATATGTAGGTAAGTAGTAAATATACAATAATTTTACATACTCGCTAATCTATTTATCTCGAATTAATACACTGGCTACAAAAACATGGAAGGTTAAATTTAAGTTAAAATTTAGTTAATAATTGATTATACGAGAGAGAAATCCTATCACTTTTAGGCGTATATTTCGTGCGTATCAAGACATTGCCATTAAATTAAGGCATATTGAGTCGCCAATGGTTAAAAAACTTTACCAGCGCATCGCCGCCGGAAATCAACAAACGTTAAGCGCTCACTCCACAAATATATTTTCCTGGAATTATTTTTTCGACGACGTCATCCAAGTGAATAAACTTACTCCGATTTGACTGAAATTCAAAATTTAGGTTGTTCTTGAAGTCTAAATTCCGAATTTAGAATTTATTTTTCGATGAAGTCTGCCTTGTTACTCCGATTTGGCTGAAAATCGACAGCTAGGTTTTTCTGGACGTCTGTATTACAAATTTGGATATAATTTATGGTAATGAACATAGTAATTAAACAACTTTAAACGGTTTAAATCGCGTATATTTTTCATTATGTATGTTGAAGTATGTTACTACGATTTGGCTAAAAATCGATATCTAGTTACATCGATTTGGCTGAAATTAAAAATCTAGGTTGTTCTGGACGTCATAATTCTGAATTTGAAATTATTTTTTCGAAGTCGTCTACCCATTTGGTAGAGATTTAGTCCGATTTGGCTGAACATAGATATCTTGGTTAACCTGGGCGTCATTATTCCGGATTTGCATTTATTTTTCAACGTCGTCTGAAAAATAAAGAAAAAATTTCAACTTGACCGATTCAAATTTAGAATTTTAATTTTTCAGCCAAATCAATTTTTAGCCAAATTGGAAGGCCTTCTTTCAATTGGCTGACGTCTTCGAAAAACGAATTCCAAATACAGATTAAAAACGTCCAAAGCAACCTAGATATCAATATTCAGCCATATTGGAGTAACTTTTTAACTTGGCAGACGTCATTAAAAAATAAATTTCAAATTCAGAATAATGACATCCAGAACAACTGAGATTTTTAATATCAGTCAAATCGGAGTAACTTTCTTCACTTGGCAGATGACATCGAATAATAAATTACAATTTCAGAATATAAACGACTAGAACAACCCAGATACAAGTTTGGAGTAAGGACGTACAGAAAAATCTAGGTATCAATTTTCAGCCAAAGAGTACATTTTTTCACTTGGCAGATGATATTGAAACAATAAGTCCATATTGGGAATAATGGCGCCCAGCACAACCTTGATACCAATTTTCAGGCAAATCAGAGTAACTTTCTTCACTTGGCAGGCGTCATCGAAATATTAATTCCAAATTGAGAATACAGACGTCCAGAAAAACCTAGATATCGATTTTCAGCCAAATCGGAGTAACTTTATTCACTTGGCAGACGTCATCGAAAAATTAATTCCAATTTTGGCATAAGGACTTCCAGAAAAACCTAAGTATCAATTTTCAGCCAAATCAGAGTAACTTTCTTCACTTGGCAGATGACATCGAAATATAAATTCCAAATTCGGAATAAAGACGTCATGAACAACCTAGATTATGAATTTCAGCCAAATCGGAGTAACTTTCTTCACTTGGCAGGCGTCATCGAAAAATTTATTCCAAATTTGGAGTACAGTCGTCCAGAAAAACCTATACGTCGATTTTCAGCCAAATCGAAGTAACTTGCTTCACTTGGCAGACGTCATCGAGAAATAAATTCCAAATTTGGCATAAGAACTTCCAGGAAAACCTAGGTATAATTTTTCAGCCAAATCGGAGTAACTTTATTCACTTGGCAGATGGTATTGAAAATATAAGTTCATTTTGGGAATAATGACGCCCAGTACAATCTTGATATCAAGTTTCAGCTGAATCGGAGTATCATTCTTCACTTGGCAGGCGTCATCGAAATATTTATTCCAAATTTAGAATACAGACGTCCAGAAAAACCTAGGTATCATTTTTCAGCCAAATCGGAGTAACTTTATTCACTTGGCAGATGGTATTGAAAATATAAGTTAATTTTGGGAATAATGACGCCCAGTACAACCTTGATATCAATTTTCAGCTGAATCGGAGTAACATTCTTCACTTGGCAGGCGTCATCGAAATATGAATTCCAAATTTGGCATAAAGACTTCCAGAAAAACCGGAGTATAAATTTTCAGCCAAATCAGAGTAACTTTCTTCACTTGGCAGATGACATCGGAAAATAAATTCCAAATTTGGAATAAAGACGTCAAGAACAACCTAGATTATGAATTTCAGCCAAATCGGAGTAACTTTCTTCACTTGGCAGGAGTCATCGAAAAATTTATTCCAAATTTGGAATAAAGTCGTCCAGAAAAACCAAGACATCGATTTTCAGCCAAATCAGAGTAACTTTCATAACAAAACTTCTGGTCCTCAAGGACACATAGCGGTACACACTGATAAGTGCTTGGCGACAGAGTTTCAACCTGAGCGTGGTAGATAGCCAGGCGCACATTCGCAAGATGCCCTGCCACAATGCAAAATTAAAGGTTCTTAAGGACACATAGCGGTACACACTGAAAAGTGCTTGGCGACAGATTTTCTTCTCGAGGGTGGTAGCTAGCCAGGCGCGCATTCGCAAAATGCCCTACCACCATGCAAAATTAATGGTTATCAAGGACACATAGCGGTAAACACCGTTAAGTGCTACCGATATATTATAAACTTTAGTTTATAAAGTTTAGTTTATAATGTATTATAATAGGATATTTTGATTGAAATAATATTTCAAATTACAAAAATACCCAAACTTATCGGTAGTTGCATCGGTTAATTTTAGTATATGGGTAACCAAGCGGTAACCTTTATCAAGCGGTTCTCTAACGCTCTCGTGATCTCCCGATTCAGACAGCTATAATCTGTTTCCAAAACCATACTATACTTTTTTACTATGGCGCGTGAAAACAATGCCATCGAGAAAGTATTTTTTTTATTTAGGGAGAACATACATGTTGACTGCCGCTGTTCTACTCCATCGTACTTTGCATTTTTAATTAATTGTTTTAACTTATTTCTAGCACGTAATTGACCGGCAGAATTTTGTTGGAGAAAACGACACGCGTCCTACCTCGATGGCGCCTAGGCGGATACTAAACGGAGTGCGTGAGAGCTTGAATCGTTAGATTTGTAGTTTTTTTTTTCTTGTTAAAAAACTATAGCTGAATTAGAAAATATGGCTTCATACGTTCCTAATAAATAACAAGCTCTATCTTTTGGTATAACTTCCACATGGTTTGATGATAGCATCTTTTAGTTCTAGTCATTTTAAAACCGAAATGGTGTCATGTTTGATAATTTTTTTTATCGAAGAAATTATTCAAAATCACGTTTTCGGCTTCATACGTTCCTAGAGAGTATGTTCAACTTTATGAAAATGATTTTATTTATTCTAAATGTTCAGTGTTATTTGAGTTACAGATTTTAAAAAATATTTAAAATAACTACAATAGGGCCTTAAGCAAAAGTATGGATCTAACAAAGGTAGATAAGACAAACAAGATAATTCATGATCGTGCCATTATTCCACGTAGTTATGGGGTGGTACAATATGGCTTTCCCCAACACAAATGATGTACATTTCGTAAAGATTTTGCATTTGGTTTTATTTTTATGGCCATAGCCTTTCACGTACCAACCAACCCTCCTTGGTAATTTTCTTAAAGGGTACATCATAATTCAGTTACCTTCCTATATACCAACCTAGAGTGCAGGGGTTTATTCATAATCGTTTCATACTTACGGTCCCATTATTGTATTGCAAAAATCGTGTGCGCTGCGCTGTGCTATAATTATTATGTGGTGTTTGATAAAGTTGTCCAATTAACGATTATATATAAGGTCTTTAATATCTATAAACTCTACACATGTATAGAAGAAGTTAGCGGCACAAGAGAGAGAGAAAGACATTCCTAGGTGCGTACTCATTTGGGGCCTCCAACGACATAGTTTAGAGGATGGCGATGATGAAAGATCCCAAAATGATATCAATATACGAGTAAGTAGGAAGTCTGTTATTCATAGAGGTGAATGCACTGTTCAGGCAGAATTGGCCACGATTTGTCATAGTTTAATTACGAGTAAATGGACCAAGATGTGACTGGTGAACGGAAAACGCAATTTCGCAGAATGCAGACGTTAAATTTACTACGGTATACCTATGTCAGATACAAATCATTGTAATTAAGATTTCAGATATAAAGTCAGCACGAAGTTGGACTTAAAAAGATGTATTGCAAAATTACTAGATTAATTTTAGCTAAGTACCTATTTAGTATGAAATCTAATTTAATGCCAATTAACTCATATCCATGTGTGGAAGGAGCGTCTGGGAATTGGTAGGATCGTGTTCGTGCCCCACTCCCACTGCGTACGCTATATCTGACACTGACAATATATATGTCAGGATTAGATGACAGATTATACAATATAAAAAAATACATTAAAACCGATAGAGACGTCCTTCCATTAAAGGCAATCAATAATAATTTGTTAATGTCAGGGCAATTAACGTGTAGTGTAGCTATAAGGGTTTGAATAAATTTGGCGTTGACTTATTATTTAAGTATGCCTTTTAGGACAGGAATCAGTAGATTTTTTAATAATTATTTAATTTTAACATTTTTATTTGAGCAATAACGCATGTTCTGCGGTTTACATTACAAAATTCCAAGTTTACGAGAGGATTCGGGATTCAACCCCGCGTCATTCACCCCTATAGCCGGGCGATATATTTTATTTTTATTATATAGGCGTGCGACTTACACGTCTCCTTACTTCACAACATAAAGAAATAAATTAGAACAAGCCGAATTGAGAACCTCCAAATTTTTGGAAGTCGGTTAAAAATGCGCGCACTAGTATTTAGGCTCCAGATGGAACATGACCCTGCCCTGCTTAGATGCGTGGGGTATATCTTTAAGCAACATAACCTATGTCAAATAAACTAATTAAAAATAAACTGAACCATTATATATGTATGGTGAATTTGTTTCGGCATCATTTGTCTAATTGCTAGTTAAAATTATAGGGAAATATTTTTATTTCTTTACCTACAATTAGATACAAAGGATGTTCATGCTTATATATACAAGGCGTCCCACGGCTAAGCCACACGGATGGGAGGATGGGAAGTACATTCAATATCGATAACAGGACATTCCCCGGACAGAAGAAGTTATTTTATAAACAAAACAATAGGACAATGTTGCCAGCATGCTGGGCACGCTGCCACCTGGTAGTAAGCTGGACTGCCTGTAAGTCTGCGATGACTTGTGGGTTGTCTAAATGCTTTCATTGTATGTAGTGTTGTATAATAGTTCGCAGTATTTTGTCAATAAAAGGATACCTACAGTAAAATATAAAATAAAAATATGTTAAAATGCATTCATATATTATTTTTAAATTGCTTGCCTCAAACGGAAATTTTACCCGCGCGAAAGAACATAAAAGAAAAACATGTATATTATAATAACGGTCGAAAGGGTTAATCATTAGGTTTTTTTTTCGAAATAACATAATATGTTGATTGAAAGGAAGACTAATGGGTGGGAACTTACAAAACATAATTTATCAAAATGAATTGTTCAGAATGTGATCCATTCTGTATGTATTATACATAGTCCCACTCTTTGCACTTTGTAGATTTACTCACCTTTACGTGTTCCATATTCGAATTATTATTTGTATAAAATAAGGTAAGTATTTCATGAGTAGATACTGGTTATTTACTAATTTGAAATTATATGTCAGATGTTGGAAGCACGGCAAAACAGAAAACTGTTTATTATATATTTTCCTGCACAAATTTTAAATAAAATGTGGTATTTCATGGTCTTTCTTTTATTGAAGATGCTTTGTTATTTAGGAAAAATAAAATAATTCATAATTTTAAACGATATCTATATATTATACAAGTTTTTTTTTCTTATATTTCGAGTGAGTCCGATGCCCGTTTCAGACGATATTTAAAAAAATCTGTGAAAGCAGTCTTAAACATTTTAGTATTTTAGTTCTTCTTTCAGGGAAATGTCCTATCTTCAATATTTAAAGTACTTCCCCTCCGTGTGAAATAGCCTTGGGACTACCTATATAACTACTATATATATTCAATACTATGGATACATCTAGTGTAATTGCTGTCTTTAATTATTAAAGAGACAATCGTCTTCGAAACCTCGCGTTAACAATTAACATATACAAGGATGAAAATGGAATACATATATCATGCGGATCATGTCAAGAGTATTTCTACGATTACTACCATTTGAAACGCTCATAGCGGAGCTTGCCTAGTCATTCTTAACCGATCAACTAGGTTAAGCAACGTCCGCTGCGGCCATTACTTGAATGGGTGACCGCCAGTGACATATCGTTGTTAGGATAGCAGTCGTTATAAGCATGATGTTAGAGTATTTTGCGAATCCTCACCGGGCTAGCTTCCTCCCTCAAGTTAACAATCTATCGCCAAGCACCTTTCGTTTGATAATAATAATAAAATTTGATAAAATAAATAATAAATAATCATGATAATAATAATAAAAATGCCATCAAGTAATAATGCCATCCTAGAATAATAATTATTCTAGGATGGCATTATTATTTGATGGCCTGAACCAGATCTTCGACCGCATCATTACGTACCACCAGGTCAGATAGAGGTGAAAAATATAGGTTGGCCTATCAGCAATAAAAAAAGAATCTAATGTATAAGATACAAAATAAGTATATAAATTACATTTAAGTAATAATTATTTTATTTTTGAACGTGTCGTACTATCTGGGAAACTGAATATTTTATGAAAGAGCTAACAGTTGAGTACATCTTTATTCTTGAATAAGGGGAATCTTTTGACATACAGAAATAACTTTATTTGAAATTCATTACATCTTTACTTACTAAGGTAACAATTAAACAATACTTTTATATCTATCTAATCCATTAAGAACAGAACGTGTGTGTATTGAGGCAAGTATTATTATAAATTCCTACCACAAGGAGGTCGTCCAGCCACGTGGGCGACAAGGCCCGACCGACGCCTGCGCACGGATTCGTTCAACTTTTATTGCTGTCATGGTAGCGGCATGCTCGTTGTTATACTCATGCAAATCATAATCGGTGCTGTCATTGAAGTTTTTATAACGAAACATACCGATAATTAACGCGAGTGACCGTGGGTGGCACCGGTATTTGAACATTGTGCTCTGCGACTGACGTTCTTAATTCTGAGTCTTAACAAGCAGTATGTAACTACGTAAAAAAGTGGTGGCATTTTTCTTTTAATTACACGCATTCTATCTCCAATGGAAAATATAAACGTATTTATGTACACAACAATGATAAAAAGAAAACTAAGCAATTTTTATAACTGTTTTGTAGGGAATAGAAGTATTCTCAGGGAATACTAATTTTCTCAAATCATTCCTTAACTGTACTAATAAAACGGTTTTTTGATTGTTAACTGTTACCGGCTATGATAGCCGAGCGGTAATATGTGTGGCTGTGGACTGCCGTGCCGCAGGTCCCTAGTTCGATCCCCACCGCCGGCTTGAGCTTCACCGCTTGGTGGAAGGACTCTGTGAGAATTTTTTCTAATGGCTAGCAACCACCCTCATGTAGAAAATTTGTCGCCAAGCAGCTGACAGTATGTTCCAGCAACAATCCTTGAGAGCCAGTAATTATGAAATTACAGGCACATGAGACTTATATACCAACTGTATGTCTCAGGGCAATGGGCGCACTGTAGTTCGTCACTTGTGACGAAATGCATCTGTTATAGGCAGCGGTTACCGCTTAAGACGTAAATATGAGTCAGAACTGACTTTAAAAGCAATTGACTTAGTTATCTAGTCAATATCACATACGATTTTCGTGCATTTCGGACGGAGCGTAATTGTCACGTTGCTGTGTGCGCTGATATGAGCTTTATTTCCATGTTGGTTAGTTTTATAGTCGTACTGGCCGGCAACAAGCTGCTAATTTGGATCATATAAGTGCCTTAACATCATGTGGGCCCCGTGCGTGTTCCGCAAATAAAACCTTATTGCTCGTGGCTTCACCTAGACTTAGACATACATACCTAATTTAATTCTTTCATTTGTTTTTATGTTCAAATTTTAAATACTACAGTAATATTACAATTTATTGGGAGGCTCAGTAATAGGGTCCTTTTTTCTAGTACGGCGCCCTGAAAAGACCAAACCGCACTGTGGGTTAGTTCCACACGTCATGCGTCATGAAGTAAAATACAACTGCTTGATATACCTGATATGATATAATTTTATTCTTCACAAATTGGCACTGGCATAAGTACCTAGTCACTTGCACCATATTCTCAATTGAACTATTAGTTTGCTAGTGACGATAGTAGGCAAGATGCGTTACCTATTCACAAAGATTTAAATTTTAATATTCACGAGTTGTAATACATCGCAAGTTACGAAAATTTACGAAATAATTATACGTTAACATCACTATTATTACTATTGTTTTTTACTATTGTTATAAAGTAAGAATACGTACTTACCTATTTACTCTATTATTCGTCTCTTAGAAGAGATATTATCATAAACTGTATAAGTACGGATAACCAGATTGATTGACTATTGTTTCCTTGGAATTATGTCAGAATAAACTAGATTTTTTTATAAATATTTTGAGGATAAAGAGGTAGGTACTACTTTTCAATCTCCAGTTACACTATTGGTACAACAGCACTATACTTGGCTATGGTTATTAGATCTATGTGATGTTCAGTTATAAGTATTATGTGACTAAGAACATCAGAAAACAAGTAATTTATTGACATGGAAACAAAGAACCAGCGTTGAACCTGTCTAACAAACATTTCAGATCAAGCTCGATCATCTATCTATAATTTCACTGAGGCGGTGCCGTGAGCGGGCTATGGGTATTTAATCTGAGAATCTTAGAAACCCCTGGGGGCCAGCTCCCACCTTTTACGAAACCATCATAAAAAAGTAGCGCTTTGTTTCATGAAATATGTATCACGGATGTGCAAAGGAGGCATAAGATGTTTATAATATAGCGTTATCCCGCTCGCACTGTTCCGAATTACGATGTTATGGAACGGTTTTACCATAGTTTTACGACATTTTTTGTATGCTTCACAAAAACTGTCTAACTTGTTATAGTTTCACTCATTAAAGAGTGAACTATTTGTTGTGATGTCATCAAAGCGCCGAGCGATTCGTTAACCGGCTGTAACGTGGAAGTATAAAGTTTAGCAGTAAGATCAAGTTATTTTTACTATAAGAGGTGAGAGTTGGCCCCCTGATCACAGTGTCGTCAAAGATGCCTAAAAACCCTTGCATTATTTCATAGCGTGCCTGCATTCGAGTAACAAAAAACCGACACACGTTTACTCGATTGAGAGTCAAGACACAGATTTAATATGCCACAAAACATACTTAATGACAAATAGACAAAGACTTCAAACTTATACGTAATTCCTGTTTTGCCGTCGAAACTACTTAATATTTTCTACGATTCTACGATTTCTTATTATAGCAAACTATCAAGAACTAACGAACGTGTCCTCCACGGTTATCATTTTCCAAACTTAATTTTTAGTAAGTAGCGGTTTTCGTTGAATAGGCTAGGCTAATCCATAATCGATTGAATTCATCAATATCTGAACGCTATCCAAGGACGGTAATGTCCTAAAGTTGTAGATGGTGTCGTAAACGAAGCAGAATCTACACAATTAACTGGCAAATTGCAAATATAACGAGAGAAATACATAGCAAAGCAGCAAAACTAAATGTTTGGAGAAGTTTCGTTATGGAAGGATGGTATGAAAAATGAATGGAAAAAATTAATAGTGGCATTCAATTATCTGTGAAAATATTTAAAAATAAATTACATTGGTAAGCTTAGCAGAGAATTAATCCCGTAGCAATCAACTCATCACTATAACTAATACTAAATAACTGAACTGTACGTAAAAAGATGAAATATCCTAGTATAATATCAGGGCGATATTGAAATTTGCTACTGAAATTCATTCAATGTATTGTACTCTGGTTACTACACTCAGAGACTTAGACTACCTTTGGAGTATATTTATTTTTGTCTATTCTGATATAAAGTCTGGTTGACCCAATAAACAACACAGCCGTAATGTGGTTTCAATTTTGACCTCAAAATTGTTAGTATTTTATACTGAATAGTATTGGTCAATTTTAATGCTTGTGTTCCGGAATTCAATAAAAATAGGGATAGGACAGGCATGCCAATACGATAGTTACAGTATTAAGTTAAAATTAACGGTTTCAAGAGTTGTTAATGCAAATAGTAAACGTCACATCTGTTTCCCAGAGGGCTAGGCAGACTACAAAATTCTACTTGATATTATCAATTATGGCATGCACTTTTATCAGTGTATGACACTCTCGCTGGTCCAACTATTTATAATCAGGCTTCAGAATTAAAAATGCTACAATATTTGGTCACAGCCTAAACATACCACAGAACCTATATTGAGCCATCTTACACTTTTTTTTCAACTGCTCCCAATTCTTTCGACACATGAACCGAGACAGCAGTGGGCTAAGATTTTTTTACCTGTAGATGAGTTGTATGCCCTCCATATTTACTAGACGAATTCAGGGTAATTACCAGAGTCACTACCAGTCTTGCACTTCCGAGCGTCCGGTGAATACATCGCCGCTAATCGTGTTTTTTAGGAAAAATCGATGGACAATATGCCTTCCTTGTGTCTTTAGACTCTGCACCAATTATACAAGCACCGTGAGAGATAAGAAAACAATTGATAAGAAAACATGTTTCATTTCACGCGTAATTTTTGCTTTTATTGATGAAATAGAAAATATCGACATTTCGTTTTATCTTAGGAACTAATCACAATGAAATGGATGAGCGAGATATGTGTATCGTTTGGTGTGAGAGAGTGAAAGAGATCGCAGTGTAATGGTGATCGGAACGTCTCGTGGCGGTTCGGTGGTTACACGAATTGCTTATTTATTTTCTTACAACAGATATGACGCATAATATTTGAACGTTCTTTCCTTGTCATTACAAACTGCATATACATGTGCGTAGGTATGTAGATAGGTAAATTCTAGTAAGCTTTTAGAGCAGTGGTGTTCGTATATAACTACTCTAATATTTCAACTCTCTGGCAGTGGGCGGTTAATTTTGCCAGCACATTTACATGACTGGTCGGTGTCATGCTCGGATAAACCGACGACAAATAGTCGTGAGACGCTGAGATTGGACAGTTTAAGGATATTATATAATGTATCAGTCACGATAACCTTGGCGGTTTCTATTGAAATTCAATGCTTATTGCAAGTCAGTACGATAATAGTGTACGATCCTACCTTATCATAAGATATGTGAAAGCTTGTTGCACATAAAAACAATGCGTTAAACACAGTGTGATGTAATTTTAATGTGTATATTTGCAAAGAATGAAAGGTAACCTCCGTTTAGCTGATATCTAGTCATTCAATAAATAAAATTAACAAACTTCTAAATATTGTGGATTCGGTTGATTTTTCATATTTTTGTTACTTTAGACGTCAGTACATTTATAAACTATTTGGGTTTAATAAATTATTTATTTATTTCAATATATATTTTTCAGATTAGTCCCATATTTTTTTTTTACAAAATCGGTTTAGTAGTTCGATTTTTAAATCAAAACAACTAGGAAAAAAATATGTCATTCAAGTAAGAGTAGCGTATTTTTTTCAATCTTTTTGGTGGTGGAAGTATTTTTTTTAATACTTACTTACTCAATGTTGATATTCGAGCCTTAGTCCACAATTTCACCTGATGTTAAGTGAGAATGTGGTCGAAAGTGGATGATTTTTATAATACGATTTAAACCGTACGAATAATAATAAATGGCTAATATCCCAAGAAAATAACTATATAGAAACTATATTTGGAAATTAATGAGTTGCTATGAGGCGAACGCTGATGTCTATGGCGGGAAATTCAATTTAAAATTTATATTTTTTAACTCTGTTGCCAGTTCGTCCGAAAGTTCGTAGAAGATTGTTTGTGCAATTATATTATTATAATAATATATTGAATTGTTTGTGAAGGTAATTGTAAATGTTTTTTACAGTTAACATATTTTATTTAACCACGATTTAACCCTAAAATCGTGGAATTGTTTGCATTGTGTTCATTAACTTCGTAAATAATACAAACAATATTATATTGAACCCGCGAATACCATGATCGTGTAGAATAGATACTAAACTTAACATACAAGCACAATAAACTATCATGTACGATAAATGTGATAAAATGTTGTATTTCCTGCCTTAGTCGTCAGTGTCGAACACCTCAACTCAATTTATAAGGCAGTTTAAATCATTCGGCATAGATGTAACATGGCAATGAAATATGCTCGATGATCTGATGATGTCATTAAACGTAGATGAATGTCCGTTAAATTGTTTATTAGATTTGAAGGCAAAAAACGTTAATCTCTAGAGGTAGAAACTTTACAAATTAGTCGAATTTCAACCCATCAAGATTATCAATCGGTCTCAACTGATGCTTATAAGAATCCGGCGAATCAAGTTTTTCAAGAAATCCTTGGCGACATAAAATGTTGATGCCAAATTTCGAAACAATACATATTTAGATCAATATCACGAAACAGTTGGTTTCTATTACTTGTCAAGTCTTTTATTTAGGGGATAGGAGGGCAAACGAGCAGGCGTCTCATCTGGTGGTAAGTGATCAACATCGTCCACGAACATCCGCAACACCAAAGGTCTCGAGGACTCGTTGCCTGCCTTTCAGGAGGGAATATGCTCTCATCTTGAAGGCCTAAGTCGTATCTGTTCGGAAATACCTGGCAGCTGGATTCATAATGAGTATAGCAATAATACTCGTATTTAAAATTATTAATTAAGCATAATTCCATAGTGTTATGCTAAGTACTTTAGATCAAAAAATTATCTGTGAGATCTACATTAGATGGTTATGTATGTTATTGGTACGCTATCGTATTTATTGACAATGCAAAAACGTTTTTAATTACACATACTTCTACGCTACTTTGCCCGCATGATAATAATAATACTGGTCTGCTTAATAGGGAACTACTTAGATAATCGCGATACACGTGTTCAGCAATACTTTTATAGAGTGCTCTCAACACGGCGAAGATTATTTGTCATCGATTAATTTCGTACAAACATACTCTTAATAAACTACGATATACACTGTTATTAGCTCATCTCGTATTATAAATATAGAATTATATATCTACACCACACGAGGTTAAATCCAAGCATCTGTTACTAAATTAACAAAGTTATTTATGTCCTAACCTAACACATCAAAGTGGCGGCATTTCCTTTTACAGTTCCATCAAAATATGTCATAAATTTTAAATTTAGTACCCGAGCGCTACCCCATGATCTGCGTTGTATGAATATTCATCATATAGAGCTACACTTTGAGACTTTGTAAGGGTTTCCCTACCTTTGTAGGTACCTATTATTTATGTAAAATATATTTATGTAAAGTTTTGACTTTCGACATAGATAAATAATATATTAAGTATTTTTAATATTGTTAAGTTTGCAATAACGCCTGCTAGGCGAATTACATTACAAAATTACAAATTACGAGAGAAGAGCTCCATCCCGATACGATGGTTGAAGAACGAGAGCAAGAATTACAGTTATGAGTCATTGTGTCATGTTAGTTCAATTGGTTAGAGCATTCCCCGGCTAAAGGGGTGGATCGACGCGGGTTCGAATCCCGCAGGTGACTATAATTTTTTATCTCGTAAATTTGTAATTTTGTAATATTAAGTATTTGCTTTTGATGTGTGTATCACATTCGTCACATTCTAAATATTCTGTGTATGCATCATAATTTAGTAAAATTAAAAATATGTGTAGTTTAGAACTAGATGATAATAGGTTGCACATCTATAGTTTGATATAATTATATTTTAATGCCAATAGTTTAGTATTTGAACACAATCTCCCCTAAATGTAAGTGACAATGTGGTCGAAGATTTTATATAACAGGGTCAACCTTGAATTGCTGGTTCTCCAATACAACTTACAACAGATGGAACACACCATTAGGTGCTTGGCAACAGATATTCTACTTGAGAGTTGTAGCCGGGCGGGAATTCACGAAATGCTCTTCCACCGTGCGGTGAAGCTCGCAATCCCGGGCGGGCGGGACCGTGGACCTTCTGTGCGGCAGTTCACAGTCATTGCCTCTGGGCCATCACTGCTTTGATATTAGGAACTTATACTTTTCCGAAAATAATCTGAGATGACTGGCTTCTTCTAATTTCATATATTTACCATATGGGGCAATTCTCCTACCGTGACGGTGATAGTGTTTTGACTTGCGACAAGTTTAATATTATTAAACAACCTAACATCCAGTTTTTCTGAAAAGTGAAGGTGAAAAGGGATAAGCCAAATAAAACAAAATTTCAATGAAATATACTTGCATTCCTATTGTTTTCACAACCTACGAATAGCTAAAATAGTGTGAAATCTAATTCATATCTGTCAAATATAACAAATTAATTGGAGTTTGACCCATAATGAGAGTAATTTTAGCGACCATTCATCAAATTGCACCCTGAGCTTCCGGATTAACGGCAGTTTTTTTTTTATATCCTGTAGGTACAGATCTAGCGGTGTTATAAGGTGTGGTTGCCCAAGTAATTATGACCAGCTGTCGCGACCTTCACGGTGGTTTAATATAATTGTTGTCGTAACTTAAAACGTACAGTGCAGGCGTATAGAGCCTCGTGTTCAGGTCACCGTGTAATGTTCAGATCAGTGCTTAGAAATCTAAATGCATAATACCGTGTCCACTCCACTCTGGTAGCCCTTTGTTAATATAACTTGAGCACGCAGTATTCAATGGTGATAGAATAAAAATAGGCAATTTTCTGGTTAATACGATTAAAAAGTCATAGCTTTAGTTAGAGAGATAAGTAGTTGGAAATTGCGAAGTTTAGCAGGAACACTTTAACATGAAATATTACCGAACTGTACATATTATTTTAGTAGGTGAATAATATGGGATAACTCATGCGAATAAGCCACATACCGTCAGATAACTCCGACTATAGTTTCGACCACATCCGGTGGTCTTTTTAAGGACGCCCGCGTTGTCGTCTTTCTTCGCTGAGTGCGAGTGGAAGCCTCGGTTTTATTTAAATAGTAAAACAGTACTTATCATATCAGATAAATAAACTGCAAGAGATTGCCTCCCTCACAACACAAAACAGATTTAGATGAGTTTTGCTGTAATGTTCGCGCATGGTGGGAGCTTATTGAGCACATGATTCTGAACTTTGAGGAGTGTCTTTTTTAGTGTGTTGATAATTCTCATATTTTAGGCATCCGTGGGATGAAAAGCAGTGGTAACGTTATTATGTTGAGTCCAAGTGGCAAATCCTTGAGTGAGCCTCTAAATATTCCACTTTGAGCACCCATAAAAATTTTGACTGCGGGTTACTTGTTTGGGGGTTACTATGTTAAAAATGTAATGTATTCCACTTGAAGCGTCCACGATCAAGTAGTTAAAAGTTTCTAGTAATAAGGTGGTTGTGTAAATTTTAATGTTCAACCAATACAATCAAATAATACATATATTGTATAAAAAACACAGTTCTAATTACTATAGATGTATAACGATGCAAAGAAATCTCTCAAAACTTTTGAGAGCAACTCTTTACAGAGTGTTTTGAGAGATTGTCTTACATTTGCTGTATAAGTAGAAATTCAATCGAGTAACCAGATATATTAAGAGATTATAATAATGAACTATATATATTATATCATTGTTATTAATAAAGTGATCATGAACTAATACAAGTAAAGACATGGTTTATAAAAAATCTATTTTATACTTTTTGAATGATATCTAGGACACTAATTACTATGATATCTTTCCTTTGATACTAATTAATTCATAAAACACAAAACTCTTGTTCAAAAAGGACCAGAAACATGTTCAGAAAAAAGAAAAACAAACTTTGACACCCTTCCTCCGCCGCAAGCAAAACATAAATCCAATATGACAAAACCCGTGGCTGGTTAAAATTAAAATACCATTTCAAGGGGAAATGGGAACATAATTACCATGGTGCAGTCTCATGTTTTAGTACAATAGGGTCAATGGTAAACGCTTTCATAAGGGAATAAGTGCCAACTTAAAAAAAGGCTTTTATATTATAACAACAATGGGTAACATGCAATAATTTTCATGTTCATTGTGAAGCCTTATTACACTAAAATTATAAAGATTTGTATTTTATTATGTAACGAATTAACTGAAAAACTACTGGACCGATTTGAAAAAAATTTTCACCGTTAGAATCCTACATTATCCCTGATGAACATTGGCTATAGATTATTTTAAAAAAGGTTAGAAATCCGTATGAAAACTTCTATAATGTAACCCAAAACGCGTGAAAAATATACCCAAAAAATCGTTATATCGCTTACGCTGCGGAAATGATTGACAATAGAGCAAAGTGATGTACAATTTATAGAGAAACGCACGCTTCGTAGTTTTGATTTGTTATTATTACCGACGACTACTAACATCAATATAAGCATTTAAACTTGCATTAAATCCATTTGCATAAGTCCTTTGATGTGAGTTCCCGTAGTTGTTTCCCTAAGAGTATATCCAATTTAGATTTAGCAGTTTCCATTACCCAGCATATTTCCGGTGTTTTGCTTTGATGCGATTAGAATACAGTTTGGTATTTACACTGTTTTGTTTTCTAATTCATTGCCTTTATTGGAATCTCATATGCCAATTTCAGACCAAGTAAGGTTTTAGTAAGCACTTCCTGATTCTCAAAGAAGCAAAGAGAGCGTTTTTTCGAGAAAATTATTATCTATATGTGGACGGTATATTCGCTAGCAGAAATGTGTCAACAATCTTACATATACATTCGATATACTACATCAAACGAAACATCATTGTTTCGTCTTCTTTCGATCCTTATTAGGGTCTTCGCAAATAAATGGTGGTCATAATTTCATGAGTTATAAGAGTGTGCTTTAGATATTAGTATTAGTTCACACATAGTTCACAAAACCTGCAAATGTGACCCAGGGCAAAGCTAAGAACGCAAAACGAATTGGTGTCTTTTGTCAGCGAAGTCACTATAAGCATCCTGAATTTGCTGACTAATCTGCGGTTAAAAGAGTAAGAAAATGAGTTGTAATTTTGGCTGACCTGTCCATAGGCGAGCACAGTCGCGTTGTAGCCATCGAGCGCTGCTTCCACCAGCTTCCGGACGCATGTTTCGTATAGCTCTTGCTGGGCGGCGCTGGGTTCAAACGCGAAGTCGAAGGTGAAGGCGCGCTCGGTGCCCAGCGCGATTCCACCTTCGCCGGCAGCGCCGCCCGCTCTCGCGCATATGCCGCATCCTTCGACTACTTCGCCTGGTGTCTGCGGCCGGATTCTGAAAGGACAGAGAAAAACAGTTCCTTGAGTACTAAAAAAAATTCAGACAATAGGTACACACTTATTCAAAATTCACGTTGTTAAATAAAGGCTTAGGCACTTAGCAATAGATTTGTAACTTTCTACCAGGGAATGTAATCGGTGCAACGTAGCGTAATAGGACTAGTTATGAAAACGCCTAATCAGAATTACATATTTCTTAGTAAGGTATATAAAAATACCTATATATATATGTTTAATGCAAAGTAATTTTTCAATGTTTATATAACCTTATCTCAAAAAACTTATCGAAAGAGATAATTAATTATGCACTACCTGAAGAACGGAGGCAGAAATTTTGTACAAATAAGCTGTAGGGAAAAGTGAATGAAAATCCATTGTTAGTGTGCTGTTGACTCACTCTCACTGACTGACTCGGGTAAATATATGCACTACCAGTTAACTAACACTAACTAGAGTTCGAGTGATGTATGAGACATTTGTATAGGGTATTTTGGAGAGACATGAAAATGGCGTCTGCCGAACTGCAGATAGTAGCAGTATGGTATGGGAAAGCAATTTCTGTAATACTTGTCATAAATCTATTCAAAGCACTTTGACCAATCATCGTTTAATGTCTACATAGTTCACCGAGGGAAGTAGGTAGGATTTAGGTTATTCTCCCGACGGTAGACCAGTAGAATGATTATAATATGAGATTTTCCAAAACCTAGTTTCATTTATAATTATTTTTTTGCTTTTCTACCGAACGAGAACGAATTAATTGAAAGGAGAAATTAATAACAGATACGATGCGATGTTCGAGGACAATCAGGACTGTGATAAAATCACTCGACGCAAATATAAATTGCTATTCGCATTTTTTTTCTTTGTTAATTTATTACATTGTTGATTACTTTCTCTTGGCGAGAAAAAACTAATAGCTTTATCAACGTAATAATCTAGTTGTCGGTACGTTGTCTTTGGTACAAGAAATGCAATTGTTCATCAATCAATTAATGCGACCTACTAAATAGATCTAAGAGCATAAAAACTAGTGCTGTTTTAGTGGCAATGTAAATTGTGGGGAAACGAAACAGCCAAAGTACTACGGCGTACAATAAGCGAGCACGATAAGACGGCTGCATACTCATGTCGTATCACTTTGTGGTTAGATAGAAAAGCCACGTTATCAGTAATGAGCTCCTTGTTCCTGAATCTCAGACTTAGAGAGAAAGTGAAACGGGTAATGTACGATTAACTCCTGTATGTAGAGGTGGACTTAGGTGAGCTCAATATTGTGTTAATGGCTCACCTTTCCCTAGACACCACCAGCTTGCACTACTGGTCACTACCATGCAGTAGTGCAAGACGGTGGTGCCAAGAGTACCAAAGTATGGCTCCTAATACCGAAAATATTTAGATATAGTGTTATCCACTAAATTTAAGTGACCTTGAATATTCCACGCTGCACATAGGATCCATTTTTTTCATCTTCGAAGTAATATAACAGTAGGTACATTTTATCAAAGTTTTAATCGTAACGTAATTTTACTTCCGAGATATTGTTTTTTATGCCTTATAGGTTATATACCCTTTGACCACTACTACACCTGATGGTAGGTGATGATGTGGTCGAAGATGTTGTTCAGGCTAACCTAGAATTACTGGCTCTCAAGGACAACTGCCGGAACACAACGTTAGGTGCTGGGCGACAGATTTTCCACTTGTGGGTGGTAGCTAGCCAGCGGCCATTCGCAAAATGCCCTACCACCATGCTATTACGACTGCCATCCTAAGACAACAATCGGGACCGACGGCTTAACGTGCCCTCCGAAGCACGGAAGCGCTCAGTACTAAGGTCACCAGCGGTCACCCATCCAACTCATGACTTGGACATGTTGTAAGCAACATGTCCAAGTTTTACTGATCGGTTCAGAATGGCAAAGCAAACTTTGCTACAGCGCTTCAAAATATGTTATAAATGTAAGTGGGTTATAGGAAATAGCCGTTTCGTAGGAAGTTAAGGGTGACAACCCTTACCTGCCTACGAATCGGCTGAAAGGATTTTTATAACATCTGCATGGTACTTAACTATATTATGTGATTCCAGTACGAGGAAACGGGGCGTGAGTTATTCTATTTTGACTGCCGTGGCTTATTGTGGGAGTTCTACATTTCGGGGTTTAATTTTGTCAACATTAATTGTATTTTCGAGCCGTCAAATCTTTGAATAAATTTTATCGTATAACTTACTTTGCACGTAGCAATCCCAAAAACTCATAGCTCCAGTACGATAGAGCTCTGGCATGACAGGGAACGGGAATAAATGTAATGACCAAATTCAGTCAGTGAAGAGCGGATGTTTTAATTTACCATTATGAATTATAGCTATAGAAATTGGTGACATGGAGGATGTGACATATGGGAATAGTTATTTGTTCTGATTTAAATGTTGTATCCACCCAATTGGGAGATATAGTAGTTATCTCTTTATTTCAAAAGTGTTTTATTAAAATAGATACCTACGATACCTGTTAATAATCCAAAAGCGCAGATTTAATAACTTAACAATTTTAGTTGTTGTAAAAATGTGCTATATTTGTATTCTGTCTGTCAAATATTTTGTAAGGAGTCGCAGCAATCATAACTAAAATCAAACATTATCGTAATTAACATTTACAAATCCCTTTCAATTGTAAATACTCTTTTACACTATAAAAGCAATTATCTAATAGCCACTTCGCCTCTTTCTAAAGATTTGTCCATTTAACTGTTTCAAATCATCAGGTAACTTTTTATTTACTGTATATAATACACATATTAAGTATAGGTACACATTTATAAATGTCCTAATAGCACCGAGGTTGATTTGTACTGTTTATATTTTTGTAGCCAGCATTTTAAATTCAAAAGTTTTTAGTGTGTGGCAGAACTTATGACCAGACTATGTATATGTATTCAATCTGTCACTTTGGCTAGTTGAATTTGGTAATTTTTGTGAAGTGTGGTGGTTTTTGACAACAGTACACTGAATTAAAATCAAATAGGAATAGTTCAGCTTTGTAGGAAAAGCATTCAGCGCAGATAAGCTAAAAGAATATTGTAAATAATATTACTTTTATTTTTGATGCCACAGACACCATATTTTTATACAATGTGCTCTGTAAAAAAAACTTTGGACCAATATACATAAGTCAAGAGTAACAAAATTTCAGTAATATATATATATATATATATATATATATGCAAGAACTCGGTGAGGTGTGAGTCTGAAACGGCTATTATAATACGCATTCGTATTATTATGGTGAAATTAGTCTTAGATAGAGCGCGTTCTAACCAATTTCCACGGAACGCCCGGGGCGTGGCAGCAGACGAAGCTATCTGAATCTACACTAATATTATAAAGAGGAATGATTTGTATTTTTGTATGCAACGAATAAACTTAAAAACTACAGGACCGATTTGGATGAAATTTGGTATGGAAATAGTTTGAGACCCGGGGAAGGACATAGAATAGTTATAATCCAACTGCGCAAACCGAGGCATAGATAAATGAATATTATTTCTCTATGACCGAGGTTAATTATTTTGCGCGATAACCAACACACGCGCGGGCGGAGCCGCGGGTGGAAAGCTAGTATAATATAATAACAGGAAACTGAAGAGCTGAAAACATGATAAAATTTTGGTGAAGAAATACATCTCTCTTAGTATCTATTTCAAGGCCATTCATTGAAATTAGGTTTAATCATAACAATGAAACTGTTAAATTAAAATCTATGATTATTGAGAGTATAGGTTCAGACTCAACTAAACACAGGTTGTAACAAATTGGAGAGTAAATTCATCATAAGACAAATTGACTAATAGAAATTTCAAGCCGATTAGGCGGCTTTCCGTGTTTGCACATGTAGTAGGCAGGCATGCACAACTGCACACAAAGAAACAGTTCGTTGAACTATGCTGCGAATTATAAGTGCCTATAGTTATTTAGTACTGAGGGAATTGCAACAAATATCGAAGCGCTCGTAGCGAAGTTTGCTAAGCCGTTCTTAATCGATCAGCTAAGTTAAGCAACGTCCGCCGCGGTCAGGAGTTGGATGGGTGACCGCTAGTGACGTGACTACTTAGCGCTTCCGTGCTTCGGAGGGCACGTTAAGCCGTCGGTCCCGGTTTTGTCTTACGATGGCAGTCGTTACAGCATGGCGGTGGGGCATTTTGCGAATGCCCGCCTGGCTAGCTACCACCCTCAAGTAGAAAATATGTCGGCAAGCACCTGATGTGTTCCGGCAGCTGTCCATGAGAGCCAGTAATTCTAGGCTAGCCTGAACAAGATTTTCGACCACATCATCACTTACCATCAGGTGAGATGTGGTTAAATCAACACTTTGCACCTCAAATACTGGATCGTTAACATTAGTATCTACATAACATTAGTATCAGGTATATTGAATTAATAAAAATTATGTCATCTTCTTCCTACGCTTATCCCACGTATGTAAAGATGTTACAAAAAAAATTTAACAAAAAATGGAACCGACTTCTACACCCAAAAGTGTGAAATAACTTGTTGAAGTCGGTACCATGATGGTACAAAAGTACCTATTATCACAATATTGTGCGCATGGTACCGACTTCGACAAGTTATTTCACACTTTTGGGTGTAGAAGTCGGTTCCATTTTTTGTAAAAAATTTTTTTTCTATCTTTTTAGTGTAACTCAAAAATGGCTTGACCGATTTTGATAAAATTTAAAATGGGACCAAACGACAAGCATCAGCTTTCAAACAAAAAAAGAATTTTCAAAATCGGTTCACCCAGTCAAGATATCTGAGGTAACAAACATAAAAAAAAAAAAAAAAAACAGACGAATTGAGAACCTCCTCCTTTTTCGGAAGTCGGTCAAAAATGTTTTCTCTAATAACAGAAGAATATAATATAGGTATGATATGCTGTTTGGTCAGCTAGTCTTTTACCATTATCTCACCTGATGGTAAGTGTTAATGCAGTCGAAATGGTTATCCAGTTTAACCTAAAAAATTTCGCAGAGGTTAGGAGACTTTATTCCAAATCAAACTCGCAACAGAAAAACGATTTAAAGTAAAAATATATAGTTGTATTGTAACCATTTATAAAATTACTAGCCATCCGGGCGCGGCTCCGCCCGCACGTATGTCGGTTATCGCGCAAAAACATTAACCTCTTTTTGCGCAGTTGGATAAAAACTATCCTATGTTTTTTCTCGGGTCTCAAACTATTTCCATACCAAATTTCATTCAAATCGGTCCAGTAGTATGTTAAATGTTGACGTGTATGGAAAAATACCAATAAAAGAATATGAATATGAATATGTAGTTTTGGCGTGAAAGCGTAACAGACAGACAGACAGACAGAGTTACTTTCGCATTTATAATATTAGTACTGATATTTTATTAGATAGGTTATAAAATTGACTAGATTTATAACAATTGTATGAAGATATAATTTATGAACTTGTTCTTATACGAAATATATTATGACAAATTCATCAAAATTAAAATTACTGTTTCGTCATCTCTATTAATATATCTTGGGTGAATTCATAATATTAAGGTTCCAAGACAATTTAAAATTTTCTTTATCTAAAGGAGGATCTGGCCTGTCTAATCTCATTTCAACAAACCCCTACAGCGGATAGCCACTCATTGTGCTTGTGTTCACTCTTTACCCTTCTAGCCAATATCCATCCCAGTTCTGATCTTACAAGGAATAAGTTTTCATTAGTTATTCTCGTCTCTCTACATCATCTACAATTATAGTTTAATTTTCCGAAAGCCTGAATTTTAGACATCCTGTGACAAATGGATACTATATTGGCACAATATTGCTAAATGGCTCAGAGTTTATAAACCAAAAACATACACTGAAAGACGGTTTCCTTCTGCCACAAATAGGTACTCCGAGTCTCCTTAAAAGTATTTGAATGAATATATACGTTAAATGCTTTGACTTTCACAATCTTAGATATACCTCTTCGAGTCTTATTATGATATGCATCACCGGCAAAACGCATATAAACCGGCTTCATTCATTGTTTTAACTGGTGATTATAATTAATATCGTCAAGTCTAAGGGCCTGTTTCAGAATGTTCGAGTAAGTTCCGGGTTTACTAGTCAGAGCATATTTAATAAATAAAACACTATCTTTGCGTTTCACATAGTCATCGATTTAGCCTATCCATCGGTTAAAGCTTGAAACGCGCTGTATGTTCACTGTCATTTTTATCATTCAGTTATTTTATGTGTTGTATAGCAACCCGAAACTTTATTAGGACATTTTGAAACGGGGCCTTTATCTCTGATAAGGTAGGTAGAGGTGTCTAAGCTTGATTCTAAAATTAATTGACTTTCCGATACTTTTTTGTTTAAAACTAATGAAAAGGAACTGCTTACAGTTGTGTATACTCCACCCTATGATACACGATTGTCAAAATTCTTTTCTTCCGCAAACTGTTGACAATTTTAACACAAAATATGCGAATTCGATAGACATATTTTCAACGAAGCCAAATACGTTTATATTCATAATCAACGATTATTTTTATACAGATTTAGGCCTACACTGAGAAAAATGCTTTTGAACCTTAAATCGAATTTGACCTTTTACCGTTGAAATGTAACAACGTAAGATGAATTCACAACACTTACGATGATTTTCACCACGCAAAGCGAATTCAATAAAAATATACAATGTATTATCATAAAAACCACCGTCAAAAAATGCCTTCCGTAAAGTATTTTCAGAATTGAACGTAATACGATAATAATTGCAGTATTGACTATAAAGTATGCGTTATGTTTACGGCGGTTTATATACGGTGATTATCACTATAACGTACGGCTTAATTGGCCTCATCGAAAAGTCAATATTTAAGAAAGACCACAAAATACACCTTAAATTAAGACGAAATGAAACAGACACGAAAGTTTACAATCAACGCACTTACGCGATTTTTTCCGAAACATACGCCTTACTATAAAGTCAATATTTAAGTAATTCCAAAAAATTCGCTTTAAATTAAAACGAAAAGAAACCAACACGAATGTTTTCAAACGACACACGTACGTGAATATCACTGAAACGTGCGGCATAATTCGCCTTACCATAACGTCAATAGTTAAATATTACCACAACGTACACCCTAAATTACGACGAAAATATACAAATACGAAACTTGTTGAACGACGCACGTACGCGAATATCACCGAAACTTTCTGATAAATCGGCCTCGTCGTAAAGTCTATATTTAAGTAATACTACCAAATTCGCCTGAAATTACAACGAAAAGAAACCAACACGAAAGTTTTCAAACGACACACGTACGCTAATATCACTGAAACGTGCGGCATCATTCGCCTTACCATAAAGTCAATAGTTAAATATTACCACAACGTACACCCTAAATTACAACGAAAATATACAAATATGAAAGTTATTGAACGACACACGTACGCGAATATCACTGAAACGTACTGATAAATCGGTCTCATCGTAAAGTCTATATTTTAGTAATACCACAAAATACGCCTTAATTTAAAACGAAAAGAAACAAACGCGAAAGTTTTAAATCGTCGCACGTACACGAATTTTGCCAAAATATACGGATTTATTCGCCTGAATATAATGTCAATAAATAAGTATTACCACAAAATACACCTTAAATGAAGACGAAAATATACAAATACGAAAGTCTACAATTGACGCACGAACACGAATTTCGATGAAACATACGCAATTATTCACCTTATCATAAAGTCTATAGATATATAATACTACAAAAAACACCTTTATTAAAACAAAAAAAAATACAATCAAGAAAACTTTCTAACAAGGCACATACGCGAATATAATCAAAACGTACGGCATTATTCACCTTATTATAAAGTCAATAGTAAAATATTACCACAATATACACCCCAAGTTATAATGAAAACAAACAAATACGAAAGTTTGTAGACGACGCAAGTACGCAAGTATCATTGAAACATACGGATTAATCGCCCTCATTGAAAAGTCAATATTTAAGTAATACCACAAAATAGGCCTCAATTAAAACGAAAAGAAACAAACACAAAATTTTTCAATCGACCCTCGTACACGAATATTACCGATAAGTTTGGCTTTATTCGCCTTATCATTAAGTCAATAGTTAAATACTACAACAAAACACACCTTAAATTAAAACCAAAAAAAACAAACACGAAAATTTTCTAACGACAACGTAGGCGAATGTCACCGAAACGTTCGGAAATCGTTGAATATTGTCCCAACATACACCAAAAATTACAAGAAAAGAATGCAAATATGAAAGTTTTTAAACGCCGCATATCCGCAAAAATCTTCGAAACGTTCGACATTACTCGCCTTTTCATAAAGTCAATATAACTTAAATACAAAATAAAAACCTTTTTAATTATCTTTGCGAGCAAATTAATTCATTATTTTAAAGATTATGATTGTACTAGTTATAAATTATACTACAAAATTAAGTGTAGTGGTAGGGATACTATTTAAAAATTCTTTGCGTATATTTTGTATAGTTAGGTATGGCTTGTATCTTCTCCTAAGTATGATAGGAACGGTTCTTCCTTAATAGTATATCTATGGACGGAGGGACTTTGTGACGACAGACAGTCGGTTAATGAACCTACGTTGTATGACAATCAGTTTAAGAATATTAAGATCATTGGTGACAGCCCTGAACGTTTGTCTAGATAATATATACCTACTCTGACGTGAACGTGAAGGGAGTTCGCTCTAGTGTACATGGCTGTTGTGCTTAGAATGAATGCATTGATTGTACCTACAATGCTAAAATTACATTTATCAGAACACAACCTACGTTTCTCCTAAATCTTAAAAACCTACCTCTGATAGATTTCCATTGTCTACACTTATCTGCAGCAATCATTTTCAATTAAGTATACATTTTTAAGTTAAGCTTAGTTGTGTGGCATAGGCTCTTAATTAGCCATTCCCTTTCCGGACTAATATACAAAAATGGTAGCCGAGTCTTCCAGAGGTTCCGTATGCATCTATATAAGCACAGATTAGATAAGTATATGCCAGAATGTCGCCATTTTTATACCTGGTAGTTTATAGATATTACGGAAAAGGAGCGGTTTATAACATCTCGGCAGGGACCATGAAATAATTATCTACGCCCGCTCTGTAGACAAACGCGTGATAGGGCTGCCTACTAATTGTCACTCTTTTGATAGGTAGGCCCTATTTGATATAATTTTGCTTATTGCATTGTGTACAATTACACCAAGTCGCTAAACCAATAAATAAGTAACATTACAAATAAAAATGTTTTGTCCGGTTGCAGAGTGCTCTAGGTGCTTACATATCGTGTTAGGTATAGGCGATAGAAACACACGGAGGTTCATACTGAAGCCAACCTAACATAATTCGGCCAAATCACTATCGTATTCTCTAAACGACCCCTTGCAATTAAAAATTGTTCCGCCAGACGTTTAGATACAGGTCATACAATCGATCAGTGATCACTGATCACGTAGAAATACGAAAACTATTGTTGGTAGGCACTAGAAAAACATTTCACTTGCTCTTGTGCAATCAGGAGTACTGTAGGTAAACTATAAACTTTATGTAGGTACCTACAGAATATTATAGGAACCTACACTACTTACACCTAAATTAGCCGTTGAAAGCATTATCTCCTTACCTACTTTTATCATGAGGATTTAAAGACGAAATAATTCGTAATGAAAATGATCACAATGGGTGGTTTTCTATAACGATAAAAATGCCTTCAGTAAGGCGAAATTAGTGGTAGCGGCACGGGTAAAACCGTCATAGAATTTCGTTGGATAAAACAATGTTGCCCGCTGATAACAATCTTAGCCATTTATGACCCAAATAATTTAATTTAATAAATTTTATCGCCGGAAATGTGTCTATTATTAGTTATAAATTTAAATTAAATTAAACCATTGTAAACATCTTGTAGACACTTAGACCACTCACAGCGGACGCGAACTTATTTTAAATAGAATTTCTCCTTCTTCGGCTTATATTTTGAATTTCTATGGGGGTTTATCAAAAATCACGCAATATCACAAGGGGGGGGGGGGGCGTAGTAAGATATCACGTGTATTTATTTTTTCATCCGTTCATGTACTAGTACAATATATGTTTTTGGCATAATTACACCATTCCTTTTTTATAATTTTTTTTAGCCTGTCAAAATTAACCTGCAACCTTCCTATCTAGACATTTTAGTCAAGGTCCTTAATTTCAGAATAAAATAAAATTATACTTTATTATAGTATTTAAAGATAATATTCTAAAAATCAAGCGAAGTCACGTGTGATTAAAAGTTAGTATAATTATCTATTTTTGAATACCGATTTTAATAATTAATATTTATATCCTTTTTTACAATTAATATTTTTTTTCAATAATTATTTGAATTGCTTTGCCAACCATCGCTTGTAATATTGTTAATTTGAAATCGACAGAATTTTTGGCGACCTATGCGACTCAGATTTTTGAGAGTTCGCATTGGCAACACTGCTATCTAGTTTATCTTTTCTCGTCGTTTCGTGTCCGTGCGTGCACGCACCCACGCATAGCACAGTTCGAGTGCATGTTTCGTGTATTAATAAAGTAAAATATGGACTAATACGCGCTGGATTTGTTATCAAAATGGGGCTACGCCCAATATATACGTTCCGGGGTAAGTAATCGTATGTTACTACAAAGGTTATGTTTGTGCTTGCTTGTGTTGGCGTTTGCAAAATTGCTCATACAAATGAGGTTAGTTTTGATAAAACCACATTATTACACTGACGGACAATATACTGCATCAATGTTCAGGATTATTGTCCGTCGACATGGTGCATCAAAATGGTAACAGCGGAGGTTCGACGGCACATCACAACTTTATCAGATATTTTATAAGCCCATGTGGTACCTTACATGGGATTCATGGACGAAAATTTTACTCAAATGCAAGATAGTGCTCAAACACACGTCACTGCACAATGGGTGCCGGTGAAATTACAGGCACATGAGACTTAACAACTTTATGTCTCACTGGGTGATGGGCGCAGTGCAGTTTGTCACTTGTGATGAAATGCATCTGTTATAGGCAGAGGTACTTCTTAACACTAGGTGGGCCTCGTGCTTGTTCCATCACAAAAAATACTATCAAGTCCGTAAAGTCTGCATCATATAAGAAAATTTAACTCTACCTACATGCTACATGCTATGTTTATTTAAATGTGGTATATTCTTTGTATTGAAAATTAAATTTTCCAACAGGCAGGACCATTTCAACCCAAAGGAAGGCTTCGGAAACTTTATATATAATAGGATAAAAAGTTACAAAAGCTTTTAGAAAGAGGCAAGCTACGAGCGATTCCAGTGACTTTTCATATCTGGATCCCCAAACGCCGTGTCCTATGGACTTATCAATAATTGATGAATGTAAGTATCTCACGTATGATATGTTTTGTATTGTTAATGAATCTGTATATTACGCTTAAAATATACATACAGTTGAACATTTAACCTCCTCCTTTTTAAGTCACTTTATAAATTGTATTTTTTAAGATCAGTCCATTAATTCAAATTTTTAATCAACTTCCAAAAACCAGGAGGTTTTCAATTCGTCGATTTTTTTTTGTTTTCATAGCTCATAACTTCATCATGTATAAAGTGATTTGGAAAATTATTTTCTTATTTGAAAAGGTCTCATTCAAATTCATGAAAATCGGTTTGGTTTCAGTTGGTTGTTCTAATTTTTTTTTAATTATAATATTTTGACAAAATTGTATCAACCCATTTTTTTAAGATTGTCATTGATACCATAAAGCTACTGAACCATTTTTGATAGGGTTTTAATAAAATCAATAGTATATTTAAAATCAGTAAACAAATGACAGAGACATAATGTAACAAAGATTACAAAACTACAACAATATTACAAAATTGAGATTGATTGAGATCATCCACCTTTCGGAAGAAGTCGGTTTAAAATAACTTGTATTCGAATAGTATTAACAAGACATATATATGACATTTGTTATGTAGGTGTCTCAATTTTATTTTTTGGCCATACTACCTCATTTACTTAACAAGATAAACCCGTCAAGCTTGGCCTCAATTCATTTGTGTTGGCAAAAAAAACCAACAGAGTAAGGTTCAACCTAAAATATATGGTAAAAGCTGGTTTTAGAAGAACTTTTTTTAATATTTTACTTATTTATGTTTGATTTATAATTTTTTCCTGTAAAATTTTACTACAAATAACTTTTTAATTTCAGTTGAGGCAAACATTGTAGAAGAAAACTTGCAATAACTATTGCCGTATAGGGTGCAACACCATGGACCGAACTAATTACATTGGGCTACTACATCAAAAATCCAGCTTCAAATACTGTATGATGAAAAAGGAACTATAGGACTACCTCAATGAGTATCGTAATATTTTTTATGTATATGTGCATGACTGTTTCCCAATCGTTGACATAGATACAATTAATCGACCTAAATGTCATGTTGATACTGATTTCCATATTAATAATTGATCCTAATAATGTTCATCCACTATAAGATTATACATATCAGCGATAATATCTCGATTGAGTTACGTAATATTAGAATTTCTTACACCTCCGGTTATCATATTCGTGAAATTATAATTTGTATTTATTACTCATTGACCATATTTTATTACTTTAAGACTTTAGAAACTGTTACAATATAAGTGTTAATTAAAATCTGACATTTTTTTATAAATTTGTAATAATACTGAAAGGGATCATTATAGAAATGAACAACCTTTGCTATGGATATTGTGCTACCCTGAAATCGCAACAAAAGTATCAGATACTCATACAATAACTTGATTTACCCTCGCCCAAACTTATTGAACAGCTAATATTATGCAATTTCAAGGTTGGTGTCGTAGCAAAATTTATTCATAAAGATAAATACAATTAGTAATACTCGATACCCAAAAGACAATAATAAAACAATATAATGCGTAAAATTTGTTTTATTCTATCTTATATCAACAGATCTATTCTAAAGAGAGTTAAGAAGATAGGCAGGTAGGACACGTAGGTTCGTACGGTTTATTTTTCTGTATGTATTTGATGTAACAAACAACTTAATTAATATTGATATCCTTTTACAGCATCATGCGAGTCTGGGCAACAACATTTTAAAGTCAGGCAACATAATTCTCTAAAGGCGTGATTAGCTGCTTTGATTTGACATCATCAAGTTCATGTAAGGGACGTTGAGCCGCTACGCTACTGATGCAATTTTCGTGTGACTACTCATGCAAGTTATGAAATATATCAATAATTAAAAATTACTGCAGTTCTTTTCAAACTTTCGTAGCGGCCAATTGCTCTATTATGTGAACTTTATGATGGTAAAGCAAGTTAATCACACCTTTTATGAACTGCGTTACCTGCCGTCCCATAGATTGGTTATCGTTATTAACAAAACGTTATAATTAGTAAAGAAAACTCAATATACCTTACAAAACTTTTAATAGAGCCTATCTGTACCGTTACTTTCGACTTAATTTAAGATAAAAGATCGCTTTAGTATATAATAATATACTGTATTTACAAAACGTTATGGTTAGTAAATAAAGCTAGAAGTACCTTACAAAACCTTTTATAGAGCCAAGCCGTACCGTTCCTTTCACCTTACTAAAAGGTAAGGATCGCTTTAGTATAGAATAATATACCGTATTTACAAAACGTTATGGTTAGTAAATAATGCTAGAAGTACCTTACAAAACGTTTAACAGAGCCAATCTGTACCGTTCCTGTCGCCTTACTAAAAGGTAAAGATCGCTTTAGTATAGAATAATATGCCGTATTTACAAAACGTTATGGTTAGTAAATAAAGCTTGAAGTACCTTACAAAACCTTTAATAGAGCCAATCCGTACCGTTCCTTTCGCCTTACTAAAAGGTAAAGATCGTTTTAGTATAGAATAATATGCCGTATGAACAAAACCTTATTGTTCGTAAAGAAAACGCAAAATGTATTTCAAAACCTTTAAAAGACCCGCCATACCGTTTCGTTTGCCTTACTAAAAGGTGAATATTACTTTAGTGAATAGCATATAAAACGGTAAATAAGGACAAAGCAGCCCTAAATTAAGGTAAAACTATTAAAATGAACAGGTATTTTTGTTTATACTAAGACAGAAAACGTGTTACGAGTAGATTTTAATCGCTTAGTGGACCTGTCCACGTTACGGTTTAAACACAGTTACTAGAGATGCAAATTTCCTCAAGATTAAGAAGAAGATTAAGCCTTATTCGAGTCAAATATTGCTGCAAAACGTTTGACAGGTATGCTCTTGTTTACCATTATAATCGCCTTACGGAAATCGAATCTCACGTTCATACACCTACATTATTTTATTACTTACCATGTTTAGTACTATAACATTTAAGCTAATCTGTACATTTCGTAAGATTGAAAATGTCATATTAGAGCTGTAATCGTGGTATCGCAGCTTGTTGAATTCGCCTTCACTGTACCTTGTTTAACGCCTTCTACGTTGGAAGGCGTTTTTGTCCGTATTTACGTTTGGTCGGTTTTTCACCTTCATACCATATAATATAGCCGTTATTAGGGCGCTTTTGACTTAAGATTTTTCTCAGTGTAGTTTCACCATACTCTGTTATTTATTTGACGCCTTGTTAATCCTTTTAACGGACTGTTAACTGAACCGAGTGTCCCACCAACTGTTAATGGATGATTAATTCAGTTAACTTCATAGAACGTAGACTGATTTAACAGCTCTGTTATTTTTAAAGACCCATTAGCTAATGCCTGATTTAGCGTAAACAAACATGGTATGGTGAAATTAGGCCTAATTCTTTTATTCTTATGTTAATGTTGTTGTTATATGACATTTGTTGTATACTTATAATGTCATATTTCATCATTGCATTGCTCGATATAGTTGTTATTTTTAGTGTTTGGCAGCTGGCCCCGGTATCCTGAAGGCGGAGTAGCGCATTTTATGGAGTGGATTATTAAAATCATTGAGTAAAAACGTAATATTTAGATATATAAATGCGAAATTCAGGTAACATTTCCAAATGCATTTTCATATCAATGTTTTTATCAGATACACATAATATAAGTTTAACACAATGACTTGTGTAGGAATATAGGTAAGTATAATATATATAGGTGCGACGATATCGAAGCGAGGAGGAGCGTTAGGTCACTTATGGCCACAACAATTCGTGACACGACAATAAGTATTTTCAGACATTTCTTAGTGCCGAAATTCAGAGTTGATGTTACGACGAAATCGACTACTTTATTCAAAATGGTCACCCTATTGTATGAATATACTGTAAGTCAACCAGTTTATTAAGGCAATGTGAGTCGTCAATAGGACAATTTTGAACATAGTTTTTAGAAAGAGACACCTTACAGATATATATAATATTCTTGAGGATATGAAAAATACAATGCCTGATCCGAAAACACGATTTTATATATTTCTCTCAAAAGAAAAAAGACATAAATACAGCTTTAAATTTAGTTTAATCAAGTTTTGCGTCTATATAGTATATCGTATCAAATCTAATTTTATTTTTAATTATTATGTAGCAACCATGTGATACAACAGTATCTGAAAGACTTATTACGTTTTAAAAAAACAAAATTTTATATACTATTATTTAAATTCGCTCACGCTTTTTATATATTGCATAGTCCTGTTTTGCTCACTCGCACGGGAAACGAGGTCTATGCCCTACGCCGCTACGCAGCTACCAATCTGACATTATTCAACCCGATTACACCTTGAATTGTCAACGGCCTAATATCATTCAGGTCGCTGGTTAGGCATGTTGAACGGTGCCAGGTTGAACGGTTTTAGGGCTCCGTACCCCTTTGGGTTATCCTTTGATAAAAACGGGACCCTATTACTGAGACTTCGCTGTCCGTCCGTCTGTCACCAGGCCGTATCTCAAAAACGGTGATAGCTAAACAGTTGAAATTTTCACATATGATGTATTTCTGTTGCCACTATAACAATAAAAAACAAAAAGTTGGCCAACTGCGAGTCGGACGTCGGACGACACGTTAAAACAAAAAAGGTTAAAATATGAAGTCTTATGTTGTATAAGATGTATTTCCAGTTTTGTGGTCTTCCAATAAAAAAAAATAGCTAATGGACGGAACCCTTCGTAAGCGAGTCCGACTCGCACTTGGCCGATTTCTATTGTAATAAGGCTGTTAACTGAATGGCTAATCAACTTTTTGGCTGCTACATATATGACAACTAAGTTGATGCAAGTCTGAACGATGTAAGTTAGTTCATAGTGGAGAATGGAAACTCAATTTTTCTGAAAACTTAACCACGAGAACATCTATATTATTTTCGGTCCTATAGAGGTTCCTGAGAACAGAAACAATATGCAAGTCAGAAACCCATAGAACTGTATTTCCCAAGCGACGTTGATGCATTGTATCGATCTTGACGAATGCAGGGGCAGTATACTACGTGTTGTTACACAATTGTAAACACGAACGTCCGCAAAGAATGGAGCCGGCTTGCATTCAAGTAGAATACATGCCTTTCTATATGTACCTGTAAAACGATACATGGGTAAACGTCGCAAGGCCCTTGAGGTACAAAGACAGCTCTACTTGAAAATAAATTACACAAACGAGAACATTTTAGTATAAAAGCTAGTTTTTAGACCGCAGGCCACCAGGTCGAAGAGTAAAATAATTAAAATATGATGTATATATTTTTAAGATTTCAATTATTATAGTCTTCGATATATATACAAAGCATATACATATGTATTCAAATAATTTCCAATTTCCAAGTTGAAATCTCAATTTACTAGGTATATTTAAATAGGATAACAATAAATATGGTAAAACTTCCGTGAAAACCGGCTTATTTACACAAAGAAAACCTTGCCGTTACCCATGGAGCTTCTAATCTGGGGTTTGTTGCTCGAAGCCGTTACTCGTGTCTCTACATGAACGGTAAGACCTGGTCAAGTTCAGAATTATGGTTGTGATGTCTCTATATTGTGCCACTTGAAGTACAATATGGAAGACTGCAATAGAGTAGACCAATACCATATTATACCAAATGCGATGATAGCGGTAGGTAGTTAGTGCCTTCAGAACTTGAAAAGAAACTACTGGGACAGGAAAGTATAAGAACTTTCAAAGGAACTGCTAAGAAATCAAAGATAATATGAAGCCACAATAGTCCAGTGACAGTTGTGGAACAGGGGTTCGTGCATCTAACGTGTTGAAATTCTGTCACTGGCTGGAGCTTTACATCATGGTGGCAGAACATACGTATAGGTACAACTGCTCGCCTGCCTAGCACTGCCAAAACAATAAGTAGAATATTCTACGATTGCTCGCCTGGCAAGCACTACAAAAGATTTTTCACAAAGCTCCTATATAACGGCGTGATTAAATTCTAAGTCTAGCCTGATTACCTACCATTATCTACCCCATCATCACTTAATATCAATAGATTATATAGTAGTCAAATGCTGGTTTATCCTGCTGTTATAAAAAATGATAATGATCTAAAAATAGTTGGTAAAAGGACAACGCAGTACAATGATACAATGCCCACAAAATAAACATTACAATGTCTGAAAAACGTTCACACTTAGAGGTATAACTGCCGGAAATTAAAGAAAATTGTGGCAAAAGTACAGACGGTGGAGCTTTTGTGTTGCCATTTAAATATCGTTAAAGGTTATTCCGAAACTACAAAGACGATTGCTATGATTGAGCGATTACTACGGCGCGGTTAATGGCAGTGAAAGGTAGAAAAACGTGGATGTGACTTGGAAATTTCATCTAATTGTCCTTTCATCACTGAGAATTAGATAAAATGAACATAGAAAGACATACGATATTATGGTAGCCTTTATTCAAATATATCTATTTAATTTTTTAGGTGCCCTATGATTATTTTGCCGTAAAACATATTGTTTTTTGGTTGAATTATTATAATACGCTTATCTGCAAATAAACATAACAAACAATAATGTAAACACAATCCAACCAAAATTACCTTATAAGTGTCTCGGTTTGGTATTCTACGAGGCCAGCAATGAATTGAGTAACAATTTACATGGTGTAAATTTGCCAGATCAACATATTTTATTTAAATTTGTGCACTTATTGGCACACATCATTTGTCAGGTTAGGCCCGCGCGCATGTCGGTAATCACGCAAAAACATTAACCTCTTTTTGCGCAGTTGGATAAAAACTATCACATGTTTTTTCCCGGGTCTCAAGCTATTTCCATACCAAATTTAATTTAAATCGGTCCAGTAGTTTTGGCGTGAAAGCGTAACAGACAGACAGACAGAGTTCGCATTTATAATATTAGTACTGATAAATAGATAATATCATATTGTACGTGTTTAAGAAATAAATCTTTTACTCAAATACAACTTTAATTTTCTGTGTAATAAAGGAAACTTTGAATTCACCATTTTGTACGTGGATAAAACGCTAATCGCGAAAAGCCAGAAAAAGAAACCTCATTCTTTAGTCTATGTCCGATCGCCATGCGCGCTCATAGGAAAACTGATTAATTTTTCCCGCCATTGTTTTTTTTTTTCAAGTTTTCCTGTTGAAATTATAGTTATTTATAGATTAAGATACTACAAGTGTATCTACTAGCTATGAAGAAAAGATTTATGTTATACACCGCCCGATATAAGATGTGAAGTTCTTAATGAAAGTGACTACCTGAAAACTTCAAGGAAAAAATATTTTTAGTATTATTTTCTTCAAAAGTGTGTTGAAAAACGTCGTATGATACACGTGTGTATTGATGATTACTGTCCTCTTAAGACTCTCGGCTCTCTTAAGACCCTAACCTAACGGCTCGGGTCTCAATGGCGACTCAGCGGTAATCATCAACATGTGTAATGTTGTGACTTGTACCATAATGTACTACGAAGATAGCTAGCATTTCACCATTAATTCACCCGTTGCGTTGGTTCAGTCTCAAAGACTCCTGTTGGATCCCACACTTGGCAACTGGCGACAGAATTTCAACTTTTAACTTGCTTGGCTATTTTAGCGAGCATTCAAAAAATGCCCTACAACCATGCTGTAAAGTTTAAGCTTTCAATAAGACTAGCGTAGGCTAACGGCATTTGATATCACTCCAACTGGGCCAATATATCTTTTAATACATAAAATTATTAAAGATAATTTAGTATTCCAAAGAATGGTAACCCTAGTCCTAACAAAGATAATTTAGAACATGCGTAGGCAGAATATTAAAATATTTTGCCCGCTCGCCCACCGCTCAACGACACCAGAAAACAGTGTGGGTGAAAGTAGAAAACCTTTAGTAATGGCTACGATAGATATTATAGTTATTATATTAGTAATTTTTTTAATACTTAATACAAAATACTATGAACTATATACAACACTACAGCTACTACAATAAAAGCATTTAGACACTTATGAGTCATAGCAGACTCGTAGGCAGTCCAAATGCTCCAGCCCACTCCCAGTTGGCAGCGTGCCCAGCATGCTGGCAGCATTGCCCCGTTGAATTGCAATGCTTATTCGTATTAATGAGAATAATATAATATAATAATATAATAATATCAATACTTAATTGTATTGTATATAACGCATATAATGGAAAATATCATCTAGGATCCTTAATTTTGTTGTTAGCCAGATATTTTCGGGTTTTCGATAGATACGGAAATTTGATCATCCTACTAAGCTGCACAGTTTTTTCAGAATATGTATATACTGATATAAACTTACTGGAAAAAAATCGCCAGTTCAGACAGAGTTCGCCGCTGACATCTGTGTTCGGTGCATAGAGTCGATTGCTCGTACTTGTACTACTTATGTCACTACCGGCAACGCCTTAAGGGTATATTTTAGACGAACGCCCCCATACAAAACGCAGCTCCAATCTCATTTTAATAATAGCGAATAAAACTCAATGATTTTTTACCAACGTAATCACTACCCTAATATCTAGGTTTGTGGTGCATCAGATTTTCATTAATTTATACAGTTTTGAAATTACACTAGCTCAAAACTCGTAATTTTGGATAAAAGAAAGACTCAACTTTAAGCATCTCTTTCAAGAAAAATAAGCATGTTTTTAGTATTTCTATTGCACCGCAAACATGGGGAATATAATGAACTTTCTATAATGGGAAGTTATTTATACATGTATACTATACTTTTTAAATAAATCTGGAGCTACGAATAACTGGCTCAAACTCCTAAAAACGAGTGCTATATACTAAACGCTATATAATAAAAAAAAATATTATTAGTCCAAAAGAAAAAGGATTTAAGCAAGAAACGATACGTCTAATAATACACTATATTTACATGCGAGTTTAATAACAAGTTGAGTTTATATAAAAATTCACGCTTTGGCTGGCGGGTATATGTCCTTAATTTTTGTGCCAACGCCTGCCAGTGGGGGCCGTCGAGGCGTTAGACAAAATAGCACATACAAACGTAAGGTAATATTATGGTAATAGACTGATACTCGTCAATTAGACGTCACGGTATTGGTACCTTCGTGTTTGAAACGACCAAAACTGTATGGATTATCAAAAATACAGAAAACAGACGTTCCGTTGCGCCCAAATGTAAGCCATATCTACCGCTCGTTACTAGCTTGTGTTGGGAGTAAAAACCGAGTTGTTGCCAGGTTGTTCTGGGGTGGAAATTTGTCTGCCGTGGATTTTCGCTCTTGTCGTGGCGGAGGGGCTCTAGTAACCGTATTTGGGCCACCACAGCGAAGCTGTTGAACACGAGGTAAGACCGCTTCTTTAGGCTTTTCTCTTCAAGTCCATGTTGAAGCAGCTTTAGGTTGCGGATTTGTATGGGCAGCACCGCCACTGACGTGGGCAATCGTGGTAACAACTACCAAAATCCATGGTTTTGTCTATTATATTTAACTTAAATACTATATAATATGTATGTAACGAAGACAAATTACTTAGCAATCCATGGATTCACAGTGCGGGTGCCGGTTTCATCTCGATGCAGGTGCCTGGGACTTGCAACCTGGGTTATCCCTTTACGATGTCATCAATACCCCACTCCACCTTGACCTCCTCCCCTGCCTAACCAAATTTGGTAAGCTCCTTCTAATACCGCCTTGGATATGCTTTCTAGGATGGTTCTTGACAGGTCAAGGTCTATTAGTAGACTATAGAAGCATTTTTCAAAACCTATTCATGTTCCTACCACTTATATATTTCTATTAAGTAGATGCGATATGTTATGATTATCACAACAAATCACAGTTACGAAGTTGGTAAGAACGTACTAAATGTTTTTTGATTGGATATAAAGGGGTTCCTTTAACCCTCCTTCCCAAGGGTAGCAAGTCTCAGGCTCTCAAAACTTGAACATCTTTTTCTGCAACGCATTGGACCAACCACATAGTTAATCCATGGAATGCTAAGTAAATTGTCTCTCTGATTGTAGTGGTTGTATGCACTTACCTGACTGCAACACGGACACTAGACTCGTCAGCCATGGCCTTTGTCCCCTGCATAAAAAGTAAACATGGTATTTACTGAACAAGGTATACTTAAGTATGTAGGCATGATTAATTTTTAAGAAGGACTTTTGACTCAATATATCAACGGAAAAAAGCGATTTTATTGTATCTTGAAATATAAAAGCACTAGAGTCAAAAAACTATTTCAAAAATGTATAACTCGTAAATTACTTGATATTGATAGAAAGATCACATTAGGAAGTATATTTCTAAATATCTAAACCATTTATTTGTAGTCTAAACCATACTCGTTTTTATATAGTTGAATGGGATATCCTGCAGTTACTATTTCATTGATTTTGTACTTGTTACAGCAGTCAATGTTTCAAAATCGAGCACTAGACCTGTAACGTTAAATGAGTAACCAACCAAAATATATACATTTTGAGGAAGTGAAAATGCAGTATTTTAATATAAGTATACAAAGCCAAACATTTCCATTTTGCTAATAAGTGATTTAAGTAAGTAATAAAATTCGTTAATTAAATAAAAACATCATAAATACAATCAGAATTATTGATGATATAGAAATATAATGCTGTATCTATGAATTAATGCTTTTATTAAATTTGTAAGAATGTGTTGACATTAAAAATCAAATTCATATATACAAAACAAAAATAAACAGTATATTTTATATTATATTTTTTTTCTAATAATTTAGTATTTAAGCCTGCAAACCACTTCCTAAGCAATAGAGTGTGCACATCTTTGCCAGATCATGTAGCGTTAGCCACTTCAACCATCACTTCTAAGATTAGGCTGGACCAATGGCTATCTATGGAAAGAAAATCACTATTAAAACTATAAATCCAATATTGCAATGATATGGACATATCTAAATAAAGAAAATAAATTTTTACTTGTACGTCTAAATACCTCAAATGGAAATTGAATCCCTCCGACCCCTATACATAACATTCTACTAATCCCACTATCTATAATACATAACATCTTATTATTTTCAATAGAATTTATTGTGGGGTTTTGTGCAAAAGTAATACTTACACAACGGTGTATATATGATTTTTGCTCTCAGAGTAAGTGTTTAAAATGTAACTGTATGACATACACACGCTAATTCCAAAGAATAATGTCGAAACTAATAGACATATTGTGGCATCTTTATTATTGTGAAAAGTTGCAGTTTTTCCTCATTTACAGCAATATTTAGTATAAACAGTAGGAAAATTAGAAAAAAATCTATTAGACAATACATACAATCTTATCGTATATTTTTTAATCATAGAAAGATGAGACAAATACAGTTTGACACAGCTTTTTCTAATCAGAAATTATAATATTAATAAGTCATTTAGGCTAATTTTTGAGATACAACATGTCGGTTTCTCATTATTCTGTCATAGAGAGAGTAATAATAATGATTATGAAGAAACTATGTACAAGTACATAAATTAAATCAGAACAGAGAGAACAATACAGATTATACAATTAAGTAGTAGAGAGAACAATGCAGATTATACAATTAAGTAGTACGAGGTATAAAACAAGCAATTCTGTTACATCTCCGGCACTGTGGATATGCAGAGAATGACAAATTGATTTTTGTGTATGTGTCCAGTGCTTATTGTTTCAATGATGGTATCATCGTTCCTGGCACAGGCCAATCTCATTATATATTTTCTACTAATGTGACATTGGCGAAATTGAGGCAATGCTGCAAAGCCAAAGTATGGTTCAATCTAAACTTTGAATGAATACTGTTAAATCAGAAACTTTGCAACTAGGATATTACAGACAACTCTTTACTGAAAAATAGAAAAACATAAAAAAAAACCGTTTTGAAGTAATGATATTACTTGAAGTTAGAATGATCTATTTCTTTCTTCAGTACAATACAGAAATGCCAACTTTCGTATTGCTTCTACATTAGGTACCAACTTTTGAGGAGAGGTGAATTACCAAGCAATAAATACTAAACAAAAACTAAACTGCGGTACTTACAAAGCACTCGGGAATCCTTAAGATAAAGCTTCACTAGATCACATTTCACATTATCGACTTGTAAACACGGCACGCTAGCTCTACGAGATTGCAAAAACCCTTTTACCGGAGGTTTCTTTTATAAAATCGTACACACAACCTGCCAACGAAATATTTATGACAACTGATCTTACTTACTGATCAAACAAACTTCAAAAAACTCAAAAGCAAAGATTACTGGGGTAGGAGTGCACGATATATATCGATTCACAAAAAATATCGATATATGAACACGACATATCGCTTCTACCCGATATTATCGAACAACCTAGTATCGATATGTATATCGATATTATTCAACAGATACAACACCATAGCTCACTTGACATATTTGACCAAAACCTTAACATTTTCAAAAGAGATGTTGGCAAAGTTGTTTTTAATGGCAAATTGATCGTAAACGTTGCTAACACCACTATAATTTTATCATTTTCAATTAACTTTTAACAGTATAATATACGTGCATACTGCTAATTATGCTGATCATAATGTGTACACATATTTAGGAATATAGTCCGGCTCGTAAATGTTAACCTATATCATATGTTCTTTTAGTGATTGTATTCTATTTTATGTATCAATATGAATAAATAAATAATTAGATACTGATTTATGGTTGGCAAATTGAGTAAAAATAAAACGTAAAACCACGAATTGTGAATAACTAGCCTTCGCAGTTACAAAGGTTTTATTGTAAACATTGTAAACAAAACCTTCGTGAAGGCATTTTCTTATGCAAGCTTATTTTTTTTTATGCTTGATCTAGAGAAAAAAATATTGGGAATTAAAAATAAATAAAGTTGATTTGTTTCTTTAACCTAGCTGTTTTTACTTATATCAATCAGTCAAATATTTAATATTGTAGACTAGCTAAGTACAAGAAAATCATTTTTTACGATATAGCGATAACATCGATATGTTTCTCCGATATATCGCAGAGTATCGATACAACACTACGATATATTATATCGAAAAAAATATCGATACTTTTTTGTTTGAACATCCCTATACTGTGGTACGTTCAGAACCTTAATAGGGCGCACTTGGAGTGCAACTTCTTACAATAAAGCGCCCTAAAGACGTTACAAATTGTTAATGCGCTAGTTTTCCCCCTTAGATCGACCTTAGTGTCACGGTAGTTTAGATATGTTTTTTTTTTTTAAATCACGTTATCCTTTCCCTTTATTAGCCTTTAAACCGCCATAACTTTTTTGTATGTCGTGTTTGACCACTCTAAATAAATTATTAGGTACTTGATACAATTGATATAAAAAACACACTTCTGAGCTTTCAAAGTGGGAAATCTGTGTAAATGTTACAAAAAGTGATAACTTTTAAATTTATTACAAAAAAACTAAAATCCATTTTGATCTTAGCTTTCTTTTGAAAACTTCTTTCGTTATTTATTACCCATTCCAACGATATGCTACAAGACAGAAATCACACATCAGGGGTCAACATAAGAGATAATCGGTTGCTAGGAGATCAAGATTAAGAAATTACTTTTTTATGTTGATTATGTTTTTATTGAATTTAAATTACAACGTTTGGTCAAATTGGGCACCTCCACACCTAAAGCATTCACGACACCTTTTTCTAATATCTGTGGTTATGGTAAGAAGCCGCATTTCATCTATATTGTTTACAAATGCGGCGTTGATTCGTTCCATTAAAATTTGTTTTCTGGGCACCTCCGTTCCATAAAATAATTCTTTTGCTCGTCCCCAGATGCAGAAATCGAGAGATGTTAGATATGGGGACCACGTTGGCCATGGAATAGGGCCAGCTCTTCCAGTCCACGAGTTGGGAAATGCATGATCTATATGTCCTCGTACCGTTCGTTTGTAATGTGGTGCCAGCTGTCATTTTGAAAAACATTTGACATATCTTCTAAAATTGGTAGTACCAGTTCCAGTAACTCATTTTGAAGAAACTCTAAATAATTGTTTCCGTTCAGTCGTTCTGGCAAAAAACATGGTCTCACAAGATTTCGCCCAATAACACCAGCCCTGAGTTTTCGTTGAAATAAACTCTGCTTTTTTTTGTGTGGATTTTGGTCCTTTTTCTCCCAGTAATGCTAATTGTGCAGATTCACTACGCCTTCATGGCTAAAATTTTACTTGTCAGTCAGTCAAAATTCGCTTCAAAAATTCACCATTTTCAACATCTGTGTGCAATAAAAATCGGAAGAACTTTAACCGTCTTGCATTATCACCCTCTTCGAGACCTGGAATAATTAAATGAAATCCGTGAAATAACTCATTACTTTTTTCTACCTAAATCAAGCCCACGCAAAGAACTTCACTGAGAAACAGAGCAAGAAAGGAAGACAACAAAACAATTAAAATTATTTAAAAAAAAAGTGAAAACGAACACATTTTATGAAGATTTCAAAGTGGTTTAAATGTTTTAAAGTCACATTTTAAATAAGTACGGAAATACTTACCTTGAACAGGACTGCAATGAAATTCGTGCCTTCTATCTGCCCCGAAAACGGACCAGACTTTCCAAACTGTTAAGTTAAGTCTGTCAGTAACAACTCGTATGCTTGTCATCAAAAGCTTGAAGGATTCTCTCATCAACTTTAGCATTATGTTGCCTCACTCACTAGGGGTACCCGAAAATTTAAGTTACCGGTCAGTCAGTCGTTTTCCAACGATATGCTAAAGGTAATAAATAAAGAACTTTTTAAAAGAAAGCTAAATTCATAATGGCTTTTACTTTATGTAATGAGTTTAAAAGATTTAAAAGTTGTCACTTTTCATAACATTTACACAGATTTCCCACTTTGAAAGCTAAAATTTTTGTATAATTTTGTGGTACACCACAAACAAATAAGTTATGACAGTTTAAATGCAAGTTTCCGGATAATTTAAAAAAAGAACTAATTTAACATATCTTAACTACCGTGACACTTAGGACACAGGATCTATCGGGGAAATCTAGCGCATTCTGCATCCTGTCGGTCCATGCGCCAAACACCCTGTATATAAAATTACCAATTTTGAATCAGTTTCGTTTTACAGCGAACGGAAACGAACACATGTGGGCATAATACGGTGTGCCGGCGTGCATATTTAAAAAAGTCTGCAAAATTCGTCTGTCAGCAGTCAGCGGCCGTTCTCATTTGCGGACGTGTTTGCCTTGTGTTATACGTGACTCATTGTTGAGGACAATGATTTCAAATATTGTGAAGTGTGCCAGTTGTAATATGTTCATTAACGAACTTTTGGCGTTTTTGGCTAATTTGTTGGATTACATGGATGAGGAAAGTATCCATAATTTAGTTACCTCCTCTTTCAGTGTTGAAAGTATTGCGAAAGCGAAATCATTATTGTTCGAATCGCTGCCTAATGCAAAGAAGATACCGTTGCGTCGTAAGGAAGGGACGAAAAGAATGATGTGAGATCTAGACGACATTATCTGCCTCATGAAAAGTACTAGTGCAGAAATGTTCCCGATTTTTGTTGCCAAGGATCTTCATTTAATACCAAATACCCACATTTGAAACACTGGACACACGAATATAACTCGTCTATTAAAAGATATTGCGAATCTTCAAAGTCAAGTAAGTTTACTGCAGGAAACCTCAGTGAAAATAGAGATGTTTGATCAACTAAAACTACAAATACAAAACTTGAGGCATACGTCTAATTTAGAACCTTCTCCTTCCGATGGTTTTGTGAATAGATGAAGAGGAGTATGTCAACATGATAGTTACTGTGACATTAGTAGTGGTCCTGCAGGTGTTAATTATGTACGCAATAAATCAACGCAAGTCTCAACGGAGGTAGTTAACGGCCACTCGACTCCGACGCAGTCACCAACCAGCCTCGTGGAGGCACCCAATGTGGTTTCAAAAGATACGAGCGCAGGTCTCAGAAAAACCGGTTTGAACGGGGCTGTCGGTGGCAGTAAGGAGAGTGTGTGCGAGACAGCGCATCATGTGGAGTGCGTGGAGGCCGCAATAAGTACTGCGGTTTGTAACGCACCGGTGATAGAAGTTCAAGTACGGTCAGCGGTCAACGCCCCGAGCCTTATCACTACGACGAACAATGGATCAGATGTTTCATTCGCTTCCTCGGACTCGCGTTGTCTATTTGTTTTGTAAGCAAGCAAAAATCCGATAGTTAGAGACTGCACTCAGATACAGGAAAATAATAATGAATGGCAAGTTGTACAGCATAAAACTTCCAAGAAATATAAGTTCATTGGACAAAAAAGACGTGCGCCTACGGCACCAGATGTTAGGTTTAAGGCGGCAGATATCAAAGTTCCGTTGTTTATAGTAGCAAGAATACGAGGGAACATGATATTATAAGCTATATTAAAGAAAAGACGAATGAAACTGTATCGCTAAAAATGATATAAATGAAATCGGCTAAGAAATATAACGCATTTAAATTACTGGTACCAAAAAGTAAGTTAAATCTATTTTTGAGTGATTATTTGTGGTCTGATGATATCACATTTAGACGTTTTGTTCTATTCTCGCACGGAATTAAACAGAATGTTTAGTAAGTTAATTAAAAAAAATTTAATATGGATAGTGACAACCAGAAAAAATATTATTGTAAATTTGTTAGTTTTAACTGTAAAAATTTTAGAAGTTCGATTGATGACGTTCGGAATTTATGTAAAACGAGCTGCTTAGTGTGTCTACAGGAGACTTGGCTGCTCAATCACGACCTTGCGCTATTGGGAACTGTCTCCACTGATTTTGAGTATACCGGTAAGTCTGCTGTGGACACAGCGGCTTGCATACTGAGAGGAAGACCATACGGTGGCGTGGCTATTCTATGGAAAAAGGGCATATTTGACTCAGTGTCTATTATAGAGTGTAGCAGTACACGACTAGCTGCTATCATTGGCACTATGGGAGGTCGTATTATCTTAGTATTTTCATATACATGCCAACAAAATATTATGACAACTTGCCAATATTTACTGAGGTATTAAGTGAAATTAGTGCAATTGAAGCAAGCTGTGATGTCGAAACTGTATTTCTATTGGGTGATTTTAATGCTCACCCCCACGAACTTTTCAACACTGAGCTAAATAATTTCTGCACAGATCGATCTTGGGTTTGTGCAGGTGTAGAAGCATTAGGGGTTGATTCGGGTACATATACATATACTGACTTGTAGGTACCATGGTAGTAGGAGCTGGCTAGACCACTGTGTGGTTTCCTTATCAGCCCGACAAATCATCATTAATGTAGGCATAGTCGAAGTTGTGTTTGTGTCGGTCTTCTGCCCCTTTTTATTGAATGTAACTTAGATATAACTAGTCCTAAGCTAGTGAAAGAAACGAAACTCACATAAATAAATACCATGATCTATGTCACATTGGATTAAGAAATATTTATTTTCCTCCTGAGTTTGTCTATTGCAGCCATGAGTTATGTGACTTGAGTCATAAGTTAATTTTAGATAAGTTATATCAACAAGTTATAACTGTATTGACAAGCGTTTTCAGCTTGGCAAACGTCATCAAAAAATAAATTCTACATTTGGAATAAGGACGTCGAGAAAAACCTTGATATCAATTTTTAATCAAATCGGAGTAACTTTTTTCACTAGGCAGACGTCATCGAGAAATAAATCCTTTATTTACTAATAAACCAATCATTTCAACAAGGGGTTTTCCCAGAACAACTTAAAACGGCTATAATAAAACCTATCCACAAAAAGGACCTAAAAACTGACCCTAATAACTATCGCCCTATAGCTTTTGTTACTCTCAGCATCTAAAATCTTCGAAAAAGCAATGAGTGACCGAGTTTATTCATTTTGTGAAAAATATAATATTTTGGACGACTGCCAAAATGCGTTTCGCAAAAAGAGATTCACAACTCTGATAGTATATAAGTACATGCATGAAATTTTCAAAATTCTAGATAATAATAACCACGCAGTGGGTATACTACTAGACATGCCCAAGGCATATGATAAGGTACTCTTCGAAATATTGTTAGATAAATTATACAACGTAGGTATTCACAGTATAGCTCACGAGTGGTTCAAATCATACCTTAATAATCATACATTACAACCACAACGATTTGACCGTACAAAAAGTTCGTTCAGATATCAAAACGGTAAATACCTCCACTCCCCAAAGAACTGTCATTGGATGCCTAATTTTTTGATTATATACAAACGATCTTCCTAAAGTTGTAAAAGAGCCTTGCGTTTGTTTTGCAGATGATATTTCCCTACTGACTTCAACAAAATTTGGCACGAACTAAAAAACTGCAAAAAAATGTACATGCAAAAATGACTAATTTCTAACTAGACTTACCTTTGACATTTATTATACATATTCATAACATAAATTCTAATTCAATATCAATAATACGTCCTCCTCTCTTCTAAGTTGCAGTGCCCGACAGGGTCCATAATATGACTGTACTCTTATCTATTGTAACAACTTGTATGTACTAACATGGAAGCAATAAATGATTTGAATCTGAATCTGAATTCCAAATTTGGAATAAAAACGCCCAGCAATACCTAGTTATCGATTTTCAGCCAAATCACAGTAACTTTCTTCACTTGGCAGACGACATTGAAAAATTAATTCAGAATAAAGACGTCCAGAACAACCTAGGTAGGTACACTATGAATTTTCATTCTGATCTCAGTTGCAGTTGCAACTGCGGATACTCACTAGAATCGTACGGTAGGCATTTAAAGTGCCATATTAGATTATACGAGCGCATCGCGTATCTGCATCTATATTTCTTTCTTTGACCGCTATATTTTTTCAGCGAGCGCGGAACGTATGTTGATTACCTGCGGCGGCGACGCGCTGGTGAAGTAAGCTCGATTAGGCCCAGATGCTCAAGGCCTTTGGCGACTCTATACGCCTTAAGTCTATTGCGTTGTTCTGTCTTCATAAAATGTATAGATGACAAAATTATCGCTACGCCGTCACTAGAAATTGGTAAAAAAAATCGCTTTAAAGAATAGATATTGCTGACAATATTTAATAATATTACAATACAATATTACTTTACTTCAGAAGTCATAAGCATTATAATTACGGACGGCATTTGAGTGGGTTATTTATTTTGATATGTATTTAAGCAGATTGCGGCAATTAGGTCACTAGAATGTGAAAATTCTGTATAAAATTTGTATCCAATGGTAATCTGTATCGCACATCGAAAATCATTATAAATTCGGAGAAATCTGTATATATGGCAACGCTAGCGGCGGGCACGCGCCCACACGCACCTCCATTTTGAATTTGGTGTGAAGGCCTACCGCGCGGCAACTGCCCCGCGCCCGCCAGCCACGCTACCGCCAGGCTTTTGGTGTATTTACTCCTAAGGGTTGTAACTTTTAAATTGGTCGATAGTACTATACTGAGGTCGATTCCATATCACGAAGTCGATTCAAAACTAACTATAATTGGTCATAGTCCTTTCAGATGCATAATGAGGTATTCGGAACAAGTTGAAATAATTATTTTAATCGCCAAGATAAAATCAGAAACTAGTTAGTGCCAGGCGTCGGCAACAACCGAACGTTCCCGATATCGTTAGACACTATCTTGGAAACTGATGACGTACAATACAGACTACATAGTTAATAAATTTCGCAAATTGCTGTGTATGTTTCTTATTCATATGTGGTAGGTATACTAGCTCTGTGGTAGGTATGTCCATTTCAAAAATTTAGATATATTTTAATCGATGTTACGCATCGAAACTAAGTATCGCTTTTTTCCGATGCATCGCTGTCAATCATCGAACATGTTTTGCATATATACCCTACGAATAAATAATGTCTATAAGATATAAGAGTGTAACTCTTATGCAGTGACCGCTTTGATTACGGCCTCATCAAGTTCACAAGTAACAAAACACGCATAATTCTCCATATTCAACAGAATTGGTTAATTGATTTAGCGCTTAGAAATATTCGCACCTGATACCGCACTACTGCGGCACAGCTCTGCAGCGAAGGGGGGGCGCGGCTCGAGAAATTTAATTTGAATAGATTTATTAATGGCGTGAAAACCAAAACCTAGGAGCTAATGTAAAAATTAACGAAAACTGACGTGAAAAATGGGTTACAACAGTTTCTAATATCGACATGGCACATAGTAGTAAAAAAGCTTGGTCCACACTAAAAAAAGCTAACAGGTGATCCACCACATGCAACAAACCCAGGCATGGTGTCTGCCAACCAAATAGCCCATCAACTTCTTTGCATGGTCGTAGGGCATTTTGAGAATGCCCGCCTGGCTAGCTACCACACTCAAGTGGAAAATCTGTCGCCAAGCACCTAAAGGTGTGTTCTGGCAGCAGTCCTTGAGAGCCAGTAATTCTAGGTTAGCCTGAACAACATCTTCAACCACATCATCACTTACCATCAGGTGAGATAGTGGTCAAAGGCTAACCTATCAAGCATAAAAAATTGAAGCCAACCAGTAAATCAGACATCAGTCAACCAATAACGCTTGCCGAAATCGTCTTAGCCATAAAATACCTTAAAAGTGGTAAAGCAGCAGGCGTTGACGACATGACAGTTGAACAAATAAAACCTTGGACCAATTGCTGTGTCTTGGCTTTAAGCAACATTTAACTACTGCTTGGAGAGACGTAAACTGCCCAAACTCTGTAGAATAGCCCAAGGTCGTAGAACAACTAAAACCTGGTAAACCTCCTACAGACTCCAAAAGTTATCGTCCCATCTCACTTCTCTGCCACACTTTTAAGTTATTAAAAAGACTACTTCTCAACCGCATTACAAGAATAGTAGAGCCAAAACTGGTTCCCGAACAAGCCGGCTTCCAACCTGGTAAATCCTTATACTGGCCAAGTTCTCAAACTCACACAACGTATCGAAAACGGGCTTGAAGCCAAAAAGATTACAGGAGCTGTTCAAACAAAGACATAAAGTTGTAGTTGATATATTCTTACCGCACCAAACTGCGCCAGGATATATCTAAAACATAAAAAGCTCCCTTTTTATACATTTCAAAATAATGAGGCAACTTCCTAATGTTTATATTTTTCATAGCATAATAATAAATGAAACAATATTGCAGGAGTACAATTATCCCCACGGGGATAATTATTATATATATATATATATTTTTAAAACCTTCAGGGTCCTATATGTCATCTGCAACAAAAGATAGAGTTTCACATCATGTCTTGTTTGTAGATTCTACACAGATAGCGAATTATAGCAGATCGCTACGCACCGCGAACTACGCTGTACCACGGTGCATGCTGCAATCTCGCATCCGCAAGCCCATGCGGATTGAAGATTGAAAGCCAAGAAATCTAGATATGTTTCTTGCATCAGTTTGCACACAAATGAAACACAGATTACATAATATTTTAATTGTGTGCGTGAAGTCAAGGTTGTCACCGTACGAATAATTATTGTACTTACATACCTAATAATCTTTTGGTACTTATATTGATGATCTTTGATGGTGTGATCGTCTATCGGCACGATCATCGTGCAAATATCCACACGATCGTCTGTAGTAGTTTGTCGAACGGCAAGCGTCAAGATGGACGTGGAGTGTGTTTTTGCTGCAACCATTTATTTAATAGCGGTATATGCCCCGTGGGGTGCCGGGTTAGAATTGCACCTCCCCATATCATCCCGTGGGTGCCGTAAGAGGCGACCAAGGCAAAATGCTGGAAGTTGGGCAGCAGCGCTTTCTAAAGAACTGCCAACTTACACTGCGCCCAGATTGATACCCAAGACGCCTGCCAAGCGTGGGGATATCACATATAACCCCTTAATAAGGGAGGCTGTGTTTAGCAATGGACGATCCGACTCTTACAGTACAGTATACAACCACTATGTCACTGTGGTTCGTTGTAAATTTTATGTTTGGGGTACCATATTTCTGGGTGGGTCTGATTAAGTTCTATGAACTTAAATGTTTCTTCATTTGACCACCCAGTAGCCATAGTTCCGCACTATCACTAAATACTTAATTAATAACCAAAAAAACGCCGCGACAACGACGCAACGTACGTACGTACGGCTCGCTCATAGATCAAATAGAATATATACTGGGCTCGCTGTCCTCCGGTCGTATGAATGATCGGCGAGGGTGTGGGCGCGACTACACGCGAATTCCCTATGATGCGTGCCCGAAAAACCGACAAGTCATCGATCGCCGTGTTCATGACGACGATTAAGGACGATGATCGGCGACTACAGGCGAGTAGCCCCTACACGATCGTGCTTGCGCGTAATCGTCTATAATCGCCGATTGTGAAAAGCCATTAGATTTTTTTTTATGCTTTGTAGTTTAGCCTTTGACCACTATCTCACCTGATGGTAAGTGATGATGTGGTCGAAGATGTTGTTCGGGCTAACCTAGAATTATTTCGTTAATGCAAATACCTGCATAAACATTTACAAGCACAACAATCCAACTAGATGTACGACGTAGGAATATCCAACACACAACCTAAATGGTAGGTAACCTTAGTGAGTACTATATAAACTTGTTTGTCTTTTTAAAATATAAAATTAGTTTCATCGGGTGTTTGTAATTCTATTAGCGTTCGAGCGATGCTTAGTATATTAATTATTATAACAAGTTTAATTAGACAGGATATATTAAGTACATATTAATTTATTTACAGAAAATTAACAAAAAACTTGAGATAGAAAGACAAGTGCAGACATTATTATTAGGTGAGTTTTAATGGAGTAATATAAGAACAGCGCGCGATATTGAAATGATTCTGCGTCTTTCGCTAGTTAAAAATCAAAATAGGTTCAGCAGATTGGGAGCTAGCACCCCATTTTTGTGTCAGGGGCTAAACAACAAATTGAAAAACAGAATCGTCGTAATCGGTAAACGTAGGTGGTACATGAAAACATACAAATATATCACAGAAATTGTAGAACCTCCTTCTTTTTGAAGTAGGTAGGTTAAAACTTTCAAAGTACTCGTTATGGTTTCAATAGTAAAGAAAAAACTATTTCCATTTACTTTACGCGATACACTGTTACAAAGACACTTGTTTCGCTACAAACGAAGTCCGATATCCACGGATATTTTTTGCAAACGAAATCTTCTAAAATAATAATTATTTGAAAAGTGGTTTGAATAAAATACAAAGATAAAGTACGTGTATATAAGTTACCTAGTGTATATAACTGAAGAACGACAAATACACATACAGGTAGGTACTTATTTGGTGTAGGTTACCAAGAATGACTTACCTCGTTTTATCCTTAGGGAATCTATAATAAGTCATATCCTTTTCTTGTTTAGTTGATAGGCAACCGTAAACAGCACAAGAGTACCCCATTTAAAATACTCGTACTGACGTTACGCTTCGTCGTCACGTCATTGTGCGCGAGTTGCGCGTCCCGTGCTCAAGTGAGCTCAGCGACAGCTCAGAATCGGTGGCGGGGTGAGGAAAGCTTGATTAATTGGGGGGACAGGAGTGTCCATTCTATAAGTAGTATTATTGTTCTTTGCCATGGGGCTCAGGATTTATAGGCAAAAGACGTCGACATACGGTCTATAGAAGTAGGTAACTAATTCCTAATCCTAATCTCACGAGTGGTAATCATATTTAAGGAATCGAAATCAGTATGTTGAAATAGAACATTTTAACCGTAACGAAAAAATGATAAAACCAATAAAATCGACGATAACGGAAATGAACCAAGCGATGCCCCAAGGTAGTGTTATTGGGTGTATGGGTTAGGTTTTAGACTAGCAAAGACAAATAATAGGTCCTTTTTAGGTAATTGTGTGCGGTTTTATAATAAAATTCCCAAACATATTACAATGCTCACAGAAGGAAAATTCAAATTGCATGTGAAAAACATTTTGATTAAGAAATCCTACTACACAGTTTGTGATTACTTAAACTACAAAATTGCTTGGAAAATTCCGCCTCTGCCAAGCTACGTAATTTAAACAAATATTGTAATAATTGTATTATAAATGTATATAACACATTGTTAAAAGACGTTTAAAAGAATGGCCCAAGTTTCTTGGCCGTTCTTCTCACAGTGGCTCTATAATTTTTTTTGCTGAACGTGGCAGTAGATTGTAGAATATTTCAATATTAAAATTTGTAATTGACCTTCATAAGAGCGTCGTAGACACCTGTATTGAATAAATGATTTAGAATTTGTACAGTTCTGCCATAAGATTTGATTTACCGACGTAAATTCTATAATTTCTACTAAAATGGTAGTTTTGAAGAATAAAGATTTTTGATGATTTTATTTAAGACTATTAAAAATATCAATGACTTCAAGAAGGCCATCATTTTGCACTACGACTAGAAAAATTCTCTAGGAGACACTGAAAGTAAATTAGTCACAATTCTCCAATGCTTCGTTAGTTGACTCCAATGCTTCGTTAGATGACGTGCTGATGAGGCAGTTGCCTATTACTGCAGCATATTATAAAGAATGTTGGAATCAATTAGAAAACAGATTTAACAACAAGAATTATTTGGCGAATCGTTTGCTGAAGCGCCTTATAAATCAAAAAGGTAGAATCATCTGTTTTTATAAAGGAATTAATAGATACAACCGTGGATTGCTTACATGGATTAAAAAATATAGGGGTTGATATCTCATCGTGGGACATAATGATAATATACATTACGGCAAATAAATTAGACTCTGAAACACGTAAGCACTGGGTGTTGAAGGTGGCGGGAGAAAGTTGCAATGAATTACCTAAATTCACAGTATTTCGAGACTTTTTACAAAATCGATTTAGAGCGCTGGAATTCGTTGAACCCAATTCTAGACCCAAACCTTCAAGACTTACTTGTTACAAATGCTGTACGTCATCGATATACCGTTTCCACAGCTTGATGTGGCTAGATGCATTGGAGATAGCTAACTCTCCAAAATGCTCCATCCATATATTAGCTACCACAGGAGCAACTACACTGCCCATGGCTACACCATCAATCTGTAGGTAGTACTTGCCTTGATTTATAAAATAGCTTGTAGATAAACAATGATGTAGTAATGTAGCGTATTCCACGGGATGTTGTTATTCTGCAGCTTTACCTTAATGACCTCCATACAGTCGGCAACGGGAACGTTGGTAAATAAAAACTGGACGTCAAAGCTGACAATCGAGTCGTTTTTTGACGTCGTGATCGACTGCAGGATTTCAATAAAATGTCGGTCAGACAAAGCGAACAATATCATATCGTATTAAAGAGCATAATAAAGGCAGTCAAAAATAATGATATCGAAAAATTTGCCAAAGCTCAACACCTTCTGGAGTCTGGTTCTAACCACTGGTTTGAGTTAAACAACCCACAGGTACTATCGACTGAACGCCACTACATACCAATGGTAAGAGAAGCGATCGAAATAACGAAGTATCGAATTTAAATTCAATAGGGGAGGTGGGTTTCAACTGTCGAGAACATGGAATCCAGTGGTTAACCTATGCAAGAGCCGAAGAAATGTTACAAATAGTTCACGACCTGATATCGTTAGTTTTGCATGTCGAAATTTAAATAGTGGTGTGAGTGACAGTGACAATAACAGCATCGCCTTGCCGAAAAAACGTACAAGAAAGGGGGTAAACTGGTTCGTCTACTCTTAGTGCTTACCATCCACTCGCATAGGCTTCAGTTTACTCGTGATCATGGCGCTTGCAACAGTGTCGGTAAATATCCCGTTTGTAATAATAATTATAGCGTTAATGACCGTGACAGTTTAAAAACTCATACTTCAGCAGATCGCTTACCAACCTAGGCACAAGATATTCCCTGGTTAGCAAAAGGAATGATAAAATTAAGAAAATCTTGCATACCCTATTATTTTAGCTATCAAAAAAGATGGGTCACACAAAATGTGCATGGACTATCGACGAATCGACGAATTTGAAGGATCTGGAGGCAAATATATATTTATTTTTGAGATAGCTGGTACTTCAATCCTTAGATGCCACTGAAACGGCAAAAGCTTGGTAATACTCTCGTTTTCGGCTAGAGGCCATTTTACAAGAGTGCACAAACCAGGGCTGGGACCTGCCACCGATGGGCACTGCAGAATATGGAATAAAGAGTTCCATACCCTGAAACGCTACATCAGCAACATAGTTGGCAGTGACATCTGGACCACTCAGTATCCGTTAACGCTCCCCTCGGATCGTCGGACTATTGCCTGATCCGGAGTTCATTGCCGGTTACACGCCCAGATTTTCTCCTTGCCGGGACGGCAAGAAGAAAACTTGCCGCCATGGGTAGCATGCCAAAAAGGACAGCATCCCATCCCAACCTATAGTGCCACACGCGACGACAACCTACAAAACGGGGTGAAGTTGGGCGTGTAACCAGCACAACTCCGGATCAGGCAAACGTCCGACAATCCGAGGGGAGCGTTAACGGATACTGAGTAGTTGTCCAGACGATATGTCAGCAGAAGGTTCAACAAGGAAGGTGTATGATCATCCACATCTGTGATACGGATGGGCGAGGTGACCAGTTGTTTTACATCATACGCTAAAGCAAATTCATGAACCGATCTCCCCGCATGATTGGTAGTGCGCGAACCAAGACATTCGGCTTGGTGGGTGTTGCAATCGCCAACTATCCACGATTTCTGCGGTAGGGATCTGCTCAAGCACGGAATCTGTAGCCATCTGTAGGTGCTCCATGATTTGCTCTATTTCAGCATTACCGTTGATATGGGACCTATAAAGGCACGCGTAGATTCGCCGATGGTCATCGCAGTCTACGCACAACCAAATGTCAGATAGGCCCCGTCCTTCAAGGCTGCTGAGACGACGAGCACAGATCCTCTCTGACATAAAAAAAGACACTGCAGTTGACAAGTCGGTCTTTTGCTAGCCACCGAGGAGGCAACATCTAACTAAGGGGTGAAACTAGTAACAGTCAGCATTTAGTGATGACCGTGATTAGCGTAAATCGCTGAAGGAAGATGACAGCATTTCATAGATACACTGAAGATGACATACGTCAGGCATGTCAAACTCAAAGTCATTGGTGGGCCAAATGCATAAGGATCTTAAAGTCAGTGGGCTGCAAAACCCAACCATAATAAAAAAAAACATTTCTTATGTATATAGATATCTTATCATCATCATCAACTAGAATATGTACACTCACTGCTGGACTTTGTTTGAAATCCCCTTCAAATGAAAGGTATACTATAATCCCCACGCTTGGCAGGCGGGTTGGGGATCGTATCGAGAGGACACTGTTGTCCGTCCTGCAGTAGTTCTGGATGCTAGGATATACCCAGTTTACCCAGGTCAGGACGGGTCATAGAGGGTAATAATAGCAGGAAAATCTTTTTACAATCAATTATCACAATCTGTTCCCAGGAACATGACATCTCTTGTCTTTAACTAAAGTTAGTTTTAAAACTGTATCCAGAGATTTGTTTCCTTTCATAAGGGAAAATAATTGCTCACACTTGTAGATGCTTCCAAACATTCATATTATTTTGCAAGCAAATTTCCATATCCGTTCCCAGCTTTTAGCGATTTTGAAGTATTATCACGACAAATACGGGCCGCATCAAGAGGCTATTCTTATAATTGGATCGGGCCGCAGGCAAATGCCTAGAGGGCCGCATGTTTGACATGTCTGACATACGTGATACGTTATGGCACAGTGATGATGAAATATGACCAGAAAGGAACAGAGTGAGATTGTGCAGAGAGTGTTCTGCAAGGCGAGGACTGGAATGGCTATAGGTGGTGGACGGAGGCTATTTCGATGGTAACCCCCATTGTCCCCACATTTCAACCTACGCCTATGAAAATATAAAGGCAGTATGATATGATTATTATATAACTGTCCTTGAGAGCCAGTAATTCTAGGTTAGCCTGAACAACATCTTCGACCACAACATCACTTACCATCAGGTGAGCTAGTGGTCAAAAAATAAACTAGAAGGCAAAAAAAAAATTAAAATATATTATACATTGGATTTAGGAAAATAAATTAGAAAAATAAAATACTCACTTTCGTACAAAGTAGTATCAACAGCAAAACTTGAAAGAAGATATCAATACAAAAAAAACATATCGCCAAAAAACGTCAGTTAGACAGTGTTACTTGCCAAAACTGCACTTTCCCATCTATACTCCATGGATAATGTAATGGATATTTTATGATTTTACTTATCAAATCGTATAAGCACACAAAATTAAGGATCTGCAAAAGAATGTTATTATTTAATAAATAGGACTGTTACACACAACTTAAACTAGTCAAAGGGCCAGAATGCCATAGTAGAACAGAATAGAAATATTTATTCACCATATAACTTTGGATGTTATACAAGGCAAGTCAAATTACATTATAAATACATCTAAACAACTACTTATTAACAACCCTGCTAGGGATATGCAAGTACATTAACTTATCACCACTATTAAAGTATTATAATACAAGTATTAAAATAGAGTGAATGTATATAAATGTCGTATTTAGTTCCAATATTCTTTCGTCACCAATTTAAATATTATTCAAAATCGTCAATAAAAAACATGGATTAGGTGCATCGTCATAAATGCGTCCAAACAGTAATAGTTATTTGTTATACAAGAGTGCAAAGTTGCTTTTTAACCGCGTGTTCAATTTTGATGACCGAGCAAGCGAAGGATTCTAAAATTGAATCACGAGCACAGCGAGTGATTCAAAATTAGAATCCTGAGCGTTAGCGAGGGAATCAAAAGAGCACGAGGTGAAAAATCTTTGCACTCGAGTGCAACACGTAACTTTTCATTCCACCTCAGCGAGGAAATGACTAAATGCTGATTGTTGAGGGAGAAAGCTCATTTGCGCATTATTAACAGTTTCACTCAATTTTGTTGGCGTCAAACAAACTTCCTCGTCGCTAGAATCACTCATTTTAGTTTTTTCAATAAGGTTTAACAATGACGTGAAAAAATGCCGCGTAAAGAACCGCGTACAAAGCAAATTGAAAAAAGAACACCAAAAAGGTTCCGAGTCTGAGTTTTTAACAAATTAAAAAAAAGTTGTATGATATATTCGGCACCATAGAGGTAGCAGTAAATAGGTTTAATGTTTTTTTTTATTCACAAACTTAGTGCACACGGTGTTCTAAATTCAATTTACTTTATCCTCTAGAGAATAAAAACGGCTTTTCCACTCAGATATTGAAGATTAAAAATACTCTTCCCGAGGTGGTGGGATGATAAATATTTTATTTCACGTTTAAAGTTAGTTACATTTAAGGCCTAATTTCACCATACCATGTTTGTTTACGCTAAATCAGGCATTAGCTAATGGGTCTTTAAAAATAACAGAGCTGGTAAATCAGTCTACGTTCTATGAAGTTAACTGAATTAATCATCCATTAACAGTTGGTGGGACACTCGGTTCAGTTAACAGTCCGTTAAAATGATTAACAAGGCGTCAAATTAATAACAGAGTATGGTGAAACTAGGCCTTAGTTTTGTAATATATAAAGGCAGTTTATAGCAGATAGTTATTTTATTAAAAATGCCCTGCTTTTTCACTTTCGCCAGTGTTATCTTGGGCTGATGAAGTTTTTCTTTATAGCGTAAGTTATAGGGCGTACAGTCCATAACTTTAAATAACTTTAGAATGATCTATGGTATAGCCCAAGAATTTGTTCTCCTTCACTAAGACACGGTAATATTATCTATACAGATAATATTACCGTGACTAAGATGTCACGCTCTACACATTTTCTTGATTTATACTGCGTAATTATACTTTTATCAGCATTTAATATTATGCCGTTTATTTCAAACCATTTTAAACAATTTGCAGCCGGATCTTAGACTATTATGTTAAGGCCTAGTTTCACCATACTCTGTTATTTATTTGACGCCTTGTTAATCCTTTTAACGGACTGTTAACTAAACCGAGTGTCCCACCAACTGTTAATGGATGATTAATTTAGTTAACTTCATAGAACGTAGACTGATTTAACAGCTCTGTTATTTTTAAAGACCCATTAGCTAATGTCTGATTTAGCGTAAACAAACATGGTATGGTGAAATTAGGCCTAAAGCTGAAAATTATTTGACCTACAACGCTGAAATTTGGTATGTTGGTAATTTAAGGGTAGGAAACGTCAACTCTGAACGGATTTTTTGAAAGGGCAGGGTTAAATCAGATTGAGGCTTACAAAAATAAGCCTCAATCTGATTTAACCCTGCCCTTTTTTTTTTTATGCCTGATAGATTAGCCTTTGACCACTATCTCACCTGATGGTAAGTGATGATGTGGTCGAGGATGCTGTTCAGACTAACCTATAATTACTGGCTCTCATGGACAGCTGCCGGAACACACCGTTAGGTGCTTGGCGACAGATTTTGAACTTGAGGGTGGTAGCTAGCCAGGCGGGCATTTGCAAAGTGCCCTACCACCATGCTGTAACGACTGCTATCCTAAGACAACAACCGGGACCGACGGCTTCACGTGCCCTCCGAAGCACGGAAGCGCTCAGTAGTAATGCCCAACCAGCGGTCACCCATCCAAGTCATGACCGCGGCGGACGTTGCTTAACTTTGCTGATCGATTCAGAATGGCTAAGCAAACTTGGCTACGAGCGCTTTCATGATTGATTATATCAATATAATCAATCATGAAAGTTATTTTTTTCTCAAATAATATTGTGATCATACAATCAAGAAGCCTACCTGCTGTTAAGCGATAACCTCTGCCTATAAGAGATATATTTTGTCACAGATGACGAACTGCACTGCGCCCGTCATCCTGATACATACAGTTGTTGAGTCTCATGTGCCTTTAATTTTACTTGATCTCAAGGACTGACGGTACACGCTGTTAAGTGCTTGACGATGAATTTTCTAGTTGAGGGTGGTAGCTAGCCAGGCCAGCATTCGCAAAATGCGCTCCCACCATGCGGTGAAGCTCAAGCCGTCGCGTGGCGGTGGGGATCGAATCATAGACCTTGCTTGGACTGCGCTTCCGCAGTCCACAGCCATAACCGCTCGGCTACCATTGCTTCTAGAATTAAAATAATTATACCAAATGTAAAATATAATTTAAGGAAGACCAAAGTAAACGAGAGTGAAACTGCGAGCAAAAGTTGTACAAAACTATGAATAAATCAAAATTAATTGTACTCTGACATTTAAATCCCAAAGTATTTTTTATTAAATTGCATGGGACTCAGATCGAAGAGGTCATTGGTATATAATCTTACAAAATGTACTAGGTAGGTACTTACAATCATAAAGACGCAGTATACCATAAGCACGTTACGGCGCCAAAGCACCCATACGACAGGCGAAGAAGGTTCAGGTGGTGGTCGAGTGGATTTACTCAGCACGTTGGGATGTGCTCTTAATCTCGTGAGAACTTTTCCCATTTTGACATCTAGAGAAGTAAATTAAAATACATTTGGTACCATTTTAACTCTGGCCACGCTTACCCGCTATAAGACCTACAGGGCGTACCCTTGTCTATTACAATCTCATTTTCTACCACATTATCACGTAACAACGGGTAGCATAGTGATCAGAGACTTATGTACGAGTCTAGATCAGAAATTATATTTACGTCATTACTCTTAAGCTTACATTTATCGGTAGAACAAATAGTAGAACAGATGGTAACAATCCTTACAAAGAAGGTAAGTTTTGTATACTGATCTGGGTAGCACTTGACCACTATCAAAAATCAAATTATTGGTAAACATACAAATTTACAAGTCGAATCCTCACGTGATGTTAAGTGATGATGCGGTCGATGATGGAGCGCGCTTACCCAGGAGGTATCTATTCACTCTCGTTTTGAAGACCCCCATATTATACTTAACCGGAAACACAGACTCAGGCAAGCTCGAGATGGTTACTTATCGGCACGGACACATTCCTGAAAGTAGGAGCCAGCTGAAAAGGGCTCTGTTTGCAAGCTTCCAGGACTTAGGCACTTGACCAATCGTCATAAGCCGAGAGAAAGAGGCGAGTCAATATAGGAGTTAACTCAGGCGCATACATCCTCAAGACTACAGCTGGTATACCGTCTGGACAGCTAGCTTTGTTTACGTCCAGATCGCGCAACGCTTTGTGCACTTCAGACTGTCGAATGAGGATTTCTGACATTAACGTCCCGCTGTTTGGCAGACTAGAAGGTACATCATTGCCAGCATCTATTGTATATCATCTATCCGTCATCTATATATCATCTATATCATTGCATCATCGTCAGATTGTGGTCAAAGGCTTACCTATCAGCAATAAAAAAATATAAATAAAATCTAGACGTGAAGACTCTGCAAACAGAGAGGCAAATAAATTTGCTTTTGCCGTTAAGTTTCAGCAGTAGAGGCAGTGAGAGACGGCAGAAGTTCTCTTCGATCGACTTTGCTAGGGATCAGAACGCTTTGCTACCCGAGGGGTAAGAAGCAAGTTTGTTCCCTGGTCGGCGTATGTGGTCGAAGCGAGCCTTCTTGAGAGTCTTTTTGCAGGACTTGGCGGCTAGGTTAAATGCTTTCATCTCATCACGTATATCTCTAGATTTGCGGGTTGGAGCATCAGCCCAGGCTAAATAGGCCTCATGTTTTGACGCTTCTGCAATGTATTGTTTTTTTTTCTATGTCCCATTGAAAGAATGCTACTTAATATATGTATAGGCAAAATAGTAAGAAGAGACGTATAATATATCCGCATAAACTATCGTGTTTTTTTTCTGCTAAAAATGTTCTTGTAGCATTATGGTGACTGGAGCATTCTTCAGATGGCAGGCACACCCGTACTCATCAGAATAACATGTGACCGACAATATCTAATGTAGCGACACATGACTGTTTTGGCATATATATATTTTAGCCCTTCGATGGAAGCGTGTTAATTGGAAGCGGGACAATATTATTATTTTTTTTAGTCTATTACTCGTGGTCAAAGGTACTAATACTACGTATTAATGGTTAAGTTGTTGAGATATATTTTGAAGTTACATAGGATACCTACGTGTTTAATCTTAATTGTAATATACAATGTGTTGGTACCTATATCCTAATAACTCAGTGGAACATGAATAAAGGACGGAACAGAAAGTTTCACAACTACACGCACAGTTAGGGTGTCAAACGGTTGTAACTTGTAAGTAATGTCTGTACAAATAATGGTAGGGAAAGCAAGGATAATATATTTTAGGGTTCTGTAATAGAAAACGGTATTCAATTAGGTATTAAGCCTCGACTGTCCATTAGACATTTCGTTAATTTGCCATGGTTTCTATGAATGGTTCCTACCATTTTGAATCGTGATCATCACACGATTCCTTTGATATGGTACCTACAATAACAATTTTTTTAGCGTACTACCATCACTTCTATGGAACTTTGGATAATGCTGTTTTCTATTAACACTCCGTTACACGCGTGGGGCTCAAGTGTGTCTCAGAAAAATAAACAAGATCGGCGATCTCAGTACCCAATAAAAATACAACCACGGTGGTTGAGACAATTCTTAATTTATTCACTCCATATAGATGGAAATTCTTCATATTTTGATTATTAAATAGCAGTTGGGAAAACTGAAAATCTAATCTAACTATCAAATGTTCGAAATAAAACGGCTCATATGCAATATTAATAAAATAGTAATATACTCCAGTGATACCATAGTTCTGAATAGTCGTGGAACCGTTAAACTTACATATATTGGCATAAGTAATTCATAATCGACTCCGAAAAAACAATTTATATAAAATAGGTACTAGATTATATTTAATTTGCCTCTAAAGTATCGATAATTTGGGCGATGCCCCGTCCACCCACTTGTCTGCGAATTTTATCGGTAGGTAGGTACCTACGCACGTTTTGTATGTAAGGATGTACCTAAGTACCCACTGCCACACACCCATTTATCTATTAAAGCTATGATGGATTTCTGTTACAAAGTCCAGTCAGATATCATCTCAGTTACTTAATATACTTGGTAACCTAAGTAATTTTATTCCTTACCTATAAAATTAGGTACCTACAAAGATTGATAACTTTTTAAGAGCCTTTTTACATTTTGCAGTCTTCTCACTCGCACATATAAAGATAATTCCAAATAGCTACAATACGGTAATGATTTTTTACTGACATTATTTCGCTGCATGCGACTATAGATGTTCTTGACAAATTTTCATGTTGATATCTGTAATGGAGGATCCAAAACGCGTAATTTATTTATTTAAGAGCCATTTCACAAAATCACGTTACTGAAGTTTAGGTAAATGCCAGCTCATCGCTTGCACAAGCGAAAGAAGTGACGACGGAATAGCGTGACTGAGAGTAACATATTTTGATACTTGCACTCATCCTACTCCTACTAATATTATAAATGCGAAAGTTTGTGAGTGTGTATGGATGTATGGATGTATGGATGTATGGATGTTTGTTACTCTTTCACGCAAAAACTGCTGAACGGATTTGAATGAAACTTTACAATAATATAGCTTATACATCAGAATAACACATAGGCTATAATTTATAAAGATATACTGTGTAAATTGACGAAAATATCAAAAAAGCTGTTAATAAGCCACATTAGAAATTTTTGCGACGTCTCAACCCGGATGAAGGCTCTCGTCAACAACGTCGTCCGAAGTGCGCGCGCCGGTGTCGCGGGCAGCGTTGCCATGGAAACAAAAAACAACTGATTAGAAATTAGCTCGACAAGAAATGTCAAAAAGTAATTGTATAAATAAGCTAGATCATGGTCTAAGAAAACAAGGTCTTCTACTCTAGAAGAATCACAGGCTTGCGTCACTACCAAATTGGCTCTTTATTAAAACGTGATTGCAGCAGAATACAAGTTCATGGTTCTTTTTCATGCGAATTTTTTGTTATAAAATATCAATACAATATTTCAAACGTCTAATAGAAAGTCACACATGAATCAATGTTCACCTCAGTAAATGGTATGAAAAAAGTTGTCTCCCTATGGTTCCACCATTTTGACAAATATCGCCGTCTCTGTCTCACGTATATGATTTGCATCTGTTTCGCTCTCGCTCATGCACATATGCGCAGTGATTCGCAAACTTTGTTGTCGGCCCATTTCTGGAAGCTACGAGTATAATAAAAAACATGTAATTGTTTTCTATTGTGACGGAACAAGCTAACAAGCTCGAGGCCCACCTGATGTTAAGCAGACTAACCTCTGCCTATAACAGATGCATTTCGTCACAAGTCACGAATTGCACTGCGCCTGTCCCCAGGAGACATAGGTGTTAAGTCTCTGTACCTGTAATTTCCCTGGCTCTCAAGGACTGCTGCCGGAACACACCGTTAGGTGCTTGGCGACAGATTTTCTACTTGAGGGGGTCGCTAGCCAGCCGGGCATACGCAAAATGCCATTCCACCATGCAAAAAGTAACTGTAAGAGTAAAAGTAGAAAAAGCAGTGATTTGAAGCTTTTTCATTTCCTGCAAAATTGTTTCATTATTACTGCGACTACTAAATATAGTATGTAATGTAAAATTTCTTTGGTTATATAACGTATCTACCTAATTGGTTTTTACTTCCGATATTTTTGAGCTTTCTTTGAAACTAAATTGTACACCAACATACAGATAACTGGCTTTTTCTTCGGCATAGAAAATAATTACTTGATTTCAATCTACGAAAAATCTATGCCTATTAGCATCGACGGTACCCATTATAAAAAAACTACGAACATACACTGTACGAACTTGATAACCATAATTTATTCAAGAATCATTAATCTTAATTAATCAACTTAAATCAATTTCACGTGATTTTCTTTATTAAAAAAAAGGTGAAATCTATTAACTGTTATTTTACTGCCCCCCAATTTCCTCAAATTAGGTATAAAGTTTGAGAGCCGTTGATGACGGTATGCTTGACATGCTTGTGTCCCGGTCACGTGACAACCGGTCTCGGAGTGTAATACCTGGCGTAGTATATTATTGTACCATGAGCTAGATTAACACATTTTATCATCATCCATCAACCCGCGGGTGAAACCGCGGGGCGCAGCTAGTAAAGAAATATAGGTAAGTTGTGATTTAAAAAATTATGTGATTGGAATGAGTAAATCATCAATTTATTGTCAATTACTTACTATAGTCTATTTTTTTTAACAGACGAGTACCGAAAAATTTACTGCGTTGCTATTGGCCCACGTAATCAACATAAAGTTCATTCCACAGGAACTCTGTAGTTACATGTAGGTGCTTGTAACGAATCAATACTAATATTGCAACTTTTGAATTAGGGTACGCAAAACAAAGATTGTTTTGAAAAAAATTTTGTTGCTTAGTCAGCAAATCATCTCGTCATACGTTTGCCGACGTTTCACAGTGAGCTCAACCCAATTGAACTCATTTGGTATCAAGTGGAGAGCTATGGCAGGAAATAACAAAAGTTATAAAATTTATGAAGTCTGAACTCTTTTGTTACAAGGACTTACTCTTTTGTTACTTTACTTAGGTTAAGTGGATAGAAACGTACGGAGTCGACAATCATGTACAAAATATGTTAGAGCAATTTATTATTGACGTACCTATCTGCAGAAAGTTCATCAGAAGGATGACGATAATTTTTAAGATTACAAGAATCATAGAAGAATTATTTGATTTATACGTTCTAGTGCATAATATATATACTATTACAATATAATGTTGTCTTAGGTTTTCGCGATTGTTACACATAGTAATTAAACAACTTTAAACGGTTAAAATCGCGTTTATTTTTATCTTATTTTTAACTTATGTGACAAATAAAATCAATTAGTCACCCCGTGACCACGATCACTGCAAAGTATTACAATATAGTTTTATATTACAAACGCGAACAGATTTTTTTTAACGAATATACTAAGTATGCAAATTTAAATCATAAAATAATAACGTAATTTTTTCTACAGTAAATTTTAGAAGTACAATTCAATGTGAACGGGCCTTAACAATTTCAAAACAAGAACAAAGGCATTGACCAATGACGGCAATCACCCATCTCACTCTGTCAATATCGAAAATGTGCGAGAGACATACTCAGTACTCGTTTGTTAAAAAAAATAGACTATAGTGTTATATGACAGAAGTAGGCATGCACGTTAAAAAGTCTACCTACAAAATTTTATCCTTGTTGAACAAAAAATAGAAATGTCTAAATCATATATTGCAACAATAAACCTAAATAATTTAAAAATTGAGCGGTATAAAATTATATAAATATTTGAATTTACGGCATTGTTTTTTTAGGATCTATGATTTCCGGGATTAGGCTATCATTGTAAAATCATAAAAATTTCGGATGCATTTTTACTTGCCAAAATTCATCATTTTTATATTTTATCCTTATTATTTTTAGAGGAAAATCAGGTCCAGCCCACACAGCAAATAAACATGTATTTTTTTCTAGCAATATGCAACTGCCCTTGAACCTGATTTTTAATTTTTTTTTTATCATGATTTTGGTTAATTTCTACTTTAGATTTATTTGAAATATTTATGTAAGTTTCTTTTCTTGTATGGCAATATCAGGATCTATTCCGAAAACGGAGCTAGGGCATTTTAACACGACTAAAACTTCATTGCACAATCCGTCAGGTGTCGCTCCTAAGAAACAATGTTCCATATCAATGAAAAGTCCACACTTTTCCATTACCATGTTCTCTTATACGCTGAGATGTTGCAAAGCCATTGGTTCATTGTGTGTAACTGAGGCAATGTTATCCAATTTATAAGTACAGTATAATCTCACTCATCCGGCACTATTAAAAACCAGAGGCTGCTGGGTTATTGGAATGTTCGGATAACTGGATTATAGAGAAAAAAACATATTATTAAATAAAATAAAGCCAAATAGCTTTTTAAATTTATCCAGCCATCCATCATTTGCACAAAAATCATCTTTTTTGGTAATATTTTTTATAAAATTTGATTGCTTTTGCTTTCAGAATTTCTCCATATAGAGGAGTAGGTTTATGTAGATTTATAATAACTTTATGTAGATTTATATAGATAGGAGTGTGTTTAGAAAGCTGTTGCATGAACCACATGTAAAGAGCGTCTTCCATCTTTGGACAATCGCCAACGCTTAATGTTTTACGCTTTCCTGGCCCAGATTCCATCGTCTTCACGTAGTCTACTATCTATTGATTTTTTTCATAAGATCGTGTAAGAAGCACGCACAACACCACATGTTTTCTCCACTATCTAACTTCTTGAAAATATCCATTTTATCTTTCAAGTCTAGTATCTTGTGTTTTGTTTAATTAACATATTTAACTACACAGTATTCTCACTTTAAAGAAACAGGTAAATACGTACGCACGTGCACGTGATAAGTTTTGTGGTGAGACTGCTAGACGACGGACTTCCCGGCACTGGGGCGCATAGGCGTATTAGTATAAGGCGAGGGAGCCGCGGGCGGAGGGTGTTGGATTATTGCTCAATTGATACTCTCAATTTCATGGCGTCTAGAAGCTTGTTGTTTTAAACCTCAAGTTGAAAATCTGTCGCCAAGCACCTAACGGTGTGTTCCGGCAGCTGTCCTTGAGAGCCAGTAATTCTAGGTTAGTCTGAACAACATCCTCGACCACATCATCACTTACCATCAGGTGAGATAGTGGTCAAAGGCTAACCTATCAGGCATAAAAAAAAAATCTAATAATAGCTATTGTTTCGTTTTTTAACACAATGGTAAATTAATTAATTGAAAAGGTAAAAAACACGACTGCAATATATATATTTTCGTAACTTAGGTTATTTATCGTTCCATTAAAATTAAAACCACAAGTTTTATATAATTATGAAATCGCTTTTAAAGCCCTTCATTTTGAGAAGCCACTCGATGGGCATAGAAAAAAAAAATTTTTTCTCGGCGTCTTAAATCCGCCAGTGTTTTTTTTTAGTATTTTTATGTAACTAGTGTCACTTGGGTTATCAAGAAGAATCTAATGATATATGATACATCAACATCAGTTAAGCCGTATGGTGGAATAAGGAAACTCACAAACAAACATACATACATGAACCCTGAAAACATAACTTTCCTTTTTTTGGGCAGTCGTGTAAAAAGGATCCTTTCGTCCCATTGCTAAAACTAATATAATAACACAAAAAATGTAGTTACTTAAACAACAATACTGATATTATGGATATCAAAATACTCTAGCTTGTTATTTAAAAATTGCTGATATGATCAAAACTTTCTGGTCGCACTATAAACTTGCATCTAAGCGTCTCGCGTACAGCGTCCGGAGCTCGGCAAAACGAACACAGATCCTACCTCGATTAGCGATTAATTACTCAACAAATTGTAGATCTTTCCTGTGATTAAGAGCTTAAAATCTTCGATTACGCGCTTTAAACGTGAAATGGCTCTTAAAACTTTGGGCCTTTAATTTTAATTGGATTCAACATGTTACAAAATAAAAATATGTTGAGAACATCTATAGTCGCAAGAAGCAAAATAATGTCAGACCACATTTGAAAAAATCATTACCAATTTTTGTCTAATGAAATTATCTTTAAATGTGCGAGTGCTGCAAAATGTAAAAGGGCTCTTAACCCCAACTTATAGAAATGTGATATGATTAGGTATTATCTTAGTCTTACTAAGATAATACCTAATGTAAAGACCTAAAGTAAAGACCTTTACCTAAAGTAAAGACTACGTAATTAGCTGGGTTTTGTATTCCATGGGTCCTTTTAAGTAGGGTACCCAAAACACGCGGAACCTTGCCAACCTTCTTTGGGGTGTTATTAAAAGAAAAATGTTTTTTTTATGCTTGATAGGTTAGCCTTTGACCACTATCTCATCTGATGGTAAGTGATGATGTAGTCGAAGATGTTGTTCAGGCTAACCTAGAATTACTGGCTCTCAAGAACAGCTGCCGGAACACACCGTTAGGTGGTTGGCGACAGATTTTCAACTTGAGGGTGGTAGCTAGCCAGGCGGGCATTTGCAAAATACCTTACCATCATGCTGCAACGTAACAACTTAATCAACTTAGGATGGCAGCATCCTAAGATTCCTAAGACAACAACCGGGACCGACGGCTTAACGTGCCCTCCGAAGCAAGGAAGCGCTCAGTAGTAATGTAATGTCACCAGCGGTCACCCATCCAACTCCTGACCGCGGCGGACGTTGCTTAACTTTGCTGATCGATTCAGAATGGCTAAGCAAACTTCGCTACGAGCTCTTCAAAACCACCATTAAAGTACCCAGAATGTCTATATCAATAGCAGTGTTGAAGCGCCTGACAGTTTTGCGTTAGCTAATCTCTTGCGCCCGCGTTGTATACGTAGTTTTTAAAGATCTGAGATCACTTACGAGTCTCAGGGTACTCGAATTATACAATATAGTATCCATTCTTCGTTTTTCTTCTTATAAATCCTAAAATACGGTTAAACACCCTAACAAGCAGTCCTTTTTATATCCTGAAATATTTGTAAGTGCTGCGGCTGCATCGACCACGCACGGGTTCATTTCTTTTGAACTCTTTGGTCATACAGGCGATACCCTATTTCTCACGTTTTGAATGAAAAATCGACCATTCAAGTTACCAGTAAATGTGTGTAACGACCATGAATTATTGTATTTATTTTTAATTTGCGACAGAATAGTAGATAACTTTGGTGGCATGGCTGTGTTGTGGTCCTCAGCGTAAGTTGACGCTTTGAACTTTTTTAATCTAAGTACTTAATATATTAATCTTCATTTAAACAAGTATAAATTAATTAAAAAAGTACATAAAACTCACGACTGCAATTTATTTATTTTCGTTAATCCTTTTATCGTTCCATTGAATTTAAAACTGCAAGTTATATACTTATATTTCTGAAATCGTTTTTTAAGGCCCTTCATTTTGAAGAAAAAAAATTTGCTTTCGCAATATGGCGTCTAAAATCCGCCGCTTTAATTTTTTATTATTTTTATGTACTTACCTAGTGTCACTTGGGTTATCAGGACGAATCTTATGATACTTATATCATACATCAAAATCAAGTTTAGAAGTTATGGTGGATTACAGAAACTCACAAACATACATATAAACATACATGCACCGTGAAAACATAACACTCCTTTTTGGGCAGTCGTGTAAAAAATTGGCCAAGTGCGAGTCGGACTCGAGCACGGATTGTTGCGTACCATTAGCTATACAACATTAGACTACATATTTTAACAGTTCGCGAGTCCGACTCACACTTTGCTAACTTTTTGTATTTGTTGTTAAGTATGTAGCGGCAACAGAAATACATCATCTGTGAAAATGTCAACTGTCTAGCTATCATCGTTCTTAAGATACAGCCTGGTGACAGACGGACGGATGGACGGACGGACAGCGAAGTCTCAGTAATAGGGTCTCGTTTTTACCCTTTGAGTACGGAACACTAAAAAGGGGCAATGTGGCACCCCGTGCGTGAAATTATGTGATAAATAAGAGCGAGTGACGAAGTATTAACCGTGGTACTTTCCATTTAATCGTAAAACCATTAAAGCCATTTAAATTACCCCTCGTTTTGTTTACTTCAAAAGAACAAGGCAACATATTGCATTTTATAAGAAAAGATTACTATGACAGCTGGTAAAGTGACCCTTGATGTTATATATCTCGATTTTGATTGGATATTTGGGTTGCAAAAACTCCAAACTGATTAGGAAATAAGGCTTAAATGTGACAGATGTCAAAGTTCACTTGATGTATAGAGTAATTAGAATCCTGGGCGTAAGCGAGAGAATCAAGAGAGCACGAGGTGAAAAATTTTTGCACTCGAGTGCAAAACATTTACAATCACAAAATACTTCAGATTAGATTTAATTTAGATTCAGTTTAATTCAGAGAGCCAAAATACAAAATATTAACACTAACCCATTGTCTTCATAGCCCTTTTCTCTTGCATTTGCGTGAAAACTATCGAATGGATTTGTTGTTATCATATAATTTAGTATACACATAGAACGCAGTCAAAGCTTACAACAAGACATTTGTTTTAGGGTTCCAGTCCAAGAAATGCAACCCTTTCTTTTAATTAACCTACGACTCCGTCACCCATCCTATTTATAAAGGGATGAATCTTTGAACCATAGCACCATCGAAATAATAGGCTCATACGTTAGATTTTCAAAGCTCCGCTTATAATTGAAGCAAATTACGTACGCGTCACGTATTTACATTCGCCGATACGAACACTCTCTGTCGAATAATGTTGCAGTTAATAGACACTATCCACAAAAAGCAGTTTTTTTAATGTTATTTGACGGAACAAGCTCGAGGCCCACCCGATGTTAAGCGGTATCCTCTGCCTATAACAGATGCATTTCGTTACAAGTCACAAATTGCACTGCGCCCGGCACCTTGAGACATAGTTGTTAAGTCTTATGTGCCTGTACTTTCACTGGCTCTTAAGGACTGCTGCCGGAACACATCGTTAGGTGCTTGGTGACAGATTTTCTACTTAATGGTGGTCGCTAGCCAGGCGGGCACTCGCAAAATGCCACCTTGCGGTGAAAAGCTCAAGCCTGCGGCGGGATTCGAACCATGGACCTACTGCGCGGTAGTCCATAGCCAATGCCACTGAGCCATTACTGCTTCGTTATAGAGTTAGAATAATGGTGTTAGTAATTGACTTGTAACATAATTCAGGATTATTTTAGAATTCACTAGACATTAACGATGTATTTTTTTTATCAAACCCCTTGGTCAATGCGATGTGTTATCAAAATGCTGGCGCCTGTTTGACTCAACGAATAAGCATTGCAATACAATGTGGAAATGCTGACAGCAAGCTGGACACGCTCCGAACTGGTAGTGGGCTAAAGCATTTGGACTGCCTGTAGGCTTGCAATGGCCTTAAGATTGCCTAAATGCTTTCGTTGTAGTAGTATAATGTTGTATTTGTAGTGTGTTAACAATACACAAATGAATAAGGCTTAAGAAAAACATTCTTGCTTATTTTCATCACATTATGTAAATATACTTATATATAAGAATCAAAGTCCTGACTCACTGACTGACAGACAACGCACAGCCCAAACTGCTGGTCGCAGACACTTGAAATTTGAAGGGTATATTTGTCTTGATACGTGTGTGTACTAAGAAAGGATCTTTTTAAATTCAACCCCTAAGGAGATAAAAATGGGTGAAAAACGTTATTGTGAAAGTCCTTTGTTTTTTTAACTTACAGGTTTGAAAATTAGTTTTTGGATATTATTCAAAATAAAAATTATTTGTACAAATTTTTTTTTATCAGGGATGACTTAAGGGGGTGAAATTGTGGTTGAAAAACAATAGTATAGAAAGGTCATTGTTTCTTAAGTTATGGTGATGAAAATTGGTATTTTATATAGTCTTTTTAAAACAAAAACATCACCATAATATTTTTTGGCAGAGTTGATTAGAAGGAGTATAAATGGGGAGGAAAGTTTGTCACCTCAACTAAACCGCCGGCGCTCGGCCTGTTCGTTCATCTGTCATATTGATGTATCTTTTGAACCGTAATAGGCAGACACTTGAAATTAAACAATAAATGTTAAATTTTCTTTATGCATTTTTTTTTTGTTTATGCATGATAGGTAAGCCTTTGACCACTATGTCACCTGATGGTAAGTGATGATGTGGTCGAAGATGTTGTTCAGGCTAACCTATAATTACTGGCTCTCAAGGACAGCTGCCTGAATACACCGTTAGGTGCTTGGCGACAGATTTTCTACTTGAGGGTGGTAGCTAGCCAGGCGGGCATTCGCAAAATGCCCTACCACATTAGTATAACGACTGCCATCCTAAGACAACAACCGGGACCGACGGCTTAACGTGCCCTCCGAAGCACGGAAGCGTTCAGTAGTAATGTAACCAGCGGTCACCCATCCAAGTCATGACCGAGGCGGACGTTGCTTAACTTTGCTGATCGGTTCAGAATGGCTAAGCAAACTTCTGGACGAGCGCTGCAATATAAAAATGAAAGAAAAAATTGCTTACTAATAAAACTTTATCATAAAAATTAATAATATATTTGTACTAATAGGATAATTTTCTAAATCAGATAGACAACTTATAATACCTTATTATAATAAATTTGTTTTACAAAGTATGGAGAGAACGCTACGAGCTGAGTGTTGGAATTCGGATGAGACGTCCGTTGCGCGTAGAATATGAGAGGCAACTCGAGTATAGTGTTGCGATCCATCACGTGGTGCCTCACTACTGAGCTCGGACCGAGGTTACTTAAGCGATGAGCACAGCATATTTCAATCCCTGCCCTATTTATTCTATGGCACTTAGGAAAGGGCAATGGATGGCCGTAAAGGGATAGTCAGCCATGTAGTGGCTAATTGGTTAGAGTTTGCAATATTGTCTTATGATGCTAAAAGTGTAACGAAGACAATTTCACCATTGTAGCTGAGTACGTACTCTATCGATATGTTACTACACTCGACATGGGGCGCTACGTTTGAACTGGCAGCGGGACAAGTATATATAGGTAAATACGTTTTCTAAGTGTACCAGACTGGAAAACTTTATGTGAAATTTGGTATAAAAGATATTTATGTATGTAAGTATGGTAACCTCGGTAGTGGTTACATATTTGAGCCGTATTGTGTAGCGACGTTGGATCCGTGGGGACCGAGAGCTCATTGTATTTTCCGAAACTTATGACAGTGCTTGGCCGATGCACCATCAGGTGATCAAAATGCTGGCATCTATTTGGGTAAAGGAATAAGCATTCAACGGGGCAATGCTGCCAGCATGCTAGGCACGCCCTACTCGTCGCCGCCGGAATGCTCATATATTATCTCTCCTTTACAGTATTCTGTTCAATCCTTTATCCCCGCGCTACCTCAAGGAACAATTAATTTTTTTTCCATCGCATTCTCTGTCGTTACTGTACTTACACAGTCACCCCGTGACCACGATCACTGCAAAGTGTTTGAAACGTCGGGAAAAAATAATGACAAATATACGCGATTTAAACGGTTTAAAGTTGTTTAATTACTACGCAGTAGTTACTGGTAGCAGTAGTATGTATACAATTATTAAGACCATAAAACCCCGCCCAATATTTTGACCATATAGATAATTATGATAACAATAGATTGTCGATGGATTGTCTGTAAGAGATCGCTCTGAGCGATTAGACCATACACTCGGTTTTAATTTATGTTTTAGTAATAAGTTTATTGTTCTTAAAATGGTGTTATCATTAAAGAGTTATCTATCTCGCTATCTATCATACCCATTTTCATCAAAATCGGTCCAGTCGTTTGAGGGTGAAGAAGTAATGAACATACAAACACACTCACAAACATTTGCCTTTGTGCGATGAGTATAGGTGGGCTAGCGGCACATAACACGGGTATCAAGAAATAAGTGTCTCCATTAGAGTCTTGTGGTGTAACGACGTTACTGTACTTAATACGCAAAGTGCCATGTATAATATACGATAGTACTACAGATATACATTGTTTGACTAAAGCTTAACCAAACTGTGGAATAGAAGATAAGTTTGAAATATAGAAACTGGAACATGGTAAGCCCGAGTTTTTATTACAATGACATCCTTACAAACTTTCGCGTTTATAATATTAGTAGGATAGGAAGTAGGATGTCACGTTTTATACGGCTCCCAAAAACCGGTAAGTAACGGTTACTGAGGGATTGTCCACGCGGGCGAAGCTGCGGGCTGCGGGTAAAAGCTAGTTTAGTTATATTTAATCAAACCACGCTAAAAGGTTTGCTGACAATAAATTCATATATTGTAAGGATTTTTATGGAAGAAGGACGGGATATGTATTCATATTATTATTCTTATTCTAATTGGGGGCGATATATCCGGCACTCACGTAGCGCTTGGGAAGTTTTGTACATTTCCCTCGCCAGCTTCTCTCACGTTTCATGTCTTATTTGTTCCGTGGCTTCACAGTGCAATAGTACGTGCTCCACGGTCTCTTCTTCACGCATACAGCCTCTACATAGAGGACTATCATCACATACCTCTTATTTTGCCCCGTCTTTGGCCAGAGTATCTGCCATGGTGTTACTCGAGCACATGTTATAGTCCTTCGTCCAGGTCATAGGCAGCAGGCCCTTTGTAATTGTTTGATAATTATTGTAGGGCAGCATGGCAGTCAGCAATTACATTTGAGCTGGTTACTGGTTTTCTGAGTGCATATATTACTGCCGCACATGCATGTTCGTAGTAAAACGTAGGAACTTATCCTCATGCTCATTTTCTAAATTGGATGTTAATTATAGACGTAATAATGCGCCCACAGCTACCAGTAGGCCTCTGATTGCATTATTGTTGTCGTCTTATACAGTCCTTTTGAGTCCAAGTTCCGGCGAGAAGTAGCCACAACTTACACCTGTGTCAATTTTTGCGCCATCTGTGTATTGTATGACGGTGATATGTCTGCTATAGCACTTTTTTCAGTAGGCAGCTGGCACTATTTGTTGTCAAGGTAGGTACTATTATAGCTATTTTGTCAGTCTTGCCTCGATTCGGGTATTTTTTTTGTGGCGCTCTCTAGTATTCGGCAGTTTTTTGATTTGTCCCGAGCGTATCCACTGGTCGGTTGCCTTTATCCTTAAGGCTGCGCCATTGCATGTTCCTGTATATGAAGATTTACATCAAGACCAGGCCCAGGATCGCATCAAGGGCAACTGAAGGTATTGATTTTATACAGCTGCTGATAACGACGGGACATATAAGAAGAATTACGATTTAAATTAGGACTTTAATAATAAAAATATAATAAATTGTAGCTAATATTATAATCAAAAATAAACGTAACATCTTAATTACCTTCACATGGTGAACCTATACCTGCCTACCTGCCATGTTTCAGCTTGATTGTAGAAGTAGTACTGATTGTAACTGAAACATTAGATTTTCATAATATTTTTAATCCCTGAATTAGCCCTTATCACCTTGAAACATTACTTTTTAATTTCATGTCATAAAACTTATTAGTAAATTGTACGCTCCAAAAACAAAGGACTTTGATACAAATTTGGGCCCCGATTAGACCCCCTTAATTCAGCCCTGTTACAAAATCCATTCTTATGTAGGTATCGTATGTATCTATATATATTACCCATAATCTATCCATCTGTCATATTTAGCTTCATAAGTCAAGTAGATTTCAAGATTTCGTGTTTAGTCAGTGAGTTTCTTTCCCTTTTATATCTACATATTATGTAGATAACTTCAACAGTTAGAAGGAATTAAAACAAGATGGACAGACAGACAGACGGATATGACAATAACTTATAAGAGTTCCTTATGTGTGGATTATATAACCCTAAAAAGGGCAATTAGGCAAATATTTTTTCCATAGCTGGCAACATTTACCTACATTGTAATGGCGTCTATTTTGTTAAGGATGATATTATCTGTTTAGATAAATGTATAACTCTAAATTATAAGTTGACAAGTAGTGCTGACGTATAAAATGTGATCTTCGTATCATTACTTACAGTTGTTATGATATACTAAGGTTGTGACAACATTTGACTGTGCAGTAAGTCATAACGCGAGCTGTTTGCAGCGGGACTATCGTGACTAGGGCATGGATACCGGTATTCGGTATTACCGAAAAACCGGTAATACCGGCCTATTTAGAGTACTTTCAAATACCGGTATTGGAATCAAAAATACCGGTGTTTCGGTATTATGATAAAAAAGAAGTTTATATGCATGAAAACTAATCAAAGGCTTAACCAATACGGCGGCTCTATATATATATATATGGATAATATGAATAACATCAACAACTTATTAAATTTTATGGTTGTAAATTAATGCGCAGTTAACGTTTTTCATGCTTTTACAAATTAATAGATAAACCGACTTCAAAAAACATATGTTCATAATCTAGTTAGGTAACGTTGATTTCTACTTAATAAAAAATGGCATTTTAAGATTGGAAGTCAATGTGTCCGTGCAAATGTGAGTACATAAATGGTATTACTTATACGGTGGTAGTATTGTTTATATAGTTTAACAAAATCGACAGCGGACGATAGCCGACCACGGCACGCCTCTTTTTATCTCACGAATATTCTCAATTGCATTGTGCGCTCTCGCTTGGTTCGCTGGTTTTCTATTCACAATTACTACGCACATGCACGTGGTATAAACGGTAATTAGTGTTTCCGAGTATTTTATGGTGATATGAACTGTGTATGAACTGGTATCTTACACTGCGATCCCCAAGACGCATGCCAAGCGTGAGGATTATGGCAAACTCCACCTTAATGAAGGAGGCTGTGTTCAGAAGTAGACAATCCAGCTAATACAGTAAGAACTGTGTGGGTAGTTTTCGTTTTCGAGACAATATTACGAAAAAGCTATCATTTAGTAGATAATCGGTAAGTAAGAAACTCTAAAATCTTTCAAACTTAATAAGCTTCATAAAGCGTATCTATCCTACTCAGATCATTCGGTAATATCAGCAGATAGTGCCAAAACTGGTTGTGGCGATAACGTCGAGGTGCCGGTTCCGCTTCAATTTAATAAGAAAGAAATAAAACGATCGAGAAATCTCTAAAAGAGATGATATGATGAAATGATTTTTTGATGCGATACATTATTCAGTTATACGACACAGCACGAAAATGGCGGAAATATACGACTTTATTTGGATGAACTGTAGAAGACCTTACCTTCAACTAGTGTTGAATCCGAAAGAGAGCTTTCAGGGGCGAATTATGTTATATGGACTATTTTATTATATTATATGGCAAACTAATATTATATGGAATTGATTGTTTGTTTGCATTGAAACTACTGGACTGATTTGAAAATAATTTAACCTTTAGAATTCTACATTATCCCTGATATGAACATAGACGACAGAATATTTTCTAAATACCCGCGCGAAGCCGGGGCGAGCTTCATTTAATGACAAGACTTTATATTCCATTTGTTTTCTGCACCTTGTCCAGCAAAAATGTGTATATAATAAAATAATACACAGGCACTACTTTTATCCAAAGACTGTTTACAGTTGTGCTTAATTTATCACGATATTAAGAAATGTCAAAGTCAAAGTCAAAGTCAAAATCATTTATTCAATTTAGGCGTCTACGACGCTCTTATGAAGGTCAATTACAAATTTTAATATTGAAATATACTACATTGTACTGCCACGTTCAGCAAACAAAAGTTATAGAGCCACTGCGAGAAGAACGGGCAAGAAACTCGGGGCCATTCTTATAAACGTTTTTTTTAAAAATGTGTTAAGTACATACTATATAATAAAATTATTACAATACTTAATTTACATTACGTAGGTGTTAGGCACTAGCTTGGCAGAGGCGAACCAGTCCAAGCATTTTTGTCGTTTAAGTAATCACAAACTGTGTAGTAAGATTTCTTTATCAAAATATTCTTCACATGCAACTTGAATTTTCTTTCTGTGAGCGTTGTAATATGTTTGGGCAATTTATTATAAAACCGCACACAATTTCCTAAGAAGGACCTTTTATTTGTCTTTGCTAATCTAAAACCTGGCACCGCTATTTTATCTTTATTCCTAGTGTTATAATCGTGAGTGTCACTGTTTGATTTAAATTTGCTCAAATTTTTACGAACATACATAATATTTTCAAATATATACAGACTCGGTAAAGTTAAAATATCAATTTCTTTAAAAATATCTCTCAGGGATTCCCTAGGATCCATTTCATATATGGCTCGAATTGCACGCTTTTGTAAGATAAAGAATGTCTTTTGAAAGAAACTTTTGAGCTTGACTTTTTATTGTCAGTTTAATTGTTAATTATATCTGATTATTTATTGTTACAATAAATAATAAATATTTGATTATTTATTGTCATAATAAAAAAACATAAGAAAATACCAAAAATTATGAATAAAAATTAATGTTATAAGTTGATCTTTTTATAATAAATTAGGTACATTTATTCAGACTAAAACAATATTACATGGAAAATAATTTTTTTCTGCGTTTTTAACATTTATAGTGAAATACCGAAAAAATACCGAAATACCGGTATTCCGGTTTTTGAAAATATTGATACCGGTATAATACCGGTATTGCCAACAAGTCCAATACCGCCATGCCCTAATCGTGACCACTGACGCGACGCGACGAGAAGAGAAACGTAGTTAGTCTTGAAATAGCTTCATGCCGCTTGGGCCTACACGGGTTCTGAACGTTATTATTCTGAGCATAGTAAATTAATCACACAAAAAATTCTTTCACCGTCTTAGTAGCGCTATCACAATAAAGGTGGTGATAAACGGCGCGGGCTAGCGCGAACCGAGCCTCCACGGACGACAGATCGCCGTCCGTGTAGGCTCGGCTCGTCTTAGCCCGGACACGAGCGATAGACGACGCGTCGTCCGTCGACGCGGGCGGATAGCGCAGACCGCGCCATCCGCCCGCGATGTCCGCGGATGTGGTTTTTGTGACCTGTATCTTAATGATTTCATATAAACGGTTCCTTTTCATATAATTGAATAAAGTGCATAATCATTTAATTCACGTGTATGTGTTTGAAATAGAAAATTAAACTCCAAATGGGCACTATGGCTCTGCACCGTCTGGAGGCTCGGCTCGTCAGAGGTGATACACGGCGCGTGCTAGCGCAAGCCGGACGAAGGACGACGCATCGTCCGGCATATCGCGCGTCGTTTAGCACCCCGGCGACACGTCTAGAGCGCGCGTCCGCCGCCGCCGTCCGCACGATCCATCGCTTGTGGGTTTTTCGACACATATACGTGACTTGAATGATTATGGACATTATTCAACTAGAATGAAGAGGAACCGTTTATATGAAATCATAAAGATGCAGGTCACCAAAACTGCATCCGCGGGAGGCGCGGGCGGATGGCGCGATCTGCGCTATCACGCGTGGTTTATCACCACAGGCTCGTGTCCGGGCTAAGACGAGCCGAGCCTACACGGACGGCGATCCGTCGTGTGGCTCGAGCTAGCCCGCGCCGTTAATCACCACCCGTACGTTCAAGCAGTTTTGTAGGGATGAGTTATAAAGTTGTATTGTAAATTCGTAGGCGAGTTTATCATTCATACTTTCCTATACAAAATAACTCTACGTGAAAGACTTAAATGTTTGTTCACAAAAAATTTGAAATCCTTCTTGATTTCGTATTTATTACTTATGTATCGAAAACAGGTACCAAAAGACCAAATGATAAGTAATAAGTTACTTATCAAAAATTATTACTGAAATATAAATTTTCTAAAAAGATGACTATGATTATATTACTTTTCTCCATGATACAATAATATAATACGCCCGGTATTACACTCCGAGACCGGATGTCACGTAACCGGGACACAAGCATTCTGTCATCACTTCTATCTACGGCTCTCAATCTTTATACCTAATTTGAGGAAATTGGGGGGCAGTAAAATAACAGTTAATAGATTTCACCTTTTTTTTTAATAAAGAAAATCACGTGAAATAGATTTAAGTTACACAGATTAATGATTCTTGAATAAATTATGGTTATCAAGTTCGTACAGAGTGTTTGACACCGAATAGTTTTCTTATAATGGGTACCGTCGATGCTAACAGACCTAAATTTTTCATAGATTGAAATCAAGTAATTTTTTCTATGCCAAAAAAAACAGTTACCTTTATTTTGGTATACAGTTTAGTTTCAAAGAAAGCTCAAAAATATCAGAAGTCTTCGGACTTCGGACAGAAATGGCTTCGGACCGAAGCCATTCTTCGGCTACAGACAATTTTGCAGGAAATGAAAAAAAAACTTCAAATCACTGCTTGTTCTACTTTTCCTCTTACTTTTTGCATGGTGGAAGGGCATTTTGCTAATGCCCACCTGGCTAGCGACCCCCTTCATGTAGTAAATCTGTCGCAAAGCATCTAACGTGTGTTCCGGCAGCAGTCCTTGAGAGCAAGTGAAATTACAGGTACAGAGACGTAACATCTATGTCTCCAGGTGACAGGCGCAGTGCAATTCGTGACTTGTCACGAAATGCATCTGTTATAGGCAGAGGTTAGTCTGCTTAACATTAGGTGGGCCTCGAGCTGGTTCCGTCACAATAGAAAAAAAAATTATATGTTTTTTTATTATACTCGTAGCTTCCAGAAATGGGCCGACCACAAAGTTTGCGAATCACCGCGCATATGTGCATGAGCGAGAGCGAAACAGATGCAAATCATATACGTGAGACAGAAACGGCGATATTTGTCAAAATGGTGGAACTATAGGGAGACAACTTTTTTCATACCATTTACTGTGATGAACTTTGATTCATGTGTGAATTTCTTTTAGCCGTTTGAAATATTCTATTGATATTTTATAACAAAACATTCACATGAAAAAGAACCATGAACCTGTATGCTGCTGCAATCATGTTATAATAAAGAGCCAATTTGGTAGTGACGCAAACTTGTGATTCTTCGGGAGTAGAAGACCTTGTTTTCTTAGACCATGCTTTTCTCTATGACTATGATTGACATGAAACATAATAAGGTAAGTACTAGGAGGAAGAATATCTATGATGGAGAAGACATTTATATTCTGTTGGTTGTGAGACAATAATGGTAATATATACGCTTGCATTAGTTTGAAAGAGACAGCATCAGTTTTTTTTGTCTTGCTCGGCGTATGCGATTTCTTTGTTTGCCACAAAGCAGTTTTGTTGGAGACAAATTTATTCGGTGCTTGAAAGTGTCCTTTATTCGTGTTAAACAATGACTTTGATGCGTGTATTGTAAATTGTAAGTTAAATTCAACGCTGCTGCTTCCACCAAACATGTTGAAATGCAGAATTCTTGGCTGTAAAAACAGAACAGAACGAAATATGGAACACCTTACGTATCACATGTAAGTGCTATTTTTCATATGTCTTCACCATTTTTACACAGTCTATGCGAATCATATATGAATTTCTGATCACAACTTGAATGTCTACGTGTTAAATTATTTGATAATCTTACATTTTACTACAAAATAATTTCTTGATTTTGAGATTATAATCCATAAAAATTAAGTAGTGTTCTTTTGTCTATCTATCTCGCTCTACTATGATGAAATTTATTTAGGGAGAAAAGAGAGTGTGAACATAGATCAAAAATTATACTTTTTCGAATTATAGCAATTTTCGGAATACCAGCTCATGACCGAAGATATTTCCCATAAAAGTGGGTAATTTTGTATGAGCTACTTTTGACCATTTATGCAGTAAAATTAACGCAATTAAATTTTGATTTGCAGTTTTCATAAGGATGCTGTCCTTCATCGTGTATGGATTCCTGCAACTGGACGACAAAATTAATTAAATAAAAAAATGCATAATTCATTAATTAAATTGTAAGTGGTGCCAAAATGTTGAATCTCAATGTTATTCACACATATGTTTTATATACCATAAAGCTATAAATACATTATTACTTTGTTTTATTTTAAGTGCACACTATGAAATATTATAGGTACGAAAGTTTGTATGAGTTTGTTACTCATACAAACCTTCAAGTCACTCAACGCCGAAGTTTTCAACGAAATTTCGCATATAGATTCCGTAGGACCTGGTATAATACATTGGCTACCTTTATTGCGAGATATTGAGTATTATCGGGGGACTACGATATAACTATTCGACGCGGTTAAGTCCACAGGCGCAAGCTAGTTATCCAATAGTACCATGGGTTAAGTTATACATTTATTATGCCATAGTTTTAAACTCTACCAAAAAAATATTCTGTACATTTTCAGTTAGTTTTAGAATCATGGTAATTTTCTAAAACTAGCTGACCTGGTTTCTCTGCCATTAAAGCGGACCGTTCAATCTGTAGCGAAAAATTCAAAATTTAACAGTCTGTCTATTTGTTGCGAGTTCGAATAACATTTGTAGGTATTTAATTTACTCAAATCAGAGATCCTTTATAGAGTATTTCATATATTTATCTAGTAATCTGCAAAAACAGTTAAGAAACAATTATATATTTGTAAGTTATGATGCCAAAATACTGTAGGGTATAATTTCCGATTAGCGCAATTTAAAATCAATACACGTACTAAAGTTATCCGATCTATACATTAAATTTTGAATACCCCGATATAACAAATTGAACGGTCCAGTCCACCTTGAGCAAGTACCATGCAAATGTATTTTTTCAAATATTTCAAATATTTTTTCTAAAAGCTTCATTGTAATTTGGGTAATGTTATGGGACACTGGCAATTCTGCAATATTAGGTAATTATACTCTGTCTCTATCGGGTATACGCGCACAGCTACTCCACTATAGATATTCTTCCTCCTAGGGTATGTAGAACCACTCAAAGATAAATCATCACTTAAATACTTTTTTAAAGTAAGAATTGTTATAAAACTCTTTGGAAGAATATTATTGTTATGAGTTTCTTTTTAATCTTTATAAATCGCTACAAGAGCTGCTACTCTTGTAACGTATGCTTCCAGAAGTACATGTTGCTACTTTGTAGTGTAGGCTTCCAGAATAATAGTGTGAGCGAAGCGTTTCTGCTTCAGCTTACACAAAATGCTTTCGTATGTCCGGTTGTTCTCCTCTACAGGTCGCATTTCTCAACAATTTCTTGTGAAATTATGTGAGCAGGTTTGATAATTGCATAGAATTTTTTAGTCGATTCAGATTTAGGGTTTTTAAAAATGATGAAGTAATGCTTAGAAACTAAAGAAATCGCATACCTATCTACAATGTCAAATTTTTTTCAAAAATGTTACTTAACTTTTTTGTTGCCCTTATCAACATAACACTAATTTCTTTGGGCAGTCGTGTAAAAAACGCTGATTTCCGATGTCATATCAAATCACAAGGGAATTTCATCAGTTTTTGGAATAGGTATACCGAATGGTTTTTACTGCCCTATGCTGTAGACAACGTAAACCAACGTAAATAACCAATATTATTGGCTTTACATACAAACCCTATGAGTTTGTATTTTTTCGCTACTTTTTATCTTTAAATGGTGTTATGGGGAATAGTGTACGAATATATAAAAATTGGTAAACAAATAAATATCATACGCTCCTTGGTCGTTAGCCGGAATAAATGCGATCAGAGCGTCCCCGCTCTGGGGTGCGACGGAGTGGTGAGGCGCGCACACATACATACTTAAAGAATAACTTCTTTAAGTATGAGCGTATCCAGGTGATAGACCGACGGACAGTGGAGTCTTAGTAGTAGGGTCCAGTTTTTATCCATTAGGTACGGAACCCTATTAACAGCCATTTCGTAGTGTTCAACAATGTTACATAACTTTTAGTTACCTATTATATTAAATTATTAATATCCAACCAAATAGTACAATAAAAACAGAAAAGATCCCAGCACACTTGCTTGTGGGACTCAAAATCTATTTACTTTAAATTGTGATCGACTATTAATTTTATAAATATTAAGTATCTTTCCAATTTCTACGCATTCATTACGATTTGATAAGTAACTTTTAATCAAATTATTAGCCGTTCCTCTTATTCCGTATTTTTCAAGCTTATAAAGTAGTATATTATGGTCTACATAATCAAATGCCTTAGTCATGTCGAGAAAGATAGCTGTGACAGGTTTCCCTTCGTTTATGCAATATTTATCATTTTAATGAGATTAAAACATGCCATCGAAGTGCTACTATTATACGACATCCAAACTGATCTTCTTTTAATAAATAATGACTTGTTACATAGTCGTAGAGTTGTTTTAAGATTACTTTTTCGAGTATTTTTGACATAACTGGTATCAAAGTGACCGGACGGTAGTTGTTCATGTCTGTTGTGTCACCTTTCTTAAATAGAGGTTTGTCTATAGATTTTTTTAGAATATCTGTAAAAGTGCCTTCCTCGAGTGACATATTCACTAAGAAACTCAAAGGTTCACTTATCTAGTTAGCGCATTTCTTGAGCATTTTTGTATTTAATTCATCGATACTATTTCTATTCATTTATACTAAATTTGTGTTATTAAGAATTGGTTATTATTTTGCGTATTTTTATTGGGTCAGTTGGTTGTAAAAATATTGTATCATATATTTTAGTTTTCATAGTTTCATTAATCTTGTCAATTTTAAATTCAAAATTGTGATTGGTCAAATTTATATAAAAATTATTAAATATTTCGCTAATGTCAACTGGACTAGTATAAATTTTATTATCATATTCTATTCTTTCAATCTTATTTTTTATTTTTATGTCACCAATTTTGTCATTTATTATGTCCCATGCTGCTTTACATTTATTTTTCTTATTTTCTATATATTGTTTACTCTGTAGCTGTTGTGACTTATACAAACATTTTTTAAGAGATTGAGCATATTTTCTGTATGGACTTTTATTCTTTATTTTATTACATCCTGTTTGTTGATATTTCAATAAAGATACCTTTTTTACACAACATTTCCACAATCCTTTTGTTAGCCAAGGGTGTTTTACTATCTTATTTGAACTTTCAATTTAGGGAAACACAAATGAAAAAATAATGAATAAAGGCCATGAAATTCCTCAAAAGCTTAGTTGAGATTCGATTTGTCATATATATTAGCAAAAGATAGTGATGATATGTAATTACAAAACTTATTAATATTTTGTTTACTGAAGTCTCTTAATGTTTGGTGCCAATGAAATAATTGTAGTTTTTTATTTATTTTAACAATAAGAATTTGGCCCGTTTCATGATCTGAAAGGCCTAGGTTGTGAACTTCAGCTATTGTATTCTTTAAATTAGATGCGAACTGGTCGAGATACGCTAATTTTCTTGTTGGTGACTTTATATGTAATTCCATATTAAAGTTCTTTAGAATACATAAAAGTTTTATACATGCACTGCATGGTTTCAAAATGTTTTGATTCCAATCACCACATAATATACTTAATTTTTTGAAACCGATTTACAACTCTACTCAAAAGTATTTCAAGATTTTCAGGAAAAAAATGTGGTTTACTTTTAAATCTTCTATAGATACAGATAATAATTATTTTTTGATTTGTCAATTCTATTCCACAACATTCAAATCCATCACAAACTAGATCACTTACACAATTTAACACTTTATATTCCATGCAATTTTTTATTACTATACAAGACCCCCCACGTTTATAGTTTTACGAGAACAAGATGAGACTAACTTATATCCTGGTAGTTTTAGCAACTGCTCAGTACCTTTCTTTATAAAGGTCTCTGTAAGGCAAATAACATTTATATCCCTATTATTTTGAGAAAATTCCGTTATTGTAAAAATTAGATCTTAAGTTTTATCAATTGCCCCTGCTATATTTTGATGGAAAACTATCATATTATAGTTAAATACATTTTTAGGCACGAAAAAATGTCTCACAATGTTGAGTTGTAGATGGTGATATTTTGGGAAATTCTGCTTGTTATTTCTTCTTTAAAAAGTAGTACGGAATAGTACCCTTTTTATAGATGGGATTATTTTCAATAGTCTGGTTTATGAGCGGAAGAGATGGCCTAGCCTGAAAATGGTGTGGTTTTACACCTGCAGCTGACAGTTTTGGTTGGTGCTGAGTCTCAGTACCGTTTTCTATAGGGATATGGTTCTTGTAAATAAGTTTATTGTGATCTAAAAATTCAATCTCCACCTGCAATTGAAAAGTAAATTTTTTGATAAACTTTCGGTGGTTAACATTAAGAATAAACATCTTTACTGTCATTTGAATAAATTGACTCTTATTATTTTTTTGAACATGTATGTAGTCTTATTTTATTATTTAACATAATAATATATTCGTTAAAAAATGGGTTATTTTGAACTTTAATTACAAAAGTATGGACATGTCGCAAGAGATACTATATATTACTGAGATCGGATAGTAACTTGTAAGGTGTGTTCCGATTGCCAAAACGACTATGTATTCGCGTTTTAACGAGGTGACCAAGCTCTCACAAGAAGTGAGCATCTCGTCACATTTAGCCATGGGCTTAATTATACCAAAAACATTATGTGTATTGTGGCCTTTGTGCCTAAATTTATTGGACAGCTGACCGGCTAAACCGCGAACTTGTTCGTCACCTAATATATAGTTCTTGTTTAGTTTGTCTAGTTTCTAGTTAATGTTCTTGTTTTGGATACCTGTAGCGCCATCTGTCGAACTGTGTCCCTCCCAAGTTGTGCCAATTTTATGTCGTATTAATGATGCTGCATTCTTCTCCATCTCAACGGCAATAGCACGGTAATGATATCTATACAGAATTGTCAACTTCATAGAAACGGACGAAACGCGAGTTATACCTACGCACCTCGATCTCGGCTTGCGCTCGGTACGCAGACAGTCGCATCTGTGCCGCAGTGACGAATGGACGGTGTTTTATTTTTTTGAACAATAAACGCGCGATATTTTCACTTAAAATAAGTTTATGTACATATTACATATTAAATATGACGAGTAGGATAGATTGTGCTGTTATTGGTTGCATGAATTCGTCAAAAACGCATCCAGAGATAACTTGTTTTAGATAACCTGGAAACTGAAAGGTAATAAAAAATAATTTAAAAATAATTAATAAATAAAATAAAATAATTTTACTTACTAGTAAGTCGATTTATTTTATAGTCTACTTTTATAGTTGATGGTACATAATGTGTGTCTTTTTAATGTCTAAGTATTTCCTTTAATCCCCGAAAAAAATATGTCTCGATTAATAAAAAAAAGTGAATATAATAAAGGAAAGTGATTGACACGAGTGAAATAGGTAGTTATAAGCTATTATATTAGAATGCGGATTTTTATACTTTAACATTTATTGATAAAGCATTTCGTACGTCCGGTACGTCTCACAAATATTTTTCGGTCGTAAATTTTTAAGACTGATTTTTTTCAAATATAAACTTTGTTTTATTAAAAACCCTTTTTAATTAAATCTACCTACTAGTCAAAAAACAACACGCATTTTCAGTGAACACTTCCTGTATTATTATATAAAAAAAGTATATTTACAATCATAAAACTAAATGGAAACACAAAGTAGGCAAATGTAATTAAAATACTGGAGGCGGGTAGCCCTATCGCATGTTTACGTACAGCGCGGCTGTAGGTAGTTATTTCAACGACAGAGCCGAGTCAAGATACTGGGGCGCGTTCCTGCAAATATTGGTCGAGCTAGATTTGCTCCAAGGCACCTGGAACGACCTATAAAGTACCTTTCAAAATATGGAATTGACAGCGATTTTTTTAAGTGATAAAATATTGTCTACATTTTTATTAAATGGGGCTTATTACGTAATTAAGCGATGTTAACACAGTATGTCACTAATCCTTGGCTTAGCTTGTACAAAATCTATTATTTATTGTAGAATCTGTCACATTTGACAGCTAGCCAAGACTTGGCCGGTTCAAAAGGTAATTAAATTTTGGCCAGGCCGAGCAAAATTTGGTCTGACAGGTCGCCCGGAACGGGTATGATCAAATGTTGTCAGGACCAAATTAAGTTCGATTAGAGTGCTGGAACAGCGTGTATCCGCGTTTAGACCAAAATTTGTCTTGGCCGAAGGCTAGCAGGAACGCACCCCTGTATAGATAACATTACCGTGGCAATATAGTGTTTTGAAACTGCTCATTCAAGTATCCGGTATGTTACTTTTCTCTATGATTCAAGGTGAGCTTATTGACGGTTTTTGTGGTGTATCAGAGAGGCAAACAATCCTAGGGTTATTGATGGGTGAAAGACGGCATATTTTCATACGGATACTCGTTAGCCTTTTCAAAGTTGAGTTGCAGCTTTCTGACATTGCGTAGTTGGAGTACTCGGAACTGAGCCGGTGGAAATATTCTTTAGAAATTGTATGTGTCTGTTTTTCTCCGTGACTTCTTTCTGGAGCTGCATATTTTCAAGACTGAGATTGCTTACTTCCTCATGAGCAATAGCATTTTCTGATCGTAAAATTTCAATATCGTGTTTTAGCTGTACGACCACCGCTACACTGTCTTCCAATCCAAAGACAGATCAAGTCCTCCAGAATGGGAGGAACTCAGAAAAGTGTCTTCCCACGTTATATCTGACACATCCATATCTGATTTATCTGATTTTGGTCTAGGTTTCCTTGTGGTGACATTATTGTGAGCCATATTTAAAATTAAAAATATATTATATAACGCCGTCTACAGTGATCACCTTGTGAAGTAGTCGCTTTGCGATTTTTAAAGCAAAGCAAATCCTAATGCAATTGTAAAATCTTTTACAAGTTTCCTGTTAGATAGCGTTAATTCAACTGGTGACAGTTATATGTACCTACTTTGTGAATCAAGCGCACATATGAAGTGTTTTTCTGTGAGTCTGTTAGATGGAGTTACTTTCATGGAACTTATATTATAACGGTTACAAATCTCGATTTTGTAAAAATAATCCAATTTAAGGAATGTTATTGGTAAAAATAATTACTTCATTTACTCACTATAAACATATTCCAAATGGTTTTCATTAATATTTGTTGATCCCTTGGGTATATTCGTCAAAATAGTCTTCTTTACATCGTCATATTTGTGGCATGAGTTATTTAAAGTTCACTCACTTACATAACTTGATAACACTTGTGCCAATGAGTTGGGTTATAAACTCTGTTATTTATCTATTTTTAGTGTAGAATTTATCACTTTTGTATTTTTAATGAATTTTTATCTAGAGAACCACTGAATCACTTGTTTACTTGAATAGCGCCCTCTGTCGAATGCAGATGTAATGCAGATTTTAATAGTTCCAGCTCTTACTACTAATATGTGCTAAGATGTTTAGTAATAGATATTTTTTCAGGTAGTTGTATAATAAACAGTTCTGAATCAGCCTAAAAAATATTTTTCTTTACATATAGCTGGCACAGAATATGGCTAACTGAACAGCAAACATTTTTACCAAACATGTGTTAATTGACACAAATATTATTATTGTAAAATTAATAATAAATATTAAAAATAACGCCTTATCAACGCATGTGGTAACAATGTAACTATTACTTTTTTTGTTCATTTGTATAAAACTCCATCGTTTATATACATTCAAAGGAAATGACAATACAGCTACGGCATGAAATTTCAGGGGCTATGTCTATTTAATATTATATAATATCCACATTTGTGCTATAGAAATCCAAATAATACCATAAATCAACGTTTAAATTAAGTCATCTTGAGAGAGCTGTTTCAAAACGTTTTTTTGCCATTTCAGATAAGGATTTGTCACGCAGAAAAGGTATTTTATTTGTAAAAGATAACTAAAAAAAAATAAAAAAATAACTAAAATAACTAAAAACGCAGAAAATGATAATTGATAAAAGAAATAGAAAAAAGTGCAAACTATGCTTCTTTCAATACAAATAAAATAGTTCAGTTGCAAGATAAGATTATCAAACTACCTAAACTGAAAAACTTTTTGAAAGAATTCTAATGGGTACCGTTATTAAATTAGTGCGTCAAAACTCTAGATTGTATGATTGAGATTAATTGAAATACAAATAATAATAATTGTTAACAGCTGATGATCCAAAATTTATCGCGCTAGTGCAACTTAATCGCAGTATTTTTACTGTCGTAAAGGTATTACAAAATTAGTACTAATATAGAAAACTATTGATTACTATGACAAATTAAAAACAAATACCGTAGAGATACTTTGCTCTAGCGCTTAAGTACATAACACTTTGGAACTATAACTAACAGACCTCAATATTGTGCTTTTCGATATTATGAATATATTTAAATAATTTTGAGCTCTGTTTTCTATTTAGGCTCTGTTCAGACGACGCCGCGCGCGCGCCGCAAGCCCCGCGGCGCGAGGGCGGCGTGTGCGCGGCGCGGCCGCGCGGCGCGCCGCGCCTGCGCCGCGAGTACTGTTCCCACGACGCCGCGCGCGCGCCGCAAGACCCGCGGCGCGAGGGCGGCGAGCGCGCGGCGCGGCGCGCGGCGTGGAGGCGGCGCGCCCGCGACCGCGCGCGCGACTGAAAGTCGGCCGATGCCACTTTGTAGTTTTAGGTATATTGCAACGTTTCGGTTGATGTGATATGAACCGAAACGTCCACTGTTGTACAAGGCCTTCGCATAATACATTTTCAGTTCTTCAGAAGGCGCTGCAACTTCTGGTACCATTTCCATAATCGCCATTTACGACACCCACGGGAATAAATGGGGGGTTGACATTCTAATACGGCAACCCCACCGGGTAATTTCAAACTATTTCTAAAAAAAAAATTATTAAAAAAATAATTAAACAGAAAATGGAATTTCACACTTTTGGGTGCTGAGGTCGTCAACACCCAAAAGTGTGTAATAACTTGTTGAAGTCGGTACCATGGTAGTTCAAATATACCTATTATCACATTATTGTGCGCATGGTACCGACTTCGACTAGTTATTTCACACTTTAAAGTGTTGAATTCGGTTCCATTTTTTGTTTGAATTTTTTTTACCCTATTTAGTGACTCTTGTTACTTACGGGATCGGTTTTCATTCACTGTCAATGACCATATCATCAATATACGAAAACACTTTTCAGTTATTGGAATGTAACTCAAAAACGGCTTGACCGATTTGATGAAATTTAAATGGGACCACACGGGGTGCACCGTGCACCAGCTTTCAAATACAAAAAGAATCATCAAAATTGTTTCACCAAGTCGAATCGAAAGTAATGAGGTAAGTAACAAACAAAAAAAAACATTCGAATTGAGTATCTCCTCTTTTGTTGAAGTCGGTTAAAATATAAACTTTTTAATAGACCACCAACATCTTTTATGTACTTAATACGCATTTAGGTACTTATTCGTTGTGTCATGCATGTGTGTGTATATTAGGTATACACATTATATAATAATACAGTATAGGTATAAATGTATAGGTACCTATCCGACAATTAAAAACCGGGCTTTAGTTAACTTTTTAGTTCTATTTGATTAAATACGTAGGTACTAAGGAGACAGCACCGTTTCCCAAAATAAGGGATCGATTGTCTTTCTTTGTCAACGACTATATCATCAAGGAAAATGTTTTTTGATATTGGAGTGTAACTCAAAAACGGCTTAACCGATTTTGATAGTATAACAATAATAAAAAGAAATATACACTCGAATTGAGAACCTCCTCCTTTTTTGGAAGTCGGTTAAAATAACAAAAACATGTTTCTGTAAACTACGTTCATTATATTGATTAAAAACACTCATTTATATTTTTGCCATAGATGGTGCGTAAACTCATTTATAAATCCAGTTTATTATAAAAAAACTCGCATCTGGATATGGTATATTAATTAGATCTATCGTTTCCCGTTTGAATCCTTTTTGTAGGACTAATAATTATAAAGTTCAGTATACTTTGCATTTACCATCGTGAATTTTGGGAAGCGGTGCTCTCTCACCGTATTTTAAATTGTTAATTATTGGAGACATAAAATTACACATTTTGGGTTCACCCAATATTACGTTGTAGGGAATAAAATAAGAAGAGATAAGTACGAGATACCTACGTATTTACACTAATGAATTGTATGCCCATTTTCGAATAAATATGAACACCTTCAATTATTAACTATTCATAAAGAGAAGTTGAACCGCCGAAACTCGCTATGGAGATGCAGTTACTATTTCTTCTGCAAGTAGTGAAGCAGTGTTGGCTCAGTAGCATTGGCTATGGATGGCCGCGCAGCAGGTACCTACATGGTTTGAATCCCGCCACGGGCTTGAGCTTCACCGCATGGTAGAAGGGCATTTTGCGAACGCCCGCCTGGTTAGCGACCACCCTCAAGTAGTAAATCTGTTGACAAGCACCTGGCGGTGTGTTCCGGCAGCTGTCCTTGAGAGCCAGTAATTCTAGGTTAAGCCTTGTTAACACCTTCGATCACATCAACACTTACAATCAAGTAAGATTGTGGTGAAAGGCTTACCTATCAGCAAAAAAAGGCGTTATAAATACCTACAGTTTACCTAGTCATTGGTAGGTAAGTATTATTTATGTAGTTTATTTATAGGTAAGTACTTATCAGCTTTTTTATTTATTACTAGCTTTCCGGGCGCGGCTCCGCCCGCGCGTATGTCGGTTATCGCGCGAAAACATTAATCTCTTTAAGCGCAGTCGGATAAAAACTATCCTATGTTTTTCCCGGGTCTCAAACTATCTCCATACCAAATTTCATTCAAATCGGTCCAGTAGTTTCGCCGTGAAAGCGTAACAGACAGACAGACAGACAGACAGACAGACAGACAGACAGACAGAGTTACTTTCGCATTTATAATATTAGTACTGATTAAATAGTTCAGTACCTACGTATTTTATCAAATAGAAATAAAAAGTTAACTAAGGCCCGGTTTTTAATCATCAGATAGGTACCTAGTTATTATTACTATCAATAATTAATGTATTATAATATAATGTATATAATATGCAGTTATGCACACACAACGAATACCTAAATGCGTATTACATGAACGATGTTGGTGGTCTTTTAGAAAATTTAAATTGTAACTGACTTCAAAAAAGAGGAGTTTCTAAATTCGACCGTTAATTTTTTTGTTTGTTACATCATTACTTTCGACTTGGTGAACCAATTTTGATGATCTTTTTGTATTTGAAAGCTGGTGCACTCCGTGTGGTCCCATTTAAATTTCATCAAATAGGTCAAGCCGTTTTTTAATAACTGAAAAAAGTTTTCCTATCTTGATTAGATTATAGTCATTGACAGTGAATGACAACCGATCCCGGTAAGTAACAAGAGTCACTAAAAAGGGTGTTTTTTATTAGGAAATTTAACCGACTTCAACACTAAAACTGTGAAATAACTTGTCGAAGTCGGTACTATGCACAAAATATTGCGATAGGGTACTTTTGAGCTATCATGGTACCGACTTCAACAGGTTATTTCACACCTTTGAATGTTGAAGTCGTAATTTTTTTTTAAATTTAGTATGGTTAACATTTTATCAGTCTGATATTTTTATTTGATTGTTGAAAACGTAGGTAGGTAGGTATAGGATTGGTATTTTACTAGCACATTTATGTTGTACTTAAAACATATCTCCAAGTGGCTTTAGTGCGCCCCCCCCCCCCCACTCACCCCCCGGGGCGCATAGCAAGCAAATTGTTATATTTTAGGTATTAATGGATGGAGCACAAAATTTTATGCCCCGGGCGGTAATTGAACCCGCATCCTCCAATTTCGCGCCGGATTTGTAAAATATGATTTTCGCATAGCACGCGATAGTGCTTGTATTCATATTAATAAGTAATTTGTTGCCTGATACCTACGTTGGTTTTCTCAAGCGAAGTTTTAGGAACGCATTTTAAATAGTTAGGTAATGTATCCAATGATGGTGCGTAAACTACTTATAAACTCGACTAATTACAAAAAACCTAACAAGTTAATATAGCGTATTATTAGACCTATCGTTTCCAGTTTCAATCCTTTTTTTTGGACTTATAATTACAAAGTTTCGTATAACACTGCATTTACCATAGCGGGGGCTGGACGGAGACAGAGCACCCGTTTCCCAAAATTTGCGATGGTAAACGCAAAGTATATTAAACTTTATAATTATTAGTCCAACCAAAAGGATTCAAAGTGGAAATGATAGATATATTAATATACTATATCCAGATGCGAGTTTTTTTATAATTAACTGGATTAATAAACAAGTTTACGCACCATCTAATGGGAAAAAAAGAAATGAATTAACTATTTTAAATGAGTGTTTCTGAACGTTGTTTACAGTAATTTATTTTGATATTTTTAATAATCGTTTATAAAACGCCGCAGAAAAAGACTTTACCGGTATAGTGACAATCCAAAAAATAATTAATTAGGTATTTTCTAACCCTACATGGCATAGGCAGCATAGCATCTAGATAGATAGATAGATAGAAAATTATTTATTTGCATTACTTAAAAATAACATTACAAAGAGACAAAAAATAATCGTATACAAAGGTACGGTCTTATTGCATAAGCAAATTATTCTAGACAACCGATCTGAGAAAAAAAAAAGGTCTCTCGCAAAAGGTTAGCCAGGTTAGCAGTTAACAAATTAAACATTACTTATATAATTGTTAGTCTGAGGTCAGAATGTTCGAGTAAGTTCCGGTTTTACTACCCAAAACATATTTAATAAATAAAACACTATCTTTAGACCGATAGCACAATAGACATATTATATACAGTAGTTCGACTCCGCGGTATCCTGGAATTCAATGACAAATGACGATCAGAGCTCTAGGGTTACTATTATCGAAATATTAGAAAATTTTCATTTTTTTAAAGAAAACACAGTATTTTCGTCGGTGCGACAACTCCATTACAACGGTCGCGAGTACTTATGTAGGTATATACAATTTTACTGAGAAAATAAATTTAATTCCAGTCCTTTCACCCAACGATAGTCGTCAGTTGTTGTGTATAGGTAAAAATATAATTATATATATTATCTACTTATTTGAGAGAACACAAGCGCGCGCAGAATAGATTAATAAAACGCCATTGTCTTTGGTAATATAGTAAGGCCACCAGATAACGAGGTTATTGTATGATTATTTGCCTTTAAAACTCCTTGGGTTCTTATTTCTATTAAAATGATGAAAAGATTACAACCTCTATAGTGTCAATCTGCTGACAGCTTATTAAAACTAAACTGTAAGTAAACACCGCAGTAAAGCATGTGAACAATCAGTCTAGTTGTATCTTTTTGTACCTCCTCGATGTAGGGAAGGCCGCACGGCTGATCACGTGACTGAATTCGGGTAATTTCTTCGTAGTTAAACTACTGCTTAAAAAGCTCCATGTATCTATTGTGCCGATAGCGCTAGGTTTTTAGGTTTCAAAAATATTAAAGTTGATTGTGTTTTGGATATAGTTTCCTGACCATTTGCCAAACCTAATACTTACAGTAGTTTGTGTCATGTTAGGTGCTTGCTTAGGTAGAAATTTAGGTATTTGTCTTTGCGAACATTATCCGACGACAATAAAATTCAAGTTGAAAATTTGTCTTTCATGATAATAATAAAATAGTATTAAATGTACATATGTATTTTGTGTCATTTCTGTCCACGGGAATACTGATATTTAACCAGTACCTAGGTACTATGGTGCCTAAACGGTTTTCAAAGAATATTATAATAGGTCAAATGGGTGTTACTAGTTTCAGTTCACTGGTATCCGTTGTACCTACATAACGTTTTGTGTCGAAGTCATCCATGGCATTAGAAAATATATATATATTTATTCTAGAACACCCCGTAAAAGCCACAAAAGAAAATACAAGTTATTAGATTTTACGTCTTAAATATTATCAATTATCATAGATTAAAGAAACACTATGCTGAATTTGTGTCGTTTATATCCATGGAATATTATTCGTACCTACCGCAATCGTACCTACAGAACGAACGTACCTATGTGCTTATTTATGCAGCGTGTTTATTTTTGGTGTTTAATTGCCATGCATGGAAATTAGGTACACAAATTTACAGTGTCTATTTTCCATGCAAATTTACAGTGTCTATTAAATATGTAAACCCTAATGATTTTAATATATTTTTGAGGCGTTGGTAGCATAAAAAACCAAAATTTTTAAAAATCCAATAATTCCATGGTCTAAAACGGCACAAAATTATTTATTGGCCATATTTAGGTGATCCGATGAAGTTAATATTTACCATTTCAATTGTATTTTTTTTTATATTGTTCTAACATACTGTCCGTTTGTTTGTTTGCACTGGATGAAAATGACACAAACTGGTTTTGCACACTACGCAAGCTATCTTAGATACGATGCCATTATATTTTTAAACTATAAAATAATATTGGAAGTTTTGATTTGAATTAAACAAATGAGCCACAAATCATTGAATTGCTGAAAATGCAAGTGACAGATGTGGCACAAAACGCAATAATAAGCTTTATAGGTACGACTGTATCCACATGCAAGAAATTAGCAACTTTAGAATTTTTTAAACTTATGATCCCAAAATAGCCTAGCGCTATCGGACTACTTTGCGTTTCACAGTCATCGATTTAGCCTATCCATTGGTTTTAACCTTGAAACGCACTGCAAATTAACTGTCATTTTTATCATTCACTTATTTTATGTGTTGCATAGCAACCCGAAACTTAATTACGACATTCTGAAACGGGCCCTGAATAGTTAGTCAAGTGGTAAAGCACAATAGATACCGCGTATATGGATGCTTATTTTCGCTTTACGATTCAAGTAAGCGTGGCGCAGTGGCGGCTAAAGAGACTGGGAATCCAAAGCCTATAGTTCGAATCTGTTGACCGCCATGTAATCTTTTGGCAAAAAAATTTTTAATGACTGGTTTCTCTTTTATTGTTTTTGCTCAATAACTTAATAATAAAATAAATATGAATATATTGGGCTGGTCTTATTCTGTGGGGGCGAAGTACAAATTTCGACCGAGCATTCATTGTACAAAAAAATGCATACGAGCACTTTGTGAAGTTGGTCCTATTATGGAGTCATGTAAACCACTTTTTGGCCAGTTAAAAGTGTTTCCCCTTCCATGTCAGTATACTTTTGATATATCGTGCTTTGTAAAACAACACAGCTACCTTTATAATACATCGAGTGAAATTTAGTCTCGAAATACCAGAAATAGTGATAGATTGGTAAATAAGTATGCTCGTAAGTCGGTACGCTATCAGAAAAAAATTGTTATTCTATGTCAATCAAAATATATAATAAATTATCACAATATATTAAACAATTGCCTTTGCACAAATTTAAGAATGAACTAAAAATCTGGTTGCTGCATCATTCTTTCTACTCTCTTGATGAATATTTTATTTTTAAGACGAATGGTTAGTTTTATTCGATTAGATTTAAGAAACCTGTTTACCATAAGAATAAATACTTACCTACCTACCTACTTCTAGAAATTACATTTTTAGTATACGTTTTTGCATGCCAGTAATTTGGTAAAATGTGCTAGATCTCAAATTGATTTACTTACTTTTAACAACATTATTGTACTCACATTTGAAGCAAATAAATGATATTTTATTTTATTCTATTGCGAACCCGTGACTTAAATAAAACTTGCCTATTAAAATTCAATCCGGTAATAATGATATATTTCGGAACAGCGACTGCATTGTCTTCAACACTTTTGAGCACTCATTGCTGCTGACGTATTGGCAATATGGATGATACACGCTTAGCAAACGTCAATGTATGGCGTGAGGCCAACAGAATCCCGCCTCGTATACAGCGTCCAAAAGGTCGTAGGCGCCATGAAATCGGCGGCGGTTACACGTTTTAGTCGAAACGTGCCGGTTATTTCATTGAACGTTATTAACGATATAACGGCATATCTTATAACAATACTAGCTTTCCGGCCGCGGCTCCGCCCGCGTGTATGTCGTTTATCGCATAAAACCATTAACCTCCTTATACGCAGTTGGATAAAAAACTATCCCACGTCCTTCCCCGGGTCTTGAGCTATTTCCATACCAAATTTCATCCAAATCGGTCCTGTACTTAAAGTTTATTCGTTGCATACAAAAATACAAATCTTTCCTCTTGTAAACACAAATGTCATCATAAAACAACCACTGCAATGTGTAGGTACCTATTTATTTAATTCACAGGATTTATGCAGTTTTACCACAGAAATACGATTTTTTTCCAAAATATCTACCTACGTAGTCGCAGTGTAAATAACTGCTTTTTTCAGCTAGTTGCCGAGGGTAGATTTTTTTATTTTATTCAGGTGACAGGCTTTGACCACTTCACCTGATGGTAAGTGATGATGTGGTCGAAAATGTTTTTTAGAGTAACTTAGAATTACTGACTCTCACGCAAGGATAGCTTTCGTAACACACAGGAGCTTGGCGACAGATTTTCTACTTCAAGGGGGCAGCTAGCCAGGCGGACATTCGCGAAATGCCCTACCACCATGCTACAACGACCGCCATGTCGGGAGCGATCGAGACGGCTTCTAATTTCTATCAGGCATTAAAAAAAACTTTATTGGTACAAATTTTTGTAACCTCTCTTAGTTTGAAATAGGTGCTACTCATGTCATTATTATTAATTAATGTTGTTGAAAATCAACTATTTTTTGTTTTCCTTATATATGAAGTGAAAAGTAGAGTGCTTAACACGGCTGAGTCATCAAATCCTACTTGGACTGTTATAGCGCTTAGTAGATAGTCTAAATACCTCGTATGGGAATTGATTCTTTCGATCCTTGTACTATAACAATCTACTATTCTATACACAGTAGGTACCTACCTATCATGGTTTGCGCCCTGCCCACCGCCGCGCGCCCGCGCCGCCGCGCGCCGGCTCAAACTTCATCATATTGTGGAGATTGTGAAAGGGCATTTTCCGAATTCTCGACTAGCTAGCTACCACCCACAAGAGATAATCACCTAAAAGTGTTTTCTGATAGCACTCATTGAGATCAGTATAGACGCCCATCACCCTGAGACATACAAAAATATGTCTCAGGGTGATGGGCGCAGTGCATGTTATAATATGCAGAATTTACTGCTTAACATCAGGTGGACGTCTTGCATGTTCAGTCACAATACTCACAATCCAATAAAAGAAGGTTCTTGGCGACAGATTTTCTACATGATGGTGGTGGCTAGGCTACCCAGGCGGGCATTAGCAAAATGCCCTACTACCAAACTGAAACGACTGCCATCCAAGACAACAACCGGGACCGACGACGACCCTCTACCTGCAATACCTATGATAAATACCTACCTATCTTTTAAAAACAATTGGTTACATTCCTCCTTTCATATATAATATCATTGGTTACATTTAAACTAGGTATACCTAGGTACAAAGACGTCCAAATTTGATCTATATATAGCTAGGTACAATAGCAAGAAAATAAGTTGGTACCTCTACCTACCTACATAGGTGTACCTATACTAAGTAAGAAATCGTCTCCCAACGAGTTCGACCAATTTTATTATGTTTTGTCTTCGATTCGACTTCAATCGTTGCTATGAAACGCAACATAAAACTTGCACCACCGATTCGTCGTTCCATACAGTCTCGCTCTCGCCGACGCGAGAGACGGGTCGTAATGACAAATCGTACACCGACGCCGCGCCGCGCGACCGCGCCGCGCGCTCGCCGCCCTCGCGCCGCGGGTCTTGCGGCGCGCGCGCGGCGTCGTGGGAACAGTACTCGCGGCGCAGGCGCGGCGCGCCGCGCGGCCGCGCCGCGCACACGCCGCCCTCGCGCCGCGGGGCTTGCGGCGCGCGCGCGGCGTCGTCTGAACAGAGCCTAAATGATTGCCTCCTTGTAGAAAACAGAGCTCACAATATTTTCATGTGTAAAATTTGTAGGTAATAGATTAAGTAAAATTATTTATTTATTTTTGTGTTGCTTTTCTTTTTATTTAACTTATCCTAATTAAAATATATTTTTAATTATAATTAAACGACTTCAATCCTTATATATATATATAAAGAGTTTGAAATAAACTTTAAACTATATTTTGAATACCTTAATATATTTGTATGAGAAATTTGTTTCTATTTTATATTGTGTTAAATTCAGAATGAAATATTACATATTCCTACCATTTTTGTCTAAATCGTTTATAATGGAATCGATTTCATTGTAATCGTTTTTACGGTAGCAAACTCACAAAATATACCATTACTGTTATGTTGGCAATGCTATTTTCACAATCAAGGCGTCAACTTACAAAAAATGTGCTTAATTAATTACTTAAAGATCACCTACGTTTACGGTTTGGTAAGTTTTTTTTTTTTTTTTTTTTAATGCCTGATAGGTTAACCTTTGACCACTATCTCACCTGATGGTAAGTGATGATGTGGTCGAGGATGTTGTTCAGGCTAACCTAGAGTTACTGGCTCTCAACACACCGTTAGGTGCTTGGCAACAGATTTTCAACTTGAGGGTGGTAGCTAGCCAGGCGGGCATTCGCAAAGTGCCCTACCACCATGCTGTAACGACTGCTATCCTAAGACAACAACCGGGACCGACGGCTTAACGTGCCCTCCGAAGCACGGAAGCGCTCAGTAGTAATGTCACCAGCGCAGCGGTCACCCATCCAACTCATGACCGCGGCGGACGTTGCTTTACTTTGCTGATCGATTCAGAATGGCTAAGCAAACTTGGCTACGAGCGCTTCAAGAAAGTTAAAGGCTTCTAGCAAGTTCAACTAATTATCTTGCTCCATAATATAATTCTAAGGTTTTTTTAAGTCTACTCCATGTAGTGGACGAATACTAAAGGTGAACATCGAACCAGCAAACCAAGTTAAAAAATCATATTGACTCGCTTTATCACCAACAGATAACATTATCTTGCAGAGCCTTAGTGCTGGCATAAGTATAAAATGCAGTTTGGCGACGCGAACTACGCCTCTATTGAAATAAAATATTTGTAGCGGTAAACGTTTTATAGGGACGGGGGTTTGCGGGTTTGCGGTGTAGTGCGGGGTGAGGACGTTGACCTCGGTCGGGTTTACGAGTGCATTTGCACAGTGACACCCCCCTCCCTCGAGCCTCGCTCCTTTCCCTACCCCTTTCGACCCATGCGTGCACGCAGTGACCGATTTAACTCATCGTCAACGCAAAAACCGTCCGAGGTTTGATTGATAAGTACTTATGACCAAGAGTCGACGACGAAGCGAGACGCGAGCGACTTGCGTCGTTCTGGCCGCATTGCTCGTTGTGTATTAGCAGGTTGATGGACCTGTTCCAGTGCAGTGAATTTGTTATTGCGCTTAATCGATTTTTGATGTTTTATAAAGTTAAAACAATGTCTCGACTACTCTTACTAATCGAACCCACGTCCACCGATCTTACTCACCTATTGAGGATCGACTAAGTGGAAATTTGTAGTAGTCTTCATCTGATCAAAAGAAGATACAATTAGAGCACGAAATTTCGGCTAAGTAGTCTGTACTGTTTGTAACAGCATTTATAACTATGTACGAGTATATCATCTATTTGTATTTCGCAATGCTGACTCGGCATCAAAATATATAAATCTTTTTCTTCTCAACCTAACTAGCGATCTTAAGGGACTGCAAATATCTCGTTTGCTACGGGAATTAACTGGTAAAATAAGAAATAAACTATTTGAAGATTTGGAGTTATACTGAATAAGTATTCATCTATCTATTACCTAAAACTTATTTTGTAATTTATTATCCTTAATTATTTTTCTTAGCTGAATAAAATCTTCCATATTATTATCAATATGCTTACTAATGATTCTAAATATAATATTTGAAATAGAGTCCAGCAGGTACTCTTCCTCACTGCTACACCCATCTTCAATGAGATTATCCACGGCTTCTGATCTGATAGAGGTTTTTGAGGTTCAGCGCGGCCGCTTGATCCACTAGTACTTACCTACAGAACAGTGTTAAATTAATATTATGCGCGATTTCCGTGATCTTAAGATAAATTTATCTATGACTAGGTACATTTTCTGGCTTATTAATATAGGGACAGTGCAATACATTCCTGTTGGATCTCATAAAAGGCAATTTAAAGGGAAATAATGCGCCGAATGAGTACATAGGGTAGGTTATTTTTATTTATCCCAGCTCACGTTGAAGCGAGTAGGGTATTGCTGAACATTGGGCGTAAAAAAGTACCTTGTTGGCCGCGATGCCTTAAAATGTAGCGGTTTAGGTACGAGATGCAGATAATGTATTTCTACTAAAGTACCACATAATTATCTATTAGATAATTTATGCTATCATGTTATATATACCCAACTATATATTAAAATAAAGAGAGTATTTATTCAGCTTTTACGTGTCGACCCTGCCTCGAGCGTTGAATTGACACCGCGATTATAAGGACTTGTGCTTCAGAAAACATCGAAGCACGGCTTCGCACGGGTATTTAACAAAAATAAATATAAAAAAAATCAAGTTTTTGAAAATTCTATACCCTATGGTCATCGGGATGATGTAGGATTCTAATGATGAAAGAATTTTTGAAATCGGTCTAGCAGTTTTTAGGGTTCCGTACCCAAAGGGTAAAACGGGCCCCTATTACTGAGACTTCGCTGTCCGTCCGTCCGTCCGTCCGCCCGTCTGTCACCAGGCTGTATCTCAAGAACGGTGATAGCAAGACATTTTTCACACAGACAATTTTCACAGATGATGTATTTCTGTTGCCGGTATAACAACAAATACAAAAAGTTGTCCAAGTGCATCGAGAAAATTCTCGTTGTCCAAGTGCGAGTCGGACTCGGGCATGTTTAAACAAAAAAAGGTTAAAATATAATAGTCTAATGTTGTATATCTAATGGTACGGAACCCTTAATGCGCGAGTCCGACTCGCACTTGGCCGATTTTTTTTGTTCAGTTTATTCATTACATACAAAAATACAAATCTTTCCTCTTTATAGGGTCAGTTCGCCAGTTTTCGACCAATTAGTGGAGTTGCCAAATTCGGCAAGCAAAAAGTAAGGAATTTAGTATTATTTATTTTTTGAAAAATTTAGAGTGTACTTTGTATATACCTTATTCTCAGTAATTGTCAAGAATCTAAAATTCCAACTAAGATTTGTTTTGTAATAAAATTAAGAAACTCAAACAACCATTTTCCCTAGTTTTCTACCAAAAAATCTAGTTTTCGTCCACATGCGGAGTAGTTTTCGACCAACAATAAATTCAGTTTCAGGGCGGTAAAACTTTATATTTATTATAACTAGTTCAATCACTTATATTTTTTAAAGCTGTATTAAAATAACACAAACTAAGAAACACTTTCTGTATAAAACATTATCATAAAGAATTGGTCGAAAACCGTTCCAACTCGACAATATTCAACCACTATTTTTTTATTGTAAATATTGTGCATCGTTTAATATAATTTAGGAAAATATAACTTTACTTTTAAATAATAAATATTTTATACATTTTAGAGGTATTTTTTTAATTAACAAAACACTGGTCGAAAACTAGAATGTCATCTAGTCTATTTCCAGTTTTCGTCCTCAAGTGATTTTTAACGATATTTTTTACAATATAAATTATGTGGACGCGAATTGGCTATGAAAATATTCACGGGTATAGGGTTCAAATTGCTAAATGACATATATTTATTTTTAAAGGTACTTGAGTAATGCAAACTGGACATGTCTTACACAGATCTCGACCACCTGGCCGATAACTGTGCGTATTTGAAAAAAGACGGACCAATTCTCGTCCTCTTAATTAAATTGGTAAAACAATAAAAAAATATAGTAAAGTATAAGTATTCTCATTTTATGTACCATAAATGACATGGGAAATCAACAAACGACATTAAATTTACAATACGACAACTTAATACATACCGTGAAAGTTGCGGCACTCTGCTATTTTTTTTACACAATTTGACGCGTCTACACTCGGCCGTTGTAAACCACAGGCTGATTTGGCTTTCTTAAATATATCACCCACACAAGTCACCTAGTTTATGTGTGCATATGTTCATATGATATTCTAGTTTCTGTAAGAACTACGTTTATCGGTGTATGTGTCTCGGTTAATCTATTTAGCGTAATTTTACAACAATGAACCATCAAATGGTCGAAGACAGGCACTGGTCGGCTAACTGGCGCATTCACCCTAATATAAGTGTAGATGAATTTTAAATTTTAATATTGTAACTACGATTTTGTGTTGCTGCACCCGTGAATAGCTATATAAACATGGAGAAACCACAATCTAAAGAGGTGATCACCGCTAAAACGTGGCTGGTAGTATAAATCACTATTGTCGTAACAGGAGTATTGTCGTAAGTATCATCTGTTCACAACAAATATATTGGTTTTGATCTTTATACTTATGATACGACACGAGTTACGAAATAGCACTAAGGTTCAATTATATCATATTAAGAATTGAAATAAACGAACCATACTTACTAACAATGTCATTAACAACAATGAATTATAATGTGCACTGCGGACTTTTTCTGAAATAAATGGTTTTTATTTATTTTATTCTTTGTAGTAAGCCATTGACCTATATCCTGATATACCTATAACGATTCCATCTTCTACAGTGTACTTTGATTGACAATATTTTTTTTTCTATATCCACTCATAGAGATATACTGTCTCCATTAGCAAGTGCCTCAGTTCTGTTTGCAGCGTTGGAAACATAAGGGCAAGACAGTAGTCAAAATAATTTCTAATTCGGGCGGAGCTAAAAGAAATAGGCGTAAACTTTTAACTCATAAAAATATTCAGTCGCACGGCGGCACTAGTCGCCGTACCACGGATAGCATCGCTTAAATTGTAGAGTTTCGTGTGCTATTAGAAGCGGCAGAACAGAAGTGTACGTAACAACATTTTATCTGCAGTTACTGCGAACCAATACGGTAAAAAATATCATCGCTTGTAAGTATAGAAATATTTAATAGACTAAGCGAAGCGTGGTCTCGGTGGAGGTCTGAGCAGTGTATATTTCCCAGTCATTATCTCGATTGCCTGATCCGATCTTCTTGAAATTTTGTTAGAAAGGTGCCTATCTTCCATATCAACATAATTTGTAAGTAAAAGTCTTAATTGTTTGGTGGTTAGCAGAGATTATGAGATCCATAAAACGAGCTTATAATTTAAAATTGTAGATAATATTTTAAAAACAAAAATGGAACCGACTTATGTTCCTGATAAGTGTGAAATTACTTGTCAAAGTTGGTACCGTGTTAGTTCAAAAGTCAGTATTGTGCTCAAAAAAGTAGTTTTCATGAAGCGGTACGAAACGTAGCTTGTATGTGTAGAAACTACACATAAAACAGTACTAAAACAGTAAAGACATTCAACCAACCACCGGGTTGGTGCGGATAACGTCCTGGAGCATATTTGTGCCTGTAGGACTTACATTGTACCTACACATGTGTTTTGTTGTTCTTATTCATATTTCTATGTATACATTATGTGTTCCTTACTGATCCAACATGTTAAAAGTTTTTTGAAATAAAATTATTATTATTCATTATTATTATTATGTATGATAACGCTCATGTAGAAAAAGCGAAAAAAGTGTGTCAGTGTTTTGGTAAGCAGAAAGAATTGTGTAGACTGAAGGGAAAATGGTGAGAATGTGTATTTAATTTTAAATAACCTTGTTTACAAAAAAACTGTCAAATAATTTGTGTTTGGGCTTACTGTAATATACTTACCAACTCTAACACAGAAACTTACAATTTTACCTTATCATATTTCTATAAATCTATAGGTACATAAATGTAATGTAAAGGTATAATTTCAGAAAGAAAGTCATTATGCAATTTTAAAGTTTATTTACGAGATTTATAACTCACTGAACTCAAGCTCGTTCACAGTTTGTGTTACTACAAGACGTTAATGGAGCACTTTATACTTTCGTTTATTACCCATTGTATTACAAATCTAAAAAAAAATTACAATTACGTTTCTTATGTAACCATAACTTTTTAATTATTTGTTATGTACTTATATGCTAACAAGTTTATCAGGCAGTGTGTCATTTATTTTTATGCAGTATGAAATAACATAGCTACAAATAATAATATAATAAAAGTTCAAAATGTTTATAGAAGTATTATCCCAATATAATGCTCAATACAAAAGATAACCGTAATGAAACCACCATATAAGATTCACCCTACCGCTACTAAAAGTGCTACAGGCAAGTTTCTGAGTCACATTGGTTAAAGAACCCCACTCGTAGGTGCTTCGGTTATCGCGGCCATTCATCATGGAGACATTGGAGATTTGGAGATTGGATTTTGACATTTGGAGATACGGAAAATACTCCCAACTTCTCAGCCTTCGGCCTTGCAAGTTCCTGCTCGGCTTAGACTGCACCCTCACCTTGCACTCGCCCTTCGAACTCACGCACCATCCGTGCTCTAAATGCAATATGATAAATAAGAAGAGCAAAATGGCAAATCCAGAATGATGTAATTCAAGATAGCCACCATAACGTACTCCGACCACACTGAAGCTCCTTACTTCAGCGGGATCGCACTTCAGCACTTTGTATGAATTCTGCTATTTTGGATTTTTGTTGCGTGTCATTTGAGTGCTCTCTCGATTCCCTATGACATTAGTTCAAAACTTCTTTACTTATCTGTAACTGTTTACGAGATACGTCATCTATCTTCACTTGGCAGACGTCATTTTATGATTTCCCATTATTTATATATCTTGAAAATCACTTTGTTATTTTCGGTTTAGAATACTTTCTTTCCCCATGATTCCTTCCCATTGAACAATTTAAGCCAATGGTTTCAAAACCACTATGTATGGCGGCCATCTTGAAAAATTACATCATAAGAAATAATTTCTTGATTCCGAATAACGACGCTCTAAGCAACCCTATCTGGGTTGTTCAGGGCGTTTATTTTCAGCCGGATCAGGGCATCTTGAATTTTGCCTGCCATCTTGAATCCGTCATTTCGGTTTTTGACAAGTCTCATTCGGCTGCTGCCATTAAAAAATATACGGGAAGAATCGTACCGGGGTTCTTAGTCACTTTTCCTAAGGAACCCCACTTATTATAATAAAAAAAAAATTAAGCAAAAAAATGGAACCGACTTCAACACCCAAAAGTGTGAAATTACTTGTTAAAGTCGGTACCATGACAGTTCAAAAGTACCTAATATCACAAAACTTTGCGTATGGTACCGACTTCGACAAGTTATTTCACACTTTGAAGAGCTCGTAGCGAAGTTTGCTTGGCCATTCTGAATCGATCAGCAAAGTTAAGCAACGTCCGCCGCGGTCAGGAGTTGGATGGGTGACCGCTGGTGACATTACTACTGAGCGCTTCCGTGCTTCGGAGGGCACGTTAAGCCGTCGCTCCCGGTTGTTGTCTTAGGATGGCAGTCGTTACAGCATGGTGGTAGGGCACTTTGCGAATGCCCGCCTGGCTAGCTACCACCCTCAAGTTGAAAATCTGTCGCCAAGCACCTAACAGTGTGTTCCGGCAGCTGTCCTTGAGAGCCAGTAGTTCTAGGTTAGCCTGTACAACATCTTCGACCACATCATCACTTACCATCAGGTGAGATAGTGGTCAAAGGCTAACTTATTAGGAATAAAAAAAAAAAAAACTTTTGGATGTTGAAGTTGGTTCCATTTTTTTGATTAAAATTTTTTTTCACACTTTTGAGTGACCCTTGCTACTACCGGGATCGATTATCATTCATTTTTAACAACTATATCATCAAGATAGGTAAATATTTTTCAGGTATTTTAGAGTAACTCAAAAACGGCTTGACCGATTATGATGAAATTTAAAATGGGACCAAACGACAAGCATCACCTTTGAAACAAAAAAATAATTTTCAAAATCGGTTCACTCAGTCCAGAGTTCTGAGGTAACAAACATAAAAAAAACATACAGAAGAATTGAGAACCTCCTCCTTTTTTGGAAGTCGGTTACTTAAATTATAATAATAGTTCACATAATCACTTTTGCTATGAAACCATCTACAGAAGTTACGGTTCAAAAGTTACGGGTACATGTCTTTATAGGTAGGACTAAAGAAGAGAGTAGTCATGCAGATGTAACACAAATTTCAATCCGACTTACTACCTACTAAGTAACTATTAAAGTCAAAGTTATAATAAATATATAACTTCCCTTTATTTGAATGATTGAATATCTAAATTCCTAGAAAGTAGTTGGTCGTCTCGGAAAGTGTGTTAAGTGCATTAGAAATTAGTTCTCGTTTAATAGTACAGTAGCTTATAAATAACAAAATGAAATATTTTACTAAGGGTTAAAAATCTAGATACCTACTAAAATAGAAATTAACAATGCCGTGTCTGAACTTTAATCAACTCGTTGTTATAAAGATTTTATAAATCAATATAAAGAAAAGTACTTATCCAATATTTTTTTTTACTTGAGTTTCAATAATTTATGACTTGCAAATTAACGTATGGTAAAAAAATATTGTATATTTCGTAAAATAAATGCACAAAAATGATGGCGTAACGAACGGCACAGATCCCACGTCCAAACGGCCCGAGCGCTGCGGGTAGACTGATTATCGTTGAGATTTCTTCTCGCGATCACGCAATTTTGTGCCAAAAATTCATAAAAGTGTTTTCAACACAAGTTGTTAAGTAGTTCGTTAGAGTATAGTATTAGCCATTTTTTTAAAAAAGAAACGTTGCAATTACATCAATAATGCCTCTTAAATTAATAAAAAACAGTCTAAAAAGGGTCGCCGATTACAATTTATTACAGAAGAACTAATAAGTTTTAGTAAAAACTAATCAACTAATTCACTCAATAAAGAATTAAATAATATGATATATTTTTTTCGCACTTTTTGAACAAATAGTTTCGGTAAAAGAAGATTCCAAAAGTGCGCGTTACAGAGCCATGATTACCAAATTTTTCATTCCTAAATTGGATGAATTGCGACTGGAGAACATATTATGGTTCCAACAGGACGGTGGTGCAACGGCGCACATTGCTCGAACCACAACAGATATTCTGAAGGAAACATTTCCAGGTCGCCTTAACTCTCGTTTTGGTAATTTGCACTAGCTAGCCAGATCACCCGATATATCATTTTCAGACTTCTTTTTATAGGGTTTTCGAAGTCACGGGTTTACATCAACAAGCCTCAGTCTCTTGAAGCCCTTAAGGAGACGATTCGCCAAGATTGCGAAAACCTGTCACCCGAAGTTCTGGCAAGAGTGATGGAAAATGCCATAAAACGAGCCCGTACGGTCATCAACTCTGGCGGCGGCCACTTGTCCTATATAGTTTTTTCAACTTCACGGAATAATTTCTAATGGATTAAATAAACAAATCTCACAAGCAGAACAAAGATTTTCAATACAAAAAAATTACAGCCAAAGAATTGTGTGGTTACTTTTGCCCCACCTGTTACTATTAATATATCAAAGAAAGTTATAAGTACAGACGGTATTTTCAGAATTATGGTTATTTAATTTATAAAGATATTATAATTTTTATTCCCTGTAAACTAGGCAAGACATGAACTTGGCAACTTAACGTTTCTCATTCGGATATTTTTTTTTTCCCTATTCGCTTTACGATCGACCAATAGGAGGATTTGTAAGATGTGTAATACCTACTAGTCGGATGTGCTAACAAAATAATATACAGATGATTATACAAAAAAGTTTTATTATCTGGCACGTTTTTTTTGTTAAAAAACCATACATTAAGTCAGTATTTTATAACCAAAACTTGATCAACTTAAAGACCTTCGTCGATCTTTTTGAATACAAAATTGATTTCCCCGTAAACGGCTTCCAAACAAGTTGGATTTCATAACGAAGTAAGCAAACATCACCCTACTTACTTACACGAATTTACTCGTTCGGGTTTCGTACAAAACGCCAAAAGGGCCGATATCCAATGAAGCTAAAGCGATAAAATATATTTTACAAATTATTATAAAATATATCTTAGAGTCTAGCTAGTGTTGTAGTGTCAATAAAAATCATAGTCATAAATTAATTTTTGCGTCTACTACCAAAGTCGTTAACAAAATCTTAAGTAGGCACTCTATTGACACGTTCAAAAAAATTAAATAAACTAGAACTCATTCATTTATAACCTTGACATGAGAATCAATAATAAATAAATTGGACAATTAAAACGAAACAAAAATTATTGATTTTCCGAAACATGGAGTCATCGTAAACCTCAAGAACTCTGAGGTTAAAAGTTGTTACGAGTAGGCACATTTTAGGTTATTACATCATGTAGCAAGTATTAAGGTACAAAAAGAAATAACCAATACTATACCCATACTGCTGCGATAAACAAAAAATTAGACGTATGATTATAATTTGATAATTGTCGCACCCTCTACCAAAGCGTTTATTCTTACTAGTTCGATTGAGTAGTGAGACTTTATTTAACCCTCAAAAGAGATCAGATAAAGGTACATTGTGCTTCTAACACTTAGGTATATCCACGTACTATATGAAAATAAATGGATTGTATCACTACTACCCATTGGAAACTTTATGATGCACATTGCATCATAAAGTTTCCATTAAGAACCTTTGTAGGTATCCTGATTTAACGGATTGTAAAGGTTTTCATTACAATTAACATCATCAAACTTCATGTGTCAAACTAAATACTCCCAAACACAGCTTTAGTAAAACAAAGCATAGCGTCGCGTAGCTTCGTAGTGATATATGACCGTAGCCACGACGAAGAGTTAAAAAGCGTCCATTTGTACAGCTTCGAGTGTGAAGTGCGGCCACACACCACGATTGTTCGCCGTATTGTCGTCTTGTGCCTGTGACAGATATATTAGGCTCGTGATGTACTCATACCAACTTAACATTGCTAATAGATATAAGTACACCGCACACTAGTTAGTCTCTAGCGAAGGAACAGAATTTTTACTCGATAGGCAACAGCACCATATTGCTTTCACTCGGCTGTCTGGAAATCCGTATAATAGTATGGTAAATATAGCTACAGTTATATATACAATATAAGACATTGAATAAAAAAACGGACAACGCTAACGACTATGAAAAAAGAGCCAATTTTCGATAACCTGGCATCTCATTCAGTAGAGCTCTAATATGTAAACTTTTTAAATATTAATAAGTAGTTATTGTTACAGATAATTTATTTCTGAAGAAAATCAATCTATTTTTGAATATCACAAAAAGGTAACTCGAAATAAAATTTAGACCGCTTTTGTTACGGGAATTACCTGAAATACTAAATCCGTTACCAAATTTGTATGTTTATATGTACATAATATATTGAAAAAACAATTACTGAAAACGCCGAACGCTGATTCAAAGTATTTTTGTAAACTATATGACCGGAGCAAGCAAACATTTTTTTTCACGTATTTTTTCTATTTGTAATCTATACACATAGTCGCAACCATAATATAGACCTAGCCCCAACTCTCACTTAGATATTTTTTCTATGAATTAAAGCGAACGTCGAGGACGCCACTGGTCAGATTATGAACAATATTTATATATATTTATAATTCTGCTTGTATTGTCAACGAAGTGAGAGAAATAGCAATGTGATGAGTTGATGAGATGAGTTACGCGGAGTCGTCGCCGCCGCTATGTAGACCCGTGAACTCACCTGATGAAGAGCATCGGATATGCCCAAACCCTAGGTCGACAATCTCGACCAATACGCGTGACGTACACCCGGTTATATGAAACATAAATATGTAGAATACTCAAGGGAAGTTGAGTTGAAAGTTTGCAAACAAAGAAACTTAAGAACGACCAAAAAACAGACAGCAGCGTATGGACGTCACAGACGTCGTTTTGCCAACCACCTGGGAATGAGCGTTTATTTTTATCTTCTAAAGATACTAGTAAGTACCTACCTAATGGTGCATTTGGTACTCCGAATACGATATCTAGTATTAGACTATATGCCATAATAGGTACATAGTCCATTTACAATAATTACAATCAGTGACGGTTTCCAGACAGTTTTCAATAAATGAATGTTAAATAAAAGTATTGGGTATTACGTCCAAATATGCATGGGCGATTAACGTAACTTTTAGTTTAGTGAAAACAGTAGTCATAAATCAGTGATATAGAAGTACACCATATTGCCTCGGACAATAGGATAATATTAGTTTTCTGACGTAAACTATACCTGCACTCTAGTTATTCAACGAAAAGAAATGAAACGTCTCTTTCTCCATCTCTCACTAAGCCACAAGTCTAAGCAGCTCATCACCATAAAAAATGAGGTAAAAAGTTAAGTAGTATGTGAAACATGTAGTGGCGGTGTTTGAGCAGACGGCGCGCGGCGGCCCTCCGCAAACACGCCGCGGCGGGTTCGACCTTAGCCCTTTGTCTGCGTGCGCTGCACTGCTGGCGCATGGCGGTGCCTCTGCCACAACTGCACTGGCACGTACTGATGCCACTGCCGTATCCTGCTTTGAACTGATGTAGATGTACATTTGTACACACACGAACACAACTAATGTATAACAACAGTCAATCGTCTTAAACTTTATTAATTACTGGTCTGCAAAGTAGGTACTTAGGTAATCAATGTTATAAATAGTAACTTTTAAACAAATGTACTGGCAGGCATAAAAATGTTATACAAAATCTCAATCACAGTTTTGATCACCTATATTGTTCTATATCAAGCGAATTATTTTACCTAATTATGACAATCAGTCTCAAAAGTAAAAAGATAGTAATTAAAAACAGTCTTAAATAAATAACTGGAAAGTACTTAAAAACATTTTAAATGTGTAGTTTTCTTTAAAATTATGGTAACAATAATAATTAAAAATAATCAACTTTAAAATGTAATATAGGTATAGTATAGACCACATCTATTACCTTTAATAAAAATTAACAACCAAAATCATCTCTTTATACCTAAAAAATAATTAACTGTTACATTTTGGGTCTTTTGGATTTTTGGTCGGATTTCCACAAACGACTCCAAAATTCCACAAAATGCAACGAAATTAAAAATTTCGTATAGATCAGTGAACTTGGAAACCATATTTCTATTCTTCCTTGTGGTGTTCTTTCGGCCCAGTTAGTAGACGTGTTGATTGAAAATGGAAGATAAGATTTCACATAGTAATTTATTATTTACTAACAAAATTTACCAACGTTTTTGGGAAATTAAAACTAATAATTAATCCTTTCACGAGTAGGAGCTCAGCAGGGGGACCCCCTGGGCCCTTTAGTCTTCAGCTTAGCCATCCACCGTATTATTTCAGAGCTCAAGTCACAACTAAACTTGTGGTACCTTGATGATGGCACCATTGGCGGAAGACCGGAAGTTGTTGAGCAGGATCTACTAGATTTGATCCCAAGTCTCGCGAAGCTGGGTCTGGAGGTGAATCCCTCCAAATGCGAGTTTTATCCTTGCAGTGCTGAAGCTCTTACTCATCTTCCAAATTTCAGTTCTCTTCTACCTGGCCTTACGCTACTCTCACAAACCACATTTAACCTTCTGGGTTCGCCCATTTTTCTTCAGGGGGTTCCAGAAGCTATATATTCCCGCGAGCAGCTTCTCCTCTTTGCACAGGAACGCCTAAAAAGTCTCTCTGCCCATGTTGCGATGATTTTGCTGCGTACTTGTTTCGCCTTACCAAAAATGACATACCTGTTACGGACTACTCCTACCTGGCTTTGTTCGGAACAGGTTTCATCCTTTGACAATGCCTTAAAATCTGTGGTCGAATCTATCCTCAACATGTCACACTCAATGAGTCACAGTGGTGTCAAGCATCCTTGCCGATACGGCACGGCGGTCTCGGGATGCGGAGCGTACGGGATGTCGGTTTGCCTGCTTTCTTGGCGTCGGCGCATGGTGTGGCGGGCCTTGTCACTTCTATTCTTTCTTCAAATGGTGACAAGGTAAACATACCCTTTGTGTCCGATGCGTTGTCAGTTTGGTCTACCCGCAATCCAGGTGTTTCAATCCCAGAGACCCCCCAAACCCAACGGGCCTGGGATGACGTTGAGGCAAAGAGGATCTTCAATGAGGTTACAGATGGTGCTGTAGGGCCAGATTTAGCAAGACTTAAAGCAGTGTTGCGGTCGGAATCTGGGGCATGGTTGCACGCGTTGCCTTCACCTCACCTGGGAACTTTGTTAGATGATAGCTCTCTGCGGGTGGCGGTTGCCCTCCGCCTTGGCTGCAAGGTGTGTGAGCCTCATAGATGCACCTGCGGTACCTTGGTGGAGGCCAATGGTCATCACGCACTGAGCTGTCGTCGTTGCACAGGCAGGTTTCCGCGTCACCATGCCCTCAATGAAATAGTCCGCAGGGCGTTTGTCTCAGCTAACGTGCCCTGTGTGCTGGAACCACCGGGACTGAGTAGGTCTGACGGTAAAAGACCAGATGTTTGAAGAACGGGAAGTGCTTGGTGTGGGACGCCACCTGCGTCAACACTGTCGCCGCCAGCCACCTAGGTCGTACCATGCACACTTCGGCAGCACCAGCGGAAGATGCCGCTACCAAAAAGCGGCTAAAATATGCAGAGCTGGAACCCCAATATTATATTGTGCCCATCGCTGTGGAAACAATGGGCAGTTGGGGAGCGGAAGCCAATGGTCTGGTTGCTGAATTAGGGCGTAGGTTGGCCGAAAGGTCGGGTGACTCCCGCTCCGGCTCGTTCCTGGTGCAAAGGATGGCCATTGCTATCCAGCGCGGCAATGCAGCGAGCGTTATGGGCACTTTTGCACCTGGAACGCTAAGGGGCGGGTTATTCGATTGACTATTATATTTATTATATATTTGACATTGTAACGATTTTGTTATTAATAAATTTCTAACTATTTTTTGTAAAAAAAAAAAAAAATTAATTAAAGAGAAACGATTTGATTTTTCGTATATTTGTTTTAATGGGTTAACACAAAAGGTTTTTTACCGATAGAAAGCTACATTATTAGCAAATAAGTGACTACTAACGTGAACACGGGAAAATAAAAGATATTTACTCTCTTAATAACTGCGTCACGTATGCATGGTACGTATGATCTTTGTACGTATGATAATTTGATTAAAAAAGACTTTTGTCGTTTACTGTACTTAGTGAAAAAAGGACAAAAATAAATATACTAAATTTATTAGAATCGGGGGCGTCAACCACAGGTGCGTCGACCACTGTGGGCCTAAGCCACGAACCCTGGAAAAATATGATTCTATTCAAACTGTAAAACCACCTCCTTCCACAAAACACCAACAGCAGAACCAAGTGTCCCGGTTTTTTCTCAAACGTTACACACAAGTACATAGATATTTTTTGCCTTCCTGGAAAAAACCTATAAATTAAAGTTATTGTAACAATTTTAATATTAAATGTAACTATTAGTTATATAGTCTTTTATTTTCCTCGTAGGTAGTATAAAGCACTATGCATCTCCCATTGGTGTGTATAGTAATATTTTTTATCTCATTATCTGAAAGTGCACTGAGAAAAATGATTTCCGTCCTTCATTACTTATTGACGTGCAGAATAAATAATAATGCTGATGCCTGTTATAATATCAAGAGTATGATGAAATACCATGAAGGCAAATATACTTTTGGTTCCATCACTACAAGTTTCAATTCAAATAACAAACAGAAGTCATGATAGCCTTTCATTTAAAAATAAAGTAACTAAATATTAAATTATTACGATATACCTGCTTTTTAACAGGAATTTCATAATAATTATTCAAGTTTGTCATGAGTAAAACGTAGCACGACAATTAATCAAGAATTAGTGCGAAACCGAAAATAAAATATCAAGACCGAGCATGACAAAAAAACATAATTTTCTACCCACAACATGATATAAAATCATGAGTAGTTAATGGGTTTTTACCAATAATTTACTATGATGTAACGTTCTAAATAATTTGTGAAATAATTATCTGTTGGGAAAAAATAAATGATAGTAATGTCATGTTAAATTTTCGTGACCGGCACGACGTCCCTAGATGTTGTAGTACATTACGCGAATGCTCGTCTGGCTGACTACCACCTTCAAGTAGAAAATTTGTCTCTAAGCTAACCTAATTTCCTTTTGTGTTATGTAGGTCACGTTGAAGCCAATATTAATTCTGCCCATCCTAGCTTTAGGCTGTTGGTCAAAAATATTCAACCAATGAGTCATTATCAGAGAATCATCTTCTTCTTTGTGGTATAGAGTAATTCTATATTATTTGAACTGATTTTATTAAGATACATCTGTTCAGCCATATTCATGTAAAAGAGTTCAAACTGGTGGTTCCTTTTGAACTACCTAGATGGCGCTATCGCTATTTACGCTCTTTCCTATACAAAATGCGTCAGAATGTATGAAATCCTGCATCGCGCAAACGAAATAATCCGACGGTTCCGAAAGATATTCAGCTATCATCATACTAAATATATTGACATCGGCAGCAATCGGCAACACTCGGCAGTCTAGTGCAGCAGAATCACCAGGAATTACGCATTAAAAGTTATTACAGGTTCACGATAATAAACGAGAAAGCTCTTTTAAGATGTGTTTAAGATAAGATGATGATATCGAAAATATATCAAAACTTTCCCGTAAAGTTGTTAGGAAAATGTATTCTTATTTTGGTGAATTTCACAATAATTTATCATTTCATTAATGAAACTATACCATTCATTCTTAAATTTGTATGATTCCCTTCACGACTTTTTGTCATTACTGTTAGGGATAATTCCGAGGTCGTCATGATATTTTGTTATGACGCGTACTGACAAAACATGAGTATTCAGCACTAAGAATTCTTGTGCTGTTGCCTGATTATTTATCGTAACATCAATTCATGGTAAATTCTTGTGATTTACATGCAAATTATAATTAAATACTCTTGGTCCGTTTTTATTGGGAATACGGATATTTATTTCAAAATTCCTTTACAATTATCATGAATCATGACAGTCATTTTTCTCAGTGTGGTGTTTGTTAGATCCGAGTAGCGCGTGGAAGACGCTGCTTCCTACTAAGGGGCGGGAAAAACTCATAGTAAATGCTTCCTACCTTAGGGTCGGTATGGCTTGTAACCACAATTGCAAACAAAATTAGATGTCAAAGTTTTTTCGTTGTAAAATACTTTGCCGTAATAAATACGAATAATAACACTTACGTTTGTGTTTATATAAAAGCTAAACAACGATTTATAATAAAATACACGTGACTTTCTCAAGTTAGTGTATGTTATATGAAAACTTTAGTCACTCATTCTGTATATGAGCAGTTTGAATTAAAAAGAATACCTATTAAGTGGAGTAGCCTTCGTGGGAGACGCATTAAATACCATTTTTTAAATTTTAAAAAGACTATATAATGGCAGTGCGGTAACTAAATATAAGATACTTATACAAATAATGCTAACCAAAATTTTAATTAATTTTCACAAATAATTCTAACCCATCAATAAATTTTAAATATGTGCTACTCATGTTATTATTATTTAAGTTGTGACTTGTGACGGTAGTCGAAGATTCAAATTGTCCAGTAGTTTTGGCGTGAAAGCGTAACAGACTGACAGACAGACAGACAGACAGAGTTACTTTCGCATTTATAATATTATAGTATACTGATGATTATTATCTATATCTTATCGTAGTAGATAGCTGCAATTGTACTCACATCGTAGCAGGAAATGGAGACGGATACAAAATACCTTTTTCTCAAGCAAAGGCATAACTAACCCAAGCTTTAACAAAGACTAAAAACAAGACTGAACTCTAAAATGTGTCCTAAATCAGTTACTAACATTATTTTCTTCGACTACTGAAACAATTGATCTCCTCTAACATTTGCCCTGAATTCGGGAGGTCGTCGTTATCCTTCATTTTAGTCTGTTGGTTTAGGATTTCAATCGGATTGTTTCTCCGTGTTTGAGAGTTCTCAAATTTTGAGAGATAATTTAATTTTAACCAAGCTTTCTGGCGAACGACGACCTTTGTGAAGATGGCGACAGCGATTTCGCTCTCCACTTCAGATTTTATATTAAATATAAATGAATTTTGTTTTATCTGTCATCAGAGAGATACACTTTAAAGTTCCAAATAAAGGTAAAACTATCTCAGAGTACAACAATGTGTGCAAATAAAAATAAAAATAATTTATTTCGGACACAAAATCCATATTAGTGTTAGTACATTATATTAAAACTAAGTTAAAAAAAATTAAGCAAAACACGAATAAAAATTACAGACCTTAAGCCGCCTTCGTGAGTGTGCTGTTTATTAAACTCCAGAGTAAATTATTGATGCGCACAAGTAAGGGTTTATAGACCTTATTAGTAAACAAACGTCTTAGTGTGGGTGTAAATGTTAATGGTCCGTGAAATAAAACAAATGTTAAAATATGATCGCTTCGGTAGGCAGAATTCGTTGCCTTCTCAAAAAATGTGGAAAATCGCTATGAAGGATACAATTACTTATTATGTGAGTGTCGTGCCTTCGGGAGTGGAAAGCTCTGTACGTTCTCAGTACCCCAGACGACGGTATAGTTTAAACTACTTTAAGACAGCACACTGCCATAGAACAAAATTGAATTTTTATTCGATCGTCACCCTAGTCTGACGTTTGCTTGATCTTCCTCTTCGCCAGACATGACATTCAAAAAATTTTAGCCTATAGTCTTCGATAAACATTTTATCGAAGCCTATAGTCTATTTTTTTAACAAACGAGTACTGAGTATGTCTCTCGCACATTTCCGATATTGACAGAGTGAGATGGGTCATTACCGTCATTGGTCAATGCCTTTGTTCTTGTTTTGAAATTGTTAAGGCCCGTTCATATTGAATAGTACCTACTTCTATAATTTACTGTAGAAAAAATTACGTTATTATTTTATGATTTAAATTTGCATACTTAGTATATTCGTAAAAAAATGTTCTGTTCACGTTTGTGATATAAAACTATATTGGAATAGTATATTTTGCACTAGAACATAAAATCAAATAATTCTACTACAATCTTGTAATCTTAAAAATTATCGTCATCCTTCTGATGAACTTTCTGCAGATAAGTCAAATTAAATTGCTCTAACATATTTTGTACATGATTGTCGACTCCGTACGTTTCTATCTTGTTTGGCACATGATTGTGACATGACCGCCATTTTTATCTATCCACTTAAAGTAACAAAAGAGTCCTTGGAACAAAAGAGTTCAGACTTCATAAATTTTATAACTTTTGTTATTTCCTGCCATAGCTCTTCACTTGATACCAAACGAGTTCAATTGGGTGGAGCTCACCGTGAAACATCGGCAAACGTATGACGAGATGATTTGCTGACTAAGCAAAAACAATCTTTGTTTGCGTACCCTAATTCAAAAGTTGCATCTTTAGTATTGATTCGTTACATGCAATTTTTTTCGAGTCGAAGACTCAACTGAATGTTGGCCTGAAACCTACATGTAAGTACAGAGTTCGTGTGGAATGAACTTTATGTTGATTACGTGGGCCAATAGCAATGAAGTAAATTTTTCTCGTCTGTTAAAAAAAATAGACTATAGTATCAAGGAAAAGATGATATTAACGACGTTGGTTCATGATAGTGCTTAGCCACAGAATCACTCAATGTTGCTAGTTGTCATATCTGTCCACTTAATCTATGAATTTCGCTCCGTAAAAACATGGCTGCCTATGCTGTGTCGTGAAGTATTGTCTTTCGCGATTACAAATCGACAAAATAATAATGTATTCGGGAGTTTTTAATTCCAAAATCTGAAATGACTTGTGAAAAGTGATTCCATCGCTTTGATTTGTTTTTCTCGACTGGTTTTTGCAGTATCTTAGGATAGGACGCAGGATGGCATTTTGAATACACGATTTTGGTCGTAAAGCGCGTGTAATCTCTACGAGTGCCCAGCTGCGTGTGGATGAGAGTATGCCGGCCGGCTTACCTTTTACCGAGGGCTACTAAAACATGAGAGTGAGTTTGAAAACAAAACCAAGCCGTAGGCGAGGTTTATAATAGTATTATACAAGTGTTTTAATACCTTGTTATTCAACAATTACCTATGCATACAAGTTTATCTTTTAAGCTTTGCAATAAAATCTGCTATAAAACTTTGACAAACAAGCTAGACCAATTAATAAAAAATGACTAGGTGACGTAAATTGTATTTTATTATGTTATCTAATGCATATCAATATAAAGAATGATAGCGACTACTGACACAAATAAACCAGATAGCGTTCATGAATGTATTAGGTAGTGTTTGAATTGTTAGCCTATTTAACATTATCTAAAAATTATATTTCGGAAAGTAGGTATGCTTGATGTATTTAAACATTCATTTATATAGTTTTTACATAAACTTGGTACAGCACGCAAAATGCTTCGAAGCAAAAATAACGAAAAATACTTCTTTGTCATTTTCAGTTAGTGTTTGTAGACATAATAGTTGGTAGACGGTGTAAATACAGTCTTTCTTGGAGCGGCCCAAATAACACTATTGGTACGTATAGCACGCGCAGAACTGATCCAAATTGTACGAAGGGCGTGAAACGTTTGCGCAGCAAAAAAGTGTAGTAATGTCCTCGATAACGTCACCACTCAGTGCAACGCTCTCAGTACCCACAACGGCGTGGCGCGGGGGCACCCTGGATAGGCTAAATGAGCACTCGCAGCCAAGAGTGCTCTTCGGACCAAGCATTTCTTTGCTTACAAATCTATGACGCAACTGTCACAATAAATAAAGATTAAAAGTTGAAAATCTCAAGACTTTTTACGATTGTTTTACATCTCATTATTCAGTCTCTCAAATAGTTTTTTACAGTTTAAATCAATCACTATTGTTTGCTAGTAAGATAATTATTTATTTTAAGATGGATGGATAATGTTTTAAGCACGCTTTTACTTGGTCCGAATTGTAGTAAAAACGGCCAAGAGCTTGCATATTCCAATCGGTCCATTTATTGGTACTCTTAGCAATGAGCACTTTTAGTTCTGTAGGCGTAATTCGGACCGCACCCTTACCGATAGATCAGGATAGAAATGGCGCTGAAAACCAAAAGTCCGTTTGTGATCTATCGATTTCGTGCCGTTGCGTGCAATGCGGTTGTAATCACTACTCTGTAGACGCGTGTTTAGCCTGCCAATTAATATATAAGGTGGATATTAATTCATCGACAATACTGCGGGGGATGGCGTAGAATCGATAACGGAATGTGTTCCACTCATGTTTAATTTTCACCTACAAAAAATCAGTATAACTATTTTCTAAGCACGATAGCGAGAACCGGGGTTTACTCCTTTCTCACACGTATGAACGCTATCCGATGTCAATTAGACGCTATCACTAGGGCAAAACAACTGTTTTGCCCTAGTGATAGATGAAGCTGTTTCACGTACCTATTTTGACGAACGCGAAGGCCTTACCGGCCAATCTAGCTAGACTGCCAAATGCTTTGCATAATCGCCAATCGATTAAACTCTTCTAAATGATAAAAAATGTTACATATTTAAATAATATTCACACCGATTTTACTTACGTTAATACAGTCGAGTAGCTAGATCTCGACCGGTTTCAAAAATGTTACATACCTACATTCTTTTTAATTTCAAGTTTACGTAGGTACGTACTGTATTGTGTTGCAGATACTTAGGTATGCCGTATTGTGTTAAACCGCTACCGCGTCGCGTGTTTTTTTGTCCCAAGCCGACAAAGACCGACAAAGGCAGAATAGGTACACAAAACAGCTGTCTATTGTGCCTAGTATAGCAGTTCATCGACTTCGCGTAGCAATCGTGCGTGTGTGTGAATGGAGTAGATACGCCGTGTTTGTAGACCGCGGTTTTCCTTGCTATTATTCCCAAAACCAACGTGCCACAGCTTAAGCAATAGTGCAGACTTTTTGTGTATGTGAAAATTAAACATGAGTGGAACACATTCCGTTATCGATTCTACACCATCCCCCGAAGTATTGTTGATGAATTAATATCCATCTTATATATTGTCCTAAAGCACTAACATAGCCTTAAAATCCGTAAAACTATGACGATAGGCATAAATAACTTCCTGCTGAACCCATAGGGGTTTAAAGCATTTTCAGTGCTATGACAGACAATATCGGAAAGCACGAACCTATGAGAATTTTATTTTTTATTTAGCCCTGCTAAAGGGGTGGATGGACGCGGGTTCGAATCCCGCACATGACCTAAATTTTTCCTAACGTAAATTTGAATTTTTGCAAACATAAAAATATTGAAATTATAGGGTTGCGTCATCATTAACAAGTTTAAAGCTAATGGAAAAATTAGTCTTGTTTGTAGTACAACGCAGGAAAAAAATTGATGATTTATTATTGAATACTATCTCACCCGATGGTAAGTGATGATGTGGTTGAGGATATTGTTCAGGCTAACCTAGAATTACTGGTTCTCAAGGAGAACAACCGGAACACACCATCAGGGCACATTAATGAATAGCCGTACAGAAGGAAAGCTTCCAAATTCTAAAATTCTCACCTTTTTCATAGGGCTGTCACTCAGTTATTGAAAATGGAAAACCTGACAACTGTGAGTTGAAATTCGGCAATGAGCTCAGAAAAGCGAACGGACGGACGGACTAATGGACAGACATGACACATGTCGAAGTGACAGGTGATGACGAATTCCTCGGTTTTAGTTTAATGTTTGGGTACCAAATGTTCTAAAAATTACTACGTGTACGGGTAAATTACTCTCCAACCTCCAAAATGTGGTGAAGCTCATGCTGACGGCAGGATCTAAGATGTCTCAGGTGAAAAAATTTGAAATCCAAATTAAAAAAAATATGAATATAATTAATAATTTTTCTTCTCGTAAATTTGTAATTTTGTAATGAAAAATATGACTTCAAGTGTCACTTTGACATCATATAAGACTTATGTCCTAGTTTTTATTTAATATTTGCAATTAAATATAAAATCCCAATTGAAAAATATGACATAATGCGTCACATTAATATCTGTCACATAATAATATACGTTTCCTAGTATTTTTCCATGTTTTCTAGTATGTAAACCAAATTGAAGAATGTGGCATTAAAATGTAATAGCTGAAAATATTTCCTTTTATATATAGGTTTTAAATATTTTAAGTAGGAAGGGTGACAAAAGGGGGGGGGGTATATGCACAGTTTTTTTTTTAAAGGACTTCATCTTAATCTAGGATTCCTGTTTGTTTATTTAGATATAAGTAGTGTAGGCGGTTACCCGTTTATTACTTGAAAATTCAAACTTTATTTGATGTACACAACAAAATATTTAAAGAATTAACCGAAACCACACTGAGAAAAAAATTAGGTAACTCAAAACCTAATTCTGTAGGTAATGCAAAAAATTGTTTGATTTTAACTAACTTAGTTTGTCTGAACGTAGCAAAAGGTAATATATTTACCTGGCGATAGGTAAGCACCACGTGCAGCGTTAGGTAGGAACAAATACCAGGTGTATTTCACCTACTTTAGGTCACACATACCTTTTTTTTTTACCTAATCGCTAAGTTAATGAGCCGTTACCTAATCGTAAAAGTACGTTAAACTTATCAAATTTGGTAAATTTTACACTCAGAAAATATACATGACTTAAAAACACCTAATATTAAGTTGATGCTATGTAACATAATAATTAGGTACAATCAAACGAACATATTCAGTTGCTTTAAACAATTTTAAAGCCATATTAGCTTATTGCCGGCACAGACACCGACGCCGGCACAGACACCGACACCGACACAGACAACGACGCTGACACAGACACCGACGCCGGCACAGACACCGACGCCGGCACAGACACCGACGCCGACACAGACACCGACGCCGACACAGACACCGACGCTGACACAGACACCGACGCCGACACAGACACCGACGCCGGCACAGACACCGACGCCGACACAGACACCGACGCCGACACAGACACCGACGCCGGCATAGACACCGACGCCGACACAGACACCGACGCTGACACAGACACCGACGCCGGCACAGATACCGACGCCGACACAGACACCGACGCTGACACAGACACCGACGCCGACACAGACACCGACGCCGACACAGACACCGACGCTGACACAGACACCGACGCCGACACAGACACCGACGCCGACACAGACACCGACGCCGGCACAGACACCGACGCTGACACAGACACCGACGCTGACACAGACACCGACGCCGGCACAGACACCGACGCCGACACAGACACCGACGCTGACACAGACACCGACGCCGACACAGACACCGACGCCGACACAGACACCGACGCCGGCACAGACACCGACGCTGACACAGACACCGACGCCGGCACAGACACCGACGCCGACACAGACACCGACGCCGACACAGACACCGACGCTGACACAGACACCGACGCCTAGGCCGGCTGTAACATAATAATTAGGTACAATCAAACGAACATATTCAGTTGCTTTAAACAATTTTAAAGCCATATATAAGCTAATATGTATATAAGCTATATTGCTTAGATTTAAAGATAATGTTGCAAAATTGTAAGTTTTTCTTTACATTGAAATCATTATGAGAGCTGAAAACCACAAATTATTGGAATGGATGATCAAACTAGAAAAAACTAAGAAGTCTCAGCGTACGAATTGGTTTTTGCCAAGGAAACATTATAAGGTTATAAAAATATTTTACAATAACATTAAAAAACCTAATTTTAAGTTTGTATAACATAGCACTATTAAATTAAGCGCGCAGCGACCTATTATGCCGACGACTTATTTTCAAATTGTATCGGCGGTGGTAGAATAGTTGATTGCAACAAAAAATTATATGCGATCATCTTCGATAAAATATACCCTAGATTCTGCGCGAACGCTCCAAAGTTAACCAAACAAAACTGTGCTTATAATGATCTGAAGCACAGTTTTGTCGTCAGTGACGCGCTGATCGTCGAGTGAAACAATGCCGAAGTGCTCTGTGAATAGTTGCAAAAATAATACACTTACAAAGCGAAAAATACATGGGATTTCGTATTTTCGGTAAGTTTTATACATATATATAGTATTTTAAGTGATAAACATTCATAATTATTTAATTATCACCTCCAAATCAATACATCAACAAATTAAATTCCGTTACTCCTGTTACGCAGTTGTCTCTTTCGCACGCATAATAACATCCCATGCAAGACAAGAATAAGTGAGCGCTAATTCAGAACAAGTCTATTGGAGTCGCCATAATAATCTTTTATTTTCTCAGACTATACACAGGCATTTATTTTACATTTTCCAAGTTCAAAAAAGGAGGTTATCAATTTGACATGTATGTATGAAATATTATTAGAACTGCAACATATTCACATATAATATGGATTAGTGCTTACAAACATAATATATATACAATATTTTTATGTGTGTGTGTGCATCATATGTGTGTATGTTTTATGTACTAATACGTGTTACAGTGACTTGGCTTACTGATTGGAAAAACACCACAAAACCTTTTTCAAGTTCTAGTGTTCCGGTTTTTAATCGATGTTGTATGTTAATAATTTAATATCGAAATGTCCGAGCCACCTGCACAATCCTGAATGCACGAGGTTTAGCGTGCACTCTTATTATTACAGATGATTTTCAGAATGTAAAATATGAATATAGTATGTAAAGGTAGTTTATAAATATTAAATATTGTATTACATATATAATGTATAACATTAACATTGTATTAACATTCATAATTACTCAAACTCGTTTACTTTATACATTTTCCTGTAACACGCAGGTATCTGAACTGCAATTCAGGTCTGATACATTATATTGTTATATTATTTGTTTTTAATTGCTTTTTGCTCTGTGTGGAATAAATAAATAAATATTAATGAAAATTAAAGCTGAATAATTAATATTCTGACTTCATTATACCAGATCCCTTTTCTATCTCCCAACATCCGCAAATAATCTACTACACACCTTTTCAACCCGGGCAAAACCAGGGTATATAAGCTAGTTGACTAATGCGGATAGTTAAAATTCCAATTATTAATGTCACCAAAAAACTAATTACTAAATAATATTTTTAGTACGAGATTAGGAGTACGTGACTCCATTGTATTTTATGTTCTATCACAGCAAAGGGTAATAAAATTTTACGAGCTCCCTTCAATGGCGCAGAGTAAAAGTGCTATAAGTTTATTACGAAGTAATTGAAAATTAAACCTTATGCAACTGAAACAAGGTTGAATATTGTTAAATAACTTAAATAGATTTACTACGTTTTTGTGTAATTTTAAGTTTTTTATGTGTATCTCAATAGACAGAAAGGTATAGGATAACTAGAGCCGTTTATATGCGTTCTGTCAATACGAAAAGTTGCATCTAGGGTATATTTTATCGAAGGCGATCATTCAAAGACGGGTTGTAGAAAAATATATACTTAATATAGGTACTTATTACATAATGGCCTTGATAGTTGAAGCTATGTTTGTTTAAAATGATAAGACTATGTTTTGTTTTGTATTCTTTCTATAGTAAAAATGAAAAATCTTTCAGTTTTATTTTCAAAATGCTAATATTTGGGGTTATATTGAAAAAAATAGGAGGAAATTTCACATAAACATCTGGTAACACTATAGACTAGAAAGCGCGGCGCAGGTACACGCACTTCATTTCTGATTTCATTCGTTTCGACAAAGTAAAATCCATCGGAGTCACGGACGAGTAAATTAATGAATTGTGGTTTGATAGTGTTATGTTCCATGGAAGAACTACTAAAAGATTTTGAGATGCCTGGTGACATAATTAAAAGATTTACTGGTAAGTGAAAATTATTTTCATCTATTTAATTTCAGTTGGAAGTTTGGCATATGTGTTTCGTTGCTTGTAATGGCAATCGCCATCTTAATTGATTGCCATTGATTACCAATCAGGTTTTATAGTTAACAGTTTTTTTGATGCATACAACTGAACTGGAACTTCTAGTTATACCTAACCTACTACTTACTACTTGTTGGATTTAGCTACCAGCTAGCGACGAATGCGGTTAGTTATATAAAATGTTTCAAATTTGTAGTCGGTCCTTTCTACGATTCCGCTAAATTTTCATCAAAAAGGATACAATTACTACGAAGACATGATTATGAATTTGCCTAAATGTTACATACGTTTACCTAACATTAGTTTCTTATAAAGTACTTGTAAGGTAATTGTATGATTCATATTCGCAGTAGTTAGGCATATTTCTTGGTGTATAGGTATACCTAAATTAGAATTTAAGAATCTAGCTTTGGGTACACCCACATAACATTTTATTCTTAGTTCCTGTGTAGGTACCTATCTGTATATTAAAAAAGAACTGAAACTTATACAATAGCGTCTTTTACGCAGGAATGTATTATTATTGTATATTTTCATGCTTATAGTACTGTTTTTTTACCTAACTTTTGAATACTGGAACCTTTTACTTGTTGTATCAATGGTGTCATAAATATTATCCTGTTTTATTCCAGCTCATGGTCTATCTGTGTATACGTACATACATAGATTTAACTACTTAGTCTCTTTCATTATTGAATATATGATAAACATCTTAAGTTTTTTGGCGGATGAGTCACCTTCGTCCAAGGGTCCAAGTACCTTTATCTCAATACCCTACAAATGGTTCCCGGGCAGTGCCGTCAAGATCTAGCCTATTAGCTGTATAAAAATGTTGTTAGTATCCATTATTTTACCAGAGAATTATTGTTGTATATAAATTATTGCCGTCGTAATACTTTTATTAAAGTCTTCTGAATTATACTTTTCTGTGCAAGTAATCGTTACCGTGGTATTTATTTAATTTTACAGACAATGAAAACAACAAATTGACGGCTGCCCTGCTTCTGCTGCCATATTTATTTTCCACTGGCGGAAAAGTACCACCAGTATCAACACCAGTGATTGTAGTCGCATTGTTCCTGAATAATTCACTGTTTATATTATTAAGAATTTTAATATTGTATTTGATATTATACTTACTTATCGATTGTAAGCATTAGTGTAATGATTGAAGCAGTGATGGCTCAGTGGCTTTGGCTATGGACTGCCGCGCAGAAGTCCATGGTTCGAATCCCGCCGCGGACTTGAGCTTCACCGCATGGTGGTAGGGCATTTTTGCGAATGCCCGCCTGGCTAGCGACCATCCTCAAGTTGAAAATCTGTCGCCAAGCACCTAACGGTGTGTTCCGGCAGCTGTCCTTGAGCCAGTAATTTTAGGTTAAGCCTGCTATCACCTTCGACCACATCATCACTTACCATCAGGTGAGATTGTGGTCAAAGGCTTACCTATCAGCAATAATAATAAAAAATAAATAAAAAAAAAGATTGTAAGTTTGACTGACGGCAAGAATTATTTTGATTGATGCCCGGCTTTTCAATCATTAGATAGTTCCTATCCATAAAAATAAATTCAATAGGCTAGAAAAATGAGTTAATTTGTTTTTTAAATTTGACTGGTTAACTTATTATCGTATTTAAATTTTTGTGTTTTTTTGTAATGATTAGTTCTAAAGCAATGAAATTAGAAACAAATAAATATATATTAATTGTGATCTATTCCGTTTATTGTTCCTTATCGATGCATTCTGTACTTGTCACATCAGTAGAAATAACAACCTTAAAGGTAGCAAGTTGGTAGTTTTGTAATTATAGATATACGATATACACTATGTACTGTGTAAAAAAAAAAGTTGAACTATGTGTACAAATCTGTTTCTCAGTCTCTATAAATTAATTAATTTCAGATAAAGGACCTTTTTCATATGTATATTTTTTATTGTGAATTGTGCGGTGATTTGTGTATTATAATAATCAGCTATTCCGTTGATGTAATTTAATTAACAGTTAACGATAAGTCTGTTGTAGGTATAGTATAAACTAGTAAATAAGTTTTTGGACCTAATTGATTATCGTGATAAAGCCTAGTCTGTGGGTTACGGGTATCCTCAACTATTTTAGTTAACAAACATTATGCAAAAACCATATTGTACGCAAACCTTGCACTTTATTTATCGCATGACTATAATAGATAACTTTTCCTCTCGTAAATCTGTAACTTTGTAATTAAGTTCACTACTTGAGTGAAAAATAATTATGATTTTTGCTCGATTGTTGGTTACCTAACATAAAACTGGGTACCCATAACTTACTGACTAGATATATTTCACTAGTCAAATAGGTCTGTACAATTTTTTTTATTACATATATTATACCTAACAGTAGATTATCTCTACTTATCGTTAAATACTAATTAAACGGTTACAACCGAATATCTGGTTACAATAACATACCAGTCATTTGACCGCACACTTATCAATTAGTTTACAACTACTTATTAAAAAGGTAAATAAACCTATCAACAAGGTTTTGTTCACCGTTCAGGTAACGTAACCGGTACGCACATAGTTCGTTACCGTAAATAATTCAATAGTCTGATACAACCTAGTAGATAGTTACTAATACCTTTTACATTAAGTACCTTGAACCTATAGTATGGTAGCCATGACGTCGTTGAAACATTTTATTAGGTAACCAAAACGTATACAGAATATTGCAGAGCCCCATTGCCTTGGTCACAATAACCTAAGAACTGGTTAGCGGTTAACTAAGAGCATTCCAATTAGATTAGAACAACACATATGTTAAGGTACTTGAGACCGTCTAAGTGGGTATCATTTACGCACAACTACGTATTACTTGCGTATGTAATTTGTTTACAATTACTCATTAATAATATTGTTGTATCATAATAAAAAAGTAACTCCTACCAACTATTTCGCGTATACTTAACCTTTTGATACGGCTAATTGCATTCTTTCAAAAGGTACAGATGACCTGTCGAGTGGGTTTTTTTAAAAGCATTTATTAGGTAATAATTACAAACACACTACTTTACTACAATCTATTAGCTAGGTCGATCTAGCCGAATCCATGGTGCAATTACGTATTACCAAATTAACCGCAGCCTAATCGATATGGTTAGAATTACGTATTATTGCGTAACAGTATAGGTTACATTTAACTATTTGATAACACACAACAAGTATTTTTAATTCATCATACTCGGTCAGTGATACAAAATACATTCAGTAATTCTAATCTAATTATATGAATTTAATCTGCTATCAATGGTAACGTTTGACGTTTTGGTACGTATTTTTAACGTTAGTCGTAAAACTTTAGTAGGTATTCTATTCATACCTAATTATTCGGTATTACATATTTAACCTAACGTTACGTTAATGGTCGGACACCCTATTAATAGGTAAACGTTACCTTAGAGAGTAACGTTAATATTTACCCAGTAAGTAAGTAAAACAAAGAACACGTAGTACCTAGCGCACTCGGTTGTAGATACTAGACACGTTACGTTATCCGACCAAATCCTAATATTAGGTTAAATATTAGGGTTGCGTTACCTATTTTTTTTCTCAGTGCAACAACACAAATTAACTAAAAACGAGATGTATATTATGAAGTATTGTGAAGGATCTCCTTACATATACTAAAGGAAAAGTATTCAAAAAGCTCGAATATTACCCTCCAAGAGAAAATGAAGACGTGAAACATAAAATATAAAAGTTGCGGAACGGGAAACGGCAGTGACAACGCGCAACGACGGAAGTTTTTAGAATGAGTACCTCACATGATATCTTATTCAAAAGAAGGTAAAACGCAGTACCTACGAAATGTCGTTTCCATTTTATTTCACCGATATTTTATGATCTACCTATATACAGCGGAAATATTACAGAGAATCCAGAGTGTAAAAAAAATTTAACCATGGTCTTACTACATTCGGATAAAGCTTTTGATTGAAGTCAATAGTACATTACTGCAGCTGCCAGCAAAGGAGGCATTGATTGACGAACGGGTAAATGTGGGCCGAGGCGTAGCCGAGGCACACATACGTAAGTCCATCAATGCCTAGTAGTGGCCAAGGCTTGTATAGTGCTTTTCTCAAATAATGCGTGGAAATTAAAACAAAGTAGTACCTAGGCGGAATTTTTTGTTTGAAGATACAGTTGTTAAATGTACAACTTATGAATTTTAAAGTGGACTTTCCGGGGACTATGTTGCTTTGGGATAATTCTAAAGAGGTGAAGAATTTCAGGTGGCGTTGAATTAAGTTCATCACACTCATTGTCTTCACTTGAACTCTTTTTGTCGAAACAATTACTTGTCAAAATCAATGACTATCAACAAACAACAATAAAATTGCCCGCGTTAAAGTGTTCATTTGTTTTTTTTCTATAACACAGCGTTCTATTTGCAAGCCAGATCGAAATTTAAATAAAACCTTTGATAAGTTTGTTGTTGATAAGTGGTTGCCATGCTTCGAAGTAAAAAATCGTTCCATTTTTAAATTCCACGACAGATACGAGTTAACTATGCAATTTATTTGGCCGCTAGACACGGCAGATATAGATTTTCATACATTTTTTGCCGGCCGCTGTTTGTGAATGTTTTCATTAAATGTCATGAAATATATTTTTCATTGAAGAAACTTCGCATCTCCTTTAAACGACGTAAATGGTTTTCTTCAACACCATGAACATTTATACATCAATTTCATATCAAACTTAATTCATACGATTTTAAAATTAAGTAACTGAATCCATTTGAAACCTGCTTGGCTAGCAGTTACCCGTTTCGCAATATGTTCGAGTCTGGGACTTATGACGAAATTTGGCATCGATAAGCTGGGAACCTTATCTGATAACGAAGAAAATACGATTTTAACGTATAACATTTAACTTTGTATCCCATCTAGTTTGATTCTTATTTATTTCCGAACTTGAATCATTAAATAGCCTTTCAGTAAAAAGACCGCTAACCTAATTAACAGGCCTTTGTGAATAATAAACTTACTAAAACAAACGGAGGCAAATAATGTTTGAGTTTCTGTTAATGATTAATTAAAATCCTGAACGGCTCCTTTGCTCTTAATTAACGATGTAATGTGGCCAATTGACAATTAACAAGCTTTCAATTGCACCAACCGCACCCATAAAATAGGATTGGTTCGTATGGGCATGCTATTGCAAATAAAACCGCCTGTCTTGTCGACGCGTCGGTTAAAAGGCAAAAGTAACCTTAAAATTAACATAGAATACTAATTTAAATATAAGGCCAAGTGCGAGTTGATCTCACAACCAAATTTTTAAACTTATGAAATACCCTACCATTGAATCTTCCAAACTACTAACAAACATAATATTTGGTGTATGGGTCGCAGCCAACTACCTTAATTGTTCGTTCAATTAACAGCCTAGCCTATTTACTAAACGGCACTGTAACGGCAACTAGCGACCTGAATGATATTCAGGCATTCAATCAAACAGCTATACAAATGACTTGGATCGATAACGTGTAACTAAGTACTTGCCTAGCTTTAAATGACTAATTAAATGTACTGACGTAGAATATTTTCAGTATAATTTTAATAAAGAAACTATTTTTATTTAATATGTGTTTAAGACAATGACTAGTCTAGGGTCTAAGTCATAAATAGGTGCACTGATGAGCGAAGCGACGAGGGAAGTTAGGTTACTTACTATGAATACAACAATTGAGCGAAGCGAGTGTGCAGCTGGCGATGCGCCAGAAGAAGAATCTTTAGGCATTTTAGGCAATCAGAGATTGTACTCTATTGTATGAATGGCCTTAGCATCAGCCAGGCAGTTTATTACATGCTGCACTCTACGGCCGGCCAGGCCGATAGTAGAACGGCACCATTAGGTACAAAGGCTAGAATGTTAATTGGACGGCTTACTAAAAGCCTATTTACATGTAGCCGAATTCAGTGCACTGAATTCACACAGTAAGTATCAGCCGGATTGTCCACTGCTGAACACAGCCTCCCCCATTATCGGAGGGTAGAGATGGGGGGGTGACATTCTAGCCCGGCACCCCACGGGCATGTATTCTTAATACGGAATTCAGACAGTAAGCGGGGGAATTCTGAGCCTGTCGTTTACACTAATCTAATTAGCTAGGTAACTCCGCCACAAACTTTGAGATTTACTCTGATGAAGACAATTGCGATCGTGCGGGCATGTTCAGTGAATGGTTGCGGACTACCAAAGCGCGTAGTCTACTCGGAGCTGCCGGGTCGAAAGCGCAGTTCCAGTGAGCAGTTACTCCCTCATAATTACATTCTTTATCGAAATCCAACTGGTGGTAGCCTACCAATAGACAAGGGAAAGGAGAAGGGCTGCTGTAGATCATTTTTGGATTTCGAAGGTCAAGAAATGTGTTTCTATCTATGAGGACGCCTGCCTTTCTGGCTTAGACTTCAAGCGTCAAATTAAAAAGAACTGACCTAAATACTCTTACCACTTCACCTATAATAACACGGGCCAGCTGTACTGCCCAAAGTTTGACGAGTACAGCTGCTCCAGAGCGGATATTATCATAAGAAACCTATCAATAAACACTAAGTTCATGAATCTAAAATATTTTAATTAGTTCATGTGTACAACAATAGTGTCCAATATAATGTAAAAGAAATCTTACAAATGACATATTTATTATTTTTGTCACGGTTTGTCAATATCTCTTTAATATACGATTGTTACGGTTTTCAATGGTATTTATGTCTATTACTGACAGTTACGGGTGTTAGAATTAGAGATAAGGTAAATATCCGGCTAGAAACCGGCTAGTGGGCTGTACGTACGTTAACCGACTTCCAAAAAGGTAGGTAGGTAAAGGTAAGTTCTCAAATCAAAGCGTATGTGTACTTTTGTACATTACTCCTAGGTACCTGTTGGTTCATAAGTACCAATTTGATTTTTAATTTTGTTCGACAGGGTGGGAGTAGTATATTCAGTGTGGTTTCATGAAAAAATACTTTTGGAAATGAAATTCTCATAATGGTGATTGTGGCAAACTGTTTGCTACCTCCTTTTTATGTTTTTATACCAGTGTTTTTTTTACTTTTTAAATAATTTGTTTTTGACACTTTTTTGAATTTGTAAATATGTCAATATATATTTTTGCACCACGATGGAAGGCTGCTTTTAATTTTAGGTGTCCTCATATCTGAAATTTAGCTAGGATAGGCCTCCAGTCGACAAAGTAGTGGTCCTCTCGCAACGTATAAGTGACCAGCGATTCGGTAAGTATGGTTGTTACTAGGTCGCAAACAAAGCTTGTGCCTGATAATACACCAGATGAAGCACCTATACCTTCTATTCCTGTCAATATACCGAGTAGCAGTGTTGAACAGCCCACTATACAAGCTAGCCGTACTCACTCTGTATCTACGCATTCTAGCCACTCATCAGAGACGGCCCTTGCGAAAAAGCTCGCAATAGAGGCCAAGCATGCTCGTCACCTTGCTCAGGTTGAGCGTAAAACTGCTGAACTAGAACTGCGGGCAGAGCTTGCTGCAATTGACGCAGAAAGGAGTAAGCGCTCACACAGTAGCAGGAGCAATAGGAGCGTAAGACAGTGGTTGCATCATAATGAATGCACGGAAGGTAATAAAGATCAATATATTAACGACAATACCACTGTCTTACCTCCATACAAAAACCCTATACAGTCCACAGCTCAGACTCAGGTAGAGCCTAACATTAATAGTTTCTTATTCCCACAGGGCTATCACAGTGACCATGTCCCTCTCAGAGCGGCCAACCCGCACCCTACAACGTCATCGCCCAATATTTGCGGTGACAAGGTGCCCGCTACTGACCAATATAGAGGAAACGACTGTACATCTCGCTTAGTTGATGCACTGAAGAATATAGCACAAAAGAACGGGCCAGTTCCTGACAGAGTCAATCGATTCCAAATATTCCTTCCCACTTTCGATGGGAAATCACCATTAGATTGGTTAATGTTTAAACGCGCATTTTTAGACACTGCAGGTCCATACTCAACAGTAGAAAACTTAGCTCGTCTTAATCAAGCGTTGAAAGGTGCGGCGCGTGAGGCAGTAGGCACTTTGCTGGTGATGGCGCGGCACACATCCGACGTTATCGAAGCATTGGACCGTCGTTTCGGTCGTCCTGAGGAAATCGTAGCTCAAGAGGTAAACTCTATCCGAGCCTTATCTAAACTAGGTAATGAGGTAAGAGATTTGAAAATTTTTTCCACCCGTGTGCGTAATTGTGTGGAGATTGCGAAGCTGCTGGAGCACCACGACTATTTACGATCACCAGAGCTGTTTGGAGCGTTACTGAGCAAGCTCCCACAACTTTTACGCACACGTTGGTTTGACTATGCAAAGTGTAATTGGTCGGGCCAGCCCAAAGTAGAGCTACTTTCCAAATTTCTTTCGAACGAGGTCGACCTCACGATGCAGTTTGGTTTTATCAACGATGCTGCCACCTCATCACACCGCGAGCGAGCACATGCCGTGTCGGAGTCTGGATCAGGGCCTAGCGCTAAATTGGTAAACAAAAATAGTGGTGAAACGCATTGTTTATGTTGTAATAAAAATCATCTGTTGTCAAAATGTGACAAATTTAAGGCAATGTCAATTGATGACAAATGGAAATTCGTCAAAGAAAAGAAAGTTTGTTACCGGTGTCTTAAAGAAGGTTCGCACAATTTTAGGTTCTGCAATAAAAATAAAACTAACTGTGAAATAAAAGATTGTAAAAGAAAACATCACACTTTGTTACACAATTCTAATTATTACAATCGTGCTACATCCGCACACATAAACGAGGATGTGGAGAGCAGACCGTCTACGTCTTCCCAGCAACTCACAATTTCCGAACAATCTGAACAAGCTGTTATTAACACAGCTGCTACACCTTGCGACGCCACGCTTCGACCTCTATTAAAAATAGTTGCAGTAACGGTATCTGGACCTGGTGGGAGCGTTGATACGTTCGCATTATTAGATGACGGGTCAACAGGAACTTTTATAGACTCAGAAATTGCTAATGAGGTAGGCGCAAAGGGTCCCAAAGCACAAATTCACCTTGATTGTGTGGGTGGTTTATCACGGGATAGAACTGTAGAATATGTAGATCTTCACATAAAGGGAAAGTTTGCAGCTGAAACCTTTTTAATTCGCAGGGCGCGTGCTATTAATAACTTAGGTTTGTTACGACAGTCAGCCACGCACGATAGCATTTGCTCGTACTCTCATTTGTGTGATCTAGCAGACGAGCTGTGCTACGTAGATGCTAAGCCCACTTTAGTGATAGGAGTAGATAACTGGCATTTAAGTGTAGCATCGGAGACTAGACAAGGTACTAAATCACAACCCGTTGCTATAAAAACTGTATTAGGTTGGGTAGTTTTTGGATTTTCGAACAGTAAAACTAAACCTTTAGAATGTGCCTACCACGTGAACCTTAGAGAAGACACTGAACGACGTGTAGAGCTAGAGACGATCATCAAAGAGCAATACAAACTAGATGCCATAGGAATCACAAAACATGAACCTCGCAGCGCGGATGACCAGCGTGCGCTTCAAATACTAAACAAAACGGCGCGCCGGTTACCTAGCGGTCATTATGAGGTTGGGTTGTTGTGGAAGGCTGATAATCTTGATGTGCCTAATAGCTATCCGTTAGCTTTAGCTAGGTTCAAAAGTCTTGAAAAGCATATGCTTAAGGATCCTCAATACGCGGTGCGTTACCGCGACAATATCTATGAGACCCTGAATAAAGGATACGCAGAGCAATGTGCAACTACAAAACCTGACTCTGTTTGTTGGTATTTACCCCATTTCGGGGTTATAAATCCCAATAAGCCTTTAAAAATTCGCATTGTTCATGAAGCTGCTGCAAAAACGCAAGGAGTGTCCCTAAACTCATTGCTATTATCGGGGCCTGATTTTTTGCAAGGTTTACTTGGAGTTTTGATGCGTTTCAGAGAAGGAAAGGTAGCTTTAACGGCAGATATCAAGGAGATGTTTTCGCAGGTAAAAATTAGAGAGGAAGATAGGGACGCGCAACGGTTTCTATGGCGCGACAACCCTTCGTCACCCATTAAAACCTATCGCATGTCTTCAATGATTTTCGGTTCCTGCTCTAGCCCTTCGACTGCCATATTTATATTGAACCTGAATGCATCAAAATTCCAAAAAGAATTTCCAGAAGCCGTTGGTGCTATTGTCACAGATACTTATATGGATGACTATATAGGTAGCTTTGACACAGTCGAAAATGCAGCTCGCTTAGCTACTGAAATAGTTAAGATCCACGAACACGATGGATTCACTATGCGCGGGTGGATCTCCAATGAACCTAGTGCGCTTAATCTTTTGCCAAGCGAGTTGCTCGACGCAAATGCTAGTATTAGACCACATGAAGTAGGGTTTAATCTAGGAACAGCCACCTTCACTCGCACATTGGGGTTGATATGGCAGCCCGTCTCTGATATGATCAGTTTTAATATGGGATTAAAGGACCCGCTGCCAAATCAATTGACCAAACGAGTAGTCTTAGCACAAGTCATGCGCATCTATGATCCATTAGGTATTTTAGCTCCATTAATAGTTAGAGGCCGTATTTTGTTTCAAAATTTGTGGCGTAAAAATCTTGATTGGGACGAGTGTCTATCAGAAAACGATAGAAGTGTTTGGTTGGATTGGTTCAAAAGTCTCAACTCTTTGGTCGGCTTGCAAATCCCTAGATGCTATAACCTGTCGGACATTAAAGATTTTGAGCTTGAACTGCATATCCTATGCGATGCAAGTGAGCTTTCATACGTTGCTGTTGCATATTGGCGATTCATTTTCAGCAATAGCAATAAACTCGCAATAATTGCAAGCAAATCCCGTGTTTCCCCTCTAAAACCTACGTCGATTCCGCGTCTGGAGTTGCAAGGCGCTCTGATAGCTACTCGTCTCGCTAACTTTATTTGTAAAGCTCATCGTTTCAAGCCAAAACGGCGTTACTTCTGGTGTGATTCAATGACAGTGCTAGGTTGGTTGCGTAGTGACGCCAGGAATTTTAAACCCTTTGTATCACATCGCGTGGGTGAAATCATAGAAGGTAGTGAAGTCAGTGAGTGGCGCTGGGTTCCTACGGTTCTCAACGTTGCTGATGATGCGACAAGAGGAACTCTAAAAACACTGAACATTGAGTCACGCTGGATAGCTGGTCCGAATTTCTTATTAGCTCCTTCCTCTGAGTGGCCCTGTGAACCGCAGAACACCATGACATCTTCAGGAGAGGAAGAGTTAAAACCATGCTTTCGAACTCGTTCAGTAAATTTAACCTCAACCTCCACTTCATCATCCGCACTTCCTATATCAGATGCTATTCATTTTAACCACGCACGTGAGTTGCCTTTACCAGTAGTGGTAGATATCATCCATTTTAGCTCGTGGATTAGAATGGTAAGGGCAACTGCACGCCTCCATCAGTTCATTGCAACCATTTTTATGAAAAGTCAACATTGCTTTTTTAACTTCATGGTTGAAGATATAGTTAAAAATTTCTTTGCAGCAAGTGACGTTCGCGCAGCGACAACTGCTCCTGGCACATTAAGTTCCTTAGATGTGGAGGCAATCTACCGAGCGGAATATCACGCGCTAATGCAGAGCCAAATAAACTCATTTGAAAAAGAAATGATTTGTTTAGTCCGTGGCGAAAACGGACCGAAGAAGAGTCGCCTCTCCATTCTTTCACCCAGCTTAAACGAAAGAGGTTTGATTTACTTATCAGGACGTATCTCTGCTGTTACTGATGTTGATCCTGAAGTGAAACGGCCCATTTTACTAAATGGCAAAGAACCAATTGTTCGTCTTATCATCAGACATTTTCACGTCAAGTTTGCTCACGCCAATTCTGAGACAGTGATTAACGAGTTGCGTCAACAGTACTGGATTTTGGGAGTAAGGAACGCTGTAAGGTCAATTACACGAAGCTGCCAAATGTGTAAGCTGTTACGCGCGCCTACTATGCAACCCCTCATGGGAGATCTTCCAGAAGCGAGGCTGACACATCATAGAAAGCCATTCACTGCCGTCGGCCTTGATTATTTTGGCCCTTTGCAGGTTGCGGTTGGTCGCAGACGAGAAAAAAGATGGGTGGCGCTATTTACATGCATGGTCACGCGAGCGGTACACTTGGAAGTTGTGCACAGCTTATCTTCAGATTCGAGCATTATGTGCTTGCGTCGTTTTATCGCTCGTCGTGGGACCCCAGACACCATATACTCCGATAATGGGACTGCATTCGTTGGAGCTAATAGACAACTTCGAGAACTGTCCAACAGCGATGTCTCAGGTTTTGCAGCTAACAATAAAATAAAGTGGCGCTTTATAGCACCTTCAGCGCCTTTCATGGGTGGAGCTTGGGAGAGACTGGTGAAGAGCGTAAAAACAGCCCTGCATGTGACCCTAAGAGAAAGAGCTCCCAAAGATGAGACTTTAATCACACTGCTAGCGGAAGCAGAAGGCATAGTCAACTCAAGGCCCCTCACACACATCTCCCCGGATGCGGACTTCCCAGAGGCACTTACGCCTAATCATTTCCTGCTCGGTGAATCGTCAAGAAAATCTGCCATCGACACTTTAGAACTCAACGATTCGGACTTATGTAGCAGGAGCAGTTGGCGGAAAGCGCTTCGACTTGCGGATCATTTTTGGCGTCGCTGGGTCCGTGAATATCTGCCAACCCTAGCCCCTCGTCGCGTCTTGGGTACACCTGCCTCTATTAATGTTGGGGACCCAGTACTAATAGGCGACGGAGAACTGCCAAGGGGTATTTGGCCTCGGGGTGTTATTGAGGCACTATATCCAGGACGCGACGGCATAGTGCGGGTGGTAGATGTGCGCACCCAAGCAGGGCTGTTGCGTCGCCCTACTAAAAAGCTTGTGCCTCTTTAAAAAAGGGGGAGCATGTGGCAAACTGTTTGCTACCTCCTTTTTATGTTTTTATACCAGTGTTTTTTTTACTTTTTAAATAATTTGTTTTTGACACTTTTTTGAATTTGTAAATATGTCAATATATATTTTTGCACCACGATGGAAGGCTGCTTTTAATTTTAGGTGTCCTCATATCTGAAATTTAGCTAGGATAAGCCTCCAGTCGACAAAAGTGATATTTCGAGTAAAATTTTTAATAATAAAACAAATTTGTAAAATCAGAATGAAACGAATATAAGTATACAAACATTATTAATATTAATTATTGAACGTATGTGGTGATTTTTCTGAATTGCTGCTTAACTCCATGACTTCACATACAAATTTGCTGGATTCAAGTAGACAGTCAAACTATTTCCTTGAATCCAGGAAATTATGCTGGTTTCAACCACCATGTTTATTCTTTCACTTCCTTGAGATAAGTTCATCACCACAGATGAAAATACATTGTCTACATGGTTTGTATTATGCGACTTAATGGCGTTATCGTACAACATGATCCCCCGCATATTTTTAGATTACTGACGAAACACGTTATCTGACAAAGTAATTTATGACGTCACTTTTACCTAAATACCATTGTATATAATAAAGTTACTTGATATTAGTTGTCAAAGCAAATATTTGCATAATTAAGTCAACGCCACTTTCTTTACATAAATCACGTCCCTTGTTGATTGGACACAATAAGTCGCGAACCTTTTTGATTAACACATTTAATTTGATCCAGCATATACGGTATTAAAAACAACTTATATAATAAATATATACTTACCTATATAATATATTATATTACGTGCGCATTTTTAACGCAAATCAAGTTACGACACCGGAAAGGGATCGATTGCTTACCTATTTTTAATGACATTATCATTTTACTATTCTTATCCCTCTTATATAGGTAGAAGTAATTAATAGATTCAGGCGTTACTTTGCGGAAATCCATATTTGATAATAACAACAATATTCATAAATATTTCAAGAAAACATCGAATTATTTCTTAATACACTTAAAAATATATCTAGTGACAATTCACACAACAACACGTCGGCTTAACAGGAAAATTAGGCGTAATTGTCACTATATATATTTTTATATATTGAAGTACATAGGGAGAGTCCGGCAGTACCGTCACCTTAAGGTTTATGTAGGATAAAATAAAAATCTCTTGAGTTTGATGTTAAATATAGGCTATAATGCGTTAACAAACTCATGTGTTGTAAATAAAAAAAAAATATTAATATATTTAGATACAATCAACTTTATTAATAAAATTGGCAGACTATGATAATTTAACATTAAAAAAATTGGCCTCCAGTACCGGCCAGCAAAAATATGAGCCCATATACCAAGCAATAATCACAAATATATTAGTTAGGCAGCTCTGATATTATGTTTGCACAAGCCTCATGGACCCAAGTCTTGCAGTATCCACATTAAATCCAATCCTCTTCATGAGATTCAAGACGCAAAAGACAAATTGTCTCATCCTCTTTTTTTACGGCATCTTTGTGTATGCAGAACTGAGTAGATTTCACTTTTGTATTATTTTTTATTTGTCAATTTTATGATTTCACAGTTTTACGACGTCGTCGTGCAGTATTTCATCTTTTCTATGCATCAGAAACCGGTTATAATTATTCTGCGCAACTGTGGCTTTAAAGTTGTCAACTGATTTGTCGATTTTATTGGTAGTTTGAGGCGCGGATTGTTGGCGAGCTGTTCAGCAAGTTTTACACGGGCTTATGCATATTAGCGAGATCCCAAGCGCCCTTCTTTTTCTTCATCTCGCCATCATTTTCATTGCCTGGCATCTTTGAGTACCTAAAAGACGATAAAATTACTCAAAAATAAACTTTAACAGTGGCCGGTACTGAAGGACATTTTTATGGCCGGTACTGTAGGGAACGAAAAAAATATAAGGTTTGATGTTACAAAATAATTAACGCATAAATGTTGAATTAAAACATATTTTATAATAGCTAAATAAATGAACAATACATACCAGGTTTAACTTCTATCGAACTCTTTCTATGAACTTCTGAAATCACCCACAGAACTTTACTGGTGTACCTTGCGTTCACCACGCGCAATACAAATTTGCACACTGAAAGTAACCGTGTCGCGACAGGTTGCTGCCGCGCGGGGCTTATACTCGTATGAACGTATTACTTTAATGGCAATAACTATATCGTATCCATCTGTTATATATTTTTGGAAACTGCATCTGGCCGGTACTGGATGCCGGCCGGTACTGTAGGACTTTCCCCTACCTATTTAATTAAAATATTAATTTTATGTTTTCTTAAAATATTTGTTATTATTGGGTAGAAGTAGTATGTTTCTCTTACTACATAAAAACAACACAATTAGATATTCTACCTAAGCGAGTAGAAATAATTGACCGGAATCCGGAACAAAGGCATCCGTTCTATTTCTAATGAGATCTACATAGTCATATATACCTGTATATATAATTGCTGCGTGGTGCGCGAAACCGAAAGAATTCTCTAATAGGTTTTTTGACTTGTAATCATGTGCCGATGATGTCTGAATTGACACGATCGAGTAAAAGGATTAGAACGGTAAACAACACTAGGTATATAATGCTCATAAGAACAAAACGATGCTTTTCAAGTTTACTATAGCAAGTTAAATTTGCAGGTAGAACTCTACAAGTTTACTACGTGAAATTAGGTTATTATCAAACATATTTCGTAAATCAGAAATAAAAAAATCCTGTTGACATATTTCATGACAAAAATAATCTTTATAGTTTTCATAAAATTTGGTCCATAGATTTGTTAGTTCCTGGAATAACACATAGGATAATGGGGGGTAATGACATTGTAGATATACCTCAAACCACCATTCTTGGCTAAATATATCACTCATCAGTGATTCACACATCAATAGATTTTTATATTGCCTTGCTTGTAATTAATACATAGGTATATACTAAACCTAAATATCCTGAGATAATTTTATCCTGTTTTACTAAGCAGTTCCCGAGGGAGCACGATAACCGTAGAAGCATTGGTGTATTTGTGTTATTTAGTACTTGCTTCTAAGCTATTATAATAAGTTAATAAAATTTAATTCTAGGTTAGCCTGAATAACATCTTCGACCACATCATCACTAACCATCAGGTGAGTTAGTGGTCAAAGTTATCTCAGAGAAATGAATCGTCGAAATCGAAAAGTCTTATGTAAGACACAACTCACTCACACAAACGTATCCAAATTCGACCAATTTTGTCCTCATTCACGACAGACCATCACACGCTTTGCACGTCACACATAAAAGAATAAATAAAATAAAAACCATCTTGAGTATTAAAACACACGTAACACTTTTTCTTTTTTTTTTTTTTTTTGTTTTTTTTTTTTTTTTTTTTCCTTTTTTTTTCTTTGGCGGGTAGTTGAAAATAATACATCAAATTATTTTACATATTTTTAATTAAAATAGTAAAAATAGTATTTAACACCTATTATTTACAATTTATATGTATAATTAAAGTCTGAGTTACAATACCTGCCGGGTAGTGTTATCTTAACAAACAACCACACATAAACTGGAAATCACAAATTTGTTTTTTGGATCACTATAACACTGAACAAAATGGAGGCCATCAAGGAATCAATCTCTCATTTGACCTAAACTTTTCATTTGAAGCTGGCAGAGTTTGAAGAAAGACAGCTCAAATTATCTTCTCCATTATCAACAGATGCATCAAGTCTAGCTGCTGAGTTTTCAATTTTCAAAGCTTTTGTTCTAAGTTCTCTCCGGACATTACAGACACAAATAGAGGTAAATGCACGAAGTATTGATCACTTGGAGATGCACAACCGTAAAAATGTGCTTCTTTTACATGGCATTCCCGAAGACAATAAAGCAGACATTTCTACAGTCATAGTCGATACAGTAGTGCAAAGGTTGAAAGTGTCTGGATTCAAGTTGGAGGACATCACTCGCTTTCATAGAATGGGTCGCTCATCAGATACAGGCAAGCCTAGGCCCATATTATTTCAAATTCGTGATCACTCAATGCGTAGTAAAATATGGGGAGCAAAGAAGAATCTCAAGAGCTCTGGTATCACTCTATCCGAGTTCTTAACGAAGCCACGGCACGATACTTTTGTTCTGGCAAGGCAGCGGTTCGGTGTGTCCAAGTGCTGGTCGCATGAGGGCTTCGTCTTCGTGCTGAGTGACGACGGTATAAGACATCGGGTCGCCTGTGTGGCGGAGCTAGATAATATCAAAGTGCAGGGCGTAAGTAGTGTCACCACCGCTGCTCCAAAGGAGCCGATTATGAAACGCTCGGCCTCTGTGTCAGCCAAGACAAGACGTGCTGCTGCCAGAAAGTAGTGTTTTTGTCGTTCCCAAACTCTTCATAGAATTACTACAAAATTGTATATTATTGTGCTTGGGTATATATGGATTATGTCCTACCCTTTTGTTCCGTATGGAATGGAATAGTTATTCAAAATTTTGCGGTAGTTTTATAAAAATTTAACAATTCGCACGTTTAATAATAAACCGGAATAAGTCAAAAATTAAGGATTCCCACTTTTGTTAATAAAACGAACTAACTCCGATTGAAGAATCTATCAGTAAAATCCCACCATGCATAACAAACCATAAAGGCCGATTTTTAGATCACCCCTCTCTTTATTACAAAAGCACGCGAAAAGTCAATTCATGCTATAAGGAATCATTCAGTGATGCGGCGATCGTGTTGTGTGAAATGAAGCGTTGTTTTGTGACTATAGTGAAGTAAGGTAAAATAATTCGGTTTATTTTCAAACACAGGTGAAACTATTTTACTTCATTTTTTTATAGACTGTAATGTTTTCGTTATACTTCACTTCAGTTGAAAACGGTGTTACAATACAGCATGTACTATTTGGACTTGTTGCAGTTTATCATTAAATTATAATTGTATAGTTAAGAAAAATTGCGTATTAGTGCGTTTTAGCATTAGATTATTACTTTTATTCGCGAATTAATTAATTTTACATCACTTTATTACCAAAGCTATCGGTAGATTTATATAATACTTGTGTTTATTTCGGTTTACATTTAAAATGATCCTAAAGTCTAAAAGTACTCTAGCCATTGCCGCAGTTTATTACAAAATGTCCTTTAATTTTATTTTAAATACTGATTAATAAAAAGTATTAAGTCACTAGTTCCATAGTTTAAATCCTGTAGAGGACGCCTGAAAATAGGAACCAGCATCGCCTAAAACTTTCTGTAATAAGTGTTAGTGCTTGATGTAAGTACTGATAAGGATATTATGTTGGATGGACTATTACGAATAATTCTAAGCCAGCCGAAATATAAATAACGTCGTGATTACGTACTTACATGTGCATTACCCCTGACTGTAAATTTACAAATTAGTAACCGTACTATCACGTTTGCGTTAAGATTTTTATTATCACCCTTATGTTTTTAGCATCATGATCTTTGAGTAAAATTTTAACGCAAACGAAAAAGTTAAGTTTACTTTCTTTCAATCTTACACTCCTCGGGGTACAGTATCCATAATACATTTTCACGTAATATTCTCTGAATTATTTTAGTAAATAATACGGGATAACTCTCGTGAATCAGTCAGATAGCTCCGACTATAGTTTTAACCACAATAGGTCTTTTCCAACGGAAGCTCGGGAAGCCCACGTTGACGTCTCGCTTAGCAGGTTAGGTTAGCTATGAGAAACGTCAACGCGGGCTCCCCTTGAAAAAGACTACCGCATGTGGGTGAAACTATAGTTGGAGCAGTTTGACTGAATCACGTGAGTTATCCCGTATTATTTTCTAAAATAAGTGTTAACCACGTTAGTTTCTCTGAATTAATTGAAAGTTTTACCTTTTTATTTAATGTTATATATAAATTCTTTAAGAGTTTGTTTAATGAAACAGACGATCAAGTCCAACACAGCATACAAAAACACAAGATCTCCAGCTCACGATGGAAGAAGTCAAGGCCGCCACGTCAAAATCACCACCATTCAGAAAGTTCAGGTTGCCAGCGTCATCATACCACCACGAAAATTAGTAAGCGATACTTCAAAGTGGAAACAAAAGTTAGCCAAACGTTTACGTAACAAGATATCAAAATACGAACGCAGATTGGATATGTCCGAAAACCCAACAAAGCCTATTATTTTATTATTGGTAATTAACAAATGAGATTCTTTAAACTTTTTTTCAAAGCTACCTTGAACATTTTGATTCGAAAGAGATGTGTGGTGAACACAGCAAAAAACAGCAATAACTTTATAGAAGATGACTTACGTGGAAAAAATGGTAATTATAAAAAAATAATCCCAAATTGATAAAAGGTTTATTAAAGAGCAAATAAATGTATCTTTCTTCCGACCTAAAAAAATGTTTATATGATGTATGTATATACGATTTTCCTTAACCGTTACCTATATTTTTGAGTGTGATGAAATTAAATGGGTGTTAAATAACGGCTACTCTTCTTTGGCTATCGAAGACATCATCTACATAATGCCACCAGTAACATGGTTTTTCACTAGCGCTCCTCATGATTTCCCTCAAAATGTTCCATATAAATATTGGCCACAACTGGCGCTTTAGGAGAGCCTAGGTGACTCCTTCCTTTTGCATGTTATAATTAACTCGCTAAAGAACCGTTTGACACAAAACATTCACTCAGCTCTGTGTAGTCATTGGGTATATCAGCTCCGTGGAGTAGGTCAGCAATGATTTTTATAGCTTCTTTCAAGAACACATTTGTGATAAGTGATGTCACATCGAAACTTATAATTATTTCCATCGACAGTATACGTACATCTGCTAGCAAGTAAAGAAAATGTCTGGAATCCTTTACGTAGGATTGGGTTTTGCTTGTAACTGTTGCAGGACATTTGCAAGTAAAGAGACTGTTTGTATGTAGGTGCATCTATCTGACTGACAATAGGCCTCAGAGGCTAGTTGGTAGTAACTGAGTCGTTTCAAACAGATAAAAAAAGGCGCTTTTGAATCTCTAAATAGCTCTTTTTGGAAGGAATCGGACGCGAAGCTTGATTGAAATAGGTACGTGCATTTGAAAATACTTGGAGCACATTAGTATGGACGCACAAGAACCATTGAACATTATTTTTTATTCTGATAATGTACAGGTCAGAATAAATATAATTTTATACTGACAATTTATATGTATGCTGTTTATCTTTTTAAAATCCAAAGCATCACTACTAATTCATGATTCGACACATACGCAAAATAAAGCAGACAACATAGGTATACAGTCTGATAGACAAGAAGTTAAAAAAATGTTAAGTCATCCCAATCTTTATATAACACCACCCAGTTCAATATATAACAAAATTTAACCCCCCGATCAACCAGTATTGTGGATCTTCAACTGTTACAAGAAGAATAGGACTTAAATTTTTGTACAGACGAAAGCAACCAAAATGTGAACTGCAATGATATAAAAGTATTATTTTACTTAAAGATATCTTACAACGACGACAACTTAATAGGCGAAATAAACCAAGGCAGATGAAATCAGTCATAGAAATAACCACGAAGGCAGCATATACGCAAAAACAGGAGATAAGTGCTTATAAAAATTAAGACTAAGACTTAATTGCAAAGGTTCTGATTTCATCTTAAGTTATGCATGTTTTTACAACTCAATTCTTAAACTTTTTGATAAGTTTTGATTAATATTTTGAGAAGTCACAACTCACGAGACTGATTAAGACGAATAGGTAAAATCTACGACATATAATTCAAAGTAGACATTTATTATAAGTTCCTAATACGACTGATTATTATAATAATATGTTTAGGTTAAGAAAGCAGTTACAATGACTTTTAAAATGTATTTTACATTATCAAATTATAGGTATATTGCAAAATATTTCTGTATTTTTGTTTCCATTTTAATTTTAAAGTGTAATAAAAATTATACATCTGATTAGATCATATTATTTATTAATACTGTACAGAATTATGACATATTAGTTTACACATTTTTTGAAACTTGATAATTGATTTTTATACTAAACTGACATAAGTCGAAACAGTAGAAAATAAACTTCTTTTATTCATTTGATATAAAAAAAATAATTATATTGTTATGTCAGCTATATTTGCTATACATCTGGCTTTAATTTAAGACCAAGAAAGTAAAAATAACACTAAAAACACGTGAAAACCATCAAAATGTTTTCAACAAGGTAGATACTCAAAACTTTGAACGCGATTTCCCAAAAAAGTGAATTTTTGTCTTATTCCGGTTTATTATTAAGCGTGCGAATTGTTCGTAGGTACGTGTGTATCAAAACAAACTAGTTTTACATTGTAATTCCTCTACGGTTTGTTCCACGTTTGTTTCCTTTTTTGTCACTGTCATGTATGTAGTTGTCATATATTACTTTTTTGTGCTGTTTTTAGATTCGTACGTTTTGTATACTGTTATTTTGATTTGATTATTTTCTTGTAATGTCATGCATACTTACCTACCTCTTGCCCTTTCGGGGATGTACAGGTGTAAAGGTATTATTTGTTGTTTGTATTTTGTATTTTATTTATTACTAAGTAACCGGCAGGTAGAATGTGGATAGTGCCGGGAAGGTACTAGATTTAATTTTGGTAACTTAGATAATATTATTATATTTATATATTTTATATTTATAATATTTATAGTATATTAATTGTATTATGTTAGACATATCTAATAATAGCGATGATCATTATTTATCTTTATCATCTAATAGTAATGATGACAGTTTTTTGAGCATTCCGTCTCTGTCAGAAACCTTGAAGTCTCATTTCTCTGATGTACCGAAAAATTTTAACATTATTCATATTAACGCGCAGAGCATTCCGGCTCACATCTCTGATATGCAGGCGTCACTCGATAATAAAAACATTCACGCTATACTAGTCTCTGAAACTTGGCTTAAGCCTTCTCTACCCTCAGTTTCATACTCTTTACCCGGCTTTAACCTCATTCGCAATGATCGTACAGGTGGTCGTGGTGGTGGTGTAGCCATTTATATCCGTGCCCATATTCCCTATTCAATTATTAGCACATCCACTCAACCACCTCCCCTCGACGGTGGCGAACATCTCTTTATTGAAATTCTTCTCTCACATACAAAAATTCTCCTCGGAGCCTACTATAGCTATTCTGATACCAACAACTACTTCCCTTCTTTTGAAAAGGTCTTGACAGATTTTATGCCATCCTACAATCACACCATAATTATGGGTGACTTCAATACTTGCCTTTTAAAACGTAATCATCGCACTTCTTTATTAGAAACACTTGTCCAAGCTAGCAACATGCACATTCTCCCTCTTAACGCTACTCATCACTTTCCAAACTCAGCTCCCTCTTGGCTGGACCTCATTATGGTGTCTTCATTGGAGCTTGTTGCTAAGCATGGTCAATGTTCAGCTGATAACTTTTCATATCACGACTTAATCTTTCTGTCATATAAGATTCGTCCTCCTAAATCAAGACCTACAATTATTCTGCAACGCAATTTTAGTGGAATGAATCGTGATGCCTTCACGAATGACGCTAAAAAAATTGATTGGACTCCAGTAATGGATGCCAATTCAATTGATGAAAAAGTAACAATTTTTAATTCAATTATTATCCAACTGTATGATGTCCATGCCCCTTTAAGAGCAGTTAAAATCAAACACACACCTGCACCTTGGCTCACTGATGACATAAAAATACTAAAACACAAAAAAGAAGTAGCAAAAACTAAATACAAGTGTTCTCCAACTGAAACGAATAAAGCTCGATATACCAGAGTACGGAATCACTGCAATGTGGTGTGTAGAGATGCCCAAAGACGCCATATTCATGAGTCTGTTCAGGAAAGGGATCCTACGAAAGTTTGGAAGTTTCTGAGATCTTTAGGGGTTGGTAAATCTAGACAGGAATCTATTCCAAATAACTTAGACATAGATTCTTTGAACCAACACTTTGTCAAGCCGTCTATTATGGACGCGTCATCAAAAGCTGATACTTTATTTTCTCTCTCTAACCTGACAACCCCTGACCTACCTTCATTATCCTTTAGTCAATTCACCGCTTGTGATGTTGAGAAGAGCATACTCTCATTAACTTCTACTGCTGTTGGAATTGATGGAATCAGTCGAAATATGCTGGTCCCTATATTAGATTTAATTCTTCCTATACTTAGTTACCTTTTTAATTTGTCTGTTTCCTACGGTGTGTTTCCTTCTCTATGGAAGGAAGCTCATATAATCCCTTTGCCAAAAAAAGCTAATCCTAAATCTTACTCAGAATACCGTCCCATATCAATACTTCCGTTTTTGTCGAAAGTACTTGAACGATTAGTCCATAACCAAATTAACAGTTTCTTTTCTCGTAATAATCTTTTGAATCCCCTTCAGTCTGGTTTTCGTCCGGGACACAGCACAGTTACTGCACTTGTCAAAATTACTGACGATATTCGTCTTGGAATGAACAATGGACAGTTAACTGTGCTGACACTGTTAGATTTCAGCAGTGCCTTTAACACTGTTGACTTTGATATTCTTCTTGCCATTCTTCGCTCAAACAACATATCTCCAACGGTGATTGACTGGTTTCGTTCTTACCTGTACGGTCGCCGACAGCGGGTTCGCCTTGAAGATCGTTTTTCTTCCTGGTGTAACACCACTTCTGGTGTACCTCAGGGTGGCGTCTTGTCTCCTCTTCTCTTCTCAATTTTCATAAATTCAATATCTCAAAACATTTCTTCGTCCTACCACCTCTACGCAGATGATTTTCAGTTATATTCACATTCGTCACTGCTTGACTTGCCTGAAGCAGTAGAAGATACAAATAGGGATCTTGCTCGTTTACTGCAATGGGGCAAAGCATATGGGTTGACAGTCAATCCTCTTAAAACTCAAGTTATCATAGTAGGAAGTTCCCGCTTGATCTCCAGGGTTGACTGGGACTCATTGCCACGAGTTGTGTTCGATGGAATTGTCATTCCATTTAGCGAAAATGTTAAAAATCTCGGTATTACCATCGACCGAACTCTAGCATGGGACGCTCAAATAGCTCAAACCAGTCGTAAAATGTTTGCATCTGCTGGAGCTTTACGGAGACTTCGCAACTTTTTACCTACCACCACTAAAATTGCGCTTGCACAATCTTTGCTACTCCCTATTCTTGATTATGCTGACGTCTGCTATCTTGATCTCACACAAGATCAGCTAAATAAACTTGAGCGAATCCAAAATTTTTGTATAAGGTTCATATACGGCTTACGCAAATATGATCATGTCTCCGAATTTCGTACCAAGCTCAAGTGGCTACCTATTCGTCTTCGCCGGAATGCTCATATACTACATCTACTTTACAAAATTTTGTTCCTTCCTACTTCTCCACCCTACCTCAAGGAACGTTTCAAATTCCTCCATACTACCCATGCTTTATCGTTACGGTCATCAGATAATTTATTGCTGCAGGCACCCGTAAGTAGAACCTCCTTCTATCATTGTTCTTTTACTTCTGAAGCTGTTAGATTGTGGAATCCTCTACCACTTGAAATAAAACGTGCTCGTTCATTGGAATCTTTTAAAAATCAGGTCAAAACTTATTATCTTTCACTATAACTTTGGATATGTACATACAACATTACTGAACTTATTTTTTCTATAATATGTTTTAAATGTCTATTTAGGTAAATTTTTGTATTTATATGTATATGTTAAAAATATTTATGTAAGTAAAGTATATGTATGTATATATATATAATTATTGTATGTTATGTATATCTATATATGTTCTATAATTCTTATGCGTACGTATATTTTCATATATATGTATAGTATAATTCATTTTTGTGTTGTTTAATTAAGATCCTTAACTATTCTTTTTTTACTGTTTTAGTAACATTAGCTTTAAAACCCTGTCCATATACTGTCAAAATCTCCAATATTGTTGGGTTGTCTGGAAGAGATCGCTTTAAGCGATAAGACCGCCCATTGTTTCACTTAGTTATATTGTATCTTTAGTTATAAGTTTTTTATTTATTTTTAAATTAAGCTTTGTGTTGCAATAAAGAGTTTATCTATCTATCTAATATGATTACTTTCTTTAATATTTAACAACGCAATTGAGGTTATAATTTCGAATAAAAATGTAAACAAAAGTGTTGCCAGACATACATTTTAGATTGTTTCCAAAAGTGTGCAGTTTTCAAAAGTCGGTGTACGTATCACTACTTACTAAGGTTATATACTTTAAATAAACAAGCTAATGTTTATTAGTAAAATCTTAGAGGCTATTGTAACTTTTGATTTTCTTTAGACTCCCTCTTTCTTACTTATTGCTCTGAGTTAGGGATGTTCGTAGTGTTGTATCGATATATCGTATGAAAATGTTTTTCTTGTTTAATTAATTAAGCTAGTCTATAATATTAAAAATTTGACAGGTTGATAAGTAAAAACAGCTAGGGTAAAGAAACAAATCAACTTTATTTTTTTAATTCGCAATATTTTTTTCTCTACACCTTGGATTAAAAATACAGGCTTGCATAAAAAAATGCCGTTACGAATTTTTGTTTACTACAAAACCTTCGTAACTGTGAAGGGTAATTATTCACAATTCGTGGTTTTATTTTTTAAATACGTTGCCAACCATAAATCAGTATCTATTTATTTATGTTGATACACAAAACATAATACAATCACTAAAAGAAGACATATTTTATAGGTTAACATTTACGAGCCGGACTATATTCCTAAATATGTGTACAAATTATGATCAGCATAATTAGCAGTATGCACTTATATTATACTGTAAAAAGTTAATAGAAAATGATAAAATTAAAGTGGTGTTAGCAACGTTTACGATCAATTTGCCATAAAAAACAACTTTGCCAACATCCCTTTTGAAAATGTAAATGTTTTGGTCAAACATGTCAAGTCAGCTATGGTGTTGTATCGGTTGAATAATATCGATTGATGTATCGATATACATATCGGAAGCAATATATCGTGTTCACGATAGACCGTCGCACATTACACACGTCACACAACGGAATAAATAAACTAAAAATGCCCACTTGCGTGTTAAAACACTGCAAAAACAGAACATATTATTCAGTGAAGAAAAAGTTATCTGGATTTCCTTTTCATACGTAAGTATTGAATTTAATGTACTTTCTGCTTATTCCGTCAAAAAATATAAAAAACACACAAAAAACGGCACCTGCGGCGAAACCATACCATATTCGTAACTTAACACGCCTTTGGTCAATTATTTATTGTCCTAGAGAAAGTAAAGTCTAGAATATCTTTAAAAAATGCGAAACATATTAAACAATAATCGTGAAGATTGTGCAGTATTATAATAATATTACACAATATAAATAATATTATGTTAATGCGAAGTATTCTTACGAACAGATTTTGCTGTATATTTATATCTTCTAAAATTTTTCTCCCATAAATCCTACAATTTAGTTATTTTTGCTTTCATATGCCAACACTTCTATCGCACACATGTATAAAAGTGTGGCTTCAGTTGGATGTTTTAAGAGCCTCCATCTTTTCTTCTATTTTGTCAGAGACTGTAATTATTAAACACACGATTTCGCAGACACTGGTCAAATCATTAATTTGTCAAATTATATGCTCGTCAAATCTTTATTTGTCAAATTATAGACAAGACAAATCCTCGATTTGTCAAACTAGAAACTGATCCAAACCTAAATTTGTCAAATACTTGATTCGTCAAGTTCTTAAACGTACTTATTCTTTATTCGTCAAGTGAGCTCTTTGTCAAGCACGCTTTGGGGCAGTCAAGATGAAAATAAAATCAATTATGTGTATTACATATTTTATTGGATTAAAATAACAGTAAAACTGAAAGCTTTTCAATAACTCAAAACCTTACTTACACCTTCCTTAAAACCAAGTAAAAACATGTAGTTTGTATGAACTCAAAACTTCTTAATATGTTATTAGAAAGAAATATGGACCAACTTTATCCAATATATTTTGTTAAGCCAATTTTCCAATATATTATAGTAATTTTTGGCCCTTTAATAAATTAATTATTAGTATTTCAACTTTAGCATCTTAAATCATGTCTTTATTTTCCATTTTTTTTATATTGCGTGCTCCGACCTGTAATTGTTTTACCAAACGATCATACCGCGAGTTTATAATTTACAAATTGAAATAAATATTTATTGTTTTCAATTTTGCTACTAAACCTTTAATCCGATTTTATCCTAGAAAACCACTGTCAAATATAATAATTCCAGTGGCTTGCGAACAATTAAAGAAACATAATTTTTTCACGCACATCTGGAAAGATAATCTTAACTGCTTGTTTGTCAAAAGTGTTTAATCTTAACTGCGTTCATAATCACATATATATTTTTATATAATCTCATTCGGTAATATTCTAATTATGAAATGAAATACTGACCTTTAAAGGCATATTTTATACACATACTTCTTTAAGAAAATTAAAAAAATAAATAGCTTTATTCTCCTAACAAAACGATGCTTTAAAACAATTTTTTAATTATTAAAGTACAATGTGTCCCGACCAAGGTTTCAATTCAATACACATTATCTGTGGTGAGCGCGCTGCGCACGCAAAGCGCTGGTTTTTATATTGCATTTTATTTAATGTAACTCGCCTGCGGCTCGTTTCAAAAAACTACGCTCATGTTTAAATACCCTCTATTATATGACAGTAGCATAACCTACTGTTTTATTTTTATCTGAAATATGTCTTCAAAATTTCAAATATTTTTTCATAAGTAATCTAGTTTTTATCAGGTAATAGACAATAAAATACACAATTCAACATGTACAGAAAACAGTTGGGTGAACAGATCTGGCACTTTTGAAGTTGCCGACTACTAAAACAGGTCTTCAATATAATTCTTATATGGGGAGAAGCACAAGTTAAAAGTTGTTTTCATCATCAGACTTAAACAATAAGAATTCAGTCGTCAGTATACTTAGTAGTACCACTTCATTGATGCATGTAGAATGTTCCCTCGTAACTTGCAATACCTTCTTTATATAACGAAATAATAATAAAAACTTAAAAAGCGACAGTTATGTAAGGCTTCAATCTTCGAACGTACATCGGGAAGTTCTTGATTAGCCTAAGTACGTGTTGTATCGTAAATTTTACCGATTGGCTTAAATTCGTTTTGGGCACGTATTTTTTCCAGAAATATAAGCGTTTATCGATTTTGTTTCTATAAAAATCTGGGATGCTTAAATATTCGCCTTCTCTAATTATGCTGTCCATGTTGTCATTCAATTTTGAAGAACCATTATTGAAATGGTAGGTATTAATTTAAATATTTTGTATTTCGAATAATATAAACAAATAAGAGGTTGCTTCACTAAAGGGTTCATCTTTGATTAACCCTTTAGTGCTTAAACACTTTAGTGTTCGATCTCACAATGACAAGATAAATCACGTATTTGACGTGTAGAAGTCTTGACGAATAATTGAATTGATGAATCGCGAAAATGACAAATTAAGCTTTTGACTTGCAAAGTATTTGATTAATAAAGGATTTGACGAATTGCGAAATTGACAAATTAAGCTTTTGACTTTTATAGCATATGACCAAACAAGGATTTGACCAGTGTCTGCGAAATCAAACACACACATAATGTCATACGACGTTTCATAACATATTTGCGAGGAAATAAATAAAACTCGGACTTTCTACCACGAATAAATCAAGTTATATTTTTGTGTTTTGTTACAGATAAATGTTGTAATTTATGGTCAAAATTAATGAAATTAAAGAATTACAGAAATGTTTATTTAATGTATTTTATCTCCCAAAGTTGATTTTATTCATAAAGCATTTACCACTTTTCTGACATAAAATCTCTTTGCTAAGATTTAAAAAAGTACCGTTTATTTTAGACGGAGCGTCTTGATAAACCGTTCATTATACATTAACGCGATTACATATTGACTAACAAACCGAAATCTCAGGTTTGTTAGTTGTTGATTTTCTGGAAACGTACAAGGTATTCTAAGTTTCAAATCTAAAATGAAACCCACCTCTATTTTGTGGAGGGAAGCTTCCCAAGAACATACTTATTTCATATTAGCTATTTTATAAAAATGCCTAAAATACGTGTGTTATGTTATTGTTGTAATATATATTATATTCTTCTTAATACTTATTATTAAGTGGAATATAATATAATATAGTATATTATATTATATTATATTATATTATATTATATTATATTATATTATATTATATTATATTATATTATATTATATTATATTATATTATATTATATTATATTATATTATATTATATTATATTATATTATATTATATTATATTATATTATATTATATTATATATAATATATTCTGATCATTCTTATATAATGACGTCATCAAAAATTATGCAAAATTGCAAAGAATCGTGTTCGTCTCATGAATGATGGAGTAATGTCAAATAACCAAGTGATAAAATGCTGAAGAAATTGAGTGAAATAAAAGAACCATTAGGTTCTCCTAGTGGCAATAACAGGTTTCGTCATGAAAGTGTGGACGCCAGCCGAAGTGTGTCGCGCTGCGTATAGTGTATAATTTGAAATTGCATCGACTTGCATTTGATTTCCTTTATTCATATAGGACGGCTATACACTGTTGGTAATTTATTATGTGGTCAAAAGATGTTACCAATAACAGGCTAAACCCATTAAACTGGACAGAGTAAAAAACTCTGAAAAAATAACAATAAAGGAAATCAAATGCAAGTCGATGCAATTTCAAATTATAGAATACCGTAGAATATAATAATTTATTGGTAACATGACTAGAATAACTCTAGGACTAACTTACTAGATCAGACCATATAAATGTTTGGTTTGATTTAGACGGATATTAGTGTGTGTAGTACTAATCCCCATAAGCCACTTAGCTATCTTTTTTTGACATACCCTCAATTAACAGCGTTATTGTTAGAGAGTTGAAAAAAATCTTAGGTTTTTGTCTAACTAGAATAGTAATGGAGATGAACATTGTTTTTGAACTTTGTTTTTACATTTGAACTCCAGATATGGCATTGTTTTTGTAGGAATTTTGTAATCAGTTGTGGTAATGAGTGCAGAAAACGTACGAATGTAGGTAACTATTTTATTCGGGACTCAAACCTATGACTTCGAAATTACAAAGCGATGCTTAAGCTACTCCACCAATGAGGAAGTCAATCAATCAAGTTCCTATGAGAAAGTTTTTAAATTGTGATGAATATTTTAAAACCTTAATACTTTCTGATCAACGTTGTATGTATATTGTCTTTTTAATTTGAGAATTTTTCGCTATGTACCTCGAATGTTGTTTTGTTCTGAACCAATTATTTTTTGTTGTAGCCTTATAGTGTGGGTAATTGGTAAAGTGAAGTAATTTATCCATTTTTTTATAGTGTGTCATCCATCACATAATATATAAAATAGACACATCACCAGGGGAGGCTGTGTTCAGCAGTGGGCAATGCGGCTGATTTTGTACCACACACTGTCTGCAAACAATATATTTATTTTCAACACACTAACTCGTGACGGGCCTAAAAACGCACCGCTTTTAGTGTCATAATATAGTCTATTACGCACTCGTGCTTCTTGTTTACTCTACCGCACTAGTGTTTAAATAGAAAAAAAAACGTTACCACAGTTCTCACCAAGAAGATTGAAGTTTGTTTCGTTCCTTTTTCATTAAAAAACAAACCAAAGAGTTTTTTACCTACTGAAGTAGAACTTTAGAAAATTTAACTATAAACCTTCTTAATCAGATTATTATTGCTGTCAAAAAGATCAAGAAAATATTTTCGTATCAAAATCTCTACTCAATTTAGACCTTCGATCTTCGATCTTAGGCCTAAAACCCGCCTCGATTGTAATAAATAGCTTCGCGCACTTGTTGCATAATGTACTAATTGTGTAATGTAAGTATTTTTTTTTAAATGTATATTTTCGATGTAATAATTATTTGTTATGTCAATAAAATTAATGGTGATTTGGTTTCATTCGTTACTAGATTATTTACTCCCTTATAAAAAAATCCGCTAAGTAGTTGCTAAGGAACGGTCGATGAATAACTAAATAGTGCTTAAATAAAGTTTAAATATTTCCTACTTATAAACGCTAGCCAGCTAAGTAATGGATAATGAGGTCAAAAGTATTTTAAACTGACAACATTGAACTAAAAGGTATTATGAAAGAACAAAAGTGTCAAAAAGCATCTGTCTTCAATATGATGAAGTAAAAAAATACTATTCCTTGCAGGTAATGATTTTCGTACATATTGTTAGGCGAACTGGAGACTACGGCAGCGATTTTTTTCTAGAATATGGTAGATTCAAAGTGTCCAGATATGTCTACGTATTTATCTATGATTCCAAGTTTCCAACCTTCATTTTGTTACGTAACGATTCATTAATCACACTAACATTATAAATGCAAAAGTTTTGTGTAGGTGTGTTTGTCTTCTGTACACGCTTTAACGGCTGGAGGGATTTGGATGAAACAACGGAACAGTTAGTTTAGGTCCTGGATACTTTTCATCAAAGTTAAGCAACGTCCGCCGCGGTCATGAGTTGGATGGGTGACCGCTAATGACATTACTACTGAGCACTTCCGTGCTTCGGAAGGCACGTCAAGCCGTGGGTCCCGGTTGTTGTCTTAGGATGGCAGTACTGGCAGTCGTTATAGCATGGTGGTAGGGCATTTTGCGAATTCCCGCCTGGCTAGCTACCATCCTCAAATACAAAATCTGTCACCAAGCACCTAACGGTGTGTTCCGGCAGGTGTCCTTAAGAGCCAGTGAAATTACAGACACATGGGACTTAACAACAGTATATCTCAGGCTGACGGGCGCAGTGCAATTCGTGACTAGTGACGAAATGCATCTGTTATTTTATAGCCAGAGGTTAAAATTGGGAGGTCATCGAGATCGATCGTCACAATAACATAAAAAAAGTGGCTCTATAATTTTTTTTGCTGAACGTGGCAGTACAATCAGTACTATCAGTACTAATATTATAAATGCGAAAGTAACTCTGTCTGTCTGTCTGTCTGTCTGTTACGCTTTCACGGCGAAACTACTGGACCGATTTGAATGAAATTTGGTATGGAGATAGTTTGAGACCCGGGAAAAAACATAGGATAGTTTTTATCCGACTGCGCTTAAAGAGATTAATGTTTTCGCGCGATAACCGACATACGCGCGGGCGGAGCCGCGCCCGGAAAGCTAGTGTAGAGTATTTCAATATTAAAATTAGTAATGACCTTCATAAGAGTGTCGTAGACACCTAAATTAAATAAATTATTTTGATTGTGACTTTGACTTTAACAATTCCATCGATAATATTTGTCAGCGACGCCAAATAAGAAATAAATATGTAAATAGTTCTAGTCCACAGTTAGACATACTAATAAATAATACTATTAAGTAAGAAATTAAAGACATTATAAGCCTGTAGAATAATATATTTAAGGTTATAAGCTCTTTTTATGTATACATATACATTTATATGTATATGATACATGATTAAGTAAAGTAAAACTGGGGTACTTACTAAGATATTTCAACTCTCTGGGTACTTAGTATATTGCTAACGGGCCACAATAGGCAAATAGTCATTATGTATAAGGAAATATTTGAACAACTTAGATTTAGTAGTGGGTCAACCTGTCAGTTCTTATGTACAGTCGCGGTCAGAAAATGTTTACCACCATAAGGATTACAATTGCATGCACACATTTAGGTCACAAGTTCTAAATTATGTTTGAAAAAGTCTATTTCATATATTATGTTTTTTCTAATGACATGACAATCAATCGCTCTATAGATGGACTGACTACTATCAAGGTTTGATATAGGTATAGAAAACCTTCTTTGAAAAAACAGGCCGAGTCTCACTCTCAAACAAAAGTTTCCGTTCTCCGACCACCATGCAATATTACGATCAAAAAACTACGCCGAAAAAATCACTTTTCTTCACTTTCTTTAATTTAGGCCTCTATAACTCTACTACTATCATAATTTTTTTCAGACTTCTAGCCAACCATTTAGCTTGGAAGGTAAGTTTGGAAGGTAAGCCGAGGACGGTCAGACGGACGGACATGACGAACCTATAAGGGTTCCGATACTGAACTACGGAACCATAAAAAACAATATTTTAGTTTTTTAACTAAGAATATGAAGAAAGAATAAAATACAAACTTAAAAAATCTTTATTTAATATCTAGTATAACCTCCCTCCGCAGCTACGACGGCACGTAGTCTATCCCGCATAGATGCAACAAGACGCGCGCATAAATCAGTCCTTCTGATATCATCCCACACTCGAGCACAGTGTGATCTAAGACCATGAGGGTTTCTTTGCGAAATGTTGAGTTCTCGTGATATAGCACTTATGCTATGTCCATCTTCAAAGAGAAATATTATTTCAGCCCTTTGCTCCAAGGTTAAACTACCCATTTTATTTCGTTAAGAAAAAATCTTTTGTAAAAATTTTCTCTTGTCCAAACGACGTTCAAACAATAATTTCTGATAAATGTCATTTCAACAAATAAAGAAATGAGTTTCATCATCAAAAAGTGATTAATAATTATTGTCTTTGTTATGCGTCATTTTGCATAATAACTTTTGAAAGGTAATAAGTAACTTAATATGGCATCTTAGACTTTAGAGTGAAAAGTGTGACATAGAATCTAATTTCAAAACTGGTAAACATTTTCAGACCGCGACCGTACTACCTTAGACTAATGTAGTTAATCTAAAATACCACAGTGTGTTTCTAAAATATTAATACTTGTCAGTATTTTATTTTGAAACCACATAATTCATACATATGTAATTTTTCGCAAACTTTACCCATACCCCCTCGGTCTACCATTGTATAATTTTTTCCTCCTTAACTTTTTTGTCAACGTCTCTTAAATCCGTTGTAGTTACACCTAAAACTTCTCTTTTCTTATTTCATCTAAAATTTCTTTGAAACTTTATTGTCTTCAATTTCACTCATCAGTACTATCAGTACTAATATTATAAATGCGAAAGTAACTCTGTCTGTTACGCTTTCACGCCAAAACTACTGATCCGATTTGAATGAAATTTGATATGAAAATAGTTTGAGACCCGGGAAAAAACATAGGATAGTTTTTATCCAACTGCGCAAAAAGAGGTTAATGTTTTGCGTGATAACCTAAATACGCGCGGGCGGAGCCGCGCCCGGAAAGCTAGTATTTAAATATCATAATATTAACCGGCAAAACTATGACAGCATATTGACCATGTCGACAACACCCAACTCCCGAGTCGACGGTGACGAAATTCGATCACTAATGTGGCTGTTAATATTTAAATATAATTTCCTTAGCTAGTTTTTCAAGACAAATGTAAAGTAGTACCTACACCTATGCTAAAAGAAAAAAAAACATAAATATCTAATGTATCCGTGGCTTTAACATGCCTGCTAATAAAGTTGTTACTTACTTTATATTATGGTTATGTAAATAAATGCAAAGCCTAAAGCTATGAGTCAGCCACGAGACTTTCAAGGATTCCTATTCCGGTTACACACCGCTTACTTTAAAATCACCTCGAGTCGAGCACGCCATTTGAACATACATTACATCAAGCTGCGACAAACGCACCCGACTGGTTCCCGATAATTCCATAACGAGGTATCAAAAACACGCGCTACATAAATGGGACGTCGTAATCAGGAGTTGCAACCTGCCACCGCGCCGCTACCTGCGAGCTGCGTCTGCGCAGCCGGGCGGTGCAAAAACGCGCGCGCTCCCACGCTGCCTCTAAAACGCGGTCGTCGACCCCGATGCCTTGCATCGATGCTAATTTGATAAATATTCGCCATTAATGACCGCTCAGTTTCGCCAGATTAGACTCGCATCTGTCACAGGTTAGGTATCAGGTAGTATGAAGACTCTGTCGTCGCCTCGCTCGTTGTTAGGCGGCATCTGACGTAACTAATACCACTTAGTTTACTGAATGAGGCAGTCGGGCTAGGAATTTCCGTTAAGAAACTTATGTACCTATTCTATCTATTGAAAGATTATATCGGGTGTAAAATTAAGAAAGGTTGTATAGTTTTGTTTTTTTATGGGATTGTGTCAGAACAAGCACGAGACCCACCTGATGTTAAGCAGTAACCTCTGCCTGTGACAGACTACACTGCGCCCGTCATCCTGAGATACAGTTGTTAAATCTCAAGTGCCTGTAAATTTCCTAGCTCTCAACGACTGATGACGGAACACACTGTTGGGCGCTTGGCGACAGATTTTCTACTTGAGGGTGGTAGCTGGTCAGGTGAGCATGTGCAAAATGCCCTTTCCCCAAGCATCCCATGTATTTTTTTAACGTTTTAACGTTATTCGTTGTTCTGAACTAAGACCCAATTTAGATTTATAATAAAATAAATATGTACCTAACTGTGTCTAGACTCATAGTTATTAGAATCAATCGTTAATTTTATCTTTGCAGCATTTTATTTAAATAATTATTTGTTGTCTCTATACCCTAATGTGTGGGTACAAGTTTTTATGGTTAGTTTTTTCACCGCAAGACGTCTTCATACAGCCTTTATGTTACAAAAATGTATGTATAAAATTAACAAACACAGTTGTGGTTGGCTCAACCTTCTTACCTACTTTGGTAATGCTTTTTAGTAATTTAGGCTGTGGTGGAGATAAGTCCGTTTGAATAATTATTTGGTAAATTTCACACTATCCGGCTTATTTTGTTGACCGACAGGATCGAACTGACTAATTTCTACGGATGATTTTAGAAGTACAGCAGTAGCCCGAAGTGATAAATGACCGGAACTTAAAAATGCTATTATCATTAATGTATATGTGTTAATTTACTTACTTTGTTAATATGTTATGGTCGAATGGTGATGCATAGATACCTAGTTCATCAGTTTTGTTTAAAGGAACACTTTAACCGATATAATAAGATAGAATAGATATGTATTTTAAAATGTTAAACTCTAGCTCGCTTCACAGCCACCAATTAATTGCGTTGAAAATAACAACCCACCTTTTTTGGACATCTCCAAAAATGCAGTAACAATATGGCAAGTAAAAAGTGGTAATCGTCACAAAGATCGCAGTTGCAATTTTCGTCGGAGTTGATGCAATTTTTTGCGTCCGTCCCAAAATGACGGTGGCTCAAGGCGAAATCTCGAACCTAATTGTGCTTCGGACAAGACTGGACACTTGCCGCATATAACCTTATAAGATAACTGGTCACGGATTTGTTAATAATACTTTAGTGACCTGAAACATACTCTGGTGTGTCTAAGTGATCGCTTTGAGGGATAAGATCGTCCATCGTAACACTTATTTATACTTATTATTTGTTTGTTTAGCTGTCTAAATTATGGTGTTTTAATAAAGAGTTCATCTATCTGTCTACTGTATGAATGCAATCTGTAATGCCCTCTTTTCAATACCTGGTTTTAGAATCAGGACAATTCACTTACTATAGAAAAGCGTAAAGTCCGATAGCATACCACCACTGCCGCGGTTGACTCTTCAATTATATAGGTTGGTTCTACTGGGCTAATTACCACAGTGTCACTGTCAGTGGGTAGACATACTAACAAAAATAATCAAACCAAAACCCTACAATATATTATCCATAATTAGACATATATTTTGAAATATAACTCACACTCATATATGCACCTGCGGTCCCTTGGTGGAGGCCAATGGTCATCACGCACTGAGCTGTCGTCGTTGTACAGGCAGGTTTCCATGTCACCATGCCCTCAATGAAATAATCCGCAGGGCGTTAGTCTCAGTTTGAGAGCCAGTAACTCTAGGTTAGTCTGAACAACATCCTCGACCACATCATCACTTACCATCAGGTGAGATAGTGGTCAAAGGCTAACCTATCAGGCATAAAAAAAAAAAAGCTAACGTGGCCTGTGTGCTGGAACCACCGGGACTGAGTAGGTCTGACGGTAAAAGACCAGATGGTTTGACCCTGGTGCCATGGAAGAACGGGAAGTGTTTGGTGTGGGACGCCACCTGCGTCAACACTGTCGCCGCCAGCCACCTGGGTCGTACCAAGCACACTTCGGCAGCAGCAGTGCAAGATGCCGCTACCAAAAAGCGGCTAAAATATGCAGAGCCGGAACCCCATTACTATTTTGTGCCCATCGCTAAGGAAACCATGGGCAGTTGGGGAGCGGAAGTTAATGGTCTGGTTGCCGAATTAGGGCGTAGGTTGACCGAAAGGTCGGGTGACTCTCGCAGGATGGCCATTGCTATCCAGCGCGGCAATGCAGCAAGCGCTATGGGCACTTTCGCACCTGGAACGCTAAGGGGCGGGTTATTCGAATGACTCTAAATTATATTTTGTTGTATCTGGGTATTTTATATTTGACATTGTAACGATTTTGTTATTACGAAAATATATGACGAATTTAAAAAAAAAAATTAAAAATTCACACTTACATTCTAAATTTTAATTTTATAACTAAAACCATATGTACTTTCCTAACGTCACGATGTCGTCACATTACGCAGTTTGCTACATTTTCTGATTCATTATTAGGCTATGTTACCTTTTGTCTCATTTAATTATTAAAATGAGTAAGAAAAAGATTTGTGTTGCAGCAACAAGAAAAAAAACAATAATGGATTAACATTTCGAAAGAAAATAGACTTAAAAAAAAACACATAACTGTAAAGAGGGTTCTATAAAATGGTATATTTTCACGCCAATGTAGATTATAAACAGCATGAGGCATCGGATAATCAGCCCAGAAAGTTCGGCCAAGGGAGATCACAGACTAAGAAGACAGGATTATGATTCGTTTAGCTAAGACGAGCCCGTTGAAATTTTTAAGGTTATTAGAATTGTCACAGTCTATTCACAAAACGTGGCCGCAAGACTAGTCCGTAGGCGATTGGTTGAAGCAAAATTGTTTTGAAGGCTCGTCAGGAAAGTGCCACTTCTGACAGGCGAAAATTGTACATCATTGGAAAAAAATTGTTTGAAACTTGAATAATTTTTTCGATGATAAATAATTTTGTTTTTATAGGAAAATTCCTATAAAAACAAAAGATTGAATGGACGTGATTCACACGGAATACTTACTACAAATACATAAAAAATATGAACGATCCTGTTTTTGGGGCGGCGGTATAATGCTTTTTTGTATTGATTTCGGTATCTTTACGGGATATAATTATATGTGATGATATATTTCGGTATCAGAGAATGAGCCAAGTATTTATATCTTCTTCTTCTTCTCTTTTCTTTCTTTCTTCTCTTTATATAAAGCGCGATTACCACACACTGACTGACTGACTGACTGACTCACTTACTGACTGACTGACATAATTGTTCTCCCAGAAGGAGTCGTGTAGGAAGAAAGTAATGTATGGGAAAAGTGTAGGGGGGGTTTAGGTGAGTATGGGAAAAATCTGAAAAGTTGAAGATGTCGTCTGCCAAGTAAAATTGAATGGCGTATCTCGGAAACGGTAAGAGATAGGTAGGGGGTGCTCGACCAAATGTCATAGGGAATAGGAAGAGCAGTCAAATGACAGTTGTCAAAAATCCAAAATGGCGGATTTCAAGATGGCCGCCATACAAAGTGCACATATTTTCGACCGTATTAGGTGTTTTTGTGGGATTTTTGACTGAATTTGGAGTTTTTGTCCTATAATAGTCAAATTCTTGATTTCTGTAATTTTTTTATTATGCTTCTATGCTCCTCTCATTCTTCATACTGCATTTGGAGTTTTTTACCATACATTTTCGACTGTATTTGGAGTTTTTGTGGGATTTTCGACTGAATTTGGAGTTACGGTCCTACATCAGTGTATAGCGAGCCCGAAGGCCGAGCGTATGGCGCGCGAGCCCGCAGTGCGAGCGCATGGCGAGGCCACAGGCCGAGCCGTATTAGTGTCTTGCGAGGCCGAAGCCCGAGCTCTGAATTTACATGCTCCTCTCATTCTTCATACTGTATCTGGAGTATTTCACCTTACATTTTCGACTGTGTTTGGAGTTTTTGTAGCATGGCGAGGCCGGAGGCCGAGCCGTATTAGTGTCTTGCGAGGCCGAAGGCCGAGCTCTGAATTTACATGCTCCTCTCATTCTTCATACTGTATCTGGAGTATTTCACCTTACATTTTCGACTGTATTTGGAGTTTTAGTGGGATTTTCGACTGAATTTGGAGTTTTTGTCCTATGACAGTGAAATTTATTTTTTTATCATGCTTTGATGGTCCTCTCATTCTTCATACTGCATTTGGAGTATTTTACCTTACATTTTCGACTGTATTTGGAGTTTTTGTGGGATTTTCGACTGAATTTGGACCTACGGACCTACATCAGTGTATAGCGAGCCCGAAGGGCGAGCTTTTGGTGAGGCCGAAGACCGAGCGTATGGTGCGCGAGCCCGAAGGGCGAGCGCTTGGCGAGGCCGTAGGCCGAGCCCTGTTAGTGTGTTGCGAGGCCGAAGGCCGAGCTACGTATTGACTTGCTCCTCTCATTCTTCATACTGTACTTGGAGTATCTTACCATACATTACCGACTGTATTAGGAGTATGAGTACGTTCCTATTCCAATTTCGATGACGTCTGCCAAATAAAAAAAGTTTTTCTGATTTGGCTGAAAATCGATATCTAGGTTGTTCTGGACGTTCTTATTCCAAATTTGAAATTTTTTTTTCGATGACGTCTGCTAAGTAAAAAAGTTTTTCTGATTTGGCTGAAAATCGATATCTAGGTTGTTCTGGACGTTCTTATTCCAAATTTGAATTTTTTTTTTCGATGACTTCTGCCAAGTTAATAAAGTTTTTTCCGATTTGGCTGAAAATCGATATCTAGGTTGTTCTGGACGTTCTTATTCCAAATTTGAAATTTTTTTTCGATGACGTCTGCCAAGTGATGAATGAAGACGTATCTCGAAAACAGTAAGAGATAGGTGGGGGGGTCTTTGAACGGAGTGCTTTGCATGGTGGCCATCTTGGATTCCGCCATTTTGGATTCGTCCTAGGTGCCCCTCTTATTCTTCTTCAGAGTTTATATGGGATTTCACACTTCCATTGGAGTTTTGAATATAATTTTTTAAATGTATAAGGTGTTTTGATATAATTAAATACTGCATAACGATAAATGCGGGCCGCTCGCGGCCCGCACACCACTTACCATCTAGTTATTTATATATAATTAGACGGGAACGAAATGAAGTCTAATCATACCAAATATACATTTAAGTACGCTCGTGGAAATATTATTGTGTGATATTTTTCGGGATATGGAGTGGGTCCTGTGGGATACATTGAAGGTTTAATGGATCATTATCAAACAAAGGTATCTTGAGGAGGCAATGATCCTATACCTAATGAAAATTCGCCCGTGACTTAAATATTTGAGCACGACAATGATATCGTATAATTATAATAATAGAATAGAATTATAGCCCAGAACATACTTGCTGTATTGACAGCGACTGTTTTTCAGAAAACAATCATTTATAATATTAGAGTGGTTATTATTACAGATATTTCCAAATACATAGGAGCTGATGTAACAGTATCAATACTTAATATGCGCCCTCTATGTAATGAACTAAATTACAACGAAAGGTAATTTTATCTCGCGCGTTTAAAGGGATGTTTGGTCGCGCCAAGGTTAATCGATTAGTAGGCAAAAATTACATTGTTATAATATTAAAAATTTGTGAATAAAGTAATCATTATTTTTTATTTTATGCCTGATAGGTTAGCCTTTGACCACTATCTCACCTGATGGTAATTGATGATGTGGTCGAAGATGTTGTTCAGGCTAACCTAGAATTACTGGCTCTCAAGGACAGCTGCCGGAACACACCGTTAGGTGCTTGGCGACAGATTTTCTACTTGAGGGTGGTAGCTAGCCAGGCGAGCATTCGCAAAATGCCATGCTATAACGACTGCCATCCTAAGACAACAACCGGGACCGACGGCTTAACGTGCCTTCCGAAGCACGGAAGCACTCAGTAGTAATGTCACCAGCAGTCACCCATCCAACTTATGACTGAGGCGGACGTTGCTTACCTTTGCTGATCGGTTCAGAATGGCTAAGTAAACTTCGCTACGAGCGCTTCAAAAATTATAAATAATATTAGAATAAAACCGGCCAAGTGCAAGTGGGACTCACGCACCAAGGGTTTCGTACCATTATCTGTAACCTAATCTAGCAAGTTACAGACACTTTTTGCAGTGTCCGATTGAGCTGGATAGGCACGTTCCTATCCTAGGTAGGTAAGAACCCTAAATAGTGATTTCACTAATTGTTTATTTTAAAGTCAATATAAAATTTCTACCTGTTTCCACTATATATTATTATTTTTAGCAAAATAACGCCGAAAACTTCTTTTATTGTATGGGAGCCCCCTTAAATTTTTTTTTTAAAACAATTATATTTAAAGAGAACATAAAACTAAATATTCTGTGAATAGTTAAAGCGTCTACCTGTCACCGTTAATAGAATCGATCAAGAAACGGTAAAGAAATAAAGTTTGTTGTATGGAAGCCCCCCTTAAATATTTATTTTATTTTATTAAGTATTTTTTGTTATAGCGGCAATAGAAATACATGATCTGTGAAAATTTCAACTGTCTAGCTATCACGCGTTTTTGAGATACAGCCTGGTGACAGACGGACAGCGAAGGCTTAGTAATAGGGTCCCGTTTTTACCCTTTGGGTACGGAACCCTAAAAACTATAGTGATTTTCACTTTTTTTTAATAATTCGGTATAACTCACGTGAATAAGTCAGATAGCTACGACGAAATTTTTTTTTAATATTGATCAAAAATGCAGTCTAGGTCGGTGTTGCTAGTTCTAAGACCAATACTGTATATTTGATAAATTAATTTTTGGAAGTACTCGTAAATGCGAAAGTGAATCTATTACTTCTTCACGCTGAAGCGGCAGAGGCAATTTAGATGAAACTAATAAATAGAATATAAATAGTTTATCTTCTGAATAGACACACAGAATACTTTTCAACATCATCACAGAAACGCGGGTGAAACCGCGGGACGCAACTTGTATAGGTTATTAAATTAATGAAATAAGCACTGCAAAGAAAGCCTTTAAGCTTTCCCACCCTTTGCAGGCCTCGGTCTGCACTAAAGTGCTGGCGCCTCTTGCCTATGGTAAGTGGGTGACATGTTCAATTGGAACAAATATTCAATTGGCAAGTATCCATATTTCTATTTGTACATTCAAATTGAATTTCACCAATAATGGGCAAATTTCCAATGTTAGGTTTCCATGCCCTGAAACTTTTAAATTAAAAACACAAATATTTATTTAATTTTTTTATTAAATAATTTTTGAGGGTAAAGGAAGCAGTAATATTACTTTGTTCGCTTAACTGCATTTTCTGATTTAGTATTTTCTTTACTTTGAAAGAAATACATATTACCCAACTTACGCTACCCCGTTTTACGTTAATCCGGAAATACGCGGTTTTACTGTTTGAAACCGCCCGCATCAGCTCTCCCTCTCCGTCCTGTTTGAGAGGTTCAATCGTGTTCAGTGTGGAATTACTACTCTATCGAGAAAGTACCGGGAGAGAATCAATAATACACAATATGTTAGATATTCATCCAAATTTATTATCACCTTCAAAGTATGCCACTACAGAAATAATACACTTACGCCACCAAATAACCCTAAATAAATAATTACAACGCTTGTTCCGGAATTGAGTTTAGTTCTCGCTGCGAATTCTCCACTATGTCTTCTATCGAATCAAAACGGGTGGCACAAAGTGAAAATTCGAGTTTCAGAAAAAGAAAAGTCGGCTGGCCATATCTGGTGGTTGGCTTGGGGTTGGGAAGGGTATTTTGCGTATGTCCTTCTCACTGGCTACCAACCTCAAATAGAAATTTATCCCCAAACACCTAATTGGTGTTCCGGTGGCTGTCCTTAAAAGCCATTTCAAATTCTATTTCTTCTTTTGCAGTCTTTAAGCAAGTCATCACTTACCATTAAAGATAGTATGATCAATATCCTATCGGTTAAAAATATTTAAAAAATCTTTGAACTAAATTCAATGAAATATTATAAATTAATTACATAAATATGTTTTCACATGGTAGTCCGTACATATCATTGGGATATTTCAGCGGTGTGCTAGTTAAGTATCTATTAGGATAATATTGGAACACACATGACTTCTATTGAGTGTCCACAGTAAGTTTTACGATGGCAAGGAAGTTACTCTTTTACACATTAGTGTACCCCTTGACTGCCTCGTGTATTTGTAAAAGTGCCGCTTTGGAATTTCCGGGTATTAGTTTTATTGGCAAAGAAATTCTCAGTAGCAGTCTGGAGTCCGGAATTGTGTCCGGTAGATGGCAAGACGCTCACCCCTATGTATCCGGAACTTAATTGCAGTCAATTGTCAGCAGTGAAGCAGTCCTAACGTTTCAGTCCGTCAATCGAATCTTGACCAAATGGCTGTAATATTTAATTACTCCACTATATACCGAGGTTAGCATATATACGCCGCAGGAATTGTTTTACCGTAGTAGCTGCGCCGACATGGCAACAATAATGTGACGATAATGTTTTTGAAGCGCTCGTAGCCAAGTTTGCTTAGCCATTCTGAATCGATCAGCAAAGTTAAGCAACGTCCGCTGCGGTCTTGACTTGGATGGGTGACCGCTGGGGACATTACTACTGAGCGCTTCCGTGCTTCGGAGGGCACGTTAAGCCGTCGGTCCCGGTTGTTGTCTTAGGATAGCAGTCGTTACAGCATGGTGGTAGGGCACTTTGCAAATGCCCGCCTGGTTAGCTACCACCCTCAAGTTGAAAATCTGGCAGCTGCAATGTCCTTGAGAGCCAATAACTCTAGGTAAGCCTGAACGACATCCTCGACCACATCATCACTTACCATCAGGTGAGATAGTGGTCAAAAGTTAACCTATCAGGCATAAAAAAAAAAAGATTTTCACAATAAGTCGTGTTTTAACGACCTCAATATGGATGTGTCATTGAGATGACGAACCGAGAGATTAGTTTCTTTGAAAGATGGCTACGTCAATTAGGTAATCTAATAATTTGGTCTAGATAACCGTATGTCTTGATTGCCCATATCTATCATAGAAGAATCATCATGCTTTTTAAAAATTGATCATACGGTGGCAAAAGCCAACGTCACCAAAAATTTCTGATTAAGTCATGCCATTTTACAGATCATTTCATCATCTGAACAATTCGCCTTTAAGCTCTAAACATGTTGTGGTTCTAAATTATAATAATACTGCTTAAGTCATACACAACACTCCCAAAGGCGGAGTCATTCAAAAAAGCTCTGAGGAGGTCGTGTCAATATTTGCTGCGGAGCGCGCGCGCATCTTTCCGGAAACGCAGCTGATTACATACGCCGCGCTGCCGCCACCGCCGCCGTCTCGCCACATAAGCTTCTGCTATAGTGGTATGCTGGATAACCACATACATACGAGTATTTTAATGTTAGCAATATAAATATTTTTAGATGTCTTGTAGTTCTTAGGGTAATTGGCATAAAATTTTTTGTAGGGAAAAAAAAGAATACAAAAAAACCAGAAGCATAGATGTTAGACTCAAGGGTATACTTGCAAAATTTCTGCGAGTTCCAATACTTGATGAATATGATGAAATTACGGTGTCGATTTTAGACTACATTACCTAAATTTTAAATTTTCTTTATTGTATTTAGATGTGTCGAACAGAATTTAATATTATGACCCTACATTTCTAAGCTATGGTATTCCAAATTGTCTAAAATCGGGTACAAACTTATAAAACAATTACCTACTATACGATTTTACCAACTTCAAAGATATACATTGCGTTTATTTATAGAATGACGTGTATGACAATAAAATAATTTTAGAGATACCTACCTATATGTGCGCGTCAGATAATACGAAATTCTGTTCAACACAAATTTAATTTAGAGAATCTTAAATTTTGAGAATGCTCTTTGGGATCTACACCCGCGTTTGTATGGAAACAGTTATGAGTCAGAAGATAAGTATGCAAAATGTTTCACTTGATATCTGATTCGCCAGACAATATTGAACAAATGAAAGAAGTATAATTAATTTTATTTGATATACCTATGCACTTTTTTTCAAGTTCCTTCATAAATTTATTTTTTTTCCGCAATTGACTGGCAGGTCTCCATGACCGCTAACAGTCACGAACCCCTAGCTCGTAACTATTTCGTAAATTCTACTCGTAAATTATTTTTTCTGATGAAAAAAATTAATGCATAATTAATGGCTAAATATGTATTGCTACTTTATTTTACTTTTAATAGGGGTTAAAATATGAAATTGCAGTTTTATTGTAATAGGTATTTCCAATTGACATAGAACCTTCATGGTTTGAGATTTTTGAGGGGAAACTTTTCACATAGTACCAACCATAGGGTTCTTCTTTTAAAAAATGTTCAACATTCGATTATAGACTTTCAGTTGTTTTTTTTTATTCAGCTTAGACAAGAAAGATGGATACTTTAAAATTCGACTGATTTTCTTATACGAGTTCCGACGCGGAACTAACGCGGCAGGAACTGCTCGCAATATGAATGCAATGTTGCGTCTTGAGAGGGGACTGCTAATGAACGCAGCGGTGGAAGACCGATCCGAATCGATACAGAAATGAAGGAATATTGACATGTGATGAAAAGTGGATTCTTTACGATAACCATAATATGTGAAAAATGTAACGGCTGACCCCAGGTCAAACGCCGCAACAGTGTCCTAAAGCAAAGCTTACCAATAAAAAGGTAATGGTAACTGTTTGGTGGTCTCAGCATGGTGTTATTCACTATAGCTTTCGCCGATCCGGTCAAGCAATAACGGCAGATGTCAATTGTGTCAAACTCAGGACAAAGATAGCAAAATTAACAGTGAAACAGCCCCGACTCATGAATCGATCTTCACCATTATTGCTCTATAATAACGCGAGACCTCATACAGCACGAGAAACCATTTTAACTCTACAGGAACTGCAATTAGAAACCATTCGTCACCCTCCGTATTCGCCGAACCTTGCTTCAGCGAACTACAATTTTTTTCGTGTTTTGTACAATTTTCTACGTGATAAAACATTTTCTTCCCAGGAGGTAGTACTAAATGCTTTCACACAGTTTGTCGAATCTATATCACTAGAGTTCTATCGCAAAGGCTGACCGATAAATGACCTTCCTATTATCTACATGGCAGCAATGTGTACATAATAATGGTAATCGCATATTTTGATTAAATAAATATGTTGAATTAAAAAAAACGCATTTCAAATTTTCAGTACAAATTGGCAATTTCATATTTTAACCCCTAATATTTCTGTAGAAACTTGAAAAATCAGACGGATCTCTCATGTTGCTGAGAAAAATAGCGTTATCAACAATAAATATTTTGTGATATCTACTATCAAGGTGCAGAAGGGAAAAATAAAACACAAAAATTCTTACACTATAAAACTATACTTAAATAACAAATCGTGGACGTAGGAGCGTGGATAAGGGGTGGGGAGAGGACAATGGGGTGAGATCAGATCACTGTTGCTGCGGCGGCGGCGCGAGGCGAGCCGCGAGCTGCAGTATGTCGCGCTTCTCCTTGGGGAAGCGCAGCTCACGAGCGGCGAGCCGAGCTGCGCGAAGCTCGCGCTCCGCTCGCGCCAGCTCCGCTCGTATCAGACCTGCAACCATAACAATATATTTGAAGAACAAGCTATTATTTTGATAGAAAAAAATAATATAAAGTCACTAGAAATTATAAAAGTAAGTATAGTTGTTTATTCCTCACAAAATCTGATTAATTTAATTAACGTGGGATCGGCACTGCATAGAGTTATTACGATAGGTTTGCTTTAGCGTTATTTCAAATAAGTACTTCGATTAAAAAGTGAGTGATCGGTTGAATGACCTTAATAATAATATTGGACGTTATACATTGTTTATTTTAAATTCATGTGTTAAATTATTATAAACCAATTAATTTCGAATAAAATATATTTTCCTATTGTATGTAATTGTTGCAGAAATATTGAAAAATCCGGAATAATCTAATAATTGCTATGGCATACCTAGTCAAGTCTCTATTTCATATAAGATTACCAGAGGGCCAATTTAAAAGAAAACAAAATGTTTTCACTAGACACAACTAGGGTAATTTTATTATAATAATAACCACCTTAAAGCACCTTGCCCTTTCATATAATCATTCATTGATGAATGGTTTTTTATTTCCCCAGTTAAAATATTATAGCCTGGCTTTTACTTTACCCCATTTGAATATTAAAACCTATTTGAGGCCCTAATAACAAATACGAATTACTGTTTATAGGTAAGTGAATCATATCAAATAAATTATGTATTAATTTTTTTATGATGTGATGGACATTTAGCCCGCGTGATCGTCAGCGTCTCGCTTGTCCATTACAGTTGCAGTGACACCGATCCAGTCTTGTTCAGTTGTTTTTGCACACTACTGCTTCGAGATTGATAGATAACTTTTGAGAAAGGAAAACTTTTTTGTGCAGTACTATGATGTATGCATACGTTTGATAAACCTATCCTAAAGATATGAAACCATTATGAATAAGGGGTATAATCTTTGCCTCTAATAAAGACCTAAAATATCAATAAATATTCAAACTCAAAGTCATATCAGTAATTCGTTAACATATAATATATGTTAACGAATTACCCACATAATATTTATATTATGTGGGTAATATAGGTAGGTCTGTTTCACGTTGGTAATATGTACTTCATCTGTAATATTTCATGTATTTGATTGTATAATGATGCTATGCCCAAATGGGTTTCATGTATATTCTGTTAAATATTGTATCCATCAAATGTACTCATGAAAGCAATAAACAACTTTGAACTTATACAGTAACGCTCTTTTCGCTCATACCAGCTCCCGCGCCAGCGTCTCGCTCGCGCGCCGCCCACTCGCGAGCCATCTGCTCGCGCATCGCGTCGTCTAGCGCGCGCGCCGAGTAGTGCGCGATCACCTCTTGCCGGGAGCACTGCCTCTCACGCATTGCTCTTAGCGACCCGTTCCAGTGCAGTAGCTGGAACACCGTCATCAGTTCTTGGAACTCAAGCATCGTGCGCCCCTTATTTGCTTCTAGCATAAACCTGCCAAGTATATGTTAAATACATTTACTAACATTGTTTCGATTAAGATATTATTCGATTATTATATTATTAGTCGTTATAGCATGGTGGTAGGGCATTTTGCAAATGCCCGCCTGGCTAGCTACCACCCTCAAGTGGAAAATCTGTCGCCAAGCACCTAACAGTGTGTTCCGGCAGCTGTCCTTGAGAGCCAGCAATTCTAGGTTAGCCTGAACAACATCTTCGACCACATCATCACTTACCATCAGGAGAGATAGTGGTCAAAGGCTACCCTATCAAGCATAAAAAAAAGATATGTTTGTGTTATAAGATAACCCGCATCTCATCGATGTAAGATCCTAAATCCTAGAGTTACATATATACATACTGAGAAAAAAAAATCAGCCAAGTAGTAATGTTTGATTGGTTGACTGTATGCTGGTTGTAATAAAAAAGAAATCAGCCAAACATCCAACGAAAACTTGCTTAGTTAAAATAACGGACAACATTAAGTTATTTTATCTTTAGTAGGACAATCCAGTTTTCATAAACTTACTTAATCAAGGCAATAATCAACCAAAATATTAAAAAGAGAAAAAAATTCCAGTTAGGTCCAACTTCGACAAAGAGGCCGACCGAAGAATCCAACTCGGATGGGCAGCGTTCGGGAAGTTAAGTTACATCTTCTCGTGAACATTCCGCGGAGTGTGTGTTGCCAGTGATGACTGGTGGCACTGAAACATGGTCCTTAACTGTGACACTTATGGGACAAGCTCAGAGTCACTCATCTAGCTATGGAGAGAGCTGTGCTCGGAGTTTCTTTGCGCGATAACATCCGGAACAAAGATATTCATTGAAGAATCAAAGTCACATTTCAGAGTTTGCAAGTTGGAGTGACAGTGGGCAGGCCACATTGCTGGAACTGCTAACCGATGGAGAAGAAAGTTTCTCGAGTGGTTACCACATTACACCAGAAAACGTAGAGACGGTAGGTGGACTGACGACATCGTAAAAGTATTAAATGGTTACAAGCGGCTAACAGCCGTTCTTTGTGACGTTCCGTAGGAGCGGCCTTTGTTGAACAGAGAACGCCTTCTGGCTGATGATGATTGTTCTCAGATCCAGTAATCATTGAAATCCTATCTTATATAAGCTACAATGACCCAAAATGACTTGGTAGCCACGTCCATATTTGGGTTTAAAACAAATAGCGTGTTAATCCAGTGGAATAGGTTACCTAAATGCCGCAATCCCTGCGCTGGGGTCTTGGTGCGAGCTGGCATCCCCTGCAAAGGAAGCTCGTGCCTCCGCCACTGCCTTTTCAATGAAGTGATCCGAGATGCGCCTTGATTCGTGTTCGTTGAACACGCTGTTCATAAGGGCTATTTTTGCGGCGCTGCGCCGAGCCTCTGCTTTTGTAGGACAATTCTGTACAAAATAATATATTATGTTAGTTTAATTTATCATCAAATATAATATGTATGTAATAAATAATATATGTAAATAAATATAATAAAAGTGTATATCATGTAGGTCTTACATAGATTGAAAAAGACGGTAAATGAATATAAATAAAAGCGGTCAAGGTGGAGTAGGTGATATACCGAATTTGTCGTTTCGAAATTTTTATGATTGTTAAATAGGTTCGGATATAAACTTGTGCAGAATGCCAAATTTACATACGATATTCTCTTTCAAATTAGCTGAAATCTGTCCTATGTATATGTCCTCCTGTTTGTTTTAATGCCTGATATGTTAGCCTTTCACCTCTTATCTCATCTGATGGTAAGTGATGATGTTGTCGAAGGTGTTGTTCAGGCTAACCTAGAATTACTGGCTCTCAGGACAGCTGCCGGAACACACCGTTAGGTGCTTGGCGACAGATTTTCGCCTGGCTAGCTACCACCTGAGGGTGAGCCAGGTGGGCATTTGGAAAATGCCCTACCACCATGCAAACATATTTTAAATAACGCATAACTTCATCGTTTTAAGCAATTTGGTATAAATGTTATTTCTGTCTTCAACACCCATTAAAATTAGCAGATTCAGACTCAACTTAATGTATCTTCTATTATTTCACATAAAAAAAAACACACTACACATATTCTATCCAACAAAGAAAAATATATCAAAATTAGTAAAATCTCGAGAGTGACACCATAAAACGAGGCAATGAATTTTGAATCCCCTTTTCTAAAAGTCAGTTATACATAGTTACGTATATATTGTATACATAACCAGCTTCGTTCCAGAGTTCCAGAGCCAAAAACTTTTCGGGATGTAATATATCCAGTCAAATCAGTTCCGACACACTACCTACCTAAGAGTAGGAACGTGATGATATGAACAAAATTCTTAAAAGACAAATTATTACTTTAATAACATAATATATTATTTCTCTTTATTCCCTTCTTATCACAAACCAAATCTGTACTTTTCTTTAAGATGAAAAGAAAAGTTTATTGGGAAAGTTGAAGGGAGGGCTGCCGCCTACCGCCCAACGAAGACTGATCACCCTCACATTCAGCTACCTGTCAAATCAGTCCCGGCAACAAGATCCTATCATAAAGTACATAAAACATGTTAGCCGAGGGAGTTGAATAGAGTGGAAACTAATACGTGTCAGGGTGTCCACGTGCGTGAAATACCGAAATAAACACAAACATGATCACCTATACCTACCTAAGCTACTTACTCATATGTTCGTAAAAGGATAGACATATATACTACTGGTGTTATTGGGCTTGAAGAGCACTTTAGTTACTGAAATTGCTGGTCTGGCTTCGTGGCTGCTACGTAGCTTTTATGACGTTTAGACTTAGCAGAAACATTCTGCGGAATTGTCACTAGATATATTTATAAAAAAAAGATCTTAGAGTTAGCAGCACAGTGCAGTGTAACGCATCACGGTGAAATTGTAATGGACAGAAATGACGCTTACGAATGAAAGGTGAAATGTCTGTTTCATCACGTCTAAAAAAATTAATATACGCATCAGTGAGCAAAAATCAACAAAATAACGTACGTAAAAAAAAAGAAAAAAGAGCAAAATACATTTTGCGGACAACGTGACATAAAGTTTTGTGTTCGTGTCCCCAGGGCTTGGCAACAACTCTCTGAGTAAATAAAACCTTTAGGAATAATCTATGAAAGCCCTCCTGTCGCAGATACGTCACTCAATCTGGAGCAGGAGCATGGGTACGCACTGATCTACATCTATTATATTCTTTAGATTTGTTTGGCAGCAAATAGAATACGAATAGAATACAGGAAAGCTTTGATATATTATTTCTGAATTTATTATATACTATGTACGGGGACTTTGCTTCGTGCATCATTTATTTTGGTATACCCATATAAGTACTTTAATATGCTACAATAATATGCATTTATAGCGCTAAATTAACTAGCGTTTTTTAACTAAGACGGAATAGATTGTTCTTAATGTAACTAGGTAATAAGTGTACCTATAAAATAATTGTTGATTTACATGATAAGGTTTGGAGATTTTTAGATCTCATTAGACACAAAAAGTAGCTGGTAGCTGTATTATCGCTTCATCATAGCTAGCATAGCTGTCAAAGTCCCTCCCCCCAATATACCTACTTATATATTTGCAATATTTTAAAAATAATAACCATACAATCTATAAAGTATTAAGGACTATGTATAATTATTAATCATGCTGTTTCTATTTATGTAGCTCTTCAGCTTTCTGTAATGTGTTGGCCAGAAATAAATTTACATTTCTATATTATATTTAGATAGGTTGCCAAACGTCTGCTTTTGTGATGTAAGTTTTTTCTAGTTATAGATACTGACGGCCTAAAAAGATTTGACTACTGTATATTACTAAAACGTAACTCTTTAAATAAATCTACCTAGCAACTATGAGTCCAAGTCGTTAAGTCTGCTAGTACAACTGCTCACCAGCTTGAGGCTTAACTGAAGAGCACTCCTGTCCATATAACAAATTATGATGTTTGCACGTGACCGCGTCCCTGAAAACATACTCATATTTGCCCCGAAAACGTGACACAACTGGCGGCGTGAGAAATTGCGTTAGGTGTGATCCTTTTTACTCTTTTAACCCAACCTGCCACGCCGCGGGAAATGAAGGGTGTCAACGACTGTATCTATCCAGGGTTGATAATGGGTACCTAACCACTCTAAGCAGGTGACCAAAACTCTTAGTTCAGTCATTTACCACGTTGCCACGTATCCTAGCCGCGTTCAACGCTATCCTGGATCAAAATCCTAATTGTGATTTGTTTTTAGATGGATGGATGGAACTGTTGTCTGTTTGTTTAATCTATTGTGAACGTCTGAGTATGTTGAGTCTACGATTCCAAATTAAACGTGTATAAATTGTATAATTATTATTGACAAATGTTTTATTATATGTTTATTTAATATTGTAATTTATAATCTGTTAACTGAATGACTTAATTTATAATCTATGTAATTTATTTTAAGGACTATGTAAATTTGATTTTGTATAAATTATTGTAAATGGTATGTCCGTAATAATTAATAATAAATAAATAAATCAATTTACTCAAATGTTTCTGTATACTTAAAATAAAGAGATAATCATTTGAGTATATAATAAATTACACGAAAGTAAATAATAAATTATTTACTTTCGTGTAATTCAGACGATACAAATGAAGCTTGGCTTGTGGCATTCAATCCGATAAAAACTCCCTAATATTTTAGACGTCAAAAACAAAATAAATATAGTAATTAAACAACTTTAAACGGTTTAAATCGCGTATGTTTGCAATTATTTTGTCCCGACGTTTCAAACACTTTGCAGTGATCGTGGTCACGGGGTGACAAAATAAATAATTAATCATTTGTACATCTACTTAATTACTAGCTTCGCCCGCAGCTTCGCCCGCAGCTTCGACCGTGAGTAATTTTGTCGATTCGGATGTCCCCATTATTGTTTAGAAAATAGAGATAAAAAGACATATTAACAACTATAACCTCCAATAATCAATAAATGCCTCCCGAATTAGTGGGGGTTTCATGACAGGCCATGAAAGTCTTAGTTATCGCAGTGGAAAAAGGCACTTTTTCAGACGCTAAAAACGCTGCTATATTTTCTTCTGGTATATTTTCTTTTTCGTCTCTGACAACTCCCAAAATAAAATATGGGGGTGTCTGAGATTCTAGCCAGGCAAAAAAATATTATTCATGAACCTGGGACCTACGATTCAGCGGTGGCGACGGCGACGCAAAGACCAGGCACTTCTCTTATAATATTAGTGGCATTTATACCTTCAAAAACCTTCTTACTGCATTGCACAGAACGGTATATTTATAAATTGATGGAATTAGTGACAACACTATTTGTAGGTAGTGTAATGGGCATTAAAATACCCTTTACACTACCAGTGGTGCAAACCTGTGGTGTCAAGGGTACGAAAGGTTCCGGATCGATCCTGACAGTTGATCCTTCACGGGACAATGCCGTTTTGTAACTAAGTAGTTGAAAAAACAAAACCTAATATTTTACAATTTAACTACGCAATAACGGCATTTCAATTATTTGGAGACATACATATTGATTTTCACTTGCCATTTTCACGTTTGCAATCTATAATTTTTCAATGTACGAGTATTTAGTATCAGTTTATATCAAGGGCACTTTAGCACCGATGTCTTAATTTTGTTTTATAAATTAACTTTTGCAACAAGCAGGCGATGAAAAGAGTTTTAATACGACTATTGCAAACTAAACCTTTTTCAACTTTTTGTTGATGTGAAGAAAAAGTTTGAGTTTAAATTAAACATTGAAATTTAATCAGTAAAATAGACCACTCAGCAACATATAATAAAATGTTTCCTTTGAAAAACCAGGGCTTTAATAACAGCGTAGTTGTAATCTTCCGTAATGATATTGTAGAGAATTCTTTGTCACGTGCCCGAGCTTCCGAGTCACGTTCGTGGTGTAAAAATTCTCAGGCGCAAGTTATTTCCTGTTATGTGAGTGTTATTTCAACACGCTTTTATTAGGTTCACCTAACTATGTAAACATACGAGTATATATAATGGAATCTAAGGAAATGAATTTAGACTAAGACAAACATGCGGGAGGAAAAGTTGTACGCAAATCCATTTCTATCGCGCTGATGAATGAAAATATATATAACGTGCTGTTTGTGTATTATTTATTTACTTTCAGTATGTAGGTAATCTATTTTATATTGGTATAATATCAAAACAAAAGGGCTGTTATCACTAAGTCCGTAAATGATACTAGCTTTTTCTACGAAAAGAAATAAAGAAAATAATAAGTAAACAGTAGTAGGAAACGCGTGATATACTTCCTATGTTTAAGAATAACCGAATAGCTAAATTGCCATAGAGAAAAGTAATATATGCTATTTGTAGTATACAATTTTGTTCAGAATTCATTATATAAGTAGATAGAACTGTGGTAATGATGAGCGAGGCTTAAACTATTATATATACATATCTGCCGTTTATTATATTGTCTAACTAATATATATATATCGATAAAATCAAGTCAATTAATCAACTAATCAGCTGAGCAAAAGGCATTACCGTTTTATGAACTGTTTCCAAAAACCGTAATAAGAATTTTCATTCACAAGCTAACGACTATGGAGAAAAAAGTTTATGACCGTCATATAGGATTGCCCATATGGAGATTTTGGTACCTGCAAACTGGGTAATGTTAGCTTTTTACGACTTAAGGCGGTGGTTTTGTCTCCATCAAAGAGAGTTGACTTATTTTTCCATTACTTACGTTCTAAAATATCGTTACGCAAGTTGATAAAAAAACATAGATATTCATATCAAAATGTTTGTCAGGACTAGTAGAAGTCAACCCTAAAAGGTTGTTAGCATTTTTCCAATAGCCCTGTATAGTAAACATTGTTGTGTATTATAAAAGAGCAAAATAATTAACACAAAAAGTGAAACAAAAACTGTACATATGCAACACGATCATTTTTAGTAACCAACATATGCATGAGACCCACAGAGCAGATTGAAAACCCTTTTTTATCATTAATTCTGTGTCGAGGAGTACTACAGCATTCTACTGTACTTCATCCAACCGCTTTTAAGCCGTTTGGTGATACACATCAATATTCAAAATGATTAAATAATAATCGAGCTCATCATTCATCGCTTATTTTCACTAGGTAAACACCGTCGGTGCAGTTAAAGATTTTTCCGTCAAGGCTATAATAAAATTACAAGGTGGGAGAAAACTTTATGACCATTCCCGGTAATATGGAATTCTTCCCTTGTCTGAAAATTAGGAGATAGGAATTTTTATGATAAAGGACGGGATATAACCCAAGAATACGTAGGTACATGTGATATAGTGTTAGCAGTGATATTTATTATGGTGGAACGGTATGAAGTTGTCTTGTCTAGTATGCATGGTTTATGTGTATGTACATATCATACTCATTTCATAGTATAAAACAAAGTCACTTCCCGCTGTCTATCTGTCCCTATGTATGCTTAGATCTTTAAAACTACGCAACGGATTATGATACGGTTAGAATATACAATAGATATAGTAATTAAAGAGGAAGCTTTATAAGTATAATACATGCATAATTTAAAAATGAAACACTGATAATTTTAGAGGTTTCTAATGTGATGTCGTAAATATACACTTTTCTTAGCTCTTACTTTGCAATCGCTGGTTGAACCCTACGAGTTAGATCAAAATAATGTACTACAATAGTGTATATCTTTAAAAGGGCTACAAAAAGGCTGCAATGGTATATGTCTATCTCTTAGGAATAACTCACAATAAACATTTTTTATCCTTTACTTTCTACGATAGATAATGGCTTATTTACGAAGCGATTTAAGCAATACAGGATTAATCCTTTTTAAGCAATGATGGCCGAGCGGTTATAGCTATGGACTGCCGTGCCACATGTCCCTGGTTCGATCCCTACCGCTGGCTTGAGCTTCACCGCTTGGTGGAAAAATGGCCGCCTGGCTAGCTTCCACCCTCAAGTAGAAAATCTGTCGCCAAACACTTAACAGTATGTTCCGGCAGCAGTCCTTGGGAGCTCGAAAAATTACGTTCCTTTGCCGTGGTACCATTAGATAGTTCCTTTGATGGTACCACGGCAAATTTAATTTGCCGTGGTACCATTGACTCAATGGTACTACGAAAATGCTGATTTCTATTAACCGTGGTACCATTGAATCGTTAGACTAAAAAATCCGTTGGCTTTGCTTAATTCAACGGAAGCAAGATCAATAAAGAACAATTTATATGTTAATTTTTTTTATTATGATTTTGATGACAATTGGAAAAGTGACTATTAATTTATGATTCGGTTGAAAATAATCTTAAAAAATATAAACAAATAGGTTTTAGATGTGACAGCTGTCAAAGTGACAGTTATATTAAGTTGTAAGACATAAATAAGCGTGTACACATACTAGTGTAAGTGGAATCCTAGTAAAACAAAACTTGAAATACATGTTTTTCAAGCATTAAAGCCTATCAAAAACGTATTATATATATATATATATATATATATATTATATTTTGACAGCTGACATCTGAAATAAAGATCTCTATGAGTTATATCATACCTTTGAAGAAACTAGTGGTCTAGGGTCAATAGTTTCCGAGATAAACCCTATTTTAATTTGACAGCTGTCATCTGAAGTAAAGATCTCTATGAGATCGCGGGACAGATGTTATGAAAACGAAAAGCAATTGAGTACATAAAATACGAACCAACTGTCACTTTGACACCTGTCACAAATCACACCTATCTATCTGACATATACTGTCACTTTGACAGCTGTCACATCTAAAAACCTATTTGTTTATATTTTTTAAGATTATTTTCAACCGAATCATAAATTAATAGTCACTTTTCCAATTGTCATCAAAATCATAATAAAAAAAATTAACATATAAATTGTTCTTTATTGATCTTGCTTCCGTTGAATTAAGCAAAGCCAACGGATTTTTTAGTCTAACGATTCAATGGTACCACGGTTAATAGAAATCAGCATTTTCGTAGTACCATTGGGTCAATGGCAAATTTAATTTGCCGTGGTACCATCAAAGGAACTATCTAATGGTACCACGGCAAAGGAACGAGGCACATGAGACTTTAACAACTGTATGTCTCAGTGTGTCGGGCGCAGTGCATTTCGTCACATGACGAAATGCATCTGTTATAGGCAGAGGTTAATCCGCTTAACATCAGGTGGGCCTCGTGTTTGTTAATATAATCACATAAAAAAACCTTATCCAATTGAGTACCTTAAATATATTGTCCATTAAATATAGATTAATATGGCCCTACAACATGTTATTTAAATGAATATTTTCGAAGATATCACAGATTATATAGTATCAGCATTGCACCCGTGCGAAGCCAGGGCGGGTCTCTAGTAAATTATAATGATGGCAATACGAGTATACACGATGAAGTCAAGACCGACTCTGTGCGAGTGAGACTCGTACATCGAGGCCGCGAGGGTGCTCTACCTACTGGATATTTATTATGGTTCTAAATATACCGCCTAATAATGGAAGCATGGGCGGACGGACAAAGGACTAATTACGACGTTATTTTGGTAATCGGGGTCCATTTTCGAAAACTCTTCCTTTTCCGAGTAAGGTCCCCAATCACGTGCAGACTATTGAACTAATTTCATATAAAGTGAGGGTCATGTTGGTGGACTAGATGACACATTGCTATAATAAGCTAATCTAATACATTATAAAATACCGTAGACTGGTGAACCTGCACTCAGATATCTTACCTGAAAGCTGCCGAAGCAGGCACCGCCAGGCAGCGTGACGTAGCAAACGTAAGGCGGATGAGCGGCCGGAACAGACTCGTATATGACCAGGGCGCCGCCACTGCTCGCAGCGCTGCTCCCACGCGCTGCCTTCACCTGCCAGAATTCTTGGAGTGCTTCCACCACGTTCACAGTTGATAGTACACCATCAGCTGCATTCGCAAACCAAATACTTATGTTATTCTTATATGAATTTTAGAAAAGACTACAGACTGCTGTCTGTGTCGACATACAGCAAATATAACATAAAACATCTAAGGTCTTTCTTCAGAGTTACTACAATAGCAAAAGTATTGTTTGTAATATCGATGAAGCAGTGGATTTTGTTCCAACTCTAATGCAGTGGGTGAAGGGGGAGACTTGAATTCCCCGTCCACCCACCAGTGGGAAAGTCCATGGGTGGACGGGGCATCGCCCAAAATACCCTGTTGTTGTTGTATGAGCACATACGTGGCAGGAAAGGCGACAACCCTTATTTTTGTTGGGCGCAAAAGTAAATAAACCGTGCTACTTTGTTTATATGAATTTAATAATAATTATAATTATAGGATTATTTTTCTTTATATGCCTGCTAGGTTAGCCTTTCACCACTATCTCACCTGATGGTAAGTGCTGATATGGTCGAAGATGTTGTTCAGGCTAACCCAGAATTACTGGCTCTCAAGGACAATTGCCAGAACACACCGTTAGGTGCTTGGCGACAGATTTTCTACTTGAGGGTGGTAGCTAGCCAGGCGGACATTCGCAAAATGCCTACCACCATGCTATAACGACTGCCATCCGAAGACAACAACCGGGACCGACGGCTTAACGTGCCCTCCAAAGCACGGAAGGGCTGAGTAGAAATGTCACCAGCGGTCACCCATCCAACTCATGACCGCGGCGGAAGTTGCTTAGCTTTGCTGATCGGTTCAGAATGGCTAAGCAAACTTCGCTAAGAGCGCTTGAAAAATATGTTAGTATATCATCTTATTTTAATTGTAGTGCTTGAGCTTCTATCAAAGGTGGAAAGGCTTACAATCTTAACATAGGGTTCGGTAACATAATGAATATTTATTATTACAATCGATATGGTTTTAATAATTGGCTTAATGAATAATCTATCTTACAACTACACAGCTTGTGTGAAATTAAATAGAAGGGAGAAGATTATGACAGTAAACTTTGCGATGGTTATAAAAAATTCAAGTTGTAAAATTTGTAGCAACATTAAATATCCCTCAGTCTAACACCCCTGTGACAACATCGTTCAGGACCCACACAAAGCACCCTGGCCGTGAGCGAAACAGCTCCATTATTCCATTAGAATTAGAGAAATTAATATCATTTTCCATTCATATCTGTTTAATAAAAGATTGGCATTGTGTCCGTTGTCGAGTCAGCCCCGATTCTGGAGGTGTTCACGTACTACGCTCGGCACGACTTGATGCATTAAATTTTGCACAACAAATAAATACTAGTCTAATAATATTGGCTGAAGTTCTTTATAAAACATATTTAACACACTTTTACTTTTGAGATACCAAAATAAGTATTTTAAGGCCACAAAATAACATGGGCTCTTTTAGAAATTAAATAAGCAGGACGAATCAGAAATTAAATTAATTATAAATGAAAACGTAATTAGGATTTACTCGGGACGGAAACTGACATAGGTACGAGTGGGGTGTGTCTTTTTTATTTGTGAAAGGTGAAATTTAGGATCACAAAAAGGTATCGACTTACTTTTAAACTTATTATTCATTAGTGTAATACATTTCGTCATTAGATTTTAATAAATAAGGGCGGTTAGAGCGGTAAACTTGCATGAGATATACATATAAAATTTGTTTTACAGGGGTTCAGTTATTTGAAAATTCGTGGACAAATCTATATTTATACGAAGAACTAATGGACGTAAATGGCCTTTAATTATAGCCATATTATTATGGCGTTCTAATCATAGATAAGATAAGAGATATTTTTGTTTCACTTTGGACGTCTTCCGGCTGATGATGATGATAAGGTAGAAGATCAAGAGTGTTTATTCGAATACTACATATCACCGTCACAAATCGTGTCTAATCTCCCACAAGTAGCCGATATATTTTTGTCCCATGTATGAGCCTAATGCCATCTACTAGAAAGTTTTAGACATCGGGCTGCGAGCTGAAAATTTGTTAGCCTTTAAAAACCAAATAACTGTCCCAACTGTGATTTCATTCCATGATCTCGGGATTGCAAAGTGGTCTTTCCGCCACTCGACCAACGAAATATAGATTTAAATATCCTTTAAGAAGAACATTTGGGATTTTTTAAAGAATATTTTAACGACAAAAAGTTAATTATCGCTGAGTTTATGATGAAAATGATGTACATATGATTAAAATCTTTCACTTTTTTACGTATTCGTGTTATCCAAAATGGGCTTTTTAGATATTGTGTACTGTACAGTTCAGATTATTGGAAGCCCAGCCCACTTACTGTCAAAGATCATTTATAGCAAACAATTTTTGCTACTGTGAAGTTAAAACAACCAAAGTGTTCCTTATTAATTATTTTTAACCGACTTCCAAAAAAGGAGGAGGTTCTCAATTCGTCTGTATTTTTTTTTTTTTTTTTTTATGTTTGTTACCTCAGATCTTTTGACTGGGTGAACCGATTTTGAAAATTATTTTTTTGTTTGAAACCTGATGCTTGTCGTTTGGTCCCATTTTAAATTTCATCAAAATCGGTCAAGCCGTTTTTAAGATACACTAAAAATATTGATAAAAAAATTTTTACAAAAAATGGAACCGACTTCAACACCCAAAAGTGTGAAATAACTTGTCGAAGTCGGTACCATGCCCACAATATTGTGATAATAGGTACTTTTGAACCATCATGGTACCGACTTTAACAAGTTATTTCACACTTTTGGGTGTTGAAGTCATCCATTTTTTGTAAAATTTTTTTAGTGGCAAAAAACCTCTTTTTTTAACATCAACTAGAACAGTAATTTGCAAGTGATGCAGTTATCCCATAAATACATCAGTTAACCAGAAAAGGTTCTATTTTTAAGATTATTTAAATCTATATATCGTTGGTCGGGTGGCGTAAAATGCTGATTCAGGTCGGATGACTACCAAGTAGAGCTAAAGAAAGAAGTGTTTGATGAAAAGGTTGCCGGTTGAATCTAAAAGCATCGGATCGGCCCCAGTAAGTGAACCACTTGAAATGTTATTACCACACAATGACTCGGCTCTCCGAGACGTCTTGAACACTTTTTGCAGAACATCTCGTCCGCCAAAGTACATTGTTCGAGTAGACGGGACGGACACCTACTTTTCCCCACCGCTCTTGTCATAATAATATAATGAGTGTGAAATGGAGATGGATAAATGAACAAGGAAAACGGTTAAAGAAAAGATCTTTCTTCCTCTAATTACAGTTTCTTACTTTGTGAAAATTGTTCTTGATTTTATCGCAAAAAAATCAACAATTTAATTTTCTTATTTTTTCTCTATTGTTTTTTTTATGTTTTTGTGACGGAACAAGCACGAGGCCCTGATGTTAAGCGGACGAACCTCTGCCTATAAAAGATGCATTTTGTCACAAGTGACAAATTACACTGCGCCCATCACTCGAGACATACAGTTGTTAAGTATGCACCAAGGAAATCCCGATTAGGATGAAAACCTCGTAAACGAGCTAGTTTTGTAGCAATTTTTAGCTGCGTAGCTACTAAGTTCCCAACTATATCATGCGACTCAGAACAATAGTTGCAGTATGGTTCGACGATTAAGAAATATAATTTTGATATTACTGCAACCGTTCGACGTATAGCTGGCTAAATTGCTATACTGAGTAACTAGTTTTGACTATAAGTACTGCAATATTGCCGGTAACAATAATAAATACAGTCATTACTCTTGCAAATAGGTGTACAAGTAAGAATATGTATGTTTCCCTTGCTCTGTTGTATAAGCGAATCTATTTTTCTTTCATCACCGAAACCGCGCGCATTCATAACTGCACTTATATCCTTTGCCCCATATTAATAAATCAATTGTTGGTCACTTGTGGATATTCTCGTAAAGTATTGAACAAATAAAGGTACTTATAATAAGTTAATCAGTTCTAGTCAGGTTAGTAACGATTTCCCGTCAATTTCAAAATGAGCAGATCCACACCTTTCTTCTGTTTTTAGGTTTGTTTAAATGATGTTAAATCACACTTAATGCAGCAACGACAGTATCCTTGATGTCCGCCTTTTTATATCATATAATGTAGCACCTTTTTTGAAGCGATCGTAGCGAAGTTTGCTTAGCCATTCTGAACTGAAACCGATCAACAAAGCTAAGCAACGTCCGCCGCGGTCATGAGTTGGATGGGTGACCGCTGGTGTCCTTACTACTGAGCGCTTCCGTGCTTCAGAGGGCACGTAAAGCCGTCGGTCCCGGTTGTTGTCTAAGGATGGCAGTCGTTAAAGCATGGTGTTAGGGCATTTTGCGAATACCCGCCTCGCTAGCTACCACCCTCAAGTAGAAAATCTGTCGCTAAGCACCTAACGGTGTGTTCCGGCAGCTGTCCTTGAGAGCCAGTAATTCTAGGTTAGTCTGAACAACATCTTCGTCCACATCATCACTTACAATCAGGTGAGATAGTTGTCAAAGGCTAAACTATCAAGCATAAAAAAAACCTCAGTTCTTCCGTTAAGATGCATCAGAGTTGTTCTACGGGCATGTACGAACTCAATTGCGTCAAAGCAATATATTGCAAAATTACACTGCAGCCAGAGTGTAGCTGTAAATATTGCTGAGCTTATACTTTTCAGCGAGGTATCCAGCTGATGCAATTTTTGTCAAAGTCAAAGTCAAAGAAACTCCTGTAACCCCTTTACGAGCCTTTTCACGAGAGTGAAGTGTTATGCAAACAGTGTAGGTACGTAGTTTCCATTACACTTGGGAACGTCTGATTTTATACGTCATGTCGTATGTCGTATTATAGCAATTTACTATTTTTGACAGGAAGTTGAGTAGCGTTGCAGTAGCACTGATCGCATTCATACCGTCATCAGGAAGCCTAACAGTATATAATATGTAAATACCTTAACATTTGTTCTTGGTACTAGATTAGAGATATATGCGGTGTATTTGATTTATTATACATATTTTCTGTGTAGCAATGAAGTAGCATTGTTGCAAGCGCCATGATCACAAGTAATCTGATCTTGGCGCTTGGTACCTACACAGAATATATCTATATTAGAATATATCTATATTCTGTGTATTAATATTAATACATAATTAATTAATACATATTAATTAATTATTTTATTTATTATTATTAATAATTATTATTGAGATCTTTATTTTGAAGCTTATAACTAAAAACATAATACCTATTCAAGTGTAGGGTTGAAAATGGGTAGTCTTATCTCTAAGAATGATCTTTTCCAGACGACGCGCTATAAACGGATTTTTACTAATGAATATGGAATGGGCTCTATAAAATATATGAGCCTTTATTAAACAAAATACTACGAACTATATACAACACTACAGCTACTACAATAAAAGCAATTAGACAACCTATAAGTCATAGCAGACTCATAGGCAGTCTAAATGCTCCAGCCCAGTACCAGTTGGCAGTGCCCAGCATGCTGGCAGCATTGCCCCGTTAAATTGCAATGCTTATTCGTTGAGCCAAAATATGTGCCAGCACTTTGATCACGCGATAATATTAATAAATAAAAAAAATATATATATAAATATAAATCACTCTATAACATGAGTAAACTTAAAAAATAAAGTTAAAAAAACACTTAATAACAATTCAATATTATTTTAACAAACGAAAATACTATGATTGGTATGTTACAACAAGTTTAGGGAGGGAACCTATTATTCTCATTTCGTGTTAGATTTTAATAAATTAAGGTGAGCAGATGAATCAATGAGCCCTGCCTGTATTAATCGATAATTTCAGGCTGCTCCACAAGTGGTTAATATAACCTACAAGTTCCATATTATACTTCATTTAGACGGCATAATGCCCTTTGGCAGGCATACTTTCCCTCTCCTGAATAAATAATTTTCGGTTTAGGCAGAGTTCATAATGGAGATCGTATGTGTGTAGCAGCAACCTCACGTTGGGGAATGGAAACATATAGTAATATTAAATTATTCCAACACTTGATCGTTTTTTCCACAAATAAAGCAGTTAAGCGATCTATTGGCGGTTGTAGACTATAGTTACTCCAAATGCCACCATCAGTTGCAGCGTGCATCAAGTGTTACCAGTATTTTAGGGTTGCAATGAAAATTCATTACGATAAACAAGTATAAATTAATAAAAAAAGTAAATACCCGACTCCAAATTATTTCTTTTCGTTAAACATTTTATCGTTCCATTGAAATTAAAACTGGACTATTTATGGAATCGTTTTTTAAAGCCCCACATTTTGAAATCCCATTCGGTGGGTGTGGATGAAAAAAAATATAACGCAAAATATGACGTCTAAAATACGCCAGTATTTTTTTATGTGCCTAGTTTTACTTGCTTTATCAAGACAAATATAAATATATCTCATATTAAAATCGATTTGGCCGTTTAGAAGTTATGGTGGAATAAAGAAACTCACAAACATACATACATAGGTACACCTACGAATAAATAATTTATTCGTATATACACATAAACACTGAAAACATATCTCTCCTTTTTTTGGGTAGTCGTGTTATAAGTGCCAGCGTATTGGTTTATTCGCATTAATACAAAATAATTGTATACCTATTCTTAGAAAATACCATAACCTACTAATATTAATAAGAATAATAATATTTTTAATGTGATTATATATTATATATATAGGTATTGATTATATGATTAAATAACACAAATATTGAGACAAAAGTAAAAACATGGTAAAAGAATAACCCTGATGAAGTTTGAAATTAGTGAAAGTTTGCTACTGGCTATGAACCTATCACATTTTGTCTATCTATAATACCAGTATTTTCTTAAAAACTATGAATTATGTCACTATTAACCGCTGAAAACAGAATACCAGCAAGTTATACTGCACCATCATTTTTCGGACGCGATTGATCATAAATATCTTTCGATATTATTTATCCATTTCCCTTTTGTAGACGGAAAAACAAGCCATTATCAAATTAGATGTTCGAGAGCAAACAGAACGCCGAATATAACTTGTTTACCCCATCTATATAAGTGCCTACACCCGACAAACAAAAACTACCAATTAACCGATTGTTTCGTCGTTCGCCGAACCGCACTTCCCCACAAAGAACTATAAGTAGTTTACTGAAGTTTCACACGGTGCTAGTTTTCGCTATTGTAATACGATCTCGAAAGTCGATTCGTGTTTGAAGATAAACAAACCGAACCGAGTAGGCCGATTATTTTCTCATATAAAACCTTATAAATGGTGTTTGATTCGGCTTAAGTTCTTTTCCATGTGTAATTTGGGAATATTATGACAATTACTAGCCTGCGTTTATATGCATATTTGTTGCCTATTTACGCCTAAACCACTGGACCGATTTTGATGAAATTTGGCAGATTATATTTGCCCGACGTAGCAAACTTTTTGCAGAGTGCATTCTAACTACATTCTACGGAGGGTAAAATTGCGGGTTAAACCAATTTTTTTTAATAAGTTCCTTTTGAGTTCAGATTATTGTATATAAACTGTACGTACCTAATCTATGAGTTTTGCAAAAAATCATGCGGTACTCTATCGCCAGGTAGTTTTTTTTACAGCTTTACAATTCACTCAGTCTTAGAAACACGGTAAAACATATTTAGTATTTTCTTCACTGAAATTACAGTTTTGATCTGACAAAAGAATCGACATCTGTTAGTGTGCTCGTGGTTGACATGTGTCAGATATCATTTTTCAGTTATTATTGCCAATCTTTTCTCTTCGTAATACAATAAAAATTTGAATCATTTTGATCTAAATTCTTTATTTTATTTTGTTTTAGATAGCAAAGTTCTTGTTGAAAAACCGTTTACTTCAGATCCTTGAAAGTAATCGTGTGATCTTTGGAATTTCAGTTGTATTATATTAGCCTATGAGCACATTGTGTTACATACACATAACCTACGTGCTCATAGGCAATAATGTACTTTTCAATTTGTTTTTACACTTAGATATACATGTTCTTCTATTATCGTGTTATCTTATTAATCATATACGTCTTTTATTTTCAACAAAATTTCATAATCCTAGCTGTCCTCGTTTTATTCTCTTTTGCAGCACCTAAATATAATTTCAAATTAATTCACCCAGGGGTTTATAATTATTCCTGATATATAGAAATAAGCTCGCCCCCGATTACATAAAAATAAATTATGTCTGGCGAAACGGATATTTATAGAAGAAAAGGAAAGCGTGTTCGTTTAATAAACCGTTAGTTTCTTCCTAATTCCTTAAAATTATGCGGAGTTTTACTGCTAGTCCTAATGTTGTTCAACCCTTATAACTTAACCCTAATTAGTACAATCATCACCCATTTTAGACGCTGTAATGCCCATTGTAAGGCTAAGTGAGAACATTACTGATGTACCGTGCGACACATGTAGTAGTCGGTTCATGAGAAAGGGGTTCAATCTGCGCTATAAGCTTCAGCGTTGAGCGGTTAAATTGTATCTTTTCAACGCACTTGATGAAAATCGAGGTTGACGTTGATATTTCACTCGTAGTTTTTTTGACTGTAAAATGCACGTCATCGTGTTTAAATTTTAAATTTAAATGGATCCCTTTCAACTGTTCAAGTGTGAATGGGACTACCGTGTGTAGGGTTCTATACAAATTAAATGTATCTCGGCAACTATGATGAATCTCGTAAATAAAAATTTTAACGCTCAAATTGAATAATTCGAATAATTTTTCCATACCGATGTACCGTCCTATTCAAAATGCTTTTGAGCGTAGTCTCAACAATGCAGTCAATGAATATATATATATATATATATATATATATATATATATATACGGATCAATTTATTTATAAAAGTTACTTTCTTATTCTGATGCGTTCGAAAGTTATCTAGGTACGTACAAAGCCTATGCCTGCCAACTTGTCTCGGAAATTTGGCGCCGCTCGGTAATTTATATTTTTTCTCACTTTCATTTATTTGTACCTAGAAAGACGAAGGGAGAAGTGGCCGACGTTTGTATCTCGAACTGCGCGTCATAAAGCTATTTTTTGTTTTCCTAAAATCTAGTTTGACAAAACGGAGCGCAATGGTTTGATACACTATAAAGCAACAAAAGCCTATAACTAACTAGAAACTTTGGGAAACAATAGTTTGCTATTAATTAACTTCAGCGAAACAAAGGCAAACTACAAACTTAACCGCTAACAGACGCGGAAAGTTAGCAGAATTACGGTATAAATTAAGTTGATGAATGACAAAATAGGGAAAAGGTAGTTAGCTAACTTTAACGCACTGTCATCATGTAGATTTTTTACTAGCGTTATTGTTTTTACTAACGATAACATATCTAGCATGTGTAGTAACTTTAAGACTTTCGCGACTTGAACACATAGTTATAAGTACCTATTGGTCGAAATGTCGAGGTAAATGAAAATAAAATACATGTTTATCGCGATTAAGTCCCATAAAATACTTATAACTAGTGCATGTACTCTGATTTTGGATCATTTAAATATAAATTACATAATACACAGATATACACTCACACACACACATACACACACACACACACACACACACACACACACACACATACACACACACACACACACACACACATACACACCCTAAAAACTCACATTTAATGTATAATTTTGTCTGAGCGTATTAAATATTTAGTGCAAAATTTTTCGGGGAAGACACTGCCCTGCTGCAACACAGTAATTATACTAAAGCAGCAGGCAGGGCTTCAAAATTAGTAAGTAAACTTATTTGTACTGAACAAGAATCAACATTTTGTATTTGTATTTGTATCAAGTTTATCATAACTGTATTGTTTTAAAAACTTGTTATTATATTCAGGGCCTGTTTCAGAATGTTCGAGTAAGTTCCGGTTTTACTACCAAGAACATACTTAATAAATAAAACACTATCTTTGCGTTCCACTTTCATCGATTTAGCCTATCCATCGGTTAAAGCTTGAAACTCGCTGCATGTCAACTGTCATTTTTATTATTCAGTTATTTTATCTGTTGCATAGCAACCCGAAACTTTATTAGGACATTCTGAAACGGGCCCTAAATCATATTATTGGATAATATGAACAAAATAAACGAGTCTTTCTTTTCTTCTAACCGACACTCCGATCAGAACAGTTGCGAAAATGTTGTGTATTGAGTTGATTTATCTACAAAAAATATTAATGTTGAAGTTTCGAGAAGAATATAGTTCTGGTTTAAGTATTCTCTAACTGAAAATAATCCATATCGTAAGATCAAATCATTCCCTATCCTAACGATATAGTCGTTCCATAAATGTTAATTTGCCGACAAGCTATACACAGTCATCGACCATCCACGTTAATATCGATGTTTTCTATAGCCTTTACGGCCTAATATTAAAGGTCAGTATTGCATGGCAAAGGTCAATAGTCACTGGTTCCTAATAAAGTCATATCAAACCGTAAACACGTATTAGCTAACATTATGTTATGGGCCATCATCGTTGCTTTAGGCGTATCGTTTAACATGTTGGAAGCCTATTGATTCTGTTTTTGGGATCAAATAATCGTACTTACTATACATACGTACTTCACTATTTCAATGTACGTAAGAATTTTTAATATTGTTAAGTTTGCAATAACACCTGCTAGGCGAATTGCATTACAAAATTACAAATTTCGCAAAGTCGGCAAGCAAGTTAGTAAAATTGGTAAAGGAGAAGATGGTACCTGGCTTCTATCGCTTTTTTTTAAATATTTTAACAAAATATTAAATCAATATTTATAAATAAAACACATAAAAATATATAAAAAATATATCTAGTGACCACTCCGCCCAATTTTCCTGTTAAGCAAACACCACGCAGCCATACCGGAAGAGTTTTCGACGCGTTTCACTTCTACACGAAGCATCCTCAGGAGATCTTGACTCTATGAGCGCACGATCGAGAAACTATATTATATCGCCTTCTTTTTATTATAAGATATGATATACTTAACACATGAAAATCTTAGCAAATACTACACACGCCCTAGTGTTGCTTATTTATCTTAAAATAAGTAAATGATCAACAGGAATAACACAATAGTTAAAATGATGTTATAACCTATTAAATAACTTATGATGACGGTTCAAATAATGTATACCAATACTCACTAACATCACAGAATAAAAACGACCTAATATGTCGTGGCTGATATGATTTTCCTAATCAGTAGGTAGGTACTAATATTATAAATGCGAAAGTAACTCTGTTTGTCTGTTACGCTTTTACGCCAAAACTACTGGACCGATTTGAATTAAATTTGGTATGGAAATAGTTTGAGACCCGGGAAAAAACATAGGATAGTTTTTATCCAACAGCGCAAAAAGAGGTTAATGTTTTTACTCGATAACCGACATATGCGCGGGCGGAGCCGCACCCGGAAAGCCAGTGATTCATATACGAACTTAAAATATATGTCTGTACTATCTTCTTACCAAATTTTATTTAGCAAAATCTAATTAGGCTTTTTAAAGTTATCATTGAAAATGCATCCATATTATATAAATGCTCAGGCACCCATCTTGACGCAGAGATCTCACTATATACGCCCGGTAAAATAACGTGAGCACATAACTGTATTTACATCAAGGTAACTTTGAGTCCGAATATTCATATCGAATCAGTAATCTAAAAAAAAAATAGGTGCACATTATCGATTATTTTTTCTGTATTATCATTTAGGTATCGATTGCTGATAAATCTGAGAAGCCTGTCTGACAAATGTGACTCTATATACAGCACTTCTCCACGAATATCATAATGTGAAAATATGAAAATCACCGTCCGGTGCTTTACACAGTCGAATGTCTTGGAAAGATCACAAAGTACGCCAAAGTAAATGTTAACATAATCATGATCATGTTAACTCTCAAGTATAATATGTGGCATCAATTGAACACCTGCACCTGTTCTGGAATTGCGGATCTGTTCTTTGTGAAACCGAAATGATTCTAGTGAAATGTATCAAGAATATATATAAAATAATAATGTATATAATATGTCCTATATTATGCTCATTAAAATTGTTTAGAAGTATTTGATGTTTACTCATTAATATCTTGCGATATTTAGTTTCAAATATAGATAGCGTTAGCCAAGTTGAAATAACTATAATGAAAGTCCAAGTGAATCACAACTCACAAGTCACACGAATCAGGTATGGAAACAAGCGCGTAGGTAGATAGATCCTTACCTCGGACCATATATTTTATTTTTTACAGTCTAGTCCATCATGGTCATAGTTTATTTCATAGGTAGATATTACCGAATGTCTAATTGATACTACTAAAGAGAAAATTTGATATACGGAATAATTTTTATACTACACCTGCTCGGAAAGTACCTTGATACTTTATCAAATTTACGGTAGAAAGTACGTCATTGCATATCGAACAAATATGCGGGGAGAAAACGCATCTGAGCGGGAGAGAAAAGTGTATGAAAATCCATTTCTTACGTGGTTTTTCTTTTTTAATTTTGGGTAAGACTATGCGCTGGTAACCTAAATATCAAAAGCCAAAAAGTTTTTACAGTGAGTTTTTATCTCCAAGTTCGCAAAATGACACTGGCCACTAGCTGTGTGTTGGATGGTGTCAAACAATTTGAAAAAAGAACATGTGAAAATTGCAGACGCCATTGGCGCCATTTTCAATTTGTGTGTTGTTTGAGGATTCAGTTTTCGTAGAAAAGTAAAATAAAAGGTAGGTGTAGTATAAAGCACTATGTATCACTCGAGAGAAAGTGCGATTCCCGATCTCGGGTGTTTTAAAGCCCTCGCCTACGGCTCGGGCTTCACACGACACCCTCGACGGTAATCGGTCACTTTCTCCTCTCGGTGAACAATGTACTATATTTTGTTTCTGCTTTTTTTTTTAATTTTTCATGTGCGGCGCTAGAATTGCACAGCCCCATCCCTTCCGGAGACTATATAGATGAGCAGTAGCGCAGATAGTAACAAATTACGAAAAATTATATTTTAAATATTTATAAATGTAATACTTACAATAATTTTGCTTAGCAATAAAACCATCTATCTTAACCTTTTTTTTTAAGATTCCTGCTTGGTTAATGAGGCTGATGATTAAATCTAGCAATATAAGTAGTCGATATTGTTCAAAACTGAAGTATGCATGACTGTATTGGTCCGATAAGAGTTGCACATACATATATACTTATAGGATATAATATGGAACAAGTATATATTTCTGATAGGCCCTACCTATGACCAGACTAGACATTCCGACCTGTGCCGCCACGCCGTGCACACCTGTCTACAGCTCCGCCAGTATCTCCCAGTGAGACCGCAATAGTCCCCGCACTATTGCCGTCTCACTCGGGTCATCGTTCCGACGCTAGTTGCAGACCAGTGCCTTGGAATACGCAGTCCTGACGAAGTTTTTGTTTTGTGTGCAGAAGCTGAGCAGCCGCCGAACGCCGAGCAACGCGAGCTACGAGCTCGCCGTGCCGTCGCGCAGAGGCGCTCTAAGACGTCAGGCATTACCACCTACCCAAGTCCCTTGTTTCGGACGAACAACATCATATCGGGCTGGTGGTCTTGTTTTGACCGCACTTTTCGGTGCGCATTTCACCACTTTACTACCCGACACAACATAGTAACAGTCGCGTAACAACACACTTTGTGCTGTTAAGCGACGTCGTTCAGGCGTGGGGTAGCGTCAGCCAAACCCGTCTGAACGATCAAATCCGCCATTTGCTGCGGTCGCAGTGTGACACCCTACGGTGACAACGGCCACTGTTGTTGTTTTGGTTTAACCTTGCACCGTGGCCTTTCCCGCTTCACGGGTCAGCCGAAGCAAGCTGGGCTCCGGGATTACTGGCCTTGGGGTCGCCCCTAGTCAACCCCGGAGTAGCGCTTAGGAGCACCCCTCTCCGCCGAGAAAAAAGCTCGGAGAGGGTACACAACTAGGGCACACCCTAGGTACACACTCCCTCTCACACAGTGAGCTCACAAGGTGTGTGAGGGAATTCAAACCCTTGATAGGGCGTCCTGAGTATTCCCCTCAGGATGCAGTCCCGTCCCTCTAACGGTGAGGTGCAGGTCCTTCAGACCTTCGCCCTCCGCCACCCCGATCTGTATGTTGCACACATGCAACTCCTCGAAGAGGAAGCGAGTGCCCGCCTCACGGACACTCTTATTGCTCCCTCCGGGACTTCAATCCCGGAGGCCAACGTCCCTCCTCTGACCCGGTCCTTCTCAGAGGACAGCCCGCTTTCGCCCGCTCCGGGCCCGGATAATAGACGCACGGTGGCAGCCCCTCCCCGTGAGAGGTCTCGCTCGCGCTCACCGATCGGGAGGCCAGCGAGCACCCGTCCCTCCATCGCCGTTGTCGAGCCCACTTCGGACTCCGAAACGGAGATGGAAGTAGATCCGAGTCGCGCCTTACGCACTGACTCGGACTCCGATAACGACGGCTATACCGTCGTTGACCGCAAACGCAAGCGTGCTCCTAAAGCCGCTAGTTGCGCAACTTCCGCCCCTCCCGCCAAGGCACCCGCTAAGGCCCCCGCCTCCGGCAAGAAGCCGACCCCCGCCCCGCGCCCCGCGTCTCCTCCCTCCGCTCCGGCCACTACTGCCGCGTCCCCTCAGGACGCGAGCGCGCGCCGCGAAAAACCGCCTCCACCCCTGTTCATTCAGGACAAAACCAAATGGGACATGCTGTCCCGTTTAGTTTCGGATCGTGGGATCCATTACACTAATGCCCGCTCCACGCAGCAGGGCATTAAAGTCCAAGTGCCCACCAGTAGCGACCACAGAGCGCTAACAAAGCTCCTCCGTAAAGAGAGCATAAGTTTTCATACTTATGCGCTCGAAGAGGAGAAAGTCCTCCGAGTGGTCATCCGCGGTGTGCCCAAGGAGGTACATACCGATTCGGTATGTGCCGACCTGAAGGCACAAGACTTCCCCGTACATGCAGTTCACCGCATGTACAGCGGGAAGGACCGCAGTCCCTACGATCTAGTACTCGTAGTACTAGATCGTACACCTGAAGGCAAGGCCATTTTTAATTTAAAAAAGGTCTGTGGCCTCTCAGGACTCGATGTCCAAGCCCCATACAAAAATGGGAGTCCCTCGCAGTGCCATAACTGCCAACTATACGGGCACGCCTCCCGTTTCTGCTTCGCTCGCGCTAGGTGCGTTAAGTGCCTAGGCGATCACGCGACAGCAGCGTGCACTCGCACCCGGGATTCACCGGACCCACCCAGCTGTGTTTTATGCGGTGCTCAAGGGCATACCGCGAATTACCGTGGTTGCCCTAAAGCACCACGAGTGAACCACAGGGTGGCAAGGCATAGGCCGACCCGTCCCTCTTACGACCGTTACCAACGGGTAAGCCCTAAACTAACGGTAGTACCTGCCTCACAGGTAATACCCGCGCCGCTCCCAGCCCGTAACGCATGGTCTAAACCACCCAGTATGGTTAAGACCGTCGCTACCGCCCGCGCGCCGGCCCGCGCGCCCGCACCCGCGCCCGCACCCGCACCCGCCCGCGCCGCGGCCCCTGCCCGCGCACCGGCCCCGGCTCGCCCCGCGCTCCCGGCACCCGTCGCCAACACCATTCGCGCGCCTCCCCGCGCCGCTTCCCGGCCACAAGCTCCACCTATGCCATTGATGGCTGCCCCTCTTCAAGAGGCAATCAACCTAGTCAGCGATCTGGCTATGTCGGTTGACATCAATGAGGTACAAGAGCTATTCCACAAGATGCAATACGCTCAATCCCCAGCGGACGTGATCCAATACACATTGGAACACGCGAATTTACTTAGCGCCCTTAAGCGCTTCGTTCCCCAGGCCCCTCCCCAGTACAACCACTATGGGTAGTACAACCGAACGCACGAAACCGTACTCAGTTTCGTTAGCGTCATTTAACGCTGACGGCCTCTTCAGACAACGTGACCTCGTCCACGACTTTTGTTGTACCCACCTTATCGATATCATATGCGTGCAGGAAACCTTTCTAAAACCGGGGAAGGCGAACCCTAGGTTTGCCAATTACAGAACGGTACGTGATGATAGAGTGAACTCCCGTGGGGGAGGCACTCTTATCTATTACAAAAGGTCCCTGCACTGCATTCCCCTACCTACCCCGACTCTTGTTAATATGGAAGCATCTTGTTGCCTCCTAGCTATGACTGGTCATCAACCTATAGTCATAGCATCCTGTTACCAAGCTTGCAAAAAGCCGATCGTCCGAGCTGACTTAGAAGCCCTATTCTCATTAGGAAGCGCCGTCATTCTGATTGGCGACTTCAACAGTAAGCACATCCTATGGAATTGTAACGTCAACAATCCCAGAGGTATTGCACTTGAAAACCTAATCGCAGAACTTAACTTTGACATAATTGCGCCCACTGAGCCCACTCACTACCCTTATATGGAAGACCACCGATCTGACTTGCTTGACATGGCACTATTCAGAGGCGTAACACTCCGGGTACGCTCCATAGAAGTGGTTCACGAGCTTCACTCTGACCACCGACCCATTATACTGCGACTAGGTCCCGACCCAACGACTGACCTCCCCCGCCCCACTAAGACGATAGTGAACTGGAAGCAAGTAGGCGATGCCCTAAAGGCTATCAGTTCACCGGACCTAGACAAGATCCCTGACGACATCCTGACAAAAGATGACGTAACCCTTGCGATCGATTCGTTCACCAATCACCTCTCCACCGTAGTAGGTGCATCCGCAAAGGAGGTCATAGTGCCGGACGACCGGCGCCTTGTCATTCCAGCGGATGTGAGACGATTGGTGACGGAGAGTAAAGCAGTGACCCGACATTACGACTCTTACCCCAGTAAAGAGAACAAAACTAAGAAACGCCACTTTGAACGCATGGTTCAAAGTCGCATGTCTGAGTTGCGTGATCAACAATGGGGCGATAAACTTTCAAACCTCGTGCCAAGCCACCATGCTTACTGGGACTTGGCGCGAGGCTTGAAAGGAAGTAACCATAATGACATGCCTCCCTTATACAGACCAGTCCCACTAGTCCCAGCGTTCTTTGACGAAGACAAAGCTGAGTGCCTAGCTGATAGCCTAGAGGCTCAGTGTTCCCCTAACGTAGATCACGTTGACCAAGCTCACCTCGATTCGGTGGATGCTGAAGTCGAACGTAAAAGCTCTGTGGTCACCTCTGAACTCCCACCAATCACCTTAGCGACTTACGCTGAGGTGGAGAGACTGATCAAGGCCCTCCGACCGCGCAAATCCCCCGGTGCCGATGGCATCTCCAACAGGGTTCTTAAAACCCTCTCTCCTCCTCTCATCCATCTCTTAGTCAGCATCTTCAATGCTGCTATGAGCCACTGCTTATTCCCAGACACCTGGAAATGTGCAAATGTCATTGGCATTCACAAACCAGGCAAAAGCTCATCTGACCCCACCAGTTACCGCCCCATCAGCCTCCTCAGTGCCTTAGGCAAACTTTACGAGCGGTTACTTGCAAACCGTCTCCAGTCCCATGCTAAGGAACACCACCTTATCCCAGATGAGCAGTTTGGCTTCAGACCCGGACACTCATGCGTCCAACAGGTGCACCGCCTCACGGAGCACATCATTGAGGGCTTCAATAAGTACCCCAAACCCCAGACTACGCTAGCAGTCTTCCTCGACGTAGCGAAAGCTTTTGACAAAGTCTGGCACAACGGCTTGATCTACAAGCTATACCAATTTGGCGTGCCAGAACGTCTTGTGCTCATCCTACAAGACTTCCTTAAAGCCAGAAGCTTTCGCTATCGCGTGGAAGGCACCCTCTCCTCCCCCCACCCAGTCAGAGCCGGAGTCCCTCAGGGCTCCGTGCTATCACCTATTCTCTTTGCACTGTATACCAGTGACATCCCACGCTCTCAGCCCAAAGTATTCCTAGCCCAATATGCGGATGATACCGCCATTTACACCACTGGGTGGCATATCAACAGACAGTCCTATTTCGTCATGCAACGGGCCATCACCGAGATCGGTGACTGGTTCCGAAAATGGCGCATCGCGGTCAACCCAGCTAAAAGCACAGCTATGTGCTTTACTGAGAAGACACGCTCCCCTTACCCGAAACCGCTTATTTTGTTCGACGAACCCATTCCCTGGGTTCCTAGAACAAAATACCTCGGAGTCACCCTTGATCGTCATCTCACCTTTAACGATCACATAACAACCGTCCGTAACAGAGCGGCCTTCATAATGGGTCGCCTTGGTCCCCTACTTCGCAAAGAGAGTAAAATGTCTCTTAGTAATAAGAAGACACTTTACACTGCCTGCATCCGCCCCATCATGACTTACGCATCAGTAGTGTTTAGTCATGCTAGTGAGGCCCACCTTCATAAACTTCAAGTCATCCAAAACCGTTTTCTTCGTAATGCAACCGGCGCCCCGTGGTATATCCGGAACACCGAGTTGCATTGCGACTTAAACCTTCCCTCTCTAGCGCAGTTCAATAAGGACTGCGCCCGCCGATACTTTGATCGAGCGCCCCACCACCCGAACCCATTGGTTGTCCAGGCATCGAACTACTCGACTGCCTCTTCTATCCCATTTTTCAAACCCCCCCGTCGCCGACCACGGCAGGTATTAGACGACCCGGATGACCCCATCGCAGCCATTACGTTGGCAGCTTTAGCGTTATCCGCAAGTCGTCGAGGTAAAATCCCCAGGTGTGAGGTAATCAGAGGTCACACAATCAAACACCGAGCTCGCCGGCGAGCTCGAGGCAAAAACAAGGTCACGATAAATTGCTCTCCAAATAGTCAAAGAGTATTATTCAGTAGGGCCCAATTGTGCAACACTGCAGTTGCACAGAGGCATTTTGCTCCGACCCCCCCCCATGTCTCTCGACAGCGAGACAAGCCGAGGTCCGAACCACAGTGGTGCCCTTGAGCTCGCTGTCAACCCCTCCTATAGTAGCGGTACGTTTTCGGCGTCCGCAGGAGACGGAGGTAGAAAGCGCTTTTCGCCTTCTACGCCCGTCTCGGGAGAAGTGCCTTCGGCACTTCTCCCTCCCGGGCTATTGTAGGGCCAGGCCCTCGCCCAAAACCCGGTGGAGCTGGACGACCGCACAGGCGGTAGCCAGCATCTATGTCCTCCCTAAATAAAATAAAATAAAAACCTATGACCACTTCCTGTTGGCAAGTATTGTTTTGAAGAAGGCAAGCAAACACTATCTTGAACAACAAAAACCTTTAAATGTAAGTAAATGGTTAAGAAAAATTAAACACAAACCACTACAGAAACAAGTCCCTCCACTCAATGTACCTAGTTCATTCTCTTTGCCTGCAGTGTCTACAATGCTACAATAAAGCACCGCATGAGTCAGCCGAGGTCTGCGGTTGGGCGTTCTAAAAATAGCTACCCACCTTGGAGTGTACTTACTTGTTCGCGATTCACTAGCGCGCGTAACCCTTGCTTGTGTTCGTCAGGTACACATATGATACAAGCACGCGTATATTACATAGACACGCACACTAGCACAACGTGTCTTTACATAAACAAATACAAGAAAGTGCACGCGCGCTTATGAATTAAAGCTATAATAAATGCACTTATTGACAACTACTATCTTAGTAGGTTGTGGGTATGGATTCGCTCAATAATACCGTTTATCAAAGGTAATTAACATTTTGTTAAGGTTTATAGAGCTTATTTGGTAAAAGTAGGCTTTAAGTAGGCTATGCTCGTTTATACCTTCTTTATATTCTACAAATAGTTTTACTCCTTACTATTATAGTAGCTGTACCGCGACTAGACATGCGCACCCTCCGTTTAGTACGTTGATGCAAGTTACATCTTTAAAAATTCGACCTTATTTTAAAATTTAGGGCTATTTCCAAAAAAACGCGCTGCATTTCTGGTAGAATACAACAAATAACAAGTAAAGCATAGCTAGTAGCAGGAAGAGTTGACAGCTTCTAGTGACTCTGAACCTGTTGCATGCACGTCATCTAAGCAACCCTTGCTATCGATCCTTTTCAAGAAAAACAGCAGCAACAACATCACAGAGAATGCTAAAATTTCACAAGAATGTTGGAAGTGCCTAGAGACTATGAGACCACGCGATGTAATTGTTGTCTAATGAAATATCCTTAATAATTGGAGGGAAATAGGAATAGCATTTCCGTGGATAAGCGCGCTCGCTAGTGCTCTGCTGACAATCCCAGCTACAAGCAAATCTATAGCGAGCGTTTGGGTTATTAGTTGCAGGCCTTATTGGAAGTGCGAAAAGGTCTTGGCTTAGTTCCTGTGTGTATCAACAAAAGCACGCGTTTTGATCTTTTTGTTTGTAAAACTTTTCTATTAATCTCTTAGATTTTAATGTTTTCGTTTCTGTTTTGACTTCTGACAAATGCCAATATCACCGTTCGTGTCATTTACTGGCGTATAACAAAGTTCAGATTAAACAAGTTCTAATGCCGAATTTGAACTCGGTTACGTCAAAACTATTTCGCCGGTAATTTTTGATCAGGTTTGGATTGTGAAAAATCTTCTTTGCGATAGACTGCAATTTTCCTAATCGCGAATAGTTTAGCTAAGAGCTAATTTCACCATTCGTATTCTGATTGCGTTTGACTAAACTAAGTTCAGCTTAACGAGAAAAAAGTCTACTTACCATAGTAACGAATATTGAACGTGAGTCAATTTACGGAGGTGACATCCATATTGGAGCTGTGATCTCAGCTAAACGTTTAACTCGAATTGATCGCGTTCATTTTTAACGGTGAATGGGGTGTTTAGAAATAGATCTCGGCTTGCCTTCAACTTGGTTCAATGTTGCGTACATGTATGAAATTCAAACTGAAGCTCTGAATTCAGTCAATCACTTGAACTCCGTTTAAATTGACTTGATAGACTCGGCTCTACTAGAATTCTGTGATTTCCGTTTACATTGTAAAATCCGCCCTAAATATGTTTATATTCCGGGTCGGCGCGCATGACTAACTGCGACTAGAACCTATACTAGAACCATATTATTTCTCAATATATAGCCTTATACACTACGAGTCTATAAAAAGCTATATAACAGTGGGAGTAACTCCGTCGTTAGTGTTGTTAATGAAAACATTATACAGAGCCCAAATAAAATGTTACAAGTGTATTATAGGAAGAATATGACGAATAAATAAAATAAAAAAAATCATTTTAAAACCCCCAAATGTGAGTCATTTTCTGTTACTTATTTACTATTTAGTGGGAGTCAATTATTTGTCTGTGTTATTTACAACTAATATCTGAATATTCAAGTCCTCTGCCTCGTTGGTACAAAATCTACGCCACGTTCAAATAGTGAAATCCAAGGTTCGAACCTGGGTCAGCCAAGTGTAATTCGTTTCTCAGTAATAATCCGAAGTTTGGAACTGAGCCCAGTGAATATAGGACTATTTAATATTTGAAAATTTTTATTTTACTATAGTGCGTTGCCAGGTGAAGCCTGTAATGGGGAATAAAGCAAGCCATACCTACCTAATTGTATCAAAGCAGTCCTCAGCTATGTTTTCTCTAGCACGGCCAGAAGACATAATACTTATATCTGGGGTGGAGAGGATAAATCTTCTCAATTTAGTTTTTTTCAAAGTCCCCATATATACACGTTAATAAAAATGTAAAGAGTTTACGGAAGCTGTTTTCATGACGAATTTACTTTGTAGCGACTTCTACACAAAATTCTACTTTCAAAATTTTGGAAAAAAAATATTATTTTCGTTCGACTGTCTTAGTAATATTGAATCTGGTATATAATGTCGAGTTAACAGCCACACATGATTGTTCTACTTAGTTTCTTTCACATTGCATGCAGCAAATTACAAATGAATGAACACCCCACGCAAAAACCTAAATCGCTGATGAAATATAATGATTAAACTTTCACAAACTTTAAATAGTTGCTGGGCTCTTGTGCTCATCTAATTTCATCCACAATCATTAATAGATTTGATCATTAGAGTGAATGATTCATGAACATTATTGAGAAATCAACGAGAAAACGTAATCGGGGACACTCTACTTTTCTGATTTGTATGATAATATTTGAAATGTTTTGCCCCAGTTTAAAAGATTGTGAATAAACTCTAGTATTTATAACATTGTAACTTTTGCATTAAAACCGGCTAAGCGAATAAGCTTAAAAATTACATCGAAAAGATTTTTTTTACTATGAGCGGGATACGAACTCTCCACCATTCGTCTCTATAGCCAGGACATACTCTTCAAAAAACTAATACTACAACTAAAAGTAAATACTTACCTTGGAAAAGTCAAAAACTAAATAAAAAACTTACAATTTATGAAAATGTAACAATCTATTTTCATTTATATTTGTACAATTTAATTAATATCTTGACTTAGTCTTGTATCACACGGCAATATCATGTAACGTTTTAAGGTGTACATAAAAGGATAGCATAACCTTCAAGAAATCGTTGTTTCAGCGCGAAAACAGACTGTAATCTTACACAAGCATTAGCTTTTTGTAAGTATTTAATTAATATAACGTAAAGTACTTACCAAATTTCGTTTGTAAACAAATTGTACGCTATTTATGAAATAAAAAATTATTATTGTAGGTATACTAGATTCAATACTACTAACATGGTATTTTTTTCAATTTTGAATAAAAAAAGAATTTGGTGCGGAACACGTTACAAAGTAAATTCGTCACGAAAAAAGCTTCTATAAACACTTTATATGTATATGTTTATGTTGTACGTGTAAATGTGCATGGCTCTTTTTATCCCCGGGAAGATAATATGTATCCAGTCCAGCCTAGGTCCGTAGTACTTACATTACATTACAAATAAACAAAGCAAAGCTGAAGACTGCTTTGTTTATCAATTACGTAGGCATACCTAGCTCTATTGCTCATTTTAAGCATAAACCTGGCCATACAGTAGCATAGCCTGATGAATACAACATGGATGTCTTCAAATCGAGAGTAAATAGGTTTCTTCTAGGTAAGCGTGCTCCATCTTAGACCTCACCAATGCTTAACATCAGGCAGGGTGTGGTCAAACGCGAACCGATCATGAATAAAAAAAAAATAAAAAATACAGTATAGTAAAATTATATCTAAATAATTAAAATATTTAACTGTACAATTGAAGAACGATACGAAACGGATATATAAAGAGTTTTCCTAAACGCAAAACATCGAGTTCACAAAAAAAAATAACTGAAGCCCGTGCAAATTTCTAATGATAATAATTTAAATAGAAGCAAGTATAAGTATATCTGATCCGTGTATTACTAGAATTAATGCATTATAATGTTTGGTATATACCTAAGCAATAGGTTTGCAGGTTCATTCATGTAAATTATATTACCATCGCGTCACACTAATATTAAAAAGCAAATATTATTAGTGTGTAATGTATGTGATATAATCTCATGTGAGTGTATACAATTAATAGGAACAGAATATTGATATATTATAATAATATATTGCTGGACGCAAAATTTATATGCCAGATAGTAGCATGAATGTAAATTCATATACATAATATACCAAATATTGTGGTTTATAACCCAGAAATCTCAATTTGTTTCCAGCGCGGTAGCGCTGTAGCCATAATGGGCACGTTTGGGCAGGGTGCATTGCGCGGGGGAGTTTTTGACGATCAATTTATTTTATAATTTAATATTTATATTTGATCATTGAAAGTTCCTTGAATTTTAATACTGATATATATTACGTACGTACGTGAGTATGTTATTATTAAAATACGTATATTGCTCCACATTAATAAATTATTGAATATTGTCGATATCATATATTTCAATAACGTTCAAACTACAAAATAACCTACTGCTACTGCTGTAGAAATGGGTAAGTAAGTCAACCTTCTTTATTTGTATTTTAGTACTCTCGTATAACGGGTGCCTACCAAAGACAATTTGTGACAACGCTTCATTACGCGTTAAGATCTATTTAATTAAGAGTACCTATTTCATTTTAGTTCCAGAATTTAGCAAATATTTTATTTGGTCGTGTCTTTATACGTCTCTGAAAGAGAGAAACCTCTCGTTGTGCGTGCGTTTTCGCCGGGGCAGGAGACTAACAGCACGCGCGTTGTTGGCAATAAGCGTCCACACAGTCGGAAACCTTGGCTGTTTACTGTGGTCGCCAACGCATGCTCGCCCTCCAAAATATGTATAGTTGGGTAATTTTAGACCCCCAATTCCGGCTACGGGAATGTACCGACATCAATTTTGCAGTAATCTCCTCGCTCTAATACGTACGTACCTATATTGATTTTGTCTTTCTTCAGTAAAACATTAAGTACTAATGTTAATATATAAATGTGTCAAGCACCAGCCCAAAAGCTAATTACATGAATCTGTCAACAAACTTGTAGTAATCGGAGAACGTAAATTTAATGTGTGGATTAGATAATTCGAACGTTATTGAACCTATTTAGGTATATCACAGCTACCTATTTTTTGAGTGGGGGAAATCCCTTCGAATTGCCCTTCCACCACGGGGATGTATGGGACTTGAACCCTCTAAAACTACCCGTGAGCAATCCTCCGCCAAGGTGGGACAAATAGGGTCGCGTAAGTATCCACCATCTTGCCCGTCGGTAAGGATATTATTACAGCTACCTACAACGACTATGCCACTCTTGGCTACGAAATTTGTAGTAGGCATATTTAGCAAATCTGTTTATACAAAATAACGAAAGCCAAAATATTTTACAATAATATGTTATTGTGTTGTTAGAAAATGTATTCGACATTAAATACATATACTTTTCTGTAATGTCATGATGGTAATTATTATTTTAAAACATATGGTAAGGTTATTTTAAATGATGCCATACTAAGTTAAAACTCGCGCACCCACAAATTTACAATTTACGACTATTTTATATTAATGTATAATTTTCACAACAACATCTCAGACAAATTTATGATATCTACCGCTTTCGGTAAAGGCGGAGTACGATGTAATCACGAAGGCAATATTTTATAATAATTACAAAGACGTTACTTATTACAAGACCTTTGTGTTTAAATTATTCTCTGTAAACGTTTTAAACCAAATATTGGATGTTTTTGTTGACGGTTTGTGATCAACAAAGGAAATGGTAATCTTTATATTGCTTCATTCCGTGAGCCACTTAGATTGATCGTAGTCTTTGTTTCTAAACAATTATTTATCCGATATTGAGTAGTATCATTGAGTTTTACACTACTTCAATAACTCTTGCACTTTGAGTTATTGAAGTAGGCTAAATTATTTAATTTCGTAGAAAACAAATATATGGGATTTTAATTGGTTACTAGTCATTGAAGTGTGGGTGTGTGGAACGACCACGTTCCGCATACGTTTTTATAAAGATACATATTGAATATTGAAATCTAGAATTGAACTGATATGTAGAACTCAAACCTATATCTGCATTAGTGGCGTAGAAAAATTAATATATGGTAAAAAAAGTATAAACCATAAATACAATTATAGAACGATATATATATATATTGTAATGAAATAAATTTAAAGTTGTGGAATGAAATATTAAAAAAAAAATATAAATTTGAAGCCATATTTTACCTTTATGCAAAGAACATTAAATATTTAAAATATATGCAGCCAATCTTCTAATTACATTTGAAATAGATATTATGAAGATTCATTATTATATATAGTCAGTTACATCTTCTGGCGCTGATATAGGTAATGGGGAGAGGTAAAATCAGAATGTAAACTAAGCAAATACTTGTTGTTCGAGCTAAAGAAATGCTTATTATAAACATTAATATGTTTATAAAAATGCCCACCTACAGCGACTACTCAATTTATTCATTCTTTAACTTTGGAACCTGATAAATTACTGAACTATAAGTACATGACAAATATAAATGCAATGGAAACGAAACGCTTGATAAAGGGAAAATAAAAAGGAACAACGAAAATCCGATGAAATTGGAGGAAAATGCAGCACAGAAGAGAACTTGGAAAAAATACTGATATTTACCTACCAATTATTGGGAACAAAACTTCTTGAAAGTGGAAAGATAATATTTCTGCAAATTACGGTAGAATATATAAATAACGTTCAAAGTTTCCTTCTAGCTTTAAAATTAACTTCACATGAAAATTTCTCTTAGACTGAAACAAAGCAGCCCATCAACATTACATCTTATGGCATGCGTCTTAGAACAATGCGTTGTATACAAATTGTGTTAAATATTATAAGCTGGCGTGGAAAACAATGAGTAATTTAGTTAGAGTAGAGAATGCGTCACCATACATTCCGCAAGTTGCGGCTGAACACGCACTTCCTAACAATAGAGCCACTAAACATAAACAAGAGTCAACTGGCATAGGTAATATACGCTCCTATCGTCAAGCTGCTTTCGGCATTTCCACCATGCAACTGTATAGGACCACAAATGTGATAAATTTTATACTAACTTATTAAGAACCGGCTAGGACCCGCGTTATATTTACCGGAAACATTCCGACCAGTTTCGGATTGTTTTGGAGTCCTTCCTCAAACTGAAATTTAATACTTACAACTGATTAAAATTGTAATTTTTCAATTACACATTATCCCACTATTTGTACAGATTTGCGCACTACGTCTTAATATTATTGTGTAAATGCTAATGGTACTATTTATCTTGTACTATTATCGCTTGGGTAGGGCGTAGTGCAACTACACTCAAAAAAGTAGAATAATATAATTTGTTTTTAAAAAGTTTTTGAGTGAGTGAGCATGTTTGTTACGCATTCACGCTGAAATGGCTGAACCGGTTTCGAAAAACCTTTAAGGGGGCACCGAGCTTCTGGCGCTCATCGATTTTAGGTATTCTATGCGCTCCGCGTATGTGTGCGTGAGTAAGGCACACAGTGACGCCGAGCGCCGCGCCGCCGCGCCCCCTCTGCTGCCGCCAACAAGATCAAGCAACTAAATATCTATGCGCTGACCCGCCGCGCCAAGCTGCGCCATTCGACTAACTAGGGTGCTACTAACATTTATTTACAAAATAAAACAAAAATTTCAAATACTTTTATTGAATATGTTCAGCTAAAAAACGTTTTTCCACATTTATAATTTTTCATTTCTGACTTATCGGTTCTTCAGTAGGTAAACATAATTTACTCTTCAAAGTAGATGTAACCAATTTCCAATGGACTAGCTAGGGTGCTACTTATATATATATACAAAATAAAACGACAAATTTTTATTTATATACTGTTATTGAATATACTTATTCACGTAAAAAAACCTTTTTTCAACAACGTCGAGGTACGTCAGTAGGTACATATAATACAGAACGGGTATATAAATAGGGTAAAAATCCCAGTGATCGACCCTTTTCAAATTTACATTATTCACTCAGAGTAGACGTACTCAGTAGATTTCCATAAAGTATATATATGTATATATATATATATTTATATATACGTATATTATGTGTGACTACGAATAATCACCAAGAATATCCGATGTTGGACACAGTAATTTACATCCCCTAGTAGGTTTTTGAGTGACACCTAATCAATAATCTACATTATAATAACAGTACTTACATCCGCAGCAATCTCGTCCATTTGCGTAGTAATGGGCACTTACTTAAAAAAATCTGCTAAATAAGAAATCTAAAGATATTTAGTAGTAGAAGAGAACAGTAGAAATCTTTATAAATTTAAAACCGATTTTTTTCAGTGATTGTTAGTGACGTGACTTTCAATATTTATATGCTTTATTCAAAGTCAAAGTAATTTATCGTACAAATTTTTTATTGAAATATTCTACATTGTACTGCCACGTTAAGCAAACAAATATGGTATAGAGCCACTGCGAGAAGAATGGGCAAGCATCGACGGCAACTTGGGGCCATTCTTTTAACAATGCGTTACATACTTACCATATAATAAAATTCTTACAATATTTGTTTAAATAACGTGGGTGACAGGCGGTAGCTTGGCAGAGGCGGAATTGTCCAGGGATTTTTGTCGTTCAAATAATCACAAACTGTGTAGTAGGATTTCTTAATCAATATGTTTTTCACGTGTAACTTGAATTTCCCTTCTGTGAGCGTTGTAATATGTTTGGGAAATTTATTATAAAACCGTACACAATAACCTAAGAAGGATATTTTGTTTGTCTTTGCTAATTTTTGAAGCGCTCGTACCCAAGTTTGCTTAGCCATTCTGAATCGATCAACAAAGTTAAGCAACGTCCGCCGCGGTCATGAGTTGGATGGGTGACCGCTGGTTGGGCATTACTACTGAGCGCTTCCGTGCTTCGGAGGGCACGTTAAGCCGTCGGTCCCGGTTGTTGTCTTAGGATAGCAGTCGTTACAGCATGGTGGTAGGGCACTTTGCAAATGCCCGCCTGGCTAGCTACCACCCTCAAGTTGAAAAATCTGTCGCCAAGCACCTAACGGTGTGTTCCGGCAGCTGTCCTTGAGAGCCAGTAACTCTAGGTTAGTCTGAACAACATCCTCGACCACATCATCACTTACCATCAGGTGAGATAGCGGTCAAAGGCTAACATATCAGGCATAAAAAAAAAAAATAAAAAAAATTAAAAACCTGGCACCGATATTTTATATTTATTCCTAGTGCTGTAATCGTGGTTGTCACAGTTCAATTTAAATTCACTTTGCCGAACATACATAATATTTTCAAATATATACAGATTTGGTAAAGTAAAAAATTTTTTTTTTTAAAGACCCCTCGGAGATTCCCTAGGATTCATTTCATATTATCCCAAAATGCACGCTTTTGTTAGATAAAGATTGTCTTTATCTCAGCAGCAGCTTCCCGCAGCAACACACCATACGACATAATACTGTGGAAGTACGCGAAACAAACTAGGCGAGAATTAGCTACGTCTGTTATCTGTCTTATCTTACGAACTGCATATGCAGCAGAACTAAGACTTCCGGATAGATCATTTATATGTGGATCACTGTGAAGTTGGATCCATTTTGATTCTCAAGAAGACTGTCGCATTGTCAATAGCGAGTTTATCTGGGCCAAGCTTAATGTTTATGTTCAACATAAGTAACATTTGGTAAAGAAAACTTTAAACATTTCGTCTTAAGAGAAGATTTTTGGCGGAAAACCATTTACAGATCATAGATAACATTAATACATGAAAATAATTCATAAATTTTAAAGTTTTTGCTGAGAGGTTCGATTGAATTTATGATAATGAAGTTGACTACTCAGGTATTTGGTTAGTTATGGCAAGGAACATGAAAGTCAGAAAGAGAAAATAACTAAGTTTTTTCCGCTTTGCTTCTGGAATTAGAATGGAATTAGAATCGCGGGAAGAATTGCTTTTCTACGTTTTCTGAGTTTTTTTGTTTATTGTATCTAAAATATATTGTGGCTCACGTATTTGCATTTTTCAGTCTAGCCTTGAATCAATATCAATGATTTCTGGTAGCAGGCAATCGAAGTAAAATGTATTTATTTTTTTTTCCATATTCTTCTCCCAGAATTCGTCATCTCTTTTTATTTTCTCTATTTTATATTTTTTTCTGTCCACACAACAAATAAACAAACTGCTTTCCTAGTAATGTGTATTGGTTCTACCAGGTGCAAGGTCAGCACCTTGCACCTGGTAGAACCAATCATGTTGTTTATTTATTGTCAAGTTTCCGTTTCTCTCCTGATTCCAGAATTTTTTTTTTTGCTATTCCTTCTTCTATTGTTTTGTCTTTAGACGAATACGGACACTTGATTTCAATGATTTTATCATCTATCAATCCATCTGGACTTGCCGCCAAAAATGACAGTTCAGAATCGATGAATAAGCCATATTTTTTTTATACCATTGAAGTTAGCTTCTTTGTCGAGTTTGAGTACTTAAGCGAACTGTTGTAACGCAATATGTTCGTGTTCCTTGCCATAACGAACGGATTTTGCGTGGCTTAAATCACCAGTCACATTTACAAGACTTTATACTAGAGGTTCACATTTTATTTGGCCTCTTTTGCATACCTTTCCAAAAGTATATGCAGTAAGACGTAACTTTCTCGCTTGGTGCCATTCAATCGAATCTGCCTACAAAATAGTTCTTTTTTTAAGTGACTGGCGATCATAATCAGAAAGATTAATTTTCTTCATAAGTTTTGATTTAGCAAAATCAAAGTAAGCTTGTTCTAGATCTGGCTTTTGACAAGACTTGCCATAATATTTGTCATCGGTAGTGTTTGTTCACTTTTTTGTCCCAAAAGATTTTGATGATCTACGTTTTAAATCAGCAATTCTAAATTTTTTATTGCGTTTAAATTCTATGCCTCTAACAATAGGATTAGGACTTTGCATTAAAATCTTTTTGCAAATATACGATTGCAGTTCTTTAGTGTTAAATGACACAACTGAGCCAGCACAGCGAACTGTTTAAGACTGTCGACTTGAATAATTAATTCGTTTACCGCCAACTAATTTCGCGATTACACTGTTGAATACTTCTGCTATATTACTATTTATATCATGTATTAGGCTTTTAGCATTGTTTACCAATCTGGACATGATGTTCATGACAGGAGCAAAAATATTACTAGACTTCATTTCAGCAACAAAATCTGTAATTCTGTAGGTTCATTTGGTCAATATTATGGCAGAAATAAGGTTTGCATAGTTTATGATTTCCGAAAACGTGACTTGGTGCATTCAATTACTTTTTGGGTGAATCTTGAATCTTTTGAATTTATATGTTTGACAGCTCCTATAACTGATCTACGCAAACGCAGTATATTTTTATCCAAGTACTTTGCGATATTTAATAGGATAGTAATTGTTTTTGGTTAATTCGTCTAGTTTCGTGCAAAAGTTTCTCAACAGATGATTAGTGCATTCATTTTTTCTACCAATAAGTTTCCATAAGGTTTTGCTTCTAATATGCTCTTATATGTACTGGAGTCCCCATCAGCAATTAACTTAGAGTAAATCAAGCCCTGATTTGGTAAAGAATGTTTAAACCCTTCAACTATTGCTACGGATTCCATTCCACTTGAGGATCCTTCGTAATTTTTAAAACACGTGAGCTCAGGTGGTGGGATTTTTTGTTCTCTGACCGTGCACAAATCATACAATATTTGTTTTTAACTGTAATTTAAAGGACTTTCTTTGTTCTGTAACCAATAATTACTGCAGCACCCGACAACGCGTTATAATTGTTTTTAAATGATCTTTTTGACCAACATCTATCAGCAACTACGGTAATCATAGGTACTCCGTCTGCATTAATATTACCATGTCCAATAGCGAAGTCGTACTCTGCTTTCGCTGCTTCTTCCATACATTTTTCTTTTGCCGTTTCCCATAGTTCACAGACTCTTGCGTGACACATAGCAAATGATCCGGCATAGAAGGTATATCAAGTGAGGCCGACACTTGTTCTAAACCTGCCTATCCTACACCTATAGATATGAAACCACCTACCACATTTTCGTTGAGATCAAGTTATTTGTTATTATTGGATTTTTCACAATTATTTAAACTTAATTTGGCGTTGCACATTTTGCAAACACACTCGTACTTTGATACAAACCCCGTTTTTTTTTTTCTTCGACTAATTTCAAAGGATTAAAATTGCAACTAAATGGAGAGTTATGCTGCGAAATTTCCTGCAATTGTTCAAATAAATACATCATATACACACACACACACAACTTGATTTCCACTTATTCTTATCACTTCTACTTTTTCTTCTGGTTTTATTATATAATCTTCTTCTTCTTGATCTGATTCAGCTGGCAACTGATGCGTAGAAAAGTATAAATTAAACCAATTTTAATTAAACCAAAATATATATCATTTTATTTAGCTAACATCAAGGTTAAGCATACCTTCGTTTATTTAAATTCATTATTGTGCAATCAAAACGATTTTTGAAATATACATTAAAACACAGAGAAAAATCATCTCAGTGCAATCAAAGTTACCACCAATCATCACTTAAGAAGTAAATTATATGTAAGTATAATGCTTAATGTCCACAGATAAATCATGAAACAATTTTACTAGGACACATAAAACCATCATGATCAATATCGAACTTACTTCATGGCATTATTTACTTGGTGTGAGTAATTCATGTTATTATCTATTTCATCATCCGCTGAAAGACAAAAATGTTGTGTCGGTGTAAATGGTACCCAGTAATAAAACAGATAATTAAATGTATATATAATAACATTATATATATCCACAAAATAGTTTTTTTAAGGAAATTTTTATTTATTATTTGATAATTTAATTCCATAACAAAAACTGGTTATGTAGTTGTAATTCTAGAGTGTGGTAAATTTTACAATCCGTATCATCCAATACCCTGGAAATTCGAAAATATTAAGATGGTTTGGTAAATTAGCAATTGAAACCAAATTTATTATATCATTTCCTTAAACACGTTACGTTCAAGTACGTTCAAGGCATCGGTTCTTCTTCTTATTTAGTGGCTTCTGCGGTATTTCCACAATTTCTCCAATGATCAGATGACTTGTATACGTACCATTAGTTGACAGTTCACGAAGTATCATCTAATGATATCCTTTTTGAACAATAAAATAAATTAATTTAAATATAGAAGACCCGACTGCAAAACAGACAATTTAAAAGTATAACTAAAAAGACCGAAGCGAAATTTTGAATAGCAAACATTTTTTTTAATTAATTTATTCTATTGACTTTTTAGTGTCCCGGCGCACTGTCATAAACAAAATCTGTGTACTTGAATTATATTATAAGTGGGATGAAATGTGGTGATGATTGATTGCAGGCCAAACAAAAGAGACAAATATGGGCTACGAATATTTATAACTATTATTAATTTCAACTAACGCTGGTTATTTTACCCAATCAACAACTTTTTTGAGCTATTTACCTATAAATTAATTCTAGGTTAGCCTGAACAACATCTTCGACTGCATCATCACTTACCATCAGGTAAGATAGTGGTCAAAGGCTAACCTATCAGGCATGAAAAAAAAAATTAAAACATAAAATTGTAATATCTTTCATTTCCTTTATCTTGAGGGTCTTTTTTTATATATATAATGGGTGACAAACAAGCAGACGGCATAAATATAATATTATATATTATTATAATATTGTTTGGTCTACTTATAAATATAATATAGGTTTGATATTTATTTTTTAATAACGTATTACTATTTCGCGCCAAAAAACGACATTTAATTTTTTCATATACCCATCTAAGTCCCTTGTGTTCCAAATACAAAAAAGTGTGGGTTCAATTGTTGAAGTCAGTGCATACCGTAGTAGAGATTATGGATTTAATCATTCACGCCTGGGAAGTCAGTTTTATATTTTATCAAAGAGTTTTTATTAAGTTATTTTTATTGTATATTTACTATACTTACCTAGGTATAGAATATTTGTGTTCAAAATTTTCTGTCTGTAGTGGTATTTCTGTCAGCGTGTCATCACATGAATCAAAATATGTGTTTTGCTGTGAAATGCCAACATTTGGTACATTCACCCTATAAATAGAAAATTTTAAAGAAAAGATTTGATTAAATTATTAGATTTAATTTAGTAAACTTTACCCAAACTTGGAAGATATAATTGTATAAGTACTACATGTAATACTAACGAAGGCATAGAATTTTCTTTGTCTTCAAAATTTTCTGCCTGCAGTGATATTTGTTGCATCGCGTCATCACATGATTCAAATGTACTCGTACTTTGCAGTGAAATGCCAATAGCTGGTACATTTTCCCTATAAATAGGAAAGGTTACAAAGAGTAGTTCAATTAGAATTAGTTTTAGTAAGTAAATATTGCTGAAATAAAGTAAATACTCGTTTTAAACTACCTCCGCAGTTATAGGTATGTAGGTTGAGTATACATACGAAGTAAGAGTATTCTCTATGTTTTTCATATTCTCGGCCTGGAGGAGTCTTGCTCTAGAAAGATAAATTTGATTGTGTTTGAAACATTTCAATGTGATTTTAAAATAAATGCATGTTGGGGTAAGTAAAAATAGGAACAAATATATGAATTTTACCTACTTTATTTCTTCATGCAAGCGTTTTGCATTAATTTTTCGCCAACCTTTTCGCTTCTTTGATTTATTATCTTTGTTCCCCATAGTAAATAAACAAAGTTATTACGTAAACTCAAATATACTTTTAAAAACCGTGCGTGAGCTAAAGCGACACGTGTTCCCCGTCTGACGGCCGCAGCAGTACTAAAGCGGATAGGGGGGAAGCGTCGCAGCTCTGGCTAAAATGGACGGAACGTGCGTGAATTTAGGTATTTCCTTTGTATTATAAAAACTAATACCTATTTGGAAAATGTAATGTGTATACGTTACAGAAAACACATTGTTCTTTTTATTAATCATAAACTGATGACTTTCCGTTAAATATTTACGCCGTACTAAGGGTTTATTTAGTTTTTTAGATACAACTTTGGATTTTTTTTCTATCGAGGAAATTTTAAGTAATCGTGTTTCTAAATTGTATGATCTATAGAATGAATCCTTAAATATTATATATATGAATTGCAGAACTCAAAATTAAGAAATAAAGATACAGCACGGGATCAAATGAACCTCAATTACGTATCGCTGCCTCGGTACAGGCTTAAATGTAGGACCTAGTTAGTAGGGTTCTGATTACCACAAATAATATTTTTCTCTATAATCATCCTTACTTTTCATTATTGTCTACTCAGGGGAAATCGAGGTCGCAGTTATTCTGTAAAATTTATGTTTAAAACACAAAGGTCAACGCAAGAATAAAGTTATATAAAGTTTTGGCTTTGACTTTTGACTGAATTCTGACACATACCGCTCCTTGGGATTCTTCGTTGGAAGTATATTTATATAGAAACTCAATCTGTATAAAAGATTTGGCGAAACGATTGAGAACGCTCTTAAGACAATGCAGCAAGACCTGGGTATATCGTCAAGTAAGTAGTGCCTCCCTTAGGAAAATATTAATTTATAACTTCTATATTTTATGACAAATTTTGAAAGCACATGTTTTTCTTTTCCGTTCGTAATTAAACAATTGTGGTGTAATTTTTATTAATAAGTGTTTTTGAATATAAGGTATTTTTGTATCTATTCACTTCAACAAGCTTCAGCATATAGAATTTGCGCTTCAAGCATCTGTATTTCAACTTTAAGAACTATTTATTTGCTTTATAGCAGTGCTAACAGTGTTAAATCGCTTTAAGCCTCTCAAGCTGTTTTCGTGGCCCATGGGTAACGGTGCCTCATCTTGCGTATGATGTGCGTGCATTTACTCACTCTATACACGGCTTGGAAGAAACTGAAGTATTCAATCTAAGACTGTAAAATAACAGTTATAGTATAACGTTACACGTCCCCGTAAAATAAAATAAGTGTTATGTGTACGCCGCATTCAACGTGTATATATATACATTACAAATCGTTGAATGCGAATGTGTGTTGGCAGGGTTATTGTGACCTTTCGTTAAAAGTATTTATTTTTAGCGTATCAATCGTAACTTTCAGCGCCCCGTTTCGAACCGCTTTCGGTGCAGTAGCACTGATTGCACGGCTCTAGAACCTACAGTCATCCATGGCCTGTGAGGAAATGAGAAAGCAATCAAAAAGGGAATTGTTGCATCAATTTTAAAAAAGGAAACCCGAGAAATTTGTAAAAGGGCTGCAGATCAAAACAAGATAATAACTTGAATACACTTAATTACGCGTCTCATATTAAACGGGGATTTATCATTGACTGGTCGACTCGACAGTCAACACGATAGCAAACAGAGTAGGTAAGCCAATGAGAACACACTTTAGGACCTTATACCACGCGAATAAAGTCGCGATAAAATTGTTTGTCATCATCAGAGAGGTGAGGTGAGGGCGGTATAAATTGCCTTTCGCTCACCAAACATGCACAAATTGGTTTTGGCTTCGCTGTTATGGTCGGCTTGGGAACACTCTCTTAGGTAATATACCTTCCCACTTCCGGTTATAAGGGTGATAGGAGAGCGCCACATCTAATCTAAGCAATAAGATGGAGGTATCTGCAAATATCATACGTAAATACATGAGGATAACGTTTATATTGGCGTGCGGCAACATACCCATTAAGGCGAGCACTTCGAGAAAAAAATATATAATTCTATATTGATATAATTTTATTTTAATTTCAATTAATGAAATGTACATTTCTTTATATATATATTTTTACGAAAATAGATAGATAGAGACATTTTAATACTACATATTTATGATCAGTAGAAGCAGATATTCGCCATAATCCCCACGCTTGGCAGAGATCTCATCATCTTAGTATAAGAATCTTCTCAAACATCAGATATCAGTACTTCAGAAGGCGCTACTGCCTACCTTTTAGTAATATTTTACCTTCGTCACATTTTACGACAGGAAGATATAGGGAAGGTGTAATTCTAAGCCGGCACCCCACGGAGGATACTATTATATGATTAATATATTCCATATTGACGGTGTGCCTTCGAAACACTACAAACGATGTACAATATGAAAGCTACAACAATGAAAACATTGAGGCAGGCTAAAATACATTGCACCCCCACCCACAGGCAGTCCAAATGCTCGAGCCTACTACCAGTTCCCACCAGACTGACTCACTCACTCATTCCGACCTGTGCCGCCACGCCGTGCACACCTGTCTACAGCTCCGCCAGTATCTCCCAGTGAGACCGCAATAGTCCCCGCACTATTGCCGTCTCACTCGGGTCATCGTTCCGACGCTAGTTGCAGACCAGTGCCTTGGAATACGCAGTCCTGACGAAGTTTTTGTTTTGTGTGCAGAAGCTGAGCAGCCGCCGAACGCCGAGCAACGCGAGCTACGAGCTCGCCGTGCCGTCGCGCAGAGGCGCTCTAAGACGTCTGGCATTACCACCTACCCAGTCCCTTGTTTCGGACGAACAACATCATATCGGGCTGGTGGTCTTGCTTCGACCGCACTTTTCGGTGCGCATTTCACCACTTTACTATCCGACACAACATAGTAACAGTCGCGTAACAACACACTTTGTGCTGTTAAGCGACGTCGTTCAGGCGTGGGGTAGCGTCAGCCAAACCCGTCTGAACGATCAAATCCGCCATTTGCTGCGGTCGCAGTGTGACACCCTACGGTGACAACGGCCACTGTTGTTGTTTTGGTTTAACCTTGCACCGTGGCCTTTCCCGCTTCACGGGTCAGCCGAAGCAAGCTGGGCTCCGGAATTCTGGCCTTGGGGTCGCCCCTAGTCAAACCCGGAGTAGCGCTTAGGAGCACCCCTCTCCGCCGAGAAAAAAGCTCGGAGAGGGTACACAACTAGGGCACACCGTAGGTACACACTCCCTCTCACACAGTGAGCTCACAAGGTGTGTGAGGGAATTCAAACCCTGGATAGGGCGTCCTGAGTATTCCCCTCAGGATGCAGTCCCGTCCCTCTAACGGTGAGGTGCAGGTCCTTCAGACCTTCGCCCTCCGCCACCCCGATCTATACGTTGCACATATGCAACTCCTAGAAGAGGAAGAGAATGCCCGCTTCACGGACACTCTCATCGCTCCCTCCGGGACTTCAAACCCGGAGGCCAACGTCCCTCCTCTGACCCGGTCCTTCTCAGAGGACAGTCCGCTTTCGCCCGCTCCGGGCCCAGACAACAGACGCACGGTGGCAGCCCCTCCCCGTGAGAGGTCTCGCTCGCGCTCACCGATCGGGAGGCCAGCGAGCACCCGTCCCTCCATCGCCGTTGTAGAGCCCACTTCGGACTCCGAAGCGGAGATGGAGGTAGATCCGAGTCGCGCCTTACGCACTGACTCGGACTCAGATAACGACGGCTATACCGTCGTAGATAGAAAGCGCAAGCGTGCTCCTAAAGCCGCTAGTTGCGCAACTTCCGCCCCTCCCGCCAAGGCACCCGCTAAGGCCCCCGCCTCCGGCAAGAAGCCGACCCCCGCCCCGCGCCCCGCGTCTCCTCCCTCCGCTCCGGCCACCACTGTCGCGTCCCCTCAGGACGCGAGCGCGCGCCGCGAAAAACCGCCTCCGCCCCTGTTCATTCAGGACAAAACCAAATGGGACATGCTGTCCCGTTTAGTTTCGGATCGTGGGATCCATTATACTAATGCCCGCTCCACGCAGCAGGGCATTAAAGTCCAAGTCTCCTCCATTAGCGACCACAGAGCGCTAACAAAACTCCTCCGCAACGAGAGCATAAGTTTTCACACTTATGCGCTCGAAGAGGAGAAAGTCCTCCGAGTGGTCATCCGCGGTGTGCCCAAGGAGGTACATACCGATTCGGTATGTGCCGACCTGAAGGCACAAGACTTCCCCGTACATGCAGTTCACCGCATGTACAGCGGGAAGGACCGCAGTCCCTACGATCTAGTACTCGTAGTACTAGATCGTACTCCTGAAGGCAAGGCCATTTTTAATTTAAAAAAGGTCTGTGGCCTCTCAGGACTCGATGTCCAAGCCCCATACAAGAATGGGAGTCCCTCGCAGTGCCACAACTGCCAACTATACGGGCACGCCTCCCGATTCTGCTTCGCTCGCGCTAGGTGCGTTAAGTGCCTAGGCGATCACGCGACAGCAGCGTGCACTCGCACCCGGGATTCGCCGGACCCACCCAGCTGTGTGTTATGCGGCGCTCAAGGGCATACCGCGAATTACCGTGGTTGCCCTAAAGCACCACGAGTGAACCACAGGGTGGCAAGGCATAGGCCAACCCGTCCCTCATACGACCGTTACCAACGGGTAAGCCCCAAACTAACGGTAGTACCTGCCTCACAGGTAATACCCGCGCCGCTCCCAGCCCGTAACGCATGGTCTAAACCACCCAGTATGGTTAAGACCGTCGCTACCGCCCGCGCCCCGGCCCGCGCGCCCGCACCCGCGCCCGCACCCGCACCCGCCCGCGCCGCGGCCCCTGCCCGCGCACCGGCCCCGGCTCGCCCCGCACTCCCGGCACCCGTCGCCAACACCATTCGCGCGCCTCCCCGCGCCGCTTCCCGGCCACAAGCTCCACCTATGCCATTGATGGCTGCCCCTCTTCAAGAGGCAATCAACCTAGTCAGCGATCTGGCTATGTCGGTTGACATCAATGAGGTACAAGAGCTATTCCACAAGATGCAATACGCTCAATCCCCAGCGGACGTGATCCAATACACATTGGAACACGCGAATTTACTTAGCGCCCTTAAGCGCTTCGTTCCCCAGGCCCCTCCCCAGTACAACCACTATGGGTAGTACAACCGAACGCACGAAACCGTACTCAGTCTCGTTAGCGTCATTTAACGCTGACGGCCTCTTCAAACAACGTGACCTCGTCCACGACTTTTGTTGTACCCACCTTATCGATATCATATGCGTGCAGGAAACCTTTCTAAAACCGGGGAAGGCGAACCCTAGGTTTGCCAACTACAGAACGGTACGTGATGATAGAGTGAACTCCCGTGGGGGAGGCACTCTTATCTATTACAAAAGGTCCCTGCACTGCATTCCCCTACCTACCCCGACTCTTGTTAATATGGAAGCATCTTGTTGCCTCCTAGCTATGACTGGTCATCAACCTATAGTCATAGCATCCTGTTACCAAGCTTGCAAAAAGCCGATCGTCCGAGCTGACTTAGAAGCCCTATTCTCATTAGGAAGCGCCGTCATTCTGATTGGCGACTTCAACAGTAAGCACATCCTATGGAATTGTAACGTCAACAATCCCAGAGGTATTGCACTCGAAAACCTAATCGCAGAGCTTAACTTTGACATAATTGCGCCCACTGAGCCCACTCACTACCCTTATATGGAAAACCACCGATCTGACTTGCTTGACATGGCACTATTCAGAGGCGTAACACTCCGGTTACGCTCCATAGAAGTGGTTCACGAGCTTCACTCTGACCACCGACCCATTATACTGCGACTAGGTCCCGACCCAACGACTGACCTCCCCCGCCCCACTAAGACGATAGTGAACTGGAAGCAAGTAGGCGATGCCCTAAAGGCTATCAGTTCACCGGACCTAGACAAGATCCCTGACGATATCCTGACAAAAGATGACATAACCCTTGCGATCGATTCGTTCACCAATCACCTCTCCACCGTAGTAGGTGCATCCGCAAAGGAGGTCATAGTGCCGGATGACCGGCGCCTTGTCATTCCAGCGGATGTGAGACGATTGGTGACGGAGAGTAAAGCAGTGACCCGACATTACGACTCTTACCCCAGTAAAGAGAACAAAACTAAGAAACGCCACTTTGAACGCATGGTTCAAAGTCGCATGTCTGAGTTGCGTGATCAACAATGGGGCGATAAACTTTCAAACCTCGTGCCAAGCCACCATGCCTACTGGGACTTGGCGCGAGGCTTGAAAGGAAGTAACCATAACGACATGCCTCCCTTATACAGACCAGTCCCACTTGTCCCAGCGTTCTTTGACGAAGACAAAGCTGAGTGCCTAGCTGATAGCCTAGAGGCTCAGTGTTCCCCTAACGTAGATCACGTTGACCAAGCTCACCTCGATTCGGTGGATGCTGAAGTCGAACGTAAAAGCTCTGTGGTCACCTCTGAACTCCCACCAATCACCTTAGCGACTTACGCTGAGGTGGAGAGACTGATCAAGGCCCTCCGACCGCGCAAATCCCCCGGTGCCGATGGCATCTCCAACAGGGTTCTTAAAACCCTCTCTCCTCCTCTCATCCATCTCTTAGTCAGCATCTTCAATGCTGCTATGAGCCACTGCTTATTCCCAGACACCTGGAAATGTGCAAATGTCATTGGCATTCACAAACCAGGCAAAAGCTCATCTGACCCCACCAGTTACCGCCCCATCAGCCTCATCAGTGCCTTAGGCAAACTTTACGAGCGGTTACTTGCAAACCGTCTCCAGTCCCATGCTAAGGAACACCACCTTATCCCAGATGAGCAGTTTGGCTTCAGACCCGGACACTCATGCGTCCAACAGGTGCACCGCCTCACGGAGCACATCATTGAGGGCTTCAATAAGTACCCCAAACCCCAGACTACGCTAGCAGTCTTCCTCGACGTAGCGAAAGCTTTTGACAAAGTCTGGCACAACGGCTTGATCTACAAGCTATACCAATTTGGCGTGCCAGAACGTCTTGTGCTCATCCTACAAGACTTCCTTAAAGCCAGAAGCTTTCGCTATCGCGTGGAAGGCACCCTCTCCTCCCCCCACCCAGTCAGAGCCGGAGTCCCTCAGGGCTCCGTGCTATCACCTATTCTCTTTGCACTGTATACCAGTGACATCCCACGCTCTCAGCCCAAAGTATTCCTAGCCCAATATGCGGATGATACCGCCATTTACACCACTGGGTGGCATATCAACAGACAGTCCTATTTCGTCATGCAACGGGCCATCACCGAGATCGGTGACTGGTTCCGAAAATGGCGCATCGCGGTCAACCCAGCTAAAAGCACAGCTATGTGCTTTACTGAGAAGACACGCTCCCCTTACCCGAAACCGCTTATTTTGTTCGACGAACCCATTCCCTGGGTTCCTAGAACAAAATACCTCGGAGTCACCCTTGATCGTCATCTCACCTTTAACGATCACATAACAACCGTCCGTAACAGAGCGGCCTTCATAATGGGTCGCCTTGGTCCCCTACTTCGCAAAGAGAGTAAAATGTCTCTTAGTAATAAGAAGACACTTTACACTGCCTGCATCCGCCCCATCATGACTTACGCATCAGTAGTGTTTAGTCATGCTAGTGAGGCCCACCTTCATAAACTTCAAGTCATCCAAAACCGTTTTCTTCGTAATGCAACCGGCGCCCCGTGGTATATCCGGAACACCGAGTTGCATTGCGACTTAAACCTTCCCTCTCTAGCGCAGTTCAATAAGGACTGCGCCCGCCGATACTTTGATCGAGCGCCCCACCACCCGAACCCATTGGTTGTCCAGGCATCGAACTACTCGACTGCCTCTTCTATCCCATTTTTCAAACCCCCCCGTCGCCGACCACGGCAGGTATTAGACGACCCGGATGACCCCATCGCAGTCATTACATTGGCAGCTTTAGCGTTATCCGCAAGTCGTCGAGGTAAAATCCCCAGGTGTGAGGTAATTAGAGGTCACACAGTCAAACACCGAGCTCGCCGGCGAGCTCGAGGCAAAAACAAGGTCACGATAAATTGCTCTCCAAATAATCAAAGAGTATTATTCAGTAGGGCCCAATTGTGCAACACTGCAGTTGCACAGAGGCATTTTGCTCCGATCCCCCCCATGTCTCTCGACAGCGAGACAAGCCGAGGTCCGAACCACAGTGGTGCCCTTGAGCTCGCTGTCAACCCCTCCTATAATAGCGGTACGTTTTCGGCGTCCGCAGGAGACGGAGGTAGAAAGCGCTTTTCGCCTTCTACGCCCGTCTCGGGAGAAGTGCCTTCGGCACTTCTCCCTCCCGGGCTATTGTAGGGCCAGGCCCTCGCCCAAAACCCGGTGGAGCTGGACGACCGCACAGGCGGTAGCCAGCATCTATGTCCTCCCTAAATAAAATAATAAACCAGTTCCCACCACTGCTCCGTTGCGTTGCAATGCTTATTCTTTATATATTAAGCCATATAAGTGCCAGCCTTTTGATCAGTCGTCACATCGATCAATAGCAACCCCTAAATGGCTCAAATATATAACCACTACCGAAATTTGCATACTTGCGCCGCTTGAGTCGCTGAAATAGACGTGGCACCAGCTCTCACGTTTATTTCAGAAAGATGTGACGGCGCTAAAGTGTCAACGCACGTAGCGTCCCACACTAATGGCTGCCCTAACTTCTAATGAGTCAGTGTCATACCGTCGGGTCTTTTGGCATGACCACGCATTAGATCAATCGGTTCATTCGGTTCATCAAGAATAGCAGCAACACGGGTACTGATCTACTGATAAAAGCCCGGCCGATGTTATTCTTTGGGCTAACGTAATTTTTTTTTTTATGCCTGATAGGTTAGCCTTTGACCTCTATCTCACCTGATGGTAAGTAATGATGTGGTCGAAGATATTGTACAGGCTAACCTAGAATTACTGACTCTCAAGGACAGCTGCCGGAACACACCGTTAGGTGCTTGGCGACAGATTTTCAACTTGAGGGTGGTAGCTAGCCAGGCATTCGCAAAGTGCCCTACCACCATGCTGTAACGACTGTCATCCTAAGACAATAACCGGGACCGACGGCTTAACGTGCCCTCCGAAGCACGGAAGCGCTCAGTAGTAATGTCACCAGCGGTCACTCATCCAACTCCTGACCGCGGCGGACGTTGCTTAACTTTGCTGGTCGATTCAGAATGGCTAAGCAAACTTCGCTACGAGCGCTTCACAAATAAGGACCAAATAGGCAAAACATAAGCTAGAGACACATATAAAGCTCTTAAATGTGTTCTTCGACAAAAGGTGACACTGATTCATAAAAAAATCGGTGAACTTAGAATTGGTAAGTTAAGTAAAAATTATTTTTATACATAAATCTTACCAATCTAAATTTGAAATGCAGTGATTTTTCTACGTCTATGACGGAAAACTTATACCTATCAATTTTGTAGCTAGTTAGGGGAAGTAATTTTTTCTACCTGATCATGTACCTCATACGCGTGATTCGAAGAATTACGTTGTCTACTGAAGATCTTAGATGCAAATGCAACTTAATTGATTTATTATTGGTTAACTCAAATTTTCATGTTAGGATACATTATAATGGTTTCAGGGTAATCTATGTAATCCATCCCATTTTGAATAGGTATCTCCTGGGTAAGCGCGCTCCATCATCGATCGCATCATCACTTAACATCAGGTGAGATAGTGGTCAAGTGCTACCCAGTTCGGAGTAAAAAAAAAACCCTTCACGTGTTTTTTCAAAGACAATTTTTTTTAAATAACATAAGCAAAATTTTGTAATATAAACTGCACGTTCGCGGACAAATTATGGTACCAATAGTATTTTGACTATCTTCGTGGTTTCGACCAAGATGATGATATTAATTAAAAATGGTCATTGAAGTTATATGTACTCACTACTATAAAATTAAATAACCTACACAATTTAACCATGATCTTATCTCAATCATGTGTGTCTGTACAATGTCTTCCCTAATAAAAAAGGGAAACCCAAGGACAACTCAAGGAAATATATGTCATAAGTTTTGGCGTTGGTTTTATAGATGGCCGCCTTCTTGACGCCATAATTACATTAGAATAATGTAAGAAATACAATGAACGTAAACTTAATAATTTTTTTTTTTTTTTACCACTATCTCACCTGATGGTAAGTGATGATGTGGTCGAGGATGTTGTTCAGACTAACCTAGAGTTACTGGCTCTCAAGGACAGCTGCCGGAACACACCGTTAGGTGCTTGGCGACAGATTTTCAACTTGAGGGTGGTAGCTAGCCAGGCGGGCATTAGCAAAGTCCCTACCACTATGCTGTAACGACTGCTATCCTAAGACATCAACCGGGACCGACGGCTTAACGTGCCCTCCGAAGCACGGAAGCGCTCAGTAGTAATGCCCAACCAGCGGTCACCCATCCAAGTCATGACCGCGGCGGACGTTGCTTAACTTTGCTGATCGATTCAGAATGGCTAAGCAAACTTGGCTACGAGCGCTTCAATATTTTAGTTATTCAATAACTAAGGTTATTTTAGTTTACGATCTTGTTAATATTGAATTTTTTATGTGATCTAAAGGAACAACTACACGGTCCACTTGCTGTTTAAAGGAATAACCTTTTGCCTATACGAGGTATACATTTCTTCACAAGTGACGAGTTGCACTGCGCGCGTCTCCCTGAGACTTACAGTTCTTAAGTCTCATGTGCCTGTAATTATACTGGCTCTCAAGGACTGCTGCCGGAACTTACTGTTAGGTGCTTGACGATAGATTTTCTACTGGAGGGCTAACAACACAAGCATTCGCATGGGGATCGAATCATCGACCCGCGGAAAGGCAGGTCATAGCTATTTACCCTCGGCCATCAATGCTTTGAATTATGCTTAGTGAATTGCAAACATAATATTTTATTAGATTATATTCAATAGATTAATTATTAAATGTTATCAGTCAAATTATTCTGCTTAGATAATATTGTACTTATTTTATTCTGATACCCTATTAGGAAGGCTAATTATTAATAATCAGTACTATATAATATTATAAATGCGAAAGTAACTCTGTCTGTCTGTCTGTTACGCTTTCACGCCAAAACTACTGGACCGATTTGAATGACATTTGGTATGGAGATAGTTTGAGACCCGGGAAAAAACATAGGATAGTTTTTATCCGACTGCGCAAAAAGAGGTTAATGTTTTCGCGCGATAACCGACATACGCGCGGGCGGAGCCGCGCCCGGAAAGCTAGTAACAAATATATTACAAATATTTTGAGAAAACATTAAATTAATATTTTATTATAATACTTAAAAAATATAAAAATATATTTAGTGACAATTCCGCCTAATTTTCCTGTTAAGCCGACGTGACGATACAAACACACGCAGCCAAACCGGAACAGTTTTCGACGCGCTTCGATTCTACACGAAGCATCCTCAGGAGATCTTGACTCTACCAGCGCACGATCGAGAAAGAGATTCTATATATTATTAATTTAATATTTTACGTTAGTTAAAATATTTGTTATTATTAAATATGGATATCCGCAAAGTAACGCCTGAATCTATTCATTATCTTAAGGCTAATTATATATACTACTTATGCATAAAACGAAGTGGCCTTTTCAGTCTCTCACTGACTAAATACGAAATCTAGAAAACTACTTGACCTATGAAGCTGAAGTTGATTTGGAAGGTAGGCAGTTTATTTTTGCAGGACCGTACTAAGGGAGTCAAACTATGAGTTCTATATCTGTATACAAGTTCTAGGTATATTTTTGAAATTAAGAGCATGCAATTTGGAAGGTAAGTAGTAACAGAAAGGATACGTCAGTTAAAAACAGATTTTGCATCTATTTGCAGAATTTGAGTCAAAGGGGTCAATTTGAGGTTGCATAAGATTTTGTTTTGAAGTTAGTAGCATGAAGTACTGTATCAAGTTTAAGGATTTTAATTATAAAAGTTCAGTGACAATAACTCCCAACAGTGACGAAAGATGAATTATGGGACACAAATTGGGGTATAAAGTTTTGACAGCTACAAGTTTCAAGTCGTAAATAAGTAGGTAATAGGTACATCGTAAATGAAATTGTTTATGCTTACATTATTTGACTATATCAGAAGCTCTTACTCTAAAAAGTTTTTTTTTTCATTTAGTAGTTACTATAAAATATCTAATAAGATTTTTTTACTGAAGGGCTAACAAGACAAGCATTCGCAAAATGCTGATGATATTCAAGAGAATAAAGGTGAAGAAGAAATCTCGAAAAGAACTTCTTCTTCTTCATAAATGGCTCTTATCGTTGCTTTGACGATATACTGCTAATGTCTTGTCTGTGTGGCCAGTGTACGGTATAAGAAAAAAAATTAACGGTCTAAAGATCTCAGCATGTGTATTGAATATTAATTAGTAGAAAATATATGAAATATTAAAAGTTAAGGAAAAGTATGTTACAACTTAATATTATTAGATTTTATAAAATTACTTAAAACATATATAAAAGGAGTGAATACAAGTGATAGGAGAGATTTAAAGTGGATGTGGTGTGTGTGAATAAAGTGGTTTAAGGGATATCAGAATTTAGAATATTATATAAAGAATTTAAAAAAATCGGACAATTGAAAAAGAGAAATCTAGAATACTTTCCTCTAGGCCACATTCAGAAAAGAACTTGACTTATGAAGCTGAAATTGGCATTTAGATAGTTAGGTAATTTATTGTTAGAAGACGTCAATTCGATACAAATTTTATGACAGGGCTTAAGAGGATTAAATTAGGGCTTAACTCTTGTATGAATGTTCTTTATTTTTGTATTTAGAAGAATGATATTTAGTAATAAGTTTGGTGATATACAATTGAAATCAGGTATTTTCATGATAGGATCGAATTAAGGAACATAAATATGGATCAAAAATAAATTCGGAAAGTGTTTTGTTTCAGCTGGAAACTAATTCATATATAATACTGAAAGACAGGAAGTTATTATAGGACTTATAATAAGGACTATTATTTATAGGTAAGAGATGTTAAGAACGAGTTTTGTGAACGATCGGCATTAAGGGGTTCATAAATTGGGATTAAAAATTGTACCTATGTATTTATATATAAAATCTAATTTCTGAAGTTGGAAGCATGAAATTTAGTAGTAAGTTCCGTGGGACAGGTAGTGGGAATAGTATGTGTGTAGGGGGTTATTGAGGTGAAAGTAAGGGTGCGGATAATGATAATGGTAACTTAAGTCAAACTCTTGGTTAAGGTAGACATAGATGTCGACGAATGTCTACTGAATATTTTAAGTCTAACCATGTTATTGTGTAAGTAACTTTGTCTTATTTGAGAATAAACTCCTTTAAACCTAAAACCTAAATGTGAAAAAAATGATCTTTATATTAATGAAATAAAACAATGTAAAGAAGGCTGAAGTACACGCGGGTGAAGCTGCACGCGATGCGATGGTTGCAGTGTGTGGGCATCCACCACACACACACGAACCGCGCTCACTCTTATCATAAGTCGGCGTCACGTTGAGTGCCCAAAACAAATGGATTTGTTCATTTTGAGATATTAATTACATTTGCTTTTGCACGTTTTTTCTCCTAATAAGTAAAATCCTGAAAGTAATTTGGATTTAGTATGATATGAATATTTGAATCAGGTAAAAACTTAAAGAATCTTTATTGAAGCTATATTCAATGACTGCTACAATACGTTTTTTAAAATAAAAAAAACATAATATGGTATTCCTGCCTATATTGAACCGCTGAAATTAATAAAGGCCCATATTAAACTACTCACACACTAAACATAATTTTCTCCTATTGCATAAAAATAACTCAATGCAACTGTGTACCTATATTATGTTTAAAAATAAAGCCTATGTTTAAAAACTGAAAATTACATTTATTTGAATTGATAAAATACACTTATAGACAAATTAAAGTGCTGCCGTATGCCATTTACCTCTAAGTGCTAATCAAAGGATCAATATAAAACTGAGTACTTCCAGTAATATTATGCGATATTTTACTGCTCATAATGACTGGTTTAAACACTGGCTTTTAATGGATTTCATAAATTAGATTATAAATAACGGAAATTAAATTCAAGATATAGCTGTTTAACGACATAGGATGCCGCCGCGCCGTGCAGTAAGCTAGGTCAATTGGAAAGTCTAGCTCTTGAAGTTGTCTAGACGCGGACGGGCAAGGTTGTTGGGCCAGGCGACACAGGCGTCCATTGCTCGCTCTCACCATGGCAACTTTATAGGCGATCGTAAACCAGCTACCCGTACCCCTCTACCTTACCTACCTACTATAATAAAATCACAATTTGAATTTCCTAAAGACAGTTCAATTTTCAAGGTTTAATTGAGTTTTAAAGCACCGACTAAAGCCGTAGTTCCCAATTATCAATAAAACAACCGTTCTACAGCGAGTTTAAAACATTACGAAGACAATTCCGCTGGTTGTGCCATTGTATGGAGATAACAGTAATATCATTATAAACTTTATACGGTGAAGAAATTAGATACAGTCTGCTTTAGTGCCTACAGCCGTGCCAATTCTCACAAATATGCCACTCTTTGAACACTCAACCTAATGGTCTTTTCAATTTTATGGACTCATTACTCATTATATACTATGCAAGAGCATTTTTATGTTTATCAACTAATGGTTATCGAGTTGTAAAACTTCACTATTTAACGCAATGATATTGGAATAATCATAAATAAAGTTTACTATTATAAACAAATTGTCCATCAAACAGCAATTTAAAAAATTAATTTTGACGTTTTCGTGGTCGATACTACTGAGATGAAGCTACCAGACTCAACAGGAAACTGAAGATTAAAATATTCTTATTTACGCGATAACTCTCATATAGCCGAAATACAACACCATAATGGCGGAATTATACTAAGTATTATTTAAGCATAAAATATATTATTTATAAATTTAATCGTCATGTTAAGTTCTGAATAAGATAATTACAGATATACCAAAGTACCTACTGAGAGTAATGTAAAATCATGCAAGTCATGTAGAGGTGTCAAAAAAAACAAAGACTGACGTGAATACGGAATAGGATCGGATCAGCTGATTTTTGTACCATAACATAAAACCTACAAACGAAACATACCGAAAACAAATCTTTTGTAATAAAGTTTCACGGTCTTGATATTCACGGAGAACAAAGCCCAAGGAATTTCTAATTGAAATCTTATTTGAATTGTAGATTTGCACTAGGGCTGCTAATTGCTGTTTGACACTTATATTATAATTTAGAAAGTTACGACTTGGGTGTTATTATTATACAAAATGGAATCCTCCAGAAGTCTAGATTAATAAACGGACCTACCTTTCACTGCAGGGTTTGTCATACTTTGCTAAATAATTTATGTCGGCACTTTAACTTATAGAACAACATTCTTTAACATCTCGAGTCTATGAGAGGTTCGACCGGGTCGTTAATAACTAATAACACTTAATAGACATGTATGTAAATGTGTGGTATACATACAACGAATTAATGGGTGTACAATTAACACTCAAAGAAACGAGTGTACCTGTCAAGAGAGCGTTAAGCACGGCGGAAAATGGACAACGAGATATATGAGGATATGCAAACTAAAACGAGTAAAGGACACGAAAGGGGGTCGGACGAAATCGTCAGACTATAAATAAGGGAGCGACAGGTTCGCCAACACTGAGACAAAGAACTTTAGATTCGCATAGCGGAGGTTGCAAATGTCAGCTGACCTCTGTAAACGTCATCGTAGAGCGGGGCGAGCGCGGCGTCGGGCGCGCCCCAGCAGCGGGACGTCTCCGGGTACACCATGGGGGCGCGCGCGCCGCTAGCGCGACATCACTCTGACGCTGCGCGGGCGTCGGCGCCGACGGCTGCGCGCGGACTGACGCACTGCGCTGCGCCTGCGCCGCCGCCAACGGACCCAGACCACCTCCACAGACGAAAATAAACAGCCTGCCAGTTTTTACTAACCGCCCGGTGTAAGGACATTGCCTCTGTTCCACTCGTGTCCATAAATCTGAAACCAATAACAGCAATATGACGTTATTGCAATATTTTAAACGATCAATATACCTTGTACAATACGTATATTTTCACGACATATACTGCCGCCGTTTTTATATTTTGCTTCCTTATCTTTGTTTAATGTTTAGTTGTATATTGTGAGATTTCACAACCAGCTTTCAAGCTAGCGTTATTAAAGAATATCAATGTAAGAAATTTGTTTAAGTGTAATGACTTTATGGTCCGCAGTCGGCGACCGGGGCCGCCGCGCCGCGCCGCGCCGTGTGCTTCACTTTCGCACGGTCTGCGAACCCCGCATCGACGCGACACTAGTTTAATTGCATTCGCTGCAGCAAACCGGATTTATTGTCTGCCGCCATTCGATATCACTGGGAACTGTGAGAAATCCGCCCGCGTCGGAGCGTTACGCACACTTGAACCGGTCAGCTAGCGAGTTTATACCGTCACCACACACCGGTGCTAAGTGTCATCTGGACAGATCTCGTCGTTATTGACAACACTAGGCTGGGCGTAGAACATGCATGTGGCTGTATGATGCGCATCGGCAGGTTGCAAAGCGCAAGCGCCACGACGATGGACGCGGTCGCGATACCGACCTGCGCAAAGCTCGCGTTACCCCATTCGTAGCGCGCTTGTAGCGCTAACAAAAAGACATCAACGCGCGCGCCCTTCTTATTTCAAGCACTGTTTGAGGCAATTTATGTTGTATTGTTTTGGCTTGGTACTTGTGCAGAGTAATTCAGCGTTATCGATTTCGCAGCATAGATTTTAGTACTTACCTACAAGATTACATTTTCTTATGTGAATATTTCTGTTTTAAACACACTTAATCTATTCAAGTTGAATTTGAAATCACTTTATATTGTTTTTAAGTATTAAATATTTATCAGCAATTAGTATGGGCAATTTTATGCCTTAAGTTTTGTTACCTACCTCTTTTTATGTCATTGTGGCGGAACAAGCATGAGGCCCACCTGATGTTAAACGGTAACATCTGCATAAAAAAGACTTAATCTCAAGTGACGAGCTGCACCTGTCAGCCAGAGACATACAGTGGTTCAGTCTCATGAGCCTGTGTATGTGCGTATGAACTTTACTGGCTCTCAAGGACTGCTGCCGGAACACACTTTTAGGTGCTTGGCAACAAATTTTCTACTTGAGGGTGGTAGCTAGCTAGCTAGCCCGGCGAGCATTCGCAAAATGCCCTCTCACAATGCGGTGAAGCTCAAACCGGTGGTTAAATAAAATGCATAATCTTACCAGGGTAATGTATTTTGTCATAAAATGTTGATGAATCACCAGTAACATTCGGAATATATTATGAGACAGTTAGGTCTTGTAATGGTTATTATAGCTAGATTGTCATTAGGCAGACTGGTTCTGAGTAGGCAAGTATACTGTTATAATTTCTTGTATGCACACATACCTCTGTCAAGGTGACAGGTGGTGGAGTCATAGACTAATAGTTGACACGTCCTGCAACCAAGGTCTGAATATAAAAAAAAAACACACTTGATTTGCGATATGGGTGGTGTGTCTATGTACTTTTTAGAAAACTTAGCATGATATACATTTTACACACATATTTTAAAGTATGTCATATCAGTTCAGAGTTATTTTAAAAAGAACTTTCTTATTGTTTAAAAGCCTCTTATAGTTGAAGCGCTCGTAGCGATGTTAGCTTAGCCATTCTGAACCGATCGGCAAAGCTAAGCAACGTCCGCCGCGGTCAAGAGTTGGATGGTGACAGTACTACTGAGCGCTTCCGTGCTTCGGAGGGAAGAATTCAAAGAAGACAACAACCGGGACCGACTAATCCGTCGGTCCCGGTTGTTGTCTTCGGATGGCAGTCGTTATAGCATGGTGGTAGGGCATTTTGCGAATGCCCACCTGGCTAGCTACGGTGTGTTCCGGCAGCTGTCCTTGAGAACCAGTAATTCTCTAGGTTAGCCTAAACAACACCTTCGACCACATCATCACTTACCATCAGGTGAGATAGTGGTCAAAGGCTAACCTATCATGCATAAAAAAAAGCTTGTGATGTACCTATATAAATTTTCATTTATCGTGAGTCGATTTTTTTAAGTAAGTTCCCGGCTAAACAATATAGGGACTATCCCGTATCCCCAGTAGGATGTCCTAAGCCGAATAAGAGAGAAATACACATAAGAAGCAGCATCCGCCACTCACATAAATTGCAGCTAATTGGGCAGCCATCTATATAACAGGGATCCAAATTACCATCTTCATTCCCTTATTACCTGAAGGGTACTAGCGTATTCACCCCACTATTAATATATAGTATATTCAATTACTAGGTACTACTAATTACTGCTAATAATATACTACTAATAATACCTATACTTTCAACAAGAACATGATCAAGGAGAGTGACGTCAGATTGTAGGCCGGCCATAAAATGAAGCCTATTGTATAGTCCTTGTATTGTATTGATAGTATAAAACAAAAATATAGGTTTCTTATGGTGTCCTTTTTGTTGTTAAAGAAGACATATTGCACCGACCCCACTCGAGTAGGATAAGGGCACTAAGATGATCACATTTTTATAACCGTTTTCTTCGTCGCTACCGAAGGAGCATGATACATGTCACGATACCTATACTTACCAGATAACCAAATATAAAGAGATCGGATAAGTGACAGCAAATTTTTACTTATTCTTGTAGCCTTTGACAACCATCTTGCCTGTTCGCAAAACAAATAAAAATATCAATCTGAGACCAGAGTATGGCTCTCTTGGAAAGTTGCCGTCTAGATTCTTGACCACATTATGACATGAATGAATTTCTGGTAGTTATTTCTTTATTGTTTACGTTAAATATTCTATTATTACTAGAAGTACTTCGGAATTTGTAAACCATTTAAACAACAGGCTAGACTTGGCTTAGATCGTGGGTATCGTTTGTATCACTTACCATGATTAGGCACAGAGATGCAAATGGATTAGGGAGTTAGGTGACGACGCTCAGGCGCAAGCGGGAGCGGTGAACTATGCAGACCCGCAGACTCGAGGCAGTCGCAGCACAGGGGTAGAGGGGAAACAGGCTACCGCAACCAGTTTATGTTTTAAATTCGCGATAAAAAATATCTGCAGCGGCGCGTGTCATTAGCCGCAATGTCTCCCCTCCCGCGTGCATTTATTAATCTTATTCGGAGAAATCGACGCATCACCCGCCTGCTCTGCCAAGTGCTTGCGCTGGTCGACTGCCAAGGCTGCACTTGGAGTGTCCTTTGTCCAGTCCAGTGACCATGCGTGCACTACATACAAAGTTTATTTCTAAGGATGATGTTATGTACTTCATAAATATTTAATAAGTATCTTCAGTATATGCACTTTCTGAATGATGTTTTAGTTATGACTAGTTACTTTAATTAAAGTTCTAGGAAGCGAGGATATCTAAAAATTCATAGATATGAACATTATATACAACCTATTTATATAATTTTAATTTTTAACACCTTTTTAGGCTTCCTTACTAGAAAACGGGAACTGCACTCCGCCCTATTACCTCGACCCTATTACTTATAATACTCGGCTGTCTCCCTGTCCATCTATCCAGCAGTAAGAGATAGCTGGTAGAAATTTTAACAACCTGCGTATAAATGTGGTGGACTGTCTCACAAATAATACCGTTAATAATATAACAAAGGATTAAATATAAAAGAGGTTCCCCATACATGAAATGTGATTTATTATGTTTATAGTTTTTTCTCTGTTGTAAAACCGGTAATACATACAAGCGTCAACTTAGTACAATTATAGTCAAATATCTAACGTATAACGAATAATAAAAAACGGCTAAGTGCAGTTTGGACTTCCGCTAAGGATTTCGAACTATATGTAATTAATAAGAGCGATTATAAAATTAATATTGACAAATGTTTTATTATATGTTTATTTAATATTGTAATTTATAATCTGTTTACTTAATGACTTAATTTATAATTTAAGTTTGATTATGGTTAATTATTGTAAATGGTATGTCCATTATCAGTACTTAATATTATAAATGCGAAAGTAACTCTGTCTGTCTGTCTGTCTGTCTGTTACGCTTTCACGCCAAAACTACTGGACCGATTTGAATGAAATTTGGTATGGAGATAGTTTGAGACCCGGGAAAAAACATAGGATAATTTTATCCGACTGCGCAAAAAGAGGTTAATGTTTTCGCGCGATAACCGACATACGCGCGGGCGGAGCCGCGCCCGGAAAGCTAGTAAATAATAAATATAAAAATAATAAAAACCACAGGCATTTGAGACTTAAGAACTAAGTCTCAACTTAAGTACCAAGTCACTTAAGACCTAAGTCTCAAGGTGACAGGCACAGTGCAATTCGTGACTTGTGACGATATGCATCTGTTGTAGGCAGAGGTTAGTCAGCATAATATCAGGTGAGCCTCGAGTTTATTCCGTCAATAACGTAAAATAAAAAAAAAACCTGGTTTCTACGTTAGTGTTTATGAGTAACGTTCCAGACTGATGCGTCTGTACAAGCTGAATATGAGTTACCGCGACGTGTTCGGGACGCTGATGCTGCTGTCACCGCTCATTTCCTCGGCGGGCTGCGTGATGCTCGTCATGTAAGTACTACTTCTTCGCGATCATCAGGATGGAGCTGTTCGCCGTTCGTGTAAAAGTTTTTGGTACATACTGTTTTGGAACAGAACCAATACTGTGGAATCCAACCCGCACTCTGCTGGTTTTATATATGTTTGAGGGGATATTATTTCGAAGCGGTGATGCTTAGCTCCGTGGTATTCTCTGATGCCTATTAGAGGGGCGCATGTTTGGATCCTGTACCCGTCTACGTAAGAGGTCGTACGGTATTTTGCATGTTCTCATGGGTGACAAGCAAAAAATTTGTCGATAAGTATGTTCGTGGCTGTCCTTAAAATCAACTCCAATCGATTTCACTGATCAAGGTGGCCGAAGAAACCAATCCCCACGAGCAGCGGGTTATAATAAAGTTCAATACAATATTATTGCCCGTGTTGCCGTACGACTGAAATTACTTAGGTACCTACTTGAGGTTAGATTCGCATGCCATATAAGGGGACAACTTGATACAAATGTTCATTAAAATATGTTTAACTGGTTTGTGTGAAAGTATGTCACATTGCACAGCTTTAAAATTGTTAAGGAAAATGTTATTAGTGTTCTTATAACACACTTTAGCTTACTGCACTTAATAGTTTATAATTATTTTGTATCAAAAGTACGTCTACCACATAATAGTGCTTAAAATGTATTCAACTTTTTACTCACAGTGACTTGAGATCATGAGCTTGACATTACATTCGCAGCCCTAGTTCGCCTGCGTCTTCGGCTCGTGCTGCCATCTTCACTTGTAATAACGAACATAGCTCACTTATATTTTATACAATAATGTGATATTTAAATTCGAGTTTTATCGATGTTTGGGCTAGAATAAAATTCAGACAATTTCTGTGTACTTTTAATATTTTTATGTTTTCAATAAAGCATGCTCTGCGAATTAGGTGCATTACAAATTTACTAGAGGAAAAATTGAAGTCATGTGCGGGATTCGAACCCACGTCCATCCACCCCTTTAGCCGGGGTATGCTTTAATCCAATTGAGCTAATATGACAATGAGTCATACCTAACTATTTTTTTTCCTATCGTTCTTAAACCATCGTATTGGGATGGAGCGACATCTATAGTTCAACTTTCGTTATACTACAAACAAGACTAATTTTACAATTAGCTTTAAACTTGTTAATGATGACTTAACACTAAAATTTTAATATTTGCAATAACGCATTCTCTGCGGATTACATTACAAAATTATAAATTTACGAGAGGAAAAATTGAAGTCATGTGCGGGATTCGAACCCACGTCCATCCACCCTTGAGCCGGGGTATGCTCTAATCCAATTGATCTAACATGTCAATGAGTCATAAACTCATAACTCAATTTTTTCCTATCGTTCTTTAACCATTGTATTGGGATGTAGCGACATCTATAGTTCAACTTACGTTGTACTATAAATATTATCAAGTTTCATCTTGATAATGTTTGTACTTACCATAACTTTGCTGACATTAATCATAATTCATAATCATTGCGTAGGTACTTACGGGTAGGCGGTAGACGATCATCGTCGAGCCAGCAGTGGTTTAAATTTTTTTTCTATGTGACGCTTATTGTCCTTCTCAGGGCGCTTATGCTAATCATAAATTAATCGTAACACACGAAAGGTATAACGAATAGAACTGCCTTTTTTATACTACATTTTAATAATTTCAACGCGCTGTTCAACTAGGTATATAGCGAGTCGCTATCTTGATAAATGCCAAACTTTAATTACTCATCTGTCAAAAATAAACGCGCCAATAGACAATCTAACATGGCCGCCATCGGTTGTCAAAGATACTTTGTCCATAGTGAAAAATCCCGTACATTATGTACTTCAAACGTGTCATGCTTTATTTTTGATACCATTCATTCAGTAAATTTCGGAACGCAACTACTATATACAAAATAGTTCATGATAATATTACGGCGGTAAGTAAGGAATTACGGTCCAGGCTCTAGTAGAAGCCCGAAGTTGAAGACTTTCTGAGTCGAGATTCGTAATTCCCGTACCGCCCGTGAAACATACAATGTTTTTCATCACATTAGCGAGTAAATAATTATGAATTAGAGCTGTCACAAGTCAGCAGAACTATTATTACGGAATACGTGATCTTTTTTTTAATCGCATGGCGGGCTTTTTGCCCACACCACTGATTATACAAATGTGTCGTTCAGAAACTTTAAGGGCAAATACTTACGTAGGTATACAGCCATGAAGGAGTGTAAAAAAAAATAGTTGAGGTTTAAATACAGAAAAAACTATTTCAATGGATAATTAGCCATCTAAAGAAGAAGAAGAAGAATCGATAATTAAGAACATTAGTTGAGTATTTAAGTAACATGTAGCGAGATTGCAACGAAATTCCTGTCTAGATAATATTTTAAGACGAATTGCGTGAACTTGCATTAACTGTGTGCTGTGCTATAAATAAAAAATAAAAAAAATTACCGACCTTGGGTTTCATGACAAAAAGAAAGGTCGAGGGTTTTATATGGGGCATTACGGCCAAGTTAACCTGATGTGTAGATACTGTTTACGTGCAAGTGTCATGAAAAAATGTATTATTAATATATTAGTAATATTATTAGGTTTCATGCCTTTAAATCCCTCACCACGTTCAGTAGTCTGTATTCATCGCTGCTGTTGATTCGTTTCTAGACTACTTCACTAACACGTAATTTACTTCTGAAGCCGCGGTATATAACGTACATTGATCACCCACTTTAATCCAACTCACTATTACTTTCGTAATACACTCAGAAAACATAGTTGAATAGATTGCTCAACTACTAAATTTCATATCGAATCTTTATATTATTTTCGTAACAGTAAATTATGTATTATTGTAGTAAATTAAGTAGTGTTTGTTTGATTCCAGTAGCGGGTGAAAGACGCTGTTTCCCACCTAAGAGTTGGGAAAACTCATAGAAAATTCTTCCTTCTCTTGAGCCGGAATGACTTGTAACCATGGTAACCATTCCTGTAAACAAAATTAGATGTAGAACTTTTTTGGTTGTAAAATACTCTGTTGTAATGAAACAAATATAACAATACGTTTGTGTTTACGTAAAGGCTAAAATAAAATGGTTTATAACATTATTAATGTGACTTTGTGAAGTTAGTGTATGTCATCTGAATTTTTATGTCACTAATATTGTTTATGAGCAGTGTGAATGAAAAAAAACACCTACTTATTAATCAGGATGGCCCCCGAGGGAGACGCATTGTATTTCGTAATTAAAATTTAAAATAAACGTATCATTAAGCATGGTAATAACTAAATATAAGGTTATTATAAAAAAAATATTTAAATTTAATAAATTGTTCGAACTCCTCAATTAATTTAAATACTTGAGTGTGTATCTTCTACTGTTTATTATTTTCAGTGAATATGTTAGAAAAACTATTATTTTTTTAGTCTCCTCACATTTTAAATGAAAAGTAGAGTACACGGATGTAAGTTATCGATCCCTCTAGGACTGTAACCGCATTAATATTGAACAGGTACTACTCATGCTTCTATTATCAAAATAAATATTTTAATGACTACAATTTTTATATAATCCTTATATAAGTAGTGAAAAGCACAGCTTTAACACGGGCGAACGTCATCAATTCCTACTCGGACTATAGGTTTAAATACCTCGTATAGGATTTCTTTCGACACTTGCGTAACCATCTACTATTTCGTACATAGTGCAACGTCCATGTTGGGCATAGCATCCCAACAGCTGTTCCGTATCTTGAGATTGTTGTAGGAATAATTCGACCAAGAGTAATAATGCGCCGTATTAAGAACGCGACGCTACTTATGTCGACGTAATGTAAGGTGTAGGTAGTGTATTAGAGACTAAGCAGGGCTCACCAGTCATCACAATCCATCACACCCTTGCTAACCGACCAACTGGTAGCATGCATGCAGGTGGTTGTGTGGGATAAAGGTAGGCAGAAGATTTAGGCAAGAGTTTGCTAAATTTGGATGGAAAGTACATCATTTACAAAACGCGCATAGCTTACACGGGTAACATTTTTACCTACCTTTTTTGTTAATTGTTTCTATTTTTTGTGTGTGTTAAAGTTCTGATAAAATTACCCTGGCAATTTTAATGTAATATTGCTATTAATATTCACGCAGGCGTCTCTTGTCCTTGTCTCGTACCGCGCCAGGCGCTCCATCAGTACTTATATATATATCTCTGTCTGTCTGTTACGCTTTGACGCCAAAACTACTGGACCGATTTGAATGAAATTTGGTATGGACATAGTTTGAGACCCGGGAAAAAACATAGGATAGGTTTTATCCAACTGCGGAAAAAGAGGTTAATGTTTTTGCGCGATAACCGACTTACGCGCGGGCGGAGCCGCGCTTGGAAAGCTAGTTTCAATATAAGACAAATCGTGTTTGTTTCTAGTAGGTAAAAAAAATAAATTCCTGCATGATTACATATTGAAAAGTTCTTTTTACAAAACTATTCAATTCCTGTCCCAGTCGACACACCTTGAATGTTGTATAAGCCGTTGAACACTAAAAAAATATCTTGGATTAGAACCTCTCGATGAGTATCACTCTCTTATTTGTTATTTTGCCGCCAAACGCCATCTAATATATATCTAATATATGAATCATTCTAGAAGCGCAGAGCCCTGAAGGGTTTAGAGGTACCTCCCCTCCCCTCATCATAAGCTGAGGTAAAATGCTGGGCTGAACACGGAAATCTTTTGAACTGCCTTTACTCAGACGATACTAATATACTTATCATTACTGCCTCTACTCATCATCACGAGCTGTAGGAATAGCTTATTTTCTGTATTTTCGATCACTGTCAAGTGTCAACCTAAATTTAGGTAAGAAGTAAAGAAGTTCGTGGTATTTTCTGAATAAAGGCATAAGCAATGTACATTTTATACGAAGAAAAAATAAATAGTCTACAGCTTATGGTAGATATGTTCTTTAGTTTACAGTTTTGGCTTAGTCTTAGCTTACTTACGTTTGGTTTCATATGAAGCTCAGTAAATCAAAAACAGGATGTCCGTATTTCAAAGTGCATGCTATCATTCAACTATATTTACGGGATGAAAATAAAATAACCTCATAATAATTTAAATATTACGGACTTTTATTCATATATATGAACGACTGTTGCAGTATATGAAATCGAGTTTTTAAGTTAAGAAATATACATAATAATATATAATATCTAAATATATCTTATGTACAGATAAATAGAAAAGTAGTCGAGTATAATTAATCGGCTATCGATAGATTAGAGCGGCGAGAGTGCAGGCGACCGGCGGAAAGCGGTGCGGACGAGGCGCACCTCGCCATAAAACGTCTAGAAAAATAGATAAATCGCTCAAAAACGTCAGAATCAGTCGAAAAGAGAGAAGAATGTAGAGCTCGCTTCACCGACGGCGTGAGCCAGACGCGCTAGGTGTGGGCAGGATGCGGCGGGGCCAGCCGGGAGTGGCGGCGGCGAGCGGCCATTCAAAGCAGTCGCCACTTGTGCCGTCGCTGCCGCCGCCGCCGCTCACGCGTACTCCGTGTCCGTCGAAAGCGAACGCTCCGCCGGCGAGCGTCGCCCCGTGCCTTCTGCTGCCGCGCCTTCTCCCGCCTGTGACTGTGCGAACGCAAGGCTCTTCTGGTAGCTGAACAGCTGCCGCTCCAGCGAGTAGTTCTCCGACTGCAAAACGGCGATCTCGCGCCTGTAACCAAAGTCATAAATGAAGTAAGATATCGCGCCGTCCACTGATCCGAAAAACCGTATCAGCAGATACTAACCTCATCTGGTGCGCGTGAAGGCGACAGAGATCGTCGTAGACGTGATAGGTCGCCTGAAAGAGTAAGTAGGTGTCACCCCACTCGAGGCGCACTCTCAGCTCACCACCGGGGTGCATGAAGGGGCAGGTTGAACGCGACACGTCCTCGACGCGCAGGGCAGTCTCCATCATGAGTCCCTCGTCAGCGCTATCCTGCGCGTAGTACTGCTCGAAGGGCGCGCCTGGTAGCTCTTCGGCATCGGGTTCACCAGGTGCGGGTGCCGCGCGTACTAGCCAAGCCGACCAGCTCACATAGCGCAGATGGTTCCGTGGCACGTGATGAACGTCACGGTACAGCATGTGCAGTCGCACCGTCTCCGAGTGTGTGTCGCAGCGCACCGCCCACGCTTGCTTGTCGCGGTCATAGCAGGTGGCGGCACGTCCACCAGCGCACACTCCTAGCTCTGCCAGCAGTCGCGCCCAGACCAACTCCAGCGTAACGCGCGTACCCTTGTGGGGAAGCCGTGCGGGAGGCCGTGGTGTCCATGGTGGCGTGCGTCCGTCGGCATCCGAAACGCACTCCAGTGGGCCAGAATGCAAGCGGCGCTCTCCTTCACCCAGCGCCAAGGCGTATCGCACACGACATTGTTGACCTTCTCCCGACAGTCGCACCAACCGCAGTGCCAAAGGCTCTTTGCCACCTCCACCGCCTGTGGCTGATACTTGCCAGTCGAAACCGGCAAAAGCTATCGGTGGCGTGTCCAGGCGCGGCGCGCGTAGGTCGCACGAGTAAAGAGTTCGCACGCGTGACATAGTGAGCTCTAGCTGGAACTCGCCGCGTGCGTCTGCAAACTTGGTGTTGAGCTCGGCGAGCGAGACGCAGCGGCCGCGGCCTTGCGCCGCGCAACCCGCGTTAAATCGGACCTGCTTTCCGGAGAAGCCTTCATTGGCGGTGAAGTGGTCCCGGCTCAGAAGAGTGAATGTGAAGTCTACGTACACCCGCATGCCCTCGCATGATCCTCGCCACACAAGGTAGACACCTGCGGAAAAAATAAATTATCATTATTCAAGATGAATTTTGCAAGACGGTTTGGGTGGATAGCAAAACGCTCAATGGACTCTCGGGGCTGATTGTGATAAAAACTAAATATGCATCATTACATTTTAGAAAAATACAAATAGGTACATTATAAAATATAAATTATGTACTATATGTACTGTGTGACTTATACAGTTTGGGGAAGTTATACTGTACACCAACCCAAAAAAGGGCACGTTTTTTATATTTTTTCACCCCGACAAGAAGTCAGAACTCACTCTGACAACAATGACGAACAATAGACGATCGATATCATATTATATAAAGACTAACTGACGAAGGCTTCCGTAACAAGCTAAAACATTGTTGATCGTGATATCGACTCATATTTAGTTATCGCTCTAACACCAAATTCATGATCTAAAAAAGTCCCCATATTAAAAACAATTTTCGCGCCACGCGCCATTGAAATATATACTATATCAAATAATTAGCAATGGCAAAAGTGACAAAGATTTCTCAGTTTTTTCAAGTTGATCTAGATTAAACTCAAGCATACTTGAAACATTCAGCCTTTACACTAAAGAGGCCGTCAGCTTCTGCAGCTCGTGAATATTTATGACTTACCGAGTGAGGCGTCCGTCCGGCTGAAGGCCACGGCCCATCGTTGGTGTGCGCAGCAAAAGTCCTTGGAGGTGACGTCGCGATCGGGCTCGCGCGTGGCGGAGCGCGTCACCACGAAGGTGAACACGTGGGTGTCGGCGCGGTCCTTGAGCCGCGTCGCTCGGTACAGCAGAGCCATGCGCCCGCTCGCTCCCACTGGCCGCACGCCCGGCTCCGCCTGCGCTCACGTCTGCAACATATACACATTATATCTATATATATCTTGAACAAGTTTCAGTAGCCATTGTCTATCACGAAAGCATAATTCTAGTCTCGAGTGGTTGAGTAGTTTGGTAACGAAACATCAGAGCCGTAGGTGTTCATCATACTTTTATAAACCTATCAGATTGCTTAGTATCGACATAACACAATCCAAATTATAACGTCTTTGTCTCTAGAAACCACCATTGTCATTCAATGACATGGTGCTATCTTTATAGGTTAGTTAATTTAGACTCCAGAATACTTAAATACTGAGCTGGACAACATCAGAGGTGTGCTCGAAAGCAATAAATACTAATAATAGGAAACAGAGTTGGCGTGTAGCAAAATAGTCGGCTAAAATGCGCTCGGCATCGGTGGAAAGAGCGGCAGCACATCTCCCATATATCAAGAGGGTCAAGGACAGAATTGGAAGTTTGTTACGCCGAAGGTACAACATCAAGGCAATATTCCGTCGTTACGTCAGAGAAACGAGAAGAAACGTTTTCTTTAGGCTTATAGAGCACATACCCTCCATGAAGAATCAAGACAGCTACAGTTCTGCCTTGCCACTGTCACACCACTATACATCTGCTTCGACAGAACATGGGTCTGGCAAGAGAAAAGTTCTTCGTGCCTCGCAAGATCCGAGAGTCCATTGAGATTAGTAGACGTCCAAATTTTAATAGAGACGGAAGATGGTTCTTCCCATCTAATTGGAAACTATGTCTTCATGGATCTCATTCCGATGCTCAGGATATGTCTAGTGACGATGAGCTCCTTTTGCTGGGACGTCCTCGACACTACTCAGCGTTCCAACAGTGTTGATGAAGTTGTGCTCCCTTCTAAACCCACCGATGGAACGTACTTACTGCATCCCAACCCCCGCGACAAACTTTGACGTCGCGTTTGCTAGGAACCATAGGGAGGAAAACATATAAAAATATTGTCTTTTAATCAAAAATAAAATAAGAATTTGTTTCTTTTGTAGTTTAATATTAGTAATGCCTATTTAAATACGAATAATGCCTATTTATATACAGCCAAACTGCGAGTACGATACCGGCCGGCCGGCACACACGCCTCGACTTAACGGTACAATTCCTTGATTTGATTTTTGATTCTACTCCGTTCGACTGTACGCTGTTATGAAAACTGTATTGATCTCTCACACAGATGGCGCGATTCATCTAAACATGCGATGATTATCTGTAACAAGACCAAAAAAGTACCCACTTTCTGTAATGCTTGCCCAGACAAACCATTTCTATGTGTTGAGTGTTTTGCCAACGTTCATATATAATTTTACAAGCTTTCCGGGCGCGGCTCCGCCCGCGCGTATGTTGGTTATCGCGCAAAAACATTAACCTCTTTTTGCGCAGTTGGATAAAAACTATCCTATGTTTTTTTCCGGGTCTCAAACTATTTCCATACCAAATTTCTTTCAAATCGGTCCAGTAGTTTTAGCGTGAAAGCGTAACAGACAGAGTTACTTTCGCATTTATAATATTAGTACTGATTCACTGCACTATTTAGGTTTACACCTCATCAAGATTTTAGAAGTATGGATACACAAGCAGTGGGTTTTTTACAAGGAGAAAAGTTCTACTGTCGAATTTCACGCATCTGTGTGTAAACTAATGGATGAGATAATTTTCGCTATAATGATAAATAAGTGTTTCATAAAACACTTATTCATCGTTGCAGTGACTACTGAATTAAAAATATATGAAACGACATATGGATAACGTTTATTTTATCTACATCCAATCTCAAGAGGCAAACGTTTTTACGACGGGATTAATCTGTCTCAGGCGACAGGATGTTTGACACGAGGGCCACGAAAACAAACCACAAGCGTTATAATGTGCTACAAGCGTCAAACGTAACGCTCTTAGCGTCGTAAGCTAATATGATGTGTCTCCTTTGCAAAACTGTCTAGAACTTTGCTAGGTATATAGCAATACGCTCACCCCCTATTACTTGATACCTAAAACCATTACTGTCAAATAGTAGGTGTATAGAGGCACCTCTACCTACCCCTTCCAGGTTAATTAGCGCGGCAACTGTGCACAGCACAGGCAGCAAGATATTTAATTACCAAGAAATCGAGATAACATCTTTGTGTGCGCAAAAAACGCGTATCAATGTACAGGATAGTCATTTGGCATTCGTACACTAGAGGTCAAAGCATTAGTTTTAACTATTACTCTTAGGGCGAACGTTGTGATGACACCTGTAATTTGTATTTTCAAAAAATCTGCACCTGTTACGTGGGTTATCAAATGTAAGGATTTTCTAAACTGATTAAAAAAATATACCATTTCATTATATTCTTCTCATGTCATTTACAAAATCATAAGGAAGTTAAAGATACTAATATAGTTTAAGTATAAAATATAATTAAAACATATAATACGTCTTTAGGCAGAGCATGGGGCTCACACACATTGAATCAGTCCTAGTCACTTTAAGAAATTACTGTCCTGCCTAGAAGTGGGAATCCCACATTATTTGTCACTGGTCCTGCTAGTGTGATGCATACATTCACACGACTTCTTGGATATACTCGTATGCGTGATCCTTGTAGGTACGTAATATAACTGAAAGAATCAATAATATTATGAAATTAATTCTACGTTGAGCTAAAATGTACTTAGCAAGTCCACTGTTAGTGCTCTTAGTTTTCAAATGGTAGCTAGCCTAGACTGCCTTTTTCAGTATACTTTTGAGAGCCACATATTGCAAATAAACTGAAAAAACATTTTCAAGACATCCGAAGTTTGGGATCCTCCAGATAAGAAATAGCCGAATATTTTTTTGTAAAATAAATCTCCTTACGTCAAACTTTATGAAAGCAATCTTGAAATTATATTTTTTTTCATCATATCAATCATGTCAGACAGGTCAATAAACTTCGGTATTTTAAAAACTTATTGCTTATCATCTTGCTATGTATGACAGCCAACAATATCTTGTGGCTGTCACACCAAGATGATGTACTAAAGAAAGTGTAAAAAACACTACTGTGAGATACTAAAGAAAGCGGCAAAAAATTGGATCCTCTGTCCTTACATGGTCAGTTCCCACACACCATATAATGTTCCTTGAGCTTTCTTACAAATTTAACGGCTTAATAAAATATTATCTGCACTCCTCGTAAAAAAACGTGGATATCGTACGATAGGCGCCTGCAAACACGTTCACATCGTAGGTTCCTGTAATTTTTTTCCTAAAACTGTCGAAATATGTCGTCATCCCAACTTCAACTAGGAGTATATATCATAAATACGAGTATATACCGACGGCATGTAAAACAGTTTCGAACAGTTGTACACCAATATTGTTCGCCTGGACCGTGAGACTGGTACAGTTGTGGTGTGTCATGAAAACTAGTGTCACTGTAGTGTTACTGACACAGTGACTGTGTCAGTAATGTGTCATGGCCACGTAAAGGAAGGGAACTATTTGACTTTGCGGTAGAGTGCAGGCAGTGCTTAGGTGTGCAACGTTCGTCGCTTGTTCTAGTGGCCCTCATGGAAGCTAAAGGATTCAAATGAAGATCTCCCCAAATATCCGCTTTCAAGCCAAATTTTATCTCTACCTAGTAGCTACAGAGCTACTGAATGAGATAATTTTTGAACGTTACGAGTATGTTCACTCCATAAACGTCGTCGTTAAACCATTTAATAAACAGACCGGTTTTACAGCTCACCTAATTACTAAATGAGTGAATTACAAGCATGCATTGTTTTATTAAAGTTTCTGATTTAAAACAACACCCTTAGGTCCCCTTCAACATACGTTAACAGAATTTTTAATTTATATATATTTTGGAGCATAACCCAGAGTAGACATGTCAAAAAAGAACGTGACAATTCATCAAAGCGTGACATTACCTGATTATTTACATTTTTAATACACCCGTATATAAAGTAGAGTCAGCTCACGTTTACTAGTGAAAAGTGTATTCATATAGCGCATTCATATAAAGGGAATTTTATCATATTTTAAATATCAAGTGTTTAAGCTCGCTGACATTTTGCATGCAAGTTCCTGAGTGATGACTTTGCTTCAGGTTTATACCTATTCAGAAAAAAAAATTAAGCACGGACGTTACGGTGTCAAAACCAAGCTGAAGTTTTTTCAATACTGCTTAATTTATAGGTAAAAAATATAATATATGAAATGCAACTATTTTGTAACTATGTTTTGGAAATCCTCAATAATAATTATTTTTAATAAAACGTGACTATTATTATCCAAAAATTCGTATTGAACAGTTTTTAATCAGACTGTCGCATCCATAGTATTTCAGACAAATAAAAGGTTGTAGCTGCCACGGACACATTGATATTGAACTTTTTTGTTTTATTTTACGATACAATTAACAGATCAAATTAGAAGCTAATTTATCTGAATGGCCACCTTAAAAAAGTATGTCGGAATATTGCAGATTCCCTATATAAGATTAAGAAGCACTTGATCAGATTTGAATAAATTATATTTTGGTTTTGTTGGTATACAATTACATATTTTTCATGCTAATTTGAGTTTTGAAGTGTTAATGCACCCACGTTTCGACAGTAATGTTTTAATCCAATGTAATAGGTGGCGAGCCTAATGCCATTTACCGGTCATAGTTTATACGGACTGCTACTGATAATTCCTTCGTCAGAAAAACCCAATAACAGTCTGTACTGCGGATCGAAGCTCGGCCTCGAGATTGAAAAGCGATTCTGTCACCACTCTACCTACGAGGCAGCTAAGCAGTGTTAATGACCAAATTTGCATGGTGGTAGGGCATTTTGCGAATGCCCGCCTAGCTAGCCAACCTTAACTACAAAAATCTGTCGCTAAGCACCTAACGGTGTGTTCCGGCAGCTGTCATTGAGAGCCAGTAATTCTAATAGGCTAGCCTGAGCATCTTCTTCGACCACATCATCACTTACCATCAGGTCAGATAGTGGGCAAAGGCTATCCTATTATCTATACGAAAATAAATACATTTATATAATTTTACCTAGCTACAATTACAATTAACAAGCTCGGAAAAGTTTACACGTTTTCTATTGCACATTGGATGTTTGATGTTGGAGATTGATTGATTTGAGTTTTTTTTATGACAATTATAATACCTTATTTATGTCTGAAATTTGGTAAGTACCACATCTTCATGATTTTATTCGATTGGTAGCGTATTTCCCGAGAAAGCTCGGTTAATGCAAATACCTTTCGAACTAAGCCACGCACTGTAGTCTTACTTATACTGTAGCTGTACTAATCCTACAAAAGTAATAACTATTAATGTGTAAGTGCAAAAATTAAAATCTACTTAGGCATTAGTGGAACTAAAATAAAATAACGTATGCAAGGAATAAATTAAAAATACCTTCTGTAGTCGGAGATAAAAAAAAAACTGTACACCCGCAAAACTTTTAAAACGGCACTTTTAAAATACTCTTAACAAGCAACATGAAAGTCTGTCCCTAAATTAACGAAAGTAACTTTTAACTCTTTTTTCCCGTGTCATAACGAACATCCTGCGTCCCCACGTAAGCGACCGTATTAAATATTAAGGGACTTGAAATATGGTGTTTTACTCATCACGTTATACGACCCATGTGTGACATCTACGTATTTGTTATAAGGGGTCGGGACAGTTATGTTTTCTCGAGTAATACGAACAAAAATACAAGTACATAATTGAACATAGTTTTGGATTGTGAATAGCCTGTATCCCTGACAAGAAAATCGGCATCAGAACACATATATATAGATGATGCTTGTATGTAATATATTACCGCTATTACAATAGAGCACAAAAATAAAAACTTTGATAAAAATATAGTTCTTTTAACGTTAACAGGACACAGAAAATATTGTATTAATTTTTTCAGAAAATTACTTATACACAGAAAATTTTCTGTATTTGTAGTTGAAAGTTTTTCACATATAATCAAAAAGTCTCTATTTTATTAATAAAAATTAAAACATATTTCTACTCTTGAATTTAGAATATGAAGCTTCAAATTCTAAAGCAAGTAGGTAGATAGTTATTTTTATCTAAGATGTCATGCATTTCATTTCTGAAGCCGCTTTGAAAATAATAAAATAAAATTCTAATTATATAACTGGTTTTAGGATTTTCTACACGAAATATCTAAATTTAACATTTTTAAATAATTCCGTTTACGAGTTAGAAACCGGTGACATACGGACGGACAGACAGCAGGATCTCTGTTTTTCCTATTAGCAATTGAATCCTAAAATCATAACAGCGCAAGATTATATTATGCTTATAACTCATGTTTTACCAATAGGCGCGTATTCAAATGGCAGCTAGTGCCCACCTCTTGACAAACTCTGAAACTTCTTACAATAAAACTTATGCAATCATAAGTTTTATTGTAAGAAGTTTCAGAATATTTATTTTTGAATGACAAATATTTAAGAAGTAATAATATGATATAATTATAGTCTGATATGAATCACCATTACCTAACATTTTCCGTACGTAACTAACGCTGCTAAGTGGGGTCGCCAAAACATGCATTCTTCCTCCGCTCTATTAACGGTTCTCTCAACTTTCGTACACATCTCCTTCTTCATTAAGTCCATGCACACAGTCATTGGCCTTCTTCTGCCCCTATATTCGTCCACATTCATATTTAGCACTCTTTTAGTTAAGCACCTAGATGTTTTCATATCTGCTCGTGACATGTCCATACCACGTCCTCCTACCTATATCTTCTAATCTGTCTGGACAAGTTACTACAACTTTGACATTCACCCTACCCCATTATTTTACCCGACCACTATGCTATGAAAAATTGCGACCGTCGCGTCGCAACATAAAAACTTACCACCACTTTTCAATTTTTATCTCAATTCAAGGCTTATAACAGTAGGTACCTACATAGTTCTTTATAAATGCGAGTTGGTAAGGTTATATACGTTTTCATTTCCTTTCCCCTACAGTCAATCGGGGTAACTTTGACAGATCGCCACTAGATCTTTTTAGGAAGTTTTTACCATATGTAATGTGAGACAAAAGTGTTAACGTAATCTGTGCTCTCAGATTAGTTTTCATACTCTCAAATTATTTAAAGACTTTAAAAATTATAACATAAATTATATAAAAAATTGGCAATTTTATTGTGTGTCAAAGTTATAACCCATATACGGGTAAGTAACTTTGACCCACATTAGATTTGTCGCCGGAATCATAAGTTTTAAACCTGTTATACTTCAGGTTTCACTAGTTTGAATTTTTAATAAAATGTAAAATGAAGTGGAGCCATATACAAGTAAATAAAACCATCAAGCAAGTAAATAAAACCTAAAAGTTGTTGTACCTTGTAATCAGCAAAATTCGCGAGAAATTTAAAAAGTTTATCACTGAAGAAATACACCAGTTGCGTGCGAAACATTTTAGAAAGGTTTTTGACTTTGTGTGACAGTTTTTTTCAGTGATTTTGTTTGCAAAATTTGTTAAGTACACAAAATTTATAAATTCTTTGTTATTGCAATAAATTTATCCAACGAAAAACATAAAAGAGTAATTGGAGATTTGACTGTCAAAGTTACGATTGTTAATCAAAGTTACCCCGATTGACTGTATTTAGAAAATATGTTTACAGTCAAATATAGCCTTACTAAAACCTCACAGCAAGACTCTTTCTAGAACAATCTTACTCATGGGGCCTAATAAGGTCGCCATAAAATTATTATTAATATTATGGTAAGTATCATGAATCTAATTCATGTATTCAAAATTCGATGCGGGCAAAGTTATGGCAGAAGGCGGTTGGCTCTAAACATTGATTAAAAAAGCGAAAACGTTTCAAAGGCTCTGAAATGAGATGATGCTTCCATTTCGTTTTAAATCCCTCATAATAAGAGCGAACGTGACTGTTTTCCTAAAAGGACTCAGAGATGAAAGCTATTGGAGTGAGTTAACAGAAAAAAACCTTATGGTATTGAAATAACAGTATCAAAATGAATAGATATTTCCTATTTCCCCCTTTTTTTGATATAGTAAGGGTATGTAAACCGTTCTCTAATTTATTCAAATACTGACGGCTTCACGAGACTGAAATCAGGTTCTATCGCGGTATATTTATTAAATATTCAGAATAAAAAGTATCCTATTATTCTACAATTACACGCAAAGTTTCGCATTTATTATGTTACCTGGACAATTATCTTTCCTAGCTAAATATCTAGAAAAGATAACTTTACCGACCTGTGTACGTATACAACCTTATCGAAAAAACAAACTAAACAATCAACATTATTTTCTGTCCATTACATAACCAGTTTTGAAGCAGTGTAATAATTGTTTTTTTATCGTTGCTCTGTATAATGTAAATTTTTCCTTTCGTTGAAATATGCTAGACGGATTGTGTGTCATTATAAAAAATAAAATATTAAAACTTCATAGGTGTTGCTGCAATATTTAAAGAACTTTATTTGGCCAATCCAAATAATGCGAGCAGAGGCCTATAGTGTACCAAAAATGAGACTTTATTAGATCTACGCGCCACGTAACGTACCATAATCGGCACGCCTGATTACATTCAGGGTAGCCCTATGGGGTGGAATCACATTATGGGGGATGTTCCAAGAACTTTGAAGATATCTTTATGTTCGTTGGCATATAAAGAAATCTCTTTATGTGCCCATAATCCTTTACATTCATTTACGTACAAAAGAAAAGAACTCTTTTGCGCGTAAAAGTTCTTTTTTAGAATTCCGGTTGTGTAAGAAAAAGGAGATATTAAATAAAAGGCATTGTTTAGAATCTGGAGCGCTTGTCTCTATGTCGTGTGTTTGACGCAAGTGGAAATTGATGTTCCATTTAACTTTTATACGGATAATATTCCCCAGCGTTTTCGATGTATAAAAACGTACCTAGCCACCGGTACCATATGAGCAGAAGGGATGTCAAGAGTACTCGATCATTATGTGTATTTAGGCTCACAGCTGATGGTATAGTCTGTGATAAATACCTGAATCAAATTTATCTTAACCTTGAATTACTATATCTATCGAGCTCGATGCACTTCTTCCGCCTGCATTCCTAGGCCTGTATACCGGTTATAAAAAAAGGTCCCCCAAGGTATTCAAAATTTTTAGGCTTTAACCTCTAAACTTTCAAAATACGTACATTTGTTGAAAATGTATGTACACTGAGGTGTTTTTTTAACCACTTACAATCGGCTCATGCATGGCACATAAATAGTTGAAACTCCTATGGTACCAAATCAGGAGAATAAACCGAGTGGAGTTGCGATTTGATTCCACAAACATGAATTAAAGCCACGGACTCAAGGGACGTGTGAACGCGAGCGTTGTCATGAAATTTCTTGACACTTAGCCGAACGCCATTTTTTTCCCATTATTGGAACAAGCACGAGGCCCACCTGATGTTAAGCTGTAACCTCTGCCTATAACAGATGCGTTTCATCACAAGTGACGAATTGCACTGCGCCCGTCACTCTGAGACATACAGTTGTTGGGTCACATGTGTTTTACTGCGGTGAAGCTCAAGCCGGCAGTGGGGATAGAACCAAGATCCTGCGACACTGCAGTCCATAGCTATACTTAACCACTCGGCCATCATTGCTTCAAAACCTTAACGTGCCTTAGCTTTCATTGAAGTTATCAGTTTTTGTCACTGCTTACACTGCTGCTTTGACTCTGGAGTATAGGGGTAACCACGTTTTATCTGTTAATAAAATCTTCATCAGCTCAAACATCTCAAAACTGTCACGAGAAAATGTAAGTTCAAATTCGTTTTAGTTCAACTATGAAAGAAACCTCAGGACCTAGCGGAAACTTTAGAAAATCCAATAACAATAACAAATGTATTAAGTAAACAGCAAAATCATATTTTAGCAAAATACTTAAATAATATAAAGAACTAGCTTACCGCGGCTCCGCTCGTGCGTTTGTCGGTTATCTTGCTAACATTAACCTCTTTTTGCGCAGTTGGGTAAAAACTATCCTATGTACTTTCCTATCTCAAATTTCCGGTCTCAAACTATTGCCATACCAAATTTCATCCAAATCGCTCCAGAAGTCTGTAAGTTTATTCGATGCAAATAAAAAAAAATCCTCTTTATATTATTAGTATAGATATATCTAGTGACAATTCCGCCTAATTTTCCAGCTAAGCCGACGTGACGTCACAAACGCCACGCAGCCGAACCGGAACAATGTTCGACGCAGCCGAACCGGAACAGTGTTCGACGCTTTTCGTTTCTTCACGAAGTATCCTCAGAAGACTTTGACTCTTCGAGCACACGATCGAGAAAATCTTAGAAAATCCAAATTTGGCAACAATGAAGTTTCGTGTTTAGTCACAACAGATACCAGTTAGTGTCAGCAATGGCCCTGATAGGCAGTCTGCGGTCTTCCAATCAACGATCACTCAATTTGTCGATTACTTCAGTCGTAGATGTCGTAGGGCGGCCAGAGCGAGGGTAGTATTCGATGCTCTCTACTCAGTTCTCACAGCTTTTCTACCGCATATTGTTTATTATTCTCAATGTTTTTATTGATTCTCCTGATTCCTGATTGTTGAATGAAAGCATATTTATAATATTACAATGTGAGAATACAAAATTTTCAATCCAACCTCCTCGTATATTTGGTGTAATTAAAACACAAAGAAAATCCAAACGTTATTCAACCGAATGAGATGGAATGGAGGGTCAAATGTTCTTCAAATATTTAGGTATACCGATTACTTAGAATTTTGCCAACCGATTGCCTGATTTATTTTTTAAACGATAAAGGTAGAACTAAGAAAGTATTGTCATCTAAATTTTATAACAATTACGTAATGTTTATACTCTTTAATAAGAAAAACTTATATTTTAGTAACGCGAATGTGTCATACTATATTATATTTTATTGAAAAATTTTACATTTATTACTGAATACACGAAAAATAAATTTATTTTAATATATGTATATAAGTGCCGTTGGGGCAATTATCGTAATTGAGTTCTGTTTGAATAAGTATGGCACCAACAAAATAATTATTATAATTGTTATAGTGAGTTGGTAGTAAAATATTTAAAAGTAAATTAAACTTTTCATTATTTTTTCAAAACTTTTTCCCTTAGTCTATCAAACATTTAAGTCTTACAATACCCACTGAGACATGGGTTTGTGCAGCCTACTCTGTCCCGGTACAACATACCCAAATAACTAATCCTTTATAAACATCAGCTTCTTGCAGGAACCCCACACCACAGGCAGGCTTTTGCTGACCAAAGTTAAAGTAAACATGCACATATTATATCTCTATAATATGTGCAAGTTTTGGTTTCTGTTTATGGCCAGCTGTATGAAAGACGCCAACTCTTGGGAATGCTCGCTCCTTTTGGTAAATAAGGGCGCCAAAATGGTAAATGCATTGCGAGCCTGATGTACACACATGAATAGTGGCAGGCTGTTCATTTAGCGTGTATATATATATATTTAGACTTATTCCACGATCATGGTATTCGGAACTTTAAAAACGTATAACATTTTTTTTTTTATGTTATGTAATTATGATTCTCAATGTTTTAGATGATTACGCACTGAAAAACTCTTTTGTATTCATAAAAACTGCATATCTGATCATAGAGAGACCTTCCCAAAAACAAACAAATCTCTCTCACCAACAGTTCATTTATTATTGAAGCTATCTATCTGACTTTCCCATTTGAAGCCGAAATCATTAATCATACGTCAAAACATAACATAACAAACAAGAGCCGTCGAGCCGTGAAAAAATTTAACACAAATAAAATGGTGTAGATATATATTATACAATAAATCGTTCAGTTTGCATATCTAAATTAACTTTAGGATTTTGCTTTGACTTTTAAGTCCTTAGTTAAAATTACTAATTAACGGGCTTGACCTTCACCGAATGGCGGAATATAGGATGTATTGCGAAGCTCGCCTAGCTACTTTCCCTTAAGTAGAAAATTTGTTGCCAAACTGAGTGCCAGTTGGCATTCTTTATTTAGTCTCAACAACATCCTCAAGCACATCATCAATATCCAGCAGGTTAGATAGTGGTCAAAGATTAGACTATCAGTTATAAAAAAATATTTATAGAAATATTGAAGTAGATTTTTTTAACTTTTGTGAATTATATTTATATTTTACCAACACAGCAGGTCCTCTCGAGATCACAGTCAATGCAATACGATCTGAACTTTGAGGTTCGTCAAAATTTACATTTTGATCTAAAATGGTACCTACGTGAATAGATCCGCTCGTAAATAAAATATTAATATTGGAGGATGTTCAAAAACACAGAGATAAGCGTATTATATTGACAACAAAACAGACTTTCCGTCCCTGTGTTGTTTTCAATTTAATCGGTCGTTGACGCCATGAGATACCAGTGACGACGCTGTTAAAATTATCTGCCAATTTTATACAAAACCCCGTTTTGTAAACAGCGTTTCAAAGTTTTAAGCGCAATAAAGTAATATTATTATAATTATTATTAAGTATATACCAGAAAGTTTCTGGAAGTCCCTATATCAATTGAGCGGAAATTAAGCGCTTCCTATATTGACCATGCGTCGCTCAGCAAGTTAGGGCAGAGCATTTGTATACTTTTATAGATTTATGTAACAATAGTAAGGTTAATAAAATGTCACCTCACAATTAATTCAATTAAATTAATTCCTCACACTCTTAATTGAATGTCACCTCCCATCACTACCCGTGGGTGTCGTAGGAGGCGACTAAGGGTGTGTTACCCTTAAACAGAGGGTCGGCAGTAGGCTTTCTGAGGAAGTGATATCTCACACTGCGATCCCCAAGACGCTTGCCAAGCGTGGGGATTATGGATCCTCCCATAGTGGAGGAGGCTGTGTTCAGCAGTGGACAATCCGGCTGATATAATATATCTATTATGCCTAAGATATGATAAAGTGCGATTGCCAGCTTAAGATGAGCCGTACGTGCAAGGGTTCCTGCACACTCCGCGATTCAAGTTGTTTGGAACGAGATATTTAGGTTTTGAGATCTGTAATTTCTGAACTATAAAACCGATGACTTTGAAATATTTACGGGACAATCTTTAAAGTACCACTAATCTAAAAAAAAGTATGATAAAATCGAACAATTCGTTAATAAATTCCAACTAAGTGAAACTTTCATTCCCTTACCCGGGGAACCGTGCTGAATTTCGGGATAAAAAATATACTATGTACTTCTTCGTAGTATGAACTCAAATCGTGCTAAGTTCCATTGAAATTCATTTAGTAGTTTAGGCGTAATTCGCGGCCGGGATACAGACAGACAGACTGACAGACAAAAGTAAAAAAAATACAGCTTTGGCATCAGTATCAGCTACAGAATGCTCTCAAAAATTATTTTCAAAATACCTGCAATGTATAGAATTGAACCTCTTACAGTTTTATTTTAGGTATTAGATATAGATAAATTGCCTAAAGATACTTTTGAACGCCCGATTATGAAACTTGGTACGAAAACATATTATGTTGAACTTTGTAAGTTTAAATCATTAATCGGTCGCTTGGCTGTTGAGATATAAGGTCAAAGATGGTTAAAATTAAACGTGACCAAATTAAAATAGGTGAAGTATAATTTAATATTACTTTATTTATACATTATAGAGGTTTTTTTTTAAAACTTTAAGTACATAACCAAAATATGTGCAAAATATATTACCACCGCGTGAGGTATCGGTATATGTTACACTTACCTACTCATAGATACATTTTTAGATCTGTGCATTTACCAATCCTTGATAAGTATTCGCAGACATAATCATTAGTAGGGATTGAAAAGGATTTTATAATAAAAATTTAAGTGTAATTTTGAGCCTTACGACGCGACAGACCATTACGCGAAGCTACGAGATGTAATCGTTAGGAACGCCTTGAAGGTGCCTGTTTAAAACGGAGAGAGAGAATTCGGGAAATGTCTACGAAGCGATGGCACAACTTCAGAAGAGATAGTAAAGTGTATGGATACTATTACGTAGTTTGTGCGTGTCCTTAATCGGCGTAGGTTAATCGATTTATCGTAAACTCTCTATCAGGCTACCAATGAATCTTTGATGTCGCACACATATTATGAAGGTACACTTTTGTTATGAAGTACCTTTCTAAACTATCGAAACCTAGTAGTTATTAGTTTGTAATTTGAGGCCTTTGATTATGTGATTTAAGTATATATTATATATTAGTTTTTTACATCACGTTATATCGTTATGATGACATGTAATTTTTATCAGTGAAAATAATATCGATGCCACAGACAGCATTCTCTAATTCAGGACTTCCCAACCAGGGGGGCACGGCACCCTAGGGGGGCCTAGAGAGATCATGAGGGCGGCGCAATGTATTTTACATTTCGGGAAGACAAACCCAGCAGCTTTTAATACCATCTTGCTACAGATATTCAGGTAAGTATCTGAATCAAGCTTTGCACAGATGACCCTTGCTATGATAGGTTCACGATCAGGGTTATCACAAGGGGTCGAAAGAAATAACTTTGCCCTAATAAGAACATACCGTGAGTCGACATTCTTTATACTAAAAGTCATGAACTAAAACTAAAACATGATTCCTACTAAAAAGTTTTAACTAATACAGGTCCTAGAATCGAAGAGCTGGCTCACAACATGCAAGCCTTATTTAGAAAAATACGTTTCAATAAAATTTTCTTTTTCTCGATATTCAAAAATAACGAAGGCTTGAAAGTATTGTTTACAGCCTGGGGGGGCGCGCCGAAAAGAAGGTTGGGAAACCCTGCTCTAATTGGACATATAACTATATTTTATGTCGTTAAATTTCCAACCATCGTTTATCGTTGTTTCGCTTGTGTACACGCATCGCATGGAATACAGTTGATCAAAGTTGAAATAATTTATTCAACTTAGGCGTTTATGATGCTCTTATGAAATTAATAAACTACATTGTGCTGCCACGTTCAGTTAAAAAAATGTATAGAGCTACTGCGTAAAGAACGGGCCAGAAACTCGGGGCCACTCTTTCAAATTTCTTTTAACAATGTGTTACATACCTACTATATATAATAAAAATTATTACAATATTTGTTTAAATTACCTAGGTATTGATCACTTACATAGTTGTAATAATCTTAAATTTTTGAATAAGCCCGTGGGGTGCCAGGTAAGCAACCCCTCGTTTCTTCGCATCGGAGTCTAAAGAAACGACTATTGGAAATTTACCAGAAGACAAAACCGCTTCATTATCAGGTCTTTTTACTAGTATTATTTTAAACAACATTTTAAAGCATACTAAGCGGAAACAGAAATTATTTCGTATGGAAAAAGATTATTTTCAGCGGTACCTGAACCTCCAATTAAGCTATGGTAGCCTTTCGTTTTACTTTTAATCCGTTTGATTGCATTTCATTTTGACATTAGCGACATTTACCTAAATAGCTGAAAACTTATTTATTAAGGCTGGTAGATTGATATACGATAAAATCTTAACACATAATCTATGAAATCTCAAGTCCGCTGCAGGATTCGAAACATGGACCCGCTATGTGTAAGTCCATACTCACTGCCACTAAATCATCATTTCTTCAAAAGTATATAGAGAATAAAAGTTAAGAAAAAGAAATAAAATAGATGAAAGAACGTTGCGCCGCTATTAGAAACCCAATTAGACTCGAATATGGGTAGGTACAAAGCGAATGAATTAAATTACATTGTTACATTTATCTACAAAAGTCTATACTAATGTACCTAAGTTTAATTTACCATTGTTAAAATAATTGGACCTGTGATAAAAACCTTTTAGAAAACTGAAAGATACATATGTTGTCAAAAAAGGTTCATGGCAAATAAAACTTCGATGTCAAAAATTGTGCTCCTCTCTCAGCCTACCCCTTTGGGGAACAAAGGCGTAACAATGCACGTTATCTCGTTATTCTACCTTGAGTGAAAAAGACTAAAAGCTTTGTCATACGCAACGATTCTATACTGCTCGACGATAACTTTACGCGTTCAAACTGCTGACGTTTTCCAGCAAGAGCTTAATAATTTCGAAATATCTCGGGTAGATTTATGTAACACGTACCTACCGCGCACCTCGGCAGTTGACCTGAATTCCTAATTTGGAGTAATTGGACGCTGAGCGGCGTGGTTCAATGATCGATTAGGTTCTGAGATGAATGTCAATCTAAACTTCGATTGCAAATGTACATATGTATCGAGCACTTGCTGCGCTCAATTGTATCTACATGTAAAACGTATCTTATCGTATCATTCTCTCTCTCTCTCGAAAACGAAGTAATTTTATAAAGGTAGCGAAATTTGTTGAAATGAAACACATAATATGTTGTTTAGTATTTGAAACATAAAGTATCAGACACAATAAATTACCCTCGCATTCGTAATATGTAGTTCCTACAGTAAAGGCGCCATAAAACATTTTTCGCATTTCCTGTTCTTGCAAAACAGGATTTCATATTAAATGTACATGGTAGTAAGGGACCATGACGATGTCGGCTTCTGTTTCTCTCACTGCCTTACTTAGAACACTGTATAAAACTTTAAAAACCTAAACATTTTAAAAAATATTTTACAAAGAAACTATGTAGAAGCAGATACAGACAGCGAAACTGCAATATTACCACAAAGCATTACTTAACAAATTGTAAGAAAAACTCTTTTAAAATGTGGCAATTAATCAATAACCTGCCAATACAGTAAAACAGAACTATATTTGAACAAAACTTATCAGTCCAATGGGCCGTGTAGTATCTGACTCTAAAGATAAGTGTGAATATTACAATTCGTTCTTTTTAAATATTGGTACAGCACTTGTAATAAAATTCCTAAACAATATTACGATAAATTAAATCAAGAATTAAGTAATCATCAGGAAGTGAATATCACAAACTGACACAGCTAAAACCTGCTAAGTGAAGTTGACAAAATAATCAATAATTTAGACACAAAAGTTGCTATGCTCGTGCTGAGGACATGACGAGATAAGTACAAAAGTATTAAAATGTCTTAAAGGTTTAATCGTCACTAACATGACCGAATGCATTAATAGGTGTCTAGAGAAGGGTTGTTTTACAGCTTCTTTGAAGTAAAACAGAACCTGGTAACTATCGGCCAATATCGGTAATGTCTGTCATGTCAAAGATTTTTAAAAAGTTATTATACTCGAGATACAAAGATGGTTAGATACCTTGGCACTTCAGAGGGTTATATAAATATAAGATAATCTTAACTATGTAAATAATCAACTATATTTAATGCGATGTACGTACTTATACACAAGTGAAACAACGATCGTAATGGTTAAAACAACAATGGTTGGAAATATAACGACATAAAATATATATGTGCAGTTATGAGATTTTTACTATATTGGTGAAGTAAGGTGCTCTTACCTCCTACCTACTTACATACAGAAATGTCTTTAGGGACGTCATAGTTATTAATAATATCATAAGCCAAATATTTCATATTATTGTGGAGTATAATTTGTACCTTTTTTGTTAGAGTTGATAGGATAGCCTCTTGACCACCATCTCACATGATAAGTGATCGTCAGATAGATTTTCTTCTAGAGGGTGGTAGATATATAGACGCCCATTCGCAAACTGCCTCACAACCATGCTTTAACGACCGCCTTCCTAAGACAACAACCGGGACCGTTGGCCTCAAAGCACGGAAGCGCTTAGTACTAATATAAATAGCTGACACCCATCCAAGTCATTACCGCAGCAGATGTTGGTTAACATAGTTGAACGGTCAGGAATGACTCAGCAGACTCAACCATCGATTCATAAAACCTACATATCATAAAGGCAAACCTACCCACAAAACCTACATAAATTAATGTATTTTGTGTCAAATACCACCTACCTACTTAAAACCTTCCCACACTACCTATAGTATTTTTAGATCTCTATCAACAACATTTAAGTAGCAGATAACCAGAATTTATGGATACTTCAATGGCAAACTTGAAAGCTAAACAATGACACCTAAGAAGTTGCCTGCAAATGAATAACTAAAATTTTGAAATTTAAGGGAACAAAAAACAATTAATTAATTGTTAATCTACCTATACTATGTATGCCTATAGATATAATATCATATTATATAGGAATGAAATTTAATAAGGGTCTAATAGCTTTAAAATATTATAAAGAACTCTAATATACGAATGTAGTTAATAGTGTCATGTTGCCCAGTAGGTAATGTATTAACTCAAATTTGAAAAAGTTCCTAATCCAAGTAACCAAGCAAACCTGCCCAAGTGTAAATATTTCAATACTACGACATCGTGAGAGTCGTAGAGGATGCAGTTGCATTTTATATACATCGGTACATGTTTAATAATATCTGTTCATTGTGGCGTTTAAAGAGGCAGACATTATGTATTGCAGTCGATGTCCTCCGGCTGAAGATTTAAGGTAAGTACCGAAGTTAACAATATAATACAAGATTTGTTATACCAAAAGTGCCACTTAATATAATGTAGCAAGTGAGCCAGTATTTTAACGCTAAGTTTATTTCAAGGTTACACCGTAAGTATAAAATAGCGTTAAAATATGTATTTGTTATCACAATCAAGATCATATTATTTAATGCTACAAAGAACAATTTATAACACGGAGTCCAAGTTAAATCACGTTATAAGTGTAACGAGCAATAATTATCGTCACGCGACAAACCGACTACCGCACACTACCTACTGCTGAATCGAAAACGTTGCCGCTGCTCTTCTGGAACAGATTAGGACATATTTTTTATATATGTACAAATTTTATATTGACATTAGATTAGATACATTTATTTTCATGTTTATTTCAGAAAGATGTGACCGCGCTAAAGAATCAATGCAAGTATATACGGTCCCACACTAATGGCCGCCTTAACTTCGATGGAACTAAAATCATACAATCAAGTTTTTTACCGTCGTCACGCATTAGACCATTCGGTATGAGAATAGCTGCAACATTGGCGCTGTTAAAGCCCGGCAGATTATATCGTTAAGGCTGGCCTGGCCATAGCACTTCAAAAGCAAAAGAGGCCATGGTGACCTAGTTGATCAACTGCAGTACCATACTGGCATGACAGTGATGGGCAACACAACACTTTGCACCCAAGCGTAAGCTAATAGGGGGGCGAAAAGCGGATGGATCTATAAGGTTACCAGTATTGAAAGAAGGAATGGCGTGTAACCAAGAGTGAAAGCGTCATTTGCTTCGCTGGGACACTTATCTAAAAGATCTTTACCTTCCTCCTTTCTTTGGATGTCGGTTAAAAAGGATTGAAAGTTTCAAAGTAACTAGGTAATTATAGATACTATAAATAAACTGTTAAGTTTAAGGGGCGTGTTAGTTCCCGGATTCAATCTCCAATTTAGTTTTTCTTACAATACATTTTAGTAGCAGTCTACTGATACTGCATCCCGCTTACTTTTAATTATAATATATATTTTTATATATATTATACCATAAGCATAAAATTCAGAACAGCGCGAGGTCTCAGTGCGGTGAACTGTTACTCAATATTGGATTGATATATTCATAAATCAACTTTGAATACAAGAATTATGTACATAAAAATGTGTAACCATATTGTCTGAAGACCAAATATTTAGTCATTTATGTTGACCCACACCTATCAGGACCAATCTTCTCTTATAAAAACTAACTTACCATGATTAGTAGTTAATAATTCAGAAAAATAACAAACAGGTTCTGGCCCAGGCAACTGATAACAACCAGAATACAAACATGCAGAAGAACAATTAAACTGTGATCAATCATGTTCGCCACATAATGGATATTGATTGGAACTCTGCCTGAAGTTGACGTAAAGGCTTTTTGTGTGATTGCCAGCTGTTTACACATATTAAACGTCTGATGGTCAGAGGTATTCAAAGTCAAAATTATTCCTTCAAATATGGCTATATCAATGTCTCATCTGACGTGTTCAGCTAAAGATATAATCTACATAGATATACCTAATGTACGCGAATAATTTTATGCCATCAAAAACAAAACATGTAAAAAAAACAAGTCTCGCAACTCAGTTCTTCTACTGTAAAAAATTTGTGAGATCTACTTAAGGGACCTTTTGTCTTCAGTTATTACGTTATAAGCTAACCTAAGACAGTATACAGATTGAGTTGGCAATCAAATTGAATGAAATTTGAAATGCACCGTGTTTCTGCAATGCTTGCTACAGAAAATTCAGGCTTCTAGTTTTATCCACAACGAAGTTAAGGAAGTCTAAATATGCCTGAACTGCTTTGTGAAAAGGATGGTACGGCCGTGCCGGTTTTTTGCTCGACTTAGCGGGGGTACTGCCATGCTCCCAGATATTAAAAACCAAAAAATAAAAAGGCCATTGTTATCATAGAACGTCAAACATATTCGTAGTAGCGGATTTTAATTTAATGGATTTTTCTCGTGGAAATAAGAAATATCTTTAGTTTGACTTATATGACATGTGACAGCAGCTGTTGACAGAAACAGAAGTATTATCAGCTGTAGCAGGGTGGCCATATTTGTATTTATTTTATGCGAGATGTACTGTCAAGTTCTTAATAGTGCCGTTAACTTCAACAGTGCGGCCGTACAATCAGGTCTTAATAAAAGACCCGGACTTAAAGTGGTACTACAACTTTAAGCACCTAATTTGAAGATGTGTAAGAAAAACAATTATTTATTTTAAAAACTACTCGCGCTTGTAAAATACCTTGAATTTTCCTACAAATGACTTTTATTTGAACCGTCGAATTTCGTTGAATATACGTGCTCTTTTAATTTTGGTCATATTATTCAACTACATTTCTTTGGAATGCGCTACCTAAATATATATACATTAAATCAATTATTGTTAAAAGTTCATGGCAAAATAATGTACCTAACTCCTCTTTCTACCCGTATATTCCGTGAGAAAGTAAGTCTAAATAAATCACTTATGGAATTTAGGGCGCCTACAACGCTTTTATGACGGCTATTCTTTTTAACAATATATAAAAACAGTAAACTGCCCAAGCATTTTTGTCGCTTAAATAATCACTAACTGTATAGAGGGCTAATGAATCAAAATGTTTTTCAAGTGAAACTTGAATTTTCTTTCTGTAAGCATTGTTATATCTTAAGGAACTTTATTATAAATTCGCACACAATTTCCTAAGGACTAAAATAATACCTGCCACCGCAATTTAATCTTTATTCCTAGAGTATTAGTCTGTTTAACTTAAAATTTACTCTAGATTTTATTAGCAAACATAACATTTTCTAAGATATACAGAGTTAACTTAGGTAGAGTAATAATATCAACTTCTTTATAAATAGCCACATATATGAACGCTTTGTAAGATAAAGATTGTATCTATATCAGCTGCAGCTCGACACAGCAATGCACCGTTACACATAATACTGTTGAAGTAGGTATGCTAAGTATAAAATAGTTTAGCTGTAGCTTTTGAAGAGTTCGTAGCGTAGCTTGAGTAAATCTGCCGCCAAGCACCCAACGGTGTGTTTCGGCAGCTGTTCTTGAAAGCCAGTAATTCTATGAGAGCCTGAACAACATCTTCGACCACATCATCACCTACAATCCGGTGAAATATTGGTCATAGACTAACCTATCTGGTATAAATCATAAAAAAGCTACATCTGCTGTCTTATCTGTCGAATTACATGTGTAGCAAAACTAAGTCTTCCTTATAGATAGTGGATACGAGGATCCCACTGTAAAATAATTTGATACGCAATTTGATTCCCAGGAAGACTGTCGCTTTGTTAATCGAGAGTTTATCTGGGCCAAGCTTAATGTTTGGTTCACCATAACCAATATTTGGTATTCTTTGCCAAATATTAGTTAAATATCACTAACTTTGAACATTTTCCCCTTATTCATAACTTATTCTTAACTATGATAAGTTTATCAAGCATCATTAGTACTGCGCAAAGGAAAATTCCTTTGCGTCGTAGTAAAGACATTTGATAAACCCACTATAAAGTTGTGAAACGTTTATGAATAAGTGTTTTATTAATTAATGAGACATTTATAAGTGATGAACTATTTATATACAATATATATTTACCTTAACAGATAACACATTATTTATTTGAATAAGCTCACTATATTTTGTATTTACTTTAAAATTTAAAGATATATCATCTGTAATTGAAACAACACCGCAGAGGTTTTTGATCATGGAAGGCAAATTATTAATATACGTTAGAAATCTTTTACGAAAGACCTGGATAATATATTGGCATTTATTTCAACCAATGTAGAATGTAGCCCTAAAAATCTGTAGCTGATTGACAGATATAACTCGTATCAGATTCAGCTCTTTTCCGCGAATACCACAGTGTGAAAGTTTACATTTTAATAAGTTTAATAATTAATCGAATGCTTAGAAAGATCACAAAATACACCAATAGCATCATTTGAACTGTACTAGGTTTCAAGTATATGTGACATTAAATAGAATACCTGCATATGTTACATGAGGATCTGCTCTTTGTGAAACCAAACTAACGAAATATAAGAGAGGTTGTTTTTGATATTTTTTGTGAATAACTTACTCAGAAAAAGATATCGAATATCGATCTATAATTGGTAGTCTCCGAATTCATAGTGATTTTCACTAGCGGAGGGAAGTCTCCTTTACCAACACAAAGAATGTATATTGTTACTAAATAGGTATGGTACAATAATACAAATAGTAAACTCTGCCACTTTACTGATATATCCCATAAGTCTTCGGTACTTCTTTTGAACAAACTTTTGAAACTATTTATAATTTTCAAAGGCCGGCAAAGTACCCACAATACCTCTGGTATTACGGATGTTCGTGTGGGTGACGGTGATCAGTTACAGAGCCTTCTGGTCGTTTGCCCTCCTATCCCACACAAAAACTATAGAAAAGAAATATTCAATTATTTTGCTCGAATATACATTTCAATTTAAAGGTCTTATAAATTACAACTTATTGGGTCCGTATATTTACCCTTTAAGTGTGTCGTAAATTATTTACTTGTAATAATATTGACAATAATTATCGTAACAAATGTATATAATTAAATATAACATGAAATTTAATTAAATTTTAATGTCGTATACATAAATAGTTTATCTTCAAATTAACTATTAATTATTGAATAAATGATACTTAATAATAATAATTTAATAGTTAATAATTTCATAATAATTTAATTTAATAATAAATTAAATGCTGCCAGCATACTGGGCACGCTGCCAACTGGGAGTGGGCTGGAGCATTTGGACTGCCTATGAGTCTGCTATGACTTATAGGTTGTATAAATGCTTTTATTGCATGCTGCAGTGTTGTATATAGTTCATAGTATTTTGTTTAATAAAGGCATATAGCCGGAAAAAACAAAAATATATTTAATATTAATACATATATTAGAATAATATTTATTCAAAATAATAATTATACAATTAATTATTTAATCAACGTCGTTAATTATCTGAATAAAATGGTTCACATAGCACTATCATTATTCTTTGACATTTTTACAAAATCTTTTACGGAATTTTACGCTTTTTCTTCTAGGTTTTATTTAGATGAATCATGTAGGTTTTTTGTCTTGTTTAAGAATGTTTGGTGTTTTGTTGGTAATATATGACCTACTACATTATGACCTACAAAAGAGCTATTAACTGTAATTATTAAAATAATGTTATTGATTGAACTAGTATGTCCTTGTTTCTTAGTTGATAGTTTGTGCAAACTTCTATTACATTACACATAAATCATTATCTAGAAGGTAGTGTAAGTATTTACCATGGTTCCTATAATGTGAGGCTTGCAACTATCTCACTATTTTATGTTTATCAGTATCCTAATACCTACATTTCTTTTGCAAGAAGAGCAATCTGTCCAATTCAACGCTTTCTCTACATAAAATTAATTTTGAAGGTTGCTGTGTAGGTATTTGAAAGAAAAGTTCCGTATTTTGTAGATAATATTTTCTTGTAATTGATCTTCTGCTACATCAGGACAGTAATTTCATGACTAAATAACTTCTAAGGGTATGATAGAGAAAAAAATTCAAAGATGTTTGGATAATGTTTTGAGTCTGATAATTGTATACTTATTATAAAAACATTTATATATTATGTTGACTATAATATTTATGTTTTATACTATGTTGAATCCTTAGGTTTAGTTTTACCAGGCTGAGTTACAGGCACACGCAGAAACCGTACCGTGCAGTGTTTTTATAAAACGGGAGATGAGGAGGTAGCCGTCACAAATCTAAGTATACACCGAAACGCGAGACAGGCACTATTCCCCCAAGGAATCAAAACACCTACGAGGGGAGAGGCATTCTTCTCCCCCCAGGAAGTGGTAGCCTCCCTCGCTCCACAAGAAGTAAACACCTAATATATATCTTTAAATAAATCATTAGTAAAAACCATAGGTGTCTTCAGCATAGGGCGGTTGAAGGGTTCAGGTCCCCTCTCACTCCCCCACTTCACACTACTTTCAACCCCCACCCCCCTCCGTCAGTTATACTAAAGTTGTACCCATATAATCTCTACTCTTATGAATAACTTAAGCATTCCAATTTTTGTTTCGTTAGTTTTGGATGAATTTCATTTAATTAAATACCTATTTAACTAAAAAAAATAAGCTACCATAATCATTTCGGGTCATTGTTAGAAAAACTTGTCACGCCATGCTTTACTTCTATGTTGTTACTGAGTATTTCAAGCTGACTGGTTGATATCGGCCTGTTTTCAATATAAAACATTTTTGTTTCTCTGCTTCCTTAAATTCTCTTAATATACTCTCCGGAGTAGATACAAATTCTATTAAATTTTAGACTCGACCTTCACCTGTTGGTATTCAAAATACAAACAACACGAGATGCCGGTCCACCTCTACACAAGCAACCTCACAGATACATTAGACAGAAAATCAGACTCCACGGCATTGCGTTCTTTAAATTGTGTGTTTATAAGAATAATACACCTTTCAGTTCCACCTTCCATGATCAAATGAGCTGCCCACCTTAAATAATGACTAACATTTAATAGCCTTGTTTGTATCTATTCTAAGCCATGCTTCGGTAAAACATAAAATATGAAAGGTCTATTTGTCTTAGAATATTTCAAGTATTATTTCAGCATTTACATTTATTTTTTAATAGAACAATTCAATGTCAGGACACTTCGCTATGGTTTGCCTTTCAAAATTTAAGCAGTTTGACCCAACATTATTATGAGTATTTGTACTGAAATCTCGTCAAGAAAAGATTTATATTTTGTATAGACTCAACAATATAAGCTACCTAAGTAGCAATTACCTAAGTTCTTATATTTCTTTAGTAGATAGGTACAACCTATTCTGAGCCAACAAAGATAGTGAATAAATTTATTGCTGTCAAAAATATAAATATTTGTCATTATGACGGCTTATTATGTGTAATAAATTAGTGAATAAGTTAATTCTGGCTATATGTCCTTTTTATAAAAGTGTAAGTGTATCTGAGTGTGAAAAAGCACAATCATAATTTAAATGCATTAAGGTTTAGCAATGAGGTAGCGATCTGTATACTGAGATACTGTAATCACCATTTCTACTTCGGTAAAGAATCAGCATTCCTAGCTATCCAAAAAACAAAACTTCAAAACCCCACCTGCTCACAGTTGAACTGTCTATACCCGCCAAAAAAACTTTGTTGCTCTACTAGATTGTTTTAAATCCCTAAATATCCAAATATTCTAAAACCAAAATCATGTTTTTTTTACTAAGTTTAATTATTTATTTTGTGTTTAGTGCTGGGTTCCGCTTTGCTCAGCATGCGGATGCTTACAGCTGATATGTAACTGGACATCAAACATTACAATTAGTATCAACGTGTTTAATTTCCGTAAGCTTCATCAGTGAAATTCGCTTTTTCTTTTGGTTTTCCGATCACCTATCAACTAGGCTTTCATTCTCCCTCTCAATTATTTTCCCTTCACGTAATATATCCATTATTTATCTCTTTCTACATATATATAAGTAACTGCTAATTATATATCATTATACCTAATATAAAAATGTGATTAATCGTTTTATGGCAACAACAAGTGAAAGCTTTCAATCTCACGAAGCACTTCTATATAATCTGTATCGATGCTTTCAGTATTCAAATGATTAAATTATCAGATTTACGTGAGGATCATATTAATAAACTCTAAATTGCAATATCTTACATTGGCATTGTTATGTGCAGCAGACAGCGTTGTTCATTCCAATTGATATAACTGCCATATTAACTACTGTCTGAAGCAGCGCGCAGCGCCGAAAGCGATTTTATATACGAGTAATTTAGGCACTTCAATTTGCTAAGTAATTTTTTATAGTTTCAATGGCTTAAATACAATTTTGTGTGTATAATTCAATATTTAATAATTAATGTGAATATATCAAAATACTGATAAAACTTTTCAGTGTAAAAGCAAATAAAAATACATTTAGTTTTTGTAATTCTGAAGCGGCCTTATCTGAGTTTGTTATCTGGTTTCTAACAATTACATTACATAGCCTGGTATTCTTAGACTTGCAATATGTGTTCAGAGACAAAAACCTAGATATCATCTCAGAAATCCTAAAGTAAAGAACATCTTCCACGAACACCGCCAAGTCAGTCAGTAATTAGGAATCACAAAATTATACGAGAGGAAGAATTACAGTCAAGTTTCAGGATACAAACCTTTGACATCCACCGCATAGCCGGGGCATGCTCTGACCGCGAAGCTAACATGACTAATGACTCATAACTCTCATTTGTCCTCTCGTTCTTAATCATCTAATGTTAACGAAATGTTTACATTACCGTGCCTATGCTTCAACTTATGCTGTACGGTAATATTATAACTAGTATGTAGGTGTTTACCTACTTTGTTTACCTATTATATGCATTTAGTTCATCTCAAAACAGTCCCGTAGATTTCTTTCATAGAAATCATAACTCAGAGTGCGTAAAATAGTTATAGTCCACGCTGAGAACTACACTGTAGTTTAAAAATTGGAACGTTTCATTGTAGCACTGGAACTCAATAAGTTTTTTCATATAATTTTAAAATGAAGGTGTCGACTACTATTAACTCTATTTGAATTAAGTACTTTTATTATTGTTTTTTAATTAATCTAATTTTATTACTAGTAATAATAACTCAACATGTTTTAAACTATTTTTACAACGAATGCAAACGATGCATTGTTTTCAATAGATCAAATGCAAGTATTTACTGTGCAAATATAACTTTAAATACATGTCTTATACAACAGTGTATATATGTGTATATCTATATATGATAATATGATGTCTGTAAAACCTGTAAAAATGTAGTGAAAGAAAATGCTATTTATTACAATATGCCTAAGTGTATGTAGTCAAAGCCATCTAAATTCTTTTTAAATTGCTTAGACATTAGTGTCACAAATCAAAACTTTTTATGTTCCTATTGTACACACATGAGGTACAGATGGTAACAGTAACATTACAAAAAACTATAAAGCGTAACTGGTAAGTATAAAGTATTAAAAAAGTGCTCAATCGGAGAATGGAAAGAAGTATTCCCAATTCTCTTACTAAAATACACAATCGGAATACTAGGAATAACCCAAATACATATCTCTAACGCATCAATTTATTGCAACAATTAATAAAAACTTCAATAAAACATTGCTTTTGCTTTATAATTGTGAGCTTAAGGGCTACGAAGAAAGTTTTCTTTGTCTTTCGTAGCAATAAAGGGCGGGAAAGCTCTACTTAGACGTTTCCAATCAACTTACTTCACAATTATTAGTCTTTTGTAAGTCTTATTTGAGTATACAGACCTAGTTTTGTCTCAATTTTTAAAGCGTAAAAGTACTACCACCAAATAGTAACAAATTGTAAAAAGATTGTGTTTAATTGATTTGTGTATGTAAGTGGTAGAGTTGCCAAGATAATTTATTTAAATTTAAACTTACTTCTCACTTTGGATATTTTTCGGCCTTCCCTCAGGCTAGACCTTTTGCGAGAACTATTTATAACTTTTTCATATTCACTGTCTTCATTTGGAAATATAACGTAAGCCAGCAAAGTGTAAAATAGAAAGTGCCTAAAATAAAATTGCGCATAAAGAAAATTCGATTGAGAGTTGAGACATAAAATCACCTACGCAAACAGAGGCCCATATTCAATTATTTTTTAATTGAATTTGGAAACAAAAACAAAGCTGAAAGAGAAAGTCGCACTAATTAAAAAGTTGTGATTTGAATAGAACGAAGAGTAAAGTTTAAAAATAGAAGATAAACATTGTAGTGCAGTGCGCAACAGGGTGGCGCGGGAAAGGCGAGGCTGCGAGTGCCCAGTGCCAAGCGGCGGCGGCGGCGGCGAGCGAAGCGTACCTGATGGCGGGCCGGGAGCGCGAGGTCCGAAGCGCTCCGATCAGACCAGCCGCGCCGCTACACGCGGACTGGCGCGCCCGCCCGTTCCCGCGCACTGCTATGGCCGCGGCCGCCCGCCCTGCCCAGGGGTGCCATCTCATCTGGGGCGGCCCTGCTACGCAACATCCGATTGAATATATCTACACACCTCATTATTTTGCAATTACAACTGCTTACAATAACTTTAGGTACGTCCTTCAATGTTACTGTTTTATTAAAACTATTTTTTAAATAATAAAGTAGGTTTGCGATATAATAATGCTCAAGGAATATACTAACTCGGTAGAGATTTATTTTACTTAGGTTAGCTAGCATTCACTGACAACAGTTAAATACATAAAACTCATAGTACCTATCTACGTATCAAAATGATTTTATAAATCGTTGAAAAAAATATAAAACTATACAGGTAAACAAGTGTAATCAGCGGAAAAAAATGCCCTTAGAATTAGAATAATATCATAAAAAGAGTATTTTCTTTACATTCAAGTTTAATGGGCACAAAGCCTATTATTTTTATTAACCCATAAAAATAAACCCGAATAAAAGACAACCTAAGTATAAACCATGCTCTTGCTCCATTTTACAACTTCTCTAAAATGTATGAGTCATCCCACAAAAAATTAAGTTACCATGATATTGTGCAAAACTTTTGTACGCTCTGGCAACACAGTTTCCCGCCCCGACCCCCTGCGACCCGGGTCCCGAATAATGCAGCAGGGGGAAGCTAGATTGTGGAGCGGGCACTGCCGGATGACGAGCCGAGCTATGCCGGATGAACGCAGCGTGCCGCCGGATAGCTTGCCGTGCGCACTTCCATACAGCTACACCCAGTTGCAAACGCGCCATACTAAAAAAAGAACTGTCTTTAATAGAACGAGGCATCGTTTCACGGAACATTAGCTTCCAACTTACACGCTCATTCTCATTGTTCTACCACTTATATTGCCTACTGGAATAGGTCATTGTAAGTTAAAAATAGAGCCGAGTACTATGGAGTATGTAAGTCCCATTTGTAGAGTATCGGCCAACTAAAATCAATAGTCACAATCTGTATTTACCTACGTATGTAGACTGTCAGTCGCACCTGTACTAGTGACTAGTATTTATCTATACCAGTTTTCAGTGTGACTCAGCTGGCATCGATAGGTGATACATATTGTAAAGAACTTCCAACAACAGAAAGTTCGAGGTTTTATGTTACGTAGTTTTTTGTTAATACTTGTGTTAGTTCGTATATGTGATATTTCATCTAAACTGTGTGGGAGTTTTCATTATATATGTGACATCTTGCGATGAGATAATAGTCACCCGAATTAAATAAATTAAATAAAATCTACAAATTTCGTAGATTGTATCTAGAAGATAAAATTTATCATCAAAGACACTCAAATTATTCTAAAGGTGTTATATATAATGGGACAAACCGTCTGAAAAAAGGTTACTTTGAAAAAAGTTGATGATGCCTCTTGGGAATTAGTTGTGCCATAGAGAAATAGTCGTGCCCTTCGGATATTAAATAGTCAGCCACCGTCTCTTTATGACACTATTTTTCATGGAAAAACGTAAATGACACTTTAAAATGTAGGAAAATAGTTCCTTGAAAGAGTCGCCAATAACTTTTGTAAATAGTAGAATACGCTGCGCTAGCTCTAGTTAAATTTATTTGACGAATACTTGATTACTTAGCCGATGAAACAGAAACATTTGGAAAAGTAGGGTGCGTTATCTTCAATCACTGTATTAAAACTTCGGGGAACGTGGCCCAATTTCTCATTTAATCTCAAACAAAAAGATTACCTTGTAAGTAGGTTCTACGGGGTGTTTAAAAAGAAAACGCTTTGAAATATTTTTTCACAAAATAGCCAATTTGAAAAGAATTAGCATAAGTGAGTGGTAGCTGGTAAATAACTTTTCAAGCGCCAGTTTTTTTGACGTTGAATAATATGTAGTCTTTTTCCTATACTAATTTATATTAGTATCTAGGGTAATAGATATTATATAACAGCAGTAGCAACATGGTAGCAGCTACTAGTATTACCGCCTACATTTTATACCTATATGCCATCTTATAGCTTTTTATATAGGAAGCCCTCAAGTAGAAAATCTGTCGCCAAGCACCAAACGGTGGCAGCTGTCCTTGAGAGCCAGTAATTCTAGGTTAGCCTGAACAACATCTAGGACCACATCATCAGTTACCATCAGGTGAGATAGTGGTCAAAGGCTAACCTATCAGGAGTAATAAAAAATCGACGGCGTGACTATCACGTAACGTGACTAAACGCGTTATTAACTTAGACATAGATCTTATTTTCTCTTGTTTGTGACTTTGTTGAATAACAAATGAAAATAAATATAAGATATAAACCAAAAAAAAGTGTGTTAGTCACCGCTGATCTATAAAACAGGTAGACAGATTATGGATAAACTCGATAGGTACATAGATTCTTTAGATCCTTTCAAGCAATGATAGCCGAGCGATAACAGCTATTTTTTTTTTTTTAGGGAGGACATAGATGCTGGCTACCGCCTGTGCGGTCGTCCAGCTCCACCGGGTTTTGGGCGAGGGCCTGGCCCTACAATAGCCCGGGAGGGAGAAGTGCCGAAGGCACTTCTCCCGAGACGGGCGTAGAAGGCGAAAAGCGCTTTCTACCTCCGTCTCCTGCGGACGCCGAAAACGTACCGCTACTATAGGAGGGGTTGACAGCGAGCTCAAGGGCACCACTGTGGTTCGGACCTCGGCTTGTCTCGCTGTCGAGAGACATGGGGGGGATCGGAGCAAAATGCCTCTGTGCAACTGCAGTGTTGCACAATTGGGCCCTACTGAATAATACTCTTTGACTATTTGGAGAGCAATTTATCGTGACCTTGTTTTTGCCTCGAGCTCGCCGGCGAGCTCGGTGTTTGATTGTGTGACCTCTGATTACCTCACACCTGGGGATTTTACCTCGACGACTTGCGGATAACGCTAAAGCTGCCAACGTAATGGCTGCGATGGGGTCATCCGGGTCGTCTAATACCTGCCGTGGTCGGCGACGGGGGGGTTTGAAAAATGGGATAGAAGAGGCAGTCGAGTAGTTCGATGCCTGGACAACCAATGGGTTCGGGTGGTGGGGCGCTCGATCAAAGTATCGGCGGGCGCAGTCCTTATTGAACTGCGCTAGAGAGGGAAGGTTTAAGTCGCAATGCAACTCGGTGTTCCGGATATACCACGGGGCGCCGGTTGCATTACGAAGAAAACGGTTTTGGATGACTTGAAGTTTATGAAGGTGGGCCTCACTAGCATGACTAAACACTACTGATGCGTAAGTCATGATGGGGCGGATGCAGGCAGTGTAAAGTGTCTTCTTATTACTAAGAGACATTTTACTCTCTTTGCGAAGTAGGGGACCAAGGCGACCCATTATGAAGGCCGCTCTGTTACGGACGGTTGTTATGTGATCGTTAAAGGTGAGATGACGATCAAGGGTGACTCCGAGGTATTTTGTTCTAGGAACCCAGGGAATGGGTTCGTCGAACAAAATAAGCGGTTTCGGGTAAGGGGAGCGTGTCTTCTCAGTAAAGCACATAGCTGTGCTTTTAGCTGGGTTGACCGCGATGCGCCATTTTCGGAACCAGTCACCGATCTCGGTGATGGCCCGTTGCATGACGAAATAGGACTGTCTTTTGATATGCCACCCAGTGGTGTAAATGGCGGTATCATCCGCATATTGGGCTAGGAATACTTTGGGCTGAGAGCGTGGGATGTCACTGGTATACAGTGCAAAGAGAATAGGCGATAGCACGGAGCCCTGAGGGACTCCGGCTCTGACTGGGTGGGGGGAGGAGAGGGTGCCTTCCACGCGATAGCGAAAGCTTCTGGCTTTAAGGAAGTCTTGTAGGATGAGCACAAGACGTTCTGGCACGCCAAATTGGTATAGCTTGTAGATCAAGCCGTTGTGCCAGACTTTGTCAAAAGCTTTCGCTACGTCGAGGAAGACTGCTAGCGTAGTCTGGGGTTTAGGGTACTTATTGAAGCCCTCAATGATGTGCTCCGTGAGGCGGTGCACCTGTTGGACGCATGAGTGTCCGGGTCTGAAGCCAAACTGCTCATCTGGGATAAGGTGGTGTTCCTTAGCATGGGACTGGAGACGGTTTGCAAGTAACCGCTCGTAAAGTTTGCCTAAGGCACTGAGGAGGCTGATGGGGCGGTAACTGGTGGGGTCAGATGAGCTTTTGCCTGGTTTGTGAATGCCAATGACATTTGCACATTTCCAGGTGTCTGGGAATAAGCAGTGGCTCATAGCAGCATTGAAGATGCTGACTAAGAGATGGATGAGAGGAGGAGAGAGGGTTTTAAGAACCCTGTTGGAGATGCCATCGGCACCGGGGGATTTGCGCGGTCGGAGGGCCTTGATCAGTCTCTCCACCTCAGCGTAAGTCGCTAAGGTGATTGGTGGGAGTTCAGAGGTGACCACAGAGCTTTTACGTTCGACTTCAGCATCCACCGAATCGAGGTGAGCTTGGTCAACGTGATCTACGTTAGGGGAACACTGAGCCTCTAGGCTATCAGCTAGGCACTCAGCTTTGTCTTCGTCAAAGAACGCTGGGACTAGTGGGACTGGTCTGTATAAGGGAGGCATGTCGTTATGGTTACTTCCTTTCAAGCCTCGCGCCAAGTCCCAGTAAGCATGGTGGCTTGGCACGAGGTTTGAAAGTTTATCGCCCCATTGTTGATCACGCAACTCAGACATGCGACTTTGAACCATGCGTTCAAAGTGGCGTTTCCTAGTTTTGTTCTCTTTACTGGGGTAAGAGTCGTAATGTCGGGTCATTGCTTTACTCTCCGTCACCAATCGTCTCACATCCGCTGGAATGACAAGGCGCCGGTCGTCCGGCACTATGACCTCCTTTGCGGATGCACCTACTACGGTGGAGAGGTGATTGGTGAACGAATCGATCGCAAGGGTTACGTCATCTTTTGTCAGGATGTCGTCAGGGATCTTGTCTAGGTCCGGTGAACTGATAGCCTTTAGGGCATCGCCTACTTGCTTCCAGTTCACTATTGTCTTAGTGGGGCGGGGGAGGTCAGTCGTTGGGTCGGGACCTAGTCGCAGTATAATGGGTCGGTGGTCAGAGTGAAGCTCGTGAACCACTTCTATGGAGCGTACCCGGAGTGTTACGCCTCTGAATAGTGCCATGTCAAGCAAGTCAGATCGGTGGTCTTCCATATAAGGGTAGTGAGTGGGCTCAGTGGGCGCAATTATGTCAAAGTTAAGTTCTGCGATTAGGTTTTCAAGTGCAATACCTCTGGGATTGTTGACGTTACAATTCCATAGGATGTGCTTACTGTTGAAGTCGCCAATCAGAATGACGGCGCTTCCTAATGAGAATAGGGCTTCTAAGTCAGCTCGGACGATCGGCTTTTTGCAAGCTTGGTAACAGGATGCTATGACTATAGGTTGATGACCAGTCATAGCTAGGAGGCAACAAGATGCTTCCATATTAACAAGAGTCGGGGTAGGTAGGGGAATGCAGTGCAGGGACCTTTTGTAATAGATAAGAGTGCCTCCCCCACGGGAGTTCACTCTATCATCACGTACCGTTCTGTAATTGGCAAACCTAGGGTTCGCCTTCCCCGGTTTTAGAAAGGTTTCCTGCACGCATATGATATCGATAAGGTGGGTACAACAAAAGTCGTGGACGAGGTCACGTTGTCTGAAGAGGCCGTCAGCGTTAAATGACGCTAACGAAACTGAGTACGGTTTCGTGCGTTCGGTTGTACTACCCATAGTGGTTGTACTGGGGAGGGGCCTGGGGAACGAAGCGCTTAAGGGCGCTAAGTAAATTCGCGTGTTCCAATGTGTATTGGATCACGTCCGCTGGGGATTGAGCGTATTGCATCTTGTGGAATAGCTCTTGTACCTCATTGATGTCAACCGACATAGCCAGATCGCTGACTAGGTTGATTGCCTCTTGAAGAGGGGCAGCCATCAATGGCATAGGTGGAGCTTGTGGCCGGGAAGCGGCGCGGGGAGGCGCGCGAATGGTGTTGGCGACGGGTGCCGGGAGCGCGGGGCGAGCCGGGGCCGGTGCGCGGGCAGGGGCCGCGGCGCGGGCGGGTGCGGGTGCGGGCGCGGGTGCGGGCGCGCGGGCCGGGGCGCGGGCGGTAGCGACGGTCTTAACCATACTGGGTGGTTTAGACCATGCGTTACGGGCTGGGAGCGGCGCGGGTATTACCTGTGAGGCAGGTACTACCGTTAGTTTAGGGCTTACCCGTTGGTAACGGTCGTAAGAGGGACGGGTCGGCCTATGCCTTGCCACCCTGTGGTTCACTCGTGGTGCTTTAGGGCAACCACGGTAATTCGCGGTATGCCCTTGAGCACCGCATAAAACACAGCTGGGTGGGTCCGGTGAATCCCGGGTGCGAGTGCACGCTGCTGTCGCGTGATCGCCTAGGCACTTAACGCACCTAGCGCGAGCGAAGCAGAAACGGGAGGCGTGCCCGTATAGTTGGCAGTTATGGCACTGCGAGGGACTCCCATTTTTGTATGGGGCTTGGACATCGAGTCCTGAGAGGCCACAGACCTTTTTTAAATTAAAAATGGCCTTGCCTTCAGGTGTACGATCTAGTACTACGAGTACTAGATCGTAGGGACTGCGGTCCTTCCCGCTGTACATGCGGTGAACTGCATGTACGGGGAAGTCTTGTGCCTTCAGGTCGGCACATACCGAATCGGTATGTACCTCCTTGGGCACACCGCGGATGACCACTCGGAGGACTTTCTCCTCTTCGAGCGCATAAGTATGAAAACTTATGCTCTCTTTACGGAGGAGCTTTGTTAGCGCTCTGTGGTCGCTACTGGTGGGCACTTGGACTTTAATGCCCTGCTGCGTGGAGCGGGCATTAGTGTAATGGATCCCACGATCCGAAACTAAACGGGACAGCATGTCCCATTTGGTTTTGTCCTGAATGAACAGGGGTGGAGGCGGTTTTTCGCGGCGCGCGCTCGCGTCCTGAGGGGACGCGGCAGTAGTGGCCGGAGCGGAGGGAGGAGACGCGGGGCGCGGGGCGGGGGTCGGCTTCTTGCCGGAGGCGGGGGCCTTAGCGGGTGCCTTGGCGGGAGGGGCGGAAGTTGCGCAACTAGCGGCTTTAGGAGCACGCTTGCGTTTGCGGTCAACGACGGTATAGCCGTCGTTATCGGAGTCCGAGTCAGTGCGTAAGGCGCGACTCGGATCTACTTCCATCTCCGTTTCGGAGTCCGAAGTGGGCTCGACAACGGCGATGGAGGGACGGGTGCTCGCTGGCCTCCCGATCGGTGAGCGCGAGCGAGACCTCTCACGGGGAGGGGCTGCCACCGTGCGTCTATTGTCCGGGCCCGGGGCGGGCGAAAGCGGGCTGTCCTCTGAGAAGGACCGGGTCAGAGGAGGGACGTTGGCCTCCGGGATTGAAGTCCCGGAGGGAGCAATAAGAGTGTCCGTGAGGCGGGCACTCGCTTCCTCTTCTAGGAGTTGCATATGAGCAACATACAGATCGGGGTGGCGGAGGGCGAAGGTCTGAAGGACCTGCACCTCACCGTTAGAGGGACGGGACTGCATCCTGAGGGGAATACTCAGGACGCCCTATCAAGGGTTTGAATTCCCTCACACACCTTGTGAGCTCACTGTGTGAGAGGGAGTGTGTACCTAGGCTGTGCCCTAGTTGTGTACCCTCTCCGAGCTTTTTTCTCGGCGGAGAGGGGTGCTCCTAAGCGCTACTCCGGGGTTGACTAGGGGCGACCCCAAGGCCAGTAATCCCGGAGCCCAGCTTGCTTCGGCTGACCCGTGAAGCGGGAAAGGCCACGGTGCAAGGTTAAACCAAAACAACAACAGTGGCCGTTGTCACCGTAGGGTGTCACACTGCGACCGCAGCAAATGGCGGATTTGATCGTTCAGACGGGTTTGGCTGACGCTACCCCACGCCTGAACGACGTCGCTTAACAGCACAAAGTGTGTTGTTACGCGACTGTTACTATGTTGTGTCGGATAGTAAAGTGGTGAAATGCGCACCGAAAAGTGCGGTCAAAACAAGACCACCAGCCCGATATGATGTTGTTCGTCCGAAACAAGGGACTTGGGTAGGTGGTAATGCCTGACGTCTTAGAGCGCCTCTGCGCGACGGCACGGCGAGCTCGTAGCTCGCGTTGCTCGGCGTTCGGCGGCTGCTCAGCTTCTGCACACAAAACAAAAACTTCGTCAGGACTGCGTATTCCAAGGCACTGGTCTGCAACTAGCGTCGGAACGATGACCCGAGTGAGACGGCAATAGTGCGGGGACTATTGCGGTCTCACTGGGAGATACTGGCGGAGCTGTAGACAGGTGTGCACGGCGTGGCGGCACAGGTCGGAATGAGTGATAACAGCTATGCACTGCCGTAACGCATGTTCATGGTTCGGTCCCAAGTACTAGCTACCACCCTCAAGTAGAAAATCTGCTGCCAAGCACCTAACAGCGTGTCCCGACAGCAGTCCTTGAGACCAGTAAAGTTACAGACACAAGACACTTAAAGTGAAGTGACATAAAGACAAATTTTGCACATGTTATTCAGAAAATACGTGTTACAGATATGTATAAAATACAATGTATTCTAGAGGATATGACAAATACTATACCTGATCTGATAATACAATACTAAACTTATATTTCTCTCTATAGAAAAAAAAACTATAAAATTTCGCTCAGTCAAGTTTTGTGTCTATATGGAAAATCGTATCAACACAAATTTTATTTCTAATTATTATGCAGCAACTTGTGATAAAGTCTATAAGTAAAAGATGTTGTGTTTAAATCTAAAAGATGTTTTCCGTTTTTAAAATGGTCACATTTACACGAGCTATTTAATTTTAAATATAATTAAACTAAAATTTGCTTACGCTATGTAAATATTTAGTCAAGATTATATTTAATTTGATCTCCTAATATGCTTATCAAGAAAGCAGTTGTAACATTTTTGTACCATTTTGTACATCTATTTCATGAGTCCATCATACGTAACTTCTCAAGAATATCAAAAGGCCAGATTTTGTTTCATTTCCAACGTGCCTTCGGCACTTCTCCCTCCCGGGCTATTGTAGGGCCAGGCCCTCGCCCAAAATCCGGTGGAGCTGGACGACCGCACAGGCGGTAGCCAGCATCTCTGTCCTCCATAAAAAAAAAAAAAAAATTCCAACAACTCGAATTATTATTTCATATCCAGATAACCAAAAAAACAATAGCAACAGTACTTACCTATTATTTGGTAACAGTTCTGGGATTTTTCTCTGACCAAAACAAAGGTAACGTTTTGGTACATCCACTATGTTCAGAAAAGAACTGACAGCAACATAGTTTGACAGACGTTATGAGTTTAGTGTTGCCAATTAATAAAAAAATATGTGATTACCGACATACTTTGAACTTAATCTCGGTGCTTATTGTATCCATTTTGGGGAAACTTCAGCGCCAAAATAAACACGTGTTGGGTTGAACGCAGAAACGAAGGGAAAAAGAGGGTAGACATTGATGTTTGCTTTCTGAAATGCGACCGACCCGCAATTACTTCAGTTTGCTCGTGATCCTGATCACAATCTCGGTGTGCCCATGTCTAAATATAGACGGATGGTGTTTAATATTCATGGAGAATTTCCGGCACTCTTTGAAAAAAATACAGAAAAATACTACCCATGAATTCTTTTATAAAATCATTTCTGCCTTAGAAGTAGCAACCTACCATGTTGCTTTACCAATATTATAAAATACGCCTTCATAATATTATGTCCATGCTGATTCTATACAGTAAGTTTGCCCGCGAAGGTCTTTCGAATTTTGGCCTACTTCTGAGAAGAAACCAACTTTGCAATTCCCTTTCGAGCTTAAATTTGGTATTTTTAGTCAATAAAGGAAACTTAGTAAAAGTAGTTTCAAACTATAAGTGAACTTAAACTTTAAAAGTACCCATAAGTATGTACTTAGAATTCAATCATTTTGCATCCATATAAGTACTTTAATATTTTCCAGTCCTCATAAACCCATTTACTTAAAAGGGCTCTCCTTCACTGTATTAATAGAAGTTCAATAACATGTCATAGATTAATTATGAATCCAATAGTGAGTCTTGTTAAGCTTTATAGGTATTAAACTTGGTTACCTGGGGTATCTCTACGACATAACTAAGAAAAGCTCTTAGTGTGACGTTTCGGCTACATTTTTAAAAACGTGCTGCCGAACAACCATCAAAGCTATTCATCTACGATGTTGTCTACCTTGTTGTCACTATCATGTCATAGTTTGTTATACCTTGTAATCATACTATGGCTGAATAATAAATGGCGATAAAAATGGGATAGCTTGAATGATCGATCTCACAACATCCCGTAGCAGTAGAATTTGTATCAAACCGAGTTCGTCACACGGAACAGTACGTCCGGACTTACTCCGTGCTCATAATAAAATGCAAATCGAATTAAAGTCTCCTAACTCAGCGGAACTGGAAGATATTCTATGTGAAACTTTTCGAATTTTCATTGTGGAGTCGTGAACATATGAAAAGTTGTGAGCGAAGCAGTAGAACGATCTACGAGGAAACCCCGACCTCACCATGATATTAATATCTGACTATTTCCTGTGATACAATAACTGAGTAACAATACTATTTCGTTCCTTTACGAAATATTTCATAAAATATCATGGGGGTCTTAGGATTTCATTTATGTACTCATAACGTAACTATTACTTGAGCGACCAAATTTAAGTTATTTAATGAAAGTTGTAGTCTTCAAACTAATTTTAAATTTGGAGACTGGCAGGAAATACTATTAAGGCCATATCTTTAAACATTTTTAGATGTCCATGTAGAACCCGGAAACTGTTTGTTGCTGCACTTTTATAACATAAATAACTACAGAACGTTGTACAATATGCATGATAACTTTGGACCTAAAAATAATTCAAAGAAATCTACTTACTGGTTTATATTCTTCGGTTCGAGTAATAATTGCTGATCCTGGTAAAGGTACTTCATGATTATGGGGTACTTAAGTCTCGTTTTACCCAAGGCTGCCTTAGGCTGGAGGTAGAAGTGGAGGATTATCTACAGATTGCAATGGCCAGCTCTACTACGGAATGATGTTATCAGTACTAATATTATAAATGCGAAAGTAACTCTGTCTGTCTGTTACGCTTTCACGCCAAAACTACTGGACCGATTTGAATGAAATTTGATATGAAAATAGTTTAAGACCCGGGAAAAAACATAGGATAGTTTTTATCCAACTGTAAAAACAGGTTAATGTTTTTGCGCGATAACCGACATACGCGCGGGCGGAGCCGCGCCCGGTAAGCTAGTAATAATATATTGAAAGGGTGCCCAAAGTAGAAGCTGTGACAAATTTTCAAAACATAGATATATTTGTTTGTACTCCTAGCCCATATGTTATAAACCTATCACCTGGAGGATCAAAGAATATATCAGCTCTTGCCCCTCATTATCAGAAATCAAATCATCGGTGATAATCTACATTTCCAATTTAAGTTAACAACTTGCCTTGCAGAAAACTATATATAAAAAATGTACAAATCTCACCAGTATCGAGCCGTCTTAGTATCGTTTTCGGAACATTGAAAATATTTAGCTCTTTTTTGAATATACTTACTATTTCTATAACGCATACTCCAACGACTACATTACAAAACTACGAGAGGAAAAGTTATCCTCGCTCCCCATGTGATGGGCATGAGAACAAATTAGAGTTCTGAGTTGTGTTGGCTTAGCGGTCATAGCATGCCCCGGCTATAGGGGCAGATGGCACGGGGTCATGACTTTAATTTTTCCTCTCGTAATTTTGTAATATTAAGCTCTGTTAGGTATATACATATTTTACTGACGAATACAAATACACATTATGAAATATAAAAGATTTATCCATATAAACTATAAAACTTTGATAAATACCAAGGTAACTCAATTGGAGAACTCTTTTTTGGGAGATGACGTGGTTTTTGCGAGACGAAACAAATTAATCTCCTTACTATATGAATTAACCTAACTATATGTGAACACTAATCGAAAATCTATGTAAAATAAGTGATACTTATGTAGCCTTGCGATTAATGGCATTTTTAGGCATTTTACACTAAAACTAAACTACGCCGTTTAAAAACTATTAACGATGCTGTTTTTCTTTTTCCAATCACTAGGCATAATTTAGCGCAATTTACATTTCAATTTGGAATGAAATAAAAAATGAATATAGAAACTTGTTCTGATAACAATTTCAAAACTCTAATATAAACCATCGTTTCGACCCCATAACAAAAATGGTCTGAAATTGTAAATTTTGACGGACCCCCATTTCTGTAAATGAATAAATATAAAAAAATACTTGTACTGAATGAGCTTTAGACGATGGCAAAAATAGATTATGTTTCAATAATGTAATTTTTAACTGCATTTTTAATCCAAAAGTCGTCGTAAGGCCAAAGCTCAAAATATCTGTTTCAGGTTTGTGACTTATTCCGTTTTGAACCTGTGACATACTGTTGTACAGACAGACATAGAAGTCGCATTAATAGGGTTCCCTGTACCTTTTGTGTGCAGAAACTTGAAAAGGTAGATAGTAACATATGAGAACATAAAATCGAAGATTTGATATCTGGAGTGACAATTTACACAAAAACATATTTTATTAGAGGTACAAAATGTTCCAGATTTTTTGTTATTCTTAATGTTTGATCATTTTACACAAAAAGGTAGAAAAATATTGGTTTAATGAAATTGACGTCTTAACTTCAACTTCCTCGGCAATCTAAAATAACAGCAAACATGTTTTTCAGTGGATGCCGCGACGGGCGGCGTCGTAAAACTTTTCGCCTAACCAAACAAAAGATTTCACCTAAACAAAACAAAGTTGGACACTGTTTTCATAATACAAACACAAGTTGACAAATAGAGGCACAGTGTATTGCCATAGTATAATAATGAGTATCTGTATAGCAGTATGGGAACTAATCTTGATATAGTTTTGTACAAACATCTAGTACAGTTTTGAAATAATTGGAGAAAATAATAATAGCTTAGTACAAAACTTCAATTCAACGTAAGCAGCGTTTAAGTACATTTTAATCTGGAAGGACCGTTCATAAAGTGCAAAATCATAATTAATTAAAGAACTAGAGCCTTTCGTTGTATGTGATTTTGTAAGCTAGAGCCTCTTGGAAAAATACTGACAAATATTACGATACTGTATGTACTGATGGAGTATTTTATCACTTATTCATAACCTTTCTAAATATTTAGTCTCAAGTAGAAAATCTGTCGCCAAGCACATAGTGTGTTCCGACAGCAGTCCTTGAGAGCCATTAAAATTACAGGCACATGAGACTTCACTACTGTACGTATCAGAGTCACTGGCGCAGTGCAATTCGTCACTTGTAACGGAATGCATCTGTCATACTCAGAGTGGGCCTCGTACTTGTTCTGTCACAAATACACAAAAAGTTATTTGAAAGTTGTTCTCCATCGGCATCTACGCTTTGCTGCAGTTCTTCTTTTTTTTTTACGAGGCCCACCTGATGTTAAGTCGATTAACCTCTGCCTATAACAGATGCGTTTCGTCATGTGACAAATTGTACTGCACCCGTCACAATGAGTCATACAGTTGTTAAGTCTCATGTGCCTGTAATTTTTCTGGCTCTCAACGACCACTGCCGGAACACACTGTTAGTTGCTTAGCGACAGATTTTCTACTTGAGGGTGGTAGCTAGCCAGGCGGGCATACGCAAAATGCCCTGGGGCACCGGGGATCGAACCAGGGACCTGCGGCGCGGCAGTCCATAGCTATAACCACTCGGCCATCATTGCTTCATGTCAATCTTCTCCATAATCTTTAATATAAACCGGTTTTGTTTTAATTATATAGTATTTTCATATATATTACAATAACTAGAAACTTGCCTTTGTTTCCTTAGATAATTATCTATAATTTTTTTTTTAAATATTTTGACAATTGTACTTGTCTTTCACTTCCCATCAGCATGATGTCGTCGACAAACATAGTAACTATATCATATTCACTGTATATAGGCAAATGCCATTTTTAGGGTTCTATACTAGGAACCGGGACCCTATTACTATATTTCTATACTATATTACTACATCCTTATTACTATACTATATACTTCTTGTTCGTCCATCATTCCGACCTTTACAGGGATTTATCTTTAGAACCGTAATAGGAAGCTAATTTTAATTTTACATTTTAAACAGAATATGTATTATTTAACATTTTTTGATCGTGCGCTCGTAGAGCCCTGAGGATGCTTCGTGTAGAAGGGGAACGCGTCGGAAATTCTTCTGGTTTGAGTGCTTGGCGTTTGTGAAATCACGTCGGCTTAGCAGGAATATAAGGTGAAATTGTCACTAGATATATTTTTATATATTTATTTTAAGCGTTTTATTAAAATATTAATTTAATATGGATTTCCGCAAAGTAACGCGAGAATTTATTAATTAAACTAATAATAGCAATAAGTTTAAAATAAAAAGGGGACCCTGAATTTCCAAGCTGAAATTAAGTTTGCCTTTGTTCCGGGCAATATTACAGCCTCCATTTTCAAATTCTTTCCTTTGGGAATACTCTCTTAATTTTCTTTTTGTAACTTTGAGAGTTTGGCCCTTTGGAATCTTTAAAACCAGTTCATGACCTAAGTCTGTTATCTACATTCACAAACGATATTGTGTTATTTACATTCTTGGCAGTTAAAGCGTGTTCCGAAGGTATGTATATATTTAAAACATCGCCTTGTGCAGGATGAGCTGCTCATGACTGAAATCTCTGAAACCTCTGCACCCTCTGAAACTTCTAGGTCCTCTATAACTTTCTGTGACAAATGTTAGCCGAGCTAACATTTGGCACTAAAATATTTATGCCCTTTTCGTCCGTAGCAAATTACTCTTATTTCCAGTTCCCTTACAATGTCGTAAAATTGTTCAAAATGTTGTTGAAATTGAAAACCATTTTGCTGTCCTCTAAAACTAAAAGATTTTTTAGAGCTATTTAAGAAGTTTATCTTTTGAAATGTGCTCGCGTGTTGAGAATAGTTTTTACTCAAGTGTAGTCCTTAATAAAATTCAAATGTCTATCAATTAAACATCCAACAATAAGGCTTCTTGCCTTATATTAGTGCCTTTTAGATATCATTGACTTTTCTTCTGCTAAAATAGTTTCTTTTAGACTCCTGTCTTCGAGTAGGCTTTGTACCTTAAAAAGCCATTTTGTGAAATGTTCGTTTGTAGAATATTTGCCGACCTGTATAATGGCAAATCCAAACCAACATTAAATAGAGAGGCATTTGTTCGGTTGAAATGAATAATGTGATCTCATCGATATAAAGCAAACTTTCAATTAGTTATAGTGGGTGTGTTCATATAATTAATTTAGGTTCCTAATTAGTTCATCAAAAAAGGTAAAAAAATAGAAGATTGATCAACTGTCGTCGAAAAGAGATAATACGTGACATCCATGAAGCCTTTGAAATGACATGTAAGTATCAACCGGTCACTGTATGGGGTTACAATTTCTGTGTGCTGCAATTGTATGGTAACTAGTGGGACAAGTCAGACTTTATTTGAATCAGCGTTATGTGTAATAAATATTTGAGTCAACGTTATGTGTATTTCGCTCCGGGTGCCTTTACCACTCGACCACCGGAACATGCTCAGTGGAGCCGAAATGCTCTAATTGTATAACTTCAATCGTCATGGGGCATGGTGGGCAGTCTTCAACTTTGAATTTTAAACTTATCTGATTGAAATAAGTGTTTTTGAAACACTTACCCGACCCACGCAATAATGTCACTACGCTGCTATATTTCTACATAATTATGTTTACAAACACTATCGCATACTAAGCTATCACATTTTTAAGATATCTACATAAGGCTTAAACTGGCGTACATAAAATAATTCGGCTTGGGTTCGATTCCCGCCCTGTTTTACTACTTTCTTACATTAATATAATAGAAAAACGGTCGGAGAATATATTTAAGTACGTAAAAAGTTTAAAGTAGTTTTAATTATATTGAACTTAGGCAAAGTGCAGAAAACTACAGTGCGTTTGTGATGTAGGTAGTGATGGATGTTCGACTACATTTGAAATGAATTATTTTACCGACTAATCAGTAAAGTTATTTTTTCTGGAAATAAATACCATTCTATCGTATATTAAATCGATTGAAACAACGCCCTTACTTATTACCTTACCCAAATAGATAGTTAAATTTGTTTTTATCAGAATTTTTCAAGCAGAGGTTTGGATCCTAATATTTCAAAGTATTATTTTCAAGACATACGTTTATATTTTAGGTATATTTCAGAAGGTAAATTGATTCAAAATTGTAATATAAATATAATAAAAAGTTCAATTTTTATTTATGAATTTACACGGAGCTAGAAACTGGCTTCTCCACCTACTCAAAGGCTGCCTTCGCTACATTTTAGAAAAAAAATATCTGCGCCATGGCACTCATTTGATACGAAAATGCTAACGTGTGATATTGTGTGTTTTATGTCTAACTGTTAATCGGAGGGCCAAAGAGAAGTTAAACACTATCAAAACTGCCCCAAATAAGTCTAAAGCTACATGGGCGATCATAAATAGTAATAAAACAAACCTTCCAAAGATGATATTTCACAGATAATTGTAAATGATAAAACTATACATAATTGCATTTAATAATTTTTATGTTGACCAAGTAAAATCTGACATTAATAATGACAACAACAATATAATACTGAACTCTAATTATCCAAACTGTATCAATTCTATATTTCTAAATCCTAGCACCTCTTTTGACATTATTAAAATTATAGAGTCACTAAAAAATACCAACAGTTCTGGTTATGTGGTTGTTAATACGAAAGTTTTAAAAGTAGTACCATCATTAATAGCACCGATTATTAGTCACATTGTTAATTTGTGTTTACTTAATGGATTTTACCTACTCAACTTAAACGTACAATTATCAAACCTCTGTTAAAAAGGGTAATAAAAGAGACATGCAATGTTATAGGCCAATTGCTCTTATACCCACAATATCTAAAATATTTGAAAAATTTATATATGACAATCTTTACTCTTATCTTGAAAGCATGAATATATTAGTTGAAGAGCAACAGGGCTTTAGAAAACAAGAATATTAATTTGGCAGTATATCGTTTTCCTAAAGTTGTAATGTCTGACCTTAATAAAGGGCAGAAGGTGTGTGCGCTACTTATGAATTTAACTAAGGCTTTCGACCATGTCAACCACACAAAAATTACAAAAAAATTAGAAATGTATGGTATTAGGGGTAATGCACTTGACTTGATAAAATCATACTTGAGTAATAGGCAACAGGCAACTCAAATTACAAGGATTTGTCCAATTACTAAAACTGAAAAGATTTAACTCTCTGATTATCGTCAGATTAATTGCGGTGTGCCGCAGGGCAGCGTACTTGGGCCCTAACTGTTCATCATTTACATCAATGATTTCCCTAAATCAATAAAGCAGCCCGTGGCACTATTTGCTGATGATAGTACTGTTATGTTCTCAGCCAAAAATTACTTATCACTAGAAATTGACGCTACTAATACTCTTAGTGAATCTGTGAATTGGTTCCGCTCAAACAATCTTTTGATAATCCTTAAAAAGACCAGCTTGATACCATTTACAAACAGTGGTACTCAACCAATAAACCTCAAATTAGAACATAATGGTTATTTGGTTCAGGAGGTTGTGTTAGCTAGATTTCTGGGCTTACAATGGATCGAAATTTAAACTGGAAAAAACATGTTGCTAGTGTGTGTTCAAAATTAAGTCAATTTACTTATGCATTGTATCACCTAATCAAAATTGTCAATGTATCGGCTGTATTGACCTCCTATCATGGTCACGTGGAAAGTGCATTGCACTACGGTGTTATATTTTGGGGAAACTCCGTTGACAAGGTTAAAGCTTTTAAAGCCCAAAAAAAGTGTGTAAGAGCCATATTTGGTCTTAAACGGAGAGACAGCTGTGTACCCTATTTTCAAAAGTTTAATTTAATGACCCTGCCCTCTCTGTATATATATGAAGTCTCGGTCTTTGCAAGATTGAATTTGTATTTATTTGACACATTACACATTAAAAGACATCAAAATAAAATAAAATCCATGAAGCTTAACACTGCTCTACTTAGAAATAATATATTTAGTATGATTCCTAAAATTTATAATCATCTACCAAATAGTATATTACAAGAGCAAAATATTCTTAAGTTTAAAAATAATTTTACAAAGTTTTTATTGTCTAAAAGTTATTATAGATATAGATTGATAAATATTTGAATGATAAAAAAATAATGTAATGTATGTAATCTGAATAATAAACTAATAATGCAATTCTAACTTTAGTCATATAATAATATATATATTCTTTTCAATGATCGCCTTGCACAAAGTGGGTATGGAGCCGTCGATCATATTCCAGGCACTTCAAAAACTTGGTATCGGCCGTATGTTCGTATATCGTTCTATCAATGGATACAATAACACTTCTTCTGTCGAAGACCATAAAAGATCGGGGCGGCCGCGTGCTGTTAGAACTATGCTAATGCTGTTAAAGCAAGAATTCGTCAAAATCCCAGTAGGAAGCAAACATTCTTATTCCGAGAAATGAAGATTCCCGCTAGGACTCTGTCGCGTATAATAAAACAAGACCTGAAGCTCTTCTCCTGAAGGTATTTATCGATATACAGGACATCTCCAAAATTTACAATTAAGGAGAGTGGATAGATCAAAACGCCTTCCGTCGCGATACGCAGGTGTAGGGCATCCTCTTTACCGATGAAAAAAAAACTATCGAAGAGCACTACAATAAAGAAAACGATATATTGTACACTCACAGTTCTAAAGAAGCTGATCAAGTGATCGGAAAAATACAACGTGGTCATCATTCTTGTGTCAGTGATGGTTTGGTGGTGCATGTCTTATCAAGACGTCACAAAGCTGTATTTTTGTGAAAAAGTAGTGAAAACATCAGCCAAAGTGTATCAAGAGACAGTCTTGGATCGTGTTGTGAAATCTTTCAGCAATACACTTTTGAAACGACGTGATCGACCGTGGATTTTCCAGTAGGACTCCGCATCTGGTCACAAGACACAATCTACCCAAGCCTGGCTTGAAACCAACGTTCTGGAATTTATAAGAGCTGGAGACTGGCCCTCATCTAGTCCAGACCTCAGTCAACCCTTTAGTCTAGACTACAAATTATGGTTAGTTTTAAAGGACATGACTTGCTCTAAACGACACGGCGACATTGAGTCTCTTATAGAAGCGAGAATAAGCAGTGTTAAAGCCGTATGTTAACGAATGAGTGCCATTCATGACGTTTTAATTACTTTGGCTACTAAAATTCAAATTACTGAAGTTCATTCAATTCTCTCATGAAGCTATACAAGCCGAACAAATAAAAGATTTCAGCTATATAGCCTCATTTTCTTAACTCTTTGATAGACATACATTCTTGTAAATGCACAGAAATGTTGAAAAAGCTGCGCTTTCTTGGAATAATATAGAAATAAAGGCTTTAAAAGTGCCTACAAGTTTACTGCTAAGGAGTAAGTACTAAAAATAAAAAATTTAAAAGTTGAGCCATAAGAAGCATTCGTGAACACCAAGCTGGTGATACTGCCCGCGATGAGCCAGTAACGTTTTTGAAAGAAATTTTAAGTTGAATTTTCAATTGTCTTTTGAAGACTACTTTTTTGATTTTTATTAGTAAAAAATTATAAAATAAATAAAAATATACAGTTACGTAAATGATTATTCAAAATCTTGATATTTTTTCCAATGTATACAATGTAGGTAGGTAAGTAATGTTTTACAATCTAAAAAAGATTCCAGAAAAACGAGACCTTCTCAAACTCTGTAGTGATCTTCAATTGAAATTAACTGTAGACTCTAAAATCAGATAAAGATATTGTATGCTGTGTGATGAACTCATAAGTCTTTTTTACCTGCTGGATCAGAATATAGATCTCTCGTTATTTTCAATTTTATTAATCGTGACTTACAAGAACTGCGGGTATCTAAATGTATGGACATTTAGCAATTTTATGAATCTAAAATGAAATTGTGGAAAAACGGTCTTTGGTTTCTAAATGAAAGAGTTCTGTGGAATTCTATTTCTTAACTTTTTTTCATGAATTTGAGTGGCTATATGCCACACTCAATCTCGCTGGGGGCGCGGTAAAAATCTGGCCCAGGGCGCTGGTAGTGCTAAAACCGGCACTGTCCAGAACTGTGTCTAGGTATCTTACTGGTTATATATCGTACTACAAAGGTGAGCGAAGGGTGAGGCAAATATTGCACCTGGCGTCGCCTTAAATGGCGCGTAAAAAGGCAATTTCATTATTTTCTGTTTGCCTCTTACCTATACTACGCAAATGCGCTACGGATATCACACTGTGATTTACTGCTTGTAAACTACGTTAAGACGGGAGATTATGCCTAATCTCATTACTGATATGTGAGGGCTATGTATAATTTGAATACTTACATTACAATTACAAGTAATTATATTTATCCCATTACATGTAATATACAATGAAAGTAAAGCAACATACGGGCCGCTGTAGGCCTGAAGCGATCCTAAAGGCTTCAGCGTTGAGTGCAACTTGGATAGCAAAGTAAAATATGTGAATGTTGGTCACAGGCGCTATCATAATTATTTTATACTACGATGAGCTATAATGGTCCGTACATACGTAATGTCTTTACAACAAACTCATGAATTATCGTGAAACATCAAGTAACTATATAACTCTAAAGCGCACGAAGCCGATCTTACCTTAATTTTAACCAATAAACAAGTTAGCAATGTTCGATCACTACTTGACTTGAAAGAGTGACTGCAAGTGGCATTTACTACTGAATACTTTCGTGATTTTTCGACCTCTCTGCCTACCTCTACGAGGATACAAAGTTGTGATGCAAGTCGTACGTCTATATACATAAAAAAGTAAGAATATATTATTTCCCCATACATGGGCTTGAGTAATAGGTACGTAATACTCTTCATAAAAACTAGCAGTTCGCTGCGAAATGAAATCTGTAATCTTTCGCTATAAGTACGTACTTTATGAATTATAATAAATGGCCAAAAGCGAGCTGGGCCTCGTTCTTATAGGATTCCGCATTGCAAAATATTTTTAAAAAAATTCAGTATTTGTTAGTAAAATAAATTATCATGTTCTTACTAGTTGAGTTTTTGATATAGATCCCTTAACAAAAGTGGTCTAAAATTTACTCCTTTGACGGTTACCTATTTTTTTTTATTAGAAATGTATATACTAAAATAAATTTGTACTCTATATAATGAGGTCTATATGATGCATTCCACGTGATAAAAAGTTTTAATTTCATATAACATCTCATGTATTCGAGTCCACCTAAAATAACTTTTATTTAATTTATGGGTCAACGTTGTGCACAGAATTATCAAAAATTTTAGGTTTTTGAGTCACTGCATTTACGAGCTAGAGACCCCTGACATATGGACAGATGGACCGATAGACAGACAGACTAGCAGACAGACATTCAATCAGCAGAGTTTCATGAATAGGGCTCCGTTTTGCCTTTTGGGAACAAACTAAAATATACGACCGGTTAATTACACAAAATAGTGTACAATTTACAACTTGAAAGCCAGTATTTCTAGGTGCGCCTGAACCTGAACATCTTCAACCGTATTATCACAAACCATCATGTGAGATTCTAGTTAAAAGCTAGCCTGGCTAAATAAACAGCTTTTTCAATCACACGAGCTTATTTTTGTCACTTTTAATATATTTTATCCCCGCATACAATATAATAACATACTTATCTCAATATCTATAATCCCCGCGACTAAAATACTTTTAACTTATCTTTTTTTTTTAATTAAATAGGCTACCTTCTTACCAGATCTCATGAACATGACATATTTAGGCGTTTTCGAAAGATATCGTCCAACGAACACACATACGAGTACATACAAATTTTCTATCCCTTATTACAACACGGAGACCTTGCGTCACTGTCAATTACAGAAACATAATAGCTTGGGTGAAGAACTCAATTCACATGACAAATAAAACCATCTCATCTGAAATCTGTTCCGCGTGAGCGTGTTTTTCCATGATCATCCTTATTTTCAAATCATATGAAAACGCAAGCAGTGTCAAATAAATTTAGAACACCTTGATAATCCTCCCAAATGAACAACGCAATGATTTTGTGTATCTTGCTACATATTATAATTCAATATGAATGACTGTCGGATAAAAATTAAAAAGTTTATGAATATACAAGGTCTTCAAAATAAATAGTTTGAAAATATTTCAGTCCGTGGAAATTGGAAACGGATTCGTATAGTGCAATTTATAAAAATAGTTATTTGTTATACAAGAGTGCAAAGTTGCTTTTTAACCGCGTGTTCAATTTTGATGACCGAGCAAGCGAAGGATTCCAGCGAGTGATTCATAATTAGAATCCTGAGCGTTAGCGAGGGAATCAAAAGAGCACGAGGTGAAAAATCTTTGCACTCGAGTGCAACACGTAACTTTTCATTCCACCTCAGCGAGGAAATGACTAAATGCAAAAAAAAAGTTTACAATCACAAGATAGGTACACCCTCGTCGCTAGAATCACTCATTTTAGTTTTTTCACTTGTTTTCAAGTTTCTTGTTTTTAATATAAGGTTTAACAATGACGTGAAAAAATGCCGCGTAAAGAACCGCGTACAAAGCCAATTCAAAAAAGAACACCAAGAAGGTTCCAAGTCCGAGTTTTTAACAAATTAAAAAAAAGTTGTATGATATATTGGGCACCATAGAGGTAGCAGTAAATAGGTTTAATGTTTTTTTTTAATTCACAAACTTAGTGCACACGATGTTCTAAATTCAATTTACTTTATCCTCTAGAGAATAAAAACGGCTTTTCCACTCAGATATTGAAGACTAAAAATACTCTTTCCGAGATGGTGGGATGAAAAATATATTGTTCGCTCTTACTTTACATGGGTACAGTAATATCAGAAACATTTACAAAGTGAATTACAAAATGACGAGAGGAAAAACTATAGTCAGGGCATGGTTTATTGCAAAAATAAAAGTATTAAAATTTACGAATTGAGTTTAAAGTTCACTAATACCTAATAAATATTTTAACAAAAAATTTAATTGATATTTTAATGAAACACTTCAAAATATTTTTTAAAAAATCTAGTGACTATTCCGCCTAATTTTCCTGTTAAGCCGACGCGACGTCACAAAAGCCACGCATCCAAACCGGAAGATTTTTTACACGTTACGCTTCTACACGAAGCACCAAGATTTTGAAAATATTTGTAATTAATAAATATGGACTTCCGCAAAGTAACGCCTGAATCTATTCATTATTTAAAATTATTTTTACTTGCAGCTCAGTCAGAAATATATGCAACATGCAAGTAAAAATGTATCCAAAGCTCTCTACTTTTAACATCTTAACCAAGTTACCAGTATCTTTCGAACTAAAAAGGGATGGCGCATGCCAATATGTACACGTACCACTATCTGTCACCTCTCTATTGTGTGGAGAAATGGAAAATCCATGTCGGTATTCCAGCCATTCATGCTCCTTTTCAACCATTCGCCGTTTTGATACGAAGACTTATTTTAGATAAAGGTACTTTAGGGTTCATCCATACCTTCGTATAAAGAAAATAAGTAGTACCTAATCTAAAACATACTCGTAAATATGCACAGTGCAGAACTTACAGTAGCAGCACGTTTGTTTTTTCTCTTTGGGCAGGACTTAGTATTTATAGATTTTTTTAAATTTTTTACTAATAAAAATAAAAAATAGATAAAAATTTATAATTACTAAGATATATATATCGGTATACCGCATGCTCTGCGGATTACATTACAAAATTACAAATTATCGGGAGGAAAAGTTATAGTCATGTGCGGGGTTCGGAACCACGTCATGCACCCCATTAGCCGGGGTGTGCTCTGACCGCCTGATCTAACATGACAATTAGTCGTAACTCTAATTTTTTACTCTCGTTAATCAGGCAGGAGGCACCCGATATCGCGTTGGATGCCTCCTCGGCCACCCGGACACGAGGAGGTTTAGGCATCCGACGCGGATTCGATTCCCGCCCGGGGCATATTTGTAAAATATGACTTTCGCTTATCACGCGACAGTGCTTGTAAACATATTTAGAAATACTCTCTTCTTGCTGCTTGTTAACGATCTGCCGAAGCCCGATATCAACGTGCACGCAGACAACACCTCAGTGGTGGCAGACATATCTGTTGCACAATGTAGTAATCATCGCTAAAGTAATACCGAAAGAATTTAGCAGTTTCCAAACGAGTGGAGCGTGCCAGTTTGTTTTTATATTCAATGATTCCAAGACCGAAGCGCACCTATCCAATGCTTCGTATAATTTTAATCTTATTAATTTAAAGCCGATTACTTTAACTGTTACTCATAAAATACCGATATATATATAAATATAATGGAAAGGGGCCCCTTAACCGTATGGTCCCCTTAACCGTATGGTTAAGGGGCCCCTTTCTAGATTTTGTTAGAGGGGCCTGGGACTTGCAACCCAGGAGTATCCTGGGTTGCAAGTCCCAGGCCCCTCTAGCCTCTTACTCTGCAACGCTATGGACCCGGCGGTAAATCCATGGAATGCTAAGTAATTCGTCTGTCTGCAGTTGATCTTAAACAGCATGAAGGAATAAGCTTCACCACCTTTCGTTCATCTGACATACAAGATGCAAAGAACGAGGCATCAGTACAGGTCTATATTCCAGGCTCTATTGTAGGCTCAAAGTGCTTTCGTGCTCCATAATAGTAGTAGTCTACAGTGTGAATTCAAACATTCCAGGCAAGCATGTTCCAGCGCAGTTAACCGTCAGTTTCCACCAGGTGAAACTGTAGTTACCCTTCTGTAGAATATTTGGCATTATATCTCAAGTGCCTACTATAATGTTTATTGATGAGTCAATAAGTCCCAGCATTTTATCATCCATCAATTTCTAACCATGAGCAATTTTTTCAGCGTCTCTTTTCACAAATTCTTTTAAATTGGGTAACAAAACAATTCTTTATATATGTTCCTCTTTTTATATCACTTCGGAGCTATTTAGCGATACATCACGTATACATGAGCACATTTTTATTGTAAACCTTTATTGGACTTATAGTATTTTTAAAATAAATATGAATATGACCACGCCTGCATATCTCCGAAGCGGTAGGCAGAGATAAGTAAACAGTTTAAACACCCACGCTTCACCGATATTGATTTATCTAATGTAATAGGTCGCAAGCAGTAATAGTTATATATATTCACGACTATAGACTGCTTCTAAAAATAACTATTTCTGGAAATCCCAAAAACTGTTCTATACGGGAATCGAACCCAAGACCTCAGGATTCTAAAGCAACGTTTTACGCAACTCAACCTACGAATCTTTTATATTTATATCACATTGTATTTTTTTTGTATTAGATAGATAAACTCTTTATTGAAACACCAATAATATTTATTAAATAAATTATGATATAATAATATGTAGTTAATAAGTATGTCAACTCACGTTAGTTTTTACCAATAATATTAAAAAAGCTTGCAAAGAAAACCATATCTTAAGCTAAGGGTAATAACAGGAAGTATAGTAGGTATATATATATTAACATATAAACATAGATTACAGAAACATGTTAATAACTGACTAAATCATTTGTATAATATAGTTCACAACTGTAGATATTGCAGTTCAGTTAGAGTCACAGATCAGTATTTTTTGCACACTACTACAAAATAACTGAGTGTCAGTTTTTTTGTCAGCTGTTGAAAAAGACAAGACTCGAGCGTAAGATAAAGAGCCCCGTAAAGTTACATACAAATGTAAAAATGTTTTTATGACTTCTACGATCGCCAAAGTTCGATGTATCGATCTTACACGACTCCTAGGAATTACGTACTGAGTAAACGAAAACTTAGCTAGACTTATTTATGAGTTTACTTTTACTACTTTCATCTCAATACATTTTATATAGGTACATACTTTATGATAAGTGATAAAGTATCATCAATCACCATCATATCATATTTATGAAACGTATCAAGGGTACATAAAATAAATGTTTATTTTCAGCAGAATTTGATTGATAATATGTTTTTGTAGGCAGTGTATTATTTAATTTAAGTGGGGTTCTTTGTTCTATATTCTTGACTATGTTTCGTTTGCGAACCTATACTCCTTAGAATTAATATGCAACAGGAATATTGAAAAAGCATAGTTATAATTCATTAACTCTGTAAATAAAAAATTCCACATTTTTTTATTTATTATAACAGATGTTTCTACAAAACAAAGCCCGGACAGTTACTTAATAATTGTGAGAATATGCAAGCATAAAACATTATGTCATGCAACTATGTAATAATTATTGTATCCCCATTTACACTTATTAATACAGCAAATGGTTCTTTCAAAATGAAGTATTTTATCTGTGCCTTATCATATGGAACTTTGCAGAACGGCTACGACCCTGTTTTGTGTTATGCCTACCATTAGTTTTATTACAAACTTTTCTTCTGACCTAACAGAATGTCTAGGTTCGTTTTTTACTTATAAGTACATCCATGTGATGAAATAGAAAACAAGGTACAAGCTTCAAGTGAAACTAAACCCCAAACTAGAGCCAGTAGTTTTTGCGCACACCAAAAACGGGTCTAAAACGGACGTGGGGTATTAATTCTAAATAGGGAAGCCCTGGTGAGTACGGGATTCCAGCAGACGTTCATATATATAAATGCAGAAACATTATGTTTGTGGTCAGAGCTCGGTGCGATTATGCCGACCATACATATTTACGTAACAATGCTGTGTTTGAGCTTAAATACTTTTTTACCGAAACTAAAAAGAAGTAACAAGATGTATCTATAGAACAGATTTACCAACTGCATAAATATAAGATTTCGCAGTTGGTAATAATATAAGGTGTTCTATGGATACATCTTGTTACTTCTTTTTAGTTTCGGTCAAACCAATGAAGTATCCAAGCTTTTCAATTTAATAATTATATGAAACATTTCATTTAGGGTTCCAGGTAGCCGTGAACGAACTTGCCGTAGTAAACATGTATTTGTAATTGCAAGATGTAAAAATTGTTATGTCAGAAATAGTTATGTAAGATGTGCCTGTGCTTTTTATAATTGCAAGCTTTGTGATTTAGACATCTTTCATTTATCTTATAGTAGTCTAAGGAATAAATGCATTTCCATGTTTAAGTAACTTTTGCATTTATTAGTTTAAGGAGTGGATTTATAGTCAAATTATCTGTATATACTTTCTAGAACTTTTTGGGTTCAATTTTATGTATATTTTATAACTTTGTATGACTGTTTGTTTCCTAAATAAAATAAAATAAAATAAAGTAAAATAAAAATAAAATACATAGGTACCCACCAAATTAACAGTCTTAAAAATTCCAAGCCTAAGATAAAATTTGTTATACCTTGTCAGTGCAGCCTTATTCAGTCTTAGATCATTTTATACGTAAGTGGCCCCTGACCTCAGCAATGTAACATTCAATACTGTTTAAAAGTTTCATTTTGGATTATATTTATTTTGAAATTATTATGATATTCCTAATTAAGTAATGTATGAAAACCTCTGATTTCATGTTAATGTGATGGCATTTATTTTAGTAGAGGATTATATTATAACTTAAAAAAATTAAGTTTCCGTTGTCCGTGTGTCTGACAATCTGCCTCTCTGTATGTCACGGGACTTTAGAAATGAGTTGCATTAAACTGAAGTTAGATGTTTTGTTCAGTATGTTGACTGAAAAAGGAATATTGGACTTTAAATTCAAATAAATTATTTTTAAATTATTTCCCGACACCTTATTAAATAATTCAATGACAAATATTAATCACTAAAACTTGGAAAATATTATATATAAGCAAAAATAGTTCCACATTCTAAATTTAAACAAATGTTTTATATTGATGTATTTTTTTATATACCTGACAATTGAAAATCCTCACCCCGTTTTGCATCGGATAACATATTCAACTGAACTGAACATTTACTTGTTCTTCGAACGGACCCGTGTGAATGTGTATTGACCCAGGTGATTTCCGGATAGCACACGGGTAACTGTTTCATTCACCTAGTGATTTCCGAACACACCCGACTCTTGGCCACTTCACTGAGCAAAACCGCCAATGCGCTTATGTTTAGTAATTTCTTCGACAATGGCTCAACATTAATTAGTGGCCAGTTATAAGTAGCACCTTAGATAAAGACTTTAGTTCTATTTTAAAGTATTGTTGCCCTTATTGTTTTGAGATGTACTGAAAATGCTGATTTATGTTGTAGTATTCAGGATGTGATCAAAACACAGACATGGCTCTGTGGATCAAAGCTTCAGAACAAAATTCTCTACCACTAAGAAATAGCAAAATTCAAAACTAAATTCCCAACCATTACACAAAATGTGTTCTGGCATTTCAAATGACAGCTGCTGAAACACTTTAGGGTAGTTGGCGACAGATTGTTTTACTCTTGAGTGGTGGCCGAATTTGGTAGCTTACCTAACAATTGCAGAATGCCCTGCTATCATGTAATATCCAAAGTTTTCACTGGCACTAAAGTAGCGTAGCCGGATACAATATGGTGCTTATACTCTATTCATTTGATTTATTTTAAAATCGTAAGGTGTAGGTAGGTCTAATTTTGGTGCCATATTTTCTATAAAATATATAATGAATATTATATTTTCAGCCTAGCCTACAATTAGGTATTGGCTATTTTAAGGACAGCTGCCGGAACACATCGTTAAGTGCTTGGCGCCCTACAAACTACATAGGTACTTCAATCGATCTATCAGCTATATGTCATTTAAAGGTTCTGTTAAGATAATAAGTGTGTTATTTTATTATTGGATATCCGTCGAGAAACCGCGCGCTAATCACTATCTAAAGAAAACATCAATACCAGTGAATCAATTTTTTCTTTACAATGTTTGTTCTATTTCTTACTGTGATCTAGCATACTTGTATCGTTCTACAATCTACATATTATTATGAAACTTATTATTTTTTGTCATGTTTACTGAAAACTTGTAACCACTACGAAGTTATTACTAATAGTTAGGCAATTCAAACAATACCGATGCATGCAAAAAGAACCGCATAAAAAGTCTGGGACAAGACCTATGGGAGCGAGCAGAGCTCACCAACTGAACTGGTCGCTGAATGCGACTCATGGAGTAAATTTTGTCAAAACATGAGACATGTTCTAAAATAATTATGAGTCGTATCAACAAATAGCATAGCGCAAAAATTTACCATTTAAAGCGAATCCCATTTAGATATTCGTAGTGTTTGTTAAGATATATATCATTTTCCAATTAAAACGGCATAGTTTTCAAAAGATATTTTATCTAGAAAGTTTTGAACTAATGTATTTTCCTTTGGAGAGAACTTAAACAAGGAACTGAAGAAATTATACATCAAATTACGCCTTAGGCCATCCGGTATATCTTAGGATGGCAATAGTAGGGCATTTTGTCAAATCCCGCCTCGCTAGCTACCTCAAGTATAAAATCTGTCGCTAAGCACCTAACGATGTATTCCGGCAGCTGTTCTTGTAAGACCCAATAATTTTAGGTTAGCCTGAGCTATACAAAAAAAACATAATATTAATATTTTATTATATTGAATATAGTTCGTGTGCGATATTGCCAAAGCTAATCAAATTTATTATAGCACCAACATTAGACCTACCTCTAACAATTTTATTTTTATAGATCTACTAACATCAGAGTATACGAAGGAGTATCTGAACCCCAATAACACATTCAATGTCAAAATTTTCTGCGACACGACGACACGATGACTTCAGTAGTAAAATGTATGGTGCGTAAATGTATTATTTGTGAAATTGTTACCTGCCCGGACACTAAGTCCATCCCTCTGATTTTCCACTTGAGGGTGGTAGCTAGCCAGGCCGGGCATTCCCAAAATACCCTTCAACCATGCTATAACGACTGCAATCCTAAGACAACAACCGGGACCGATGACTTAAATTGCCCTCCGAAGCACGAAAACACTGAAAAGAAAAGCAGAAAGCAACGGTCACCCATCCAAGTCATGACCGCGGTGGGCGTTGCTTAACCCAGCTGATCAGTTAAGAATGGCTAAGAAAACTTCGCTATAGCGCTTCAGTACATACTCTGAAGTTGTTTTAATAATTCGAAAGTGTTCAGAAATAAAACTTTTAATTTCTCGTTTTGGTACACAGGGTACGAAACGATATTTAAATATTCTTGTTCTCTGATTAGCACAAAAAAAATAACATTGGTTTCTCAATCACATCGTCGTATTTTATACAAGTTTTTAACCAAATTGAATCCTTAATTATACAGCAACACTATCTCTGTGGTCGTCTGTATCGGCTGTCGATCAGACGGATGTAGTTTCGTGGCCTTGAGTTTCATAGCATGGTAGTAAAGCACGATATTCAATACCTGAAGATGCTGTTGAAGCGTAACGTAAAGAAAATCCTTCTGTCTGGGCTTCGCGTCGGCTTGAAATTCGGCGGACGTATCATGAAATATTTATAATTTTTACTATTTAATATGAATTTTCTAAATAACACACATCTCTAATTTTTTAATTCTTTCCTTTTTTCAGCGTTGGAATTCGGTATTTGAAGTTCTTTTTTTGAAATACATAACTAAATATATACAAAATCACATCAAATTTCCCCGTCAAGTTTTTCTGCTTATTCGCCATATTAATTTGTTCCAATTCCAGCCGTTATTATCTTCTATTGTTGGTGCTAATCAACTTCCTTTCCCTGTGTAATTGAGGAAGCCTAACGAGCACATTTTGGAAGTCCGTGAAGTTAATTAAACAATTTCTATCTACGTGGGCGTTTTTGGTTTTATTTTGCATAATTAAGTAATTCAAATCGTCGTTGTTTCTAGTTTTGTTAATCATCAATAATTGGACGGTTATTATTGTTCAGATTTTGTTTTAAGAGGAAAGTTGTTAGATTATATAAAAATTAACTATATATTATATAGTCATTATACGCATGTGTAATATATATATTTTAATTTATTTCATCAACAACTTGATTTCATAAAAAATATCTCTTTTAGAAGATATCTGTTATGTCTACAATATAATATTGCTGAACTTTTTTTTTAAATTGATTATTTCCTGCTATAGGCAGTTAGTATTTAAACTTCATCGTAGTAATCTATTATTATTCAGTTACATAATATGCATTGGTAAAAAGTTGATTTTCATGCCTAGATACAAAATAACTTAATTTTGAATAAAGTGTTTTGAGTTTTTGTTCTCATTTCAAATCTAGATTACCTACGTAAAAGGTTGTTAACGACAGTTGAAAATAGAAAGATACATTATATACGGACAGGGAAAGACTGTAATTAGCCAGTAATTCTAGGTTAGTCTGAACAACATTTTCGACCACATCATCACTTACCATCAGGTGAGATAGAGGTCAAAGGATAACCTAATAGGCATAAAAAAATTAACGTAAAAATCTTAGTTGTTTTATCACTCTGACTTTAAGCTTTTGTACTTAATATCGGATTTTATTGTGGTCTATATATTGTAAATTCTGATATCAGAGTTTATTCAAGAGCAATACTCAGAAAAAAACACGCCTTCTTTCGTTTTTTATCCAATTACTTACTTAGGTGAAACTACGTCCTAGGAGACAGAATGCAATTGAACTAAATAAACACTGTCTGCGAAAACTACGGGGCCAAATAAATAAAAGCAGAAACCTGGGAGAGGTTAATCACGAATTCAAATCAAGCGAACTTTCTCTAGTGCTTTTTTACCATTCGGAATTACTTTCCTACTGAATTTGTAGCTGGTCATCATAATACTAGGTGATACCCATAATATCATTATCTTATTTGAAGATCGCAATCATCAATTATGAACCGAACAGGTATGTGTATCACTATATACACTCGAATTCAACAGACATTTAAAAAAAGTAATTGTTATTGTGTTCGGTTTTATCACTTACATTTAAATAATGCAGTCAAAATTTTACAGATGCCAAAACCTATCCGTAATTTAGAATTGTTATTTGTTTAAGAATCAATAGTCTCAAATAAAATAAATTAATGAAAGTTATATATCCCCGTGCGCTATAGTGGGTTACGTACTTTTTACCTGTTTTTACTATCAAAGAAGGGTTTTTTGCAATAGTCTAAATCTTACACAAAATTGAGATCCTCGATTTCTGAGCTACTTTGCTATAGCAAAGACACTAGGTTGAAACTGATACGTTATACTTTTTTCTAAGCACAGTATCCTTTTCAAATAGCAAGTTTTCAAACTGAAACTGCACTGAATTCTTGAATTCTACACTGTTCCGGAGCTAAGATGCTACATACATACAGACAGAAAGACACATCAAATAAATATCTCGTTTTCATCGGCGCACAGTTGGAATGGAACAGTTTTTTATTTTAAAATTGCCAACGCTAACCTTTTGTCCTTCGGACCTCTACGTCGTCGTCGCCCGTCGGTTTCCCAGTTTATTGCCATTCTTAAAAACTAAACATTTTGCAAAGCTTTTAAATATTAATACCATAACTGGCATAGCGCTAGTTTGTTATTCTTATGTTTTAATTTAGAGTTCTTACTTAATCAGTGTGGAGCTTTGTTTACTTAAGTACTTTTGAAGGTCCCTTATTTGTAGCGAATGAAAATTTTAATTTAACTTCACGAAAGCTTTATATAAAAAGTAGAAACCTGTTGTAGAATATAAAGTTCATATTGAAATATTTTTTAAGTACGATTAACATTATAGAAGATTTTCAAAAAGTTAGGGTTTTCATACGGATGAAAACTTCGATAATGTAACCCAAAGTCCAAAAAAAAATTCCACAAAAAATCGTTATATCGCGTACATTGGGGAAATTATTGAAAAATGATGTATCACAATTTATGTACATCAATATCTATTTAAAAAAAACACTTTACTATAAGACTAACTAAGACAGTTATGTCACAATACATTTTTGTTAAACACCTGTGCGAAGCCGGGGTGGACCGCTAGTATCGATATAAAATTTTAGATATGTACCTACTATTAATAATAATAATAATAAATAATAAATAAGTTTATTGACCATTTTTTGGAATTTACATACATATTGGATATAGTTTGTAGTAAAATGCACTTAAAACGAGTATGCAAGTTGTAAAAACTATCTAATTGGATCGTTGATGCCTGTTGTAGTTATAAACTGTGTTACAGTCATCAGCGCCCTCCGACTGGAAATGACCTAAGTAAATAATTTAAATTGTATGTTCAATTAGATTTATATAAACATAAATAAACTATATAATATATGATCATAAAATGAATTACAAATTTTTAAATAATATTGCGCATACTAAGTAAATTGGGTGTGTAAGTGTGAATGGTGAATGTGAGTGTTATGAAAGTGATATGAGGGTGTGTGTGTTGTAAGAGATTTCATGTTTATTGTAGATGTCCTTGCGTGTGTTACGATTTCCAGTATTTTCTACTATGTGCCAAGATTTTAAAAGAAGACATTTTAACTTCCTAATTTCGCCCAACTGCTCAAGGGGGGATTGGCGGGCTAGCAACACTTTTTGTTCAGACGTGGGGTGGTAAAATCGATTTTATAATATTGGTATGAAGAAATAAGTATCTTCATTATAATATATATAAATATTTTAACAAGAATGAAGTGTTTTATTTCATGTGTTACTAAATATAGTCTGATCATCTTTTTATATTATACTGAATTTGTTCTTTATGTAGTAACTAGTTAGTTAACGATAAAGACATTTCTCAAAAACATCGATAAAGAGATATATTTTATTAGTATAGAAGGTACTTACTTATTCTTTCACTTTAGTATATATGTATACGAGCAGGTACTATTTACTGATCAAGCATAAATCTACTTTCGTTTCTCGCTTCACTGCTTCACTGCTTATTGGGAATTGGTCACAAAAACAACGCTAATTATAGCTTCTTATTAACATCCATGTTGAACATGTCCATTGTAGGGGTTACATTTGCTATTTGATTTGTAACTAGCTCCCGCCCGCTGCCCGCATGTAGTTTGTTCATATAGCGGTATCTTAGTAAAACGGAATAAAAAGTAGATAGTTTATGTCAAAATAATAATTATATTATATTATACGCCGGCTAAGTGGGAGATTGATATTGGTAGAGGATTCTCCGGCTCGAGGGACAGATCATTTATAGGTGCAAATACAGCTGTTGGTTCGATATCGGTCTATTTAGTAATTTTTTACATTGATTGAAAATCTGTTGCTTTATTATATTTTTGTTTAAACTGTGGGTAGAAAGTGGAAAACCTCAGCGGTTCAAATATTTTTTGAGGGCTTGAGTGACAAAACAACTATCAGCGACCAATTTATTATCCTTAAATCATTAAATTGCGTAATCATAGGATCTTTTGTGCCCGGAGAATCCTTTACTAAACCTACAGAAAGTCTTTAGCTATGTATAAACACTGAGGATATAGATATGGCAAATTATAATAATAAGTCATATGAGTATACATTTTGAAGCGCTCGTAGCGCAGTTCGCTTAGCCGTTCTTAATCGATCAACTAAGTTAAGCAACGTCAGTCAGGAGTTGGACGGTGGGCGGGTCTGGGTTTATTCATTAATAGTTGCTTTGCCTAGCTTGCATGCCTTGTGCTGCTTGTTTTGGATAAACTCAGGCCTTCCTTACTCATCCCGGATGGGTAAGGAGGCAACGGTCTTAGGGGAGAGCGCAAGTCGTGATGATCTCTAAGGCAAGTCTGACGGTTACCTTCTCGTGGTGCTGCCTGTTATTGGTTTATTTCCTTCCGAAATAAACGCAACAGAACACCGTCAGGCGCCGCGTGTATTGTTATCTATATGTGCATGTATATGTATATATTGTTTCTGTATATATTTGTATTATATGTGTATATTATGTAGTTCACAGGGCTATTTAACCCCTTATTAGTAACCAAATTGAAAATGCTCGGTACAGACCGGGGCCGTAGTTAACTGTCTGTCATCTGTATTATACGTGCTAAGGTGCTTAGCACCTCTTTAAGACAGATGACAGAATAGACTTACGGTGTATAAATTGTAGTTTTAAGGCAAGGCTACAGATAATTTGTCATGTTTATGAGTAGATGAAAAACAGTTTGGCGGTGTGTGTGTTAAAATAGGGACCCCTCTAACTGGCAAACACCAGCGCCTACTACTGTCAAACATATTGTTACATAATCGAAAATAACCGCTGTCTTTTATTTGGTAGTGACCCCTGTTCCGATAACTCACGTTATTGGAGGCGGGGACAAACTGGCTGGACTAGTTCCAAAACCCCGATGATAAGTGTATCCTTAGACTTCGGGAAAATACCTCCAAGGTATTGTCAGTCTTCTGAACTCTAAACTTCCGGAGGCTTGAGTAGAAAGATTGAAGCCTGTCCAATCCCCAAAAACTATTGCTTATGGTCACAATTGATAATTATATGATATAATTATTCCAAATGCCGAAATCTGTGACAATGTCTGGGAAAGTTAATAGAGACCGGAAAGGGAAATTTACTAAAGGCCCTTCTCAGGGCCATGCCGATGAGTCTGCATCGGCATCGGATGCGAGCCGCGCACCATCTGCGGCTAGCGTGTTTGTTCGGCCGGACGATTTTTCGGACTCCGACGTAGAGTCCGTCACGTTTGAGTCGGATGCCTCGACGGCGACAGCGGAAGGTCGCCAGCAGGCACAGAAGCGGGCCTACTTGAGGGCTGGGTCTTGCTCGTCAGACTCCACGACGAGCAAGCCCAAAAAGACTAGGGCTAAAAAGCTTCCCACAGTTGTTGCTGACACCCACGACGTGGGGCTTGCAGATGCCCAACGCCAGCTCAACCTGGCTAAGCGGGCACAGGTCCAGATGGACCTTGAAGAGAAGGTCGCCGCGAAGGAGCAGCAGGCTCGCACCGCGCGGGCCAAGTCCAGGTACGGTGCGTCCACCGTCCTCTACTCGGACCACTCCCTTGCCGAGCTGGAGCGCATGGCGCAGGAGGATGAGGGGGAGATCGTGGAAGTCGCCTCAAAGTCTTCAAACCTCAAAGGGACTTTCCAAAAGTCCCTGAAATGCAGGGCCGCGAGTATGCGCGGAATCATTCGGGAGCTAGCTCTACGCACCGCAACCGACGAAACGCGGCAACTGCAGGCGAGGGTCGACCGCCTGCAGTCAGAGGTCAGCCAGCTGCACCATAAGCTGGCTGAAGCCACGGCCCGGCCAACTCAGGCTGAGCCAAAACCAGCTACGGAGGGCCCCTCTTCCTCCAACCTTGAGGATGTCATCCGCAAGGTTATCTTGGAGGAAAGGGCGTTTACGAGAGCCTGCTTCGCTGGCATCGAAGACAGGCTCTTGCCGGAGAGTCGCATCCGTCCACCACTTGCGGCGGACAAGAAACAGAGTAAGCCGGGGCCGTCCTCCCAAAAGGAGGATACGAGGCCGAAAAAGCCGGGGCCATCCTCCCAAACCGAGGATGCATTCCTCCCCTCCTCCACTCCCTCCAACCAAACTTGGACGGAGGTGGTTAAAAGGGGAAAGGGCAGGGCCAAGACGAAGGCGGCCGCCCCCCATGCCATCCCCACAGCCGCCGTTCCTTGCCCTTGCCCGTCCCAGGCGACCGGTAAGGGAAAGGGGAAGGGGAAAAAGTCAGCCCCGAAGCCCCTCTCCGCTGCTCCGGCAGCCAAAAGGGCCCCCGCTGGTCTGGGGAAACCTAAGCCCCTGGTTCCCCCTAAAACCGCAGCCGTTGTGGTGTCGCTCACCGTGGAGGCTGCGGATCGAGGCGAGACCTATGAGTCCGTACTCAAGCGGGCTCGTGCCAACGCCGACCCGACCCAACTGGGGATCGGACCGATCACGTGCCGTCGGACCCAAGCCGGGGCTCGAATTTTCGAGTTCCCGGGGGCTCAGGGCGGTGCCAACGCGGACCTCTTCGCCTCCAAACTGAAGGAGGTCATCGCGGACGCGGCTAAGGTGGTCAGGCCTGTTAAGTTGGCGACCTTGGAGGTGACCAATCTGGACGATTCGGTCACCAAAGAGGAGGTTATAGCGGCGGTTGCAGCAATGGGGGGTTGCGACGTCGCAGCAGTGCAGGGCAGGGGGGGCATCCGGCCTGGCCGGGGTGGTATGGGTACCATCCGCCTCGAGTGCCCAGTCACGGCGGCCAAAGCCGTCCTCGCCAAAGGACGGCTTACAGTGGGCTTCAGCTCCTGCGGCGTCCGAGCACTTGAAGATCAGCCTCTGCGCTGCTTCAGGTGCTTCGGAATCGGACACACCCGGGCCCTTTGCCCGTCCGAGGTGGACAGGGCGGACATCTGCTACCGCTGCGGCAAAGAGGGGCACAAGTCCGCCTCCTGCACGGCCACCACGCCGCGCTGCGCAGTGTGTGCCGCCAGCGGTCGCCCGGCGGGCCATGTCATGAAGGGGAGGAACTGCAATCCTCCCCCCAAGAAGGGCAAAGTGCAGGCGCCGACCCAGCCTGCCTTGGCTACCGCCGTCCCTGAAAAGGGAACTCCGGCGGCCGATGAGGGAGGTGCGATGTCCAATTGATGGATAGGGTCGAGCATCGTATCCTCCAGGCGAACACCAACCACTGCAAAGCAGCCCAGGACCTGCTGATGCAGTCCATGGCTGAGTGGTTGGTGGACGTGGCGGTGGTTGCTGAGCCATACTCGATCCCTGGCCGTTGGCTGGGTGATCGGGATGGCTTGGTGGCAATGGTGTCGCGGTCTTCCACAGACTCCCCTCCCCTCTCGCTCTTAGAGAGGGGACCGGGATATGTGGCCGCCGCGTGGGGGGATATAGCTTTCGTGGGCGTGTATTTCTCCCCAAACCGCCCTCTGTCGGATTTCGAGAATTTTCTCGAAATCCTGACCGCAGTCGTCGGTAGGGCGGCGCCGCGCCAGGTCGCCGTTTTGGGCGACCTTAACGCCAAGTCGGTGGTCTGGGGTAACCCGGCAGCCACTTGTAACGTCCGGGGTCGTGCAGTGGAATACTGGGCGGCCTCGTCCGGTGTGTCCCTCCTCAACAGAGGCACGGTCCAGACGTGTGTGCGGCAGCGGGGAGGGTCAGTGGTGGACGTCTCGTTCGCCACCCCCGTTCTAGCCGCCCGCGTCATGAACTGGCGGGTGGAGATGGTGGAGACTTTGTCAGACCACCGATACGTGCGGTTTGACATCTCCACCCAGGGCCCCCGGAGGACGGTCCCCTCGGGCCGTTCTCCCTTTCCACGGTGGGCTCTCACCCGCCTGGATCGTGAAGCAGCAATGGAGGCGGCATTCGTCCAGGACTGGCTCGCTCCCCCTCTCGAGGTCCTGGACGTGGACTCCGCAGCGGCCGAAATCAGGAAGTCCCTGACCGAGGTGTGCAACGCCAGCATGCCTCGGTCTCGCCGCCCACCTCCCCGTCGCGCCGTTTATTGGTGGTCGGAGGAGTTAGCGGGGCTCCGAGCAGCCTGTGTGGCAGCAAGGAGGGCCTACACGCGGAGTCGACGGCGCAGCCACCGGGATGAGGCCAGCGAGGACCTCCTTTACGCTGCGTACGTTGAGGCGAGGAGGGTCCTCAAATCGGCCATTGGCGCCGCCGATGACGCGGCGAAAGCCGAATTGCTGGAGGGTCTCGACAGGGACCCGTATGGGAGACCATACAAGGCGGCGCGGAACAAACTGCGCCCCTCTGGTCCCCCGCTGACGGAGTCTCTCGAGCCGGCATTGCTGGATGGGGTGGTCCGGTCCCTGTTTCCGAACGGGTCCAACTTCGCCCCACCAGTGATGGATCCCCCGCAGGGGGCGGCCCCACTGGAGGGGGAGGAAGAGGAGGCTTCTCCGGTGACGGGGACGGAGTTTAAAGGGGAGATTCTCCGACTCCGCGCGAAGAGGACGGCCCCTGGGCCGGATGGCGTCCCCGCACGGGTGGTGGCCATCGCCGCCTTCCAAATGGGCGAGAGGTTTCGGGACCTATTCAGCACGTGTTTCACGTCTGGAAGGTTTCCGAAGCCTTGGAAGGAGGGGCAGTTGTGCCTCCTCCGGAAGGAGGGACGCCCGGCGGACTCCCCCTCGGCATACCGACCCATCGTTTTGCTGGATGAGGTCGGTAAAATGTTCGAGGGGATCATCGCCAACAGGCTTAAGGGCCACCTGCGGGGGGTCGGGCCGGACTTGTCGGACCCCCAATTCGGCTTTCGAAGGGGGCGTTCGACCGTGGACGCGTTGGCCCGACTCAAGGGCCAGGTGCGGGAGGCGACGGAGGCAGGGGACGGGGTTTTGGCTGTGTCGTTTGACATAGCCAATGCCTTCAACTCCGTCCCCCATTCGACAATCTTGGAGGCACTCCGCTATCACGGAGTGCCTCGGTACCTGCGGTGTCTCCTGGCCGAGCTGTCCTCCTTGTAGATCGCTCGGGCCAGCTCCGTCGGTATGATGTGGGGTCTGGTGTTCCACAGGGGTCTGTCCTGGGACCGCTCCTGTGGAGCATCGGATTCGACTGGCTCCTGCGGGGAAGTCTCCTCCGTGGCACGAGTGTCATCTGCTATGCGGATGACACTCTTCTCGCCGCCCGGGGGGGAGACTTTAGAGAGGCGGCGAGTCTGGCCTCGGCCGGCGGATCCCTAGTCGCGGGAAGGATCCGCCGACTTGGATTGAGGGTGGCGTTGGAGAAGACCGAGGCCGTGTTTTTCCACGGGCCTCGGCAGCGCATTCCCCCTGACACCCACATTGTCGTGGAGGGTGTCAGGATCGAGGTGAAGGCCCAGATGAAATATCTGGGCCTAGTCCTCGACAGCAGGTGGCGCTTCGGCCCGCACTTCAGCGGGCTGTCGACGCGCCTGCTTAAGGTTGCGGGCGCCCTCTCGTGGCTCCTTCCAAATGTGGGGGGGCCAAGGGCACGATGCCGGCGCTTGTACGCCGGCATCTTGAAGAGCATGGCCCTATACGGGGCCCCAATCTGGGCGGACTCCCTCCAAAGGAGGGAGAACGCCACCTCACTCCGCAGGCCCCAAAGGGCCATTGCACTGCGGGTGGCGAGGGCCTACCGATCGGTGGGTTTCGCGGCGGCGTGCGCTCTGGCTGGCACCCCTCCTTGGGAGCTCGAGGCGGGAGTGCTCGCCAGAGTGTACGAGTGGACGGCGGGGCGCAAAGCCCGCGGGGAACACCCCGCCTTGGAGGAGCGAGAGGCCGTCCGGCGTGAGGCGAGGGACGCTGTCGTCCATCATTGGATGGAGGACCTCGCCGCCGCCACTTTTGGGCGCCGTACACTCGATGCGCTTGGGCCAGTCCTGCAGGATTGGTTGGGCCGGCCCCATGGCTTCCTCTCGTTCCGTCTGGTGCAGGTGTTGACCGGGCATGGGTGCTTCGGCTCATACCTGCACCGGATCGGAAGGGAGGAGGCAGCAGCGTGCCACCATTGTCCCGCGGTGGAAGACACGGCGCAGCACACACTAGAGGTGTGTGCGTCGTGGACCGAGCTGCGCCGCAGCTTGGTTAATGTTATCGGGCCGGACCTCTCGCTTCCCAGCGTGGTCAATGCCATGTTGGGGAGCGAGGAGGCCTGGGCAGCGGTCGCCTCCTTTTGTGAAGACGTGATATCGCAAAAGGAGGTGGCAGAGCGCGCAAGGGAGGAAGACCCCCTTGCTGCGCCACTGCGCAGACGTCGAAGGGGCGGGAGAAGGCGATTGAACAATCACCTTCCCCCTCCCGGTGGTGAGTAGCGAGAGACAGGCGCGGGGGCGTCTTCTCTCGCATTGCACATGCTCACCACCTCCGTCGGGCGGGAATGGCCACGCATTCCTGGTCATTCCCGAGCCCCTCCCGTAGGGAGGGGCATGTAGGCCCCGCTGTAAAGCGGGCGGTCGTCGGCGGAGGACTGGACGTAAAGGCTCTGCCAGTCTCCCAGTCCTCCTCCATACAGACGATGCTGGAATGCCGCTGGGTCGTTTAGTGGGTATACCGGTCTTCTACCGGGGAGTCCCACATAACCCCCCCATCCCCCATGGGGGGGTATGCGTAACGCATTTTTCCCAGCGAAAAAAAAAAAAAAAAAAAAGGAGTTGGACGGTGACTGTTAGTGACATTACTACTGAGCGCTTCTGTGCTTTGGAGGGCACGTTAAGCCATCGGTCCCAGTTGTTGTCTTACGATGGCAGTCGTTACAACGTGGTGGTAGGGCATTTTGTGCATGCCCGCCTGGCTAGCTACCCTGAAGTAAAAAATCTGTCACCAAGCACCTAACGGTGTGTTCCGACAGCTGTCCTTGAGAGCCAGCAATTCTAGGCTAGCCTGAACAACATCTTCGACCACATCATCACTATAACCATCAGGTGAGATAGTTGTCAAAGGTAAGCCTATCAGCTATATTACTTTAACAGCCGGATCGTCCACTGCCGAACATAGCCTCCCCTATTAAGGGGGTATTTGCCATAATCCCGACGCTTGGCAGGCGTCTTGGGGATCGCAGTTTAAGTTCGCAGTTCTTTAGAAGGCGCTGCTGCCCACCTTCCAGTGTTTTTCCCTTAGCCGCCTATTACGACACCCACAGAATGATATGGGGAGGTGCAATTCTTACCCGGCACCTCACGGGGCCATATAAAAAAACATAATCACACTATCGTCTCTGTATTTTATCTGTCACTTTATTTAGTAGGTAAATCAAGTGTTGTTTTATTGAACCACAGAATTTTCCCTACATTAGAGAGCATGAATACACAAAACATTATATTATTTACTTAGATTAAGTTAAAAAGGATTAAAATCATTACGGCGCAGCCGTTCAATTATAATTACCAAAACAGTTTCTGTTTAAAGCTGCGCTCGAAATAACGCGATTATGTTAACGAACGAAGTGAATAAATGTTTGCAATTACGCGTATGTTTACATGTGATCGTAATTAAAACATTAATCAGGCAATAATCTTTTAATAATTACGAATGAATGTGTGCCTACATTAGCTGGAGATAGGTCACTAAAATAACTTATTCTCATCTGTTCCTATACTGTGACCAGTAGGTATACGTACTCGTATACGATTGTAGGTGAGTAATTATAATATGGACTTTCCTTTGGATAAAAACTGAGCCTGTACACAATCGGCCCTGTTGGGTACAGCCCCAGGGAGTTTGTAGCAAATCCTATGAAATGAAAGCAATTACGAGTATTATTTTCATTTCATAGTGAAGTCGGACTTATATTCATTTAAAAGTAATAAATTTATTGTACGAATTGCAATCTAACGGCGCAAAGTTGTTAACTGATTTAGGGGCTTTAAGCATTCGGACTGTGTGTGGGCTGTGTGCCTGAAATGGCCTTTAGGTTCCCTAAATGCTTTAATTTTGTTGTAGTTAGGTACACTTCGCTCGATCATAAGTGAAACCGTTTCTGTCTGGTCGGTAGCAAACACACTCTCATAAGATAATGTTACAAAATTTCAACCTCTACATTCTATTTTCCACATCAAAATTTCCCGGTCCAGATTTCTGCTTACTTGGCATATTTAATTCGTTCCTATTCCAGTCGTTATTATCTTCCATTGTTGGTACTAATCAACTTCCTTCCCTGTGTAATTGAGGAAGCCTAACGAGCACATTTTCCATGTCCGTGAAGTTAATTAAACAATTTCTATCTACGTGGGGGTGTTTGGTTCTATTTTGCCTAATTTATTATATAACATCGTTATTATTTCTACTTGTATTAATCATCAACATTGGACTGTTATTCTTGTTCACATTTTTTTTTAAAGATGAAAATTGTTAGATAACATAACTATGTTTGGCTCAAAACGTTTTGGTCGTAGACTGTAAGTTTTTGATGTTATGGTTATAAATAAATAAATAAACAACGACAAAGTCATGCCACCGTATGGCAAATTTGAAGGGAGTGACTTCTCGGTATCTCAAATTGATTTACTATAAAAGAGTGCATCACAATATGCTCATTTTATCAATATTGGTGCTGCCCTAATGACGAAAACATTGTTTGATCAAAATCGTCAAAAAATTAACTGAATGTCCCATTTTCATGTCAAAATATGTGGTCAGCTCGGTAGATACTATTATTTCTTTGCGATTGTTTAATTCCCTTAGTCCTAGGAGACCGAATGTGGTGTCCACGGGTTCATCTTGCAAAGGTGGAGGACTCCATACATTGGCATACATAATTTTGAAGCGCTCGTAGCGAAATTTGCTTAGCCATTCTGAATCGATCAGCAAAGTTAAGCAACGTCCGCCTCGGTCAGGAGTTGGATGCGTGACCGCTGGTGACATTACTACTGAGCGCTTCTTTGCTTCGGAGGGCACGTTAAGCCGTCGGTCCCGGTTGCTGTCTTAGGATGGCAGTCGTTATAGCATGGTGGTAGGGCACTTTGCGAATGCCCGCCTGGCTAGCTACCACCCTCAAGTTGAAAATCTGTCGCCAAGCACCTAACGGTGTGTTCCGGCAGCCATCCTTGAGAGCCAGTAATACTAAGTAAGCCTGAACAACATCTTCGACCACATCATCACTTACCATCAGGTGAGATAGTTGTCAAAGGTTAACCTATCAGGCATAAAAAAAAACAGTTCATTTTTATTCGAAAAAGTGGAAAAAGCTTCGTGTATCTGTGGATATATTCCTTACAGGTCAGAAGGTGTTACTACAAATTACGAGTAGTAAGACTCTGCAAAATTCTCCGAGAGGTCTCTGCCCCCGATCTCAATGACAAGATGTGTTGTCTGTATGTACCTGTAAACTACCTTCGGGGCTGAAAACACGTGCTCTTTGCTCACCCATCATGGACAACTGTCGCCCACGCAAATTCTCCAATACCACGAAACTTCACTGCACTCAATGCATGCAACTTCTTGATGTCAGGCCTGAGTGGGATTTTTTGCTGATGAATGGAGATTCTGTCTAAATTTTAGCGTCTAGTGAGACGAACTCATGATCAATTTAACTGTGTTTATACTAATTTCAATTTACAAATATATACTTATATTTTCTATTATACTACTTTTTACATGATGACGACTGTACATGTATGTTGTAGCTGCTTTGTTACATATTATGATTTGACCTTGCCCGTGGTCTTATTTTCATTTGACTACATTATACCTATATTAATCATGTGTTATTGTAATTTTCTAATTGGCGTCATTAAACAGATATACATTTTTGAAAAAAAAATTTGCTTTCCAGCAGTGGTAAGTAGAAGCGGTACCGTTGAGTGCTAACGATTTTATGAGCGAAACTTTTTCACCTGAGAACTGGAAAATGTTGGAAACACGGAGAAACTCGGAAACTGTGGTTTTTTAACATACTTATCGTCGGAGATTTTACAAAAGTTCGGCGATAGGTGCCAAAAGTCACCTAACAACCGAGAGAAGAAGAAGTTATGATAAAATAAAATAAAAATGCATTTTTTTATGTCATTGTGACGGTACAAGCTCGAGGCCCACCTGATGTTAAGCGGACTAACCTCTGCCTATAACAGATGCATTTCGTCACAATTGCACTGCGCCCATCACCCTGAGACTGACCTGCTGCTGTGTGGCAGTCCATAGCCCATGCCACTGAGCCATCACTGCTTCCAAATGAGTGAAAATTTTATTGATAGTATTATTATTATAATAAAGCATATCTGGCCCAACTATCAATTACAAGTCCAAAATGTTAACTTGCGCAACAATATTAACAATATTAATTTCAATCGAATTCCAGATGCTTGAATTTTTCAATAAACTTATCTATGTAGACTTTTGATCTTTAAAATTGGCTAGTTTTAGCGATTACTCGCATTTCCTTAGTATTAGGAAGTCCAATCTGGCGTCTGCGTTTTTGCAAAGATGGGTACCGATACAATTTCCGAAAAAAAAGCAACACAGAAATCCATCCCTATGAAATGCTATAGAAAACTTCTCAATTATTTTACCTCTCCACTCCCTTTGGATACCATTTGGATAATTTTTTCGCAACATCTTATGTAAAATGAAGTCTGTAGTGTGCCTCTCAAATTAGATTGAAATCTGTTTATAAATAACGCTACAGCAAACTTACCCTCCTCAAAATTACTCTCCCCTATTTTCCCGCAAATCAAAAATCACGATTGACTGAAAAATTTAAATCGTACTTTTACGTAAGATAAATCGGTTTCAAAATTGTTCAAATGTGTGTAGATAAACTTGTGTGCCAAATGAAAACTACGACCTGCAGGCGAGAACAGACCGAGAGAGACTGACGAATGGGCACAAACATATTTAGCCTAATCTCTAAACAGACGTTTCGCTCACTTCGTTCCCTTGGTCAATTAATAAGTGTAAACGAGTATAATACAATATTTATAAATAATATTGTTTTATACTCGTTTATAAACAACTGAAATATTAAATAAATCCCCATGTAAATAAATTTCAACAATGAAACTACACTTCCATTAACTTATGAATAATATAGAAAACAGAAATATGTACGACCCTTAATACTTGTGTACTAACAGTGAAATTAGAACTGAAATTAAAATAATGGCCCTTTGATATTGATAAAGAAATTTGTCATAGAAAATTAGAGGCCTAATATTGCATTTTTGCGGTAACGCTAGCGGGAGATTGGTATTGATTGAGAATGCCTCGGCTCGAGGGTCGAATCATTCGTACCTTCGAATCCCGCTCTTGGTTCAAATTAGTTCGTCCATTTGTTCTTTTTACTTTGATTGAAAATGTAATGTGTTTTATTACATACTTGTTAAAACTGTGGGTTTAAAGTGGAAAACCCCCTTGGAAGTTCAAATATTTTTGTGGGCTTGTGTGACAATTCAACTACCAGATAACCCTGGATCGTACGATCGTATGTGACAAATAATAATACAGTAAATCTTTAGCAGTATAAACACTGGGGATATGAATATGGTAAATTATAAAAATAAGTTATATTAGTATAGTCACGCTTTCATCTCTGTATTAATCTTCCACTCTACTTACCTACTTAGTAAATTTAAGGATTTTTTATTCTTCGTTTACTTTAGTTTTCCCTATATTAGGGGAAATTAGATACACTAAACATATCCTGTAGTAATTACGACTGTTCGATAATAATTACCAAAACAAAGATTTTGTTTAAAGCTGCGCTTGAAATAATGTGATTATGTTAACGAGTGAAGTATAAAAGTGTTTGCAATATGTTACTCGTATGGTTACATGTGATTGTAATTGATACATTTATCAGGCAATGATTATTAAAGATTACAAATTAAAACAAACTAATTGCTTTAGCTGGAGGTTGTTCAATAAAATTACTTACACTCATAGTTAGGATGGCCCTTACTTAGTGTGGGATGCTACATGCGTGGACACTTTAGTCACGGTAATGTTATCTACTTTAGTGCCGTCACATCTTTCTGAATCGAACATATCGAAATTTTTTTAAAGAAAGGATGACCTGTAACGCATAATACGCGCACTATCTGCGATGTTAGGACACGTATTTGAAAGATCTTTCCGTGCTAACTCGTAAAAGGGCCGATCCCTCTGATTCTGGAATGTTAAAATTTTTGGGAATTCAGTATTTGGACAAGCCAGTTTCCATGTGTTTTTAGCCAGATATGCTACATCAAAAGAGCCTAAAGATGTTGCAAGATTTTTTTGCTACTAATTTGTGTGTACTGTGTACAGAAGACAAAAAGCTTGTAATGCCATACTACACATTTTGCGTAGCCCTATGCATATAGGAGATGCCTATAGAAGTGACGTCACAGACAGCATAAAGTCAGTGTGCGTACGTTCAATTTTAATTCCGTAAAAATATATAATCACTTTTGTTATCTTCGAAAGTATTGTCAAAGTGTTGTAGTACCCCCAAAGTAAGTATATGTGTGAGGGTTGTGATCGTGTGAGTGCACGGGTTAGTGCTTCATTACGTGATATCTAGTTTAGTGATAACAAAATAACTTTTTTTTTGAAGTACAAAAACAAAGTACAAAGGGTAGTTTACAACCCATAATCGTGATCTTGCACCCAAGACTATATTTTAACGCATCGTTTAATAAGTTGTGTAAGCTGAAAACAATCTCACGGTGTTTCCACAGCTTTTTGAATTTGTTCTTTGACAAATGGTGACAAAGATTCGTCAAGATTCGGCGAACCCAAAAGACGGAGCGAACTTTTTTCTACTAATTTTATATTAGGCGCAAGTAAGTTGAATTTTTCAATAATCGATACTTTAGCCGAGCATGTATAATAAACACAAAGTTCACAATTGTAAAAAATTTGCTCAAGGCTGTCACCTTCCTGAATGGTGAACAAATATTACTTAATTTACTACTAGCGCCATCTAACCATTTATCTACCATTAGGAGCAGAATAGAATATCTATCCGTTCTCAAAGAGATCTCAATACAATTGTGAACACCTTGCTCGCTGAAGTAGTACATCAATGATCCGAGAGAGGTCGCCTATTCTTAAACCAAAAATCTGGTGATGTGTTGCAATAAGTAAAATAATATTTTCATATTAAGTATATCTTGCTAAATAAATAATAATAATATCTTAAAATAAATAACGAATTTTAATAGGTCTAAATTACAATAAAATAACTATAGGTCCATATATAGTAACTGACAGAACTGGCTTGTTACAGCTGTCAAGTGTCAACATGGCCACCGTTATAGTTTTTACTTCCGATTTTCTAATGCAGAAGCACGTTGTAATTTTAAATTAGTAAAATAAAAGTGAGGCCATTGGTGGATTCAATTCTAAACGGTCTAGTCACCACTAGCATTACCATATTTGGTAATGGATTACGGAGCAAACTTCCGGGGGTTGAGTGGCTAGGCGCCAAAACGGCAAACTAGCTTCACTTTACATGAGACCTCCAAAAGATAAACTTAACTGAGATCTTTACAATTTGTTGAGCTCAGACTTTATTATACCAGTTCTAAATAATTTAAACCTCAATCCAAGCTATAAGAAACCCCATTTAACGGGTAAGTGAATATGTGCTTAACCAATAATTACCACAAAACTAACCTCTAACTTGTGTATTTAATTCTTGCTATGTTATCCCATTGTATTTACTGTGTTTCCCTATGTTCTAACCTTGCTAATAGCTATTCGAGCTATAAGCATATAACATCTTGTGTAACCTATCTCTATTTATCTATGTTTTTCTGTATTTTCTTGGTTGCTTCACAACACACAATTTTACTTAAGCCCTTCAGGCATCTGTTGTTGCTGGCGGGTCACATCCTTGAGACCTCTGCGTTCCTAGCCATGCTCAGTAGCAGAGGAACAATGGACCCACCAGCTCAACACCTTCACTGATAGGATTCTGACCTGAGCACATCCTTTCAGGGTTCTTCCAGTACCGGGTTTCCAACTCCAGGCTTCCTGTACCAGGCTTCCACTACCAGGCCCAGTACCTAACGAGGCTGATCCCCTGACTCCGGCCGTCCCCTGAACTCCTGCGCAGACCGCTGCCAAACTCCACGTCTCTACAGCGCCTAGCTGGGACAGCCTACCGGCGCGGCAGTGTTGGAGCTGAGCCACTGCACGGCAGACCTGCTGCTGAGCATTAACTCAGTTGCTAGCGGACCGGAGATAAGTTCTCAAACAAGGAAGCTCGCTATTGCCACACCTGTCTGTAATCCACGACCCTTTTCTCTACCCAATATAATTCTAAATCTTTCCTTCTTGTTTTCTTTTATGCTCCCTTCTACCAACCGTAGGTAGGTAGGTGACAAGGCCTTTAAGATGAAAATCGTCTATAAGTACACTCAAGTCATTCAATACCGTGTTCGTATCGCCTCCTAAGGTTCCGTCATCCATATACCAAACGTTGAGTTTTGATTGAAGACGTTGAATTATTGAGTGGATCGCAAGGCTAAAGATGGCTGGTCCCAGAGGATCGTCCTGTGGACATCCTACGGAAGATAAAATAACGTCATTCTGGTATGTTAATTTTGACGGTTTGCCGTAGCATTCCCAAACAAAAGGCTTTAATTCCGGAATTTTATCTTGCACTTCAGTCAGAAGGGTGACCCTATCTTAACCTAAACAGTTGAATGTATTTTTAACATCCATCTTAAAAGGCAAATCTTCAAAATTTTGATCAAGAAGTGGGCGAAACTAATGTATAGCAGCCTCACATGGTTGTGAGTACATTCAATTCAAACTAAAACGAAGTATTATTAGTTGAAAAAATTATCTAATAAAGCAACCTTTTCTCTCGTCTATCGACCCAGATGAAGTCTCGCGTCAACGACGTTGTCGAAACCCGTAGTGCGCCGGTGTCGCAGGCAGCGTTGCCATGGAAACAAAAAATAGCCGGTTAGAAATTAGCTCAACAAGAAATATCAAAAAGCAATCGTATAAATAAGCTAGAAACTAACTACAGAGGCCCAAACGAGCCCCACAAACAATACCTCCCAAAATTCCACTTGGAACAATACTGTTGATGGACAGTAAATGCATATCTACTGCTTGAAAATATGTTTTATTATTTTTCTGAAATAAAAGTGGTAATTTGCTGACCTGTCACATTGACATCACATCACATTATCTATATTGATATATCTTTAAAATTTTATGGAGTTCATAAGTTCATAACATTGCAATTTTTCAAAGACTATTTGGTTATTTAATGTGAAAAATCTCCATTCTTGAAAGCATCAACTTCAAAGCAATACTCGGAATTTGATACCAAAACACCTCTTAGTATATAATAATATAATAATAATAATAATAATAATAATTTATTTTCTCAGCTAAAGTACAGTACTTAAAGATACATCTATACCATCTTTATGTACATTACATAGGTACTTATTATAGACAAGATAACATTGTTACATAATATAATACTAAGCTATAATGGCTTGAGTTTATTATTCTGTTACAATATTGACCTGCAGAATCTACACTAAGAATACTCTTGTATCGTAGATTCTGCATTCCCTTCAATGTTCAAGTATAATATTAAACATAGCCTAAAAGTTCTAATGAAAATAATATAATAATATAAAAGTTAGCGAGAAATTTAAACAATCAAAGAAAGTTAAATAAAAATTATATAAAAGTAAACTTAAAGTGTAGGGTAAGTGAGTGAGTGTGTGGGTGTGTGTGTGTGTGTGTGTGTGTTTGTGTGTGTGTGTGTGGATGTGCAAGAAGTGATATGGCATGATCATCTTCATACAATTACTTTGAGCAGGTTTTCTGTTTCGTAATAGCTTAATCCTTTTAGCCAACTTGTTAAAATATTTTTTGCTTCTCTGTTATTCAACTTGACTAAACTTTTAAGAACTTTGCTGGTGTTGTTATAGAGATATGGACCGAGAAAACATAAATGTTTATGCGCTAATTTTGTGTTGAACTTTTGTCTAGGAAAAATTTGATCTTTTCTTCTCCTAGTCATGAAATTAGAATTTTTAATTAATGTGACTTGCTTGTGTTGATGAAGTAAAACATTTTGTATGAATAGCTGTCTTACTGTCAATACATCACAATCCTGGTAAAGTTCGGAAGTAGGGTACATAAATGTTCTTGAGGTTGCAACTTTTAAAACCGCTCTTTGTGCACGCTCTAGAATTATCATGTAAGATATGCCCGCTCCACCCCAAGATGTATTGCAGTAAGAGATAACAGATTTGCATAGAGCATTATAAACATTGATAATTAATTTTCGGTCGGCTACTTCCCGCAAGTTTCTAAAAACATATATTAGTTTTCTAACTCTACTACTGAGAGTCTCAATATGAGATTGCCAAGTCATTCTCCTGTCAAGAGTGATTCCCAAATATTTAATGGTCGGAGCATTTTGCAACAATGGACAGCAGCAGGTATTTGTAGCACAGCTAATGTTATGTACCTTAATATTTAGTTCAGGAGTTCTTATCCGGCTATTTGTGAATGAAACAAACTTTGTTTTTTGAATGTTAAGGGAAAGCAAATTTGTTTGTAGCCATTGATTTACTATTTTTAATCCAGCCTCTGCTCGAATCCGAACCTGCTCCCAATCTTTACCAACAAAAATGAGGGCAGTGTCGTCTGCATATGAGAATATTCTTCCATGACTTAAATTAAGATTACACAGTTCATTGACATAGACTAAAAACAGGCTCGGGCCCAACACACTGCCTTGAGGAACTCCGTAAGTTATAGTTTCTTCATTACTTATAATCTCTCCTACCCTAGTCCTCTGGGTTCTTCCCTTCAAGTAATCCTCTATGAGACGCAGAGCATTATCCCTAACACCAACAAATTCTAGTTTCTTGACAAGATTGGGCAGAGAGACAGTGTCGAAGGCTTTTGCCAGATCCAAGAATACACCTATTACCTTATTGCGGCTGTCTAATTCATTTATAATATAATTAGATAATTCTGACACTGCCTGTTCAGCTGATTTGCCCGCTCTGAAGCCATATTGGTTTGGTGACAGAATATTATATTTTTCCAGATATGCCTTCAGACGTTTGTTGATTATCTTTTCTAATATTTTTGAAATGGCTGGTAATATGGAAATTGGTCGATAATTTTCTACACTGTCTCTGCTACCGCTCTTGTAAATAGGGGTAATAATGGAGGTTTTAAAGAGTGAAGGAAATTTTCCAGATGACATGCTTAAGTTGCAGATATAAGTTATAACAGGTACTAATACCTGAGAAGATTGTTTTATTATTTTTATAGAAACACCATCAAATCCAGTTGCACAGTCGTTTTTGAAGTTATTTATTATATCTAGAACCTCTTTTTCATCAGTTTCTATTAATCCCATTGAGTTTATTTGAGCTGGCGGATTAACTATTGCTTTGTATAAATTATGGTGCAAATTATTGTTATCTATGGAACAAGCAAGAGTTCTTCCTACGCTGGAAAAGTAATTATTTACGAAATTAATAGAATCGCAAGGACTGCCCTTTAATTTTAATAGATTTTCGTTAGTACTTCTTTGTTTCTCAGTAAACGTAATTGTTTTAATAGTCTGCCACGTTTTTTTAATATTATTTTTGTTTTTTTCCAGCTGTTCTCTTTGGTAGTTTGTTTTAAGTTTTTTTAGTAAGTTTGTACAAAAGTTTCTGTAGCGGGAGTAAGTTAATTTGAGGGTTTCATTATTAGGCATTTCTTTAAGGCGCGAGTGCATTTTGTCTCTTGTATGAATGCAGCGTAGAATTCCGGGAGTAATCCAGGGCTTAATTATCCGCTGATAGTGTGGAACTTTAAATGTCTTGGTGTTAACTTTAATAATTTCTACTAATTTCTTCATGAAAAAATCCGTAGCTTTATTGACATCAATATACTGAAATATATCACCAAAATCAAGGCATTTTATCTGGTTCTGAATAGAAAGAAAATCAGTTTTTATTACAGATTTTTTTGGAGGAGATGTATTTAATTTATTTGTTTGAATACTTAATAGACCTGGATAGTGGTCTGTCACAGAAGTCTCTAACACAACCGAGATGCATTTATGCTTACTTTTTAGCATTATATGGTCTAAACATCGGTGTCCCCTAGTCACCATTGTATAACAGGCAAGAATACCGTGACTAGCCAACAGTTCTAAATAGGTAGCAGAGTGTTTATCGAGGCTGTCTGGGTGGATACCAATGTTAACGTCACCTATTACTGCGATAGTAGAGTATTTTTTATACGAAATCAAAACACTGTCCAATGAACGAACAAAAGAATCAGTTGTGGTAAATGAAGGAGAACGGTATAGTGCAATAATTACGATATTGTGGCTCAATTTGGCTATGAGGCAGTTTGCATCTTCAAAATTAGGCTCTTCAATATGTAGGCTCAGATGAAATTTTGAATAAATTATTATACCACCATTTTGGTTAATGCAATTTTTGGTGTATGCAGACTTATAATTGGTTAGTTCAGGAAAAGGTTTGTCATTTTCTATCCAACATTCTGTTAAAATTATTATGTCACTGTCAAAACCAAGCCTCATTAATAGTAGTTCCAGGCCATTAAAATTCATATTGACGCTTCTAATGTTCAAAGATAGTATATTTATTGATTTATTATTCGTAAAAATTATTTTTTTACAGTCCTCTGGTTGACAGAACTTAGATCGAGCTATAGATAGATCGTCTATCATATGGCACAGGTCATTTTGATGGTTTTTATCCATAATTATACAAATAAATAAGGTAGTTTCCAGAGATTACTGCTCCTAAACTCGTTAATGAGTCGTTCATTATGACTTTTTTGTAATGCTGTGCCCTGATAAAGATGTTATGAGTGAGCTGTGAGATTGATCGTTGAATGTGTATGTGAGTGGATGTTTGTAATGTATTAACACTGAACTGATGCTTTTGAGTGATAAAGCTTGTGTGTGTTGTGTGTTGAGTATATATATATATGGTGAACAAATTGCTATTTATAAATAAATTCATCTGATAAGATAAAGTAATTCGTAAAACTATAAACTGTATAAGGTCACTATTATTACCAGTCAGTTTTTTTGTTTCAAGTTCTCAAGTTGTTCTTCACCAGAGATGACAATCGGGGGCAAGCCTTCCTTTTTTCTTAACAGTATTCTTCCGTTTGAAGACCAGCAAAAATCATAACCACAAGTTTTTGATATATCACGTGCTAGAAAATAAAGCCGCTTCGCTTTCGGCGTCAGAAATTCGGATATAAACACTGGGTTCTTAACACCTTCAATTCCCAACGCATTGGTATTCAATCTATCTGTGGTGTTTGATGAGTTATACTTTTTCACTGCATGCAAAGCCCTGACCTTAAGTAGGTTCGTGGCATAGTCGACAACAATCGGCCTATCTCCAGCGGTTTTGCCTTTAATACGGTATATGTCTTTAATTGCGTACGGGTGGACATCTACTCTCACCTTTGAGTGCAATTTTTCTATGGTGTTCAGTAAGTCCTGCTTGGTCTCGCTTGGCCTAGATGGTACACCCCGTATTTCCAAGCATGTAATTCTAGCATTCCTCTCCAACTCATCAAGTCGGTTTTCTAATTTAATAATCTGCGTATCACTAATTATTTTTTCACTCTCAAGGGCCGAAACTCTTGCATTTACCTCATCGTAGTTTTTTATATAGAATTCTAGAGTTTTTTGCAAATCGGCAGTAGTCTTTTGCATTTCCGTGTTTGTTTTACGCACTTCTTTTACTTCGGACAGAACTTTGGTCAACATCGCCATAATTTCTTCCTGTTTGTCCACATTTTGAACTGGCGATGACGATGGAGATTTATTTGGACGCTGGCGTTTGGCGCGTACAGGGGGTGTTGTTAAAGGGGCGCCTTGTACCGGCGATTGTTTTGTTGGTGTACGATGCATATTTATGAAGTAAAGTACTAGGAGAACAGAATAGCCAAGGAGAATATTTGTGTTGACGTAAATGTTGTATGTATATGGAAAGTTATCGGGTGTTATACCAATGAAAGTACTAGGCTCTCATAAAGTAATTGGTACTGACCGGTGAGATCGGGCGATGATTGGCTGCTTTACAAGTATGGCGACGTGTGCGCAGGTGAAGAATGGGCGGTGCTCTGTTTCTTAAGATGGCGGTGTTGATGTAGGCGGGGCCTAGAGGGCGGGGCTTCTGGTTTTTTAAAATGGTCGCCAACGCACTGCTGATGGATGTGGTCGCTCGTATATCTCTTCAGTACTTATGCACTCCTATTTTTAGTTTTGAATTAAATCGTTGTTAAATTTAATTAATTTTAGAAAATAAACTGACGTGGTATTAGGCACGACTACTCGCTATCGAGGTCCGGAGGGAAGGGGAATATGCAGATAGGTAGTTCAATATATTTGAGGTAGGTTTTATCTATATAGGATAGGTGTGGTCATCCTGGTTTAGCCATTGTACCTAACATGACCACATAGCCCCCTAACACTTTTCTCACCTGATAGGAATAATGGAGGAAAGCGTCCTTTCACGAAGTTTTACTCACACAGAACGCTAAAATGGGTGATCCCGCGATAATTTTTACAGTTACATTCATGACATCATACATAACGCACGTTACTTAGGTAGATACATGACTGAACGTCACGTACATGACCATTATCAAGCTTAGCTCACATTACAGTAAAAGTAATTGTTTGATAATCAAAATTGTATTGAAACTTGTAGAAACACATAAGTTATAAGAATGAAAAATTTAATTGAAAATTTCAAAATACCATCGCAAAAGGATAAGCGAACATTTAATATGTCAAATATAATAACAATCGTTGAGCCATCAATTTTAATGGATTTTTGGTACCAACCAAGAACACCATTTCAATCGAAATAAATTACACCTCTTATTTTTTAAATGCTGCCATCATGTTTAATAATGTTGCCACACAAGAAAATACTGGAAATGTCCAGTGTGGCAGATGTTAGCTTCATGTCATTACACATGCAGTAAAATGTTGGATTGGTTAAAACATAGATAAAGTAGGTACAGGCAAAAAATCTAATGTGCAATTTTCGTGGTTTTACGCATTTAAAACGCTGTTTATAATCAGTACTCAGTGTACTATACTTACTTTACTTACTAATATTATAAATGCGAAAGTAACTCTGTCTGTCTGTCTGTCTGTCTGTTACGCTTTCACGCCAAAACTACTGGACCGATTTGAATCAAATTTGGTATGGAAATAGTTTGAGACCCGGGAAAAAACATAGGATAGTTTTTATCCAACTGCGCAAAAAGAGGTTAATGTTTTTGCGCGATAACCGACATACGCGCGGGCGGAGACGCGCCCGGAAAGCTAGTACGTAATATTATGGAAACATGATAAAATTGTATCAAAATGATTTTTTTTATGTCACTCCGGTAACCATGGTAACGGTACCACAATATAACCATTTTTAGTGAGGACCACTAACCAAGCACCTAACTCTACGTTTCAGTTAGAACAACATAAATGACTGGAAAATTCAAAATACGTGCAATGTTAAATCGAAAAAAGAATACCTCAACATATCAGTGACCTCTTAGCATCTGCAGTGGACGATATCGTCCATTTCCGTTGTTATAATTATCTACGATTTGCATGGGATAAATCAAAAATAATAGGAAAAATTAAAAGGTTTCTATGAAAGTATGAAGCAATTCTGTATACATATGAACGATCCTTTGACTCGTATTATCACTGGGAATGTTTATTGGTTTTTCTCCCATTGACAACCGTCTTCGGTTCCAGTCCAACTCCCGGCACAATTAGGGATAACCTCACTGACCCTCTACCCCGGAGGCGGTCCGAGAAGCTTCCTAACTTTTGAATTTATTACCAGCCGGAACCCAACGCCCTCTGATTACTTTATGTTGTCCCAAATCAACACACATATATGGTTTTTGCTGATGTACCTACATGTATACGTAGTATGTATATATGTACTAAAAAACCCTTTTCAAGACACTTTCAAAAAGTGGCTCTAATTTCACCGCAATTAGGCACATAATTACAAATGCGATCAAACTGTTACTTTTTCGTTGCTATTATTCAAAAGTGAGGTAATGAGATTTTTTTATATTAATCATTGATGTTCTTTGTTCTTCAATAAGTTTCTACACAAAAAAGATCGCGTCGATAAAATTTATGTGTACACATATATTAATGTAGGTACCTATTTATTTCTCATTTTTTACAACTTCGTATTCAAATAGGTAATTTCATATTAAATTAAATAAAACTTTTACTCAAATATAACTAATATTTTCTCTGTAATAAAGAAAACTTTCAATTCCTCAATTTGTACGTGGCTCATACGCTATCCGCGAAAAACCAAAAAAAATAGAAACCGGTGGTCTATGGCCGATTGCCATGCGCGGGCATAGGAAAACTGATTACTTTTTCCCGCCATTGCGAAAAAATTTTCAAAACTCGTTTTTACGTTTGAAATTATTGTTATTTATTAATTAAGACACGGGTCGGAGATATCGACTAAACACCGTGAGTGCTAGCCGGTATATTTAGTTCATAATCAAGATAACTCACGTTAGTTTTTATGACAATTAAAATGTCTACAAGAAAATTATTGATGTTGTACACCGCCCGATATAAGGTATGAAGCCCTTATCGTTATGGAAAGTTGGAAGTTTATGGAAGAAAAAACCTGAAAACTCCAAGGAAAAATTTATGTATTAGCGTACCAAAATTTCATACAATGGCAAAACAACAAGAATAGGTACGCCGTCTTTTTTCGGAAAATGTGTTCATGGCGTACTTTAAAGAATTATCTTCTAAGTACAATCCTAGCTCTTTGTGGTGTATGTACTTACTGAATATTAAAAAGTACAGTCTGTACAAAAAATTAAGTGGACTTAAAAACATACTCTAATTTGTCAGCTTATCTTAAGAGACTATATATCAGATGGATTTAGAAGCAAGAAATCAAAGGTTTTATTGTCTGACAATATTGAAAAATTTAGAAAAGATGCTCCAGATAACCAATATCTGGCTACTAAGGTTAGTTAAGTAAAATAATTTTTAAAGATTATTTTAGCCGATTTAACTTACGGTTTGTTAACGTCGAGAAGGCGTCTCGACCGGTTTCACGACCTGCAGAGTCGCTTCATCACAGAGTGCGTGCGCTCACGTCGTGAGCGCACGCACTGTGCCAGTGCATGCGTCGGCGCAGTCGTGAGCCTCACGACTGCGCCGACGCATGCACTGGTGGGTGGGTGGTGCGGCGGCGCGGCGGCCGCGGACCGAGCCGCGCGGTGCCGTGGTGCCCTCCTCGCGCGCTCTGACGTCACCGGCGGCGGCGCCGGCGCAGGTGCATCACTGTTTTCTTCGTCACTAGTACTGCTGTCGTTCCATACTACCAGACCGGTACACGCAGCACTGACTGTATCTTGCGGCAAGATGACGGGTGCATTATTCCAAGAGACAGTGTTAAGAACTGGTTTCCACGCTGGTGGTAAATTCCATCCACGGTCGCGGTTGAAATTGGGATGGCGGTCAATTTCAATGGCTTCCCGTACTTTACGCGGTATCAGGAACCTTTCCTTTGCTACTCGTAATACGGAAGTCTTATCGAACCTCAAGAAATGGCTCGCTTCTTGAGCATGTTCCGCCACCGCGGACCTACCTGTGTAAAATAATTTTAAATATCTACGCGATTTCAGACTATGTTGTGTGTTGAACTTAATATTTTTTTATTTTTTTCAGGTCTCTTTAATATTTAGTGTAACTGGTTCATGTAGTATACACGAATTAACAATTAAAACTGTGAAATTAACATTCTATGAAATTGTCACCAATCTCTCAAAAATCACCAGTCCATTCTATGAAATTGTTAAGAAATATGAAAGTTTGCGTTCACCAAAAGCATAAAATAACCGTTTCTTTCTAAATTACCAGAATGGTACCTAAATGTACCTGTTAGCCTGTAGGTACATACCTAAGCACATATTTTTCCTATGCATAAACAAATTTAGTTCTATGCCTAAAGAAGTTGCAAAATTGTTAGGTTAGGTTGTGCTGAGAGCTACACTGAATATAGTTTCAGAAGAACTTCAGCTGCATTGCTGGCTAATTCATGAGCTGATCTAATGACTTTGATGCGTCATGGTGGGTGGCTATTTATCAATGTATCTTACATAGAAGATTCCATACAATACAAGTAAGTAAGACATTGTGCAAAACTCACTAAAAGAATTAGACTTGATTCTGAGGTGCGTCCTATCGGCGAAACACCAAGTACATGTAATGATTAGATTTCACCTACCTACACGAATAATGAACCATCTTAAATAACAATCTTAAAGAACATTAAAGTATTTCAGTAAATAATCTATCTGATAAGACCGCTATGCCATCAAAATAGTTAATTATAATTTTACTAACTGCACATTTACTAATTGTTTCTCTAAATAAACTTTTTATCTACTATATGTATACAATGAATTTTTAGTATTATTAATTACCATCCTCGGCTTAAGCTCTTAAGACCCTCAACTGACGGCTCGGGGTCTCAATGGCACCTCAACGGTAGTCATCAACATTACACACTTGTATACCATAATGTACTATTATAATTAAAAAGCTCGGGTTATTTTTAAAACTGAACTCAGAAGTAGTAACGAAGCAACTGTATGAGAATATACCTAGGCAAAAATTGTTTTATTTTTGTAAAGCTTCCCCCCACACAGCCTATCGCGGCTACCTACATCGTTCAATTTTATCGGCCTGATAATCGCTTTTACATTGTGTTCTCCATATAGCGATTTTAGACAAAATTAATCAACAATGAATATACAAATCGTGTACGTTTGTGGTTATTATTTCAGCGCTACAAAGATAAAAATCGGCCAAGTGCGAGTCGGCCCTGGATACACGAACGCGTATGTGAATTATTTCTGCACCTTGAGAGCCAGCAAAATTACAGTACTATGCCACGATGAGGTCTGAATAACCTCTTGCTGCTGCACCAAAAGCTGTCAGGAATACACTTGAATCGAATAATGCCCTTTGTTGGGCCGCATTCCTGGCCTCTGCTTTTTCTTAAAGCCTTTCTGAACCTCTTTTGATAGCTGAACTTGGGTATATCACCAACAAACAGTTGTATTGTTGTGTGTAGGATTTTTGAAATAACTTTTCTCCTCTTTCTTTATACACAACTACCTCATGGTGCTCCGAGGCTTTAATGCAACCTAGCTGGTCCGTGAATTATGGCTTTGAGTGATCTATATCATTATTTATATCGAGTATTTTTTCTGCTGATGGGCTAACTTTTGGTGGTACCTGATGGAAGTGATGTAGTGGTCGAAGGTGATAAATAGTTATGACATAAAATTTGAACTGACACTAAACGAAAGCTACTGGAATACACCGTTAGGTGTTTGGTGACAGACTTTCTACTTGAAGGTGGTAGCGAACTAAGCGGGCATTTGCAAAATGACCTACTGCTGATGATTAACGACCGATATACATAAATGATATTGCCAATTGTTACAATGAATGCTATATTTTTATATTACACCAATTCTATATTTTTTATGATATGTCATCACTGGTCCTATAGAACGCAATCAATTTCGGTTTACGGTCGAATGGCCCGCAGTCCTTTCAATTTAGTCCCTTCAGACTAAGTACCTCTATTTTAAATTAACAGCCGAGACATACGAATAAACGTGCTTTCAGAAGCATACGGACGCGCTCAGTCATGCTATTAGCTATGCAAGCGCAACGAATTGCTTAACCTAGTTGATCCGTTCAAAATATGTCACTAATCTCAACTCATTACCACTCCGTGTGCCACACTTTGCGTGATGGCAACATGGTAGACATCTTGTGTAGTGAAATGTGGAAATTTCACAAATGGCACTGCTGCCCACTTTTTGATATTTTCCTTTCGTTACCTTTTCTGCTCCTACGGGAAGATATAACCGGATTCGATGCTTCCACATAAGATGTTGTATGTTTACCCACTTTGCACCTTTGCGTGTTCACCCATTAAATTATATCATGTTAATAGGAGAAAAAAAATTAAGTACCTAAAACAGAACCGACTTCAACACTCAAAAGTGTAAAATAACTTGTTGAAGTCGGTATCATGATTGTTCAAAAGTACCTACCTAATGTCACAATATTGTGTGCATGGTACCGACTTTGAAAAGTTATTTCACACTTTTGAGTTTAGAAGCCGCTTCAATTGTTACATAAAAAAACAGATGAATTGAGAAACTCCTCCTTTCTTGAAATCGGTTAAAAATTAGCCAACGCGAACGTTTCAAAGTTTATTTAACGAAACCAATAGGTTAACTGATAGTATTGTTTTTCGTAAGTTAGTATTTTACAGCTGGCGAAGGCTTTAATATGCATCATTCTTGAAGTAAGCTCCTTTTTCGTACACAATTAATTAGTTGAACTAACTTCTATAAATTCAGACAATAGTAGAAGAGACGTAAAACGGACGTGATCCCATGGACGTAATCAGTCAATCTATAACATCTCCGCCATAGCCTTTATCTCTCATAAAGGATCAGGACAATACATGTGTCTATTCTCTTTCTCTTCTACTCTCTTTCTCTTGTGCATACCTTTATCAGTGAATATTTCTGTTGTTCAAACTAAAACACAAAATGAAAAGATGCTTTCTGTAGTTTATTTGGACAACCACGCGGATAAAGCGCTTGAAAAGAAACCTTAGGTCATATAGGTATACATATTATATGTATAATGCAATCGGAAGCAAAATCAAAGCAGTCCAGTCCCTAAAACACAATATTGACGGTGTTATTATTTCCCGTATCCGGTCACATATAATATTCCAGTCGATTCAGAAATGTTGAAAAATCAATCTATGGTAGAAAAGCCGTAGAGCTCCGACGCCCTATTGTACAATACAAGCATATTCTCTCGCTTCAATACTATATGAGAAGGTTGTGCCGAGAAAATATCCTCTATACAATATGCAAAAATATATCATTTTAAGTCCCGCCTTTCTGCCAGTTCACTCTTAGTTTTCTGCAACATTTTTTTCATGTTCATAGTTGTTACTTTGTAGAAGTTACCAATAGATAACGAGTGATAGTTCATAGTTGTTAACTGTATAGTTTACTAGTAGATTACGAGTTTGTGTTTTATAATTACTTAAAGAAAAAATATATTAATATATAAGATAAGGTCTCAGTTTAACACGTATATTGTTCTTTTGTGTACTGCCGGGTAATTCACCCCCTGTATTTGTAGACTCCATGAAAAAATATAATTGTAAAATAAAAATATTAAATGAGTAAATGATAAAAAATAAAATAATATTCATTATCATTAGGTACGTTGCTGGTCACATAAAGGGCCCAAAGCGTTCGGGACTGGTTAGATTTATCCAAAAGCCGATTAAAAATTACGTAAGTACATAGTACGATAATACGATTACCTATCTATGTAAATTATGACAAGATTTCGTTGTTTCATTCTTTGTTCAAAAAAGTATATTATTCGTAGAAGCATTTATTACACGTATAGCTTATGTGTAGTGTGGTACTTTACAAATATTTTTGAAAACTCAATCCCTAGGGTGGTAAACTGGGGGTTCAATTATCGGTTATAAAAAGGAATAATATAATATGACACACATCAAGATTTTTTTTCCCACTTAATACTTATCGTTTAATTTTAGACAATTCACAGTTTCATTAAAATCTATGTACTCGTACCTAGTAGATTTTGCGTGAAAGAGTAGCAATCATCCATACATACAAACTTTCGCATTTATACCTAATATTAGTAAGATTGGCTGTGTTATGGATTGGACACGGCAGTTTGTTGTACGTAAATACGTCTCAAAAGGGCGGGCACAAAGTTTTTTGAATTATTTTTTAACTTAATCATCCCTGTTTTGATATCTTTGCTTTGTTTTCAGCCTGTAATTTAAATGCGGACACCGTGAAAGCTGGTTAAATGTACCTCATAAAAATAATGCGATAGTGATAAAAATGTCGTGATAACGCGCTGAGCCATACATCGCGCCTTACAGTTTTCTCATACAGCTACCAGTTTTCTTATTACCAGTTTTCAATACTTTATGGTTTTCTGTAATGTAAGTAAATATATATAAAAAAAAACAATTACATACCTTGTTCAGCCCACGACTATGGCACGAGGATTGGAATATTATAATTATAAAATCGTTTATATCAAATATTAATAGAAGATCATGTTTTAATGCCATATATTTAATTTAATTGCAAATGTACAAACCGGAATCCCGGTCGGCGGTCGACGGTCGGATTTACAGAATTATCCTGAGACTTGTTTAAATATAATTGTCATAATTCAGTATTCGTTAGTAGGCATTATTGGCTATACATACTATGAAAAAACATATATTTATCTATAATGACGGTAAGTATTTTAAATCTTGAAATAAAACCTAATACCAGCCCAAATGACATTTTGACAGAAAATTAAGTCACGTAATAATAATCTCTTAACTTATTTTACACTAATCGACCTAGGAATCTGTAATTATGTATATGTATATACAACAAGCCAATTATATGATTAAAAGAAATATCATGGAAAAGGTCTACTAAACAGAATTTGAAAAAAAAGAAATTGTTTGATATTATATATCTTTTCCGACCGGTTGCCTGAAACAAAAAAAGTTTATTGTGAAGCTTGTAATCCATTCGTTATTGTTCAAACGTTGAAGTAATATCTTTGACTATACTCTTTTATTACTCTGCGATAGCGGAAAGTGTTTCAAATCGTGTAATTAAAACAAGAAACTTTCTCTGGATACATTTAGCCCTGCAAACACACACAAAAAATGTGAGTATGCAGGGCAAAATGGTGCAAAACGCGTAGGTAATAAATAATCTCATAACTACTTCTAAACGACTTAACCTATATAGGAAGCTGAAATTATCCAAGTGCATAGAATACATGTAAATTATCATACAAAAAAGTAGATGACATAGTTTTCGAGAAAAAATGCTCTCCCAGACATTTGCCCTTCAAAATCCTTTAATGAAAATCGCGTAAAAGTGATCACGTAATTACTTTTAAACTAATTAGCCTAGAAAGCTGTTATTATTCATGTGTATAGGCCACAAGTAAATAATCATTTTTAAAACGAACCAAAATTACAGGTGAAATAGTCTCAAAATACAAAATAAAAAAAAGTTTCGCAATAAAAACATAGCTAAAAAGCAATTAAAAACTGTTTCCCTTTCCGTCGTGTTTTCCAATACATTTTTCGGTAAGATTTTCTATTAAAAGGTCTGTTTTCATTAATTTTCTCGTAAAGCCTATATGATGAAGATTGCAACGGTACTAAGAAGTTTGTATGTACCAATGGAGATTGCATCGACTCGGCTTAAACTCAATAAAAAAACTCAAAATCACAAATAGTAGGTTGTTATACGATAGAAATCTACGATATATATATATGTTTATTATATTTATTTTGATAATAATAACATGAATACTACCTATTTAAAATGAATGAGGCTATAGTCCGAGTAGAAATCGATGACTTACTTACATATGTGTTAAACAATCTACTTTTCATTTAAAATATGAGGAAAGTAAAAACTAGTAGTTTTTTATTTACCAAAAATAATAAACTTTTTTGTTTGTTTTTATAATAACCTTATATTTAGTTACTACCCTGAATATTGAACTTAATCGATCGGGTCCATGCCTCTTAATAGGTGTTTTTTTTTAATTCACACAGATCATATACAGAATTAGTGACTAAAATTTACATATAACATACACTAACTTTACAAAGTCACATTAATTATCTTATAAACTAGTTTTTTTAGCCTTTACGTAAACTTAGTTGTTATTTATTTTTTATAACAACAGAGTATTTTACAACGAAAAAACTTAGCCATCTAGTTTTGTTTACATCAATGGAGACCATGGTTGAAGGAAGCATTTACCACCCTTAAGTGGGAAGTAACGTTTCCCACTCGCTACTCGAATCCAACCAATACTACTTTCCGAGTATGAGAAATGAAAAAATATTTTAATTTCGCTGTTGTGTGTATTCGAAAAATGTAGTTGTATTTTTGTATGGTATAGGTAATTTAATGTAGTTTCTGGATAATTATGTAGGTAACATGTTTAGGTAATGGAAAACCAATTAGGGCTTTAGGTAAACATCACGGCGTATAATAATATATATTCATATCATAACAACTCTGTGGTGCGTCGAGGGCAGAAAAACTTGGAAAGTTGCATTAGAAATGCGTCTGACCTTGCATTTCAATTGTATAATTTAGGGGTATTTAATAACATAACGTTTGATCTCCTTCTACGCCAAATATGACGTTAGAAAATAGTCTTTTAAGTCACAGAACTAATAGGAAAAAATCCCAGTAGTTCTGTCAACAGAACTACTCTACAGAACAGGCGGGAGTAAACGGGATTGGTTTACTCTAGTATCCAAGGAAAAGAGGTCGTGTAACGAGGTTGGTTCATAATAGTGCTATGCACAGAGTACAGAATAGGCAGTTGTAGTATATTGAGCTAGTAGGTACTAAATTTTTAAGCTGCAACAGTATTTTTGTTCGTTTGGAGGAAAAAATAAAACACTATTACATACGTCAAATGATTTGTATTTTATTTTTCTCCATATTGATCTTTCTTTATAAAGTACATTGTAACTTTTGAAAAGAACATTTGGAAATTTAATGTGAAAAAACTCCATACTTTGATGCATCAAGTTCAAAGTATCCTGATACTAAAACACCTCATGGCATGTTCAGGTAGGTACGTCAATATATTTGAGGTAGCTTCAATCTATCTAGGTTTGTTCATCGTAGCCTCAGGCATCGCATCCATGCTTAACCACGTAGCTAACCAACACTTTTCTCAGCCAATGGAAAATAATATAGGATAGAAGTCCTTTCGCGAAGTCTTTAGATGAAGGATGTACGTATACACGTACACTACGTTATAAAATGGAAACTTATTACTAAATTGAATTCAATGTTTATTTTCTACCTTACAGCCACTGAGCAAGTAACATTTAAGTAATGGTGGTACCAAGGTAAATGTCTTATATCGTTAAACCAACGAGAAGCATTTAATTCTACGCAGTGCGATAGAAACTGTTTTGTATGAAATAGCGATCACGTAAAATTGAACTTATAATTTACGTATTGAATAAAGTTGTGACTTGGTTATTTTGACATTCATATTAGATGGTGCCATTTAAATTGGTCAGATACCCAATGATTCGCATCAACTTCACTTTGCAATTTATTGATAGATACAAATTGATATTTTAATGCTACAAGATACGTGATCGCAAAATATCGATTGCTACAAAACTTTGATAGCATCAACTGTTTGATAGCTACACCTTTTACGAAACCATCATAAAAAATAGCGTTTTGTTTCATGCTTAAAATAATCATTCGCAGACACGAACTATCACCGACCCACAATCGCGTCAAGCAATATTGATTTGATCCTACTTAAAGAACGAATGAAATAAGTATCACGAATGTGCAAGCGAGATGCAATATGTTTAAACTACGATGTTATGTACAAAAAAACACAAAAACTATCTGTAACTTTTTATACTTTCACTCATTAAATAATTTAGCTGCATTTATTTTAAAGAATAATAGAAATAAAAACATTGTACGGCATTTAAACATTTTTTAAACCCATTTTTATCGTAAAATAATCACAATCAAGTTTAAATCCGTTGCTAGAAAGTAACTTTTAAAAAATGGCGGATTAGTCGTTGGAACAGTAATGCTTCATATTAAATGTCACATCAGAGTTCGCGAAAAGAGTGAACTATTTGTTGTGACGTCATCAAAGCGCCGAGCGATTCCTTTACCGGTTGTAAGCCTGCTTAATTGACGTGGAGGTATAACATTTTGCAGTAAGATCAAGTTATTATTACTATAAGAGGTGAGAGTTGGCCCCCAGAGATACGTGATCGTCCTGCCGTTAATAAAATAAATATATATGAATTTCTTTTTTTTGGCTTACATTTGTTTCAACCTAGGGAACAATGCACGTAATCGAAATTGGTTAAATGTTTTCAAGATATGGACTAACACGTGTAAGTGTCACGAACCGGCTTACTGATACGCGCTACAGGCATGGTATTAAAGAGAAAACATCTCATACCTTGTTCAAATACTAGTGCATGTAAGAATTAATAAATATTAATTAACTCGTAATTTATAAGGGATGACTGAACTAATTGAATGTATAAAAGATAACCCAAGATCTGCAGTTATAATGATAACCAAATTAATTAGAATAACCTACATAATATAGGTATATTATATACTGTTATATGTGCATATACTATGGTATGTTTTAATATGTTATTAGAACTTTGATAGGCAAGACATTGATGTGCTCAGTCAACTGAATGAGATGAGATGAATCATAGAATATTTAGAACTCCGTCTGCCAACTTTATCTCTATTATCTAATGAGTGATTAATTTCATTTCGATTACTCTAGAGACACCATCTTCAATTACAGCGATGGTCTCTAATGTAATGTTTTTCTCTTTTTCATTAATCTGCATTAGCTGAGACAGCCGCTTAACAAAGAATACAAAGCTGGGTCAGATAAAAAGCTTTTTTATATCTAGTTATTTATAAACCGCTGCTAAAGTCCCATTAAAACTTGTCTAAAGGCTAAAGAAAAACTTGAAGCTTATGTACTATATTCTGTTCTGTTCAAATGGGGTCGCTGAAGCAGTTTTCCTCCTATATAGATCGGAAAAATTCAATCAAAGCTCGGCTGGCCGCAGCCGCAGGCAATTACACTATGGGATGGGTTGATCCGGAGGCTACAGAGAAGTGATTTGAGCCTCTTCTATAGCGGCTTTATGTGCTCGATACAGATGGATAGAAACACAAATAAATACATTGTGTAGATGTTATACAAACTCGTATTATGCGCTGACGAGAATAATAATAAATAGAAGAGTCTCGCAAAACTATCACGCCATTTAAACGTCATCTCGACTTTATATCCCCGCAGGGGTAGGCATTTAGCACCTACATTTTGTCAGATATGTTTTGGTCACGTGTAATAATGGCTGAGCTTATTGCCACGTATCGAGCACAACGAAATCTTCTTTAGAAATCTGATAATCGGACTACTACCGAAAATGCTTTTGTTAGGTAAACTCAATAATTGTTCCGGGGAACGAACACAAGACCTAAAGCGAAATTAAATAGAGATTAAGCAATTCTATACGCCACTCTACCAAGGAGTGTCTGGTATTAAGTTTAAAACCTTTTCATTATTACGTGGCTGACTATGACTAACACTTACTGTCAAAGTGTTTTTTTACACAATTATTGTGTTCTAAATTATCGTGTAGAGTTAGCTGTGGGAGTTATTTTCCTGTTGTCCATGGAACCCAGTAATATAAGGCTCGTGTGTTAAAGGAAATAAATCGTGGCTGTTGTCGGTGCGGCATACCTCGTTGCCCTCATGTCGCAAATCGATCCACCGGGACTACAAAGGCAGGCCTCCGACATAGAACTCAATTGTCTGTAACTACAATATCTATAACACTTCGTATAGAAATATTAATCGATAAAATTGATTGCTGTTGATTTAGAGTGCTCGTGGCGCGGCCAGAAAATTAAATATAAAAAGTTTATTCAATTTGTTTTGTTAGTCCGGAACATTGAACGAACTGTTCGCTGCTTCCCGAGTGTCGAAAGGTGCCTACGCGTGCCAAATGGGGCGGGTGCTCCCCAGTACCATCGCCTTCCATTTGACCGCACTGAGGGGCTAGAATCGTCGACGACCACACTCTTCTCCGATCAGCCCGAGCCTTTGGCACAGCGTAGAGATGTTGAATCACTATGTATCTTTTAGAGTATCTATCACGGGGAGTATTACGAGGATCTGTTCGGTTTAGTACCAGCAGCTGAATTTCAGTTCAAAATTTCGCGGGTAGCCAATGGTTACAAGCAGCTAATAGCCGTTTTTTTGTGGCGTTCTATGGAGGAGGAATTTATTTAAAAGTGTCGTCGGCTGAAGATGATGATTATTATTTATATAGTAGTTTTTATTCCAACCAGGCTTTTATCAATGGACAGCAGAGGAGAAATGTTATTTCCATTATTTAATTTTAATATAATTTAGTCAAGTATGGTGTATTATTTTAATACACAAATGTAATACATGATGCCGTCGTCGTTATAATCAAAGTTAAGGCAATATCCGTCCGTTTAATTGACAGTCTCATTTCCTCAGAATTGACAGCCTGGCAGAGCTGGACGCAGCTGCCTGGGAGAGGATGCCTAGTTAATTGAACTACAGACTGACTCTGAACCAATTAGAATTATATATACTATAGATATCAATCTCGACACCGCGCTACGGAATGGTACTTAAGTGTTACAAGGAATTGAAACTCAGAAAAGATATTTAGCTTATCCAATTTTTACTAGCCTAAATCACAACAACAATCATAATGTTCAGCATTGAACAAAAGTCTCTCCTACTTGAGGGGAAGGGGGTTCCATAATCCCCACGCTTGACAGGCGTCTTGGGGATGTGTAAGATAACAGTTCCTCAGAAGGTGCTGCTGCCCACCTTCCGGTATTTTTCCCTTCGTCGCCTCTTCAACTCCCACAGGAATATATGGGCGTGGCAAATATAGCCCGGCACGGGAAACTAGCCCGAACACTTTATGGAAAGTTAGACGATCCCCATTCCCCAGAATTGGAAAAAGCTTGTTTGCTGCTTTCTTTGTTTGTTTTCTTCTTTCACACAGTAACAAAATAATAGATCCACGGGATTTTTACCTTGCCGGATTGAAGCGCGGAATTCGGATGTTAAATGTACTTATAGCATGTATAACATAATATAATATGTGAATTTTGTTTCTACATTTGTTCCAATCTCGAGCATTCTTAAACTTGGTTGACAGCTACGAATAAATGTAAAAAGCTACATATAAACTATCTCACTACGGGATTAAGGACTTGAGAGGTTTCTTAATCTAACTTTAAAAAAAATGTGATAAAGTAAAATCTTACTCCAACGACAGAGCTCCATTTCTATCTAAACAGGTAGCAGTATAATGATCCTTTCTGAGTCCGCCCTCGTTCATTATTCCATAAAGAGGGTTTGTAGCGAGACTAACTAACGTCAAGAACAATTGAAAGCAATAAACGCCTGTTATTTTCTAACGGCTTGGGATCTAATAGATTCTGTGAAATACAGTTTACCCATTTATTATGTTTTGCGTGTATTTTAGAGAGAAATTAATTAGCCTGTCGAGACTTGAATATTCTGATACTGGTACTAACCAAGACACTGGTACGTTACCAGTGTCTTGGTTTAAGGTGCGCCATTAAGATAGATAGATAACTCTTTATTCAATACACCATAATAACAAAAGTAAACTTATAAATAGGTTAAGTGTCTACTTTAAAAAGAATTTTTGATTTTTTTCTCAGGTCACAAACAATTTGACTTCTAGTTCTGAGAAAGGAATACAAACAAGTGCATAATACTTAAAAATACATTAGAAACCATAATATTTTTGTTTTCTCCTAACCTTCCGAAAATTTCTGTTTTGACGGGTAAAATATTCAATTTTATTCAGTGATGGTTGTTGTATATTTTGTCATATTTTATGAGGGTCGAATTGCGATACACACGGCGCGTACCACTTAGTCGCACGAATAATTTTATCAGCACTACTATTTCGAATGGAATAAAATGCTGCAGCAGTCACACATTTCATTGTATTCTAACGTAAGGCCCGCTGGAGATGACAGCAGTTGTGGTTTAAATAGAAATCGATGAATATTGTCTGCCCTTTAGCTTTGTTTTTCTTTACTTGGGTTTTAATACCATGTTAGAGTAAGGAGGCTTGTCACAATTTGCAATTTTACGGATATCTATTACAGGTTACAGGCGTATAGCACAGTACTATTTTCCTTATAATGTGCCTATAGTTTCCGATTGTAAAATATCCTGTTAGTACGACAATTAGTGCAAAATACATTGAGCACAAGCAGTCTATGGGCCGATTTCCATGAAGACTTAAGGGTATATTTTAGACAAACGCCCCCATACAAAACGCAGCTCCAATATCATTTTAATAATTGCGAATAAAACTCAATGATTTTTTTATCTACGTAATCACTACCCTAATATCTAGGTTTGTGGTGCATCAGATTTGCATTAAATTATACAGTTTTGAAATTACACTAGCTCAAAAACTCGTAATTTTAGATAAAAGAAAGACTCAACTTTAAGCATCTCTTTCAAGAAAAATAAGCATGTTTTTAATATTTCTATTGCACCACAAACATGGGGAATATAATGAACTTTCTAAAATGGAAGGTTATTTATACATGTGAACTATACCTTTTAAATAAATCTGGAGCTACGAATAACTGGCTCAAACTCCTAAAAACGAGTGCTACATACTAAACGCTATATAATAATAATTTAATTATTAGTCCAAAAGAAAAAGGATTTAAGCCAGAAACGATAGGTCCAATTATACACTATATTTACATGCGAGTTTTTTTTTATAACAAGTTGAGTTTATGTAAAAGTTCACGCTTTGGCTGGCGGGTATATGTCCTTAAATTGCAACGTTGAACCTGTTGGTTTCGCAAAATACAGTAGAAAAAAATAATCTTTTTTTGTATATGTTGTTATAGTGATTGAGTAAATTAAGTTGCACACCTCTTCAGGAGTTGAACTTCTCTTCGTGAAATAGGTTATATATACCTACCTATAATTTTGAAGTTCACTTTGCTGAACTACAAAATGTATATTATATCGTGACTATATCTTACTATCATTCGTTCTCAACAACTCAACATCACATCGAAACGGTTTCGTGCTCCCTTGTTACATTATACAGCGTCGATAGGTTTTCATAGAAGATACAATAGCCATGTATGAATGCTCCTGTCTATTTACGACGTAAAATAAGCATTGTAATCTCATCAACGTCTACGTCGGAAGTCGCTCGATACGACGACATGAGGTAGAGCTCGGAATATTGGTTACGGAGAAATTCACATAATGACTACGTACATACCTGACTACGCTCCTGTCGCGAGTTTGCTACCATATTTTGATACTGCAGCGTCGTAGATTTTAGGTTTATATCTACTAAACTTGTAATTTGGTACGGCAAATGGCGGATGGTAATAAAATAGATTCGGTTTCTGACCGCAAGTTTACTCTTTAGCTTTGTACCTATATGTTGACTCTTTACTATATTATGCAAGTAGGTAGCACATTCTTCTTAACAAAAATATGTGGGTATACACGTATCTAAAGTAGTTTTATTGACAAGGTTTTAGCTCGTATAAGTATAGACATAATTAACGAACACGAAACCTTTCGGGAAAAATTATCACTACTCAGTAACTAAGCAACAATCCTAAAAAAACATATAAACATCTGTTAAATGGGGAATTGGGCCCAAATACTTATGGCATAGTAAAAAAAATCACTACTACATTCTATTATTTGCATACATAGTGAGTTTAAAGTATATTGTTTCATAATCCTTCATCTTTTCATCATATAAGAAACAAAATGTTATTAAAATTTTGTTATGTAAGTATGCATTCGGTTAAATTGATTTTTCCTGTCTCAATATATTGTACACCAATAGATATCTCATATATAGGACAAGTAGCTACTGGGTGAAATTACACAACAAACACAAATAATCAGAGAATGAGCAAGTAATTCAAATCCTTTCCTTATAAAATAAATATGATAAATTGAAGTGCTCGCAGCGAAGTTATAGCTTAACCATTCTGAACCGATCAGCAAAGTTAAGCAACTTCCGCCGCGGTCATGACTTGGATGGGTGACCGCTGGTGACATTACTACTGAGCGCTTCCGTGCTTCGGAGGGCACGTTAAGCCGTCGGTCCCGGTTGTTGTCTTAGGATGGCAGTCGTTACAGCATGGTGGTAGGGCACTTTGCGAATGCCCGCCTGGCTAACTACCACCCTCAAGTTGAAAATCTGTCGCCAAGCACCTAACGGTGTGTTCCGGCAGCTGTCCTTGAGAGCCAGTAATTCTAGGTTAGCCTGAACAACATCTTCGACCACATCATCACTTACCACCAGGTGAGATAGTGGTCAAAGGCTGTGGTCAAAACCTATCAGGCATAAAAAAAAATGCTACCGAGCTTTTACCAAATAATAGCATCAGCTCCTGAAAAGGCAGTAAGAAGCTGTTACTTCGCAACGGTCAGTAAGTACGGAACTGAACTGTGTGAAGATGTAGCTTACAGTGAGTGGGTTCACATTCCCCAAACACAAGCCATTCATGCTAATGCCTAAGTGCCGTGGGACGGTGGGACGTATCGGCTCGTTCACACTTCAAACAATATGGCATAATCACAGTTCCCTCAATACCTACGTATAATAGTAGTGTATGTATATTACCCCTTTTGCGTTCAAGCTCTTTAGCAAATCTCATGAGTACAATAACCGAAACAGGAATAAACTTGAAACCCCATACTGCAATCTTGTGAAAGCCAAAAAGTTAGTTTACGTCGAGGGGGCATCAATATATAATCATTTGCGTGTAGGTATTAGAGATGTGGCTCCCGTGAAAGTACTACCTTGTTGTCTATTCTGTCAGAGTTCATTGAAGTGAAGAATATTACTGTGTTATCAGGTATGTGATACAAATAAGGCCTAGGGTATAATAAGTTCTCTAACAAAAATAATAGACGTACAGAGTTACTTTCGCATTTATAATATTATACTGATTAATTATTTTTTATGAGTTTATACCTTACGAATAAATGTTAAGCATTTATTCGTAAGTTTATACCTAAATCTGAATGCACAAAATATGCATTATTCGGGAGTCGTAAGATTTTTGTAATCGCATGGGACCGACAATAACGTTTACCCTAAAATATTTGCCCGTTCATGTGTAGTAACCATAAGCAATATGTATAATGTAGTAGCCATAAGCAAACGTATGTAACGATAAGCAGCATTTTGCAACTGCTCAGAGTATTACAGGAATACCCCTGGCAATATCAGTCAAACTAATACAATTTATTATGGTGACGTATTCAGTAAGCTTCAATGTTCGGTTATTTTCTATTAATATTTAAATGACAAAAAGATATAATTTATTCCGAAGAAAGTAGGCTATGTCCGTCAGTGTGATATCAGATATAAAGAATCTCTTCATCACGAATAAAATCCATTCAGAAATAAATATGTCTACAAACGGACGACATTCCCCAAACAAATTGAAAGCAGAAATTGTACATTTTACTTCAGCAACTCAAACATGCTCAAACATACCTACTGCTGGAATACAGCTGAATGTGATTTTGCAGCAAGAGTGAGACAAAGTGATTTGAATTTAGATTACCAAGAATACCATGAAAACCGAATAACAAACGTTCAAAAACGCATGCAACCCTATAATTTGAAAATAATCTGCGTTTCTTTTTTATGATTGTAATAGGGATCACAAATAAAGTATAACAATAGGGGAAACAATAAAGAAATAAACGCTTACAAAGTTCATCATGTACATCAATATTTATTTTACGACTATTTTATATCGAAATAGAATATCATGACTGCAGTTATAGACGTACCTTTAAACAAATTGCGGAAATCGTAGTTACAGTAAAAACAATTAACTACAAAATATGCACTCATATTTTGTCCATTGACGAAGACAGCAATATAACACCAGAGGAATTATGGAAATTCAGAATGTTAAATTCAAATTCCTTGTTGAAAAGTCACGTGAGAAATAGATATTTTAAAGCCTTATACTTAAACCTTCTAAGTGAATGTTCTCTCTGTTGAGGTGAAAACTTGTACGAGCAACACGAGACTAAAGTTTTTTAGGACTCGTACTATAGAATCCTTCTATACGGTCAGGATTCTAACTTACAATCACTCGCTACGTCTCGTGATTCAATTATAGAATCATTCGCTAGGGATTCAAATTCAGTAATCCCAACAAAAAATACTGCTCTCTTGTTACACAAATAACTATTTATCAAATTATAAATAAATGGAAAAGCATTTTCCATTAGTGATAGATAATATTATATTATACTGGTACTTTAATATTAAAATTGTAGTGTCATATTATATACCTTACTTAGGTCGTATGTAATCGCAGTAAATGAATTACACAGTTAAAAAACAAATAACGCTTCGCCACGCGTTTAGTCCGATAGCGCTAGGCTATTTTGGGGTCATAAGTTTAAAAAAATCTAAAGTTGCTAATTTCTTGCATGTGGATACAGTCGTACTTATAAAGCTTATTATTACGTTTTGTGCCACATCTGTCACTTGCATTTTCAGCAATTCAATGATTTGTGGCTAATTTGTTTGATTCAAATCAAAACTTCCAAAATTATTTTAAAGTTTAAAAATATAATATTGTGCATAAATGGAAAATAGACACTGTAAATTTGTGTCATTTCCATGCATGGCAATTAAACACCAAAAATAAAGAATGTTTGCGGCTCAAGCGGGCGGCTACGAAGCGGGGCGCGCGGCGACGTGGCGGTGCGTTCTGTAGGTACGATTACGGTAGGTACGAATAATATTACATGGATATAAACGACACAAATTCAGAATAGTGTTTCTTTAATCTATGATAATATTTAAGACGTAAAATCTAATAACTTGTATTTTCTTTTGTGGCTTTTACGGAGTGTTCTAGAATAAATATATATATATTCTAATGCCATGGATGAATTCGACACAAAACGTTATGTACAACGGATACCAGTGACCTGAAACTAGTAACATCCATTTGACCTATTATAATATTCTTTTAAAACCGTTTAGGCACCATAGTAGGTACTGGTTAAATATCAGTATTTCCATGGAGAGAAATGACACAAAATACATAATGTACATTTAATACTACTTTATTATTATCATGAAAGACAAATTTTCAACTTGAATTTTATTTTCGTCGGATAATGTTCGCAAAGACAAAGACTTAATACTTCTACCTAAGCAAGCACCTAATATGACACAAACTACTGTATTAGGTTTGGCAAATGGTCATCCAAAACATAAACAACTTTAATATTTTTGAAACCTAAAAACCTAACGCTACCGGTCTATTTGGTTTGATGCATGTTTGACTTTACTGAGAATTCGAAGAGTATGTAAGTACCTAAACGAATAAAACAACTAAGTCCAAAGCCATAAATAAAAAGTTTTGTCTGATCCAAACTTACCCAGCTCCCGGCACCCTCTTTGCTATTTGAATGGCTTTTATGAATTTTAATCCGCGTTTCCTATCGCAGCAGAATCTATTAATGTTTTTTACTTTCCTTTGTACTCTTTAGTGTTCGTCGCTGGGAGGAAAAATGGGGATTTTTTTTCATTGGAATGATAATATTTTTATGACCCAGATTTTTTTCTATCGGTAATAACAACTTTTATATCTAGTTACTAAATGTCAATGAACTCGTACGTAAATCAGGAATTGGTAGGACGATTTTGTATTTATTTTGTGTAATTGTCGATTGACTACATCGTACGTCTTGGAATCCTATCATACTTACCAATGTCATTTGATATTTATCTAATATTATTGCAGTAAAAAAAAATATGTACCAAACCATTTCACATTGTTTATTAAGTACTTCACTATTTGGTAGAAAAAGAATCTTTAATAAAATATTGGTATTGCAACCTAAAAACATGAAATTTCTGACGTATATGAAGCATGAACATGAAATTGAATAACCATGTCGACCCAGAGAGGTAGGCAGCGACCACAGACTTTTTCCTTCACTGTCATCATATTCTTCATACACACTCGTCTGCTATAAAACACGCTAAACGTATGTTGGACTCGCACTAACGACCTCAGACTTAATGTAAAATTACGCTTTACAAATCCATCAAATAGGGAATTGGAAAATGTTTGTGCAAAATACACAAACATTTTCCAGTTATTTTGGGCATAAAAATGTAATACTTACCGACCTATTATTTTGACAGTACCCTTTATTGTTTTCACCTCAACAGAGAGAACATTCACTTAGAAGGTTTAAGTATACGGCTTTAAGATATTTATTTCTCACGTGATTTTTCAACAAAGAATTTTAATTTAACATTCTGAATTTTCATAATTCCTCTGGTATTATATTTCTGTCTTCGTCAATGGACAAAATATGAGTGCATATTTTGTAGTTATTAATTGTTTTTACTGTAACTACGATTTCCGCAATTTGTTTAAAAGTACGTCTATAACTGCAGTAATGATATTCTATTTCGATAGTATTATATTATGTATGTCTGACTTATTTGACCACAATTGAACGTAATTCATAATAAAATAATGCAATAGATAATTTAATAATTCTCCAAGTATGCTATTATCATCAACAAATTGCTCAAGAAAATATAATATCAAATTATGTATAGAAGCGTCCATCAAAGACCGACAAGGGACGAGGGAGAAAAGATTTCAAAGAAAACCCATCAGAAGAAAAGCAGCGGCGAGCCACAGGCACGACCGCTATTAAAATTCAATCGTTTTCTTTCCAACAACCTTTTCGTAATGGACGCTTGTAATGCGGAGAAATTAATAGAAATTGACACTTTTTTATGCACTGCCATTGCGAGGGAATGCAAAAAAATGCAAAATCTTATTTCATAAATTTACTTATACTCGTAGTATATTATAGTACTTTTATAGTACATCGACTTTATTACATAAAATAGATTTTCTTCAGATACTATGTTGTTAATACCATAAACCTATTTACAAAAATAATCCTTTAAGCCAAAAATCTGTCCACATACATATTTACAAAGCGCTGACCTGAAAAATCTCACCCCATTAGCGCGTACGAACAACGTCAGATTGAAATATGTAAATCCGCATAGAACCCGACCGGTCGTAGATTAAACGCCAAACATCTGAGGCGTCCGCGTCGTGGCTCAAACATTAGTTTATGGCTTACACTTCATTTCCTCGTCAGAACTGTGGAACTCTGACACAAGTCCAATCTGATTTGCATATATTTAATACGAGGGCGTAGATAATATATGTATAGACAGAAGTGCTTATTGATTTAAATTTAAAAGGCTGTGGCTAATTATTTTCTGTACCCTTGACAATGAGTTTTCGATTTTTATAGTATTGGTGACAGCCTCTTGCTTTTCTTAAAGTAGTCTTTATAATGGGTCATTGAAAATGTATTCTGAATAGTATGCATACAAATAAAATATTTTGAAATCAGTACTAATATTATAAATGCGAAAGTAACTCTGTCTGTCTGTCTGTCTGTCTGTCTGTTACGCTTTCACGCCAAAACTACTGGACCGATTTGAATGAAATTCGGTATGGAAATAGTTTGAGACCCGGGAAAAAACATAGGATAGTTTTTATCCGACTGCGCAAAAAGAGGTTAATGTTTTCGCGCGATAACCGACATACGCGCGGGCGGAGCCGCGCCCGGAAAGCTAGTAATAAAATAAAGTTATCGCTACGAGCTATAAAAGCCAATATACTCGTATCAAAATAAAATATTAATCACTACAAGGATTTTTTTAGCAAGTCTAGATAATATATAATTATAGATTCACTTTGACTCTCCCTCAGATAAAAATACCCTACCTCCCCCTGCTGGCCAAGGCTATATCTACCTACTTTGAAACATTATTGTTTCAAAGTTCAAAGTGTGCGGGGTATCGACATTTGTGGGTTAGTTAGAATAGGACGTACGTGACCCGTATAATTTTTGCTGGGATAAATACATTAAGTAGGTATCGGTTTCGATAACCTTATTTGTATAAAAATAATGTAAATAAGATACATTTACAGTGTTCGTGATCACTGTTGAGTGAGCAAAAGATACTTAAGTTAATAATGTGTATGCTTTAATCCATAATTTTGCAAAGAATTGACGTACAATCAGAACAGGTCTGTTATTGGCAGGGTCTCTTCACGATTGGATGTGACGGCACGATGCCCTGCTTGGACTCGGGGCCGTTACTACTTACAATTCAACGAAGTTTCGTTTTTCGTGTTACGAGCGACACTTTAGACAACGAAAATCGAATTTGCGATACGAAGTTCGTTATTTCATATTGTCCATGGTCGGGCCGCATCGTTCATCACAAATATTGCCCCGCTATGGAACTTCCCATACTTCTCTGAGAGCGTTATTGAGGCATTACAATCAGTTATAAGTCTTAAGAGATATATTAAAGAACATATTCACATGGTAAGAGTCTGAGAATCCTATATAGTTATGGATCAGCGAGAGGTGTCGCTACTGTTCTAGAAAATACAGGTTAGATATTTAAAATTTACGATAATGTCTTTGTTCTCCTTAGGTATGTATATCACACCATTAGTATTTGTGTTCTTTCTGCATATTTAGAACTAGAATTTGACTACTTACAAGTAAACGAATAAATTATAATTTCATATTTGAAAAATGTACAAACCATACGAATCCGATTTAAAAATATGTTATTCATAATCTACGCAGACAAATGCTTGCAAGACTATGCACGAAGTTAAACAAAAGTAAGCCAATACGGGTTTTGCCGATAACTTTCTTTCGAACCCAAAGTTCGAAACTTAGACGAATTAGAGGCCGCACACTTGCGAGCTTGCCAATTGGCCTGACTATAATTCAGATCCACTTAATTTCAGGACTGTAACAGCATTTAAGAATTGTTTTTTCATTTCTCATGCTCGGTAAGCAGTGGCTGTTTGATCTGATCGGTGGAGACGCTGCTTGCCAGCTAAGGGCGGGAAAAACTCATAGTAAATGCTTCCTTCTCTAGGGCCGGAACGTCTTGTAACCATTGTTGTAAGCAAGTGTGTTTACGTTGTATAATACTCCGCTGTAAATAAAACAAATAATAACAACTACGTTTATGTAAATGCTAAAAGAACTAGTTCATAACAGAATTAATGTGACGTAAATATTTTAGTCACTAATTATGTTTTGGAGCAGTGTGAATTAAAAAAAATACCTATTAAGCGGGAGAGGGAGATGCATTGGGGTCCATATTTAAAATGTTAATATGACTATATAATTTGGCGAGGTAGTAACTAAATCTATGATACTTATAAAAAAACCAACAAAAATTTTACAAATTGTTCATAATTAATTTTCAATTCAATTCAATTAATTTTATATAAAATGTATCTTCTACTTATGTAATCATTTTCAGCAAATGTTAAAAAAAAACTCGTATTGTTTACTTTTTTCATATTTTAGAAAAATAGAGTGTTTCACCCGGAAGTAAGTCGTCGATTCCTACTTTGACTATTACCGCATTAATTTTAAACAGGTTACCACTCATGTTATTATTCAAATTCAAATTCTTGGTTATTTGCTTAAACATGGGTAAAATTAAATTACAGATGTTATTGTTCACAGTGTTTCCTTCGCTATGTTCTAACCTGTTTGAGGTATGCAACATTATTTCATAAAAGCACATTCACCTAATAAATTGAGCAACTAATACAAATTATCATCCATACATACTATTTGCTAAATTTTGATTATTTATTAAGATTTTTTTATTCCAAAACAAGTCAGATAACATTTGTATGATAAATTTAATAAATAATAGCATATTAAAATACACACCTACCTACTAGAAATACCTTTCTTATTATGAATAATATATTTGTAGTGAAAAGTAGATTGTTTAACACGAATTAAAGTCATTAATTATTATTCAGACTATAGCCACCCAAAAATAATAAGTAAATAGTCCAAACAACATTTTATTTTAAATTTCACAAATAGCAATTAATTTTAAATAGGTGCTACTTATGTTATTATCATTAATGAATTATTGAATTAATTAGAAAAACTGCTATTTCTTACTTTTCTTACATTCGAATCGAAATGAAACGAAAAGTAGAGTGTATAACACGGGTGAAAGTCATCAATACCTACTCTGACCACAGCCGCCCTCGCTGCACTCGGTTGTCTAAATACCTTGTATGGAAATTGCTTCCTTTCGACCCCTGTATAACAATCTACTAATTAATATTGATATTTTTGCAATCGGGGTCTATATCAATCATGGCTAATTAATCGGGTAAAAGTTTTAGTAGTAGAAGTTTTTGTGACCGTGACAAAAGTTATTATGGAGCTGAATATTAAAAAAAAATAACAAGTATGTAGGTACTTACAAGAAATCACGTTTTTCTACTAATCTCAATAGCTATTATGTATGGACATACATGTGATACATTTAGGGTCGGTAGAACAAAAGAGTCTTATTAAAATGCTATAGAGAACAAAAACGGACATATAATTTCGAAACTAAAGGCATTTCTTTCTTGGCGTAGACAAATTCTCAAATTGAAGACTAAATTTACTACTATTATTTAATAAGAGAAGACGGACGTTCGTAAAACATCAAACTGAAGCCATACTTTTACACATGTGTGCGATAGAAGTGTTGCCATATGAAAACAAAAATAAATAAATTGTAGGATTTATGGGACAAACATTTTTGAAGATATAAATATACAGCAAAATATGTTCGTAAGAATACTTCGCAATAACATAATATTATTTTTATTGTGCAATATTATTATAATATTGCACAATCTTTACGTTTATTGTTTAATATGTTTCGCAATTTTTTTTTAGATATTCCAGATTTTACATTCTCTAGGACAATAAATAATTGAAAAAGGCGTGTTAGGTTACGTATATGGTATGGTTTCGTCGCAGGTGCCGTAGTTAAAAAGAAAACTACTCGCCACGTAGTTGGATGTATGTTACTATATGTGTATGTTTGTCCACATATTTCGCAGAAACTAGAAATTGTATTGCAAAAATTCTTATTTCATTTAATAAAAGACTAACAATTTAGGAGTTGCTGTCATTTTTATCGATATCGGTTCAGTAGTATTCAAGATATAAACATTTTTAATTTAGAAATTTGAGCGTTTCAATGACTCTGTACCAACTACTGGGCGGATTTGAACGAAATTCGGTAGGTTTGTCACTTACACTATGTAATCAGTATTAATATTATAAATGCGAAAGTAACTCTGTCTGTCTGTTTGTCTGTCTGTTACGCTTTCACGCCAAAACTACTGGACTGAATTGAATGAAATTTGGTATGGAAATAGTTTGAGACCTGGGAAAAAAACATAGGATAGTTTTTATCCAACTGCGCAAAAAGAGGTTAATGATTTTGCGCGATAACCGACATACGCGCGGGTGGAGCCGCGCCCGGAAAGCTAGTACTAATATTATAAATGCGAAAGTAACTCTGTCTGTCTATCTATCTGTCCGTTACGCTTTTACGCCAAAACAACTGGACCGATTTGAATGAAATTTGGTATGGATATAGTTTGAGACCCGGGAAAAAACATAGGATAGTTTTTATCCAACTGCGCAAAAAGAGGTTAATGTTTTTGCGCGATAACCGACATATGCGTGGGCGGAGCCGCGCCCGGGTAGCTAGTTAAGGCGATTAGAGTCGCCAATGGCCTTGAGCATCTGGACCTAATCGAGCTTACTTTACTCGCGTATCGCCGCATACGTTCCGCGCTCGCTGCACAAATATAACGGTCAAAGAATATGCAGATGCGCGATGCGCTCCGGTAACATGGCACATTATATTCCTACCGTACGATTCTAGTGAGTATCCGCAATTGCAACTGCGACTGAGATCAGTCGTCAAATGAAAATGTATAGTGTACCTACCTAGGTTGTTCTGGACGTCTTTATTCCTTTTCTTTATTTTTCAATGTCATCTGCCGAGTGAAGAAAGTTACTCAGATTTGTCTGATACTCGATATTTAGGCTGTGCTGAGAGTCATTATTCCGAATTTGGAATTATTTTTTCAATGTCATCTGCCAAGTGAAGAAAAATGCTACGGTTTGACTGAAAATTGATATCTAGGTTGTTGTAGACGTTATTCCATGTTAAGAATTTGTTTTACGTTGATATCTAGGTTGTTTTCAGTTCGCACACAGACTCTTAAAAAATCTGCAAATTTTAGTAATATGTACAACTCGTAATACATAAACGAGTTTTCCAATTAAAATAACCTGTCATTCGTACAACTTTTGCAAGAAGATTTAGCCCTTTTATTAAAACATATTTATATAATCAAGTCCTGAATTTTTCAGTTTATATATCACCATATAGCATCATACATACAAACACGTAAATAACACAAATTTAGTTAAAATATAAATACCACCTGTGTGGATAATTTATAAAAAAAAATGTATGAAACTGAACAAGATGTCGATTATTTTATGGATAATTTGTAAGTTAAATTTATGTTTATAACTATTTTGCGTGAAAAATTGTACTGAAGTCAACTGTGCACTGTACAGCTATCAATTAAGGTCTTAACGATACAAACTTCAACGTCGAAGTGTGAAGACCACCAGCAATACAAGATTTGGAAAAAGTGTTAGTGGCTTAAATAAAGATTTATATTATTGTTTATATTATTATTATTATTCTGGACGTTTTTATTCCAAATTTGGAATTTATTTTTCGATGACGACTGCCTAGTGAGAAAAGTTACTAAGATTTGGCTAAAAATCGATATCTAGGTTTTTCGGGGCGTCCTTATTCCAAATTTGGAATTTACTTTCCGATGACGTCTGCCAAGTGAAAAACTACTTCAATTTGGCTGAAAATCGATATCTAGGTTGTGCTGGGCGTCATTATTCCGAATTAAGATTAATTTTTTTAATGGCGTCTGTCAAGGGAAGAAAGTTACTTCGATATCTAGGTTGTGCTGGGCGTCATTATTCTACATTTGGATTTCATTTTTCAATGACGTTTGCTAAGTAAAGATAGATGACGTATCTTTAAAACGCTAAGATATATATCGGATAAGAGTAAGAAAATTATAATAATCAATCGTTTATTCAAATCTCCTTATAAATGAGATTATAGCCGACGCGGGTTTACTCGTTTAAAAACGACGATATAAAAGGAAGATTTGTATAATGGCGAAAACACATTGAAAAATAAGAATAGGGACGACTGTGTCGTACGCAAAAATACAAAATGGCCAACGTTTGTGCTATTGGACATGTCGGCCCTTGAGAAGGAAGTATTTACCTTTAGATTTTCCCGCCCATAGGTGGGAAGCAGTCTTCCACCCGCTACTCGCATCAAACAAACACTACTTTCCGGGTACGAGATATGAGATGAATAATTTCTTGTCTAGGAAATAATAATATGGGCAATTTATCTACAGCTATATTGTAAAGATTGGTTTCATCGTGAAAAGGTAACTGATATACTTTCTCATTTATTAGGAGATTTGAATAATTGATTTATAAGTACTTTTCTTTAAACTTTCGTGAACTAAACTCATGTTTCTAAATTACATTAACGAAAACCAAGCGGGGTAGATTTAAATCGCTCCCGCCGCTCCTCAAGACGATGACACCCGCTTCTTCAGTCTACTCGTGACCACGGTCAATGCAACTTGATCGAAACGTCGAGGTTAGTCAAAATATCATCTTGATGTTAATTCGTGCGTCTTTGATAAGTAATCATGATTTTCCTACTTTTATCGTACTGCGGCGATAGGGAACTGCTAATCATCCCACGGCCAGCAGGTAGGTAGGTAAACTCAGGGAGTAGGTTTGAAAAGTTTATTAGGCCAAGCCTTATCAGCTTGCACAGCCGCACAGTTCTACTGAAGTTACATAGACCGGAGGGAGACACTGGCCTGATAGTACACGTGATCCAGGTCCCAGATGTGGCGGTCTTGGCGTCAGCTGATAGTTCTGGATCTCGGTAGTGAGTGCTCGAAACACCCGTCCTCGGATTAAATCAGTGAAGTGGAATCCTGGAAGGAAGACACCGGCTTAGTAGCTGATATTCCTCAGCCAACTGTTGCCAAGCCGCGCCGACACGATCGAGGTACTGTTACTAGCGACTCACATTTTAAAACTCACAGTCTAGCGCGGTAGGGCAGCACAGCTGTTTACGTTACATAGGTTTTAGTCAGCACTATGAAATAACAATAATAAATAAGGAACTCACCCTAGAGGGATTCACGCACTTCACAACAAGTTAGTAACAATTAAGATCGATAGTACGAATAGAAAAGCGTCCAGGAAAACCAAGATAAGTATCGATTTGTAGCCAAATCAAAGTAACTTTTTCCACTTGGCCGACGTCATTGTTAAATAAATTCTAGATTTGGAATTAAGACGTCTAGAACAACCTAGATCGATATCTAGGTTGTTCTAGACGATCGATCTTTTCAGCTAAATCGAAGTTACTTTATCTACTGGGCATACGTCATCGTAAACAAATTCTAAATTTGGAATAATAACGTCTAAAACAACCTAGATATCCATTTTTAGTCAATTCTGAGTATTTTTCTTCACTTGGCTGACGACATAGATAAAATTATTCCAAATTCGGAATAATGACGCACAACACAACCTAGATATCGATTTTCAGCAAAATCGGAGGAACTTTTTCACTTGGCAGACGTCATCGGAATATAAATTCCTAATTTGGAATAAGGACGTCCAGAACTACCTAGATTTTGAATGTTAGCCAAATTGGAGTGACTTTCCTCACCTAGCAGATGTCGAAAAATATATGCCAAATATTGAACAAAAACGTCCAGAAAAACCTAGATATCGATTTTCAGCCAAATAGGAGTAACTTTTTTCACCTGGCAGACGTCTTCAAAAAATTAATTCTTAATTCAGAATGACGATGTCCAGAACAACCTAGATTTTCAATTTCAGCTTAATCAGAGTTACTTTCTTCACTTGGCAGATGTCGTCGAAAAAATAATTTCAAATTTGGAAAAAAGACGTCCAGAAAAACCTTGATTTCGATTATTAGCCACATCGGAGGAACTTTTTTACTTGGCAGACGTCATCGTAAAATACATTCCAAATTCGGAATAAAGACGTCCAGAACTACCTAGATTTTGAATTTCATCCAAATTGGAGTAACTTTCCACACTTGGCAGACGTCATAGAAAAATACGTTCAAAATTCGGAATAAAGACGTCCAGAACTACTTAGAGTTTGAATTTCAGCCAAATCGGAATAACTTTCTTCACTTGGCAGACGTCATTGAAAAATAAATACCAAATTCGGAATAAAGACGTCTAGAACTACCTAGATTTTGAATTTCAGCCAAATCGGAGTAACTTTCTTCAATTGGCAGACGTCATCGAAATATAAATACCAAATTCGGAATAAAGACGTCTAGAACTACCTAGATTTTGAATTTCAGCCAAATCGGAGTAACTTTCTTCACTTGGCAGACGTCATAGAAAAATAAATTCCAAATTCGGAATAAAGACGTCTAGAACTACCTAGATTTTGAATTTCAGCCAAATCTAGGTAACTTTTTCATTTGGCAGACGTCATCGGAATATACATTCCAAATTCGGAATAATGACGCACAGCACAACCTAGATATCGATTTTCAGCCATATCGGACTAACTTTTTTCACTTGGCAGACGTCATCGAAAAATAAATTCCAAATTTGGAATAAGGACGTCCAGAAAAACCTATATATCGATTTTCAGTACTGTAACTGTAACATTCAGTTCGTCCACTGCTGAACACAGCCTCACTTTTTAAGGGGGTATTTGCCATAATCCTCACACTTGGCAGGCGTCTTGGGGATCGCAATGTAAGTTGGCAGTTCTTTAGAAGGCGCTGCTGCCCGCCTTTAAGTAGTTTTCCCTTAGACGCTTCTGACAACACCCACGGGATGATATGGGGAGGTGCAATTCTAACCCGGCACCCCACGTGGCTGCCCACCTTCCAGTAGTTTTCCCTTAATCGCCTCTTACGACACCCACGGGATTATATGGGGAGGTGCAATTCTAACCCGGCACCCCACGGTGCTAATCTCCCTTACCTATCTCTCACTATTTTCGAGATACGTTATCCATCTTCACTTGGCAGACGTTATCTTTATGTAGTATTAATTAACCTATATCAAAACACCTAATACAATTATCAAGAAAAGCTTAGAACTCCAAAAGATGTATGTAGCCCCATACAAACTCTAAATGTAGTAGAGAACCATTTTGTACCCTACAAACTACTAAAGCCGGAAACTATTTACCATAATATAAAAAAATATATTACCTTTAGTTAACCAGTTATAACATGAGAGCGTTATAGACATTACTAATTAATTTTGTACATATATTATAAAACTTTTCATTGATCTTATTGATAAGGCCGCCCATTGTAATTTACCCACAACATTGTCAATTTCAAGTTTTGATTCTTTTCATATGTGAGACAATTCGAATAAAATTTGTCTACAAAATACCAATAATAAAGCGTCACCGCGCATACTTCACGTCGCAATCAAGTTGGCCCTCTGCAGCGAGCGAATCATTGCACTCACACAGCTACGAATCTCGCGTGTCAATGCACTAATACAAAGACAAGATCGTTATGAGTCGAAAGCGCGAGCGGAGCTACGAGCGACACAACCTCCCCGTGCCAACGCTTGCGCAACACTGCCGCCCGCGTCTGCGCAGAGCACCTCGGAACCGCAAGCGTTCTGAATCTGAATAATTCGACATTTTCTTAGGAAAATATCAATGGATTTACAAATGCTATGTTATAATTGTAGTATAACAATCTAGAAATTTAATGGTACAATTTATTTTTCAAAAATCGTAGCCGTTTAGAAGGAGTTCGCCATATAAGTCAAGAAATAGTATGTAGTTTGAATTTTTTTTAAGGCAAAAGTAATAGTAATACCGTAAAATCATATGTTGCAAATATTGTACTTGAATTCATCTATAAAATATATATTTTTTTCAAGTCTTCAACTTCAGCGGTTACGGAGGAGTTCGCTTTAGAAAGTACGAATTTGACGTACCCAAGGGCCTTAAAGGATATTTTAAACTTAATACTGCAAAAATTGGATGTTACACTTACAATAGTAGTGAAGTGTGTTTGAAAATTAAACGAATAACTCAGTGAAGATTTGTGAATATTTTTTTTTTGTTGCAAACATAACTAGTAAATACTATTAAAAACTAAAAAGGTAGAAAAAACCTCAACAAATAGTTAATTTACGTACCTACTTAGGTAGACGTCCAGTTTTTATTATTATACTTTCGTGTTTTATGTTATGTTTAGTTTTTCGTTCATTATTCATAACCGCGGATATCCAATCAATCATCTATATAAGCACTCCTTATTGGAAATCTGAAATGATTAACAAAAATAACACAACAAGTATCACGGGACTATTTTAAAAAATACTGCTGATTAACCATTTTCGTGTGAAAGTTTTGGTAGCCTAGTCGATGTTTCTAACTTTTAGACCTAGAATTTCATTATTTACCATAGAAATAGATAATACTATAAACATCAAACGAAAATTGGTTTGAGCATTCTGTGATAATAAAATGACCGTTCCTGCCATTTGAAGCACTTTTTCGCAAAATATTTTTGGTTTATAACTGTTAAATTTTGAGAAATTGTAAATAAAATAAAAAAAACCAACAATACTCGTGAAATGGTTCTCTATTTATCTACGTCATCTGCGACGGTAGCATATCACATGCGTGTCCTGACACGCTCTTGGTCGATTATTGTCTTCGTAAGTCATCAAAATGTAAGCTTAAATTATACCTACCTTATGTAATCACTTTTATTAACCTGAAAACTTTTATAAGAAGTATCAAATTTCTTGGTCGAACTATCTAACTACTATAGTTGCAGTGATAATAAAAATATTGCACTATAACTATAATAAATTAAATTTAACTAAAACATGATTAGCTACAAAACCCTTTATTGGTTATTTCCACCATAAGATTAAATAATCCCTAGATTTTCCTAATAAACATTAGCTTGTTTAGATATATATAAAGTATATAACGTTACTGCTTCACGAACCGACTGTTAAAAACTGCACACTTTTGGAAACAACCTAAAATGTATGTCTGGCAACACTTTACGATTGCACTGTTTACGTTTTTGTTCGAAGTTATAACCTAAATTTCGTAGTATAATATTAAAGAAAATACATTCAAAATCAAAATCATTTATTCAATTTAGGCGTCTACGACGCTCTTATGAAGGTCAATTACAAATTTTAATATTGAAATATACTACATCGTACGGCCACGTTCAGCAAACAAAAATTATAGAGCCACTGCGAGAAGAACGGGCAAGAAACTCGATGCCATTCTTTTAAACGTTTTTTATACAGTAAAATTATTACAATACTTAATTTACATTACGTAGGTGTTAGGCGCTAGCTTGGCAGAGGCGAACCAGTCCAAGCATTTTTGTCGTTTAAGTAATCACAAACTGTGTAGAAAGATTTCTTTATCAAAATATTCTTCACATGCAACTTGAATTTTCTTTCTGTGAGCGTTGTAATATGTTTGGGCAATTTATTATAAAACCGCACACAATTGCCTAAGAAGGACCTTTTATTTGTCTTTGCTAATCTAAAACCTGGCACCGCTATTTTATCTTTATTCCTAGTGTTATAATCGTGATTGTCACTGTTTGATTTAAATTTGCTCAATTTTTTACGAACATACATAATATTTTCATATATATACAGACTTGGTAAAGTTAAAATATCAATTTCTTTAAAAAAATCTCTCAGGGATTCCCTAGGATCCATTTCATGTATGGCTAAAATTGCACGCTTTCGTAAGATAAAGATTGTCTCTATTTCAGCAGCAGCTCCCCACAGCAATATACCATAAGACATAATACTGTGGAAGTACGCGAAATAAACGAGCCTAGCAGTAGCTACGTCTGTTAGCTGTCTTATCTTACGAACTGCATATGCAGCAGAACTAAGTCATTAAATTCAATACTTACGTGTGAAAAGTAATTCCAGGTAACTTTTTCTTCACTGAATATGTTCTGTTTTTTGTAGTGTTTTATTTAATACGCAAGTGGGCATTTTTAGATTATTTATTCCGTTGTGTGACGTGTGTAATGAGCAACGGTCTATCATGAATGAGGTCAAAATTGGCCGAGTTTGGATACGTTTGTGTGAGTGAGTTGTGTCTTGCATAAAATTTACCGAATTTGATGCTTCATTATTGATTTTCATTCGACTCCCTCTTTCTTATTCATTTCTCTGAGAATTGAGGTTAATCATGTCCCGACTATTTTTTACCTTGATGTCTGATTCTTAAAGAGATTTTATAGTACCGTCATAAAGGCTGGGTAAACGAAGGCATATTACGTATATTTTAATATTAATAATGTTATTACACTCACTCAAATGTTTATAGTCTTTTAAAATATGTTGTCGAATTTTTCACGCATAAGATGAGATGACTAAGAATTTCAATAGTTTGAAAATGTATAAGTAGACAGGTTTTGACAATTTTTGTTAAAATGAAACGTATCATGACCACTTTATGTGCCCGAAAGGGTCGGCGGAGGTGTCCAAAACTACCACACTTTACCAGATATGCTTTGGTTCCCCTAATAGGGGGCAAACTTAATTATCATCAAACGGGCCAGAAGTTGTGGATAACTAAGGTAAAAAAAATAGCATAGTCGTAACCACTTACAGGCAAGGAGCCTGTATCCACCCACACCACAGAGCCTACCAAAGATAAATTAAGCCATTTGACTCCAACCACCAGGCAAAAAAGGTGGACCTTCCGAAAACATCATGCAGTAACACAACATACAAGTTATTTTTTGTTTCAAACTAGGCTCGTAAGGGCAATGTTCTAATATGTTACGTTGGTAATGTACATATTTTTGTAATCAATGGCAGACGCGCTTTTCTTAGAGAAATATTTAATAATATGTTCTCGTTTTTACTTTGACTTCAAATACGTGATTTAATGGTGGAAAGACCGCGATGATTGAAAAAATTTATTTGAAGCTGTTGTATTACTGAGTGTAATAAAACAGTACATAAGCGTATTATAAATTTAATTTGATCGATCAGTAATCTACTCTGCCATTGTATTGATGTTCATAAATATTTAAGGAACGATTTAGATTTCCTTAAGTAAGTAGTTCAAAATAAATGTAATTAAAAATAGATTATATTTATATGTACCAAGAACTGTCCAAATCAATAAAAAAATGGGTCAACTTTATTTTATTTTTTCCAATAAAGACTTCACAATTTAAAAGTAAAATTTCTAAAAAACATCTACCTATACTGAGTAATGGCATACGCCTTATTTAACAAATAAGATTTATAGAAATTGAGTCTGGGAAATTATGATGATATTTTTTCTTTCTCATACTGTCACACGTGGTTTTATATAGTGCCGTCTCATTTCTATCTTGTCCCACAGCCCATGGAGTAGCCTATGTTCCTCCACAAGTTTGTTACTCCTTGGTGCCTACACACAAAACGTCCCGGTTCCCCTTCCTTTGAGAAACTCAATATATGGAACTGACAATACTTTAATGGAATCCTTATCTTTGGCTCCATTTAATGGATAAAGTCTTTGTCCTTAATGAAATCGGTACATCAGTTAAAATTTCCTTAATGTAGATATCCAAAAGTATGCTACTTAATAAAGGCTTTCTCTTTTTTTTCATACCTAGGTATTAACGGAGATTAGGATAATAGTATCTCACTTGTCACAGCTAGTCTTTAATTGGGAACTGGCTTTCAAGGGTAGTATCTGGAATACATCATAAGTGATCAGTGCTCAATAAGCACCACGGGACGATGATCACTGGACGGCGATTCTCCCGCAGTGATAACTCGTAAACTTGACCAGAGATTAGTTACACATGTCAGGTTATTGTTATAATGAGTTTGGAAGTCTTTTAATAAATTAAATTTTCTCATATTCGCCTAGCAATCGACTGCAACACTGCCTTACTGAAAAAGCTGGCAGAGGATAAAAATATTGTGCATGCGCTATTTGTATTTCCATCAGCAAAAACTTTGAAACGCTTTTAATTCGGAAAATTATAAAAGTTAGGTTTCTTCTCCCAGAAGGAGTTGTGAAATGTTAAAGTTACGATAAACGATAAAGAAAAGTGATAAAGCACAAGTGAGTAACAACCGACCTGTTGTTTTGATACCAGTATTTTAAAAAATTTAGAAAAATCATATTTTACAAATTATTGGAGTACAAAATGTTCTGTCCCGGGCGGGAATTGAAACCAAGTCCTTCCGATTTCGCGCCGGATGCCTGAACCAAAACATTTTGTACTCCAATAACTTGTAAAATACTTTTGGAAATCTACATTAAGGAAATGTAAACTGATGTACTGATTTCATTAAGGACAAAGACTTTAATACAAATCACACAAATAGAAAGAATCTTCCATATCACATTATTTGAACGTACTTCATTATTTCCACCGACAAACTAGAGCATTTTTGTCCAAGCTCAGAAATGGAGACGCTACACTCGCGCTTCGCGCTCTTTTATTCAGTAAAATTAAAAACAATTTGTTCGTGTGGAAATGCTGTTACGCATTCCTGTCCGCTGGGGGAGCAGACGGGGTATGACGGACTCTGCTAAAGGCGCCGATACCAACTAAAACCTCACGGTGTTCCAGCGTCTGCGGCTGATGACGGGAGGCGCGTGACCGCAAATATTCTACCGCAGTCCCCGTCGACGACACTGCCCTCTGTAAAATGACAGGCTCTCCTCGGGGAGGGGTGTCAATAGGAACACCCCACCACCTCGTGTGATGCCCCCCGAACACGGAGGGGGCATCAATATCGCGCAAAGAGCTATCTCTAAGGAATGCCGGATGCCCCCGCATCCGACGGCCCAGGCCCTATCAGCGGAGACGGAGTGCGAGCTAGGTTAGCCAGCCTGGGCGCATGGGCGCAACTTCTGCTCTTCGCCCATAGATACGGGCGGCCACGATAGGTAACTCGCTTAACTCGGTCAACAATAACATCTATACTAAACATAATAATAATACGTTACATATGATAAATAATGAGAAATAAATGACGTAAGAGCATGTTTTAAAGCGTAGGCTTTATCAACCTTACCAGCTTTGTCCGTAAGTCATAACTCAAATTTATCCCTTCACTCCTATCGATTAACCGTCTTAATGGGACGAACTTTAGTAACCTCCCGACAGATATGACTCTTACTTACATGAACTTTAATATTATTTATACACGGGCTACCTTTCTACAAGTTTGCGAGGTTTAGAATTTCACCCGCTCGCCCCCAATTCTTCCTATAGCCTAAGACACTTGCCATAAGTAGAGATTACGCAACGGCGTAGGAATTTGTCCAACGATAGACGTCTTCCAGCTGTTGATGTGATGAATGATGACTGATGAAGTGATCTTCAAAAGTTATCATACAAATCCTTATGCCCGTAACTTGACTCAGAGATCCCACTACGCTCGGTAAGCACAGTCATAACAATTGTCTTTATTTATATCAAGGTAGCTTGGAGTCCGATTTCCGATTCAATGATAATCAATATTTTTTGTAAATCATCGATTAATATTATTCTGTATTATCATTTATCGATTGCTGATAAATAACTCGATTTTGAGAATCGCCGCCCTGATCACCGTCGCCCACGATAATTCGCAACACCTGAGGTCTCGAGGATGCTTTGCCGGCCTTTGAGGAGGGAATATGCTCTTTAGTGTATTTTTTATTCACAGACAGGTTCCGTACCCAAAGGGTAAAAACGAGACCCTATTACCAAGGTTGGTAAGACCATGGGTTGGTTGGTGGGTATGACCCTGAGACTTCGCTGTCCGTCCGTCCGTACCTAGACAGTTGAAATTTATACAGATAGTGTATTTCTAATGCCGCTATAACAACAAATACTAAAAATAAAATAAGATAAATATTTAAGGGGCCCCCCTTAAATATTTATCTTATTTTATTTTTCCCATACAAACTTGATTTTTTACCGTTTCATGCTCGATTCTAAAATAACAGTGACAGGTACCCGCTGCCCGTGAATAGTTAATCACAGAATATTTAGTTTTATGTTCTCTTTAAATATAATTAATTTAAATAAAATAAAATAAAAAATTAAAGGGGCTTCCATACAAGAGGTTTTCGCCGTTTATTTGCTAAAAATAATAATAAGGTCAACTCGGCGAAGACCGGCATACTTCATTTAAAATGTTACAAATTGACTTATTTTGGCTATTCTATAACCTTTAAGTCAAATTTTGTTAAACAAGGTAATAAGATATTTAGTTGACCTGGCAATAGACATTTCAAAATCCCATAGAAACCATCGGTCACGGAATTACAACCATTTTTGATAACACAGTGAAAATAGACGGATTTGGCTTCCATGTCGGATAAGACCGTCTAGTGGCAAATTTATTTAGTTATCGACAGTTTTTGTAGTTATAGATAGTGTGTACGAGTGCCAGTTCTTGTAACAACTTAATTTGTGCACTCTAAAATTTTTTTTTTTTTTTTATGTCTGATAGGTAAGCCTTTGACCACAATCTCACGTGATGGTAAGTGATGATGTGGTCGAAGGTGTTAACAGGCTTAACCTAGAATGACTGGCTCTCAGGAATAAGGTTTTTTATAGCTTATTTCGCGAGATACAGCATTTGTCGGGTAAGACCGGCATACTTCGCACTTCCAGGAGTGCAAAACATATTTCACCTTAAATAATAATTAATGATTTTTTAAAGTAAAATTTTATTACAGATTCCAAGCTTATACGAGTACGTAATCAATAAAATTAAAAATGTTTCTAGTGATAGTTTTGGATAAACTTAGTAGAAAAAAATAAAATTATTAGCAAAATTTTTTTTGCTTTTCTTTGAACAAAATAATCAGTCTTCCATTTAACAAAAACGAACACATATTACGATTTAACATACTTTGAAGTGTAACAACCAGGAAGGTAATTAAAAAAATGCTTAATTAGACACCAAACGTTGACGACTTCTGAATGTGGCGAAGACCGGCATATGACGTTATTACCCTCCAGAACCTAGACGGACTTCCCCACTACATATTGAGAGGTTACTTTTTATTTTCATCAAGAATAACGTAGTACTAAACGTGTATAACACTGATGTCATATAATAATTAGATATATTCATAAAGAATGAATTTACTTGCATAGATCCCAAAAATAACTAAGATTTAAACACTCTTTAACATTTTTGTTAGTACGTGGTACACTCCCAATGCAAGTCGCGCACCGTACTAAATTAAATAAACTATTTTTTTCGTTTGCACTACATTCACCGCCATCTCTGTCAATGTATAAAAACTAGAACGGCTTTATTGGCCGGTTGATTGTGTTGCCAGCTTCGAAAGTCTGCTGAATGTGTTGTAGTTCTCGTTGTACGATCTTTCCCGACAGACGGTCTTCGCCGAGTTGACCTGAATGAAAACAGGTAGAAACTTGAAATATTCACCGAATATTTAGTTGTATATTTACTTTAAAAATAAACAATTAGTGAGATCTCCATTTGGGGTTCGTACCTACCTAGGATAGGAACGTACCTACTCATCTCAATCGGACACTGCGAAAAGTGTCTGTAACTTGCAAGATTAGGTTACAGATAAAGGTACGGAACCCTTCGTGCCCAAGTCCCACTCGCACTTGGCCGGTTTTATTTATTGTTGATATACAGCCACTCGACGTACAAAGTACAAATCAAACTTACGACCACCTACAGGCCTAAAAAGGCGCAATTCATCTCTAGGCAATTCATTTCCTGAACTCCCGGCAATTCCTAAGCAATTCCTCTATTTTTCGTATAATGGCCAGATTTTCGAATGAACCCTAAGCAATTCAATTCAGCAGCAGATTCATATTTGACGATATTATTGCAACACGCAAAAAATATATGAATTGAATGTGAAATGGTAAACCGTAAACCGATATATTTATTTACGAATTTCACTTTTTATACTGTAATAGTGAAGAATTTGTTGAGAAAAAATGTTTATTTGATTCATTGGACATTAAACATTTAAAACTAAAAGCGAAATGGTTTGTGAATGTTATGAATGTTCATCACAGCTGGCAACAGTTTAAATGCACGACCGCACTTTTTGTCATAAGCAGAAAAAAAGGGTTATTCCTTTTGTCCCCCACTTCTTCGCCCCCATGGAACAGTCTTATATTATTGGATTTCTGATCTTTAGGTGATACTTCCATAGAGCAACAGCATTTCTATAATGAATATATAAGTACAGTAGTTTGTTGCTTCAAAATCGGAATTTGATATGAAGTTTCTAGAAGTTTATCAGAAAAAAAAATTATAGGTAAGTACCAAAACGCAGTTGAAATTCCTTTCAAATAAATTGTAATTCGGGACCTTAATTTTTCCAACAAAATGTTACATAAACAAAATATTTCCATTACCTAGCCAAAAGACAGCTTGGGGCTTTAGAATGAAACCCCGGACGCGAATGGAATTCACACTTGGCCGGTTTCGTTATGAATATGAATGGAGTGTCAAGGGAAGCGCTGCTACTAAATTATATCGTTGAGTTTATCTGCTCTATTTATTTCCCAATTTTAATAAATCCATTTATTTATTTAAAAAAAGAATCAATGTGGCTTACAGACCAAATCCAAAACACCATCATGTCAATTAATAATACAGAGATAATATATAACGTAGGTAATTAATAAATAATATTATGAAGAATAAATTCAAGTACAGAAAAGTAAGACGAAATTAAATTACATTATAACAATAGAAATAAAAAAAATAAAATTCAAATAACATAAATTCAAATGAAATCACATTGAAATAAAATTATTAGAAATCAAATTACATTAATAAATTAAAATTTTAAAACATTTAAATAAAATAATTAGAATTGAATTTAAATACCAATAAGCATGTCTGATTATTATAGCGATACTGTCAGCAAACATATCCACATTTTCGTCATATTGGAACATGTCCCCGAGAATAATACGCGCCCGATTAGTAGGCGCATTTCGGGCGCGGCGGGTACGTGTGAGCGGACCTTAAGTTGACCTCTCGATCATAAGGGAGTATTTCTCCTCATACGGATCCCATACGACCGGTCCAAACTCTAGAATGCTACGGACATACGCGTTGTACAAAACATTAGCCAATCTATTGTCACTAAACTGTGAAGCCACCCTCATTATAAAGCCAAGTGATTTGCTAGCCTTTTTGCAGATGTTCGTCATGTGTGTTCTGAAGTCAAGTTTGGTATCTAAGGACTTCTGACTTAAAACTAAATAAATTTAAGTTCCCGGCATGGAAATTAAGCAAATCAAACGGCAATTTTCAATATCAATTGGCCATGGGAATTAGGGATGATCACCATCGATTCAAACCGATAATATTATTATCGGTTTGAATCGATGGTAGCATTATTGTAATGCTCGATACTAAAATTTCGTGAATTAATTATAATTATTTCGACTTGAATTGAATCGTTCTCTTATATTTTTTGTGAAAGAGCTAATTGCCTAAAGCCTGGCAAGCGAAAATTGGCTGATAAGCCTATTTCTACCTTTTTTGTATCCATGCCAGAACAATATTCAAATTAAGTTTATTACATTCAAATATCCTGTGTTTAATTTGAAAATTACAAAGAAACGGGAGGAAAAATAAAAATAATTCAAAAGTATAGTTTCTAGACAGCTTTTTTATCAGTAAATATTAGGGAGGGACTAAACTAAGAAATTACGAGAATATAGCCAGGGCTTCACCAGTGAATACTGAGAAGTAGGAAGGGCATTTAAAAGGTTGACAAATTTTATCAGAAGGGATCAACAACGCTTTAACAACAGCACTATCGGATGACAACTTTGACGCATATGTATTGAAAACTAATGCGTTTACTGAACTGGGCTGAAGCATTAGGTGGTTCTTTATTAATACCAAAATAGGGAGTAGAGTATAGAGGGTTGATGGAAAGTATAATTAGAGGTTCAGGAAGGGTAATGAATTTAATGAAGCTGTGAAGAAGGCAAGTAATATTATTCGTATTCCTCAAATTATACAGGTCAGAAAGAAGAGTCAATTTCGGCAGTCAGGGGTGGTTAGAATTTTGAATTAATTTAGAAACAAAGCTGTCTGAAAGGAACTGTCTGCGAATATCAAGAGGGGGGGAAGTCAATTGAACCTGCATGGCATTAATAAATGATGACTTCATGGCCAAGGATAATCCACAGACATTTAAATTGAATAAACTTATGGAACCATGTGCGTTAAAAATGTGGTTTAAAAACTTTAAACTCCAATGCACATAAAATAACTTTCAACATTATTATTTTAGCTTAAGAATACTATGATTTTTTTAAATGGTTACCAAACCAGATAAAAGCGCGATAAAACTGTTTGAATTTTACTGTTTGAATTCCCAATTGCAGACGTAAGTATCTACCTTAAGATACTGCCACAAAACATTTTGCGTGAAAACATGGTTTTCAAAATGTAAGATTATTCAATCTTACGAAGTAGTATGTTAAGTAATCATTAGTCACATTAATATTAATGAATAGATTCAGGCGTTACTTTGCGGAAATCCATATTTAATAATAACAAATACTTTTAAAAGTATCCTAAAAAACATTAAATAATATTTAAATAAAACACTTAAAAAAGTATAAAATTATATATCTAGTGACAATTCCGCCTAATTTTCCTGTTATCTACGTGACGTCATAAACATCACGCAGCCTAACCGGAAGAATACCCGACTAGTTTCGCTTCTAAACGAAGCATCTTCAGGAGGTCTTGACTTACCGAGCGCACGATCGAGACTAAACGGCCAGCGTTTGTTTGTTTAGGGAGGACATAGATGCTGGCTACCGCCTGTGCGGTCGTCCAGCTCCACCGGGTTTTGGGCGAGGGCCTGGCCCTACAATAGCCCGGGGAAACGGCCAGCGGCTAAACACGCCTTTATATAGGCCCGATCGTGACTCACTGTTCTTTGTTGTAGCTTACAATTGGTAAAGATATACGTGTTTATAGTGATAATTATATAACAATGTTATTGAATTGCTAACAGAATATTTTTAAATTATATATGGTATGTTTAGTGTTTACAAATATGAGAAATATTGAATAATATAGTAAACAATATTAGGAAACTAGTTTTAACTTAAAATTATGAAAGGGTCGCAGAGTGACGTCAACACTGGTTCGGCGGGTAGCTCGGTTCGGCCAGCAGGCGGCTTCCACGATGAAACAGTCACAGGACCTGCTTGTAGCTGCTCGGGACACGTGGGGATGACACGGTGGGTGGCGTGACTCGTAGCGTGACGTCATCACTGGTAGCTGGTTCGACGGGTGGCTTGGCTCGGCACGTTATGAAAAAATAATAAACAAATATTACAAATAATGTTTAAATGATTAGGTTTCAATTTGATTTAATCTGTACTTAATTAAATGCTTTACATTTTTCTTGTAATTATTCAATTTGACTCCTTTAATGGCTTATTTGATAATTGCGTAGTCCATTAGACATTGATTTGACTCGTTACGTAATACTTGGAGGGGAGAGCAAACATGGCCAGTTGTAGGGAGAATTCGAGTCAGTCTTCAAAAGATTCTCGAAGTGGCCGGACGTTACAGTACTTAATACGCAAAGTGCCGTGTATAATATACGACAGTAATATAGGTATACAGTGTTTGATAGTGAGTTTACCCTAATTGTGGAAGATAAGTGTGAAATATAGCAGTTGTGACATGGTAAGCCGGAACTTTATCACAAAATAGTTTGTGGCGGCAGATTATCACTAAAAATACGTAACAGTGGGGATGAAACCAATTGAGTCTGTTCATTCAGCAGCGCGAAGCCTACACTATGTTTCGATATTTCTAACTGTTCTAATACACATAACCTAAACCCCTTGTCACAACAGTGTAAGATTTCAAACGTATTACAATCGAGGAGTTGATGACCGCTTTCAATTAAATGTTTGGCAAAATGAGACTGTTCGGGATGGTCGTTTCTAAACGCGGATTTATGTTCTTTATATCGGATATCAAAATTACGGCCAGTTTGACCAATATAAACGCTGTTACATTCGTCACAGGTAAGTTTGTACACACCGGATTTTTTACCGTTTTCCAGTCGATCTTTACCGTTACATAAATGACGTAGATTTTGATTTGTACGAAAAGCTACATGGACGTTATTTTTCTTTAATATATTGGAAATTTTTTGAGATATTGGCCCCATATACGTTAAGCTGCCTACGTACTTGATATTTCTATCAGAAGGGCAAGAATAAAGAAGTGACCTAGCCCTATTACGTTGTTTGTTCTGAATTAATCGATCAACTAACTGTTTATTGTAGCCGTTGGAAATAGCAATTTGGTATATTATATTAAGCTCTTTATTATAGTTGTCTTGGGTCAGAGGAACCGATAACAATCTATGGACATAACTTCGAAAAGCGGCTAATTTGTGTTGAATAGGATGACAAGAACTGGAGGGAATAGCAACATCTGTGTGTGTTGGTTTTCGATATATTTGGAATTGCAATTTACTGTCAACTCTTGTAAGCGTTAGATCCAAAAAGTTGATAGATTGGTTTGATTCTAATTCCAGTTTAAATTTAATTTTTGGGTGTATATTGTTAAGTTTCTTCACAAAGATATCAATTTGGCGGGAAGTACCAGTCCAACAAATGATTATATCATCAACGTATCTATAATAAAATAAAATTCTAGGTTCTTTTACTATGTGTTTGCACTCAAAGTCGTCCATAAAAAGTTCGGCCATAAGTGGACTTAAAGGTGACCCCATAGCTAATCCCTCTTTTTGAAAATAATACTCATCATTAAACCTAAAATAATTTTGCTTCATACAGACAGTAGTCAAATTTATAAGGTCATTTACTTCCCCAGGATGTAATCGTTGTTTCTCAAAATGATTCTCTAAGACGCGTAAGCAATTTTCGTAAGGAACGTTGGTAAATAGACTGTCGACATCAAGAGATAATAATTTGGCACCGGAAGGGATGTCAATATCTTTAACTTTGTTAATCAGATCTAGGCTATTCTTTAAACTATATTTAGGTTGAAAAGATGATTTGGTACACAACAAAATATTGAGATGTTTTGCTAGGTTGTACGCAGGGGCGCCAACATAAGAGACAACGGGTCGAATAGGAATGTTCACTTTGTGTGTTTTAGGTAAACCGTATAGACAGGGAGATCTAGGATTCATTGGTACTATATTATTGAGTGAATGTGTAGGTATAAATGAAGTAGACTTAATTGCATTTTTGACATCTAAAGTGAAATGTTTAGTTGGGTCGGAATTCAACTGTTCAAATTCTTCACCTTGAATAATATCGTTAACTTTTTGATTGTAATCATTTTTGTCTAATATAACCACACTGTTGCCTTTATCTGATTTGGAAACCACTAGATTGTTTTGGCTTAATTTATTTTGTAAAGAATGAAACTGCCCAATCTCAGAGCTATGGTGATTACTAGAGGAGTAAGCTTTTTTAATTTGAACAGCTATTTGGTGTTTCACTGCAGTCTCAACTTTACCTTTAACACAAGAGATTTCAGAATCTACTAACAATGTTTCGAGAGTTTTCTGTGGTGTTTTTGGATCTAACGCTTACAAGAGTTGACAGTAAATTGCAATTCCAAATATATCGAAAACCAACACACACAGATGTTGCTATTCCCTCCAGTTCTTGTCATCCTATTCAACACAAATTAGCCGCTTTTCGAAGTTATGTCCATAGATTGTTATCGGTTCCTCTGACCCAAGACAACTATAATAAAGAGCTTAATATAATATACCAAATTGCTATTTCCAACGGCTACAATAAACAGTTAGTTGATCGATTAATTCAGAACAAACAACGTAATAGGGCTAGGTCACTTCTTTATTCTTGCCCTTCTGATAGAAATATCAAGTACGTAGGCAGCTTAACGTATATGGGGCCAATATCTCAAAAAATTTCCAATATATTAAAGAAAAATAACGTCCATGTAGCTTTTCGTACAAATCAAAATCTACGTCATTTATGTAACGGTAAAGATCGACTGGAAAACGGTAAAAAATCCGGTGTGTACAAACTTACCTGTGACGAATGTAACAGCGTTTATATTGGTCAAACTGGCCGTAATTTTGATATCCGATATAAAGAACATAAATCCGCGTTTAGAAACGACCATCCCGAACAGTCTCATTTTGCCAAACATTTAATTGAAAGCGGTCATCAACTCCTCGATTGTAATACGTTTGAAATCTTACACTGTTGTGACAAGGGGTTTAGGTTATGTGTATTAGAACAGTTAGAAATATCGAAACATAGTGTAGGCTTCGCGCTGCTGAATGAACAGACTCAATTGGTTTCATCCCCACTGTTACGTATTTTTAGTGATAATCTGCCGCCACAAACTATTTTGTGATAAAGTTCCGGCTTACCATGTCACAACTGCTATATTTCACACTTATCTTCCACAATTAGGGTAAACTCACTATCAAACACTGTATACCTATATTACTGTCGTATATTATACACGGCACTTTGCGTATTAAGTACTGTAACGTCCGGCCACTTCGAGAATCTTTTGAAGACTGACTCGAATTCTCCCTACAACTGGCCATGTTTGCTCTCCCCTCCAAGTATTACGTAACGAGTCAAATCAATGTCTAATGGACTACGCAATTATCAAATAAGCCATTAAAGGAGTCAAATTGAATAATTACAAGAAAAATGTAAAGCATTTAATTAAGTACAGATTAAATCAAATTGAAACCTAATAATTTAAACATTATTTGTAATATTTGTTTATTATTTTTTCATAACGTGCCGAGCCAAGCCACCCGTCGAACCAGCTACCAGTGATGACGTCACGCTACGAGTCACGCCACCCACCGTGTCATCCCCACGTGTCCCGAGCAGCTACAAGCAGGTCCTGTGACTGTTTCATCGTGGAAGCCGCCTGCTGGCCGAACCGAGCTACCCGCCGAACCAGTGTTGACGTCACTCTGCGACCCTTTCATAATTTTAAGTTAAAACTAGTTTCCTAATATTGTTTACTATATTATTCAATATTTCTCATATTTGTAAACACTAAACATACCATATATAATTTAAAAATATTCTGTTAGCAATTCAATAACATTGTTATATAATTATCACTATAAACACGTATATCTTTACCAATTGTAAGCTACAACAAAGAACAGTGAGTCACGATCGGGCCTATATAAAGGCGTGTTTAGCCGCTGGCCGTTTAGTCTCGATCGTGCGCTCGGTAAGTCAAGACCTCCTGAAGATGCTTCGTTTAGAAGCGAAACTAGTCGGGTATTCTTCCGGTTAGGCTGCGTGATGTTTATGACGTCACGTAGATAACAGGAAAATTAGGCGGAATTGTCACTAGATATATAATTTTATACTTTTTTAAGTGTTTTATTTAAATATTATTTAATGTTTTTTAGGATACTTTTAAAAGTATTTGTTATTATTAAATATGGATTTCCGCAAAGTAACGCCTGAATCTATTCATTACCTTAAGTCGGCAAGTATAGCTGAGCAGGCGAAATTGTATATAAAATTGACTAAACTCCATCGGTTAGCTTCCCAAAATGTCTGGTTCAATCAGCAGTGTAAACAGTTAGGTGTCATTCCAAATTATATTAATTTACGTACCAAGTCACACACTCGGGCTAGTAATATCGCGTTAGATAAAGCCAAAAAAATTTGGTTAAACGAAGAAAGTAGACGTTGGTTTTCTATTAGGGACAACCTCAAACTTCACCTAAAGGTGCTATATTCGGAACTTAGTTTTAATTTACATAATATTGAATTTGATATTTTAGATAATAAAGCTAGGGATTTAGCTTCTAAAGTTACACATGAAAAATACATATCACAATCTAGGAAGTTGGAGAGATTATCACGTAATTCACGACCTAATAATAGCAATGTTACCTCAATTGACCAGAGCCAGGCTCATACGTTTCACCCACGTGTTGAAAACTTAAGTAATACACAATTTCAAGCGTCAGAACTTTCTCTTTTAGAAAAAGGTTTAAAATATAATTTGACCCCTAATTTATCACAGAAAACTCTCGAAACATTGTTAGTAGATTCTGAAATCTCTTGTGTTAAAGGTAAAGTTGAGACTGCAGTGAAACACCAAATAGCTGTTCAAATTAAAAAAGCTTACTCCTCTAGTAATCACCATAGCTCTGAGATTGGGCAGTTTCATTCTTTACAAAATAAATTAAGCCAAAACAATCTAGTGGTTTCCAAATCAGATAAAGGCAACAGTGTGGTTATATTAGACAAAAATGATTACAATCAAAAAGTTAACGATATTATTCAAGGTGAAGAATTTGAACAGTTGAATTCCGACCCAACTAAACATTTCACTTTAGATGTCAAAAATGCAATTAAGTCTACTTCATTTATACCTACACATTCACTCAATAATATAGTACCAATGAATCCTAGATCTCCCTGTCTATACGGTTTACCTAAAACACACAAAGGGAACATTCCTATTCGACCCGTTGTCTCTTATGTTGGCGCCCCTGCGTACAACCTAGCAAAACATCTCAATATTTTGTTGTGTACCAAATCATCTTTTCAACCTAAATATAGTTTAAAGAATAGCCTAGATCTGATTAACAAAGTTAAAGATATTGACATCCCTTCCGGTGCCAAATTATTATCTCTTGATGTCGACAGTCTATTTACCAACGTTCCTTACGAAAATTGCTTACGCGTCTTAGAGAATCATTTTGAGAAACAACGATTACATCCTGGGGAAGTAAATGACCTTATAAATTTGACTACTGTCTGTATGAAGCAAAATTATTTTAGGTTTAATGATGAGTATTATTTTCAAAAAGAGGGATTAGCTATGGGGTCACCTTTAAGTCCACTTATGGCCGAACTTTTTATGGACGACTTTGAGTGCAAACACATAGTAAAAGAACCTAGAATTTTATTTTATTATAGATACGTTGATGATATAATCATTTGTTGGACTGGTACTTCCCGCCAAATTGATATCTTTGTGAAGAAACTTAACAATATACACCCAAAAATTAAATTTAAACTGGAATTAGAATCAAACCAATCTATCAACTTTTTGGATCTAACGCTTACAAGAGTTGACAGTAAATTGCAATTCCAAATATATCGAAAACCAACACACACAGATGTTGCTATTCCCTCCAGTTCTTGTCATCCTATTCAACACAAATTAGCCGCTTTTCGAAGTTATGTCCATAGATTGTTATCGGTTCCTCTGACCCAAGACAACTATAATAAAGAGCTTAATATAATATACCAAATTGCTATTTCCAACGGCTACAATAAACAGTTAGTTGATCGATTAATTCAGAACAAACAACGTAATAGGGCTAGGTCACTTCTTTATTCTTGCCCTTCTGATAGAAATATCAAGTACGTAGGCAGCTTAACGTATATGGGGCCAATATCTCAAAAAATTTCCAATATATTAAAAAAAAATAACGTCCATGTAGCTTTTCGTACAAATCAAAATCTACGTCATTTATGTAACGGTAAAGATCGACTGGAAAACGGTAAAAAATCCGGTGTGTACAAACTTACCTGTGACGAATGTAACAGCGTTTATATTGGTCAAACTGGCCGTAATTTTGATATCCGATATAAAGAACATAAATCCGCGTTTAGAAACGACCATCCCGAACAGTCTCATTTTGCCAAACATTTAATTGAAAGCGGTCATCAACTCCTCGATTGTAATACGTTTGAAATCTTACACTGTTGTGACAAGGGGTTTAGGTTATGTGTATTAGAACAGTTAGAAATATCGAAACATAGTGTAGGCTTCGCGCTGCTGAATGAACAGACTCAATTGGTTTCATCCCCACTGTTACGTATTTTTAGTGATAATCTGCCGCCACAAACTATTTTGTGATAAAGTTCCGGCTTACCATGTCACAACTGCTATATTTCACACTTATCTTCCACAATTAGGGTAAACTCACTATCAAACACTGTATACCTATATTACTGTCGTATATTATACACGGCACTTTGCGTATTAAGTACTGTAACGTCCGGCCACTTCGAGAATCTTTTGAAGACTGACTCGAATTCTCCCTACAACTGGCCATGTTTGCTCTCCCCTCCAAGTATTACGTAACGAGTCAAATCAATGTCTAATGGACTACGCAATTATCAAATAAGCCATTAAAGGAGTCAAATTGAATAATTACAAGAAAAATGTAAAGCATTTAATTAAGTACAGATTAAATCAAATTGAAACCTAATAATTTAAACATTATTTGTAATATTTGTTTATTATTTTTTCATAACGTGCCGAGCCAAGCCACCCGTCGAACCAGCTACCAGTGATGACGTCACGCTACGAGTCACGCCACCCACCGTGTCATCCCCACGTGTCCCGAGCAGCTACAAGCAGGTCCTGTGACTGTTTCATCGTGGAAGCCGCCTGCTGGCCGAACCGAGCTACCCGCCTAACCAGTGTTGACGTCACTCTGCGACCCTTTCATAATTTTAAGTTAAAACTAGTTTCCTAATATTGTTTACTATATTATTCAATATTTCTCATATTTGTAAACACTAAACATACCATATATAATTTAAAAATATTCTGTTAGCAATTCAATAACATTGTTATATAATTATCACTATAAACACGTATATCTTTACCAATTGTAAGCTACAACAAAGAACAGTGAGTCACGATCGGGCCTATATAAAGGCGTGTTTAGCCGCTGGCCGTTTAGTCTCGATCGTGCGCTCGGTAAGTCAAGACCTCCTGAAGATGCTTCGTTTAGAAGCGAAACTAGTCGGGTATTCTTCCGGTTAGGCTGCGTGATGTTTATGACGTCACGTAGATAACAGGAAAATTAGGCGGAATTGTCACTAGATATATAATTTTATACTTTTTTAAGTGTTTTATTTAAATATTATTTAATGTTTTTTAGGATACTTTTAAAAGTATTTGTTATTATCACATTAATATTATAAATCCGAAAATTGTTGAGAGGAAGTATATGTTAATATATTGTTACAAGTGACTATTAGAGGACGAAAATTAAAACGAGAGGTATCTAAATATTTAAAGTCACATAAAAAGATAAATTTAAACATTGTCGTTTCACTTATACAATTTAATAGATTATGCTACTGATTTGTATCAATGTAGTAATCGATTACTACATAATTGATTCCATCCCTAATTGTCACCGGGAAAATTACTGACAACTGTTGTTTTACTTTTTTGGGGTATAGGCATATGTCTTATTTTAGTAAATGCTATTGCCATATGTAGAAATTCATTTCTGCATATTTAACACAACGCTATCTGTGATTTATCGAAATCCCTAAATTTAAGTGCTACGCAACAAAATATAAAATACGTTAAAGCAATGACTTTGTACGTATGTAAGATATCTGTTTTATTTGTTTGCATTGCATGTTGTCATTATTTCACTTGATTATTTCTGAGTTTGTATGGTCTGTATCTAGCCATGAAAAGTCCATGTGTAGTATTTTCTCATAGTGCACAGTAAGTACATAAGTACTACTTACTTATACTCAGCATGCCATTTACACCAAAGGATTATCAATTCAATTGCTATTCGATTATAATAAATAAGCTCGAACCACAGTTTAGGAAAGTTTGAAATATTTTTTTTTTGTTTGGGGGCTTACAGCTATCCTTACGAAAATATGGAGTATGAATTATAGTAAAATGGTTACACCACATGAAGTATATACCACTTGCCTTAAACTAATCCCGTAGCATCGCCCCTATCACTAGCTAAAATATTTACGCGTAAGAGATTATTTGCTTTGGAAGGAGGTAGGACGTAGGTATAACCATTAATCTCTGCTATACTTATTTGATCTGATGTATCTTGCTAAACTTGCCGTTCGTATGAGGGAATAGGAACTCGATGGCAGGGAGAAGTTATCTATTACTCGGGAAGGCAGATAACGTCACATAACTTACGTAGGAGTGCGGTATGATTCACAGGTAGGTACTTCTACAGGGTTACATACCTCCATATCTGCTGTATTGTCATTCATTGTACTGAATGTAAAGACGCAAACGTAGAGGAAAGTTTTCTATCTCAACTATCGCTTCTTGCGCATCACATGTGTAAATGGTAATATAATTTATCTTACGGTAAAGATTATAATAATGGCAAGCAATGGCTTACGATATTTTATGCTTGCCATACAATCCAATCCTTGAAAGGTGCCGCTTTAAAGAAGTGAAAAGTACCAGCAGAGTACACAGCAGCGCTTTCGGAATGAACTGTCTTCTTGCATTGTGATCCCCAAGCCTCCTGCCTGCCGTGGGTTAGCCTCGATATTTCCGAGCAACTACAACACGGGTCTCTTCAGAAGGCATGTCAACAGATCCACTCCAGTCCAGCAAGTCAAGATCGCCAACGTATTTGTGATCTTCCGGCTGCTACAGATATCCATAGGCGACGGTGATCGCTTTCCAACAGGCGGCGGTAGTTTTTGCTCTCAGTAGCACAAAAAAAGCAATGTATGTAGTTTAATATCAATCATGATTGATTTTACGTTAGCAATATCTGCCTGATATCTGCCTGATTTTATCCGCATGGTGGAAGGGCATTTTGTGAATGCCCGCCTGGCTAGCGACCACCCTCAAGTAGAAAATCTGTCGCCAAGCACCTAACGGTGTGTTCCGGCAGCCGTCCTTGAGAGCCAGAGTAATTCTAGGTTAAGCCTGTTAACACCTTCGACCACATCATCATTTACCATCACGTGAGATTGTGGTCAAAGGCTTACCGATCAGCAATAAAAAAAAATAAAAAAATCAAAGCAGGAATCATCGACAATGACCTTAATGCTCCGATCGGATAAAAGCTGGCGATCCAAGTGCATACATCCTTTGGCAGGTGTAGGATGGCAGCTTGGATAAAAGTGTAGTCAAAGGCCTTGGCTAAGCGCAAGTTCCTCCGCTCTAGTGTTAAGGCTCCGCCCAACGGTGAGTAAAGTATACTGGAAAATCACCGCCTAACAAAATCCGTACTGGTGGTCGTTGATTTTGAATACGATGGCCGGAATGCCATCTGGCCCACTCGACTTAAGGACATGAAGGGACATGGGACCTTGCATATCACTTTCCCAAAAAAGCGTAATTCTGCCATGGAACCGCGTTGTACGTGGTATTGTGGGTGGTGAGGCCCTATTATCGAATCGATGTGGCTTTGGTACTTATTTGGCTGAACGAATGAGCATTTCAGTACAACGGGGTAATGCTGCCAGCATGCTGGGCCGTTGCTAACTGACAGTGGGCTAGAGCATTTGGACTGCCTGGGGTCCTCTAAAGTGCTTTCTGTGTAGGAGATGTAGTTTGTAGTGTTTCTTTAATAAAGGTAGGTATAACATCGGTTTAAAAAGAAGTCTGTCTAAGGATTTAATACTTATGGACTTGTACGAGTATGTCTCTACTACGTGTGCATCTAAGTACCTACTTTTTGTTCTCTTTGCAATTCAGTGTTAATATATGTATTATGAATTAAATTTAATTATTTAATAATATATTATTCCTAGCTACATTGGGCACACTAAAATTTTTGCACTTCTAGCTAATCGGAACTATTTGAATTTCGAATGTTATACTTTTTGAAACGACTTGCAACTTTTTTTAGTAATAAAAAAAATTTGGCGGGATATCACATCTCAATTAAAAGTTCCGAAACTTTGTTGTTGTTAGATCCCTCATGAACTGACAGCAGAGCAGAAGCGGGCTCGCGTGGAATGGTGCTCACAGATGCTACTGAAGTACGAACACGAACATTCTAATGCTGTATTAGACATTGTCACAGGTCACACAAAACAGCAATCTTGTGAATGGGTGTTTGAAAATGAGAACAGGCCAACAAAAGTGAGGCAGGCGAAAAACGTTGGTAAAAAGTTATCGCGTTTTTTTTCTCATTTACGGGTCCCATCTGCACAATTCCACTTGAAGATCAAAAGAGTGTTATGCCGTGTGGTATTCTACCATTTCTTTACCCAGGGTGTTAAAAAGTTCGGAAAAACGACCAAAAAGCCGCGTTCTGCTACATCATGACGCAACGCTTCTTCACACATGGCCAACAAAACAAAGTCATTTTTAGCTTTCGAAAAAGTACAACTCGTCACCCATCCTGCACATAGCCCCGACTAAGCACCCTGTGAGTTCTGTATTTTCCCCAAAATCAAAGATTTGATAAGAGTTTTCACTTTTACAAACTTCGAAGGGCAGTGATAGCGTTCAATCAGCACGTAGAAAACATGCCTACAGATCTGTGGTCCTCCTTTTTTAAAAAATGTTTCGATCGCATGAAAAAATTTTTTTAAATGTAAAGGAGAATATTTTGAAAAGCAATAAACATAAATATTTTGTTTATAACATGTTGTTCTTTAAGTTACGCAAAACCTTTAGTGTGACCTACGTACTATTGCCAGTGAAGGCTGTGTTTATTACTTATTTAGATGAATCTTCATCGTTACTTCTTAATACGACCCTGCAGCAAATATATAGTATGCATTGGTGCCTATGTATGTATAGTGATTTTTTGATTCTCTATTCGAATGTTTGTTTTGTTGGTAAATATTTTAAAAATATTTGCTGAATATTGTCGTTCTGTTATTACCTTAAATAGAAATACTAAAATAAGTAACTTTAATACGAGTTTCGGTGTTTATTTTAATCAAAGTATAATAAACTACTAATAAAGAAACTAGAATGATGAAGAGAATATCTCGAATACTTTACCTATGTGATTAATATCCACATCATATCAAGTGGCCATACAGTAAAAGGGCCGAGGCCAGGTTAATCGAGGACCACTTATACTGCTTGGACCAGAAGTGGTCCCAAATTTTATAACCTTTTTGAGCCGTTGCCTGGCTCTCGTCTGCTTCTCAAATATTGTATATTTTATGTTTTACATTGTCCTCAGAATCTCTTATATGAATATGATGAAACCCGTTTTGTGATACATATATACAAAGGAGGATCGCAATAACAAATTACATTCCTCCTATTTCTCCCAATTTTTTATTGATTAGCCCGTTTGTGAATTCGAGATTTTTACCACTGCGTGGATGTACACTACGCGCCGCGTAGCAGTTCGATTGAATTTTGCGTGATCACTTTAATAGGAAAGGTAATAAATAAAAAAACAATAATCCTGATTGATTACATTTGAAATGAATTTTATTTTATTTGCTAAGTTTCATGGTACTTACCATCAGGTGGACCGCACGCTTGTTTGCCATCTAAGTTTGTGGTATTACAACAAACTAAAGATTAAACTGACAGGCCTGTTTTATAATTTTATGTTGCTTATCCTATATATATATATATTATAAGGTAGTCAGAATTGATTATAACACGTTTATTCTTACTGCAGGACTTTATTCTTACTAAGTCGAAATAATTATTTTATTTGTAACTTAGCAAATAAAATAAAACTTTCAAATGTTATCAATCAGGATTATTGTTTTTGATATTTGATATGCAAAATGTTGGTAGCCTGTTTCACTATTTCGTGTTGAAATAACTGATTCCTTGAGCTTTCGATTATTTTATTTAGATACGTCGCCGTTAGGTAACACTATGGGAAAGGTAAAAATATCCTTCATAGTCTATTTTATTCACAAATTCATTATATAAAGCTTTGACTATTCTATTAAAATCATTCAAAACGTCCTTTATGGGTATTGTATGGTTTCTTTTTTCATACCCCGTATCCAATCCATGTTTCAACAGCCATGAACTTTTTGAATTCACATATTTTGACATTCTTCGTGTACTGCTCTATCCTACTACTCTATACTGCTCTTTTGAAATTTCCATAGTCAAGAACTTCTAGTTTCATCACGGCGGTCTGACTATCCGAAAACCCTACCTAAACGTCATATTAAAATTTAGAGTAAGTAAGTACCTGAAATTAGTACGAGATTGTAAGGATAATTATAGAGTCCTACGGTAACGAAGAAGCTTATTGGTAAGAGTTTACCTATTTACAATATGTCGTAGTTTGTAAATTATAGAAATCGAATAAAGTATGTTAGTATTTCTAGAATACGTGTAGGCCTAAAACCCTATAAAATTGATAAGAAAACTACATAGAAAGTGCCTGCAGTTGATTTTGAGTATAACGAGACAAATAATTATGTCCACATAGATTGAGGAGCCACTCCAAATTTTAAAAGAAAACTGACACCCTTATTTAGTAGCAAAGTTCAATATTTCGTATAATAATTTGTAGGTAGTATAACACATCGAAAGTTATATCAAATTAAAAGAGACTCTTCAATCTAATAATCTGAATTGAGGAACCACCTGGCACTCAGAAAGTCATGGACCAAAAATGTGTATCATTTAGTAGTAATTATTATGTAAGGTTACTACTAAAAGCTCTAATGCAGTACTGAAATTAAAAAAAGATACAATACGTTTACTATGGCTCAATATATATATGTGTGTGTGTGTGTGTGTGTAATAAGAATTTTGACTTCCAATCATGTGATCTTTTGTAAGGGTTTTTATTGTTATTATTTAATATATGTAAAATTTGTAAATTGGTTTGCAATAAAGTGTTATTGTATTGTATTAATCTGTCAATTAATACGTTCAACCTTTTAATATGTAGTTTAGTAGAGAGCGTGTTCAAATGTTTTACCTGCACTTCCACACAAATATTTAATATTATAAATAAGAAAGATTTGTATTTTTGTATGAAACGAATAAACTTAAAAACTACTGGACCGATTTGAAAAATTCTTTCACCATTACAATTCTACATTATCCCTGATGAACATAGGCTTCCGAAGAATATCCTTTCGAAGGCGGGGCGGACCGCAAGTATAGGAATAAAGTAGTAAAACTGAGTTAATTCGGCAAAACAACGCATATAGGTAACTTGGCTACTCAATACTGATGTTCTGCATACAGACAATTTATTGTACCTACAATCAAAAGCTAATGACACAACATTTGGTAGTAATAACTACTAAATTATTTTAAGTAAACAAGGTTTTATGAAAAACCGTTTATTGGCAGGGACTCTCAACACTAAGGATTAATTTAAAATCACATATGTTGGCATTTGAGACTAACTAATGATTCGTCTTTGAGGCTTGGACATGCTCTTCCTGCATCTGAGCTACCATGCAGTTTGAATTTATACTTTAGTCATCATTATTTAAGCGTATAGCCTGCATACTGCGTAAATCGAGATCGAGACAAACCATTACGATTCAGGGTTGACCTGACCCATATTTTACGAATGGCTAGCTATTACATTGTTAAGCGGGTCATTTGCCATATTGTCATAAATAACAACCGGTCAAGTGGAAATTATTATTCGTATAAACAGGTTTCCGTACCCACATAAATAATCGATCAACGTGCTCACAATTATTTAGAACATCAATTATACTTTTAGTTTATTTTTAGTATAACAAGTTTGTATTTTATTATATTCGATCCATAAATATGTTAAGTAATCCAGTTTAGGACATTAGAAAATGTGTTCCCGATTCCAATCTCATATCGCAATATACTTTAACTTTTTTTAGTATTTTGTTTTAAGCTAGATATGTACTCACCTTCCATAGCTTCAGTTATGTATTAATGAATTAACTGATTATTTGTTTTTCATTTTGTTTTGAATACTAACTACGAATAACTGTTTATTTATACTACTGAGCTGAATTTTTATCTCATTTGTTTTATTAAGTAGGTTACTGTCGTATATTGTGAATCGTCGTTGTAGTCTCTTGTATAGCATCCATCACAAGCCTTAGTGGTTTTCGAAGGCTTATTACTTAAATAAAATAATGTGTTGTTTATATGGTAATAAATAAAAAAAAACCTGATAGAGCAAAAAATATGTATATATATAGCAAAATGAGTTAAGAACTATGTTATGTTATACTTATATAATTTTATGACTTATCAATAAATATTAAATACTGAGAGGAAACCGACTGAAAAATAGAACCGTTGTTTAGGTTAATGATTCTTATTCGTGAAAGTTTAAAAAACTCTATATTTGCGCTGTTTCTTAAAAGTGAAGGCTTCGTGCGATTCAACATAAATATATTTTCCTATTTTCTTCCTGAATAATGCCTCAAGAGCAATATTTTTTGCATAAAATGTAGGCCAGCTATCGCCCCTATGATGTTCTTTTTTTCAACTAATTTTTACTGAACGTGAGGGCTGGCGCCGCAGCTACATCGGAGGGGCAACTCAAGCGGGCGCATATTTGCTAATCGGTAGTGGTTAGATATTTGAGCCGTTTGGCGTGGGAACATTGTATGGGTCCGTGGGATCTGAAAGTATTTTGCAAAACTTATTAAAGCGCTTGGTGGATGCGTCAAGTTGTCAAAATACTGGCATCTATTTAGCTCAACGAATTAGCATTGCAATCCAACGGGGCAATTCTTCCGTGAAGCGTGATGGGCACACTGCCAACTGGTAGTGGGATTGAGCATTTGAACTGCCTGAGAGCCTACAAGGGCTTGTCAGTCGTCAAATGTCGTAAATACTTTCGTTGTAGTAGGTGTAGTGTTGTATATAGTTCGTAGTGTTTGGCTTATAAATGATCACTGATGACAAAAAAAATACTAAAGAAAACATGACTGAAAATCGCAAAAAGCCCTGTTTTAGCGCCATTATCAGAGGACCACCATCAAATTTAAAAGTTCATAATATAAAAGAAAAAAATATACGAGCCTAGATATATTCTTCCCATAAATTTTTATGCCAAAAAAATTTACCATCGGTTCAGTGTTGGAGGAGAAAATAGATGAATACGAAACGTCGGTTTGGTGAATTTTCTTCCTGTTCCAGCCATTGGTTATCAAGGGCCCAGTTCTAGTACGGACCCTTAAAAATACATAATAACAATTATTATGCATTATTTTACGAATGTAGGCATATCATAATAAGCTCCAGTATAGTACCGACCCCAGGAAAGATATTGCCTCCATTATGTATGAACTAATTCATAGAGTATCACGCGTGTGATAAAGACGAAATGACCCTTTCCCGAATTTTTTATGAGGAAAAATATAGCCTTATCTCACCTTTTTGGGAGGGTGGAAGGCACCGCTCTACAAAATAGAGGTATTGATTAAATCTACAAATTATTTGGTAGGCCTCCCCACAAGGTAGACTAACGACATTGTAAAAGTCCCGGGTTGCCAATGGTTACAAGCGGCTTATAGCCGTTCTTTGGGGCGTTCTATGGGGGAGGCATTTCTTCACAACAGTGGATGTCTTCTGGCTAGTGACGCTAATGATGACAATTTGTTTAAATGTCAAAATTTCTGCTTTAACGGACTTCGAACTAAAGCCTTCCAGCTACAGGTTCTGGACGCCTTTCCCTCTTAGCTACCGATGCAGGTAGCAGCAATGCGAGTTTTGCACAACAATTATTTTTTAACCATCATAAGGGATGGTGCGAAGAAGCTATGAATCCCAATTTGACCCTCTTAATTCGGCCCTGTTTCAAAATACGTTCTTAAATGGCGTCTCCTACCTATAAAGTAACTAACATACACCGGCCGCGCTAAAATTTCTCGGGAAAACGTTGTCGAGAGTTGGAACAAACTTGTGTCTTCAGTCGAGACCATGTTGTCAAATGTTTCGAAGTGGGGCCAACTGAACTTAGTCCAATTTAACCCCAAGAAGACACAAGTTTGTGCGTTTACCGCTAAGATATCCCCTTTTGTCGTATCCCTCCGTTTTGAAGACACTCCCCTTGCCACCTCTACTAGCATCGGAGTACTTGGCGTCGCGCGTCGACATATCGAACGTCGTCCAATTTCGCTGTCACTTGGAAGATAAATTTGACTGAGGGATTTTTGGTTCAAAAGTTCTGAGATAACAAACATAAAAAACAGACGAATTGAGAACCTCCTCCTATTTTGGAAGTAGGTTAAAAATATGCACCTTACGACCTCGATTGTCAAATGCACTAGCTTGATTTTCTAACTATTTGGGATCGCGAAAATAATTTTCAATAGGGAACGTAAGGTCATGTTTTTATTATTAAAGAGGTCATCACATTTTTGCATTGAACTTATTATACGAAATAATTAATACAGATCAAAGGTCGTAAAGAAAGTTATTAGATAATTAAAACAATTACGACTTTGCTTTTTCTTATTTAATAAGGGAGTCAATGTTGTTAGGTTTTCATTATTTAAGAGGTTTTCTCATTTTTGCATTGAACTTTTTATTTTTATCGAAAAATGTTTACGAGGACTGAATTTTGATTCCTACTGATTTGTAATTACTAAAAAAACATGTCTGTGCGTCTTAAAAACATGTTGTTACGACTAGCAGAAGTCAACCCTAAGAGGTTGTTAGCATTTTACCAATAACCCTGTATATATAAGATATATTAATTTGGCCGTAATATTGTCTAGTGCTTTTTATATATGTATACGGTTTCGGATAGGGTTGTTACAATGTGCTTGTTGCACCCATACCAGTATAGTTATTGGGAACTATACTCTTGAAGTAGTTGACCATTACATTCACCTAAGATGACGGACTGTATCGTAGGGTAGGTCCAATTCGACAAAGATGTTGCCAAAAAATTCAAACATGCATGGATGGGCAGTGATCGGGAAATTACGTCTTCTCGTCTGAAATCCTGCAGAGACTGATCACCAGTCTTCAACCAATGTCCCAGTTACCAGTGATGACACTAACACTGAGACATCAATCGCTCAATGATAGTTATCGGGTTGCGTCATCGTAAACAAGTTTAATGCTAATTGAATAATTAGTTCAATTCTGTTTGGCTACACAGGTCGCTCCGTCCCTTTAAGACCGTTAAACGATAGGAGCGAAGAGTTCAATTTGAGCTATAACTTACTCAACACAATAGCTCAGTTCGAAGAGCATGTTCCGGCTGGACTGATAGTCGTGGGTTCGATGTTTGAATCCAACATGTATAGTTAAAAAAAATCCAGTTTTTGTAAGGTATTTTAGTACGAGTATATGTCAACGTTAATGATTGTACTGTTCTGTAACAGCCGGATCGTCCATTGCTGAACACAAACTCTCCTATTAAGGGGGTATATGCGATAACCCCACGCTTGGCAGGCGTCTTGGAGATCACAGTGTAAGTTGGTAGTTCTTTAGAAGGCGCTGCTGCCACCTTCCAATATTTTTTCCTTAGTCGCCTCTTACGACACCCACGGGAAGATATGGGGAGGTGCAATTCTAACCTGGCACCCCACGTGGCTAATAATTATATCAACGTTAATAAGTTAACGTAATATTAATATGTTTATTTTTTTCCGATAGATTAGCCTTTGACTACTATCTCACCTGATGGTAAGTGATGATGTGGTCGAACATGTTGTTCAGGCTAACCTAGAATTACAACCCATTGTTTCACTGGCTGTTATTTAAACAAGAACACAGCAATGTGTGCATTGCTATTTGTCATGGTGAGCATAGATGCTACAAACACTCAATCGGTTACCTCGTCGCTCGTTTATATGAATATTTTGTTTCATAGTTTAACATAAACCCTCAGACACAGAATAAATAATAGTACTACGCAGGCCACGGGATTATGCAAAACGGATGGGCTCTACTACACCCGCTGGAATAACACTCGACTTGGTATTTGGTATGCGGGAGATTCTAATTGAGGTTATGATTCGTAGAGAGGGGGAAAATATTTTGAGATTTATATGAAATGTTTATAAAGAAATAACTCTATGGTATTAAATATCAGCATGTTGACTGTGTCAGACGTTTGTTTTATTCATTCGGAAAATTCGAAGGGCTGAAATAATGTTATAATTATAACAAATATTTTTAAAAGTATCTTAAAAAAACATTAAGTAATATTTAAATAAAATACTTAAAAAAGTATAAAATTATATATCTAGTGACAATATGGATTTCCGCAAAGTAACGCCTGAATCTACCTATTCATTACCTTAATGTTATAATGTTACCTATAACAAATGCGTTTAAAATGTGTGGTATGCACCAGGACTGATTTCTCTTCAATAGCACATATACATGGTTATTGGTAAAATGTTAACAACCTCTTAGGGTTGACTTCTGCTAGTCCTAACAAACATTTTGAGATGTTTTATTTGTTTAGATTATTTTTTAATTTTTTTGTTTATTTTTTTATTATTTTGCTCGATGTAAATATTCAAAACTCAATTCAAAGAGAGCACGCCGCGGTCCAGTGTGGCCGCGGCTCGAGGCGCTCTTGGCCCGGAGTAGGCAATAAAACACTAAAAATATAATTGTTTGTTAGGACTAGCGAAGTCAACCCTAAGAGGTTGTTAGGATTTTTCCAATAACCCTGTATATCTATCTAATGGAAACATGTTCCCTAAGAAAAGCTGACATACCATTAGTGTATAGTGACGACAAAATTTTACCCAAGGGGCCTATCTCGGCTATAGTCAGTGAAAGCACCCGTATGGTATTACGCTGTCTTTGCGAACTCTTATTGTCGCGCTAGCCGCGGTAAAGGCATATAAACGTTTTTAAGAACTCTCAAACAAATCGTCATATCATACGAATAGATATTGTATCAGGCATAGTCGGTTCATGCTAAGTCGCAGTTGGGAGCAAGAATAATAGTTTATTCCAGAAACCCCCACTTTGTTTGCATAAAACTTTTAGTAGGATTTTTTATACCTCATAATAAATCCAGTTAAGACTTCTGGCAAAAACATTCAGTTAGAATTGGCAGCTTAGTACCTATATTCACAAACATCCACACAGGTTCTAAAGCATATATTATTTTGATTATGTTATTTTAATATTTTTATTTTTGCAATACTCCACGGATTGCATTACAAAATTACAAAGCTACGAGAGGAAAAATTATGGTCATGCACTGAGAAAAATAACTTCCGTCCTTCATCACTTATTGACGTGCAGAATAATTAAGAATGCTGATGCCTGTAATAATATAAGGAGTATGATGAAATAGCACGAAGGCAGATATACTTCAGGTTCCATCACTACAAGTTACAATTCAAATAATAACCAGAAGTCATGACAGCCTTTCATTTAAAAATAAAGTAACTAAATATTAAATTATTACGATATACCTGCTTTTTAACAGGAATTTCATAACGAATTTTTAAGTTTGTCGTGAGTAAAATGTAGCACGACAATTAATCAAGAATTAGTGCGAAACTGAAAATAAAATATCAAGACCGAGCATGACAAAAAAGCATAATTTTCTACCCACAAAATGTTATTGAATCATAAGTAGTTAATGGGTTTTTACCAATAATTTACTATGATGTAACGTTCTAATTAATTTGTGAAATAATTATTTGTTGGAAAAAAATAAATGATAGTAATATCATGTTAAATTTTCGTGACCGGCACGACATCCTTAGATGTTGTAGTGCATTACGCGAATGCTCGTCTGGCTGACTACCACCTTCAAGTAGAAAATTTGTCTCTAAGCTAACCTAATGTCCTTTTATGTTATGTAGGTCACGTTGATGGCAATATCAATTCTGCCCATTCTAGCTTTAGCCTGTTGGTCAAAAATGTTCAACCAATGAGTCATCATCAGAGATTCATCTTCTTCTTTGTGGTATAGAGTAATTCTATATTAATTGAACTGATTTTATTAGGATACATCTGTTTAGCCATATTAATGTAAAAGAGTTCGAACTGGTGGTTCCTTTTGAACTACCTAGATGGCGCTATCGCTATTTACGCTCTTTCCTATACAAAATGCGTCAGAATGTATGAAATCCTGCATCGCGCAAACGAAATAATCCGACGGTTCCGAAACATATTCGGCTAACGTTATACTAAATATATTGACATCGGCAGCAATCGGCAACACTCGGCAGTCTAGTGCAGCAGAATCACCAGGAATTACGCATTAAAAGTTATTACAGGTTCACGATAATAAACGAGAAAGCTCTTTTAAGACTGCTTTGATGATATCGAAAATATATCAAAACTTCCCGTAAAGTTGTTAGGAAAATGTAGTCTAATTTTGGTGAATTTCACAATAATTTATCATGTCATTAATGAAACTATACCATTCATTCTTAAATTTTTATGATTCCGTTCATGACTTTTTGTCATTACTGTTAGGGATAATTCAGAGTTCGTCATGATATTTTGTTATTATGCGTACTGACAAAACATAAGTATTCAGCAATAAGAAATCTTGTGCTGTTGCCTGATTATTTATCGTAACATCAATTCATGATAAATTCTTGTGATTTACATGCAAATTATAATTAAATACTCTTGGTCCGTTTTTATTGGGAATACGGATATTTATTTCGAAATTCCTTTACAATTATCATGAATCATGATAGTCATTTTTCTCAGTGTGTGCGGGATTCGAACCCGTGTCATCCACCCCTATAGCCAGGGTAATACAACGTAAGTTGAACTATAGGTGTTGCTCCATTCTCATACGATGGTTAAAGAACGAGAGGATAAAGTAGAGTTATGAGTCATTGTCATGTTAGCACAGTCGGTCAGAGCATATACCGGATATAGGGGTGGGTTACGGCGCGCGGCGTTCGAATCCCGCACATGACTATTATTTTTCCTCACATTAATTTGTGACTTTGTAGTAGGTACTTAGATTATGCTAGTAACTTTAAGACTTTCGCGACTTAAACACAGTTATATATATAAATTTAACGGGACTAGAAATATGTATATTATTTGTTTACCTCGACGTTTCGACCACGAGTGGAATCCACTCGTGACTATAATATATATATTTTTATCGCGATTAAGTCCCGTTAAGTACCTACTTAAAACTATGTAGATTATGTTATATTTAAATTGCTCCAAAGTTTTCTTACACTGAATAACGGAATGAGAACGCTTTAACAAAGAAACCTCGCACAACAGTAAACTTTAGTTCATTGTGATACGATTGAAGAGTGAACAAAAGCAGCCAAGTCTCAACTTCCTCTAACTTAGTCCAAGATTGTGAATCAATTGCTTAACAAAACGTTGTGTCGTATATAAATTAACTTATTACTAATATTTCTGTGTTTCCTAAACTACTAACCTGGGAATGCCTTCTCTTCTTCTATGAATTATTATACTCATTAATATAGCCGGAAACGGTTTTTAATTTCTAATTTCTAATTTCTCTTTGGTCTATAATACATTTGGGATTCCACAACAAAGTACATCTGGTGGCGAATGCACTCCGTCAAACTCATTTACTTACATATTCTAAACACTCGTCATGTTTAGTTATGGGACTTATGGGCAAAGGCAAGGCAGTTCACTCGTTTCGCAACTTTATCTATACCTAACCTAAAACTCAACTAAGGAAAAATCATGCATAAAAAGTCATAGGAGAATGAGGTTCATGTTCGAAATAATCTCATAGGAAAATGTAATACGTAATATATTTTTCACTTCTCCAGCACGAGAAGGGCGGCTTTGCTGTTCAAAAACTTGGAGCGAAATCGATTTTGCTGCCAGTGTGAGAGAAAGTTATTTACGTAAAAAACTGTTACGTTTAACCTGCAGAATTGCAGCAACTTTACTTTTAGCTTTTAAACCTATTGTTTATTTTTTAATATATAGTGTGTACCAATTACAATAAACTTATTGTTAAATAATGTATTGTTTCTTACCCAAAAATCTAATGTTCGCTGGTAGAGGTGTATTTGTATCGAGAGCAATTTGTTTAGGTCTATTGCCTTACATTTCGTCACTGTACTCAGATCAGAAGGCTTAGGCTTCGGTACAATCCAAAGCAAATCTAGACTACTTTGCTATCTCGGGACTTTAAATCAGCACTGACATCAAAAAACAGCATTGCTCACTTTTTTACATAGTACATAGGTTATATAGGGTACATAGCTACAAATGTACCTTTGTTTTGGTTTTCTCAGGAAATAAATACTCGCAGAGAAAAAGACATCAGGGCTCAAGAAGGAATTTGGGGATTACGGGTAATTTGAACTAGGTTTTGTGTAGCGTCTCTGTGGCTGTTCAATATTCATGTATATATACAATGAACGAGTTACTCGTCAAGTGTCTACTCTACGCTGAAGATCAGGTAATACTGCTTCGTGGGATGCGTTACATGGTGAGAGGTTTACATAAAGATTGGAGAGAAAGGGGATGAAACTACGTGTTTGCAAGTCAATATTATATTAGGTGTACGTTGATACTTAATGATTTTGAAAGGGATAAATGTTTAGTGAAACTTTACTAACGAATAACTTTATAATGGAATGCATGAAGAAGATGTTGAAAGGTAAGTGACTCAAGAGACAATCCACACATTCATGTTACCCGAAATGTGTCCTAAAATACGACTATACTAATAAGTACGCCTCCGATGATTATGCACTGCAATAGTCATCGGAGGCGTACTTATGTCAAAGATGGATAAAGCAGACCAGGATCAAATTCAGATATAAACGCAGTTGAGGTGAGAGTTTTGAGAAGTATGTGGTGTGAATTTTAATGACAAAGTGAGGAGGAAAATCGTAACAGAATGCAATGTGGATGACATTATCTATCATATTATTCGCGAAAGGTATGCCTCTGTACTCATATGTATAAGAGTAGACATATCGAAATTATGGATGTAAGGAGATTTAGAAAGCGAGTGTGAATTGAAAAATGGAAGCAGGATGACCTCGGCGAACCGGCTGTTTTAATTCTGACAAGTTTGGAGACGTTCTGAAAAAGGTCAAGTTATGAATACACGAACAGGCGTTTATAAAGAATGTGATGATAGTGAAAGAAGCAAGATATATGTTAAATTGTAGCAAGTTGAAATCCGTGTTGACAGCCTATTATTGCTCCGGAAAATAATATGTAATGTCAAATACCTTGAAACAAAACCTAGAAACCTTTGGTAAGTTGGTAATTATATAGGTAAGTATACGTTATGGATTTGAAGCGTAAGGATTTTCCTGGAACGCGCTTTTAACAGGCTAATGGTAGGTATTAAAGGGTGGAGTAATTAATCATCATGGCTGACGGGCTCCAGCCCTCGTAACCTCACTAATTTATGCTGCTCATCCCTCTGTGTCGACTCCGAGATATTAACCAGAGTAACCAACCGCGTCCTTTTATCTTATGCCAACAAGTCTACCGCCAAGCGGTTCTTCTATTCTTTTTTATTAAAAAGTGTCGGAATAAAATATGTTAACATTTTATTTATAATTAATTATAACAATAACAATTGTATATATCTACACCCTATTTATTTTTTTCTTCTAATATGCTTTACTAATTTAATAAGTTTAGCGGCTATAAGAGGGTTTATATCACTTTTTAATGATTTATATTGTAAGTGTGAAAATTTTGTCTTACAACAGCTAAGTGTTAGCTGTTGTACAACATAATATTTCGATTGTTTATTTGTGTTTTATTATTCTCCCCGCACGTTTCTGAGAACCTATTTGCCAATCGACAAGTAAGTACTTACTCCTACAAAATGAAATTTTTCAAAAGAAAGTTAATAGGAGACTACTTCAACATCTACAATGTTGCTGTTAGAAGAAAACTGGCAAATAATATCTATACTGATCATTAACTACACTCGAGAGCAATGAATCCGGGTCACTTAAAGAATGTTAAAAATCTCGGAAACTAAAAATGATAGGTTAATGCAATAAATTGTATTTAATAGACAATGTAATACTCCTTAAATGAAAGTAAAAAAAATATGAGTCACCATACATTTTATTAACACAAAATTACATAAAGAAAAAAACTGCTGATCTCTCCTTAAAACAAAAATAGGAAACATGAAATTTTTGAACTTTATTACGATTTTCTTGAATTTTAATACTTCGTATTGCCTCCTCGTGCTTCCATTACTGCGTTTACGCGGTTTGGCATGCTGTACACCAAGTTCCGTATACGATTTTGGGGAATATTCTCCCATTCCTCTGTGAGAGCAATTTTGAGCTCACGAAGCGTGATTGGGGGAGGGTTTCGTTGTTTTACGCATCTGCCTAGCTCGTCCCAAGCATGCTCGATCGGGTTGATATCCGGGCTGCGCGATGGCCACTCCATACGAGTAATGTTCATCTCTTGAAGGTAGTCATTCACAATCCTACCTGTATGAGGTCGGGCATTGTCATGCATAAATATAGCATCCTCACCTAAATTGACCATAAATGGACCAACGTGATCATTGAGGATTTCTTCCACATATCTTACGCTAGTTAAAGAGCCGTTTTCTATGATCACCAGCTCTGTGCGACTTTCAGAAGAAATTCCGGCCCACACAAGTACAGACCCACCACCGTAGGCTACTTTTTCTTCGATGCATGCTTGCTTGAATCTTTCCCCTGGTCTTCGATACACTCTGTGTCTTCCATCGTGCTTGTAGAGCATAAATTTTGATTCGTCGGAGAACATAACTTTTGACCAATCTTCAATACTTCAATTTACGTGGCTCTGGGCATATCTTAGTCTCGAAATACGATGCCCACGCTCCAGTTTAGGGCCGTTTGCAGGTCTAAGGGGTTTTAAGTTAGATTCAGCAAGCCGACGTCTTACTGTCCATGCACTTGGGTTACTTCCTCCGAGGCGTCGAAACTGATTGGTGAGTTCAGTTCCTGTGAGAAAGCGATTTCGAAGCATGGTGTTCACCAAGTATCGGTCTTCTCGTGCTGTGGTACACCTGGTTCTGCCCGTTCCTGGTCTGCGTAGGTTAGAACCAGTTTCTTCGTAACGTCGGAGAACTCTTTGTACTGTTGACAGCGACACACCGACAGTCCTGGCTGTATCGCGCTGACTCCGGCCGGTTTCCAGCATTGTAAGTATTCTGGTGCATTCTTCAGGCGTAAGCGACATAATTTCAGCTTGAATAATGAATATAGAGCACTATCAACATGGTTTATGTACCCACATAAATGACAGATTACAAACAAAAGCAAAACCAAATGCTGTAATTTCGTAGTTCCATCTTCGAAAGTGGCCCTTTTTCAAATTTGATTTTTTTATGATATAACTTTACAATAACTAAGAAGTTTTAATACCTTCATTTAAGGAGTATTACATTGTCTATTAAATACAATTTATTGCATTAACCTAGCATTTTTAGTTTCCGAGATTTTTAGGATTCTTTAAGTGACCCGGATTCATTGCTCTCGAGTGTATAATGAAAAACTAAAGTACGCAAAATCGTTACGTTTACCCATGTTCAGCGAAGTTATTGTAAACGTAAACGATTATTTTATAATTTTAAAATATCTTCTCAACTTGCAAAAGTTAACCATGATCATAATATTATAAATATTTTTAAAACTGTCTGCCATTGCGACTTTTCGCTATAAGGCTACCTGAAAGTGTGTCGGGAAGGCCAAAAGTAAACGTACGGTAATCTTTTTTTTTTTTTATTATGCTTGATAGGTTAGCCTTTGACCACTATCTCACCTGATGGTAAGTGATGATGTGGTCGAAGAAGTTGTTCAGGCTAACCTAGAATAACTGGCTCTCAAGGACAGCTGCCGGAACACACCGTTAGGTGCTTGGCGACAGATTTTCCACTTGAGGGTGGTAGCTAGCCAGGCGATCATTCGCAAAATTCCCTACTACCATGCTATAACGACTGCCATCCTAAGACAACAACCGGGACCGACGGCTTAACGTGAAGCACGAAAGCGCTCAGTAGTATTGTCACCAGCGGTCACCCATCCAACTCATGACCGCGGCGGACGTTGATCGGCTCAGAATGTCTAAGCAAACTTCGCTACGAGCGCTTCAAAAATCAGTAATCAGTCTCCATTTAGGCTATTATGAATAAAAATAATACGACTTGAAGATAACAAACAAGAGTTTGGAGTTGTTACACTGAAAGTTTTGAATAAGGCATAAAAAAAATATTTAGATGTCGAGTAAAGTTGACTGCTTTTCAAAGTATTCTCCATTACATTTTGAACCTTATTTTTTTCATTCAGTGAAACTATTTTGAAAACATGAGGTCCATTGGGCTGAAGGCATGTTTTTCGCTTAGCGCTGTGGTTGAAAGGTATCACGGCCTTTTCTAGTCCCTTATATGTCAAACTTTTGATGCAATCTTAGATTTTAATGAAGATATTAAAATATTACAGTAAAGATCCCGGACATAACTTTAAAAAAAAATCCTCTCGTAAATTTGTAGTGTAATCCGAGCATGCGTTATTACAAATATAAAAATATTAAATATAAAGAAATGTCATGGTGCAAACTATGTGCAGATGGATCACGAGATCTACCTTTTCAAAAGCCAAAACTGAATGATGCTCGAGCCAGAAACCGGAAGCAGGAACGATGTATCAACTAAAAGTAGACCCACCGTATTTTTTACATAATTATTGGAGTAAGTACCTACAATATTTTATGCCTAAGCCGGGAATCGAACCCGCGTCCTCCGATATCGCGTCGGAAGCCTAAACCTCTTATGCGGGTTCGATTCCCGCTCTGGGCATAAAAAATTTTGTACTCCAATGATTTTGAAATATATACCCACCGTGTTTGGGTTCGTATGAATTGTCATCATATAGTACCTTTTCTTCTAGTTGATAACCAGGACCTGATGTTGTAGCCGGAAACTTTAAGAAAAATTGCGTATTTTTATTGTGATAATATATAATTCTAATGTTAATCTTAAAAATATATATAATTCGTGATCTTTCATTTCATTTATTTCACCTACATCTGCTATGATTATAGTACTACCTACATATACTATAAGTGTATCATTTTATTCATTATCCAGGAAACACTGAATGGCTGAGGTGCATCCAAGTAGTGCGCCGTAGCGACTCTACAGTAACGTTTTGGGTGACGAGCTGGGGGCCAACTCCCATCTCTTAATTCAGTCTTATTTTAACATTACATCTACAATTTTAATTCGCACCACCACATATCACTATAGTATACTTACATTAGAACTTCAACGTGAGAGCGGGATGCATGCATTGAATCAAGTCATTTGTGCGACAGAGGTAGCACTATATGAACATTATTGTTTCGTGACGGCCACGGTACCAACCTTAGTATCAATAATTTAAACTTGAAACAATGACGTTTGCTTTCCACAAAAGGTGGGAGTTGGGCCCCAGAGCTCGTTTTATTCAATGCCAGCATGGATGCAAAAATATTTACATAAAAACGTCCTGAGGCCTTACGCGTTTACAAAATCTTGGCACAAATTATGCGCTGATGCATGACAATTGACGGTCACACACAGCTCGAAGTAATGGCAATAAGTACTTACTTATTGCCCGGGCCTTACTGATCGTTGCTTAATTGGTAAAATTGAGCAACGATCCCAGTGAGATGAGAATAAAACTATTTAATATATTTTTTTATCAGAAAAAGTCAACTTTTTTTTATGTTATTGTGACTGAACAAGCTCGAGGCCCACATGATGTTAAGCGGACTAACTACTGCCCATAACAGATGCATTTCGTCACAAGTCGCGAATTGCTCTGCGCCCATCACCTTGAGACATATTAGTCAAGTCTTATGTGCCTGTAATTTCACTAGCTCTCAAGGACTGCTGCCGGAACACACCGTTAGGTGCTTGGCGACAGATTTTCTACTTGAGGGTGGTCGCTAGCCAGGCGGGCATTCGTAAAATGCCCTTCCTCCATGCTGGGAAGCTGAAGCCCGCGGTGGGATTCATACCATGGACCTGCTGCGCGGCAGTCCATAGCCAATGCCACTGAGCCATCATTGCTTCAATATTACCTTAGTTTGTTGTTGTACTAAGCTGATACAATACACATATTGTTAATTACTGTTCTTAAAATAAGAATAAAAGGAAATGGTTGTCCATCAAAAAGATCCTGATTTTGCTGTATTGTGAATTTTTTTTTAATGATATCAAATCAATTACATATATTTAATTATTACAGTTTACATTAGAGACACAATCATACTAGGTAAGGTAATATGTCATAGGTATTAGGTAGGTAAATAAATCAACAATTTCAGCGTTCCTAAAAGCTCGGCCTATGAAGTTAGGACAGAGTCCCCGTTCAAAACGGGACACGGTCATGATAATCATTGCTATCTCAACACCATTAGCTAGCGGTTGGTATAGCCAACAAGAATTAGACCGTATGTCAATTTCCCATAATCTATCCATATTTTCTTCGCGTCTCTTTGTAATTATTTTATTACACACATCGACCGTGTGGAGACAGGTCAGCGGGCAGGGGGCGCCGAGCAACAGGCGCTGGGCGCTGATCAATGAGATCACCCCGCGCGCCGCACCTGCGCCGCACTTGTTGCGCGCACGTTCTAAACAACAGGGGCGCGTTCCAGTTTGCGCTTACAATGCATAAGTATACTACGCTACGCTACCTAACTACAGCCTCAACTGTCAACGCTGCAACGCTGCATTGTATTGTGTTGTGTCAGACTATTGCGAAAGCTTCACCCTGTGCGGCATTCGATGGTTTAGTAGCGATTAGGACCACATAAATGACACAGAATTACCTTCCTTTTTTCTTGTCGTTTAGATTTGATACACATTGGTACGGCTAGGCTTCGTTTGTAGTTTGTACACTACTTCTTAGTATGGTTGTAAATGTTCCCTAATGGAACATCAGGTGAATGCTTCGACAATTCCGCCTCTGCCAAGCTATCAAGTAATTTATCTAGTTAAGTAATTTAAATAAATATTGTAATCATTTTATATTATAGTTTCTAACATATCGTTAAAAAGCGTTTAAAAGAAACGACCCCGAGTTTCTTGCCCGTCCTTCTCGCAGTGACTCTGACTGACGACATCGCTAAAGTCGCGGGTAGCCAATGGTTAGAAGCGGCTAATAGCTGTTTATTGTGGCGTTCTATAGGGGCGTCTTCCGGCTTATGATGATGATAACGAACGTCGATTTGACGCGCAACAGTAAAAAGCTTGGTCTATAATTCAAAAGCTTACCATTGATCCACCTGCTCCAATACCACCAGGCCATGTTACGGCTAACCAGGTAACTTATCAGCTCAATCTGAAAGTACGACCCCTAGGGAGAATTGGAAAAAAATAATCTCAGATTCAGTCATAGACATGCAATGATAAATAAACAAACCCCTTACGCTCACTGCTATCGTTGATGGCCAGTCGTTTGTGGCTGTTTCTTGGTCGCTTTCTCTTTTTTGTGAGTTTCAATTTCAGTTATATTACGAAAAGTATAGCTTCCCAAATTGCGATGGATTCTTCTGGACCTGGAAACGGTAGGAAGACATAAATAATTCAGAATTATTGTCGTGGATGGAATCCATACTGCAACACGAACTGGGCTATCTGGATTTTTAGAAGCATCTGTATACAGGGTGAATTTTTGAGACGGGATAGTAAGGACAGGTACTTTAACCATTATAGGTAGTTACATTAAAACGTTTTAGGAGACTATCCATATTTTTTTAAAATATTCTGAACTGCATCTACAGATTTTGGAAAGAAATTACAGGCAGCAAGAAAAATTTACATTTTACACAAAAAAAATGCTAGTCGATCCTGTCCGATGTCCCCTATAGGAAAACCTCTGTATGTTTTTGCTATAATCTATAAAATTAAAAATCTTGCAGTATTTAATACCTTTATTAAATCCTGCAAGTATGTTTTTAGAACACTCCTTATCTATTACTATACTTATCTATTGATCATAAAATGTATATAATATGATGTACATTTGGAAGAGAACTAGGCCACCCACAACACAGGGTATCCTAGTGTGGGGGCTAGTGTGAATTAGTCAGTAACTATGAGTCCAAAGTTATAGAATAGAAATAATTTAGATTAGTTTTTGGTAAAAATTTTATATTAACTGCTTCTGTTATACTAACTTATTATTAACATTTATAGTAATATTCCATAATATTGTCTAATCAACGTAAGAAACTGTTTTGGCAATATAAAAGCATATTATTATTTGTTAATGTTATGTTATTATAAAAAACAAGTAATCAATATTTTATATCTTCATACAGGCCCATTTCACTTCTGAGTCATGTTTATAAGCTGTTCTCGAGTCATTACGAATCGTCTTGCTCGTAGGTTTGATGACTTCTAGCGTCCCGAACAAGCCGGGTTCCGAAGAGGCTTTATTACCATAGACCACATACATACGCTCCGCCAGGTTATACAGAAGACTGAGGAGTATAATCGGCAATTGTGTCCAGCGTTCGTGGACTATGAAAAAGCCTTCGATTCAGCTGAAACCTGGGCTGTACTGCATTCTCTTCAACGATGCCAAATCGACTATATAGGTACATCGAAGCGCTGAAGTGTTTGTATAGGAACGCCACCATGCCGATTCGACTACAGGACAAGAGCACGGAACAAATCAACTGCAACGAAGCGTGAGACACGGAGACGTTATTTCTCCGAAACTGTTCACGAATGCGTTGGAGGACGTTTTTTAGCTCTTGAACTGGAAAGAATTCGGCATCAACATTTATGGCGAATACATCACTCACCTTCGTTTCGCCGATGACAGTCATAATGGCAGAATCGCTTGAGTAACTCAGTACAATTGCTCAGCGACCTTAGTAGTTCCCCAGTGTTGCACCCGTACCAGTCGTTGTTGGGAACGATACGTTCGAAGTTGTTGACCATTACATTTACCTGGGACACACTGTCCTGTTATTATGTAGGTCCAACTTCAACAAAGAGGTCGCCCGAAGAATCCAACTCGGATGGGCAGCGTTCGGGAAGTTACACGACATCTTCTCTTCGAACATCCCGCAGTGCCTGAAGACTATAGTCTTCAACCAGTGTGTGTTGCCAGTGATGACATATGGCACTGAAACGTGGTCCTTATGGACAAGCTCAGAGTCACTCAACGAGCTATGGAGAGAGCTATGCTCGGAGTTTCATTGCGCGATAAAATCCGGAACGTGGATATTGGCCAAAAAACCAAAGTCACCGACATAGCTCTCAGAATTCGCAAGTTGAAGTGGCAATAGGCGGGCCACATTGCTCGACGAACTGATAACCGATGGGGAAGAAAGGTTCTCGAGTGGTTAACACACTACACCGGAAGACGTAGAGTTGGTAGGCCCCCCACCAGGTGGACTGACGACATCATTAAAGTCGTGGGTAGCCAATGGTTACAAGCGGCTAATAGCCGTTCTTTGTGGCGTTCTATGGGGGAGGCTTTTGTCCAACAGTGGACGTCTTCCGGCTGATGATGATGATGCTGTATAAGATGTACTTACTGTAAAATTACATGAGACTTAACACCTTTGTGTCTCAGATATCTAAATAGGTATGATGTTTTTTAAAAAGCTTAAGAACTAGGTTAGTCCAGGGTGATTATAGAAGGTATACATATCGAAACAAAAACTACAATTTGCTAAGTTCAATAATATTTCTACGAGATATTTTTTTACTTCATCTAAAATAGGATTAGGCCGCGCTTTAATCGTATTAGGTACTAGTTCTTCCAGAGATAAGATCTTGTATAGAAATTCCGTAAAATCGGTAAACTTCCCTTATAATTTTTTTTTTCTCTCTGAAATCTCTTAGCAGATACCTTTGAATATTGAGAGGTTTTTATGTTTTGCTTTTGGAGGAGCCATCTAGACAGACATTTTTAATTGATACACAAATCTAAGCTTAAATCGTTAGTAGTGTCGTAGTTTGAGTTCACTTTGTCATTTAGTGTTGATTTACGTACCCCAACCTAAAACTTCTAAAAAGCTTGAATACATAAAGAAGATAATTATGCAATTAAAATTATAACATTATTTTTTATCGGTGTTAGGTCATTTTTTTGCAACATGGCCGGCAAATTGGTGGATCCATTTAGTTTTCGGCCTAATTTTGCTCTATACATTTTTCATAGGCAGAAAACTAACACAAAATATTGTTGCTATTTTACATTTCAGCCATTGAGTTATTCATTTATTTCGCCGTATTTAATGCGGCCGAAAACTGATAGCCAGCATCTTTAAGTGTATGGCAAGTTATATAGTGGAAAATGAAAAAATGAGACAAATAATTAAAGTAGTCATAAGCTAGTAATCAGCCCCTAGGCCGAGACCTAAAATTTATAATACATTTTTATGTTAATAGTCGGCCTCCTATTTATGAACGAATATCGCAATAAAAACAATTGATAATCTTCATTTATTTCTTGAGAGAATATAATGAACATTGAACATCTACATTGTTTACGTTAACTGTTAACAACATGAAATAACTTACCTTGAAATGAATCGCGCGTCAATATCTTTTTACTAAATTTATGCACGCGGTGACCGTCCCAGTGACGGTGTGATTCTTAATTATTTATTACAAATAACTTGTAAAATGCTACCCGCGTAAACAAATCTGATGTTGTCCGATTATTTTAATTGATATTGAATGTACCTAATATTGAATGAAAAAGTACTATAAGAACTCTATTTTCTTAATTTTACTTTAGCGCTTCCACCAAAAGGCCGAAATGTAACGCTGACCGGCTTTCTAACGCAATGACGCTACGTGGTCTAGAGGATCCATATTGGATTCCTCTAGGAATCAGTACCTACTAAAAACCAACGTAATGTTAAATACAACTACGTACTAGTTTTATAACAAACCAACACCTGTTATTTCACACCGATTTTTCAGCTTGTATAAATTTTGTAAATGTTATTCCCAAAAAAGAGACTTCAAAACAACTTCACATAAAATACCTATAACACGTGTGACAGATTTCGGAAGCGACGGCCATATATATTCTATTTAATCTATGGTGACGGCTTTCAAATAAAAAGACAATTCTAAAAAACAAACATTAGTATATGTCAGTGTCACATTTAATTTGATAACAATGACAACAAAATTCATAAATAAATTTTGTTGTCATTGTCATTTTTTTTTATTTTTTATTTCTTCTTGGCCACGATGCAGTTTATTTATTCATTCTCACATGTAATTCACAGACACGTGTTACATAGTAACACTACACGGGAATCGCCTTTCAAGCAAATACCGCACGACGACACCAAATGCTAACGTAGCGTTTATCGGACATGGAATTCTTCACTTTTACAACTAGCATCGGGCAATTGTCACGTATTAACACGATCAATTATTCATAAGATATTAATTCAAATTTTAATAATTAAATTAAATTTAAATTAAATTAAATAAATTTTGTATTTTTTTGCATCCTCTGGCTGTGGCCCTCGTATTTGGCGCAGTCAGTAGGATAGTCAAAATTAGAGTCAGTGAATCGATCACCGGCGCCGGCTATCCTAACCTACATCATTCAGAAGTACCATTAAGGTAAAACCAACCATCGTGGTATAACAGAATGTCATTTAGCCTTATCTTCCTGTTATTACTGGCCTAAAATGAAGGAATGTATATCAAAATACATAAATGAATGTACTATTTGCGGCCAAGCTAAATATGATCGCAACCCAATAAAGCAAAGATTTACAGTTGTCCCACCGCCATCTAAGCCTTTCGAAAAACTTCATTTAGACCTCTTCACAGCTCAAAATGAAAAATATCTTACAATTATAGATGCTTTTTCAAAATACGCCCAAGCTTATTACCTAAGAGACGGTACAGCCCTTAGCGTAGTACAGGCATTTTTAATATTCTGCTCCCACCACGGCGTCCCTATGACAGAAGTGACCGACCAGGGACCAGAATTCACTAATCAAATTTTTACCGAATTTACCAGACTCCACAAAATCCAACATCATAAAATCCTTGCTTATTATTCCAAACGATAATGGGATGATTGAACGCTTTCACGCTACTATTCTTGAACATCTGAGAATACTAAAACTTGAGAAGCGGAATGAGCCCGCAGTTAATCTTATGCCATATGCTGTTTTGGCATATAATAGTTCCATACATAGTATTACTAAATGCAGACCTTTGGATCTCATAACTGGACACTTTGACCCACGTGGCCCACTAGACATTGACATAACTGAACGACTATTTCAGCAGTACTCGCGAGACCATCGTAAGCGCATGAACCAAGTTTATGACATAATGAACGAGACTTCCTTGCACGACAGGACTCAACTCACTGAAAATCGAAACAAGGACCGCGAACCTGAAAAGGAGTACACTCCTGACCAACAAGTATTTGTACGCAATCCTATGGCATCTCGACAAAAACTAGCGCCACTTTACACACAAGATACAGTACTTGCAGATCTCCCTATCCATATATACACAAAAAGAAGCGCGGCCCCGTAGCTAAGTCCCGCCTTAAGCGAAGTCCTAAAACTCCTACCTTGTTACAGGACATTACTGCTGACGTTACTACTGCATCAGACCCAAGGACAAGATGTAACGATTGACTCGTTAGGTAACGGACCTGGACTTCTCCCTTTTAAACTAGGAGATGCAAAATAAATTTCTCATTATCACTCTTTCTTAAATTACATTGATTTAAACAGCATCAATACGCAGATAGAGTCAGTAAAAAATCAAATAGCTGAAATAAGACCACAGTTAAACAATAAAACCTTGTTCCTTTTTGATCGTCATATTATTCACCTTAATAACAAACTCACAGAAATTTCTAATCAATTACTCATGTTTCAGCCTAATCGTATCAAAGGAGGACTCATCGACGGTCTAGGCTCAGTTAAAAAAAGTATATCAGGCAACTTAAATTATACAGATGCTCTTAAATACGAGAATGCCATTAGGGTTATCCAGAACAACGAGCAGAAGTTAGAATCTGAACTAAATAACCATGTTAGTGTAAATAAAGATTGGATTTCTCATAGCACAAAAATTATTGATAATATCGCGTTAAACCAAAATAAGATAAGTAAAATCTTAAATGTAATTATGCAAAGTGACGCTCAAAGAGAAACTGATTTAATCAAATACGCACATCTAGCACAACATATTTTGATCCTAGGCGACAATGTCGAAGACTTGTCGGAGGAGTTACATAATTTAGAAAATACAATAACATTTATTCGTGCATCGAGCACTCCATATTCTGTAGTTAGATTAGAAGAGGTAAAAAGCATACTAAGTAAGCTTATGGTTATAAATTCAAAGAATGAAATACTAGATATAGATTATAGAAACTTTTATAAAATAGTGAAACTAGGATATTTCTATTTAGTCACTCAGATAGTTTTAGTTATCAAGGTCCCGATAACCTACCCCGCAACCTATGATCTTTATAAATTATCTTTAGTCCCTAACCAAAACCATAAAGTCCTTATACCCACCTCACCATACATAGCAATTTCTGGAAAAGACTCTAGGTACATGGAGACGAATGTCCGAAGTTCAACTCATGGTTTCTCTGCGCTTCGAAGGCTAACTACAAGATCCAAGACAAGCCTGACTGTGTCCAGCAGCTCATCATCCAGCAGAAACTTAATGAATCCTGCACACTGACTCCAGTTACTCTAACAAACGAAGCCTTGGAGGAACTTGACGATAAACACTATACGTTAAGTTTTCTTAAGCTCCTACTAAAGTCAAGACATCATGCGGTCAAGAACAATATTGGACTCTTCAAGGAAGCTACTTAGCAGTAATCCCACTCAATTGTCACCTGAAAACGCCTGGATTTACAATTTCTAACACATATGGTCGAGTCAAAGGACATGTTGTTAGAATTATGGATATGCCGCAATATGACGATGCGAAAACCAAAGACCGCCCAGCTGTCATCCTGAACTCACCAGACCTGCAAAATCTACACGCTGTCAACACTAAAATGGCACTGGAAACTCCAACCCACATAGAACAAATCACTAACGAATCTATCTACCACACTACAATACCTGTTTACACCTTACTAATGAGTGCAGCCGTACTAATTAGTGCACTTTTGTATCTCCGCTTGCGAAGAAAACGTCATCAACGAGACAGTAAATCCAGAGCAACAAACACTGACGTTCCTGAAATGATGTATGCCACCCCTTCTACAAGACATTGCAATCCTAGCCAAATTAGGGTTGATCATAAAAGCCTATCAGCGACCCTCTCGAACAAAGCTCTCGAATAGTCGCTGATCTACGGGGGGAGGTGTTACATAGTAACACTACACGGGAATCGCCTTTCAAGCAAATACCGCACGACGACGCCAAATGCTAACGTAGCGTTTATCGGGCATCGAATACTTCACTTTTGCAACTAGCATCGGGCAATTGTCACGTATTAATTCGATTAATTATTCATAAGATATTAATTGTAATTTTTATAAATAAATTAAATTTATATAATTTTTGTATTTTTTTGCATCCTCTGGCTGTGGCCCTCGTATTTCACGAAGTCGAACACATTACATAGACAAATCACTGAGGTAATTAATTACATTTTAACGAAATAAATTATAATTATCATAAAATATGTCAATTTCTGGATGTTGAGCTAATATATCGTTGAGCAACTTGACTACTCTAGCTGTGGGTGCATTCTTACCACGAACAGTGTGCAGATTAGTTGGCGTGGCAAACAATCGGCGAAGGCGCCGTGGACCATGCTCAGTGTTAGCACCGCGACCAAAGTGCGGTGGAACAAACAGCCCCAGCTGCTCTAGGGCTACCGGATTATCAACTTTGCTACGAGCCAATTGATAATAATGCATGACGAGAAACATCTACGTCTGAGTTCTAGGGTGTATAGCCCGACCATACCGGTTACAAAAAGAGATGGAAACATGTACGGGTAGTATCCGTACATTTTTTTATAGATGTATCTAGCAAATTTGCGTTGTATCTTCTCAATCATGATGGAATACTTAGTTTCGTAGGGATCCCATACAATTGAGTTGTACTCCAATTTACTGCGCACATATGCTGTATACAGGGCAAGTGGAGCATTAATATTTTTAAAATTGTAGGAAGCACGCATAATAAACACTAAGATTTTGTAAGCTTGCTTACAGATGTTAGTAATATGGTCTCTGAAGTTGATTTGGGAGTCCAGTGTCAATCCCAGGTCCTTAATTTTATCTACGCGTTCCAGTGTTGTATCAGCGAGTTGGTATTTATAGTTTATTGGTTCGTGTAGTCTACAGATGGAAAAACTTGACATTTTGTGTAATTAAAATGGAGTTGATTTTTATCACACCATTGAGCCACATTATTGATATCAAGCTGTAACGCTTCACAGTCGTTTATGTTTGCTGCAGATGCGAATATCTTTAGATCGTCAGCAAAAAGAAGACACTCAGCGTTACAGACACTTTGAGGGAGATCATTAACCATTATTAAAAATAGTGTTGGTCCGAAATTTGAGCCTTGACTTACACCCGATCTAGTAAAGTAGTTCATAGTTTGATAGCCTAGTATTTGTACATATTGTGACCTATTATGTAGGTAACTCGCTATGAAGTGTAGCAACTTTGGAGTAAATCCTATGGCAGCACATTTTTGTAAAAGAATATCATTATCCACTCGATCAAATGCCTTTTTCATATCAAAATAAGCTGAATCCACCTGTAAACCGGCATCCATCTTTGCAGTGACGTAATTAACGAAATTGATGTGGTTGGTTAAAGTCGACCGCCCTGACCTGAAGCCATGTTGACTACCGTCAAGATGACTTCCAATTTGTTTGTTGATACGATCGTTGATAATGGTTTCAAACAATTTTCCGAAAACTGACAAAACCGCTATAGGCCTATAGTTACGTACCTCAAGTTTACTACCATCTTTGGGGATTGGAGTAACACGACTATTTTTCCATAAATTAGGATAGGTAGATTTGTCTATAGAAATATTAATAATATGCAAAAGAGGATTAATTAAAACTGAAATGCAGTCTTTCACAATATATGGAGGTATACCATCAGGGCCTGCAGAAGAACCAACCCGAAGTAGCTTTGTTGCATGGAGTAAATCTCGTTTCGATATGTCATTAATTGACACGTGACACGGCGCCTCTTCTACGTTGAGTTTCGGTATTTGGTCGAGGAAGACTGAACTAAAGTAATTAGCAAAACTGTCTGCTGCTTTTTGACTAGTTACAGCCAAGCCGTCATACGCAAACTCATTACGCACCTGTCGATCGCTGCGTCGCTACCTTACATACTGCCAAAACTCCTTAGGGTTTTTGGATAGATTTGTTTCAATACGTGTATTATATGAAAAGTGCGCATCTCTTATCAGCTGTTTTACCAAAGTTCTGTAATATTTAAACATCTCTAGGTTAAATTACTTTCGTTCTTTTTAAACCGCTTGAGATGAAAGTATTTATTTCTAATATTATATATTATGTCCTCTGTGAACCACTGAGGGTAATAATACTTTGGAATGGAACTTGAACGTTGTTTACAAGGTACCCAAGCATCCAAACATTTATAAAGTTCCGAGTAAAAAAAACTAACTGCTAGGTTGACATCATTAATAGTTAGAATATGGTCCCAGTTTATGTTGGCTAAAGTTAAGTAAAGAGCGTTGAAATCTGCTTTACGAAAGTTCCAGTCGACACGACATTCATTATAGAGTACCTGAGAGTGGGGTATCTGCGATAAGGACGGGTTGCCGTGGCTGTGTATCCCACCGCACGTCAGTTTGACCATGACCTCCAGCGCTGGATGGTATCCGTCGATTTTTACAAAAGGAGTAGCATCAATAAACATATCTAAGTGCTCCTCGGACAAGTTGCTCAACACCAGACCTAAAATTCCTCCATGAACGTTACGTACATAGTTATGTTGTTTTAGCTTACAAAAGTCTAAAAACATATTAACAGTAGTAGTATAAGAATTTAAGTTAAAATCACCAACAATTATAGTGTCTAAGGTGGGATATTTACAAATTGCATTTTCTAAGACATTGAGTATACTAAGGTATTGATCAGTACTGTAGCGGGGTGGGATGTATACAACACAGAAAAGAATTCTAATAGTTTTCGGTGAGATTAATGATACAATTAACTCGTGATCGTTAGTGAGTCCATCGATGGTGGTGTCCTGTTTGATAGTAAAGTGATTCAGTACTCCGAGCATGACTCCTCCCCAACCAGCTTCACCACATCTGTCTTTCCGGAGCACGATACATCCAGGTGGGAATAACTCAGCATCGTATACGGAACCATTCAAATATGTTTCTGTTACAGCAATTATATCATAGCTACGAGAGATTAGAGACATTTTAAATTCCTCCGCTTTAGTACGTAAGCCACGGACGTTTTGATACCGGAGTACTACAGTTTTGTGTCGAATACGTGCTTTATTTTGTGACACCACGAAAAGTATGACGCCACGGCTTAATGCATATATCTTTAGCCCAGTTATCAACGGCTAGTAATGGCTCTGATAATTTGGCAGGAACACCAATTTTAAATGAAGAATAGTTACCCTTCGATTTCAAAATTTCCACAGTGCATTCTTTTATCTTACAAGTCTCAGTTAAGTGTTTGGTTATCATTTCGTCAGTCGTGCGCAACTTAACGTAGTACAAATGGTAGTAGCTCCAACGCTCGGATGCTTCCAGAGTCGTTTTTCCTGGTTCAGCAATACCTTTCACCACATTAATTGGAGCCCGTAGTTTTTTGTTTCGTTTTACTTCAGTCCAGTCATTGTTTACCTCGGCAGCTGATTGATTTACATCAATGACAGTTGTTTCGTCTGGTGTAAGGGTGATAGCAGGTACCGGTTTCGGTGTTGTTGAAACAGCTTTATCGCTTGCACAGTTGTTGTTAGTTAACTGTACAGAAAGAGGAGACGCTACTCGCTTCTTACGACCTTCTCCGGAGATTACCGAAGTGACCCGGACTCTTTACATCGAAAAACCACGACCGCCTCTATCTGGCTGCTCGAGGCGGTCGTGGTTTTTCAGCCACAATCGATATAGAGATATCAGGAACGTGTAGGCGACGGCAATTTGACGTCCGCTATATTAAGTTGAGAAATGAACTGTGAAATCAATTCTGATTGAGATTTAATAACACTATTTTGCTCCCGCACAATCAAACAAACAATCAAATATTCCACCTTCTCCACAGCGTACAACAAAGTCTTCTGCATATCAAGAACCACTTTTTCCAGTTTAACTTGCGACATATTATTAGATTTTAATTTAAAAATTTCGGAATGTTTTGTGAATGGATTTAGGAATGTTACCTGACATCATGATGGTATTTATTAGATCTAATAAGTAGTACAAACCACTGTCCCCAAGGTTTTTGTAAAACGAATAAGGAAGGCCGTCTTCACCTGGTGCTGAATCATTAGTATGTTTTAAAATATGTTTAAGTTCATTATATGAAAAAGGAGAATAAGTTTGATCAGTGCTCGAAGGGAAACAGTTGACTCTTCTTGAGGCACGTATGGAGCAGCTAGGTGGTTTAAAAATTGTTCTGACAATTGGAAAGGAATAAAATGTGTCAGGACGTGAACTGCTGATTTAAATTTTCTAATGTTGTAAAGTTTTCAGAAGTCATATTAAGGTTGTAATCTTCTTCTGCTTGGTTTATTTTCTGAATAGCAACAGAACAATCTTTACCCCACCAAGGAGGAGATGAAATTCTACATTTTCAATAGGGAATGTTTTATTAGCTGCCATTGTTATTATATTAGTAAACTCAACTGTGCAAGAATTTTCGTTGTGCATTGCAGGTTGAGACGGAGATATGACGTTATTTTCTACTATGGCTCTGAAAGTACATCAGTCTGCATCAGCCAATCGATATATTAATCATGGTTTACGTGTTGGAGGCTCACGTGATTTAACATTTGAACTGGAGTAAAAAATAATTTTTGGTAAATGATCGCTGTCATAAATGTAGAGAAGTACATTCCAAGAGAGCTTATTCGCGAGACTAGGAGTACAGATAGACAAATCAACAGCACTTAACCCTTCATTAGGTTTGGTTCTACGTGTAGGAGCCCCGGTATTTACTATACGTAGATTATGATTGTCTGATAGATCAAACAACAGAAGAGGTGTAAATGATTGAGAGGACTTGATGAGTGAGCCACGCCATCATACCCATCGATTCTGTCATCTCTGAGACAGAAGTAGTTATTTATTTTAAAAGCAGAACAGGGCTTAAGCCATGTTTCTGCTAATGCAATTATAAATGGGTAATTTTTTTATATTAAGTACATAATTTCATTCTGTTTATCAATTGCGCTGCGGTATTTCCACTGGATAATCTTCCGTAGATTGTCCACCTTGGGTTCCGATCCGAAAGGGATGCCTTATGGAGCGATAATCATCACGGGGATTTTTTAAGAGCTTCTAGTATAGTCAACGTTGGACAGTATTATTATCGTAACACATTATTATGTTGTATGTTCGGAAAATTTATCATTATATAAATTATTGTGCTTAGCGTAACCGCAGCCATTTGGCCCAATGGGCATGTCGTAGTCTTTTACTAATTGGTGATGAGTGACGCGATCATATCCTTTAAGAGCACTGTAAGGGGGGCGGGTCTCAGAAACAAGAACCAATTTTTTTGTACGAAGTACTGGAATGGGATTGAGGATTATAAACAATTGGGTTATTTGTTGATATGATTTTAGTCGATGATACTATGTTGGCAGATGTATTGTGTTTACCAACGAATGGACGTAGCTTAGAAGCTTCTGCATAAGATAGACAGTTTTTCGCCATCGACAACTTATTACTTTTTTGCCGAATGAATTCTGGGCATGATTTGTTTGTAGCGTAATGACAACCTGAATATAGACAACAAGTAGCGCAATCCTCTTCTCTATTGCATGAATCTGCAGTATGTTCATCACCACATTTTTATCATAAGAGCGTCGTAGACGCCTAAATTGAATAAGTGATTTTGATTTTGAATAACAACGGGGCTTTGAATGACACTGTGTTTTGGTGTGACCAAACCTACAACAATTAAAACACTGAATAGACAGGAACGTGTACAGTTCTACAGTAAGTGCGTTATAGCAAACAAAAATACGGTTCGGAAGTATTTTACCGTCAAAGGTAAAATAAAATAATAATAATAATTAACCACAGTTTGCGACGGTTTCCACTTAGGAGAACCAGTGTCATTGACTTTGTAGTTAAGACGATGAATTTTCAATATTTTGCCGCAACCTGGGGGTAAAATAATAATATCATTATCAATTATTTCTTCTGGTGTTCATTCGGTAGGCACCCCGCGGACAAGACCCATTCGTGTTATACTAAATGTCGGTATGAATACTTTCAAATTATTATTCTCTAAGCTATTATGATCAATAAATAAATTTGCTTCTTTGTAATCAAAGAAAGAAAGGGTAATTCCATTACGTCCGATTTGTTTTACGCTTCCGTTAATGATTCATATTTTGATGTTATATTTTTTTAAGAATTCACCAAAAGTAATTGGATGTAGAGTAGAACCATCATTAGGGGAAGACTATACTCTTTGTACGTGTACTATGTATGGAGCACTGTCTGTGGCTTCATATTGACTTCTTCCTATTGGTGTGAAAGTTGGTGATTTTTCTGTCGGTGGAATGTCGGGTTTCTTGTTATTAGACACTATGTCAGTGTCTGTTGGTGTGAAATCACAGGGACCGGCACCGTGTTAGCAACAGTTTGAAAATCATAATTGCTCGCATTACGATGATTTTTCCTGCTTCTCTTAACATTAACATAACCATCGGTGTCAATATCAGTAGGAGTAGGTATTATAGAAGTTATGAACGTGTCAATATCCATAACTGACTCATTACTATCAGTTACGGAAACGTAACAAGCGGCCAAGGGGACTGTACCCCACGGGTCAGAAGGTTCCTCTATAATTAATAACTAAAAAGACTTACCAAAACCTGTTTACTAATAAATAAGTATTAAGAAAATATAACTGTACTTCCATAATCACTATTTACAATAAATAACAAAATTTATTTCCGGAAGAAAATCGCGCCCGCCTAGTTAGAAGTTTCCCGCGCTTTTTTCATTTTTAATATTGACAAACAATATTCTTTTCATTAGAATGTAGTTAATCTTTCCAGTGTTGCCAGCCCGTACGATAACAACTATCTGAATCTTGTTACATTATGTAAGATAATTCGTTTTATGGATTAGAAACTTCAATTATTTATATTTGCATGAAAGTCCTTAATTTATATGTTTCTAAAGATTTTTATTGTTGCAATAAATGAAAATGAATTACTGGTTCAATATTAATTATAATATTAATAAATTTGTTATTGTTTCATTAATTCTATTTCATTTTATATCTACCGTTTGAAACAAATTCAATGACACCAACATATAAAAATCCAAAAGCACTTGGTTCTGTGCTTCTATGTTGTCGCAATAACATAATTAGGGCGAGCGAAGCGAGCCGAAGCATCTTTAACGTAGTAACGTAATTTAATTTCATATCAGATATATGATCTGTCAAATAAAATATAATATTAAGGGCCCGTTTCAGAATGTCCTAATAAAGTTGCGGGTTGCTATGCAACATATAAAATAACTGAATCATAAAAATGACAGTTAATATGCTGGGCGTTTCAAGCTTAAACCGATGGATAGGCTAAACCGATGATTGTGAAACGCAAAGATAGTGTTTTATTTATTAAATATGATCTGGGTAGTAAAACCGGAACTTACTCGAACATTCTGAAAAGGGCCCTAAGTATATTTAACCATTATAAAAAAGAAAACATTAACAATTATGTATTCACTATAATTATAGAATATTATTGTACTACTAACGTCATCTGTTAGAAAATCAAAGAGTTAACAACATAACTAAACTCAATATTCAAATAGTTAATCACTAGATGGCACCACTAGAATCAGGTTGTATGAGAAACGTTTACGAATAACCCATCTGCTTGCTGTCGCACACTTTTCAACTTTATCGATTACAAATTGTTAGCTATAAATTTGAGATACGCAGGTATTTAATAGAATGAGTGAGTGCGACACTTGAACATATTTGCTTCACATTAGTGAATCAAGCATTTTAGCCTTACAAAATCACGTTTATTAGCTCGCGGGTGTAACGAGTAAAACTCACACTTGGCCCACCGTATAGGAGAATAACCAAAAATCCAGACGGACATTGATCGCCCTCAAATAGAGACTCTAATAAGAATAATAGAAATAAAAACATTGTACATAATTTAAACATTATATTAAATACATTTTCATCGTAAAATAGTCAAAATCAACTTTAAATCCGCTGCTAGAAAGTAATTTTTTTTAACATGGATAAATATGACGGATTTGTCGTTGGAACAGTAATACTTCGTATCAAATGTCACGTCAAAGGATGCGAATAGAGCGAACAATTTGTTGTGACGTCATCAAAGCGCCGACGAGTATAAATTATTTTATTTTTATTATTACTATAAGAGGTGAGAGTTGGCCCCCAGGAGCGCTGCGCTTTTGGCATACAACTTTGCGTTAACGCATTCGCAGAATTTCGTGATAAAAACTCGCTAGGCGAGTTACCTATGGCCTAGTGGTCTACGGGCCGCATTTTTCAACCGATTCGCGTGAAAATTCGTGAACAGGTTTGATATTATATGTAATTTTTGGCGATTCAGTTTTGGTAACTTTTTCAAACGGTGGTGTAGCGGATATATGGGGTTGAATATTGACTGCCTGGTAACACTTTATTTCCTGTTTATTCTGCACCCCTGCTCTTTTTGAACGAACTTCTATGGCTAACCCTAATGCACACGTTACGTATGAGTATGAGTGAGACTTTTTTCCTTGTCTTCACGTTGTTATATACTTCTGAATTTTGTACGATAATTTTGCCGTCAAAACGATTATTACGGCAAAATGTGTTAATTTTTACTTTTGGAGTTGGCAACATTTAATTTTACTCTGGTTGGAGTCGAGTTGTAGATTACATTGAAGTAGTCTTACTTACGGTATGTTATTTTTCTCCCTAAAATGGTTTTGTTTTATGGCTTTCATCAAAGTAATGTTCTAAAAATTCCTAAATTAGAGTAAGGCGTACAGATACACTGTATTTTAAAGCTGTGCTACACAGTTGGAAACGAGCCTCCCACCATGGTCGCTAACCATGCATTACAACTGTATAGTTGATGATTTGCCACCAAATTATGTTTGACCTTCTAACGCCCTTGGATTGCGAGCATGCGTTGTCAACCGTGGTAAGTAACCACTATTTCCCACTGTGTGGACGCCGGTTGCAAACCACGCGAGGGCAGAATGCCACTGCAGCCGGCGCGGGCGAGAGCGCACGCATGGCGGGTGCGCAAGATAATGCTTTTCCCTCTTTGAGATACGTAAGTATAAAAGCCACAACCAAATATAATGCATTATTTATGACATATTTTACTTCCAAATTTGATACAAAGATAGTAATTTTAAAACGTACTAATTAAGCGATATCGTGTGTAGTTTGACCTTCTTTGGATGCGTGTTGTCGGTGCGGGAGTTTGAAACACACTGTGGCGAGCTGTATATGCAAATTCCGACGGTGATGAGCAACAAGCCGCTCGCCAAGGCCAATGGGCGGAGCCCATTGTTACCAACTGTGAGGCACAGCTTTTAGGGAGGTTCATTCTAAACCAAAACTGACAACACCGAACGAAACAAACCCATCTGACACATTACAAGTGTGTAAAGTAAATGTCAATTTTGTGCTATTTTTGTATTTACATTTCCATCTTGTTCTAATATAAAAACAATTTATCATTGCTGATAAGAATAAAGAGTTTGCTATCAATTGCTAAGCTACTCGTTAGAGAGGTTCCGTAAGTTGACCTTGCAGTATAACCCTAGAGTTACCCGGTGCCTCTCGATAAATTTTCAGAACGAACGTAGCTGTCGTTGGTGTAATCTAGAGAAAAGTGAACGATGCAAGCGATAGGGAAAAGTTGGCGTGAATCCGCGTCGTTGGTTGTGATCGCTCGTCGTGCGGCCGAGATTTCAAAGACGCAGTCCAGCAAAGAAGTTAACTACGACATCTTGTTGCAGACCAGAACGCGCAGTGCCTCGTTTCCCAACAGCGTGGTGTTCCCTGGTGGGGTGAGTGAGCCCGCGGACGACGCCAATACCTGGCTGACTTATCTCCGATCGTTTGGCTACTCCAACCCTGACTTTGAAGCCTTTCATCATACAGGCACTACTGGCTCTCCTATTTTTCAAAAAAACCCTGTTGAAAGGTAATCTAGCTTTTTTAATCTGACTGTGTTCTGTAGTTCATTTAGGAATTATAAAAAATAATGGTTGTGTTTTGTTGTTGTGTATTAACTAAGTTGTCTAACAACATTGATAGTTTCCAATACAACTTGTTTACCAGATCATTATCAGGTTTAATCTTGCAAAAATTACTTAAATTAACATAAATCTATATTGCTACTGCTGATATTTATGTAAACTATTATATAAATTGGCAAATGTATGAAGTCTTGCACTTTGGACTTGTTTGATAGAACTGTAGATCTAACTCAGATCTTGTACCTAACCAATATGTTTTAACTATATTTTATTCTTATTGTTTATTGTTCTGTTGTTAAATTTATTAACAGAATTCAAACTGTGGTAAAAAAATATTTTCATAACTTAATGTCTTATGAACAACTAAGGAAACATTCATATTCTGCTCACATAAATAAAAAAGGCTTATAACTCTACACCCACCATAATACAAGCATGAGTTTAACTTACCAAAAAATCCTACTCCAAACCATTCTAATTTTCTTAATACAATCAACATTGATCTCTTGTGATAGTTCTTTATACCTGCATGAAAACTGACTCTATGTTACAACCAGCCAGGTTGCAGTAGGTCACGGTTTAATATGGCAGCATTTTTGTAACTGCCCTGCCACTCTGGTAAGTAAAAAAATTAAGATGTTATTTTGATTAATTGTGGCAATGTGTGCTTTGTTAATAAAGTAAAAGAATGTAGAATTAGTGTATGATTTTTAAATCATCAACTTCTTCAGTAAATTTTCAACAATTTGCTAAAAAGTTTTGAAAGCTACAATCATAAGCCTTCAGTTGCTTGAAAAATTGTTCCTTAAAGGAACAATTATTATAATTTTGTTATATTGTCCATATTCTGAACTACTACTTAAATTTTTTAAATATTATTGGTCATTTAATTTATGACGAGAAACCTCTCAGACATACGACAATTTGAAGGAGATCTACCTAGCCTCTTTGACGATCTGTGAAGCAGTAAAATAAGAGAAAAAACTAAAGTCGCCGATATTTTCACTCAAACGAACCAAATGAAATGGAGGTGGACCGGTTATATGATTAGACATCCAGGGAAAGTGGAGTACAGCTGTCTCTGGCTGGTACCCCAGAGACAACAAGCACAATGTGGATGTCAACAAGTGACATGGGCAGGAATACTGAGGATCACGGCTGGATACCACTGAAGATGCGTTGCAAGAGATAGAACTCAATGGAAAACACTTGAAGAGGCCTATACCAAGATGCATACAGGATTTTGCAATATTCTTTATAAAATCAAGTCAAGACTATCACACTAGTTGTACAGAGAAAAGTTTTGATAAAATGTGTCATATTTCTTAGATAGAGGTATTTTTTTATATTGGTATACAGGGGGTCCTACGGATATGCCACATGCAGGGAAAGTACCTTGAAAATTGTAGATGGAACACTTTACTGAAAGAAGGCTTTATTTGAATTTTAAAAACAATTTAATCTGCATTCAAATATATTTAGTAATTACATGGTTGAACCGAAAATCCAGCCCCTTTACACAAGAAAAATAATCATAGATAAAGCTACAGGCTTTATCATACTGATCAAAAGGCTTCAACATAAGGATTATTTTTTGCTGTATAACATTATGTCAGAAATAAAAGGAAGACCATGAATTTTAACATTCGATGTGAAATTTTGAGTTACTTTTTTACAATGAGCTTTCATCAACTGGTGCCTAGTTAATCTATTTTCTATTTATGACAATTTTTCACCGCCCATTTACTCATTTTTAAGATTGGTCATAGTCACATAGGTTTCTGAATGAAGTTAGCCAAGTTGTTCATGAAAGCAGTTCGACATTACTATTGTCAATTTTACAAATTATTGGAGATCAAAATGTTTTGCCCCTGGCGGGAATTGAACCCGCGTCCTTCCGATTTCGCGCTGGATGCCTAATCAGGCAAAATATTTTGTACTCCAATAATTTGTAAAATTTATGTTTTTCGCTTAGTACATGGGAGTGCTTGTAATCATAATATTTAGAAATAACTATGGTCAAATATAAATCAATGTATACACATTGTTTAATACTTTTTTACATCATTATTTTGGATCCCCAGTTTTATGTCACACTTAATCACTTTGTTTTATTTATGCATATCGACAGAGATATATTCTTTTAAATTAGATAAAATGTAATAAATACATAATGCACTTTATTTTTACAGAATATTTTTTTTTTCAATATACTATACATACAGCAAAGCGTGTAATAAATCATGTACTTAGTTAACACAACACAAGTGACTGCAAACTGTAACAATCATTACCTATGCGCTATATTTAGACTAGGGCCTTGACCACAGACCAATTCCTGATAGATTGCTCAACCGTGATGCTCATATTACCAACTGATTGAGGACATTACATCTTACTTTTTATGAAGCCATTTACTTTTATTAATGTAGTTTAATAATGAGGTGACATGAAATACTATGTACATAGTTATTTATAAAAAAATATATAAACCTGGTCCCTTATATTTTAATATTAGATATATCATCTTTTTTATAAATCTATATTGGCGAGTAGTGTAATGAATGGAATAAAGCAAATAGATGCGATTTTGATGAGACTCAAGCTATAGCGAATTTATAATTGAATAGGTATTTTTTTGAAAATAATATATAGATTCAGCGGTTCTGAAGCCTAAATACCTAGGTACCTAACAACATTCACAGCATGCAATAAAATCTTGTCTCTATAAATATTAGTCACAGCTAATAGCTGTATGGTTTTAACATATATTCTTTTAATATCCGCTAAATAAAAATAATTGAATTCACCATAACAATACTCTATTTTTTTATGATCAATCTGTAGTGGTTAAGCATACAGGTACCTATATAACCAGTTAATGTATCAATAATACTGATCAGATGTTAATATTTGTAGACATATATCTCTGAGAATAACTGCCATACGGGAGACATTTGAAGAATTGGGTCTTCTACTGTGCAGTCGTTACCACAAGGAAGACAGATCTAGTACTGACTTTGCGAGCTTTATAACTGACACAGATGTTAAACATTGGCAGCCAAGGGTGAGAATTTTTTAGTATCATATGTTCAATTTGTTTTAAAAGTATAGTTTTGTCCAAACTGCTAAACATAAATTGGTTAATATGGATGTATTACATTTTAACACTAATTGGAAAAGGAGGAGTGTTCTTTATTCAAGCAGGGTGTGCAGGCTTGCTACAATTTATTATTTGTTTAGTGTGTATAAGTATGTATCTGGCATTGTAGCTCAGATGTAAGATACTTGGATTTAATATTAATGTTTAATATTATTGTTTACTCTAAAAGGTTCTTTCTTAGCCATATTTTCAAAAAATTGTCTTATATTGGCTGTGGCAGCTTGAAATTTCTGTTTTCCAACTTCCAGTACTTTATCACACTTCCATCCTCAACCACTTCATTACTGACCAACAGATAAGACAGTGGTCGAGAGCTACAGTATTTTTTTTTATTTTTCTTTATACAAGTGAACTGATAAAAATTTCAATAAGTATCAATGTTAAAAAAAAAAGACCATTTATAGGCATACCGTTTTGACGAGTCCTCGCCCACAGGGTACATCTGTAGGGGCTTAGAACGACAAAGTGCATTGAATAGTTCTTAAGATAGCGTCATAGTGGTTGTGCATGATGATTTTTAATAAATTAGAAAGAACTACAAACTTAGTAAGCGACAAAATAAAATATGTATTAGGTAATCAACTTTGAGACAAAAGATGGAGTATGAAAGTGATATAGAAAGGAGAGTAAATTTTGGTGACATGGTGAACGGAGCATTGCACGCGTTTATTATCAGTTAGAAGGTGTCTAAGAAAGCTTGTCTGGCTATTCATGGAGGAGTGTTGGTTCCGACACTGATGTATGGTAGGTAGTGAAAGTTGGGTATGGCAGAAAAAACATGAAAGTAGAATAAAAGCAGTGGAGATGAGAGCATTGAGAAGCATGATTGGAGTCAAATGGAGTGACAGGATAAGAAATAGTGTGATAAGCGAACAATGTGTTGTGAATGAGGATGTGTGACAAAAATCGAAAAAGGTATGTTATTATCGTTTCGACATGTGAAGAGAATGAATGAAATGAGAATGACTAACCATATATGGGTCAAATGAACGGAAGTGTTGGAAGGGGAAGACCTAGGCGAATGTTCCGAAATCAGATTATAGACATTCTGAAAAAAGGCCAGGTCAGGAGTACCTTAAACCCACGCGTATGTTTGAAAGGACTCATCAATCCTTGGCCAGTAGATGAAGCGAAAGAGATATGTAAGGATCGTAGTAACTGGAAATCTATGGTATCTGCCTACCCCTACGGCAAAGAGGCGTGATTTTATGTATGTATGTAATCAACTTTTTATAATTACACTTGTGCAAGGTGATTAGATTAAGTGCATTTATATTTATTAATAATAACTCAATCATTTAATCCTTATCAATATCACTGGAACTCCATTCTTCATTTTCGAAGCAGCCATCATTAGATTTAGTTGGGTCTCTTGCAAACTAATATATATACATTAAATTAATTATAATTAATATATTTGGGACCAGGTCTGGGTGGTATGGAGGCAAATGCAAAACTTCATGTCCATTTCTTTTCAATAACTAGACAATTTTGTAAATATCCTCTGTTTTATGTTTTTTTTTTTTATTTTATTAAGTTTACTTTTTTTATCATCAAAAGACACTCCATGTTGTTTAACAGAAGCTATAGTTAGTTGCCTTTTTGTTTTCCGAATCAAATGAGAAGCTGCAGTATACATTACTATGATTGATTTTTGTGGTTTATTAGGCATGAGCTTTTCATTTATGCATTTACTTCATATTTTATTTTCATACCATCTTGATAATCACCTCGTTTTACGTTTGTTTTTGTATATCACAGATGCTCCATTTACAAATCCAGAATGACCTTCAAAATGTCTGATGATCTAACAGTCGCCTTTAACGATATGATAGCACCCCACGTTCATCCTAGATTGCCAACGTTTTGAAATGTTAAGAGATGCATTTACATAAGTTTAGTCAAGATATAAAATATGTCGCCAAGCACCTAACAGTGTTCCGGCAGCAGTCCTTGAGAGCCAGTGAAATTACAGGCACATGAGACTTAACAACTATGTCTCAAGGTGACAAGGGCGCAGTGCAATCACGAATTTTATCACTGATCAGTATTATTGATACTTTTGATGAAATGTATCTGCTATAGGAAGAGGTTTAGTCCGCTTTACATCTGGTGGGCCTCGAGCTTGTTCCATCACAATAACATTAAAAAAAATTCTTCCATCTCTACAGTATTGTAATAGCTTTAAGGTATATGTGACTACTTACTTAATTATATCATAAATTAGTTTAATATTATTATAATTAAACTAATTTATGATGCTGTGTTTGTAGGTGAGTGCACATCCAGAGGAGTTATTAAGCTTGTGCAAGGAGTACAATTGTTACCCAGACATCTGGTCGTTGTATTACTGGAGCAGCTGGTTGAGTCCTGTGCATTTACCAAAGAGATTCTCCACTGCCTTTTTTGTTGCGGCTTTACCAAGTAAACCAGAAGGCCTTAAAAGTAGTTCTGAGGTGGCCAATGTAGAGGTAATGAAACTGTAATGAACTATTGCCGATATTTCAAATATAGGTATGTTCTTCAGTAAAAACTAACCTCGTTTTTGTTCTAGTGGTCCAGTCCTTTGAAAATATTAAACAATCCTGATCTGGTTATTTACCCACCTCAAGTTTACGAGCTGAATAGACTGGCCTATATCCCGGACATAGAAGAACTCACGAAATTCGCCAAGGAACGCAGCAGCTATGGTCAAGATCTGTTGTTTCCCATCACACTGAAAGCTAAAGATGGAAGTTTGCATCTGTTGCCAGGTTAGAATCAATTCTTTATAATTACAATTTATATGGTTATAGAATCAATTTATTTGGAGGTATTATTTTTTAAAAGTATTTCAAAATAGTAATTTATATTTCAGGTGATGAGCTCTACCCTTCAAGTGTAGATTACAACAGTACAAGAGTTGAGTCTATCAACAAAACTGTAGAAGAAATACGCAGAGATAGCAACGTCATTCACAGATTCGAACTGACGGAACCCAGGCAGTTCATCTTCAAGAACTACACACCCAAAAACCATATCAACATGGGCGACAAAGTCATACTGGCCAACGTCGTTGTACATTAATATATACAATTTTTATAGCTCCAGTACATGCCTTACAGATTGGCCTTATTAGAAATACATATAGGGAAAATCGGTAGTACTCGCACGAGTTTATCAAGACAATACATATAGGTAGGATATCAGAATGGCGGGATCGGGACACACGTGGCCCAACAGCCAAGAAGACTATGAGCTGCTGGAGGTGATCGGATGCGGCGCCACGGCCGTCGTGCACGCTGCCTTCTGCCGCCCGCGCCAAGAGAAGTGCGCCATCAAGCGCATTAACCTTGAGAAGTGGAACACCTCCATGGACGAGCTGCTCAAGGAGATCCAGGCGATGTCCAGCTGCAACCACGAAAACGTCGTCACGTACTACACGAGCTTCGTTGTAAAAGAGGAGCTGTGGCTCGTATTGAGACTGCTCGAAGGTGGCAGCTTACTCGACATCATTAAGCATAAGATGCGCATTTCCAACTGCAAGCACGGCGTGTTCGACGAGGCTACCATAGCCACCGTGCTGCGAGAAGTGCTCAAGGGGCTGGAGTATTTCCACCAAAACGGGCAGATTCATCGCGACATAAAGGCGGGCAACATCCTGCTCGGCGACGACGGCACCGTGCAGATCGCAGACTTCGGCGTGTCGGCATGGCTCGCTACCGGCCGCGACCTCTCACGCCAGAAGGTGCGTCACACATTTGTCGGTACGCCCTGCTGGATGGCGCCGGAGGTCATGGAGCAAAACCACGGGTACGATTTTAAGGCGGATATCTGGTCCTTCGGGATAACCGCGATCGAGATGGCAACCGGCACGGCGCCGTACCACAAGTACCCGCCGATGAAGGTACTCATGCTCACGCTGCAAAATGAGCCTCCCACGCTCGACACGGGCGCCGAAGAGCGCGATCAGTACCGCGCCTACGGGAAGACCTTTCGCAAGATGATATCAGAGTGCCTTCAAAAGGACCCTGGCAAGCGGCCCTCGGCGCCAGAGTTGCTGAAGCACTCGTTCTTCAAAAAGGCGAAGGACCGCAAGTACCTCGTGCAGACACTGGTGAGTATCGGACCGAGCATGGAGACGCGCGTGCACAAGGCGGCACGGCGGCAGCCCGGCGCCTCGGGGCGGCTGCACCGCATGGAGACGGGCGAGTGGGTGTGGGAGAGCGAGGAGGACGAGGACGAGGAGGACGCCGAGCCCGCGGACCGGCCCATGAACACGCTGCCGCGCGCCGCCTCCTCCGACGAGGAGAGCGACGAGGGGGAGGGCGCGGTGGGCGGCGGGCGCGCCGGGTTCACTATAGGGTCACTGCGCGGCTCGGAAGGCGCGGCGCCACAGATCGACCTGGTGCTGCGCATGCGCAACGCACGCCGCGAACTCAACGACATCCGGTTCGAGTTCGCGGCGGGCAAGGACTCGGCGGACGGCATCGCCACGGAGCTGGTGGGCGCGGGGCTGGTGGACGGCCGTGACGCAGCCTGCATCGCACACAACCTGCAGCGGTTGGTGGACGCGCGCCTCTTCCCCGGCGACGCGCCGCCGCCGCGCTCACTCACATTCAAGCTCGACTCGGCCGACCCCGCCGTGCCGCCCGACGAACTCGGCCTGCTCGGCTACGCGCAGATATCCATCCTTGACTGAATCCAACACAACCACACGACCTCTGGCGTCTATACCCCGCTCTATGTATACTTACTACACATTATTCAAGTATTCTAACCGACCGAGCGATGTTATGTTACGCTTAGATACCTACGTATTATGAGGGTGGATATGGATTATTTTAGTTACTTCTACATTTTGCCGTTTATGACCATTACTTTTTATATAACGGACGGAGGCGCCGTTTTTCTATTTAATTTGCTTTAATGTGAATAAATTTAATTGTACATTTTTGCAATTGACTTGATATTATCACAATATTAATTGTTATAAATTACTTTTAAATCGCATCGCATGTAAATGTGTATTGTAAAGTAAAAACTGCATATCGATTTCCATCCTTCCTTCTCTGGTGTACAAAAAGTAATGTTGTGTAGCTCAAATGTATGTAATATTTTACATTATAAGGGTGAATCTGAATTTGTAAGAATATTTTTTGTGATCGTAAGTGTCAATTTTGCTGCTTTACTTGTGAAACACTGTAATTGATTCAGAGGGTTTGTTCTAACCCTGACAAGCAACATAAATCTTCCAGCGATGTATGTTCTAGATTCAACCTTTGGCTGCGAGACGGAAGTAGAAAAACTTATCATCTTTTAAAATGTTTTAACATATGTGATGAATATAGATTATAGATATATTTTATGTACGAGATAAAAACTGAAGCAGCTCTCGCAGTTATTCTTAGATTTGAGCACTACCTACTTTAAGTTATGTCGAAAAGAGTTAAAACATATTTTTTCATTAACTATTTTCAAACTTATTACAACTTAAGTGCCATATTTAAGATTTATGAAAGTTAATTTATAAACGCATCAATAATCATTACAGTGTTGAATTTAATGTAGCAGGTATATATAGCACCTTTAAATGTTCTTTTTACATTGTTATTTGTTTGTTGCTTATTTTGGAAGTATTTTTAATAATAAAAATATTAAACTGATTCCGGCAGGATGTTTTATTAAAACTTCTATGAATTTCCAAAAATGTTAACTAAGGCTATTTCTTATTCTACTGTTACTATTTGAAGTTACTATTTCAGACCTAATTTATTCCGGCACAGAGTTTGCTTTATAAATAATCACATTTTTACATTTATTTTGGCATCTGTACATATTTCAGCTGGGAGTATTCAATGTACAGATCATTATACAGAGATTCTTATTTCTAAGCGCGACAATAAATCCGTAAAAGCAATTACGATACAAAAATAATTTCTCGTTTGTTTTAATTATACAACATCCGTAGCGTGTTGGTCCACAAAGAAAATTAAACATGCTCTCAGTAACAAGATATAAGTAAAGAGCTAACTTATTTTAGATCTTAGTCTATTGCAATACAGTCGACAGAAATCTAGGCAGATTAGCATGTAATTGACAGTCATTCTAAAAAAGTTACCGAGTTTTTAGAACAGTGTAAACAAATTAAGTAAAGATTTAAATAACCTCAGGGTATATTGTCTCTACTTTCAATTAGCTACGCCAAAAAAAATATTTTGAAATCAAATGTGAGCAACGAGGCATTGGAGTCAAATCTATTTTTTTAAAGATTGATATAATGACTTGCGATATTAGTCTAATTTCAAAATCATGCGACTGTCTAATATGTTTAATAAGTAATTGAAAGTATGTGCGTCTAGTTTAATTTAGAAGATTAATCAATGGTCTTCCGAGATTCTTGAAAAAAGCAACCTTAACAATTAGTCAATAAACGGTGCTTAGTGAAATAAATAAAAATCGTAGTGAGCACCGTTCGGCGGCAACTGCCGTTAGCAGACTATCTTTACGTCAGCTGGTAAGCTCTACATATTTAGGCACCGACCAGCTAAAGTTAAACTAAAACACTGCCACGTGTGAAATCGCACGGGTTTAGTTTCTTTGATCGTCGTACGGTGCAAGGTTGAATCGATCCTAACTAGTGAAAGTCAATAGAGTTTTTAAGTACAGAAATCAATATGAAAAAAATATAAGATTTCATTCTAAATTGTATATCCTAAAAATAAAACAAAACAGTTTTAAAAACAATTAAAGTCGTTTATGACTAGGCGAAGTGAAGCGTCTATCTAAAGCTTAATCTAACCACTCACTCTAATAAGGCGTTAACAATAATAAAATTGTGTTAAATAATTACTAATGTTATCTTGCTCAGATATGTTCGTCATTGTATGACATACAAAGCTGTGAATGGTAGTGGAATGTGACATTTACATGCAGTATGTTGGGAGTAAAACTAAATAAAATATGAAACCCCTTTTTTACTCATTGTGAATCAAAAGACTTGATGAGAAGCCTTATGTACGTGTATACTGTTTATAAACGCTTATCAAAAGGAGTCTATGATAGTCTGTTCAGAGTTCTACTTTAAGCCACATTAAAGACATTTTGTGCTGATCCTTCAAATTTACGAATATCTGTTGCTCTTTTTGCAGTCGTGGTAAGCAGCATGAAATATACTATTACTCTCATTAGAAAAAAAACATGGTAAAGTAAGACTGATTATTTCCACTAATAGATACAATGGGTGTCTAAATTATTTGGGACAGCAAACTAATTCAATTAATTTGAGCACCCATAGTAGTTCCAAGAATTGAAAATCAGCACATGCGTGGACGCGGTAATGAGTGCTAGGGCTCCGAAGGTGCAATGAGACTCAAAAATGGAAATTTTGAACATATTTTTTAGAAATAGTGTGTCGTATAAATACTAATTTTCCTCCTACGCCCTCAGTCTATCATTTTTCAAAGACCACTTCCTCTTATGGGGGCGATGCAGAACAATTATAAGTTTATAACGAAAAATAACATATGAATTAAACAAAGTTCAATCTCAATGCGCGCGTGGCAGCTACGACCTTTTTTTGTCCAAAAAGCGCAAAATACATATGGAGAATATAGTACTTTAATCATGGATGCGTTTACCAGATTTAAAAAAATTCAGCACGAATTTTTGTTAAGTATATAATTGGTCACATTTTGTCAAAGTTAGACGTGAAAATGCATTATCGTTGAGAAATCGTGAAGTGATGCAAAAAAGGGATTTGTTGACAAGATGTCCGCACAGACTAAAACATTTTTCTGAATCCTAACAATGATTCTCTGAATAAGTTTCACCTGCAAAGTTTTTTTTAATGTTATTGTGACGAAACAAGCACGAGGCTCGTATAGAATCAAACGCGTCGAAAATTCTTCCAGTTTGGCTACGTGACGTTTGTGATGTTCACGTCAGCTATACAGGAGAATTAGACGGCATTGCTACTGGATACATTTTAAGTGTTTTTCTAATATATTAATTTGATGTTTTGTAATAATATAATTTATCATTCATCATTTAATATCGTTGCAATCAATGAAACTAGGAAAATATGCTATTATATTATATTAATATTGATTTTTCCTCTTACACCGGTCGACTTCCTCGCACATGTCTTTCGGATAAGCAGCCTAAGGGGGCGGGGTTCCCTGATCTTGATCACATTGAAGGTAATCTGCTCTTCAGAGGATTATTGTTACGATTCAGAAATAATTTATCATGCCCCTGAAAGTCGCGAAACCTATCGAGTCTTTTCTACCTACTTGCTAAAAAAACATAAGTGGGCGCAGAGAAAGTTTATATTTACTATTTAACGACGATACTAGAAAAACAATTATAAATACATTTAAAAAAATACGTGCTTCTCAACATAAGAAAACACTATAACTAAATTAAGGAACAAAGAACTTAGAGGAAAAAGATTAGTAAATTTACTTCATTCAGTCTGTCGAAAATTTCGATAATAATTGGTGCTTTTTGTGTTGTAATAAAATTCTTTGTTCCATCTTTGGAACTTTAGCAGTTTAAACACTGGGCTTACGACTTTTTAAAAACATTCAGATAATATTAAACTTAAATTTCAAATAACATTCAAAACAAATACTTAAACATAATTTGTAACATGTGTCATTAAAAATATACTTAATTGGAACATAAATAAAGATAAGATAAACAATTTATAAAATATTTTTAAGACTAGTTGTTACAATGGCACAAACTAAATCAATAATGTGCTCGTAATTATACAAAAATAAGATTATTTGTGCTTGGTAAAAGCAAATAAAAAATAAAAATATATTATTTTGGAAGACTAAACACTGTCCAAATTTGAATATGAAAATATGTTGTAAAAAATATACCTATTTAAATAATTATATAAAACAAACAAGTCAGCGCTCACTCTGTCCATAATGGTACAGAAGCCAATGAAAAAATTGTTAGATTCACTTTATGCATATTTCTGAATACAATTTCAAAGTTAAGAAATTATAACATAAGGAAAAATTTTAACCGTTGTAATTTTGTGAGCTTAATTGCTTGGCAGGCGTTAAAACAATTAAAAAATAACAATGTGATGTCCAAGTCCTGTCGAGGGCACTTCTAAGTACTTATTTGTTATCCTATGTTTTAGTATTTGATTGCCAATCTGTCGCATAGGAACCAGGAGATTCCAACAAAAATAAATGTTTTAAAAAACATACAATAGGTAACATAAACTTATGAATAAATTGAGATTATTTAATTAGAGACAAAATATAAGTACTTTTAATAAATAAATGGTGACGATTCTAAACAAGTTCCTAATCTGTTCACTCTAAAATCCAAATTCGTACAACGCTTGCGAAGAAAATTATAGTAGTGCTAATTCTAAAATCTCAATTAGTATAAAGCTTGCGAATGAAACTATGGTACTTAATTCACATCAAAATTAAAATTCGTATAATATAGTATTTTATTAATTGTCCTTAAATTTGACTTTCGCAAATTATAGAATAATCCTATTTTTAATGTGCGTTTAAAGTGCTACACGTATGTGGATTTTAGTTTGACAGAGTAATATCGACCCCAGTAATTGTATTTTCATTCTATCAGACTATCTAAAAAATTTTATGTGATTAAGAAATAACTAAGTCATATTTGTGCTAAATGTAGTGCACAAAGTAACAAGCACCTCTTGGTTTTTCTAATTCTTATATTTAGTAGTATTATCAAATAAATATTATAAGAGACTTTGTGAATTTCAGCGACCGAAATATGATATTAAACGAACATTTTCGATAACTATAAGACAAAATTTAAGTAAGTAATAAATAATCTCTGAAGTCACAACAACTAATAGGAAAAACATCACAAATCCTTTGTGCGGTGCTCGAATAGTCAAAGTGCTATGCTTACAAATAATTGTACTATAGAAAGCGTATAGCATTATCTTAAATCTAATCAGCGATTTATACAGTTAAAATTATTGTGAACTTACCAAGGAGGAAATGCGTGTTTGTTTTTAATTATGTTAGTACTATGATATCTAAAACCCAAATTGTGAAAAAACATTATTGCAAATATTATAATTATGATTTAATAATATAAATTTTGATAATTGAAATTTAATTAATAATAATAATTTATAATGTTCTTATTAATTTGGTCGCTCCATCTCGAAAATTGTACGCCTACATAGGCAAAACATGGTGGGACTAAATGTTTATATACCTACATTCCATGTGCTAAAATCAGATTTTATGTATCATGTACCCATGTTCTGAACAATAAATACATATCTTTATCTATATTCACCTTTAAAGTAGTAAGTTTTTATTTAATGTAAATGTGTAATAAGGAATCGATCTCGAGTAGGTATTGACCGGAAGATGGTAATATAGCGTATGTATAAGTATATGCTTGCAGGGACATTAAACCACACACCACTTTAGATGTAGTGAGTGATGGGCTAGACAACATATTTTTTGTTTATATAAAAAACTGTGTTGATTATGTAAAAACAAAAATATGAATTTCATTATTTACGGTTATAACCACTTCTACATATGATATATTTTCGTTTGGCATTTTTTAAATGTAAGGAATCGTCTTTACAAGATCTGAGTACCTAGATATCTACAACAAGATAACTTATTTACATTTCCTTCTGGTAAGGTCATCAATGCGCTAAAAATGCTTATCGATTAAACGTGTCCAAAAATTTGACACATTGGAATCATGTGTGATGGACCCTTTTGTCCGAGTAAACCTGTATATTTATACCCTAGAGTTGCACATCCTTATTTACTCCCTTTTATTTAAATAAATTAATAAAACAATGATTAACTTCTAGTCCTAGCTTTCGTTGAGTATTTTATAGGTATTTTTTACAGAAATGTAATAAGCAGTAACAGCTTATGCAACAATCTAGGAATACAGATACCTATAAATGTTGTATTCAGTATGATAAAATACACAATTTGAGTTAACAAACATCGCTATAAAACACAGTTTCACTCGAACATGTCATCCCAGAGGCTTTGAACTTTACAAAAATATCACCTCACTATGAGTCGAGAGCCGCGCCCGCCGCGGTCTAATCACCGATACGAATCAAAACAACTCAATCACCTTCCGTTTGAGATATTCCTTCAAAGGCGCGTAGTAATGACGTCGAAGGGAAACTAGTTCTGGTTTCCGTTTGAGTGCTCGAAGTGGCGGCCAGTCGGTCTCGAATACTAGAAGCGCCACGAGGCCAAGAGATACCCATACGAAGATGAACGAGGGCACGAACGCTCTCAGAAGGCTGAAGGGTCTCGGCGGGGGTTGCAGCGCAGGGGGAGGGGGACGCCACTCTTCAGCCCCCACCCCGCTTGCGTGTGTCGTGTGTGACGTCACCCCAGACTCTGACGACGAATGTTCGAAAGAGTCGCGCAGGCTGTACTCTGGAGCGGCACACGCTGAAAATAACAAAAAATATTATTTTATTTTTTTACATCTCAAGCTTCTCAGTCTACGATTCAAAACACTTAGAGTATGAATTTTTCATTGCGGCCGAATGCCTAACTACGAGGTATAGTGAAAACACTAAATACTTAGTAGCGGCCGATTTCTACAAAACCTAATATTAAAAAAAAAATAAACAAAAGGATATTCGCGTACCCGTTGATTTTGTACAAAAAGACAACTTGTATTACAAAACAAGGTCCAAAAGTAACCTAGTTCATTCTCCAATCCAGTATAACGATTAAGTACCTATATTAATTTCTATCAAATTATGTAAAAACTATGTAACAATTTTGAAATTAATATTGTTACGGCGTTAATTCGCCTTTCTTATAATAAGTGAACTGAAATTATTTTAAATGATAAATAATATGATATTAGGAGGTACGTCTCACATTCGCCTTTGCAATTATATGGCTAAAGACCTATTAAAATGTGACTGGCTACTCTAGTCAAAAACAGGACCTTAGGTGTGAATTTATTGCTTGATAAAGGTGGATCCTTACGTCAGGTGGAATTTCATAATTAAAATATTTTTATCGCGCTTGTAGAATGTTATTTCTAATACATTTGACGTTTTTAGGTGTAATTTATGGAATAAACGTGTCATAAACATTTCATATTACTATGATCAATATACTTTTGAACTCGAGAATATCATGATCACATAGAATGGTTATTCTAATCAAAAATTTGTACTCCTGCTCTCTTTGTTATAAAATTAGGTATATAATTAGAAAGTAAATCCGTCATTGAATGTAACAATTAATATTTGTAGTAACTATTGTAAATTAAATTAAAATCTGTGGATTTTGTAAACTCAATAAATAAAAAAATATATAAAAGATAAATATTTAAAAATATATATCCATAACAAATGTAATCGATTCCATAAGTATTCATTGAGTTTAATTAAATATTTTCTCCGGATCTTGCGTATCACGTAAGTAGATCTAGGAACAAACCCAAAAAAAAAAATAAAAAAATTTCCTACCTATGACGTCAGGATGACACATAACCGTAATTCTGTTCAATGTGAAATTATGTCAAACTAAATGATAATTGAAGTGATAGAAACATATCAATCGATAACTGGAAATGAAATATTGGGAATAATCGAAAGATAAGCGGCTGTATGACTTGTTATCTACAGACGCACTCTCAAGTTATACTTTATCAACCAATATGCAGTTACTTCACACATGCACTGATTTTACAGTGTACGCGTTCCATTTTACGCAGTAATATTATTTTCCGTCGTTTTTTTTTAAGTTACAGAAATCTTTCAAGGGCATGCTATTTTTCCTGGCTTTGAAGAAATATGAATATTCATAACACGTAAACGTATCACTTATTATAACATCAAGATATAGTGCCCGACATTTTGAAAGCTTTTACAAAAAGAGAATGTTAGTGGCATACGAAAACTATAAGATGTATGATATCAAAATCTTTTATTAGACTTTATCTGCGATTTCTACATCTAAAAAAGAAAGATTTGTATTTATTGTATGTAACAAATAATTAAAAAGTACTGGATCGATTTGAAAAATTCTTTCACTATTAGAATACGACATTATCCCTGATCAACATAGGTTAAAAAAAAGTGTTTATTTTTAACTTTTGTTAAATATCCGTGCGAAGCTGGGGTGAGCCGTTAATCTTAATTTAAGGGAAAACTTTTGAATGCTAAAGCATTTAGGAAATTCTATCTTCCACTCGGTTCAAGTTATATTTGTGAATGAAGATTCAACGGTAAAATTAATCCTAAGAGTAGGTGAAATCGACACTTGTCTTGGACATCTTGGATGTCATTGGACTTGAGGAACGGATATCCGCTTAGAGGGTTCCATTCCCGTATTCTTTCGGTCAGATGAGGTGAAGTAGGTGAAGGTTGATGAAGAAATACAATTGGAGAATAAAGTTTAGGGACGAAAGAGTAAGATTCCGAAGGCCAATTAGAATAGGCGTCCAGCCCGAAATCGGAAGCCGCGGGAACTAATTGCAAATAAAGATAACATTAAAATTTGTATAATTAAATTTGTTTTTTTTTCCACATTTTACTGTAATTTAGTGAAACCGAAAATCATCAGTTTTACCTGTTGAGTATTTGTATATTATATTTTTGCTCAACGTTAAAATATTAAACAGAATATGTTAATATATTAATTATAGCCGGTATTTCCAAAGTACACTTTTGTCAACGTTTTTTTCCCAATTTACACTTTAGCCACACGCCCAAATTTATAGGCTTATGCCCAAATACATTAGAGAAAAATTGACATGGTTCCGTAAGTAATTTTTTTTCTGTCAACTATGTCACAACTTTAGTGAGGACAAGATATTTTACTTGTGATATGTTAACCATAACAATATTGTTATTTCAAAACACTTGTGAAAAATACTATCATAAGTCCTTTAATTAAAATAAGGTATTTCAGTTCAAACTATGTTATAAAACACAATATTATATAAAAGTACAAAGTCAAAAGCATATAAAAAGAGAATAACTCCTCATTTAACACATTATCAAAAAAGCAAGCGCTCAAAGGGTTCAATATCTTCACATTGGAAAAATCCCTCTACCAATTAGTTACAATTAGCTGTTTGAACTTGTTTTTCGCATACAGCTTTGTAAAAAGTGATATGAAACACATAGTCAATACGAGTGTTAGGAGGCATGCGTGAGTACAGACTCTGTTTGTCGTCGGCGTGGTGTCGCACAGGGTCGCAGCAGGCGAGGGCGATGTCGACGGCAGGGCCGGACAGCAGGCAGCCCCCGTTGCACGCCTCGCCCCCCAGCCCCAACCCCCCGCCCCCGCTCTCGTCCAGCGGCGCGCTGTGCGTCGACCGAGGGAGGCTGCTATATCCTGAACACATACCAAAATAACCTCAATAATGATCTCATCATCAATCGATCTATCATTATTTAACATCAAATTTACAAAATGATTACATATTCGTTTAGCATGCAATAGTAGGCACTTAAAATCATATTGGTAGCGACAGCATCACAGTAGTGTTTGAAAAAGCACTTCTTTTGGTCAGACTAAAATCGTGAAGCGACAGGCGCACTCTAATATAGAAATATTATATAGAACTTTTTGCTATATAATAGCAGGTGGTAAGGTTAGACCTTGACCACTGCTGATAAGTGATGATGTGGTCAAGTATGATTACACACTTAACATTGAATAGGAACTGACTTTCAAGCTGCCGGCACACAGCTTGACAACATATTTTCTACTTGAGGGTGGTACCCTACTGCTTACTACACACTGCCACCATGCGGTGTGAAGCTAAGAAGTTAAGGTTGGAGTGTACGTAGCTCTTCCAATACAAACACAGTTTCGTAATATTTTAAAAACCAAGTGTTCAAATCGGTGAAATCTTGCAAGCATTTCCATAGGCCTAATATAGCTATTAGAAACAAATATGCTTCTTACTTTCAATAGAAAAAAATATATACAACACCTAACAGTGTATTCCATCAGCAGTCCTTGAGAGCCTGTTATAATAAGAAGTACACAATACTACGCAGCTCTGCATCTTCAAGATATTCCTGCGTCGTATTACGTCACATCTCAGTGTGAGTTGACCCCAAAATCAAAATCATTTGTTTAATTGAGGCTCTTATGAAGGTCAATTACAAATTTTGAATATATTGAAATAATCTTTATTGTACTGCGAGAAGAACGGTAAAGAAACTTGAGGCCATTCCCTATGGCACAACTCCACAACGCAAAAATAAAACTGTTTCATCGATACTTCAGTCTGTGGTATATAAACCACGACGGCAAGGATTAGATGGCAATATTCTCACCCGTCAATACGTGTGACATACGAGGTGGGTAGCACTCCGTCCCGCCAAAGGGTAGCCTCACAGTTAAAAAAAGATTCTTACCGAAGTCGCCAGTCATAGGCGTAGAAGGCGTGGCGGGAACACTGGAAGCTTTCCTTTTCCCGTGAGTGCTAGACGGTTCCTGTGAGTCCCTGGGGGCTAGTAGTCCGTCCCGCTCGAGTATCTCCCGCTCGGTTCGACCGAAGTACTTGAACTTTGTGCCCCACGAGAACAGTCCTCCGCCCGAGTACACGCACGCGTCTGATGACGACGGCAGACTGCAAAATTATTTCGTATACATAACTATTTCGTAGTATTGTGTACTTACCTAATAGGTTGCAGCTAGCACGTAATTTAAGTGCAATTTAAGTGTCGTTTTTTAGGATTCTTGTTTACACTGTAATTGTATTTTTAGTAGGTAATATTTAATGCTTTTATTAAAATGTTTGAGCTGTTGTACCTTTAATCCTCCGTGACGTCACAAAATGGCTCCAACGGAAAACCAGCGCTGGTTTAAATTAAACTAGCACATGCTGAGTTGGGGACCAATTTATGATGCAAAGCAATTATTTCTAAGTCTGTCACATGTCTTTTATGTAAATATTTTGTTGTAAATTGTTAACTTCAAAATAAATTAATTTCATTTCATTTCAAAAGGCACAGGAAAAGATATAAGATAAAAAGTTACCGTCAGAGTGGCTGGTTGCTTGCGTCATTTGCCTGTACGAGTTTATTAAAGAATTGCTATTTTCTAATTATAATTACTACCTGTGATATATTCTTGGGAATAAGTTTATTTTTTTGATCGGACATGCTGACTTTTTAGTATGGTTAGTCGCCCCTCTGTTCAAGCATAAAGCACGCGATTTTTCTTAATGTGTGTACCTTTAATTGCTACCTAATTTCATCCGTCACAATTCGGTTTTAGCTTCGTACATAATTTAGGTAAGGAAATATAACTCTCATAAAAAAATGTTTGAAGATAAATGCCTGATGCATTGTTAAGGCAATAGGCGTCCACAACGATCATCCAAAACTTCCATTACCCACTAGATTCATATTAATAATTAAATAATGAATAATTATTAATACTATTACGTAAAAATAATTATCCATAGACGAAACATGGTGAGGTCTAATATTTATTCTGTAACTGGTTTTAATTTAATTTTTCTTTGTTGCTAGGTCTTGTCATTATCGTGTGTAAGACCACGTAAAACGCAAGATTCAAAAATATTATTTAGAATATCTAACATATATTTTAATAAACCCGCAAGTACCATGATTACCGCATGGTGGAAGGGCATTTTTGCGAATGCCCGCCTGGCTAGCGACCACCCTCAAGTTGAAAATCTGTCGCCAAGCACCTAACGGTGTGTTCCGGCAGCTGTCCTTGAGAGCCAGTTATTCTAGGTTAAGCCTGTTAACACCTTCGACCACATCATCACTTACCATCACGTGAGATTGTGGTCAAAGGCTTACCTATCAGCAATAAAAAAAAAAAAAAAAAAAAAATATTACCAAACTCAGCAACAAGTCTAAATCAATCTCGCACTTGGTCGGTTTATTCACTATCACATAAATATTAAACAAATGATACACGACCAGAAAAATTGTTAATAGGGCACCGAATATATTTTATATGGTAATAACAAATTAAAAACGAGCGGAATACTTCTTCGTCTTTTTCTCATAGAGAGATGAAAAGTAGAGTGGTGTGTGGTAGCATTATCTTTTTTGACTGTTTATTATTAAGCTTTCTTGTCACACAACCAACTATCATCACATTTATTCGGAAAAAGATAATTGCAAATAAGGTCAAAACGCAGGTCTTTTTTTTCAAGAGACAGTCAAATCGGCATCTATCATTCCGAATTAGGAATATGGATATTGTTCCATAGACCACGACAGGAGATAAAAAAATAAACACAAGTTAACTGTATCCTCGTCTTTTTCTCATACTGGCAGATGAAAAGGCGAGTCGGTATAACTTATTCGGCCGCTAATAGTAGATTTTACAACGAGTGCATAAAACCAGTCATTTCAGCCGAGAAATTTAACAGCCCTAGCTGTAGACGAAGTCGGCTTTGATATTGATATTTTAATTGAAATGGGTTTTGTGAACAAGTTATACACTCGGCTTTTCACTTTAATAGCGAGGAAACGGAACACCAATATTCGAAGCAATAACTGTTTAATTAAAATGTTCACTTAAAAAACAACTATTTTAACAGTAAATAATAATATTTTGTAGGTTATTGCATAAGGTATTGATATTTTTCTATGAAGTGAACCATCTGTTCTAATTATGTAATATGTGTTCCTACCTTTTGCCATAATTCTAACGCTTATATACGAAAATAGGTCATTACAATCTCATAAATCCAAATATTTACCGACACAGATCATAAAGCTCATAGCAAAGTTACGTTAATAAACCATTAAATTCTAATAGCAATAAAGTGTATATTTACGTGAAAAACAACATCTGTTCTATGGCGCAGCACCACACGTGTCGGCACGCGGCTCCGTTCGGACATTTGAAGCCTACTGTGTGTTTTTTCTGGAAAATAAATTATTATGCATCACATTCCTTCCAAATCACATATACATACTTGACACATTATATTATAACATATTCTAAGGTTTCAGCGTTACGATTGACTGCTTTCTTGGCGCTAATCCGACTTGCAAACTCCTAGTATACTAACTAATGAGGGAAGCAAAAGATAAAAAGCGATAATAGCAACAACACCTTACTTGACACAGTAGTGCTATGTTGCTCATTTGGCACATTATGTACATTATTGACGACATACGAATTGGTAAGTGTACTAATATCGTTTTCCATACAAACGTGGTTTCGACAATATTTTTTTTTATGCTTGATAGGTTTAGCCTTTGACCACTATGTCACCTGATGGTAAGTGATGATGTGATCGAAGATGTTGTTTAGGCTAACCTACAGAATTACTGGCTCTCAAGGACAGCTGCCGGAACAAGGTGCTTGGCGACATATTTATATATTTAACTCTTCTACTTGAGGGTGGTAGCTAGCCAGGCCGGCATTCGCAAAATGCCCTACCACCATGCTATAACGACTGCCATCCGAAGACAACAACCGGGACCGACGGCTTAACGTGCCCTCCGAAGCACGGAAGCGCTCAGTAGTAATGTCACCAGCGGTCACCCATCCAACAAATGACCGAGTCGGACGTTGCTTAGCTTTGCTGATCGGTTCAGAATGGCTAAGCAAACTTCACTACGAGCTCTTCAAGTTTTTTAAACACCAAGTGTTCAAATTCGGTGAAATTTTGCATATGTATACGTCTTTATCCATGTTTCTGGTTTACCATTTTTCCATTAAAATATTAGGCCGGGAGGCCACTGTCGATAACCCTTCCTCAAATCTTTTCTTCATCGAGTACCAGCACGACACAGCCATTGCAAGGGAACAGTCAAAAGTGATGAAAAAAAAGTTGGTCGGTTGGCGAAACTTGGCAGGTTAAGGCCTAATTTCACCATACCATGTTTGTTTACGCTAAATCAGGCATTAGCTAATGGGTCTTTAAAAATAACAGAGCTGTTAAATCAGTCTACGTTCTATGAAGTTAACTGAATTAATCATTCATTAACAGTTGGTGGGACACTCGGTTCAGTTAACAGTCCGTTAAAAGGATTAACAAGGCGTCAAATAAATAACAGAGTATGGTGAAACTAGGCCTAAGGCCTAGTTTCACCATACAACTAATTCAGTTAACTTCATAGAACGTAGACTGATTTAACAGCTATGTTATTTTTAAAGACCCATTAGCTAATGCCTGATTTAGCGTAAACAAACATGGTATGGTGAAATTAGGCCTAAGTACAGTCAAAAAAATTAGTTGGATTGAGTCATGAGGAAATAGCATGAAACCTTGTTCACGCGATAAGAAAGAATAGAAAATTATAGTCTCTTAATGTGTCAGGCTAGTCCTAGTACTCGATGAGGAAGGGTTGCCGACAGGTATCACGAAACTACGTTTGTATTTAAAGCGGTATAGACCGCTTTCGGTATATTCTTATTGGGTACATATATTCAAAACAAAGCGTTTTGTTAAGAAATTGTTTTACATGGGAATTATTAAAACCAAATTTTAATTATTTTTGACAACTAAAGCTTATACGACAATATTTGAATTTACATGTATAATTTGTAACATATTGTAATATAATTACCATGACTGTAATACTGACGATGTGCATACACATGTGTTTCTAGTATAAATGTTTTGTGTATATTTTGATTATGCCATTGTTTATATAATTTAATCACATAAATAGTTTACTTATTTTGGATTGAAAACATTTTAAATATTAATCGAAATTAAGCAGATAGTCTATTCATGGCTGATAATTTGTATTTGTTGCGTAGTTAAATATGTAAGTGCATGTATTTTTATAAAATAATGTTGCATGCCTCAAACAGGTTGGAACATGGCGAACGAAACATGGCGTTAACAATAACATCTGTAATTTAATTTTACCCGTGTTTAAGCAAATAAAGAATTTGAATTCACATTTAGAGAATAAAAAAAAAACGAAAGACTGGCAAACCAGAAGCATAAATATTAGGTTCAAGGACGTGCGTGCAAAATGTCGACGAGTTTGAACACTTTCTATTTAAAATATGACGACACTACTTTTATATATAAAGCGCTGTGAGTACACTTCCCTTAAATAAAAAGCCTTGTTATAACAATAACCTACTCATAAATAATTATACCCAGTCTGATAACGTTATACAATAATAACTTCGAATAATTCAACCGTGAACTCGCTGCTGACGTATTCAATGTCAATGTAAGAAGTTTAGTAACGTTATCGTGCATAGTTGATGATTATGATGTAAGTCGGTTGGTCACAGATTTCACAATATTTTTAAACGCTCGCGACACGACACCAAACACACTCTATTATGACGTCAGGTTTAATAAGCGCCTACGGATTCGTGAGACACATCATAACAAGAACAGATATTTAATCTGAAAAGTTGAACCTTGAAAATGTTGAGGAAATACGTTTTTTAATACTATATTTTTGTGATATCCATAGATATAGACGGCGCCCTGGCGGGAATATTCTACTTAAAGAAGAAGCAGTGATGGCTCAGTGGCATTGGTTTTGGACTCCCGCGCAGTAGATGCATGGTTCAAATCCAGCCGCTGGCTTGAGCTTCACCGCATTGTGGAAGGGCATTTTGCGAATGCCCGCCTGACTAGCGACCAAAAAGAAAATCTGTCGCCAAGCACCTGGCGGTGTGCTCCGGCAGCTGTCCTTCAGAGCCATTAACTCTAGGTTAAGTGTTAGTTAAGCTGTTAACACCTTAGACCACATCATCACTTACCATCAGGTGAGATTGTGGTCAAAGGCTTACCTATCAGCAATAAAAAAATAAAAACCCAAATAAATTAACATTGTTGAATTTAATGAAATTACAAAATATATTTATTCTGAACACTTTGTGACAATGAAAGGACGCAGGGAGTCCTGGGTCCGGACATTGTCGCGGCTTTGAGCTTACATCGTTAAATAAAAAAACGTATTGTGAAAACTCCAGGTGAGTGGCTAGGAACCACCCTCAAGTAGAAAATCTGTCGCAACGCACAAACTAAATAAGTAAGTGGTATTTATATGTAATGAATGTTTGTTATTCATGCTTTTTCATGAAGTGAAAAGATTCTTACTTCGGGATAATTCAAGTGCACTATAAACATCCTCCCCTCGAAGTTGATCTTGCTGACCTCGTTCCACTTAAAGTGATGTGTCTTGCGACTCCCTTGGAACGTTAGAATTCCGCTATGATTGATGCCCAGGTACAGCTGGTTGCCTCTGTGATCCTGAGGAGATGGTAAAAAAATACTTTTTCATCCCATATATTCAAAAAACAATGATTGGTTCGTCTATGACTGCGAGCAAAGTAGTATTTTCTGTTAGAGAGTTTTATAGTGGGCGGAAAAAGTTTTAATGAGGAACAAGAATAATGATTCTATGATCTAATTAGAACATAGATTTATTAGGAGAATATAACATAATAAAAAGTATGTAACTGGCTGGTGATAAAAGTGGCGCAAAAAAATAAAAAAAGGCTCTAATGCGGAGATAGCGAAATAAAAGTTCACGAATTATACATACAGTAAATCATTTAAAAAAAATCGATCATATACTTTTTTTTGTTATTACATATTTTACTTTAATTTTACCCAACAATATATATATATACTAGCTTTCCGGGCGCGGCTCCGCCCGCGCGTATGTCGGTTATCGCGCGAAAACATTAACCTCTTTTTGATAAAAACTATCCTATGTTTTTTCCCGGCTCTCAAACTATCTCCATACCAAATTTCATTCAAATCGGTCCAGTAGTTTTGGCGTGAAAGCGTAACAGACAGACAGACAGACAGACAGAGTTACTTTCGCATTTATAATATTAGTACTGATATATATATGTACGTAGTTATAACATTTTAATTTATTATTTTCATGAGTTGTACTATTTAAAAGCCTGTTTATTTACATCACACGGTTGCAAAATTATTATTTCCTCGAGCGAAGTACATTGAATCCTACGCTGCGCTAGATTCTACTATAGAATCATTGGACCCACTCTGGATAAAAAAGTGCCCTCAGCATAAAAATATTTCCTTGTGGTACAATCTACTATTTCATCTATTGAGAAAAAAACTGTTTCCAGATAAGTGCGAGCGAAGTAGGTCTTTTCTCCACTGGACGTTAATGGAGTGCATAAATGAGTTTTGAATTTGGAACAGTAGTAATGTTCCTTGGTGCTCCTTAGAGATCGAAAGAAGATTGTATGAAACAAAAATACTGGCTTGTTAGAAATAAAGTGCGTCGCCGACGGCTGTATTACAAAACGCGCGAATCACGTTTAACAAAAGACGAAAATTTGTTTGACGAAATTGGCGGTCCCGTCTATCTGGCAACTAAGAAGTCATTTCGGACTCTTTCGAAATTTTAAATGTTAGTTTTCCTAGTGTTGTGCTTAGATAGTATTTGTGGTAATGAAATTTAGAAGGTGTAAAAATGTAATCACTCTAAAAAATTGTCGTTGCACTTGGATCACTTCTACATGCTTTTAGTCCGATAGCGCTAGGCTATTTTGGGGTCATAAGTTAAAAAAATTCTAAAGTTGCTAATTTCTTGCATGTGGATACAGTCGTACCTATAAAGCTTATTATCGCGTTTTGTGCCAAATCTGTCACTTGCATTTTCAGCAATTCAATGATTTGTGGCTAATTTGTTTGATTCAAATCAAAACTTCCAAAATTATTTAAAAGTTTAAAAATATAATGGCATCGCATCTAAGATAGCTTGCGTAGTATGCAAACCCAGTTTGTGTCATTTTCATTCAGTGCAAACAGACAAACGGACAGTATATTAAAATAATGTAAAAAAAAATACAATTGAAATAGTAAATATTAACTTTATCAGATCACCTAAATATGGCTAATAAATAATTTTGTGCTGTTTTAGCCATGGGGATACGAAGGAATGACGAAATTTCTATTTTCCTCTTTCTCCACGTCCAGTATGAGACCACATATAACACAATTAATTGCAATTTCTACTTTCAGTTAAGGTGTATAAGGCCCGGAAACTGATCTAAATCTTCTGTTCTCAACTAGCCAAATGATCCTCTCGTAAATTCGCAGAAATGTAGACCGTGTAAGGCAAATTTGCTAGAAACAAAAAATGTAGTTGCTGGAAGCTTATTTAATTCAAACAAGTAGACTTTCGCTTAATCTAAGAAACAAGTTTGAGTAAATGTAAGTGTGTTAGATTAGAAGTGAGTATGATACAGAAAGCGCCTATGTAAGAGGACTTTTGCGAGCAATGGTATTGAAACAATAGGTGTAATCTCACTTTGACGGGGTGCGGGTCGACACCGTATGTGTCGAGCTGGCACGCTATCTTTAGGAAGGCCCGCTCCGCCTCCTGCGTAGACATCCCCTTAACTCCCCCACTGCCGCCCGGCGTGCCTTCCACTGGTTCTCTGTGCAACTCCTGAAACACAAAGCGCTTGTAGCAGAGCTTGCCTAGTAATTCTTACCAATCAACAAACTACCGATCAGCAATGTTGGATGGGTGACCGCTAGTGGCATTTAGGTACTAATGATCGGCACTAGCGACAACACTTGCAATAACGGGCACGTCAAATGGTCGTCAATAACCCCTTTAAGATGTACAAATGTCAAAGTAAAAATTATTTATTCAAATTAGGCGTCTACGAGGCTCTTATGAGGGTCAATTACAAAATTTTATATTGAAATATTCATCACACACGACGTTCACTCCTCAAGCTTTCTCCTCTGCTTAACTAAATTTCTACAGATGTCGCTTTGGATACGCGTTTACTGCGTTGTTGTGTTGCAGTGACATGAGCAACACGTCAGCAAGTTCGGTCAACGGACCGGCGAATATTTTTTAGCTTTTTTACAGAAAATCCTCAGAAACAGTCCGGAGTATGGCACTGTTTCCGGCAGACACAAATCTGAAAACATCTGGCGAAACGTGAATATTTATACAACTCTGCCTATCTTTTCTTAGATATATTTCTTAGATAAGTATATGCTGACATATAGTAACTAGCAAGTCCGATAAGCTAGCCTTTGTTGTCACTTTCTCATATTTTGGTGAGTGATGATGTAGACGAAGATTTTAGCAGGGCAAAAATATATTGGGATGTGTAATTACCACAGATCTATATATAGTAGTGAAACGTTTTCAATCTACATATGTGGTAGTTACTAATTACTTATCTCTCGTTTTCTTACCTGTATTCTAGCCTCAATAACATCCGTTTGTCTCAAAAGCAGTCTCATCTCAGTGACATAGTTCCCGACGTGGATGCTCGGGTCGTAATCACCAAGTTCGACTGTAAATAATAGTTATATTAAATTAGTCACTGATACGGGATTTTGATTATTTTTTTATTTTATAGCCTTCTTTCTGTACTGGTTATATTTTCGATTCTGATCTTGTATCATTTCAGATTTGTTTTATATACCTACAAGAGCGAACTTTTAACCCGATCCTGGAGGGAAAGTAGTTATTTTGAATACTTAAGGGACAGAATTCTAAAACCAGATGTTAGATTTTGTCCCCACTTCTCCTCGCGTGTTTACTTCGCGGTGTACATGGCGCCACGTCCGTAAGTCAACGGTAATATTTTATTTGATTAAAAATTTAGAGCGCTCTCTAGTAGAACTAGTAGAAACTATCTTGTCACACACGAATGTGATGTGTGCTGAAGCGCCATCTAGTACGCATACATGATACCAACCATTAGTTGATTGTATGCTGTAAATATCATAGTGTGACAGAGTTAATAAATTTACCATACCTACAGTAGAACAAGTTTAGTCTTGATTATTACCAACTTGTTTGATTTTTGCAGTTTTTGTGTATGTTCATTTTTAATGAACATGAACTATGGTTTTGATGAACATGAACTATGTATCTACTTTGATGCAAGGCGTAAGCTGTTACACAAAAGATGGTTTATTTATTACAAAAACAAGTATATTGTGTAAAATTTACACAGAACATCATAAAAATTTTTTTTTACCCCTGATCAAAATACAAATAGCGGGTTATACTATTGGGTATTTTTAACTGACTTCAAAAAAAGGAGGAGTATCTTAATTCGTGTGTTTTTTCTTATATGTTTGTTACCTCAGAACATTTGACTGGGTGAATCGATTTAAAAAAATCTTTTATTGTTTGAAAGCTGATACTTGTTGTTTGGTTCCAGTTAAATTTCATCAAAATCGGTCAAGCCGTTTTTGACATACACTCCAATAACTGAAAAATATTTACTTATCTTGATGATATAGTCGTTGACAATGAATGAAAATCGATCCCGTAAGTAGCAAGGGTCATAAAAGAAGTGTTTTTTTTTTAAATAAAAATGGAAATGACTTCATCACCAAAAAGTGTGAATTAACTTGTCCAAGTCCAACACTAGTACCACGTGCACAATATTGTGATAATAGGTACTTTTGAACTATCCTGGTACCGACTTGAACAAGTTATTTCACACTTTTGGGTGTTGGAGTCGGTTCCAATTTTTGTTTTTTTTTATCAAGTAGCGTAGTTCATTCAGATCCTGGCTTTGTTTCCGCTAACAATCAAGGGTACCTGCTCGTGTCATTACTACAAGTCATATTAAGATTTCACTAACAAAAAATCACATGGAGAATGTAGTAGGTAGGTACAGTTATTGTTTCAATTTGTTAATAATAATAAATACATCTCGTGGATGCTATTGTGTAGATGGGTGGAACAACAAAACTTCTAACAAAATAATACCATTATTGAAATCACCCAAGGAGAAAGATAAGTATTTTGTTTGAAAATTTATTACTTTGTATTACTATTCATACGTAATACCACAATATTACATATCGATTATAAAACCGTGGTATTACTGTTATTAACTGTATTAGTCAAAGATTACGAAAGATACGTTTATGTTTGTAAACGACACCCGTGCCGTCACTTGATGTATGTACTTGTATAGGTAGATTATGTTGCGAAGATGCACCGGAGTGCGACATAAAATCGGACATTCTATGAGAGTAGGGCTGCCATCCGTCCGGGTTTCCCTGGATTTAGCATTTTACCAATAACCCTGCATATTAATCAAAAAAATAATCGAAAGGTGAATGTTTCGAGATTTGTCTTAATAGACTCTTTGTGTAATAGTGTATATCAACAATGCGTCGTTCTTCTCCTCCATTTTCTATACTAGAAAAATAACAAACTTTTATTGATTTTCAAATAATATTTTTGGTGTCCGATATTAATCGCCGGTTTTCGGTACGCGTATCAAAATTCAATTCATCTGACAAGCCATCACAATTAACAATCCGCTAACTTTCAACGGGTTTCTGGAACGCATATTAATGAAAAATTACAGAACACCTGATTAAAATGCTTGTTTATCTATGATAACATGAAAATTGAAAATGTCGTTCAAATTCATTCATTCTCTAGTGTTCTGTCTTTTTTTAACACATAGCGTTGTCTCTTCTGTTTTGACATGAAATTAATCCCAAATCATTTTTGGCATCACCACCGTTACTATGGTTACCAATTAAATATGACGGATGATCGTAAACGTAAAACAACCAGAGAGAGGAGTTCGAAGCGTTCCTATTTGTCAAAATACAAGCCCATTTGGGCATTCACATCCAACAATACTATTTGCGCTCGGATTTCTAATTGACAGAGTCCAGTCGTGCGAGTGTACGCTCTAATCCCTAAAATGTCAACATTGATGGGTTATCGCTAGTGGAATTATCAAATTTCATTAATTTTTATGAATCCAGCAGTGATAGCTCAGTGGCTTTGGCTATGGACTGCCGCGCAGCAGGTCCATGGTTCGAATCCCGCCGCGGGCTTGAGCTTCACCGCATGGTGGAAGGGCATTTTGTGAATGCCCGCCTGGCTAGCGACCACCCTCAAGTAGAAAATCTGTCGCCAAGCACCTAACGGTGTGTTCCGGCAGCTGTCCTTGATAGCCAGAGTAATTCTAGGTTAAGCCTGTTAACACCTTCGACCACATCATCACTTACCATCACGTGAGATTGTGGTCAAAGGCTTACCTATCAGCTACAAAAAAAAAAACCCTTTATCCTCAATACCATCACGATGATTATAATACTCTTTAATTTTATAGTTATTATGTCAGTAATAGTTTATTGATAGTGAAAGTCACTAGCGTACGTGAAAATGTGCGTGTTTGTCTCCCCTTACTTGTTGCTTTATATCGTAAAAATCGATTAAAATAAAAAAATGATGAGTGGCATTTTTTATTGCTGCTAGGCTACGCTTTGACTATAATCTCACCTGATGGTAAGTGATTGACGTCTGATGATGATGAAGTCAGTAGAGAAGAATAGGCAAGAACAGCCGTCGTAACATACCATTAGATGCTTGGTAATATATTTTCTACTTGAAGGCCAACAACTATCAAGCCTATCAATGATTCTAAAAACTCCCGCCCTCGCATCATGCGGTGAAGTGAAAGACCGCGGTGAGATTCTAACTATGGACCTCCTGCGCATCAATACAAAATAATACCACTTCTAACATCAACGTGAATATGTTGTAGCCGCACATCAGAGCTTTAAACCATATCTTAACGCCCTTAGCCAAAAGGTGTTTTCTCAAAGAGGGTTGGGGTTTGGAAGGTCCATAACCTACTTATCTTGGAAATGCTTTTGTTGGTATTACAATCTACCCAGCTGCGGTTTGTTTAATGGCTGCTATGGTTATTTTATAGCACCCTATTGAGTAACAAATGAGCAGCAACACTATAATCACGTAGTCTTTAGTAATATATTTACGTAGTTCTATAATCGGACTCTTGTTCTAAAGTCAAAGTCAAAGTCAAAATCATTTATTCAATTTAGGCGTCTACGACGCTCTTATGAAGGTCAATTACAAATTTTAATATTGAAATATACTACATTGTACTGCCACGTTCAGCCAACAAAAATTATAGAGCCACTGCTAGAAGAACGGGCAAGAAACTCGGGGCCATTCTTTTAAACGTTTTTTAACAATGTGTTAAGTACATACTATATAGTAAAATTATTACAATACTTTATTTACATTACGTAGGTGACAGGCGCTAACTTGGCAGAGGCGAACCAGTCCAAGCATTTTTGTCGTTTAAGTAATCACAAACTGTGTAGTAAGATTTCTTTATCAAAATATTCTTCACATGCAACTTGAATTTTCTTTCTATGAGCATTGTAATATGTTTGGGCAATTTATTATAAAACCGCTATTTTATCTTTATTCCTAGTGTTATAATCGTGATTGTCACTGTTTGATTTAAATTTGCTCAGATTTTTACGAACATACATAATATTTTCAAATATATACAGACTTGGTAAAGTTAAAATATCAATTTCTTTACAAAGATCTCTCAGGGATTCCCTAGGATCCATTTCATATATGGCTCGAATTGCACGCTTTTGTAAGATAAAGATTGTCTCTATCTCAGCAGCAGCTCCCCACAGCAATACACCATAAGACATAATACTGTGGAAGTACGCGAAATAAACGAGCCTAGCAGTAGCTACGTCTGTTAGCTGTCTTATCTTACGAACTGCATATGCAGCAGAACTAAGTCTTCCGGATAGATCATGTATATGTGGATTCCACTGTAAAGTTGAATCCATTTTAATTCCCAGGAAGACTGTCGTATTGTCAAAAGAGAGTTTTTCTAGGCCAAGCTTAATGTTTGGTTCAACATAAGTAACATTTGGTAAAGAAAACTTTAAACATTTGGTCTTTTTTGAATTTAAGAGAAGATTATTAGCCGCGAACCACTTAGAGATCATAGATAACACATTATTGACTTGAATAAGTTCACTATCCCTCCTATCTACTTTAAAAATCAGGGAGGTATCATCTGCGAATAAAACTATATCGCAGAAATTTTTAACCATGCAAGGCAGATCATTTATATATGTTAGAAACAGAAAAGGTCCTAAAATTGATCCTTGCGGTACTCCTATTCTTATCAAAGACCCGGAAGAAGTATTGCCATTTATTCTAACCTCTATACTCGCTCATCATACACACCGCTAGGGAATGGAACACTCTGCCTGAGTCTGTGTTTCTGGTTAATTACGTGAATAGGTATCTTCAGGGTAAGCGAGCTGCATCATCGATGGCATCGTCACTTAACATCAGGTGAGATAGTGGTGAAGTGCTACCCAGTACCTTCGGTATGAAAAATAGCAATATGTGTTTTTAGAGTAATCATACTTGATATAATTCTGTTCTTGTTCTATCTTATCAGTTATTAGAGTAAACGTTGTAGGTAGGAATGCTTAAAACTATTTTTATATATTTTTACGATATCAAGACGTTAATCTTAGAATAATTGGTCGATTTTGGGCAATTAGAATTAGTCAGTTTGACAAACCGTTAACGTACCGAAAAGCTTTTCAGAAACCCAAAATTGAAATAATTGTCGATTAATTGGAGATTTGACATTAGTGTTGACAAACAGTCACATGAAGTTTTTAGCAACCCAATCTGCGTATGACAATGGATTAACAAGCATTTAAAATAATTTGTCGCTGATTTGCGTTTCAGAAACCGGGGGTAAGAATTTTATTGGTAAGTAAGTTATGGGATAGTATCAATAACCAAGAAGCATCCTCCTATCCTACAATATATGGGGTTCTTTATATGGCTACCATATGTTGTTTATACAACACAGAAGATGTAACATTTAAAAACATAATGGCTATAATGTGTATAATTTTAACTTTTGTTGAATTACCGGCCGCCCCTTAACACCAAAACGTCCTGGGGAATACTCTCTTTGGTAGTATATCCGCTACACTTTGGTTATTAAGGGCGTTATAGTTAAGTCCCCTATAATGCACCTTACTCGATGTTCTTACGTAAGTATTGGTATGGTGCTAATTATTTCATTTTCTTCTAGTCAGTTCTTAATTATTATGCTATTCAAGAAAACCATGGAAAGTCTCATTCTAAAGCAGAAGCTTAGGCTTCTTCTTTTTGTATTAAGTTTTCATTTCAGAATTTCATTATCTCTATCGCATCAAACGTTTACGGCCATCTTTTTACTACTAATTTATATGTACTAATATATTACGTACTCGATAATACCATGAATATTTCAATAACTTTCCATGTATGAAAGTTTGTGTTTTCTATAGTAGTGGACAGAAGGACGGTGTTTACTCAACATAGCTTTGTTACTATGTAGTAAATTAAAATATAATGTTGTTCTACTGTAACTATTACGCTGTGGCAACTCGTGTCCATCCAAGACATACTTTTTCGAGATCTATGAAAAAAACGTGTTCAGGTAGCTAGATTAGGTAGTACCTATTTAATGTTCACGTTCATTAGATATACTAAACTCTCTAATTATATGAAAACATGGAAACTCGAGATACCTAATAAATTTGCAAGCATTGTAATCGTAAATTGAATACGCGTCAGAAAACTTAATTATACGTAAATATAATACGTATCAAATAAAAAGTAATACAAATAAAAAAGTCACCAAAAAGAATCTAGGTATGTGAGATTCGATCCACGGTACTCGATCTTCTGATTCGACTTCTGAAGTTACACACTATACAATCATTGACCAAGGTGTCGAAAATTACACACATATCGTTTATGCCTTACTGTCAGACACATTATATTGGTCCACGTACATACGTAAAATTATTATTGTATTATTAAGAATTATGTCGTAAAATTAAAATTTGACCAAAAAGAATCTCTTTACGCTGGATTCGATCCACGTGCCTCTCAATTGCGAAGCGATGTCACTTACTATGCGCTATTTGAACGACGATTGATTAGTCGAAAATTATGTACATAACCTTTGTGCCTTATTGTCAGAAACTGTATAAATTAATCATGATCCATCTAAAATAATTCATTTTTCATTCATTACGAAAAATTCTGTATATTGCTTATAATAATTATTTTAGGTAGCTAAAGTTGTACCTACGTCTTGTAAAATGTTTGAAGTGTTTATTTTATTGCGTTAGGGTTCACAATCATATGATAATTTCATTAATATAAGAGATATATACATAGGTACATGGAGAAAGGAAGCCATAGATGCATACCTTATTATGTCCATCATGCGTTTTTGACGATTTTTATACATCTTTTTTGCACTCCCAAAGCGTTTATTTATAATTTTACCCATGTTTTATTTTAATTGAGATCGCCGAGAAAAGTGACGCAGGTCCGACGCACGACGCGGCTGACCGCGATATGAGCGAGGATGATAGCAATATACGTAGATCGCTGGAGTAAATAGTGCGACATGATGTTAACGCTTCTCGGAATGAAAGGGCGTATGTGACATTTTGTAAACAGGCTCAGTACGCATTAACTGTGCTTTTTTTGGATTAAAATAATCAATGAAATTTATTGTACTTAAAAAATCAATATTTTAGAAAAAAAAAACAAATTTTAAAACACTAAAATCTGGCGGAAAAAGTAGGAATCCTCTATTTTCAGAGGTGTTTTTGAGATTTTTTTCTATCGAGCCAATTATTAGGAAACATGTTTTGAAATCGATGAAGGTATTACTTATATCCTTGAGTATCGTGTATTTAAATTGCAGTACCATCCGGTACCTGGTTTATGAGATTTCCCATATCATGTTGGCCCTATTTCGTAATTTCCGAGCCTTAATACAACCAATTTGACGAAGGAATAGTCCTTTATTTAAAAAAAAAAAAAACTGATTTTAAACATTATCGAAAATACGCTTACCAAACCTACACGAGATCCGACGAACCGACACTATTATATATTAAAAACATTGTACTTTTATGGCACCATTCGTAAGGGTCAATACAATCAAAACAGATAAAAAACACATAGTATCGTAAATTTAACGAAGGCAATGAAATCATATCGGTCGTTAAAATGTCCTCAATATTTCTACCAGCAGTAGATTAATATTATTTTTGTTTTCAAATTCAATGAAAGAAAACGAAAGCTCTCTAATCTGTTTATTTTCTTGGATACACAAGACAAGTTTACTATTTTAAGGACTTAATTTCTTTTAATAGTAAATATTCAAACTTGTATTCCGAACTTCGGTTCTTAAATTTTTCACTTAGTGCATATGACTATTTGAACATTTTAATTACCCTTGAGAATAAGGGAAAACCGTGGGGTGCCGAGCTAGAATTCACCTCTCTAAGCAACTCTATATACTTACTTTGGCAGTCGTAAGAAGTGACTTATGGACTTATAGCTTCACCCAATGGGGGAGTTATGTTCAACGGCAGACGTCTTCCACTAATGTGATGTGAAAAGTACTTTGGCTTATCCTATTGAATTTATATACTAGTATGTATCATGGTTTTCCTTTAATTTAATTTGTTATACCATGCTTGTTAGAGATTTGATTGTTATTTTAGGGTTGACCCTCTCCATTAGTGCCGTTACTGTACAGCGTGTTTTTTTTGCCTTAGTAACGGTGATAATGGTTTCGATTCCCGGGTGTTGCAAGCGTAAAAGTATATATAGATATATACTGAAATATATAGATTAATATATAGAGTACGGGTAGTAGACTCTATACAAAATAAACTCCAGGTATGTTTTAAAAATTCCAACCTGTTATTATACCTATTAGTATTACCTATTATACCTATTGGAAAAATGCTAACGACTTCTTAGAGTTGACTTATCTTAGTCCTAACAAACATTTGTATAATGTCTTTTTTTGTTTTTTTTCTATTAGATTTATTTTTAAGTTTTGTGCCTGAATAAGCACGACCTGATGTTAAAAGTGTCTAGTGCCTGTATTTTATTATTTCATTTCATATTTTTTATTGCTTTGCTCGAAGTAATGATTCAGAACTCTATCCAAAGGGAGCGCAGCGCGGACTATTGTTGCCGCGTGTTGTGTATATAATACATATTATATAAACAAAATTTTCAAGTATTTTCATGGAATAGTCATAGACTCAACTATTATGATATTTTCTTTAACATGTTGATCTTTTCTTTAACATCTATGTATAGTGGCTGACATATTTTCATAGTCACATCTTACTTGATATTTCTTATTTCCGCCCTTCATCACTTGTATGGTATATATTTGTTTTATAATTCTATAAAACAAATATAAAAATACGGGATGATTAAGTCCACAAGTAAGATACATTACTGGGGAGCTAGAACTCAACACGGGTCGGGCGCCCTAATTTCTTGAATAAGACCAACCGCATGTGGCCGAAACTATAGTCACATCTATCTGACTTATTAAAATGTACGAAAACCACGTAAGTTTAAATATAAAATGTACTGCAGCGATAAGACATGGGAAGAATTGCTGATAGCAAACCTTCCCATGCCTTATCTATACATAACGCTGATAATGACACGGGATGTAGCACAATTTTGACCTCATTGATAGCACGGTCTACTGTTAGAACGGAACTATTAGGAATGTTGGAGAAATAATAACATACAATAAACAAAACATAAAATAAACTACGACCACAAGCAACCCTCATCACTATATATTTTAATTTTTTATATACCTGAAAGGCTATTGTTTGACCACTACTTCACCTAATAGTAATTGTTGATGTGTGTACTATTATTAATTTTACAATAATTTTATTAATACCCATGTATGTTTATCTATACTAATGAAATAAAGGTAATAAAATTGAGTTAAACTTAATATCGTCAGTATTTATAGTATGGACTAGGCACAGATGACAGAATTATTAGGTATACATACTTATGTAGGTTTATCCATCACACATCAATGTGACCTAGCCTAGTGATTTTTAATCAGTACTAATATTATAAATTCGAAAGTAACTGTCTGTCTGTCTGTTACGCTTTCACGCCAAAACTACTGGACCGATTTGAATGAAATTTAGTATGGAAATAGTTTGAGACCCGGGAAAGAACATAGGATAGTTTTTATCCAAATTGCGCAAAAAGAGGTTATAAATATATATAAATCTTTAAGGTTATAAATCTTTTTGCGCGATAACCGACATACGCGCGGGCGGAGCCGCGCCCGTAAAGCTAGTAACTGATAAGATAGCCTTTGAACACAATCTCACTTGATGGTAAAAGATGACGCGGTCGACGGTGTTAACAATACTTACATAAAATAATTAAATTTATTACAAAAAAAAAACTGAAAATAGATTATCATGCAATTATCTGGTAGTGCAACACAACGTACTAAAGTGAAGTTATATTAAAAAATATAAAAATAAATATTTATTTATTGGTTTTATAACTAGATCATGTTACTTTTTGTACTTCAACATATGACACACGAGATTTAGATATTTTTGTACATTATGCAATGAATATTTATAATAATTATGTAACTGGTATTTTTTTTAGTTTAAGTTGGTTTTAGGGATAATTTTAATTAATATCATGTTCATAAGTGATAACTTTTTGCAATATCATGGGCATTGGCATGGGCAAGTATTGTTATGTGGTGAATTTTATGGTAATGTAAAGTAAAATAGTTATCCAAGCTAGCTACAAAAGCGAAAAAGCTGATTGTTTTTAGGGTTCCGTACGTAGGGTAAAATCGGGACAAAATTACTGAGACTTCGCTGTCCATTCTTCCGTCTGTCAACAGGCTGTATCTCAAGGATACATTTAATTTCACAAATAATGTATTTCTGTTGCCGCTATAACAACAAATACAAAAAGTTGGCCAAGTGCGAGTTGGACTCGCGCACGTTAAAAAAAAAAGGTTAAAATATGAATTCTTATGTTGTATAGCTAATGTTACGGAACCCTTCGTGCGCGAGCCCGACTCGCACTTGGCCAATTTTTTAATTTTCCGCCACAGAGATGTGTTTCCACCTTAAATGTACTTGTAAATAAATTATTACATAATACCAATCACGTTTATTTTATTTTCCATTTTGTGACAACCCGTGCACATATTTGCATAACAGCGTAAGTACCTACGCCGATGGCGGCAACGCCCGACATCAACGGCGTTTCACTACTGTAGGGAGTATATTATAATACTGTGGTGACAGTTAGCAAGGCTGTAAGAAAAGTAGTAGATTATTGTCTCTGTATTACTCACTCTGTATTATCAAGGCGCCTAGCATGGCGGCTTCGTTGGGCGTGCAATACAGCCTGCCGTGCAGAAGATCTCTTTTCAGCTGCAAGTAGATCTGGAACCGCGTCGCATCTTCCTTAAGCAGCAGCGGGTTCGGAGGATAAAACTTCACGCGGAAACTGAACAATATGGGTGACGCATCTGAAAGATATGGACCTATTTAAATTTGTAGGTACATTATACATTAAATTACATTACTTTTTTTTTATCTCAGCCGAAGGCGCCCTCTTTTGAACATGCTGCACAGTCGTTATTAGTTCATATAATAATTAAAACGCCTATTTTTAATAAGAATTTAAGTACTAGAATTGTAAGTAACGTCTTCAAGGTGATTACGTTATTAGGTGTGCTTAAACATGTTGTAGAGTTCTTTAAAAGTTTATATTTTAAAATTTCTTATCAATCATTTTTGCTAAACTTATGTAACGCTAGGAGATAGGCAAAAACCTGTATACTCTCATAATCAAAATGGTCTACGAAGTAATACTTTATTTTTTATGTGAATGTGACAGAACAAGCGCGAATCCCATCTGATGTTAAGTAACCTCTGCCTACAACAGATGCATTTCATCAGATAGGCAAATTGAACTGCGCCCGTTATATTGAGACATAGTTGTTAAGTTTCATGTGCCTGTAATTTTACTGGCTCTCAAGGACTGCTGCCGGAACACACAGATAAGGGCTTGGCAACAGATTTTCTACTTGAAGGTGGTAGCGAGCCAAGCGAGCATTTGAAGCATAGTTATTACTCTCCATCTGTCCAGTCTGTCCATAGTTATTACCGCTCGGCCAACAATTGCTTCAAAAAACATGAAAACATGTACATATAGTGTAAACGATATATGTCTGGATTAAGAACATGATAACCCAGTAGCAAATTACATGAGATTTAATGTCTGTTTGATTAGTGTTTAGGGCAAGTGCTTAGTGATTAGTACTAAATACGTTTGGACAATAACTGAATAGTGTTTAGAGTCGGAAAAATTGTTTAGTGATTTAGCGAAATAGTCATTAGGAGTGCGTTTATTATATTTGAAACTAGCTAGGTCCCTGCCATCCACTTTCATCTTTAGTAGAGGCGTATACGCCACTAAACAACTTTAGTTTTTCTTTATGTTATTGTGACGGAACAAGGTCGAGGCCCACCTGATGTTAAGCGGATTAACCTCTGGCTACAACAGATGCATTTCATCACAAGTCCCGAATTGCACTGCGCCCTTCACCTTGAGACGTACTTGTTAAGTCTCATGTGCATGTAATTTCATTGGCTCTCAAGGGCTGCTGCCGGAACACACAACATCTTGGCGACACATTATCTACTTAAGGGTGGCCGCTAGCCAGGCGTGTATTCGCAAAATGTCCTTCTACAATGCGAAGATATACCTTTGTTTAGTGTTTAGCGCAAAAATATTATAACATGAAAATAACTATAAAACTGTAAATATCGTAAAGGAGTCAAAATGGCTCTTAAAATCGTATTGGTTTACTTGCAAGTTAACAGGTTGGACATGATGTTATTTCATCATTTTCAGCAGTTCCACTTTATTTTTGCTTGTCGAACATCCGACAATTGATTTACTTATTGCAATATATATCAAATTGCACACAGGCCTTAATAATAAATTGATTGTATTCACCTTTCACTTGTTTCAGTATTAACTTTGCCAGGTGCAGCCAGTGCTGTAAAACAACATAATTAAATAAGTCACTGTCATATTAAATACAGAGTATTTACCCCAACTATGTAACTTAACAATAATTAGTATATTACACATTTACGAGAGGAAAAATTTAAGTCATGTGCGGGATTCGAACCCGCGTCCATCAACCCCTTTAGCCGGGGTATGCTCAAATCCAATTGAGCTAACGTGACAATGAGTCCATAACTATTTTTTTTCCTATCGTTCTTTTTAACCATCGTATTGAGATGGAGCGAGATCTATAGTTTAACTTACGTTGTATGCGGGTTCGAATCCCGCACATGACTTAAATTTTTCCTCTAGTAAATTTTTAATTTTGTAATGTAATCCGCAGAGCATGCGTTATTGCAAACATAAAAATATTAAAAATAATAAGTATAACCCGGTTGAATCTATTAACGAATTGAACCGAAACTGGCGGCGCCATTTTCGATTCTTTTAATTAAAAAAGTCCTATAATATGCCAACCCTCCTTGGAAGCAAACATGTTAGACAAAAAAACCTTTCAAATTATAACACTAAGGCTTAATTTCTCTTATTTCTCAATATGTACCCATTGGACCTAATTGGGTCACGATTTTCAAAATATGAACTTCTTTTCTACAAAATTATATGGAGACATATACACAAGAGTTCAAAATGGATTGTGTACATACTCCAAGATGTAGTAATCATCACTAACATCTTATTTACTTTGACAAATAAACATGAACACAGAGATATAAAAAGATGATTTTGCTGGATAATGGTTGTTTTGATAAATTTTAATTTGTACTTTTCTCTCAGTCAACATATAAAAAAACAGATTTGAACATGGATGTTTGGATGTTTCGTCTGTATAGAACATTTCACCATATCAATGATAGATTTGCAAAAAATAGCAGCAACCATGCTCGGTCAATGCTAGGTTTAGGACTGGAAAAAATACCAAAATTCAAAACTTTTGTTGTTTGTATTTTGCATTGTTATTATCTCAACTTCCAAACAATGTTCAAAAATCATGGCACGAAGATCATGGAGTATGCGAGGATTCTGCATCTACCTTCTGCTAATGTTATAAACATTGTAATTTACCATGATACAATAATATACTGCACCAGGTATTACACTCCGAGATCGAATGTCACGTAACCGAGACACAAGTCATCACTTCTCTCTACGGCTCTCAAACTTTATACCTAATTTGAGGAAATTCGGAGGCAGTAAAATAACAGTGAAAACCCCTAGGCATCCTCGTGGACGACTTCATTTCGAATTTCATTCATAAATGGACATATTTATGAATGAAACTATTGTTCGTTATTATTTATTATCAGGCAGACAGTTGTATCAACTGATAGTTGCCTGTATCCTGCTACTCTCTACTAGTTCCTCTGGTTACATGTAAGATATTTGTCGAGTCGATTATTGAATTGATTTACAGTTCGTGCTGAATCTAAGTCTTCTGGAAGTTTGTTCCATGCATTGACTAATCAGTTGCTGAAAAAATGTTTGTGAGCATTGTTATTTGAAGACCTGGCACATAAATTAAGATGGTGTCCTCTTAAATGGACCTTTTCATTACGTATAAACATTTTTTCAAAATCCTTATAATGACCACTCAATTAGATCTCCACGATCCCTGCAATCTTTTAAACTTGTGAGCTTCAACACTTTTAAGCATTCTTCATATGGCTGTCATTTTAGGGCTTGTGGTATTTTTGTGATATATCCAACTAATTTTTAACTGACCAAATTTAAAACAAATGAACTTTTCTGTATAGATTGGTTGATCTGATGATTAAAACATAATCTTGTATTAGTTTAAAATTCCTCTTTGCTTACCCTCTGGCCATTTGCATCCACATATCTCAGGCCAAAATAGTCGGTTTCTGTGAGATTCAACTGCTGGCACACATGCTCCAGTAAAAATTTACCTTTATAACTTGGCTGCAAAACAAAAACCAATCAAATAAGTATTTTTCAAATAGACATATCAGGCTATTCTTTCTATGGTTTGAATTAAACTTGAGGTCGAATGTTAAGGCTTGTACGACTATATATAATGATAAATAAACACCGGGGTTGGCCAAAACTTACGTGAAATTCGCATTCTAATATTTCAGTATCCTCCAACAGTCGCACTGTACATTTATAAACAATATCACCGCGGCTCTTGAACATGCTGGCTGAAATAATTGAATGTCAAATTTGATTTATATGCGATAATAGAACATTATTTTAGCACTCCGCAAAGTACACACAGCACATCAATTCCACTTCTAATTTCGATTCTCGCTCGACTTCAGCGTGAGCACCAAACCAAAACCAAAGATTACTTAGTTTCCAGGTGACCACATTAAAATTGATCAATCTACTTCTGCAGCTTTAAAAATCTACCAAAATCTACCAGAGGATTGGTCAAAAACTACCACAAATCTACCTCATTAATGTTAAAATTGGGGTAAGAAACGTAATAAATAGCTCAACGTAAAGATGCATACTTTTCCATGTATTCGTGGCAACCATCCCATCCAATGTTAATTACATTGGATGGGATGGTTGCCACGAATAAATAAGGAACTAAACGTTAAAATGTATAGTTATAATGAAATTAAAAAAGTAATTCATTCTTGGTTAAAAAAATACGACTACGAAGCCCTTGACAATTTTTTCACTGAGTTTTATACATAACTATCAGTGGGGATAACTGCAGTTGACTAGATATTATGAACATTACACAATATTGTCTTGCAGTAACACACTTATTGATTCATACCGAATCTTTACGAGAAAATAATAAAATATCCATCGCTGTAATAAATTTATTCATACTTTTCCTTATACACATTCTTACTAAGGCTCAGTTGCGCCAACGATGAAACGCGAGTTAAGTATAAATTGACATACAAAAACCAAGTTAACCCGACTTAACTCTCGAATTTACGTTGGCGCAATAAGCACTTACAATCACATCTACTAACAATTGTAAACACACAACATATACTATAAACTCACTTACACTCATACTCATACACACACACTATATGTTCCTTAAGCTTTAAGTAAATATTGTAAGCCCGGATAGTTAATATTAGACGTAAGTGCCAGTGTCATATTTATTATGGAAGAAGCCTATGGTTCCTGAATATGACACAGCTGACGCTAGTTTGGGAACCTATGGATTCAAATTTACTCTGTACCTATTTAACTTAAGTCAATAAAAAATATTTGTATTTGTATAATCAAGATTTAGCCTTTTATTGTAATTAGTTTTAATTGCGTTCAAGAAATATGTCTGAAATATTTTTATTTTTTACTAAAGAAATATATTCCTCATGTTTCCTTATATTCATTTAAGTTAAATATATAGATATTTAACTTAACTTAACTTACACTGAATCTAAAATAATAAAAAAAATTTAACAAAAAATGGAACCGACTTCTACACCCAAAAGTGTGAAATAACTTGTTGAAGTCGGTACCATGATGGTACAAAAGTACCTACTATCACAATATTGTGCGCATGTTACCGACTTCGACAAGTTATTTCACACTTTTGGGTGTAGAAGTCGGTTCCATTTTTTGTTAAATTTTTTTTTCTATCTTTTTAGTGTAACTCAAAAATGGCTTGACCGATTTTGATAAAATTTAAAATGGGACCAAACGACAAGCATCAGCTTTCAAACAAAAAAAGAATTTTCAAAATCGGTTCACCCAGTCAAGAGATCTGAGGTAACAAACATAAAAAAAAAAAAAAAAAAAAAAAAACTGATGAATTGAGAACCTCCTCCTTTTTTGGAAGTCGGTTAAAAAATAGTACTCATTTTTATTTGTGAAACTGTATCCAATGATTTCAGACCGTTACAAACAGATTTTATTAATAAGCAGTTTTCACCCGTTTTCTTGTGATATTCTACCAACACGCTATTTAATTTAAGTCTGCAATGTCCATCCTAACAATAATTTAAGTACATGGCGCTTTTGTCATATATAATAAATATACGCTTATACATGTGAAAAACTGGAGTTAAAATACTAAGAGAACGTAAAATTATTGTTATTTAGCAAGCTTTATCAATATATAGCTTACTCTCAATAGAATGAATTCATTGCGTACAGTAAGAGCCTTAAATTGCTTATTATTAACGTTTTTCTGATTTACGATTTGATGTTTTAGAGTTCACTCGCATAGACAATGCTTTTTCACCACCTGTATTATTGGTCACATGTATGTAAATCACGTGTCTACACATATATGTTTAATATTTAAACGTAAGTAGACAGTAAGAGCGAACTTTCTGTTTCAGAACAGAATTGATGAAATATAATATCTAAAGCAAATTACTTATTTTATGTCTGTTCTACTAAAACAGAAATACATCCTAAATTCCTCATGTTACCTGTAAATATTTTTTTTTACATTTGAGAAATTGAGACACATTACGGGATGTTACATGTCAGAGCCATGTGATGTGAAAAACATGTAGGTACATTTATTTTGATCAATACCCCTAATTATATTTGATCCAACATCTACCGACGATATAATAATGTAACAAAAAAGTAGAACTGAATAGATTCATGCGTTACTTTACGGAAATCCATATTTATTAATAACAAATATATTTTATAAATATATTAGTCCAAAACCTCAGCCGCCGTTTAAGAGAGAGAGGGCGGGACCCCCGATCTGGTTGGTTCTTGACCCAACAAATCTCTTTGGCGATACAACGGGGTAATGCGGCGAGTGTGCTGGGTACATTGAGACCAGGTGCCAAGTGCGGGACTTTAGTATAAATTTGACTAAGACTTTACGTCGGTGTTATGTCTGAATGTATTAATATGTATATCAATTTGTTGTAATAATTTTAATAAAAAAAAAATTATATGATTGTTAATGAAATTTAAGATGTTTGGGGAAATACAATTTTTATAAATATATTTGTTATTATTAACAAAGTAAAAACTGTGGTAACGCTCTGGTCGACTCTCTCGTTTATCGCACACAAAACTTCTGTTGTTCATCGATTCTTTTGGATCGTTTCATGAGATCAAAGCTCGACTCGAGGCCCAGTGAATTTTTTGTACTAAGCAACACGTTGAATTAGAAACGTTATAATGTGTATGTGCGTTGTAATTTGAATATTTGCGAAACGAAAACCTTAGAGTAATATTAATTTCATTCATATAAATGAATAACGGAGTAGTAAGATCACATAGGTAATATATATATATTCATGCCAGCATGTCAACGAGACCAAAGTTAATTCAATTTGAGGCTGAGGATGTTGTGGAAAAGTCGGCACACGGTACCACATGCAGGCAAGACGGCACCGTGTCTTCACATGGTATACCTTGCAGGCAATGTAGACGCAGCACGCTCTACACTGAGGTTGCGAACGACACAAGTGTGAAAAGTTGCATTCTGAGTGCACACTAACTAAGGCTCTGAACGCACCCTGTGCTTGACATACCAGTGTGACGAGTAGGCACCCAAAATCACGATATGTCCACGGTGTAAACACTACGTTCTATCGAGGAGTAAATACTTTATTATTGATTATAATAGCCCTTAGGATGGCGGTCCCCATTTATATTGTTGTGTGTTGTATAATGTGGTGTCACTTTGTATGTATTCTGAGCATCTAAAAAAAATACAGTTTTCGTGTTTTTGAACGAATAATTTATCCAGGTTAGATGTCACTTCCGAAAAGTAAAAATATTACCAGGCTTAAAATGGTTTTCCACATTTATCAGTAATTGAGCTATGTATCAGTTACCCATAAATGAAGAACCTTTCTCTTATGTTCACTCGTAGATATATGAATATGAAAAAAATCATAGTAATTGTTAAAAACAATATCAAATGAAATTGTAATTTTGATTTTCAAATATTAAAATTTTCTCGTGTTTTATATTGGGGGTCCTTCAATTCGAACGAGAATAACGTGGACGTGCAAGAACAAAAGCTAAATTTGTATTGGAATTTATTGAATAAAACCTATCTATTTTCACAAAAGTCCTTATATTTCAAATATAATGTTATACCGGATTAAAATATGAAATTACCGTTTTAAATAAAGACATATTATTTCAATTAACGGGGTGTGGCACCCAGCTTTAGCAACATTATCAGTTTTTTAAGGGTATTTTGTAAAGGTTTAAAATGAGAACTTAGACGAGAACATGAATAGCATTATAGCGTGCAAATGTTAGTTGTCACTTGAGGTAAGTGAGCGGCAGGAAGGTCAAGTTCGTCAAGTTGACTCAGTCTGGCATTTACTATTGAGAGCTTCCGTGCTTCGGAAGGCACGTCAAGCTTTTAGTTCCGGTTATTATATTAGGATGGCGGTTGTTATAGCATAGTGGTATGACATTTTGCGAATGTTTGGCTGGACAAGCAGACCGCTTTTATAAGTTCTCCCACGGGGTACAGAGGCACTAGTGTAAGGGATGTGGGATATACACATGAGATTATATATTCAAAATTGTTGAAGGAAGGTTTGTATAATGAAACCCAACTTCAAAGACTAGTTGGCTTTCAGAGCTGTGAACCTCGTGAGTCCGCCTTTGCATAGTTAACCATTGAAGAATAAAGGTTCACTGTGCACGCTGATGAGGAAATGGGTCACAAAATCCAAAAAAATCATAGTTGTATTCCGAAATCTGATAAAATGAATACTTCCCCTCTCCGATCGCTCCGATTTGTTACAGCCAACGACCTAGGAGCGCACGATATTTATTTGTTTATCTATTTTCATCAATTCTCACACTACGTGTGAGTAATCAGAGTCATTAATTTAATTTAGGCGTCTAATCACAAGTTTTATATATTGAAATATTGTACAGTGTACTGCAACCACGTTCAGCAAAAACAAAATTGTAGAGCCACTGCGAGAAGAACGGGCAAGAAACTCGGAGCCATTCTTTTAAACATCTTTTAACAATGTCTTACATACTATATAATACATTGATTGCAATATTTGTTTACATTACGTAGGTGACAGGCGCTAGCTTGGCAGAGGCGTACCAGCCCCAGTATTTTATAGTTTAATTAGATAGTTTTTACAACTTGTATACTCGTTTTAAGTGCATTTTACTAGATATATATATATCCAATATATATGTAAATTGCGAAAAATTTACAATAAACTTATTATTATTATTTTTGTCGTTTAAGTAATCACAAACTGTGTAGTAAAATTTCTTTATCAAATTTTATTCATCTGCAACTACAATTTTTTCTTCTGTGAGCGTTGTGATATGATTGGGAACTTTATTGTAAAACCGCACACAATTTCATAAGAAGGACCTTTTATTTGTCTAACCTTGCACTATTATCTTTATTCTTAGTGTTATAATCGTGATTGCCCCTTTTTAATTTAAAATTTCTCAAATTTCTTTTATACATACAGACTGGGTAAAGTTGAAATATCAATTTCTTTAAAAAGATATCTCAGAGATTCCCTAGGATGCATTTCATATATGGCTCGAATTGCACGCTTTTATAAGATAAAGCAACATACCAAACGACATAATACTGTGGAAGTACGCGAAATAAATGAGCCTAGCAGTATCTACGTCTGTTAGCTGTCCTATCTTACGAACTGCATATGCAATAGAACTAAGTCTTCGTCATTCATCTTCATCTTCATTCAGTCTTCAAGATCATGTATATGTGGACCCCACTGTAAAGTTGAATCCATTTTGATTCCCAGGAAGACTGTCACATTGTCAATAGAGAGTTTATCTGGGACGAGCTAAATGTTTGGTTCAACATAAGCAACAAGTATTTTAAAAATATTTAATATAAAATTTATTCATTATTTTTGTAAAACAATTAAGTGAAATTTTCGCAAAATTTTCCTAGTAAGCCGACGTGATGTCACAAACGCAACGCAGCCAAACAGAAAAAAATTCAACGCGTTTCGATTCTACACTAATCATCCTCAGGAGGTCTGGACTCTTCGAGCGCACGATCGGGACTGCCATCCAGTTTCATGTATTTAAATATGATTATTGGTATTATGCGCGTTATCACCACGTATATACAACCAAAAGTAACATAGCATATATATATATTTCTGTTGTCTGGTAACGGACAAAATATTAATAACGTATTATATTAAAAACAGGCATAATACCAACATAGAACCTAAAAAAAATCAGACAAGTGCGAGTTGGACTCGCGCACGAAGGGTTCCGTACCATTAGCTATACAACGTTAAACTTCATATTTTAACCTTTTTTTGTTTTAACGTGCGCGAGTAAACCCCGAAAGCTTTTAACTCCAACTACATAACCGATTCCAGTGCCTAGCTGAATGCGAAACAGTGGACGAGATAAACAACGGGTTGGTGGAAGCTGTCCACCCGGTGTGGTATCAATTCTTTAAGACACCCCGCCAAAATAAAACAAAGAAACTCTCAAAAGAAACATTCAAGTTGATGGAAGACCGGAATGAGATGAGACTGCAATCTTCAGCTGATATGTTGAACTACGGCAAGCTCAATAGACAAATTTTGAAAGCACTGCGACACGACTTGCGCGCCTTCAATACAAATCGTATAAAGGCCGTAACCAAGGCTCCAAAGTGTTCGCAAAAATCGTCTATGGGGCAAAGCCAAATGACCAAGATGAAGATCGACGATGGCAGAATCATCTCATCAAAACCGAAGATTCTGAGAGAACTTGAGAGGTTTTATAGACAGCTATACACTTCGACACGAGAACCCGCTGTCAGTGCAGCTCAAGACAAGAGAACTAAACTGACCCGACACTATACAGAAGATGTCCCGGACATCAGCCTATACGAGATTAGAATGGCTGTCAAACAGCTTGAGAACAACAAGGCGCCAGGTCATGACGGAATCACGACAGAACTTCTGAGAGTGGGTGGAAAACCAGTACTCTGAGTCCTCCAGAAGTATTGTAATTCTGTCATCCTTGAAGGTAAAACGCCAGAAGCGTGGAGCAGAAGTGTAGTGGTACTGTTCTACAAAAAAGGTGGCAAGACCTTGCTGAAGAACTACAGGCCCATTTCACTTCTGAGCCATGTTTATAAGCTGTTCTGGAGAGTCATTACGAATCGTCTTGCTCGTAGGTTTGATGACTTCCAGCCTCCCGAACAAGCCGGGTTCCGAAAAGGCTTTAATACCATAGACCATACATACGCTCCCCTAGATTATACAGAAGACTGAGGAGTTTAATCGGCCATTGTTTCTAGCGTTTGTCGACTATGAAAAAGCCTTCAATTCAATCGAAACCTGGGCCGTACTGCAGTCTCTTGAGCGATGCCAAATCGACTATAGGTACATCGAAGCGCTGAAGCGTTTGTATAGGAACGCCACCACGTCGATTCGACTAGAGGACAAGAGCACGGAACCAATCCAACTGCAACGAGGCGTGAGACAGGCAGACGTTATTTCTCCGAAACTGTCCACGAATTCGTTGGAGGATGTTTTTAAGCTCTTGAACTGGAAAGAATTCGGCATAAAAATCTATGGCGAATACATCACTCACCTTCGTTTCGCCGATGACATAGTCATAATGGCAGAATCGCTTGAGGAACTCAGTACAATGCTCAGCGACCTCAGTAGAGTTTCCCAGCAGGTGTGTCTTAAAATGAACATGGATAAGACGAAAATTATGTATCATGTCCATGTTGCACCCGTACCAGTCGTTGTTGGGAATGATACGCTCAAAGTTGTTGACCATTACATTTACCTGGGACACACTGTCCAGTTATGTAAGTCCAACTTCGACAAAGAGGTCACCCGAAGAATCCAACTCGGATGGGCAGCGTTCGGGAAGTTACGCGACATCTTCTCTTCGAACATCCCGCAGAGCCTGAAGACTAAAGTCTTCAACCAGTGTGTGTTGCCAGTGATGACATATGGCACTGAAACGTGGTCCTTAACTGTGGCCCTTATGGACAAGCTCAGAGTCACTCAACGAGCTATGGAGAGAGCTTCGCTGGGAGTTTCTTTGCGGGATAAAATCCGGAACGTGGATATTCGCCAAAGAACCAAAGTCACCGATATAGCTGTAAGAACTTGCAAGTTGAAGTGGCAATGGGCGGGCCACATTGCTCGACGAACTCATAACCGATGGGGAAGAAAGGTTCCCGAGTGGTTACCATACTACACCGGAAGACGTAGAGTTGGTAGGCCCCCCACGAGGTGGACTGACGACATTGTTAAAGTCGCGGGTAGCCAATGGTTACAAGTGGCTAATAGCCGTTCTTTGTGGCGTTCTATGGGGGAGGTCTTTGTTCAACAGTGGACGTCTTCCGGCTGATGATGATGATGATGAAGACGCGTAAATCAGAACTCTGCACGTGCAAATGTGCATCAATTATTTTCTATGGTGGCGCGCCTTTGTGTTGAACAGGTCTGTACACCCATTCTTCCTTCCAGCATGACGCATTGGAAGTTCGTGTTGTTCTTAAAAGATTTACGCTAACTCATTAAGTGGTGGTCTAAGATTCCTTTCATGAAGCAACCGACATATTTACATATCTCGTCACTAATATTTTAATAACCATATGACATTTATTTTCTGTACTAACGCCTTCATTAAACAAAATACTACCAACTATATACAACACTACAACTACTTCAATAAAAGCATTACATTTAAGTACTTGGTTGAGTATTAAGTATCTCATTACTTTTGCGGAACCAAATTATATCTATTATATAATTAAATCAGATGTTTTTAATATTATTTTCAACTTGCGACGAGTTATATTTACAATAATAACACAAAACATAAATTGAAAGGAATAGATTCGCAGATTCTATCATTATTTGGAGTATTTACGTATTAATTTCATCGCATGTAACTATTGCGATACATATTGAAGCGTCCAGCTTTCACCATAGATTTATTTATGGCAAGTGCTATACGTGCAATAAATATCGTGATCTGGATCGTATTGAAGGTTCTTCGACGTATGCTTAGATCGCACGCAGGTACGTGGTCTGGCTGTAAATAAAATGTTTTTGTGTTCGTTGATTTACGGTTTAACGTCACATACTAAGCAGTAATTCCATAATGTGTGCGGACAACTTCCAAGTAAATGCTACACTTCACAATATGGAACGCAATTCATATTGAGAAGTGTAGCATTATCCTCTAGCTTAGAATTATTCATCGATTAAAATCGGGGAAATATATGTGTTTGTATATGACCACACCAAGAAAAATAAAACCGGAAGTGACTCTTCTTTCTTCCAGCCAGCTGAACGAAAAACTATTTCTCGTCCATTCTGTTGGAGTCTTTCTCGGATATTACACGTCGATTGTAATCCGTGGTGAGTTTCAGCAAGAAATTCAGTGCAGTGCTATAGTGTCAGTCAGTTCATCCTAAGCGTACTAATTTGTGATAGATCTATTAAAATTCTAAAACCTACGTTATCGTAGGTAATTATCTCATTGTGCAAATTTTCCTTTGTATATTATGTACGTAACGAAAAGTTACATCTCGAGTCAACGTGTGGTGTGGTGAACTGTAAAGTTATTCTTTTGTTTTAGTTAACTTTCGCTGGTGATAAATTCTTCTTTTGAATCATATTGATTCGTGCTTACGCGTCACACTTGTTCAGCGACCGGCTACTCACCACGTGGTCGAAGTTATCAGTTGTTTTCCATATTTCGCTTGAATCTGAAAAACTCGTTCATATTAACGTTTTTCCTCTATTACAATTCCATCTAATGTTGTGCAATCGTGCGTTTTTAATGCATTTATAATATGTAATGGCTGACATTCATTGTGAAATGTCAAGATAGGGCGAGGCGGCCATGCGGCCGCCATATTGCCTTGCCGGCCGCGCGGTATGATCGCGCGACCTTGCAGATGCCGGCACACATCCTTCGACGCACACTAGCTTGTTGTTAAAAAGAGAGTTTCCAATTGTGTTATTTGTTTTGTTTTAGACTAACCAAAATGGGGAAGGAAAAGATACACATCAACATCGTCGTCATCGGACACGTCGACTCTGGCAAGTCCACCACTACTGGCCATTTGATCTACAAATGCGGTGGTATCGACAAGAGAACTATTGAGAAATTCGAGAAGGAAGCCCAGGAAATGGGTAAGGGTTCCTTCAAATATGCGTGGGTGTTGGACAAACTAAAGGCTGAGCGCGAGCGTGGTATCACCATTGATATTGCTCTGTGGAAGTTTGAGACTGCAAAATACTACGTCACCATCATCGATGCTCCTGGACATAGAGATTTCATCAAGAACATGATCACGGGTACGTCACAGGCTGACTGCGCTGTATTGATCGTCGCCGCTGGTACCGGAGAATTCGAGGCTGGTATCTCAAAGAACGGTCAGACCCGTGAGCACGCTCTGCTCGCCTTCACCCTCGGAGTAAAGCAGCTGATCGTGGGCGTCAACAAAATGGACTCCACTGAGCCCCCATACAGTGAGTCCCGATTCGAGGAAATTAAGAAAGAAGTTTCCTCATACATCAAGAAGATTGGATACAACCCAGCTGCTGTCGCATTCGTTCCCATTTCTGGCTGGCACGGAGACAACATGTTAGAGCCCTCAACCAAAATGCCCTGGTTCAAGGGATGGAATGTTGAACGCAAAGAGGGCAAGGCTGAAGGCAAATGCCTCATTGAGGCCCTTGATGCTATCCTGCCCCCTGCGCGCCCCACAGACAAGGCCCTGCGTCTTCCCCTGCAGGACGTATACAAAATTGGCGGTATTGGTACAGTGCCCGTAGGCAGAGTTGAAACTGGTATCCTAAAGCCTGGTACCATTGTTGTCTTTGCCCCCGCCAACATCACCACTGAAGTTAAGTCTGTAGAGATGCACCACGAAGCTCTCCAAGAGGCTGTTCCTGGTGACAATGTAGGCTTCAACGTTAAGAACGTATCTGTAAAGGAGCTGCGTCGTGGATATGTTGCTGGTGACTCCAAGAACAACCCACCCAAAGGGGCCTCAGACTTCACTGCACAGGTCATTGTGCTCAACCACCCTGGACAAATCTCAAATGGATACACACCTGTATTGGATTGCCACACAGCTCACATAGCCTGCAAATTCGCTGAAATCAAAGAAAAGGTTGATCGTCGTACTGGTAAATCCACAGAGGATAACCCCAAATCCATCAAGTCTGGTGATGCTGCAATTGTCAACTTGGTCCCCTCTAAACCCCTGTGTGTGGAATCTTTCCAAGAGTTCCCGCCCCTTGGTCGCTTCGCTGTGCGTGACATGAGGCAGACTGTTGCTGTTGGAGTTATCAAATCTGTGAACTTCAAGGAGGGTGCAGGTGGCAAGGTCACCAAAGCCGCAGAGAAGGCTACCAAGGGCAAGAAGTAGCTAGCGTTGTTAACAGCAAATTTTTTTATTCAGCTGCGATACTTCATACACCGAAAGGTGTTCAGAAGGAAAGAAGGGCTACAAACTCATTCCTTTTCTATATTTTTTACAAGGCTTATAATGTAACATTATTTTAATTTATGTAAGGTTATACATATTATCTGAACTATTTTGTTATGACTTCCAAGTGTAAATTCATAGAATAAAGGTAGCCTCCAGTAAAACACATTCTCATTTTATTTTCACCCTATTAAATACTAATGCTTAACTTGATAATTGTATATACTTATTGAGTAGTAATATTATAGGGTTGCTATATCAACTAGTATCAATCGCTAATATACAAGTTCAATTATTGCTAAGTAAACTTGTTCACATGTAAATTCTAATAATTTCACATATGTATTGCAATAATTTAAATTTTACATATTGGCAAATTTCATTCAATAGATAGCAAATAGGGGTTTTGTCTTAAAATGGGTAAAGGAATTAATTGGCATCCTCAATATTGTGAAATATAATTATTCCAAAAATAGTATAGAACAATTCTTTAATTTACTAAAGGGGGTCGATGATCTGATTGAAGTCTGATTAGGTCAAGAACCGAGGGAGTACAGAATAGGAAAATAAGCATAGGAGTAATCATGTAGCTGCGTAGGTACTGTCAAATCAAATGTTAGGTATGTACATACGTTGTCAAATTATTTATTCACGCAATGTAAATGTACATATTATGTATGTGTATGTCTCCAGCTTACTCAATTGAAATTTCTTAATTCTGAAAATATGTAGGTACTACAAGTAATTGAGTAAGACACTTGGGGGCTCGCAGTGACTGCATCGCGGCACCGGCAAGGATTTTTTATTTGACTATTCTGATGGTGTGGTCAAAGGTTCAGACATTACTGGCTCTCAAGGACAGCTGCCGGAACACACCGTTGGTGTTTGGCGACAGATTTTCTTCTTGAGTGTGGTCAGCTATAGAAACTTAGTCGTATCTAAAAAATATGAAAATGAACTAGCACCGTTTTTTCATAAATAGAATTCCACCTCATTTAAACATAATTGGATCTATCTATATAGACAGCTGGTTGATAGGGAAACTCCGTTATGGTTGTCACTTACCTATGAGGATTTGTTTGGTAGTTGAATGTTTTTTTTTCGATGTTTGTTCAAACAGTCCGTCTTAATATGACGGTCATACATATGACGGTCATGGGTACAGATATAAGATACAGATGAGCAGCTGTAGACACGTGGTCTCCAGCTTACACGTTGTAATCGGGTCATTACTACTACAGCTTTCAAGTAGGGCGTTTCAATTTTTTTGTGCCATTTGCACAAATTATGCTCTAAATCCCTGTCTGTAGTATATAATCACATCTTCAGCCGTTTCGTAGGTATATACAGCATGTGTCAGCTGGAGACCATAACGCCAGCTAACACACTAATAATCACATGTAGCATCGAAGTTTGTTTGGCACCTAAATTTTGGTATTCATAATTGCACTAAATCTGCTCTAAATATTGGCATATTCAAAATTAAGAAATTTCAATTGAGTAAGACATACAAATGTGAACGTAACATTACTACTGAACTACCTACTTAATCATACTTATTTAATATTATAAATGCGAAAGTAACTCTTGTCTGTCTGTTACGCTTTCACGCCAAAACTACTGGACCGATTTGAATGAAATTTGGTATGGAAATAGTTTGAGACCCGGGAAAAAACATAGGATAGTTTTTATCCAACTGCGCAAAAATAGGTTAATGTATTTGCGCGATAACCGACATACGCGCGGGCGGAGCCGCGCGCCGCGCCCTGAAAGCTAATTCTGAATATTCCAATATTTAGTGCAATTATGTAAACCAACTCAAAATTTAGGTGCCAAATAAACTTCGACGTATGATTATTAGTAGGGCATGTTGCGAATGCCCGCTGGGCTTGCCACCAACCTCAGATAGAAAATCTGTCGCCAAGCACCTAACGGTGTGTTCTGGCAGCTGTCCTTGAAAGCCAGTAATTCTAGTGTATGGAACACCCTACCAGCTTCTCTATTTCCCGATAAGTATAATCTGGAAGTCTTCAAGTACAGAGTTAATAGGTATCTGCTGGGCAAGCATATTTCACCGTCGACCGCGTCGTCACTTTCCATCAGATGAGACTGCGGTCAAACAAATGCTTGCTTGTAATTCTTGTAAAACATATAAAAAATAAAAAGTTGTCCATACCTGGTTTAAATGATAGGGATGCCATAGCAATATATGACTAAAACCATAGACCATAATAATAATACTACGCTAAAACCCTATATAGCTGTTTGCATCAGAGAAATTAATCTATTTTGTCAGAGCTGTTTGCATGATAAAGATAATAAGTGGACGTGCGCCATCCCTAATATCAGGGGCTATCCAGGATTGCCTTTGAGTTCTGTATTACAGCTTTAATTATTATTGATAATTACGGTGATGGTAGACCGTTGAGATGGCTTCTTCGCTAGACAAAATATAATTAGTGACGCTCGGAGCTGTAAACCTGGCGAATCTGATCTTGATTGAATAGCTTACCACTAAATACATGTTCACTGCGCACGCTGATAATAAATATTTTTATTTCCAAAGAAGTGAATCTTATAGCTAATGAAAATACTCCACATTTGTACCTACCTTGATGGGGTCACAAAATCCAAAAACAGGTATATTATTGAATACTGTAATTTAACTTCATAACTAGACATGTTATCTGCCCAAAAAAAAATTATAAACATTAAAATAAATAATTTTAAGAACTTTGTATTCATCAAATTTATTGTAATTTATACCTTAAAATTATTTATTTTAATGGTTATCATTTTTTTGGGCAGATAACACGTCTAGTTACGAAGTTTAAATTACTATATTAAAGCGCAAATCTATAGGTGTGATAGTTTTTCAGTAAAAGGGGCCACAAAATGTTCAAGTTGTGGGATAGTGATATAATTTATATCTAAGTATGTACTTAAATAAGGTGTATTGATGTTCCTCGTGTAAACTTTTTACATAAATTAAAGGAGTAGATAAGCCACAAACGTAGGTACTTAGGTACATATCACCACATCTTGCTTTTTGTGAAGTAGATGATGGCCGATGCAAATGTGAAATTATGTCCTTTCGAAGACTTCATCAAAGGACATAATCTAAAGAAGTGGTGCCAAAACATATCAGTTTTAGGTTGTTGGTGGAGGGATTTAAGAATGTCGTTCTCCTTGTGGAAAGGTATCTGGTACTTTAGTTAAAGGTTGTTAAATTAAATGTCCAAAATGATGGTTAATTGCAAGGTTATAATATTTTTTTTTATGCCTGATAGGTTAGCCTTTGACCACTATCTCACCTGATGGTAAGTGATGATGTGGTCGAAGATGTTGTTCAGGCTAACCTAGAATTACTGGCTCTCAAGGACAGCTGCCTGAACACACCGTTAGGTTACATCGCCAAGCACCTAACGGTGCTTGGCGACAGATTTTCAACTTGAGGGTGGTAGCTAGCCAGGCGGGCAAACGAAAAATGTCCTACGACCAAGCTATAACGACTGCCATCCTAAGACAACAACCGGGACCGACGGCTTAACGTGCCCTCCGAAGCATGGAAGCACTCAATCATAATGTCACCAGCTGTCACCCATCCAAGTCATGACCGAGGCGGACGTTGCTTAACTTTGCTGATCGGATCAGAAGGGTTAAGCAAACTTCCCTACGAGCGCTTCAAAAATATTGTTATAATATAAATTTTGAATTATCTTGGAAGATATACATTTTATTAGATTTCTCATGCCTGTCCATAACAGATGAAGTGTCGCTGTCTTCGTTCTGCTCGAATTGCATTCTCTCTGCACTGCGCTCATCACTCCGAGACGATAGTTCTTATGTCTCGTGGCCTTGAAATTTAACTTGCTACAGATATAATTGTATTCACAAATTAACTATCTACATAAATTTGATCTCTTAATTGACTAATGCAATGCAACAAATTACCACATTTGCGAGTTACTTTACAACCACACGCGTTGAAACTCGTCAGCGCCGGCGGGATTCGAACCATTGAACTGCGCGGCAGTCCATAGCCATTGCCGCTATGGCATTACTACTTTGAAATCAATTTATACATTTTATTATTTGAGGATCTTTATTAAAATGCTAGCAATGACACTATTATGGCACCTGCATTACAATTGCGAAGGCGCTTTGATATGTTTTAAAAATTACCTAGTTAACCTTTTACATGAGACTCCAATGATTGTGTACAAAATGTAGGTACTCGTACGTTAGTTTGGGAAGCAAATAATGCATAGGTATTATTTGATATTATGTAAAATGGATGATGAACTAATTATAAAACTACGAGAAAATGAAAATAGTCGGCCGCCAACTATACATGCCATCCACAGCAAAAAGCCAGCAAAGAAAGGGAGAACTGGCCGGTCAGTTCTTCATAAAAGTTATGACTTTTATGAAGAACTGACCGGCCAGTTCTCCCCACTAGCCAGGTTTCATCACTACAGGTTTTAGGTTCATACATACTAAGCATGATCTTTTTATTATTTAGGCTTGCATTTTAACAAATTTTTAAACAGATAATAGCCTCTAAACATTTTCATATCAATTTTTCAGGGGTCATAATTTTCAACTTTACTTTGTATATTTTTAATAAAGATGCAAGCCTAGATAATGAAGATATGAATCGATATTATCCTTAGTTCTAGTCTAGAACTAAGGCTAATATCGATTCATATCTTCTAGATTAGAACTTCTAGACCTAAAACCGCAAATAAGGCAGTGATCCTTCGAGTTTTTGTACGGAGAACTGACAGCAGTAAGCTCGTCATAATTCACTCTGCCTTGAGCAATGCGAAAGATTTCGATGGTACTGAATTCCCGTCCTTTCTCTGATTTTTCACAACCATGATTTCTTTCTACTCCCTACCTTTTTCTGTTTTCCGGCTACTTTTCCCATAATTATGCGTTTTTACAAACCTGACGCAGAACTTCCTCGTTAGTGACTCTCTGAGTCCAAAATATTAAAGATCATCCTTCTGTAGGCCCACATTTCGAAGGGGTTATACGTTTCTTGAGATCTTACTTTATTGCCAGGTCTCACATCCTCACAGAAGTAGAGGCCAGATGTAGCACTGTAGAAGATGCTAGTCTGACTAGGACTCGTGAGATTTTGTGAGATCGATTCAAAGTAGGGGTGTTTAATTTTTCCAAGGCATTGCGTACGATTTCTATGCGTGTTTTGATATCAACGTCGCTATCCTCCTAGTTCTTTGTGTGCCATGTTCCAAGGTACCTGCTTGTATTTATTTACTTCGGAATTCATATTAGGTACTTAACGATAACGAATATTCACATTTTCTAAATTAGTTAAAATAAAATGTGCCAATTCTATCCTTCATAAATTTATGGTGAAAATTATAAAATCTGACAATCGCATCCTCGTGAAAGTAATAGTTGCCGGCGTACGAGCCGATATCGATGAAAAACTGCAAATCGGTGAACCTACTACCACGGTAATGTTATATAGATAACATTACCGTGCTACTACGCTACGAGTAGGTACCTACCTACCTACTTACGAATAGCCTTTCGCACACGTGTAGGTGACTATAGAGGCTAAAACAATTATTTTGATCCACAGTTCTTAAGAATATTTCCCTTGACAGATGACGACAGTGCCTAACCGGCTATCCTGTTCATCGTTTTTTTTTCCCTCACTAGTAGGTATAATATATTCACGTATTTCGGACAACAATCGTATCCGCCAAATGCAGCGCGCATTGAGATTGAGCTTTATTTAATTCATATTTTGTTTTATTTTCTGTTACAAGCTTCTAATTATATCTATGATAGTATACGATGTTAAATTTTTACATTTTTAATTTTCTTGTTTTGTTTGAGACAAACAATTTTTGTTGAAAACTGTTAGATTATTTTGATACCTATTTTAGTTGAATTCAATTTATTGATTTAAAATAAGTTATTTTTATGATATAAATTCTCAATGTTGTACTAACTTTTTTCATTATTTGAACCCAATTATATTATCAGTACTTTCAGTACTTAATATTATAAATGCGAAAGTAACTCTGTCTGTCTGTTACGCTTTCACGCCAAAACTACTGGACCGATTTGAATAAAATTTGGTATGGAAATAGTTTGAGACTCCGTAAATTTGATAACTTGAGGCCCGAGAAATTGGGTTTGTTGCATACGCACCCAATGTCAATTCCCCCCGTGCCAGTTGCCCACAATCTCAGTTCCCCCTGATAAATTTGATTGAAAGAAATAACTACCATATATTAAATGTACCGTTAGCAAAAAAGAGTTTATCTTCATAATAATATATTTATTTCAATTTTATATTTCAATATCATAATTGCTAAAATTATATTTAGTCAATTGTTTCGAATGGTTTTTATATGTTATCCAAAAATTTTGCGTATTAATAACACATACAATTGTGTTATTAAAATGTATGCATACTAGCTAGGTATTATATTGAGGGAACCGCAGCTACCGGTATTATGAATGAAATTCTATTGTTCTCGTAATCTTTCAATTCTGACGGGTTGAACTTCAAATCACCAATCAGTCCAGCGCACTTCTTACAAATTATAAAATTTGGGTTACTGATAATAATAGTCGGCACCCAGAAACACATATGAAAGTGAAATAAGAATTATGCAAAAACTATACATCAGTTAAAATATTTTTTGAAAGGCGTATTTGAAATTTTTCAATATTAAAATATAATTGTCGTAAATTGGACATTTCAGCATTCAAAAAAAAGCATAAGAAAGATTTGAAAGTACCAATAACAAATTTTAAGGAACCACTTCATATATTAATCCCCGCAAAATGTAAGCTGGTATTGTTTTATAACATCAAAGATGCAAACAGAATTATCGCATTAATCTTATTGAAAGAGAAATAAAAAATATAACCGCAACAGTGTCCTAAAGCAAAGCTTACCAAGGCAATGTTTACTGTTTGGTGGTCTCAGCATGGTGTTATTCCCTATAGCTTTCTCCGACCTGGTCAAGCAATAACGGCAGATGTCTACAGTACCGAACTCGGAACAATGATAGCAAAACTAGCAGTGAAACATCCCCGACTCATGAATCGATCTTCACCATTATTGCTTCATGATAACGCGAGACCTCATACAGCACGAGAAACCGTTGTAACTCTACAGGAATTGCGATTAGAAACCATTCGTCACCCTCCGTATTTTTTCGTGATTGGGACAATTTTCTATATGATAAAACGTTTTCTTCCCAGGAGGCAGTACAAAATGTTTTCACACAGTTTGTCGAATCTAGATCACCAGAGTTCTATCGTAAAGGCATTGATGACATTCTTATTAGATGGCAGCAATTTATAGATAGGGGTGGTATGTGGTATTTTGAATAAATCAAAATGTTAAATAAAAAAAAAAAACAATTTTTCAGTACAAAACGGCAATTTCATACTTAAGCCCTTATAGTAACTTTGAATTTTTTCTTTTATAATTTTAAGTGTTTAATGATTGTTGATTTTCTCTGAATGAGTGTTTAATATTGCTTATTAAACACATATATACTTTGTACAATTTTAAGTGATTTATAAATGCTATTTTTGCCTGGTTTAATGTTAATATTGTTGTTGATTTTTACAATGAAACTTTCAAATTAAAAAATGGTCGTCGAAAATCAGTCTTTCCTTTATTTTTCTTAAAATCCTTTATTTATTCTTATAATTGCATAAAATATGCAGTAAGTTTTACAAAGTAATCTTATCTATAACAAAAATCTCTTCCAACTAACCTAAATTTGTGTCCTATTTTTTTTAAATAACTTTATATACACTTTCGCTGCTGACAGTACAAATCATAAAAAAATATTCGCTCAAAATTTATCGGGGGGAATTGATATCGTGGGCAACTGAGACAGGGGGAGTTGACATTGGGTGCGTATGCAACGAACCCGAGAAATTGATACCTAAGCTCGAGAAATCATGAACCTTAATGTCAGGGCCTGAGCCGAATCAAGAAACGTAAAGTGTTCCTTAAGATATCGCGGGGAAAATAAATTAAACAGTTTATTAAAGAGTAGGGAAAGAATATACTAGGTATTGTTTGACTTATGACATTGGTGTCATCAATAAATGATTTTTATTTGAATATGAGTATTCCGGTGAAGGCGAATGGGAAGCCACTTGAGTTTATGACGAAATTTGGAAACGTGGTCATATTTGCGTAAGCCAAATATGAACCTGATTGAGAAAATTTGAAGGCGCTCAAGTTACCTACCTAAAGGCCCATTGGCACATTGATTAATTTTAGTAAGTAGCCGAATAGTGTCTTTGTAGCAGGTTATATTTTTCAACAAGTAGCCATACATGAACATTCAGACCCCGCGCCCACAACCTGGACATTTGTTTGCAGATAGAGGCTTCTTGTACAGCTTTAGATAGTATACAGTAGGTACCTGCCTAAATTGTTTTTAAATACCTACTTAATGGCAAAAAGGAAAGATCTATCTAAGTTATCAATGTATGCAAATATTTGTATGTTGCTATTAAGCTGGCGTCGTACGTTTCGTACACTATCAAAAGGCATTCGATAGTATCTCTCACGGCTCCATATGGGATGTATTAAAATCATGCAATATAGATTATAGACTAGGTACTGCTACATAAGAGTAATCCAAAATATCTACTCACAAAGTATGACCAAAATCCGTCTGGAAAGCAATAAAAAAATGGCCAAGTGCGAGTCGGACTCGCGCACGAAGGGTTCCGTACTATAGTTGTAGGTATATAATATATTGTAGGTATACAACATTAGACTTCATATTTTAACCTTTTTTTGTTTTAACGTGCGCGAGTCCGACTCGCAACTCGGCAACAGAAATACATCATCTGTGAAAATTTCAACTTTCTAGCTATCACCATTTTTGAGATACAGCCTAATGACAAATAGATGGACGGACGGACAGCGAAGTCTCAGTAAGAGGGTCCCGTTTTTACCATTTGGGTACAGAACCCTAAAAATAGGAAGAGGTGTAAGACAAGGTGACCCGCTCTCACCAAAACTCTTCATACCTGTGCTGGAAAACATCTTTCGTGGACTGGATTGGCGATCTAATGGTATATGGATTGGGAAGGGATACCTGACTTGCTGATGACATTGCACTCTTTGCTAACTCAGCTTCAGAACTCAAGCAAATGATGCAGTCTCTGAATAACAGAAGTAATAAATAAGGCCTATACATGAACACCAGCAAAACTAAAATCCTAACTAACAGTCATGAGAAGCTTATACAAAAAGATGGGAATCAGATCCAATATGTACTACAGAATTATGTCTATCTTGGGAAACAAATATCTTTCAACCCTGATGGTAACGAAGAAGAAATAGAAAGAAGGATCAGAAGCTCTTGGAACAAGTTTTGGTCACATAAAGAAATATTAAAGGGAACCTACAACTTCAGGCTAGAAAAAGACTATAATGGACGTATGTATCTTACCTTGCCTCACCTACGCAAGACAAACATGGGTGTACACTAACAAAGTTAGACGCAGACTACTGACGACACAACACGCCATGGAGAGAAGCATCTTAAAACTAAGGAAAATACATAGTCAGTAACAAAGCCATTAAAAAAGGGACAAAACTAACAGATGTCCTTGAACATGCACAAAAAATGAAATGGCAGTGGGCTGGACATGTGGCTAGGGCCCCAGACCAACAACGGACTTTGCAAATGACTAAGTGGAGAGGTCCACAGGGAATGAGAAACCGAGGCAGACCAATGATAATGAGGTGGATCTATGACATTGTCACAGTGGCAGGCGAAAACTGGCTGGAGAGAGCTAAAAATAGGGAAACCTGGAAGGAGATGGAGGAGGCATATACCTGGATGGGATCAAGGCAATAAAATAAAAACTTACTAACAAAAGTTTAGAGTTTAAGAAATTTTATTACTAACATATTTTTAGAATATAATGTAAAACTATTGTCTTGAATAAATATGCTTTATTATTATTATATAATAAGCCGGCCTCATCTATCTCACCTGATGATAAGTAATGATGCAGTTGTAAAACAAGAAATTAGAGTAATTGTTTGCCTGTTTTATATTATTTGCTTGTCTAATTTCCAAATTGTAAACAATACTGATCCAGTAATCACAACATCTAAATAGTATTGGACACTACTTGCACTAAACTCTAATCAAAGTACAAACAGTCCATAAGTAGGTAAGCAGTATATTGTTCATGATTCATATTTAATACTATAAACAAAATTTGAAGCAATCATAGCCGAGCAGTTATAATACGGACTGCAGAGCCATAGGTCCATGATTCAATCCCCACTGTCGGCATGAGCTTCACCACATGGCGGAAGAGCATTTTTGAATGCTCACCTGGCTAGGTACCACCATCAAGTAGAAAATCACCAATCTGTCACCAAGCACATAACAGAGTTTTCCTGCAGTAGTTCTTGAGATGTAATAATATTACTGTTAATTATTGAGACTTAACAATTGTATGTCCCAATGGGACTGGTGCAGATGGTTTCTCACTTGTAACGAAATGCATTATGTTATAGGTAGAGGATATCCCTTAACATGAAGTACGGATTGTGTTTATTCTGTCTTAATGCCAAAATTTATTTATAATTCTTGTGGGGATTCTGAAAATAGTGCCGGAATAAAAGATTGATTGAATTTTAACATAAATATCTATTACTTAGTTAAAATAAAATATCAATCTAACTACACATTTATACCAACAACATATAGTATGAGATATTATTACTACCACCAGACTCATTCTCCTCTTGCTCAAAGATTTTGTTTGCCCATTCTTCTGCTGCTTGATATCTCTTTCTTCTAAAGTATGGTGCAATGACAGATTTATTTAAAACCACTGCTCCAGATATAATTGAAATTCCCATGAAAATCTTAACGGGCAGAGTCGCCGTGGCAAACCACCTTCGAAGAGACTCCATAGCTCATTCACAGCCTTTAACGGATTCAACAGACTTAGTAGAAGGTATTTTTTTTCTGAAGTAGTCGTCGAACAGAGGTCTCCAGATATAAATACCACTAAATACTCCCAAAACAGTCACTAAAATAAACTGTCCTTTTGTAATTCCTTTAGGTTTACGAATACGCATGATAACAGTTTAGAATTTTAAAAAAAAATATTGGTTACCAAAAATAAACATTATATAAAGACGTAAGGTTATAGTAGTTAGTAGCGTAGTTGTATTGTATCATGATCATGGCTCAGGGGTGCGTTCTTATATGTCGTCCGACGACGGACGATCGCTCCAAGCAGAGCGACGCTCGTCGTCCGCCTTTTAAGAACGGCTCTGTATCATATCTGTATCAAGAACACTACTTAAAATGTTTCACTGACTCGGAAGAAATGTATTTACAATTATGAACTTTTCCACGACACACAACTAAAACAAACATACAAAATATAACAATAATAATAATACAATTTTGTAAACAGAAGTCTACGTAAACAAAAAGTAACTAAAACAAAGAAAAATCAAGTCCCAACTGTCAAATGAAACGTCAGGGCGATATTTATCCACCGATTTCGTGGGGCGACCGGTGCGTCGTCGAGCGATATATAAGAACGCTCCGGAAGATCATCGGACGATCGCTCCGGGCATATAAAAACGCTCGGGGGTCGTCGAACGTCGTCGGACGACATATAAGAACGCACCCCAGTGCACACATTAGCTCAGTGGAATGCAAAGATATAGATTATAGTCCTCTAGTGGAATGTATGAATGTAAAAAGTATGTTTGTACTAGAGAAGAGCGTTGAATGAACGAACTAGTTAATTCGACCGTCGACGTACAATAGACGAACGGACAGTTCATCGACGATGAACGGACTAGTAGAATCTGTAGACGGCAGGACGGCTAAATTGTAGTCTATACAAAATTCATAGCGACTGTCAACGCGACGACGACTCGTGAACACAGTCGGTTAATATATTCATTCATTGGTCCGTTACACAACACGCTCAATGTTATTATCAACTCAGAGCACCTACATTTAAAGTTCAATTTTGTCTGCATAGACGGTCATTTTAACGCGTTGAAATCGTTGAACCGTCCATGCAGACAAAATTGAACTTTAAATGTAGGAGCTCTGAGTTGATAATAACATTGAGCGTGTTTTGGACGGTCATTTCAACGCGTTGAAATGACCGTCCATGCAGACAAAATTGAACTTTAAATCTAGGAACTCTGAGTTGATAATAACATTGAGCGTGTTGTGTTGATCCTCCGTCATAGACGTAGACCGGCCGCGCGGCGCCTTGACTACACTCGAAACGCGAACGATGCACTTAGAAACTTTCTTATTTCGTGTTTAACCAAATTACGTACTATAGTTTCAAAATTTGATTAAATGTTTGTTACATACGAGTATTTTATTATTGTGAATAGTGTAAATTATATGTAAATAGTTTAAAAAACGTTCAAAACTTTATGGTTGATTTTAATAAGTAGATAGGTGATATACCTAAGTGAACTTTTTAGTGTAGGAAACAGTAAAATGGCAGGACGAAATTTAAGTGAATTATGGCATCACTTTGAAAAGGACATATCTAGTGGAAAGGCGATTTGCAATCTATGCTAAATATATGTATGAAAAATTGGCGTATAAATCTACTGCGGCAAATTTGAAAAGCCATCTAAAACTGAAGCATATATCTATTTTTACGTCATTGCCGTCGTAAATATTGTACATAAAACACATTAAAAAAAACAATGATTGTAAATAGAATCAGTTGATCTTCTAAATACGCCTAAATAGGGAAAATAATCGACTGTTATAAATTCTATTTAGCCAGTCCTTAGCCTGGAAAAAGTATGTAGGGAAGGTCAAACTTTTCAATAATATGCTTGTGATACGTAACATATAAAACTACGATACAAATTTCATACTCATTCATTACTACTACTAATGCGTCTAGTCTAGTTGAATAGTCGTACGTAACGGATCGAGTCGACTAATCGTCCACAAAGAAAACGCCGTCGGTATAAATCAACTAGTCGATGAATTTAACTAGTCGATCGACTAGTCCACGAAAGAAAATAGACGGTCTAGTTTCGTCTACGTTAAATGCGTCGACGACCCATCTCTAGTTTGTACCAAAATACCCGGAGAAGAGAAGAGACTTCTCAAATTTTTGCCGTGACTTATCTTTGCCTATTAGTGGCGAGGCTTGTTCCGAACCTTGGTTAGAGCGCACTTAGAGTGCAACATTTCACTGTAACGTCATTCACAAACGTAGTATTATGCTTTACAAATACAATAAAACGTGTAAATTTTTTGATAGTTCCCCGCCTAGAAGAAAACGCATCAAATAACATACCCAAAGATAATTATTTCTATATCAATGTCGATATTTGAGGTTATGAAACAACCGTGTCGTTCAGTACCTTCTAGTAGGAGTCCACTCGCCTGTGTCCAAGCATGTGCACAGGGTAGGATGCACCAGTCCACGCATTTGCTCTAGCTTTTCATCTCTCGACGCCCTGTGACGTTTTTTTAAGTATTAAGACATTTTCCAATACCTAAACTTGAAACCCTAATGGGGATATCCCCATACCCCATATACCACTTCACCCTCAAAATTTTTATTCAAATCCGCCCTCAAGATGTTTAATTATTGGGATCCAGTATATAAACGGCTTTAGTTCATTCACACATTTTTAATTTCTTAATACCTTTGAACACTCTACATCTTTATAAAAAATTACATCGACTACAAACTTATAAGTTGCTCCAAACAATTCTCAAAAACTAGTACAATGAAAATTTTCTTCAAGACATTTGTCAAAACACTAATCGCTCCAAGTTTGAAAATAACTTGCTTTTAAAAACATAGACTATAATCATAGACAATAAGAATTCATCTCTACAACATCCCCTCTGAATTTTATATTGTCTCAAATAAAATTAAAACCAACCTGTATTTAACTTTAACATATTTTCCTAGAACACCCCATATACAACTTCAACATTGAACACATAATTAAAACAAAAATAAAAACCCATACTAGTATTCCCTACCTATCATTACATTCTACATACTATATTAAACCACCCCCTTAAATATAAATTTCAAATTAACAATCAAGACAATCTTAATACTATAACTAATACCTAAATTTCAAATCAATTCCAAAACATTATCTCTACAAAATATAACATCTAACACCTATCATAATTAACTAACTATACCACTAAACTCACTTCATTAAAGTTCACATCAAACTCACTGATCACTCACAATATGCTTTCTTAAACGTAAAAACTTGGTTCTGTCAAATCCTTTTGTCAAAATATCCGCAATATTAGAATTGGTTGGACAATAGAAAATTTCAATTAAATTTTGATCTATCTTTTCTTTAATAAAATGATATTTCACATCAATATGTTTGCTTCTGCGATTTAAAATTCCGTTTTTAATTAAAACAATAGCCGACTGATTATCAACAAATAATTGTGTTTTTGGAGTATGACCTGTAATTTCTTTAATCAGACTTTGAACATAAAGTAAATCTTTGATACATTCTGCGGCAGAGATGTATTCTGCTTCCGTACTGGAGAGAGCGGTGACGGACTGTTTACGCGAGCACCAATGTATGGGACCACCACTGTACAACACTACAAAGCCAGTCGTACTTTTCCTAGTATCAGGATCACCAGCGAAGTCTGCATCACAATATGCAGTCAAAACTAAACTATTTCCACGTAAATATTGAATACCAGAAGATATAGAGCTCTTAAGGTATCTGAAGAGATTTTTAATATTGGCAAAATCATTTAAATTAGGACACTCTTGATGTCTACTGCAATAACCAACATGAAATGAAGCATCTGGTCTAGTTTTGTTTACTAAGTATAGTAAAGACCCTATCAACTGCCTATAACGATGCACATCACTACTATTACCCTTCCCCTCTTGATGTGTATCAACTAAAATATTCGGAAAAATAATTTCTTTTAAGTCATTAAATCCAAATTTATTTAACATTTGACCAATATAAGATTCCTGATAAATTTTCAAATAATTTTCTCCAACCTGTATATCAATACCGATAAACTTCTCAACTTTATCAAATTTTCTAATTTCAAATTCTTTTTGCATTCCTTTCATGATATTATTCAATTCATTTTCACAATTTCCTATCAAAATTCCATCATCAACATATATAGCCAAGTAAATTTCCTTTTCTTTACATAAAAACAAACATGGATCTAATTTCAGCTGTTCAAAACCCAATTTCTTTAAATATTCAGTTAGCCGCTTATTCCACATGAGCGGTGCTTGCTTAAGACCATATATACTCTTCTTTAATTTACAAATTTTATTTTCACCATAATCATAACCTAAAGGAATTTCCATAAAGATATCCTCATTTAATTCTCCATACAAAAACGCTGTCTTTACATCAAACTGTTTTAATTTTAGACATTTCTGTGCAGCAATTGAAAGCAATAATCGTACACTAGTAGTATTTACCACTGGACTATAAGTCTCTTTGTAGTCTACATTATATTTTTGTAAAAATCCCTTAGCAACAAGTCGTGCTTTGTATCTTCCTTCCGACTTCACAGTAAAAATCCACTTACTAGTTATCAATCTTCTATTACCTGCTTCTATTTTATCAACTACTTCCCAAGTTTTATTTTTCTCCAAAGAATCCATCTCTTCTTTAATAGCTTTTTCCCATAAACTTCTCTCATCACTCTTCAACACCTCACTGTAAGTTAAAAATGATGTTTCTAAATCATAATCTTTCAACCTTATTGGTAATTTTGACAAAATCCTTTTACTACTAATTTCTTCAACGGACTCCTCCGCATCCACAAACAACTCGTTTCCATCCACCGTCAATCTACTATTATCTTCAATCTCATTTCCATTATTCACTTCTTGACTACTATCTTCCAAATTAACTTCTCTTCTACTATTATTATCTAATAATTCTTCAGCAATACTATCTTCAAAAACATCAATTCCCTCATTTTCTATAACATCATTCCGTTCCTCCTCCAAAACATCTTCTACGACATCATTTCGCTCTTCAAAAATATTTTCTATGACATCATTTCGTTCTTCTTCTAAAATATTATCTATGACATCATTTCTCTCTTCTTCTAAAATAGAAAATTCCTCCTCCTTCGTTGCTTCAACATCTGTCTTCTTCTTCTTACTTTCTCCATACAAACTTCCCCTCTCAACTTGACAACCATCATCAGCTGTGATGACATTTCTTTTCTCGTTTTGTTCTTCCAACTCCTCTTCTTCTTTAAATAATTTATATAAATCTGTAACTTTCGCAATCCTATTACATTGCTTTAAACATTCCAAAACATCCTTCGCATTATTATTAAAAGTCACATCTCTTGAATAAAATACCTTCAAACCCACCGGATCCCAAATCTTATATCCATTGTTCGTAAATCCTACTAGCAAACCCTTACCACATCTGGAATCTAATTTATTTAGTTTTGTATTTATTTTGTAATAAGCCAAAGAACCGAAAATATTTAAATGTTTCAAATTTGGAATTCTATTAAACCACATTTCTGCTGGCGTTCTGTCATTAATAGTATTAGAACACCTATTGGTTATGTAAGTTGCTGTTAACACCGCCTCGCCCCATAACTCTTGTGGTAACTTCATGTCAAACAAAAGAGCACGGGTTCGCTCCAAAATTGTTCTATTTAATCGTTCTGCCTTACCATTATGTTGTGGAGTATACGGTATTGTATAATCTATTGAAATTCCTTTACCTAAACAATATTTTTTAAAATTATTTGAACTGTATTCACCGCCATTATCGCACCTAAATGTTTTTACTTTTAAGTTAAAGTGATTTTCAGATAAATTTATGTAATTAGTAATTTTTGAAAAGGCTTCACTCTTAGTTCTGATCAGATAAATTTTAGCAAAATGTGTATAGTCATCTAGAAAAGTGATAATATATTTATAACCATCATACGTGTCTGAACCTATTGGACCACAGATGTCACTATGAACTATTTCTAATGGCCTAGTAGCTCTATTCCTTTCGGTATTGAATGGTTTTCTGCATAGTTTTGCTTGTGTGCAGACTTCGCAGGTGTCAATATAATTATCACTATGTTTTGAATTTATTCCATTAACTATCTGTTTTGTTTTTGAAATTGATGTATGTGCCAAAGCTCGATGCCAAAAATTTATGTTTTGAATTAAGTTTACTGACTTTGTGCTTGACCGAGTTGCTGACAACTCTGCATAGTACAGTCCGTCACCCCTTAACTCACCAGTCAGTAAGCAGCTGCCATCTCTTTCGTATACTTTACATTCTTTTCTGAAAAACACAATTTTATAATTATTTTCTGCTATTTTTGAAATTGAAATTAAGTTTTTCTTCAATTTCGGGACTAGTAACACATCATTGAAGGTAATGTTATGTGAATTTGTGTTAGACTTGCATAGCACTTTACCCACAGTGTCTATAATGTGTGTATTACCATCAGCTGTTGAGATTCTATAATTGCACTTTTCTTTCAAATGTAAATATACTTCAGAATTAATTATGTGACTGCTAGCTCCGGAATCTAGTATGAACTCAATAGTTTCCTCCTCATCTCTGTCTAATTTTGTAAAATTACTCACCGAAAATTGTGGTTTCTCTAAACAAAATTTTGAAAAATGTGTGTTTGTCTTGCAAAACACACAATTGTATTTTTCTTTGCAATCATTATTTTTGTGTCCATTTTTCAGACATTTGAAGCATGTTATTATGCTGTTATTCTTCACGCTCTTGGATCCTTTATCATTTCTGCAGAATTTTGCTATGTGTCCTTTCTTACCACAATTATAACAAACATTTATTAAAAATGTATCACAATTTTCTTTAGTTTTAGTATCCCGTTCTGTAATTTTTAGTTCTAATTGTATTCGGGAAATAAGATTCACAAAAGTTTTCTCTTCTTTAGCAGTTGATTCCCAAGCTGTCCTAAAGCTCGATAATTCTTTAGGTAAAATGCACAATATTTTCGACACAACCTCAGTATCAGTTAGATTCATCCCAGTACTTTTGATTGAGGTAACTATGTTCATTAGGTCGCCGATATCTTCTAGTAAATCTGTTTTTTCGAATTTATAGTTATAAAAATCTTGGAGTAAATGACACCTCTGTGTGTCAATTTGGCCCAAAAATATCTTATCCATTGTGTCTAAAATTTCTTTTGCGGTTTCACAGTCAATTATACGTCCAATATATGAAGTATCTACAGAATTAATTATTGTAAATCTGGCTTTTGCATCTTTACTAATAAAATCTTCCTTTATTTTTTGTTCATCATTTAACCCTTGTATAACTGAATTTAGTCCTTTTGATAATAGTAATAAATGTAATTTCTTTTTCCAAATAATATAGTTCGTATTTTTATCTAGTTTTGACAGTTCCTCTGTCATGTTTCTATATAATTATTTCCAGTAAATAAAATAATAATTTCATCACCATATGGTTTCCAGGGTAGGTAGCTCAGCTCATCTTCGTCTTATCCTTGAGGGCAAAGGGCCCATGACCTTTTATTCAAATCCGCCCTCAAGGTGTTTAATAATTGGGATCCAGTATATAAACGGCTTTAGTTCATTCACACATTTTTAATTTCTTAATACCTTTGAACACTCTACATCTTTATAAAAAATTACATCGACTACAAACTTATAAGTTGCTCCAAACAATTCTCAAAAACTAGTACAATGAAAATTTTCTTCAAGACATTTGTCAAAACACTAATCGCTCCAAGTTTGAAAATAACTTGCTTTTAAAAACATAGACTATAATCATAGACAATAAGAATTCATCTCTACAACAAAAATATAACATTTTCATCTATTTATTTTGAGTAGACCAAATAGCGAAATAAAAAATATTTGTAATTATTTCGCAGTTTTTTTGTTTTAAATCGGGTTTATTTGATGCAATTTATGATAAATATAATAACTTCTTGGTACCTAACTTTCTTGGTACCAATGCAATCCTCACCATATAGGATTTAAGGAAATGAAATGAAAATAGAACTTTTTATGGAACATTTTACAGGAAAACGGTATGCCCAGAACAGACGAGAAAAATGGCGGGAAACTGTTTTTTATTTCAGAGACTATTACAACTCCACCTTGGTTTTTCTTTTAATATGAGTACTATGGTATACTATGGTTCTTTACCGATGAATTATTACAGATTGTTTGAATAAATTAAAACAACGCGATTTTTTTGTTTTAATTTTTTAGGCAATACTGTGTGGAAGCGAAAATATATGATATAAAAGCCGGTGGGATACCGGTTTGGACTGCCGAGACATTTAATATAAAACCACCTAACAATTACTCTGAGGTTTCTAAATATTATGATTACAAGCACTATCGCGTGCTAAGCGAAAATCATATTTTACAAATTATTAGAGTACAAAATCCAATAAAGTCCAAGTGGCTGAGTATAGGCATCACGCGTGACATCGGAGGACGCGGGTTCGATTCCCGCCTTGGCATAAAATTTTGTACTCCAAAAATTTGTAAAATCTAACTACTCTGAGGCTTAGAACGTGGCCCTGCGTTGGGATTTGGAAACAAGTGATTTCTCACACACCAATAAACATAAAAATACTAAAAATATCATAGCCGCTTTATTACATTTGGTTTTATTTCACAGGATATATCAAGCGTATGAAACGTGTTGCAGTATCCAAAGTGTAGTTACTTATTGGCCACTATACACTAAAATTTAAGTGGTGTGGAAGAAGATATATTTTGGGCTAATTTGTGCTATGGGAGGAAGAAGAAATCACTACTTATATTTCTAAATAAATGCCAATATAAACCTAAAATTTGATTTAATTAGATTTAAAAAATAAAATTTGATTTTAGAATAATAATAGTATGAAATCAAAGGAAATACTGACCATAGGAGTACAACCTGTATATATACTATGTTATTACTAGGGCATGGATACCGGTATTCGGTATTACCGAAAAACCGGTAATACCGGCCTATTTAGAGTACTTTCAAATACCGGTATTGGAATGAAAAATACCGGTATTTCGGTATTGTGACAAAAAAGAAGTTTATATGCATGAAAACTAATCAAAGGCTTAGAAACCAATACGGCGGCTTTAGATTACTTATAAGAATAACATAAACATCTTTTTAAATATTATGGTTGTAAATTAATGCGCAGTTTACGTTTTCTTTTCACAAATTAATTAAAAAACCGATTTCAATAACCAAAAAATCATAATCTAATTAGGTAACGTTGATTTCTACTTAATAAAAAATGTCATTTTAAGATTGGAACCAGTCAATGTGTCCGTGCAATTTTAAGCACATAAATTATTTTACATATGTGGTGGTAGTACTGTTTATACTGTTTTTTTATATAGCTTAACAAAACTGACATATCATCCGCCGACCACCGCACGCCCTTCAGACCCGCGCGGTTCATCTTTTTATCTCACCCATATTCTCAACTGCATTGTGCGCTCTCACTTGATTCGTCGGTTCTCTATTCACAATTATCTTATTACTACGCACATGCACGTGGTATATACGGTAATCAGTGTTTCCGAGTATATTACAGTGATAAGAACTGTGTATGAACTGATATCTCACACTGCGATCCTCAAGACGCCTACCAAGCGTGGACATTATGGCAAACTCCGCTTTAATGAAGGAGGCTGTGTTCAGCAGTGGACAATCCAGCTGATACAGTAAGAACGGTGTGGGTAGTTTCCGTTTTCGAGACAATATTACGAAAAAACTATAATTTAAGAGATAATCGGTAAGTTAGAAACTCTAAATTCGTTCAAATTTTATAAGCCTCATAAAGCGTATCTACCCTACTCAGATCGATCATTCGGCAATATCAGCAGATAGTGACAAAACTGGTTGTGACGATGACGTCGAGGTGCCGGTGCAGCTTCAATTTAATAAGAATTAAATAAAACGATCGACAAATCTCTAAAAGAGAAATGTACATAAAAGGATATTTTACACTAATCACAAGGGATAGACAACGAATCTAATGACTCTGATCCGAAAGATGATGAAATCTGATGCGATACATTATTGAATTATACACACGGAAATGACAGAGTACGTAAATGGCGGCAATAGAGGACTTTATTGGGATGAACTTAAGACCTTACCTCCAATTAGTATTTAATCCGAAATAGCGTTTACAGTGACGAATTTTATCCAAACTAATATTATATCTGATTGTTTTTTGTTATAATATATAATAAATATTTGATTATTTATTGGAATAATAAAAAAAACATAAGAAGAAGTACCAAAAATTATTAATATAAATTAAGTTTATTCAAAAAAAAATACTGTTTCACGATGATTTTATAATAATAAAATAGGTATATTAATTCAGTCTAAAACAATATTACATGGAAAATATATTTTTTCTGCGTTTTTAACATATTTAGTGTAATACCGAAAAAATACCGAAATACCGGTATTCCGGTATTGAAAATATTAATACCGATACAATACCGGTATTGCCAATAAGTCCAATACCGCCATGCCCTAGTTATTACATTACAAACTCTGTATGGATATTACGAAATTTTAATTTGATCAATGCCAGTTATCGTCTCAGGTATAAAATAAAAAAAACGGTCGCCGACTAACGTTTAGGCACAAGAAGGTCTGTTACATAGCTGTCTTTTTCATTGATACAAAATGTGTCAAAACTGTAATTTTTGATTGTTGCAATCAGCATTTCATTGCTACAGAAGATACGTAATCGCCCCGCGGTTGTTTTATAACCTCAAATATCGATTTTTGGCGGGGAAAGAGCAAAATATATAGACGTTTTATGATAGTAATTAAACAACTTTAAACGGTTGAAATCGCGTATATTTTTCATTATTTTATCCCGACGTTTCCTGAGCTCCCACGAATGCGTCACAGAAGCCGGTCCAAGCCTTCCACAGTTGAGCGACAACCTGCCATCTTACCTTACATCAAGGGTGTCACGGACAAAATTAGGACAAACCCAACCACTACATTCGGTTCGACAAACCACAAATCCTCGCTAGAGAGATCCGGTTTATGCCAAGAATGTTACGCGAGGCTATTGAAATCAAAAAGTACTCAAATTTCAATAGGGATGATGGTTGGCAAGTACCACCTGCTTGGGATCCTGTTATCAAATTAATTAAATCCCAAGGCCGACATAAATCTGCAAGACCTCTGGACACTGTGAGCGAATACTGCGTGAATAGGGAACGTTATGATTAATATAAAAATTTCTGACGGTAGACCAAATAATTTCTTAATAACTTACGGGACAAATAAAATCAATTAGTCACCCCGTGACCACGATCACTGCAAAGTGTTTGAAAAGTCGGGATGAAATAATGAAAAATATACGCGATTTAAACCGTTTAAAGTTGTTTAATTACTATGTGTAACAATCGCGAAAACCTAAGACAACATTACGTTTTATGATGTTTGAAAAGCAATAGCTGCCGTTTCCTGCAAAACACAAAAGATTTTTTTTGATGCTCGATAGGTTAGCCATTGACCACTATCTCACCTGATGGTAAGTGATGATGTGGTCGAAGATGTTGTTCAGGCTAACCTATAATTAGCCTATAATTCTACCATCAAGAAATGTCAAGGTCATGTTAGTTAAAGATTCAAACTTTTAACGACCGCTTTTGATAGTTATAAAGATGCACTCCACTCGAAGGTTGTGAACGACGTTAGAGTGAAAAGTTGCACTCCGAGTGCGCTCTAACTAAGGTTCGGAACGCGTTCCTGATACCTTTCTATACAGCAGCGGGGCGATCACGTATCTTGCTGATTGCAACAATCAAAAAATACAGTTTTGACAGATTAAATCAAAAGTAAGATAGGTAACAGACCTTCATGCGCCCAAACGTTAGTCGCCGACTGTTTTTTTTCACTTATACCTGAGACGATAACTGGCATATACTTTAATAGAATTAAAAATGTCGCACTATCCATTCTACTAAAGAGTTTGTAATAGCTAATACATTAATACAGGTTGTACTCCCATGGTCAGTATTTCCTTTTATTTCATATTATTATTATTTTAAAATCTAAATAAATTTATGTTTATATTCGCATTTATTTAAAAATACAAGTAGTCATTTCTTATTATTATTATTCGTATTCGGATAACAATAAAAAATTAAGTACAAATTTACGAGGAAAAGATTTTTTTTTTCCGCTCATGACTTTGTAATAATATAGTATACATATATACAGGTTGTCCCATGATCAGTATTTCCTTTTATTTCATAGTTTTATTATTCTAAAATCTAATTAAAACACAATTTAAGTTTATGTTGACATTTATTTTAAAATACAAGTACACATAAAATATATCTTCCTACAAAAGCACAAAATATATCTTCCTCCTCTCTACTTTGGATACTGCAACACGTTTCATATGCTTGATATATCCTGTAAAATTAAACCAAATGTAATAAAAGATACCTGTAAAGCGACTATGATATTTTTAATATTTCTATGTTTTGCAATAACTTGTCAGGGAATGTACACGGGTAGCCTGTGGACCAGTCATACCAAAAAATTGTTGTATACGCTAAAAGTGCAGTATAACAACATATCCAGAATGCTGCTGGGCTCCCCCGCTGGTGTGGTGCTTCCGAAATGTTCGCGCAAGCTCGTACCGATGGCTTCCAAGCCGTTATTCGAAAGAAAGTCGCGTCGTTGGTGTGGAGGGTTCGAGGTAGTTACAACAGCATTCTAAAAATTGTTGTGGAGGATGTTTTTTCGACTGTACTGAGACGTTTCATGGGGGTGATGATCAAATAAATTCTTTAGAATTTATTCTCCCACTCACCCGGATGGCACGCCTCAGCTACAGTTAAAACAAAGTTTTGGTTTTTTATTTTATTGAATCACCCATACACTAACCCTAGTTAATAAGTTATATTTTTAGTTACGTGTCTACTAACCCATGGACTGTAAGTTGACTAAATAAAGAAATTTGAATTTGAATAACGCATGCTCTACAGATAACATTACAATTTTACGAGAGGCAAAGTTGAAGTCATTTGCACTTAATTTTTTAATGTTATCCGAAAATGAATAATAATAATAAGAAATTACTACTTGTCTTTTAAAATAAATGCCAAAATAAACTTAAATTTTGTTTTAATTAGAATTTAGAATAATAATAATATGAATTAAAAGGTAATACTGACCATGGGAGTACAACCTGTATTAATGTATTAGCTATTACAAACTCTTTAGTAGAATGGATAGTGCGACATTTTTAATTCTATTAAAGTATATGCCAGTTATCGTCTCAGGCATAAGTGAAAAAAACAGTCGGCGACTAACGTTTGGGCGCATGAAGGTCTGATACCTATCTGTCATTTGACTTTTGATATCATTGCTACAAAATCTGACAAAACTGTCATTTTTGATGGTTGCAATCAGGAGTTCATTGCTACCGTATAAAGAGTATAGTAATAGAAACGCTCTGAGCGTTGAAATTAGATTAGAATGATTAATTAATTAATAATTATAATAAATTATTATTAATTTATTAAAAGGGATAGCAATAGTTTATGACGTTGTTTATGGACATGCCAGGTGAAATATTTAACCATATTGATGGGGTAAAAAGTAGCACCTGATATAATTACATTATGATAAACATTAATACCGACCCGGAACTTACAGGAATAAATAGTGTTGGAATTGAATCCGTTCTAAAATAAGTTACATTATGCGAAAGCAATGAGATTCTAAATCTTTGGAGCATATTCGAGCATTCCGTTCTAGCTGCCAATTTTTGCGTCCGGTAAGCAAAATCCATATAATCATCACGTATTTAATTTGTTTTTTTTAAAACTGGCAGCAAAGAAATAACATAATTCTTATGTACATAATATATTAAAGTAAGTATGTACGAAAGTTTTGGCAGAAATTTTTATGTCGCACCATTGTAATTTTACTAAAACTTGTGTATTCTCGAATAACCATAAATTTCTAGACAACATGCTAGTGAGAATATGCAGTTAATATTTATTTACCTTGTTGCCTAAGCTTCTAGTAAATGATTTGGACTTGACTGTGACAGATTTTGACTGTGCACAGTCATGACTTAATTTACTATAGTAAATAATATACTTCAACATTGTTTATACTTGATCTAAATAGACAAAATGTATGGAGTCAAAACATTAAAAAAATAAACCATTGTTAGTAATCTAAACAAGGTTTAAATGTGTTTTTAATGCTACAATAAACTTGGACTGGAACAATAAAAATGGTTTCAAAATAAAAATGAATTTAAATCCGTTATTTTCCATAAGGTAAGCTAAATATAAACTTGTGGAATATATTATGGGCGGTGGTTTTCGTGAGATAAATAAATAAATTAGTATATTTTATGGGTAAACTACTTTCTGGGTAATAGTACCCCTAACTCGATGAAAACCCTAACAATTAGTAAAGATGCATGAAAATATTGTGGTTACGTGTAAGCCAAGACTATCTTCTCTAATCGGATAATACGAGAAAATAATTGCAAAATTCACATAGATTTTGCATAGATTAAGTAGTCATCGTGCATCTGTTGGGAGCCAGTGACCACTGGATCCCAACAGATACAAGGGTATACGCGAAAAGGATAAAAAATATTGATATCTGTCTCGCTCATCATTATTGCGGTTATTGTATGTGCATCCTACTCTCATTTTACGCGGATTCTATTACTAGGGTCATTCTTTAGGACAGGTTTTTCAAGTGGCTTTACTTAAAAATAATAGAAATCCAAAAGTCAGCAAGCCATATTTTTTTTTTGCGCATACCTTAAATCCTCTCTTAACTGGTTTACTGATTATTATTAAATTATCTTTATAATTAAATATTATTAAAAAATAAAATATTCTTTTATTTTCGTGGAGTGTCCCAAGCCCCGAACTGGTCACTTAGTAATTTATATATTTAAAAAAAAACTGTAAGTCTTAAGAAGTTTACAATGCTATAAAAAATAGACCATAGTTCAAAAAGAACTACATTTCGTACAAAAAAATTAAATGTAACTGTCCCGAGGTTCTTGCTGATTTGCGTGGATTATTATAATTTCGCTTGCATATCTCTAAATACGCTGCCCCATGATGCGTCATCCTAATTCAAGTTAGAATTAGTTGCGCTCCGACACGGCCGGGAGAGTGGTTGAGTGATGATGCGTCGTGTTTTCAAAAAATATATGGTAAGAACTACGTTGCGTGGGTTTGGTTTCTCAAAACTTTGATTTGCGTGGTACAATTATCTCCGGTGTCTGTGAATTTATTTATTTAATAAAATATTGTGCCGAACAAATATAAGGTAACGTAACCTATAATCAAAACACAGTTTATTTGTTTAAAAGGTTTTTGTTTATTTTTTTATTATATAGGGTTTATTTTGATTTTTGTGGTCGTGATTTGAGTGGTTTACGTGGTAGATTTTACCCAAGCAGATCATTTTTTGATCATGCAAATGAAATAACTTTGAGTTTTGTACTAGTTATGAATAAAACATTTTTTATTATTTTATTTGTGCTGATTATAATAAGAGAAAGTGTTATTTTTTTGAAACGTGTAATTTAAATGTTATATTTTTGTATTTTTTTTTAACAAATAATAAATAATGTTGGACTGATTCTACAAAAAAACGTTTTCTGTCTTAGTAACCTATATTTTGTTACCTTTTACAAAAATAACTTATTTTCAATATGACGTACCAATAAGTACCTCATTTGAGATAGTTAAAGTAAAATTTTCATTTTCGTGGGTGTATTTGTGGTTTGCATGGGCTCCATTTTTTTAACCTCGATTATCTCTGTAAGTAAATCGCTCTTCGAGGTACCTTTTTTTATTAAAGTATGGCTTTTACTTATACTTTAAGACACTGATACATCTTTAAAAAAAAATTGAATTTGAAAATTGCCACGAAAATCACCAAATTATGCCAAAATTTGATGAAATTAAATTTGAAGCAATGATAGCTCAGTGGCTTTGGCTATGGACTGCCGCGCAGCAGGTCCATGGTTCGAATCCCGCCGCGGGCTTGAGCTTCACTGCATGGTGGAAGGGCATTTTTGCGAATGCCCGCCTACCACCCTCAAGTAGAAAATCTGTCGCCAAGCACCTAACGGTGTGTTCCGGCAGCTGTCCTTGAGAGCCAGTAATTCTAGGTTAAGTCTGTTAACACCTTCGACCACATCATCACTTACCATCAGGTGAGATTGTGGTCAAAGTCTTACCTATCAGCAATAATAAAATAAAAAAAAAATAAAAAAATGCCTCACTCGAAGAAGCACTCACTACAGTCCTTCTACGATTGCTACAGAAGATACGTGATCGCCCTGCCGGTATATTACTTTTCTCTATGGTTTCTATTCTTTTCGACCTACATAATCTGTGTTTTGGACCCGATGTAAGTAGTATATTCTATTTGATCTATGACGGATGACCTGTTCGGTTCGAAACCACTTCGAAACAGCTGTTTCGAATTTTCGTATCCGGTATATTACTTATACATTTCTCTATGCAGCTACTCCTCTCAGAATATCACGGACATAATATATAGTAATCTTGACAAACAACGGATTATTATTGCAATCAACATAACTGAAGTGAACGAACAGAAAATGGCTATGATCCCAAGGACGGTACCTAACATATTATTAACAGGTATAACAAATTGCCGGAATCTTTGGAACTGTCTGCTTCTTTTTGTGATCATATCAATGAAAACATAAACTATGATAATATTGTAGGTACACCTGGTGTAGGAAAGTCCACTATATCCCGGAAGCTTGCAGATAGAACTAAATACATCTGGCGGGAAGTATCTAAATTGGCAGAAGAACACAATTGCTTGGACGAGTATGACCCAGAGTATCAATGCCCATATCTTAATGAAGATAAGGTAAATCTAAATACTAGTATTCTCTCCCTGGCTTGCACTGTTTCTCGCGGGTATGTAAGGTTTTAAATATCAGGTACAAGCTTCACCGAAATCCCTTTTGCCTTGTATCAAGCAAAATACAGAAATCGCTTTGGAAGGACTTTAGAATCGGTATACATACATATCTACTATAGGAAGGGGTGGAGGGGGAGACGGGGGTTTTAGCATCCACCCAGAGGGGTGGGGTGTACCAGAAACAATTTTTTTTAATAATAATAATAAAAAAAACATGTTTACCTACATACACTCTGTATTACATCCTCTTTGCATACACTGAAAGGACTTGAGTTAGATATAACATGTTAGTATTGTGGTTAGGGGGAGAGAGGGCAGAATATTCCCCACTGAAGGGAGGGGGATTACAGAAACCAATATTTTTAATACTAATGAAATTTTTCAAAATTAGCTTCTTATTCATGAAAATAATTAGTCACAAATCACAAAAACGTTAACAAAAAAAGGCATAGCATAAGACACAAATGTCTTATTAGAAGTGAAGTAATTCTATGACAGCTCCAGCACTGTGGGTACGCGGCGCTTTAGTCTTCTCGCTACCTCATCACAGCGTACTCGCTACTTTGTCCGCTGTTCCTCCCCGCGAGTTGACTAGCACCGCTCCCTCTCCGCACCTCCGGCTTATAAAAAACACTACGGGTAGGGCAGACAAGACTGCTTGGAAGGTGGGTGCTCCGATTCGGTTCTGTCACACCATAGGACCTAATCTGAGCCACCTGAATAATTCGCGGTATTTTGAATCCATTAGGCTATGCCATGTACATAGTAAATGCAAATTACACAAATAACTATGGTTAAAATAAAAACTTTAATAATTTATATCTCAAAAACTATTGATTTCCGGGAGATAAAATTTCGTGTGAATATTTAAAATAACTATATCTATCTGTAAAAAAAGAATGAAGGTACATTGTGGTGTATACCGATTCTAAAGACGAGCCATCGCTTTAGCTTTGTATATTCATGAATAAAGACTTTATTGGTACATAATGTGTTTTGGGTAAAAAGGCTGTGCGCTGTAGGGAACACTTGAAAATTCTTGTTATTAATTTGTTGCTCTGGATTCATTCTGAAGCTTGGTCCAAACTTACTAAAAGCTTCTGTACGCATCATATACACAAAATTAATATCGCACCTGTGTGAACTAACAGACTGCGTGTAACGAAGTGTTTAAGGACATACATAGTCCCAAACATGGGAGTTCATTGGAGGTAATAACCAATCAATTGATTTGTTATTATTGAGAAACATCTAAATCAGCTCTAGGTTCCGATGGTATCACATAATATGTAGCATTTAAAAAGTGTCCATCAGTTCATAAAAATCTTTTAAATATCTTCATTAAGATCTGGTGAAGCAAGCAAATACCAGTGGCATTCAAAGAGCAATTTTTGTCCTTATTCCAAAAAAAAGGTGATGTTACTCATCCAAAAGATATTAGGCCGATTGCACTAACCAACACAACATCCAATATATTTTTCTCAATATTACAATCTAGAATGATACAAGTTATGATCAACAATAGGTATATCAGGCCCAATCACCAGAAACGAGTTTTGCTTGGAATTTCTGGATGCCTGGAAAACAACACTACTAGTGAAAAATGCCAGAACATATGAAAGGAAAATAATGGTATGCTGGATAGACCTAGAATACAACCAATTTTTACTCTTATGAACAATCAATCAGCAACAATCAGTCAGACACAGTTGTTTTATAGTGATGAAACATTATTAAAGTGCGAATTTAATCAATGTTGATATTATCAATATTTTGTTTCGAAATTATCAATGAATAAGTGATAACATTTTGGAAATGTAAATAAAATCTGGATTACATTGATTTGATATTATAACGATAACATCTTGAGTGTTGAGGGTGAATACTATATTTTATGCTTGGCTGTAGAAAGTAGGTAGATAGTAGAAAGTATTTTATATGTGTAAGAAGATATAAACACTGTAGAATAATTAAATCTTATTTTTTACAGTTGCTGGACATAATGGAAGGTATGATGGCGAAGGGTGGTAACATTGTTGACTACCATGGCTGCGAATTGTTTCCTGAGAGGTGGTTTGATGGAGTTTTTGTCATCAGAACCAATAATACTACTTTATATGACAGACTTGCTGCTAGGTAATAATAATAATAAGATTTATATGTTGTTAGTTTGTGTACTATTTTTTGAACACAATCTCACCTGATGGTAAGTTTTGACATGGTTGAAGGTGGTAAACAAACAGTCATAACCTAGAATGAGAACCATTCAAGGACAGCTCCTGGAACACACTGTTAGGTACTTGACGGCAAATTGTTTACTTGAGTGTGGAGCTAGCCAGGAGGGCATTGGTGAAATACCCTACCACTTTGTGAAACGATTGCCATCTTAAGACATCCTGGACCTTCGCATGACATCAACATGATGGCTTAATGTGCCCTCCGTAGCATGGAATTACGAGTTAGTATATACCATCCATCTAAGTTATGACCGTTGAAACTATTTGAGGTTAACACCAACCAGGCCTGCTATGCTGCGAGAGCTACAAAAGAATTAAATTTTACTGTTTAACTTAAGTGACATACAGAGATCAATAAATGAATTATAAATAAGACCACAGATAATCTAACCCCAAGATAAAATCACTTTTAGGTAATCTTCCTCCTGCTCTTGTCCCATACTTAGTTGGCAAAACATGTATCTTTCACTCTGTACTTATCAGCAGTCATCCTAGTACTAAAATATTTCAAACGAAGCCCTTCCCTTCCTTTTGCCTCCCTCTAACCTATTTCTTTCTACTCTACTGTTAAGTATTTGGCCTATTTTCGCAACCATGTTGTCTGCATGCAGTTCATATGCGTGATGCTGGTCGGGTTGCATGCGTTACTCCATCCACGCGCTGTCGTCGAGAAACGCCAGCAGCTCGTTTCACACTACTATTTATGTCTACGTTTTCCACCCCTCCCCATGTATGTACTGTCATACTCTCCAATATTGTTGGGCTGTCTTAATTAAATAAAAATAATGGTTGGAACTCGTCCAATTTAATCATCTTAAGTTCTAATTAGTATGGTAAACAGTAAATATACAGGGTTATTGGTAAAATGCTATTATTATTTATGGAGCGCTCGTAGCGAAGTTTGCTTAGCCGTTCTGAACCGATCAGCAAAGTTAAGAAAAATGCACCTTGGTCATGATTTGGATGAGTGACTGCTGGTGACATTACTACTGTGTGCTTCAGTGCTTCGGAGGGCACGTTAAACCGTCGGTTTTGTTTGTTGTCTTAGGATGGTAGTCGTTAAAGTATGGTGGTAGGGCAATTAGGCAGGCAGCTAGCTACCACCCTCAAGTAGAAAATCAGCCGCCAAGCACCTAACGGTGTGTTCCGGCAGCAGTCCTTGAGAGCCAGTAATTCTAGGTTATTCTGAACAACATCTTCGACAACATCATCACTTATCGTCAGCCAGGCATAAAAAAAAACATTTAACACTAAGAAACATTTTCAGATATTTTTTTATTTTTAATTTTGAGTTGTTAATTTCTTTAATGTATTATTTCATGTTTTTTATTACTTTGCTCGATGTAAATATTCAAAACTTTTTTCAAAGGGAGCGCGGCGCGGTCCATTGTTGCCGCGGCGGGCGCTCTTGGCTCGGAGTAGGCACTGTCTTTTACTACGAGACTCAAAACTTAAAACAATAAGTTTTTCTAGTACTGTCTGAAATTTTTTGAAAGAAGTTGAAGATATTGGCGTAGTAGGCTTCCCATGAGTAGGGATGAGAAACATATAATTTGAAGTTTTGAATATGAATGTAGACGGACATGGTAGCAGAGTAAATTTTAAAGGCAAAAGAAGGTATAGGTGGACTGCTTTAAGTAATACTTGTATGGTAGGTGCATACAAAAGTAGTACCAACTGAGATGACAAATAATAGAACAGAGTGGAAGAAAACTATGTTGTGGCGACCCTAGAATGAGGGGGATAAGGATAGGAAGAAAAATATATCTTCTTCAGTTTTATTTGTCTGTATGTGCTCACGTTATAGCAATAATACACGTCTCCACGAAAAGGAATTTGTGGTGACCAGGGTTAAGTTTCTATAGTATCTAAAATCATATAATTGGAATAAATCGCTGTTAGTCTTTAAAAGCGACAGGGCGGTCTATTGGGACACTTGTATTCTGAGCTCTATATTTGGTTTAGAAATGTTTGTGGTGTAACAATAATCATCTTAATCTTTGTAATAATATTTTTACTATTCATCTTTATCATTTCACAGAGGCTACACGGGAAAGAAATTAGAAGACAATATCCAATGTGAGATATTTGAGACATTATTGGAAGAGGCAAATTCATCATACAAAGAAGAGATTGTCCAAGAACTACAGAATGACACAGAGGATCATGTTGAAACAAACGTTGATACTATTGTAGCATGGATAGAGAGATGGAAGGAGGAGAATTTATAGTAAACAGCTTAGGAGAATATTATGTTTTATTTCTTTGTAATTCTATAGTTTTACAATTGGATAAAAGTGCGTAACCCTATACATATATGTTTATATATACATATATGGCTCAAACATATAGTGAGACGAATTAATTAACATTTTTATGGATTATGCTGTTCATCGTGTTGTAGGGGACGAAGCTAGAAGGTGCATGAGACATATTAGCCAGGTTAGGAGGTCCCTCCCTACGAGCGACGTCCATCTATAGAGTCCTCTTCACTGTTGGAGCTCTTGTACTAATGCCATTTTTGGGTCCTCGTTCGTTCTAGAAAGAAGTTGTGCTGTAGCTACTGAAAGACACTGCTTCTATCGCCGCGACCTGAGTATTGACCCCTATCAAGGAGCACCTCCCAACATCTTTAGAAAAATCTATCGCCAAGAACCTGGTTAGGTGCGTGCTGTTGCACGCAAATCGTACCAATTGTTGCACGACAAATATAGCAAGATTTGTGGTAATACTCTTCTTACTTACTAAATACCCTATTCTGGTCTGGGAGAAACATCTTTTTAGATGGAAGGCAAGAAGACTAACGTGTGCCAAATTAGAGCTAGGGGTCCTATGCGATATACAAAATTCAGCCAAGGTTAACCATTAGCTGTGCATTTCTACACATTGCATCACTCTGTAGATGTGGTTTTCAACTTGTTGAAAGACTTCTACTACGTCGTTATCCTCCAATTTTTTTCCTTAACTGTGTAAATAATTATTTCTTTTAAGAGAGATGCGAGCGTCTTACAAATGATAGCCAAATAGCCTTTGACCACTTGATGGGGTACATAGGTACCTACGTAAGTGATGATGTTGAATAAATCAATATCAATAAACAATATAAACTTCATTAAGTGCTCGTGGCGGAGCTTGCCTAGGCATTATTACAACGTCTGCTGCGGTCGTTACTTGGATAGATGACCGCTAGTGTAACGGTAACTACGAGTGCAAAAGTTGCAAAAAGAATAGGTAGGTACATTACAAAATGACAAATTCACGAGAGGAAAAACCTCTCACCTCAGTATTGGAATAGATCTATTCCAGCTCAGTTTGAATTGAAAAAATTATGCAATAATTGAGGCACTGATGTACGGCATGAAAATACAGTTTCTATCCAAATTAAAACTATGCTCCCGCCATGCGCCATTCGGACGTGCATGATGATACATTTTTATTATCTAAGGACATCGGCACCTACTGACTTACCCATAGTGTGTTGCCGCGATTGCTAGAAAATTACAGAGCATTATCATGTTGTTTCTCCTCTGGCTGGCGCTTGGAGGCCCTCTGAGTGTGATTTGCCGGTTATTTCGTACTGGATCATCAGCACCTGGAAGTCCTCAGGACTTCCAGGTGCTGATGATCCAGTTTATAGTTCTACGACAAAAAGTTACTGGAGTAAAGTTAAAGAAAATTTAATTTGCAACAAAAAATGTTAACAATTTTTTTTTATCCGATAAATAGTTTAAGAGATATATTGTAACAACCGTTTCAACCCCTATTTTCAAGATTGCGGCCGTGGGACAAGGGTGGCGACCCCACAAACTTGATTTTAGCTTTAAACTTACTACACATCAAAAAATAAAATTGCGTCCTCTAAGAAACGCAACCCCAAATGTTACTTTTCAATGGACTACTCCTAGTTCCATGGCAACAGGTTGATCAACTGGTAATGGTATAGCTATGGGAAAGTGTAATTATATTTAAGAATAAATTATTCAATTTTCTGATATTGAAGAGTGACTATTAAACGAATATTCTCTACATTAAATGAATATTCTCTACTACACTCTGGAATTTCAACCATCTTGTTTGCTTCTTCTTTATTATTGAGATTTTAATAGTTCTTAGATCCATGCTCATGTTCTGACTGACCTAGAGGTCACTGATATACATGTTGATTGATTTAGGAGCCCGCGCTTTGAGGGCAGATCAATAATAATTTATTTATTTTATTTATTTATTTATTTATTTCAGTACATTACATTTGGTGGGCATTACAGTTTCCCAATTCGCCGACCTAATGCTTAACCTAAAAATAATTACATATAAATGACACTATAATATAAACTAAATACACACAAAGCAAAATAGATACATATATATATTTACAAATGACCCAAAGAGTATAACTCCACATACTCTACTGCCGTTCTGTGAAACTCTATTAACGTGCAGTGGAACAAATCCAAGTGCTGGTATTGGTGAGTTATCCCGTTAAGTATGCGCAAAGCGCGCTGGAGAGGTGACTGACGTCCAAGCTCAGTATTACATCTCGGTACTTCAAATAAGTTATGCCGCCGAGCTCTTAGATAGTTTTCTGGAACTGAAATGGATATTCCTTCTAACAGAATTGGGTTGCTCCTGCTTCCCACTAAAACCTTTAAAATATATTCCACCAGAAAAACGATCCTCCTGGCTTCCAAAGTTTTATAACCCGTCATTCCAAGCAAAAAATTACTGGGATACAAAAACGGATAGCCCACGTAATATCCATATTGTTTGTTATAGAGCCATCATATGAATTTTCTCTGTATTTTTTCTACCTTTAATATATATTTTTCTTTAATGGGACACCAAACTATTGCATTGCTTTCCAACCTACTTCTTACGAATGCATTGTATAGTGCCTTTAAAGCAGGTATGCTGTCCAGATGCCTGGCCTGTCTCAAAATGAATCCAAGGGTTCGGAACGCCTGTGCACATATGGTATCGATATGCGATCGGAATGTCATGTTTGAATTCATTACTACACCCAAGTCTCTAACCTGTTGTAGCCTTGGGATAATTGTATTTTCCATTTTATAGTATGACATAATAGGATTCTCTAAACGACCATAAGTAACCACGGAACATTTTTTTTCATTTAAAGAAAGTTTATTATCTATGCACCACCTTATTATATTGTTAATATCATTTTGTAACTGAGAACAATCATCCTGTTTTACAATTTTCAAGAAAACTTTAAGGTCGTCCGCAAATAAAAGACAACGAGCTGCAGTAACGGCCTCCGGTAAGTCGTTTATCATAATGAGAAATTCAAGAGGGCCTAAATTGCTTCCTTGGCTTACTCCTGAATATGTATAATATGGTTTAGACATTTGACCTCTGAATTGAACATACTGCTGTCGATTGCTTAAGTAAGAACAAAAAAATCGCAACAAAGAGACAGAAAAGCCTGCTTTGGAAAATTTTTGAATTAAAATGTCATTATCTACTGTGTCAAACGCTTTGCGGAAATCAAAATATATGGCATCAACTTGTAATCCAGAATCAACAGCGTCGACTATATAGGTCCAGAAAGATAAAAGATTTGATGTAGTGGATCTCCCAGTCCTAAATCCATGCTGTGCGTCGGATAATTGACTCTCAAATTGCCTGCTTATTCGACGCTGTAATATTGATTCAAACAACTTACCGAAGACCGATAATATTGCTACTGGTCTGTAATCAGACACATCGGACCCGGAACCTTTTGGCACCGGCACCACTCGTGAAAGCTTCCAACAATCTGGATAATATGCATTTTTGAGACACAGATTGTACAAATGACAAAGTGGCTGCCTCATGATTTCACCACAATCTTTCACTAAATAAGGTGGAATACCATCAGGCCCAACAGATTGTTTTGGTTTGAGTAATCTGATAGCAAGTCTTACATCACCTTCTAAAATTGTATCAATGTGAATATGAGCACTTTTACTGTCAACAGTTTTTGAAACTTTATCCACATCTAAGCACGGGGGGTCTAATTTGTATATCGAATGAAAGAACTCAGCAAAACATGTGGCAGCATTTTCATCAGGGACTATTTTACCGTCACTAAATATTTTTTTCACCATTCTACCTTTTGGCCTTTTAGATGCTATATAGGACCAAAACGTAGAAGGATCTCGTGTGAAATCTTTTTCCATTTGATGTTTAAATATCTGATAATCTTCCTTTAAATTAAGTTTCACTATAGCTCTATATTGCATAAAGTTCGTTCTACTGTCCGGCGCACCTGTAGATTTGAATATTTTATGGTAATTTGCTTTTGTGTAGATATTTTTGATGGTGCGTTCAGTATACCATTCCGGGTACACGTATCTTGATTCTTTACTGTTACTTAATTTGGTAGGAACTGACTTCTCGAAGCAATTATTTAACATACTATAAAAATATTCCACCGCTTGCTCTGGTTCTTGTTCCTTATATAAATGGCTCCAATCCAATAGCAGTAGGTCTTTATAAAGATTATCGAAATTTGCTTTCCTAAAATTCCACATAATTTGTCCGTCTGTCTGTCCCGTTTTATTCAATATAGCAAATTCAAAACTAATTTTAATATCTAAAGAGGGGTGAAATTTGTCAGGTTGAACTAACCAATCACTTTCTTTCTCTACAGTAACATCGTTTAACGCTGCACTCACCAGCACCAAATCAAGTATCTCATTCAAATGATTTTCAACCTCATTTACCTGCTTGAGTTCACAGAAAGACAGAGAATACTGGAATCGAGTAAGAACTTCTCCAGAAGCTGAATTAAAATTGAAATCTCCACAAACAACTACATTACAATAATCTGAATTCATACTAAGGAAAAGTGATTCCAAAGCATCGTAAATCATAAAATAACTATACTTATTTGAGCGAGGTGGTATGTACAGACAAATTGCTACTAGTAGTAAATTATTACCACAATATACCCCTGCACAGACCAAATCACTTCCTGACTCAGCTGAAAGCGGTACTTTGATTTCCTTGAGTTCGTATCCAGGGGCAGCCACAATAGCAGCCCCACCACCTCTCACCGTTCCAGGACGATCTGCTCGAACAATGGAGAACCCAGTTGGCACTACCTCTTCATCTGTGATACCATCTGCCAGCCAAGTCTCCGTTATAAAAAACAGTTTAGCTGTAGCTACAGTTAATGCAGCAGAGAACTGGTTTAGCTTGGTTCGAAGCCCTCTTACGTTCTGGTAATAAATTCGCATGATTCTCTTATGATTCGCTGACCCCGGTTGCTTTTGGACCCCCCTTTTCTTGCGGTGCTGCTGAATTCCAACGATTGCTTCTTTTGCGAAACCACTCGTTAACTCTTACATTAGGTGGCCAATTTTCTCCAAGCATGAAAAATCTGAAGCAACCCTCTGGAACGGTTGCTGTAAACGATGCATACTTGTTGTGCTTTAGATTCAACTTTTCTACCACATATTGACTTTCTCCAAGGGGTTTTTTTTTTGTCATGTACTCTTTAACCTTATCAGCAGTTGTGTCAGTTTTAAGCGACCATAGGTGGATACTTTTTAGGCTCTCTACCCCCTGCAACTCATTATCGGCCACCCCAGTGCCCCGGATTGTTCCACGTTGACGTTTCCGGCCTGTCACTGTCATCCAAGCCTCAGCTTCAAGTTCCCTCTCAGGGTCTAATGGTAGAATAGGAGGTATCGGATCCAAAGTCAACGAAACGTTGACAGAAGTCGCAGGGTCAGTAGTGATAACCGGTGGCGCCAAAGTACTTGACAACTGTTTAGTCCTTGACAAGGCCAGTTCTCCTCCTGATTCACGTTGTTGCCTTCTGCTTTGAGCTTGTTGAATCTTCCCATCTTCGTTTGACGACAGCATTATATTGGTTTCACCATCCTTTGTAGATTTAAGCTCCTTAATTTCTGCTCGGAGTCCTTTTATCTCTACTCCTATTGCTCTCATCATCTCTACAGTACTTTTAGTATGTTGGAGTTCAATCCGTAAACTCGTAATCTCATCCTTAAGTAAACGCTCATTTTCTTTGAAATGTAGCGTAATATCCTTTAACTGATCTACCGCTAACTGTAGTTGTTGAAGTACATCCATATTGGTTTGCTGTGACACTACATTGAGAGAACTTTGCTCCGTAGTTCTTGGCCTCTTGCTTTTTTCGATAGAGCGTGATGTGGAACCTCCTACTGAAGTAGAGGTATAATTGTCTTGCGGCAGAGTAGCTCTACAATTCGGACATAACCACGAAGTCGATGTTTTTGCTCTATCCGGAACATTTGCGCAGGCTCTATGAAATACACTTGAACATTCAGTACACCTAGCGCCATCCTGCGACGATAAAAATTTTCCGCATCCTCCACACTTAAGCATTATTAAGTAGTTCCGGAGAACAAATGCAGATGGCGTTGTTTCTGCGATCTACTTCTGCTACTTCACAATAGATGGTGCTAAGGTACTATTATCGGCAATCACAATTATTATGATAATGAGGGTAGATTACACACCAATTACTGTTCGAAACTCACAAATATTTCTCAAAATATCCATACACGAACAGTAGATAACTTCGGTTATATTACCAGCACTTTCACAGTTACTATACACACAAGATTAATACTTTTTGAAACAAAAACACCAACTTTAACTATTTTATTCGCAATATAAATACGGAGCAACAACCTACGTCAACGAACGACGATCCAGCCATGTATAATATTTGTTTACTTCCGCCCTACCTGTAACCAATGCTGCCCTACCTCAAATTCGACTCTAGCTACAGCCCTGAAGTCCTGGAACTACCCGAGACCAGGTTCGATGTAACTTGATCGATATGTCACTATTAGTCACAATGTTATTGTGCTCTTTATTTTTGTGTAAATAGATACGTCAGTGGTTTTTGAACCCTAAATAGCAAATGTTAAGTTTATTTTTAAACCGAGCGAGAACTTAGTTCGAGCTAAGCGTCTCTGATTCAAGTTAGACAAAAAATGTGATTTCGTATGTCCGGTTGTTCTCCTTTACAGGTCGTATTTCTCAACCGCTTCTCACGAAATTTTGTGAGCAGGTTTAATAAGTCCATATTTTTTTTTGTCTATTCAGTTTTAGGGAATTTTTCAAAATGACGGAGATATACATTATAAGATGTTGAAACTTGAAAGGACGCCTGCGCTTAATTTAATGGCAATGTCTTGATACGCACGTCAGTTGCTTATAGGCTCTCTCTCTCTCGTATAATCAATTGTTTATTTTCCATGTTTTTTAGCCAGTATATTAATTCGAGATAAATACATTACCAAGTATGTACAATTATTGTATATTTACTACTTACGCCTATTTCTGACACAACTAGCCTTCGCTGGGGTCCGCGTGTCAGTTTATTAAATGATTTTCTTTGACATAAGTCCAAGAAAATCATTTATTATTTACATTATGTACATATCTATATTTTTGGTTTTCTTGACCCATTCTCCCTCTAATTTTAATTTTATTTCTTATTAATTGTCTTGTGTGGTGTAACTCCCATTAGCATGCGCAGTGAACCTATAATCAATTGTATGCTATGCAGACTACGTAGACTCGCGAGGTCTACAGCTCGCAGAGCCACTAGTCAAACTAGTCAAAGAGTGTTAAGACGCTGTTAAATGCTGAAATTTGGTCACTATCGGACTGCGTAGAAGTAAAGGGAGACAGCGATGGTGAAATCGCGATCAGTTTAGGTAAAATCAGAAAGTGAATATGGTAACAATACTGCTAACGTAAATTAAATATGTAATTTTTCTGGTCCCTTTTGATGAAGTTTTGCTATTTTTTTAAATTTATTTTCATAGAGTCATACGTAATATTTAATATAATAATGTTTAAGATATTTACGTTACAAGCGTAATTTAGTCAACTTTGCAATTTTATTCTACCGAGATAATTTTAAGAAAACTTGTTTCGGATTTTTCTTGACCTTAGATAATGTGACCAAGATTGACATATATATATTTTACTGCTACAAATTAAATACATTTTGCTAAAAATGTGTTCAAGTATGTAAAGCTATTTAGCACTTTTCAGCGTCTTAACCTTTGCTATTATCTATTATTATTAAATGTTGATATATTTGCTGACAACATAGGAACCCTAATAAGACATGCATATTTGTACTTAAATTTGAATTATCATAAAATTTAATGTAATCCTCACTTAATTTAAATATTATATTATAAATTGACATTTATCGATTTTATTGACATTTTGTATATCTCTTCTTTGTATTACTTTTCTTGTGACTGTATTTTAATTTAGTATGACATTGAATGTTAGTAAATATTAATAATAATAAGTGTATAGAATGGTATAATAACTGATATATAATGTATAATGTAGATTTGAGTAATAATGTTTTGTGTTTGCAACTTATGTTTTAGACATGTTGGCGTTTTGGACATTATAGTCTGTCAGCCACATTGTTTTTTTGAATAAATAAATAAATAAATCTCACTTTAACTACTATCATCACTGAAATGATGATCATGCGGCCGAGGATGTTGTTCAGGCTAACCTAGAATTACTGACGCTCAATAACAGCTGCCGGAGCCGGAACACTTGGCGACAAATTTTCTAGTTCAGGGTGGTAGCTACCCAGGCGGGCATTCGCAAAATATTCTACCACCATTCTACGACTGCCATAATAAGACATGCACGGAAGCGCTCAGTAGAAAATGCCACTAGCGGTCACCATCCATCCAAGTCATGACCGCAGCGAACTTTGCATCATCAATCATCATCATGGTCGATATCGACAATTTATGAATTAATTTCTATTAATGTCCTTATCTTTGACTCACACGGGTCAGCCTTTGGTCAAATTGCAGATTGGTCAAAGTGGAAACTCACAGGCAGCGGGAAATTATTTTTTAACAGTTTTATCGCACTTGCAGCTCGGATTGGCCACTATTCTACAAAAATATGTTATGCTTGAGTTAATATTGCTCGTATTATCTTGAAAAAAATATTTAAACCAATGTACATGATTCCATAGAAATAAAACTTTCCTCCCGTATCATTATAAGTTTTCTCGTATTTGTCCCGAGACTTCTCAAGAAGTAAGTTCTTTCTGACTTCTTGAGCTGTATTTTTTATTTCATTATAAACATTATAAAATGATCACTTTCACCATCAGATGACATTTTGGAAAATTATATATGTACTGTTAAACTATCAGTAACTTTAAGACTTTCGCGACTTGAACACATAATTATAAGTATTTAACATAAATAAATAAAAATATACATGTTTTATCGCGATTAAGTCCCGTTAAATACTTATAACTATGTTAAACTATCAATTTGGTAAAAAACAAAATAAAACAAATTGCCGCGCTGTTTTTTTTCGTAGTGCAGAAAAAGGTTGCCAACCTCCTTTCAAAACACAATCCCACCTCTTTTTCTATTTATTTGATATAAAACCTTTTACATATTTGACGTTTATGACGCAATGAGACGCTTTCGGTGGTGGATAAATATAATTAAATCAATATTCGTTATCTAGTATAAACTATTAAAAATTATATTAGATATCGTAACGATTATTCTCTGAAAAGAAAATTTATTTCCCTGCCATAGACGTCGAAGTCCACCTGCGCACTGCAAATTATAACAATACAGAAGATAACAAAACACCAATTTTATAAATACAACCTAATTTATTCCACCAACATAATATAAGAAATGCATTCATATTACTGTATTTAGTTCCATCTAATATTAAGAAACTGGGATGTGACAACTGCTCATCACAAAATTAGGAATGAACCGAGTTATCTAGCTTTCTATAGGACGATGTCCTCACTCACACTTGTGCATTCACAAACAGATCTTTCATGGAAAGTTACATCACAACTTATATCTACAACTCCTCCTTCTTGGCGTTGCCCTTTCGGTCCCAGCCCTTGAGTTCGCTGCTTGCGTTCTCCGATACGTATTTGATGAAGTCTTCAAGACTGCGCCCACCCTGGATGAACAAATGATCAACATTTTAATAAGAAAAATATACACGATCTTGGAAAACAATTTAGACTGCCAGTAGTAACCAGTGAAATTATGATGTTGTCTACCTGGTACAGGCAAGGAAAGATCTTAAGATAAAGGGGAAACCACTTGCTAATTCCGCTAACATAACAAACAGTATGCAAAAAACATCAGCACCGATGAACGGGAGCCGCGCTCGTAAGTCTCAATGCAAGTTGGTACGAGTTGTACAAACAGGCACCGATTAGCTAAACTGAAGCTGACCGCCGCGGATAGGCGGCCATCGCTGTTGCACTTATCACTTTAAACAACCTTTAGAATACACCTGCCTGATCAAACAATGACGCGGAGAATAACCATATATTGTAAGATATAATAAACGCTGATTGAGCACCATGCCGGTACTAACGTCGAATGTCAGTAGTGTTGCTGAACATTAGAACTTATTATCACCGACTCTTTTACGAGCCGAAAGGTACGCGGCCAGAATTTCAAACAGTAATCCTTTCTGAGCCTCAGCAAAAACTTTTCGAGGTTGGTGAACTGTGGTAACTTTAATTGGACGCTGTCTTGTTGGTTGTTCTTGCGCTGTCCTTTGTGTTCATAAAAACAGCTTGTTTAATCGACTCCACATAACTGGGAGGGTAAGTGTTAAAGGAAGGCGATGATGGAATGACCCTAGAAAATATATAAAAAGAGTACTCACATTGTATCTGACAGCCTTGGCACTCTTGTCCTTGGGCTTCCAGAAGATGGTGGGGAAGCCGGACACGTCGAACTGGCCCTTAGGCCAGTCGTTGGCGGTCGCGTCAATCTTGATAATGTCCACATCCTCGTTCTTGAGCTGTGGAACAGAAACGACCACCTGTCATGTTTGCGAACTGTCAGCCGTAAACGTCAAACTGACCTCATCAGTCTTCGCATATTAAATCCTCCTAAATTTCATTTGAGCTCCATGACTATTAATCAGTACTAATATTATAAATGCGAAAGTAACTCTGTCTGTCTGTCTGTTACGCTTTCACGCCAAAACTACTGGACCGATTTGAATGAAATTTGGTATGGAGATAGTTTGAGACCCGGGAAAAAACATAGGATAGTTTTTATCCCACTGCGCAAAAAGAGGTTAATGTTTTCGCGCGATAACCGACATACGCGCGGGCGGAGCCGCGCCCGGAAAGCTAGTAGCTAATAAAGTTAAAATCTTGTATGATGTTTATTGCTAATAGGGCAACCTACAGTGGTAAAGTGGCTCAAGACGTTGGCTCTCAAGGAATGCTGCCGTTACAATCCGATAAGTTTTACTGGCAGATTTATAGTTGATGGTAGGAAGGTATTAACAGTTCACCAAAGAAAGTCGATCACTTATCAACAGATGAGATTAAAAAGTAGAAAGTTATCAACTATAAAAAAAGAGAAACAATTGTTTAAGCTGAGATTAGCACTACAATTGAAATGCGTTAGTTTTTACCGTTATGACGTGTAATTAACATACTAAGGTACTTATTTTAACTGGTTGTATATCAGAAATTTCTGTTGATTCAAGACTGAAACCAGAAATTTGTGAATCGATGGAACTGAGAGTTGGATAATGTTCGTAAGTGTCAAAAAGTCCAATAAATTTACCCTAAAAGTCAATAAATTTTCTAAAACGATACTATGATTTTACTGGAAAGCGATGTGATAAGATAATGGCAACAGATATCAGATCTTGCTATCAGGTTTTATCAAACTACAAGCAGTATAAATTATCTATAGCAAATTAGTAAATGGTTTAGTAGCTTGATTGATATAATAAGCGTCTCGTTGAACTCCACCAATCCAGTCAAACACGCTATGCGGTTGGTCTAAATACAATCATGCAATAAATAATTACTTTAAGGTATATCAAAAAACAAAACTGGTTTTATTTATGTACTTAGCATACTGTAATTTATACACAAATGAAGTATTCTGTTGTCCTGAAAACGTCATTTATATAAGTTTTTCGAAGGCTTTAAGTCGTTATTTTTTATATATACAGTAATATATTTTAAACCAACCGAACGTTAGACGTACTGCGTTTTGGATGAAACGCTGACTAGACCCCCAGTTACTAATTTAAATATATGCTTAACAGAATATCGTGTCGGTATAACGGGAAGCTGCCTCTGGAGGAGGGGGCTGCTTGCACTTCATGTAATGAACATACTATGTTATTATATGTTAAAATAAAAAAGATGGTTTAAAATTCTGTACATCTCAATATTTTTATATACGCAAAGTTTATGTTCGTTTGGATTTGTCGTGTAGTTGACTTCCATAAACACTTTCAAAGATACCTACCAGAACACAACGTTAGGTTAGGTGACAGTATTTCTACTTGAAGGTGGCAAGTTAAGGAAGGGGCAGTCGCAAGACGGCCTTTCACCACGCTGTAACGACTGCCATTCTAAGACAACAACCCAAACACTACAAGAGTCGAATATTCTCAGAGAAATGCGTACCTTGTCACCGAGCTCCTCCCAGATAGGTGCGAGTTTCTGGCAATGTCCGCACCAAGGAGCATAGAACTCGATGAGGGCGTCACGTCCGCTATCAGTGACTAGTTCCTTGAAGTTCTTGCCAACTGCGACCTTGACGGGGCCGTCGTTGTCGGCCGGCACGGCTTCTGATTTCACGAACGGCTCCAGTTTACCGTCCAGAAGGTCCTTGGTGAACGCGAGGAGGTTTTCAATGCTGAAACCGGTTTGTAAATTGCTTATGATATACGGAATTCATTTTGTGACTATACTAATAAACTCATAAACGACAAGCAGGTCTGCCTCACCATTATATTTCAATATCAAAATATTATTTTCTACAATGTTTTAGAATTTTAAGTTTTCAAGTAGAATTTTATGTTCGTAAGTATAACCTCACAGAAGACCAGATGCTTAGAATACAAGTCTGTGGTGAGTAATTCAAGCGAAAGAAGTTGTCGTCAGGATATAACATTGTGATGATAATCATTAGTTTTGAGCTATTTACTAGTTGATTGATGGGACAACTTGATTCTTCAGATCACTTCTTAATTGTCAAAACCATATGGTCCATGAGTTAAACCATAAATAAGAAAAATATTTTCATAGTTGTGGTTAGCACTGATGGACACGGCAGTAATGACTTCGATCGCCACCGGGTCGAAGGTGTGTATGTATGTTGTTGCCATTCACCTCCAAACCAGCTGAATGGCTTTGATGAAAATTAGTACATATATATATTGCTTAGATTAAGGACATGGTATTTTTCATCTAGATTTCTGAGTAGTTCTTAGTGAGCCGGATATAAAACGCTCGTAAAGCCCGTGGTTGGAAGCTAGTGTATAATGCACGCCATTTTAACCGTAGTTGTTGTGTTTACCTGAACTCTTGGGTCATGACGAACTTGTTGCCATCAGCGTCGCGTCCGGCCACGACGGGTTTGTCGGACTTGGCGAAGTCAATTCCATACTCGTTCAACTCGTGTGTGAAATCGTCCTTGTCGCTAATGGCGAAGTTGGCCTCAGTCATTTGTTTGGCGACCTGACACCATTCAAAAGAATTTTGATTAGGAAGTTATCAGATGGTTATCCTTTTCTCAAGATAAGTATCGAGATAATATTGCCTATTGTAAAGAAAATACGAAATAATGTTTCACTTTTCCGGAACATAACAAATACTAAGCAAAAAATTATGCAATTCGACAAATTATTGTAAATTACTGCAAACTAAAGTATTGAAATATAAGTACATAAAATATAACAGTACATAACTAAACATATATATCATAGTACATAAGAATCGTCACGGATTTTCTTTCATCAAGTGACGGAAATGTATCTATACCTTAAGCACACGGTTCCTCCAGTAGTTGGTACCCTTGGGGTTCTTAACATAATCAACATCGAAGTAGGCGACGACCAGAGGGTTGGTGAAGTCCTGAAGATTGTCCTTCTGACGGACACCCACCAGGCCATGGCTATAAACAAATATGATATAATTTTAGAACCTGTACTTAACAGTCATACTTATTAAGAGAATACATATTTTACGATCACATGTCAATGGGATAAGGGATTAGGTGTATCCTTCGTTTCTAACTCACGTTGGTGTACTAATGTGGACCACTATATAGGGTTATTGGTAAATGGCTAACAACCTCTTTGGGTTGACTTCTGCTAATCTTAACAAACATTTTGAGGTGATTTTTTTTAAAGATTTTTTTTTGTGTTTTTTATTTATTTTTGACGGAATATGCACGAGGACTACCTGATGTTAAAAGTCTCTTGTGCCTGTAATGTATTATTTCATATTTTTTTGTTACTTTGATCAATATCAATATACAAAACTCTATTCAAAGGGAGCGCGGCGCGGTCTAGTGTTGCCGCGGCGCGGGCGGGCCGCTCTTGGCTCGGAGTAGGAATTACACACATAAAAAAACACAAAAAATACACACGAATTAAAAACCTCCACTTTCTTGGAAGTTGGTAAAAACAAAACTAAATAAAGAAATCAGTTCAAAATGTTTGTTAGGACTAGCAGAAGTCAACACTAAGAGGTTGTTAGCCATTTATCAATAGCCCTGTATATATTTTTTTTTATATTAGTGTATGTGAAGTATTAAATGCGTTTATACGTACAAGTTCTCCTTGATGAAAGCCTTGAGCGAGTACTTGGCGACATCTCCGTTGTACACGGCCGTGGACTCCTCAAACTTGTTCTCGAGACGCTTGGGCCGGTACAGGACAACATCATCCCTGGACAAAACGAAACACATAAGTTAGTCATAGGATAACAAATGCGTCATGCATGACATGAACCATGTGTAACAAATTATAAGTCTCTTTGAAGTATAAAACTGGAATCTCATATAGGCCTGGAGTAGTTTTAAATATAAATTCAAATATCAACAGTGAATTTATCTCCCAACCAATTCCCGTTTAATAACGTTGTGAACGAAGCGATTTGATTTGCTTGGGAATGGTACACCCTGCGTGAGTCTGTGTTTCCGGTTAAGTACAATATGGGGGTCTTCAAAACGCGAGTGAATAGGTATCTGGGTAAGCGCGCTACATCATCGATCGCATCATCACTTAACATCAGGAGAGATAGTTGCACTATCTCTCCTGATGTTAAGCTGTAAAAGTGCTAACCAGTTCAGTATAATAAAAAAGTGCATTTCTCGTATTAGAACTTCTCCCACTCTCTTTAGCAAAAATTCATCTCAATTGGTACCATCATAGTGTCAGATATTCTGCCTTGTGAGTGTTTTTTAATTTTTATTTCTGGTAGGTAAGTCTTTGACCAAAATCTCACCGAATGGTAAGTGATGATGTGGTCGAAGGTGTTAACAGGCTTAACCTAGAATTACTGGCTCACAAGGGTAGCTGCCGAAACACACCGTTAGGTGCTTGGCGACAATTTCTCTACTTGAGGGTGCCGCTAGCCAGGCAAAATGCCGTTCCACCATGCGGTGAAGCTCGAGCCCGCGGCGGGATTCGAACCATGGACCTGCTGCGCGGCAGTCCATAGCCAATGCCACTGAGCCTTCACTACATCAAAGTGTGTGTGTTTAGGCGTGGTGGGTAATGTAGCAAGTGATATTACTGGGCGAACGAGATGTATGAACTAGCGAAGTTCAGTACACACAGCAACTGTAATGGACAGGCGTGCCGCTAACCATAACTGCGACTTATCCATCTCATTACTTCTGTACATGTAAAAAAAACTGTCCCAACGAATTTCCATGGAACATCGTTACACTATCTTTGAGAAACAACCGGATATAGTTAAAACTATTGTTGGACATCGTAAGCCATACTCTCCGGATTGTATTACTACGAGTATGTACTGTGAGTCCTGGCTCACTCCGCACTTTCAGTACAAACCTACAGGTACATATTTCATTCAAGTACTTATTGTGGTCGTTCGTGCTTATGTTAAGAACAAGAATGTTTATGTGCTATATCAATCGTCATACTTTACTGAAGAATGCCGTAAGTTTAGTTCGAAACCATCAAAACAGGTAACTTGGTAATTGCCATAATATATAAAATACTGGTGTAATATAAATATAAAAACATACTACAGACAAGTTGAGACAATCTTCTCCTATTCAAAAAAGGTTAAACTGTATTTTCTTCTAAAGTATGCAGTTGACAAGTTTTATTGGTTTATGGAGGAACACACCTGTTTCAACATAGTACAGACATAATGATCTTGAAGGGTAAATTATACATCTGTTATAGATATTTATGCATAGTATTTACATGCATAAATAACTAACAGATGTTAAACTATTGTAATTCGATAACTTAAACCATAACTTTGCGTTGATAATTGCTAATTATTTTAAGAACGCAGTTAGCGTTAGAAATTAACATGGTATGTGACTTCCAACCTCAATATTACGTTGATAACTTTTAGAGAAATAATGGAAGCTGTGCTGTGCAGTACTCAAATTAGTCTCAACGTCACCAATGTGTAAAAAGGATCCTAAAATGATGTTACTAATCCTATTTTTCTTCTTCTTTAGATGGTTTTTAAATCGCTGCCAATCCAATTTAGGTCTGCGGTGGTCGGACCAAGTAACTGCACTCACTGGACTATGTTACGATCGTCTTAAGAGAAGCATAGCGCCATGAAGGCCTTTCAGGGACAAGACCTTCAGTAATACGCTTGTTTATTCACACGCACACGACCAAGATTGAAGCTGATTGAAAAATTACAAACAATAATATTTTTTGAAGAACTACTTAGCATTCTTACCCTGTTCTAAACAATATAATAGTTTTATCTAGACTAATCGGGGTAATATGATCAAAATATTCTAAATAATAAAAATTAGTACTAATTTAATTAACCTCTCCCTTTATGAAATTTGTTAGAATCCATTAACAGCAAACTTATGAAAGTAATTACAGATATACAATAAAGTAAGTACGGTACCGGTCAAATAACACAGCTGGCAGCAGTGGAGGCTGCTAATGCCCAGTCTATAAGATAAGCATAATGCCTGCGTTCACTAGTTCACTACAGCAAAACAGAAGCAGCGCGCGGAATCAAATATTGTATTTCTTTCCGACACCGATTTGACTTATCTCTCCGCTAATGGACGCAGAATAAAAATATATGTTTAGAGATGAATTTTACGATAATTTTCTTTACCCCTCAAAGTAATTCGATACCACAAAACCCCACGCGATATCGCTGAAGGCAGCTACAGAATTAATATATTACTTATTTGTAATATGAATGCAGAGTGAAATCAATAGTTCATAAAGTACAATGTATAAAGTAGGTTATTTGATAGAACGTCATGCATGAAATTATTGTTATGAACCACCGGAAAATTTCAAATATCGATATTTTTACACGAAACATGTTAAGGAGCCTTATCCGTGTACCGGTCACGGTCCATATTTGTAATAAGTGTGTGTTAATTTCTAATTTAAACTAGGTTTCAAATAATTAAATATAAAGTTTGATTTTGATTAAATTATAAAATATATATAGTTTCATAGAAATAGATTTATAATTTCAATTTGCTGCTGTATATACTGGTTTATACAACTGTTTTACTACTACTAGAACAAAGTCAACAAAGTTGCGGACATTTGCAAGTCCGAGAATGAAATGATGAGGACTACGAGTTTTCTGTGTATTATCCATCTCTGAAAAGAGCTTTGTACCGTAACAAGGCATAGGTACTTGCAGTTATAGATGATATATAATATTATAAATGCGAAAGTAACTCTGTCTGTATGCTGTCTGTTACGCTTTCACGCCAAAACTACTGGACCGATTTGAATGAAATTTGGTATGGAGATAGTTTGAGACCCGGGAAAAAACATAGGATAGTTTTTATCCGACTGCGCAAAAAGAGGTTAATGTTTTCGCGCGATAACCGACACGCGCGGGCGGAGCCGCGCCCGGAAAGCTAGGAGATGATATAAATTTTGTCATACTAAAAATACTTGCTAGCGAGTGTGCCTTCCTGCGATATCTTTATAAATGCACATTATACGACTATTCAAATGTAAAAGCGTTTTAAGACGTTCGTTACTAAGTGATAAAGGAATCGTAAACCTAAATATTCCACAGTAATTATGTAAAGACTACACTAAAAACTAATAAAAATAACTTAAACAGAATACTGATCATATAATATTTAAAAAACATGTACGACAGTGGTGAAGGTAGCAACTGTATAAACAAAATATTTAAATGTCAATGTAATAATTGTATTCTAATGAGCTATTATTTCGTAAATGAGAGTTGTTTTTCTGTTTGCTGTTATGTAATTAATATTTAATGGAATTATTTTTAACTAGCTTGTTTTAATCAATCTAACGAGTTCCGTCTGATTACTAAACTAATTAAGGGAAGTGTATACTTATAGCGCTTTCATACAAACGTTGTTTTGTCGTATTTAAATACCGTGAAGTTTTCATGCATGTCCTAATATTAAGATTGCTAGTTTACGCTATACCTTTTTAGCGATAATTACGATGGTCTTCAAAACCATATTAAATAATAGTTAAACTTAGATAATAACAACATTAAATAAAAAAGCAGCTGGTAGTTAGTATTAAACCGGCTAGTAGAACGACAAAAAATATTTCTAGGATTCGAGAGTTATTGCTTTATTACTGAAACATATAATTTGGGTTAAATAAAATGAAATTATTTCTTTAGTTGAGGCATGAGCAAATAGGCAGCAACTTAAGCGTTTATAAGTGTGTCGGTGAAAAGTTTAAGAGATTAGCGTGTTATTGGCACGTTTTGAGGAGGAATGAGAACCGTGTAACATGAAGACTGTTGAACATGAAACGCTTGAGGAATGATTTCCGTACGAAAGGTACACACATACAGGTATTAAAATAAAAGCCGATATTTATCATAGCCATTATTAAGCCTCGGGCTGTTTCTTTGGAACCGTAAAGCTCCGTTCGCCGTCGTTTGACGCAGCAGCCGCGCCGCAAGCATCGCGCTTCGAGTGCGGTTCATGCGCAGCGCGGGCGCAGCGGCCATGCGGTTCCAGCGCTAACACAGCCTCCCCCATCAAGGGTGAGTTTGCCATGATCCTCACGCTTGGCAGGGTCTTGGGAATCGCAGATAAGTTCTTCAGAAGGCGCTGCTGCCCACCGGCATTTTTCCTTTCGTATATAGTCTCTAACGACTTCCACATGAAGATTGTGGAGTGCAAATCTAGCATGGTAACCCACAGCGATTACAAATAGTGGCTTTACAAAATTAGGAGAACGGAGCATAAAATATACACAATATTATACTAAGTTAATATACTATCTACAGTTTCCAGCATAATGGTAGCATGGCAACATACCTAAATGAACAACAATTAGACATTCACACAGCGCATATTTTCACTGTATAATATTGCTATCTATTTGTTGTACATACATAAGTACTGCATACATAAAAAACCTGTCACGCAAGTGCTAATATTGTATAGATAGGCATTGAATGACATTATGTAAGAACTTTTCAACATTGTGTTAACCTTGGAATAACATAACAAGCATTTTTACAACAACTGAAACATCACACCTATAAATTACTGAAGGGATGTTTAAAATATGAACTGAACAGACATATTTCTACAGACAATGTTTTGGTGCAATAGGGTACAAGCTTATTAGCATAAATCATATTCAAATGATAATCACTCTTTGAAACCATCTTCATTATAATTGGAACAGATGTGCCAGTGCACAGTGGCTAAAAGCAACACTCTATGTGAATTAGTTGCCCCCATACAGAATAAGATTACTTTGTTTAGTGACAATCTCCACATCTTGTGTGATGTTAAGCTCATCTAGATAAAGCATAAAATTAATTAAGTATGAGGAGGTTTATAACAATATGCATCTAGCTAGATGCATGATTTCCTTGATGATATTCTAGACATAGAAATTTTTGATAGTCTTTCTCAAAATTATTACAATAATTTGACAATAATAGTTTGCTATTTGTTGTGCAATAATAATAAAGAAACATATTTTTGATAATTTTATTTAATTAGTAATAATCATACTCCCTGAATGCATGTTTAGGCAAAAACTCATGAAGAGCTTATTTGCAGATAATGTTGAATCAAAAAAAAATACCACTAATGTCCTACACTTTTACATTAAACATTATAAGTATAAGGTTTCTCTATATGCCTATTATGTAAAGAAAAAATCGGCCATAGGGTTCCGTACCATCAGCTATACAACATTAGACTTCATATTTTAACCTTTTTTGTTTTAACGTGCGCGAGTCCGACTCGCACTTGGCCAACTTTTGTATTTGTTGTTATAGACGCAACAGAAATACGTCATCTGTGAAAATGTCAACTGTCTAGCTATCACTGTTCTTGAGATACAGCCTGGTGACTGATGGACGGATGGACGGAAGGATGGACCGACGGACAGCAAAGTCTCAGTAATAGGGTCCCGTTTTTACCCTACGGTACGGAACCCAAAAAACAACTGGACCTAATAAAATTTTCTACTGAACAAGTTTAGAAGCAAGTCTGAATATCTCCAATGCTATATAAAGGTATTTTGACATATTATTTATACCAAAATAATCATCCTTCTAACATTGCAATTTTTGCATTACACCTTCTATGATTAAGCTAACTTAATCATCTATGTGCTTTAACTCAAATTTTCTAAAATCTATATATTTCATTGCACCAGCAATGTGTGTTGATTTTGTAGGATTAGTTGTGTCAATACTGTTGCTGTTGTGTATTAGGTAATTGTAAAAAGGCTCTTAAGCATCAAAACCCCGTTATGAGATCTATCATAAGATTTAGAAGCCATACAACCTAAAAAAATAATATGAAATTTAATATTGGCTTACTTGTAGTTAGCCTTCTCCAAGACTTCCTTAGCAGAGCTGTGGCCGAAGGTGACTTCCTCTCGCAGTTTGTCAGCAGTCTTCAGGAACTCTCCCTTAAGGTCAGTCTCCTTCTCAAAGAAGCCGATCACAACCACATCGTCTTTGTTCAGGAAGGCTTGGTAGTCAGCAACTGTCAGGAGATCCTTTGAGCTGGGACCAACTTGGGCACGCATATATTTGATGATCCCATCTAAAAGCATTGTTTTATTTTTAATACAATGAGAACTTTTCATATAAATTATGAGTATGCTATATGCCTAACATCTAAACTATAATTACACACACACACACACACACACAGAGAGGTGAATTACTTAGCATTCCATGGATTCAACATGCTGGTGCCAGGTCCCTTGCATTTTAGTGGAAGAGGCTAAAGTCTCAGGTGCCTGGGACTAGCAACCCAGGGAGTATCGTAAAATGGCCCCTTTAAAATGTCATCAATGCACCGCTCCACCAATCTTGATCAGTGGTAGGCAGTCACCATAACACCAATCAAGATCGGTAGAAGGATGCATTTATGATATTGTAAATCCTAATCTACAAGCTCCTATTAGTAATCCTAACCTAATACTACAAGATCCTACCAAATTTAGTTAGGCAGAGGGATGAGATAGGTATGTGACTAAATTTGGTAGGATTCTACTAATGCCACCTTAAATACACATTATAGGATGGGAATTATAGTTTTTCTTGACAGGCCAAAGCATATAAGTAACATAACTTTCAATCTAAATCACAGAGATCATCACATCTGAGCCTGTCTGAACAATGGACAAAATATCTGTAACTCCTATCAAGCTATAAATTTTTTTGAGAGAAATTTACAAATTAATACAGTATAGTATACATATAATGGTGCATTCTTCCTACCACTCTGACATTTATTTTCTTCACAGAAAAACCAAAAGCACTGGGTATACCAATTAATACTTAAGAAAAGAAACAAATTATGTTGAGTTATAAAATTCACTGCATATACATGTCCATAATACTTATCAGATGGGTGTTAGCCTCAACGATAAAACCTCAATTTAAAAAAATACTTTTTTAACCTACACTGCAACAATAAATAGTGTTGAGTTAAGTGCATGTATCTGGGCTGAAAATCTTATTTATTGCACCTAGAGTTTAGTATGTGTGGTACAAAACACTCTGCAGAACAACTTACTCATATAATTTATTTATTATAATAAACATTTTAATGTCTTATTACATTAGTTAAAATTCTATGATTTTGTGTAGCTTAATTTTTTTTTAATGCTATTGGGATTTTTTTAATTTATATATTTAATTACCCTGAATGTACCTAATGATACCATTCACACACATACTCACTCATAGCACTAAAACATACTTCATAACTATTTAATTTTGGTATTAATGAATGATATAGTTATTATTTTTATTAGTGGATTATAATATCTAATTACAATTATTTATTTTATTTCAAAACATTTAAATATTTACTAGTGTCCACCTTCTTATTATGTATGAACATTGATTAGTTTTCTAGGTAGAATATTATAATTAAGCAAGACAAGAGATATGACTATGAAATGATATATGATTGTTTGTTAAAAATAAGTGATTAGAAAATCAGCTAATGGCCATCTATACCATGTCATACAGAGGGCATTGATAATAGGCAAAAACTAAACTTTTTATGGTATGGTAGCTAGTACTATCATTCTACCCGCAATCAATTTATGTGCCTAACAATGTTTTCAAAATTGATGACATGGCATTCAAAAACTTACTGGACTCTCTAGGGCCATTGTAATCTTGTGAGACTTCTCCTCTTCTGAAGATTTTTAGAGTGGGGTATCCTGATACTCCAAACTGTTCACATGTGCTTTTTCCGCCTTCAGTACAGTCTACCTTGGCCAAGATCACTGGATTATCGTCGTTCTTCAACACGCCGGCAGCGACAGCATATTCGGGTTTCAGTCTTTTACAGTGACCGCACCTAAAATATAATGATTTTCAATGGTCGTAAATCTAATTACGGATGTAGCCTTAATAGTTCACGGTAGAAGGTGAATGACTTACCATGGTGCGTAAAACATAACTAGAGCGGTATCATAGGAAGATATGGAGGAAGCCCAATCGGAATCTGTTAGATCCAGAACATCTTCCTCAGCGGCCCTACATAAATAAATTACACCTAAAAGTAAAACTAGTTTAAGTGAACCTAGCATTTTTATTTGTGCCTTTCGGTATATCCGTCTGCAATTCTTCGCTGCCGAGCTCTAGCTGAGAACGAAATTGTTGAAAGGACAAGGACCGGAAAAATACACGTATGATGATGCCGCTCAATGACAGCTGCCGGCGCCCGTCTCAGTGTTGGCTGTTTCTGATTGGCCCATTAAAGATGCGTTCCGTTCATCGAAGAAAAAAAATCACTATTAAAGCTTTCGTATAGCCTATTGTTTGCAAAATTACAAAAAATATTCACATTGGGCGTTCGTTTTGTTACGATCTAGGCAAAAATAGCGTTTTGAACGTTTACTTGCAACGTTTGGAAAGCTTTGAAAACATCATGGAAGTAATTGGTACTGCGTACAACAGGAATGAGCTGTTGTCGCAAAATTGAAGCCGAACGAGAGCTCAGTAACTGTACCTCTTATCCCTCTCCGGCAATGGTGACAATATTGAAATATGATTTAAGGACAATAATTTATTATAAAAAAAGATTTGTGATCTGACGTCAGCAGATCATTGCTGCAGATGGATGTTAATCGAAGATGCTAATGATAAACTTGCCCTTTGCGGCACTGTACATTGCCTGTTTTTGCTTGCTTTTCACACTCGCATCATATAGGTAGGTACTTACCTACTGGTCCTTGTGGTACACGACATGCAGTTGGACTGAGATAAAATTACGATAAACTACCTATCGTGGTATATTTCATTAATTAGGTAAGAAAAAACAGTGAAGTTGACATTTAAGTGTAATTCTAAATCAGATATTGTTAAATAAAACAGTCTCTCGTATTAGGATCTAAAGGGAAAAATGAAATTTAAACAAAGTCATTTTAATAGATAAAGGAATAAAAAATACATAGGTATTTAATTTATTTGTTCTTGAACTAGGATTGGATAGTCATGCATGGTCACCGTAGTTCCTCACTAACAAATTATGTTTAAAAGTATTACCTGTGAAAAGATAAACCACAATCAGGATAATACTCTCCACCGCAAGCCTCCACGACCCAAATTCTCCCCATTTTTACTAAAATTCTTCAAAAATATCACGAAATCAAAAACACTACGCTATTAACGTCCGAGTCGGCAATTTCTTCTGAGGTTGTCAAGTCAGGTGTTTGAGGTTTTCTTTTATTTGTAAAACCTCGCCAATCGCAAAATTTTTGGGTTAGTAAGGCTTTACACGTAGCAACAAATAATATTGATTTAACATGTTGGTGCTAAATTATTATTTTTGCTTAGAAACATTTTAGAAATAAATGTTTTTATTTAATTACATTACATCAACCGCATATTTTTTGACAAACAACGAAAGGATTGAAATCGACTTAACTCTGGCAACTCTAAGTCACTTCTAGATAGAACGGGACACAGGATTCAGTGGTAGCCTTCTCACTCGGCTTCATTTTTATTATGCGCGCAACAAGACTCATATGACCTTAGCATAAGGTTTTATTTTCTTTATGTTAGCTGCATGATGCACAGATAGAGCTCATTCCTGTTGTACGTAGTACTTATTACTTCCATGGAAAACATGTACAAATGACATCTTAAAATGCTAGTCTTGACACAATAAGAAATTATTACATTTCAAAACATGTTTTATGCAGACGTATTAAATGCCTTGTTTTGTAAGTCAGATAGTATTTATATTCACTTTGTTTGCATGAAACAATCCATTAATTCAAGGTTAGCCTGAACAACATCTTCGACCACATCATCCCTTACCACCAGGTGAGATACTGGTCAAAGGCTAGCCTATTAGCAATTTAAAAAAAAATATCATATCTTCAATAAATCAAAACAAATTACGCACGTGTAATATTCTTTGAAAATGAAATTAGTTGCAAAAATTGTTATCTATCGTTCGATTAGGGGCATATCATATACACACAACGATCATAAATTACATGTAATAATATTACATTAAATTGTTTCTGTATTGAAATATATCTTTTAAAAACAACAAGATATCAATTATGTTCGCACGAATTGACCTTTTCTAGATACGAAACAGCGGCATCCGGGAGGTAATGAATTCACAATGGCCTATCCTAACACAAAATCATGACATAGTAATAATTATATATGCACGAAATTAACCAACATTACTTTACAAAATTACAAATTTACAAATTTTGTGCATGAGCATGCGTTATTGCAAACATAAAATGATTACAACATTACTTTATTCGAAGTCGATATCATACTGATTACTGAATGATAACTTTGTGAGCTCACATCTTCATGGTCTGATCTCTACAATTATTTTAGCGAATTTCATGAATAAGTAAAAATAATATATTTATCATTTTGAGTTCATGTCTTCATGAAGTCGAAGGTAGTTTTTTTTCTTAATTTTTAGTTTTATGTAAGAATCGGGATATTTGTCACAAGTATAGGTAATATATAAAGATTTTTGTTAATAGGTTTTGGTTTTGTAATCGTTTATCGACATTTTTTGGTTATTATAAATACCTAGTTTAAGTTCTTAAAGCGTTCTTAGCGAAGTTTGCTTAGTCGTTCTTATACGACTAAGCAAACTAAGTTAAGTAACGGCCGCCGTGGTCATGACTAGGATGGGTGACCGCTAGTGAAATTACTCTATAAATATTAATGGCCAGCAGCCATCCTGGCTTCAACGAATGCCTTCATAGGTGCCTTTGGGTAAAAAGTTATTTTTCGCACCCAATGCGCAGCAACACCAACGTTACGCCAACTTGAGCCGGGGGGCATGATGCTCATTCAGCGCATTTCTAGTGTCAAAAAGTATTTTTAACAACAAATTTAATAACAGATTAATTAGACTCATACTGATTTGCGAACTGAAGAAATTAAAAGACTTTTTTTGGGATGAAACCCTTGGGTGCATATTTCTGATTCGGACATAGACGGTTTTTGAGTGAGTTTTGACTAAACGCTGAATTCAAAACCAAAATTCTTGGCAGCTATCACATTTAAGGCTAGAAGGAACTTACCGGTTATTGATTATTATACTATTATACTTACCGGTTATATTGGACTGGAAATACATTATAGCATTTATATGTCAATCATATGTGGTTGTTGTCGAAAATTTCTGTAATGTGTCTCTGCTGTGTCCGTGTCTTCGTGGATGAATTCATCAAAGGTATGGGTAAGTTATCAAATTATCATATCCCGTTGTGTTATGTGTAGGCATAGAACACATAATAATACTACGTGTGTAGGTATAATTTACACATACAATATTACCAAATAAGTGGCAATATTTAAAATAATTAAATAGCAACCCCGCTACACTGACAGAAAGAGATAAGCAGGACAATTATATACTATCTCCCTTGAATCTGTTTTCTTATGCGTGCGGTTGGTGCCATATTTCAAGGGATGATTGTTTATAAACGTAAGGGTAAATCAGTTTCTAGAGCACAGTGTTGTTGTATTACATAAAACATCTTTGTATTTTCTCAATCATAATTTTCGGGATAAAAAAATATGTTCCAAGAAAAAAAGAATACACTCTGTTTTTCGAAATCTTATTGACGTAGCTACTTATGTAGTCATTGGACTTTACAACATTTTCTTCAATTATAACTTATAATTGAAGCTTGCTCTTTCACACATTAACATATTATTAATACCTTACTCTCCATTAAAAATTAAAACATGGCTGATTTTTACTAACTTACTTGACACTTATCGTTATATTTTCGACAATTCACACAATATCTTTACAAATAATAGCCTATGTGTTATTCTGATGTCTAAGCTATATAACTGTAAAGTTTCATTAAAATCCATTCAGTAGTTTTTGCGTAACAAACATCCATACATCCATACACACTTACAAACTTTCGCATTTATAATATTAGTAGGATTTGGGAATCCTTCAGTCTGATTCATCAAATTATCAGTAAGCACATTACACGCATAAGCTGACATCAATCTGTTATCAAGCATGGACTGAACTGATGTCAAACTTTAAGTGTAACCTTCGACTTATAACCCTTTTTGGTAGAATTACTGTTCATCTGGCAACATTACCAAGTCTTGTTTTTGTCAGACTGTATCGCTGTCAAACGAAAAATGGCAGCGACGAGTGTTGTCGTTCTTGATAGAGGCAACAATACAACTTGTACCGTAAATCTTTTCGGTGAGTGATAAACATAATGAATTTGAATAATCTATTTGAAATGAAGTTTAAAGAATGTTACGACTTTTCGTTTATGAAAGATATATTAAAAACTGCCGCATAACCTATTTTATTTATTTTGAAATGGGACGCGCGTAACTTAAAAATTTTTGAAGTGTTTGCTAATATTCATACCACATACTTAAACGGATTGCGAGATAATATTCTTATAAAACAGACAGTGTGTAAATTTAAAATGCGGATGTTGAAGTGTTAGTTTCGTAGTTAGACGAGAGGATAGGTACCTACAAGTTTTTTTCTGAATGAATAGAATAAGTTGTCTGCGGCTGCTTTGACCTTGGCTGTTGAATTGTAGGAAGTAAATTGTAGATACTTGCTTTTAAAATTGTAGGTTGGTATTTGATGTACGAACAAAAAGTTTTAACTCATATTCAACAGTAGATGTTAATTACTAACTTATCCAAACTGCAAAAAAGGATTCACAGCTGAAACTGAAACAGCTGTCTTGTAGATTGCTGTAAAATGAAAATAAATATTGAAAAGAACTTACAAACCTCTGATTAATATTATTGATATTCTTTTTAAAGTGCACAGTAGGTATGTTAAGTGTAGGCCAAACTCACATTGAGGAGGGTTCCATTGTTTAGAATTTAGCAGTGCCTACATATTCCTGTACTCATGGTAAAACATGTTATTGGAGATATATAATTATATAATATGAACTGTACTCTCTAATAAAACCCATAATTGTGTATGCTGTACAGTGGGAAATAAAGAAATACGAAGACCATACAATAAATCAAATATATTTTATGATTAAACAATTGGATTATATAACTAGAAAAAATCCGTACATACCTATGACAGTGAGTTGTACACCAATGAACCCACTAAAGACAAAGGTCTGTCGAGGACTGTGCATTAGTTGCGGAGGCTCCCTTAACCTCCTGTGTGGCCTGGATGTGGCTGATGGCCAGTTCCAGGCACCCTCTAGCTTCTCCATCTTTGACACAATGGGTTCTGCAGAAGCATTGTAAAATCCATAGAATGCTAAGTAATGGCTCTCCTAACATAACACCATATACTATATTCCAAAATAAAGACATTAAGTTCATTGGGAGAAAAAAGGTTGTGATAGGTAAATAGCAGAAAAAAATGTCAGCTCCATTATGAATTCCACATTATGTTGCTCTTAAAATTAAAGAGGAAAATCTCTAAGTCATTCCTATATAACACAAGTGCCCAAAAGGAGGGTAGTGTTTTTGAGGTTCAAGTATGTATGTGAATTTCTTTATTTTTACCATTACTTTAAATGCCTTAACAGATTTGGATGAATGAGGTATCATTACTACTCAAAATCTTAAAATTATTTTTTGGTAATGGACATGTTTTTTAATATTTAAATAATTTTTGAAATATTTTGTGTGTTTGAGAAACTAATAAAAACAACTATTTTACTCTAACTTAAGTCTCAGTGTATAGATGAAATTCATCTCCATCCCCTTAATTCAATTCCTAGATCAATCATACTGAAAACATATAATGTTACAGGCGTGAAATGTTTATATTTTGTGAAGCATGTCAACACAAAACTGAATAAGAATACTGGAAAAGTTGAAATTAAATTAACCCTCGAACATTAAATGATACAAATTAGCGCAGAATAAAAATAAATTTCTATTATTCCAATTATTTGTATAATATTATATAAATATATATATAATCTAATAGATATATACATATATCTAGGGCCAATTAGATATATATATATATATATATATATATACATATACATTGGTTTTACCTCTTATGTGAAAATGTACTCTTAATTTCTATTTGTGTGACTTATGAAATCTTTTTACAAAAAAGTCAGACATATACTATTTTTTTCATATTAGATTATTAATGAATTTAAAATACAGTTAACTTTTGTTACTTTTTTATTAATTAGTTTCATCGGATTCTATTAGACTTACTGAATGCTAAACCAGATAATGATACTTATATTTATTTACCTGTAGCAACTTAATAAAGTCGGGCAAAAATTACTGAAGTATTACAATTTATAGAAATAATGTAAATAAAGTTTATGTTTGCAGTATTTTACACATAAACTAATTGTCTCACTCACTGGCGTATCATCATCATCGGCCTAGGCGCCCTTCGCGAACAGGTCATTAATTGTTTCAGAACCACAAACATATGAACAAACATAGGCGATTTTGATGTTTATTTTTATTTGAAAGCTGATGCTTGTCTTCCCATTTAAATTTCATCAAAATCGGTCTAGCCGTTTTTGAGTTACACACTGATATCTGATTTTTTCCTATCTTGATCTTGATATAGTGATTGCCAGTGAATGACAATCGATACCGTAAGTAGCAAGGGACACTAAATACGATAAAAAAATATTTTATACCTAAAATGGAACCGAATTTAACACTCTAAAGTTTGAAATAACTTGACGAAGTCGGTACCATGCATACAATATTGTCATAATTGGTACTTTTAAATTATCATGGTACCGATTTTCATACTTTAGAGTTGGTTCCATTTTTAGGTGAAAAAATAATTAGTACAAGGCCTTGACGTTTTTTTTTTTTTTTTTTTATTTTTATACCAAATGTGACAAACAAGCAGACGGTCCACCTGACGGTATGTGGTCACCGCCGCCTATGAACACCGGTAATATCCGCAGCATTACGTTGCCTGTGTATCGACTAATAGAATTCAAATTAATTAAAAGCACACTTTTATTTCTGTTATTATATTTCTCCGCGCTTCGTAAACGTTAGGGTGAACAACCCTGTGTGCTAATTGTACAGTATGTGTAATATAAAGATTTTTTATAATAATTTCAAAATATGCTCTACAGACTCTTTGCGCATACTCTTTTTAGATCTACCTTTTTATTACTATCAGTAATTTACAAAGTAGTTGTTGTCTCTTAATACATTGTAATATAAAGTTACCATGTTTTAAAGAAAAGATATGGAACAATGTGTTAGTATTCATAAATTTGTTACTTATAAAAACCTTGAAATGCTATATTGCTTTTAAGTTACCACTTTGTACTTCAATTCATAAATGAATAGGTTAACAAAATCAATAATGTCTATAATCAATCAGTCAAAAAGGTCGAAAAGATAGTTTTATTTTTTAAACTTACATTTTCTTGCGACTTTATAGCTTTCACGGGTTGTTCATTGTGCATGATAAACTTGTAAAAGTCTTCAAAGTCAAGTAAAAGTTTGCTCTAATCTGGAGCTTTGCCTTCACACTTCCTATAGGTATCCAATTTATTTCTGGTTTTTGCCCAAGTATTACCTACTACATAACGAAAATATTATTTCAATGTGATCATTGGATAGGGCAATAGAAACAAATGTTACATCTTCGTTAAGTTCTTGTTATTACACCACTGCCCAAAAAAAAGGAGAGATATGTTTTCAGGGTTCATGTATGTATGTTTGTGAGATATATAATTTGCAGTTTTATGTTCAATGGTACAATAAAACGTTTAACGAAAATAAATTATTTGCAGTCGCGTTTTTTACTTTTTTAACAAATTTGTACTTGTCTTCTGATTTTTGGATGTCCAACTAGGTTTTGAGTAAGACACTTTTAGTCAAAGTTTTCGTTTATTTTACAATTGCCGTACTATGAATCGGGCGAAAAGCACGAGCAATGAATCAGCGGTCAGTGAAATATGGGACAATGTATGGTCCTGTATATTTCATATTAGAATACAGGTCACGGTCAAAATCATGGTTGAAAAACGGGACGTCCTGTAAAATATATTAAATATAGGTCAGTTAGTCAACCTATAAGCGTTGATTCTGTATCTTTTTTTTTTTATGCTTCATAGGTTTGCCGTTTTGCCTTTGACCACTATCTCACCTAATGGTAAGTGATGATGTGGTCGGAGATGTTGTTCAGGCTAACCTAGAATTACTGGCTCTCAAGGACAGCTGCCGGAACACACCGTTAGGTGCTTGGCGACAGATTTTATACTTGAGGGTGGTAGCTAGCCAGGCGGGCATTCGCAAAATGCCCTACCACCATGCCATAACAACTGCTATCCTAAGACAACAACCGGGACCGACGGCTTAACGTGCCCTCCGAAGCACGGAAGCGCTCAGTAGTAATGTCACCAGCGGTCACCCATCCAACTCATGACCGCGGCGGACGTTGCTTAACTTTGCTGATCGGTTCAGAATGGTTAAGCAAACTTCGCTACGAGCGCTTTCGCTTCTATAGTAAGTAGTATGTTTTATCGAAGGCTTCGCAGGTCTTGAAGAACAGAATATATGGAGAAAACATGAAATGGCGATAGGTATCTGGTAACACATGACGGTTAACATTATTAGATCATCAGAAGACTTTATGGATCTGAATGTTGGAAAACGAAAAATGCGGATGAGAAAAATGTGTGTGGCAGGGATGTTGGATGTGTGGTGTGACTAGAATGCAATACGAGTATAACATAGAAGGCTCGAAAGTGGTTCAGTAAGTGGGTTTGAGCAAAGAATAAAAAACTTTTAGCAGGGATGAAAAATATATGCCTAAAAGATTGTTGAATATAAGCACATTGTGTAAGGACACAAGTGAGTATTGAGCTGACAAGTAAATGAGCAGAGTGGAAGAAGACGACAGTAACATGCTATTCCGAAAACTTGTCGTAGAGGTAACATACAATTTCAATGAAATACGAGTAAATGCATTGATATAATGCTCATACAGTATAATATATAAAGCTATGCCTAATTATAATATGATGTCTGGAGAGCACGAATTCTTGGGACGTTCATATGTTCATGAATTTTAGTAATATCAGAAACGCTCATAGCGGGGTTTGCTTAGTCGTTCTTAAGCGATCACTAGCTTAAGCTTAAGTATTGCGGTCATTGCTTGGATGGACAACTGCTAGCAGTATTTAATACTGATTCTCCGTTTATTGTCTTAGGATGGCAGTCGTTTAGGCTTATTGAAGGGCATGTTGTGAATGCCCGCATACTACTGCCGTTAGCTAGCACCTTCAAATAGAAAAGTTGCCCTGAAGAGATCGCTCCTATATTAATAAGGCGCCCATTGTCTTTTATATATTTATATTAAAGTCTTTAGTCTTATTGTCTTATGTAGTGTAACAATAAAGAATTAATTATTTATCTATCAGGTAGCATCATGTAGGTACATCTATCCCGAAGCACCTAAAGGTGTGTGTAAATTAAATTGAATAAATTGACTTGTCCCCCTTGATTAAGATTTTATTTTTATAAACATACATACTTGAGCAATTAAGATATTTACTTTAATCGTAATTTTAGGGCAACTTCACTATTATATTGTATCGAGAAAATTTTACAGAAACGTGTTTCGGAATTAGCTTGGCATTAGAGAATATGTTCATGTTTAACATATAATTTTCTTACTACTGCGAACTCAATATATTTTGCAAAAAATTTGTCCAAGTTCAATCCAATTTATTTAGCACTTGTCAGCGCCCTAGCCCTGTAGCTCACTTAGTCTCACCTCAATAAGATTCAAACTTATTTTGTTTTCAGGTGCCACGGTGGTGTCATGGAGAGTGAACAATCAAGAACAGTTATTTGTAAGGTAAGTGATGCTTTTATTTTCCGCATTCCGTCAAAGATAGGTCTTGTTATTTTTTGTTTTTAAATTTATTGCGACGATTTATAATGTTTTTGTACATTCACTATGGCCTGCGAAAAGGTTGTTTGTATTCGTAGTTTTTTAAATAATTGTGAGATGGTCAGTTCGTTGTTAGGCATAATATTTTAAGAAATCAGAATCTCGTTATCAAGTGCCAATATGGAAAATTGGTTCTGTTTTATAGCTTTTAAATCTACCATCAGATGAGTTAGAGATCAAAGCTCTAACTTATCAGGTTTAAAAAAACTAAAACCTTTCTAATGCCAACCTTTCTGAAGAGTTTTATTGTGTTAGGAACTTTTTAGTACAAATATTGCACATCAAGTACTATCAGTACTAATATAATAAATGCGAAAGAAACTCTGTCTGTGTGTCTATCTGTTACGCTTTCACGCCAAAACTACTGGATCGATTTGAATGAAATTTGGTATGGAAATAGTTTGAGACCCTGGAAAAACATAGGATAGTTTTTATCCAACTGCGCAAAAAGAGGTTAATGTTTTTGCGCGATAACCGACATACACGCGGGCGGAGCCGCGCCAGGAAGGCTAGTTAACTATATTTACACTTGACACATGTCAGTCTCCATTTTATATATCCAAATGATTAGGGAAACATATATTCAATATTGTGGCACATGCAGAAAACTGTATTAATGAGTCCCCCAATACTAAAAAAATACCTACTGATTTTTATTGGTAATACTGATTCAAAACGAATCATTGGAAAAAAAATTCAAACACCACTTCTTAGTTTGATATTTTGAGTTTTATGAATAGTTTTCATATTATCCTGTGTTTCAGTTTTATATACACAGGATTTATTTTGAGGGGGAAGCAAAAGAGGTTTTGAGATACAACTTGGGCATCACGAAATTTTTCAATTTTGACGAAGAATACGTTATTTATATGTAGTATATTTTTTAAAAAATTTTATATTTTGTTGATATACTGTGTTCTATACGAGTATATATTATATAATTATGGCACGTCGCAACGTCTTTGCGCGAACCTTTCGTGCATATTTAAATAATTTATTCGAAACCAACATTACAAATATTTAACATGGTATAAAACTGATATTTGAACGAATATAATATTTATTGCATTTATTTACCAACCTCTACAATATTTTAATCATTGCATAACTTTACCAAACACTATTTAGTGCTGCGCTAAGCAGAACGATACAAAATAACGCTGTATAAAGTTACGCAACTATTATTAGTAAGTGGTAATGTATATACGAGATTAGCAATAATTTATTAAACGTTGTTAAACAATTATCGTCGAACGATTAAATCACATTTGACACCGTGTAATTACAGCTCGACGTGGTTAATTGCATGCAGGCAGTATTAGTATTTGCATACATTAATAATTCTCTCTTGAATGGAATAGTCACAGCGTGAGCGATTAGTTACAGCCCTATTAACCCCGTTGGCTTTTCTGTTTTTAACCGACTTCCAAAAAAGGAAGAGGTTCTCAGTTCGTCTGTATTTTTTTTTTTTTTTTTTTTTTTTTTTTTTTATGTTTGTTACCTCAGATCTCTTGACTGGGTGAACCGATTTCGAAAATTCTTTTTTTGTTTGAAAGCTGACGCTTGTCGTTTGGTTCCATTTTAAATTTCATCAAAATCGGTCAAGCCGTTTTTGAGTTACACTAAAAAGATTGAAAAAAATTTTTAACAAAAAATGGAACCGACTTCAACACCCAAAAGTGTGAAATAACTTGTCGAAGTCGGTACCATGCCCACAATATTGTGATAATAGGTACTTTTGAACCATCATGGTACCGACTTCAACAAGTTATTTCACACTTTTGGGTGTTGAAGTCGGTTCCATTTTTTGTAAATTTTTTTTTTTCTTAAATCATAAATAGGTACCTATTAATTATTTTATACGGATATTTTGGCAACAAATCTGTGCTGAAGGTTCTGTCATAACTGCTTGATTAATAGGTTCCAAAAAAGTTTGAAACGCAGCTGTTTTCAATTAATTTTTTGGTACTCCTCAACAATAATTAATTTTCACATCTAATTTACGCCTAAATGTGACCTCAGTTAAATACTTTAGAAAACCATGTCATACTGTCCATAGGTGGACTTAAAATAAAATCTTGTCAAAGGGGCGAATTTCAAATGTTGGGCACTTTGATAGTGAACTCTTCTTCAGAGTATCATTATTTGAATTCAGAATAATTGTAAACTATGCAAATAATTTTCAATTGTTATACTGACTTCATAAACATTTCGAATGTATGTTTCCTGTAATACTTTTTTGTATGTGGAGCCTGAAAACAAAAGCCTGTATGAAACATAGATACATATATTATTTTCACTTTAATGTTTTCGATATTAGATATTGATCTTGCCAAACATTACGCCTAATGAACCATTGAGTTAAGCAGCAGCCCAGCAACCTAATATAGCTGACCATATGCGAGTGTGAAAAAAAAACCTCCCGTCCCTGAATGTATCCGCGTACAAACGACCGGCTTCCGCTAATGAGACGCGCTCGGTTGTTGGACATTTTGGCACCAGCTAATATCTGTGGGGCGAGTTCCTTTTCTCGTAATGACTTTGCGATTGCACACACCGAAGTCTTTAGAAAATTTATGTATGATTTCTTAATTTCGTTATTTTTTGTTTTATTTTTAATCCAAAATAAAAGCACACGTCTTGTAGTTTTATTATATGCCAGTATAGTGCTATCTAGAGTAACGTAGATTTAGTACTTAAATCTAAAAACCACGTTTTTATGCGCTTTAAAATGAATAGGGATGTGCTTGAAAGTTGAGTTGTAAACTTTCACCCGTTTCAGAAGACGTTTCAGACAAACAATAAAGTGACTTAATAAAAACGTGGCCAAAGCCTGCGCGTATATAGGCTTGGATTACAATTTATTTATTTTTTAGTTTAATAGGCCATTTTTAAGGCCAAATACAACTTAAACTAAAATTGTTTCATAGTTCCCAATAGATAAAATTTGCAACTCGTTACATACATAAATTACGAACCTGTTAAAATAAGGTTCATAAATGCGCGCTTTATTCGGTCTGTAATAGATTAGGATATCGTATGTGCAGCGCTTTCCTTATATAAACAACGTATTTTAAATAAAACAAAATGATCAAAATTCATTATTAACGAAAATTTGAGAAAAGCTTTCGAAAATCGCCCTCTGTAGGAGTCGTGGATATCCATGAAATGCCAAACTTAATTTTACTGACAAATATTGTACACTTGTTAAGTATTGATAAACTTTTTCTGAATTAAGTTTTCGAGAAAATACAACTTTCTAATAATTTTCTACGAACATATTATACGTACTACTAATCTACCAATTGAAAAACAATAAAAAAATATACCTATTTATATATTAATCTGAGTTTGCGTATCCAGAGATGTGCTATAAAAAATCCACCAATCGGTACGATCAGCCAAGTATGTAAATGAAGCGATTCTTTGCGTGTTTTTTTCTCTTCCAGCGCATTTTCACACTTCACTGGTGGAAACGCAATTGTAGAACATATGGGTCGAATTTGATACGTAAAGGTCCAATCATGTACTGGAAAATAGGACTCGATTACTAATCCTCGGCTGTCCGTCCGTACGTCCGTCAGTCCGTCCGTCCGACCTTTAAGGGACTGTGATCTTTATAATCGTAAGAGGTAGACAGTTGAAATTTACAGTTGAAAGTGTTCGGGACTCTAGACTCTTCACTTAGTCGGTTTTGATCATATGATGTCCAATTTTGTGGCCAACCAAGGACTCGGGTGCCAACTTTATATTGTAACCATCGCAATCTACAACCAAAAACACAATTTTGTCATAGCACGTGCTTTGACACGAGTATACGGGATAGTAACTACACTCAATTATTATAATCTATGGTGACATGCATTCGGATCAAAGTAGCAAAACAACGCGTGTTTTTCACCTGTTATAGTCTGTATAGAATACAATAGCTTGTATGATTATCTTCTCATTATGTGCATAATATTGATTTACCCATCAACCTTGGTGAGAAAAAGTCGAAAGGTGAATTCCCACATCGTGATCGCACAGTTCAATGTTTGAGTATTCAGCACACCATGTGATAAGTAAGTATTTAATCGCGATGTTCTCTTCAAACGGTTTGTGTAGTAACTTCGAGTTCACGGCGACTGGAATGGAACACGGTTGTAGTAACTCGCCGTCTCTTGCACTTGGCCTATAACTCCTAGTTTCCTTTTGTAGGTTTTATTTATTTGAATCACATTATACAATCAAATTAACTAGAAGTTTGCCGCGTCAAGACGTCACGTATTATAACGCAAAATAATTAAAATATAAAAATAATAAGTGATAAATCTGCCTTGGGGAATCAACATCTAATGTAAATTTTTCACGTGGAATGAAAACGCGTCGAATATTTATCCGGCTCTATCAAAAAATAGAAAACGGAGAGAGGAAAGCCCAGGCGCACTTATTCCGACCAAATAATGGAAAATATTAGTGGAGGGGCACCGTATATCGGACAACTTTTCTAATAGTTGACATACATTTTTAATTTTATTGAACTAGGCACTATCGCAGATCTTATGGCGGTTTCGCAATATTACTGTCGAAACAGTGAGGAGACGCAGCAAATCTCGGCTAAAATAATATGCATTAAAACTTGTGTTTTTATTAAGGTTAGCACGGGCTATGTAATATTTGCTAATTCTCAAAACTAAAGTGTTGATTTTGCTGAAAAATACGCATAATGTTTCTAAAAGGCTTCAATGTTTCTGTTATTATCAACGTTAAATATTATTAAAGGATACTTAATTTTGTTCGTTAAAAATGTACCTATGCCAAAACGTACCGAATTCATCAAATACTTATAAATATACCTAATTTAGATGATAATTACAAAGAAAAAAACTAAATGATTGTATAATTTGAATGTAAGTATACAAATAATCGCTCAATACCAGATAAATATAAATAATTTTGGACCTTTAAATCGGATATATGATTTTAGGCAACCATTTTGAAAACCACAATTTCTGTCATTTTTTGTTATACAAAAAGTAACTCAAAATTCCTAAAAGTAATGTGAAAATGGCTAATGACATCTCATAGTATCTCTTACTATCTCATAGTACTTAATATGAACAATAAATGATAAAAACGTAAGATTTGGAACCCATAACAATTTTTATTTTATTTTAAACAAAAATATTAAATAGTGCCGCTAATGTCATGCATGTCGTATCATGAAATAAAATAGAGAAGAATGGCGATTATCCTAATCGACAAGAGCCTGCCTCTTAAATATGTGATGAGGATGAATCCTGAAACAGATTTGTGACGTCAGAAACGCCATTTGGTGTCGTTGTAACCAAATTTCAATTTCTGGAATTATTTTTTTAACTATCTTATGAACATTTTGACAAAGTTGCGCTTTGAGGAATTAATTACATTATATACTGAGAGAGGCGAGACCTCCGGCAAGTAGACGGTCCATTTGTACCATTGAACCATTTGCATGTATCTGTGTTTATTCGACAATAACTTTAGAACTCCCGATCCTCTCTTCATAGAATTTGACAGGAAAGTAGGATGGTCTTTTCAAAGAGTTTTTAAGAGGGTTGAAATTTTTTTAAGTGATATAAATTTTCGGGTCATACTTATGAAATATCTGTCAAAAGTTCAAGGGTACCCTTATATTTTTGTTATAAGTCAAAACGTGTAAAGTTCAGCTCAGCGGCTAGCGCGTTTACTGAGTTTAGGTGTAGGTGTAAATAAAATCAGACAGGTATACGATTTGTACGGCTAGACAGTAAAAAAAAAAATCGATAGATTTTAGATTGAACGGACGATGAAAATCTCTATCTGTGTCATAGTCACCTATTGCGTGAATAAAAATATTTTTAAGCCATCATAAGCATGTGGCGTGGCATACTGAAGCGTAGATTGCAATGCCGCTACTGACTTTTATGATTCTTGTATGAGAATTTTTAACCGTGGAAATTCAGCTCTGTAAAAAAATGGGAATATATTGTATGTGTGTGTATGTTTGTTTGTTCGAAGATGCTATACGAACGCCTGATCTGATTTTTATGAAAATTTATAAGAAGGTAGCTGGTCTAAATATAATTTTTAAATTCGTATATGAAATATATGGGTCTGAGGATTGTTGAGAGTTGCGATATATTCGTATAATGGTTATATATTTGGGTTGAAGTTGAAGCTTTTCAAAGTGTCAATGAAATCGAGAGCGATAATATGTGAAAGTTACTTGAACGTTTTGAAATGATTATTTTAAAATTTTAGACCTCATGTTTTATTCTCATGTTACAAAATGTTTAAAATTCAGTATAGCGCGATGTATCCACAACTAGCTATTATATCCATGGTATGGTCTATTCAGGACCACATATTACAGTACGTATATGACCACGGTCCATGTCACCTATCGGTTGAAACGTCGACGTCGGTGTTGTCAGAATTAACATAGTAAAACCTGAAAAGTAGGTCGTCTGGAGGGCCGTAGTAGATTCAAAAGTCTACTCTAATCTGGATACGCAGGGTAGAAAAAATCTTCAAGTTCTAACTAGGTCTATCCAAATAATCATATCAGTATTATTATCTGTATATCTCCGCACGGAAATCTATCAGACTCGGGGCATGCAGTTTTGTGTTATCTCTGTGACCTGTGCCTATTTCTCACTATATAAGCCTTATCTCTATGCATCATACATAAGCTTCTTCCTTCATGAGTTTGTGAGATCACAGCACTCCCAGATTGCTTTGGACAATTAAATGGGAATCAATTTAGGTGTTCTGCGGCACACGTATTGTTGCGGATGCAATTTGGCCTGGCGACAAAAACTCGTCTCCTCGCGAACGCCCTAACAAACGACCGAGTGCCGCTAATGATTCTGTTCTATATTATATGTATATCTACTCTGTGCTATACGTAGATGTCTACTCTGCTAGCTACTGTGGTATATGTTTGGGCTAGGCTTTCATTTTAACGTGTGTTTATCTGGCCCTATCTGACATTATATAGCCTAAAAGAGGTTACTTTTGTTTAGAACAAAAATCGCTTCTGTAATAGATAAGCTCAATGCGCCGAGGTGCATTTTTGTGAATTTCAAACTTTATGCTAATATAATAACGTCCTACACTAGATGGTAGGAGAGTAAAACTAAATTGTTTTGATTCTTTAATTGCTTCAAACCAAAGTACAGTAATGCTTACAAGCACCGCTTGGAGTCATGATATTTGCACAGACTTACCTGGCAAATTTTCAGAATGTTTCAATTCTCATTGCTACCGTTGCATCGTCATAAGAGTTTTAAGTTACAGCACCCCTCAAACATAGTTTATCCTTCTTGGAGCCAGGATATAATATTTTTTTATTCCCCACCAGGATTTCCACCACAGGCCTACCACCTGGCAAAAATTCAAAACGTTAACCCATCTTATTGCCACTGAGTATGTGCATACGTACATTATAATCAGTAAGTGTATAAAGTATAATTTTAACTTGAAGTTGACATTTATTTTGCCCATTCCGAAAGGTTTTCATGGATTTTTTATATCCTACCATAATAGTTTTATGGCTAAGCTATGCTGGCAGTGTCCAGGTCCAGAACCCTTCCGCACAAAAACTTGCCTGCCGTGATCAGCACGCGCTCTCGTTGTGCTCATTTACTCCATAATACGAATTGTTGTAACTGCTTATTTGTTGATTATCTACACAAAAGTTTTATACGATGTTGCAAGTTTGACATCTTACATTTTGTAAGATATGTTTCGCAGGTTAGGAAGAATGCGTTATCATGTTATCCATTTTCTTCATTTATAAGATACTGCTCAATTGCCCATTTGAAAGGTCAATTTAGAAGTAAACCCCTTTTTAATAATGTTGTAGTTCTTTTTAAAAGATAACCTTTAGAAGATATATTAGAAACCTTCAAATATAACTGTTTGAATCTGACTTTTATCCATGTACTCCCAAAAAACCTTTCTAAAGCTTTTAATTACCAACTGGGTTGCTTTAAAACTAAGCAGAATTAATATATTAGCACATTTATACATTCGGTCCTCTGTTCAAAAAGTTGTCGGCAGGCGGCGGCAGTCTGGCAGTGGTAGGGTAGCACGCGCCCGCTGTTCTAATATCCAATATAGTATGTACTTTGGTGTTTTTGCGCCTTCGTCGACGTCGTCCGTCGCTATAGCCCCGATTGTGCGGCACGGCGTATGGGACGTGACGTGGCCGCTTGACCCTTTTATGACTGAGGGATTTTTCGATCCCAAACTATAGTTTTGATTAGGGATGCTGTTAGCCCGACATGACCCTTTATGAAAGACATACCACGGAATAGCTTCTGTTTCTACAACAAGGTTTTTTTTTTGTAATTTTACACCAACTGCACAGTTTGAGTAGGTATACTCTGGTATTTCATCTCTACATGCTATTTGACCGTGTTTTTTTTTTATAATATGCTACATTAAGCACTACGCCAAAATATTGATCGCTGATCAAAGTGGAATACTTTATATTATCAGTTCCGAAATGAGCCAGAATTAGGTGCTAAGCCTCAGCTTCTCTGTTATGAAATGGCTGTATTCCAATCAGTTTCCTTACTATGAAAACCTGTATTTTACAGACGTCAGGAAAATGTCTTTGTAATGATAAGCTGATGTCCAAAAAAGTTTTAGTGGTGATATCTTTATAGTGGATGTCGTAAAGTTGGCTGTATTTCAGAGCAACATTGTACAACAATAGAATGCACAATTACTCAGCGCAGCCCTAACAATCTAGCATAAAGTGTTGTCACAACCCTGCGGGTGGCGGGCGCGGAGCGCGGTGGCTCGAGACCCGCCCCTGCTCTCCGAAGCTTGTTTTTGTGGTCGCGTCTGCAGCCCCGAGTCGCCGGCACTTTCTTCCCGCCTCTCCCCCCCACACCCGCCCGCCGATGACAAATGGTCCCCGGGCTGCGGACACCCTGCTCTCTTGTCCGCTAATGCCCAGATAATTCATGCCGCTCCCGATGCACAGACAAACACTGATGACCGCGACAATACCCCATCGATCGACAACGCGCGTTAATGAGTGCACTGAGCCTTATTTCACTTTCCGCTTCACGGAGCGTCTCGACAGACAGCAAGACAGGTTTATCGCGTCGTTACATATAAATTGATGACTCGAATATTTATTTTCTTATCTCCGGAGAGTTTATATCCGTAAAGTGATCGAGATCTGTTGCTCAATCGATCTGATATGCGAGGTTAGTAAATAATTGAAAGTAATGTGAAAATGCGTTGGTAAGAAGCTACGATGATCTCTCGATCTCTAGGGTTAATAACCAAAGTAGTGTTACCTACACTTCAAAAATGAAAATGAAACAAGACATGAGTAAAGAATGTCAGCGGCGTTGGCGGCGGTCGACCTCTCCTCCGCCGCCGCCGTCGTCGTCGGTCACACGCCATTGACTCCGCTGAATAGTGAACCGCTCCGCAACCGTCACACTATCTCCCGCCATCCGATCTTGGATAAATCTTGATAGGTACGCCCTGAGCGTGCTGCCGGTAACCTTCATTATATCCGATGGCGGCGGTTAAACACCGCATTATACTTGTAACCAAGCGAAGCGGAAATGTCTCACCGAATTGTGCCTAATTTAAAGCTCCTAGGAACGATCTTTTAGTCGTTTCGACGTGTCATCATTAATAAAATGGAACCATCACGAAATGTCGTCCGCTCGTGCTCATTTGCTGGCGACGGAGAACACATGTTGTGTTTTTTGCTGCCAACAGTGACATCTAAGACATTGATTGTTCCACGCGTTGAACAGCTGTGCTGAAATATCAGCTTCGATCGTTCGCTTCGTTTCCACCTCGCTACGTTTAGGGGCCGATATTATTATAATTTAGAAATCCATGCAACACCCACCTTCAATATCTATTATCTGATTGCACACTCAAGTCTTGTGATGTGATTTAGTGCAATTATCTAAGTTGGCGCAACCAGACTTGATTTATACATCTTTGACTGTGCCCGTACTCGTAATTATCATTTGTGAAGATGATTTATCACAATTACAGCATCTTTGCAATATTAACGTGAATTCTTCTCAACGAACTTGACCTTTACATTGAGTGTTAAATAATTAGGAATTCCCAGAATATGTTCTTATGTAAAAATTGCAGTTGGAAATTGTAAAGATTTCGATTATATAGCTAATGTGATATTTTTTCTCTTGAAGTTTGTTTAGTTACTACTCGGCGTGGTTTCAGTAGGAAGATAGAAAATTGAGTATTCGTATCTTTGTCCGACGATAACTTCTAGGGATTGTTGAGATATAAAACATATTGTTGTCTTAGGTTTCGTGTTTATTACACATAGTAATTAAACAACTTTAAACGGTTTAAATAGCTTATGCTAAGTGTTTGAAACGTCGGGACAAAAATAATGATAAATATACGCGATTTAAACCGTTTAAAATGTTTAATTACTACATAAAACTTATGTGAAAAAAAATAGGTCAAGTAATATATGAACAAAGTTCATTTATAATCTTTTAACTATTTTCTATTTCATTTGAGTCTCTAAAGTTTTGTTGTTACAACCTAAAATTATATTTCATTTAGCATTGCGCGAGGATTTAGCCCGTTATTCAGTGCCCGGAGCATAGCTAGATAGTGTACATGATATGCAGTATTTTTTTTGGCGTTCATAGATTATGGCTTACTGATATTAAATTACTTGAAGTATAATATCACAAGTTTACTCGTATTAAAGCTCGCTAGTTGTCGCCATTAACCAATCGCATTAGCCTTCCTACGCGGTTGCGTGGCGATCACAATTTTCATCTGCTCACGATAGCGTCCGAACGAGAGCGAGAATGCTTTTGTTTGGGTATAATTATATGGACCTAGTTCTTGCACGCTATACTCAGATGAACGCCAGAAATTGTTCACAGATAGCAATCGTGATTTTTGTGTGTCATCTTGGTGATTTCTAAACATTTTGTTAATGCGGCAGCACAGAATAAATAGGTAACGTTAGGTGTCAGAGACATTATTTACTTTAATATTTATATTATTCACCAGTTATAAGCAATTTGGGATATTAACAATGATAACAAAAATAAATAAATTATTCAACTATATCTACTTATGACCCAAAAATGTTACACTTAAAAATTGTGAGCTCTGTTTTCTAGCAGGAGGCAATCATAAGTAGAAAACATAGCTCAGGTCACTGTTATGTTATGTAGGAAATAAATTGAAAAAATAAACAACTGTTACTTGATTTCTCTGTAAGTGTGAAAAACTGTAAAGGGCAATTTACAGTTTTTTTATTGCATAAAGATAGAGTTTGTACTTTATCACAAGTGTCATATCATCAAAGATGCAGTGTAAATTTTTATATTGATGAATTGTTGATGATTGATGGCGTGGAGCTTACTATCAGTCGGACAACTTGCTCGTCTCCTAATTTCATAACATATAGGTAGTTATATATATTTTTTACTGATAGGCTAGCTTTTGACCACTGTCTTATCAGACGGTGACGGATGATACGGTCGAAGATGTTGTTTAGTCTAACCTAGTGGCAGGAGCCAGTAACACTAGGTTAGATATTATAGCCACTAGGTAGGAACCTAGTGTTAATGCCACTAGCGGTCACTCATCCGAGTGATGACCGCCGCGCACGTCTTATATATGCCAACTCAGCTAAGAGCGCTCAGTTAAGAATCCTTATTTTATTATTCTTTCATTTAAGAGCTTATTTGGCCAGCGCATATGCCGCACCATGTAGCATCAACCACTACAATACTTATGTATAACACCTAAAGCTCATGCCTTCGACAGGATTATAATTATGGTACGTGGCAGTCCATAGACATTGGACCATCATTCCCTCAAAACAGATTGTGCCGTAGCATGTTTTCTAGAAAAGCTATAGTACTCAAAGATCTAGGAATATGTGTGAAGCAATGATGTTAAGAAAACAAGAAACTTATTTAAAATTACTTCATTGCGCGCACTCAAAATATAAGATGGTCTAATAAAGTAAATCCGAGTGTTGGTACGTATAGTGTTGTTCAATTCAAGTGACGAGTATGAGATCATCATAGTTAAGCCGCGCTGCGCCGCCTTACATGGTCGCACGCGTATGATCTATCGACTAATACATAGTTGAATCAGCTGATTGTGCAGACAATGACTGGGCCCGCTTCCGCCTAAATATGGTAACATCGTTCAGCATAGTTCTTAAAAGTTTTTGCAACAACCGACCCGGTGAGTCTCACTTGCACCTTGTAATTTTTTTCTCATCAAACCCATTCATTAACATCAATTAAGATGTTAGATTATTACATATTTGTAGCTAAGTATATAAAACATGAACAGTGTTCTTGTTAATTTAACACATAATAAAATGTGTTCACATTCATGAGATACTAAAGTTTTTGTTGGGGGAAGAATATTCTCATCGGATAAAAGTAATAATAACTGGTAAATATATGAGCGATTCAGTCTTGCTAATTATCCAGACCATCATTAACTTGAGATATTATTAACTGTATAAAATGGTTGTCAAGTAAATAAGTAATTAGCATATTCGTTAGTACCCTTGAGCGACGGTGGTGGCGGTGGGAGGCTGCGTCGGTGGCGGTTTGTCTGGGAGATTGTGTGTAATCGGCTTATCTTGCGGGGTGCGTTGTTAAATTGGAGCCGTTAGTCGCCACCGCGGTCCTGGCCTGGCCCGAGGGCGGAGTCCCCATCTTATTAATCGGCTGTCCGTAGCATCTGCCGCGCTATTTACAGCCTGACCCCTGTCGCCGAGGTAAAAGGAGTTTTGTTGCGCGACCACTTAGTTCTTGTGCAAACCACGTTTGTCTCTCGGTACTGTGGATGCCACGTCAGGAAAATAACAGCAGCTTACCGTAATTATTTGTGTTATGACATAAAAATATCCAATTATTTCAAAAATGGGATAAATATTGAAAAATGTTGTATCCTGCCTTAAATTGTAGTTCTGATGCGTTGCAGGAATCACCTATATGTACATCTTCTATAAACCCGTTAGGCAGCTTTGTAATAAAAGCTGCTTATTGAATTAATGAATGACAGTTTGCTCTCTGACAATTTTATGTGCTTGATGGATTTCATGGCGCTTTAAACTCAATATATTCAATAATTGGACTGGGTACTTATTTGCTATAGTATCTTCCAGATAAAGTAGGTAATGTTTGAATAATCTGTATTGAAATCTCGGAAGTTGAGTTTAGTTGGGTTATTTTTAAATTACCCAACGCCAATTGTGACGAAATGTAGGTATATGTTTAGGCAGAAGGCAGAAGTTACTTACCGCTTCACTACCAGTTGGGCCTCGTATACGTTCCGTAACAATAAAAAAAGTGGCAAAACCATTCTGCTTTCGGCTCAGTTAAAGATGTAATCATAACCACAGAAATTCAAAACAGGCTTATAAACATGCGAGAATAGCTGAAAGCAGATTATTTTGTTTAGTAATAGTACATCGATTTAATAAGATTTACGGTTCCGTTTCAGAATGTCCTATTAAAGTTTCGGGTTGCAATGCAACACATAAAATAACTGAATTATAAAACTGACAGTTAATTTGCAGCACGTTTCAAGCTTTAACCGATGGAAAGGCTAAATCGATGACTGTGAAATGCAAATAGTAGTATTTTATTTATTAAATATGTTCTGGGTAGTAAAACCGGAATTTACTCGACAATCTGAAACATGCCCTTAATATACTCGTAGTTTTTCTACCTACTAGTGCTTAGGTATTCCTTGCATATAACATTTTGTAATTAGGCAAAACGAAATTACAATGTCATCTTATTAGATCCTTCCTGGTTCCACCACAAAGCCTCTCGGCGAGCCCTTTCACTAATTTATTCGTCTGCCGTCCTCCTGTGGTCGCTTTGACGCTCCATTCGGCTACTATGTTCCATGCTAATAAGTAACTGGTAAACGTATTAGCATGAAACGGACTTACAGTATGTGGTTTTTCATTTTGCACAGTATGTGTAGATGAAGAAATCTAAAGCCATATTTTCTATCTAACTATCCCGTAAAGACACGGATACTGTCTTATGAAGAACATTTGCAATTGTTTCATGAAAACGGTTTTAGGGAACCCTACCCAAACGGCAAAACGTAGCTATATTAATAAGACTTGATGTCTGCCTTTCTGTCCGTTCTTATGTCACGGGTTTTAGCTTGTAAACGGAATGAGTATAAAACCTGAAATTTTGATATTTTGTTTAAATCCATAGGCGGCTTGGAGTAGATAAATAATTAAATTATTTTAAGGGGGTTCCAATACATGAGAAGTTTGGTGAGCATTTTTGTGATAAATTTAAAGTTTGATAGTTTTAGGCCGTTTGTGTAAATTTTAGACTATTGTTTGTTACGGAACCTATACCTAAAAGGAAAGTACACACATAAAAAGGGCCTAAGGATCATGAATATTTTGAACTATAAAAAATATTCAACTAATATTTACCTAATCTAATTATACAGACTGGTTTTTTAATTTAATTTCTACGAGTATGTTTAAGTTAACAACGAATCCCTATATTATGTATAAGTAAAGAAAACATTTAATTTTATTAGAAGAAATTTAACTTAGTTAATGTCATCAATCAAATGGCAGAATAACGAAAAAAATAGAACTTTTGCTATGTTTATTGTAAAATTATGTTAATTAATAATCTGTGTTTCTGCCGTTTACACTAATCATACAAGCACAGCGATTTGGCATGCTTAAAATCAGTTCATCAAAATCACTTTGAGGAATGGCCGCCCACGTTCTTTGTAACAAGTTAAAAAGCTGTTGTGGGGTATGAACGGCATCCATACTTAGCAGAGCTCTTCTTTGTAGCACATCCCATGCATGTTCAATGGGGTTGAGATCTGGCGATTGAGCAGGCCACTAGATGCGAGCATCGGCAATACTGAAAGTTACGACTCTAGCCGTGTGTAGACGTGCATTATCGTGCATTCACACGAAACGATTCACCCAAACGGCCTCGCAAAGGGATGATCACTTCTGAAACAATACTCTCCGCATAAATCTGTGCATTGAGCTTGCTCCTGATCCTAATGAGATCTGTTCTTCCACCGATCCAAATACCGGCCCAAACCATTATTGTTCCCCTTCCATATGGGTGAACTTCTTGACAGAATTTTAAACGTTTTTGACGTCCAGAGCTCCTCCAAACTTGAGTACGTCTTGTATTAGGCCGCATAGAGAAACGAGACTCGTCAGAAAAGCACACGCACCGCTGGTCTTCTTGCGACTATACTCGAAAACGGACTTGATACCTAGGCACTTTGATGTGTGTGTGTAGTTAGGAATATCAAATTTCGGTATAATAAGCACAATTGCCCTTGGGGTACCATCAAATTTCGGTGTAATAAGCACAATTGCCCTTGGGGTGCCGGGCTAGAATTTCATCCCCCCCCACACCCCCTCCCCCCATCTCTACCAGTGGGTGTCGTAAGAGGCGACTAAGGATAACACCAGAAAGCGGGCAGTAGCCCTTTTTGAGGAACTGTTATCTCACACCCTGAATTTCTTACGATGTACTTGAAAATAATCAAAGCAAACATTTTATCGGTAATATAATTTTGTGAGATTACAATTAATTAGTTCCATCTTGTACAACATCGGAGCCCGGTGATTACCGACCGACTGACAGTCTCCACACCACACTCCGGCGCGGCACAAGCATTGAATTGTTAATTCCAAGTTAAGGTCAAATGTACATAATTGATTGTAATCGTAACTTTGTAACATGTACTAACAAATTACCTACATGTGCCTACAAAAACAGTTATGTAATTAGATTTGTTATATTTATGTTACTGCACTAATACGGCATAAGGAAGCAAAAATCATGGTTATCTATCAACGGCGGCTCTTAATGAATACATGTAATTAAAACGTATCTAATTTTATAATTAGTAAACAAGTTATAAAGCTGAAGTATAATTTTTAATCGACATGTTTTTCTATAGTAATTTTAATTAAACTTCGAGTTGTAATGGTAATACAAAGCTTGTATAGCTCCAACCTATTACAAGATAACAGAAAGCAGTGATGGCTCAGTGGTATTGGCTATGGACTGCCGCGCAGCAGGTCCATGGTTTGAATCCCGCCGCGGGCTTGAGCTTCACCACATGGAAATGCATTTTGCGAATTCCCGCTAGGCTAGCGACCACCCCCATGTAGAAAATCTGTCGCCAAGCTAACGGTGTTCCGGCAGCAGTCCTTGAGAGCCAGTGACATTACAACTATGTCTCAAGGTAACGGGCGCAGTGCAATTCGTGACTTGTGACGAAGTGCATCTGCTATAGGCAGAGGTCTCAAATCAGGTGGGCTTCGACCTTGTTCCGCCACAACAACAAAAAAAAAAGCATTTTTAGGGATTTTTTTAAAGTACACTTAAATGGTTTAACTTAAAGCATAATTCTTTATTTGAGTTTTCACCAATGACATTATTAAGATGTTTCAAATTTCCCACAGCAAGCCAACGTATTCTGGGATAAGTGGCAGTGAAGTGAAAACCATACAAATTCCATACAGTATATGCCAATTTTCGTTCCAGTTACCGCGATAACGATACAGTTGTTCAAGATTTGATCTATAAATTCTCGTCGTGTTCCGTAATACCAAAAATTATGATTTTATCCTTAATATTTTTAACATAAATTGTTGTTATTCTTTAACTAAACTACACTCGAGAGCAATGAATCCGGGTCACTTAAAGAATGTTAAAAATCTCGGAAACTAAAAATTATAGGTTAATGCAATAAATTGTATTTAATAGACAATGTAATACTCCTTAAATGAAAGTAAAAAAAATATGAGTCACCATACATTTTATTAACACAAAATTACATAAAGAAAAAAACTGCTGATCTCTCCTTAAAACAAAAATAGGAAACATGAAGTTTTTGAACTTTATTACGATTTTCTTGAATTTTAATACTTCGTATTGCCTCCTCGTGCTTCCATTACTGCGTTTACGCGGTTTGGCATGCTGTACACCAAGTTCCTTATACGATTTTGGGGAATATTCTCCCATTCCTCTGTGAGAGCAATTTTGAGCTCACGAAGCGTGATTGGGGGAGGGTTTCGTTGTTTTACGCATCTGCCTAGCTCGTCCCAAGCATGCTCGATCGGGTTGATATCCGGGCTGCGCGCTGGCCACTCCATACGAGTAATGTTCATCTCTTGAAGGTAGTCATTCACAATCCTACCTGTATGAGGTCGGGCATTGTCATGCATAAATATAGCATCCTCACCTAAATTGACCATAAATGGACCAACGTGATCATTGAGGATTTCTTCCACATATCTTACGCTAGTTAAAGAGCCGTTTTCTATGATCACCAGCTCTGTGCGACTTTCAGAAGAAATTCCGGCCCACACAAGTACAGACCCACCACCGTAGGCTACTTTTTCTTCGATGCATGCTTGCTTGAATCTTTCCCCTGGTCTTCGATACACTCTGTGTCTTCCATCGTGCTTGTAGAGCATAAATTTTGATTCGTCGGAGAACATAACTTTGACCAATCTTCAATACTCCAATTTACGTGGCTCTGGGCATATCTTAGTCTCGAAATTCGATGCCCACGCTCCAGTTTAGGACCGTTTGCAGGTCTAAGGGGTTTTAAGTTAGATTCAGCAAGCCGACGTCTTACTGTCCATGCACTTGGGTTACTTCCTCCGAGGCGTCGAAACTGATTGGTGAGTTCAGTTCCTGTGAGAAAGGGATTTCGAAGCATGGTGTTCACCAAGTATCGGTCTTCTCGTGCTGTGGTACACCTGGTTCTGCCCGTTCCTGGTCTGCGTAGGTTAGAACCAGTTTCTTCGTAACGTCGGAGAACTCTTTGTACTGTTGACAGCGACACACCGACAGTCCTGGCTGTATCGCGCTGACTCCGGCCGGTTTCCAGCATTGTAAGTATTCTGGTGCATTCTTCAGGCGTAAGCGACATAATTTCAGCTTAAATAATGAATATAGAGCACTATCAACATGGTTTATGTACCCACATAAATGACAGATTACAAACAAAAGCAAAACCAAATGCTGTAATTTCGTAGTTCCATCTCGAATCATCGAAAGTGGCCCTTTTTCAAATTTGATTTTTTTATGATATAACTTTACAATAACTAAGAAGTTTTAATACCTTCATTTAAGGAGTATTACATTGTCTATTAAATACAATTTATTGCATTAACCTAGCATTTTTAGTTTCCGAGATTTTTAGGATTCTTTAAGTGACCCGGATTCATTGCTCTCGAGTGTATATAGTTTTTGTTCCTGCGAAAGTAGTACTTTAAATATTTTTATTTTTAGTATGCAACAAATAAGATGTAAATATTAAAACGTTCATTCCTTTATTAAAACGCATACCTCGGGGTGCAAGAATTTCTGTTGCCCAATCTTTATCATGTTCCATTAAAAACGTCTTGGCTACTAATACTACGCAAGCCTGGGAGCATCTTCTAGCATTCCCGTACCACGTATTTCACGTGAATTTTGATCCGTCTAACAAAAAATCACTTACTACTAGAGTAAAGGAAAACTGCGTGAAATACAGGGCACTGGAAGAGCAATCTTTTGGCACAACTATAATCATTCCGCCTTTGCGACGGAATACAAAAACAAATAATTTCGATTCAGCTACTATTAAAATAGTAGAAAACAAAATTACTGATGGTGATATTAAAAACGCGGCACGCATCTTGTTTTCGAGTGATACAATCGCTCCTTTTACATCTGATACGTTGAATTCCCTAATTGAAAAGCATCCGCCTGCAACTGCAGGTCTCCACCTTCCCGAATCTCCTATACAAGACATTGTTGAGGTGACCCCACAGGATGTTTCTGCAGCCGTGGCATCTTTTTTAAGTGGCTCAGCCGGTGGCCTTGATGGCCTCACGCCTCAGCACTTAAAAGATATTTTATCTTTTAGTTCTGGTGAGGTAGGCGAGACACTTTTAAGGGATGTGACGGCTTTGGTTAATTTGATGTTGTCGGGTCAGGTCAACAATGAAATTACCGAAATTCTGTACGGTGCGAATTTATGTGCCCTAAATAAAAAAGATGGTGGTATTAGGCCTATAGCAGTAGGCACCACTTATCGACGCCTCACAGCCAAATGCGGTTGTAGGAAAAAGGTTGTTTTTTTAAGTAATCTTTTTCAACCACTGCAACTCGGTTTTGGTTCACAGGGTGGCTGTGAGGCTGCTGTACATTCACTTCGCACATTTCTTGATCAAAATTGTGGAGATGTGCTTTTGAAGGTGGATGTTAAAAATGCATTCAACTCTTTAGATAGAGGCACTCTTTTGACTGAAGTGAAAGATAAAATTCCGGAATTATACCCTTTTCTTTGGCAATGCTACGGCAAACCGTCAAAATTAACATACCAAAATAACGTTATTTTATCTTCCGTAGGATGTCAACAGGGTGATCCTCTGGGACCAGCCATTTTTAGCCTTGCGATCCACTCAATAATTCAACGTCTCCAATCAAAACTTAACGTTTGGTATTTGGATGACGGAACCTTAGGAGGCGATGCGAACACGGTTTTGGATGACTTGCGAGTACTTATAGACGATTTTCGTGTTATTGGCCTTGAACTAAATTTTTCTAAATGTGAACTTTTTGTTTGTGATACTTGTCCGGATAAAGTTTCGATTATTGAAAAATTCAACTTACTTGCGCCTAATATAAAATTAGTAGAAAAAAGTTCGCTTCGTCTTTTGGGTTCACCGATTCTTAACGAATTGGCATGACTCTGGTTCCGTGGAAGTTAGGACGGCCCTTAGTGTGGGACGCTACGTGCGTGGACACTTTAGCGCCGTCACATCTTTCTGAAACCAACGTGAGGGCTGGCGCTGCGGCTACTTCGGCGGAGCAACTCAAGCGGCGCAAATATGCTAACCTCGGTATGGGTTACATATTTGAGCCGTTTGGTGTAGAGACGTTGGGTCCGTGGGGACCGGGAGCTCATCGTATTTTCCAAAACCTATCTGAGCGCTTGGTCGATGCGACGCGTGATCAAAATGCTGGCACATATTTGGCTCAACGAATAAGCATTGCAATTCAACGGGGCAATGCTGCCAGCATGCTGGGCACGCTGCCAACTGGGAGTGGGCTGGAGCATTTGGACTGCCTATGAGTCTGCTATGACTTATAGGTGTCTAAATGCTTTTATTATAGTAGCTGTAGTGTTGTATATAGTTCATAGTATTTTGTTTAATAAAGGCATAGATGTAAATATGTCGAAATTGGTCGTAAAAATATGCGGAAGATAATTCGCTCTCATTTCACTTCAGATAAGTATTTTGAGTATTTTATACGCCTGGGAACATAGATCAATTCTATCTGGTCAACAGCGGTTAAATGCGTAGTATGGATAAAATTGCACGAGTTAAAACATATTTTGGTATTACGTTTGTATGGGAAATTCGGTCTCCTCAGTCCTCTTAAGCTAAACTAGCATTGCTGGGTAATAAACAATATATGTATGTAGACTATGTATCTAAAAACTTTTAATTACCTGGATCTGCGAAGTCACAATAGTTTAGCAATGTTCCAGAATTTCAACATAAAATGTTTTTTTATTATAATTAAAGCATAATTTATGATTAAACGTGCTACGTGTCTAAATTGTAACTGTATACAATAGATTGGTTTATTATTAATTAGAAGGGCGGCCCGGCGGTGAGGTAAGCCCTGGGTTTTAGTACAGGACAGCAATGACCTGGCGCTGGCACCTACGCGGAATCTGCCGGAGCACTTTCTGTCCCACGCCCCGGCGTAGCGCTCAGCCCTACGCAAGGTTACCAACTTACCAAGTAATCACAAGGACTCAATAGAATGAGTACCTACACTAGTTGTTTTGTTTGAAATTAGTCATGATTTTAACTTGATGTTACAATTCTTGTAGATAAGTCTTATTTATCGACCTACATTTTTTTTCGACGTGACTATGTTGTCAAAGATGTTCCAGGTCTAGCATGGAACTGTCTCTGAACGACAGTTGAACGGACCATACCGTGTGTGTGGCGACATATTTTCGGCTTAAGGGTGGTAGAGTGAACTCTTCTGACTCTTTCACTTAAAATTAAAATAAACAATTTGAGTTTGAAATAGTGGTCGGTAGGCTGTTTTATTGATTTGGGTATGTAGTGACTTTACGCGGTCTTATAATCGGTCTGGGTTGAGCTTAGGTGGTGTTTGTTTCCATAAGAATTATACAGTAGATGAAAGTAGTCAATAGGTGTTATTGTGATGTTCATAAATAGTGTATACTTACTGATTGGACAGTTCTAAACACGTTATTTAAATACCCTTTTTCGTTCGTGTAAAATACACTCGAGAGCAATGAATCCGGGTCACTTAAAGAATGTTAAAAATCTCGGAAACTAAAAATGATAGGTTAATGCAATAAATTGTATTTAATAGACAATGTAATACTCCTTAAATGAAAGTAAAAAAAATATGAGTCACCATACATTTTATTAACACAAAATTACATAAAGAAAAAAACTGCTGATCTCTCCTTAAAACAAAAATAGGAAACATGAAATTTTTGAACTTTATTACGATTTTCTTGAATTTTAATACTTCGTATTGCCTCCTCGTGCTTCCATTACTGCGTTTACGCGGTTTGGCATGCTGTACACCAAGTTCCTTATACGATTTTGGGGAATATTCTCCCATTCCTCTGTGAGAGCAATTTTGAGCTCATGAAGCGTGATTGGGGGAGGGTTTCGTTGTTTTACGCATCTGCCTAGCTCGTCCCAAGCATGCTCGATCGGGTTGATATCCGGGCTGCGCGCTGGCCACTCCATACGAGTAATGTTCATCTCTTGAAGGTAGTCATTCACAATCCTACCTGTATGAGGTCGGGCATTGTCATGCATAAATATAGCATCCTCACCTAAATTGACCATAAATGGACCAACGTGATCATTGAGGATTTCTTCCACATATCTTACGCTAGTTAAAGAGCCGTTTTCTATGATCACCAGCTCTGTGCGACTTTCAGAAGAAATTCCGGCCCACACAAGTACAGACCCACCACCGTAGGCTACTTTATCTTCGATGCATGCTTGCTTGAATCTTTCCCCTGGTCTTCGATAAACTCTGTGTCTTCCATCGTGCTTGTAGAGCATAAATTTTGATTCGTCGGAGAACATAACTTTTGACCAATCTTCAATACTCCAATTTACGTGGCTCTGGGCATATCTTAGTCTCGAAATACGATGCCCACGCTCCAGTTTAGGGCCGTTTGCAGGTCTAAGGGGTTTTAAGTTAGATTCAGCAAGCCGACGTCTTACTGTCCATGCACTTGGGTTACTTCCTCCGAGGCGTCGAAACTGATTGGTGAGTTCAGTTCCTGTGAGAAAGCGATTTCGAAGCATGGTGTTCACCAAGTATCGGTCTTCTCGTGCTGTGGTACACCTGGTTCTGCCCGTTCCTGGTCTGCGTAGGTTAGAACCAGTTTCTTCGTAACGTCGGAGAACTCTTTGTACTGTTGACAGCGACACACCGACAGTCCTGGCTGTATCGCGCTGACTCCGGCCGGTTTCCAGCATTGTAAGTATTCTGGTGCATTCTTCAGGCGTAAGCGACATAATTTCAGCTTGAATAATGAATATAGAGCACTATCAACATGGTTTATGTACCCACATAAATGACAGATTACAAACAAAAGCAAAACCAAATGCTGTAATTTCGTAGTTCCATCTTCGAAAGTGGCCCTTTTTCAAATTTGATTTTTTTATGATATAACTTTACAATAACTAAGAAGTTTTAATACCTTCATTTAAGGAGTATTACATTGTCTATTAAATACAATTTATTGCATTAACCTAGCATTTTTAGTTTCCGAGATTTTTAGGATTCTTTAAGTGACCCGGATTCATTGCTGTCGAGTGTATTATTGAAAGAACCTTTCTATGTATCAAGCAAATGATATTTTTTTTGGCTGCAATATGTGGCGATGATTAATAGTTGCTTATCTGTTTTCGTTTTAGTATAGTATGTAGCTGTAGTTGTCGAATAAGCTGGCGGTGCTGTACAAATGTAAGCTTAATAATCGGAACTGTTTCATGTAATGAGGCAATAATTTTCGGCCCCATTTTGGTTTCGTTTCTTTGTATAACCGGATTAAAAGCTTTTGCACTTCTCCACCAAGAAAATGTGGTTTTAGTGTTCGCGAAGTACTACTATATAAAATATACTATATAAAATATTGTTTTTTAAATCTCATGGCTTGATCCTTTTTTGTGCTCAATAGTTCTTACAAACCACAGCCACTTTAATTCTGTCATATAGTTTTTGATCATGATTCTACGAGGGGTGATCCAAAAGTAATGATAATCAAAATAATACACGGTGGTTAATGTTACAAAAATAATTTATTTTTCTACATAGTCTCCTAATAAGGCAATACATTTAGTTAAACATTTTTCTAAACCTAGGATTCCCTTAGAAAAAAAATCTTTATCTTGACTCTCCCAAAATGCCTCAACAGCTGCCATCACTTCGCTATCATCTTCAAATTTCTGGCCTCGGAGATGTTCTTTGAGCCGAGGAAAGAGATAGAAGTCACTGGGAGCTAGATCTGGCGAATAGGGAGGGTGTTCGAGCAGTTCGAACCTTGTTTCTTGAATGGCAGCCATCGCAACTGCGGCTTTGTGAGCCGGTGCGTTGTCTTGGTGAAACAGCACCCCAGCTCGCAGTTTGCCGCGCCTTATTTCTTTAATGGCCTCCCGTAATCTTCTTATTTGGTCTGCGTAGTAAGAGCCCGTAATAGTAGCTCCCTTATCCAAGTATTCGACCATAATAATTCCTTCAGCGTCCCAAAAAACGGACGCCATAACCTTTCCCGCCGAAGTTGAGACTGAATTTTTTCGGCGTCGGTGAGGAGGCTCGTTTCCAAGACATCGACTGCTTTTTGGTTTCCGGGTCGAAATGGTGGACCCAGGTCTCATCCATGGTAACGAAACGTGACAAAAAATTTTCTTTATCGGCTTGGAACTTCTCGAGATTAACCTTTGAAATGTCAACTCGTTTTTTCTTTTGCTCGTCTGTTAACATTCTCGGTACCCAACGCGCAGAGACCTTCTTCATGTGCAATTCGTTGGTTAAAATTCTTTGAACGCTACCATAAGAGATCCCTGTCATCTCAGCTACGTGCCTGACGGTCACTCTTCGATCTGCCATCACGATATCCTCTATCTTTTTGGCATTCTCTTCAGTGGTGGACGTGGATGGGCGTCCTTCACGATGTTCATCTTCCGTGGATGTTCTACCCAGCTTAAACTCCTTGGCCCAGCGTGCAACCGTGGAATATGGAGGGGCAGAGTGCCCCAATGTTTCCACCAAGTCGTTGTGTATGTCTTTGGTAGAAATTTTTTTCAGAGAGAGATATTTAATGTCAGCTCTGATTTCGTTTTTCTCCATTTTGATGTTATCACTCCGGTTGTCAGTATTCAAATGAATGTATCTCCCTGGAATCATGGTGTATTTATACGATTTTTTCTCGCGCACCTTGTGGATTTTTGAGCAAGCAAAAAAAATTTTTTTTTGATTTTAATACGGTCTAGAAATACCTGATTATCATTACTTTTGGATCACCCCTCGTATATACAATATTTCTTCGAAGGGGCTCTAAGTTTTAAAACGATTGATCTAGAAAAAACTCAGAGAACGATCCTTTGAAGACGGGTAAACTTAGGAGGTACTTACTCTTATGGCTCCTTTACAAAGACCTCACCGTACGACAGCTATTCGTTTTAACTCACACTTAATCATAAAACTTAAAACCCATAAATCAAAAACGTACCGTATTTATAAACGCAACAGTTACGTACCGAATTACTTATTTTCCGTAATACACGACTTGCTTGCAAAATTCCGATATACCTACTATTTCCTCTTATGTCATAAAATAATTAAAATTTGAAATTTTGTTCATAATAAACAAGGGTTTGACCATGAGCATGAGCTACCCCGATAGACGAGGGTCCATAACTGATAGCTATTTGGATGGTCGAAAAATAATCTACGTAATTATACCCAGCGTCAGGCATTCCTGTGCTTTCTTATTGACTTATTATGACGGCACAGTCATCCGAAGCTGATCTTGGCTTTTAAGACGAGAAAACGCCACATCTCCCTGTGCAAAATATCACACAAAAAGGCTTGTATTTCTTGAAAATAAAACAGGTCGCATAATTTTCTGTAGAAACGATATAATTAAGCCATAATGTTGTAAGTCCATTAATTGCTACTTAACCCCATCTTCAATGCGTAAATGCAGGCTATTAAACAGAAGCAAGTTCGGATACCGCGAAAAGTGTTCGTTCTAAAATATACTTTTATGTGCATTTGTATTGGGTTTCGATACTGCATGGTTCAGCAGAGCATAATGTTGCTCCCAGGTACCCTGCATTAAATGTTCTAATTATGCCTTGTCTGGCCTATCGTTTATGCGACCTTTAATTTACTGATACACAGTAGCAACAGCTATTTACTGACGTGTTTTTCAATAGACCGGTTTACTGTTCACTCTTAAATTATGTCAAAGCAACACGCTCCTGTCCTAGCCATTAACTCGGTAGCGCTCCAATAGGATTCAATATGGCTTTTTATACGTTATGCCACTTTTTTCTCAAGTGCGCTGATTAGAATAATTAGAAGCTTCGTAATAAATTATTATGAGGGTGTTATCCTTAGGTGCCTTTTCTTTTTCCAAGTGGTTCATAATACTTTTTGCGCAACCCTTCATTCTTTAATGGTATGGTAAACAAGTTTATTTAACATTTTATATCTAATTGCTGCTATTTTAGAACACCCTCCGACTGAGCACGTGATACGAAGTTGCCTACCTTTTGAAAGGTCTAAGATAGGTAAGCGTCTCAACACTCTCCATCCAACCACAAAGTAATGTGCCCTCTATCGTACCCTGCATACGTACAGTTCCGGTACAACAATTAAAGCTAAAGTTAATAACGTCGCCATACCCCACGTTACACCGCTAGCGAGAACTTTTACAACATGAACAAACCATTTACTGATCCAGTAGTGTTATGTATGTCAATAACAATGTAGAGAGCACTATGGGAAAATGTCACAAGTAAATTATACGTTTGTTGTAAAAATTTAATTTGTGCAATTCTTCTCGCTAGAGCCCGATGCATAACGGATTATCGTCGAATATTTCGTCGAGAATTTCACTCAGCATTTAGAAAATATTTGACTGAAACGCAAAAACAGAAATACAGGATTTAAGTTTCCTTGCGTTCTCTAAATTGCTTCAAATCTAGAGTAATATGGATTGACGGAGGAGTGCTGTACTCCTTATGAAGAGAAAGCGATCGAAGGCGAAGTTATATTTATTGTCCCTGTTTAATCGGCAGAGGAATGTCTGGTTGAAACGAGTTGCCAGTTGGTAAAAACTCGGCTGATGTCGAAGTGGGAATGTATCGGTCCTCGCGGCGACTCATGGAGGAATTTCATCCGGAATCTTTAATTAAAACTTTATCTATTCTCCCTCCCGCTTCGCGGAAAACGCAGTAACGATTTGTTCTGAATGTGACCTCTAACATAGTAAATAAATTCAGCTCAAAACTACTTCAATTTAAGAGCTGTATTGTAAAGAGTCGGATGAAAGAAGAGACAAGAGGTATGTATATGAAAACTGCGAGTGCTTTGATGCCTCACATCTCCCAAAACAGAACAGAGTGGAAGAAGAATACATATTGTGTGGACTTTGTATTGATACGAATAGGAAGCAGAGCTGTTTAGTTTATTTACACCAAACCCAATCCATGGAAATTCATAAAGTGGTATTTCTGTTTTTATTTAAGAGTACCGCTATATGTCCAACATTGGTTAAGAATATTCACAAGCTTATTCCCATCAGTGCCTCATTGATGTGAAAATGCAAATTGTCTTATTACGACATTCCTCGAGGACATGTTAAAGTGTATTAAACCATTCTTGTGTTGTTTACAACTATGATAGGCTTTTAACGGTTAAAACATAAGACCAACTTTGAGAACTGTAAATGTGGCAAGCGTAAAAAGTGGTTAAATTATCATATACTTTTATTATCACTTTTTCATTTTTTTTGCTTGCTTAAAATATCACTTATAAAGGTGAATTAACTTCGTGAATATTCAATGGGAACACAATGATAGAACGGAGTATAATTTCTGCAACTTCTGCTTGCCGTGGGAGTTATGATTTATACGCCCGACTTCCAGAACGTACGCTTGGTGATTATGTATTTTGATATTGATTAGTTTCCTCGATTAATCTCTCGGTTACTTCATTTGGGTAGATTATATTTTTTGTTATTTAGATATTCTATAATTGTATATAATTGTACTATATACATAGCTAATTCGTCCACGTAGTTAAAACTGCCAGCTGCAATAAATTTTTATAGCACTACTTATACTGGCGCTACAAGGGATTACAAATACCGTTGGATATGTTGGAATATTTCATCCAGAATAAATGTTCGATAAATATTTATAAGTAAACCTGTATTGATCGTCGGTGGTTGTTTCGCTAGTTATTCAGGAACAACAGGGCAGCAGGCTTAATCATAACAGTCGGTCAATTTTGTCACCGTGATGATGAGCCATCGACCGACCGTAGCTCGCTGTCGTCAGCCGTCCACAAACTCCGAAATGCTAAAAATGGCATAAATAATTTATACGTGGCCTGCTCGGTCTCCGTTTTTGTCGCGTCCGACCTGTCCGCTGATGCATTTATAATATAAGGGTGCTTTTTGCATCGTCCCTCGTCGACGGTGGAATGCGACGGCAAAATTGATCATGTTTGATACGTGAGCTGCAGAGTAATGGTGCTGCGGGCTGCGGTCAGACCGGGCCGAGCCGGCGGCGGGCGGCGGGTGCTCCTTAACTGCTGCGGTTCTGCTTAATGTCTGTGTGCATTGCAAGTGATGTTTGTAATGGTGCACACAATTGTCTGTAACGTTCGAGCGTGCAAGGGGCATTAGCTATGCTCAATTTTATATAATGTATTCTCGAACTTTGAGTGTTCAAGCAAGTTACAACAACAAATACACATAAACGCAGGCGGTTACGTTTCACTTCATGTTATAATATATTAATATGTAATCAAAATTATTATTCTACGTAGTGCCTAGCTAACTTGAAAATCGTTTAAATTTTATTCAACTTATACGTTGAATTTTTTTCGTAATTCTTATAAGGGCCATGGGGTACAGAATACTACATAATAAATATACTAGGTATAATAATTATTACGAGTATTTTCACCTTTCTGTTATTTTATGTAAAATTAGTTGCTGCAACTTTTGCTGTAAAGTTTTTTTAAATTTACTTGATAATATATCACTAATAAGATCTTATCTACCTATATCTAAAACATACATTCATTTTTAGTGTTTCGTTTCCAAAGCTTGTATTCCAGATAAATTAAATAAATGTATTTGATATTATACTAGAAATTATATTAAATTATTGTTAAGGGTGGGTTCTATATGAGAAATAAGCTGTAAAAGAACTCTTTGAATCCTAGCATGTGGGTTGTCATCGTCTAGAGCTCACTGAGTTTTGCGTTTACAAATATACGTTACTAGCGTTCCGGGCGCGGCTCCGCCCGCGCTTATGTCCGTTATCGCGCAAAAACATTAACATCTTTTTGCGCAGTTGGATGAAAACTATCCTATGTTTTTTCCCGGGTCTCAAACTATTTCCATACCAAATTTCATTCAAATCGGTCCAGTAGTTTTGGCGTGAAAGGAAACAGACAAACAGACAGAGTTACTTTCGCATTTATAATATTAGTACTGATACCTAAATGACTAATGAAATGCTTGTTATTTTAATTAGTTACCACTTTTGTTCCTTGCACCTTTGAATGGAAACATTTTTTCATTCACGGGTGGTGAAGATGGGTACCTTATAGGGCGAGGCCCAACAAACACTTTGTAAGACTTTAAATGTACAATTAAAACCCATTTCAATTTAATCCACTTGAATAATTTTTGCCACTTCACAAATTTCAACATTATTTCAGATCTTTATCTAAAAATCTAATCGATTTAGGTCATGTAAGATTTAAATGAATATTGTTTATACATTCTGCCTATACCTATGTTCAATGAAAATCGTATCTGTAGTTCGAAAGTTATCGTCGAACAAACAAACGTACATACTTTTTCACCTTTTTCAGACCCTTTTTATTTTATTGCTGATAGATTCGCATTTGACTATAGTCTCATCTGATATTAAGTAATGAAGTGCTCGAAGGTTTTAACTGGCTTAACCTTTAACTGCTGTCTCTCTAGTACATCTGCTGGAACACACCGCTAGGTGCTTGTCCACAGATTTTGCAGGGAGGCGCGCATTCGCAAAATGCTTCGTCTCCATGTAATGATTTCACAAGCTTATGACTTCGCTTCCTTCGATCCATACGCTTGTAATCTGTACATCTTCTTTAAGTGCCTCTCCATCAATGAAGGTTGGCAGTCAGCTTCTTAAATTGTTCCTTATCAAGCGCCAATCTGAACAGTTGCTCGACGGTCTTAATCCCCGTCCACTCCCTGATATTCTGTACATACAGAGTCGATATCCGTGTCAGGGTAATAAACTTAACCTCTATTAACATTATCAGTAACTGCAAAAGGTATGAAAGTATTCTGGTTGAATTGCATTATATTGTTCCTGTATTCCTCCATGCTAATTTTACGAGAATAACCGATGCGAAACTAATGATTCGTGAAATAAATACTAAATAGTTATGTTGTATTCAATATTTAACAGGTGTCTGTACCTATAACAAGAATATTGAGACCATAAATGAACGTATTGATGACTATTAGAAGGGCATTGGAACTGGACTAAGAGATGGACCTATTATATATATTATTTAAATATTATAGAGCCATATTTATAGTTATACCATTAGTGTAAGCTGGTTAATACCAAATGACGTTAATATTATTAGTTTCCAGACATGTCTATTCCTTCCATATAACGACCTATGACTTGTTAAATATTTGGTATTATTTCTCAAAATTACATATTAATATTTCACAATATGTATTATTTTATTTCACAATATTGAAATACGTTTTTCTTTAACAACAATGTGTCATTGTTTCAGCAAACAAGCAGTGTTCGATGGCAAGCGAGCGATAAGAGGAGGCATACCTTTCGTATTTCGTGAGTAAACAAGTATTTATCTTCTTATGGTTGGAAAATTCTATTGTTATGGCTTATTTAAGTATGTTACCAACCCCAGAAATTTCCCAGAAAAAAAATACTATCATGTCGTTTTTACCTTTACTTTTATTAATTTAATAACAAAAGTTTTACATATTATAATTAGGTGTAATGTATTAGTTATTATTTATTATAAGGTAGGGATAACTGTTTACTTATGTGCATGGAGATTTAAAACAGTATACATAATTATATAAACTATAGGTACATAATCTATTTAACACGCAGTAATTGGTATTCATGATATTTGGAAATGAACAAGAGATAATATCTTATTTAAGATGCACGATTGCATTCAGCTGCCAGATGCGTTAAATGTTGTTCTTGTAATTGTCAATGATCGCAAGGTGGATTGTAATGATACTGATCTAGATAACGCAAAGGTACATGTTGCCATAGTGCCTTATACCCTGTCCCGTTGCTGGTATCACCTGTTTATAAAGTTAAAATATTTAATAATATCTATTATAATTTTCTTGATTATAATTACCTATACTATATAACTGTAACCGCCGGACTGTCCACTGCTGAACACAGCCTCCCCTATTAAGGAGATAATCCCCTACTTGCCATAATCCCCACGCTTGGCAGGCGTCTTGGGGATCGCTGCAGTGTAAGTTGGCAGTTCTTTAGAAGGCGCTTCTGCCCACCTTCCAGTAATTTTCCCTTAGTCGCCTCTTACGACACCCATGGGATGTTATGGGGAGGTGCAATTCTAACCCCACGGGGACCTATACTATATATATATTACTTATTAGATTGTACAAATAACAAGTAGTTCTAGCCGAGACGTTTAATAGTCTGTGGTAAGTACTAGGGATGGTATTTAAGTCGAGGCTAACATGGGGCTTAGGTACGAGTAATACTTGGATTTTCACTTTAATTGCGAGGAAATTAAACAATTACATTGTTGGTAAAACTATGATATTAGAAAAATGTTTTATTTTTCAGAGTAATTGTTTCGGAAATAAACATCTGTGTTTCATAATACATCTGATCATCTACCTATGGGTAATATTAAATACCCAGGCAAACTTCTTACATGAAATATATTACAAATTGAAACTCTCAAAACAATTTAAACAAAGCAATATTTTTTATGCTTAAAATAAGCTTTAATGCACTAGAGCAGATATAGCCGTTTTAGTCCGTTTACAACGGGCATAAACAAGAAATTATATTCTTTTATATCTGATATATATAATTTCTATAATGTTTACAAAGATGTTTGTGCATCAGGGTTGAATAAATTATTACTATTTACACTATGTAAGATTTTTAATTTCAAAGGAGAAACTAAAATTTACTCATTGTTTTAAATGCTATCAGTTGCATCAAAATAGCTGCTGGATGGTGATTGTGATGGCTGATTGTGTCGCTGCGGTGTGAGTTGAACTGCTTTTGAATAAAACTTAGCTTGCTGTAAAAATAAGCTATGCGTGGTTCTGCCTCAATCAAATTGGGAAGAAACGAATGATAATAGATAGATCTGAAAGTAGGGCTCAACGGAGTGATTAAGTCAGCTTATGACAATTAGACTGATGAATAACCCTATATATCATTAACCCTCTCAAATCTTTACGCTCTTCAAACAATACAATTAAATTAAATTTTGGGAGGAAACTCATGGACACGCCCATAGATAAATGAAATTATTATTTCTCTATGACACGCCTAATACTTCCTCTTCATATTTTATCATTTCACCAATGACAAATAGTGCAATATTTAAAACGTCTTATAACATGTGTTTGTTTATTTATGAATTGGCAGCTCAATTCGGACAATGGCCGTTCGGGCCCCAACACGGGTTCGCGCGGGTAGCGCGCTGGCACGTGGAGAAGATGCCGGAGCGGATGCCCAGTGGCGACGTGGAGGCCGTCTTTAGTCTTATGGACGATGAGTTCACGCGCTCCATGTGGCATTATCAGTGAGTATCTCACAATATGCGACATGACCATCGATCGATGACATCGACCGGTTTCGGTACAGTTACTGTCTACATGCGTTATACTTTAGCTAGTACAAACACCGGGAAAACAACTTGAGTGTTAGGTGACGTAGTGGAGTGCTATTATTTATTCGGGGGAAGTTTTTGAATGTGTAAAAAAAGGGGTGCGGGAAAAGAAAGCTTGTGAAGTAAAGCCAAGTTTGCAGTAGGTCTTTCTACTTGGTCTCTGCCTACGTTCACGGATGATAAATATCCGGCACCACGTTGTTTATGTACAAGTTTTAACAGATATTTCATGTTGTTCTTTCAGGTTTAGATTGACGTACAGGCTGATCCTCCGCGAGAAGGAGCTACATTTCAACATCGGCGTGTACAACCCGAGTAAGGACCTGACCTTCAGCTGCCAACTCCTTCTGCATACGTACTTCAAGGTGCCAGACGTTCGCCGCTCGCAGATCACCGGCATGCATGGCTGTATGTTTATAGATAAGGTATGGGATCCCTTACAGTGGTAAGTGACGACGCGGTCGACTGTGGAACATACTTGCTTAGCAGATACATATTCTCTCTGTATTTGAAGACTCCCAGTTTTTATCTATCGCAAAATAGAGACGCTGCTGGTAAGAATGTTCCATACTTCAGTCGTATTATGAAGCTGGATTTAAAGCGCTCGTGCGTATTTTCTGGATATCGACCATGTACAGATGTCGCATTCCTGTGCGTCTTCTTGTACAATGAAAGAAAGGAGTCGGGGGAAATTAGGTTGTGTAGATCAGTAGCACACTCTCCTGTAAAATGCCGATAGGCTGGCAACTTAGCGTCTATGTTCGAGGCTCTGGAGTCTAGCCTCCAATAACACGCTAACCAAATGAGCTGCTTTGTTCATTATCTATGGAGTCCAAGGTTTCAAGCTAGTATTTAGCTGAACTATCCCAGAGGTGGCTGCAGTATTCCATACACGACCGGACTTGATTTTGATACAGGTTAAGAAGCTGTCTCGATGTGAAATACCGCTGCACTTTCCAAAGGACTCTTCCAGCTTTTTCGCAGTTAATTAAGCCCTGGACTTGATGTAACCGAAAATTGAGTTTGGGTGTAAGAGTTACACCCAGCAGCTCGAGTTGATCGGTTATTTGAACAAGCACACTTAGAATGGCAGGAGTGAGATTGAAATAAGCAGTTAGCACTAAATAGACACGGCTGGGTCTTCCAAACATTGAATTTGACCAAATTGGGATCAACCAAATTCATTCGCTCGACGATCGCATCTCTATGGAACTGATTTTGTACGTCGCTGGCGGTCGGATATATACCACTCTAAATATGTGCTGTATAACCAATTATACCGGGTTTGAGCGGATCATTTATGTGAAAAAAATAAGAGATAAGCAGAGAGAAGCAATTTGAGAATTTGAGTAAAATTTTTGTTTGCTTTTGTTTATATTTATTTAACGCCAATTTATAATATTTTTTTAAAATTTAAACAAAAACATTTAAAGCTTCATAGGTATTTTTATTAATTCACACTGGCTCTCAAGCTCATAAAAAGAATTAGTGACTAAAATTCGCTAAGTTATAATGTATGTAACTAGTATGTATGTATATGTATAGTGAATATGTTATTAAGTTACTATGTATAATAGTGTGTTTCATGTGTTTGATACAAATAAATAAAAAAATATTATGTAAGTAACTTACACTAACTTGAGAAAGTCGCATTTATATACACTAATATTATAAAGAGGAAAGAATTGTATTAAATATTGCACCGAAATGAAAAATTATTTTACCATTAGAATCCTACATTATCCCTGCTGATAATGGCTGAAGAATATTTCGAAAAAAAATGTTTTGTTGACATTATTGTTAAATACCCGTGCGAAGCTGGGACTGGCCGCTAGTTCTGTTATAAACTAGTTCTTTTAACTCTTACTAAGTAACTAGTACTAAGTAAACACAAACGTACCTAGTTGTTATTATTTGTTTTATCACCGAAGTGATAACACATACTCATTGTTTTATTACAGCTGAGTATGTTACAAGGAAAAAATCTTACTTCTATTATTATAATATTATCTTATTATTTTTACAACCATCACCATGTTTACAAGTAACAGATATTTTAGTGCCAGTGTGCAGTTGATTACAAAACTAACCAACCTCCAAGACATTCCCGCCCTAAGGAATCAGCGTCTTCCACCCGCTACTCGAATCAAACATACACTACTTTCCGAATATGAGAAATTGAAAGTAATTTGCTTCTTGATTCGCCACTACCTACTAATGCAACATTTGCGGGTCACAAAAGATACCATGGGTCAGCATGCCCTAAGCTTAATGTATGCCTAAGCTTGTGTGTGAAAGCGACAACGACTTAGAATTAATAGGCTTAGCTTAATCAGAGCGATGTTAAAGAGCAGATGATTTTAGTGAAAATAGCAGGAAATTGTTGGTTTCAGTATTCACTCTTAGAGACCGTGTGGTAATGAGTCACCGTGGACTGAATTAGCATGAATATTCTTTTACGATTTTTAGTGGCAAGAACTGCCTCACGTAATCAATGAACGCCCCTTGCAGTTTATTAATTATTACCTTCCTGTTTCCATGATAGTAAATGGATTTTGGTAGATTATTATTGTATGATTATACGAAATTACTTAAGTCACACTTATTAGGTTCGTAATACCCAACAACCTATGTGATGTACATATATAGTTCAGATTTATAAAATTACATCGTTTTCTTTTATTTAAATCATATTTTAAAACTAATTTATTTCCTACAATTTCCAAACTTTTATCGTTACCCAACAACCAATAAAGGAAGAATTCAACTAAAACGTATTAATTTTAAAAGCTTTTTCAAAATGCATCCTCAAAATATTTGGGAGTTTTTAATTCTTATTTCTCAACATACACAGTGACCCATATTTTATTAATTTAATTTAGTAACACCAGAAAATAACCAAGTGTATACTATGCAGATTGACCTTTAACATGTCATGCTTTGTTAGATAACAATATCGTGCATTTAACAATTATTGTAACGTAAAAACGCAACTTCTATACAGAAAAAAATAAACATAAAGCGAAATGGCGGTAAACTATTGTATTTATCACTTTGTTTACTTATGTATGTGTCACACAATACATTATTTTTTAGGGTCTAGTTTTTCAATCTTGTGCTTAGTACGTAGTCTATACAAGAATCACTAGCTACGTTCGTGATTCAATTCTCCACTACTCCCCGTGCTCTGGTGTTGACGTCGGCACTCACATCAAAAAACAACATGCTCACTTGTTGAACAAATATTTATTGTACCCTTTCAGACGAGAGACGGTGCGGTGTACCAGGAGACGCGCGAGGCGGTCACCATCAACGAATGGACGGACCGTATCTACCAGAACACGATGCAGGAACATATTATCACGAACGTCGTCAGCGGCCGCAAGATGAGGATACAGAAATACAACTTCCCTGATACCGGTGAGTTAAAATCTGATGCGCCCTGTACACAATACTGCATTGAATGGAAAAACATTTGAAACGGAGCAGGCGTGGACACGCGTGGGAAAGAGTGTAACTAATTATCCACGCTCTTGGTCCGTGGAATGCTAAAAACTGTCAATACTAGCCGAAGTAATTACGCCCAACCGTAATTACTTCGGCGTAGACTATCTAGGTCCACCCCAGAATATCTATTTTAATGAACATCAGACAAAAGTAAACAGGTTATTATTTCGCAAAGCTATAATCCGTGCCAGAGCTTTTTAAATTCTGCTGAATCAACGACAGCAGAGTGCACGTACGACGGGATGTAGCGATACCAGCAATTCACATCGTAACCTATTGACTTGGACCCAGTGTTACCAGACGAGGAAACAAATATTACAGTGTTTCGTTTCAAATTTTTTTTAACTAAAATACACATTCTAAATTTAACAAACCAACCACTTATCAATCACTGTCACTGTCATTTAGCCCGATAGCCGTTTCTTTTTTGTAAATTCCAGAATTAAATGATTTTATCATTTTCTCTGTCGGTTTAAAATTAACGCAACTGGTACTGGCTAGAACTACTTAACAAGCCGAATAAATTCGTAATGCACCGCAAAACAACCAATTTACAATTATACTAATTTAAGTTGGTCCCAAAAGGCTTGAGAACTTACTTAACTCATGGTTGTCAAAATTTAGGCGGTTAATACTATAAAATGGTTCTTAGCCTATGACGACGGGAAATTCCCGCATAGTATACACCACGCACACACACACACACCTTCATTATACAAGTAACGGCGCTGCTATTCATGGCCGTTAAAATAAGACATTTTCGTTCTTATAACAATATAAACAAAGGTTATGACAAAAGCAAAGAGATGGCGCGGGTACTAGTAGCCGGTTGCGTATCGACAAGTTCATAATTATTTTTTCTTTTCACAAAGGCTGCGTTCAGTTTACATTGATTTTTGCTTGTAGAAAAATTACAGTGTTCTCCATACACTGTAATTTTACCATTACAGTGTACAGTAGATCGTGTGAAAATACAGTAAATCTGCTGTAATTACAGTGTGTCTGGCAACGCTGCTTGGACCGCTTTTTTCCTGTTGGGCCCGCTACTGGGGAGGCAAACACAGTTGAATATATACAAAACTGCTTAGTTTGTCCGACAAAACTTACACCTTTTTACTAAATATAACTTCCAAGGTAGACGAGGAAGAGATCTACGACACCTTACCTCAAATACGTTACTACTAAGTAAAAGTGTGTTCTGTATGGCTCCAATTGTCTATAATGAAATTCCCAACGCTATACGTGATGTCAATAATATAATAATTTACAAAAAAAAGTGACATGACTTTCTGGTTTTTAAGACCAATTATACAATCAATGAATTCTTAGATGATAAAAATATGTTAATTTCCTATTGTTTGTGACTATTTTGACAATATGCCTATCTGTATTTACATAGGTATGCGTAAAGCGGGCCCTAGCCAGACTATTTTATATATTATAATACCTAGCACTACAAGTAAATAAATTTCAGATTCAGTAACAGTACTGAATCTATTAAAATGAAATGAAATTTATATCTGTATCCATGACAGTACACCAAATCTGATATGTATATTATTTTTGTAATGAGGAACCATGTCGTCGATTTTAAGAGTTTAGAAACTGATTCAAGAAATGTCACTGTCAAAGTAATCCGCCGTGCTTCGGAGGGCACGGTCCGCCGCCGGTCCCGGTTGTTGTTTTAGGATGGCAATCGTTATAGCATGGTGGTAGGGCATTTTGCGAATGCCCCATGGGGGAGAGTCTCTTAGGTTAGCCTGAACAACATCTTCGACCACATCATCACTTACCATCAGGTGAGATAGTTGTCAAATGCTAACCTATCAGGCACAAAAAAAACAATCCGCCACAAACATTTTTTTTTCTACTGAGAAATTTTATGAATCAGCAAGAAATTTTAATAAACTAAAACGACATTTGTCACCAAAATTGGAAGAGCTCACTACACTGTACTGTACTGTATCAGCCGGCATTCTTATTCTAACCTGGCACCCCACGGCCACTACACTAACCGTGTGATAAGTCCGTGTCGTGAATTTATGCTGTATAACAAACAAACTTGACCTCAATTATACAAACAGCATATACACACACATGCACCCCCTCACACAAACACACTTTACGACTGAATATGGCGTTATATGTGTGTACTTGATTATATATTTATTTATATTGTATATATAGATTGATAATAATTTACTAAACGAGTTATTATTAGTCTTATGTTATAATTGGCCACGAATTTATGTAATTTAGTTCTATGATTGTAAGTTGTCTCTGTATGTTTCTTTTGTTATTTTGTGAACCGCTTTTTTACCTCCTATGTCTCTCGGTAAACATCCGCCCGAGTAGGGATATGCTGAAAAACAGCGCAGCGCACTCTCATGTAAGTGCATAAAATAACCCTTTTACCTACATATTTTATTTTGTGATAAGGCAAAAAAAAATGATATTTTATTTATGGTAAATATAAATGTTGCGCAGTGATTTGGAACCCTTGGTCGGAGTTCGCGAAGGAGATCCCCGACTTCGGCGACGACGAGTTCCCGAACATGGTGTGCGTGGAGGCGGGCCGCGTCGCCGCGCCCATCGTGCTGCTGCCCGGGACTGCCTTCGAGGCCAGCCAGATACTGCAGGCGAGTGCATACATACTAGTATAGGTACTCTGCGTGCTCGCCTTCATAGATACGGTCACGGTATACAGTCCGGGATTGTCGTCTTACTAATTAAGGTATTCATCCATTTATTAAAGGCGTTTACGACATTTGGTAAATTCCAAAATTTTACATTAAATTTTAATTGGTGGCCGACCGGAATATCTATGGACTGCCATGCTGCAGATCCATGTTCAATCCCTACCGCTCGCTTGAGCTTTACCGCATGGTGAAAAGGCATTTTGCGAATGCTCGCCTGGCTACCTACCACCCTCAAGTAGAAATAATGTCGCCAATCACCTAACAGTGTGTTCTCGCAGCAGTCATTGAGAGCCAATAAAATTACAGGCACATGAGCCTTAACAACTGTAGGTCTCAGGGTGACGGTCGCAGTGGAATTCATCACTTGTAACGAAATGTTTAAAAAAGGCAGTAGACCACGAGGTCGATCCCCCACGCGTTGGATTGACCTTATCACCAGTACTACTAAAGCTACCGCAGTACAATGTGCTCGCAACTCAAATAGTCGCCTCCAATGGAGGAACATCGCTAGGCGTGCGGCTGCCTTGGAAGTGAGCGGCGTCGACGAGATGCAACCCTGTCCATCGACAGCCACGACCACTCTGCCAAGAGTGTCCGACTAAGAAGAAGAACGAAATGTATCCGTTATAGGCAGAGGCTAGTCCGCTTAACATCTGGTGAGCCTAGAAATAGTTTTCTCACAATTCCGTAAAAAAAATTGATCCGATTTGCTGTCACGTCAACGAAGACACCTTTTTTGCCACTCGTGTTACCGGTATAATATGCCTGGTATACTAGGAGCATATTAGGTTTAAGTACATGCCTGCAAATTATTAATTAAAAATATTTGGTACAGTTTAAATATTTGGTATTTCAAATATCCAATGAAGCTACGTTCATATGGAAATCGATACGCATACACTATCTTTAAGTATATAATCTGTCGCGCCAACTAACCACATAGAATATAGAACGGAATTTTATTCGTGTGACTTATGTATTGCTGTGGATTTTTTTGCCGCACTACCCATTCTAGTATACCATCTTAGACTACATTGTCATAAACTAAAGGTGAGATAGTGATCTAACATTGATCACTAAATCACTAAGTCGTAGCGGACCTTGCTTAGTTCTCCTCATCAATCAATTAGGTTAAGCAACATCCGCTTCTGTCAAATATTTGAATGACAGTATAGTCTTATTTTGATAAGTAGTTTTTGTGGTCTTTGAGTAAGCGTAAAAAGTTATTAATTATTTATAATGTTTTTATATGTACTTTTTTACTATTAAATTAAATTTTACTATTAAATATGTACAGAATAAGAAAAATGTCAGTTCATGTACTGTCTAAAGTTCGGGTCACCATGACCCGCCGTCGTTGCCCGCGTAATATTTTTCACGTCATTGGCGCCGGGTTAAGGTTGATCTGGCCGGCCACTTCTCCATACAAACGTCGAAGGTCGATCACTCCCTTATTATGGAGAACTGACCGGCCAGTTCACCTATTAGCGTGGCTTTCGTGCTTCGGAGGGCATGTCAAGCCGTCGGCACAAATTATCAACTACCCGTCGGTCCCTGTTGTGGTCTTAGGATGTTAGGATGTTAGTCGTTAAAGTATGGTGGTTGGGCTATTTACATCCTCCTCCTAGTTAAGCCTGAATAGTTCCAGTCGTTCTGCGATGGATTCGGGCCCACTTTAGGTGTTTAAAAAGGTGGACAGACACGCTCAACTGCTGTCGTTTTTTTTATTCCTGATAGGTAAGCCTTTGACCACAATTCCACCTTATGGTAAGTGATGATCTGGTTGAAGGTGTTACATGCTTAACCTTTTACTGGCTCTCAAGGACAGCTGCCGACACACACCGGCGTGTTTGGCAATATATTTTCTACTTGAGGGTGGTGGCTAGCCAGGCGGGCATTCGGAAAATGCCCTACCACCATGTGGTGAAGTTCGAGTTCGCGTCGGGATTCAAAACATGGACCTGCTGCGCGGCAGTCCATAGCCTATGCCACTGAGCCATAACTGCTTAGTTAAAAGCTGGAAGCTGCCGCCAAAGATCGTCAAAGTCGAGATTGAAGAGGGATGGTTTTGCGAGGCATTGTCCCATACTTGTTTTGTTGCTATGCCGCGGGTAAACAGCCGGTACACTCGTCGCCAGTTCTTCTGGTACTCGGAGGAACTCGGCCACCTTCGTACAGTCTGTGTGTCGGCTGGATAGTATACAAGGTTCAGACTTAGTAGACTCAGCGGACGTGAGGAGGATGAGGAGAGGCTCTTTTACTACGCCCACCAGAGTTTATAAAAGGAGCTGCGCTAAGTAATTGACGAGGCTGAAGAGAGGGCGTATGAAGAACTTCTAGTGTAACTGGATAGGGACTTACATACAAACTAGAGGCGAACCTGCCGGGACGTGTTGTGGAAACAGTTTCCACCCAGGCGCTGTCGAATGACTCCTACAATGCTTGTCCATCAAAAAGAGGCTGAGGAAATCTCAGACATATCGGAGGGAGAACTGGGTGCTGCTGTGTTGAGGCTTCAGGCTAAAAACAGTGCCCCTGATGAGATCTCCGGTTGACTTTGGGTGCTGGCACTCAGTAATAAGTACATTACCCTGCAGGAAAATATCATCTAGAATAAATTACGTTATACAAATAACTATAGTGTTATTTACTGTCAATGTGCTCTAAATAAATAAATGAAATTAACAGAAATGAAAGAAACATAATTAACCCAACATATTTCGGTGTTCACCAAAAATTTGTTTCGTGAATTCACTTAACTAATTAATTAAGTAATTTCATTTTCTTTTTTTATTAAGTACTAAGTTTTCCTTCAAATGTACACAGGTTTTATTAGGACTATTTTAATAACATTGGAAAGACGCGATCAATAAATGATTTAATATATAATAAGACAATGTCAATTCCTCTGCGCAATGTTTAATTAAGGCCGGGGGTATTTCATCCATACCAGAGATATATTTGCATTGTTAGTTTTCTATTACATTATGAAGAGTAATGTAAAGACACAGATTAATTTCAAAGTTTTACAAATGATCAATCACACTCTCTGTGCTAGACGGTCCGTCCGTTGTCTTTTGTTGGACATACTGACACTGTTTGGGTACCTATAGCAGTTTCGGTAAAGAGTGTGACCCCGCTGCTGCTTGCAGTTCCTGATTCGCAAGAGACGACACAAAAAACTTCAAGTTATCCCTAATTTGTTTACGCTGCTGCTGCCCTTCTCCGCAAACTGTTTCGTATAAACTCTATATGGACGTTGCCCTTATGAGTTTGGGAACGGGAAATTGTACTGATTCTTATGAATCCAATATTGACGATCCTCTCAGCAAAAGTTTGTAATAATGTTTTGTTTCTCAGGATATTATGTAGATCTGATTAAAATAATATTTCCTTATCAATTTGAGTCCTTCGATCATGTCGAGTAGCTTGGAAGCGTGGAACTTCTAGGATAATATGCTACACAGTCTCACTCATATTAAAATCGAATCGGTGATCATCTATTATTTTAAACATGTGACGAAACGGCGCCAGTCGACATCGAGGACAAATTTCTCATTGACTCCTCCTGTACTATAAGTCCTGTACCGCCACATTAGAACGTATACCTTGCGGATCTTATTCATCTATTTATCATCGAGTCTGAAAATATTTCACAAGCGCGTAAGGAATGAGCGTAAGAGATAGTCTAATCAATTCTTTATCTATTTCAGGTGATGTAAGCAGTTCTCGCCGCCATATGCACACGCCGTCCACTCGAACAAGTCAATTGTGAGAAACTTTATTTAAGTCTACTTCCTTCATGACAGCACGACTTTGGGGGTCAGTTTATACTGGATATCCAATTTGCTATAATCATAATTAAAACATAGAAAACCTTCCGAGGTTGGTGAAAACTATTATTCACGACTTGCTATCATTTATAATTATATTAAGATGAAGGTAAATGGTATTGTTTGTTAAAACGTTGGGTAGCTTTAGTTCCTGCCCAACAAAATATATTTTTTCAATTCAAGTCATGGAAAACTACAGTTGTATAATAATTTGTTCAGTGGTCAAAATAACCCCCTTGATGGAAGTTATCGTGAATAATGTACAATATTTTATGATATGACCTAATATGATTAGTAATTGATAACTGTTAGTTCTGGTTTTTTAGTAAGTAAATAAAGTTTGCGATCGTTTTATCAATTGACCTCCACTTGCGTTAAGTGTTGTGACTAAAACGATTGTGTCTTATGCAATTAATCAATAATCAATTTTAGCAAATTAAGTAAACGTAGCAATCGTAGTTTTAGCTAATCAGCGAATAAGAAAGTACATATTCAAGCGGTACTTCAGTGGGAATCCACTTTGCAAGAATTTGAGTGATGAATCCATAAATCCCTCTCGTAATAAGATAAACCTCAATTTTTTACAATACATGACCATATATTGATTATTTCATAATAAAAAGCTAAAATATAAGTATACACACAGACGTGTCACTCCCTGACTACCATACTTATCATTTAAGTTGTGGTATCAATTTTGAAAACATATATTTGATATGAATAGTTCTATGAAACGGGTAGTTGTTAGTAGCTATACGAACGAATCTTATTCGAAACCTAGTGATTAGCGTTTGAATAAAACTTCAAAGTATGAAATGATTCTGCGAAAATAGATGTATTTTTTGTTACATTTCTTTCAATTCAGGAGCGCATGCAACTCTTGTGAAGTTAGTCAAATACATACATGTTGTGCTAGAAGCTTCATCAGGCACGCACGTGCCTCTGACCCTACCTCTAATGATTTAGTTAGCTAACGATTACGTAGCGGAGGGAGGTGAGTGTATTTAGTACTGGTAAATGTTCTTTGCTAGCTCAATATGTATGTACATGATCAACAGCATGTATCCGAGCTCTCAGCGGCGCCGAACACGTAGTATCGCCAGCGAGAGAAGTAGCATTACACTCTACGTACGTACAAGTACTTCCCAGCAAGGGCAGGCATTCCACCATAAACTGCTTTGGCTCCATTCAGTTTGAATTGATCGCTTTACTTTGTAAAGGTATGGTGCAATATACAACGTACATTTTGTATAAATTAACTTTGATTTGTCGCGGCGCATGCGCCAGGCGCGGTATTTTGAGCCTAAGGCTCACGCGCTTTTTAGTTTACATCAACTAAAGTTGTTAATAGGCTGTATTTTAGTTTTCATCGCCACTTGAACTAAAACAGCCTTTATAAGAACGAATATTTTTTGTAAGCTTTAAGTAATTAGTATATCAGTTGTCTCTCTATTTTTGGTGAATTGGAAATATTCATAAATTAATTAAAAGAAAAAAAATCTAGTGGCATAATTGTCCTTAAATAGTTGGAATTTACGTTTTCAACGATAGTCGTTGACCGTTCCAAGCCGATAGCTCATATTACATTCTTTGTCGTGATTCCATTCCGCGTCATTTGACAGAATCAGATGCCGATACTTGATTATATCTCAATAGTTCAAAAGTTGAATGCTTTAAAATTACTAAAATAGTATTTGCGCCAAACAATTTGAGGCCAAATTAGGTACTATAATATGAAAGCACAGGTTGCAAAGAAAGTCTGTGAAGTGTTGTAATCTGTAGTTTTGCTGCGACTTGGGGCAGAAGTGCTAAGGAGCTCAATATAGTATCATTTCCAATTACAGAATATGCACAAATTTATACAATTATGTATATAAAAAAACATTAATATGTGCTTCGCTTTTTAAGCATTGAAATTTTTAATGTTATTAGAAACTTTTTCTTTTTATAAATATGATTGGTGCATTGTTTATCATATTGTTAGTTTGTGCTATTTATCGTTTTAATATTTTGTTTCTGCGAAATTTTCACAACTGTTAATACTCAAGACCTCACAATTATTTTTGTAACTTGTTAACAATAAGTCATACTATTACTGTTAGTAATAATTGTTTTAATTGTGGAGACATACAGCCATTTTGTTTTCTTTAGGGGCCGTATTATGTATCTTTGCATTATAAAACGTAAACTAAGTATAGTGCTAAAACTAGTTTAAAAAATAGATCTGTCGTCAATTATGTGATGCTGTATTTGGGCACCTGATTTTGAGATACAGTTTTCTTCGCCCTCAATCGCTTACCAATCATTAAATAGCGGTCAAAGGCTAGCCAGCTATCAGCATTTAAATAGCAGAAAGTTAAATATTGGGATCCTTCGGCAGTTTGACGGTCACATATACATAATGGGTCCCTTGATACAGACCTGGGGCATTATTGTCTAATTTAAACGGTAATGAAAACTGATCTTTATATCGAAATTGTGTTGATAGGGCATCGTTTTCAAAAGAAAATGTCAAATTGAAGTTAATCCATTATCATTTTGATATACGATAAGGCCAGGCCTCTGTTCACTCACGAAAGCACGCTCTTTTACAGTAAATTATGGATGCACATTTGTACGGTTAATTATCGTTTGTACACAACTACGTCTTAAGTAAAGTAGTGGCAAAACGTACAAACAAGCCGATTCCCATCGGCTAACCTTTAAGAAATCGCAAATACTACTGTACTTACTCCTTTCTAGAAAATTATGGCGAGATTTACCAACTATTTCTTGTTAAATTGTATGTTCGCACCAAAATTCGGTACCGGGATTTAGTCGGGTTTCCTTTTACAAAATATACACGCTTTGCTACAAGTACATACTATATTAAACGCATTATATAGCGCGTACTTCTCCATACAAAAGAAAAAGCTCTTTTCTAACTCTTAATATTGCCCGATTTCGGTGATTATTGTGTTCATGTATTGAACATATCATTGACTAGGCTTGTATGTTTTATTTATTCCAGTTTTCTAAATAACTTTAAAGTTAGAATCGCATTCTGCTTTCTTTGAAACTTTCTTCTAACTTTAAATATTAAGAGGTAGAAAAGTGCTTTTTCTTTTGTATGGAGAAGTACGCGCTATATAATCCTCTTAAAATGAGAAATATGATCGCTTGGGTAGGCCGTAGTAGTTGCACTACACTCAAACAAGATGAAAAGCGCGCCCTTGTGAATTAAAAGGTCTGTAATTAAATTTCGATTACTGCAATTATATGTTGGCTCTATCATAATAAGATTAATAAATAATTATATTTTAAGTTGGTAAGGGATATCCTAATTCTTCATCGACGCAGATTCGACTTAATCCAGCTAAAATGCGGTACACATTAGTTACCAAAATTCGTAAGATGGAATAATGAATTTAGTTACAGGAGTTGTTGTTAAGTTTTTTTTAGATTAGCTACGACTTGCTCACACGAATTAAATTTGAGAATTTCACAAGGCGTCGTGGTATCTCTTATCATCATTATCGTAACACTTTACCGCTCATCTGGAGTCAGTACAATATGTTTTTACAGAAAAACAAGAACATATTATACATTATTGTTTCGGTTAGTAATAACTGCGTTGCTGCCATGCTGGCAGCAATTATGATATGAACAAGCTGGAAAGCTTATCATAGCGTGGCCAGCAGTGCGGCCATTGCGGACCAAGGCTTGAATAGTGTTTTACTCAAACAATGCGAGGTAACATAAATAAAACTAACTTAGTATAGTAAAAAAATATTTTAAATTGAACCTATTTTTGAAATAAAAATTGTCAGTAATAGATTTTCAAAGGAAATTGCTAGTGGCTATAACCTCATCAGCAATGAACTTTGCTGACCCCTATTCGAGTATCACGAAAGCCGACTTTGCTCAAAGAAGGTTGTGAAAATAATGACCACATTACAAATACTTTTAGTAATGTGTACCTACTTATCGTTTTTTTGACTACTGTTTGTGATTTTATTATAATCTAAAAAAACGACATTACCCCTGCATATCCCTAAAAGGGTAGGCAGAGGGTATCCGGAATTCTTCGAATCTGCGTCCAACTTTAGGAGTCTTATTGGAATGTTTTTTGTTCCATGATCGTTGAAAAAGCCTCTCTATGTAGCCAATACATTCCGTTCATATAATAAGTGCTTTAAAATCCGTGCTGTGTATAAAAGGTAACATGTGTGTACAAAAGCGTACATTTAATTTGTACAAAGTTGTGTTTTTTATGTACATTTTTTTTAATGGAACGTTTTGGAGGCTTTCAAAGTATACGAGGATAATATGTAAGGATATGTAGGTACTTAGCTATAACAAGTTCCTTTGTTTTTTTAACTACATATAATCGGGTAGGTATGTACTTTTTGTAATGAAGTAACATCTTGTTGTGACTTTATTGACATCAAAGATGTTCTGTAGATGTTATTAATTACATATTATACATAATACTTTTATACAATTGGTAGTGTAAGCGCTATTGAGTTGTAAATTTGAAACTAGACAACAATATAAAAGGGAGACATAAGCTATGAGAGTCGGCCGATGTTTTAAAAGCCTTCATTAATTTGAGGTTGGTACTAAAATATTTTCTTGCCTTTTTAACTTTTTACCTACTCTGGTATCCCAGAACATTTTAATTTTAATCGAAGACATAAAGTTAAGACCCTGTCAAATGCTGAAATTTTGTCACTATCGGACTGCGTAGGAGTGAAAGAGAGGTAGCGATGGTGAAATCGCGATCAGTTTTGGTAAAAGTCCGAAAGTAAGCTTAGTAACAAAACTAGTAACGTAAATCGATAGTTTAAAAAAAAAAATCTTTTCTTGTTCCTCTTGATAAGGTTTTGCTATTTTATTAATATATTTATATATTCATACGTTAATAATTATATTTACGTTACAAGCATAATTTAGAGTCAACTTTGCAATTTTACTCTATTATCCAGAAAATTTTAAGAAAACGTGTATCGGACTTTTCTTGACCTGTTAGCTGATGTGAGCTAGAAAACTATCGCGAGTTTTGTCCATAATTATTATTTAGTAACCGGCTAGGACTCTCGTAATATTTACCGGATATTGCTCCGATCAGATAATGTGATCAAGATTAACATATAATATTCTTACTTCTAAAAATTAAATACATTTTGCTAAAAATCTGTTCAAGTAAAGCTACTTAGCATTTGTCAGCGTCTTAATGACAGTCTCGGAAAAATGCTGTTAAAGTATCAATTGGGTTGTTGATTATTTCTTATTACCCATGTGAGCGTTTTAAAGCGTCTCGCCTTTGTTTGTGTTTGATGTGGTTCTAAAATGTTCAGTTGAAAGTTACGCCATGATTGATTATCTTTCTGTTTGTTGTTAATCATGCTTTGAACAGATGTTAGTTATTTTCACATTTTTTAATTATATATTTTTTTGTAAGTAATAAGTGTTAGGTACTTTGATACGATTCAACAACCCAGTTGTCGATTATGGACAACTTTTTAATATGTTTTTAATGTCGACCGACAACAGCCGGTTACTGATAAGATAAACTCTAACAACGAATGTAACGAAGTGTACTTCCATAGGTGCAATAAAGTGAAATTATAAGCATCAATTTGTTTTATTTATGTGACTTTGCGTGCTTTGTATTTGTTTATGTACTTATAATCGCGTCCACTCGGCAGAAATCCCCATTAAATGCCCATTGGGTACATGATAAAGATTAGTTGAACTGGGATAAAAACGTCAAACTTTGTGACAAGTCATCATTAGTATTATAACATTTTAAGAGTTTGAGCATAAAAAATTTGATCAAGAAGGGTACGGCCTCGTGCTCCACCTGGGATCTAAATGAAATGATGTAAATCTATGTGCATTAAGGGGCCTAATTCGATTTTCAAATTAGCTTACCTGCTTGCTGTCCTTCAGCACTTACGAGATAGAAGAGAAGGCAAAAATTTGGATTCCTGTCCCTTTCACGCTTAGGGTTTGCCATACAGTAGAAAGATACAGTATGTTCCTAGCATGGTATTTCTGAACTCGTATCGTGCACCGTGCTCCATCTGAACTTCTTTATTTATTTTGACTTATTTAGGAAGAGGCGAGGTAAACCTCGTGAATGTTTCATCACGATAGCATAAGAAACACGTTCATACATATAATAATGAATAGACATGCTAATAATAAAATAATATTATGATATTTATTGTTTTTATTCTCATATTTCACTTCAAAAAATACCTTAGGAATTATATGACTTATGACTTATCGGGCAGTATAAATAGTTTATACCTCAATATTATTAAGTATACAATGTTTTGCCAAATGCGATCATACATCAATAAGACAATATTAAAAATAAATTTAACAATATGTAGGATTGCTTTTAATAATATCACATTTTTAGACTTTTCATATATTTTTTATAGCTTAAATTGTAAAAAATACATAACAATATGACAATGTCACCGATAAACGAACGTCTTTTCTCTAGATACACAGTCACCATCTTAGAGCGGATTTAATCGTTGAAAGTGTTGATACAGAACGCTTAAGTTGAAATTAATTTTAGCTAAACAGTGTTTCAACAACATAAATTGAACAAAGTTGAAACTTAACCGAAATTAACGCCCGATTTCCGACGTTTAGATCAAATAAACCAGTTCAAAGGTAGAATTGAAGGAATAATTGTACAAATTGCTACTAAACATCATCAAAATATTGCCGGTGATATTGGTTTGGGGTAATTGAGATCAAAGTAGACATTTGAACTCGTTTAAGCTGATCTTAGTTTGCATAAACGGGTATAGTAAGACGAACGGTGAATTCGGCACTAAGTCATGTATGTACGATACAATGTATTGTATCGTTAACAACCCAATCAACAAATTTCATTTAGAGACTTGTTGAGACTTTACTAGCAGCGCCACCATCAACTGTACTAAATGCAGGGTGTATACGGCTCCGTTCAGACGAAGCTGCGCTCAAACCGCGATGCTTTCGGCAGATTTAAAGCGGAGAGCGGTGATTGTTTCTTAAATACGAGTTATATGTTAAAAAAGGATATATGTATATATCGAAAGTGCATTTTCTTGTCAGCGTCATAAGTTTTATTGAAATGCTATTCACTATACTTTTTATTAAAATTTCTGGTGGCACAAAAGATATGGTATGGTGGTAACATTACATTTTACTCCTCCCAATCTGCTTTCGATATGAGTATTTATTTATGTATCGTGTTTAATATGTCACATAATTTTTCACACGGAATTGCCTGGCGAGGATTGACGACTACATTATAATAATAAGTACGAGTAGACTTCGTAGGCATATTCATAATAAACCTCTTCATGTCAAGGCCATCCAGTTATTGAAGCAATTGCCTGTGCTTATTTTGTTCTAAAATTTCTAAATTAATGACGCGTGACAAATTTGGGTATACATTCATGTTATGTTCATGTCATTCGTCCCGTTATATAAATAACATATTGTCATGCGAGTTTGGCGTGAAAAAGCTTTGAAGAAATGCCTGCAATATCCTACCTGCTTATGGAAACAAATATACCATATACATATATCTACTTCTTATAAATCTCAGTAATTCGAGCAATATGAACGCTTAACATTAAATCAAATTTATATAACGATTACACTGGGACTTACACTTGAATTTATGATTAATGCACGATAATTTTAAGGTAGCTAAATCTACTCAGTGAAATGGCATATGTTATCACTTAATAAATAATCAATCACGTATAATTATCTATAAATTATTACATGATCTAAGGTATCGTCAATATAATACCATAATTTTACCAATTGCTTTTGAGCAAGAATATTATGTAGTTAATATGAACCCTTTATGTACCACTAAACTAAAGCATACATTTTAATGAACTTATACAACAAAAAAACAAAAATAAAGTACATAACAAAATTACCCAAACAAAGTAAACTGGAAATAAATTTCGAAATTAAAAAAACTTTTCTCATAATTTGGAACTGTTCCATCATTTTGAGATCATTGAGATACATCCTAACATAATGCTATTAAGAGGTTAGTAAGATACAAAATAATATGTAAAAATACATACCATTTTGTAAAAGACAATTTAAAATTTTAGTTACAAACTGTAAACGGTATTTTCGTACGATCTTTTGCAAAGAATATTTTTATTCATAATTACTACGTACTTATAAGTAAGAATTTATAGCATAGATACATACATAACCCTAAACAACTAATAAGTAGTTTCGCGCATTCATAATTGAAGTAAAAACTGGTTTAAATAATATCTTAATTAAATCTAAAGCATTAAATACAAAATGTAGCCTAATTTGTAAAATAATAATCGCTTGAATATTTTGAAATCATCATCAAGATCAATCATCAATAACTACCTATATATGTATTTATATACACGTCAATGTGTGGGTGCATTTAATCATACACTTCGACAAATATCTGTTGAATTAAATACCTGAGACTGCACTATAAAAATATACAATAACAATTTACTTTCTATTTAAAGATGTTTTCATTTAAGATGAATGAATATAAAGAATTCAGCACTTTGGAAACATTATGGATTCTCTCAAAGTTGAGTTCGAACTGATACTGAACATCTTTCAAAACACCATCTTGTACTCGATATCACATTTTCCATACAGCAATTTTCGTTCCCAAAATCTTCAATCTAGTAACAAGTGGTCGCAGTTTCGTATCTGATAGGAAATAAGACGACTTTGTGAGGTTCGGTCTGTCCTTAAGGTAACAGTTTACACAGTTTGACGGAAAAGTGTTTAGTGTTATGCAACTATTTGTGTAGACTTTTTTGTCTACAGTAAACTAAGCCAACTCACCGACCTAAGTTTGTAAAGGGCTACCAAAAAATGCTGTACGGGTAGAGATAAAATTAAAATTATATTAGAGAACTCGCTATAGCCAATCTCAGTTCTCTTGAGGTTTTGAGATGGGTTTTAAGATTGCTGATTCTTGAGAACGCTGTAACATGAGATGCTGTTCATATAATATGACGTGTTTATCAACTAGTCACGGTATTTAGGATGGTGATCAGATCTTGAGACCTTACAAGCTGAGGTTGATCTTGAGACTACGACTAGGATCGGTTATGCGGAGTCCAAATGTCGACTTTACGTCAAAATTAGTTCACTAGCTAATCGTTACCATGCCATGGCAACTAACATTGTGATTGGTCCAATGCAAAAGATCACAAGCTATGTCGATTACGAATAGTAGAAAGCTCTGTAATGCGTTTAGTTGAGCTGAACGTCTGAAATCCGGCGTTTATAACTAATCTCGGTTTAACTTGAACTCGGTTTAAAATATGTTGGTGAAATTCAAATTAGTGCTATGAATTCAATCAAGCGCTTTTACTACGTTTAGGCCTAATTTCACCATACCATGTTTGTTTACGCTAAATCAGGCATTAGCTAATGGGTCTTTAAAAATAACAGAGCTGTTAAATCAGTCTACGTTCTATGAAGTTAACTGAATTAATCATCCATTAACAGTTGGTGGGACACTCGGTCCAGTTAACAGTCCGTTAAAAGGATTAACAAGGCGTCAAATAAATAACAGAGTATGGTGAAACTAGGCCTTAGCGAGAGATCGCGTTCAGTTTCAACGATCATAATATTCTAAGATAGCCTATGCAATTTAAGGCACAATTGTTTCTTCTACACTTACACCAAGCATAACGAAGTATATAGTTAGGTACATAGGTACCTACTTATGGCACTACAAACTTACCTACACCTACGAAAGTACGTATATTATATAAATCCCCTACTCCCTTCGACATCACGTACTCGTACAAGAACCTAATATCTGGCAGTGACCTGATTTTGCCTACATTGTTTATGAAATATAAACTATGTAATGACGCAAACACAGAAAACATTATTTACTAACTTAGTCACTACGAGGTACCTAAACTTACACATTAGGTGATTGACTTTGTGGTCAAAATATAGGACAGTCCCGTTGAGTTGGTCTCTGTTTGTTCGATGGTTTATTGCTTCTTCTTACTTAGACATGCTATATACCTTCTCCAACTCAATCTATTTTCCATTGACCACTATCTCATCTGTTGGTTTGGTAAGTGATGATGTGAATGATTATGGTAGTAGGTAAGAAAATGACTTGGTTTTCTGGGAGAGATGACAAGTTCCTATTTTATACCTACCTAGCCTGCATCTTTTATTACTACCAAACCAACAGATGAGATGAGAATAGATGTAATTAAAAAAACAGTGGAAGACGAAGACGCTGTAGTATACCTACCTACCAACAATTAAATAGACGTATTTAGAAATAAACCGAGAACGTACACACTAAAGAAGATTAGACAGAATGAAGATAGTCCCTTTTATTCTCAAATTAAAAAAAAAACACTATTGTAATACGGCAACTGAACGCTGCGCTCGACGTCATATCTAACTCGCTTCATAAGATACTATATTATTCAATAATAAACAGTCTATCGATCGGTGTAGAACATTTGAAACTATACAATAATGTACATTACCTATTTATCTACGTACTAAACTGAACTTCCAAAAACGGAAGCAACTGTATTCACGTTTATTTAAATTATAGCGGTTGATTCCCTTCTAAGTTCTACGAACCGCACGAAAATTGGTAGATAGAGGCCCAAGCAATTGTAACTAAAACTTATTACATTTGAAGGGCTGCTCACATGCTCTACATATTCAGACACCTTTCAATTATCGAGATCTTCTGGGGAAAAACAACCCCTTAGAATTATTGAAATGTACAGTCGACAGTTTAATTGGCGCCTACGTAACCTGTCTGTGGTATGCCTTACATATAATATGAAACTACCTTCACTTAAGTACGTGTGGTTTAAGACCTGCGCATTGGGAGAACGGCCTAAATGTGGATTCGACCTACTATAGCATAGTTCCGTTGGCATCTCGTTGACATACGTGGATATTGTTGCCGACGCAGAACCTTGCGGCTTCTGGGTATTCAGCTTTAAATCTTGTGTGTTGTTCAAGAGCTAAGCTTCACAAAACCGATGTAGGTGTAACCAGGTCCGCCCAGCACGGTTCTGTTAGCATCTCTCTGCGATATGTTGATAGTATCCCCGACGCGGAGCCTTGCGACCGCCTGGACGGAGCAGGAGACCTGCGACTTGTCGAGCGGGCGGGCGGGGTCTCCGCCGCCCGACGCGCACAGTGCAATCAGCCGCGGCCGCTGCGCCTTCTGCCGCGCCCATACCGTGTAGCAGTTCGGAGCGTAGGTCACGTACACCACCTGGGCATCAAAAATATGTCTCTCAGTGTCTACCTTCGGTTCCTCGGTGGCCTAGCTTTAAGTCTGACACGGAACATCACCTGATCCAGTCCCCCCAAGAAAATTTAAAAACCAAAATATTCTCACAAGCACAGATTGGTATGTTCCGGCAGCTGTTGAGAGCCAGCTACTATTCTAATCAAAGAGTGCTAACATCTTCGACGAACATTTCATCATTTAGGTACCAACAGGTGTGTTAATGGTCTAGAACTAACTTATCAGCAATTGACAAAACAGAAAATGAAAACAGAAGTCTACTAAAAGTCTTCAATTTAATTGTACCTATAACTAATAATATGTGGTTTCTCGGAATGGATCTTCGTTGGTTGTTTCTATTAATTTAAGTAGCCGTAGTTCCGTTCCGTTAGTTCCGTAAGTACGGAACTTTCGGTCAAGTTCTACACAATACGAGTAAGTAAGATTTAGTAGTCAAATGCAATCTAGCCCGACTTGGGTGATCATGAAAATCATTGAGGGCTTTGACATTTCTTACAATCTGTGCAAAATGAATTGTAATATTATTTACGCAGGAATAATCCTGCACAACCAATTCTCATGCGAGTGGAGTCGCGGGATCAGCTATATAAAGAAGGATGGATTACCACGATATTGGGTAAATTCTACACAAAAAAGTAGCTTACCTGTGCGTAAACTAAGTAAAGGCCGTTTTCTTTAATAACAAAGTGATCTTGATCAAGTTCTATTTGGTCGTTGCTGTCCTTTGAAGACACCTCGTCGTCTCGTGACCATGGGCCGATTAAAACTGAAATAGAAAAAGAAAAATTCTTTCAATGTCTTATTTAGTTATACTAATAAAATCGGGAAAAATTACCGAGCATATAATAACGTATTAAATTGATCAGTTGGTTAGTGGTTGCCCTGCTGTTTTCCCAGTGACAAACGGATGCGATAGACTGTGGTAAGTATTCAGACTGGTAAGACTATGTTTTTATTTTAGTACAGTTTAAGTTGCCGTTAATTCTATTGATGAGTGAGGTAAACTCATTTTTTTATTATTTTTTAATTAAGTACGTAAATGTTCCATTCCACCCTGAAAAGCTATCATAATTTGTTGAAGTCGGAGCCATAATTATTCAAATCTTGTACAGTCAATCGGGGTAACTTTGATTAACAATGGTAACTTTGACAGTCAAATCTCCAATTATTTTTTTATGTTTTACGTTAGATAAATTTATTGCAATAACAAAGAGTTTTTAAATTTTGTGTACTTAACAAATGTCGCAAACAAAATCACTGAAAAAAACAAAACTGTCACACAAAGTGAATGTCAAAAACCTTTCTAAAATGTTTCGCACGCAACTGGTGTATTTTTTCAGTAATAAACTTTTTAAATTACTCGCGAATTTTGCTGATAACAAGGTTCAACAATTTAATGGTTTTATTTACGTGTATATGGCTCCACTTCATTTGACATTTTATTAAAAATTTAAACAAGTGAACCCTGAAGTATAACATGTTTAAAACTTATGGTTCCGGCGACAAATCTGATGTGTGTCAAGTGAGTTACCCGTATATGGGTTATAACTTTGACACACAACAAAATTGCCATTTTTTTATATAATTTTGATTCATAAAGTCTAAATAATTTGAGAGTATGAAAACCAATGAGAGCACAGATTACGTTAACACTTTTGTCTCACTTTTTTTTTAAAGCCATTTATTCCCAATTCTTACTAAACATTAGTTTCTAGGTATTAACTTAAACATAAACTAAACTATATTTTTATTATTGTTGGGCACCCAAAGTTGGGCGTAGGCCTCCTCCATGCTGTGCCAGGTGTTTCGGTCTGTCGCAAGTCTCGACCACGCGCTGCCCGCTGCCTCGATTAGGTCGTCTCTCCACCTCCTTTTCGGCCGCCCTCTCGATCTGCAGGCTTCTATGGGGTTCCAGTGTAGGATCCGCTCACTCCAGCGTCCATCTGTCACCCGAGCAATGTGTCCAGCCCACTGCCACTTTAGTTTGCACAGCATACTCACAGCATCTGTTATCTTTGTCTTTTTCCGTATGTCATCGTTTCGAACTCTATCTCTTAGCTTTATACCTAGCATAGACCTTTCTGTGGCTCTTTGAAAAATTGCGATTTTTGTTACCAGGTTTTTTGTAAGAGCCCAGCATTGGCATCCGTATAGAAGCGATGGCAGGATGGTGTTATCCAACAATTTCTTTTTTAGATGTATAGGTAGCTTGCTTTTAAAAACGTCTTTATGCATCCAGTACTTCTTCCATGATATGGCGATTCTGCGGTCGATTTATTTTGCCGTAGCATCTTCAAAAGAAATGGTTTGGCCCAAATAGATGTAGTCCTTGACGTATTCGATGGGGCCCACACTTTTGTCTCACATTACATATGGTAAATATTAGCTAAAAAGATCTAGTGGCGATCTATCAAAATTACCCCGATTGACTGTAAGTGTTGCTCACGTGTTAATCACGTGAGGCTTGAAAAGTAGGGGAGGGGGTTTACCAAAAATCACTAAATACAACAAGGACGGGGGCGTAGTAAGTGCAAATGTGCGATTTCTAAACCGAAAAGCGGCGTGTAGTGTGATCTTGACTCGCCCCAACGACATGGGTTATTTTCTCGATGACTCGCCCTTACGAGGCAACGATCGACATCCCCGCGAAGAATTGAGAATAAAATTTGATGATACTCTATATTTAGAAAAAATAAGATTCTTTGTAGGTACTAAAAAATACACGTGGTTTTGGACGGGTTGGAGGGGTTAAAAAATGCTAACATCACGTGATTAATGGATGGCCCCTTACACGTTACGACAAAATAAAATTATGTTTTTTTTAGGTTTTGTATGAGTAAGAAGATCGATTTATATGTCTTTGTTAGAAAATACCTACCTAATTTTATTTGTAATTTGATTATAATTAAATAATATATTTGTTTATATCACACCCACTCGTGAAAGTGTCTCATTGCTCGTTCAAAAACGGGTTATAAAGTTCGTAATTTCTCCCTTATAAATGTGCGGCGGGAAAAGTTATATGGAATTTCATTCCTGCCCTCCATAGCAATGCAGGAATGTTGTAACTGAATGAAAATCCATACGTGATAGCATTCTTTTGCTTTTTAGCTGCGAAAAAAAGAGGGGAATTTTTTGTACTTAATTGATATTCAATGAAAGGAGGACGGCAGCCTTTTCCTGCACTACGAAAAAAAAAGCACGGCAATTTGTAGTGTTTTGTAAAATTAGTTTTTGACTTAATTGGTAATTTAACGGTTAGCTCTTAATTATTCGAAATAATTTTCCAAAATGTCATCTGAAAGTGAAAGTGATGATTTTATAATGATGACGTCATTAGAAATATCAAAACAGCTCAAGAAGTCAAGACGTAAAGAACTTGCTTCCTGAGAAGTCTCGAGACAAATACGAGAAAACTTATAAGTAAAGATTGTATTTTCCTCGTAGGTGTAATATAAAGCACTATGTATTACTCGGGTCGGGAGAAAGTTTTATTATAATTTCAAAATATGCATACCTACCTATACGGAATCACAAATGAAGGATAAAATCAAATACCTAGTGGCTCATTAGCCGGTATTTGTTGTTTATTTATTTACTTTACAGTTACCAACATTATTCTATTAGGTACACATTAACTATAGTAGTTTTAGAAAATCACTGCTAGTAGGTATGTATAGTAAATTACGATAGCGCAAAAAATATTAGAAACAAACGTAACGATTTAGTTTTGAATGACTCGCATTTGACTGGTTATTATCATTTATTGTTTTATTTTATTAAATTTATTGGTAGGTTCTATTATGTGTGGGATCGGTAGGTGCAATTACTAACAAGTATCATAAATACATAAAAATGGCTTCGGTTTTATGGCCGGCGGCCGCCTGCTTGGCTCAATCCTTCCTGGGAATGATCTCGTTGGTAGGTAGTTTAGTTTACACGCAATCTCTAGGATAGTATCAGGGCGTTAAGATAGAAAGGAGCTGTTGCTCGACCAATGTGCAGCATCACTTCACACACGCTGACATGAGTGATGGCATGCTGATTATGTGGCGAATTCTTCACTCGCCTTTTACGGTGTCCGAAACGAGGATATGTAAATATAACTTTATATTTGTAAGCCGATAACTGTATGGTTAAGACTAATATACTTTAAAACCTCTTATTATATAAAATCGATTAAAATTTCACAATGTGCTCGTCTGTCGCAAGTCAACTGTTTATTTTAATTCATATCTGTGCTAAATATTTATTGAAACACTCAAGGCTTATGGAAATAATAATAACCTATTTTCAACGTTACTATCTGTAAGTATGTATGTACATATTTATATGCAATTTATTAAATGTTGTCACATCAACTAAGAGTATTTGCCTTGTTATGGCGCTTACAGGACTCACGGTATTATACCGTATTATGTGCTTCATGAAGCTAAAATAAGATGAAATTATTTTCTCACCTATTAAATAACTATAGATGTAGGTATATATAAGTATAACCTAAAAAAATATTTACTTCTAGCACTGCAAAATGAAAATTGTTCGTTGGGGTCGGTTTTTTATGCAAACGAAAAGAAATAGTTTTTGAATTATCAATCGTTCGACAGCATTAGTATCCAACATGACTCGAATGCTTAACATAAATTCGTTTACACATTTCTCAGTACTGTGTAACTAAGTAACTTAAAGTTCACAATTAAATCCACTGATAATATACTATATGATCTATCCAATAAAAATAGAATCATCAAAATCGGATGATCCACTCAATTGGAAATGTAACACACCTTCATTTCTGTTGTGTGAGTCGTCAAAACCAACGAAGGGAAAACACCAGAATATGCAGCTGCGACCACACTGCAATCCCCAAGACGTTTGCCAAGCGTGGGTAATACCCCAAATAGGGGAGGCGGTTGTTCAACGGTTTACGTGTTCAGGCTGTTGATGATGATGAATAGAAAACAAGGCCCTATTACCGAACTTCTGCTGTCTGTCCGTGTCCGAATGTTTAAGGGTAAACTATATCCTTGGAACTGTTACAGGTACCTATAGCTGATAGATTTTTAACAGAATATTATGTTTTATAATTGAGGATTGCCAAACCAAAAGTAATGAATTATTAAAAAAGTTTTAAGTTAAGTGGTCCCCATATACAAGAAACGCTTAGTGTGATTAGTTTCCAAAATCTAAACAAATTATATTTTACAAATTATTGGAACACAAAATGTATGCCCCGGGTGGGAATCGAACTCGCGTCCTCCGATTTTGCGCAGGATACTTAAACCACTCGGCCACCTGGGCATGCTATTTCTAGTCGAAATTTCGTGCCCCAGTTGTATTACTTTAATCGTCATAGAGGACGGTGGGCAATAATTTGTAAAATATGATTTCAGCTTAACAAGCGATAGTGCTTGTAATCAAATTTGAAATATCTAAACAAATACTAGTAAGAACCGCGAATCTACTAGAGGTAAAGCATAGATTATATTTTATTACAAAAAAATGATCTGAGCGCGCTCCCTCTCTGAAGCATTCTTGTAACTTGACCCTCATAAACCATTTACATATCTACTCCTATGTGATTCTCTCTGTTATGTCATATTTCGAGATCGATCTTCATCAAGTCGAACTCGATAGAGTAAGCGTGGAGTCATCCTTTGATTACTACCGCAGTAGAATACCTATATAGATACTCCCCGAGACTGGAGATCCTACATCGCTCCGGTGAAACAGATTGTATAGTAAACTTGATCCACTTTTCTGAATCTCAGTCTATTATACGACTGGCTCTAATGTTTACGCGCTCATTACTGATTACTCTTGCCGCACGCGGGTTTTAATTATAAGCAAACCAATACGTAAGCAACATTTAAACTATGTATATATATATATAATAATAATGTAAGTTGCATTTATATGTATATATATATATAGACTATATAAACGATGTTTTATTGTACCTACATTTAAATTTGCACATTATTAGCAGAATAAAATTTCCCACAGTTACATATCGAATTCCCATTACCTACTTATATAAATAAGTATTTTTAATTTTATAATATTTTTAAGTTAAAATACTTATGTAATCTTTACCACTTTCTCTTTCAAGAATACTCAGAACGAATCATGTCAACATTTGACCTGTCAAACATTTTGACAGTTCGTGTCGAGTATATTGATAATGGTTAAGTAAAAATAATGTTTATTTTTTTGTCATTATTTATCACGAACTTAAATCAAAATCGGTAATTTGAATAAAAAGATATTGATATTTCAACTTTTTACAAAAATCTGGCAGTTATATTACTCGGAACGCAGCCATTACAATACAAGTTACTAACGTTTTGTTATCTGCTGCAATTAATCGGTTTTCCCATACCGAACTCATTAATTCTTTCGTTTTCGTTTTAGTTATTTTACAGACTGAATAATTAAATGTTTTAGTTTAAATCAAGTGTTAAATTCGAATTTTCACTTACAATTATCTCATTAGAAGCTGTGTTCACGAAAAATGTTTTTTTTTGTTGTATGTCAATGTCAGCCGCTGTAACTGTCAAACAAATGGCGTCCTATTTATTTTCGTTGACCCTGCCGGAACACACTTTTAGGTGTTTCACAGATTTTCTACTTGAAGGTGTTAACTAGCCAGGGCAGCATTCGCAAAATGCCCTTCCACCAGCAGCACAACAGTCCATAGCTATATTGCTCGGTCATCATTGTTTCGAATTTCGTACTTGCCTCTATTACCCATTTTATCGATTATCATTTAGTGGATACACTACCACGAAAGCATTCCCAACAAGGGTTACCGTCAGTTAGGTGGCCATTCATAGAATGTAAGACAAAACTTCATACAATTTATTTATTGTTAGTGAAAACATGTTATCTTCTGGTATTGTCAGTGAAGACATTATATTTACCTACCAACCCCACGTAAGTGGGATAAGATTATACAATTAGTGACGTAAAACTTGGTGCATGCACTGTTCTTTTGTAATCTGGTATTCTTAAATACTACTTGCTCAGTGATTCTAGGACCGTTTATATCATTTAGACAGTTACATAACCTCAAAACTTGTTGTCACTATAACATATTTTCCTTATTGACAAATTGAAAAATATCTACACAGGTGTCATAAAAATAACTGAAGTTTAATTTAGAACCATAAACATCATTATACAAAAATCAGAATGACAGGTCGCGGGTTGTATGGGATGTGGGCATGATTCTTTCTAATTTCCTCTTCCTCGACATTCAGATGCGACACAAAAACTAGTAGAAAAACCGCAAAAATAGACCATTTATATAGTAACAAACACTTAGCGCCATCTAGGTGGGATTATAATTTGACGGCGATCTAGTACCTAAATATTACGCGGCCTAGAAATTAGAAATGCCGCCATAAAGGACCCCAATACCACATACAATTTTGTCTATGATTTATGGGGAATCCCTGGAACCAAAGCAAAACAATAGCGACGCTTAGGTATTCTCTGAATAATTTAGGAGTCTACTTCCTACCTACATATTTTGTGCAGGATGTTTATATTATTCTTTTCATAACTGGCTACTGTTTACCAACATATCATTTTGGTATAGGTATACACTCTTCTGTGAACAATTCTGAATGAACTTTATTAATGTCTTTATTAATATCAGTAAATTATTTGGTTTATTCTTGAAACAAATATATAACGGAAATAAAACCAGACGCTATTCGATTCGATGGGAGTTTCGTTTGGTAGCTAAATTGAAATATTGTTTACATTAGTTTTTTTTTTTAATTTGTGTTTCTTAGAGTGTCACCGTGTATCTAATAATAATGACTGTAGGCACGAAAGGATTTATCAAATACTACCAGTACAATCACAAAATCCAGAAATGTAACTTTTCGTTATTTCGCCCAATCGTCATACTTTGTCTATGGTGGTAGAAAAGGATGCAGCACTTTACTAGATTCTAGTGGACGAGACTGACTTGTGTAAGTCTCGATATGATTTCTATACACTATGCCTCCCTCTATCTGTAAAAAGTTGTATATCTATATAACTTGAAGTCTTCGACTCTTAGACATAGAAAAGTATACTCTAAGCTTCAACCACATAGAAATAATATAGAAAGAAAGAAGCTCGAAAGTTGAAGTAAGTATAAATAGTTCATACCGCACGATTCAAATTTTGATGGAACATTATACAGAGACTGTAGCTTTATCACATGAATAAAGCGGTAATTTATTCATGTGACTTTATACTGTATTTAGCAAAAAGTAAAATACAATCGTTTTTGATTTTTCGATTATTGTAATCGATATAAAGAAATTGGTAGGTACTTACATAGCAAAAGAAAGTGTATGTTTGTCTTTACGACTTATTCAGGCTATTCAGACAATATATCATTATCAAGCATAAAATTATTAGATTTTAATTCAATATCAGGGTATCAGCTATATAAGATTAACCCCATTATGCTCAATCTCTGATATTTTATATTTGACAACTAACATGGCTGAATAGACTGAGCGTGCAAAGCTAAAATGAAACAACAAAAGCTAATCAAGGTCTCTTTTTAGGATTTCGGCGGGTTCCAAGAACTCAAGAACACATAAATCCTCGCCATGTGTGCCTGCCGTTTCAAACAAATTGTATACTACAATTATTAAATTTACATTTAAAAACACATATGGCTGGTATTGATTAAATATTTATTTATATAAATTATGACAGCCGACTAAAATTATTATGAAGACGACATTATATCCGAGTAATAATAATATACGTAAATAACTATTACAAATTGTGACAAAATAATATTGCAGCTTTATGAATCGTTTTCTATCCAGTCAAACTAATAAAAATTGCCTGTATGGTATAGTAGGTAATCTGTGGTATGCTGCTCAATTAATAGATTAAAGTGAATTTGCAAAAAGAGAAACGAAACTTTGTCTGGAACTTAATTGATCCAAGCAGTTGCAGAATAACTAATAGTACTACCTAAAACTACCTATATATTATAACTTTATCCATACGACACGCGACGCAATGTCAGTTAATATTCCTAGAAGATTCGTTGACACTTTTCAAGTATGAAAATGACCTAAATAAATTAATACTAAGCAACGTGATACATTTTCCATTTTCCTCAAAAATAAAATATAAATATGTACCTAGTATTTAAAAGCAAATTAATTGTTTTTTGAAGTTATTCTGGATTGGAAAAAGTACTAAGTATTTAGCCTTCAAGAAATTTATGATAGAAAGAGTTTTTCGATTTTTTTCACACATTTTTTACTAGGTAGGCTTTAGAGGTCCTCATATTTTCTAAGAAAAAATATTCTGTTGGAACCGTAATAATACCAACAGCCAGGTAACCTCATAACCTCAGACAGGTTTCTATAACTTCTTTTGTCATTATATGGTTAAAAAATCTCTATAAGTATATGAATTTACAATATTTACTTTTATTGAAGTGTTAGAAGTGTTAATAAGGCATTTTGTTATGATACATATGACGTGACGAAACAGCCAGGTCGGACGCCTGATGTTAAGGAGCACAGCGCTGATCACACTACTGATACCAAAATATATAGGGTACCTACTTAGGTTAGGTATTTTTTATAGAATTTTTATTCATGTGCCCTCTAAACGAATAGTTTTATATCTGAGGTATTTTGATATTAATAATAACAATAAGTACTCTGATCAACGTAGTTTTTAAAATTACTTAAACAGACTTGACTTTTTTACCATAAATTGGGTTACGTATAAAATAAAAAATACTTATTCTAGAAGGGTTCAAAGCTTTTTATGATCATACTTTTTATTCCAGTTCTAACGTTTCTTTTCTTACTATTGATGTGGTCGAGAATGATAATTATGCTTAACCCAGAATGGGGCCTGGCTCCCAAGGTCAACTGCCGGAACACACCGTTAGGTGCTTGGCAACAGATTGTCTATTTGTGGTAGCTAAACAGGCAAGCATCTGCAAAATGCTCTGACTAACACTTGCGAGGGAATAATACCGAAATATTCATTAATTACTTAGGTATATATTTTTGTTTATAATGGTGATAAAGAAACTTCCCCAGAAAAGTCCCGGACTTTTCTTGACCAGACACCTACAAACAAGATAAATTGGCATAGTGTCATGGCATAGTGCATCTAATGGCTAATGGTCAGAACTGTAGTATATAATATATTAGATGAGGTTCCTTATATATGATGTGCGAGAAGTATGAGTGTAAAGAAATAAGAAAGTATACTCACAGTTAGCTCCCATATTCTGTTCTTTGAGTGCACTGTTGAACTGAGCGATTGACAAATCTGAAATTTTAATAATAATACATTTATAAAATAAAGTCATTCTTCTCCATTCTGTAGGGTGACAGTTACTAGAAGTAAATTATTTAGTTCTATTTCACTGTTTAGTTCTGCATAGCTATTTTTCAAAACTCCTACAATTACCAAACAGATTTTTGGTCAGGTATACAGAATAATGGTAAACCATTGTTCTGTGTAATCCTCCCTGTCGGATGACAGGTAGCGAAATCTTTAGCAATAAGTCCTCCAATTGTATATTATCATTTTTGTTAAATAAAGTAATATTAATAAAGTAAAATTTCCTTCAAGGATATAAAAGTGATTTAATGTTTATTTTTTTAAGACTATAATAACGAAACGTTATGTAAATAGACACCATGTCGATTAGAATTAAATTTATTTACGTATAGGAACCACCACAGCACCGCTTTGTTAATAAGTGTTCTTTGGGACTGTTGTGTTACCACAACGGCAAGTAATGGTCGTAAAAAAGACCGTTCGTAAAATTGGTGTAAAGTGCAATATTGTCAAACAGTCTTCTTTCATAAATTGCTTACAGTCTCTTTAGTACGACTAGGCAGATGGAAAAAAAATGTGTATTCCTGAGTTCTTAGTTAGTAAAAGAATTATTGTTTATTCGTATACCTTTTTGTACAACTGTTGTTGATATGTCTTTAATAGCAGGTTCGGTGCGACCGTCATTCTTTTTTCTAGAATCCACGAATAGTAAATCATCTCCAAGGTCTTCCACATAGAACTTTTTAGAGTTTTCTGAAACTTGAACGAATGCACGGCCTTCCCGCGATTCCCTTTCCTCCTGCGGCCCAGGGTGCCTCACTAAGGGACTCTGCACTATTTTATCTTGGTTCAAATTTTGCATTAACAAGTGGTCCTTCATCGTGTCGATCTGTCTCCGTAGTGCCGACAACTCGTGCCAATAGTAGCATGCCACGGAGAAGCATATCACCATGCATACTAAGCTCAATAAAAAGTTCAGAACAAAGAATAGCTTTATTTTCTTGGAAGACGCTATTGAGAATGTTGTGTTTAAATGCAGACCAAGGTCAGCAGGCTTGTCTAAAATGAAAAAAGAAAAGGATCACTTTCCTAATTAAGTTTAGTGCTATGTAACAAAGAAGTAGGTCTGTAATAGTTAATAATACAAAGGTAACTTATCGCATATTTAAAAAGTTAAGTTTGCGAAAATCACCTGTATTTAGATGTATGGTAGTCCCGTCGTTGGGTGAATTTAATTTTCTACTTTTACCAGCATTTAGATAAATATTTGTAAGACCTGGACAGTTCAACGGGTGCTCCTCGTTTATGTAAATTCTTCGTTCAGCGTCCATCATTACTATTGTTTACTCGTAGTGGTGGCTTGTCGCGCGAACATGGGCGTAAGCGCCGTCTGACCTAAACAAAGGATATAAATAAAGCTTTGATAATAAGTTCGCTAGCGGCATACTGATAAGCGATAAAACGAATATGTATAATGTGATGTATATATACCTATAGCTATCTACTTACATGACATAAATGCTTGAGGCCAGGTGGAGGAATTCACAAGGTACTATTTAATCTTCCATAAAAAGGCATACACACTCTGAAATGTTTGTATTCATTTTTGCTAAAACCAGTCCACAAAGTTAAAAAAAAGAAGTTAACACAAAGCCAAGCTTGCCATTCACTTAAATTCACAATACACACTATCTTCGGAAGCCGTGGACGGACAATGTCCCGTATATAACATAGTCTACATTATTATTTAGTTATAAAACTTTTGACCGCGGATATTTATTTTTCTTATCAGTGGAATGTGGCGCTCGGACGCTAGCTCTTGACGCCTGCGGCCGCCGCTCTGCGCGCAGTGCCAGTGCGCGACTGCGCGCCAAATTTGAGTCAACTGTGGAACTTGAGTTTATTGAGTGGAGTGCGCGTGAGCAAGCGCGCGGTCTGACATTCAATGTATCTTTAGTTAGCAATGCAAATGCAATGTGGAGAAAACAACGTTGCCACTTAATTTCGCGTTCCACATAGGTAAACCTATATGTCTGGTATACTCTATATTAAGAAGGTAGGTAAGCTACCCCACAGTTGCAGGACTTGAATATTACTTGGATGCTCGATGATCAAAAGCAATGCTTGTTAGCTAATATTCCGAATGAGTGAAAGAACACTCGTTTTATACATATATAGCTTGTAAATTTTAGCGTGTTCCGCAAAAATATTACTTATTACTCACACATGTCCATAAGGGTTTTAAAGGAAATTGTACTTACGGCCTAAAATATTACATTGTTTACCTTACCCATCTTAGAGTGGATACCTATTTATAATAATTAAAATATAACAGGCATCCCAAACATTAGCGTTTTGGTGCTGATGACTAAGGCCACCAAGACCTGTCGTAGATATGGGCAAACATAACCCCTATTTACCCCCTCCCTAGGGTTTTTGGTTGTGGCATCTTTATTTTTTTTGCTAAAGAAATTATATAATAGTATCTAGGTATATGGGCACTTTCACAGTTAAAATGACTTGAATATGGTTACCGTCTAAATCCTGACTTATGACAAGCTAAATTAAATTTTTTGGCCAAAATAATAGAAACTGAATTGTAAGGCGCTTGTAACTTACCTACGTCCTTTTTCTTAATTTAATAAGTCTTAAAAGGATGATTTAAAGGTTTTATACTACATACCTATCCATATTATATAATAACTTCTTGGATCGAATTCCTTACTTTTAAGTCCTTACAATTTAAAATAAACTTAAATGTTAAATTTACATAATTTTGATAATTTATACCTATAATACTATTTTATTTACCGATAGTACATATGCTTTAATTATTAAAATACTACTTACGAACGTTATACAACAATACAGTGAGGTACCTACTACAACGAAAGCGTTTGGACAACCTACAACGCGTTGGAGGCTCACAGAATACCCAAATGCCCACTACCAGCTGGGAGCGTGCCCAGTATGCAAGCAGCATTGCCCCTTATTGCAATGTTCAAATAGGTACCAGTATTTTGATCAAGTGTACCATCAACCAATGCGATGAACTCCCAGCCACGGTCCCAGTCCCGATGGATTCAACGCCTCCACAGCAAACGGCTTAATTACCTATGTAAAAAGAATTGTATACCTAGCTATGTTGAGATAATTTTAACGCACTAATTGGTAGGTATTGACGTAGAATAAAGATCTGTTATAAGTACTATGTTATTGTTGCCCGAAGGGGTTTCATGCATCATAAACTAAGCGAAAAATTATCTTTTTTATTTTGAACCCCTTTTTGATAAAACTAAACATTAGATGTCAAATTGAACGATACATCTTTCAAATCATACAATTTCGTATATATTGGGGTATTCAAGATAACGTGGATTACATTTTTAGCTATCTATTCTTTCATGATATTTGTTAATTTAATAAATACTTTATATGTTCATGAGGTACCAAAATTTGCTTACTTACCTCATCTTACCCAATGCCAGTAAGCTTGGTCCGGTGCTTTATGATCCTTTGTTACACTTTACAATCAATGCTTTATGTCGGCCAGGTACATGCTTCCACAGAGTTTTTGAGGATGGGAATGCGAGGTATGTTCTAACAATTTAAGCATGGTTTTTATAAGCAATTACACTCCAACTAGCTATAGGATTACCAAGAAAGGTAGTCGTCAGAGAGGTGGCCAGCTGTAATACTGAAGTCAAAATATGTATCAGGATAGTGATAGTCATGGTGTACCGATTACAAACTGAGGCGTTATAACCTAAGAAAAAAAATATTTAGAGACAATTTCACCACGAAAATAGTTCCGACTAAGGTTCACCCTTTCTTACTTTTACACTAACTTAGCTAACTACAGAAACATGGCTGGCAACTAAATGGAAATATAGCTGTGCTGAGACTGTTACTAAAATACCGTAATTAGGTGGACCAACCAAGTTTCACAAGTTTAAAGGAACTCATAAAATGCGATGATGTCACTGAACCGTGAGGAGTTTCAGATATAAGTAGGTATATGCTAACATCTTGCAATCATTATTGTCTGATGAATATATTTTTTTAACCGGCGTGGTATGCCTTTTTTAACAAAGTAATAAGAACTAATATACAACAGTACAGCTACTACAATGAAAGCATTCAGACAACCCACAAGTCAATGCAGACTCACAGGCAGTCAAAATGCTCTAACCCATTACTAGTTGGTAGCATTGCCCTGGTGAATTGCAATGCTTGTTCGTTGAGCCAAATAGGTGCCAGCATTTTGATCACACGTCGCACTGACCAAGCGCTCTGATAAGTTTTGGAAAATACGATGAGCTCCCGGTCCCCACGGACCCAACGTCTCTACACCAAACGGCTCAAATACTTATGTAACCACTACTTACCGAGGTTAGCATCTCCACACTAAGGGCCGCCCTAACTTCCATCAACAATCAACAAGGACATGTTGGAGTTCAGAGTTAGTTACCATTTTAGTCTACTACCATCTACACATACAACATAATTCTACTTATTAACTAATCAGATTGTGTTCAAATAAAAAGACAGCTTATCTATCAGTTATAAAATATACATTTTTACAGTTGTACCTACAGGTTACGAACAATAATACTTATAACTTAAAATTAACAATTATTAAATTATTAAAACTTACAATTATTTTAAATAACTTAAAAATAATTGTAAGTTTTCGTTTATCCCTCGACATGCCTCAGCACATATCTATAAAAATCAACTGTATTTATGATCTACTCCTTAAATCGATAATTATCGCACTGGAAATAATCAACCACATCCACTGTACATTTTGATAGCAATTCAACATAATTATGTTTTAAGCAATGACATTATTGTAAGTATTAATTTTAGGCTTCGTGGAAGGCATTTTGAAATACTCCACTCTTCAACTTCAACTCTATAGTTTTCTGGGTATTGTGGAATGGCCACAAAGAATTCGCCAATGTTTCATAGATTGTTTAGTTTTAATTAATAATGTCCTATGGCTACTGTCCAAGCATAATTTGTGCTATTGCTGGACTTGCTATACCAACGCCACCTTCGAATATAACCTTTAAAAATGTTTAGATATTGTACATACTTGTATGACATATCCATTACTTGTAAGGAAGAAAATAGAAATTGCTCATTTATACTGAAAAATTTAAATGAGTTTTTTATTATTTAACATGCCTATTTATTTAATCAAAATAATTACCATTATTATCTATATATTACAGCCATCTAATAGGAAGGTCATTTGGATGCTTTTGCGATAGAACTCTGTGTGACTTTTTCATTCGACAATCTGTGTGAAAGCATTTTGTACTTCCTCCTGGAAAAAAAACCTTTTAAACGTAGAAAATGGACCAAATCACGAAAAAAATGGTAGTCCGTTGGAGTAAGGTCTGGCGAATACAGAGGGTGACGAATGGCTTCTAATTGCAGTTCCTGTAGCGGTAAAACGGTTTCTCGTGCTGTATGAGGTCTCGCGTTATCACGGAGCATAATGGTGAAAATAGATTCATGAGTCAGGGCTGTTTCACTGCTAGTTTTGCTATCATTGTTCAGAGTTCGGCACAGTAGACATCTGCCGTTATTGCTTGACCGGATCGGAGAAAGCTATAGTGACTAACACCATGCTGAGACCACCAAACAGTTACCATTACCTTTTTATTGGTAAGCTTTGCTTTAGGACACTGTTGCGGCGTTTGACCTGGGGTCAGCCGTTACATTTATCGCTTATGGTTATCGTAAAGAATCCACTTTTCATCAGATGTCACAAATCGATCCAATATTCCTTCATTTCTGTATCGATTTGGATCGATCTTCCACGTGGTTCGTTCTTCAAATCAAAGTTTCCATCACGAAAGCGTTTAAACCAAAATCGCACAGTGCGTTCATTAGCAGTCCCCTCTTCAAACGCAATATTGATATAGCGAGCAGTTTCTGCCGCGTTAGTTCCGCGTCGGAACTCGTATACAAAAATCACTCGAATTTTAAAGTATCTTCTTCTTGTCTAAGCTGAATAAAAAACCCACTGAATGTCTATAATCGAATGTTGCACATTTTTTTAAATAAGAACCTCATAGGTACCATGTGAAAAAAAATTCACTCAAAAATCTCAAACCACGAAGGTTCTATGCCAATTCGAAGTACCTATTACAATAAAACGGCAATTTCATACTTTAACCCCTATTACTTAGAGATTATGGGAAACCCCATATAATGGATTATCCCGATGATCATCATCAACACCCTTAACGTCCACTGTTGACGTTGTACATAAGCCTCCCTCATTAAAAGGGGGATGGTGTTGCCATAATCCTCACGCTTGGCTGGCGTCTTCGGGATCCTGTCCTTATAGTAATCTGTATTTCTTGGTTTCTCGAGCTTTAGGAATTTTAGAGAGGAAGACGTCTGGATGGACCACCACCGATTTTTGTAATTAAGTGGGCTTTCGCCACTCCACCGAGTTTCCATTCAGGAGTTCAAATATCAAAATTAAGATCATTTTATATAGACGAAAAAGCCCCAAATGAAGATAAAAAGTAAGTACATATTTATATTGTTGGGAATCATAAGTTATTTATTCACTGAAAAACACAGTTTTTTTTGATATGACAAAATCAAATACTTTTCTACTTTATAAAAAAACTAAATACGTGTAATTAGTGCAATGAGCTACGATATCTCACATATATTTATATTTCCCATTTAATAAAACCGTTTGGGTTTTAGACATGAAAATGTTCGTGATGGTGGTTTTTTCGACTTTAGCGTTGCTGCGCTGCGCGATCGTCATTCCGGCCAACGAGATTGTCTTCAAAATAAAACAACTTATAAAGCGTAACACGCGTTTATTTCTATATAAATACATTATAACTATGACTTTACATCCTTGGTATGTAGGAGTATAAAGATTGTTTATATAATAAAGAATAAAGATTGTTTACATATAGGAATTTACGAGCCATTATAAGCCAGGAAACACAGTTAAAAACAACCTATGTAATTATATTAATTAATTATATCCTGTGGTATAAGGTAAGGTGTCTGTTATATTATAATATGATACTTATATACCTATAAGATTCAACCAATATTACCGATAATTCAAGTTTCAATTAATATGATAAGTATGTTTCAGATAATTTTAAGTTTCTTTCATCACTTATACTCGTAAAATAGGTCTATAAGTATAACTTGAAATTTGGTAGGTAATTTTCGATAATTGAAGTACTTAAGTTCCATAAAATTCATAGTTATAAATGTTACAATATATTTCTATAGCAATGTACGTTTATAACCAGTGGTATTTCGCATAATATAAATGGGTTTTATGTTTTATAATAATCCCCTTGGCCAGAACGACGACCGCACAACAATTCAACGCAAAAGTCGAAAAAAATCGACATTAGGTACCAACAATTTCTGGTTTAAAACGTCAGGGGTCTAGGTCAGTGGGGAAATATAAATACTTACTACATACTTACTATATTTGGGGCCTAGAAAAGTTCAATTAAAATGATCTTCATGTTGACATTGGAACTCCATTAGGGGCATCGTTGTCAAAGGAAAATTGCTAGATTAAGCTCATTAACATTACCACTCTACAATAAAGCGTTTATTTTATCTTTGTGTTTTAACGAGTAGAAATGTTTCAATGTATAAAGACAATGGAAGGTAAACCTGGTAAATGGTTGTTGTCTTGGGATGGCAGTCGTTATAGCATGGTGGTAGGGCATTTTGCGAAATCCCGCCTGGCTAGCTACCACCCTCAAGTAGAAAATCTGTCGTCAAGCACCTAACGATGTGTTCCGACAGCTATCCTTGAGAGCCAGTAATTCTAGGTTAGCCTGAACAACATCATCGACCACATCATCACTTACCATCAGGTCATCAGGCATAATAAAATAGTACTATACCTACAATGAGAAAAAATTTACTTACGTGTTTTTATTATTTAATAGTTATTGCCTCGCACTACAGATAAAAGTGGAGTGTTCAACGCGGTGTGTACATTATATATAATATCAGAAAGCTTTTTTCTATCGTTCACAGGCTTGTCTTCTTCAACTATCTCTCTCACCAATTGGTGACTGCTGGTGAAGATGACGATGTTAGGCAGACTAGGTCCAGAAATCAATAGGGCTAGCTGCCACAACACACATTATTGGCGACAGATTTGAAAAAGAAAACAGAGTTCATAATGTCATCAAGTTAACACAATAGGTGTTTATTGCGCTTGGTTTGTTTATGACAACTTAATTCGAATTTACCTCGCGTTTGTTCGCTGGCGCAGGTGATTCCTAATTAGTGCAACTAGAATTTCCCGACCGCTGTACTTCCTACATTGTTTACGATTTAGGAATATATAAATCGTAGCGATACGATTATACAAGTTAAAACTAAGAAACGCCACTTTGAACGCATGGTTCAAAGTCGCATGTCTGAGTTGCGTGATCAACAATGGGGCGATAAACTTTCAAACCTCGTGCCAAGCCACCATGCTTACTGGGACTTGGCGCGAGGTTTGAAAGGAAGTAACCACAACGACATGCCTCCCTTATACAGACCAGTCCCACTAGTCCCAGCGTTCTTTGACGAAGACAGAGCTGAGTGCCTAGCTGATAGCCTAGAGGCTCAGTGTTCCCCTAACGTAGATCACGTTGACCAAGCTCACCTCGATTCGGTGGATGCTGAAGTCGAACGTAAAAGCTCTGTGGTCACCTCTGAACTCCCACCAATCACTTTAGCGACTTACGCTGAGGTGGAGAGACTGATCAAGGCCCTCCGACCGCGCAAGTCCCCCGGTGCCGATGGCATCTCCAACAGGGTTCTTAAAACCCTCTCTCCTCCTCTCATCCATCTCTTAGTCAGCATCTTCAATGCTGCTATGAGCCACTGCTTATTCCCAGACACCTGGAAATGTGCAAATGTCATTGGCATTCACAAACCAGGCAAAAGCTCATCTGACCCCACCAGCTACCGCCCCATCAGCCTCCTCAGTGCCTTAGGCAAACTTTACGAGCGGTTACTTGCAAACCGTCTCCAGTCCCATGCTAAGGAACACCACCTTATCCCAGATGAGCAGTTTGGCTTCAGACCCGGACACTCATGCGTCCAACAGGTGCACCGCCTCACGGAGCACATCATTGAGGGCTTCAATAAGTACCCCAAACCCCAGACTACGCTAGCAGTCTTCCTCGACGTAGCGAAAGCTTTTGACAAAGTCTGGCACAATGGCTTGATCTACAAGCTATACCAATTTGGCGTGCCAGAACGTCTTGTGCTCATCCTACAAGACTTCCTTAAAGCCAGAAGCTTTCGCTATCGCGTGGAAGGCACCCTCTCCTCCCCCCACCCAGTCAGAGCCGGAGTCCCTCAGGGCTCCGTGCTATCACCTATTCTCTTTGCACTGTATACCAGTGACATCCCACGCTCTCAGCCCAAAGTATTCCTAGCCCAATATGCGGACGATACCGCCATTTACACCACTGGGTGGCATATCAACAGACAGTCCTATTTCGTCATTCAACGGGCCGTCACCGAGATCGGTGACTGGTTCCGAAAATGGCGCATCGCGGTCAACCCAGCTAAAAGCACAGCTATGTGCTTTACTGAGAAGACACGCTCCCCTTACCCGAAACCGCTTATTTTGTTCGACGAACCCATTCCCTGGGTTCCTAGAACAAAATAGAGTCACCCTTGATCGTCATCTCACCTTTAACGATCACATAACAACCGTCCGTAACAGAGCGGCCTTCGTAATGGGTCGCCTTGGTCCCCTACTTCGCAAAGAGAGTAAAATGTCTCTTAGTAATAAGAAGACACTTTACACTGTCTGCATCCGCCCCATCATGACTTACGCATCAGTAGTGTTTAGTCATGCTAGTGAGGCCCACCTTCATAAACTTCAAGTCATCCAAAACCGTTTTCTTCGTAATGCAACCGGCGCCCCGTGGTATATCCGGAACACCGAGTTGCATTGCGACTTAAACCTTCCCTCTTTAGCGCAGTTCAATAAGGACTGCGCCCGCCGATACTTTGATCGAGCGCCCCACCACCCGAACCCATTGGTTGTCCAGGCATCGAACTACTCGACTGCCTCTTCTATCCCATTTTTCAAACCCCCCCGTCGCCGACCACGGCAGGTATTAGACGACCCGGATGACCTCATCGCAGCCATTACATTGGCAGCTTTAGCGTTATCCGTAAGTCGTCGAGGTAAAATCCCCAGGTGTGAGGTAATTAGAGGTCACACAATCAAACACCGAGCCCGCCGGCGAGCTCGAGGCAAAAACAAGGTCACGATAAATTGCTCTCCAAATAGTCAAAGAGTATTATTCAGTAGGGCCCAATTGTGCAACACTGCAGTTGCACAGAGGCATTTTGCTCCGATCCCCCCCATGTCTCTCGACAGCGAGACAAGCCGAGGTCCGAACCACAGTGGTGCCCTTGAGCTCGCTGTCAACCCCTCCTATAATAGCGGTACGTTTTCGGCGTCCGCAGGAGACGGAGGTAGAAAGCGCTTTTCGCCTTCTACGCCCGTCTCGGGAGAAGTGCCTTCGGCACTTCTCCCTCCCGGGCTATTGTAGGGCCAGGCCCTCGCCCAAAACCCGGTGGAGCTGGACGACCGCACAGGCGGTAGCCAGCATCTATGTCCTCCCTAAACAAACAAACAAACTATACAAGTTAAAAAAGTCTAAATTTTAGAGCAAACTAGTGCGCCTATGTCCAAGACGAACTTGAAGCGCGCTGAAGGTGGTTTAATGATATGACCAATCAAGCAGCGGCACGGCCGTGGTCACTGTAAAATAAATTATTTTGCAATTAATATACATGTAAAGGGAAATGCCCTATCTGTTTAATAAAACTGACCAACATTTTTTTAACTGTTCTTAATGTCCATTGTTCAAAACTTTTCTGAATGCCAATTGTTCCCTCCGTTACACTAGGGCAAGCCTTATTTTTCATTGTTTTGAGGATACCGTGCCATCAAAAAGTACAACTGCGAGTTGAGTGTCCGATTTAGTCTAGTGTGATCACTAGCTTCCAGCTTCCTAATTAGAGTGTTTTTAATTACATTTCTTACAAATTTAATGTTATGATTAGGACTTTACTATTACTACCTACTTTTAAAAACGTACCTATATGGTATATACAGGGAAACGCATCGCCGCGCCATTGCCAAAGGTATGCGAACGCTGCGAACCAGCTGGTTACAGATCCGCAGTTATCTTGGTCACTTGCACGAGCTTCCGACCAAAATAGCCTGGGTAGTGTCAGAGGACGGCGGTGGCTTATGGCAGACGGTGGCAGGGTCGGAGTAGGGTATTCTTAATATTAGACAAATAAGCTTCAACCTTCAGATAGGTGTTTTTGTCCAAATAGAATAAAAAAAATATATTTTAGAGTAGCGTCTGTGCGACTTAAAATTTATATACTCGCTATATACTATCTATATGATATAGATATAGTCACGAAGGCCATGTAAGGAGTAGAAGAAAGTTTGAAAAATTAATAGATCATCTGGATCTGCGTTACTCTTCACTTTACATTATATAGAATACTTTCATGGTATTCAATATAATACGTCTACTCGTATTATATTATAATACCATGAATTCTTTTTAAAAAATACAAAGACACCTAATCATCTTTTTCATGTAGAATTTCGTCGGCTAGCTATACGAAGGTCGCGTTGGTGTTTTCTAAATTATCCAAACATCCTTTCAGCTATTGAAATTTGACAATTCCTTGTTTATTAAGGGTACCAGTATATATCTCAGTTACGCAACAAATCAGGGTCTTCCGTCAGGCTGGTATATTTATTGTTGTTTGTTGTATTTTTAGGAAATCCTTACAAACTTTACAAGTTTTGTAAAGTGGATTGAAGGCAGACGATGAGTACAATAATAAACGTTATTACTTACTTAAGTTATTAATTACGTACTGACATATATACTTAGGCACATATACTTTAAAAACAAATCATACCACCATGGTTGTATATTCCCAAAGTGGTAAGCAGAGTGTCTAAACACGTTTCACTAGATGTTGTTTGGTATAATAAAATAGGGAGTGATAATATTTCCGTCTACCGGGTACAGCCCCAGACTCTGTGCTGCGATTGAATAGTTATTTGTTATACATGAGTGCAAAGTTGCTTTTTAACCGCGTGTTCAATTTTGATGACCGAGCAAGCGAAGGATTCTAAAATTGAATCACGAGCGCAGCGAGTGATTCAAAATTAGAATCCTGAGCGTTAGCGAGGGAATCAAAAGAGCACGAGGTGAAAAATCTTTGCACTCGAGTGCAACACGTAACTTTTCATTCCACCACAGCAAGGAAATGACTAAATGCAAAAAAAAAACGTTTTCTGAGAAAGTTTTGGCTCCTTTTGCTAGTCACCACGTGTTGAACATATCGTACTGTTTTAAATACTTCTCGCGTGATTGTTGAGGGAGAAAGCTCATTTGCGCATTATTAACAGTTTCAGTCAATTCTGTTGGCGTCAAACAAACTTCCTTGTCGCTAGAATCACTCATTTTAGTTTTTTCACTTGTTTTCAAGTTTCTTGTTTTTAATATAAGGTTTAACAATGACGTGAAAAAATGCCGCGTAAAGAACCGCGTACAAAACAAATTGAAAAAAGAACACCAAGAAGGTTCCGAGTCTGAGTTTTTAACAAATAAAAAAAAATGTATGATATATTCGGCACCATAGAGGTAGCAGTAAATAGGTTTAATGTTTTTTTTAATTCACAAACTTAGTGCACACGATGTTCTAAATTCAATTTACTTTATCCTCTAGAGATTAAAAACGGCTTTTCCACTCAGATATTGAAGATTAAAAATACTCTTTCCGAGATGGTGGGATGAAAAATGTATTTGTCAGAAAACCCAATACGGCCCGGGAATCAAACCCAGGACTTTAAGATCCCAAAACGAAGTTTTACGATACACGACAATGTTATTTCAATCTTTTTCAATTATGATACAATTAGATATAAATGCAATAATGTTTAGTGTAAAAATTAGTAGGCTAGCTACCAACCTGAAGTAGAAAACCTGTCACCAAGCATCTAATAGTTTGGTTAGACAGCAGTCCTTGAGAGCCAGTAAGTTATTATAAAATTTCAGGCACAAATGAGGCTTAACAACTGTACTTCTCAGGGTAATGGCGTAGTGCAGTTCGTCAGACAAAATGCATCTTTCATAGGCAGATATTATCGCTTAAAATCATGTGGACATCGTGAATGTTCAGTCATAATCTCATTCAAAAATAATTTGAGAGCTTTGCCTTTGATCCGGCCCTAGAAAATACTATTTCTAACTTGCATACTTCACCACATGCTGTCAGGGTACAAATAGTTATAATATGCAGCGTATTGAGGCATATAGCGTAAGTATATTTGTTTACATTTTAGCGAGTATGTTATGTTATGACGGACAAATACATATCTAATTTTTTTTATAGGTTCAAAGTTGAAGTCAAATCAGTATAGACGTAAGTATGTTGGTAGGCAGTAGTTAGATAATAAAATAGTCATAAACACAATGTTCTCAATGTGTCAAACTTAAAAATAATAAAATTATTAGTGGTTAAGTCACAGATGAAAATCCGGACGGTGGGCAGCAGCGTCTTGTGTGGAACTGCTATCTTATACTGCTATCCCAAGACGCCTGCCAAGCGTGGCGATTATGGCATTTATGTAGAGGAAATAGAGTAAGCTATATTTTCGTATAATTAAAATCTAATAAAGTATTTAGGTACCTACTAAGCGTATAATATTGATTACAATTGAATTGTATTGAATTCGGACTCATTGATATTGTTGATCATATATAGTCCAGAGCAGTCGGTACGTCTGTAGGTAAGTTGGTCCCTATGTAGATACCTCTGTTCAGTGCACTATACACACGGTCTACAAGAATGTACGTTGCTCTTTTATTTCGGTAACGGTTTAAAAAAAAGATCAATTAAAGCTAAATTCACACTTTTACTCAACACTTGCCGTTGTTTCCATAGTAACTGTTTCCTAATACGGTTAATAAAATTGTCTTCTTTTCCATGTATTTTCTTTTCTTTAAGCTTAAATTAGATTTCATACTAGAATTACTAATAATCTTAAAGTTATGTCTAAAAGTTAGTATTTTACAATTGAAAGATACTAACTTTTAGACATACCTTAGTTTTAGTAAAATCATCAGCTCCTGTTAGAGGGAAGCCATGAATGAGTGGGCCAGGGTGAAAGTTAGATTGCGTGGCGTAGATGTTTTTATGGCAGACAATAACGTAAAACATTTGTAAGTATTGAAGAAATCGGAGCCACCTTATGAGTCACAAGACCAGCTTGATTCATACACATGCAAGTACAGAACAATGCTTACAAAGCAAAGCGGATTACGTGAATTTAATTAATCTTTGTCATTTCTTTGTTTTAATTTTCTGAGAACCTCTTATTCTATGTAGATAGATAATGTTCCGGGCGTTATATTTTACACAAGCATTCCGCCGCCCGCCGCCTCTTGCCATTTCTATGTAGATTTGCTAGGGTAGGATATTGTCTGGGTTGGCATTCCGCTTACGAAGCTATGAATTTAGTTAGATCTCCGACTCCAGAAATAGTTAAGCAAAGTGTTGTGAAGTAGTCACGAAACTGTAATGTTCGTATACGTGTGTATATAAGTTAGATATGAAACATGACTTGAGATACCATTCCTATTACCTACCGAAATAATTTGGTGCAGGAATTTCAAAGGTGTAATGCACTTCGAATGGGTTACTGACACACAATGTTATGTTTCCAGGGTGTATTCAACCCATGGGGCAACCGAACTTGATCATTGGTAAAGAATTCGTCACTTCCTCAATACCTTTATGCTTCAAAATTAGGATGCGTGAACGGCGAAGGCAGCCTTTAGACTGTTTGAGAATTGAGAGTTATATACTACCGTTAAGTATGGCTATGATTAGTAGGTCGTCATACAGATATAAGGTACCGAGTAGTGTGATGTACATATTGACACTGTGACACAGGCCAGACGCCTTCTTAACCTAGATTTTCTATAAGTATTTATTACTAGATCTGATCGAGTTGATGTCAAGGTCCGGGAGAAATTCCTGAGCTGAAAAACCTCGGTGTCTGCAAAGTTTTGGACTACCCTGCAAGTTTTAATGTCAATATTTAAAAGTTGTAATTAGGTAATTAAGGAACAATTTATTGTGTAAAATTATTAACTTGAAGTAATCTTCTAAAGTCTTCTTTATTTTTATTATAATTTATAACAAATGTAGTGTAAAAGAAATCAATATCTACGAATCTTGGTATTTTTTTATGTTGTAATTTTTAATGAATCATTATTTTCTAGGAAGAATACTTAGATTGCAAGATTTGGTCCTCCGTGGGTCTATGTGACCTGGCCTGCGTTTACACGGAGAGCGAATTCATCAAATTTCTTTTATTAATCATACGATACGGTACGAATCATACAGTTTTTATTGGTTTTAGATATATTATGAAATTATTCTGATACATGAGGGCTACTTTCTACTATGTAGGCAAAATGACTCACGTAAAGTGGAGAAGTAGTTGAACCACTTAACTAACAGTATCTTGTGTAGACGCTGTCGAGGTCATGTACGCCTTTGTTATTTTTTAATTATGGACACATATTGTGTCAGCAGTCAGCACATTTTACCCTTCATACTATAAGACCAAATATGTGGTGTTGTTTAGTATATTCGGCGGAAGAATAGATAAAATCTACTAATATCGTTTTTAAAAAAAGCATAATGAAAGGGAAATTTGTTAGAAGAAAATTAAATTAAGTATCTAGTTTTTCTCACATACATACCTTGCCAGTTTATTTGAAAAATTAAAAAACAAATAATAATTAAAAATAATATTGTAATAAATCTATAATCAGCTGCTAAATACACAAATTTGAAACGAGACAATTTAGTTGGTCATAATAGGGGATTAAACATTGCAGGACAGGATAGAAGGGCGAGTAACAATAGTTAAAATGACTTATTTTCTACCAGGGAGTTGAAATATTAGAGTAGTTATATCCGAACACCACTGCTCTAAAAGCTTACTAGAATTTACCTATATACATACCTACGCACATGTATATGCAGTTTGTAATGACAAGGAAAGAACGTTCAAATATTATGCGTCATATCTGTTGTTAGAAAGAGATAAATAAACAATTCGTGTCACCACCGAACAGACACGAGACGTTCCGATCACCATTATACTGCGATGTCATTCACTCTCTCACACCAAACAATACACATATCTCGCTCATCCATTTCATTGAGATTAATTCCTAAGATAAAACAAAATGACGATATTTTCTATTTCAACAATAAAAACAATAATTACGCGTGAAATTAAACAGTTTTCTTATCTCTCACAGTGCCTGTATAATTGCTGCAGAGTCTAAAGACACAAGGAAGGCATATTGTCCACAGATTATTCCTAAAAACACGATTAGCGGCGATGTATTCACCGGACGCTCGGAAGTGCAAGACTGATAGTGACTCAGGTAATTACCCTGAATTCGTCTAGTAAATATAGAGGGCATACAACACATCTACAGGTAAAAAAATCTTAGTTTTCTACCCGAATAAAATGTATATCAAATAAGTAGATATTTGGTGTAGTTGTTTTAGAAGGTTTAGTGGTTTGGGTGCCCGTTGGGAGCTCGCAGACGCAGCTGCGAACTCGCCCTTATGATGAGCATCTGACATGCTCGAAATACGGGTCGACGTACTCGATCCCAGCGTGAGTGTTTTGCCGGTTAGTGTTTAACATTTAGGGTCCGTTTCAGAATGTCCTAATAAAGTTTCGGGTTGCTATGCAACACATAAAATAACTGAAAGGTAAAAATGACAGTTAACATGCAGCGGTTTCAAGCTTTAATTGATGGATAGGCTAAATCGATGACTGTGAAACGCAAAGATAGTGTTCATTTTATAAATAATTTCTGGGCAGTGTAACCGGTACTTACTTTAACATTCTGAAACAGGCCCTTAATAATGTGTGAAAATTACGATAAATTCATTTCAAAAATAAAATTATAAGTGTAGAAACCCAACTTCATGGCTCAAAACTTATGGCGAAACTGAGGTAGATCTTGCCATATAATTATATTGTAATAATACAATACTACTAAAACAAAGCTGTAATTTTTTATGGTATTATATTATAACACGCGTTCACCCACACATACATTACACACTCACATACACTTATCACCGGGCAAAGTTCTAGACTACGGAAGTTTAGTAAAGAAAGAAGTAAGTATATCCAGCCTTAAATTTAAGACACATTCTTTACCACTCGTAAATTTAAAGGCTGAAGGAAAAGTCTCCAGAATACAGGTTGCATTGCCGCGCTGACCAGGGGCCTAACTCCCACCTTTTATAAACTATTATGGAATGCAAACGTCATTGTTTCAAGTTTAAATTATTGATACTAAGGTTAGTACCGTGGCCGTCACGAAACAATAATGTTCATATAGTGCTACCTCTGTCGCACAAATGACTTAATTCGATGCATGCATCCCGCTCTCACGTTGAAGTTTTTATATAAGTATACTATAGTGATATGTGGCGGTGCGAATTAAAATTGTAAATGTAATGTTAAAGTTAGACTGAATTAAGAGATGGGAGTTGGCCCCCAGCAATTCACGAGTACCTAATAGTGTACAAAATATGACCCATTATTCTTACATCTTACGTATATGCCTGTGTGCCTTTGACTACCTCTCACTTGTAGGTGATGATGATATTGTGGTCGAGGAGGTGATTGGAAACTGTATGACCCTCAAGGGCAGCAGCCGCGTTCACAAAATGAGATAGGAAAATTCAAATTACACGTGAAAAACATTTTGATTAAGAAATCCTACTACATAGTTTGTGATTACTTAAACGACAAAAATACTTGGAAAATTCCACCTCTGCCAAGCCATCACCCACGTAATTTAAACAAATATTGTAATAATTGTATTATATTGTTTATAACAAATTGTAAACAGACGTTTAAAAGAAAGGCCCCGAGTTTCTTGCCTGTTCTTCTCGCAGTGGCTCTATAATTTTTTTTGCTGAACGTGGCAGTACAATGCAATTTAATTTCAAATACAAACAATTACAAACTTTAATATTTCAATATTAAAGCTTGTAATTGACCTTCATAAGAGCGTCGTAGACGCCTAAATTGAATAAATGATTTTGAATTTGAATTTGAATTTGAGATACGACCATGCGGCGGAACTCAAGCCCACGTGACTAGAACCACGGAGCTGCTGCGCGGCTGTCCATTATACAGGGTTATTGGAAAAATGCTAATAATAGGTTGTCAGCATTTTTAGTTGACTTCTGTTATTCCTAAAAAAAATATTTTGTAGATAAAAAAATGTTTATTTAACATTTTTTTTAATGTGTTTGTGACGTAACTTAGACGAGGCCCACCTGATGTTAAGAGTCTCTTGTGCCTGTAATTTATTATTTCATATTTTTTTGTTACTTTCTTCGAATTCAAAACTCTATTCAAAGGGAGCGTGGCATGGTATGTATATTATTATTAAGTAAAACATAAATTCATTGAATTTCTAGCAGTCTCTTAAATAGGGCTTCAGCGGTTTGTCTCCCAACAACAGACTACTACAGAAACTACTAATGGGCTAGCATTAGACTGCCAGTAACGACCGCACCTACTTGATTTTTATGGCTCCGTACCCAAACGTAGCCCGGTTAGTGAGACTGCTAGAAATACAAATTTATGTTTCAGGAAGCGCCAATATTACTAGGTATAAATATAGTTCCTATATGGATATAAATATGCGTCAATAGGGACACATAAAGAGGTACGAAGCCGATAAAAAAAATGTATGCTCCCATGTTGATGTATAATCGCCTAGAGTTGATTGAATAGAGACACATTTTTTTAAATGTTTGTCGTATATAAAATCTAGTTAGGAATCTGGGATTTCAGTATAATAGGTATGTAGGTAGATCTATATATACATAATATCCTCGTTATTGTCTGACTTCAAAAAAAGAGGAGGTTCTCATTTTTTTTTGGGTGTGTTACCTCATAGCTCTTTACAGGTTGTACCGATTTTGATGTTTTTTTTATTTTCGAAAGCTGGTCTTGGTGCTTGTCATTTGGTTCCATCTAAATTTGAGTCAGAGAGATCTGACGAGTAGTAATTGAGTTATCCCTTATAATGCGTATTTTATTTTAGAAGTAAATTTTTTTGTCATAATTTTAACCAAATAAATACTGAAAGCACCGTTTTTTTGTGTAGTTTCAAAGCTGTGATCAAAATTCAAAACCAACCAATCGTTTTTCTTTTACGGGTTATAATTCTATTTGGTATATGCCGCATCGTAACACTATGCGGACCACGAATAGAATGAGACCCGACTCGCACTTGGCTAGTATTTCAAAGAAGGCAAATACCGCGAAAAATATATCGTATACTAGGAAATATGACGATTTCGAATTTCACAATTCTTTTAGATGAATCACGGACGAAACACGTTCAATTTACACTCTAAATAGAAATTTTCACAAACACGCTTAACGGAGCAGCCTTTTTGGCGGTCAATGACTTCGCAGTCTCCTCCGTTATCCTTTAGTAGGCCGTACCTGGCCTGGCCTTCTAAAGAGCACCGTTACTGGTGTTGTCAAAGAGTCGAATAATAGTCATCATTCGTCCTGCTTCTTGCATACTTAGACAAAAGCTAAAATATGAAATTATGCGGGGGCATGTAAAGTCATTAGTTCCCGCATATTCCTTCATATATTTAAGAGTCTGTTCAGAAAGAGACTGAAGTTGTGATTTGACTTGGAGACTGTGCTACATTGAGAATAATGATAAATAATATTTAATAATTTAAAATTATTTTAAGACAATTATAACGGGAAAATAATTATAGGGATTTATAATTATAGTAATTATAAATCCCTAATCCACTCTGAACACACTTATAAATATATAAATACGAGTATGTCTAATTATGATAACAAAGTACTACTTATCGAGTGCTAAGCGAAAATCATATTTACAAATTTTTGGAGCACAACATTTTTCGCACGATCATAAAACAGACTAGAAAAAACATTACTTACTAAACTTCACCAGCTTCATCTGATGTAAAGATTGCAAGGTTTCTAGCTCGTGAGCGGAATGGGTTACAAACCTGAAATTTAAGGATTTTTGTAGAAAGTTGACTTGAAACAAATATTGAATTAGAAATACAATTAATCTGGAATGAACTCAATTGAGCTATATTCAACAATTAATCACAGACTCCAATCCGTAAGAAGGTAGCCTATACAAAACATCCATGTGACATCATCTATAAGCAGTCATGGCATTGGCTATGGTCTGCCGCGCAGCAGGTCCATGGTAAGAATCCCGCCACGGGCTTGACCTTCACCGCATGATGGTAGGGCATTTTGCGAATGCCCGCCTGACTTGCTACCACCCTCACGAAGAATATCTGTCGTCAAGCACCTAACGGTATGTTCCGGCAGCTGTCCTAGAGAGCCAGTAATTCTAGGAGATAATAAGAGGTCAATGGGTTAAACCTGATAACACCTTCGGCCACTCATCACTTACCATCACGTGAGATTGTGGTCAAAGGCTTACCTATCAGTACTAATATTATAAATGCGAAAGTAACTCTGTCTGTCTGTCTGTTACGCTTTCACACCAAAACTACTGGACCGATTTGAATGAAATTTGGTATGGAAATAGTTTGAGACCCAAGAAAAAACATAGGATAGTTTTTATCCAACTGCGCAAAAAGAGATTAAGACGAGGCTGCGGAAAAAATACTCTCATTCGACTAGTTTTTTTAAGCAACTGAAATATGCAATCAACACGAAAACTTAAATATTTGATGTTTCAAACCTTTTTCTATCAGTTGTACAGTCAGAAACACATTTGAAAGAAATTTACTCGATAGTTTTAATTTTTCAAAATGAAGCCTTTTCTTTAAATTATTGGAGTTTTCTTGGAAACTACATCAGTTACATATTAATAATAAACACACATAGAAAGGAAATGTAGTTTATTATCCGCTGTACAAGTAAAATTTACCTAGAGTAATTAGTATTGTCATAATAAATTAAATAGTGTTTTAGACTTACGACCTTTAGTTCTGTGCAGGATTACGGTCAATCGGAAGATTCGATATTCAACCTTATTGGCTTAGGATTACGAAATAAAATCAATGCGTAAGAGCTGTCCTTCAGTGCCGCGCTGTGCGCCGTTGGACGTGGACCTATCGCTCGCGCGCTATCACCTGTGCTGTGCAGTATAAATACGTATCTTGGTAGGTATATCAATCAATATGGGAAATAAAGATAACTAAAAAACGAAGCAGAAGAGTCGATACAAAGACTTTGCAAGAATTATGAGAGAGCGTATAATATTTCAGTTTATTTTTACCTATGCAAATTTAATATTCGTTTGTGTTTCGGTGTTTATTCTATTCATGAAACATATTATCTCTATCGAACTAAGAGATTCTATACCTACTAGGTTCCTATAGTACTGTAATGGAGCTATAAAATAACTAAATGTCGTACTAATCTAAGTACGATTAGTTGGATACTATAATAATATCTGGTAATGTATAGTTATGGTCTCACCTGATGGTAAGTGATGTGGTAGAAGGTACCAAACAGGTGATAACTAAAATTATCTGGCTCTAAAGTACAGCTGCCGTTCAACCGTAAATGGAGTTGAGTGTTGCTAAATAATAATAACACAAGCGTAGCAAATCAAAGCATTTGGTTTGGTGGGTATATCGCAATAAAACATCGAACATTGTTCATGTCCCTCAAGACTAAATGTAGATTTATACCAATGAAAGAATATTCAGAATCAGGCAAGTAGGTATATATTCAAGAGATTATCTACAAAGTCACCTGCTTAGGTACTTTTAAATATACATTTTATCACTTAGACAGGTTTTTTTTTTTTTTTTTTTATTGCTGATAGGCTAAGCCTTTTTACCACAATCTCACCTGATGGTAAGCGACGATGTGGTCGAAGGTGTTAACAGGCTTAACCTAGAATTACTGGCTCTCAAGGAAGCTGTCGGAACACACCGTTAGGTGCTTGGCGACAGATTTTCCACTTGAGGGTGGTCGCTAGCCAGGCGGGCATTCGCAAAAATGCCCTTCCACCATGCGGTGAAGCTCAAGCCAGCGGCGGGATTCGAACCATGGACCTGCTGCGCGGCAGTCCATAGCCAAAGCCACTGAGCTATCATTGCTTCAAAACACATATAAGTAACGATTTATACAAATATAATAGAGTGGAATAAATAGATTCTGTACATATATATAATAAAATAGACTGTGCTCATAAAATGCACCTGCTTTCTCAGGAAAAAAAATAATAAATCAGTCAAAGTCCGAGATCACTCGGAACAGGGAGAACTGTCGGAGTCGCCATCTCATATAATACATTTAGACTGTGTTCTTCCACTATATGAAAATAAGTGAGTAATCTTTGAATAAAGTATTACTAAATTTGCACATTTTATTCACAGGAAATTTCGTAAACGAAAAAATATTATTTCGTAAACGAAAAAAAAACGTATAAATGTATATAAACATTTTTTTTTTATTGCTGATAGGTAAGCCTTTAACCACAATCTCACCTGATGGTAAGTGATGATGTGGTCGAAGGTGTTAACAGGCTTAACCTAGAATTACTGGCTCTCAAGGACAGCTGCCGGAACACACCGTTAGGTGCTTGGCGACAGATTTTCCACTTGAGGGTGGTCGCTAGCCAGGCGGGCATTCGCTAAAATGCCCTTCCACCATGCGGTGAAGCTCAAGCCAGCGGCGGGATTCGAACCATGGACCTGCTGCGCGGCAGTCCATAGCCAAAGCCACCGAGCTATCATGCTTTTTACACTGAAAAAAAAACTCTACATTATTATCGCCCTGCACTTGTCACACCTCTGTAGGGTCGGTATAAACAATATATTTTTTCTGAGTACCTTCACAAAAGACAACGCATTGACATAATTGTGCGGAGTAAGACTTAAATTTTATGGCCGGCCTCCTATCTGAAGCAATATGCCTTTGCGTATGCCATCGTTGATATGTATTATACTCGCCTTTGCCCCCTTTTCGGTTATTAGTTAGGGTATTAGATAGATGGTAAAGAGCGATGTTTTACTCTTGACGTGCAAAAAATCTGACGTGAAAATTATCTGAATTTATGTATTTAAATTCATTTATTCATATTCACTACACCCCCTTTCTGAAGGCCGAGCTTCAGCAGGGGCGGAGCAGTTTGTATGGTGGCCGTCTTGAAATCGCCATTTTGGATTTTTGACAGGTGTCATTCGACTGCTCTCCCGACATTTATCCTTACTTCTACCTTTTAACAAATTCTATCTACACATTCTAACAAATTGTGCGAAATTGATTGTCGGACAAACAGAAATGTACAGTTGCTTTTCTGAAGGCTTCAGGTAACGGATTGTCTGTAAAATGTATTATTTTGTAAAATAAGAAAAAAAGTTATAGAGCAAGAAAAAAATATGAAAATTTTCTCACTTTTTTGCTTATAACTTCTTAAATTTTTAATTTAGGGCAAAAAGTTATAATAACATATTTGTAGGAAAAATAATTTGCTACAAATTATGTGCTGTGGAATTTTTTGTAGGACACATCGTTTCTGAGATATCGCGAAATAAGTGTTTTCACCCCTTTTATCAAGATGGTGGCCACAAGGGTGGCGACCCCACAAACTTAGATTTGTCTCAAAAGTAAAATTGCGCCCTCTAGGAATTGCAATATTCGGTCCTTAAATTGTAACATTTAAATGGACTACTATGTAGGTATCTATATTTGATTATGTCCTTCTAACCATAATTGTATACATATAGGCAAATAACTTAGTTTTGTAGTTTGTATACCTGCTTTGTGCATGCATACCTTGGTTCATTATATTTGTATAACTGCCCTGTTGGCGGAACGGCTTTAGATAGATAGATACATATCAAACAAATTATTGGAGTACAAAATTTTATGCCCAAGGCGGGAATCGAACCCGCGTCCTCCGATATCGCGTCGGATGCTTAACACCATCTCAGCCACCTGGACATTGACATTTCTGCCGAAACTTTGTGCTCCAATTGTATTACTTTAACCATCATAGGGGACGGTGCGCGGCCATCAACCAGACTACAAGACTTCATCTGATCGAAAGAAGTGTTTTTTCAAACACTTAACTCTCGGTATGATGTTGCTACCCTTCTATATTTCTAAATATGATTACAAGCACTATCGCGTGCTAAGCGAAATCATATCAAACAAATTATTGGAGTACAAAATTTTATGTCCAAGGCGGGAATCGAACGCTATATCGGAGGACGCGGGTTCGATTCCCGCCTTGGGCATAAAATTTTGTACTCCAATAATGGCTAATGCACTCAATTACAAAAACAATAAACTTTCTTCCTGCATCATTTAAAAAACATAAACTTTTATACTTTAGCCACACCAGCCTTGAGAAAAGGGCTGTAAAATGGCTTTGCTGGAATAAGGGCTCTTAACTTAATGTTGTCTTAGGTTTTCGCGATTGTTACACATAGTAATTAAACAACATTAAACGGTTTAAATCTCGTATATTTATAATTATTTTTGTCCTGACGTTTCAAACACTTTGCAGTGATCGTGGCCACGGGGACTGCAAACTTGAAAAAAAACTTGACTTTCCGTTTCCGATACTCGTTATTTCTCACGCACACTTTTGCATATCATTAAAACTGTATAAATTGAAAACAATATATTTTTTATTTTATAAATGATTTTTTGTTAATTTATCTACATCTTAACTTAATTTGTCGATAACCTCTGTAGACTTACTAACAATCTAAGAATCCACTATTTTTATTTTAAAGTCTAATTTAGTCACCTGTTCCAGTACCTCTCACTTGTCTGCCATGTTTCATTAAAAAAGCCTGTATAACATGTTCCCTACAATGTTTCTGCAGCTGTGTGTTTTTTTCATAAAATATCCCAAAGTTTAAGGCCCTTACAATTGCGTATGTAGACTCTTCTGCAAGTTTGGTAAAAAAAATCTTATCCTGCTGTTTAGAAGTGGCTAGATATATATCTGGTTGGTCTAATTTTTACCATAGTTGGTATATGAAAGCAGAGTGGTAGTAAAATAACACCTTTCTGTTAACCACTGTAACTGAAAAAATAAACGAAATAGGATGTATACGAATTACGAACATATTTTCAACATAAGTAATTAATAGTCAAAAATTATATGATAGCAATAAAAAAAACAACCTGCATTATATTATTATGGGAACGTGTACAGTAGCACAGTTATGAAAAACTATAATTCATATTTGTATGACCAGTCGTGGTAAAATATATTGCCCACAACTAACATTTAATGAAATCAAATCAAATCCATTTATTTCAGGTCAATTGTACCCATATTCACCGAATATAATATAATATTTTGCTCATTCAATTTGATGGTATTTTACTTTATTCTAATGATGTGTAACATGTAATCTGATTAATCACATTCCAAGATACTGAGAACAATGTTGATTCATTCATAAATTATCGTCCACGCGGATGCCAAGTAACATTACTTTCGTTACTACGGAGAATTTAAAAACACCCCATTTATCAATATATATCGTGCCGTTTGGGCTGTTATGTACCACCATCATATTCCGACCCTTGTCTCACTTATGTTGGTTTGGTGCAGTATGTTTTTTTCTATAAACACGGAGACTGCGACGCAACAACATAGCAAAGAAACTTTAAAAAAAAAAGACTTGAAAACAATTTTTTAAATTAAACAGTCTGAAATAACTGGTTGATATCGGTTCAATATGATCTCAAATTTGTGTTTTTATCACTATTGAACAATAACTTTCATCTATATTCATAGTTGCCACTTACATTAGTTGCTAGAAGCACTGCGATCGTCAAGGCATTTTGGCAAATTACTTTTTAGTAAGTTGACTGTAACTGGCAAACCGTTCGCCGGTGTTGATGAAATTAAAATGAAACCAATAAAGTGTTAAACTGTACTAGCAAAAAAATAATCTTCTATATTGTAAGGTTCAGTAAAAAAGTTATGTGTGGTCAAACATAAAATAAATAATAGACAAGTCAATTTAAGAACCCTCTTTCTATTGGGAAGTCAGTTAAATATGTATAATATGATATACCAATAATATATACCAATAAAGTCGAGCAGACATGAACATATGGTAATAAGTAATAAGTCTGTCGACCGTAAGAATAATTTTGAAAAGTAAATCAAATAATCAATTTCTTACTAAGAAATATTAGTAATGTTGATAAAAATAAAAACGTGACATCAATTGCAGTATATACAAAGTTACTTTATATATCGAAATTCGTCACGTGAATAAGATTATAAAAAAAGTTGAAATCGTCTCAATGGTATCTGTGTTCGCGAATCTAATATCAAGTATACAAATATGTTTATAAGCGAGACGTGTGCGCCGCTGCTGCACATCGCCTCGTTCTGTGCAGCGGGGATCGTTGCGCCGCATGGGCGGAGCTAGCGTGGGAATTATTTTTGACTGCCTGCTCTTAATGTTTTTGCGCGATAACCGACATACGCGCGGGCGGAGCCGCGCCCGGAAAGCTAGTAAGCAATAAAAAAATGACAAATTATTATTAGGTACGTTACAAAATTACAAATTTACGAGAGGATAATTATAGTCATGTTCGTGATTCGAACCCGCGTCATCCACTCCTATAGCCGGGCTATGCTCTGCTCTGACCGACTGAGCTAACATGACAATAACTCATAATTCTAATTTTTCGTCTCCTTGTTTAACATCGTATGGGGATGGAGGTGTGGATTACGCGGGTTCGAATCCCGCACATGACTATTTTTTTCCTCTGTAAATATGTAATGGTCATGTTAGACTTTAGACCATTTTGTTGTAGGTTCTACTCCAAAAACTATACAAGATAATAAATAAAGATCTTCATAATAATAAGGTGCATGTCATCACAACTAAAACCATTTTTTCTTTCATGGGTTTTGTGTTGCGGAACGGAACTGAGCAAGGCTCGACTATCACTTGGCCGGTGTGCTTAATCGAAAAATCGTTATATACGTGTATATATATATATATATATATATATATATATATATATATATATATATATATATATATATATATATATATATATATATATATATAATATTTATATATATATTATATTATATATACACGTATATAATCAGGTTATTGAAAAACCCTTATGAATATGAAGAACAAAATATGATGATAAAACAGGCCAAAATATGTGAAACGGACTCGCTCCAAGGATCCCGAATCGAATGAAATTACTACAATGACGTTTTAAATAATAGGAACAAAAACATAGAACATATAATAATACCTGACGAAAGGATAAATTTGAGCTATGAATCACTCACTACGATGGTTCAATTGGCAGAGCATGTCCCGGCCACAGGGGCGGATAGTCGCGGGTTCGAATCCCACTCGTAGTTATAAAATATATTCCTTCATGTTGTTATTTTGTAATACAAAAAAATATTGTGAAACCGGAACCTTTGGTGTCCGAGTCCGAGACGCACTTGAAACGGTTATTTTATAATATCCAGATAGATTAAAATCCTGCCTCAAAATGTATTTATAAAGAGAAAGTAAAAGGACCGGAAATTGATAATACGTGAATAAATTTAGCAGTCGCGGAAGTGGGAAATGAAAGTAACAGTATTACCTACATTTTTATAACGGGACACACTTAGATTTCCGTGATAATAAAAAACAATCTTCTTCTATTTGTAAGGTATATCTATACTTAGGGCTTAGGGCATACTGAATGTTATTGGAACTAAGCCATATACAATGTAACATATAAAAAAGCAGTTACGGAATTCGAAAATGGAACTCTGGAAACATGTTATAATTTAATTTGTGTGATTGTCATTTGTTTTCTCCTTGTCCGTCGTCAAGCCTTTAGCAAATTGAATTTAAATCGTGAACATTTTTGCTCAACCATTTTTTACGATTTTCGCTGTGACTTACTAATATTATTTATTTAGAATGATAGAATCATGCGAATGCAAATACATAAACTAAGTATTAAATTGGAAGGGTATATTTTTGAAGAAACATTATAAACTAGAAACGTTCAGTATGCCCTATAGGTATGATGTTTATTCTTCAGCTCTCCTCTGTCTGTGATCCTAACCTGACACCTAAATAATATTAGGTAACACTGTTCTGGTGCAGTTGCGTAGTAAAGAAAATGACCTAATCAGTAGCTAACAACATTCATAACAATAATATTTACATTTGTAATGTGTATCGTAACATAACAAGGATGTCTTCAGGGTTAAGAATTTACGTAAATACAATGACTTTTTGCTGACTTAGAATATCAGGAGCTGACGATGGTTTTATTAGAAGAAAGACTCTCGCAATTATATTTATTTGCTAGTATATTTCTTGATGAATGGCGTAAAGGGTCGGAAGGTTTCAGCAAATGATTGAGTACAAAGTTGGACAAAGATGTAAGTGCGGAGTCAGGTTCAGTTTCAATGCTTATTCAGCGCGACATTGGTGCACACATATCTACGTATCTAGTCTTATTTACCAGAATCCAGAAACTTCCAGTGTGACCTAAGTATCTAAATTTCAGAGGAAACTTGAAAGAAGCAAAAGTGTCAGAAACGTCAATGAGTAAGTAAGTAGGTAATAGACTAGCGCAGCCTGGTACATTATGTCATGCATGAGACGAGACAAAAGACATAATAACAAAAAACGTGTTCATTAGGATAATCAAGAAAGTATGTAACCCAAAAAAAGGAATTCCATTTCCTTTGTAAGTAATAATCTCAGTTATTTTTTCTCTTATCAAAACGCGTTCTAAATAATGTGAAAATTTAATGGATATATAAGGTGGACATTAATATATCAACAATACTGCGGGGGTGGTGTGGAATCGATAACCGAATGTGTTCGACTCAAGTTTAGTTTTCACAAAATCAGGACTAACTATTATCTAAGCAGTGACGCGTTGCCTTTGAGCATGATAGCGACAATCGCGGTTAACTCCATTCGCACACGTAGGTACGAATGCTACGTGAAGTCAATATAACATGTGTTTACATTTGGAAGCATTTACCACAGGTATATACTTAACATTACCTAATAAATGCTTCAGCGCATACCACCCTCAAGTAGAAAATCTGTCGCCAAGCACCCAATGGTGTGTTCCGGCAGCTGTCCTTGAGAGCGCGCCGTCAGGTTAGCGTTCTGACGCGCGCTAAGAACGCGTTCTGTTTGACGAAGCCTTTATATTAGTTTAGGTACACCCAAAACGGTGTGTTCCGGCAGTTGTCCTTGAGAGCCAGTAATTCTAGGTTAGCATGAACAACATCTTCGACCACATCATCACTTACCATCAGGTGAGATAGTGGTCAAAGGCTAACCTATCAGCATAAAAAAAAAACGTAAAATAAGCTATAGTTGTAACACCGTAAAATATTACAAAGTTAGTAAAAAAGTATGTTAGAAAAAATAAATATCGTTTTATTACCTAAGCTTAAAGTTAAATATAGGTAAAAAATGTTTTTTTATATGCCTTATAGGTAACGACTGCCATTGTTAGACAACAACCGGGACCGACAGCTTAACGTGCCCTCCGAAGCACGGAAGCGCATAAACTAAGCAGTATGGATTCGATCACTAACATTAAATTAAAAATATATATGGTGCAACTAAAATTAAATAAATTGTACCCCACGACACCACTACCTACCTAACTTACGACATCCAATGTAATTTTTTATAAAACAAGACAAATTTAGAGAATATTGTATCTATCAAACCCCCTACTAAGACACACATCGTCACCCTCCCCGCTAACTGTTCTAAGTGAATATTTACACTTTGCCAGGACAACCGATTTTCGGTTCAGCGCTACAATAATGTTATTGTGGTTCCGTTAGTTTTAGCTTTATTATCAGTTGTGTAACGTTTTATTCAAGCTTTTATTTTAAACTTTAATTGAGTAGAAACTTTAAATTCCTAATGTATATATTTATTTATTTGTATTCATTAGGAGCAGATAGGTCACTCTGTGAGAACTTTGTTTTACAACTTGTGTTAGTTGCGACAGTCAGTATTTGGTTGAAAATTATTAATTTATCATTAATAATATTATTTTCATTTATTGATAGTTCATATAAGAACGTTTATATGTTAGCTAAATAATAGGGTTCAAGTTACAAAATTATTTTTTTACCATTTTAGGTAATTTAGCAAAGAAACTAATTTTCATAATGAGTTTTTTTCATTACAGTGAGGTTTTCTGTAGGTACTTTATTACTACCATCACAGTATTAAAACTATAACTAATGAGTTTCTTTCATTAAAATTACGTTTGAGTACTTTAATAGTACAGCCCCAGTCATTAAACTATATGTAATGATGTTCTTTCATTACAATTAGGTTTTCAGTAGTTTAATATCACAATCATTGTCTTTAAACTATAAATAATTTGTTTCTTTCATTACAATAATATCACAATCACTGTCTTTGCACTATTATAATGTGTTTCTTTCATTACATTTAGGTTTTCAGTCGTTTTATATCACAATCACTGTTTTTAAACTATAGTTAATGTGTAACTTTCATTACAATGAGGTTTTCAGTACTTTAATATCACAATCACGGTCTTTACACTATAAGTAATGATGTTTTTTCATTACATTTAGGTTTTCAGTCGTTTTATATCACAATCACTGTCTTTGCACTATAACTAATGTGTTTCTTTCATTACAATTAGGTTTTCAGTCGTTTTATATCACAATCACTGTTTTTAAACTATAGTTAATGTGTTACTTTCATTACAATGAGGTTTTCAGTACTTTAATATCACAATCACTGTACTTGCACTATAACTAATGTGTTTCTTTCATTACAATTAGGTTTTCAGTACTTTAATATCACAATCACCCAATTAATATCACAGTTACAAAATTAATGTTTTAACATTTTAGGTAATTTAGTAAAGAAACTAATTTTCATAATGAGTTTTTTTCATTACAGTGAGGTTTTCTGTAGGTACTTTATTACTACCATCACAGTATTAAAACTATAACTAATGAGTTTCTTTCATTAAAATTACGTTTCAGTACTTTAATAGTACAGCCCCAGTCATTAAACTATATGTAATGATGTTCTTTCATTACAATTAGGTTTTCAGTAGTTTAATATCACAATAAGTCTTTAATCTATAACTAATGTCTTTCTTTCATTTGAATTACGTTTCAGTACTTTAATAGCACAGTCCCAGTCATTAAACTATAAGTAATCATGTTCTCAGATGTATTAGTCTAGCATTAGCTAAATGCACTAAGAATACACTTCAGAAATTTTGAGAGGTGATGAAAAGAAAAAAATCTTACTAACTGTCCTATGTACATACGACAGGTAGTGAGGACATTTACTGCCTCCTTTAGTAGATAGACCAAAGTAAAAACTCGAATATCTTTTAAACGGTAAACATTTATATGGTTATGTATATAAACGACGGTTAGAGAGAACTTGTTCAAAATGAAGAGACGGACACGTAGGTAATGGTCAGGTAGATACGACAGTTTGCGAGATAGTGCAGTTAGCGGGGAGGGTGACGACATATCTATGAATATACTTACATATTTATTCGTGAATAATTTAAATAAGTGATTGAAAAGTAGGTATTAGAAAATATTCAAGTAGGCACACCTAAACCCTACCATCGAAACTTAGCTACAGGTGAGATAACTATCAAAGGTCCTATCAGTTATGACATTTGAAATTGGTTGATAAAGCTAAGATGGGTAAATCATTATTAAAAAACTCATAGGTTGTTTTTCCCTACTGTGTTCCGACACTTCCGACTAATTGTGAGGGGTGTAGGCTTCTAATTGAAGTGTTCAGGCTTCATATGACAAATAGGTCACATACAGCTATTATGAATGCAGCACGTGTTCGCTCACATCCAATTACCATCTACAATTTCTGGAATCAACAACAAACAAACAGCCGGGATTAAGGGGAGTGTATTCATAGCGCTTTCCATTGCAATGTAGTTTCGTGATAGGTATTTTAAATACCAAGTGTTCAAACTCGGTGAAATTTTGCATGAATGTATGTACTTGAGTTATTTTTTTTTATTTTATCTCTAAAATAAGAATTCACTATAAGTAAAACTATTTTTCCAAATAATTCTGATTCAGTCATGATTTTACTGCCAAAAAAGAAGCATAGACTTGCATGCAAAATTAGAATTAGTTTGAACATTTGGTTTTTAACATATTATGACGTATTATTTATATACGTATTATAACACTTTGTATGAAAGCTTCGTAAATAAAAAAATCCTTAAGGTACACCCAAACCAATGATAAACATATTTTTTTATAACTATTAATATAAATTGTACGAAAAAAACTTTAGTTCCCATTAATTATCTAAACTAATAAAATAACAAACAGTGTTTTAGTTATATGTGTGACCAATTATAATATTCTAAGTAAATACACGATTCGCTATGTTTTACTCGTCGAAGTTGTCTAATATAATGTTTACAAATCATCATTGCCTTACACAAACAAAGCAACTGACTAAAAGACAACTACGAGAATAATCTCACTGAAAGTATGACAGTCACAATTGCACTACTTTTAGATTAAGCAGTACCTACTTACCGCAATAAACTTTTAATCTTTGCAACGATAACCCACGTCCGAAATGAGTTCATTTATCAGTGAACGCTGTTTACTACTAACGTTGTTGTATAGTGGAACTGTTTTTCTCTGGTTCCTAATATGCTGCTAACCTCTGCAGATTATAAGTTATTGACATACTTAGCCATAGAACGATTACAAGGAGATTCCATTATAAGAAACTAGTCCCAAGGATAAGTAAGCTAAAGGGGGGTGTGGACAGGTCCTATATAGTCCTAGTTGGCGTAGAAAGGGTATAGAATAAGATTCTGGAAATATGGTAAGCGCCTTTATTTGTAACCAGTCATAGCCCTAAGGACCGAAACTCATCTGACTATATTATTTAATTATCACCGATCTTTTGTCGCGTAATTTATCCTTTATTTAAAGTAGCAAAATATTACCTATACATATATGCAGTAGGTATTTTAAAAATACATTTTCTTTTTGGTGCCTAGTACTTAGATCGTGCTTGGGTTGAGATGATGGAGAGAAAATTATAGCACAACTTCTGACTCACATGTGACCTCAAATGAAAAGTGTGGGCAGCAGGATGGGAAATTCGTTTTTACTCCTGAGTCCTGACCTTGATACTTCCCATGCCTACCAACTATCTTACTAATACCAATGCGAATGAACTCGTATGATTGTTTGTGTCAATAAAAAAACATAAGTTATAAGTAATGTAAAAGTGTTTTAGTCATCTGTTAGTTACTAAATTAAAATACCTAACAGTTGCAGAAAACATATTTCTATATTTGTACTTACATAATATATATAGTTAAAAATAAGCGAAACGACCGCATACGGCTTAAATACCTGTGTTTGTCCAGAGAGTTAAAATACTAGAGTAGTTATATCCGAACACCACTGCTCTTAAAGCTTACTAGAATTTACCCATCTACATGTACATGTATATGCAGTTTGTAATGACAAGGAAAGAACTTTCAAATATTATGCGTCATATCTGTTGTAATAAAGAGATAAATAAGCAATTCGTGTAACCACCGAACCACCACGAGACGTTCCGATCACCATTATACTGCAATCTCTTTCACTCTCTCACACCAATCGATACACATATCTCGCTGATCCATTTCATTGATATTAGTTTCTAAGATAAAACAAAATGTCGATATTTTCTATTTTATCAATAAAAGCAATAATTGCGCGTGAAATGAAACAGTTTTCTTATCTCTCACAATGCTTGTATAATTGGTGCAGAGTCTAAAGACACAAGGAAGGCATATTGTCCACAGATTATTTCTAAAAAAGACGATTAGCGGCGATGTATTCACCAGACGCTCGGAAGTGCAAGACTGGTAGTGACTCTGGTAATTACCCTGAATTCGTCTAGTAAATATGGAGGGCACACAACTCATCTACAGGTAAAAAAAACTTAGTGTTCATCTAGTTTAATTTTGGACAGAGGTACTATAGTTCCGAAGGCTACAAAGTACAATATTATGTTGTAAAACATTAAGGACATATACCCGACAGCCTAAGAGTGAACTTTCATATGAACTCAAGTTGTTATTAAAAAAAACTCGCATGTAAATATAGTGTATTATTAGACCTATCGTTTCTGGCTTAAATCCTTTTTCTTTTGGACTATAATTTTTTTTTTATTATATAGCGTTTAGTATATATCACTCGTTTTTAGGAGTTTGAGCTAGTTATTCGTAGCTCCAGATTTATTTAAAAAGTATAGTACACGTGTATAAATAACTTCCCATCATAGAAAGTTCATTATATTCCCCATGTTTGTGGTGCAATAGAAATATTAAAAACATGCTTATTTTTTATTTTTATTTTTTTATGCTTGATAGGTTAGCCTTTGACCACTATCTCACCTGATGGTAAGTGATGATGTGGTCGAGGATGTTGTTCAGACTAACCTAGAGTTACTGGCTCTCAAGGACAGCTGCCGGAACACACCGTTAGGTGCTTGGCGACAGATTTTCAACTTGAGGGTGGTAGCTAGCCAGGCGGGCATTTGCAAAGTGCCCTACCACCATGCTGTAACGACTGCTATCCTAAGACAACAACCGGGACCGACGGCTTAACGTGCCCTCCGAAGCACGGAAGCGCTCAGTAGTAATGTCACCAGCGGTCACCCATCCAAGTCATGACCGCGGCGGACGTTGCTTAACTTTGCTGATCGAATCAGAATGGCAAAGCAAACTTGGCTACGAGCGCTTCAAAATTTTTCTTGAAAGAGTTGGGTCTTTCTTTTATCTAAAATTACGAGTTTTTGAGCTAGTGTATCTTCAAAACTGTATCAGATTTTCATTAAATTAATGAAAATCTGATGCACCACAAACCTAGATATTAGGGTAGTGATTACGTAGGTAAAAATCATTGAGTTTTATTCGCTATTATTAAAATGAGATTGGAGCTGCGTTTTGTATGGCGGCGTCCGCCTAACAATTCACTATACTTATTTATCTTACCGCTACTAGGTACGAGTACCACTGCGTAGGGACTATCGCGATAAAAATAATTTAATAATTGTTCATAAATAACACGACCTGGTTGATGTCTTTTGTTTTCTCATACAGGGGAGTTATTTCTAAGTGGTCCTATATCCTATTAAAATTGGTTCGTTACTCCGTGATTTAAGGTCATCATCATCCTCCTCCCTAATTCCACCATGCATAGGGAGCCGTCAAAATTTTCCAATTTTAGATCGTTTTTGCTACGGAGTATATTTAAAAATGATACTAGTGGGAATCTCAAATTCAGTATAAGTACCTACCTCCTTTATTTAACCGACAAATACTGCAGACATCGATTTTATGGGTAGTTTTTTTATGCTGTGCTGTGATCAAATTTAATTGTATTCTTTTACGGGCTGTTGGAATGTGGAACCATGAAATACTGAGCTGCACTCGCACTTGGCCAGTTTTTATAATATGTATTGCCTGAAACCTATCGTAATTTGTAACCTGATTTGCAAGATTCTTCTTTATTCAATTGTATTGTGTCTTATAAAACGTAATGTAATATACAATGTGGACATGACTACGAATAAATATGTACAAAACGATATGTTTAAAAATTCAACTCCTATTGAAATGGAGTCCAGATATAATAATACTACCTTTTTAGCTTTAGGGCTGCTAGAGTCGAACCCCTGTAAACGGCAAAAGGCTTTCCCATGGAACCAAAACATGTCTAGCGAAGCTGGGGTACGTACCTACACATCTACCTTTTTTGTTAGGGAATACACATCTGATGATAATATTTTGTGTTATTGGTTTAATTTCATAAACATTTTAACGGTGTTGAACCCATTTCTTGTTTTTTTTTGTTATTAGGTAAGATATAGGTATATCTTCGTGTTGTGTTTCCGGGTAGTCATTTGTGGCACGCCGCACGTGTGAACATTACTGTATGAGGTGACATGACATGAATCACGCAACTATCTCCATTCAAGAAGTACGTAGTAAGTGCACATCGTCTTATGAAAAGAAGGACATACCATGCTTCATTTAATAGCAAGGCACTCATGTAATAAATCTTACACTACTAAGCAATCTACTAATCATTAGATTTATTGTTATAAAACATACTTCTGTAAGATTCTACTAGATACATCTCAGCCGGGATTATTTTTATCGAACCTGACAAAAGGTAGCTTGCTTCGATCAGGTTATTCCTGATCGAAGCAAGCTACCTTAGCTAGGCTAGCTAGGCTAGCTTAGGCTTAGCTTAGGTAGCTTTATAGTATAGGCTTTACTTAACATATTCTATACTGATTTTGCCCGTCTGACTCGCTACCACCCGTAGAAAATCTTTCACCAAGCTAATAGTCTGTTCCGGCAGCTGTCCTTGAGTGCTGGGAATTTTAAAGTTAGTCTAAACTACATCTTCAACCACATCAATAGATGTTAAAGACGACTTGCCTTTGATCATCAGCAATAAAAAAAACAGTAGGTAGACAACTAAAAATTGAAAAGCTTGTCATGATGGAATCAAGCCATTTAACAACGATTACATCTATTGGTAATTTTATTAGTGTGGACCAATGCACCATGAAAACGAATGTGTCAATATTATGATACAAGTTTAAAAGCAAAATAATTAAAAATAAAATATCTACTCAGAAAGTCTTCTGATAACTCTAAATCATGGTTACCTCAATGATGCGTAAACAACTCAGTGAGTACACAAGAGAAAAATGCTATTCATTCGAAGCATTGCAATAGCGTAATGTTGCATTTTTTTTGTAGAAATGACCATCAGTGAGTTCATCGATTTCAGCGAAAGATTAATCATTTTCAGGTTTTGAGAATTGTTTTGCCTTCGGTGTCGCTGCCAATCTGTCTATACTTGCCGGATCCAGGTTATAAGTCAAGAGGCGATCAGTTAAGTGAGTTGTGATTTTTATATTAGTAATCGGCTATATATTTTTAATATAAAAATCACAACTCAATGTTGTAAAGATTTTCCTTAGGCGTGGCCACTGCGATGCACAAACGTTTGACCGCAGTGTCAATTGTTGGGAGGTGTAATATTCACTCTGTACTGGAGGGCTCCTAGATTCTCTCAATTAGGGATGCTGGAGTGTTTCATAAATTTGCCGTAGGTACGGATAAAGGTGTATTTGGAATTTCGACTATGAATCGGTGTCTCGATCCTATATTTATTTTTGTCCGAGCCTCCATAACGTATCGCCGTCAATAAGCTTCTGCGCTTGGACGTCTATGAGGTCCAAGGCTTCGAACTGGTATATAAAGAGCCAACCCATACTTAGGTTGCCAGCGTTATTTTAGCGGTACCAGACTGGACTCGAGATTGATAATATATTAACATGTAAAAAAAAACACCGTCTTTCCAGAGGACACCAGTTTATTGCTGCTGATTTAGACGTGTTGACGTTTAGTTTGTATCAGCTGGCATGCAAAATATACTAACTTTGGATAGAACGGGTTTTTGCCAGTTGAGGAGACATGTTATGCGTGAGTTAAGTTAAGTTTGAGTAGCCATATACCGTACTTGGATTTACAATGAAAATAAATAAACGTTGGACGCACGCGCAGGCTTATAATAATATAGGTTCCAGTTTTCTAATACAGAACCCTCAGTTCTTGGTACAAGAAACAGAGTCAAAGTCAATCGAAAACTAAACTGACTTTTGCTATACCCTCCCAACTGCTTTATTTTTACCCATTACCCTTGCCCAACCGTCCCATTATATGTAGTTGCTCTAATGGTATTAATTATAAATGTCCCTTTATAGTCCCTGTAATTATATTTTACATTGGTATCCTTGTCCTTCAATCCGGAACAATTGTTACTTGGCGGCTACAATTAATAGACTATGTGTTAATACCCAAATTAGTATACCTATCTAGACTTATTCATACCCAGAAACCCTATTTTTTTTACGTACCATATCATCGTAATGTGGCTATAATTTATGCACGATGAAAAGGGAATATATTATTAGGTAATGTCAGTGGTTTCGGTTTGAAATTTTGAAACTTTGAATGCGTTGCTGCTGACGTCGTATTCGAGGGATTTTTTTTAACTGTACCAGTACGTTTTGGGTAAGTATTAAAAAACGTAATATTATCTTACGTCAATAAAAAATATCAATAAACACTACTTCATTGGGTTACATAATGTACCTTCATATTACTGACAGTGTGCCGTCAATTTTAAGTGTGAATATAATATTATTTTATTTTTGAAAATATTTGGTGGCGGCGAACGCGTCTGAAAGTTTGCGTTGATCCGGAGTACCTGACGAAGGTAAATATCTGATTATTATAGCCTTGGTTCAGGTTAGATTATGATTACACTGCTTGTTATTATATCCTTTATCCACTTCTGATTGCTCTGGAAAATTCGTATAACTTATATTAACACACCTGTAACATACTTATGTTTCCTGGTACACCTACACAGTTGGATGGAAATAAGTACTAACTAGACAAATAGGACAACAACATACGCCAGAGGTATCACACAAAGAATGCGATCTTGAAGAATTATTCATTAGGGTTAAGTTTTCTAGTAGGTACGGAATAAAAATTATCTCTTTTAATAAATTGTAACTAGCAACACTTATTGTATTGTGTGATGTGATCTGAACCCGATGCGATGATATCATGAGATTCGGCGTCAAATATCGTATATGCTTTACCAGTAGGTATCTATGTAATATACTATGAATATCAACTTAGTGTCCCAAGGTCTCATAATCAGTTCAAGGCAACATGACATGGCCAAATATTTTCAAGGAATTGGGTCACAATAGTTCGTCAGCGAGAGCCAGTATTTTGCCTTATAGGTATAATATAACCATAGAGATGTAAAGGTACCTATTCGGTCGTATTGATGTTTGGATTCTGAATAAATTTAATTTAAAAATAATAAGTATGTGACTTGTCAGCATTCTATTAAAATAATGTAACATCAAATGAATAGCCAATTATAAAAGAAAGAAAAGATTCTTGTTACTCAAAGGTCATACAGTCTTTAGAATATTATTAGTACATTACTGCAGCCGCCAGCAAAGGAGGCATTGATGTACGAACGTGTAAATGTGGGACTAGGCGAAGCCGAGGCACACATACGTGAGTCCATCAATGCCTAGTTGTGGCCAAGGCTCATATAAGTATTGCTTTTCTCAAATAATTCGCGGAAATTAAAACAAAGTAGTACATACCTAGGCAGATTTTTTATTTGAAGGTACAGTTGTTAAATGTACAATTTTCAATAAACAGAGTTCTATTTGCAAGCCAGATCGAAATTTAAATAAAACCTTTGATAAGCTACCTCCTTGGTTGCCACTTGCCATGCTTCGAAGTAAAAGATCGTTCCATTTTTAAATTACACGACAGATATGAGTTCACTATGCAATTTATTTGGCCGCTAGACACGACATAATATATAGATTTTCACACATATTTTGCCGGCCGCTGCGCGCATGAATTTGGCCAGTTCGATTTATCTCGAAGAAGGTTGTCAAAATAATGCTCACATTTCTAACCGAATAATCGTTTCTGTCACTAATATAATTGGTAACATATTTTTTTTAAATTTCGAATTTTCCCGAATCTGCGTATTGTATTTTTCATTGCATTAATTTAACCATACCTATTACTTCGCGCAATACTAAATGACGTTCCACCATTTCGACGAAGTTATGTTTAATAAGGGCTAGTGCGAGACAAAAATATATCCAAAAGTCAAAAGTCAAACAAAAGTCAACAAAACACAGCACAGCGCAACCCAATTTTTTGTATGTCCTGAAAACATATTCTGAGCAACGAATTGAAGTTGAAAGCGATTGCCTATCAAACAAAGTGGAGCAAAATCAAAATATTATTGTAGCTTCATTGCAGAGGTAAATTAGTAGGCGCAGCCAAGTGGCTAAAGTTTATATTATGGAAAATTGTCCACGACGCGACGTCATTAATATTTAACGACATGGGCCAGTTTGAGTGAGAGGCTGAATGTTTTAATAATATAATACGCCATTTTAATGTTATGTGATTTAGTTTCTGTTTAATCACTTGACTTGAATGAACCTGCCTATGTACTACGCTACGACGCGGACGCCGCCGCGGCCGGTACATTATGTTATCTAGGGCTGCTCTCATGAAACTTCTTACACAAAAGGGACAGCATCAATCACCTCATAATATTGACATCGTTTAAATAGTCGCATGTTCATTTTTTCACAAAAATAAAGAAAAATACTACAGGTTACACACCCAATCTTTGAATCTTGTGAATAATGTGGATGGAAAACAATTCATTAATCCGTAACTGAAGTCCTTTAGTTGGGAAACCGTTAAAAGATTCCGCTGCTATGGTGGCCATTTTAATTTTTCACCTTAAAACCTTTACTCATTGTTTCATTAATTGCCTTTTTCGACTCGACACTGAATAGGTAAATAATGTTACGTCTGAACAGCTTTCGACGGCCAAAAATAAAAATGTATTCACGTGTTTTCTATTTTAGTCTCACCTTCTTGTAGGAGTTAAATTAGAGTTTGCACCTCGTTATGAATGCCGCTTCTTTTTCTCATGAATAGTATTCAAATACTTGATCAAGAATAAATAAAGTCTGGTTGTCGGGAAACTCGGGAATACTCGCTTTACGTCAGTACCAAGCCATCTATGAAAGACCTGCGACACTGATACAGTACTACATGGGCACACTAAAAAAAACTTCTAGCTAATCGGAACTACTTGAATTTCGAATGTAATATTTTTTTAAACGACTTGCAACCTTTTTAGTAATAAAAAAAAATCGGCGAGAAATCATTTGTCAATTGTTTTTTTTTCACACATCAAAATTCTACGTACGCAACGAAACTGGAATTAAGTCGAAAAGATTTTAGAGTGATGATTTTTTATGAATTTAAAATTCTCTCTCTCCGCTCTTTAAAATACTGTGCCGCTAGTCTTCAAAATGCTTTTAGGAGAGAATCATCTTGTTTGAGCACCGTGAGGCGATGGTTTGCTGAATTTGAGAGAGGTCAGGTTTCTTTACATGATGAATTTCGTGAATTCGACTGCCGCAAAATAATGTGGCTAATGTTAAGCGGCTAACTGAAGAAAACCCGTGGATTACCTATGAAACAATTCGAGGACTATTGAGGATTGTTATTAGCCAAATTCAGAAAATTTTACACGAAGAATTATAAGTTCGGAAACTTTGTTGTCGTTGGATCCCTCATGAACTGACGGCGGAGCAGATGCGGGTTCGCGTGGAATGGTGCTCACAGATGCTACTGAAGTACTAGTAAAACAGCAATCTTGTGAATGGGTGTTTGGAAATGAGAACAGGCCAACAAAAGTGAGGCGGGCGAGAAACGTTGTTAAAAAAAAATATTGCGTTTTTTTTCTCAGCTACGGGTCCCATCTGCGCAATACCACTTGAAGCTCAAAAGAGTGTTAATGCCGGTATAGTATTCTACCATTTGTTTACCCAGGGCGTTAGAAAAAGTTCGCGAAAGTCGACCAAAAAGCCGCGTTCTCCTACATCATGACAACGCTTCTTCACGCACGGCTAACAAAACAAAGTCATTTTGAGCTTCCGAAAAAGTACAACTCGTCACCCATCCTGCACATAGACCCGACTTAGCACCATGTGATTTCTGTATTTTCCCCAAAATCAAAGATTTGATGAGAGGTTTCACTTTTACCAACTCCGAAGAGGCATTCAATCCGCACGTAGAAAACATGCCTTCAGAGCTGTGGTACTCCTGTTTTAAAAAATGGTTCGATCGCATGAAAAAAATATGTAAAGGAGAGTATTTTGAAAAGCAATAAACATAATATTTTGTTTATCACATGTTGTTTTTTTTTAAGTTACGCAAAACTTTTGGTGTGACCTACGTATTACAGCGATTAATTTTTGTTAGTTCGCAATTCAGTCAACCTCAAAGGCGCTGGCGGACTAATGCTTAGGAAATTCTGTATTTAGACACGCTAGTCCATCAGACGTAGGTATTTATTTTCACCCAAATAAGCTACATCGAACTTTGCATCCTCACAAGCAGATGTTTGTGACCAATGACCATGCCCATTCATCGCAGTGTTCGCATCACGTCTATGAACAAAGCCCGAGGTCGCGATGGTATTCGAGCTATCATGTGCGGCGGAGTTGTCTCTCTGGGTGCAAAGTATACCTATAGCTGGAGGCATGCCAATGTTCAGCCTGTACCAAAAAAGGGTAGCCGCGCTGAAGCAACTAACAATAGATTACTTAGGTCACGGTAATGTTATCTATACAGTAGTGTAACTCGGCTCTGTCTTCGAAATAAGTACCTACAGCCGCGCTGTGCGTAAACATGCGATAGGGCTGCCCGCCTCCAGCATTTTAATTACATTTGCCTACTTTGTGTTTCTATTTAGTTTTGTGATTGTAAATATATTTTTTTTATATAAACAAATAAAATACTCAGTGAATTGAAAAGGAAGTGTTCACTAAAAATGCGTTTTCTTGACCATTAGGTAGACTTAAACAAAAAACCATGTTTATGTTTGAATAAAAAATCGTTCTTAAAAATTGGCAACCGAAAAATATTTGTGAGACGTACGAAATGCTTTATTATTATATTTTAAGGCGCTCCTGGCCAGAAAACGCCATACAAGAATTAACTTTTCTCAAAGAAAAAACTCGGTTATTAAACTAAAAAAAATATATGTTATTTTTAAGCATATTCTTGAGTTAATTCATAAATCTGATACACATAATAAATAACTTCACTCGATAGAAAAAAATCCTAAAGTTACCTCTATTTCGAATTTAAAAACGATTTTTGTCTCCCTTTTTACCAATCTTTAATTTTAATTTATTTTTTAATGCATTACTAATCAATAAAAGAAATTAAATCATAAATAAAAATGTTAAAAAGTTATCATGTTAATTTTATATGATTTTTTATCATGAATTCATGGTAGGTATCAGAGCTCGGTCACTTGACCGCCAGTGCGCTCGCAGAGCTCGTCGACGTTGGACCTGTGTCAATTTTTGCGACCTACGCAGCGCCACACAGAAAAAGATCAAAATGAATATCAAACAACAAAATAAAATATGCTCAGGGCTAACTTTTAGAAAATCGACTCGTTACGCTTATCTTGATGACTTCCTGATTGACGGTGAATGACAATAGATTTCGTAAGTAGTGAAAGTTAGTATGGTGAAAGTTATAGTATGTGTGTTAATATTAGGAAAATGGTGTTTTTTTTTACAAATAAATGGAACCGAGTTCAACATTGAAATCTTTGAAATAACTTGTCGAACTCGATACCGTTATGGTTCCAAAGAACCTATTATCACAATATTGTGCACATGGTAACAACTTCAACAAGTTATTTTGGACTTTTGGGTGTAGAAGTCGGTTCCATTTTTTGGTATTATTTTAATGTTTAATTTTTTTTTAATTAATCTAGCTGAATGCCTATTATTTCGTACCCAGTGTCTAAGACAATGAAGTTAATAATCAAAGCCCAGTGTATAGGTACACACTGGGCTTTAATTATTTACTTCATTACTATTATATAATCAAAACTATGCTAGGTATATTATTTTCATTATAGATTTACTCCACCCTTGTCTAGCTTTGATATGATAAAAATAATATAAATTATAAATTAGAAAGTTAGTATGTGTGTTATTAACCGATTAAAAAAAAATACCTAAAAATGGAACCGACTTCAACACCCAAAAGTATAAAATAACTTGTTGAAGTCGGTACCATGATAGTTCCAAAGTACCTATTGTCACAATATTGTGCGTATGGTACCGAGTTCGACGAGTTATTTCGTACTTTTGGGTGTTGAAGTTGGTTCCATTTTTTGGTAAAAAAAAATTTAATCTTTTTAGTGACCCTTGGTACTCACGGGATCGATTGTGATTCATTATCAACGACTATATTATCATGATAGGTCAATATGTTTCAGTTATTGGTGTGTAACTCAAAAACGACTTGACCGATTTTGATAAAATTTAAATGAGACTAGACGACAAGCATCAGCTTTCAAAAAAACATATTTTTTGAAATCGGTTCACCCAGTCAAGAGTTACGGAGGTAACAAACGTAAAAAGAAACAGACGAATCGAGAACCTCCTCCTTTCTTGGAAGTTGGTTAAAAAGGGGAAGGTTCTCAATTTGTCCGTTTGTTATGTTTGTTACCTCAGAACTTTTTACTGGTGAACCGATTTTGATGATTTATTTTATTTGAATGTTGATGCTTGTCGTGTGATCCCATTTAAATTTCATCAAGATCGATCAAGCCGTTTTTTGAGTTACACTTCAATAACTGAAATGTTTTTTCTTATCTTGATGATATAGTCATTGCCAATGAATGACAATCGGTCCCGCAAGTAGCAAGGGACACTAAAACGTGTGAAGATTTTTTTTTACCGAACCTACTTCAACACCCAAAAGTGTGAAATAACTTGTCGAAGTCGGGAACATGCGCACAATATTGTGATAATAGGTACTTTTGAACTATCACAGTACCGACTTCAACAAGTTATTTCGCACTTTTGAGTGTTGAAGTCAAGCCCATTTTTCAGTAAAAAAAAAAAAATTTGTGCGACATTACATGAGTATTGAATTTGTTAGTAAATTTGAGTAGTCTTTTTTTATGATTATAGAAATAATAAGTGACATTAAAAGATTATTTAAACTGGATGGAGATAAATTAAATTATAAGTAAAAACATAAATCTGGCTGTGTGGAAACTCATGTCACGTCACGACCATGGTACGCGATGTCACACCCGTGATGTGAACAAGTTTTTTTGATAACTTTCTAGGTTCAATAAGCTTGCTAAAGTGCAATGAAATTATTGTTTTTATATCTAGTTTTAGCCGAATGTCTAGTATTTCGTACCCAGGGTCTAAGATAATGAAGTTAATAATCAAATCTGTACTATATTATTTTTAGTATAGATTTACTCCACCCTTGTTTAGTATATGATAATAATAATATATATTATAAATTTGAAAGTAAGTATGTGTGTTAGCTTCTTAACCGACTTCAAAAAAGGAGAAGGTTTTGAATTCGTCTATTTTTTTAAATGTTTGTTACCTCAGAACTTTTACTGATAAACCGATTTATATGTTTTTTTTTTATTTGAATGTTTGTGGTGTGGTCCCATTTAAATTTCATCAAAATCGGTCTCGCCGTTTTTGAGTTACACTCCAATAACTGAAAGGTATTTTCCTATCTTGATTTTAAATTTAAATTGTTATCACTATTGTTAGGTCCAATGCCAAAAAATATGAGTTTAATTTATTCTGTTGTATTTCTTTATATTTGTCTGGGTAATCCTCAACTCAACTGTAATAAAATGTATATTTAGATTTTTTTATGTATATCATTATCACACATAAAAACCCTTTACATTTTTGCAAGCTCATTGAACCTAGGAAAATATTAAAATACTAGTTCAAAGTCTCAGGTGTGATATTGAGCAACATAGTCGTGACGTGACATGAGTTTCCATACAGCCGGATTTACGTTTTTTACCCATAATTCAATTTATATCCATCCAGTATTAAAAATCACTTAATGTTACATATTATTTCTATAATAATAAAAAAATACTACACAAATTTACTAACAAATCCAATACTTATGCAATGTCTCAATATAAAAAAAATGTTTACCGAAAAATGAAACCGACATCAACACTCAAAAGTGTGAAATAACTTGTTGAAGTCGGTACCATAATAGTTCAAAAGTACCTAGTATAACAATATTTTGCGCTTGGAACCGACTTCGACAAGATATTTCACACTTTTGAGTGTTGAAGTTGGTTCCATTTTTTGGTTTACATTTATTAAAATTTTTTTCAGTGATTCTTGCTACTTACTGGATCGATTATCATTCACTGTCAAAGACTATATCATCAAAATAGGAAAATATTTTTCAGTTATTGGAGTGTACAACTGATTTTAAAGAAATTTATACTTTTCGTTCGAATTCATTTAGAAATCAAACGAAAAGTAATCAGCTTTTAAATAAAAAAAGTTTTATAGAAATCGGTTCACCTTGTCAAAAGTTCTGAGGTAACACACATAATAAAAATATAGACGAATTGCGAACCCCCTACTTTTTGAAATCGGTTAATAAGCTTTGCTATTATGAACTGAATTTATTAGAAATTTGTTAAAAACCTTACCTTACAATTTTCATAAACTATTTTTTATATAGTAACTTAAAATTAATTTATCAATTTTTAATTCCAAATAACATTTTGATTTATTATAGTGCGCGTATAGACTCATTATATCTAAATATAGTATCTGTTGCCCTGTTTTATGACTTTTTTTTTATTTTTACGGCATATGGTTCTACTGTATCTTCAATAATAGACACTATCTGGCAAATTTTATTTTTATTTCTGGCCAATTTCGCTAGAAGGCACATATCTGCCTGAAGAAGGTTGCCTTGATGAGCGATGATTATGAAGTAAGAATTTGTACTCATTGACTTTGAATTGAGCACTCTGTAAAGGACAGCTTTATGAAATTTATTACAATGGGGCTCCTGTCACAACCAAGACAATAGATACATATTTTTAGTTACAAAAATGCTCTCTATAAGCGCTCAACTTAACACGTATCGTTTTGGATAATATCTTTTTTATAAAACTTGCAAAACAGTACATTAGAATGAGTTAAAATGATATCCAAAAATATTGTGGAATTTGGTTTATTTTAAACGCACGACATAATTCTTTGAGATTTGTTATTATGTTGAATACATGGTCTGAAAATAATAATTTTAAAAAACTTAACTAAAACTAAACGATTCTGTCTCGACCATGGGCCTTAGGCCATGAAAACCACGGTTGTGACGTCCATGGACGTGAAATGTTCGCATCATGCTATAACCACAAAGATTAAACAAAAATAGCCATCTTAAAACAATTACTAGATTCATTGTTATTAAACACACCATATTAATATTAATCTGCGTAGACATATTCATAAATACATATTTTAAGAGTCACGGTCTTGTCAGCATAAGGGTACTCGTTTTACAAAATAACTAATATATAACTTATTCTTACGAAGCTATATCACTCGACGCCATTAGTTAATAGGACAACTGTGACAGACAGACTTGTTACTGAGTTCTGGGAATCTCACATGACATGGTTGTGACATTTAATGTTTTCTTTTGATGAAGTTTATATATATATATATATATATTTGAAATATAATAATATTACCAAATTACCATTTGTGAATTGGTGCATTAAACGGCTTTCTCTATACTAAAAATATAATAGAACCTTAATATATTAATTTAATGTAGTTCTCACAAATAAAAATTTTTTTCTTAAGAATGATAATTTACCCATCTAAAATAACCGTAGGTACACAATGACCCTAACATCCTGTATAGATATATAAACACTACTGTACTGACCGAACCCCTACAGGACCCGATTATTTTTCCGGCGTATGTACCAATACACGACAAAAGTTAATTCCATTCTAAAATGTCATAGGTACTGACGTGATCTCCGTACGTAGGTAGGACTGTACTGTACCTTACCTGGAAAGCTAAAAGCGTGCGCGCGGCGCATCGCACACAACTTTGTGTCGCGTAAATGAATACGTCGCGCTCGAATAAAATACCTAAAGTCCGTGGAAAGCCTCGCCTTAAGGTATTAAAAATCCACATTCTAATAACTACCTGTAATATTATTATAACTTGCTTATACCTACTACCTATTTCACTCGTGTCAATCACTTTCCTTCACTCTATTCACTTATTTTTATTAATTGAGATTTTTTTTTCGCGGGACAAAAGGAAATACTTGTCCATTAAAAAGACACACATTATGTACCGTCAACTGTATGTAGACTATAAAAAAAATTTACTTACTAGTAAGTAAAATTGTTTTATAGTATTCAGTAAAACTATTTTTCATCCCACCATCTCGGAAAGAGTATTTTTAATCTTTAATATCTGAGTGGAAAAGCCGTTTTTATTCTCTAGAGGATAAAGTAAATTGAATTTAGAACACCGTGTGCACTAAGTTTGTGAATTAAAAAAAACATTAAACCTATTTACTGATACCTCTATGGTGCCGAATATATCATACAATTTTTTTTTAATTTGTTAAAAACTCAGACTCGGAACCTTCTTGGTGTTCTTGTTTCAATTTGCTTTGTACGCGGTTCTTTACGCGGCATTTTTTCACGTCATTGTTAAACCTTATATTAAAAACAAGAAACTTGAAAACAGTTTAAACAAACTTGAAGTTTGTTTGCCGCCAACAGAATTGACTAATGCGCAAATGAGCGTTACCTAAATGTTTTTTGCATTAAGTTATTTCCTCGCTGAGGTGGAATGAAAAGTTACGTGTTGCACTCGAGTGCAAAGATTTTTCACCTCGTGCTCTTTTGATTCCCTCGCTAACGCTCAGGATTCTAATTTTGAATCACTCGCTGCGCTCGTGATTCAATTTTAAAATCCTTCGCTTGCTCGGTCATCAAAATTGAACACGCGGTTAAAAAGCAACTTTGCACTCTTGTATAACAAATAACTATTATAGTACCTTTCAGTTTCCAGGTAATCAAAAAAGTTATCTCTGGATGCGTTTTTGACGAATTCATGTAACTTAAAACAGCACAATATATCTTACTCGTCATATTTTATATGTAAATATGTACTTGAACTTATTTTTGGTGAAAAAATCGCGCGGTTATAGTTAAAAAACAACAAACCATTCGCTCGTCACTGCGGCATAGTCACGACACTCGAGACAATCTGCGGTACGAGCGCAGGCCGAGATCGAGGCTCATAGGTATAACTCGCGTTTCGTCCGTTTCTATGAAGTTTAAATACTGTATAGATAACATTACCGTGCTTAGGTACACTGTAAATGCATGAAGCGAGTCATCAACAACAGCTCCTGGCATTTCTTGAAGACAATTACCTGATTAGTAATATTTCTATACTGAAGTAATGAAGATGCATGTCTCTACAGCAGTTTCTCTAGACGAATCAAAAGCCTCTGATAGAGTCTGACATTGGCTGTACGGGCTTAACTAGCAAAAAGCTGAGCTTTGTGAGGGCTCGCGTTTATTTTACAACCTGATTCTAGTGGTGTCATGTAGTAACGACGTATTTATAAAAAAATTCGTACCATCCATTCTACTAAAGAGTTTGTAATAATATAGTATATATAGGTACAGGTTGTACTCCCATGGTCAGTATTTCCTATTATTATTATTCTAAAATCTAAATTAAAATAAAATAAAGGCAAAATACTTACCTGTTACGTGTGAGCAGAAATTTTAATGAGATATACAAGAGAGTTGGCCTTGACTTATTTTGTAGTTGAGCAGTTGTTGAGCAGAGAGCTCTTCGACTAACTGTTTGAATTTAATTATAAGTTTAATGTTTAGACTAAGTTGTATCCTAGTGTTCATTAATTGAATGTCATTTATAAGATAGCTATCCGTGAGGACCTATAAATTGGTTATCTGTTGTTATTAGTTATATTTAAGATATTTGTTATACTGTTGGTCTTCCTAAGAAATAAATAAAATTTAAGTTTATATTGGCATATATTTTAAAATACAGGTAGTAATTTCTTAGTATTATTATTTTTCGTATTCGGAGAGAGGAGAAATTTATTTTTTTCCCGCTCATGACTAAAATTTTGCCTCTCGTATTTTTTTAATTTTTTAATGTTATCCGCAGAGCATGTGTTATTGTTATTGCAAAACATAAAAATACTAAAAATATCATAGTAGCTTTATTACATTTGGTTTTATTTTACAGGATATATCAAGCGTATGAAACGTGTTGTAGTATCCAGTGTAGATACCTACCCATTGGTCATTACACACTAAAATTGAAGCGGTGTAGAGGAAGATATATTTTGGGCTAATTTGTGTTAGGGGAGGAAGAACAAATTACTACTTGTATTTTAAAATAAATGCTAATCTAAACTTAAATTTTGATTTAATTAGATTTATAAAATAAAATTAGATTTTAGAATAATAATAATATGAAATCAAAGGAAATACTGACCATGGGAGTCCTGTATATAATTATACTATGTTATTACATTACAAACTCTTTAGTAGAATGGATATTACGAAATTTTAATTCGATCAATGTATATGCCAGTTATCGTCTCAGGTATAAAACAAAATAACGGTCAGCAACTAAGCAGGTCTGTTACCTATGTGTCTTTTTCATTAATTCAAAATCAGCCAAAACTGTAATTTTTAATTGTTGCAAATGTTGCAATCAGCATGCTACAGAAGAAACATGATCGCCCCGCAGTTAAACTGACGACACATCAGTATTATCTAGCCCTCAGTTTTACCATAATTACATATTGGAACGTATTAAAAAAAAAAGTAAATCAATTGCTCAGAGTAATTAATAAAAGAAAGAGGGAGTACAAAGAAAATCAAAAGAGAAGCATAAAATTCAGCCAATTTTATGTAAGACACAACTCACTCACACAAACGTATCCAAATTCTGCCAATTTTGTCCTCATTCACGATACCTAGACTGTCGCACATAATATATCACATTACGCATAATGGGATAAATAAATAATCACCGTATTGAGTATTAAAACACACGTAAGTATTGAATATAATGTACTTTCTTTAATATTATACACCGCAATTTAGGTTATAATTTCGAATAAAAATGTTAACAAAAGTGTTGCCAAATATCCATTTTAGGTTGTTTCCAAAAGTGTGCAGTTTTTAAAAGTCGGTGTACATAGCGCTAACCTATATATATAATTAAACAAGCTAATGTTTGTTAGGGAAATCTAAGAGGCCATTGTATCTTATAGCGGCAATAAATAGTAAGTAATTTAGTAATTGAAAAAAAAACTGTTCGTCTACATAAGTAGGTACGTAAACCAACTAATTTTTGAGGGCTATCAGGCCCTAAACTATCATCAATAAGTCCCTTACAGACATCAAAATTGAATGGTTTTACATATTAACTTTGGTAGATTAAGTAGGTAGAGTTTGATGTTTTTCGTGTTATTTATCAATTATTGGTAAATTTAATTAAGTATTTAAAGTTTTATTTATTTAAAATACTTTTATTTATGCTTTTTTAACAGTATTTACTCGTTATGTTTCAAACTAAAAAAATATTCATAAAACTTCAATGGGTAGAAGTTCGTTTAACATAATTTTTGCATTATAAGGCATGCCCGGTCCTTTTATTACATATTATGAGTGATATACCTACCGAATTTCGTTCAAATCCGCCCAGAAATAGGTACAGCGTCGTTGAAACCCTCATTTTATAAAATTAAAAAACTCCACCTCTTGATAACTACTGAACCGATTTTGATAAAACTTACAAAGACACCAAAGTTCAGAGGTACTTTATTCACGAAAACAAAAATTTATAGAACACAGTTTCTAGTTTCTGCGTGACACGTGGACAAACATACAAATATACTAACACACAAACCTACATACACTTATGAAATTGGCACAAATGTTTAGAATCTTGTGTAGACTAATACTAATACTAGCTTCTAAACATTAGTGCCAAATTCATAATCACATATCCAAAAATTGTGCAGTTCTGACAATCAATACTAATATTATAAATGCGAAAGTAACTCTGTCTGTCTGTCTGTTACGCTTTCACGCCAAAACTACTGGACCGATTTGAATGAAATTTGGTATGGAAATAGTTTGAGACCCGGGAAAAAACATAGGATAGTTTTTATCCAACTGCGCAAAAATAGGTTAATGTCTTTGCGCGATAACCGAAATACGCGCGGGCGGAGCCGCGCCCGGAAAGCTAGTATTCCATACATAGAAGTCAAATTGATTACCTCAATTTTTTAAATTGGTTAAAAAGGACTCGCCAAATAGTTTTATTTCCAACTACGACACCTGCGTCGAAACCCTACCATATTGTGTGCAATGGAAGTGTTACCATATGAAATAAAAAATACTTATTTGTTTGATCTATAATATGGCAGATACATTTTTGATGATAAAATTATACAGAATATAGTTACAGCAAAATTTGTACAGTACAATAATAGTACACAATATTCACGATTATTATCGTCTTATTTTATCTTTCTTTAAATATATAAATGTACAGAATATACCTATAACAAAATCGTTTTATTTTAAAAACTTCACTATAATACTGCACAATCATCACGATTAATATCGTTTAATTTTTAGCAACTTTTTAAAATTATATTTAATAATAACAATATTCATTTGAGGTTTTCTTAAAATATTTTTAGAATAAGTATTTGTTATTATTAAATATGGATTTCCGCAAAGTAATGCTTGAATCTGTTCATTAATTATATTTCACATTTTTGAAGATATAAATATACAAGATATACTTACAGCAAAATCTGTTCATAGAAAACTCTACAACTTTACTTTTTATTGCCCAATCCTCACGATTATTATTTTATATAATGTTTCACATTTTTTTTATGATATTCTGAAGTTACCGTTCTCTAGGACAGTAAATAATTGACCAAGTGCGTGTTAGGTCACATAATGTCGTCACCCTCCCCGCTAACTGCACTATCTCGCAAACTGTCGTATCTACCTGACCATTACCTACGTGTCCGTCTCTTCATTTTGAACAAGTTCTCTCTAACCGTCGTTTATGTATCGTTTACCGTTTAAAAGATATTCGAGTTTTTAGTTTGGCCTATCTACTAAAGGAGGCAGTAAATGTCCTCACTACCTGTTGTATGTACATACGACAGTTAGTAAGATTTTTTTCTTTTCATTACCTCTCAAAATTTCTGAAGTGTGTTCTTAGTGCATTTAGCTAATGCTAGACTAATACATCTGAGAACATCATTACTTATAGTTTAATGACTGGGACTGTGCTATTAAAGTACTGAAACGTAATTCAAATGAAAGAAAGTCATTGGTTATAGATTAAAGACTAATTGTGATATTAAAGTATCAGAGCATTCCGGCTCACATCTCTGATATGCAGGCGTCACTCGATAATAAAAACATTCACGCTATACTAGTCTCTGAAACTTGGCTTAAGCCTTCTCTACCCTCAGTTTCATACTCTTTACCCGGCTTTAACCTCATTCGCAATGATCGTACAGGTGGTCGTGGTGGTGGTGTAGCCATTTATATCCGTGCCCATATTCCCTTTTCAATTATTAGCACATCCACTCAACCACCTCCCCTCGACGGTGGCGAACATCTCTTTATTGAAATTCTTCTCTCACATACTAAAATTCTCCTCGGAGCCTACTATAGCTATTCTGATACCAACAACTACTTCCCTTCTTTTGAAAAGGTCTTGACAGATTTTATGCCATCCTACAATCACACCATAATTATGGGTGACTTCAATACTTGCCTTTTAAAACGTAATCATCGCACTTCTTTATTAGAAACACTTGTCCAAGCTAGCAACATGCACATTCTCCCTCTTAACGCTACTCATCACTTTCCAAACTCAGCTCCCTCTTGTCTGGACCTCATTATGGTGTCTTCATTGGAGCTTGTTGCTAAGCATGGTCAATGTTCAGCTGATAACTTTTCATATCACGACTTAATCTTTCTGTCATATAAGATTCGTCCTCCTAAATCAAGACCTACAATTATTCTGCAACGCAATTTTAGTGGAATTAATCGTGATGCCTTTACGAATGACGCTAAAAAAATTGATTGGACTCCAGTAATGGATGCCAATTCAATTGATGAAAAAGTAACAATTTTTAATTCAATTATTATCCAACTGTATGATGTCCATGCCCCTTTAAGAGCAGTTAAAATCAAACACACACCTGCACCTTAGCTCACTGATGACATAAAATACTAAAACACAAAAAAGAAGTAGCAAAAACTAAATACAAGTGTTCTCCAACTGAAACGAATAAAGCTCGATATACCAGAGTACGGAATCACTGCAATGTGGTGTGTAGAGATGCCCAAAGACGCCATATTCATGAGTCTGTTCAGGAAAGGGATCCTACGAAAGTTTGGAAGTTTCTGAGATCTTTAGGGGTTGGTAAATCTAGACAGGAATCTATTCCAAATAACTTAGACATAGATTCTTTGAACCAACACTTTGTCAAGCCGTCTATTATGGACGCGTCATCAAAAGCTGATACTTTATTTTCTCTCTCTAACCTGACAACCCCTGACCTACCTTCATTATCCTTTAGTCAATTCACCGCTTGTGATGTTGAGAAGAGCATACTCTCATTAACTTCTACTGCTGTTGGAATTGATGGAATCAGTCGAAATATGCTGGTCCCTATATTAGATTTAATTCTTCCTATACTTAGTTACCTTTTTAATTTTTCTGTTTCCTACGGTGTGTTTCCTTCTCTATGGAAGGAAGCTCATATAATCCCTTTGCCAAAAAAAGCTAACCCTAAATCTTACTCAGAATACCGTCCCATATCAATACTTCCGTTTTTGTCGAAAGTACTTGAACGATTAGTCCATAACCAAATTAACAGTTTCTTTTCTCGTAATAATCTTTTGAATCCCCTTCAGTCTGGTTTTCGTCCGGGACACAGCACAGTTACTGCACTTGTCAAAATTACTGACGATATTCGTCTTGGAATGAACAATGGACAGTTAACTGTGCTGACACTGTTAGATTTCAGCAGTGCCTTTAACACTGTTGACTTTGATATTCTTCTTGCCATTCTTCGCTCAAACAACATATCTCCAACGGTGATTGACTGGTTTCGTTCTTACCTGTACGGTCGCCGACAGCGGGTTCGCCTTGAAGATCGTTTTTCTTCCTGGTGTAACACCACTTCTGGTGTACCTCAGGGTGGCGTCTTGTCTCCTCTTCTCTTCTCAATTTTCATAAATTCAATATCTCAAAACATTTCTTCGTCCTACCACCTCTACGCAGATGATTTTCAATTATATTCACATTCGTCACTGCTTGACTTGCCTGAAGCAGTAGAAGATACAAATAGGGATCTTGCTCGTTTACTGCAATGGGGCAAAGCATATGGGTTGACAGTCAATCCTCTTAAAACTCAAGTTATCATAGTAGGAAGTTCCCGCTATATCTCCAGGGTTGACTGGGACTCATTGCCGCGAGTTGTGTTCGATGGAATTGTCATTCCATTTAGCGAAAATGTTAAAAATCTCGGTATTACCATCGACCGAACTCTAGCATGGGACGCTCAAATAGCTCAAACCAGTCGTAAAATGTTTGCATCTGCTGGAGCTTTACGGAGACTTCGCAACTTTTTACCTACCACCACTAAAATTGCGCTTGCACAATCTTTGCTTCTCCCTATTCTTGATTATGCTGACGTCTGCTATCTTGATCTCACACAAGATCAGCTAAATAAACTTGAGCGAATCCAAAATTTTTGTATAAGGTTCATATACGGCTTACGCAAATATGATCATGTCTCCGAATTTCGTACCAAGCTCAAGTGGCTACCTATTCGTCTTCGCCAGAATGCTCATATACTACATCTCCTTTACAAAATTTTGTTCCTTCCTACTTCTCCACCCTACCTCAAGGAACGTTTCAAATTCCTCCATACTACCCATGCTTTATCGTTACGGTCATCAGATAATTTATTGCTGCAGGCACCCGTAAGTAGAACCTCCTTCTATCATTGTTCTTTTACTTCTGAAGCTGTTAGATTGTGGAATCCTCTACCACTTGAAATAAAACGTGCTCGTTCATTGGAATCTTTTAAAAATCAGGTCAAAACTTATTATCTTTCACTATAACTTTGGATATGTACATACAACATTACTGAACTTATTTTTTCTATAATATGTTTTAAATGTCTATTTAGGTATATTTTTGTATTTATATGTATATGTTAAAAATATTTATGTAAGTAAAGTATATGTATATATATATATATATATATATATATATATATAATTATTGTATGTTATGTATATCTATATATGTTTCTATAATTCTTATGCGTACGTATATTTTCATATATATGTATAGTATAATTCATTTTTGTGTTGTTTAATTAAGATCCTTAACTATTCTTTTTTTACTGTTTTAGTAACATTAGCTTAAAAACCCTGTCCATATACTGTCAAAATCTCCAATATTGTTGGGTTGTCTGGAAGAGATCGCTTTAAGCGATAAGACCGCCCATTGTTTCACTTAGTTAAATTGTATCTTTAGTTATAAGTTTTTTATTTATTTTTAAATTAAGCTTTGTGTTGCAATAAAGAGTTTATCTATCTAAAGTACTGTAATGAAAGAAACACATTAGTAATGGTGCAAAGACAGTGAGTGTGATATAAAACGACTAAAAACCTAAATGTAATGAAAGAACATCATTACTTATAGTGCAAAGACAGTGATTGTGATATAAAACGACTGAAAACCTAAATGTAATGAAAGAACATCATTACTTATAGTGTAAAGACCGTAATTGTGATATTAAAGTACTGACAACCTAATTGTAATGAAAGAAAAACATTAGTAAATAGTGCAAAGACAGTGATTGTGATATAAAACGACTGAAAACCTAAATGTAATGAAAGAATATCATTACTTATAGTGTAAAGACCGTGATTGTGATATTAAAATACTGAAAACCTAATTGTAATGAAAGAAACACATTAGTTAAAGTGCAAGGACAGTGATTGTGATATTATTGTAATGAAAATCTGATTAGTTATAGATTAAAGACTAATTGTGATATTAAAGTAACAGCACTTCTCGACTGATTTTCATATTGATGAATCTACCAAACAGTGTACTATAACTTTTCTGTCCAACATTTGAACTCCGGACCTTTCCCCGTTTATATTTCGTCAATTTACTGCTTGTGATGTTGAGAAAAGCATTATTTCTATAACTTCCAACGCTGTTGGGGCAGACGGTATCAGCAGATACATGTTGATACCTATTCTACATTACATTCTCCCAGTCCTTCATATTTTAAACTTTTCCATCATCAATGGTGTGTTCTTTGCCCAAAAAAATAAACCACTATTTTATATATTATATAAAATAGTGGCTTCAGTTTGATGTTGTATTGTAACGGATTCTGTCCTTTCTTTTAGTTTGTCAGAGATCAATTGACACAACTTAGAAGGTGTTAACTGGTGAAGAAAAAAAAACTCCATACTGTTTTTATAAAAAAAGGGCGCCATTCATTTTGGCTACATTCGATGATTTTATTTATTTATTCAATTAGTACCGCACAAATACGAATTACACTAATGATATGAATTTATACATATGCAAACAAATTATCTTGCACGTCACTGTTAATGATCATAATTGGATCTCACTCATAAACGTCCTAATTGGGGTGCATATGATGCTACAAAAGTAAAGTATCTATCTATAACAATTAGTATGGAAAATTACCAAAATTTAAATAATTAATCCGAAATGTCAAATACAATATAAAAATACATGTCTACAAATTTAAAATAAATGTCAACTACTTATTATATCATTCTCAGACTACACTAAGTACCTACACGAGAACAAAGTCAATTAAGTAATATAAAATGTCATGTTAGTTTAGATGTACTGTAAAGATCAAATAAAAATATATAAAAATGTCATTTAAACATGAAATATCCAATAAGGTCCAAAGTAACAAAGTTTACTTGTTTGGTTGTAAATAAATCGCCTCACAATAGGTCAAACATTCTGCCATGATGTTTTTCCATTCACCTGCAAGCAGATCACAATTTGGCTTAGCGTCAAGGAGGCCATTGAGCGCAGCAAGGGATCGCGGTATCGGGGATGTCTTGTGAGCGACTGTTCTATGCTCCGGAACAGCAAACAGTCTATGTTTTCTGCTACGGAGATAGTTGTCGGGTACGAAAAAGCGACATAGCTGCCCAACAAGATCTGGTACGTCAACTTTACCGTGCATAATCTTGCACATCATTCCTAATTGATCATGGGTTCTCCTGACTTTTAGTGAGTTGTAGCCCAGGTAACCGAGTAGAAATTCTGTGGGATACATGTAAGGGTAGTACCCATACAAGCGCTTGTACAAATATCTGAGGAAGGCTTTTTGAACCTTTTCCAACATCAGGGTGTATTTATCCTCATGTGGATGCCACACACAGGCACTGGCCTCCAGTTTACTTCGAACCAAAGCACTGAAGATCAACTTAATGACTTCAATGCTCTGAAATTCTCGAGAGTTTCGAAGCACAAAGCCAAGGCGCTGGAATGACTGCTTTGTAACCGTGACGATATGATCATTAAAAGTAAGCTCTCGATCGAATGAGACACCCAAGTCTTTGATTGATGTTACTCGAGATATCACGGTTTGATCCAGCTCGTAGTTAAATTCAATTGGGTGTTGCATTCGGCCGAAAGTCATCTGAAAACATTTGGAGGAATTGAACTCCATGTTATTCTCCACACTCCATTGATAAACCCTATCAATATCTGATTTCAGTTTCAAGCAATCTTCCATCGATTTAATCTCAAGAAAAAGTTTCAAGTCATCAGCATACAAGAGACATTTCGCGTGCTTGACGACTGTTGGAAGGTCATTTATCATGAGAGTAAAGAGCAAGGGACCAAGTATTGATCCTTGACTTACACCGGAACGCGTGTGATGATCGTAATATAGTTTTAATTATATATGAAAACAATAGTTTTAGGGTTCCGTACCCAAAGGGTAAGAACGGGACCCTATTACTGAGACTTCACTGTCCGTCCGTCCGTCTATCACCCACCAGGCTATATCTCAAGAACTGTGATAGCTAGACAGTTGAAATTTTCACAGATGATGTGTTTCTGTTGCCGCTTTAACATCAAATACAAAAAGTTGGCCATGTGCGAGTCGGACTCGCGCACGTTAAAACAATAAAAGGTTAAAATATGAAGTCTAATGTTGTATAGACAATGATACGGAACCCTTCGTCCGCGAGTTTGACTCTTGGCCGTTTTTTTTACTGCAAGGATACCGTTTGAACTCCTGAATTATACGAGATAATTCAGAAGTGGGATAGCCGAGTGATTTACCGAAAACACTCGTTTATCTCGCCCATCAATTTTCGTATAGTTTTCAAAAATCACTTGTTTTTTTGCCCTCTTATTTCGTTAGTAGCTAACTTAGATACTGAAAGGAACTGTAATGTACCTAGTTAGGGCTATATGCTAAGCGCTTATACTAAGATGCTACGCTTTATAGAAGATCACTTCAATACGTAAGCATTATATTAACCGTACCTACCTACTTAAATAAACGGTTAATTAAACGATCGAATATAGCGGCTACACTGCACTGTTGTATTTAAAACGGTGACAACCTTGTTTATCAAGTAGCATGAGCATCACGTCCACACCGGGATAGTACAGTGCTATTACTGTTAAATGTGTTACTACTGGCTTTACCATTTGATATCTTCAGTTACAGTTCGGAATCTGGTATTGTGCTTGGTAAATGTAAATGGGCTCGTTCCTATTACATATACCTAAAAGAATATGGCGAAACTATTCCTTTTGTTTCTTATTCCTATTCGCTATTTTCGCCATGAACCGTTGCGATTTTGTGAATATTCATGCAAATATAAGTTCATGATATTTAGTAGCAAAGTGAATGTTAATGAGTTTTATTTTAGGATGGTACTGCTCCAAGTGAACGAGACTTCTGGCGATGTCAAGGATGGAGCCATTACAGCTGAAAAAATACATGACTTCAAGCGAGGAGCCAAAGAGATGACGCCGCGTAGGAATACAGAAATATCACAATAGCTTTTTTTTTCTAATGGTAAGCCTTTGACCACAATCTCAACTGATGGTAAGTGATGATGTGATCAAAGGTGTTAACAGGCTTAAACCTAGAGTTACTGGCTCTTAAGGACAGCTGCCGACAGATTTTCAACTTGAGGGTGGTCACTTTTGCACTTATTGTGTAGTAAATGAATGAAGAAACTATCAGAATCGTTTTCATGTCGTGATGATTAAGCAGAATTGTTGACGATCATTCTAGAAAAAAAGTGAGTTATGGATTCATTCGAACATTATTTTAAGAAAAAAAAATATTTTTATATTTGCAATAATAACGCATGCTCTGTGGATTACATTACAAATTTACGAGAGGAATAATTTAAGTCATGTGCGGGATTCGAACCCGCGTCCATCCACCCCTTTAGCTGGGGTATGCTATAATCCAATTGAGCTAACATGGCAATGAGTCCATAACTCAAATTTTTCACAATGGTTAAAGAACGATAGGAATAATTTGAATTATGATACATTGTCATGTTAGCTCAATTGGATTAGCCGGCTAAAGGAGCGAATGGACGCGGGTTCGAATCCCGCACATGACTTAAATTTGTAATTATGTAAAAAACTATTTGATAAATAGGTGTGGTACAAAGGGACGAAGGGCCGCAGACTGTATAATTCACGTTGCGGCCCAAGCCGCTCAATTTGTACTCAAATATCTAAAACGGTAAGGTGCACGTAGGGATCTTCATGACAGAAAGGATATGATCAGGAGGATAGGAAACTGCTTGTAACCAATTTATGTAAAAAAAGAAAAATAAATCTGCCAAAAAGGATTTTGTCATAACTGCAACGACGAAGGACATAATAGTTTTGAATGTTCAAGTTCAAAGCCATTGGTAAATTGTAGTTTATGCAGTAGGAAAGGTCGCTTGAATGCACTTTTTAGATTCAATTAATAGTCTATTCAAGATAGAAATCTTAGTACAAAAGATTTTTCTACTAAAGAGAAAAGCAAGTGCCGGAGCTTACTACGACCAGTGAAAGCAATAAAAAATATTTAATTTACATACATAGTCGTCAACGATGCGGAACTTTTATGTCCTGTGACCTAGATAGCCAATGTACACTTATTCATGACAGCGAATCTGTGCTTGAATTTTAGGATTGACGATGAATCGAGTCATTGAGGATTTAATTTTAATTTTAATTGAACTTGCGACGGTTGTTTGGAAAATTCATGCTGTCGTCCTTTTGATATTCGCGATTTTGCTCTGACATTAAATAACGGTCGTGGCATTGAGATTGTTTTTTTAAACATCGAAAAAATTGTTTTTGGTATGCGTTCCTTTTGAGAATATTATTTGAAGTTTTAATACATAGAGAAGTGGTAAAATCATAACCTATAGATCGCCTACCAGTGTAAATTGATACAAAGATTTCTCGTGCACTGGAATAACGTAATAAGGTAAACTGTGCAGATTCCATCGCAGAAGTCAGGGGTCTCTGGCAAACCAGGAGAAAAGGAGAATCGCAAACTCTGCGGTATATGCGACTTTATGTTGTACCGCTAGTTTAGTTTTGTTATGGGGGGTTTGCCACCGTATGGACCGCGGCTAGAACGAGTCTTCTGTTTCGTTCACACCTTATTGAAATAACTTCTCTTTTCCTGGAAATTTGGTTAACCATCAGAGAGGAAAATTTTAACCATATAATATATATTAAAAAATACTGGACAATAACAAGGTAGCCTTTTGAATATTGCGAAAGGAATCAGTGAATTAAACCACAAGAGTAATTCTATCATGAATTATTATGATATAAATTGTATGAATGAACAAATGAACCAACCTCGTGCTGTTATCTATCACAGGGAAATATACGAACGGGCTGGGCTATACTTATGACGCACATTGAAGTTAAATTAAACAATACTTACTATTTGCCGACCAACATTACTCAGAACTAGATACGTAAATAAATGTAATTTGAGACTCAATACCGATTAGCAATTGTGGTTGAAACATTCATTGGTAAGTACCTAATTTATTCCCTGATAATCAAAATTGGTGACTCAAAAGTATAGTGTAATGATTTAATACAATAACTTTAGGGAATGTATAAGGTAACTGACCGCCAAAGCGAAATCTCTGTGGTTAGTTAGAGGCCTGAACTTTGTGAAAGGTAGCTTAAAAATATATTATAAAGTTTGCTTGTTCGTGTAAGAGCTAAAGATTTTGCGGGGGTTGTTCCGGTATAGAGCCTTTAAGGGAAGAACATTTCAAAGAAATAAAAAAGGTTAAGTGCTGTATGAAATGAATGGCCTTTGCAGAGAGTTGAAATAATAGAGTAGTTATATCCGAACACCAATGCTCTAAAAGCTTACTAGAATTTACCTATCTACATACCTACGCACATGTATATGCATATGTATATTTGTAATGACAAGGAAAGAACGTTCAAATATTATGCTTCATATCTGTTGTAAGAAAGAGATAAATAAGCAATTTGTGTAACCGCCGAACCACCACACTGCGATCTCTTTCACTTTCTCACACCAAACGATACACATACCTCGCTCATCCATTGCATTGAGATTAGTTCTTATGATAAAACAAAATGACGATATTTTCTATTTCATCAATAAAAACAATAATTACGCGTGAAATGAAACAGTTTTCTTATCTCTCACAGTGCTTGTATAATTGGTGCAGAGTCTAAAGACACAAGGAAAGCATATTGACCACAGATTATTCCTAAAAAACACGATTAGCGGCGATGTATTCGCCGGACGCTCGGAAGTGCAAGACTGGTAGTGACTGGTAATTATCCTGAATTCGTCTAGTAAATATGGAGGGCACACAACTCATCTACATGTAAAAAAATCTTAGGGCCTTTGTATATATTTTGACTAAACTACATTTCGTGAAATTTTATGCCTCTTGGTTTTTTTGTTATAAAGAATGTAATAAATATTAGTACCTACAGCGAGTGATATTTCATTTCGTGTCGATTAGGTAATTTAGTAGATATGTACCTACTTATACGACTATTCGCCAACTATAGATGTTTATGCTGAGTGATAAGTTTGTGACAAACAGTTGAATTTAATCGCATCATAGTGTTACCTACATAAATAATATTCATTTACTACTTTATTTATAGAGATAATTGACAGAGCGAGCGCAAGGCGCGAGCAAAGTGTCTACGTTTTAGCATGGGCAAAAAAAATGTTTTCCGGTTGCTATCTTCTACAGTTCGCATTTCTCAACCGATTCTCGTAAAATTTTGTGAAAAGTTTTAGTTGATTCAGCTTTTTGATTTTTTTTTATATCTGCGATAATTAGGCGATGAACTCATAATTAGGCTTACCACAATCATGAAGAGCCAAACGGGGACGCCAATCAGCAAAAAGCTCATTTTGGCGCCTGTTTTGTGTTTCGTATGAATATTTTTTCATTTTTGATTGAGTCGATAGTCAATTACGAAGAACAAAGAAAAAAAAACACATACTAGGTAGGTACTCTGTCAAGAAAGTACCGGGAAAAGATCAATCATACTAATAATGTTAGTTAGTATTTATCTAAATATATTTTATCACCTTCGATGTTTGCTCCTTCAGAAACTATACCAATAATCCAATCATTAAAACATTTTCAAACTCTTTTTCCGTAATTGAGTTCAGTAGATCTCGCTGCGAATTCTCATTTACTAGTATAACTTCTACTGTGCTTCTACCGAAAAAAAAACGAGTGCCACGAAGTGGTAATTTGAGTTAGGTAGTTGGCTGGGACCCTGCGATCCCCAAGACGCCTGCCAAGTTTGGGGATTATGGCAAATACCCCCTTAATAGGGGAGGCTGTGTTCAGCAGTGGACGATTACAGTACAGTACAGTTGGCTGGAGCCATACCTATCTGGTGAAAAAGGTGGTTGCTCGATGGTATTTATTGAGTTTTTGGTCAAAACTTCGTTCATAATTATGGCCTTGTACGAAGGCGCATTATCGTGGTGCAAAATCCAAAAAGTTATTTTTACAAATTTTCCGTTAATTTGTTCTCTTAAAACACCGCATAAAGATAAAATAATATTCTTTATTGCCGTTTGACCTCCCGGCAAGAATTCCGAGTGCACAACACCGCCATAGTAAAAAAAAACAATCATCGAATTTGGTGTGGTTTCACTTCAGTTGGACTTGGAAGGCGGCGAAGCTTGTTGACAAGTTTGCATGTCAAACTCGTAAAGCCCTAAGATTTTTTTACCTGTAGATGAGTTGTGTGCCCTCCATATTTATTAGACGAATTCAGGGTAATTACCAGAGTCACTACCAGTCTTGCACTTCCGCTCTCACTTGAGCGTCCGGTGTATACATCGCCGCTAATCGTGTTTTTCAGGAATAATCTGTGGAAAATATGCCTTCCTTGTGTCTTTAGACTCTGCACCGTGATACAAGCACTGTGAGAGATAAGAAAACTGTTTTATTTCACGCTATTTCACGCACGTCCAATTATTGATTTTATTGATGAAATAGAAAATATCGTCATTTTGTTTTATCTTAGGAACTAACCTCAATGAAATGGATGAGCGAGGTATGTGTATCGTTTGGTGTGAGAGAGTGAAAGAGGTCGCAGTGTAATGGTGATCCGAACGTCTGGTGGAGGTTCGCTGACTACACGAATTGCTTATTTATCTCTTTCTTACAATAGATATGACGCATAATATTTGAACGTTCTTTCCTTGTCATTACAAACTGCATATAGCTTACTAGAATTTACCTATCTACATATCTACGCATATGTAGATATGTAGATAGGTAAATTCTAGTAAGCTTTTAGTTTAGAGCAGTGGTTTTTGGATATAACTACTCTAGTATTTCAACTCTCTGGTAAACCCACGACTTCTCACCAGTAACAATGCGTTAGAATGTTACTTCGATTTGGCTGAAAATCAAAATCTAGGTTGTTCTGGACGTCCTTATTCCGAATTTATTATTTATTTTTCGAAGTCGTCTACCAAATGAAAAGAGTTAGTCCGATTTGGCTGAATATCGATATCTAGGTTAACCTAGGCGTCATTATTCCCGATTTGCATTTATTTTTTAACGTCGTCTGCAAAGTAAAGAAAAAATCCAACTTGACCGATTCAAATTTAGAATTTTTATTTTTCAGCCAAATCAATTTTCAGCCAAATTGGAAGACCTTCTTTCACTTGGCAGACGTCTTCGAAAAACGAATTCCAAATTCAGAATAAATACGCGCAAAGCAACTTAGATATCAATATTCAGCCATATTGGAGTAACTTTTTAACTTGGCAGACGTCATTAAAAAAATAATTCCAAATTTAGAATAATGAAGTCCAGAACAACCAAGATTTTGAATTTCAGCCAAATCGGAGTAACTTTTTTCACTTGGCACATGACATCGAATAATAAATTCCAAATTCAGAATAAGAACGTCTAGAACAACCCAGATACCGATTGGTAGCTAAATCGATGTATCTCTCTTCACTTTGCAGACGTCATCGACGAATAAATTCCAAGTTTCCAAACTAGGAATTTATTCGTCGATGACGTCCAGAAAAACCTAAGGACGTCCAGAGAAACATAAGGACGTCCAGAAAAACCTTCAAAATTTTCAGCCAAATCCGAGTAAATTTTTTCACTTGGCATATGATATTGAAACAATAAGTCCATATTGGGAATAATGACGCCCAGCACCACCTTGATACCAATTTTCAGCTAAATCAGAGTAATTTTCTTCACTTGGCAAACGACATCGAAAAATAAAATCCAAATTAGGAATAAAGACATCAAGAACAACTTAGATTATGAATTTCAGCCAAATCGGAGTTATTATTCACTTGGCAGGCGTCATCAAAAAATTAATTCCATATTCGGAATAAAAACGTCCAGAAAAATCTAGACGTCGATTTTCAGCCAAATCGGAGTAACTTTATTCACTTGGCAGACGTCATCGGAAATTAATTCCAATTTTGGCATAAGGACTTCCAGAAAAACCTAGGTATCAATTTTCAGCCAAATCGGAGTAACTTTATTAACTTGGCAGATGGTATTGAAAATATAAGTTCATTTTGGGAATAATGACGCCCAGTACAACCTTGATATCAAGTCAAACAAATTATTGGAGTACAAAATTTTTTTTTTAACGCCAAGGCGGGAATCGAACGCGCGTCCTCCGATATCGCGTCGGATGCTTAACACCATCTCAGCCACCTGGACATTGGCATTTCTGCCGAAACTTTGTGCTCCAATTGTATTATTGATATCAAGTTTCAGCTCAATCGGAGTAACATTCTTCACTTGGCAGGCGTCATCGAAATATTAATTTCAAATTTAGAATACAGACGTCCTGAAAAACCTATATATTGATTTTCAGCCAAAACGGAGTAACTTTATTTACTTGGCAGACGTCATCGAAAAACGAATTCCAAATTTGGCACACAGACTTCCAGAAAAAGCTCAATTTTCAGCCAAATCAGAGTAACTTTCTTCACTTGGCAGATGACATCGAAAAATAAATTCCAAATTCGGAATATAGACGTCAAGAACAACCTAGATTATGAATTTCAGCCAAATCGGAATAACTTTCTTCACTTGGCAGGCGTCATCGAAAAATTTATTTCAAATTTGGAATAAAGTCGTCCAGAAAAACCTAGACATCGATTTTCAGTCAAATCGAAGTAACTTGCTTTACTTGGCAGACGCCATCGAGAAATAAATTCCAAATTTGGCATGAGAAATTCCAGAAAAACCTAGGTATCATTTTTCAACCAAATCGGAGTAACTTTATTCACTTGGCAGATGGTATTGAAAATATGAGTTCATTTTGGGAATAATGACGCCCAGTACAACCTTGATATAGAGTTTCAGCTGAATCGGAGTAACATTCTTCACTTGGCAGGCGTCATCGAAATATTTATTCTAAATTTCGAATACAGACGTCCAGAAAAACCTATACATTGATTTTCAGCCAAAACGGAGTAATATTCACTTGGCAGGAGTCATCGAAAAATTTATTCAAAATTTGGAATAAAGTCGTCCAGAAAAACCTAGACATCGATTTTCAGCCAAATCAGAGTAACTTTCTTAACAAAACTTCTGGTTCTCAAGGACACATAGCGGTACACACTGATAATTCCCACACTTAATATATTATAAACTTTAGTTTATAAAGTTTAGTTTATAATATATATTATAATAGGACATTTTGATTGAAATAATATTTCAAATTACAAAAATACCCAAACTTATCGGTAGTTGCATCGGTTAATTTTATTATATGGGTAACCAAGCGGTAACCTTTATCAAGCGGCCTTCTAATGCTCTCGTGATCTCCCGATTCAGACAGCTATAATCTGTTTCCAAAACCATACTATACTTTTTTACTATGGCGCGTGAAAACAATGCCATCGAGAAAGTTTTTTTTTATATTTAGGGAGAACATACATGTTGACTGCCGCTATTGGCTGTTCAACTCCATCGTACTTTGCATTTTTAATTAATTGTTTTAACTTATTTCTAGCACGTAATTGACCGGCAGAATTTTGTTGAAGAAAACGACACGCGTCCTACCTCGATGGCGCCTAGGCGGGTACTAAACGGAGTGCGTGAGAGCTTGAATCGTTAGATTTGTAGTTTTTTTTTCTTGTTAAAAAACTATAGCTGAATTAGAAAATGTGGCTTCATACGTTCCTAATAAATAACAAGCTCTATCTTTTGGTATAACTTCCACATGGTTTGATGATAGCATCTTTTAGTTCTAGTCATTTTAAAACCGAAATGGTGTCATGTTTGATATTTTTTTTATCGAAGAAATTATTCAAAATCACGTTTTCGGCTTCATACGTTCCTGGAGAGTATGTTCAACTTTATGTAAATGATTTTATTTATTCTGAATGTTCAGTGTTATTTGAGTTACAGATTTAAAAAAATATTTAAAATAACTACAATAGGGCCTTAACTACGTACCTATACCGGCTAGAACTCACGGTGTTTGGTCGTTATACGTGTTACTGTACGTAAACACCGTGAGTTCTAGCCGGTATACGTAGTTAATAAGTATGTCAACACACGTTAGTTTTTATGAAACCAAGTTTTACTCTTGTAGGTATGTAGGTAGGTACCTACTTAGAGTATGTTCAGGAAGAGAGTGCACTTGTATAGTAGGTAGGTAAGTCTTTGTAATAAGGATATTTGTAAATTTGATACTTAAAATTTTAATAAGCTTAATAATATTACCACGGTAATGTTATCTATACAGTATCTTAACTCGGCTCTCTCGTTGAAATAACTAACCTACAACCGCACTGTACGTAAACATGCGATAGGGCTACCCGCCAGCCTACTTTGTGTTTCCATTTCGTTTTGTGATTCTAAATATACTTTTTTTTATATGAACAAATAAAATTCTTTGTGAAATGAACAGGAAGTGTTTACTAAAAATGCGAGTTGTTTTTTGACTAGTAGGTAGATTTAATTAAAAAACCATGTTTATATTTGAATAAAAATCAGTCTTAAAAATTTGCGACCGAAAAATATTTGTGAGACGTACGAAATGCTTTATTTACTACACAAAATTTTAGAGTATATAAAATCCGCATTCTAATATATAGCTTATAACAACCTATTTCACTCGTGTCAATCACTTTCCTTTACTCTATTCCCTTTTTTATTAATCGATACATATTTTTCGGGCGATTAAAGGAAATACTTGTCCATTAAATAGACACACATTACACTGAGAAAAATGACTGTCATGATTCATGATAATTGTAAAGGAATTTCGAAATAAATATCCGTATTCCCAATAAAAACGGACCAAGAGTATTTAATTATAATTTGCATGTAAATCACAAGAATTTACCATGAATTGATGTTACGATAAAAAACAAGGCAACAGCACAAGATTTCTTAGTGCTGAATTATCATATTTTGTCAGTACGCGTCATGACAAAATATCATGACGAACTCTGAATTATCCCTAAAAGTAATGACAAAAAGCCGTGAAGGGAATCATAAAAAATTAAGAATGAATGGTATAATTTCAAAAATGAAATGATGAATTATTGTGAAATTCACGATAGTAAGAATATATTTGCTAACAACTTTACGGGACAGTTTTGATATATTTTCGAAATCATCATAGCAGTCTTAAAAGAGCTTTCCTCGTTTAGTATCGTGGACCAGTAATAACTTTTAATGTGTATTTCCTGGTGATTCTGCGCTGCACTAGACTGCCGAATGTTGCCGATTGCTGCCGATGTCAATATATTTAGTATAATGTTGATTGAATATCTTTCGGAACCGTCGGATTATTTCGTTTGCGCGATGCAGGATTTCATACATTCTGACGCATTTTGTATAGGAAAGAGCGTAAATAGCGATAGCGCCATCTAGGTAGTTCAAAAGGAACTTCAAGTTCGAATTCTCTTATATTAATATGGCTGAATAGATATATCTTAATAAAATAAGTTCCTTTAATCAATAATTACTCTATACCACAAAGAAGGCGAAGATGAATCTCTGATGATGACTCATTGGTTGAACATTTTTGACCAACAGGCTAAAGCTAGAATGTGCAAAATTGATATTGGCTTCAACGTTACCTAACATAAAAGGAAATTAGGTTAGCTTAGAGACTACATGAAGGTGGTACTCAGCCAGACAAGCAATCGCGTAATTCACTACAACATCTTGGGACGTCGTCGTGCCGGTCACGAAAGTTTAACATGACATTACTGTCATTTATTTATTCCCAACAAATAATTATTCCAAAAATTATTAAAAGATCGTTGAATCACAGTAAATTATTGGTAAAAACCCATTACTACTTATGATTCAATAATATTTTTTTGCGCAGAAAAAATATGTTTTTTTGTCATGCTCGGTATTGATATTTTATTTTCAGTTACGCACTAATTCTTGGTTAATTGTCGTGCTACATTTTACTCACTACGAACTTGAAAATTAATTAGGAAATTCCTGATAAAAAGCAGGTATATCGTAACAGTTTAGTAATTCGTTACTTTATTTTTAAATTAAAGGCTGTCGTGACTTCTGTTTGTTATTTGAATTGAAACTTGTAGTGATAAAAGCGGAATTATATCGGCCTTCATGCTATTTCATCATAATTTTGATATTATTACAGGCATCAGTATTATTCATTATTCTGCACGTCAATAAGTAATGAAGGACGGAAGTCATTTTTCTCAGTGTATGTACCGTCAACTATGTAGACTATAAAAGATTGTTACTTACTAATAAGTAAAATTATTTTAAAGTATTACCTTTCAGTTTCCAGGTTATCTAAAAAAAGTTATCTCTGGTTGCGTTTTTGACGAATTCATGCAACCAAAAATAGCACAATATATCCTTTTCGTCATATTAAATATGTAATATGTACATAAACTTATTTTTAGTGAAAATATCGCGCGTTTATTGTAAAAAATAACACACCGTCTATTCGCCACTGCGGCACAGACGCGACTTTCTGCGTACTGAGCGTGGGCCGAGATCGAGGCGCGTAGGTATAACTCGCGTTTCGTCCGTTTCTATGAAGTTGAAATACTGTATAGATAACATTACCGTGATATTACCGTGGCTGAAGCTTAGTAATTTAATAGGGTCCCGTTTTCTAGTACGGAACCCTAAAAATATCCTGTTTATGTAGACTGCGCACGCGCATCACAGCATCACGGACACACGGACGGGGTCGCCGCCGCGCGCGCCGCCAGCAATAGGGGCGACGCACGCGACCCGATCGCACCTCTCCGCACCATACGCGAGCCCGCGACCATCACTCAGTCCATAGCATAAAGCTTTACTGGACACGGGCTCAGTCCCGGTGACTTCCCGCGAGCATCCGCACGTGCAACCCCTCGACCCGACACTCGAGTACACGATAATGAACAGATAACAACTAATCGGTCGCAGTTTGTCACTTTCGCGAGTGCAGTGTCAGACCCGATGGCTGAGAAACACGCGCTGATACCTGATCCCCTAGCGATGTACGCGCCGGTGAACGCCAAGGACATGTCCAAGAATCTAATGAACAGTGATTTTGAGAGACAGTTTAGTGATGGTAAAGTGGAGAAATGTAGCCGGTGGCGGCAGACGTGCCTGGTGGCGGTGAGCGTGACGGTAGCGGCGCTGGTGATCTTTTTGCTGGCCCTGGTGATGATCAGAGAGGGGCAGCTCACGCGGATGAGGCACGACGTCGACGAGCTTACTGCCACCGTGATCGCCATGTCTGCCAACGTCAAGTCCATCAACCAGAAGATAAACAATAACAAAAATCTTTTCAACGAGTTCAAAACTATAGATGATCCGGTGAGTTAGTTTCACATTAATATAAGAGTACTTCATTGTAAAACGACAATGATATAAAGTCCGGGTGTAAATTTAATGATCACAATGTGTAATTTAATATCGATGCGAACATAGATAGCCACTAAATATACTATACACACTTAGGTACGATTACATTAAGCTAATGTGTCAAGTTCTAATGCTGTCTTTATTTAGTATTTATAATCATTACGAATTACCTACTACTACTTGAAAATTAAAATCAAATTGTTCCAAAGAAATGTTTTAATGATATCAGTCAGTTAATTACAATTATCCTTATTTAGGGTAATGAACATCATTAAGGATTCAGAGCATCGTTTCCAGTTAGATAGGTGAAGTATCTATTAAAGGTAGACTAAGTTTGATAAGATCGCTAGTCGTGTCGTGAATGTCTTATGTTATTGATGATGCCACTGATAGATAAGGAATAATGCCCTTAAGTGCTTAGGTATAAAATATATATACTTAAATATAAGAGGGACTTCTGCACAACTTCTGATTCTAGTTTTATAGAGCGGTCAAGGCGTTATAATTGTTCCGCCAAGGTTACAACGGTTAATTATGGCCAATTGAAGAAACTATTGAGCTTTAGATTGTATCTAAAATAATCTCATGTGATGTATTTACGACATGTGATTTAAACAAGGCTCGTAGGCCGGAATAACGACATACTGGAACATTTCTGTAGTATAAAAATAAATGCGCCATACTGGTTTTTTTGTTAATGTAGAAGTTTGGTTATAAACAGTCTCATGAAACTTATATGTAATTACCTCTACCATTTAGTGGGAACTTTTGAGGTTGCATGGCAATCTAGCCTGGATTTTGAGGATGTTGAGATGGTTGGACAGAAGACCGAATATCGTACCAAGCGTTCCCGTTCTTAGTTATCCTATTAGTACCAAGTAGTATCCTAAATATTTTTATAATTTGTCGTGCCACTCTACTTACGTCTTATTATCTCTCTCATTTAATTTGTGGCATCTTCTAAAAGTGAAACTTCGAGCCTATTCTTTGTATACTTAGACAAAAACGTGTTTATTTGGGACGAGTTCGCTTCCTAGCCATACAAAACAGGTATCGGTCGGTATTACCAAACTGGTTGTTATGGTAAACAAATAACTGCCATGACCGCCGCGCCGCGCCGGCCGCCTCGCGCCGCCCGCTGTCCGGCGCCGGCGGCGCAGCCCGCACAGTTACGTCATTGTAACTTGCAGCATCCATTTTTAGGATTCCGAACCCCAAGGGCAAAACGTAACTTTATTAATTTCACTGCTGTCTATCATGTATATCTATCCGAAAGTATTTAGGCCATCTTAACCGCATAAACGAAATGGTCACAAGTTACAACCCTAACATTTTGATGTTTTGTGTAGGAAGTTGACCCTTACAGATGGAGAGTCACATATCAAACGTAATGTAGAGCTCCGTTTTGCTCCTACTTCGAATCGGACTCGCGCAGAAGAACCCTCTGCCTAAGAATACAGAAAACACTTCTGTATTCTGAGCCCTCTGCATACTAAGTGACAGTGAAGCTGAAGACCTCGCGACTGAACTCCAACGTTTTGAAAATGTCCAAAAACATCTTCATATATTTCAATAGAAACATAATCATAATTATGATGAAAGTGATTCACCTGATGTTAAAACATCCAGGTCGGATAAAAAACAAAAAATTATTATTGGGAATACTTCACATTTTTTTTTCTAATAGAAAAAAAGTGGCAAATAAAATATGTTATCTTTCATGCAATGCTGCGATGTGACACCCTAATTTGATCTTCGAGGCTTTATTGTCTAATTAGAATGATGATTATTTTGACATTTCACTTTGAAAACGAAGCACAAATATGTTTTGAATTCAAATGTTAAAATAAAGTTCATCTTCACTACCATTTTAGACAATAAGACTTCTGTCTGTGTATAACATACCTTATAGAGCGAAACGCGCTAACGTTTATATGTATTATAATACGTAACACTTCGTGCGCGAATCCAACTCGCACTTGGGCCAATTCTTAAACTTCTACAAAGCAAGGTTTACAAAGCAAACGTATTTTTGCAATTCTAGGCTCAACAATACCTTTTTCATCCCACAATCTCGGAAAGAGTATTTTTAATCTTCAATATCTGAGTGGATTTATTCTCTAGAGGATATAGTAAATTTAATTTAGAACATCGTGTGCACTAAGTTTGTGAATTAAAAAAAAACATTAAACCTATTTACTGCTACCTCTATGGTGCCGAATATATCATACAACTTTTTTTTAATTTGTTAAAAACTAGTCATTTCCTCGCTGAGGTGGAATGAAAAGTTACGTGTTGCACTCGAGTGCAAAGATTTTTCACCTCGTGCTCTTTTGATTCTCTCGCTAACGCTCAGGATTCTAATTTTGAATCACTCGCTGCACTCGTGATTCAATTTTAGAATCCTTCGCTTGCTCGGTCATCAAAATTGAACACGCGGTTAAAAAGCAACTTTGCACTATTGTATAACAAATAACTATTATCACGTCCACTCGAAATATGGAGCAAGCCAACCTATCCAATTACAGCTAAATTACAATACTTAGGTTCTCTTACAGCTACTAGAATAATTATAAATAACAGTTGAGCAACTCTTGGAATATGGTGAGAATATAGGTCAATCTTAGGATTTAGGAATAGATAGGTATACTGATTTCATTTCGGAATTTAATTGTAGATAGTTACGGATACATATTGATAGAAAATATATTCGTCTGATACCATTAAAAGCGAACAATGACAGGCCATGTAAGAAAAAAAGTGTTATTCGATTGTTTGAAAATATTATGTGAATTAAATAGATGTAAATCTATTCGAAAAAAACATAATTAGTTCGTCTACAAATGCGAGCGAAGTAGGTCGTTTCTGTTGAAAAGAATAAAGAGGAAAAAAGTTTGAATAAGGAACATGATAATGTTCCTTGAAGGGCAGCTGAGGAGACTTTATTAGAAGAATCGTTTAATTAAGAAAAAGTTTAGTTAAAAGCAAACATGTTTTTTGTAATACAACTAGACTGTGCTCTACAATCATATGTTTAACCATTGTGTTTTTCCAAAATCATCAGTATACCGGTCAGATATGGCACCAACGGCTTACATAACAAAAGTTGATCCGAGAGAGATAGGTAGTCATAATAACTGTCCTGTATATTTCGTTCTAACAGTGTACTTGGGATTACCATTTAGTATTAGTTTAATTACATCCAATTTGGTAGTATTGAATGCGGACATATATGTATATACATACACAACACAAAGGGAAATTATAATTTATCCGTCGTCGGTTTGGTGAATTGATCCTCGTGACTGGGCATAATTTTATTTTCTGAAAATTGGTATGTAATGTTGCCGTAACAGCTCTAAAAAGTATCCAGAAAGTGATCTCTACCGGAGACTTATTCACAACTGTCCAGTAAGAAGCGATATTTTAAATTTGGAATCTCCTACTGACCAGTAAGTAGGGGTGCAATGCCTCTTATGTGAGGCAGGCTTGATTTGTCCGTCTTTGCGAATATTATGGTGGCTAGTCTTCGGATGAAACTATTTATATCTTGATGTTTGAGGTCTTTGAAGATTGTGGCGTTGCGTACGATCTGCCTCAGGCATCGGTTTTATGTACTCTGGAGTATGTTTTTGTTGGTGTTCGCAATGTATGCGTACTAAGCTGGCCCCGCGTATGTAATGCGAGATCTGACGTACGCCTTGTAAATCGTTAGCTTCGTGTTAAGCTTCAGGTTTGACTGAAGAATAGGGCGGAGTTTGACGCTTGCTGCTTTTGCCTTGGTTTCGTCGACGTGGTTATTGAGGCGTCTGTCAATTAAATAGCGGCGACGCCAAGTTACTCTGTCTTACCAATCGATCGGTTCGTCTTGTAGAGTTAGGCGAGGCGGCGAGTTCTTGCATCCAATGGCTATTGCTGGCGTTTTCTTCACATTGACATACAGACATTTCCCCAACGTAACATACAAGTGTAGGCTGTAGTCTATATCGTAGGCTGCGTCGTCCGCATACAAGGCGAGCTATATGATCGGTTGGGCAGGCAGTAGTTATTGCAACTACACTCAAAAATAACGGAGAGCCTGCCTTATTGAATGGAAAGGTGTGCAAAAAATCGATAAGAACGGACCAATACATTTCCATTCAATTGTCAATAATAACAATAACCCTCACTAGTCTTAAATGTGACAGCTGTCAAAGAGACATATAGTGTTGAAAGCTAGGATTTGATTTCAGCTGTTGTTCTTTAAGTCTAAAAAAAGTCAAATAAATACCGGCTAAGTGCGTTGTGGACTCACGAACTTGACGTTCCGATCTAAAAAAAAACGTGTTTTTACCATCGAGATATACGTTACACTAGAGAAGACATTTGAGACAAAAATCGCTGCCATTTTTGCTTATTTTAAACTCAAGTGCGCTTCAGCGCTTTACGAGATCGGACTGCAGTCTAGAACTAATTATATCGTCTAACCAAATATCCAAACACGCAGCGCCACAACGCTGAGGTATGGTTTCTCAATATCAAAGACTATAAGCACACAGAACGGACATGGCTTTTGTACCTACGAAACATTGTGAAGAGTATATTAGTTGAAAAATAGTAAAATAAGGTTAAAAATTAAGTATTACTGAGGGTCACTAACTGCGCTATTCAGTTTTTGAAAGTAAAGGTACAATTGGCTTTTTACTAGAAACAAAGTGTTACTAAGTTTTTTGAATCTAGATTTTATATTATGATAATATGAAATCTAGATTAAAAAAAGGTAATAATCGTATTTTGCATACATACATTTAAGTAAATAATATTAAAGTAAAATACACAATTAAAAATATAAATCCGAATTTGGTGTACTTATTTATTTAGTAACTTATTTTAAGAGAATACGTACGAGTAATTGACATTATATAGTTATGAAGGGAATAATAAATATGCTCCTTGGAGTGTTTCAACTTTTAGTTATGTTGATAAACAGACACGTCAAACTTTTTTCATCGTGAGTAAAAAATAGGTAATTTACTCAATGTTGCTAGTTGTCATATCTGTCCACTTAATCTATGAATTTCACTACGTCAACATGGCTGCCTATGCTGTGTCGTGAAGCATTGTCTTTCGCGATTACAAATCGACAAAATAATAATGTATTCGGGCGTGTTTAATTCCAAAATCTGAACTTACATGTGAAAAGTGATTCCATCGCTTTTATTTGTTTTTCCCGACTGGTTTCTGCAGTATCTGAGGACGCAGGATGGCATTTTGAATACACAATTTTCACGTGTGATTTCTATGAGTGCCCAGCTGCGTGTGGGTGAGTACATGCCGGCTAGCTGGTCCTACCTATTCGACTTTGCTCGTTTGAGATGTCGAGTCCAGTATATAGAGGTCAATGGTTTTTACTTCGAAGTTGTCAGCGCGAAGCAAACTCAAACATGGCTTGTTTTTAAAGTTGCTGTAAAGCATACTATTTTTTGTCAGTTTCTAAATTATTTATTCAATTAAGGCGTCGACGACACTCTTATGAAGGTCAATTAAAAATTTTAACATTGAAATATACTACATTCTATAGAATAGTAAGAAAAAAATAGGTATAAGAGCCATTGCGAGAAGAACGGGCAAGAAACTAGGGGCCTTTCTTTTGTTACATAATATTAGATAATTATTACTTACAATACTTGTTTAAATTACGTACAGGCGGAATTGTCTAATAATTAATAATTTTAGTTTGAATAATCACAAACTCAATAGTAGGATTCCTTAATCAAAATGTTTTTCATGTAGGTACATCTTGATTTTTTTCTCTGTGAACATTGTAATGTCTTTGGGATTTAGGAGGTTTAGGCATCCGAAGCAATATCGGAGGACGCGGGTTCGATTCCCGCCCTGGGCATAAAAAATGTTGTACTCCAATAATTTGTAAAATATGATCTTTGGGATCTTTATTCTAAAATTGCACACAATTCCTCTGCGCCACGATGCGCTTAGGATTCTATTAAAGGATCCTTCGCTCCACTAAATTCAAAATGCGTCCTCGCCTCGCTGTAAAAATATTATCTTGCTCCTTTGTGGACTATATTTACTATTATCACTTATATCGTTAGTGCTTCAATAAAACAACTAAAGCTTGAAAAAACATAAATCGTTTCTTATAAGTCGTAAGTATTCATTAAACACGTTTTATTCATCTGACCTATTTCAACTGAGAAAGGTCAATGAGAATAACTTTATATTATTGCGCGCGTGGTAGTCAACATCTTCGGTCAAATCGTTTTGCACAAGCTAGTCCGATTTGAAAACGGGGCCAAATTATTATCTATATACCTAAGTATAAATTGGACTAATGCTGATTGTAGAAAGGTACCTACTCATATAGACTCCGTATAATATTTGCCATATGGATGCAAAAACATGTTTTAAAAAAGCCCCAGTCATGCTAAAGTCGCATCGATAAGTCAGTCAGCCTATCGCCATATTGTCCGTCCAAGACGAATGTTTTAGTAAAGTTATCACTTTACTAAAACATTATGGAAACCTCGCAGAGGCCATAACCCTAAAGTTGAAGTTGAAAGTGTTACTTACTTTTAATTATAACTAATAGTTATAATAATCTAATAATATGCAAGTAAGGGTCTATACGTTTTTGGACATCAATAATTGTGGAGATTGGTAACCATAGCATAATTCAAATTACTTAAATATTATATTATACTTATCTAAGTCGTACATTTGACCACTGTATTGAGTTGATAATGGTAAAAGTGATATATAACATATAGTGGCTACGACAAGTTTCTTCGTAAAAAACAATGATATTGAGTTTCGGCTTCAAAGTTTGAGCTTTTGCAGAACGCTAGGTGTTTTATCGGGCGTGAATGTGTAATGTGCAAAAATTGATTACTACGAACGGCTGGACGTGGTCGTTTAGGCAAATACTAAGTACAATAATAAGAAATATTACTTTTCATGTTTTCACATGCCTGACAAATGAATGGCTATGGCTCTTTTGTAAATCGAAGATAAAATTGAAACTTTTCCCACTTTAAAAGTAAATATGTAACATATAGGTATACCTATACCTAGACCGTTTAATGCTCACTAAAAACAAACAAAATTATGTGTTTTTATCATTTGGATGTTCTGACGAATCTGACGTCAAAACGTATTCCTGTTGGCTGTTGGTCTATTCACAGTCTATAAATAAAGGTTTAATTAATCTGTGGACTATGTACCGATACAATGTTAATTTCTTGGTTAAATTGCGAGTAGGTATTGCGTGGCAAAGAAGCGTTAGGCCACGAGTACACCAAGGGGATATTCGTTCGCATTTTGATTCTGTTGCTTTGTGGTTTGTGGCTTGTTAGCTAATATCAAGGTAAATAAAATCAAGAAAGACCTGAAATCTGGTTTCCATTTATGCTGACAATGAAACGCTGCTATTTTATTTCATTGAGTCACAGATTTACCTACACTACATACATATGTATATTACATTTCTGGAACGGCTTGTACCTACGTCATTTAGCCTGTTTACAAATACAAAATGACGCTGTATAAGAATTGCGCATGCATGGATCGATAGGATCGATAGGTATACCTAGTTAGGTAGGTAAACCAGTGACTTTCACCTATTTACAAACTTTCAAACAATACTTAATATGTACCTATATACTTACTGATTTCTGTGACTATACGTAGGTAGGTACGTCTTATCAAAAAATCTATTAGATAGGTAGGTACGTATTTTCCAAAAAAGTAGGCACAATTTTTGTATACGATAAATAATAAGAATAATCTATTTCCAACAGATACAACAAATACAAACTTATTAACATTATAAGAATATCGCAATAAAATTATGTAACTGTACGTAGGTATAATCTGCTAGTAGAAGTTGTAAGTAGAAGCTAGTTATAAATAACGACCTTGAGGCTTGACCTAACCCTATAACCCCAAACTGTTATACCTACTTTAACTTTTTGAGTACATACAGACTACCTATATAGGTAGTCTGTATGTAAGTATTTACATGCTATCATTTGGAATTAACCTTGTATGCGGACGCTACTTTTTGGAAAATGAAGACTTGTGACGAATTAACAATAAGCCTTACTTACCTACCTGTGACGAATTGACACATATTTTTTTTATGTGTGTGGCTAGTTTACTTTCAATGTATGGAGTTTACAAAAGTGTGGCGAATTTACTTTGTGGCAAGTTTACAATAACCCATCCAAATCGATGAATGAGTCTTTCCTCATTTAAAATTATTATCTATTTTTCTATTTTGAAAGCATAAAATATGATATTAAATTTTACATGCTATCAAAATTATTGCGTTTATTAAGTTTTTTGCGTCTTTAATGCTCCTATGATATGAAACTTATGAAAGTCAGTAACAAAATTATACGAAATTAAAAAACAAGCTACCCATCTAATATTAATGTTCGCACATACACATTTCTATATTTTTCCAGTGAGAATATACATAGATCTATGACAGTATTACACAGAAAATAAATCGGTTTATTTTGAAAACAATCCGTCTTGCCAGCTACACGCGGGGACAATTTCTATATAAATGTTAAAATATAAATAGACTAGCGGTACGACAATTTTCATGCTGTAAAGTAATGAGATTGAGTATCGGTAAGACAGTTTGAGTTTCGGCGGGTAGCTATTTACCGAAATTTGTGTTTTATCGGGCGTGGATTGGTATTAAGGGCAAGACAGTAGTCAAAATAATTTCTAATTCGGGCGGAGCTAAAAAAAATAGGCGTTAACTTTCAACTCATAAAAATATTCAGTCGCACGGCGGCACTAGTCGCCGTACCACGGATAGCATCGCTAAAATTGTAGAGTTTCGTGCGCTATTAGAAGCGGCAGAACAGAAGTGTACATAACAACATTTTATCTGCAGTTACTGCGAACCATATCAACATAATTTGTAAGTAAAAGTTTTAATTGTTTGGTGGTTAGTAGAGATTATGAGATCCATTTTAAAAACAAAAATGGAACCGACTTATGTTCCTGATAAGTGTGAAATTACTTGTCAAAGTTGGTACCGTGTTAGTTCAAAAGTCAGTATTGTGCTCAAAAAAGTAGTTCGATTTCATGAAGCGGTACGAAACGTAGCTTGTATGTGTAGAAACTACACATAAAACAGTACTAATACAGTAAAGACATTCAACCAACCACCGGGTTGGTGCGGATAACGTCCTGGAGCATATTTGTGCCTGTAGGACTTACATTGTACCTACACATGTGTTTTGTTGTTCTTATTCATAGTTCTATGTAAACATTATGTGTTCCTTACTGCTCCAACATGTTAAACGTTTTTTGAAATAAAATTATTATTATTCATTATTATTATTATGTATGATAACGCTCATGTAGAAAAAGCGAAAAAAGTGTGTCAGTGTTTTGGTAAGCAGAAAGAATTGTGTAGACTGAAGGGAAAATGGTGAGAATGTGTATTAAATTTTATATAACCTTGTTTACAAAAAACTGTCAAATAATTTGTGTTTTGGCTTACTGTAATATACTTACCAACTCTAAAACAGAAACTTATAATGTTACCTTATCATATTTCTATAAATCTATAGGTGAATAAATGTAATGTATAGGTATAATTTCAGTTATAGAAAGTCATTATGCAATTTTAAAGTTTATTTACGAGATTTATAACTCACTGGACTCAAGAACTCGTTCACAGTTTGTGTTACTACAAGACGTTAATGGAGCACTTTATACTTTCGTTTATTCCACATTGTATTACAAATCTAAAAATAAATACAATTACGTTTCTTATGTAACCATAACTTTTTAATTATTTGTTATGTACTTATATCTATCTATCTATCTATCTATCTATATGCTAACAAGTTTATCAGGCAGTGTGTCATTTATTTTTATGCAGTATGAAATAACATAACTACAAATAATAATATAATAAAAGTTCAAAATGTTTATAGAAGTATTATCGCAATGCAATGCTCAATACAAAAGATAACCGTAATGAAACCACCATATAAGATTCACCCTACCGCTACTAAAAGTGCTACAGGCAGAATCGCACCAAGTTTCTGAGTCACATTGGTTATAGAACCCCACTCGTAGGTGCTTCGGTTATCGCGGCCATTCATCATGGAGACATTGGAGATTTGGAAATTGGATTTTGACATTTGGAGATACGGAAAATACTCCCAACTTCTCAGCCTTCGGCCTTGCAAGTTCCTGCTCGGCTTGACTGCACCCTCACCTTGCACTCACCCTTCGAACTCACGCACCATCCGTGCTCTAAATGCAATATGATAAATAAGAAGAGCAAAATGGCAAATCCAGAATGATGTAATTCAAGATAGCCACCATAACGTACTCCGACCACACTGAAGCTCAACCTTACTTCAGCGGGATCGCACTTCAGCACTTTGTATGAATTCTGCTATTTTGGATTTTTGTTGCGTGTCATTTGAATGCTCTCCCGATTCCCTATGACATTTGTTCAAAACTTCTTTACTTATCTGTAACTGTTTACGAGATACGTCATCTATCTTAACTTGGCAGACGTCATTTTATGATTTCCCATTATTTCTATATCATGAAAATCACTTTGTTATTTTCGGTTTACAATACTTTCTTTCCCCATGACTCCTTCCCATTGAACAATTCTGATCTGTGCCGTTCGTTACGCCATCATTTTTGTGCATTTATTTTACGAAATATACAATATTTTTTTACCATACGTTAATTTGCAAGTCATTAATTATTGAAACTCAAGTAAAAAAAATATTGGATAAGTACTTTTCTTTATATTGATTTATAAAATCTTTATAACAACGAGTTGATTAAAGTTCAGACACGGCATTGTTAATTTCTATTTTAGTAGGTATCTAGATTTTTAACCCTTAGTAAAATATTTCATTTTGTTATCTATAAGCTACTGTACAATTAAACGAGAAATAATTTCTAATGCACTTAACACACTTTCCGAGACGACCAACTACTTTCTAGGAATTTAGATATTCAATCATTCAAATAAAGGGAAGTTATATATTTATTATAACTTTGACTTTAATAGTTACTTAGTAGGTAGTTAGCCGGATTGAAATTTGTGTTACTCTCTTCTTTCGTCCTACCTATAAAGTCACTTTTCCTAAGGAACCCCACTTATTATAATAATAATTATAATAAAAAAAAATTTAACCAAAAAAATGGAACCGACTTCAACACCCAAAAGTGTGAAATAACTTGTTAAAGTCGGTACCATGACAGTTCAAAAGTACCTAATATCACAAAACTTTGCGTATGGTACCAACTTCGACAAGTTATTTCACACTTTTGGGTGTTGAAGTTGGTTCCATTTTTTTGCTTAATATTTTTTTTCACACTTTTTAGTGACCCTTGCCACCTTACTACCTACCTACCACCTACGGGATCGATTATCATTCATTTTTAACAACTATATCATCAAGATATAAATATTTTTCAGGTATTTTAGAGTAACTCAAAAACGGCTAGACCGATTATGATGAAATATAAAATGGGACCAAACGACAAGCATCACCTTTGAAACAAAAAAATAATTTTCAAAATCGGTTCACTCAGTCCAGAGTTCTGAGGTAACAAACATAAAAAAAACATACAGACGAATTGAGAACCTCCTCCTTTTTTGGAAGTCGGTTACTTCAATTATAATAATAGTTCACATAATCACTTTTGCTATGAAACCATCTACAGAAGTTACGGTTCAAAAGTTACGGGCACATGTCTTTATAGGTAGGACGAAAGAAGAGAGTAACACAAATTTCAATCCGGCTAACTACCTACTAAGTAACTATTAAAGTCAAAGTTATAATAAATATATAACTTCCCTTTATTTGAATGATTGAATATCTAAATTCCTAGAAAGTAGTTGGTCGTCTCGGAAAGTGTGTTAAGTGCATTAGAAATTAGTTCTCGTTTAATTGTACAGTAGCTTATAGATAACAAAATGAAATATTTTACTAAGGGTTAAAAATCTAGATACCTACTAAAATAGAAATTAACAATGCCGTGTCTGAACTTTAATCAACTCGTTGTTATAAAGATTTTATAAATCAATATAAAGAAAAGTACTTATCCAATATTTTTTTTACTTGAGTTTCAATAATTAATGACTTGCAAATTAACGTATGGTAAAAAAATATTGTATATTTCGTAAAATAAATGCACAAAAATGATGGCGTAACGAACGGCACAGATCCCACGTCCAAACGGCCCGAGAGCTGCGGGCAGACTGATTTTCGTTAGGATTTCTTCTCGCGATCATGCAATTTTGTGCCAAAAATTCATAAAAATGTTTTCAACACAAGTTGTTAAGTAGTTCATTAGAGTATAGTATTAGCTATTTTTAAAAAAAAGAAACTTTGCAATTACATTAATAATGCTTCTTAAATTAATAAAAAACAGTCTAAAAAGGGTCGCCGATTACAATTTATTACAGAAGAACTAATAAGTTTTAGTAAAAACTAATCAACTAATTCACTCAATAAAGAATTAAATAATATGATATATTTTTTTCGCACTTTTTTAACGAATAGTTTCGGTAAAAGAAGATTCCAAAAGTGCGCGTTTCACTACGGTGATCACCTTAAATAAAGATGGATTTCCTGGACGACTGAACATGCAATGTATAGACAAATATAGTGAGCTATTGACCACAATCTTCCCTAGTAGGTGTGATACGGATTTGTCGAGCTGTACCAACATTCGTCAGCTGTTTAGCCCTACTAACACCGCATTTGCACTCGTATTATCATATATTATATGAGGAGCCCATATTGTACATTCCTAGTCATTATACGACTCTCAGAAAGACTGTTGCTTTTTCAATCACAAGTTCAAGTATGATCCTGCGTAACTAACATGAACAGGTAGGTATGTAATAAAAACTTGAACTTTTTGTAATCTTTTTCAAAAGAAATAGTAATTAGGTATGGTAAGTAGAGAAAGAAGAAAAAACTGACTACCTATACAATATTAGTTTGTTATCTTTACTTTATTCTTCAAATATAACATAATATTATGTAGGTACTGGTAGGTATCATTTGCAAATAAATCAATATCTCTGACATAAAATATTTAAGTACTTCCGGTATGCGGCAAACTCATTTTTACCAAGCACCTGATAAAAGTAACACCATTTATTCAAAACTTCTTAGCATTTCTGGCCTGTTCATTTGAGTATAAGAGCAGTTTCACAAATTCCATAGGGCGTTCTCAGTTTTATTTGCCTGTAAATGAAGAACTAAATCAGTACCTAATGACGTAATGACATACAATACCTACGGAGGAATAGTTGACTGAAAGCTGAGTGGGAAAGAAAGATCATTTTATGACGTCATTGAACTGGAAGACGATGCTGAATCGCCGAGGAGGCTGTACAATCTGCTGATGACATTCGCAGAGAGCCGATGGATAGAAAATACAGATGTAAGCTGACTAAAAGTGACGAATAAAGTTTACATCTCTGATGCAAAGGGTCTATAGGCATTTTGTAGAGAAGGTCCATCTTCTTCTTCCTCACAAAATACTTAAGTAGTATATATACCTACCTTGAATTTATTAACACAAAGGCTTATATAGTACATTCAAGACATCATATTTTTATTATGGCTCTAATTTCACCGCAACTAGCCACTCTTGGATCATGCTAGCCATATCAAAGAGAATTTAATACAGCCATATAACAACTTGCTCAGTGCCACATAATGACACCTGTAATAAAACTGTTTTTTTCATTGTTATTATTCACATGTATATAAGCTAGGAGGAAGAATATCTAAGATATTCTTCCTCCTAGTATATAAGTGTTTTTTATATACTTAATTATAGGTTGAGTTCCTTTGTTTAAAAAAGTTTCGATACAAAAAAGACCGTGTACAATAGTATAAATAAATTAATGTACCTATTGTTTGTTCATTTTATACAATTTCGTTTTTAAATAGAAAATTTATCTTTTACGCGTTTAATAAATAAAACTTTTACTCAAATAAAACTTTTATTTTCTCTGTATTAAAGAAAACTTAAAATTCCCCATTTTGTACGTGGCTGAAACGCTATCCGCGAAAAGCAGAAAAAAAATAAACCTAATTTTTAGTCTATGGCCATTCGCCATGCGCCCGCAGCGCATAGGAAAGTCGATTAGTTTTTCCGGTATTTTACTTTTCTCTATGGATTAGTTCTTCCCGCCATTGCGAAAAAAATTTCACAACTCGTTTTCATTTTTCAATGTTGAAATTATAGTTATTTATTAGTTAAGATGTCTACAAGTATAAGTTATGAAGAAAATTATTTATGTTGTACACCTCCCGATATACGATATGAAGTCCTTAACGTTATAGAAAATTTACTACCTGAAAATTCCGGGGAATAATATGTATTAGTACGTACCAAAATTTCATACAATGGCAAAACAATAAGAAACGCAGTCTTTTTCAGAAAATTAATTGCATACTTTAAAGAATTATCTTCAAAGTAAAACATAGCCATTTGTTGTGTACTCGTATATAACCAATGTTAAAAAGTACAGTCCGAACAGATAATGGAGTGGACTTAAAAACATACTCTATTTTGTCAGCTTATCTAAAGAAATTATTCGATGGATTTACAAGCAAGAATTCAAAAGTGTTATCCTCTGATATTGAAAAATTTATAAAAGATGCTCCAGATAAGCAATATCTTACTACTAAGGTTAGTTAAATTATTTTTATCTACTTTATAAATGATTTTCGTATCATTTTCTTCACAAGTGTGTTGAAAAATATTGTATGATTCACGTGTGTATTGATGATTACCGTCTTCGGCTCTGTTAAGACCCTCACGGCTCGGTGCTCAGTTCTGGCGCCTCAGCGGTTGTTACCAACATTACACACATATACCATACTGTACTATTATTGTTTCCCCAGTCTTACTTAGTGAGGCGGAATAGACAAAAACAAGAAAAATAATTTCAAACATATTGTCCAAAAGCATGAAAAAAATTGACTCACGTACGTACCTAAAGCCAAAGTTTGTGTGTGTCCTAGAATAACAAGACAAGTGTTATTGGAGCGATGACCTAGAAGTGTTCAAGGGAGCGCGATATTGCCAAATTCTACTTGAACGAATAGCTTTATGTTATTGTTAGTCTTATATTATTGATACGCGTGGATACGAACGCTCTACGCGTTGTCCTTTTTGAGGAAAACTCGTTTATGCATAATTGAGTTTTACGTGATATGTAGCAAGCTGGTAAACGCAGTAGTACCTACTCATCAAGTGCTATCGAGTTGGTAGGTGTGTGATGCAGCTAAAGGTTTAGCTGCATCATCAATGTTTTTTTCACTTCCATAATCAATGTTTCTTTTATGTGCATTCTGGTCCGATCCCGAGAAGAGATAACACATGGTATCAGTTATATTTTCAATTAATTTTAATGAAGTTCCAACTTGTTATTTAAAGTGGGATCCGTTTATTTTCAATTATTTTGCTATTCCGGTCTGATCCCACTGACTATTTAATATATTTAGTTACTTACTCAAATACGATTTGCAAGATAAATTTACTATTTCACCCAGGTTATTCATGTAACTTATTTTCAAAGTACCAGGAGGGCAGACGTATTACTTACATACCGCGGATTTATTCTATAAATAATTTAAAAAATATTTCTGTTAGAAAGTCTACGCCTATGATCCCTTGACAGTTTTACGTTTCTATTTTTTTATGTCATTGTTCGAACTCGACTGTCAGGACTTAGACAGGCCCTTAAACTGCAGCACTGCATGGGGTATGGTGGAATGGTGAGAGAGTTGAAATCATTCGGACGGGTACCACAGAGAGTTGAAATACTTACAGGTAAAATACAGGTAAAAAAATCTTAGGGGTACCACCGTTTTGTCCTTCAATTCAGTCGTAGCCGTGTTAACATTGTTGTATTCAGGATATTTGATTCCGAAGCATAAGGTTGCAAATGAAATTATACGCGTTACCACCCGTATCCCCTATATGAATGTGATATGAAATATATCATGTGGCGATTGTGGCGCACAACACAACGCAATGCAAAAAAATCACATAAGTGTTCTGAATAGTCTGTGTTAATGCATATAGTCTGTTGTAATGGTTTTGTGTAGTCATTTGCTTATTTTTTTTTCCATTTGTTTTGCTAGAAGAAATGTTTGGCTAGAGGTATTTATTCTCTACTAGAGCACAAGCATATATCACCTTCCTGAATCAGGGCCTATTTTTGGGTATTAACGGTTAAATCAGTCAATTATATAAATATAATTATGTAGGTATTTTACTCATTTAGCGCCAGTATAATTTTCTTACTATACCATCGGTGCCAACTACCAAAGCTCAACTATAGAACGCAGGCTATAAAATTCTTGTTCATTCCTTGCTTTATATTGCGTTACATCGGTAACGTTGTAGCGAAAATTGGCGCCTCTCCAAGGAGTGTTTGTAAACTTTTCTCACATTCTATATTTATCTGCGAAAATCTATCGATACACGTGATATTTTGCAAATATTGGCTTGCTAGAATATATACAAATATTTCGTTTCTAAATATATCCATACAATTTTAGCAAGATTTCTGTGAGTTGAGTTTTTACAATACGAATAATAGTTAGGCTGTCTTGTTAGCTCAGCGGGTAATGCATCGGTTTGGAATCACTTGTTCGGTTTAATGATCCTGGGGTCAGATAGATAACGAGTATATCTGACAAAGAAATTTCAGTAGTAATCCGAATTCTGGAACAGTGCCCGGTAGATGGCAATCGGGTCACGTCCTTCTTACCTACATGGGTCGAAACTTATCCAACATTTCTGTTTTTTAGACCCTTGCTTATCCTTTCGGTAATACCTTTAATAGAAGTAGAACTCTTTGTGAACGAGTTTGTTCGGGGAAGTACCTACTGCCATCATACGTATTTTTACCGCCAAGCAGCAATGTTCGTATCGTGTTCCATTTTGAAGGGTATGGGGTGCCGGTGAAATGAAGTCTTATGTGAGACTTAACATCTTTATGTCTCAGGGTGAAGGGCGCAGTGCAGTTCGTCATTTATGTATGAATCTAATGCATCTGCAATAGGCAGACAGAGCACAAGATGGGCCTCGTGCTTGATCCATAACCTAACTATATTAAAAATCTAGAGTTTGCCCGTGTTTGATTTGGTCTTAAGATAATTTTATTTTATCTACATTAGATATAAACATTCTCGTTGTTTCTCAATTAAAATTACATTCATATTAATTAACATTTCAATTTACATCTCAAAATTGACCTAATCTACGTCTACCTTGACCTTGGCTTTATGTTACCATTATGATTACGCCCTTACTTTCACACTAATCCCCCCCCCCCCCCCTTACCAAAATACCATCACCCATATTCCTATCCTACCATATTATTATATCTGCACTTCTCCGATGAGTCCACATAAGTAATGCTTGTGCATGTTTGCAATCAAGTATTAATATATATTAAGAATTATTATTATCTATAATATTAAACAACTTTAGTTAATTAGTTCTAGCACCTCGAACTGTAGCTGAATAGAACGGAATATAATATGTAATAAAATTAGTTATCATAAATAAATCCACATAAGGTTTATGTTATGACACATGAATAAATAAAATTACCATTTTTTTTTACACTAAAAATATAATAAATTCGGATACCATTCGTCAATTCACATGTAGAAGCCGTTGACACTGTACTATCGAAAAATTCCTATAACATTCCTAAAACAGCGACCAATCATGGTGCGTTCGTACTCGCGTGATTGTTTTTAAAATATTCAAATTTTCATTTCTTTATAATTGATTGAAATACATTTTTCAAGGGTTTTTCGCATCGACTATTAATTTCAAAGATTATTTAAGTTTAAAATATAAATAAACAAATAGTTTTATCAATAACTCAATGTTTACTCACAGAATAATATTAAGTTATATTGTTACTAATTTATGTAACTTTTGCAACTCCATCCCGCCTTCAGGCACCTTGGATGACGATTTCCGGCTGTTGATGTGATGTGAAGTAAATACACGAGAGATTAAAGTACTTACTTGATGCGTTGATTGTTTTAAAATTATACAGCTATGTTCAATTGATTTAAAAAATTAGGTTTAGCTAACTGTCCAAAATTTGGTTCTTTGAGGCAGGTAGGTGTGGTGGAAACCACACTAGAAAATTATGTTTTTGACTGTGTAGAATGAACACTTAAAGTATGGAACTGAAAAATTGTGCTGTGTTCAATTCGTACTATGTTAAAACTATACTAACCCCTCACTAATACGAGTATAGTATACTAGAGTTCGACCTAGACCTATATAATTATATATAATACTACCTAGGTATGACCCATACCTATCTAGATAACTTCTGCTTATTTTTTTTTGCTTGGGCCCATGTTTTGTAGTTTGTGTTACAACTTAATATTTTTGATTATGCTTAAATTTTGGGCATGATAAAAATACCGAAGATATGTAAGTAAGGCAAATTGCAAAACCGGTGTTGCAGGATTATAAATATGACTACAACCGGTAGTCATTTGTGCTGGCAAATGTTGCTAATTCTATTCTCAATTCGATGTTGGTACCTAAGAACAATATTGTTTTCGATTCTAGCAGGGTAGTATGTCAAAAAATAATCATATAGGTAATTAATCATAGGACATACGCATAGAGCAACTTGGATATCCGTCCCAGAGTACTCCGTGTACGGAGGTCCAAGTTGCTCTATGGCCTATATGAATAGATAAAATTCCCAGTAGGTATACAATATCACTATGTGAGACCAAAGAAGAGAGTAATAAAATTGTTATTGTAGGAATTTAAAATTTTTAAATAATAAAATCTCATATTGAAATATAAACAAACACTTATTAGCTAAATGGATCAATGTATACCTAAGGTCTTCGACCAATATAAAATGAATTTCATATTGGTCCAAACCTAAGGTCACATAACCCAAATTGTAGGTACTTTGATGGATAAAAATATGAAACAAATATGTTTATCTTACTCAATCAAATAGTAACAAAAGAGGCGAATCGATATTGCTATTGAAAGAACTTTATAAAAATTGGTATCCCTCGCAACGACACTGATCGACAATCAAAAACATTAAGTCCAGGCAGTCAAAAATAATTCCCACGCTAGCTCCGCCCATGCGGCGCAACGATCCCCGCTGCACCGAACGACGCGATGTGCAGCGGCGCACGCGTCTCGCTTATAAAAATATTTGTGTACTTGAAATTAGATTCGCGAACACAGATACCATTGAGACGATTTCAACTTTTTTTATAATCTTATTTACGTGACGCATTTCTATACATAAAGTAACTTTGTATATACTGAAATTGATGTCACGTTTGTATTTTTATCAACATTACTAATATTTCTTAGTAAGAAATTGATTATTTGATTTACTTTCCAAAATTATTCTTACGGTCGACAGTAGCTTATAAAACTAAAGCCAAAAGTTTTACTTTTTACAATATGATCATGTCTGCTCGACTTTATTGGTATATATTATTATGTATGAATCTATTGGTATATATATTATACATATTTAACTGACTTCCCAAAAGAAAGAGGGTTCTTAAATTGACTTGTCTATTTTTTATTTTATGTTTGACCACACATTACTTTTTTACTGAACCTTACAATCTTGAAGATTATTTATTTGCTAGTACAGTGTAATTCTTAATTGGTTTCATTTTAATTTCATCAACATCGGTCGAACGGTTTGCCAGTTACAGTCAAACTTACTAAAAAGTAATTTGCCAAAATGCCTTGACGATCGCAGTGCTTCTAGCAACGAATGTAAGTGGCAACTATAAATATAGATGAAAGTTATTGTTAAATAGTGATAAAATCTATAAATAATATGTGAATAATAATCTCTCTAGTAAAGTCTGTAGTCATCAGTATATCAAATAACCTGTCTAAGTCAGTTACATGAGCACAAAATTGAGATCATATTGCACCGATATCAACCAGTTAGTTACCAGACTTTTTAATTAAAAAAATTGTTTTCAAGTCTTTTTTTTCTTTGCTATGTTGTTGTGTCGCAGTCTCTGTGTTTATAGAGAAAACATATTGCACCAAACCAAAATAAAGTGAGACAAGGGTCGGAATATGATGATGGTACATATCAGCCCAAACGGCACGATATATATTGATAAATGGGGGGTGTTTTTAAATTCTCCGTAGTAACGAAAGTGATTTCTACTGATTAAACTTACTACAAAAATTTCATTACCCCTTGGCGTGGACGATAATTTATGAATGAATCAACATTGTTCTCAGTATCTTGGAATGCGATTAATCAGATTACACATAATTAGAATAAAGTAAAATACCATCAAATTGAATGAGCATAACATTATATTATATTCGGTGAATATGGGTACAATTGACCTGAAATAAATGGATTTGATTTGATTAAATGTTAGTCGTGGCCAATATATTTTACCATGACTCGTCATACAAATATGAATTATAGTTTTTCATAACTGTGCTACGGTACACGTTCCCATAATAATATAAAGTAGGTTGTTTTTTTATTGCTATCATATAATTTTTAACTATTAATTACTAATGTTGAAAATATGTTCGTATACATCCTATTACGTTTTATTTTTCAGTTACACTGGTGAACAGAAAGGTGTTATTTTACTACCACTCTGCTTTTAGATACCAACTATGGTAAAAATTAGATAGACCAACCAGATATAGATCTAGCCACTTCTAAACAGCAGGATAAGATTTTTTACCAAACTTGCAGAAGAGTCTATATACGCAATTGTAATGGCCTTAAACTTAGGGTTTTTTAAAAATAACACAACTGCAGAAACATTGTAGACAACATGTTATACAAGCTTCTTTTAATGCAACATGGCAGATAAGTGAGAGAGTGAGTGGCACTGGAACAGGTGACTAAATTAGACATTTAAATAAAAACAGTGGATTCTTAGATTGTAAGTAAGTGGTTATAGACAAATTAAGTTAAGATGTATATAAATTAACAAAAAATCATTTATGAAATAAAAAATATATTATTTTCAATTTATACAGAATTAATGATATGCAAAAGTGTACGTGAGAAATAACGAGTATCGGAACGGAAAGTCAAGTTTTTTTTCAAGTTTGCAGTCCCCCCGATCGTCACCCTGTGACCACGATCACTGCAAAGTGTTTGAAACGTCAGGACAAAAATAATGATAAATATACGCGATTTAAACCGTTAAATGTTGTTTAATTACTATGTGTAACAATCGCGAAAACCTAAGACAACATTAAGTCAAGTCTTCTTTTTATGGCGGGAGGAAGTACTGAAGCATTTGCACTTTGATGTTGCAAGTCACCCTCGACAGCCTCCTCTTGATTTTATCTTTTTCTAGAAGTATCCGCATATTCTTGATCCCGGATCAGTCTTTTCTTGCGGTGGTGGGGATCGACCAGCTCGGGCAGAAGGGAGTTCATATAGAATGTGACTAGTTTTGTCTCCATTTTTTTCGTCCAAAATTCTTCATCTATTTGTAGAATTTCTATTTTTAATATGTTGTCTCCATACTACACGGCAAATTAGCATTTAGTTATATTACAAATGTTTTTTTTTTTTTATGCCTGATAGGTTACCCTTTGACCACTATCTCACCTGTTGGTAAGTGATGATGTGGTCGAAGATGTTGTTCAGGCTAACCTAGAATTACTGGCTCTCAAGGACAGCTGCCGGAACACACCGTTAGGTGCTTGGCGACAGATTTTCTACTTGAGGGTGGTAGCTAGCCAGGCGGGCATTCGCAAAGTGCCCTACCACCATGCAAAATGTGCATTTAGCCTTCAGTTTGATAATATCAATCAGATTTTTGATTGATATATATACCTGCAAAATACATTTTACAGACAATCAGTTACCTGAAGCCTTCAGAAAAGCAACTGTACATTTCTGTTTGTCCGACAATCAATTTCGCACATTTTGTAATATAATTTGTAAGGATAAATGTCGGGAGAGCAGTCGAATGACACCTGTCAAAAATCCAAAATGGCGATTTCAACACGGCCACCATACAAATTGCTCCGCCCCTGCTGAAGCTCGGCCTTCAGAAAAGGGGTTTGGGAATATGAATAAATGAATTTAAATACATAAATTCAAATAATTCGCACGTCAGATTTTTTGCACGTCAAGAGTACAACATCGCTCTTTACCATCTATCTAATACCCTAATAACCGAAAAGGGGGTGAAGGCAAGTATAATACGTATCAACGATGGCATTCGCAAAGGAGTATTGCTTCAGATAGGAGGCCGGCCATAAAATTTAAGTCTTACTCCGCACAATTATGTCAATGCGTTGTCTTTTGTGTAGGTACTCAGAAAAAATATATTGTTTATACCGATCCTACAGAGGTGTGACAAGTGCAGGGCGATAATAATGTAAAGTTTCAGTGTAAAAAAGAAAATTTCATTGTATTTATACATTTATACGTTATTTTATTTAATTTTACCTGCTGCTCTGCTATGGATAGGTCAAAATAATTTTTAGCCTAATATAGGTAGTATATAAAATATTTCCTTTACGAAATTTCCTGTGAATAAAATTTGCAAATTTAGCAATACTAAAGTATTATGTTCAAAGAATTACTCACTTATTTTCGTGTAGTGGAAGAACAGTCTAAACTTATAATATGAGATGGCGACTCCGACAGTTCTCCCTGTTCCGAGTGATCTCGGACTTCGACTGATTTATTATTTTTTTTCCTGAGAAAGAAGGTGCATTTTTGAGCACAGTCTTTTTTATTATACGAGTATATACACAATCTATTTATTCCACTCTATTATTTTTGTATAAATCGATACTTATATGTACATGTCTAAGTGATAAAATGTGTATTTAAAAGTACCTATGCAGGTGACTTTGTAGATAATCTCTTGAATATATACCTACTTGCCTGATTCTGAATATTCTTTCATTGATATAAATCTACATCTAGTCTTGAGGGACATAAAGAATGTTCGATGTTTTATTGCGATATACCTACCCACCAAACCAAATGCTTTGATTTGCTACGCTTGTGTTATTATTATTTAGCAACACTCAACTCCATTTACGGTTGAACGGCAGCTGTACTTTAGAGCCAGATAATTTTAGTTTACACCTGTTTGGCACCTTCAACCACATCACTTACCATCAGGTGAGACCATAATTATACATATACCAGATATTATTATAGTACCCTACTAATCATACTTAGATTAGTACGACATATAGTTATTTTACAGCTCCATTACAGTACTATAGGAAACCTAGTTGGTATAGAATCTCTTAGTTCTGTCGAGATAGTATGTTTCATGAATAGAATAAACACAAACGAATATTAAATTTGCATAGGTGCAATAGGTAAAAAAAAACTGAAATATTATGCGCTTTTGCCTCTCTCATAATTCTTGCAAAGTCTTTGTATCGACTCTTCTGCTTCCTTTTTTTATTTTTTAGTTATCTTTATTTCCCATATTGATTGATATACCTACCAAGATACGTATTTATACTGCTCAGGTGATAGCGCGCGAGCGACAGGTCCACGTCCAACGGCGCACAGCGCGGCACTGAAGGACAGCTCTTACGCATTGATTTTATTTCGTAAGCGTAAGCTAATAAGGTTGAATATCGAATCTTCCGATTGACCGTAATCCTGCACAGAACTAAAGGTCGTAAGTCTAAAACACAATTTAATTTATTATGAGAATACTAATAACTCTAGGTAAATTTTACTTTTACAGTGGATAATAAACTACATTTCCTTTCTATGTGTATTTATTATTGATATGTAACTGACGTAGTTTCCAAGAAAAATCCAACAATTTAAAGAAAAGGCTTCATTTAAAAAAATTAAAACTATCGAGTAAATTTCTTTCAAATGTGTTTCTGTCTTAACAACGGATAGAAAAAGGTTTGAAAATCAAATATTTAAGTTAACGTGTCGATTGCATATTTAGGTTGGTTAAAAAAACTAGTCGAATGAGAGTATTTTTTCCGCAGCCTCGTCTTAACGGTCCTTAAACTCCCATAAATACTGCATTTTATTGAACTTATTCTTTTTAACCAACGTTACTTTTATCAAGAGTCAGAAACAAAGCCGAACGACTTAACAAGCCTTTTAATGGCAATGATTGCAATTCCAGAGCTATTAGCCAAATCACCTATAACTAAGCTAACAGGAGGTGGTTTACAGAAGGGCATTTGAGACAATTAAGAAGGACAATGACCGCTGACAGTCTGACACCCACGCTGACTGCCGCAGATGGTACCCGCATCGACTCCTACGCAAGACTCAGGTTACGTGTCAATGACGCTCTCTTTGGCATCAGATATGCCTTTAGTGGATGGACCTGAGTGGCCAGAAGGTATCTGGAACGTTTTGTATTCTGTTGTATTCTAGATTGAATTCATCTAGGCTCCAAGCATATATAGAACTCTAATGGACCACCCCAGAGGTTGTGTTGCTTGAAGCTTCTAAAGTTAGAGCCAAACCGACATCAATCAGGGCCTCTTCAGGTAGAAGTCAATAGTATACCTTTTCCCCAAGCAGTCATGTCCGCATTACTTTGGTTTGAAGGGTATGGGTTCCGATGAAATTACAGGCACATGAGATGATGAGACATAACAACATTATGTCACAGGGTGATGGGCGCAGTGCAGTTCGCCACTTGTGATGAACAGCATCTGTTATAGGCATTGGTCATCGCTTAACAGCAGGTGGGCCTCGTGCTTGTTCCATCCCGAAAGCATACAAAAAGTGTATAAAGATATCGTTATTTATTTAAGTACCTATCGTGAAACAGGAAAACGCAGCCAATTTAGGCCATTACGCTCTCCATTGCTGCAAATAGAAATCGAGTGTTCTCTTCCTAGTAACCAACCAGTAGGTTCTGTTTGTGCTCCTAATTACTGCTGATGATGTCAGGACTGCACTGAGCAATTAGACCAATCTACTCTATCGACACGACACTGTAGGTATCGTTAGATATAGGAAACTATTACCTCATAATTTATCTTAAATATCATCGTAAGTAGATAAGTATAGCCAGGGCTACTTACTTATTTACTATCCAAAATACACCATGGAATGTTGTAAAATAATAATCACTTATTTAATACTACTCTATTTAACCAAGGTAGGTATTTTCTTTATTTATTACTTCTTAATTTTTTTTAATAAATGAATATAGAATTCTAACATATTTTTATTTATCTCGTAATTATGTATTCCCGCATTGTGCTAAACAAAATAATACTGGTTTCATATCTGTGGATCTCGTGTATTCCTGTCATTTGTGCACGTGTGGACAAAACGTAACAGTAAAATCATTTCATTATTACATAAAGAAGAAGGTTATTTTTTATCCATTACTAAAAAAGGGAGACTTTTTAGAGTCCTAAATAAGTAAATATTTTTATATCGTGTTATAAGAAAGGCGGGAGTTCGAAGACATGAATTAGTCGAAGTGTAGTAGAAATATTGCAAACTTCCTTAGTTCAGATTATATCATTATACACCGGTAGGTAATACGTCATTCCTGAGCAAAATTAAATAATTCAAAACTTCTATGACACGCGTCAACAAATATACTACTCAACGATCACTTCGTTTTCACGAAAGCAGCTCGAAAATATATTCACGTAACCAATGAATGTCACATATCTACTCGTATAATGGACTCTTTAGTTAGGAGTTAGGAGAGTTAACATGTTCCAATAGTGTATTTTGTTATCTTTTCGAATCATTTCACTGTTCTGGGGTGCGTTCTTATTTGTCGTCCGACGACGGACGATCGCTCCAAGCAGAGCGACGCTCGTCGTCCGCCTTTTAAGAACGGCTCTGTATTATATCTGTATCAAGAACACTACTTAAAATGTTTCACTGACTCGGAAGAAATGTATTTACAATTATGTACTTTTCCACGACACACAACTAAAACAAACATACAAAATATAACAATAATAATAATACAATTTTGTAAACAGAAGTCTACGTAAACAAAAAGTAACTTAAAACAAAGAAAAATCAAGTCCCAACTGTCAAATGAAACGTCAGGGCGATATTTATCCACCGATTTCGTGGGACGACGCACCGGTCGCTTTATTATTATTATTGTTATATTATGTATGTTTGTTTTAGTTATGTATTCTGGAAAAGTACATAATTGTAAATACATTTCTTCTGAGTCAGTGAAACATTTTAAGTAGTGTTCTTGAAACAGATATGATACAGAGCCGTTCTTAAAAGGCGGATGACGAGCGTCGCTCTGCTTGGAGCGATCATCCGTCGTCGGACGACAAATAAGAACGCACCCTAGGACATCGCACACTAATTCTAATTTTCTTACTGTGTATCTTTTAACTCTAAATAATTTAGGAACAAATATTGTAAAAAAATTATAATCTATCATGCACAGATCAAAAATGCCCCAGGGGTGTTTGATTTGATTTCATAATCATTTGTAACACATTTAAAAAGAATGGTTAGAGGTTTTTACTTTTTCTTATCGCAGTGGCTCTATAACACTTTGTTGCTGAACGTGGTAGTAGTATTTAGAATATTATTAAAATTTGTAATCTATCTTCATAAGAGAGCGTTGTAAATACATGATTTTGACTGACTTTGAGTCATATTTGTCATACATGCTAAATTTTGTTGAAATAATACAAACGATATTACATCTTCCATATGATTCGTAATAATTTTATAAGGGAGTATATATAGATAATTAGGGCAATTATTTCCTATTTTTATATTTTAGTCGTAGGGAGCAAACTTGAGTTGGTTTGTACGCAATGTAGACACGGAAACTGAGTATTGGTCAGCTACGGTACTATATAGACAGGGAACTAGACGCGAATAATAAACTAATTATTAGTTTATTACTGAGTTTGAAAGCGACAATCCCTATTTAATCTCTATGTAAAATAAACAATAATCTTATCCAAGTTTACACTACGATAGCCAATTCAACAGTCATCCTGGGAATTAAAATAGATAACTTTAGAACATCATCTGCCTGGGAGAATTAAGGCCTGCTGCATATAGTTTTTGTATGATAATTTGACTAATACAGTTAGTGTCCGACCAGGCTATTTTGTGTATTCCTACGCTTATAGCATAGTTATGGTATTTTGATGTGGGTAGCAGAGGAAAGAGAGAGAGAGAGTAATGTAGAGTCGCTGAGTCATCTATTTAAAATATCAATGTTCGTGCAAACTTAGGTCCTTGAATTTAAATTAAACAGTGATTACGACACTCGGAGTACAGATATCACAACGATACCTGGTATATAGTAACAAAAGAAAATAAAAATTCCATATTAGTTGAGTGTTTTTTATAGTGGATATCAAAGTCTGATTGAAGGCGAAGATGGAATCTAAAAGCGAGGATCATGCTAATCCACATCGCGATGATTAACAGAGAGAATCCTTTTCACGCACCGCTTGAAAGACCCAAGGTCTTGCTGCAAAGAAAACCGTATGCCGGCAGAGAGTTCCACAAAACACGACAGAGGTTGGAACTACCAAACATTTTGGATCGTGGAAAGAAATTCTAAGCAGTATATAAATAACCAACCCCTTGTTCGGGATCAGTGTGGAGAGAAAGGATTAGGAATAAAGAGTTGTTAATTGGCTATCGTTTGGACCATGGAAGAGCACAATATTATATTATAAAATATATTTTATCGTCAAAAATTAACTACTGTGTGGCTAAAGTGTTGTCATATTTCGAGAATATTCAATATGCCTATGTCAAAATTAAACAGGTTGGGAATAGAGTAACGCTTGGCTTGCACTTGGCCCGTTTATTGTCTCATCTTTACGTCCGTGGGAATCACATAAGAGAATATAATTTATTGAACCTCAAGAAAACTTTGAAATGGATATATATTACAAAGCTTTCTTGAGGTTTTAGAATAACAGCTGGGTACAGAATTCATTCTGCAACCGGACCATCAATGCTCGATGCGTCGGAGTATGACGATTTATATTAAATTCGCTATTTAACATCTCTCTAAGAAACAGGTACGCCAGATCGTATTCATCCTTGAATACACTACAGTCATCGAAAAGGCTATCATCTCTCTTACAAAATCCATAGCTATTATAGTTGTGCTCATTTGCAACAAATTACCATATCGAAACTAGCTCTCCAGCTTACGCCAACACAAAAAAGAAATTCAGAAGTAGACTAGATGTCGCTCCAGACCATCGTATTCAACTGTCGGATATTAAACCCAATCTTAGAAGTATTACAAAATTACAAATTTACGAGAGAATTATTAATTAGTATTACCTCGTAAGTAAGAGTAATATAAGTAAGAGGATGTATGGTTTCCCTATATTAGAATTTATACGTTTATTTTACCTTCAATCAGTGTCAGCCCCAGAAAAACATCTGTTGTTAGCGAATGGATCCACCCACTAGATAGTTATCCAATATCTGTGATTTACATTGACGTCTTTGGTATAGAGACGGGGGAGTGATCCACCACTCCACATAATACCTATTGAGTTTAAAGAGCTATGACTATAATATTATTATCTTCGCATAAAGCTTTTATTAACTTAAATAGTAAATCCTCCTTCATATAAGCAGGTATAATAATGTATGAAATCATGAAAAGGGAAAATTTTACCTTATTATTTTAATGCCCGTATGAAATTTATGTCCTTTTTCGTAGCTATATAGTTATGAAAACAATTTTAGATACTATACGTATATGTAAGATATACTAAGATGACGACCCCGACTTCCGGAAGTTATTACAAATAGGTACTTATTAACTTATTATCTTTTTACTCTCGGAAGTCGATTTCTTTTTGTGATACGGCTTTAGTTTGGCCATCGAATCTTTATTCAGCTTATCCACATAGCATACCTATATAAAGTTCAGTGATGTTGTCTGGTCTATTAAGAAACGGGTTTACGGGGTGGCCTAATAATTCCCGCCCTTTGTCTACGTATAATGGCTTGATAATGGGATCAAAGTGTTGAATGGAAGGTATTGTTTGCTTCTATCAGGGTATAATATTTCTTTTCAAACGTGTTTCCTCCTAATTAAGCTTCTTGTTTTGTATTGTTTGCCCACGCCACATATTGAACAGAAAATAGTTCTTTGTTCTTTAGCTGGGATGCTTACTGCTGTGCAAAAACTGGCTGCCTAGCTGGCACGCGCTCTTTTCTTGTTGTAGATAACATAAGGTTCTTCTTCGTCGTAGTACAAAACGAAGCCCTATTGATGTCATTCCGCTGCTGTCTCTCCGTCCATATGTAAATCGAATGATATGAGTTACAAGCTTGTAATTTAAATACCTTGTGCAGGACTAACTTATTAGGAACCGACTAGGACCCGCGTTATATTTACCGGAAGGATGTTAAACCCTAAACCAAATATTGAAATTTATATCTAAAAAACTCAATTAAGTTATTATTTTTTGGACGAGTGGGGTGTCGCCGTGTCGTGGCCATTGTAAATTATGGATTATGTATTTTTTATCTAAATATTTAAATAATTGGGATTTGTCAAAGTTGTAAATTTTAGATTACTTTTGTTATGGAGTCTATGTCAAGTCTGAAATTTATATACATTAAGTATGTACAGGTACATACATTTCTTGGTAGTTTATTATGCTGTCTTTAACATATTGTGATCAAAACACTTTCTTTAACGGAACCTTAATACATCGAGGCCCGATTCGCACATGTCTAGTTTTATATACATATATTTTTATCATTTGAATTCTGAGTTATTAGTTTATTCTTGAAAACCTAGGTTACCTAAGCCAGAACTTAGCTATTTCAACCCTTCGAGTCTTCAATCAGGTCATTCAGCTGTATATTTATTTATAAGATCACCAACACAGTGTAAACCAATACAATAAGTGTGAAAAATTGTAAAATATTGAAAAAAGTATCAAACAAGTAATCTCAAAAAATACGTCTGTAATTACACGTGAGAATTTGTTTTATTGCACTTAGATTAGATCATACTTACCAAAAATTAAAATAAATTGTGTTGTGATTAAATATGACGAATGCAATTGATTATCAAACTCCGATTAAGTAATTAGATGACATTGTATAATGTTACTGTATTACAACGAGTATTATACTGTTTGGACGCTGAAGGCCAGACTTCAGGTGTAGCATTGCATGGTTAGCGTCACAGCTACATTGAAAAGTGTCCGTGTCAGAATATGCACATTTAACCACGTTGGACTTGTGGCGGTGTCCTCTATGGGCTCCATGTTGAGTGACTACCATGTTGTACTGGCCTAGGGGATGTTTTTTATTTTTAATTTATTGTTCAAAATTTTTACAAAACAGACATTTTACTTAAAATTAGAGACTTCGGAAGCCTGAAGGGCTTATGAGCAGTCAATGAGTTCGGTAACATATAAAAAATAATAAATTACATAAGAAATAAAAATTTATAGTACTTATAGTATCAGAGATTTTTAACAATAAAAGTTTTTTTTTAAATGTTTTAAAAGGGCGTGGTGTGTGGTGGTATATGTCCTGTATGTCTTTAGGTAAAGTGTTAATTAATTTGGGTATAAGGTAGAAGGTTTCCGTGCGCCCAGTACAGCTGTGTAGTTTGAGGATGGTCTATACTTCCATCGCTCACATAAAAATATGGCGCCCATTAAGGCTGCTTGTTTCGAGGTCTATAAATGGGTTAGTTAGTTACTTATTGCAACGATTAATCTCTATGTACCTCTGTCCAAAAGCATCTCAGATCACATCAATGTGCGAATAAGATTAACCTACATACCACACTGGATACTGGGCAGAAATAACTCGATGCATCCGCAAGCCAAGCATGATTAAACAGGCTATATATATACCTTACTATTACTTGTGTACGACTTCTCAAATTGCAGCAGTGGGTGGGTACCTACGTCACAAGTATATCTGAAAATGATATTATGTCATATCGTACATATATACTCGTAAGTACCTACTTTTTAATAACTGATAGACCGGCATGGCCCTTGACCGCTACATTACTTGTAAAGTGATGTTGTGATCGAAGATGACCTGACCTGCAGCTCAAATTGGCCTAAGTATACTTAGCAGCAGTTTTTATAACTGCTGAAACACAATGTTAGATAATATTGCGTTAGGTTTTCGCGATTATATACTACACTAGTAATAACAACTTATACAAAAAACTACAAATAATGATAAATATACGCGATTTAGTTTAATTACAATGTTAGATGTTTTCCGACAGATTTTCTGCCTAGCAGAGCAACCAGTCTCTGCCACTTTTGAAAATTCTAATTGACTAGACGCTGATCGATGGCAACTCTTTAAAGATAATGGTTCAGCTAAGTATGTCGAAAGATGAATAATCGTGGTTTTCTCGGAAATTTGACCGAGTTACGAGTACCTCATTCTTAATTTGACCAGCAAGTATGCTCGAGAACCAGTCCATTCCAGGCTTGGCGTGCTTATATTTTCCAAAACATAATAACAAAAAATTGGTATAGCCAATCAGATGTAAATTAATATTATGGTTATGTTTATGTTTCTTACCACTAGCCTGCGCGCTTCGTTACGGCCATGGATCGTTGGAGGTGGTGTGGCTACGTAGTATTATTATATGTTCTAGGGTGTGACTCTTAAGTTATATTCTTCATCACTCTTGACGATACTTTATACACTCAAAACTCGTCCATAATTAATACTATTATGTAGTTGAAACATGGCGTTGACGTGACTCTGACGTCACGTGGCGTCGGTGAACGTCACGTGGGACATTTAGACTGAATTATGGTTATTTATCTTTCAGTTCATATATGATGAAATGATGATTTTTTGCTAAGTACTAATTTATCTATTTATTCCTTCTAATGCAATTATGTTTCAACAAAGAACGTTTTAATTAAGGAAGCTATATTTCCGAGGAATATAATAATATAATAGCCCGAGGGAGATGTTGGCCGGACACTGAATGCTGCAAATAAAGTGAATGGGCCATTCCAACTCCACACTTTCATGATCAGCCGTGCCTAGGTAGGTAGAAAAAATATTAATGTGTACCAAATGCATTATAGATGAGATTTTTGAGAAGTAATTTAGTGTGACTTTCAAAGAGGATTGAGGATTAAGAGACAAAAGTTAAAAATTGTTTGCTGAGTTTGAACACGTAGATCACAGAGCTTTGAAATCCATGCGTGTCGCCTGGGGGGGCGCGCGCGGGGGCGATGTGGCCCGATCGTTGTTCTGTGACGTAGATGGACGAAAATATAGAGATTGACAAAGTAATTAAGTAAAGTATTTCAAGGCGAGTGTGAGAGTTTCGGCTATCGTATTCTGACTAGATAAGGTGTTCTGGAAAAAGGACAGGTCGAAAGTAACTATTTCCTTACCTCCCCGGAAACAGAAATGGTGCTTTATAATATAAATAAGCATTCACTTGTTGTCTTTACTATTTGAATGTTACTGAAACCGACTTACGCAGTTTAATAGGTATATGTAAAACATGTTAACATTAAAACAAAACAATCTTCACTATTGTTTCATGTTTTGCGGTTATACGTCTGGTACCTAATGAATAATATAATTTATTTCAGGTTAAATCATTAAAGCTCCTATGATAATGTCTAATTCATAATAATGAGTAACGTCCGGTTAGTCATTCCATGGGTTCGTAAATACAAAAGTTTATAATATTATGACCTATTAATAATTGCGATTCGTGTAAATTTAAGGCATAATTATATGGAGTAATGTACTACACCATCACATACCTATTACAAAAAGTAGAAAAAATAGTGATAAAACAAATCGTTATTTTTTCATATTACGACTGAATCTTTCAGAGCTCGCACTTAGCGGATTTTTTTTTTGATTGGGATATAAGCTTCTTTCCTACCTTTTTACATGCCTTGCGTTTCTTGCATATAAATGTACTTCAGTTCACGCTGTTTACGCAGCAGACTATAAAGTATATATACTTAGATACCTGTGTTCATAAACATGTCGACGACTGACCTACGATAGTTGGGCTTGAAGCCAATCCTGATTTATAAATTTCACCGTCGGAAATGGAACAATGCCAATGATTATTTTAATACTTCCTAACGAGTTTGTTTGTCAATGATGTTGATTTTAGATCGATCGAATTTATAGCATTTACCTTCTCATTTACCTTCGGAGTAATAAAAGTGGCAACAATATTGTAGGCAGGTATTATGTAATAATAAAGTTACTCACTTTTTTGCAGTCGTAGTACTAATCGTTTTGCGAATAAATGAATGACCCATTACATTAGTGGTGCCGAAGCGAACAGTCAGAGATCTATTGATTTTAAACATTTTGTTGGAGACACTTATAGGACGAGCTAAGGCGGTTATAGTGCGTAGATTTTGGAAGGTATACGACTTTTATTTGGTCTAGGACTTTTTGTGACCATTGTATGTATTAAATTATTATATCGTTAGAAGTTACTTTAATGTTGTATTATCAAAAAATAATCTGTTAATATATAATATTATGAATTTAAGTATAAATATTGTAACGTTTCGGACTCAATATTGTAACAGGTTCTCCGTATTATCCCATTGTATTTGTTGACTAGCTTTCCGGGCGCGGCTCCGCCCGCGCGTATGTCGGTTATCGCGCAAAAACCTCTTTTTGCGCAGTTGGATAAAAACTATCCTATGTTTTTTCCGGAGTCCCAATCTATTTCCATACCAAATTTCATTCAAATCGGTCCAGTAGTTTTGGCGTGAAAGCGTAACAGACAGACAGACAGAGTTACTTTCGCATTTATAATATTACTGATACCAAGTGTTCAAACTCGGTGAAATTTTGTATGCATATTACTGAGCCTAATATCTATGCTACTTATTATATAACTTTAAATTCAAATTAAATAACTTTTAATTTAAATTGAAATGTATATTTTTGTACATAAAACCTTATCTTTTTTATTAATGAAAATATGAAAACCTTATGTTTTAGTTTAATAAAAATAAAAATAATATAAGTTATTTCGGATCAAAAATAGATATCTTCCAGCGGGACTTGAAACTGGTTCAACTCTCGTATGTTTTCGCTTAGCATGCGTCAATGGTCAAATCTAAATAATACATAGTCATTTTATAAAACGACACCATCGAATCGGTGTTTAGTGTTGATCCATTATCAATCTATCTGCATAAGTAGATAATTTCATGCCATAGAAGTAAATATCCTCAACGTCAAAAAGACCATGTGATTGTCGCAACTCCGAGAATCCCGTAGCAACCCTATAATTATATAATACACAATATAATTTATTGTGTTATACACGAGTCTTAGTCACACTTCTCCGGTTTTTATCATTTATTCTTTAGGGAAAGTTTATGAAGTAATATACTATAATAACACAATAAGATTGCCTAGCAGTGCTAATTACCACCATCAAACATTTTTATGTCGCCAAGCGTGTTTTACCCTTCAGTCTTTTCCCATTGTACTACCTTATTTTGTTATTATATTATTAATAATAATAATAAACAAATAATTTATTAAATGAATGAATGTAGCCATAACAATAAAAAGATAATTGTAGAGCTCCTGGTTCCCAAACTAACCCGTGGGATATGTGCCAGGCCGCTTTCGTCGATGTACAAATAGCCAATTATTTATAGTCATCATATATAATAGTATATTATGATACAAGTGAGCTAAGTTGCTCATTATACACGAGGCTGTGGGTTGCAGCCCGAGCCATAGGCGAGGGGGTAAATCAGCCGAGTGTATAATGAGCAAGTTGCTCACGAGTTTCATACGCACTTATTCAACACCCTTGCGAGGAAAAAAAAATATTGCACAAATGCGATACAAACGACGTACGGAAATTATGGAAAATAGCGAGCAAGTTTTTTTTTTTGCGCGCGGCAAATGTATGTTACTTGATTACATATAAACCTCTTTGTTGTTACAAATCTGTATTACCCGGTTAAATTGAAAAAGCTCTGTTTACTCGCATATAATTTGCAGTTAGATACTAGTTTAACTTTGTAGGGATAATTTTATTACGCACTAGTGTATAATATTATTATGCACGATGGTGTTCTAGTTAGGTTTATGGCCCTAAGAACGATATAATAAAGCTCACTTTACGAGCAAGGGTGATGAACATTATATAATAGTATTAGGTAACTACGAGTAAGTATACGCGGGCTTAGCGAGAGCATAGGCATTATTCTGGATGGAAAAAGAAAACTTTCAGCGAGACTTGTACCTGCAACTCCAGAATAACGTATTGGTCCTGGTGCATTTCTCATTATGCTATGAAAGCAGCTGGACAGTGGAATTTTTTCCATTCGGTTGAATGCACGTCTTTTTGACGTTGAGGATATTTACTTCTATGGCATGAAATTATCTACTTATGCAGATAGATTGATAATGGATCAACACTAAACACCGATTCGATGGTTTTCTTATTTATTTTTTCTTTATAGTTTTCATAAGTAGTAATATAGGTACCTATAGGTAGTACAGTCAAACGAAGAGACATATGAACAGACATTACATTTGAGGATGGTAGCTGGCAAGGCGGCCAAATGCTCTACCACCGTGTTGTCATCCTAAGACAGCATCCTGGAACCAATCATGGAAGCGTTGCAGTCACTCATTTAAGTACCTAATGATCTCAGCAACGCAACGAATCAATTCTGCTTGCCCTACAAAATGTTGAAGATATTTCCAGGTTCCTAAATTTATTCATGTGTTCCACATTCTGTAGTATTGCAGATGTAGGTACAAACAGCGCAATCCACATAATCATAGCGTGTACAGGCATAATAGACGTAAATAGTGGCACGTCGTCGTCACCACCCGCATTTATTGGATGGGATGGAATGCCTGTCAGCGTCTCGCGGCGGCGCGCGGCGGCGGCGTGTCCCCATTCCGTGCGATCAGTTCCAGATTAATAAAACGTATAATGTCCTACACATAGCAGTACCTAATGCGGGATGAGGTGCGGGTATGGATGTTTAATGAGTAGTGTCGAAGTCTATATACATATATCTTAGCTTTTATGGTTGTTGGGTGTGTACCTTCACACTAGGTATGTTATAATGAATTGGGGTCTATGAATTTTGTAGTGTGGATAAAATGTTTAAAAACACCGACTTTAATACAGATTCAAATCTAAGTTTATTTCAATTAGGGTTGCCATTCATCAGTATTTAGCCTGTCATGTTAGGATTTTTTGGTTCTTATCAGGATTTTCCGGCCGGATTTGGACAATGTCAGGATATTTGGTTTTGTAACAAATCGTAGAAATAAAGTGTCATGTATTGTTATTTGGTAACAATGAACTAGGTACATTTCAAAAGAATAATAATTAACACAAAAAGCAAACTGAGACACTTAATAAAACTTTCTCATAATGTACTTATAACCCGAAACAATAATCATTAAATTAATTAACATCAATGATGAAAATAAAAGTTAAAACACCTGTCCAAGTATTGAATGCAAGTTTGGTACGTATGTTTTGCTCGTCTTGCTTATACCCTTTTTATTCAGTGCTTATATACATTTGATTTTCCGAAGTGCACTTTGCGAGAAGTTCTCTCACTGGGTTCCATATACAGTTTGTAATATTCTGGCAACATCTAATACAGAGATGCAGTACTTTTCTATTGCTGGTACTCCAGGAGTAGACAAGAAGTATTGTTTTAGTGTTGGCGCTACTTATGTTGGCGCTTTAAAAAATGTCAGGACATTTTACTAAAAATCAGGCTTTTTGTCAGGATTTTATAGGCATATCCAATGAAAACCCTATTTCGATCGAACTTATCATACAAGTTGACATTTGAAAATACAAAAAATTGCATGCGCCATAGTTTACTACACTCATTGCAGTCTAAGGCTCATATTAATAAATGCATCTTAAGATTGAGTTCGATCATAATGATCCATTTTTCCATACATTAAACGCCAAAACTGCATCTTAAGATCGAACTCAATCTTAATGAGATTGATGGCACACTTATCGATGGCTCGTATTAGTGTGATTGCACACTAATACTTACAGCTACGTACATATACTGTATTGTACTGTCTCAGCCGGCTTGTCCACCGCTGAACATAGTTTCCCCCATTTAAGGGGATTTACCATAATCCTTACGCCGCGCGCCGAGTATATTAGTATACCTTCAAGAACTTCGATTTAAACCTTCCTAAAAATCAATAAGTAAATCACGAAATACATACACAACTACATTTATAACAGTCGAAATACTTATTATTCACAAAACAGTAGGGTGGTAAAATTCAAATTGAAAATCTATGGGAATACCGACCATCTGCCCCAAATAGAACTCGTGTATGGCCAGCCGCTGTACTGAGTTGAATACCATAATGTAGACCGAGCCCTGGCAGTAGTAGATGGGGAGCCTGCTGTTCTTGAAGATGAACTTCTTGGCCACGTAGCCTTTCATCACGACGCATTGGAGTTTGAACCTTGTGGTGGTGAAATCGGCTAAAACCTGGAAATTTGAAGTGAGGTTTAACTCGTACTAATAATATTACAAAAAAATGGAAAGCTCGATATAAACTTACGTAGATGTAGTCCGCTTTTTTATCGTCTAATGTCTCAAAGCTCATGTTGATTTTTGATCGTAAAAACTGTCTGATCGTCACTTCAGGGGGGCAGTATCCAAATTTATAAGTGCTATGTAAATAACCTGAAAAAAAAAACGAAAAGACAATTCATTTTACTGAGAGGAGAATTCGGATCACGTGATCCGAAAGATAGTATTCCGTTTTTGGTTCATAATTCAATTCTAAATTAAATAATTGTAAACGGACTTCAGTAAAGGATGAGGTTCTATGTTCGTCTGTATGTTGCTTATTTATGTTCATCGGTTATCGATGGATTTCGAAAATTTCCTTTTTGTTGGGTACTGGGTAGAGTATATATGTATACCTCCAAGTTATACTAACTTTAACTAAGTAGTTTTAAATTACATTCAACTAGTAAAAGTGTTTGCGAATAAGCCTACGCTTGCATTGGTCATATAATAATGGCAATGAATGACTGTTTGCAGTTTGCATCACGACTGAAAAAAATATGACAAAAACGGCACCGTTTGAGTGAAAAAAAAACTACAAAATAAAATCCAAGAAATTAATTTTCTTAAATGACATACTCGTAGATACCTACACAATAGTATATTCGTAGCACGATAGCTAGCTACATTGCTCTTAGTTTTCTTTCCATTTTCAAGTTACACTGTAGCCCATTTATTGATCAAAGAACTGCCGTAAATTTTTTTAAACAAAAATATCAATGAAAATTGTGAAGTGGAAAAGTGGAATCTTTACCTCTAGGTAGCTCGTCGTCAGGAATCTCCACTTTCTTCGCGCCCTGGAAACGACTTCGTACAGCATACTGAGCCTGACTCAACGGTACAGCTTTCCAGCCCCCACAATGCACTACCAGGACAAACACTTAACATGAGCTCGTTACTAACCATTTTACTGTCATACCAACTATACTTTGGGTTAAATTAGCGTCCACGAAGAAATTACTTTGTTAAGCTGGCAATACACACGTCTTTAGAATTCTTATTTTAATTACCGAATTTAATATTCTATAGTATACAACACGTATATTATCTTTAAAAACTGTAAGCATTAACGGTTGCGCATCCGATATGGCTTGGAAATAAGTCTGATAAAAAGGTACTTACCGAAGCAAGAAAATAACAGCAAAACTCCAAGGTGTAATAATGCCATATCATATATTAATTCTTTGGTCTGTTCTTTGGACAACACAGTCCTTTGGTCTGTCGACGCCTCATCAACAGACTATACTTGACTGCATTAAAGTTCTTGTAAAGTGAGATTAACTCGTATTTCTGCATTCATACTCTGTTGATATGTGGTTGTTTTGTTTGGGAGAATCCCAATAACAATAGCATCCTTATTTGTCGTTTTATTCGGTATGTGGTTGCATATAAACTACGACCAAGTTAGAAAGGGATTGCGGTTAATCGGTATATATATAGGTTGACAACTGATAACTTTAGTATAGCGTGAGAATAGTAATGGCTTCCTTACAATGTAACTAAATGACGCTAAATGACGTCTATATGACGTTTTTTAAGCTGTCAAATCGACATGTTCTGAAACGTATGCCAAGGAACAAGCTTAACATTAAAATGAAAAACAATAATTATAATAAAAAATACAAATTTACGAGAGGAAAAATTTAAGTGATTTAATATAATAAATATAACATCATGCTCCGCGGATTACATTACAAAATGTAATCCGCACAGCATGATTTTACATTCTGCATGCGATAATGCAAAAATAAAAATATTAATATTATAGGGTTGCGTCATGATTTACAAGTCATGATTAACAATTTTTAAAGCTGATTTCAAAATTAGTCTTGTTTGTAGTACAACGTAAGTTGAACTAAGTATAAATAATCCATCCCAATACGATGGTAAAATAACGATAGGAAAAAATTGAGTTATGACTCATTGTCATGTTAGCTCAATTGGTCAGAGCATACCCCGGTTAAAGAGGTGGATGGACACGGGTTAGAATCCCGAACATGACTTAAATAAAAATATAATAACAATATTTATATGTATATTAAATCAATGAAACATTACAACTGTTATTTAGTTTTTATTGTATTATGTATTCGTGTTATTCTAAATTCAAATAACTTTGTTTCACTCTCGCAGTAAAATATGCTCACTGTTTTATAGCAGTATAATCTGCGTGTTTGATCTGCTGAAGTAAAAAAAAATTATCTCCTTAAATAAATTTAGCTAAGATTATTAGTAATGGTCGCTAACCACGGTAGACAACGCATGCTCGCAATCCAAGGGCGTTGGAAAGTCAAACGTATTTTGGTCGCAAACCATCATCTCCACTGTTGTAAACCATGGTTCGGGACCATGGTTTCGAACTGTGTAGATCTGCTTTAATATAAGTTGAATAGCAGTAGAACTCTATGTGCCAGTTCCTCCGGGGAAGTACCGCCACCATGCCTATTTCTACCAACAAGCTGTAATGTTCGAATTTCTATTACTGTGTTCCGGTTTCAAGGGTATGGGTGCGGTTGAAATTACAGGCACAGAGACTTAACAACTTCATGTGTCAGGGTGATGGACGATGTGCAGTTCGCCACTTATGATGAACTGCATCTGTTATAGGCAGAGGTTACCGAATAACACCAAGTGGGTCTCGCGCCTGTCCCATCACGATAACGTAAAACGCGCACATTAGATGTTAAGTTAAAGGCTCTCGTATTTTTTTAATCTTCACTATAGTTTCAACTTTAATTTTTATCTTCCTATACACTAATCCAACTTAGTTCCTTAAAGGAACTAAAAGAAGAAGTCTAATGTTTTCTATAATATCGCAAAAGACAACAGGCTCTTACTCTCAGAAAATGTTGATGTTGTTGGCAAAAAGTTATGAAAGCCAGTTACCCGGCTTGTCAATCAAGACATTCCTATGCTCCCATAAATAATCTTAAAATACGTACAATTATCACTGTACAATACAATTACAGTATACAGTGCCATGTATTTACTCAAAACACTGGTAAGTAGTTGCATGCTGCTCATTGGGCGCATTTTTGGCATTAATCGTATTTTAAGATTATTTACGGGAGCATAGGAATGTCTTGATTGATAAGCCGGGAAACTGGCTTTCATTATTTTTTGCCAACAACATCAACATTTTCTGAGAGTGAGGTCAATGCACCGAATTCGTTTTGTGAAAAGGGGATATAAACATGCGCATAATATTCTGTTGATGTGTTGCCAAATTGAGCAGATACTTTTCGTAAACAGTACCATATTTCTGAATTTAATTCATTTCCAACACGAGTATGTTTAATATTTACATAAAAAATGACAAGTCGGTTATAAAAATTTACATTAGACGCTCAACCAATAATTATAAACGTTCGAGACCGGTGTATGCAGTATATAAGCGTCGAAGGATTTTTAAATCAAACGTGTGATTTTTGTCGAAAACCTTTATTGTATACTGTTAAACCGTACATCCTTAGAAAACTAAAATGACGAGAACATGCTCAAGATAAACTTAAGCGAATTCAATAACTCGTTCATACATTTTCATGTTTTTTTATAGGACTGCTATTTTGTTTTGCAAATAGCAAAACTTTTTGGCACAATACACTAAATCTAATTATTGTTTACTTAAATTACACAATATTAAAACGATAACTTTTTGTTTACGGAAAAAAAAAATTGTCGACACCGCCATTTTTTACACACTACCTACCCACTTTTTTAACCTAGATATTGTAAAAAATTACATAAAAATAAATTTTTTTTAAACATATTAATCATTGACATTCTAATAAATAGATGTATAATTGTAATCGTATTCGCTTATCTTTTTTTAGATAAAAATTTCAAATTTGCACGATAACCTTGTTTTAATAGCGGAATTTGAGAAATTCACTACTGTGGATAATGTACTATTTTAATATTGTTAAGTTTGCAATAACGCCTGCTAGGCGAGTAATTTTCGAAATTTGTACTATTTTCTATTGAAACCTAGAAATCGATAATTAACATACTTTTAATTAGTGGCCCATGAATGACTGTTACCCTGCTTTACATTTTTACTCATCCAACCATAGTAAAATATAAATGTTTAAACATTTACAATGTTAGACACTATTACGGGCAGAAGGTGTGTCAGTAAGGCGCAATAAGAAAGAAGGTAGCCAAAAAAAATTTTATTATTAATATTACTGTCATAAAAGTTATACATTTTTACCCTCGTCTGTCTATCGAAAAAGTAAGGAAAGCTGCTACTGTCGATGCCATTTTCCAAAACAACCAGCGTTCGACGCGCAGTGATGTTTACTTTTATTACTCCGTTGTTTTCAGTTACCTAAACATGCTATCTACATACGCAGAAAATACAATACATTGCCTATTACATACGTTACTAATTTTTGAATCCATTTGTTCCGGGTAAACACAACAGTGAAATGAATTTGTTTTTTCCGATTTTGGGGTATTTTTTCGAAAATTGTTTTTTTTTATACTGAACTGGGTAGCACTGGACCACTATCTCACCTGATGTTAAGTGATGATGCGATCGATGATGGAGCGCACTTACCCAGAAGATACCTGTTCACTCGTATATAAATTATAGTACAGTGGAAAATAAGAGCTTCTTGTACCATTCTTGTGCCGTCTTCGTGCCGTTATAATCCTGATCATATAGGCTTTACGAGAAAATTCAATCTTTTCATGGAAATTCTTACTGGAAAAACAATTTGAAAAAGCGACAAAAAGTACGAAGAAAATTTATTGGTTTTATGATTATTTTTTTATTCCGAAACTATATCATCTGCAATTCTAGATTTCCTTTTAATATCCTTATTTATTATTCTATATGCACACGAATTATGACAACTAGTTTAAATATTTCAAGATAAGTAACGAGAAAATTACTACGTGATTTCACGCCCAAGGAAATTTAATGCCCATATAGAGAGCAATATTGTTTTAACCGACCGAAAAAAAGAAGGATATTCTGGTCTGTATTTTTTTAATGTACTTCAGTATTTTTGACAGGGTGAACCGATTTTGATAATGCTTTTTTATTTGAAAGCTGATGCTTGTCGTTTGGTACCATATAAAATTCATCAAAATCGGTCAAGCCATTTTTCAGTTACACTTCAATAACTGAAAAATATTTTCCTATCTTGATGATATAGTCGTAGACAGTTGATGACAATCGATCCCTTAAGTCGCAAGTCACTAAAAATAGAGAAAAATTTTTTTCATCCCACCATCTCGGAAAGAGTATTTTTGATCTTCAATATCTGAGTGGAAAAGCCGTTTTTATTCTCTAGAGGATAAAGTAAATTGAATTTAGAACATCGTGTGCACTAAGTTTGTGAATTAAAAAAAACATTAAACCTATTTACTGCTACCTCTATGGTGCCGAATATATCATACAACTTTTTTTAAATTTGTTTAAAACTCAGACTCGGAACCTTCTTGGTGTTCTTTTTCAATTTTCTTTTTTCTTTTTTTCGGTTCTTTACGCGGCATTTTTTCACGTCATTGTTAAACCTTATGTTAAAAACAAGAAACTTGAAAACAAGTGAAAAAACTAAAATGAGTGATTCTAGCGACGAAGAAGTTTGTTTGACGCCAACGGAATTGACTGAAACTGTTAATAATGCGCAAATGAGCTTTCTCCCTCAACAATCACGCGAGAAGTATTCCTCGCTGAGGTGGAATGAAAAGTTACGTGTTGCACTCGAGTGCAAAGATTTTTCACCTCGTGCTCTTTTGATTCCCTCGCTAACTCTCAGGATTCTAATTTGAATCACTCGCTGCGCTCGTGATTCAATTTTAGAATCCTTCGCTTGCTCGGTCATCGAAATTGAACACGCGGTTAAAAAGGAACTTTGCACTCTTGTATAACAAATAACTATTTTTAACTAATTAAAATGGAACCGAATTCAACACTCAAAGAAAAAAAAAACAAATTCGTATACGTAATTTTTTTTATTCTCGCTTTTTTATACAGTGTTTTTTCTTAAAGAATATGCCATCCTTATTGCTAAACAGGATACTTACATATATTATTATTTCAAACCTACTATTGCCCAGTATTAGGCGTCTTTAAGACTACCTGGTATAGGTCATAAAGCTTTCCGGCTTCTTCGCAGACAGACTGCGACAGCACTCTGTAGCACCCTCCTACCTGCCAGAAAGCATGGCCATAAACAAATAATCACCGACGCAGAGCATCGTTACGGGAACACTCCATTAAAACTTGGTATACGTCTTCTATTTTGTCAAATTCGTCACATTTAGGACTGTCCGTTTTCTTCATCATGTAACTAAATTTTTGTAAAGGAATGTGCCCGTATGTTGTCTCAATGATGAAACAATTTCGTTTCTTTCCATGTAGCTCCCCAAAAACCATGGAAACGAAGAAGATTCGGTTGTATGTTGTACCGTACTGTACCAAATTCCTTTTGAAAGGGATCTTTCGTCAAAATATTGTACTTTCAAATGCCCGTTTTTTGTAGAGAGATCAAATCTGTATAATATGGAAGGCAGGTGATTCTGACTCCGTCATCAACAGCTTCCCTGGCAAGTCGATCCACTTCTTCGGTTTTTCTTGGAATATTCTTTTTTACTTGTTTTCTATACACATTAATAATTACAGATTTCTAGGTAAATTAGTCGAGAAGTAGTTGTAATATTGTGTTTTACGCAATTTTCCGTTTGGTTGGTTTGAATTATAATAATCGGATATATACATACAACCTTCACAATAAACGTTTTTATCAGGGCACTGTCTAACGGAGGGTAACTTTAATTTATTTATTCATTAACTATTAAACCCTATCTTTAATTTTTATTTGACTTGTTGATTGTTATCTACACACATGCAAAATTACAGCTTCCTACGTCAATTAGCATAAAAGTAGTTAGGAGACAATATTTTGGCGCCAAAATGTAATTTGAGCAGTTTTCAGATTTCATTTCATGATTTGAAATACTTTCCGGTATTTTAAGACAATACAACATATATGACAATACAAAAAAGTGATAACTAGTATTAATTAATATATACAATTATTCAAAGGGTTGATCTACAAATCACAAGAAAACTTTTTGTAGAATATTTGCGCAATGGAAGATATTAATCATAACTTTGTACTCTTCTTTACGGTATATAAACGCGCGGCTTGGCAAGGTTGTAAAGGAATCCATTAAAGTTAAATGAAAGCTTTTACTGGATATAAATACGTAGGTATGTACAAGCTTTCCCCTTTGAGTTGAAATAAACGCTTTGATGTAGTTATTTATTAACTTACCTTACGAACTCTTTTCATATTTTTTTCAGAATAAGTACTAACAAACGTTTTTTAATTGCCGGTATACCTTTATACGATATTATGCCGAAACACTACAAACTATAAAATGACAACACTACAGCTACATACTACTTACTAAGAAAGCAGTTAGGCAACCTACATACCATGACAGACCGAGAGACAGTCCAAATGTACAAACGTAAGAATTTTACGCCATTCCATTCCATGTATGTTAAAAAAATATGCAACTAAAACTATAAAATAATATAATACGTAGATAAAAAAATGTGTGTGCGGGATTTATGTAGGTACCGAGTTTCTTACGTAATCTGTCCAGAAGTCTTCAATCCATACATTAAAAAAAACTACAAAATGTATATCATTAATGCATGTATTTAAAGTTTTTGAATAAGTAGCTAAGTTTCTATTTATAATATTGATTATGTACATAAATATAAAATTTTCGGTTAGATATGTATTTAACACGTTGTAGCTAAATGACTTGGCAGCATGACGTTTACTGTTATGATGAACAATAAAGATTTCTGTTTCTGATAGGTCCACAGAATTTCAACCAGTTCCTTGACCAGCTGCTTCCTTGATTATTTTTATGACATATAGACGCTGTCAATATAATACTTATTTTTATTGTATTTACCAAGTAACTAGTACTAGTACGTAGTCAGGTATATAGAATATCTTTTGTCTTAGTAGCAATCTGTATTGGCGTTCCCAAATTCCCAAATTCCAGGCGCACGAATGCACAGGCAGAAGCTACAGTTTTTATGTAAAGAGCATAAGATTACTAACTTATCTCTTAATGCATTTAATTATACTTACATTAGGTAACGATTTATCTAAATCTCTCGCGTTTTATAAAGTGCCTAATGTATTTTCAAGTGGTGTTAGAGATAACTGGGTAGGTATACTAATAATCGTTTAAAAGCATCTAAAGTATATTTATGAAGGTTCATATACCTACCTATATCGGCATGGACTTTGAGATCATGATGGTGTTTTCGCTGGATCGCCACGCGGCCACCGCAATTTGGTATAAGTTGATTATACATAATTACAGCAGATAGTATTAACATATAATAAATAAATGTACTGGTATAGGAATTAAAAAGAATTAAATTCATTGCAAGAAACTGGAATCCGATCCGACTGCTCCGCAGTAGTAAGTGCTTCGCTTCCACTTTGAAAAATGGCGGTTTGTCGAATACGTATTCAGATTTTTACTCTCTAAAGATGTTACTTACTGCAAGTCAATCGATTAATAATAGATTTAGTTAGTAACAAATGAGAATACGTTATTGCAAAACCACCATTTTTCTATGATTTTAAACAGATTTTGTTACTAACAAATTAAATAATTGTCCAGCAGTTGTGCTATGGATAGTAAGCACATACCTATTCTCAAGGCATCTTTATTTAACCACTGAATGAAACATACCATTAACCTTACTTATGTAAGTACCACTAAAGAAAGGTACCTATAATGTAGTATATTTCTACTAGGTAAGAATTTAATAACAGCTAAAGCTCGTTTTCACGAAGATTGATTGCTGTAGTCAGTCAGTATAGTTATCAATCATGGGCTCTGGTGTTATTTGATGCTACAGCAAACGACATATCAAAATTCTGGGGAATTTGTTTTTTACGCGTGTGACTCGTATGAGTCACACGTGTACTTATAGAGTAATTAATTGTTTGTATCTGTTATATGTATATTTAACAGATACAAATAATTAATTACTCTAACCGTTCGCAACTTTAATTATAGAACCAAGTACATCATTTGGTTATAAATAAAATTTTGGGATGTATTTCAAGTAACAATTAGCTCAAAAAACACATTAAAGTCAAAATAACGTAGCTATTAGGAAATCTTCATGACGATATAGTCACATCTTATTTTTAACTTAGCTGATAGGCTAGACTTTTTCCTCTATCTCACCTGATGGTTAGTGATAATGAGAATGTTGTTCAGACTAACCAAATTTACTAGCTCTCATGGATAGCTGCCGGAACACACCGCTTGGTGACAGATCTTTTACTTGAGCGAATCTCCTCTGCTGTAAAGACTGCCATCCCCCTTGATCGAAGACGAGTAAACGTGCCCTCCGAAGCAGTTACAAGCCACCCTTTTAAGCAATGACCGTAGCGAATATTGCTCTACCACTAGGCAATCTTCACTATGTCATGCGCTTCAAAACACATACCGAAACAGAAATGAATTTGATAATTTGCTATAATTTCCATAGCTTTGCGGATTGGCTATTGACGTGACCTAGAAGTTTTCTCTAGTTAGGATTTAGTTTTTTTTATGTTATTGTGATGGAATAAGCTCGAGGCCCAACGGATTATCCTCTGCCTATAACAGATGCATTTCGTCACAAGTCATGAATTGCACTGCGACCGTCCACATTGAGTCATAGTTGTTAAGTCTCATGTGCCTGAAATTTCACTGGCTCTCAAGGACTGCTGCCGTTAGGTGCTTGGCGACAGATTTTCTGCTTGATGGTGGTCGCTAGCTAGGCGGGCATTCGTAATATACTCGTCCACCATACGGTGAAGCTCAAGCCTGCGGCGGGATTCGAACCATGGACCTGCTGTGCGTCAGTCCATAGCCAATGCCACTGAGCCATCACTGCTTCAAAATATCTAAAATAATGTAACAATAATGCGTCTCCATATGTCTACATTCTGCATTATACACATTATGATCAACGTTTCTTTAACTCTTTCTCCAGATTTATGCTGATGAAGACCAAGATGTAACTAACCTCGCAGAAGGCAGTAAGGAAAAGGACAAGCCTCATTACGACTCCTTAGAGAAGCTCCACGGCCTCACGGTCCTCGAGGATGACAACCTCGGTGATGATGAAGACCCTCTCGAAATGGAAGCTGACGACGAGGAGAGTGGGGACTGGTATCCCGACTATGATAGGAGGGCAGAGAAGGTAGTCTTTTACTGTTCTTATTAAGTTTTTTCACAGGTTCTGTTCTTATTAAGATTCGCGCGACAGAGAAATGTAGTGATATGAGGTTGAGGATAAATTACATATATACTTTTAAAAAAATCTACGTAGCGTAAGTACACCGACGTGACATCGGAAACCCAGCCTAACCAGCCGGTATACTTTGTCGCATGTAGCTTCACGTAAGCTGAAATAGGCACTAATCAGACGAGCGCAATGGTAAATAATATTAATGTTGCATATGTCATTTTATCGTTCCACATATGGGCACTCTTGACAGTCTGAGGAAAAACGGAAGCTATATTTATCCAGATTTATTCTGTCGCGTAGTCCACTGTCAATACTTACAAATGTTTCCAGCAGAAATCCAAAAAGTCACATAAACAAAAAAGGTTTATCATGCCGGGGCGGCGACGAAGTATGTACAAGACCTTCTGTGGGATACCCAATATTTTATCTTGAAATAATATTCCGCAAAGGAACTGAAATTATTTATTTCGAGGGTCCCAACCCTTCTAAGAAACACAACAAAGATGAGAAAGTATTTGGCCAGGAATTTTTCCGTATAACTTTTCATATATCCTGAATACCGTATTTCTCAATGCTTACCAACGTTATGGAAATAATGTAACATTTTGTCAAGACTTTGGTATCGTAAAAATAAGTAAGTAGGTATTATCTTTTATCATATACATAATCTTCCTACTATATTATACCACATGTGTGAGAAGGTGGACTTGTGATTTACTCTATCAGCACAAAAGAAACACAAGCACATATTAGTTCTATAGTCAGTACTAATATTATAAATCCGAATGTAACTCTGTCTGTCTGTCTATCTGTTACGCTTTCACGCCAAAACTACTGGACAGATTTAAATGAAATTTGGTATGGAAATAGTTTGAGACCCGAAAAAACATAGGATAGTTTTTATCCCACTGCGCAAAAAGAGGTTAATGTTTTTGCGCGATAACCGACATACGCGCGGGCGGAGCCGCGCCCGGAAAGCTAGTATTAATATATAATACACTAACAAGTCTTAGCTATAATACCATATGTAAGTGTATTTTATGGGTTAATGTATCCAGCCTGGTGAAGCTTGAGAGAGTATATTCATCTCGATGGACACCATCTCTACAGTGGTGCGTCAAGATAGTAGTTTGCAAATATTACTATATATTTTAAACTTGTAAGGTGGTAATGAAATTACTGCAATTGGAATTACATTGCATCGACACAACACACTAAGAACTATAATAATGTCTTGGGTTGACGAGGGACGTGCTGTGTGACGTATACAGATACACTCATTACCAATCATGGGTTAGACTAATGAATCAGAATAACTACTTTCTGTCGTATCTCCTATAACCTTTGTTCACCGACTTCCAAACATATAAGTAATCATCACTATTTCAGCCAGTATTCAGGGCCACTGAGGGTAGATTCTCACCAACGATAGTTGACGTGAATAACATTTCAAAGTGTTCACACCAGAATCGCGGAGGGTTTTCTTCAGTAGCCGCTGGTCTTATACTTCGGTCCGTCAGACCGGAGCTGACCAGATTCCATCGAGTAGCACAGATAGGGGTGAGAGGAGTCTCCAGAACATAATAATGGTATTATAGAAGGCAAATCTGGATGATTAGTCATTGTTTAGCGCTAAGCAGCTGGACGCGTACCCCCGAAAATTGGGTCGGATCACGTTGATTATTCAAGGCTATTAAAGAAATTAATGTCTTAACCTGTAAACGGAAGTTAGAGGCTTCGGAAATTGCCATATCTGAAATGCGTACTACAGAAATAGTGACATTACGCAACACTATTTCTGTAATTATACCAGTAGGTCACTTGAAGCTAATAACGTTAGCACTTGCCTCCGCGGAGCGCAAAATGCATCGACAAGCAGTTTTCAGTGAGCGAAATTGGATGCATCACCTTTGCCTCATCGCCCGCGCCCGATGCAATGCGCGCCGTACCTACTGTCCGAGCCTCAGCACTGCCCTCATCTGATAGATACCATTAGTGCGTCAACTTTGGTACAACATCTAAACCCGAGCGGCTGAAAACGTCAAAACAGACGCACGATGAAAGTATTCGCTGTGATGCACCTACAGTGACTCGGAAAAATCAGGTCGACAAGAAGGGTTTATAATGGTACAAAAGAAGAAAAACAATGTCAAACAGAGTCAAAAAAAATGTGGTACAGCACCGACAGGACCGAATCATCTGCTGCGTCCAGAGATACCGACGTCGCAGCTTTATGTTTCCGGTCTAGACTTCACCACAAAGGTTGAAGAGCTGACGGACTACATAATGCTAAAAACTTCACTCAACTTTCAAGTTAAAAGCTCGCCACAACGTGAATTTCAATTTATTTATGGTGAGAGTTCCTACAAGCAAACTTTCACCCTTCATGGAGGAGCAGTTTTGACGAAAACGTGTCGTGTTTCGTGAATTTCGACTACGTGATCGTACGCGTTACTCATCGGAATAATTATGTGTTAAAAAATTTTTTTTTTTGTGTTTTATATTTGTTTGTGTTAGTCTATTAGTATTTTCTGATATGGGTTACAGGATAACCTATTTTTTTCTTAATATTGTTATTGTAGAGTTACCTGAAATAAAGATTTATTATAGGAATCTAAATCCAAAATAGATTATTTCAACATTATATTTTTTACTTTAAATAGAAATATAAAACAACCGTAAATGTAACTTAGTAGAATAAAATTATGTTTTGCCCATAATTTGGGAGAAGTTCATCAATTTATTGTTTACCTACTATTTGAAGCAGTGATGGATTAGTGGCATTAGCTATGGACTGCCGCGCAGCGGGCCTATGGTTCGAAACTCGCCGCGGGCTCGTACTTCACCGCATGGTGGTAGGTCATTTTGCGAGTGCCCGCCTGGCTAGCGACCACCCTCGAGTAGAAAAACTGTCGCCAAGCACCGAACGGTGTGTTCTATCCGCCAGCTGTCCTTGAGAACCAGTAATTCTAGGTTAAGACTGTACCTTCGACCTCATCAGCACTTACCATCAGGTGAGATTGTGGTCAAAGTGTTACCTATTAGTAATAAAAAAAATACTAAGTATTGGTATTTTTTTCTCTTTTAATTCAACATCACAGTGAATTTAAATAGTTATATACTTGTTAAGTATTAATTATATCGATAAACACCGTGTTTTTTTTATTATTCACTCAGGTACCAATCATTCACTAAGGTATCCCAAGCAGTAATTAATGCTGGCCTGTAATCAAAGCTTATGTAGAGCGGCCCCTTGTTACAAATTAAATCCATTGACCCTGCATTCTGACACATTATATTAAACACATTGTTTACTTTTTAAATTCTCAAGAGGAGAGATAAGTACTCGAGACTCGAGTGTCCATTTATATTTCGTACAAATTGAACCATGGCAGTTTGTTTGTCGAATCGAAAGAAACAATCATCGAAAGCTCTCAGCAGCATTTTTCGATGATGTATCGTTTTAAACCTTTTGGTATCGAAACGTTATAAGTTCAGTATACTCAGTACGGTTACTGTACTTAAATATCGAATGAAATGCTATTGAAATATAAATCATATCAGCGTGCACCGCAAAGTGACTGTTACGACCATCTGTCCGATACGCCCTTAAAGCCAAATCGATTCTTTATTGATTTATTATTATGATGCAGTATTGATGCATGGAAATAAACAAAAATAATTCGATGCTCTCTATTAATAAGTTAAGTATGTCGGCATGTGAAAACAGAATGCGCCACATTTTATTCTTCCTAAACGTAAATCCATCAAGCCAAATAATAAACAACACACGACTGCATTGTAGAGATGCTCCTAGCTAGAGTCTAGTCTAGCATCAAGCATGAAAGTTTAGTTGTTGTTTTTAGAAACGTCAAGCAAGTTGCTTGAGAAAGTTTGCTACACAGTTGACCACAGTATTTTTTTTGTTGAAGCTGTAATAGCCGAGCGCTATAACATACCTATGGACTGCCGTGAAGCAGGTTCGTGGTTCGGTACCCTCGCTTGCGCTTCAACGCATGGCGGAAGAGCATTTTGCGAATTCTCCCCTGGCTAGCTGCCACCCTCAAGTAGAAAATCTGTCGCCAAGCACCTAACAATGTGTTATTCTAGGTTAACCTGAACAACAAATGCATAATATGTTATAGGCAGGGGTTATAGCTTAACATCAGGTTGGCCTCGTGCTTGTTCCGTTACAATACCATAAATATTATTATATTATATTATTGCCAGTTCGGATCATGTTGGGCATAAAATATTTTTGTTTCTACTTAGGTATTGGGGTCAGAATATCTTAGACTGCTTAGGTACGTACATGTCCTCTGAACAACTCTTGGTCAATTATAAGCCAAATTCTAATTATATTTTTGGTGCGACATGGTCCATGTCATTCCAGATCGGAACTACAAACTTGGTGCACCTGAAGCCCGAGGACTTCACGGGCTCAGGGCCTGTGCTGACGAAGCAGGTCCTGTCCAACATCCGTGAGATCCGGCGCCTTCTCAACGAGAACCCAGAGAACCCTGACTTGCCAGGTAACAAGTAAATCCTAATTACCACAAGTGCCTGCCTAAACACTAATTGAACTTAAACTCGTACCTCTCTTGAACTTCCACCTTGGAATAATCTTGAATCTTGAATGAGAAAATAAAACAAAACACAATACATAGCATAACAAACATAAAAAATACGTAGTATCGACAATGCAAGTTATCGTAGTAATTTTTATGATAATTTGATAGAAATAAGACGTACAGGTCACCCGCCTGTCCATTACAGTTGCAGTGTTACTCTTCACTGTACTGCGCTCATCACTCTGAGACGTTACTTCTTATGTCTCATTGACTCATTATAATTACACTTCCTACTGTGCCCTTCACGCCTAAGCACAGTTAAGTTTGCCCTTGGGGGGCAGAATATCTGAGTGAATATCTCAGTGGTATTCACCAAGATGGACTCTTGCTAAAGAGACCTACCAGCTACTAGCTGGTAGAATCTACAAAATTAATACATCCACTTACCCACAAAGTTTGCTACTAGTTTAGCGACGGCTCTCTATCTTTTTTGTTTTTCTAAACAAAAAAAAATCATCTTATAATGTTTGTAAGGACTATCAGAAGTCCACCCTAAGAGGTTGTTAGCATTTTACCAATAACTCTTTATATATATATATATATATATATATATTATTTTAACAGTCCGTTTGCACTCTTGATTTCAGCTCTAATGCCTTCGACTGAGGCTTCTAAGGAAACCTCCAACGAGAGCCGATCCAAGCGCAGCGTGTTCCCCGACTCGCCGATCGATGCTGTCGATGAATTCGTAGCACCCAGGGCCTTCTCGAAGACTGAAGACAGGTATTTATATTAAAAGTGTAACATTATTATTAGAATGCATTTTTTAAACTTACATTAGACTATATTAAGGAAAAATAACTACGTGATAGCACACCTACACCAAAACTGCTTTCTCAACCCGGCAGAGTAGCACTACGGTTTAAATCACTCAAACACTGATGTCGCTGAATATATTGCAAATGCTCGGTTCATAACTGAAAAACGAGAATATGCACTGTTTGCCCGCAAACAATTTAAATCAATTAGCAGCCGCGCTTACGAGTGCCTATAACATCTGCTAACTGTCAATTTGCTTCTTCGAAATTAACCCAAAATAACCTTCACTTCATTTTTCGACATTAAAAGTAGTTGCATTTCAAGGAATTCTTTTGAACAAGACGATTTTACGTATAAAATTCTAAACACAACAACAAAAAACTCCTCAGAAATACCCACTATGTTTGCACTTTCCAGGCGCAAGACGAAGAAGTTTACCGGCAGCAGCTTTGAGTCGGCGCCTGCTAAGATGGCGCTACACACCGTCACTCGCACCGTTAGGAACAGCGACAACGAGGCAAGTGCTCGCAAACGTTCTTCTTACCATATTATCTTCTTTTGTCTATGCTTATACCAAAATATAGGTATATACACCAAACTGCAAAAATAATCATGTCTACGTTTGTAATTATCTCGGGGAGCGCACGCGCGTAAGGCTGCCTTTCCACCAGAGATGTCAGCTATGGATGCATGCGGCATTCCACACTCACACAACACACCTCACTCCCCTTCACATATATTCACATCCACACACATAACACACCACACTCACATAACACACCTCACACCCCCTCACATATATTCACATCCACACACATAACACACCACACTCACATAACACACCTCACTCCCCCTCACATATATTCACATCCACACACATAACACACCACACTCACATAACACACCTCACACCCCCTCACATATATTCACTTCCACACACATACAAAACAACCAAAACTGTATATAGAAAAAAAAAAAAAAAAATTGTATAAGTAATGGCATAATTTCTGTTTTTATAGACACACATTGGGGAAGGATCTGGTCTTCGAAACACAGTGTAAAACTTCATCGAAGACCAGAGGCTTCATAATTAACATTGTTCACGATTATGTCAATAAATGATTTTTATGTTTTATGTTTATGTTTTTTATGTATTCACCAATCAGATCGCTTCATTTTCATAGCACAGCTTGACAATTTGATATAACTTGACAAATCAAGCGATCTCATTGGTAGATACTTCACGCATCCATAGCTCACATCTCTGGTGGAAAGTCAGCCTTACACTGGCGTGTTCTAAACGTTCTATAATATTTATAAGCTGTGGCAGATTTGTCTCAGGGTGACGGGCGCAGTACAATTTGTCTTGTATCGCAATGCATTTGTTATAGGCAGAGGTTGCCGTTAGGTTAACATTAGGAGGGCATCGGGCTTTTTCCGTCACATCCACAATAAAAAAAACATATGGGTCGTTGGGTCTACGTTCTGGTAATTAATTTCGTTTACGAGACTGACCCGTGAGATCCGAACGGAGAGACTTTGATAGCGAAGCCTCATTAATAAGGTTTCGTTTTTCCCATTGAGTACGGAACACTTGTATACTTATATTCCTTTTTATATTAGAAATTAACACCCTCTTATGTATTAATTTCTTACTCAAAATGTTGTTACAAGTCTATATTCTACACAAAATACCAATATTTCATTTTTGTAACTTTCTGTTTCCGAAATACCCATAGACTCGTATATGCCCGGACTGACATACGTTCATACATCAGAGTGACAATAATAGGGTTCCTTTTTCCCTTTGGATACAGAAACTTATAGCAGATTGAGAGATGGCGTCTATTCACAAAGTATGTATAGAATATATTGCATGGAATCGGTAATTAATTGAACCCCTCTATGCCAGCAGGGGTCACAGAGACGACCGTTCATTGCGGCGCACTTTCACGGAAACACGTCGCATCTTAGCACGGAGATACATCCGCACTTTAAAGGTACATTATATTTAGATTTATATCATATTATAATTATAAGTGCACCTCATCGTATTTTCCAAAACATATCTGAGCGCGTGGTCGATGCGACGCGTGATCAAAATGCTGGCTCAGCGAATAAGCATTGCAATTCAACGGGGCAATGCTGCTAGCATGCTGGGCACGCTGCTAACTGGTAGGGGGCTGGAGCATTTGGACTGTCTGCGAGTCCGAAATGACTTATAGGTTGTCTACATGCTTTTATTGTAGTCGCTGTAGTGATGTTTATAGTGCATCTTGTGTTATTGTTGATATGCATAGTATCTCAACAAATCGTTCTTTGTGGCGTTCTATGGGGGAGGCCTTTATTCAACAGTGAACGTCTACCGGCTGATGATGATGATGATAGTACTTATACAAAAAATAATTATGTGTCGTAATGTTGATAATAAATAAAACAATCAACAATTAATAGATTCAAGGGGCCAACTCCCATAAAAAGTAACATTGTTAAGCTTAATATAATCATTCGCAGACACAAACTATCACCCACCCACAATCGCGCTAAACAATATTGGTTTGATCCTACTTAAAGAACGAATGAAATATGTATCACGGATGTGCAAGCGAGATACAAGATGTTTATAATATAGCGTTATCTCGCTCGCACTGTTCCGAACTATGGAACGCTTTTACTATAGTTTTACGACATTCTATTGCATGCTGTCTTTAAATTTCCATGGTTTTCGTCAATAATTATGCTGCATTAATTTTAAAGAATAAAACATTTACACATTAATTAAATCCATTTTATTCGTAAAATAGTCCAAATCGAGTTTTAATTCGCTGCTCGAAAGTAACTTTTTTATGATGGATAAACATAACGGATTTGTCGTTGGAACAGTAATGAATAAATATCGGTTCTTTATTCATGTGGTAATACTTTGTATTAAATGTCACGTCAGAGTTCGCGAAAAGCGTGAACAATTTGTTTTGACGTCATCAAAACGACGAGCAATACCAATACCGTTGGCATGCTTGCTTGATCAACGTGGAGGTAGTTTGTATGCTTGGTTAATTGACGTGCAGGTATAAAATTAAGCAGTAAGTTATAATGACTATAAGAGGTGAGAGTTGGCTCCCAGGCGTTAAAACAATAACACATGTAATAAGGTATCATTAAATTTATGATATTGTTAATAGTTTCTTGATCGTTTGCTCGAAGAGTCGTAGACTTCCTGATCGAAACACATCGAAAATTCTTCCGGTTGGGCTTATTGTACGGTACGTCGGTCGCCGGCTTAATAGGAAAATTAGGGGTAATTGTTACTAGACATATCATCATATTATTGAAGGGTAAACTGGCCGGTTAGATACATCCCTTATTTGAGGATTTAGGTCCAAAGAAAGCACGGTATCGATTGATTTCTTTATTATCTAGGCTTGTATCTAAACGTTTTTTTAATAAGTTAATTAACTTGTGAGTTATGAGCCTCGAAACATTTTCATATAAACTTTCAACTTTATTATACTTTTAAAATTTCGACAAGACTTGATCATGTCGAGATCAATCGGTATTATGCTTAATTTTGGACCTAATATCTCAAATAAGGGAGTGATCACCCTACGACGACAATACAAATATTGAGAAGTGACCGGCTAGTTCAACCTTAAGAGATTTTTCTAAAATATTAATTGAATGTTTTGTTAAAACCGTTGTTCTCATAGTGGATTCTGTGATAGGTAACGGGCTGGTGAAAGTACCCCACGAGGCGGCGCACGACGTGTGGTACCCCGCTGCGTGGACGCTGGCCTCCCCACACCCGCGGCCCACGCTCACCCGCGCCGGGCACGTGCACGTGCACCACACCGGGGTCTACTTGGTCTATGCACAGGTGAATACCACTTTATAGTACCAGATCCGGCTGCCAATTACTGCACTCGAGTTTTTGCTAAAACCTACATTTTTATGTAAATTTATGATTAGGAGAATATATATCAACCAGGTTGCCTATCAAAATGTGGCCGCTAGTATTTTTAATTGAATTATGTTAATTGATTTTTGATGAAAAAAACCTTCACTTGTTTTTTAAATAAAATACCGTCTAAATAACGGCAATATATACAGGGTTATTGGTAAAATGCTATAAAACACAAAAAAAATTAAAACAAAAATTAAATTAAAAACAAAAAAAATATCGCAAAATGTTTGTTAGGACTAGCAGTAGTCAACCAAGGTTGTATAAAGATTCTGAAAAATCACGGTTGCCGTTGTGCACTTAGCCGCACCTCTTCGCAGCCAGGTGTAAACAGGTTGATTTCGACACATAGCGTACATATATAACTTATATATCAAATTTAAGCTATTTTTTTTCATTTATTATTATATTATATAGTTGCGTGATTAAATCCAGCAGCAAATAAGGGTTGCTGGCTGTTGAAAATGGTAAATATTTAAAGAAGAGTGAAGGAGAGTTAGCACGTAACATCATTGATCAGTCGAGGATAGCGATTGCCAGCTGTGCGATGATTTTAAGCCATTGCTCATTTACCATTGGTTTTTAGCAAAAACTCGACGAGTGCACTAATTTGCATCGGGATCTTAGACTATAACTAGCCAGTGCCGTCACACGTTCAAGCTTTCACACGTACAGGGGTGATTTGCTGGTAAACGGTCACCACCGGATGGACGGAACCACCACTGTGTGTCCGGTCCGGACACAGTAGTGTGTAAAGCATACTGCACACAATATATTAGCGTCCGGTCTCAGAAATGTACAACTACAAAGACAGATTTCACTAATGAAATTTAACTACATAAAAGGCATGATCACAGAAAGCGCTGAGTGTGTAATTCATCAACAGAAGATAAGAAGACATTTTGTAGAACATTAAAAGTCTATCTCCGGGAAGTCAGGCAATAAAGTATAGAATGCACCCCATCATCTCTTCTTATAAGTTGGATGAATTCAATAACTTCATGAGTTCGTTTTCTGGCGTACGGCGGTGGTATTTTAGTCATAAATATAAAATAATCAGACTGAATTTTTTTACTCGCGATCCATCTTTACAAATTGTGCGTTTGTATCTTTGGTGGCGACTGGTGATAGATATAATTGCCTTGAGTTGCCATATCTGCCATCAGTTGTTATAATTAGTGTTAGAACTGTAATTCAAATTGACATATATCTTTTAATCTATACTTATTGCTGTGTAAAAATATCATTGACATTTGACACTGTGAATTGACATTTATTATAAGTAATTTAGAAATTTCATTTATCTGAATCTTATTTGTATTTATAATGATGTATGTTAATATTGTAATAATATGTCTAAAATAACTTTTTGTTTAACTAATATTTTAATTTTTAATTTTTTGCATACCATAAAGGTGGAATATGGAGAACTTTGTACAATTAAGAACTTTTTTATCGCCCATGTTCATGCAATAAATATATTTGAATTTGAATCTTCTTAATGAAGGTCGGCGATCATAAGGGCAAATTGAACCCGGGTGCTTTTGTTTTATTTGGTGCAGGTTCTTCAGCCATGATGGTCTTCTCCTATCTACACTGCGTTTACCATTTATTTTGCCCTGAATTATTAACTATAACAATTCGTACTTGCGATTTCTCATGTGTCCGAGATATTCCAACATTCTAATATTTACTGTCTGTAGTACCTCTACATTTTTACGCATCTTTTCAGCACCAAATCGTTACTTATTTTGTCTCTCCTTGGTATCCTTAACATTCTTTAGTACATATGTAAACTTTAAACTCTATTGATTGTGACCGAATGGCGCAGTCTAAAACGTGTGCTTCCGCTGCCCACGCTCAGTCCTAGAATATATACACCAGCTCACGTGGCACAGACACGTGCCACTACCCGAGTAGAGGGTTATTTTGTTGAGGTAAGTACTTCAATAAAATGTTGACAGTATATAAATAAAAGTTATAGTATTTATTGCTAAATAGAATCCATACTTACATACTCAGGTGTAAAAAAACTCTAATCAGTCCATCCATCACGACCTGCTGCTATTTTTCTCGGAAGTTTCCTAGTCGTAGTCTTCTACTTTTTTTTTTTTTATGCATGATATGTTAGCCTTTGACCACTATCTCACCTGATGGTAAGTGATGATGTGGTCGGAGATGTTGGTCAGGCTAACCTAGAATTACTGGCTCTCAAGGACAGCTGCCGGAACACACCGTTAGGTGCTTGGCGACAGATTTTCTACTTGAGGGTGGTAGCTAGCCAGGCGGGCATTCGCAAAATGCCCTACCACCATGCTATAACGACTGCTATCCTAAGACAACAACCGGGATCGACGGCTTAACGTGCCCTCCGAAGCACGGAAGCGCTCAGTAGTAATGTCACCAGCGGTCACCCATCCAACTCACCGCGGCAAACGTTGCTTAGCTTTGCTGATCGGTTCAGAATGGTTAAGCAAACTTCGCTACGAGCGCTTCAAAAACTACTGGTGATATATCCTCTCCTTCCAATGGTTGAGTTACTTCCATTATAAACTCACCAATTAACATTCACCAATACACAGCACAAAGGATTTTTTTGTAAATAAATATTCTTTAAAAGGTATGTATCTACTTCTATTGGAACAGTTTAAAAACATGAGCTCTATTGTATCGGCCCTGTTTTCAATATGAATGTTTGCTCAAAGCTCAAAGTAGCCTTGTATGGATAAAGATCCTTAGTTACATACTGAAATAGAGTCCTAAGAAAACAACTCTACAAAACAAATCTTAGAGCAGGATCCTTTATATTCTGTGGAGGAGGCTAAATCCTATATCGTTTACTTGCAGATATACTACCTGGACAGCCACGACATCATCTCGTGGGTGCTGCACAGAACGAACGCCGACATCGAGGGGCGAGAGACTCTGCTGCAGTGCGCGCAATCCTCACACTCAGTCGATAGGTACGCTAACTTATATATATAATATAATATTATATATACGCAAAAATATATAATGTTCATTGAATTCCAAATCTTTTAAGAAAATATTTCAACAAATTTCAATTTTTTTTTTTTTTTTATGTTATAGTTATGGAACAAGCTCGAGGCCCACCTGATGATAAGCGGTTACCTCTGCCTATAACAGATGCATCTCGTCACAAGTGACGAATTGCACTGCGCCCGTCACCTTGAGACATAGTTATTAAGTCTCATGTGCTTGTAATTATAAATACAGATTATTTAGACACTTCTCAAAGTAAAGAGAACTTACTACGGAAAGTAGAATTATTTTTTTGTACGCTCCTGAGTATCCTATCCATTTCAACAAGTAGTTTCTTATCTTTTCTCACAGGATAGACAAGCCGAACTCCTGCTTCTCTGCAGCTGCGTTATTCCTCAAAGCCGGAGACAGGCTAGCGGTGCGCAACACAGGTGGCGACAGGCATTCTCTCATGCAGCCAGAGAAGAGCTTCATCGGCCTCGTAAAGCTCGCTGATGCTGAAGATCCTACTCAGGAATTGTAATAGTATACGTCAATAGTATACAATACGGAAGGGAAGGGCACAAGTGATAAAGGATCTAAGTAGACCGTAAAGTAAAGTAAAAGTGATTGAACATAGTACAATGAACAAAAATACACAGCTAAGAGGACACTCATTAAAACTAACCAAGTCTCAATGTACAAGCAACCCTAGAAAGCACTTTTTGCCATATCGCATTGTGAAACAGTGGAACTACCAGAATCAGTGATCGATCAGTGCTCAGTCTGTGAATAGTTTTAAAAATAGATTGGACGAACACATAAAAACATCACTAAAAAACATTAAACGCAAGGGCAAAGATATGCATGCATCAGCTTAATGAGCTGCTAGTGCATTAAAAATAAATAATAATAATAAAAATAGTGACGTGGAGATAAAGTGGGCCTAGTCTAGTGAGCGTGCCAAGCACGTAAGGTACTCCATGAACAAACGCAGGAATCAATGCAATACTTATACAGTTTCGTACTCTATCCTCTAGAGTCTTGATAGGTAATAGCACCCTTTTTTTTTTTTTTTTTTTATGCCTGATAGGTTAGCCTTTGACCACTATCTCACCTGATGGTAAGTGATGATGCGGTCGAAGATGTTGTACAGGCTAACCTAGAATTACTGGCTCTCAAGGACAGCTGCCGGAACACACCGTTAGGTGCTTGGCGACAGATTTTCAACTTGAGGGTGGTAGCTAGCCAGGCGGGCATTCGCAAAGTGCCCTACCACCATGCAAAACCCTCATCCTAAAGCAACGAAATATAAATAGTACCTTGTTATTCCAAATGTTGATATAATAATTGATAAAAATAACATTAGCAGCACGACAATGTTTCGTTTTATGTGCTCCGTCGTTACGTTATCACATTTTGACATTGAACTATGCAAACGATCGGTGAGATATTATGTCTGTTTCACACGGTTAAATTGATCTGTAGCCGTAGCTGGACTCTGTGTGATAATGTTTATTTTTTATTCACAGCCGCGCAGCAGGTCCATGGTTCGAATCCCGCCGCGGGCTTGAGCTTCACCGCATGGTGGAAGGGCTTTTTGAGAAAGCCCGCCTGGCTAGCGACCACCCTCAAGTTGAAAATCTGTCGCCAAGCACCTAACTGTGTGTTCCGGCAGCAGTCCTTGAGAGCCAGTGAAATTACAGGCACATGAGACCTAACAACTATGTCTCAAAGTGACGGGCGCAGTGCAATTCGTCACTTGAACGACGAACTGCATCTGATATAGGCAGAGGTAACCGCTTAACATCAGGTGGACCTCGAGCTTGTTCCGTCACAATATCATAAAAAAAATTTAATCATGTAGGTAAATAAACTATTGAAGCTCGATCTAAACAATCATAAAATTTTATCTAATATTTACCTAGCTTGTGAATATATGTTTTTAAACTAGCTGTATCAGGAATAAACTGATAGTTGATATAGGCAGATCGTTGTTCAAAGGTTTCCCAAATTGTTCGTGCCACGGGCTACTAGAAAAAAAAATTATGACTCGATTCGATTTCACTACATAACTAAAGAACTTGTGCCCTAAATTGAATAGCAATATTTGTGTATAGCGACTAGCTTTCGTACATGTTTATATTTATATTATAAGCTTTACGTAGATTTTATAATTTGAATAAATTATGTAACTAAAAAAAATGTTGACGGATTCAAAGAAAAGTGATATATAATGATAGTGTTATAGTCAAGAAGTGCCATTACTACGGGATAAAGAAGTATACAGTACTTATAGTTTTAAGTTTTTTTTTATTATTGTTACGAATGTTATATCAAAATAATACTAATTAAATACACAGTGGCAACTAGCACATCTTTTCTGTAATCTTTGTTTAAACTGTTGAATTATAAGTAAATAATAACTAATAATTTTACCATACTACTCGGATTCTGTGCTATGGCAAAACGCCATTTTTTATTTGTTTGTGCGTCTTTAGGTTAGGAATTAATTAAACAGTTATCTCTAATAAACGAGACCGATATTTTGTTTTAGCTGTGATTAATCAATGTTTCTCAATCAGGCGTATATTGAGAAGAATATTTTGTATCATGTATTTTTTTAGCATTGAGTAATTAGGTAATAATTCATTATACTTAAAATATCTATCATGCCATTGATATTATAAGTGCTTAATTACATAATGCTTAGTTATTTATTTTAAAGAATATTATTTTCACTACAAACGGATACGTGGAGCGCGTCTGTTGTAGGTACTGTCTAATGCTACAGTTACGCTGTCGAGTTTAGTTGTAGAGCTCGCTGGTGTGGCCGTAGCTTTAGGTAATTGTTCTCTATCGACGAAATCAAGTATTATCAATATTGTGGTTTTCGTTTTGTATTTTGAATAAAATAATCAATATTAATTATTGTTCTTTTATTTTAAACCACTATGAAGGTAGGCAAGAAATAATCTATACTTATAATAAAACTGTAACAGGTCCAATTCTGTACATGGCAGATATTTTGAAAAAAATAAAGTACAGTACTCTGTAGCTGATACTGATGCCGAAACTGTATTTTTTTTTATTTTTGTCTGTCTGTCTGTCTGTCTGTCTGTCTGTCTGTCTGTATCCCGGCCGCGTATCACTCCAAAACTACTGAATGGATTTCAATGAAACTTGGCATGATTTGAGTTCATACTACAAGGTAGGACAATTTAGCTTTTTATCCCGAAATTCAGCATGGTTCCCTTGGGAGAGGGGATGAAAGTCAAAATATACACTTAGTTGTAATTTATTAACGCGTAGTCCGATTTCATTCGTTCTTTTTAGGGTTCCGTACCCAAAGGGTAAAAACGGTCTGTCCAGCTGTCCGTCCGTCCGTCTGTCCGTCCATCCGTCCGTCCGTCCATCCGTCTGTCACCAGGCTGTATCTCAAGAACGGTGATAGCTAGACAGTTGAAATTTTAACAGATGATGTATTTATGTTGCCGCTATAACAACAAATACAAAAAGTCGGCCAAGTGCGAGTTGGACTCGCGCACGTTAAGACAAAAAAAGGTTATAATATGAAGTCTAATGTTGTATAGCTAATGGTACGGAACCCTACGTGCGCGAGTCCGACTCGCACTTGGCCGATTTTTTATATGAATAGTGGTACTTTAATATTTATCCCGTAAATATTTCAAAGTCACATCACAACCTAAATATTACGTTCCAAATTACTTGACACCCAGAATGTACAGGAACCTTTGAACGTACGGCATCTTAAGCTGGCGTTTGCACTTTATCGTATTAAATATTTTATCTTTATCTAATTTATATTAGATAGGTCTGTAGTCGGACCACTCCAAAAGATTCTGATTTTTCAAACGATAAAACACAGTTTTTTTTATTTCGATAAGCACAATTTCCCTACGTATATTTTTCATAACATGCAATGCTCTAATCAGTCTAATCTATACCTATAACAGGTTGGAGAAGGCGGGTAGGGAAGCGCGAAGGGTAAGACGCTTACATTTATCTATTTATACTTATAATAAAACTGTAACAGATCCAATTCTGTACATTGCAGATATTTTGAAAATATTTTTTCAGAGCAATCTGTAGCTGATACTGATGCAAAAACTGTTTTTTTTCTGTCTGTCTGTCTGTATCCCGGCCGCGCATCACTCCAAAACTACTGAATGGATTTAAATAAAACTTAGCACGATATGAGTTCATACTACGAAAAAGGATATAGGATACTTTTATCCCGAAATTCAGTACAGTTCCCTTAGGAAAGGCGATGAAAGTCAAAATGTACAGTTAGTTTAATTTATTATCGCGTAGTCCGAATTCAATCATTATTTTTTTGTTACAATAGTGGTAATTCAATTATTTTCCCGTAAATATTTCAAAGTCCTCAAATTTGTAGTTAAGAAATTACAGATCTCACAAACTAAATAATTCGTTTTAAATAATTTGAACCGCGGAATGTTGAGAAACCCTTGAACGTACGGCTCATCTTATGCCCACAGGCAGCCCGGAACCCCACGGGAAGCCCGACACCCCATGGACAGACCGGCATCCCACAGGCAGCCTGGCACCCCAGGGGCAGCACGGCACCCTTATTTAGTTTTGCAAGCTTGCTACGATAAAACTCTGAAATGTGGTACATTCACCACAATCAGTTTTTTTAACTCCATATCTTTCTTTTGACGGATACATTTCGGAGACTGCGCAATGGTAGTGCACAATGTTGTCTTAGGTTTTCGCGATTGTTACACTTAGTAATTAAACAACTTTAAACGGTTTAAATCACGTATATATATCATTATTTTTGTCCCGACGACGTTTCAAACACTTTGTAGTGATCTTGGTCACGGGGTGACTGTCGGGACATAAATAATGCGTCATAACGTTTTACGTGATTTAATCCGTTTAAAGTTGGAAGTGCACAACCTTAGTAGATTGTTATACAAGGGTCGAAAGGAATTGATAACTTTCACCCGCGTTCAGCTCTCTACATTTTATTTCGAATTTAAAGAAAGTAAATAAAGTAGCTTTTCTAAAAAATATTCATTGAAAAAATAACATACTTATACAAATTTATTGAGAGGTTAGAACTATTTGTGAAATATTACGTAAAATTTTGTTTGGAATATTTACTGGTGGCTATAGCCCGAATAGGAATCTCTCTGCTTTTCGCTTCTAATATAAGGAATAACGATATAAAAATAATACGTTTTTTTTATATTCTTTATTTTGATTTTAATAACATGAGCAGTAGGTGTACCTATTTAAAATTAATGCGGCAATAGTCCAAGTAGGAATCGATGACTTACATCCGTTTTATACACTACTTTTCATTTAAAATATGAGGAGGGTAAAAAAATAGTAGTTTTTCTAAATATTTACTAAAAATAATAAACATGAGTAGAAGATACAAAGATACACTAGGAGTTAGAACAATGAAATTTAGGGAAATTTTTAGTTAGTTTTTTTTTAACCTACAGTTTTATTTTACAACGAAAAATCTTAGACATATAACTTTGTCTACACCAATGGTTACCATGGTTACAAGTCATTCCGGCCCAAGAGAAGGAAGCATTTACTATGAGTTTTTCCCGGTCTCCCACCCGCTACACAGATCAAACAAACACTACTTTCAAGAGAATGAGAAATAAAAAAAATATTTTCGATCTGTACTGTATCAACCGGATCGTCCACTGCTGAACACAGCCTCCCCTATTTAGGGGGTGTTTGCCATTATCCCCACGCTTGGCGGGCGGCTTGGGGATCGCAGTGCAAGATAGCATAGTTCTTAAGAAGGCGCTGCTGCCCACCTTCTAATAATATTTTTCCCTTAGTCGACTTTTACAACACCCACACGGGATGAAATGGGGAGATCCAATTCTTACCTGGCACCTCATTTTCGATCTACCGTCAAATAAACCGCCATTTTAAAATCGAAATTCTAAAGAAACGCACAAGGTACTTTTCTTCAACATTTATTGTGCGAACCGGGAAAGAACTCTCTGAGTTACTTAACTACTGTCTTCTGGAAAATACAACCCGGGAGTTTTGAAATTCAAAGTAAAAAGCTCCATTCTAAGCTATGGTTTACTATAAGAGTGCTTCACCGTAGACCACAGTGTTGCTTAATATGAGATAAACAGTACACAAATGTGAGTAATTAGTCTGCAGGTACGACAATCGCGAACGAAGTCGCGGGTACAGCTAGTATAGGAATAATATAATGTATATAGTTACTAGGTTTGATCCTGAGTTGTATAATTATCATAAAATAAATATATGTGTAGCAGTCCAGATGGTGCTGGAAAATTCGCTGGTCCCCAATTTTATAGGATCACAAGATTTGGGCTGAACGTTGGTGTTTAGACATCTCTGCCTACTCCTTCGTGGACGTACAGTAGTGGCGTGATGGATGACATATGTCTGGAATAAATATTTTTTTGGTATACATTTTTAATATATTTAAAAATGTCTGATGATAATCTGAACATGGCAGAAAAACGGAGTATTTATGGAATTGTTAGGGTCATATATTATTTATTAAGTAACAATTCCGTTGCTTAAAAAAAGGAATTGATAGGGCCGTGTACTGGCCTAGATTTTAAGCAAATAAAAAGATAATTGAATCGGCTTACTTAAGGGGAGATCGATTTAGTTTTTTTCTTCCTATTATTCCCACGCATCGTCTTTTTTTAAAGGAGCGAGGTTCGACTCGTTCAGGGTCAGTTTTTTTTACTTATTTTGGGGCTAAATCTTGTTGCCATGGATAGTGTAAACTAAATGCTTTCAAAAGGACAATTCGAAGAGTCGAAGCATAACTGCATGCCTTGAAGATATACTAGATCATCAGCCCAAGATCAGGTTCCAATGACGAAATCATCCATTCTAAATCGCTTTACAAAAATATTATACGGACATTTTAATTAGTTTTGTAAATGGATATAGCCGGCTGGTATAAACATAAAAAATATTAACTAAAACACACTACCTATTAGTAGTACCCACTTTGTGGTCAGCCTTCCCTTCTCGAGACGACAATGATGATAATCGGCTGAAGCAATCAATTGAATATGAAAAAAAAGAATTGACAGCATGGCATGGTTTGTACTTTGTAGGACCTAAGTGTAAAAAATATCATAGGTCCGAGGAGTACCGTGGGTGTCGGAGACATTTAAATCGCAGCTCATCTAATTTAGCGACTGTCTGCTGAGCGGTATGCGGTTTAGCGTTGTACTGAAGCAGCAGTGGTCTAGACTAAAGCAATTGACCTGCCTTGGTTGTTTAACAGCTAGTTTTTCAATCATGGTTTGCAATTGTTAACAATACAGAACTGCCGTAATCGTCTGGCCAGTTCTTAGGAAGCTATAGTGGATGACACCAGCACTCTTCCAACAGACACTTTTACCTACTGGTAAAAGTGTCTGTTGGAAGAGTGCTGGTATCCTCCACTAGGAAAAGGTACTCCTTTTTTGAGTCAACTCTCGCTTGGTTTGGTTTTGCTCGGTTTTCTTGGGTTCAACCATCGTGATGAGCGTTTCTGATTATCACACAGGATCCATTTTTCATCCCACGTATACTATATATTCAAAATCCTCTGGTTATTGTGACCGTTGAGTACGCAGCACTCGACTCGTATTTGTTGGTTTGCTGCACTCAATTCATGCGGCACCCATTTTTTCGAGCGTTTTTAACTTGTCCAATTTGTTTCAAGTGAATAAAAATTGTTTTATCACTCACACGCAAGTCTACCGCTAACTTTTACGTGGCTTACGATGCATCCGCTTCCACGATCACTCTCAATTATTTATTGTCAACGTATCCGGCTGTCCTTGGTATATGTTCTGTTATCTGTAGGTTCAAATTTCCAGACCAAAAACGTACCGAGTTTTCTTTTACGGTAGCTTCCACATCATACAAGCTGTTTTTGCGGTGCTGGTCATATTTTTTTATATATGTATAGTTTTGGTGTGCACGTCCTTGAGCCTTGTACCTAATTAAGATAATTTAGATTTAATTACCTATTCATAAAACTTTAATATGTATTTAAATTATTAGGGAAAACCGTTTTTTTTTTGCTAATTCATATTTTCACATACAGATATAATATTAAAATTAAACGAAAATCTACCAAACCCAGTTACAATATTTGGCTCAAGGACATGAATGCGACTGCTTGAATGAGCTTGAACTCTTTGGTATTTAATTTTAAAAAATATGGTTTTTGTTTTTATTTACAGCGGATACTCTAGTTTTTATTTACAGCATTTTACCAATATTTCACCTAATAGTTTGTGATGATGTGGTCGAAGATTTTTTCAGGTTAATCTAGAATTACTGGATGTCAAGGACAGCTGCCGAAACACATAACTAAGTGCTTGGTGACATGTTTTCTACTTGAGGGTGATAGTTAGCTAGCTAGCCAAGAGAAAGCTAGCCATTCGCAAAATGCCCCGCACTACTGTGTTACGTTTTTATGGAAAGCGCTATAAACACACTTGTCTTAATATCCGCATATACCAGTCAGCCAAAGCGTAAACCTATTTATAAACTTATTAAAAACTTATCTGAGCGCTTGGTCGATGCGATGCGTGCTCAAATGCTGGCACATATTTGGCTCAACGAAAAAGCATTGCAATTCAACTGGGCGATGCTGCCAGCGTGCTGGGCATGCTGCCAACTGGTACTGGGCTGGAGCATTTAGACTGCCTATGAGTCTGCTATGGCTTATGGGTTGTCTAAATGCTTTTATTGTTGTAGCTGTAGTGTTGTATATAGTTCGTAGTATTTTGTTTAATAAAGGCATACCGCCGGTAAAAAAAAATATAAACTCAACTTGTTATTTAAAAAAAAAAACTCGCATGTAAATATAGCGTATTATTAGACCTATGGTTTCCGTTTTGAATCCTTTTTTTTTGGACTAATAATTACAAAGTTTAGTATATAGCTCTTAGTACACGGCACTCGTGTTTAGGAGTTTGAGCGCGTTATTCGAGCGTATTTCGTAGTTCCAGATTTGTTACAAAAATATATTACACATGTATAAATAACTTCCCATAGAAAGTTAATTATATTCCCCATGTTTATGGTGCAATAGAAATATTAAAAACATCCTTATTTTTCTAGACAGAGGTGCTTAAAGTTGGGTCTTTCTTTCACCTAAAATTTCAAGATTATGAGATTTTGAGCTAGTGTAATTTCAAAACTGTGTAATTTAATGAAAATCTGATGCACCACAAACCTCGATATTACGATAGTGATTACGTAGGTAAAAATCATTGAGTTTAATTCGCTTTTATCAAAATGAGATTGGAACTGCGTTTGTATGGGGGCGTTCGTCTAAAATATACCCCACATAAACACGGTACACCGGATACGTTTTGGTGCCATGTAATAAGGGGCGAGAATACTGATGGGTCCAAAAACGCAAGAATATAAATGCAGTGTTATCGAGAAATTTCAGAATCAATATTATGTCTGCTTCTTTTTTCTGTCTAATCTAAAATTCCATGAAAGCAGAAAGCATTAACTCTCACTTTTTGCGAACAAAGAAGCGACTTTTTATGTTATTTGGTAAGGGTAATATAAATTTTAGTTTGCTGCAGACCTTCCCCCGCGCCATTAAACTTTGAGGGCGACATTTTACAGACCTAGATAACAAATATTATTTCAACCTTCATAGGACTTTGGTGCTAGGTGAGGAGTAGGCGAACAAAACGTCACATTTCCGCTTTTCAAGATTTTACAGAAACTAAAAAAAAACGCGTGGCCTTTTAGCCTTAAGACATTAAGCTGTATATTTTTAGCATCAAATTAGACAAAAATCAATATAATTTACGCATCTTTTATCTTTTCCGTATTAATTATAGGTTTCGTGTTATTTGCAATGTAAAATTGCAGAAGTGACGTTTTGTTGGGTAATAAATAAAAATGCCTCTTTGTTAGGCCACTTTATGGAAAAGTAACTTTCTGGTAGGGATAGCCATGGAAATGTGACATTTATTGAGACAGTAAAAATTTGCTCCGTAAATTAATCTTAAAATTATTACGAATTAAATGTGTTCAAGAGAGATACAGTCACAGGATTCGTTCCTTTCCTCTTCACCGTCACCCACTTCGCCGTTTATTACCAGCTTGTACCAGCCTAACTACCCTATTTGACCAATTCTCTCCATATATTTTCGCCAGCATGATTTTACGTAATTTTTTTTGGCACTACACGTCCAAATTGCAGAGTCCTCAAAATAACATTCTCAAAAGAATTGCGTCTTTTTAGCAAATTTAATATAATTTTGGATTTTTTCAATCCTCTTTAAGTTTTCTTTAAGTCCTTTAACATCACGTAATCGTTGCCTAAGACATGTACTTGCGCGAATTTTGAGTAATACTCATTATACTCTCTCTGCTTTTGTGGTTATTGCTGGATGCACATTCAGCTCCTTTTCAACACGCCCACATACTCGATCTGCAGGAAGGAACGAGTGTCCGCGAACAGCATACGTTATACATTGACGTGTTGTGGGCTAGATTTTGAAAGTCATTACAGGAGAATATGAATAATGTGAGTTCTTATTTTGGCCTCCACAGCCATCACAAAAGAGTCTTAAATCTTTGATTCTAGGGTTAATGAGCAGAGTTTTAGTAAAATAGGAATACACTGCTGATCTGATTTCAACGGAGCCCTTTCCAGCTTGGTCTTCAGTCCAGGTATAGAAGTTGGAGATTGAGATTTATTTTATTTATTTTGGCGTACTTGTAATTTTTTATTTTTTTTATTTTATTCCTAATTGCAACCATTCTTCTCTCAGCAACTTTTTTTTCTTGTCCCACTTTTTATTTCTTCCTCAGAAACACTAGACATTTTTCCATGAACACTAACCACTACAATGTCAAAAATACCTACAAATCTCAGGTCGCAATGCAAACATGAAAATTAATTGAAGGTAGATTTAAAACCATTGACACTAACATCATATTTCGGTATTGCAAATAAATAAAATGTAAGAGATAGCGTTTAGAAAGCACATAATGTGTTATTGCTTATTTTGTATTTGAAAATAAGTTTTTTGATAGATATTCGATTGAAGGCTTAGAACAGTAAGACATATTTTTTTTAAAGTATCGTTTTGAAGGAATAGTAGATCTTTAAAGTCAGTTTTGTTCAATAATAATGGCGGTTTGTCGAGTTTTCATTGGATCAAATAATAGGTGTCAAGGTTGCCAACACAAATCATTAAAAAAAATCGCAACGCAAAAAAATGTAAAAGTGACGTTTTGTTCGCCTACTCCTCAGGTGATCTCTGAGGAAATTACCAGAGAGTTGTTATATCCGAACACCACTGCTCTAAAAGCTTACTAGAATTTACCTATGTACATACCTACGCACATCTATAAGCAGTTTGTAATGACAAGGAAAGAACGTTCAAATATTATGCGTCATATCTATTGTTAGAAAGAGATAAATAAGCAATTCGTGTTACCACCGAACCGCCACGAGACGTTCCGATCACCATTATGCTGCATCTCTTTCACTCTCTCACACCAAAAGATACACATATCTCGCTCATCCATTTCATTAAAATTCATTCCAAGGATAAAACAAAATAACGATATTTTCTATTTCAACAATAAAAGCAATAATTACGCGTGAAATGAAACAGTTTTCTTATCTCTCACAGTGCCTGTATAATTGGTGCAGAGTCTAAAGACACAAGGAAAGCATATTGTCCACAGATTATTCCGAAAAAACACGATTAGCGGCGATGTATTCACCGGACGCTCGGAAGTGCTAGACTGGTAGTGACTCAGGCGATTACCCTGAATTCGTCTAATAAATATGGAGGGCAAACAACTGATCTATACAGGTAAAAAAATCTTAGAAAATTACGATTATTTTCATTGCCAAAACCATGCATGTTAGCCATGGACCACAATGTCAGCTGATGCCATGGGATGGTGTGGTCGAAGGTGGTAAACAGGTATATCCTAGAATAGGAATTTGCTCAAGGACAACAGCCGGAACACGCCGTTACAATGTTATATAGCAAATTTTCGGAATTGTCTTCATCAAACCAATTCATGTCTATAAAAAAATTTCTTTGACTTAGAATTAGAGACCATGCAGCAGCGGACGGACAAGCTCTTAAAATAATACTGTTCTTTTATCGTTACGATATATGTATTGTTACTATCTCAAGACGCTATTCAGCAGCGCCAACCTTCACTGCCACTCTGCCTGTGGCATTAGTGAATAGTGCAGTGCAGCATATTCTACTACCCAGTCCAAGGCGTCTCGGAAGTTGTCACAGTTCAACGTCGTACCAATCTAGATTGAATAATTTTACAAAACGCGTTTTGTTTTTAAATACCGAATGAAATTGCATTTCTTTATTACCACTATCTCACCTGATAGTAAGTGATCAAAGATGGTAAACATTGGGATACTGACACACAATTGTAGGTTTTAAATGCATGTTTAACATCTTCGATCACGATGGTAAGGTATTCATGCACTCAACTGCCGTAACACACCGTTAGATGCTCGTCGACAGATTTTCCACTTGAGTGTTAGGTAGGAGGAAATTCGCAAAATGCCCTACCACCGTGCATTGATTGAATGAATACTAACGATGACAAAACACAGAAAACTTGAGTTTCGAAATTGAATTACATATGTACATATTATGTGTACATGCTGAATTTATTATTCTAAAATCCCTAACATGAGGCGACGAAAGGAGTAAGCGGTATTTCAAGTTAAATTTTATTGCTAGCCCAAGTACAAATGTCTGGAAACACCTAAGGATCTGCGCGGCACTGCTTGTGTCGCGTCGGCCACCCAAAACATACAAGAACCCGAGCTGTAAATTAAGGCACCACCATACCATGTGCATTAATCTACGGCGATTCAATTAAATTAAGCATTTTGCTAAACAAAGCACTTGAATCAAACGGGTTGAAAATATAGTTTGTACTTTCAAGATAAAAAGCACCTCTCGCCGGCTGGGCGGGGGCCGCCACGTATCGATCTGGCGGTTATATAACCCGCCCCGCGCCCCGTGCACACCCCGCACCTACCACCAGATACCATACCTTTCGCAGCCAGCCCTATCATTCATAAGTGACCCGCACAGCTGGGAGCTACTGAAATTCTTATAAATCTTCCCAATAACTGAGAATCTCGAGTTTCCTAGCCTGCCAAAGATCTGCTGCGCATCGCGGCACGCAAGCACCAGAAATTTTACTTATCAGTTGTTTTCCTCCCTCTTTTGTGTGCAAACGTGCTAGCACTTACGACTCTGTGTTTTGTGATTTTCCTGGATAAATGCATTAAGGTGAGCATTATGCCTAATCGTATTGTTGTTGCTTTAAGCACAAATGTACATTTTCAGGAATATAGTATTTTTGTCAAATTTCACGAAAATAATGTAACAAAGAAGCAGGAAATTTAGGTTGATTATATGCCGTTATTGAATCGGAAACCTTTTTAGCTACGGGATATTCTTCGTTACATGAATCGTTCTAATAAATAAGCAAATATTTATAAATATGTTTCCTAAATATTATACATTTATCCCAGTTACAGAACCTACTAACAATTAAGCTTAAAAATACTTTAAACGCAATTTTGTTTTTAAGTAATTGTTTTAGGTTTGAAATATGCATTAAGATGCATATTTCTATAATATTTATTAAATCATCATCACACTATTTACTAAAACAAAACAGCAACCTGTAGGCCAATGCCGTCAAAATCTGTATGTAATGTAGATCTTAAAAACATTGTTTACAATATAACATAATTTATATTAAAGATTCCTAAGCAGCCCATATAGATTTGTTTTATACGGGCAATGGTAGCTCACGATGTATTTTAATTATTTCCATATACACTCGAGAGCAATGAATCCGGGTCACTTAAAGAATGTTAAAAATCTCGGAAACTAAAAATGATAGGTTAATGCAATAAATTGTATTTAATAGGCAATGTAATACTCCTTAAATGAAAGTAAAAAAAATATGAGTCACCATACATTTTATTAACACAAAATTACATAAAGAAAAAAACTGCTGATCTCTCCTTAAAACAAAAATAGGAAACATGAAATTTTTGACCTTTATTAACTACGATTTTCTTGAATTTTAATACTTCGTATTGCCTCCTCGTGCTTCCATTACTGCGTTTACGCGGTTTGGCATGCTGTACACCAAGTTCCTTATACGATTTTGGGGAATATTCTCCCATTCCTCTGTGAGAGCAATTTTGAGCTCACGAAGCGTGATTGGGGGAGGGTTTCGTTGTTTTACGCATCTGCCTAGCTCGTCCCAAGCATGCTCGATCGGTTTGATATCCGGGCTGCGCGCTGGCCACTCCATACGAGTAATGTTCATCTCTTGAAGGTCATTCACAATCCTACCTGTATGAGGTCGGGCATTGTCATGCATAAATATAGCATCCTCACCTAAATTGACCATAAATGGACCAACGTGATCATTGAGGATTTCTTCCACATATCTTACGCTAGTTAAAGAGCCGTTTTCTATGATCACCAGCTCTGTGCGACTTTCAGAAGAAATTCCGGCCCACACAAGTACAGACCCACCACCGTAGGCTACTTTTTCTTCGATGCATGCTTGCTTGAATCTTTCCCCTGGTCTTCGATACACCCTGTGTCTTCCATCGTGCTTGTAGAGCATAAATTTTGATTCGTCGGAGAACATAACTTTTGGCCAATCTTCAATACTCCAATTTACGTGGCTCTGGGCATATCTTAGTCTCGAAATACGATGCCCACGCTCCAGTTTAGGGCCGTTTGCAGGTCTAAGGGGTTTTAAGTTAGATTCAGCAAGCCGACGTCTTACTGTCCATGCACTTGGGTTACTTCCTCCGAGGCGTCGAAACTGATTGGTGAGTTCAGTTCCTGTGAGAAAGCGATTTCGAAGCATGGTGTTCACCAAGTATCGGTCTTCTCGTGCTGTGGTACACCTGGTTCTGCCCGTTCCTGGTCTGCGTAGGTTAGAACCAGTTTCTTCGTAACGTCGGAGAACTCTTTGTACTGTTGACAGCGACACACCGACAGTCCTGGCTGTATCGCGCTGACTCCGGCCGGTTTCCAGCATTGTAAGTATTCTGGTGCATTCTTCAGGCGTAAGCGACATAATTTCAGCTTGAATAATGAATATAGAGCACTATCAACATGGTTTATGTACCCACATAAATGACAGATTACAAACAAAAGCAAAACCAAATGCTGTAATTTCGTAGTTCCATCTTCGAAAGTGGCCCTTTTTCAAATTTGATTTTTTTATGATATAACTTTACAATAACTAAGAAGTTTTAATACCTTCATTTAAGGAGTATTACATTGTCTATTAAATACAATTTATTGCATTAACCTAGCATTTTTAGTTTCCGAGATTTTTAGGATTCTTTAAGTGACCCGGATTCATTGCTCTCGAGTGTATTTAAGATTAAACAGATAAAGCTACAATATCTATCCGCGACTTCATCCGTGTGGAGTTGGCGAGGAGAAATCTCTACCGTATATATACGAGTATATGACACAGTTGCTGACTCTAGACTGAATATTTCACTGGCAGAATAACTCAATGATTATCCGTAAGGGAACAGAACCCTGGACCCCGAGTATGCAAAAGGTCGCAACGAGGCAGTCATATGCATTGATAAAAAGATTTAGTAAAATTACCTAAATAAAGGAAAGTAAGTACATTTTTGTACCAAGTAAAAGTAAATATCGTATATAAATAAACTAGCTTTCCGGGCGCGGCTCCGCCCGCGCGTATGTCGGTTATCGCGCAAAAACATTAACCTCTTTTTGCGCAGTTGGATAAAAACTATCCTATGATTTTTCCCGGGTCTCAAACTATTTCCATACCAAATTTCATTCAAATCGGTCCAGTAGTTTTGGCGTGAAAGCGTAACAGACAGACAGATAGACAGACTGAGTTACTTTCACATTTATAATATTAGTACTGATGTATTATTGAAATTACTAGAAAAACCTAGCTGTTATTTATAACTCAGAATTTCAAGTAGGTTACTTACTTAACAAAATTTTGGTAAGTATATTCCGCAAATTAAAATACAATGCATTCAAAATAATTTGTAAAATTTTCAAATATTTACTTTAAATAGTGTTTTCATCCCACCATCTCGGAAAGAGTATTTTTAATCTTCAATATCTGAGTGGAAAAGCCGCTTTTATTCTCTAGAGGATAAAGTAAATTGAATTTAGAACATCGTGTGCACTAAGTTTATGAATTAAAAAAAACATTAAACCTATTTACTGCTACCTCTATGGTGCCGAATATATCATACAACTTTTTTTTAATTTGTTAAAAACTCAGACTCGGAACCTTCTTGGTGTTCTTTTTTCAATTTGCTTTGTACGCGGTTCTTTATTTCTTCGCTGAGGTGGATTGAAAAGTTACGTGTTGCACACGAGTGCAAAGATTTTTCACCTCGTGCTCTTTTGATTCCCTCGCTGACGCTCAGGATTCTAATTTTGAATCACTCGCTGCGCTCGTGATTCAATTTTAGAATCCTTCGCTTGCTCGGTCATCAAAATTTAACACGCGGTTAAAAAGCAACTTTGCACTCTTGTATAACAAATAACTATTGTATTGTGTTTTACAATACTAGATATGATTACCGTCGAGATTCAACGTAAATTTTAGTAGCTCTGAAAGTGTAGCACCTACTTACAAAGAGGAAAAAGGAGCCCTAATTATAAGAGTCCGCTGTCGTCCTTATATCTCTGTTCTCCAGCTCCCGGCAAGACGCTTAGAAGTAAGCTCAACGAGCATCTTCGGAGAAACAATCAATCCTATGCGTTCTCACGCCTGCCGTTCTGCGGCGGGATAGAACAAATATATTTTTCATTTCATACTCATAGTAGTATTTTTTTGATCCAAGTAGCGGGTGGAAGACGCTGCTCCGCAACTTAGGGCGGGTAAAACTCATATTAATTGCTTCCTTCTCTAAGGCGTGAATGTGTTAGAGGTTCGTTTGCTATCAGTTACACACTGGCACAAATTATAAACAAAAAACATGATGTCTAAGTTTTTTCGTTGTAACACTCTGTTGTACTACATATAACAATTAATATCAACTACCTACGTTTGAGTTTATGTTTAATCTAAAAGAATAAATATGACTTTCTCAAGTTAGTGTTTGACATATGAAAATACTAAGTCATTGATTATGTTTATGAGCTAGGTAGCAAGTGTGGATTAGTGTAAAAATACCTATTAAGCGGGATGGCCTGCGGCAGACACGCAGTGTATACCATATTTAAAATTTAAAATAGATTATACAATTTGGCGCGATATTAACTAAAAATAACAAATAAAAACTAACATAAATTTCACAAATTGTGCTAATTTCTTAATTAACTTTAAATAGGTATCTTCTACTCGTGTCTTCTACTATCTTCAATAAATAATTCAGATAAAATAATATAATGGCACTCAATGTGCGCAATAATACCTCGTATATAAAAAGCATTGAGTATCGATAGCACATTCAATATTTTAACGTAAATTAGTATTTTTCGGCAAACTTAATACAAGAACCCCTCTTAAGAGGGGTTCTTGTATTAAGTATCTCTTGATTTGTTAATATTAAATTATAAATAATTTGCAGATTCTGATTACTCATATTCCCTGCACTTTCGAAACAACTTTTGAAAACATTATTGATCAATACTTATCTCCATACTATTTTCGTATATATTCCTAGATTACTAGATTCATACATTTGATCATCTTGAGTGTTGTTCCTTTTGACACATGAAATATCGTTCACAGCTCAACGAAACTCAATAAAAGCCATTGGATACTTTCAACGCAATCCAGCGTAAAAGGATAGCGTCATTCATGTCCAGAGTTGACAGATGTAAAAATGTCTGGCAGACCGCCTGCAGCTGACTGCAGCGTACCGACGTTGGTAGGCCATTGCCACCTGATTTATTTGTATATTTTATTTTTTCAATTTTATTCTATTTTTTTTGTACAATGGATAATGAATCTGAATTAAAGTTTATTATTATTATTATTCGCGTCATTAATTTTATAACATAAATTTATTTATATACAACATTCATATATAAAAAAATTAATATTATAAAAAACTTGAAACTAGGATGCCACCGACAGCAGGGCAGGCCCAAGCTACCAGCGGTTAGGACTGCAGAGAGAGGAACCTCCGGACAATGCGTGTCGTGTCGAGTATCACTGCCTTCTGCATCCGACCCTTGATCCAACCGTCTAGCGAGAGCCTCTTGAGGTGTTGGTCGAGGCTCTTCGCTATTAGGCCGTTCGCCGAAACGACTATCGGGACAATGATCGTCGAGTCAACATCCCACATGGCGGTTACCTCGTGAGCCAAGTCAAGGTACTTGCTGACTTTGTCCTTCTCGGCCTTCACGAGGTTCTCGTCATGTGGGATGGTGATGTCGACAAGCACTGCCCGGCGCTGGGATTATTATTATTATTACCTAGTAATATTAAAACCATTAGAGAGAAAAACTTAAACTTTAATCATCCATTTAAATAAATATAGGAAGATAGGGTACGCTCTGATATCAGGACAATATAATGTGGAGAAAATTACAAGCATATAATGCACACAGCTACACTTCCATTGTAGGTATGTGATATGTTTTAATTAATGATAAAGGCAGGAAGACAAGCATGCAGCAGACGCACATACCCACACTACTGATACAACGTCGCCTGATTTGACATTGCCATGTTCGAGGTACGAGTGCCGTATCTTCCGTTTTTTATAAGTTCAATGATTTTACCCAAAAAAATCTTTGATCTAATAAAATATTAATCTTTCCAATTGTGTCAAAACTAATGGTTTGTTGCATTTGAAAATAGATGAGGATAATTATGCGTATGGAGTAATTTAAATCCCTAGAAAATTGTATACCATTTTATATCTACCAATAGTCCACACAAGCCTGTAAAGTAAAATAAAATGCTACCTTTGCCTACTTACACGCCTCCAGCATTCATCATGCAATCTACATTATACAAGTGTAATGCGATATTTTTTAGGTTGTACTTTCTTTTTTAGACAAAACCTCTTACGTGTTCCTTATTTTCCTGGACCCAGTGAGCTCAGAATAAAAAGGGCTTAACTGCAAATGACCGCATCATTTCTTCAAACCGAATCGCTAAATGTAATAAAATTGTTATAGGCCGCAATGACTAGTGTGCGAGGGAGAGGTTTAGCGGCGCCACTTTTGTATCGATTCGTTACCGGGCAATAATATAAAGTTGGAAAATTTAGATTCTCCGTGTAGACACTGCTTTTACTGCGTAGCATCCTACGTAGCATCACAGATAAAAATATGTACTCCGCACGTAGCACTTGCTATTGCACTGAGACTACGGAACAAATACGAATTATCGGCTATGTTTTTTGCCCAATAGGTGACCACGTATCATTAGGGAGTTAAGGAGCTAAAAGCCTCCTACCCCTTGACCCGTGGCCTATATAACTACTAGAAGATCTGTTGTGCGCCGCATGTGCAGCAATACCCCCCTCACATCGACCAAATATAAATTTAGTTTTCCTATCCTATTGTCAGGAAGTGTGCCCACGATGGGTACGACGTGGGTATGGGTGGTGGTGACTCTGGTGATGGTGGGAGCGCAGGCTGACCGCGGCGGGTCCTCTCTGCGGGGTGCCCTAGAGGCCCTCCAGCGCCGTCAACGCGGGCGGACGCACCCCCCGCTGCCGCCACAACCTGACTATGATGCTCTCTATGAGTTTGTGCCACCTCAGGGATACCCCGGTAAGTAAAGTTATTAGAAATTAGTTGTATTATTAGAAAAGATACTCGTACATGGTTGGTCCTATAGAAAATTCTGAATGTCAGTCTATTTGTACAACGTCCACTCATCTGTACAGGGTACGATCGAGCCGTCCACGCATCTGCTCAAGCTTTTCATCCCTCGACTCCCCGTGGCGTTTTTCTTAAGTACTAAGACGTTTTCCAATACCTAAAATTAAAACCCACATATCCCCATACCCCAATATATCACTTGCACCATACAAAAATAACATTTTCATCCATTTAGTTTGAGATTATTTTTTTTACAGATTTTGAGGTTTTATGATTTTAAATCGGGTTTATTTGATGCAATTTATAACATATATTTATACAATTTATTACGGGAAAAGAAATGAAAATATACCTTTTTATGGAAAATTTCACAGAAAACGGGTTTGAAAATACGACAAAAATGGCCCGTTTTTTTTTTTATTTTTTCCGAAACTATTCCACCTATAACTTTGTTTTTTCTTTTAATATTAGTATAAACTATGGTTCTTTACCCATGAATTATTACAAATTGTTAGGACAAATATTTTAAAAGAAGTAATGAGATTAAAACAACGCGATTGTTTTTAAGAATTTTGGCGGGAAAACTCTATGGTAAAACAAAAAAAAATCTTTTTATCCTTTTACTGAGTTGTTCCCTCTACATATGCAAAATTACAGCTTTCTAGGTTCATAACTGTAGAAGTGGTTACGAGATTATAATTAAATGACGAAATATTTTGGCGCCAAAATGTAATTTGTGCTGGTTTCAGATTTTATAAAAATATTAAACATACTTTTCGTTATCTCAGAAAAATATGGATTTTTTCTCGTATAGCCATGGATGAATCTTTTCGAAAACCGTTTGGATTACGAAAATCGGACTTACGCAGATTTTAGGACGAATTTGTAAAAGTAGTAGCTACTCGCCGACCTGGTGCCCGGTTTGGACACACGAGGGGCATTTTCCTACTCTTATCCTATTCGTGTAGGTAGAGCCGGCACGGCATGTCTTATAAAAAAGAACATAATATCAAAAATATGTTTTCGCTAAGAACACAAGGACATGATTGTAAAAAGTTTTGGCTTGGGTTTTAAGACCAGCCACTTTCCTGGCGCTACTCTCCTCGGTAATGCTCTCGTTGGCTTCGTTACGATATAGTAGGAATCCCTGTTGTGCACATAATGTGAAGCAAATTTGTAATAAATACTAATAACAGAGCCTGTGACGTTCGAACTTGAATCAGTACTAATATTATAAATGCGAAAGTAACTCTGTCGGTGTGTCTGTCTGTAACGCTTTAACGCCAAAACTACTGTACCGATTTGAATGAAATTTGGTATGGAAATAGTTTGAGACCTGGGAAAAACATAGGATAGTTTTTATCCAACTGCGCAAAAAGAGGTTAATGTTTTTACGTGATAACCGACATACGCGTGGGCGGAGCCGCGCCCGGAACGCTAGCATTTAACTTTTAACTATACACCCTTTTCAATGTATACATTAATAAAATAACGTATTCTATGAACTATACTGACCATTTTGTTACGATACTATGGCCGCACATTATTTCGATATCTATAAATACGTTATTCACATACGAGCATATAACATATTATAATAGCACTAATACGAGAGAGAGTAATAATAATAATCATATGTTTTTACTTCCACCAATAGTTCTTACTTTTCAATTTAATAGAAGTAGATACTTATACAGTTTTTTGATCTTCAGAACAGCGATCGGAATGAACACAATTCCGAACTAGGGTAGATTTTGTGCTATGAAATCCTGGCCCTCACCTCGAATCTTTTATCAATGCAGTAGCTTCTTAAATTACAATAAAACAGTCCGTACTTTGAGGACTTGTTTCAGAATGTTCGAGTAAGTTCCAGTTATACTACCCAGAACTTATTATATGAATAAACACTATGTTTGCGTTTCACAGTCTTTGATTTTTGTCCTATCTATCAGTTAATAACTAATAGTCACACGAAGTGGCAAGTAATGGAGTTATTTGATGGATAAGTGCAGCAATCAAAGAAAGTGTGTGAATTTTTGTGTGGTGTTTTGAATGACTTTGTTTAGAAAATGGTTCAGCAGCATCTCATTTAAAAGGCAAATGAAAAGTAAATATTTGTTTTGTGATGCGGCGAACTTCAAACCTAGGCCACCTCGGTAGGCTGATACCAACAGCAGAGTTTAAATTATACTCAAATTACTCACACAGCATGGAATTTTATAAAATATAAACAACTTTATGTTTTAAACTTTCATCAAATATTATTTATAAAATAAAACATTGTGGTAAGAATATCGCACCTACGACGAAAATATTGTGAAAGTATTTTGCAACATTACATTGTTTAAATAATTTTGTGCGGTACCAAAACCGTATTTAATGTGGCTCGATCTTTGAATAACGTATTAATTTAGTAAATAATTTTTTAGTACGATCGTGAAACGCGCTGTATCCTAAACGGCACTTTTATCATCCAGTTAATTTATGTGTTGGTTAACAACCCGGAACTTTATCAGCACATTCTGAAAAAGGCTCTTAATATTATATTATGTACCTACATTCTTATTGACTCACTATTTTGAGGAATCATGCATATGTGTTCATAATAAAATGTAATATAATTTATCTGTTTCAGAACCTGACTATCCAGTGGATATTGAAGATATTGATGACGAGCCAAATCCAAAATACATTGTCAAGTATCTAGAAGATAACGAAAGCCCTCCAGGTGCCTATGAATACAAACTAATAAAGAAGAAAAGCTCACATATCAACGAACCAGCCCCAATCAAGCAAGAATCTTCTTTCCGTGAGAGGGCTTATAATCCAAGTAATGACAAGTTGCGAGATTTATTTATGGACAAAACCGAAGCAGAAGATAAAAAAGAAGCTAAAGTTTCTGAAAAAGATGCGGAGTATGCATTACTTTTGGGACAGTTATGGTCAAAATATAAATACAACAAAGAACATCCCAATAACGTTGAATCTGCTCCACAGGGTATTGTGAAACTTTATAAAGAAAAAGTTGTAAAGAAACGGTATCCTGATAATTGGGGCCCTATCGCATTTAAGAGAAAGAGAAGTTCTGACTCTGATGCTGACCGTCCAATTTCAACCGACTATGAAGAAAGAAAACACGACAACGAACCAGAATCTAATTTCAATCCATATGAACTCAACGATGATGATAAAGACGATTTACGAGAAGAATATGCAATCGCGTTTCAGCCTTTAGATGATGATTCTCTATCTGACCTGGCAGATGATGACCACTATACGTACGACACCATTGATAAACGATTTTCCGTTACAAAGCGCAGCAGTGGTCCTTACGATTTCGGATCTAAAACAAAGTTACAAAATCAAAATAAAAGAGAAGCTATGAAGGCGTACAGAAGTACTTCGGGCACTGACCCTAGAATTATTAAGGATCTGTCCAAAATATTTGGTGATTCTGGAATAGAAATTATTAAAAATCCAGTGAAACGAAGCAGTGGTAGCGAGGAAATTCACCACGAAGGAAAACCTCCAATGCTGCCCATTGCACATCATGAAAACCAAACACAGGGAAATGATTCTGTGGCCAAAGAAGATGATAGTCACGAACACCATGGCCATAATATTCATCATCCCGGAGTTTCAGGAAAAGAATTAGACCCAGAACATGATCACGGAAATAACAACGATCATCATGATCATGGGCATAACCATGGACATGAGGCTGATAACAAACATGCTATTAAAAATTCCGAAAAACCGATAATACTTCGCAAAAAATCAGTTGACTGGTCTGATTATTTTGGAATCGATAAGCGCAAATCATTTGGTAACGACCAGGATAGACTGAGGAAACAATATTTTGACACTTTTACGAAAGAAGTAATTTATCCACTAAATTCTTTCCGCAGGCACAGCTATGTCAAACGAAATTTTGTAAAACCCAGACCTAATGAAGGTGATACACAAATCGGGCAAAATATTAGAGCAGAAACATTAAATACTCAAGAAGAAAAAAGAAATACTGCTGAAGATTCTAAGCTGGATAATATTGACAAGAAATTAAAAACTATGGAAGGACTTATTGTAGATGAAGCACTCCATTTTTCTAACAGTGGCGATGAACCGGATTCAAAAGAAGAGCAAGAAATGAAAGAGAAGTTACTTTCTCGTCTAGCAGCCGCTTATAGCTTGGAAAAAATGCGAAAAGCCTTGAAAGAATTCAAACAAAGCCTGCAAACTCAGAAATCTGAAGCCAGCTCTGACGTATCTCCAGTCCACACTGACGAAGCTAAAGTCAAGAGAATTGCCGTCAAAAAAGAACTTCAAAATAATGAGATCCCACAGTCAAACAAAATGGACGAAACTAACAAAGATTTTGAAGATGAGCAAGGTGCTGGCCATTATTTGAACGGCAAGGTTGAGGAGCAGTACTCTGAAGGATACATGGGAGGAAGCGGAAGACATCGCGTTCCAGTAGTATCCACAGGTAAAAATAATACGATTTTTAACAGGGTTGGTCTTTGATTTAGAATTTGATTTATCGTAAGAGACTTGTTTATAAGTTATTTTTTGGTTTTTAGTACATTGTCTGTCAATAGTGGTTTTATGGTTACATTATATCTTGTCTTTATTAAAAACCTTTTTTTTTTTGTAGTGAGTGCAGCAGGTTCGTGCCCGGTCTTAGCTAAGATAATACAACGATGCCGTGGAGTTGACTTACTTGCAGGAGATCGTGGCCAACTTTTCCTGCCACTCTGCAGTTTGCATCAGATCTGCTATTTATGTGTGAGTTTCAACACGTTTGAAACCAATAAAATTACCTACTCATTATATGTGCTTTATAGCAATAGATTTATATAGCCCTTGCTGTATAATTCTCATATCATCACATTTGATGAAGAGTTGAAAAGAGTCATAACTTAAACAAAATGTTGAAAACTGTATTTTTTATGCATTGTTTTTTGGATGATCTAGTGATATTTTAATACCTCACCTTCATAATTTATCCTAAATGTAAACGTTGTCGAAAGGTTAAATAATTATAGGTACCAACATAAACTGACTAATAAGAGCTAACTTTGATTTGTTTTGTAAAATAATATTAATAAGTTGACAACATTTCAATCTTTTAGGGCGAAGCACCTCCAACAACCTGTGACCTGGTATTTCTGTCGGAAGCGGACACCACCTGCGAAGGCGACATGAGTTGCCAGCGCGCCGCCCGGTCCGCCCTCATGGCGCTGCGAGAACTGCACGACAATCTGGCTGACGAGCTCGACGGCGAGTGTGAGGCCAGCCCCTGCCTGCCAGCCACACTAAAGCTGAACCTAGGCTGGCAACGCGCTCTTCAGCGATAGATCTATGCCACATCGACTTTTGAACCAAACTTTGACATTTGTACTAAGCCCGCGTTAAAAGCAAACATGGAGAGCGCGCACCGTCGTGCGATCCGCAGAGCTATTTACTCGTTTCTCATGAACCTATTACGAACATTTTTTAAATTTGTCACCTTCTCTTTGGGGAAATATAATTTCACCATTAGTATTACCTAGGTTTTATATTCTTACGAGTCTAACCAGCCATAGACCCGTAGGGATATAAAAATTACTTAAATGCTGAAAAGTTGGTTTAATTAGTATTATCAACTAGCATGTTATATTTGTGCGAAATTCTTAGCTTTCATTGTTAAATGTAATTTGAATATTACTATGTATTGTGCATTATATGGATATTTTCTATTATAATAGGTTTATATTAAATAAATTTCAAAAAAAATAACATGTATTATCAAATTATCAGTGTATGTATTCGGAAGTTGGGGAGGCTAAATGTTGTACGTACGTATATCGGATTGTTAATGAGTGTTTTCAGGTGGTAAGTAACTATATCGGTGTTAAGAATACCTTTGTATGGAATTAAGTGTCTCGATGTAAGTATTAATAAAAATGTGACGATGTTTTTTTCCAATTAAATTTACGTTAAGGGAATAACAAAATAAAAGTATTTTATACATTTCTGAGATTAGGTAAATTTCTAGTGACCTACAGCAAAACTAAGTATATTTTCTATGCTTTTTTAAAATATGGTCAAAAATATGTACTGAGTAGCAAAGTATTATTTTCAAGGATTGTTGTGCGAGAAACAGAATGTGTTGGTTTGATGGTCCGCTCCATATATCCCCGATACTAAAAAATGCACATTGCGACTAACGCTACTTGAGACTATACTTGGACAATAAAGACTTCGTTTACATAACGCAGGTGACTAAAATATTGTCATTCTGCGCTTTTACTTTGAGTGTCTTCGACTCTCAGACTAAAACGTCTTCCGAACAATTGGCTTCGAAATCTGACCTCTACGTCGATCGAGGATAACCATTTTAATCATGATATTATACCATAACATTTACAATAAATGTAAGGGAATTATAGTAAGTAAAAATAGAAGTTTAACGAGTGTAACTTAAATTGTAAAGGTGTATGTTACCGTTTATTTAAATAACTTAAATGTTATCTATCACATTATTCGATTAAAATAACACGCGAATATAAATCGATTTCAGTAAAAATATTGTTTTATTTAAGTAGATACTGTGTTCCATTCATCCAAGGCAGTACTATCATCATCATCAACAGCCGAATTGCACCCCCAATTTCATGTTGTGGAAGTGAACTCGTAAGAGGCGGTGAAGGGATCCGACACACCTGCAAAGTGGGGTGATTATGGCAACCAGAAGGGGGAGGAGTGCCATGACCACCACCTGTTGCCTTTTTGATCATGGAAAAAATAGTAGATATCATAGTAATAATCAATACAAAATTAATATAATACTTAGTAGGGGCACCATATTTCAGAGAGTTGCGTAATACTGGACAGTAAATTATTTAACTATTACAATAGTGACATCTATTTTGTCACTATGAAGTTAGTAGCCTTGAGATGGCACTATTGCAGAACTTATGACGGTCTGTCTAGCAAACAACATTGGCGAAACAGGAGACGCAGCATTTCTCGGCGAAAAATAATAGAGAAATGCTCCAATTTTTCAAAAACAATATACTTAGCGTTTATTTTTCCAGAAAATAAGCATGTTTCGAAAAGGGTATTTTCAATAGACATGCATCTGTGCCATTGTTTCTGTTGTTCACAGTCAACAGTGCTAAATCTTTAATGGAGACTTAATTTTGCCAGTTATATTATTAAAAAAATACGCCAAACGTAGCGAGTTCATCGAATATGCTCATAAATACCTTACTTTGATTATAATTACTTAGAAAAAAATCGAAATAAGTAGTTTTTTTTTTATTAATAAAACTCTATGGTGCCTCTTCCCCAATCAGAATCGAAGACATTGCGAGTTTCCTATACCAAATATCATATTCTATTGGCCTTGGTTTTCATATCATTTTAAACCATCAATATTCATTTTTTATATTGATTGTGGATACATGTATCCTTATGAATAGTTACTATCTGATGATTAAAAACCCAGGTCTTAGTAAACTGTGTAAAACAATATAATACATTTTACATTACGCTTAACTTAATTAGAATGGAAAATACCTTTTTTGCATATCATAAAAAACATAGCAGAGAAAACTAACATGCATATTTTCCAGACAACCGAACAGAAAGAATACCTATACAAAAATTAGCCAGGTTGGCAGTTACTTAAATAAGAAATTATTCATGAACTTATACGTATAAATTTTATTGTACGTATTAATTTAAATAGTTAAATTAATACGTACAATAAAATTTACCTACATTATATATTAACTAAATAAACTTGGGTAAATATGTATGTACATATAAGTAGGTACCTATCTAAATATGACTTATATAGAAATAAAATATAATAACTACATACTTACCAAGAAAATAGATTAGCTCAGATAAGACATGTATTGATAAGACATTGACTATATTTTTGAAAATGTATAGTGATTGAGATTGGCAGACTGTTCCAGAGTCGAACAGCCTGCACTGAGTATGAATCATCACAGAACGATGTACCTACTGTGTGACAGTATTTTGAGTAAGTACAAGTTTTTTTTGTTGAGCTCAATGACAAAGCATTTAAATCTTTTGAAAATCTCTTTGAATAATTGATGAAACATGCATACGTTTACTTTTTTTCGTTATTGTGACGGAACAAGCTCGAGGCCCACCTAATGTTGAGCAGACTAACCTCTGCCATAAAAGATGCATTTCGTCAGAAGTCACATGTTGCACTGCGCCTTTTTTTTATGCCTGACCAATTTCTCACTTTTAGCCTTTGACCACTATCTCACCTGATGGTAAGTGATGATGTGTTCAGACTAACCTAGAATTACTGACTAAAAGATGCATTTCGTCAGAAGTCACATGTTGCACTGCGCCTTTTTTTTATGCCTGACCAATTTCTCACTTTTAGCCTTTGACCACTATCTCACCTGATGGTAAGTGATGATGTGTTCAGACTAACCTAGAATTACTGGCTCTCAAGGACAGCTGCCGGAACACACCGTTAGGTGCTTGGCGACAGTTTTTCTACTTGAGGGTGGTAGCTAGCCAGGCGGGCATTTGCAAAGTGCCCTACCACCATATGCTATACTGACTGCCATCCTATGCCAACAACCGGGACCGACGGCTTAACGTGCCCTCCGAAGCACGGAAGCGCTCAGTAGTAATGTCACCAGCGGTCACACATCCAACTCATGACCGAGGCAGACGATGCTTAGCTTTGCTGATCGGTTCAGAATGGCTAAGCACACTTCGCTACGAGCGCTTCGAGGCCTTGAGAGATAGTTGTTAAGTCTCATGTGCCTGTAATTTCACTGGCTCTCAAGGACTGCTGCCGGAATACACCGTTAGGTGCTTGGCGACAGATTTTCTACTTGAGGGTGGTTGCTAGCCAGGCGGGCATTCGCAAAATGCCCTTCCACCATGCGGTGAAGCACAAGTCCGCGGTGGGATTCGAACCATGAACCTGCTGCGCGGCAGTCCAGCTATTGCCACGGAGCCAAATGCTTCAAAATTACTTACATTTTCGCTTTGTATAGTACACAGTTTGTATAGTACACATAGTTAACTTTTACTATCATGCAATAGAAAAAGCTGATCACTTAATGTCATTGCACATTATCCGAAAACCAATAAAACATTAAAAACTGCGCTTGCTAAAATAAACTACATATATAGGTACGTAACTTATATCGATGTCAACACTGATAATGATACTGATTTAGGTAGGTATCACTTATTGATAACAAGATAAGAGCTCGCATTACACCATTCGATTCACAGACACGTCATATTAACAACAAAAAACATAATATTTTCTAAAACCAGTCACAAAAACAAAATTATTTTTTTTGAGTGCCCATGGTGGAAGTGGAAATGGATGTAGTAGACAGAAGTAAATTGAAAGGGATTGATAATCCAGCAGCAACAGAAGGTAAATACATATATTAATAATTGTGATCGAATATATTTCATAATATTTGCAGTAAGATTGCCTGTTATTAACAAAGACTGTACGACTTCCATGACGTTCGTTCTTAGTACGAAGGGAAAACAAGTGGGTACTTACTATTTTTAGATAGATCGCCTACACCATTGAAACGAAAATAATATATCTAAGCACAGATATGGACAGTGTTATGGCAGTGGCACCTCTGCTTTCCCTTCCAAGGATATACAAGTGTGATATAAAAGTGTGGGCCGCTAGTTTGGGATGGCACTTGCGTCGACACGCTTGCGGCGTCTCATTTACCCTCCACCTCCGAGAAAGCGGGAGCAGCGGCAGTGGCAGCAGAAAGCTCCAAAAGGCGAAAATGCGAGTCTCAGCGATGGTTATATATTTTTGGAGTAGAACACATTTTCTGCAGCGTGGCACTGCCTTTTGGAGTAGAAGGTCCGTGGGGTCCAAGCGCATGTTTTTTTTTTTTTTTTTTTTTTATGTTTGATGGTTTAGCCTTTGACCACTATTTCACCTGATGGTAAGTGATGATGTGGTCGAGGATGTTGTTCAGACTAACCTAGAGTTACTGGCTCTCAAGGACAGCTGCCGGAACACACCGTTAGGTGCTTGGCGACAGATTTTCAACTTTATATAAACTAAAAGTTTTGTCAAAGCGGCTGATAGAAAAAAACAAACGACCAAAGGGTTGGCGCTTACCTCGGCCAGAGAATTATAGCTGTGCCACACAGTTCGAAACCAGCCTCCCACCATGGTTTACAACTGTGGAGCTGATGGTTTGCAAACAAATTACGTTTGAATTTCCAACGCCCTTGGATTGCGAGCATGCGTTGTCAACTGTGGTGAGCAACCACTATTTCCCACTGTGTAGACTAGACACTGGTCTCAAACCACGCGAGGGCATTACGCCGCTGCAGCCGGCGCGGCGAGAGCGCACGTATGGCGGGAGCGCACGCATAACGCGTTTCCCTCTTTGAGATACGTAGTTTGAGATGTAAAAGCCACGACCAAATATAATGCATTATTTATGACATATTTTTCTTCCAAATTTCATACAAAGATAGTAATTTTAAAACGTATAAATTAGGCGATATTGTGTATAGTTTGGCGTTCATTGGATGCGCGTTATCGGCGCGGGAGTTCGAAACATACTGTGGTGAGCAACTGTATAGTAGCAAATTCCTACAGTAGTTTGCCACCACTCACCAAGGCCAATGTGTGGAGCCCGTTGGTTTCCAACAGTGTGGCACAGCTAGGGTTACCATCTGACCGGATAAAGCCGGTCTAGGCCGGATTTTTACGTGTTAGACCGGACTCCGCCCGGATTTTACGTCAGACCGGATTTTTGTCATACTTGCATGTTCTTCCGCCCGCTCAAGCAGGTCCCGCACGCACTGAGCCCTGAACGCAATTTTTATGATGAGCTCGCTGAAAAGCAATGGTGTCTCTTTTTTAATACAATTAACGACAGGTCAAGAGTTACAGAATTTCTGAAGATTTGTCAATATTTCTTTAGTATTTTGCCACACAACGCAAATGTGGAGAGAGTCTTTAAAGATAAAGATAATTTTATTTGCATAAACATCGGTAAATACACAGTAATGCATTGATGTTCAATAAAAGTAAAAGATCCACATGTTTTGCCTTAAAAAGGCGTACAAACATTCGAGATACAAAGGCATGCAGGTAGATTTAGCAGTCAAACATAATGTGAAGAATAATAATACAACTTTACTCTCATGATATACTTTTCTCTCATGACTTCTCAGTGGACCAAAGAAAGAAACAGACTTTCAGTGGAGTCGGTGAGAGCCATATTGCTTACGCAATATAACTATAAACACGTGACGTGTGAACAATTTTATTGCGAAATAGCTGGAAAAATCAACTTTTTGCATGCGGTTGCTAGCAACCAGAAATATGGGTCTAAATAATATAAGCAAATAAAAAGGTTTTTTTTTTATGCCTGATAGGTTAGCCTTTGACCACTATCTCACCTGATGGTAAGTGATGACGTGATCGAAGACGTTGTTCAGGCTAACCTAGAATGACTTAACGTACTTTAATACTATGATTTTTATTTAATACAGGACCGGACTTTTTTTTCAAAATCAGGATTTTTAGACATGTCTGACAGGATTTTGCATTTTTAGGCCTGGTAATCCTAGGCACAGCTTTTAGTGTTGCCATACAACGGGGTAATGCTGCCAGCCTTTTAGGTACTCTACCCGTGGACAGTGACCTGAGCTCTGTTTTCTACTTATGTTATGATAGCCTCCTGCATGAAAACAGAGCTCACAATTTTTATGTGTAACATTTTTAGGTCATAGATATAGTTATAGTTGAATTATTTATTTATTTTTGTGTTATTGTTGTTGTTTAATTATGTTTATCTGAAATATTAAAGTGTGATATTATTTGTGTTGAATTACCTAAATTGATATAATTTTACACAAAATAATCTATAGCATGAGCATAGAGCGACAGAGGGACGCCGACTCGTAATCGTTTTTTTTAAATATAAATATACATTTTTAACATTATATTGTCATTCAAATTTATAAAGGACCGACATACGGACGAGAAAACAAGTTAAAATAATTCAAACAACGCACGCGTTTCCGGCAAGAAAGTGTGACATATGTGATCTCGTCTCTCAATAAGTTAAAACCTAGTGTTAATGTTTATCCTAAGAAACCAAATACAAAACAAGACCATGCATTATATTCATTCAACATCCATGACAAAAATTATGAATATAACAATGAATAGTATGTACGCTTTCCATATAAACTTTCGTAGAAATTTGCATGCATAGGTATCCTATGTCCTGAGCTTAAGAACTAGGTATACTTCTGCTTTACTAGATTTCCTTTTTACTATTTATTTTATCTCTAAATGTTTAATCCTAAACATCTCATATAACTGGTTTGATGCAATCTCTTGCTAACCCTATGATACCCATCTATAAATCTCAGAATTTCATATTTATACCAATCCCTTAATTTCATCGCTTTAAAACCTAACTATTTTAAGCGTTGCTCTTTTTCTGTACTTCATTTTACATTTCATTTTTATTTAGTTTTCTCTTTCAAAATAATTGATGAAGCAAATAAGTTTGTATTTTAGTTGTAATATGCGGAAGCATAAAAATGGTGTTTAGATTTTTATTTTTTAAGTAATTTTAGTAATTCTTTCACTGCTTGTTTTCAAAGAAAAAAAAACAAACAGGCCAGTTTAAAGTATAAAATAATGTCCAAAGACTTGACTTCGGTTTTAACCGGCCGGCTACTTTGTATTTTGTTCGAAATGTATATGAAAAAAAATATGTATACATTCCGTGTCGGTGAAATTTCCTCGGTACACACGGTAAATCACACGTGAACGGTTTTATTTATTTCTCGTTTAGAAACCTCAAGGGGACGAAGTAGAATGTATATTTGACTATAGGTTAAGTATGTAGTTTTTTTAGTCGACTAACAGTCTTGCGGTTTATCTTTTTCAGATGATGGATCTAATTTGAGACCTGATTTGGTCATATCTGTCCAACCGCAATCAGTCGGTAAGAAAAATATTATATAACATTTTAATTTGACAGCGTTTAAATTAAATATTGGACAGTACTTACCAAGTATTTTTATATGCTGCATATCTTAAAATGTTCCATTTAATTTGTATTTTTTTTAATATTTACTACCTGTAAAAAGCTGAAAGCGCCTGTAGCAAGTATTTCCTCTCACCTAACTAAAATTTTCGCTTTGCTCTTATAATGGTAGATTATTAAACTAGTGACTATAATTTACACACGCCAAAAAACATTTTGACCCGCAGTTCTTAAAAATATTTGTTTTATTGGAGCTTCGAGTATGACGTCATTTTTAGTATGATATTTATTTCCTAAAACATTTCGTTTGGGGCATCAAATGAAGGTTTTCCAAGCCAATTCTAAAAATATACCACATTGTTATATATATATGTCACTTGTTTTCAGTAAAATCAATAACATTTTCAAAACATACCAAGTTTGTGTATCCTTCAGATAGTTCATTTTACAAATACTGATTGAGCCATATCCTCATCATAGGTATTTGTAAAATAAACTTGAATGATTTGAATAAGTTATTTGTAAAATGAACTTGAATGTTTTGACCTCAACGATGTGCCAAATGGGTAGGTGCACATCGTTTTGCGGAGGTACTTACACCCAATGCTACGTCAAATATATCCAATTATGAAATTAAACTCTAGCACATACATTTTATTCCTTGAATTATAAGCAGATTCATAAAAAATACAACTTGCCAAATGATATCGACCAACGAAAGTGCAGCAACCGATAGATATCCCTTGGTTTGCAGCAAGCCGTGCAGAACTTCCGGTATCAACATTGGACTGGCGATCAACTCCCCGCGGGCAGCTCATCCCGAGGCACGGCTTGGACTTCCTCATTGGAGTGTCCAGTCTTATGATACAGCAAACTGTAGAGCTCGATGACCGTATGGAACATTTATATACTTATCTCACATCCTCTAATGCACTCTAATCCTCAAACACCTCGAAAACACCTGTAATCTACGCCTTTAGCGTATATGTTATATGATCATAATAAATTTACCGACGATAAGTTCTTACTTCAGTTCATCTCAAATCCGTATCGATATGAAAGCCTTGAGGCCGATATACCACGAAAGTTTATTTTAAAGTTATGTAAGTTACTGCACCCAGCGGTAAGTACTCGTATTACCCGCTGTTTAACATAAATAAAGTCGGACATTTGTGTTCGTAGCCATTTTTATACCCAAACCAACCAAAACAACAAAAAAATAAAGTAACAACAATAATGTTACCATAACATTTATTTTTGTTACTTTAATTTTACATTTCAATCATTGAAATTTAGTCATTAACACTTAACTTTTTCGGAATAAAAAGTAGCATATGTGTTATTCCAGGGTGTTATGTACTTTGGTACTAAATTTCATGAATATTTATACAGACTTTTAAGCGTGAAGAAGTAACAAACGTATAAACACACTCACAAACTTTCGCATTTATAATATAAGTAGAAAGTAGAATAGAAAAAGTAGAATATTAAGACTATAGAATTTAAGTGTTTAAAGTTATTAACTATATTAATGTTAGTTGAAAGACTATGTATACCTATAATTTTATTTTAGCTTACCAGACGTTAAAATATAATTCTAGTGTTTAAACTAACATTAATTATTGACACACTACCTTTGATTGTAATTTTCGAAGAAAATAGAAGGTGGAGCTTAAACAAAAAGGTATGAATAATTCAAGGCATAAGCTTAGGCTTTCAGCATATGCGAGATAGAGAGCTAGATACCGATAAACTCTAGTGACTGCTTGGAGACTGAAGATGATATAAAGAAAAAAATATCGTTAGTAGGTATTACTATCACGCAAAAGTGACACTTAAACCAAGTTTCTCTTATTTATTCCGTATTTTCAGTGTCATCCAAAATAGAGTCGGAGAACCGTTACATCGTCAGGGTGCCAAATGGAGAAGCGCTGTACATAGCGAGTGAAGCTTCCAGCTCCACGCAAAGGTGCATATGCGGCAGCGGGCGTGCATTCCAGATGCATCTACACGACAACACGAGGCAAGAGGCAATGGTACTCCACAGAAGGCTTGCTGGATCGTCCTGCTTCTTTCCTTGCAGATTGCAGGTAGGTCTACAAAACAGGAAAACTAGTGATGAAAGGTTATTACCTAGCTTCTCCACTAAATCCATTCCGATTTAATGATAATTTTTTATCGTTCATTTGCCGTGGTACCATTTTATCCTTAGTCGCACTAAGTATTCTAGGTATAACAATTTGAGTCGCCCAGAGGTTGCGGGAGCAGCTAGTGTACCATATAATTATATATATATATTTACCAGCCGCGACCTACCTTGTGACCTCTTACCGCGCTGGATTTATATTTATCTCCCCGCTGTTCTTCTTAGTACAAATTATACCACATTTTAAACTTTTACGGATAATACGTTTTACTTGTGCCGTTTACTCAAAATAATGCTGTTTTATATAATTTTAGGAGGTAAAAGTGATAACGCCCCCCGGGGACTACGTGGGTCGCGTGCAGCAGAAATGCACTTGGATGGTTCCCATGTTTCAAGTCCGAAACGCCACAGACCAGGTGCTCTTCATCATTGAGGGTCCAGCAGTGTTACAGAGGAGCGCTCTCATTCTTTCTGAATTCAAGGTTTGTTATCTTTACCACAACTTTTCCTTGAAATATTTGGATCTGTTCCAAAGTACGTCACATACAGAGACAGACCCTTGAGCTTGATTCCTGAAACACCTTGTATTGTTCACGGCCAAAATAGACTTGATATTACAAAACAAATAAAACTTAGTTATTGTGAGATTTCCTAAGGTTATTATATTCGGCACTAATTTTTCAATCTCAATACCAGCTGTTCTGCATAAAAAAATGTCACACTAGTACCCAAATCAATTGTCTAAATGATTGGTCAAGTATCCTAATCAGCATACCTATTACTATTAGACAGTGTTATAACTAAAATAACCGTTGTTGATGAAATCCCTTCTTCAACATACTGTTGTTACTTTATAAGTAGACATAGACGGCTTGCTCCGAGCGATTACACATTAAACGTAATAGAAATATCAGATATTGAAAACAATAGCAATTGTTCTAAGGAAACACTGATCCAATAGTTTCAATGCCAAGTAGTTTATTTTCCGCTCATTTTGTAATATAATTCAAAATACCTACTTTCTTCTTAGATTACACAATCTCCTTATAGATCATGTCAGCGGACTCCTTAAGAGAAGTGGGCAAGATTGCCCACGGATGGGACCGCGAACTGGTGAGCTTCGTCACAACGCTGCAGATTCCTGATACTGCTGTCCAGCCTAAACATAAGGCTCTCTTGTTAGCTGCTACTTTTCTACTGGTAAACACTTATACTTTAACTAGCTTTCCGGCCCCGGCTCCGCCCGCGCGTATTTCGGTTAACGCGCAAAAACATTAACCTCTTTTTGCGCAGTTGGATAAAAACTATCATATGGCTTTTCCCGGGTCTCAAACTATTTCCATACCAAATTTCATTCAAACCTGTCCAGTAGTTTTGGCGTGAAACCGTAACAGACAGACAGACAGAGTTACTTTCGCATTTATAATATTAATAGTACTGATAAAATGTTGATCAGGCAGGTTTATTTTTAATCTCCAAGACTTCAAATCAAGTCTTCAAGCACGCTAATGGCAAATGACGGCGCTAATGGCAAACCCCACCACCCGTAATGAGGAAGACTGAGTTCAACAGTATCCACTGTTCACCACCACATTTTTTACCATTGGATTGGTAAGATCCCGAGTCATAAATGTAGCGAGCAGCTACCGTCGCTTCACTAGGAGTAAGAGTCAATCGAAAATGTAGTTAGCGTCTTTCCACCCAGTTATCACATGGTTTACTAAAAAATAAACCAAAGTAGATATAAAATAAGTTTGTTTTCTATTAAAACAGGGCCTATTGTACGTACACAAAAGTTTGGCTACTGAGGCCACAGAACCGGACCTAAATTTCGTGGCCACGAAATTTCCAAGTTTTAAGGGAAGTGTATTCATAACGCCTTCCATACAAGCGTAGTTTTGACTGTATAATGTAATGACGAAATAAAAAAATAAAAACTCCTACCTTATCATATATTTAATGTTTATATTTTGGGATAGCAATAAATCAGCATAAATCAGCGTAGTTTCATTATATTTCAAATACCAATTGTTCAAACAAGGTGACATTTCGCATGCATATCCTTGAGACTAATATAAACGCTTACTTTAAAGGGTTTGGCAGATTTTTAGTTAAATTAATATGTATTTCAAAAATATTTTTGTTTTACGATTAGAGGTAAAAATATAATGAAACGAAAACTGGCACACCAGATGCAAGCAAAATGTCACGGAGTTTGAATAAATTGTATTTGAAATATGTTGACACTATGTTTGTATGGAAATACTCCAGAACTAAAATGTATTTTTATTACATATTTTAATTTTATATATAACTAAACTGTCTGTAAATGTATATAACCATAAACTGTCTGTTCTGTTATGTTAGTTTGATCATTCGATTAAGGGGATGACCGTAGTGAAACGCGTACTTTTGGAATCTTCTTGTACTGAAACTATGAGTTCAAATTGTGCGAAAAAAATATATCATTCTTTAATTCTTTATTAAGTGAATTAGTTGATTACTTTTTATTAAAACTAATTAGTTCATATGTAATAAATTGTAATCGACGACCCTTTTTAGATTGTTTATTATTAATTTAAGAGGCATAGTTGAAGTAAATGCAATGATTCTTTTTTTTAAAAATAGCTAATACTATACTCTAATGAACTACTTACTAACTTGTGTTGAAAACATTTTTATAAATTTTTGGCACAAAATTCTGTGATCGCGAGAAGAAATCGCAACGAAAATCAGTCTGCCCGCAGCGCTCGGGCCGTTTGGACGTGGGATCTGTGCCGTTTGTTTCGCCATCATTTTTGTGCATTTATTTTACGAAATATTACAATATTTTTTTACCATACGTTAATTTGGAAGTCATAAATTATTGAAACTCAAGTTAAACATTTATTGGGGAAGTACTTTTGTTTATATTGATTTATGAAATCTTTATAATAACTTTTTTGAGTGAGTTGATTAAAGTTCAGACACGGCATTGTTAATTCCTATTTTAGTAGGTATCTAGATTTTTAACCCTTGGTAAAATATTTCATTTTGTTATATTTAGGCTACTGTACAATTAAATGAGAACTTATTCCCAAAGCCCTTAACACACTTTCCGAGACGACCAACTTCTTTCTAGGTATTTAGATATCCAATCATTCAAATAAAGGGAACTTACCTATATCTCTTTTATCTCATTGATACTTAGTATGTAGTTAGTCGGATTGAAATGTGTGTTACATCTGTATGACTCCGCTGTTCTTTCGTACTACCTCTAAAAGCATGTACCCGTAACTTTGGAACCGTTACTTCTGTAGATAGTTTCAATTTTCATAGCAAAAGTGATAATGTGCTATTATTATAATTATATTTTATATATTGTAATAAGTGGGGTTCCTTAGGAAAAGTGACCCGGTACAATTCTTTTCGTACAACTTTTAATGGCAGCAGTCGAATGAGACTTGACAAAAACCAAAATGACATATTCAAGATGGCAGGTAAAATTCAAGTTGCTCCGATCCGTCTGAAAATCAATATCTGGGTGGTTTTGGGCGTCCTTATTCCTAATTTAGAAATTATTTTTCGAAGATATTTTTTTTAAGATGGCCGCCATACATACATGTTTTGAAACCATTGACTTCAATTGTTCTATGGGAAGGAGTCATGGGGAAAGAAAGTATTCTAAACTGAAAATAACAAAGTGGTTTTCGTGATAAGATAATAATGGGAAATATAAATTACGCCTCATAAAAATGACGCCTGCCAAGTGAAGATATATGACGTATCTGGTAAATGGTTACAGATAAGTAAAGGAGTTTTGAGCAAATGACATAGGGAATCGAGGAAGCAGTCAAATGACATGCAAAAAAATCCAAAATAGCAGAATTCAAGATGGCTTCCATACAAAGTGCTGAAGTGTGACCCTCCTGAAGTAAAGCTGAGCTTCAGTGTGATCGGAGTACTTTGTATGGTGGCTATCTTGAATTCCGTCATTCTGGATTTGCCCTACGAGCTCTTCTTATTCATCATACTACATTTAGAGCACGGATAGTGCGTGAGTTCAAAGGTAGAGTACAAGGCGAGGCTGCAGTCCGATTCGAGTGAGTAACTTGCGAGGCCGAAGGCTGGGGTCGACTTGGGAATATTTTCCATATCTTCAAATGGTCTCCATGATGAATGGCTGCGATAACCGAAGCACCTACGAGTGGGGTTCTTTAACCAATGTGACTCAGAAACTTGGTACGATTCTGCCTGTACCACTTTAAGAAGCGGTAGTGTGAATCTTATATGGCGGTTTCATTACAGTTATCTTTTGTATTGAGCATTGCATTGGGATTATACTTCTATTAAAATTTTGAACTTTTATTATATTATTATTTGCGTGTTATCTCATAAATACACTCTAAAACTGCAAACTGACTTTCTATAACTGAAATTATACCTATGCATAGTGTTTATTTACCTATAGATATATAGAAATATGGTCAAGAGTTAAATTGCAAGTTTCTGTTTTAGAGTTGGTAAATGGTAGGTATATGACAGTAAGCCCAAACACAAATTGTTTGACAGTTTTTTTTAAACAAGGTTCATTTTAAAATTAAATACATATTCTCACCATTTTTCTTTCGGCTTGCCAAAATACTGACACACTTTTTTCACTTTTTCTACATAAGCGTTATCACACATAATAATAATAATTTAATTTCAAAAAACGTTTCACATGTTGTTGCAGTAAGGAATGCATAATGTACACATAGAACTATGAATAAGAACAACAAAAGACATGTGTACTTACATTGTATGCAGGGCACAAATATGCTCCAGGACGTTATCCGTATTAATTGTAAAATAGCCGAAGGTATCTATAACCAAGTAACAGATATTCCCTGTTCTCCACCCTGTCCATGTTTGCCAAAACAATTTTTGATTAAGCTTTATACTTTAAAATTCAATAATAAAGCATTTCGTACGTTTCAGTCGAGGTGCAAATATTTTTTACTACCAATCAAAAACAACACGCATTTGTACACACTTCCTATTCAATTTACAAAGTATTTTATCTAAATTAATATAGGTAATAAAGAGGAAAGATTTGATTGTGCATTTGTTTGTTTGCATTGAATAGGCTCTGAAACTAATGGACCGATTTGAAAAATTCTTTCACCATGAGAATCCAACATTATCCCTGACGAACATAGGCTATAGAAGATTTTCAAAAAGTTAGGTCGTATGTAAACTTCGATAACGTAACATAAAGTGCGAAAAAAATACCAAAAAAAATCGTTAGGTATATCGCATACGCTGCGGAAATTATTGAAAATAGAGCCAAGTGATATACTACAATTTTATAGAAGACATCTATAAAAAGTCCGCAATACTATAAGTCTAACTATTACAGTTATGTCACAATAACTGCTTTTTTATATGTTTAATTTATAAGTTAAGATTTTTTTGTTAAATAACCGCGTGAAGCCGGGGCGAATCAGTAGTTTGCTTATATAAAAAAGTATATTTACAATCACAAAACAAAATGGAAACACAAAGTAGGCAAATGCAATTAAAATGCTGGATGCGGGCAGCCCTATCGCATGTTTACGTACCGCGCGGCTGTAGGTAGTTTTTTCAAGGACAGGGCCGAGTTAAAATACTGTATAGATAATATTACCGTGGTTTCGTACCGCTTCATGAAGTCAAAATACTTTTTTGAGCACAATATTGAGATAATACTTTTGAATTTTAAATTATAACCTCGTTTTATGGACCCTATAATCTCAGCAAACCACAAACCAATTAAACTCCTACTGGCTCTTCCTACTTGCAAATTCTGTTGATGGGCACCTTTCTACCAAATTTCAAGAAGACCGATTCAGGCAATCGAGATTTATTGACGGGGAAATATACACTGCTCAGACCTCCACCGAGACCTCGCTTCGCTTAGTCTATTAAAAAAATATCATTACCTACAAGTGATAATTATTTTTTTTTACCTTAGAGGTTCTCAGTATCTGCAGATAAAAATGTTGTTATCTACACTTCTATTCTGCCGCTTCTAATAGCGCACGAAACTCTACAATTTTAGCGACGCTATCCGTGGTACGGCGACTAGTGCCGCCGTGCGACTGAATATTTTTATGAGTTAAAAGTTGACGCCCATTTCTTTTAGCCCCGCCCGAATTAAAAATTATTTTGACTACGGTCTTGTCCTTAAGGGGCCTATCGACAATCCACAATAGTAGGGGAGCCCAAGCGGGGATTTCGGGATTTACTAAAGCGCGGCTGATTAATATACAGGGGGATACCTTGTACCCGGTTAAGTACCTCCACAAAACATGAGGCCCATATATAAGGCCGCCCGTGAAGGATACAGGGTCAGATTAGTAAAAAATAATTGACCATCAGAAATTCTCGAGCGCGTCAGATTAAGGTAGGGTGAGTTAATTACATCCTAAAAAGTGTATATTCCACTAATCTGACAATTTGAGAGTGACGTAAAAAAAGGGGAAGGCAACAAAGTTGTAAAAAAAAACGTCATCTCGACATTCTCGAGCGTAGCTAATTTTTTTTTTATTTTGAAGGAAATAATTCAAGAATAATGAAAAATATATAATCTGACGATTTCCGCAAGCCGAAATAACAAAAATTCGTCGATAAAGTTAAATGCGTGCAGCTGCGTGATGCCTACATTTCCTTCTCCGCGTTTCTATTCCTCTCTCACTCTTTCTCTATCTATTACTCTCTCACTCCGTCCCCACTCTGGTTTCTGTTGCCATGACGAAAAATTGAAAAATTGAAAAATTGAAAAATCTCCAAAAATATAGGAAAAATTTTTTTTTTGGAATAACTTTTAACCGGCCTTATCGATTATCTTCAAAAACTAATCCGCCTTTGAGCTTGAAAAACCACTAGCTTGAAAAACCACTAGCAAAAGCTGGTCAAAATCGGTTGATTCGTTCGAGAGATATCGTGAACGAAAAAAATACGAAAAAAGTGTTTTTTCGGGATTACTCCGAAATTTGTGGTTCGATCAATTAAATCGAATGCCGCCAACCGCGTGAAAATTGGTTGATCCATTCAAAAGTTATTGCGGTTTGAAAATTCCAAAAATAGTGTTCTATGAAACTTCTATCAGACTTTCGAGCTGGGAGAGCTCAAATGCATAGAAATATTATTTCTTTGAACTCAGCGAGCTTAAAATATCACATAAATTATATTTTGAGCTCAAAAATGTCATAAGTAGGTACAATTTTAAGCGCCCAGGAATGGAATTAGCGGGAAGTTGCAGGGATGGCCTTTAAGGTGCACCGTTTTTTAATTTTTTTTTGTCAGATCAGGCGAATCCCTCTACATAATCGTCAGATTATGAGACAGTACGTTTAGAACATAAAGATCAACCATATATATCTTAATCTGACGCGCTTGAGTATTTCAAAATGGCGAATTTTTTTGCACATTATGAAAATGGCCGCGAGTTTGCGTCCCATCCAAATCGTCAGATTAGTGAATGAGAGCTTTTTTTTTGGTGCACTTAACACTCCCTTAGAAAATCTGACGCGCTCGATTAAATATTTTTTTTTTTCATTTTCAACCCTTAAATACAACCACCCGCATCATGCAAACGATCAGATTAACATACGTACATTATTAAAAATACGTAGGGCATTGATGCTATCAATATCTGACGCGCTCGAGGATGTCCATGCAACAGTTTTTTTTTACGTATTTAAAAATCTATAGCCGCTTCCCCCACCGATGTAGAGGTATATATCATATAACATTTTTTTCTTCTTATCATCTAAGCTTTGCAACCCAATAGGTCTCTACGACGCTCGAGTAAATCCCCATTTAGCATCGTGGGCTCCCCTACTACAACGACGTCTTTCGGCTGATGATTATTCAATTATATTGAGATACAATGATACATACAATAAAGATGTATTATGTCCTTCCGAGGCTTGATGCGTGCCAAATTTCATCAAAATAATTTTGTGATTAAACAGATGACTGAACTCCAAATATGCGGCATTTTTATAACTATAATCTTACATTTATCACATAGCCTCTCAGAAAAATGTATACATGTTGTCTGAGCCTATTGCCATCAATATTAGATCTAACATACTGACACCAAACTTACTAGTATACATCAATTCTCTTTTTTTGAGCACGGTTATGGCTAATTTTGTAAAGAGTTTCATGATAATTAAAGATATTTATTATGTTAAGTTAAATTAAAATACTAAATGTCAGTAATTTTGAGTTATCGCAAAAAATTCTTTGAAATTTCCTCCCAGTTGCCATAAGAAATAATTATATTTTAATTTCAATTTCAGGAGTACACCTACTTTCAAAGGTCGATGGTGAAATGCTGCAGGTGTTGCTGCTTCTGATAATCATAGGTTATACAAAGTTGTTTTTTATACATAGCTCGACACTGTGGCTCTATTGTGATAAAAATTGTCGACTGTCATTTGAGATTAATACCGTTCTATTAAGAGTCCTTAAGTTTATAAAGACCAGTTAATTACAAAGCATGGTGAGGTATGAGCAGAGCTCAAGTTCCTATCTTGGATCTACTCGTAGGACCGGGTTATAAGTATATTTTAGGTAGGCTTTTCTAATCTCCACCGAAATCTGAGCAGTAATTTTTACGTCATCCAGAACATCTACATCCAGGGATTCGGATGTCGATGTACTTATCCTTATGAGAGTAGGCTACTTATATGTGTAATATATGACTCGTGTAATACAAATTAAAAACGTAGCATATTTTGATATAATTATTTTCGTAGTGAACATAGTTATATACAGTGAAAAGTGTATTTAATGACGTAATCACTGAAGAGTGTCTACGTTACTGATTTATCAGTGTTCCAATAAAACATTGTATTTTATAGTGTTGTTTCAGAGGAGCATTTCGGGCTTGGAGTCACATTCTTGAGAATTTTTACATAAATAATATATAAATCATATATTTTTAAGCGAAAAGAAGAGCTTGTAAAAATAACATAGGTGTTAATTATTTTATATTTTTTAATATTTACTCGCGAAGAACATTCTTACATCTATTTCACAACTGTTTTTAATTTTTATGAAATGTTTTTAATAATCGAAATAAAAATGTAAGGACAAATAAGAAGTTGTTTCTATTATATTTACCTCTTGAAAACTACTTCTTTTACTAAACTATTGTAACAAAAAAAATATAATAAGTGATTGTATATGATACCTATTAGTTGGTAGGTAGTTTAGGTTGTATATCCACCCGCTACTAATCGGGTAAATAGGGCGTTTTATATGATAATAAATCCTGTAGTACGCCAAATGTGCAGCAACACTATACTCACATCGGCGCAAGTGGAGGCGTGCTGGCCATTAGTCGTGTTTTAAACTGGGAGCTGTATAAAAAAAAACATATTTAAATGTCAAATATTTTATTTAAAAGTACTTAGAAATAGTAGAATAGAGTAGTAAGATCATTTACTTAGGTATTAACAGCTTCGTAAATAGTTTGTACAAAAACCCGTAATGATTGACCCGATTCACATTGAAGCGAAGGGAATGGAAGCGACCCTTTCTCTTCGATGCTAAATGTCAATATATATTTACTCGAAAAATGTATTACTTATAAATTGGTCTAAAACTAAACTAAGGCCTAGGCCGCACCACGGTTAAACCACTGCGGTTATTAACCGCGTGATTTTGTGACTCAGGAAAACTTATACAAACGGCCGCACTTGCGGTTTTTCCCGCTACTAATTTACTAATTAATACAAAATGACTCGCGGGAAAAAACCGCAGCAAAATTGTAATCCAAAGAACTAAGTGGGCGCACACCTAAGATTTTTTTACCTTTAGATGTGTTGTATGCCCTCCATATTTACTAGACGAATTCAGGGTAATTACCTGAGTCACTACCAGTCTTGCACTTCCGAGCGTCCGGTGAATACATCGCCGCTAATCGTGTTTTTAGGAATAATCTGTGGACAATATGCCTTCCTTGTGTCTTTAGACTCTGCACCAATTATACAGGCACTGCGAGAGATAAGAAAACTGTTCATTTCACGCGTAATTATTGCTTTTATTAAGGTAATGGATAGATTCAGGCGTTACTTTGCGGAAATCCATATTTAATAATAACAAATACTTTTAAAAGTATCCTAAAAAATATTAAATAATATTTAAATAAAACACTTAAAAAAGCATAAAATTATATATCTAGTGACAATTCCGCCTAATTTTCCTGTTATCTACGTGACGTCACAAACATCACGCAGCCTAACCGGAAGAATACCCGACTAGTTTCGCTTCTAAACGAAGCATCTTCAGGAGGTCTTGACTTACCGAGCGCACGATCGAGACATGATTGCGAGATATTGCTTTTATTGTTGAAATAGAAAATATCGTAAATTTGTTTTATCTTAGGAACTAAACTCAATGAAATGGATGAGCGAGATATGTGTATCGTTTGGTGTGAGAGAGTGAAAGAGATCGCAGCATAATGGTGATCGGAACGTCTCGTGGCGGTTCGGTGGTAACACGAATTGCTTATTTATCTCATATGACGCATAATATTTGAACGTTCTTTCCTTGTCATTACAAACTGCTTATACATGTGCGTAGGTATGTATATAGGTAAATTCTAGTAAGCTTTTAGAGCAGTGGTGTTCGGATATAACATCTCTAAGTATTTCAACTCTCTGGCGCACACGCACTATGCGGTAACCGTGGGCGGTTTTGGCCAGTATTCGGCAGACCGCCGCGCCGTGCAGTGTTTGTGTTGTCGTTTTCGCGTCATTGCAGTTATGTCGTCTACCGAGGAGTTTGTTACAAACGAACCAGATTATAAAAGTTTGTCACAGAAAATCTTTATAGAAGTACAAAAAAGACCAACATTGTACGACACTACTTTGCGACGGTATAGTGATAGGAATGTTAAAAATAAACTTTTTGCGTTGACGTCTTCTTTTACTATTTCTTATTACCAGAGCAACAACACACACTGCTCTCTTGAAATCCATCTTTAAACTGTGAAAACCGCGGGCAGTTACGCGGTTTTTAATCGTGGTGCGTGCGTCTCCAGGCGGTTTAGCGGTTATAGCGGTAACCGCTTGCTGGAAAAAACCATGGTACGGCCTCGGCCTAAGTAAATAACGATATGCATATTTTTAATAGTAGTAGATATATGTTTAAAAATCAGATTGACATCAATCTGAACAAAAGTGATTTACATTTTGCTGAGGAGGGAGATCGCAGATTAGATCTTTAGCTGTGACTTAACCTTGCTAAAGCTGAGAAATGCATCGAAGATTGAATCTTCTGATTTCCAACAGACAACTAATCTATACTGCGTCTCCTTTATATTCTCTCAGCTATGGATCTCCAAACGCAAGAAATTTTAAAACCCTTGAACACTGATTGAATCCAATATTTTTTAATTCTTTGAAATCGATCAGTGACATCTTTATTACTCGTAAAATAAACAGTAAAAGGGATCCTCATCCCTCCATAATAATATGTGAACTTTGCGGTAATTTAAGGGGAAAAATCATTACAATCAATCATTATCCGAATTTAACTAAGATTCATCTGATCCCAGGTAAGCATTGAGTCCCAAACTAAGACGAGGCCTGTGTCTTGGGACGCAGACAAACGATTTTATACAATGAGTAATGTGTACAAGTGAACTCTGTAAATCTACTTTAAGTAATAGGTACATGAGATATTTGATATGACAGTTTTTTTTTTAATTAACTATATCGGAATTAGAAAATATGTTATGTATTAAGAAGTAAGTAAATATGTAGGTGTGTGAGGGTGTAAGGGTGTATGTGTGTGTGAGTGTGTGTGTGTTTTATGTATCAAAAATGTGTTATGGAAAAACTACCCATTTTCCCCTTTATTACCGAAAGTTGGAGTTTGTGTATTCCCCTTGTTGTTTTTTCCCCTTCGCTTCAGAGTCAATATTAAAATAACGCAACAATCAACAGAGGTAAGTAGTAGATTAACAATTCTAACTTACAATTACGATTTACAATTCAAATGCTCACTCATAGACAGGTCACAAGTAAAAAGTAAACTAATACATGATTCGTCTGTACAAATGGCGACGTACATCATCTTTTAACTTTTGCAACAACATAAATCAATTATAATAGGGTTTATTAAACCTTTATTTATTATTAATAACAACTGTAACAAAAACAAATCTGTTGCCGATTCTGAAATGGCTAAAAACGTTATCGAGCCCAATTAGAACATACCTAAAGTTTACGATCACGTGATCGAAGCCGAAAATATATTAAGAGCGTGTTTTACAAAATATACATCTATCTTATTAACAAGTATTAATTTTTTTAATAATTACTATTTCAGATTAATGTACGAACCATAGTTTTAATACAGTGAAATACCATTTTAATAAATCTTTCAGAACATGAGCCTACATTTATAGACGATTTATAATACACTGGAACTATATTAAGTGTTGAACTCGCCTCAAGTAGAGCTCTGAGTGAAGATCCATATCAAGATGCATGTTTAAACTACTGTAGCTCCAATATGTTTTTTGGACTAGACAGGAATTACTTGCGCCCAATTTAGATTTAATTCTGCTCAGTTAAGACAACATATTGAAATTGATGATATAAAAAAGTGTTTACCGTAGAAACACTGATTCAGAGAATATTCTGAGAAATGAAATCGTGATTATACCTAAAAATTGACAATACAATACAAGCCATTCAAGAAATTTGGATGTCTGAGTTTGATGTTTCGAGCTCAATATTTAGCCGCATTAACAAATAAAAACAGGCAAGTGCGAGTCGGACTCGCTCACGAGGGGTTCCGTATCATCATCTATACAACATAAGACAAAATTTAAATATTATAAATAAAACCGGCAAAACATCATCCCCTACGTGAGTGTGTTTTGCCGGTTTTATTTATAATATTTCGAAATGGCTAAATCTGAGTTAAATATATTCTGGGTAGTAAAACCGGAACTTACTCGAATCTGAAACAGGCCCTTATATTTAGTTTTAGACCAATTTATAAGTAATAAATTTACCGAGTAAATTTCTACGTTTGCGCGAGAGTCCGACTCGGACTTGGCCGATTATTTGTATTTGTTATTAAAGCGGCAACATAAATACATCATCTGTGAAAATGTCAACTGTCTAGCTATCACCGTTCTTGAGATACAGCCTGGTGACAGACGGACGGACAGTGTAGTCTTAGTAATAGGGTCCCGTTTTTATCCTTTAGGTACGAAACCCTAACAAATAATAAAAGAAACAGCGACATTTGGTACGTGGACATGAGGACAGAAGCTCATTGTATTTTATAAAACTTATTAGAGCGCTGTCACCTTTTTGGCTCAATAAATGAACACTGCAATCCAACAAAAAAAACGCTGCTGAGCATGTTGCCAATTTGTTAATCTTCTAGCTAGAGCATAGGCCGTATACTGCCAAATGCGATGGTAGCTGCAAGTAGATCTAAGTTTTTGTACAGCTTGAAGCACAAATCAAAATCTTTTTAAATATCTTTTAGCTAACTTTTGGACACTCTGCATACGGATGTGATAAGTAGTAAATGGTGGCAGTAGGCTAACTTGAATAGAAACAAGTTCTCATTAAAAATATTGCATTGAACATCGCCTATAAACAAGTAAAATATACCTAATCACTTCTTATGGATCTTACCACCGTACCGCGCTATGAACGCTTTGATATCGAATTTGCGTTTGCATCCGTCGTAATTCATATAGCGCACTTTGCCGAACACCGCACGCTCCGCCCAGCCTTGGTCGTGGATTCCACATATTGACCACATGCAACCTGGAAGACCAGACACGTCTTTAATTTTTTAGCACAGGAAAAGAATATCAGCATTTTTTTAGTTGCTAGCCCAACTTTTAACCTGAAAATACAAATACTGAAATATATCATATTAAAATGTCTTTATTTGGCACTAGCTTTCCGGGCGGGGCTCCGCCCGCGCGTATGTCAGTTAACGCGCAAAAACATTAACCTCTTTTTGCGCAGTTGGATAAAAACTAACCTATGTTTTTTCCCGGGTCTCAAACTATATGCATACCAAATTTCATTCAAATCGGTCCAGTAGTTTTGGCGTGAAAGCGTAACAGACGGACAGACAGAGTTACTTTCGCATTTATAATATTAGTACTGATATCAATGTGTTACAAGTATTTTGTAAATCCATTGGCTCCAAACTAGTGTGAACCGTGTTTCAGAGCCAAAAGCTTCTCTCATAGAAATTATTATACTAAAAAGGCTAACCCATATAGAGCTACTGGCTCTCAAGGACAGTTGCCGGAACACACTGTTAGGTGCTTGGTGACAGATTTTCTATTTGAGGATTGTAGCTGACGGACATTCACAAAATACTGCACCACCATACAAGGACCCCACCTTGTATCAATCGATCTTTCATTAGTAATTATGGTTATATAAAAAAGAACAGGTTCGACGCATGATGTTCAACATCAAGGTGTAAATCGAATTTTTGCTTTAGGTTTTGGAGAAGAGATGGACTCGATTCTAATCTGCGTCAGCGTAAATAATAATAATAGCTGCGGTTGCTCTCCAGAGCAATCCCGAAAGCACAAACACTTCAATTTAGAAAATTTTAAGATGTCCGACATATGTTAATCATTGGAGAAAGCTTAAGATAAGACTTAGGCCTATTTAATAATAACTTACCGACATAACCATTCGGGTCCCTGCCATCCAATGCGTAATGGTCGTTGAGGTAGATGGCATACTTGAGCGCTTCCTCTGGACTCTCAGTCCACTCGAGGATCTTCTTAGCCCAGTACATTCGGAGGAAGCCGTGCATTTTGCCTTCCTTTACAAGCTGGATCTGTGCTGAGTTCCACAGGTCGTCGTGGGTTCTTGCCTCGGCAAGACGCTCAAGTTTGTATGTGTAGGTCCTTTTGTCTTTCCTGTAATTAACATCATTTTTGACGTTTTATAAATGTACGTGAGTCAATCACTCAAACCGTAGAGTTTGCCTATTCGATCTTGAACGATCAACAAGGTTAATTAATTAAGCCATCGCATTAGTCCCGTTTTTCTCTTAGGGTAGTAGTCGTAAGGTCGTATTGGAGGCTTCGAGTCCCTTGAAAACTCCGATACTGCTTGGTGGTAAGGCATTTTGCGAATGCCCGCCTGGCTAGCGACCACCCACAAGAAGAAAATCTGTCGCCAAGGACCCAATTTTTTGTAGTCACATAAATGTTGTCTCTACTTTACGGAAGGACCGTTACCCCAAAATATAACGCCGTTCCTAAAAAGACGCCAACAAAACCGTAGCATGCGTTTATTGTTTACTAGCTTTTGCCCGCGGCTTCGCTCGCGTTAAGAAGTATTATTATTAATAAGCTTGTCGTCTAATATAATCCGCTAGATATATTATCTATGCACTATATATATGTTCATTCAAAGTGCTCTCCAAAATAACTCAATGTAGATGGCGCTAGCATACAGAAATTCGTATATTTTAAACTGAAAAGTTACTAAACTTATATAACCAGCATCTCAAAATCCTTTCTTAGGGGATGCCTACGTCATAGTAGCTTTATGCATGCAAAGTCTCAGCCCGATCGGTTTAAAATTGACAAAGTTTCATACAAACTTTCATCCCCTATTTTATTTCCTTGGGGGTAGAATTAATCAAAATCCTTTCTTAGTGGATGCCTACTTCATAACATCTACCTAAATGCCAAATTTCAGCCCGAACCGTCCAGTGGTTTGGGCTGTGCGCTGATAGATCACTATTTCAGTCAGTCAGTCACCTTTGAGTTATATATATTTAGATTTAGAAGAATTGTTTGTCAAAATTTAGAAGGCTTAAATATCTTGCGATTATATTGAATTTATTTTTAAGTTGTGTGCTTTTTTATGAGAATTAATGATTACGTAGAGGAAATAATTTCACTAACGGTATTTAGTAGTTTTGTTTATGATGTCTAAATTGAACTTATTTTGTTGTTTCTATATTTGCTTTTAGATTTATATATGCTAACCAAGACACCGGTGCTCTGAACAGATAAGTCATAGTAACCAGCCGACTTTTTTTTTAGATTTTTCACTACATTTTGTACCTCTACCTTATTAACAGGTGTCATAAAAATTGAATTACAATATGCATATATTATGTTGATTTTTTGAACTGTTTTACGTAGTGTGATGTATTTTCATTTGAGTTGGTATAGTAATTGAATATTTCTGATAAATGCGATAGATTTATAATAACTTTATCTTTAGTTTTTAGTATCTTAATAGTTGTGCGGATATTGTTAGTAGAAGATGTATGCTGTTTTATGATGCCGCATGTGCCTTTTTTGTGTTTCTATTTATATAAGGTGGACATTAATATATCAACAATACTGCGGAAGGTGGTGTGGAATTTATAAATGACTGTGTTCCACTCATTGTCGTAAGAGTCGCTGTCACAAGAGTCTAGTTGTTCAATGTGGCGTCCTACAGAGGCTTAGTTCAACAGTGGACTCCGGCTTATGATGATGATGCATTTTAATTAAAGCATAAAGTTACGCAACTTTCAGTCAGGGTAGTTTCTTGCTAAAAATTAGGCTGCCTGAAGACTTACTGGTCGCCTGGTCGCTGTATTACTATAATAACTAAATAAAAACGAAACATGGTAGGTACACCTGTGATCGTCTAGCGTTTTTTGCGCCCAATTGGATGCTCCTTTAACGCTGTCGTAATGTTCGCAGTAGAAACAGTAATTGTCGGTCAACTCGCGCCGCACTATCGCCTCTTCTAGAAACGCGTTCACGCTTTCAGTGTTCTTCTCCTTGAACTCTTGCACGGTGAGCGCCACTCTCTGGGCTGATATTTGTCCTGAAATTAAAAAAATATTATCAATTCGTATTTAATCAAAGGTGATAAATAATATATACCAGAAAAATTGTTAAACAAAAATTACAAGCAAGACAATAAGCTCTTGCAGAAATCAGACAAACCGAGAAATAGTCAAGAAAATGTACATAGTTCAACTGCATCTAAAACTAAATATTTTCTTTTATTTAATACATAGGCAGAACAACCAAGCGGTCTGCCTTTATTTGTAATGATGTTAAAAAAGGTATACGTAATAAGTACCTACAGACTATTCAGAATCAACCCCTTTGTAGTTTACTAACCACAAAATTTAAAGTTTCTCGCAAACTATATATTGACATCGCCTCCAACGGAAAGCTGAACGAACTAAATGAAATAGTACATTATGCAACAAGTGTGCGAAGTTGTTTATTACAATCGAGACGGGTTTTAGACCTGAGAACGAAGATCGAAGGCCTAATGGAGTAGAGATTGTAATAAACAACGCGCACGAGTTTCATACGACGTTTTTCAACACACTTGCTAGGTACCAATACGAAAATATCGATACGAAAATATTTTCTTGATCTTTTTGATAGCAATAATGATAAAGAAGGTTGATAATTAAATCTTCTAAAGTTTTTCTACAGTAGGTAAAAATCTCTGGTTTGTTTTTATATGAAAAACGAACGAAACAAACTACAATCTCCTTGGTGAGAAGTGTAGAAACGTTTTTTTTTTTCTATTTAAAACACTAGTGCGGTAAAGTAAAAAAAGCACTAGTGCGTAATAGAGTATATTATGACACTAAAGGCCCGTTACGAGCGAGTGTGTTGAAAATGTTATTTTACATGGTGATTATAACTATAGATGATAACTTACACTAGGAGTACAGTTTCAAAAGAAAGTTTTTTGTTAAAATCATAATAATAAAATCCATAATGCGTGTTAATTATAGCGACTTGACTGATGGTCAATCTGTCAAAACGTGAACGTACGGTTAAACGTAAATCCTGGCATCATTCAGACTGAACGGATATTTTACACGGTCAAACAGATTGACCATCAGTCAAAACGTGAACTCGCTATAATTAACACGCATTATGGATTTTATTATTATGATTTTAACAAAAAACTTTCTTTTGCAACTGTACTCCTAGTGTAAGTTATCATCTATAGTCCAACTATCTTTTACGAAAATAAATTATAACAAATGTCCAAATATCCGTATTATTTAGTATACAATTATCTGCATATCTATACGGACGGATGATATTGACCCTAATACTGGCATCCCCGAAGAGCAGAGTGAAAATCCGTGTCACCTGGCCGGCATCCTAATTGAAAGGCTGGGCGTAACCTGTGCAGACTGTGACATCGTTTCTGTGGAGCGAGTGGGCATACGCCGTGCGCCATCTAGTGGTGAATCGGCAAGCGTGCTGCGCGCGCGACCTTTGGTGTTGCGACTGGCGCGCAAGCCAGTTCGCGACGCGATTCTGCAAGCTGCTCGCGTTCGCCGTGGAATCACAACAGCCGGGCATGGGACTCGCTGCTACTACCTCGACGAGGCTTTATATAAACGAGCGCCTCTCAAAATACAACAGAATGCTTTTTTTCAAGGCACGCGAAATGGCTCGTTCCCGCGGCTGGAAATATGTATGGACCAGGGGAGGGCGCATTTTTGTCCGTCGGGAAACAGGCAAGGCGTCTCATCGGGTTCGGTCCGAGGAAGAATTCGTGAAGATATTTGGTGCAGAAGCCAACTAAAGTATCACTCGTACTCTGTTACATATGTAGGTTATAATAAAATGTTGGATGTATTAAAAATAAATATTATATGGACTTGGTATAATATAGTAGATATTATTTTATATGCTATTATTTCTTGTTTGTTTGATAATTTAAAAAGTTTTGTTTTGTTGTCAAAGTATTCTCAGTTTATAAAATTGATTGTTTTTGTTTTGGTACCGCACATAATTTTACTGAGAAAATATTATTATTGTAGTTACATCACGAGTATTGCCAGGTACTATTTAAAATCTTCCCGCACTGTGTCTTTGTTCCGTTTTGAAAATGAGGTATTGCAATTCATGTAATGGCTACTAAGTATTTGAAAGTTGGTTTATATAATGCAGGTTCCTTAGGCACCAACCATGACAACATCATAGCTTCTGTGACTCGTAGTGGCGGAGATATTTTAGCAGTGAACGAGACTTGGGTACACGCCGGGGAGGAGGGGCGAGCGCCGGCGATCCCCGGGTACACGATGGTGCGCTCGCGGCGGCGGCGTAGGCTTCTACGTGAAGCGGGGCATCGCCGTGCGCACCTGGCGCCACCCGGTAGATCCGCTTCATACTGTGGTCGAGCAAATGTGGCTGACTTTGTACCTTAATGGGAGAAAGCTTATGATTGGCACGGCATATAGACCGAATTGGGTAAATATCGATTTGTTTCTTGATGCTATAACCGATTCTGTTAGTTCTATACCAAAAAGTGAAAACTTAATTTTATTAGGCGATTTTAACACCAATTATTTAGATATGAATGACCATAAAACAAAAAAGTTTAGATCATTCCTTTCATGTTTCAACTTAGAACAAGTGGTTTCCGAGCCGACGCATTTTACTGACACGAGTCAAACATTAATCGACGTGGTCTGCACTGATCTATTGGTAAAGAAAATAACTTCAGGGTTGGTTGGAACTCTCAACGGTCACTGTCTTGTCGTCTGCGAATTTGATATTAAACGTGTAAAAATAGCTCCCCGCATTGTAACATATAGACCAATTAAACAAATCTGCATGGATAACTTTAACAGTGACTTGCATTCAATAAGTTGGGAACTGATTTCACAGTATGCAGATATAAATGAGATGTTAAATGCTTTTAACTATGGTGTCTTGTGTTTATTTGATTGTCATGCCCCAGTCAGGTCATTAGTCGTGAAAGATCGCTCTTATCCCTGGATAACTGAGACCATAAAACTCATGATGAAATTGCGTGACGATGCTGCAGTAGATTACAATAAAACCAAGTCGGAAGTAAAGAAAATATATTACAAAGATCTCAAATCATCTGTTAATCAAGCTATGTATCATGAAAAATCTGCCTATTTTGCACACAACATAAATAATAATATCTATAAACCTAAACTGCTTTGGAAAAATTTAAAAAACACATTAATACCTAAAAATGACAATGACTTACCTATAGCTTTTAATTACCCTGATGTCATTAATAATCATTTTTTAAATATACCGGGTAACCCAAGTACTTCTATTTCATATTTAACATTTTTCGAATTCCATCGCTTTAGTAATGCAGTCTTTCACATTGAGCAGATTAGCTTGGATCGGCTTATTAACATAATTAAGAGTCTCAAATCTAACGCTGAAGGTTGTGATGCGATTAGTTTGAATATGCTGCTGTTGACGTTTCCTCGAACCATAGATTGCATACAAACCCTGATAAATACTTCAATAGACACATGCAAGTTTCCCGACGTGTGGAAACTTGCTATAGTGCGTCCATTGCCTAAAAACTCAAACCCAACTGATTTAAAAGATCTGAGACCCATAAATATTTTACCTTGTTTGTCGAAGGTCTTGGAAAAGGCAATATGTATACAGTTAACTGACTATCTTGAACGGCATCATATTCTGCCAGCAATCCAGTCAGGTTTTAGAAAAGGACACAGTACTACTACCACATTGCTCGATGTCACTGATAATATTCTTAGTGCTCAGGATGGCGGTATGTGTACAATATTGGTGTTACTCGATTTCTCGAGGGCATTTGATTCCCTGAATATAAACCTTTTATTGTCTAAGTTATCTTACTATGGTTTTGACTCGGAGGCTCTACAGTGGTTTAATAGTTACTTAAGCGATCGTTATCAGTACGTGAAGATCACTCAAAGTGATGGCTCTTCGGCAGTGTCAGCCAAAGTGGCTATAACAAGAGGAGTACCTCAGGGTTCCATCTTGGGACCTATTCTCTTTTCTTTATACTCAGCCGACATAATATCACAAATCAGGTACAGTAACTGTCATATTTACGCTGATGACACTCAAGTTTATATATCTTGCAGGCCACTAGAAATTGATGAAGCCATTACCAAACTCAATAGTGATCTCGAGAGAATAGCTGTGTGGTCTTCAAATAATTGTTTGTTGCTTAATCCCGTAAAATCGAAATACATTATTTTCGGTAACCAGCATCAGCTAGCTAGTCTTTGTCCTACCACAAGTGTCACGCTCATGGGCGAGCCTATCGAGCGTGTGTATGAAGCCCGTAACCTAGGCCTCAATATGGACTGCGAATTGCGCTATGAGAAGCATGTAGGTAACTGTGTCAGAGATTGTTTCTATAGACTGAAGGTGCTATATAGGATGCGACCATTTTTGGAGGAAGGGCTGCGGGTAAAGTTAGCTGAAACATTAGTTTTGTCTAAATTAAACTACATGGACGGGGTCTTTGGTCCAAGACTGAAAGCCAGGACAAAGAAGCTAATACAAAGGGTACAAAACGCCTGTGTTCGTTTTTGCTTCAATGTCCCGTTGAGATCACATGTTACTCCATTTCTAAATAAGCACGGACTCTTAAAAATGATGCACCGCCGTAAATTCCACTTGGCGTGCCTTCTATTCGGTGTTATTAAATACAAAGAACCGTCTTATTTATACAAAAAATTGTCATGGAGGTGGAGTAATAGGCCTAGTGTGTCGCGCACTTGCTCGACCCAGCTCGAAACTGAGCGGCATAGTTTTGCTGCTTTTAGAGGTAGCTTTCGCTATGCTGCGTCAAAGTGTTGGAACAATATTCCGCCGCCTATCAGGAACCTGCATTGTTTGCAGACGTTTAGGATAAAACTACGAACATTCATTTACGAACATCAAAAAAATGAAGAGCCCTTAATAAATGACACAAGTGCTATTTAACACAATACTTGTAATATTAACATATAAAAAACCGTACCTTTTTTCTTACATTTTACATTGATTATTTATTGAATCTTTTATCATTTTATCTAATATTTTTATTATTTTACATTTTGCTGTAATTAATTGTGAAGTTTAGAGTTAAGATACTTATCTTGTTTTTTCCTGTAAATTTTTCTCTGCTTGCCTTTGTATTCCGTTATTTTTTTTTTTTTTTTAGTAATCTGTTTATGGATATTGTGAGAGTACACTGCAGATTGTGACGTGCGTGACGTCACCGCCGGATCCAACGGAAGATCAGCGCTAGTTGATTACAACTAGCATTATGCTGAGTTGGAACCGATTTGTGGCAGAAAATTGAAGCATTTAGGCAAATTTATGATGTATTTAGGTATTGTACCTATAATACGTCAGGCTAAATATTGTATGTGTTATTTTTTCTGTTACAAATAAACTTTATTCTTATTCTTATTCTTAATAAATTAAATCGCATGTTTTAGACACAGCGCCGTGATTGCAAAGGTAGCAAGTTATCTAAAAATGTGGACAATAATCAACTTACTAAGGGCCCGTTTCAGAATGTCCTAATAAAGTTTCGGGTTGCTATGCAACACATAAAATAGGCTAAATCGATGACTATGAAACGCAAAGACAGCGTTTTGTTTATTAAATATGTTCGGGGTAGAATAACCGGAACTTACTCGAACATTCTGAAACAGGCCCTTAATATAATAAACAACAGTATTTAGTTACCTTACCAAAATGGAACCACGGCGACAAGTTACTGAGCGCATCTTGTGTGGGATCATTCCTTTTACTGGCGAAAATCTTCAGCCTCCTGTCTAGGAAGCTCTTGAGCATTTTGACTGCCTCATCATACCCCGGCTTGGCCCACTCAACGGGGCCCACCGACTTGTCTGCTTCCCGAGATTCTATTGCCTTGTCCCAGTCTATTGGCTGCAAAGAAAATGTTGAAACTACTGAAACGGGAGAAATTATAGGGTTTGGGATTTTCTCCTCAGAAGTTATATAAACTTTTCGCAAAGTCGAAATCTATCATGGTATCCAGAAATGCAACTATAAAAATTATAACAGGGGACCTAAGACTACACAAATCAAAATACTTAGAGGTATCATGTTATCTACTATGACATCATAACTTCTATGAGTAAATAAATCTCCTTCAATTCGAACTTTAAAACGATAAATATACATTGAAACAAAATAATACGTGATAATTCGTCTTTGTTGATACTCTAGGAACTCGCCAAAATGTGATCTCCAGATTGTGGTCACGTTATCGTGACACGATAGATGTTGCGAAACGGCATTATGGCAGGTAGTGCGTCACCACTTCTAGATAGGAGCGGTCCTGACCAATTTCTTCGAAATATCGCCAGAAGACAATCCAATGTTTCGGCAATGTAAATATTTGAAACGTCTCAATCTGACCACCAACTGTTAGTGACCAAACTGTGAGTAGAAGCGTACATGAAGCCGGTCTTTATTCTGGCAACCCATTTTAGATTTCCAACTTTCCGGTGTGGCAATCGCCGGTGAAGACTATTGTGGGCTCGAGAACATTTGGCATGGAAGGACGCATGGCTCGTCCTTCCATGCCAATGGTCAACTGGCCAAATCGTCAACTCTGATGTGTCTCGGTTAAGATTTCATCCGGATGAAAATAGTTCCGAGTTCCAGGTAGATAGAGCCGTCTTAAGCATGAGCAATAGGTCCATTTGTATTAAAGTGGGACCATCATGCTATAGGCAGGAATTCGTTAGGGCGCCCAAAACGAACAAACAAAAACATGACTGTGTAGAAATAACGTAGTGAGATCCATTACCGCATGATATAATATGTACGGGTACTCATCCCACACAGAGTGCAAATGAGCCAGAATTTCCAACTAATGCACGATCCTCCGATCCACGGTCGAAACCTATTGTCCATGATCAATACAGACTTGGTTTCTTACTGTCGGTCGCTCGTGGAAAGCATCTACACATTTACCCCTTAAGTATAGGGGGGCACGGTACTTCATCTTCTACATTTAAACCAATAAAATGTACAGTGGGTAGTGTCTAAAACAATTAGTTGTGTATAGACATGTCAATTATGAAACGCGAAAAAATTGTGAATGAAATTTAGATGAATGTCTCGAAAAACACATCGCTACAGATGCAATTTTCAGCGAGATGTAGGTCATTCTAACATTCATTTTTATTGCAGGTAGGCTAGCTTTGACCACTACCTGTAGGTAAACTATGGTACGCTAGTTGTTCAACAAGTTAAATATATACTGGGAACTCGACTCATGAACACTCTATGGAATACAGCATTAAGTCCTTGGCAACATAACAGCTACTCGACTTTAAGTACATCTGCCTTCTTCGACCACATAATCACTAACTTTGATAAGATAAAACATGTTAGATAGCAATCAAAGGCAAGCCTGTTAACAAAAAAGAAACCTAAACAAAAGCTATATTAGAAAAATACGGTAAACAATTAATGCCAAACATAATATGGATTATGAAACTCACTTCAGGTTCAAAGTTGCTACTATAAGGATGTTTGATAACAGGCGGGAATTCTGTTAAGTATTCTTTCAGCTTTGGGTTTATCTTCAACCTGAAAGTTCTGGCCGAGTACTCCTGCTTGTCTGACGCAATCCAGCAGGGCACTATGTTGTGAGCGTCTATCTGAAAATAATAATACCGAAAATTGATTAATTACCTTAAAAGGGGACAAAAAATCGTCTGGATTCAGCCAGTAGTAATTGTCAATGCACAAGGGCTTTTTACACCCATCGCAAATGTAAAATCGGGTTGGTTTATTTTTATTTGACGGCATATTTGGTGACTTTTGTAACTAATAAACATCGTCAGCGTCACCAATTTTCGAAGTGAAGTAATAAGTAAAAATATGAAGGGACTTCAAAGAATTCATAGAAACGTTTTTGTTAGTAATGAGGGTAGTTGTAGAATTCATAGAAACGTCTTTGTTAGTAATGAGGGTAGTTGTAGAATTCATAGAAACGTCTTTGTTAGTAATGAGGGTAGTTGTAGAATTCATAGAAACGTCTTTGTTAGTAATGAGGGTAGTTGTAGAATTCATAGAAACGTTTTTGTTAGTAATGAGGGTAGTTGTAGAATTCGTAGAAACGTTTTTGTTAGTAATGAGGGTAGTTGTACAATTCATAGAAACGTTTTTGTTAGTAATGGGAGTAGTTGTTGTTTATGGTTCTCTTGACATTATCCAAGGTGACAATTAGAAAATTTCGTCTTTTAAGCATTATTAGCATTTCACATTCGTGCTTCGAGTACAAAAAAATATCTAGGGGGAAAATGTTGACCAAATCGAGCACCGCGCTTGCCGAAATACAAAGAAAAGCTCAGAAAACATCCACGAAGATGACGAACACGAAGAGATGGTCGGCGTTTACAAGGATTATTTCTTTGTTATCTACCATTCTGAAGTGGTCAAGTGACATAAAAGGGGGCAGATAAAGCATTGAAGATGACTCTCAATCAAGTGGTCCTGTTTCTGCCACTCTGTCAGAAAATGTAAAAAAGCTCGAGAAAATTCGAGATATAGGTACTAGATTCGTTAAAAGAGATGCCCAATGCCCATGCTATCATTGGGTGCCGTGCAGTCACCATAAGATGGGTGCCATGAATGATCTGCACCACTGCAGGAACAACTACACTATACTCTCTTTGATTTCAGCACAGCCACTTATTAAGGTTGTAAAGCCTGTAAATAGGGTATATGCTAAGCATTCAATAGTTCTTCATATGATACGAAAGTTATGTGTTCTATAAACTATTTTACTTGAGTATTGGTATGAACTGAGTCTCGTAGTCTGTTCTAGAATGAAAATTCTGCACTCTAATTTGTAATCCACTCTTTCATCCACTATTGTGGTAGCCAAGTGGTAAACGCGCCCGGTGACTGTGTGTAACCGGAATAAATGGGTACGTATGTACCCATTTATTCCGGTTACACACAGGTAAATAACGCTCTGAAATTTTTATAAATGATACATATTTTACCTGTATGAGTGGGACGTCTTTTTTCAGTTTCTTTTTTACCCCTTCCAACCAGCCCATTGGTGTTCTGAGGGGGTTGAAGTCGCAAACAACTGCCCCTATCTTGTGTTCTATGACCCACTGTGGTAATGCATCTGCTCCACTGCCTTCCAGCAAATGAAATGATATATTCAGCTTTTTGCATTCGGCTGCTACTTTTTCTAAGCCTGGCAAATCAAAAATAAGTTGGTAAAGTAAAGCATAATCATCATCATTTCAGGACCTCAACTGCCCGCGTTACAATCTGCTGATCAACGGACAAGGACAGACAACGCTGACGATTGACAGATGGCGGTAGAACTATCCTTAACAAGGCATAACTATACAGACGAGCAGCAGCGGTACCGTGCGAGTAGCCCGCATACCCAGGGTAGCGATTATGGGCAAACACCCTCCTTTTGAAAAGTACCAATAGTTCATGGCCCCATTTCCCCAGCGCGCAGCGGCTCCGCTATTCCTGGCCACATTAGCAGCTGATAACAGTGGAGCAAGACATGCTAACAATCCACGGCAGACGCACAACTACCTTCCCTGACGACAAAGACTGGCCTTGGTCACACAATATACACATCATGAGGACTGACAAAAGGATAGCTTAGCTGGTAGAGGAAATGAGTAGGTTACGATGGGAAATTATGGGGTTATGCGAAGCCCGTAGAGAGAGTGAGGACACTAACCCTAAAATTCAGTAACGTCCTCTACTACCGGAAGAGCCTTTCCTGATGATATTGTGTTTCACCTTGTCTAACCTTCTTTTACCTATCATACCTCTTTCCATACTTCGCTGGCATGTTTGGCTTGATGTGCTTTAGTGAGTGCCCAAGTAAACAGGTTACTTTGAATTCACCTGAAAGTTCTGGCCAAGTTAACAAGTTACTTTGGATTCGCATAATCTTGGCTCAGCTATTGAATCATACTGTGGGGAAATAGCGAATGTTCTGAAGATCTTTTTATTTCCCAAAAAAAAATTAAAACCATGGAAAGTTGCAAGCCATATGGCAATGAAAATATTTAACATGCTACCAAATTCATTAAGTGGAGAAAAAGACTCAAATTATGTCAATACCTTAAAAAATTATTAATTGATATATGTTATTATACCATAAATGAACTCTTTGGTGACAAATTTAAATGATATGAAAAAGATTGGCGGCTCGACTACTATTATATATGTTGCTATACCCAAAATGGTTCATATATATAACTTCATAAAAATGTATTTAAGACCAGCATGTACTCCACATATGATGCAATAAAGAATTGAGAGTTAAGTCTGGCTCCCAAATGTCAGTATTGGCAGGAGGAATATGTTAAAGAGTTTTCCATTGCTGGAGGGACTGATGTTTATGTCTTCCATTATTTCTTTATAAGACTAGTATCTCTTCCACGAATTCCCCATTTTTTTTATCTATTTCACTGGCTGGTATATTATTAAGTGTGATAATTTGTCCCAGGTACATAGACTCATCTACATATTCTATTGTAATGTCATTCAGATTGATTGTCTCTTTCTCTTTGTTAGTCATAGCTTTTGTTTTTAATGTATTCATGGTCGGATCAACTTCTTTACTTTGCATGTCAAGTTCAATAAACATTTCTTGCAATTCATAGTGTGATTTAACGAAAATGTATAAATTTGTCTGCAAATCTTAAATTGGTGGGGTTTCACCATTGATACTTAGGCCATAATTTTTCCATTTAATTTCTAACTTCTTCAAGTAATGCAGTGAAAAACTTTGGTAACAAGAGGTCTCCTTGTCTCCCTCCTTTTTAATATTAAATTCTGTTTCCTTAAATTTAAATTCTGTTCCCTTCTGTTTCTAACTTTACACTTGTTGCACTTCCAGTGTATATATTTTTTATTATTGTAATATATTTTTCTTCAAAACCAGATTTTTTTAAATACCAGGGTCATGGACACCATGTTCTAAACAGTCAAAGGCCTTGGAGTAATCAACAAAGCAGCAGTAAAATGGCATATTATATTTCACAGTATTTTTCAAGTATTTGCTTTAGTATGTGAACATGATCTACTACTGAATATCCATATCTGAATCCTGCCTGTTCTGTAGCTTGATTTCATCTAATACTTTTGCTATGTCGCCTAAGATGATTTATGAAAAAAAATCTTATGTGTTCAACATTATGCTTACGATCCCGTAGTTGCCTACATCATTTTTGTGTATGATACTTGAGGTTTTCCATTGGGATGGAATTTCCATTGGGATGCCATATTTCCGAAGCAAAACGAGGTAGTAAATAGAAGTAGGCGGCATAAATACACATTGTGTATTCCTAAACAACACCTAATGGTGCATAAAAATAACTCATTCTGTATGTGTATCAGAATATATAACAAACTGCCAGATAGTTTTAAGATCCATTGCACAAATAGATTCAAATATCAATTATTCAAATTCCTAATAAATAAGTGTTATTATTCAGTTAATGAATTTTTAGATGATAAATTGTAGGACTAATAATGTAATGAATAGATTCAGGCGTTACTTTGTGGAAATCCATATTTAATAACATTAAAATATTATTTAATGTTTTTTAGGATACTTTTAAAAGTATTTGCTATTACTAATAATGTACTTGACATACTTGATTAATTTATATTTGTATTACCTGTGATATTTAAATATTTATATTGTAATTAAAATCACCATTTATTCATATTATATAAAAAATTAGGTACAGTAATCTTTATTAATTGTATTTACAATAATTGTTTGAAAAAATATTCTGTCCTTATTATAGAGCTTAATACAATATATTTGTACACCAGAAACGGTAGAATATTTGATTCTAAGATAATGTAAGAACACAATGCACAATATTCTTATGAATAAATAAATTTGAATTTGAATGGTATGTTTCCTGTCATCAAAACTTCATTAAATATGGTGGTCAGCACTGGTGTGATTGCATTGATTGATTCCATTAATAGCTCATTGGTGATAGGAGCCTGAAGCTTTACCCTTTTTTGAGATTTTATTGCCTTTTCTACTTTTGCTTCTAGTATGTATGGTATAGGCGTTGAATTGGAAATTATATAAGGGTACTTGCTGTAGTTTTAGTTGGTTTGAGTATAAATCTCTATAAAAGCTTGTTGCAGTGTTGATGATGTCAGATCTTCTATGTGGTATCCAATTCTTCTTCTTGGATAAATATTTTATTGCTTCATTTTCTTTTACAAAGTCCAACTTCGCAACTTAAAAGTTCCCAACTTTTGTTTATTGGAGACCCGACTCATAAATTAAATTAAAAACACATGCAACCAAATTCGGGCATTAATGAATGAACGATTATTGTCCTTGTTCTTTATAATTAATGCGCAAGCTTTGAGATAGCATGCACTGGCATTACATTTCAATGCAGCGGTAGAATTACAGTCAATTCTAATTTTCACAAAAAAAAAACCTAAGCTTACCGTAATAGATAAAAATTACCTTTGAGTAGAAAATGGAACTGGCGAACTGAAGCATCCAAATACTTGGCAATGAGGCAGAAGCAAACATGGAGCGGCACTTTGTTCTTCAAAGCAAGCTTTTGAGCGTACAAGAAAGCCCAGTTGTCCTGCACCCTACTATCTCGGGACATCCAGTAAACTATGCCATCAGCATAGTCAGGTACCAATTGCTCTTGAGAAATTATCCTCGCACGATTGTTATTAAAATTGTAATTCAAAATAGACTCCGCTGTATCCACACGATCTTTTTGCAACTTTTTCACGAACTCATCGTCGCTTGTACCCTCTGGTGCTATAACAGGGACTAATTTGGGCTTCTTTGCCGCCGTTGCCATTCTAGAAGCAGTATTTAGAAATAATATCACGGACCGAGAGCGCATAAATTTTTCTAGATTTGCTATTTTATTTTCATAGTTTCCTTACAGACAGACCACAAATTATATAGATATGTCTAAAGACAGATAGGTAACAGACCTTCATGCGCCTAAACTTTAGTCGCCGATCTCTTTTTTTTTTAAATACCTGAGACGAATAATGGCAAATGTTTTGATCGAATTAACAATTACGTACTATCCATTCTACTATGGAGTTTAATAACATATTATAAACAGGTTGTACTCCTATGGTATTAAAACAAATTTAAATAGAATTAAAACAAAATTTAAGTTTATTTTGGCATTTATTTTAACATACAAGTAGTAATTCTTTTTCCTCCATATCACACAATTAGGGTTAGCCCAAAATGTACATATATCTTCCTCCACTCCGCTTCAATTTTAGTGTGTTAAAAGCCAATGGGTATCTACACTTTGGATACTGCAACACGTTTCATACGCTTGATATGTCCTGTAAAATAAAACCAAATTTAATAATAGATATCTGTAAAGCCATTATGATGTCTTCAAAAACTTGGCGAGCACATCATCAATTTCCCTCTCGAACTCGAAATCTCATCAGTTATTTTCAAATCGCTATTCACATTCTTAATGGCTTAAATATTGCATACATTTTAACTGTTTCTGGAGAACGTTTATACATGGTAAATATCTTAGTAAGTAAATGGTAGAAAATATAATATTACTTTTTTAAATATATACATAATGAAATGAAGCACTTATATGCAAAAAAACTTTAGACGTGTTATATTTATCATTATTTCTGACCCGACGTTTCAAACAAAGCAGTGATCGTTAAAGTATTTTTATTACTGTGTAATAATCGCATTAACTTAAGATAACATTATTATACTTGTTATTTTTTAATATATATTTACAAATTGTTGACCTACTTCCACGTTCAAGTTATGCCATTGCATGCTATTTGCATACAAATATCCGTATCATGGTAAGGAAAACACTACGATCTCAATAGCGTTTTCAGGGTGCCAGGTCTTAGTTGGTTCACAATATTTATGCAATTGCATCTTAGACGTTTTGATTTGAATCACAAGAAAAAATAGTTCGAAACCACCCTATGTATTAAATACCTAGAATTTAAGCGTGAATCGCGATTAAGTGTACCAACCTAGCAAATATTTGAAGCGCTCGTAGCGAAGTTTGCTTAGCCGTTCTTAATCGATCAACTAAGTTAAGCAACATCCATCGCGATCATGACTTGGATGGGTGACCGCTGGTGATATTACTACTGAGCGCTTCCGTGCTTCGGAGGGCGCTTTAAGCCGTCCCCGGTTGTTGTCTTACGATGGCAGTAGTGTACAGCATGGTGGTAGGGCATTTTGAATGCCCGCCTGGTTACCTACCACCCTCAAGTAGAAAATCTGTCGCTAAGCACCTAACGGTGTGTTCCGCAAGCTGTCCTTGAGAGCCAGTAATTCTAGGGTACCCTGAATAATATCTTCGACCACATCATTAATAGCCATCCAGTGAGATAGTGGTCTAAGGCTAGCCTATTAGTAATTATAAAAAAAAACATGCATTTATTAACACTCGTAAGTAGAATGATACACAAAGTTGTCTGTGACTAAGATTAAATGAAATCATAAACATTCAATTTATCACCCTTGTGGCAAGCCCACAGTAGCCACTTAAAGAAGAAGTTGGAGTTGATTAACTCTTTTCTTACCACACTATGCTAAGTTGGCGGGGTGGGCACCTAAAACGTATTCGCAAAAATAGAGCAAAATTGCGTCCGATATGTACCTACCTAATGGGGGTGCGCCTCGAGCACTTGTTTGTTATGACTTGTCCTATCCGACCTAATAGATGCAGTGTTCATTATGGCAGACTAAGGCTAACTCGTTTGTGACTTAGGTTGATTAATTATTAATAATACATTATTAAATGATTGATTAACATAAATTTGTAGTTTCCGACCGTGTAGAATTAGTTTCACTCGTCTGTGGAATCTGCGGTGCAGTTGTACTCTATAATTATCTCTTATCTGTTACTCTTTCTCTCATACTGATCTATGTTCTTGAAAGAAAACAAAACAAACGAAATAATTCTTACTTTTTTACTAATACTTCCCAATTATTAGTTTAAGGGTACTACAGTATTTCAGACAAACATTTCCAAAGGAATAAGAGTAACGACAACGTGGTTATCAAAGAAGCATTGTAACATAGTTTAGATAACCTCTTATCAACAACAAAATTTAGAACCTCACAAAAAAGCTTATGAACTGATTTAAAAACTGATTAGTAATATACCACGACAGTGGGTTTCTTGACCTAAAACTACTATAGGTACAATTTGGACACAAACCTGACCAGGGTAGGTACTGGTTAAATTACACTATATGCTGCAAGCAATAATAGATATTGTAATAGTCAAAGTTTTAATTACAAACCATGCCATAGAAAGGATAGTTCACTAGTTACTAGCTATGAAGAAAGAATGCGCGAGAGAGTAGCAGTATACCATGAACTTAAGTATTTTCAGCAAACATTACTTCATTTAAAGTTGTTATATTGATATCTTCACTGAGATTGCCATTATATGCCGTAAATAAAATTATGTAAAATAAATGTATCTAGTTATTTATGTTATATAATTTCATTTCAATACTTTCATAAGTATCCATGGATTGCTCTTTAAGTATTTTAGTGACATATTTAATGTAATGTATCAGCTGGATTGTCCACTGTTGAAAACAGCCTCCCACATTATGGGGGGTTTGCAGTGTGAGATATCAGTTCCTCAGAAAGTGCTGCTGCCCACCTTCAGGTGTGTTAACCCTTAGTCGCCTCTTACAACACCCAAGGGTAGAAATAGGGGGTGAAATTCTAGCCCAGCACCCTACAGGCATATTATTGACCTATGCTAGGGTGTAATAGTGTCAGAACTTAAATCTTAGATACTGTTATTTGTTAAGTGAGTTATTCTTAACTTATCAACCAGGTTAAGCTACATCTATTGAGGTTATTACTTGGATGAGTGACCACTAGTGTTCAGCGCTAACCTAACATTTTATTTCCAGCAGTCTTTCAGAGCCAATAACCCTAGGTTAGCCTGGATAACATCTTCACTTATCATCAGCTTCGATAGTAATTAAAGGAGAACTGAAAAACAATAAAAAAGCTTTTACTTATGTTCCTATTATACATATCATAAATTAAGGCCCAGGTTCAGAATGTCTTAATAAAGTTTTGGATTGGTAACCAACACATAAAATAACTGAATGATAAAAATGACAGTTGACATGCAGCATGTTGCAAGCTTTAACCGATGGATAAGCTAAATCGATGACTGTGAAACGCAATGATAGTGTTTTATTTAATAAATATGTTCTGGGTAGTATAACTGGAATTTACACAAACATTCTGAAACAGGCCCTAAATCTCAATAATATTGTGAATGTGAAATTTTGTGACTGTGTATGTTTGTAGCTCCTTCACACTGAAGTGGCTTAACATATTTATATGAAACTTTAAATATTGGCAGCGTAGTGCCTGGATTAACACAAGATATTACTATTTATATCTGTTTACATAATAGGTCTATGCGGGTGAAACCATGGGGTGCAGAACTAGGAAGCAGAACAGTAAAGCTGTGGCAGAGTAGTACCCATTATATTCATTTGTTCTAGCAAAACTTGTCACTACCTTATAGTTTAACAGCTTGTCAGGGTACTAGTTATGTCATCTATCTCTACACAACTAAGTTCTACTCTTATTTCTGGGAATTATGGATTAAGAGCATGGTTTCCCTGCTATTAATATTACTACCTAGTAATATAATTACCAAAGTGTATGATAAGTATAATCACATCTAAATTTTTCAGCTGTTCAGCTCTCAGGTAAAACTAATAATTATCCTCTTCATAGATGTTGTAAAAGTCTATTAAGAGAAAAATTATGCTTAATGGGCAGCATGCCACTAATTATGTAAATAAGGTGTTGTTGCAAATGATGTCCACACCAGAGCTCTTAATCATTTTAACAAACTCACCTGCTATCTTGTGGTAGCAGGTAGGTTGCTGGTAGTAACAAGCATTATCTTCATAGCATCAGGAAAGCAGCCAGCCTTACAAGCCTTACAAGGCTGGCTGCTTTCCTAAAGACTAGATTGTCTTGACAATCTATAATATATAATATGTTCTTGTATCCACCTTGTGTTAGTAAGGAGAATGTATTGTACCAACCCCACATTCATGGGATAAGGGATGGAAGATGATGTTGTTCAATATTATTTTATAAGAAGATATATTGCATCTATTGTATAAACTAATATGTTTAAAACTTACTTGTCTTCCTCAAGTTGAATCAGTTCACTCATAGTATTTTTTAATTTTCCATTTTTCTGAAGCAATTCCTTTACCAATTAGTTCTTCAATTATATTCCTGAAATGTCGAAAATTAATCCTTCATTATTCTCTCAACAAGTTTAGTTGTCACAGTTTCCAAATCAGAAAACCAGGAGGCTTAATTACACAATACTTTTTATCCTGATTCCTACTTACCTAGATTACCTAGGTATTCTATTATCATAATTATAAATAGATCAACAAGCATTCGGGTCAGCTGAAAGTATGGCATATTAAGCAGCACTATAAAGATAGTACAAGTCTTACATACAGCGGTGGGCGATGAATGAGTAGGTTGATTTTTTATTTTCTGAAACCTTATCAGGTACCCATAAGTAACTTCTGTTGCACTAACATGTTGTCAGCAGGGCAGGCTTATATATGATTTGGCACACAGTGACAGCTTATGGTACACACACACCATTAGGGAAGTAGCCCCTTATTATATCCTGAAGAACCTATTAGCATGCAATGACTGTGAATATAAAAAACGCGATAGTAATACTTTCGTTTGTAGTCTGAGACTGTGTTTGTACAAAATAGTATTATACAGCTGGAGGGACTGCCCCACCACCACCAACTAAGCTGAGGGCAACTCCTTATTGAAAATCTAGGAACACTTACCGAGTATGATAAGTTTTTGACCACCAAAATGACTAGTATAACACAATATCGTAGTACGTCTTCTCAACCAATACTTTTTCTTGATTCCAGGACTTTTTTAATGACTCCTGATTAGCGATCCGACATTATATGCTGTTAATTTTGTAGACTAATTAAAACTATACTTATTATAATAGACGTAAAAATTATTTTAAATTTTGATAGAATTTATTTCCCGCCATTTTGTCACATAATCCACAATTAGGGATACTCGATATATACCGATGCATCAAAACTACTCGATTATACCGTCAAAACATCGAAATGATCCGATGTATCACAGACAATAATGTATTTCTAAGATACAATTAACCCCGATTTTACGGATATTATAGTGAGACACATGTTTTCTGGAACAAACAAACTTATGTAATGTTATAGATAGACAAAGGTGAGTTAGGCGTTAGCAAATATAATGTAACAAAACAATAAATCGCGGCACACTGGAATAACTGGAGAAGGCGCTGTTTTTACGGAATTCGTGCGGGATGCAGACGGCGGTGTTGGCGGTTGAGACCCATGAATGGCTGCAGGAACGAGTATTATTAGACGTGATAGGCCTGTTTATATAAGCTGGCGTTACACCGTTCTCTGATCAGGCCTGCCACATCCACCTTTCATAGCACAATAATGAGAGGCTGACCGTTACACACAAATGTATTTATTTAACTTCTTTCATTCCACCAATGTCAGAGGTGTCAGAGTAATACGTGTGAAAGGGATCTTAAAAAAATCTGACAGCATCAATCAGTCACATCATGTGGTCTGTGATTCTTAACATTATTAACTTTTAACTTTACACAGTCACACATATGAGCATTCCAAATAATGTGTTGTTCAAACATCACACAAAATGATGGATCGTGACTATGCTACCTTTCATATAAAATGTTCAAACTGTTTTGCATTTCTGAGGCCTACTTTTTTAGGGTTCCGTAGTCCTGACAAGGAACCTTTATAGTTTCGTCATGTCCGTCTTTCCGACGTTTTGCTAAGAGACCGTCCGTACTAGGAAGCTGTAATTTCGTATGGATATGTAAATCAATTACGCCGACAAAGTGATAAAATAAAATTTTGAAAAATATTTTTTTTTATGGTACCTCCCACACATGTGACGTGGTTATGAAATTTTTTTTCGTCGTCTATTATTTTGTGTGTGGTATGGTTGAATAGGTCTTTTAAAATGATTTAGGGGTTGCTAATACTGTTTTCCGATTTAATGCTCCATTTACGAAATATTAAACATTAAAGTGCAAATTTTTGTCGCAGCAGGGCGTCTCCCGCCCCCTCTAAAAGCTAAACTGCTGACTTGAAAAATCTATGTATGAATGTAGAATATTTTAATAAAACTTTCGTAAGTATTACACATATTATGTGAATAATATTCACACCGCTCTGCCGCCGCCGCCGCCGCAGACAACAGTGATTGCGCGGATGCGGTCGGGAGCGCACGTACTACATGACTCGAATGTAGAATAGGTACCTATTATTTCATAATTAAAATTATGAATATATACGATATACGAGCTTTGTAGACATTTATAAATTGACTTAATCAGTTTGACTTTGAAGTGAGAAAGGAGGTGTTTGTTGGGGAGCATAATATTTGTGTTTCAGCCAAATAGATAAAACCTGCCTCAGAAGTCTACCGATGGTAATGGGTGTAGTTCAGATTCGATTATTGACCCCGTACATTACAAAAGTCCACAATAATCTGATGATTCAAAAGGCTTAGTGTTAAATTAAGAACATGTGGCATCATTCACGGTTATATAGATACACATAATATTTTATCCTCTCCGGTAGTAGGAGTAAAAAAAATCGAAAGTATATCCAAAATGTATTCGATATGTGATGGCGTTGCATCGGAAAAAATCGATGCTACGTATCGTTGTATCACATCGATTAAAAACAGTTAAATCTTTTATATGGACATGCCTACCACAGCTGAATAAGTTTTTTTTTATTATGATTATGGTCTGAATATAGCTACAACTTCCACAGCAATTTGCGAAATTTATTATTAGCCTGACGTTCCGTCATCAGTTATCAAGATCGCGTTTAATGACATCGGGATTGTTCGGTTGTTTCCGACGCCTGAGACAGACGGCTCACCACAGATTACCTCAGACCATACAAACTCAGAAATTTCTACTTATGGCAATAGCATTAACTTAAATAAGACATATGCCGATACCCCAAAAAAGAAAAATAACAATTGTCAGTAATTTTCCCGGTGACAATTAGGGATGGAATCAATTATGTAGTAATCGATTACTACATTCATACAAATCTGTAGCATAATCTATTAAATTGTATAAGTGAAACTACATAGTTTAAATTTCTCTTTTTATGTGACTTTAAATATTTTGATAGCTCTCGTTTTAATTTTCGTCCTCTAATAGTCACTTGCAACAATATATAAACATATACTTCCTCTCAACCATTTTCGGATTTATAATATTAATGTGACTAATTATTACTAAACATACTACTTCGTAAGATTGAATAATCTTACATTTTGAAAACCATGTTTTCACGCAAAATGTTTTGTGGCAGTATCGGACGCAGTTCTTAAGGTAGATACTTACGTCGGCAACTGGGAATTCAAAATTCAAACCATTTTACAAAATCGTAGTATTCCTAAGCTAATATAATAATGTTAAAGTTATTACAGTGCATTGGTGTTTAAACGTTTTAAACCACGTTTTTAACGCACATGATTCCATAAGATTATTCAATTTAAATGTCTGTGGATTCTCTTTGGAGCCATGAAGTCATAATTTATTAATGCCATGCAGGTAGAATTCACAACACCCCCTCTTGATATTCGCAGACAGTTCCTTTCAGACAGCTTTGTTTCTAAATTAATTCAAAATTCTTACCACCCCTGACTCCCGAAATAGAGTCTTCTTTTTGACCTGTATGATTTGAGGAATACGAATAATATTACTGGTCTTATTAAATGTTATACAAAAACCGGCAAAACACTCACGTTTGGGATCGAGTACGTCGACCCGGGTTTCGAGCATGTCAGATGCTCATCATCAGGGCGAGTGCGCAGCTGCGTCTGCGAGCTCCCGACGGGCACTGCGGCGCGCGGCCCGCGCGGCTCGGCGCGATAGCGGCGCCGGCGGCAGCGGGAAGCTGGGTGGGGGCGGAGCGTGTCCCGCGCTGCTGGTGCTAGGTGATGAGGTCCTAGCGTGCCCGGCTGAAGACGGTGGGCCTCCTTCGTCGTCTGTGATCGCATCATCATCACATGTACCGTGACATATAATGCTAACCGTGTCGCATTCTAGACTGCGCGACATCTTCTGCGTCGAGGTAGCACTAAGAATAGGAATCCAGGCTGGTGGTAGCGTCCAACCCCCATCTCTGTTAAAATTAGGATGTCGATAGATTTCTAAAGCCTCACGTATTTTACGAGGCACATAAAACTTTTCTCTAGCTAATACGGAGGCTTTATCGAAACGAATATAGTGATTGGAGTCCGAGAGATGAGCGTGTTCTGCGGGTGCTGATTTAGTAATGTCCATATTCTTAATGCTCCTAATGTGCTCGGTCAGTCTAGTAGCGATGTTGCGTCGAGTCTCTCCCACATAACTCTTGCCACAGTCGCATGGTACTTTATATACGCCCGGTACGTTAAGGCGGTCTTTGTCCTTCGGTGAACGTAGCATCTGTCTTATTTGACCGGGTGGACGGAAGAACGTTCTGATATCATATTTCCGTCGTAAGAGATACCCGATTTTATCTGTTATTCCTCTCACAAACGGAAGATAAGCCGGAGAACGTTCCACTCTTGTTGGTCGCTTACGTTCACTTATCTTTGCCCAGCGACAACATTGTCGCCAACTGTATCCGTTGTCCTCCAGTACTCTTCTCACGCGCTGGAGCTCTTCATCTATGTATGGTGGGTCACATAGTCTAAGAGCTCGATCCATCAATGCTCTTGGTACGGTGGACAAATGTGCAGGATGGTGATGCGAGCTAGCGTGAAGATATCGATCCGTGTGTGTAGGTTTTCGATGAATCGTGTGCGTCAGACTGTTGTCTGGCCTCCGGATAACACGCACATCTAAGAACGGCAATACCCCTTCCTTTTCCTCTTCCACGGTGATGCTGATCTTATGATCTAGTTTGTTAAGGTGATCCGTAAACCCAGACAATGCATTTTTGTCCATAATTGCGAAGATATCATCTACATACCTCCACCAATAGCGCGGTTTTACTTGTGCGGTGCTGAGGGCCAGGGATTCGTACCACTCCATAAATATGTTGGCTACCACTGGCGCTATAGGCGAGCCCATCGCTACTCCATCCACCTGCAGGTAGAAATCTCCTCTCCAAACGAAGTATCCGCTCTTCAAACATAACGTTATCCACTCCATGTACTCAGTAGGTAAGGGTGAGTTCTGTATCATACAGTTAATTATTTGTATAGTTTCGTCTACTGGTACACTGGTAAACAAAGAAGTTACGTCGAAACTCACCATGACTTCTGTGGGTTGGATACGCACCTCTTCCAACAGTTGAATGACATGTGTTGAATCCTTCACAAAGCTATTGCTCTGACCTGTGAAACTAAGCAGGACAGAAGCTAAGTATTTTGATAGCTTGTAGGTCGGCGAATCTATTTGGCTGACTATAGGACGTAATGGCCAGTCTGGCTTATGTATTTTAGGTAAGCCGTAGATTTTTGGTGGTGTTGGGTTGTTTGGACGCAGACGTGCCAACATATCTTTATCCGCATAATTGCGTAACAAATTCACTACTTTCGTGGTAACTCTGGCTGTAGGATTATAGTTGACCTTCTTGTATGTAGTGTTGTCACTTACCATTTGCGAGATCTTGTGTTCGTACGCCTCCGTATCTACAACTACTGTTGTGTTCCCTTTGTCGGCTGATAGCACTAAGATTTCCTTGTTATTACGCAGATCGTGTAATGCTGCAAACTCACCTTTCGTAACATTACTTTTAGGTGGTTTAGATTTACGTAATAACGACGAGATATCTTGCCTCATACATTCCGCATCATTGTGTGGGATTTTATTACGTACGATAGTGTCTTCGATACTAGTAATAATATTCTCAACAGGAATCTTTTTCGGTGCTGGTGCGTAGTTAAGTCCTCGGGAAAGAACATTACGTGCATTTTCATCTAAGCGGCATGATGACAAGTTAATAACGGTCTCATTACTCGAGTACGACACATCATAATTTTTGTGGATATTGCGAGGGTAGGCGCACGAATCGTCTCCCCACTGTTGCCGCTTGAGATACGATAACTTTTTGTTATGCCTCTCTGTAATGTTCAATCCGTTGATATTTGATCTACTGTATGACATCGCATCTAATACTTCCCATAAATCCTGTTGTAGTGTCTGCGATAGTTGGAGATGCAAATCGTACATCCGTTTGTTGACGCACATTAGATGCCGTCGATGTTCTGCGATCACTTTACGAAGCAATTTCCCACTCGCGACACGAAAAAATTGATCGTATTCCCGAATGCATTTGACTGGTTTTATTATTAGAAACTTAGGAATTACACCACTATCCCGACACTTCACTAAGAATTCTAAGCTGCACTCGAGTTTTGTACGTTTCAATCTTATTCGCGCGAACTCTTTTACTTTGTTTAGCCATTCCGTGCCGTAACGGTTAGCTATTTTTGAAATGAAATTATCGTGAGTTTCACACATTATTAAATGTTATACAAAAACCGGCAAAACACTCACGTTTGGGATCGAGTACGTCGACCCGGGTTTCGAGCATGTCAGATGCTCATCATCAGGGCGAGTGCGCAGCTGCGTCTGCGAGCTCCCGACGGGCACTGCGGCGCGCGGCCCGCGCGGCTCGGCGCGATAGCGGCGCCGGCGGCAGCGGGAAGCTGGGTGGGGGCGGAGCGTGTTCCGCGCTGCTGGTGCTAGGTGATGAGGTCCTAGCGTGCCCGGCTGAAGACGGTGGGCCTCCTTCGTCGTCTGTGATCGCATCATCATCACATGTACCGTGACATATAATGCTAACCGTGTCGCATTCTAGACTGCGCGACATCTTCTGCGTCGAGGTAGCACATGTCGATAGATTCTTGTATAACATTTAATAATGTGTGAAACTCACGATAATTTCATTTCAAAAATTACTGGTCTTCTTCACAGCTTCATTAAATTCATTACCCTTCCTGAACATCTACTTATACTTTCCATCAACCCTCTATACCCAACTCCCCATTTGGGTATTAATAAAGAGCCACCTAATGCTTCAGCCCAGTTCAGTAAACGCATTAGTTCTCAATACATATGCGTCGAAGTTATCATCCGATAGTGCTGTTGTTAAAGCGTTGTTGATCCCTTCTGATAAAATTTGTCAACCTTTTAAATGCCCTTCCTACTTCTCAGTATTCACTGGTGAAGCTCTGGCTATATTCTCGCTATTTCTATTGTTTAGACTCTCCCTAATATTTACTGATTAAAAAAGCTGTCTAGAAACTATACTTTTGAATTCTTTTTATTTTTCCTCTCGTTTCTTTGTAATTTTCAAATAAAACACAGGATATTTGAATTTACACTTAATTTGAATATTGTTCTGGCATGGATACAAAAAAGGAAGAAATAGGCTTATCAGCCAATGTTTGCTTGCCCGGCTTAGTTTACTAATTAGCTCTTTAATAAAATAATAAGAGAATGATTCAATTCAAGTCGAAATAATAATAATTAAGTAATTCACGAAATTTTAGTATCGAGCATTATTGTTATAATAATATTATCGGTTTGAATCGATGGTGATCATCCCTAATTCCTATCGCCAATTGACCTTGGAGATTGCCGTTTGATTTTTCCATGCCGGGAACTTAAATTGATTTGTTTGTTTGTATGTTTGTAAATACGTTGTTACGATGAGGTGTAAAAATAAATTATGTTTTTTATAGTTGTAAGTAAGTAGATATATTAGGATAATAAAACATATATAAACAAATAGACTTTTGTATTTAGTTATCAAGTACTTTATAGGTTTTTAGCTGGATCTTAGTCGTGCTTATACTTTCAATGTTAGAAGTTTCGACCAGTGGCAGGAAGCATTGGTGATTTGGGTGTGTTCCCGCTGTCCCCATTGACTTATCCCCATTGATGGGGACACCGAGACGATAGTTTTTTTCCTTCCCGTTGTCCCCATTGGCCTGGCCCTTTGATGGGGACAGCGAGACGTCAATATATTTCTTCCCGTTGTCCCCATTGACTATCCCCATTAATGGGGACAGCGAGAAGTCTGTAATTTTATTCCCGTTGTCCCCATTAATCACTATTAATATCAAATAATTACAATAAATATGAAATAATTATATGTATTCTACAAGTATAACACCACAAAAACGGAACGGAAAGGATCTCATCATCGGTTTGAAAAGGATCGATCCTTGTTATAACTATGTCACCCTCCTTTGTTAAATATACCTTAGGTCAGGCATAAATTATGAAAAAAGTCTTTGATAATCATTTTTGTGTTCATTCAGAAAATATACCCTTTTTTGAATTTTTTACAATATTTATTTAACGTATTGAAAACTAAAAATAAACTAAGTTAAAACATTAAACACATGTTTTATGATATATTAACATGGTTTCAAGGTTAAAAACTTATCAATTTTTCTGTTGTAAAATGTTTTCTTTATATTAACCTTTTTTTTGTCATAATGGGGTTGACGGTTACGACTTAGATTTAATAAAGTATGAAAACGATACAAAATATAATAAAATGAAATATATAAAAATAATTTCTGCTAACTTTTTTATCACAAAATCATATATAAATATCACAGAATCAAATATAACAACTATGTAAGGAGAGTTAAAACCTATAAATTAACAATTAAATATCAATCATTTTCTAAATTACCTTTAGCCTAGACTTAGATTTAGTTTTAACTGCCAATATAAAAGCGCGATTAAATATTACCTATAGTTAATCGATTATTTAAAATTACAGGAATAATAAAAAACGTTAGCACAGTTTCTCAAGGGAATGCCCTACAGTTATATAGGAATTAACTAGTTTATTTATTTTTGTGACGTCACGTAGATAACAAGAAAATTAGGCGGAATTGTCACTAGATATATAATTTTATGCTATTTTTAGTGTTTTATTTAAATATTATTTAATGTTTTTAAGATACTTTTAAAAGTATTTGTTATTATTAAATATGGATTTCCGCAAAGCAACGCCTGGATCTATTCATTATATTAAACTTATTAAAAATAATTGTGAAATACTTTGTAAGTCAAAGCCCGTATTTTATGTATGTGAGACAACGAAATAATTATGTAGTCGATGATAACATTTTAACTATTTATATTAGGTATTTATCATTGACGGTGAGATGAGCAGTGGGGACAGTGGGCATTAATTTTCACAATTTGTTCCATTCCCGATGTCCCCATTGATAACTACAGAGGCGGTGGGGACAGTGGGCAACATTTTTTACTTTTTGCTCTATTCCCGCAATCCCCATTGATGGGGATACAGGCGATGGGGACAGCGGGAATGTTTTACATTTTTTTTTATTGAATTCCCATTGTCCCTATTGATGGGGATATGGCCAATGGGGACATCGGGAATACACCGTGATTTGGTACAAATATATAATTATTGAAAGCAATTTATAAGGTAGTAGGCTAAAATAAGACACATAAATATATAGTATATCTATAAAAGACTTATAGATATACTATATATTTATGTAATATTATAATATACATATATGGGTACAGAGACCATACGAAACTGGGATGAGCCTTTATAAAAAACAGATGGCAGCACTGTATTTTAATTTGTTTTATTTTAGTGCCATCTGTTATAAATGGAAATCACTATCCGTGACGTCATCGAAAAAATCTATTAACACCTAGGGATGTCAAGTTTGGTCTCTATTTCAGTATATACAAAGTTACTTTATGGATTACCTAGACCTCTCACATCAGGCTCACGGCACAGTATATATAGTATAATATTCTATTTGATCTATGACTGGCATCACAGATTAAGGGATGTTAAATAATAATCGATTCTTATTTTAATCGATTATTATTTTCTTATCATCGATTTTTATTTTCGATTTTTTATAATAATATTATTCGATTTTTAGTAAATCGATTATATAGATTACGTAGTTAAAACGATTTTCAGAAACAGCTCATACCTATGCGACGGCGACGGATGAAAATAAACATGAAGATTAACAAAAGATTTATAGTTTTTGAGACGAAACGTTGTTTTCCAGGATTTTAAATGATAATTTTAAGTATTATATTGTAATATCTAATCAATATATTTTTTTCGTAGAAATCGATTATTTATTAGCAAATAAAAATAGATTTTTATTTAATCGATTCTTTTCCATTAGTCTCACACCCCTACACAGATTAAATATATTATGTAGCTAGCTAACTGGCACTGGCAGTCATTAATGTAATCTGTGAGAAATGACACCACCAGTGTTGCCAGAAAGTCGCCAAAATCTAAGCGTTCAAAGAGCAATTTGCAATAATTTTGCTACTTTCACAAATGATCTGTCCGTAAAACTATTTTTTAATGAAAGCACTTTGATTCAATGCCGCACTTTGATTTTATTTGTGAAAACCGTGGAAGTAATAAGACAGGAATGAGCTCTATCTGTGCATCATGCAGCTAAAATAAAGGAAATAAAACCTTATGCTAAGGTCGTAAGAGTTTTGTTGCGAGCGAAATTAAAATGAAGCCGATTGAGAAGGCTATCACTGAACCCTGTGTCCCGTTCTAACAGTGACTTAGAGTTGCCAGAGTTAAGTTGATTTCAATCCTTTCGTTACTAGTAGAAAAATTTGCGATTAATGTATTGTATTTAAGTAAAAACATTTACTTCTAAAATATTTCTAAATATAAATAATAATTTATTACCGACCTGTTAAAGAACTATTATTTGTTGCTACGTGTAAAGCCTTACTAACGCAAAAATTTTGCGTTTGGCGTATAGGTTTTCTTTTATTTGTATGAAATCATCGACTCGACATTAATAGCGGTGTGTTTTTTGATTACGTGATATATTTGAAAAATTTTAATAATAATGGGGAGAACTTGTGTCGTGGAGGCTTGCGGAAGCGAGTATTATCCTGATTATGGTTTATCTTTTCACAGGTAATAGTCTTAAACACAATTTGTTAGTGAAGAATTACGGTGACCATGCATGACTATCAAATCTATAAATGCATTTACGCATAGACACCCGCCAGGGAGCAGGTGGTTATGTCGGACTCAGGATCTATAGGGACCCCACTATCGACTAAAAGCCTCATAGTGTTCCGTCGTCATCGACTGCCGGCAGAGGCCACGGAGTCACTCGCGCTCTCATCCGCAGCCCCCATCGACGTCGCTGCTCGCTTAAGCGGGCCCAGCCTCTGGGAATAACTCCCCCCAATGTGCCGCTTTGTGGGATGCCCACGAGGGCATCCTCACCTCATGAGGACCTTACCCTGATGGGGGGTACCAGCTGTCCCCACGACCTACACCCCAGGTTCTCGGAGCGGCGACAGAGTGCGAGTATGATCGGCTCGCCTCCGTGTCCGCGCTCTGCGGAGCGGGACAGAGTGAGGATTTCTCTCCCTTTCCCGCTCCTCCGCCTCCCTCTGTGAGACGATTGTCTCAGAAAACGAGGCCACCGCCTCCCACGACCTCTCGTCACCGACCATCTGTACGATGATGACTGTCAAAGAGAAGTCGGGTCACTATCCAAATCCAATCCTAGTTCAAGAACAAATAACTTAAATACCTATGCATTTTTTATTCCTTTCCCTATTAAAATAACTTTGTTTCAATTTCAGATTTCCTAATGTTAGTTAAGCTCACAATGCAAAATTAGAGTCAATGAAACATATAAGGAATAAGCTGGGTTTGCGGCAGAAACTTCACAAGACTGTTTTATTAAACAATATCTGATTTAGAATTAAACTTAAATGTAAACTTAACTGTTTTTTTCTTACCTAATTAATGTAATATACCATAATAGGTAGCTTATCGTAATTTTATCCCAGTCCAGCTACATGTCGTATGTCGTATACCTCAAGGACCAGTAGGAAAGTACCTACCTAAATGACGCGAGTGTAAAAAGCAAGCAAAAACAGTAAATGTACAGTGCTGCAAAGGGCAAGTTTATCAGTAGCATCTTTAATTAAAATCCATCTGAAGCAATGATCTGCTGACGTCAGATCACACATATTTTTTATACATATAGTCCTTAAATCATATTTCGATATAGTCACCATCGCCAGAGAGGCATAAGAGGTACAGTTACTGAGCTCTCATTCGGCTTCAATTTTGCGACAACAGCTCATTCCTGTTGTACGTAGTACTTATTAGTTGTACGTAGTACTTATTACTTCCATGGCGAAAACATTATAGGTATTATAATGCAGCCTTCCGTACAAACATAGCGAATATAAATACCATGCAACATACATACAAAACGAGGTTTTCAATAAAGACATACCTACTTATATGCAAAACAATACAATACAATAACTCTTTATTGCAAACCAATTTACAAATTTGACATATATTAAATAATAACAAACAAAACCCTTACATAATGGTAATACAATGGGCGGTCTTATCGCTATAAAAGCAATTTCTTCCAGACAACCTTTTGATGGACAGAAACAGAAAAAAGGAATAGGCGGTTGGTGCAACTTAAAATCATATTTTATTGTTTTTATTTTTTCGTTTACTAGTAGGTACTTTACAAAACACTTGAGTTAAGTGATAAAATTCTTATAATTCTATGTAATATAGGGCTGCCTTCCATTTTACAAGTCACCGCACCGCGATCGGTCCGTTTCAGAAATTAAGATTTTGACAGTCCGCAGTATTAAATTAACTGCGGTCAATTGCTGCCAAGGTTGCCAGATATCAGCTAACTCAAGCTGCCTAATTTGGCCTATTAATTAGCCTAAATCGGTCTTCTTATTTTACAGCTGAAACGCTAGCCTTTGACCACTATTTGAAGTAGTGATGGCTCGGTGGAATTGGCTATGGACTGCCGCGCAGGAGGTCCATGGTTCGAATCCCACCGCGGGCTTGAACTTCACCGCATGGTGGAAGGGCATTTTAGGAATGCCAGCCTGGCTAGCGACCACCCTCAAGTAGAAAATCTATCGCCAAGCACCTAGCGCTGTGTTCCGGCAGTAGTCTTTGCCTCTGAGACTTAACTTCTACGTCTCAAGTTGACGAGTGCAGTGCAATTCGTGACTTGTGACGAAATGTATCTGTTATAGGTCAGTCCACTTAATTGATGGTAAGTGATGATGTGGTCTAAGATGTTGTTAAGGCAAGCCTAGAATTAGTGGCTCTCAAGGAGAGCTGCCCGAAAACAAACCGTAAGTAGCTTGGTATCAGATTTTCTACTTGAGGGTTAAGGCTAGTCAGATGGGGATGCGCAAAATGCTCTACCGCCAAGCAAAAGAGTCTTCTTTGATACAGAATTTTTAGTTAGTCATTTCATCCGTGGAACTAAAGTTGTCAGGTACTTATCTTATACTACTACGACTACTGTCTAGTACTATACGTCTGTAGTACTATACTATTCATGTTTGCATATTTATTTTACACAATCAGTACTATAATATTATAAATGCGAAAGTAACTCTGTCTGTCTGTCTGTCTGTCTGTCTTTCTGTCTGTTACGCTTTCACACCAAAACTACTGGACCGATTTGAATGAAATTTGGTATGGAGATAGTTTGAGACCCGGGAAAAAACATAGGAGTTTTATCCGACTGCGCAAAAAGAGGTTAATGTTTTCGCGCGATAACCGACATACGCGCGGGCGGAGCCGCGCCCGGAAAGCTAGTACAATATAAAATGACCTCCTCACTTAATCCAGCCACTACTCTAAGACGAAGCAACGTCCTTCGTGCGTATTCGGCGTACGAAGCGTACCTATCGGACGTTGTTTTCATTGCTTCAAACAGAATGTTCGCGAAATCTAACTTAACTGGACAGAGTGGAGTGAATTCACGCTCTACTTCCTCGCACCATGCTTCTATGTTATGCAGTGCAGGATCGAAATTGGATATGAAATGATCGCGAGATGGCCTCGGATGAGCCGTATTAATTGCCTCAAGTTGCGCTTGAGCAAAGGTAGACGTCTCAGAGCGTTGAATCGTCTCAACGGACTGCCTATCGATCTCCTGCGCTGTGGCGCGTGGTCTAACAGATTCTACAGGAGGTGGAGGAGTATGTGATTTTTTTCCATCCTCGTTCTGAACTAAGTTCCTACCGATACTGTCTACAGCAGGTAGTCGGGGAGCCGGAGGTTGGTTACAACCATGACGGCAATGTCGGTTCCACGAGTTTGATGAACGGTGACGATTATCAATTATTTCTAAGTTTCCGGGTGTCGATGGTGTCGGTAACAGACACTTGATGAGTGTGACCTATTACGTAGGCGCGTCCTACTCCTATCATTGCGTTGTGGCGTTCGACGAATCTCTCGAGTAAGATCGGTATATACCACGGCGCGAGCTACTCCTCAAAATACTTCGCGAACGGCGGTACGCCTGACACGTGAGCCGTTTTTCGAGCGACGCCTAGATTGACTACATGATCTAGTTCGCAGCATTATGAATGATTTAAAAATGTTTTAAACGTAGGTAATTTGCTTCGAAAACATTTGCAACACTAATACAAATGAGGTTAGATTTATTACACTTTTGTATTTGTGGGCTTCGTATGTGGCTATTTATCCCACTTCTGATCTTAGAAACAGAAGTAGGTTAACGATAAAAAAATGTATTCTTGATCACAATCTCTTTCGTTATTTTACAAATATTCAAACATACATTTTTTTTTTTTTACTGCTGATAGGTGTATTGTATTTTTATTAATTAATAATAAAAAATACAATAAGCGAAACGTTGACCATTAAATGATAAACATATAGTAAATAATACTAGTATATATATCTTATTAATATTATAAACTGCCTCTTTAGCCGTGCGGCTTTAACGTTTGCCTTGTGATCCCGAGGTCCTGGTTTCTATTCCTGGGTCACATATTTGATTTTGTGACAAAAAAACACAATCCAGTCCGAAATCTGGTACCATGCTCTGTAGATGGTAATACACTAACTCCCTATTACATGGGACTTAAAAACATCTGGTGAAACGTGGATATTTCTACACCTCTGCCAAGCCTTCGGGGAAAAAGCGTGACGATGTTATCCTGGTAATATTATAAACGTGAAAGTTTGTGCGCACGAATGTTAGTTACTCTTTTATGCACATACGGTATGTAGATACTTCAGGTCCTGGAATAACACATCATAATCAACCGTCAATACCGGCCGGTCAACCGTTTTACCAGCGTATATATTATGCCTGCCTCTGTGTTCCCAATGCCTACCCACTCGCGAGGTCTACTGTTAAATTAGATCGAAATAGAATATATAACAAATAGAAATAAAATTTCTATATATATATATATATATATATATAGAAATCTTATACTATATTTTAATATATCATTTTGTTATAGGTTTCCAAAATGTCCGGACATCAGAGATCAGTGGATAAAGGCTGTGAGACGTGAAAATTGGGAGCCGACTATATACTCCAGGTTATGTTCTAAACATTTTGAAAAATCCAGTTTTTTGAAATGGTTATCAATCAAGAAACTTAAAACAGATGCTATACCCGTAATTTTTGTAGGATATCCCAGATATGATAATATCTGGGATAGCCATCAGGAGCCAAAAAAAGAAAACAGAAAAATGAAAACCTGGAACTGACACCAAGGAAGCGAAAAAGAATAGAAGGTAGTGGTGTTAAGAAAGAAAATCTGCCTACAACGCCTCGGCGAGCACTGAAAATGTTGACATCTTGAAAAGCGCGGACAACGGCTTTGCGGCGTCTTTACGTCAGACTCATAAAAACTTTAAGAGAAAGTAAACGCAGAATTAGTAAAAAAAATGCAAAAAGTTAAAGAATATAATAAATGATTGAAAGAGTAGAGAATTACTAAATACAGAATCTTTAGATGTTTTGTCTAGTATAGGAGACAAAAATAAAGATTTGCTTCTAAGGTTACAGAAAAAACATACCAAAGCATCCTTTCCAAAAAAATATTCACCTGAACTGAGAAAATTTACACATTACACATTTTGTTACCACGCGCATATAAATACGTACGGACTTATTTTGATACTTGCTTACCCCATCCAAAAACCATAAGCAAATGGTATCAAGGCGTTGATTGTCACCCAGGCTTTGCTAAAGAGTCTTTTGAGACACTAAAAGCCAAATCAAAGGATCAACCGATAATTGGTGCATTAACTATGGATGAAATGGCTATTAGAAAATGTATCGAGTGGGATGGCCATAATTCTCATGGCTACGTACTACGAAAAAATATTGAAAATGATTGTGTTCCGGTAGCCACTGAAGCACTTACGTTTATGGTGACCTGCTTAAATGGGTCATTTAAGATACCAGTTGGCTTTTATCTGATAAATGGAATAACTGGCATGTAAAAAACTGAACTGGTACGTCGCTGTCTAGATCTATTGAGTGAGTATAATGTCACCATAGTTTCTCGTTCGATGGCGCTCCTAACAATATTGCGATGGCTAAACATCTTGGCTGCAATCTGGATCTGGAAAATCTTAAAACACAGTTTGAATATAATGGTTTTAAGATTTCTATTCTGCTTGATTCTTGCCATTGTTTAAAATAACACGAAACACTTTGGGTGATAAAAAAGAAATCTATGATGATGGTGGCAATAAGATATCTTTCAAGTATTTTGAGTTACTACATCAACTACAAACTGAAGAACAGTTGCATTTGGCTAGTAAAATAAGACAAGGACACATTGAGTACGTCAAAATAAAATGCATTATTATTTTTTTTCGGAATAAAATGAAACTCAGTGAATTTGCTAGCTGTGAAGCAACATGTGATTTTGTAAAAAAATTAAATAATATATTCGATGTATTATATTCGAAAAATCTCAACTCGTATGGATACAAACAAGCAATCATACCTCGAAATCTTGCGAAAAGGTTACAACTAATACATGATGGAACTGAGTACCTAAAAAAATTAAAATTTGCTGATGGTACTCTGGTAGTAAACTCGCAAAGAACAATTGGATTCACAGGCCTTATCATTTGCTTAAAGTCAATAAAAGATCTTTGCGGTTATTTGCTCGACCATGATAACCACAAACTAAGCTTTATATGTACATACAAATTGTCCTAGGATCATCTCGAGCTTTTTTTGGTGCAATTAGATCAATGGGTGGCTATAACAACAACCCTTCCCCAAAACAATTTAGAACAGCGTATAAAAAGTTGCTCGTTCACGCCGAGTTTGAATTTGCGGAAGGAAATTGTATTCCTTTAGAGAAAATACATATCCTAAATTTCTCCAAAAAATCAGAATATGTTGAAAATATAAATAACTCTCTGGCACAGCATAGAATGATAGAAGATTTAGAAGAGATGACTCAACAAGAGTACACATATAATGATGATCATTGTTACATGAATGACCAAAGCTAACTGACAGAATATGTCCAGGAAGTAATTTATTACATATCAGGGTTTGTGGTCAAAAGCTTACAAAAACAATTTTTTTGCGAAGATTGCTTAACAGCATTACAGGGCACGAAAAAAGCTTCATTGACCTCTTTCAAAGATAAGGGATATATTTACCCAAGTAATGACGTATATTTTATATGCAAATTATGCGAAAAATGAAAATTTTTGTTATTTAACCACTGTATAGTCTATTTTTTTTTTTACAAACGAGTACTGAGTATGTCTCTCGCACATTTCCGATATTGACAGAGTGAGATGGGTCATTGCCGTCATTGGTTAATGCCTTTGTTCTTGTTTTGAAATTGTTAAGACCCGTTCATATTGAATAGTACTTCTAAAATTTACTGTAGAAATAATTACGTTATTATTTTATGATTTAAATTTGCATACTTAGTATATTCGTTAAACAAAATCTGTTCGCGTTTGTGATATAAAACTATATTGTTATAGTATATATATTATGCACTAGAACATATAAATCAAATAATTCTACTACAATTCTTGTAATCTTAAAATTATCGTCATCCTTCTGCAGATACTGAACTTTCTGCAGATACGTCAATAATAAATTTCTCTAACATATTTTGTACACGATTGTCGACTCCGTAAGTTTCTATCTTGGTTGTCACATGACCACCATTTTTATCTATTCAATTAACCTAATTCTAGGTTAGCCTGAACAACATCTTCCATCACATCGTCACTTACCATCAGGTGAGATAGTGGTCAAAGGCTAAACTATCAGGCATAAAAAAAACAAAGTAACAAAAGAGTAATTCCTTGTAACAAAAGAGTTCAGAGTTCATAAATTTTATAACTTTTGTTATTTCCTGCCATAGCTCTTCACTTGATACCAAATCAGTTCAATTGGGTTGAGCTCACTGTGAAACGTCGGCAAACGTATAACGAGATGATTTGCTGACTAAGTAACAACATTTTTTTCAAAATAATCTTTGTTTTGCGAACCCTAATTCAAAAGTTGTAACTTTAGAATTGATTCGTTACAAGCAATATTTATCGACGCGCAGGTAGTTGAAGACTCAATTGAATGTTGAACTGAAACCTACACTACAAAGTTCCTGTGTGAACTTTATGTTGGTTACGTGGGCCAATAAAAAATCAACAGAAAATTTTTCGGTACTCGTCTGTTAAAAAAAATAGACTATAGTAAACTTAATAACTAATATGTATATAAAATGATACGTGACGTAATACTGCAAGTAATTCAATCAAATAACTATGCAAATGTCTTTCAAACTTTAAATGAACACCAGTTGAGCTTTAGCTTTTTTGAAGATCATAAATATTTACTAATTAAATCAATCTGTGACAAGTATTTCAAACTAAGAATTCATTACATGATGAAGAACGCAGTAGTAGAGAACAGTGTCAGAAAATTTTATAACAAATTAATACTCTTTTAAGGTCATTATGTCATTAGTAACTCTTAAGTATCTCTGAGTCTATTTATTCTATTTTGAAAATTCTTTTACTAATAGAAAGCTTGATCTTTGTATGCTATGTTTTATTTTATTTTTACAACATTAACTTTATTGAAATCGATAAAGCAGTTTTTGAGTTACACTCCAATAACTGAAAAGTTTTTATTCTATCGTGATGATATGTTCGTTGATATTTCCGCCAATTGTGGACCAATCTCAAATTTTTTTTCGTTCGAAAGAATATGCTCTCAACGTGGTCTCATATAAATTTCATTGAAATCAGTGAAGTTGTTTTTGAGATACACTCCAATAACTAAAAGTTTTATTCGATCTTGCTTGATGATATAAGTAATTGGCAGTGAATGAAAATCGATTTTAATCGAGCAAGGATCACTAAAATGGGTGAAAAAAAATTTCACAAAAATATTGAGCCGACTTCAACACTCAAAAGTATGAAATAACTTGTCGAGGTCGGTACTATGCGCACAATTGTGATAATAGGTAAGTTTTGGACTATCATGGTACCGATTTAAACAAGTTATTTATACTTTTAAGTGTTGAAGTCGGTTGATTTTTTGTTAATTTATTTTTTTTCTAATAAAAATGAAGCACACAAAAGTAATCAGTTACTAGGTATCGCAGGCTACTACTATAATGGTCACATATTTAAATGTGAATTATCATTAAACATAAGATCCAATGTAATTTCGTTAATGAAGTTTATCTTAAATGAAACGATGTTCTCGAAAACTGAATAAAAAAAAGTGCTAAATGTATCGTAAATTGTTTTCTTATTAACAATTTCCCAGTGTGTACTACATATAATTGTGCACCTTTTTATCGATATGTTCTACCCTAGTGATCACTTCCCTACTCACGCACATTCTTGCCTTTCTAGACACTCAAACTAACATAAAATGGACAAGCTACCAAAGCTATCACTCCGTCCATTGTGATACATCGTCCTAGCTTCGAACGCAAACGAGCAAAAGAGCGCGCCTTTTTCTTTTTTTAGGGAGGACATAGATGCTGGCTACCGACTGTTCGGTCGTCCAGCTCCAACGGATTTTAAGAGCGCGCCTCCATTCGGAGCCCGCTTATATAGGTTCGTCAAGGTTTGTCGTTATGCCAGGAAGTTCTGCTAAAAATGTATATATTAGCCTGAACAACTTCTTCGACCACATCATCACTTACTATTAGGTGAGATAGTGGTCAAAGGCTAACCTATCAGGCAACAAAAAAACCGCCCTTTGTCGTTTGTCTTTCTAAACCATTAGCCTCTTATTGCGCAGTTGGGTAAAACTATCTTGTCCTTTCCCGGATCTCAAAATTTCAATACCAAATTTCATCCAAATTACTCCAGTAGTTTTTAAGTTTATTCGTTGCATAGAACAATACAAATTTTTCCTATAGATAATATAAATACATAGCATGGAAGCAATAAGTACAACGTACAACAGTACTTATTACTTCCATGATACATGGATATAAATTGGCTTATCTATTTTAATAAACGTCAATTTCCTATATAACAAAGCATGTAATTGATAGAAATAGCCACTCTGGCTACCTGGCCCTTAATTGGCCGATTTTAGGCCATTATATACTGTACCAACACAAAAAAATTGGTGATTTTAGGCTAGTTTTCGCAAAATTTTTGGTTATAAACGAGAATTCATGTGGCAACACATGAAGAAATTTCATTTCATTTTCTTTCAGTTCCACAATTTTTGTTGTGCGGTGCATACGCTATCAGTGTGTGTCGTGAATTTCTTAAGCTCTTTACGGCTGCAACCATTTAGATTCTATTCAATGTGTATGGCTGTGAAGGTAAGTTCAATATTTTTAGCTGAAAACCAGTTTTTTGTATAATGAAGTTATTTCCGCGAAAGGTCGTAACCTCCCACTGGACTGGTGGGAAGAAGAAAGTCAGCTTCGTTCTGAAATCTAGTGCAATTCTTGTTATAAGTGAACTTATTCCTTCCTTCTATCTAAAAAATGTTCTAGAACCTGCAGGAAGCACGTTCTCATCGTCATCTCACATTACCTAGAAATTTTATACATGGCGTCGGACTTGGATGGCATTGGCTAGATATTCAAAGTGATAATGTGTCACGTATCCTCTGATTTATATAAGTCAATGGACGGAAGCATGATGCCCAATTCTACCAGGTCGTGGAGGACAATGTCGATGGTGTTGTTAAAATAGGTCTTTTTTCTCTGATATTAGGTATGTTGTGTGCATTATCTTTTGAGTGTTAAAACAATTAATATATGCATATGTATGGCATCAAGACAGTCAAAAGAAAATACAGGCAATAGTTGCCTTAGGTAGGTGCCTTGTTTAGGTTATGATAAAACTGGTAACTAATATATTTTGACATTTTCAATTATGCTATTGTTGTTTCAGTGGTATTGCATCATTGATTATTTTTGTCAATCATCACACTTACAACATTTAAAACTACAAGTAAAGTTATAATGAAAGTACATATCACTGCTATTTACCTGTACAAACAAATACAAATAAATTTATTTCATTCTTATTGTGATACATTTATGATGAGTCTCTGACTCTTAAACTAGGCTGGTGGCCTGTATTTCAAAAGATAGGTCCTTCCTGGCATTAGTGATTCTGTAACACATCTAAGTATTTTTCTTTCTTATATGTATACTATTTAGTAACAATTTGAAATTGAACCAATAAATTAAAGAAGTTATTGAAACAAATTATTTAGCATTCCATGGATTCACTGTGCGGGTGCTGGGTCCATGGCGTTGCAGAGGAAGAGGCTAGAGGCTTTTTTATCCATGTATCTTGTAATATTATTATGCTTTACTGATACTTTTGCATTTTATTTCTCAAAGAGAAGTTATTTTTAACCAAGTCCAAAACAAAGGAGGAGGGTTCTCAGGACGATAAGTCTGAAATAACTTGTGGAAGTTTAGGCTACTAGACTTGCAGCCTGTACTTAATTCAAAATAAGGCTGGGTGTAATCTTTACACCTGCAGCAGTATGAGTTGGTTAGCTATTGTAGCAGACACATTTCGAAGGGCAGGTGACATTAAAAGAACTGCTTGGCACTGAATTGACACACTAATATCATCTAAGTAGCCATGATGTTTAAATGGTAATAGGCTGCATCCCCTATTAAAGTCGCATATTGAAACTGCAATTCCATATGGTACGAAATTGCATTGTGTAAAAATAATGTGAATGCATCAATGCAGTTTCGCTTTACAAACTGTTTTGCTCAAGCGTGCTCATTCATTCAAGGATCTTGAACTGTACAGGTATTTGAAGGATATATCCTGTCAGCGTTAAAAGTGTGTTGCACATTATATTATAAATTTTCTAAGGAAATATTTGTGCCCCTTTTCATCCATTGAGACTTATTACTTAGCATTCCATGAATTCACAGTGCGGGTGCCGGGTCCATAGAGTTGCAGAGGAAGAGGATATAGAGGGGCCTGGGACTTGCAACCCAGGAGTAGGGTTAAGAGGCCTCTTTACTATATATCAATGCTCCCCTCCCCACACAAGCCTCCTCCCCTACCTAACTAAGTAAGTTAGTTAACCACAAGTTGCTAGCGTTAACACATAAAAAAGTGTATATTTCACTTATAAAAATCAATTAATCATGGTTCTATTTATTGCTAGTATACACTTTTTTATATTAAATAAAAAATAAAATATCATACTATTGTTCTACATTTTCATTGTCACATTGCAATATAGTTTGTGTCCAAAAATTACAGTTTTCGTCCAGCTAGAATCATATAAAATTCATATATACATATATATATATATAAAAGTGTTGAAGCTGTAATAAAAACCACAAAATATTTTTTTTTTCTTTTTTGGATTGTTGTAATGCGGAACCCTAAAATAGCACTTCTTTCAGTTTATTGAGTGTAACTACAATGACATTTACACTACGGTTTAAATCACGCAAACACTGCTGTCACTGCATACATTGCAAAAGCTCGGTTCATAACTGAAATACGAGAATATGCATTGTTTGCGCGCAAACGATGTGAACCGATATGTAGCCACGCTAATAAAATCTGCTAACTGTCAATTTGCTTTTTCGCAATTGACCCAAAATCTAATTATTGATAATAGAAGTATTGCACTTCAAGGCATTCTTTTGTGAACAGATGTTTGTACGTTCAACATTGTAACCACAACAACAAAAATCTCCTCATCGATCTGTCAAGATCTGAGTTTGACGTTTGTGCATACATTGCACTACCACTTTTCTGTGAGCGTTGTTTGCGGCCGGAGGTGACGTCATAGATGACGTCATTACGCTATCGTGGTGTCTGTTTAGCAAGTTATGAACCGACCGTTTGCGTGCATACAGTGCAAATAGCGCATATTTGCGTGACTTGAACCACAGTGTTAAATGGGACTAACTAGAAGGTTAGCCAAATAAACTACCCAACAAAAAAAACAATCATCAGCTTTATTATATTGTATCATTAATACATTGGAAAAGTTATGCGTTGTCTTGAGTGCCTTCCTCCTTATTTGGTAAGACGGTTAAAATCTTTTTTTTTATCATTTCGCGATCCTTTTTGCTTGTCCCACTCACTGCGCGATGGCTTAGTCACATTAATATAAAAAGGACTAGTTAAAAAAGTCGCTAAGTCTATTAAGATATTTTATGTTACCAGATCAAAATATTGATTGTTTTTCTCTATCGATTGATATAGCCGTTTTCTCTAAAACCTTCAAAATGTGATGTTCCCAACCAAGCCTTGGCCAATCATGTTTAAAAATATTTTTTAAGCCCAGTTGAGTACCTATTACTAATTAATCATGAGTCATTTGTTACGATGATTTATTAATAAACTCAGCCGTTTTGAAATTCCTTCATTGAATTAATGGTGGTTGCTGCCTCGTGCACTATATTAAACGATGATGTCGGTATTTCCGGAAAGCGCCACTCAGACTCGACGAAAAGTTGTTAAAGCATGGTCATTAACTACCGTCCGCCAGCGGCTATGGCGCGGCGGCGGCGGCAAGGCAAGGCAAACAGGGAGACGAGGAGAGCTTATATTGTGCCAACAACATAAGTAGATGTATAAAACGTCCGGATATTCAGCAAGGGCTGGGGTCGTTGCTCCAAGCTTCTTTGAGCCGGGGGCTTTCGAAGGGCGACGCACTCGAGACACCACCCTTCATTGCGTCGCACAACGCGCTCGGACACTGAATGCTAGACGCACACGCTATAGACCACCTACCGTATTTTACGTAAATGCGCACTATTGATAGACATTTCTTTTATGACCTAATGCGACCATGCCTGCTAAGCATGCTCGTTCTTTACGCCGACACATCTCAGACTACCGCTTGAAGAAGCTTATGATTGCGATTTAGTGCGCGTTTTGTTTTCTTCTATGCCATTACTTCTTGCCACCTGAGTGTACAGGGAGACCCAAAGCATAACACTTAAAAACAATATCACTTTTAATATACCCGAAGGGGAAGACAGAGTTCTCCAAGCACCTCGCCAGATATGTTTTGATCCCATGTAATAGAGACTACTACTGAAAATGTCTTTATCGAAAAACCGAGTAATTGTCTGCCCGAGGAATGAACCCGGTAGCTATCACAGATTATGTACTAGTACATTGTAATTACAGAGCATGGTTTAGGCTTCTAGACCAAGAAGGAAGCAATCTGTTGTCAGTATTATCATAGTAAAATTTACCGTTGCTATGCAAAAGCCGTTGCTATTTCGAAGCGCTCGTAGCAAAGTTTTGCCGTGACATTACTACTGAGCGCTTCCGTGCTTCGGAGGGCACGTTAAGCCGTCGATCCCGGTTGTTGTCTTAGGATGATAATCGTTAAAGCATAGTGGTAGGGCATTATGCGAATGCCCGCCTGGCTAGCTACCACCCACAAGTAGAAAATCTGTCGCCAAGCACCTAACGGTGTGTTCCGGCAGCTGTCCTTGAGAGCCAGTAAACAGGATTTGATCTTAAAAAATCTTTATGTACGTAAATTATAGATAAAGGAATAAAAATGTTGATTGCCTGTTAAAAGCTGCGCAAAAAACGTTACATCGAGCTACCTACTAAATCTTGAACAGCTTTACAGTTCTGGTAAGACTTAAAAGCAGGTCAAATTAGTAGGCGGAGACTTCAATCAGGTCATCGAGCTAGGTTGCGTTGCGATGAAACCAGCCACACCCGTATCAGATATAGGTACCGTTGCGTATAAAATAAGTAGCTGACCCTCCCGCGGCTTAGTCTAGAGGCAGTAACATTGTTTTTTTATCCCTCGGATGTTACATGTCGAACTAGAGAAGAATGTGATCATGTACAGTACTTTTTTGGGCTGCAAAATTCTATGGTGCCACTCATGTAGTATCGGTACAATATGGTGTCCTCTATAAAACTTATAAGAGTTCTATTTATAGCCCGTCTGACTGCAACCCACTTATATAAGAGATAGATAATCTGGGCGGTTTAGCGCAGCTAAGTTCAGTTACACTACAAACACATTGGAGGAGCGTAGACACGCTACTCATTATAGGCACATCATCCCATAGTCGCCTTTTACGACATCCAACAGGAGTATATAGAACATTCCTTGCCGGTAACTAAAGTTGGTGAAAAATAGTGAAGTCGGGTCACAGATTACTGTGAGTCGGGTCCACCGGACCGGGACCTTTTAGGGGTTCCGCACTGCAACAGCTCGTAATAGAAAAACGTGAATGTTGGTTTTGAATTTTAATCACAAATAAATAATTTAATTTAATATCGTTTTACAATCACAAAATAAAAAAAATTCAGGTCTGTAACTCATTCCGCTTACCAGTATAGGCCACGCGTGACATAAACGTCAGATAGACAGCCAGCGGACTCTCATTAAAAGGACATTACCCTAAAAATTGTTCTACAAATGCGTGAATGAGTAAAACAAAGAAACAGACTGAGACTTAGTCATTCACCAAAGGAAGGAAAAAGTAGTCGTTAAAAGTAGGATACATTATAAAGAACATATTTACAAACCCACTTTTAAACTGTTCCAGTTTCAATGACAACTTGAATAGATATATAATTCCTCAGATAGATAATAAAGCTAAATGTATTCGAGAAGACTACTTCTAGTGCTTACGACTAAACACAATATGTAAAGAACATCTCACTAGAGAGTCGGCCATAAGTAGGTACAAGTGACTAAGTAGATCGTACCCTATTTTATAATACGGTTAAGGTCGTCGTCTATTATTAGAAAGAGCATTTTACAGCACACGATTACGACACCTTCACGATATCGCGTACAGGTAATCTAAGGGATACGAAACCATCTGAACAGGCAACCGCGTCCTCGGTTCGCGTCTTATTTATGTTACTGCTTGATGAAAACCCTGGCGGATGACAAACTTTGCCAATCAAGAAAGAAGGGTTCGAGATTGTTGCTGTTTTCAATAAAAATCTCACTTCTATATTCATGTATTACATATTATAGGTCGATGATTCTAGTAGGTGTCACACACATCATCATCGTCCTTTATCCCATTCACTGTTGGTAGAATTCATGCTAGCAAATGGACAATCAGGGCAATACAGATGATAAGAAGCCCTGTAGTGCCCACATGGTTCATCTTGCACACTGTTTATTAACTGCAATTTAAGGGAAGCACAAATTGAAAAATAAGCAAAATATTTCGTAGAAATTTTCAAAAGCTGAGTTAGATTCAAAAACTTCTGCTAATTATAGATAAGATAGTCTCGTCTCTGTTTATACCACGTACTAAATGCTCTCTGTTTTTTAGCTTTGATAGATAGTGTCTGCGCTGTTTCGTTGTCTGAAAGTCCCAGTAGATGTACATTTGATGTTATATATTTAAAATTACTCGCAAACTGTTCGAGACATGAGTTTAATCGAGTTGGACGTTAAATATGCACTTGTGCATATGCCTCCGTTAACTTAACTACGGAGCAATATTTTTTTATTTGTAGTAAAGTAGACAGATCATTCGCAGCTTCATCGTCCTTCTCAATGCCAATGTTCCAGTCACCAGAAATAATGATCTTTTTACACTTAAATTGCTCATTCAAATAGATAATCAATTGTCCAGCTTATGAAGAAATATACCTGCTTGCTACTTTTTATCCTCAGGTGTTTTACATTTATGTTGAATATAATTCGACTCCACAACATTCAAAATAGAGTTTTACAGCCAGATTTGCTGGAATTGATAACGATATGATATTTTCTTCACTAGAATTAATGTTCCTTCTCTACATTTTTACGACAAAATGGTAATGTATAGTAATTGGGACTAATATTAGACTCTGTTCCCTGTTTGTCAAAAATTTCGCTGAAACACTACATCCACTTCGGTACCATTATCTTTTAGTTCTCTTAACGACAACTATATTTTCAAGCTTATTATAAATCCCAGCAAATCAGCAATATTTTGATATAATTTTGTTAACTTATTTCAATTTGTTTGGCTTATATTATTTGTATTGTCTTCAAGGAACTAAACATAGACCGTGGCTTTGGAAATATTGAGATTTACATACATTTATACCATTCATTGACGTCATCACATTTTCATTTAACTTGATTACAAAACACAATTTTGGTGTCATAATGTCTATCCAAGCTTTCTTTAATCCGCTTTTTACAAATAGATCATTAGTTGTAAATGTATTATTATCTTATAATAGCATTTTTAATTCACAATGTAATTTATTGACATTAATAAATAATTTTTTATGAACGTTACCAAACATAACTATTAGATTTTTAGATAGAGTTTGATAACAATTCGTATGGATCACTATCATTATTCCCTACAGATAAAGTAACGATATCGCCTTCTGATACCATATGGGCTATATTATTACAACTATTCAAGATTTCACCCGATAGAGCATTTGGTTTAATAATTCCTTAAATGGTGTTGCTATCATCGAAATTACTCGATACCTTGCTCGCTTCTAGGTCAAATAACTTTATTGAACATTTTCTATGTAACCTGAGTCAAAAATTTACCGCGACAATTATTTTTTTAGCTGCTCGATTTTGATTTCTTTATCAGATAATTGCCCCAGACTTTGATATCCATTAACAATTAAATAAAAACTGTCTCCTTTGCGCGCTGGCTACCCGTATCTTCATTATTGATTTAAAACCGTTTCTAGAAATTACAAAACGAAATCTTGTCTCGGCTATCTATGTAGATTAGATTCATCCATTACGATTGTATCGCAGTTATGATAAAATTGATATATTTACACATAGACCTTCCATTTAATTTCCGCGCCCGCCGTTTCACCTGTATGGAAATTGGATTCACGGCGCTCCTTCGGGAATTACCCAGAACCTAGTAAATTGGGATAAAAAGTATTCTTATGCCTAATTCAGGACCTAAGGAATCAAAAAACCAAATTCAATCAAAATCATTTTAGCCATTTCGCATCTGAATATTGTTTTGTTGTTTGTAAAAACTTGCACGCCAAATACACATACTAACGTTTGCATTTCTAATATTTGATGAATAGCACGATTCGCTGTTAGAAAGTATTTATTCATTTTCAGTTAATATTTTTTCTAGGCAATATTATTAACTACATATAACTTAGCAGTGTTCAATATTGATTGTACCTAAACATTTATTTGAGATTCAGCATGTCTCCACAATACCACGTTAGCTTGTTTTTACCAATATATACGAACATAATACGGGTTTGACCTTTAGCTACATTCTGTCCTTGATTTTCCTGCAGTATATGTTAAGTGCTAGAAGAAGGGTAGTAAACGACGCAAATATGTCACATAATAATGCCTCTTAACTAGTTAGTACCTATTTTGTTTAGTAATTAGTCTAGATATTCAAATAACACCGATTTCTCAGCGTCCAAGCAACAATGCTTAAATTTTATATGTATTGGATTGAAGGACAGACAACCATGTGAAATTATTATCAAGTAGTTTGATCGCCTATATAATTATTTGAAAACCCAGTTTTAATACTCGTACTCATATAGGTATAGGTACAAAAAACGATAAAATATGCTCTGTAGATCAAATAAAATGTACAGTTGATTGCGCGAAATGGAATTTTACCTCTCCATGTGCAAGGACATTAGAAAATAGTAATTTCTATGCCCCGTCGTCGTACAAAAAGGTTACTCATCATCTGCGGGTGTACAACATGGAGATAATCTAGAAGACTTCAAACAATATACAATATATATAATAAAATGTATATTTCAATTTAGTATTAAACAGGTAACCGAGTGAAAACGCTACAATACAACCAAATACATTGCTGAAGAAGTGGCTGGCAGCGGAGGAGCTTTCACATCTTGATTTTCGCGTGCAACGCGACCGCTCAGCAAAGCCTTCGACAATATTTGACATTCACGCGCGCGATACCAACGCAACCTAGATATTCGCGACTGCTCATAAACTTGAAAACACTTCAATTTCCATAAAACAAGCTTCGAATAATACGGTCGCGTGATTGGTCGCAGTTTCTTTTAGGTTATAGGTAATGTTTCTCAGTTCTCAATCAGCGATGGTAACAGACACGGGCGGGGGTTGAAACTCGGGACGCGGGGAGTCGATGACCTCGTATCGATCCCGGCGAAGTGGGTCACAACGACGCGACCCGTTTTCCTTGCACTGTGCCACCCTAACGGAGTGCACCTGTCGGGATATAAAATCGGGTTCAGTTTAATTCACAAACAATTACCTAATTATTGTTTACAAATTCTAAAGTTCCGTAAGCTGCCATTGAGAGCCAGTTCCTATTCTAAATTTAGACCTTATCATCACAGCTGAGGTTTGGGTCTTAGGCTAGCCTATCAGCAATACTAAAATAAATCAAATGAATTTTTCGGGGAGTAGAAAAGCAAAGACCACGGTATTTTATTTTTAGCAGATATGATAGCGTTTGACGTCACCTGTTGATGATGCGATCAGGGATGAAGAAAAATTTAAACCAATAATTGAAACTGGCTCTCAAAGACAACGTAAGGTGCTTGGTTACAGATATTCTATTTAAGGCTAGCTGCCCTAGTGAGTGTTTACAAAATACCTTACCGCCATGCGATGAAGCTCAAGATGGCGGTTAAGTTCGAACCATGGACCTCCTGCTCTGCAGTCCATAACCAATGCCGATATTGCTTCTTCTAGTCCTTATCTCACGCTTAATAGGAGTGGCACAACATGTATTCTACCACTCTACTCAGAAATCATACCTTCTACGGCTTTCCTCTTCCCCAATATCTGGCCACATTCATATTCAACACTATTTCAGTTACATGCATATTTGCTCATGACCACGTCCACAGAACAACAACATTTACCCTTCAACATCGTCAAATATTTACTTTTCAACTATCCTGGCATTGTCGCTGCATTCAAAGCTTTCACTGATTCCCATCTACAATCGTAATCGTGACCATTCTACGTATACTACACATCCATCTTAACATTAGCATCTCTGCTACATATTCTTCCGCGTCCGCCTCTATCGCTGTCCAAAAGTTCAGATTTATATATCACTACAGTTTTTATGGTTTAATACATTTTACCTCAAAATTAACTTTTTGCAATTTTGCATTTATCTATCGTTCTCGCGTCCCATTCAATAGCGCTGTCATTTTTGATCGTTGAAGATACTGAAAATCGGAACAGACTGGGTACGACTAGGGTAGGAATATCCACTGAAGGCACAGAACATAAGCACAGTTTTCGTTTGGACTTCGTGGACCGACACTTTCCAATTTTGTTCCCCCTTATTCCAATATGTTCTGTACCTCTGTTATATTTTCTCCGATAAGCATAATGCCATCGGCGAACAGCGTAAACAACTGGTACCTCTTTTGGTATATCTGATGCAAATGTTCATCCTCAAATTGTGATGGAATAATCGGCATTACAATCTTGAAACACACTCGTCACTCGGCATTGGGTTCTCTTGACTTGACCATTCTTCTCCAATTTACTGAGAATATTATGAGCGCCCAAGTCATTTTACTAAATCCAACTCACATTCACGCCTGTTTTAAAACTTTGTTGAGTTATTTACTGCAACAGCCGGATCGTCGTCTGCTGAACACTGCCTCCCCTATTAAGAGTGTATTTGCCATAATCCCCACGTTTGGCAGACGTATTGGGGATCGCAGTGTAAGTTGGCAATTCTTTAGAAGGCCCTGCTGCCCACCTTCCAGTATTTTTGCCTTAGTCGCCTCTTACGACACGCACGGGATGATACGGGGAGGTGCAATTCTAACCCGGCACCTCACGAGGTATTTATATATATTGAGTTATTTATAATTCTATAAATATATTAACATTTTGTTAATCTTCTGCTCTGATCTATTTTACGACAAGAACAGGCAATGGTTTTATTACAAAGTTGAAATATTACTAAGTCTTCAGCTAATTCTCAGGATTCGCAATACCGTTGTCACGATCCAAAATGTCATGCAATCACGGACACAAAGCATGACCTTCTGATATTTAATGCCTGACTTGCTAAAACATCAGTCACGTCAATTTCGTGATCTGCTGTAACCGGTACCGAGTTATTACCTTAATATAGTATCAAAACTTAAATTTCTTTACTTATGTTATCAGTTATTCCATAAACGACAAAGTGGACTAAAGAAGTTTTAATGATCTTATTTATTTCTTTCCCTTCATCGAAGCTTTGCCTTTTAATGAAATGAAAACGTTTTTTGTTTGAGAACATTTGAATAATTCATAAAGCAGTGATGTCGGTTACCGATATACCGATCGATATAAGTGGTACTTTCTCCGGCTTTCCTGGATTCTTACATTGATAAAATTTATGGAGGGGAATGTCTATAGACAGTACTGCTATTAGCTAGCTACGTGGTTAAGCTAAGCGGGCGTTAACATTGTGAAAGTTGATTTGCACCAAGGAACGGAGGCGATTATTATTATGCAAAAAAGGTTTACTTCATAGTAAATCAGATAGTGTTACTTCAGATTATCCTAATGGAATGGCCGCCGATACTAGATTCTCAAATATATACTCTGTAATAAAAGCAATAGGTACAGGATTTGAGTAGTGATATCTATTTTTATTTTATTTATGTAGTTATTTTTGGTCATGATTGGTATTAGTGATGATAACGCTGCACTTGCAATTTATTACTAGCTTTTCAGTTCTGTGTCGGTTATCGCGCAAAACATTAACCTCTTTTTGCGCAGTTGGATAAAAACTATCCTATGTCCTTGCCCGGGTCTTAAACTATTTTCAACGTACCAAATTTCATCCAAATTGGTCCAGTAGTTTTGGCGTGAAAGCGAGAAAGACTTTATAATATTAGTATGGATTTTCATCTCTGTATTTTAGTCGTGTGTAGCATAAGAATGAATTATCTTTCTACGTGTATATTATCTATTTTAAAACAGCATAAATCATCTGATATCATATCGGCTTAACTATATATTTTATCTGCGACATCGGCAGATTCTAGAAATCAGAATTATGCAATATATTCGGTATGTCAGAATAATCTTTCGTGTAATATGCCATATACACGTGGGTTAAATTGTTGCTATGCAATAATATGCCTTGGAATTTAAATAGTTCCGAGATTAAAGCGTCAAAATAATGTCAATGGAATTGTGCAAGTCTAGGTTTTGACATATTGTAGAATCTATACAGACGAGTGGATATATATACTTGCTGGCACATTCCGTTGCCGTTCGAACAAAATAGTGTGAACGGGAAGACTTATTTTCAACACACTCGCTCGTAACGGGCCTTTAAATGCATCGATTTTAGTGTCATAATATAGACTATTACGCACTCGTGCTTTTTGTTTACTTTAGCGCACTAGTGTTTTAAATAGAAAAAAAGACAACGTTTCCACACTTCTCACCAAGGAGATTGTAGTTTGTTTCGTTCATTTTCATCTAAAAACAAACCAAAGAGTTTTTTAACTACTGAAATAGAACTTAAGAAGATTTAATTATAAACCTTATAAGTCAGATTATTATTGCTATAAAAAAGATCAAGAAAATAGTTTCGTATCGAATTTTCGTATTCGTACCTCGCAAGTGTGTTGAAAAACGTCGTATGAAACTAGTGGGCGTTGTTTATTACAATCTCTACTCCATTTAGAACCCGTCTCGATTGTAATAAGCAACTTCGCGCACTTTTTGTACAATGTACTGTTGTTTTACTATAAAACTCATTATCGTGCGTGTTTACTCAATACAAGTCCGGTAGCAAATATGTGATCAATTCATAATGAAACATACATATGCCATCCATTGTAAACAGCATAATAGCAGGAAAATGGTCGCACTTTTTTATGCAGATAGCTTGACTTTGACCACTATCTTACCCAAGTGGTAAGCGATAATGTGGTCAAGATGATAAAGTTAAAATAGGTAATGATATATTTTCTGCTTGAGGGTAGTACCTTACCAGCTAAGAATTGAAATCTGTAGCTGCCCAATCGCCAGTCTTATAACTTAAACTTTCACTACCAATAAACAACAACGGTTAAAAAACTCAGTAAAAGCCTTAAAGAACTTTTCACTTCAGTAGCTCAAACATGTAGGTTTTGCTGCCTGAAATCAGCAAAATGCGATTTTGCTCACCGAGCGAGACAAAGTAACTTTTATTCAGATAGCCGCGTATATCTTATTCAGCCTTAGGTTAATCATAAAATTCGAAACATTCACATTCTATCTCATTCCCGCCATTATAAAGAGAAAGAGACAAAGACCAGCCCTTTCGAAGTTCCGATTTTGAATTCGACCTTAAAGACAAACACGTTCGGAATTTTATACTAACTAAAGACATTTTGCAAAAAAGATAATTATGTCTTAATGTCATTTATTGATTTTTTAACTTATTGTTGTATTTAACTGAAAATAAGTATTTACTGCAAATAGGTCGTTAGGTTGAAGACAGTAACTGTAAGTGCGGACCCATCGATGCAAACGTTGCCGAAATTTACAAAGATTATAAATATCTTACAATTAAACTTGCAAGAGTGCAGCTCGTTTCATAGTCCTAGTATTCGTGAGCAAACTATGCGTGTGACATGCGGAATTCCTTCCGTCCTACGTTGATACATACATACAATACGCCTGTTTAATATCGCGACAATAATAGACGTAATGGATATGGCTGTGCAGCAGCAATCGGTGTTGACGTCATAGGCTCCGATGACGTTGGGTGACGGTGCATTAATAAAAACACGTTGACAGAATAAAATACATAAAAGACACATTTATGCTTATCAGGTCACCATTGCCACAAGTTAAATTTAACTTGCTACATTGATTGCTATCGAGAAGCAGTGTCGATTAACAGTCCTTTGTTAAGGCATGTCGAGTTGTCGGGGTAAACAACATAATATATAGCTACCTTATATTATTGAAATATGTGTAGTTCATATCTCGTTATCTCGTTAGTAGTTAAAATAAATAAAAACCGTCCAAGTACATGTCGGAGTCTTACCTAGGGTTCCGAACCAACACACAGCACAACATATAAAAAAAATATGCCCGCACTTATCCAGATTGAATTTGTATCAAATACTATCTTCACACCAAGTTGGTAGCTTGTGCCATTTTTACGAGAGAGCAAACACAATATAATCGTTGTAAAAATCCTTTTTTGTATGACCTTAATTATCTTCTTTTTGATCGTTCTTTATTAAAACTCCTTCTATTGACCTTCATAAGAGCGTCGTAGATGCCTAAATTAAATAAACGATTTTGACTTTCATTAGGATTCCACCATTATAATTTGACATTATGTGAAAATACCGACCGATCACCTATTACGTGTCAAAAGATACAGCACTTTAAAAGGGGGACAAACGAACAGGAAAGCAAAAAATTCAAAGAGTCCCATTTTCTCATTATATCGAAACCTACCAAACTAAGTATACGTGAAAACTGATGAAGTTGTATCCGGCCATAACACATTTTTTTTACTCAAAAGCAAACTCAGTAGGTGGTTATATTACATTTAGCTCCTTCGCATAATATTGTAGGATTACTTCAGGTATAGACTGTTAAGTATAAGGAATTACTCTATGCGGTTCTACCCGACGCTACCTTATTCTTTATTCCGGAACACTAAACTATAGGTCTATAATACTGCATGTGAACTGAAAAATATTTTAATCTCTACTTGCATTACATATATGTTTTACAATTGATTTTAAAAAACATTTCATTTATTTTAGTATTAAATCTACGTGCTTCATATTTGCTATCGAACAAATTCGTTAATGCCGTCACTACCAAAAATAACTCCCCTCGATTCTTCAACCCTTGTAAAACTCAAGATTATATATGAATGTCGTAAATCGATCTAGTATTTGTAAATACTTACTGGACCAATTTAGGATATTAATATGACAAATAAAATATTCGACTGTTGAGGCTGTCTACATAGTAGTCATTTAGAATCTATTGCTACTCCAAGGTCTTCGCTACTTGTTGATACTCGGATCGTAACAACAAAAACACGGAGTTCTTAAAATACTAATTGAGAATCTTACGATACAATATGGGAATATCTATCTATATACAAGTTGAGTCCGACCACATCTATTAAGATTTCGCAACGTAATTTTCCGTAAAAAATAAAATGTTTGATTGTTTTGATTACAGCTTGAAAACTGTAATCAAAACAAATTGGCAACTTTGGTGGCCGAAATTCTTTATTGTTATAAATATAATTATATCTATAAGAATTCTAAAGATTTTTTTATATATATTGTATATTCTAACTCAATGAACTCTAGACGACGGTACCCCACGTGCTAAGTTACGAAAAATATAGATTTATCGGCTACCTTTCCATGTTTTGAAACACTCATTAAAATAATTTAATTTCTCATGTAAATATAGATATTTTGTCTCCACAAAATATGTAAGTTTAAGGTTTGTATCTCATTCGCTTAGGAGCTAAAGACCTTTGACATACGAAAGGGCAGACCGTTTTGGCATGGGGGTACAGAACCTCAAAATATGACACCTAATCTAATTTATTTTGTCTAGATCTAATTTATTTTAAGAACGTTGGCTTCTTCTAATTTATGTTTCTAGGAATGTATTTCTCCTAGAATCGGATCGAAGTCGTCTTTAAGACATTTCTAAGAGTATTGAAACTGAGAAAATTCGTCGCACACAAAAATGTACAACGAAAAGTATTGGTCTCAGTAAAGACCTTGTGCTATTCCTAACATGGACAATTGGACATCCTTAAAGATATTAAACCATTCAGAACTACAGTCTGACATCCGATCCGCACATACGACTAGAACCACCGAAATATGTTGAATAATGGTAAAATTATGGCAAAATAGTTTCTCTTTGCGTATTACATGGCGCGGCGGCCGGCATTCAAATCATTTTAATTTTATTTCCGGTCAATCGACAGTGAACTCTATAATGTGGAAAATTCAAATATTTATTGGTCGTATTTTATTGGTCATCATCTTGTGGGCTATGAGATCTTGCGCATGACCATTCTATTTTGGTCATGTTACATACCTCAATCAGAAATTATTTCTAAACATCTCAGCAATACACGGTACAATGTTCACATCTTTGTCTTTTTATTATTGGTGCAATTTTTTAATGAATAGTATATTTACAATATTGGTGTATCATTGTAAATATTGTTTACCTCAACATGTTTTCGTGGACTTTGGTCGTGTTTATTCTCGCTCAATCACAATTTCCAAAACATGTATTGTCACATGTTTAGTGTCTCTAATATGGACAAGTAGTCTAATATGTTTATGTACGTGAACGTGGGTTTAGTCACATCAGCAGTTTCTTACCATTGGTTCTGTGCTCGACATCTTTTCTCAAAAAATTCTCCTTATTTTAAAGTCCCTAGTCAGGGGGATCCCTAACGCTACTTGAAATTCCCGGTTCAGCTAGATTATAGTGTTGAACGTGATTGATGAATTTGTGTTTCATAATAAAACTTTCCCATTGAAATTTATATCGTTCACTCTCGTCACAATCTTAAGAATTCTGAGAACTGTTAAAGTTTGAGTTAATCTAGTAATGAATCTTATCGTTTCCAATGTTTGTGTAGGATAGTAAGTTTCGAAAATGTTTGTCCTATTCTCTCGAAAATGTTGTCCATTTCAAACTGTCCCACATATCAAAAAGTAATTTCTCGTCCTGGCTGTAGGTGGGTTCTATTTGTGACTCATGATGTGGGCGCATTGTGGACTTGGAAAGTCGCTCTTGCGACGCAATGAAGTGATACGATGGCTAAAGCTTTGTGAAACAAAATATACAATGCTTTCCGACTTCTAGAAACAAATCAGTCTAGAAAACTTATTATTTCGATCTACCTACAAATTGCAGTTAGTCAGTTGTCATTATATTGTCAGTTTTTGGTCATAATACCATTTCCAGTAGTAGATGCTCAATAAGCGCTATCAATAAAATTATAAGCACTATCGCGTGCTAAATGAAAACCACATTTACACAATTTTAGAGTACAACATTTTCACCTTGTGAGAATCGTAATCGTAGGCACCCGGGGCGTTAAATTGGGGGACGTAGGTTCGATTTCAATGCGAGATGAAAAATGACGATCTTTAAAAATGTTTAAATTTGAAGTGTTATCAAATAAACATGCTATAGATTTTTTTCTACTTCTATGATTTCCATTTAGTTTCTACCCCACCGGCTAGTCGTAACACCTTTAGGATTAAACATATTGATGCACTGAGCATTATCATCACACCGCGTAATATCAGGTTCAGGCGACATCATAACGTTTTATTTTGACTTTCCTTGTTGTTTACTGGACTTCTTTCGCCTCCGCTTTCACTGTTTAGTCTCACTCTAGTAAATGTGTCTGCAGCAGTCATAAAGTCTGTTTTGAGCCTATTGTTGAATTAGGATTACTGGGAACTATAATTTGAAGTTTGAAATGTAATGTTGAGGAATAGAGGGATTTTATATGTATGTATAAGTCGTTTCAGCCTGAGTAGGTGGTTAATGGTGGCGTATGTCTGGCAATGACGCCAACGCCCCCGAGTGGTAGCGCGGCGACGGCGGCGCTCGTGACGTCGAGGCCGGCGCGGCGCGCGGCGCCACCGTGTGCGGGCGGAGCGCCTCGCTCGCCACGCCGCGCCAGTCTCTGCGCGACCGCGGCACGGACCGTGTCGACCCGCTGCGATGTAAACGCCCAACCTCCAACTCTGTCTACAACGACAGATTCTGTTGCGTGTGCTCGATCGTTTCAGTTTGTTTCAACGCCTGCCTGTTCACTAACTTTATTTTTGTGTTCCTGCAGTTTTTTTACGTCCGCGCGCCGGATACATGTAAGTGCTGTTTCTGTGTCAACGTTGGTGTCCCGCATTACTGACACGTTTAGAAGGAACTCTCGAGTGAGGTGCAAGCGTGACCAAAAGTAGACTAGAATAGTGAGGTGAAGCGAACTGGATTATGGTCATTGAATGTGGTCAGGTAATTGAGCAGTATCAATCCTATGCATTCAAATTACAGCATATTTTGACCTGTTTCATCATACTTACAATTTTCTGGAATCAACAAGTGTTAAGCGTGAAGTAGGTACAGCACATTGGTCACGCGGCACGCCTCACCTCACATTGTACAGTGTAGGTGGCAGAAACGCCGTGGAATGTCGGTTAAAGATTATCGTATACCGTGCTATCCACATATTCATGAGTATTAAGTTCATACCCCCGATAAGGACTATGTACATCATCATATAGTTCATGTATATTTCCAACGTCAGCCATCACCACGAAGTTTATCAATAAACGATCACACTAAAATCTTACGTAGAACAATGTAAAAAGGCACACTTTATAGTGCCTGGTAAAATTCACTCCGTACCACTTCCGAGACGCCTTTCGTTTCTTATATTATTTGCAAAATAAATAACAAATGAAATGATGCTTGATTATACGCTCAGAAAGGTCACGCAACGGTCAGGCTTCTTCCTCATTTCTCACAACAATGGTATTATCTAGTTCTATAATATAGCCTTATCATTATCATAGAACATACAATTTTGAAGATTTTAACAATGTGTAAACGGAAACAGTATCTTTGTATTAACGTAACATTTAAATCCAGAACATATAGCCAGCCTTTGTGCATACGAGTAAAAAAATATTCGTCAATTAATCAGTGTAAACTATAAACTTAACAAGTGTGTAATCATCGAACATGGGCTCGTATGTATTTGATCATACAGGATCACAATAGACATTCATAACCAGCATTCTGCCCTCCTACTACTAATATTAGATTTTCTCTTGTGCCTGCATGTAGAAAGCTAGTTGTCTACTGGGGGTAGCTGACGTCATCGATGTGTCTGTCAATGAACGTAGTGAGTAATAATTGTAATCTACGTCAGGGTTTTACTCTGATTAGGACCATATCCAGGAAATAGTCTTCTATTAAGTTGAAATGAAAACAAAACTGAATAGCAGTAGAGAAAGATTAATTCTGTGCAACTTCTTTACTTCTACTCTTCCTTACCAGGTACTTTGTTTTGTGTAGGCTAGGACTTGGTTGTCTCTTTATTATTTTTTTATTGTTGTGTTTTGCTGTCTATATTTAAAACAAGATTTTCCGAGTACGTGATTATGATATCATTTGAATAACCAATGAGTCTTTGTTTTGGAGACCATATCCAGCTCCTTCCGATTGTTTGTCCAAAACCAGGGCCACATATTTGAATAATATTCCCTATTTGTTTGCTGTTTCAAAATTAAATAAATTGCCTTGGATATGAATCCAGCCCCTGGTCTACCTCTCACATTCTCTCTGTGCTGTTTTAAAACTTTGTTTTATTTTTTGCTTTAGCTGTGAATGCTATTGTTATGTTCAGAAACTTGTTCCATTCTGTGCTGCCTGCCTTGTATAAATGCACTTTGCCAGTGTTATATGATGAGCCAAGACGTGACTGAGAAAGGAAACAAAAAATTAGGTTGGAAATAATAAAGCTACGAAATAGGTTGCGTGTCTTGGTTTCTAGAATGATTAATAGTGTCAAACCATTTCATTCTCGTACTCTGTAACGTGAATGGGGTCGTTGATTTCATCGTGTGCTTAAGGTAAAAAAATGAGATCAACATAGGTAGTATAGTCCTTCTTTATTAGTGTAATAATTTAATTATTGAAACCATCCGTTAGTTAATCCATTCAAATAGTCGTTTACTTCTTTTCATACTAACGTTTCCCCCAATTATTTCTGTTTACTATATCATATATTTCATACATTCCATAGCCCATATAATATGTACGAGGAGGATTTAGTTGTTGCATTTTCTCTCGATTGCAGAAGTAACATGTATAACTTGTTGAGTTTGCATTTGTTTGTTATTATGAAAATATCACATCAACAGCCATAACGTCCACTGTTAAACAAGGGTATCCCCCACACTGGAGTGAAGTTTGCCATAATCCCCACACTAGTTGAGCGTCTCGGGGATCATATTTATTGCACTGTTCTGGTGGTTTTGGCTTTATCGCCTCCATGAAGATATAGGGGGATGCCATTCTAGCCCAACATACCACGGGAAATATTTTATTAAAAAATCATCAAAACTGTAGTCTTTATTAGCTACACATTTCATGGTCGGTTACGGGTGCTATGACCTGTATAATGCGGTGAACGGTTTGAAATAATAAATCGCATTTTAAAAGTATATTATGTCAATGATTGTTGTGTAGGAAGGGATCCGTAAGTTTAGCTCATGCGGAAATGTCCTTCGCTTCGCGTTGTTAGCCACGTGTCAGCCTCGACTGTAAACTTGTGGTTAACCATCGTTCTGTTGATACCTCTTTGTTTATTGAATTCCATAGCGGGACGTTGCCAATGCTATTGATAGATGAATAACATCCGTGCTGTCCTTACGCCCTTCAATCATCGGATATAGCGCACTGTGTGTGAGAAAACAACTTCTATGCAATGTTCTTGTAATTTTCATCCGTTTTTGACATGTTTTATGACTTTGTCCTAAAATGGCCCAAAACCGTTTCCATTTTGGCAAGTGTGTGCAGTCTGGCTTGAGTTTATCGACCGTCTCGTCTTGAACTTTTGGGACGAGTCTCTCGTCTCTTACATTGCTTTCAACGTCGCGTTCTTGCGATTTATTTCTTTATCTACACTTCTACACTAATATTATAAGGAGGAAAGATATGTACTTTTGTATGTAACGAATAAACTTAAAAACTACTGGACTGGTTTGAAAAATTATTTCACTATTAGAATTCTACATTATCCCCGATGATGAACATAGGAAGAACATTTTCTAAAAAGTTGTTTTAGGCCTGATTTTTTTTCGTGAGTTCTATTATCTATCTAATTGGACTATAGACACTTCCAACATATTATTTTATATCAAAGTATGTAGTTACGAGTAGTGACTCTTGACGTGACAATATTCGATATTTAACATGTCATTCATTATTTTCAGTGCTCTATAAGTCTTCCTTAAACGAATAATATTCTAAAAATCTAAACAGCGATAGAATTTTTGTCCTTATATGTATTAGGCATTGTTTCTAGAGTTTTCCAATTGGGATTACTTACGTCATTATCATGACCTTGATTATTTTGTGTTTTATCACAAACGCATGAAATGAGAGAAGTCTGTGAAATCTCAGTGTCGTTAGATACCTCTATGTGTTTGCATTTATTCATGGTTTGTATTTATATTTTGAGCTTGATATACTTACTGATACAATGAGTCTCTTGGAAGAGGGAGTCTGTCTGTGATACTTTGTAGTGGGTATGTAAGGTAAGTGCGTTTGAACTTGATTGTAAGCGGCTACAACAATAGCTGTGTTCCGCGTTGAAATCTATATGATACATTACATTTGGTAGTTTATATGTAAAAGTATTCATAGTAGTCTCATTCTCAATTACACACTGTATGGATATTGTTTCCCTGTCGGCATTGGTTTAGACTTATGTGAAAAACGAAAGTAATATTTCTAAAGCATCTGAAAATATACCTACTCGGTACTGAATGTTTAATTTGGCACAGATTTCATTAACGTAATATGGCAACTATTTTGGGCTTTGTTATAATATTGAAGATACGTTTATTATATAAAATAGTCTTCATTATGTCTACTTGTAATTTAGTAGGGAATCTACTGATTTCATTTTACATCTCTTCATATGTATAAATTTCAAACAAATAAATGCAAAAACTTAACATTCTTATTCATAAACATTGTATATAGATGCCCAAACAAATTGATGGGCCCATGACACTTACTTCGAAGGAAAGTTCTAGAAGGTAATTACTGCAGTTTTGCTTAATAAAAATAATAATACTTAGTTATATTATGCAGCTAAGCAAAAAATATCTTTCTGCAAAGCAACTCTGTTTCGTCGACTTCGTGAGATAGAGATGTGTTTCTTTTGGCCTTCATCCAAGTCTGGCTCCTGCCGTCTCTTGTTCTATACAATAAATAATGCGAATTCACCAAAATATTTGATTCGGATAGCAATTTCAGACTGGACTGCAGCAGTGAATTACAAATGGGTAATTCCAATTACTGACAATGTCTTGCATCACAAGAAAAATAGCAAAGTAGAATGTAAACACGACGTGTTGATGTAAATCCCACGCTCGGCGATCAAAGCCGCTGCCAAAATGCTCTTGCGCCGCAATTTGGAGTTCGAAACGCGACGCGTTCGTTCCACGTCGTGTTCCATTTATCTGCGTGCTAATTCGTGATAAAATCTTGTTTTTTCATACGAGTCTTGACCAAAATATCGCCAGTTCGTGTGTAAAATGTCAGTGTTTTGGAGGGCAGACCAAATTATCTACGTCGTACTCGGCGTTCTCTACTCTGCAGTTACGTTTCTTATAAGCAAATGCCGAGACACTCAGTACTTCAGAAATTTTTTGATTAGCATTTAATTGAACATTGTTGTGTAAGTGATTTCTGTGAACTATATCGTCACTAGTGTGCGTCATCAACGACATCGTATGTACTCTAACCGGTACAAAAGGAACTTTGTAGATAGAATCACTATAATAGCTACCTATAGCTCCGACACGATTGGTACACCCGTTATCTGACAAACATAATCATCTAACCTAACCCTTTATAAATATTTGAGGCTTACGATTATATCTGTTGATAGAATCGTTAATTACACATAATATATGTACATATATATATGCGTCTCATATTCAAACAATGAAAGCTGTTGGTAAATATAGTTTAGATTAGAATGTTAATGACAGCGATGCCAAATGTAAACAACAGTTTGACAGTGTCAGCTCGTCTCATGTCGCCCTGATTGGATATTTAACATACCATGTTGGATGGATGTTATTATAAACAATGGCAAAGTGTCACATTAAATTTAAACTTAAATCACATCATTATAAATGTGTTGTCTTACATTAAGCCTTTGTTATTATGAATTATGTTTACTTATGTATTACTCAGAATTTTCTACGTTCAACGTTTGAGAATTTTGTACGTTTTGAGAATATAATTATGTTGAATCAAATGTTTATTTAATTAGCAGATAATATTATGAATTTTCAGGCGCTACATTATACCTAATCCATTTATCAAATCATCCTTAATCATATTAAGTAGGTAACTATGCGAATTGGACATTTCTTCAACATAAGTTCTGGTTTAAATGTTTCTAGTAAAAATCGTTTGTATGGAGCGACACGTATATTTCAACTTACGTTAAACTCCATCACCATACGATTGTTAAAGAACGAGATGAAAAATAGATTTATGAGTCATTGTCATGTTAGCTCGGTCGTTCAGAGCATACCCCGGCTATATATAATTTTTCCTCTAGTAAATTTGTAAATATGTAATACTTACATATTTTTAGTCTTAGTAAAACACTCGCTTCTCCTCCTGAACAGTATTCAAGTTTTTCTTCGTAACGATACACTCTATAACCTGTGGTGCAGTTGTGCCCAGACAGATTCAAAGTGCCTAATCTATATGTTCTCCTCCACGGACAATAATCAAATAGGTAACTTCCCTTATTGAATTATGCGTGTTTATAGAATACAGAGATTACAGAATAGGTAACAGTTACAATCGTCTTCGATCGCTTCAGAATTGTGGTACAACTACGTGATAAATATAAAAAAAAATATTCTTTTGTTGTAATAGGCTAAGGCATGCACAATAGCCCATGTATTAAAGCAAAACAATGATATCAAGTAGGTGTAACAGGTTATTATTATTACTTATTACCTACAAAGAAGATACCCGTCAGTATTGTTTATAATTCTAATGCTTTGTAGTAAAATTTACAGTCATAGATGTAAAGATCACAGTTTAGTACTATTAACTGTATTAATGTTGCATTTTGCGTTGTTTTAGCTGGATATTCATTCTGTGCCGACATTGATGGAGTTCCGCTTGGACAGCGCGGAGTACTGCCAGGCCCAGCACAAATAAACTAGAGGACGTTTCGTGCGGGGAAGGAGCTGGACCCATGCTGGACGCAACGCGCCTCGCGCGGCATTCAACCTACACCCATCCACAGGTACTGATCCTCTGTCAAATGGCCCATTACATTTTAATATATATATATATATATATTTTTATGCTTGATAGGTTAGCATTTGACCACTATCTCACCTGATGGTAAGTGATGATGTGGTCGAAGATGTTGTTCAGGCGAACCTAGAATATATAAGGTCCATGAGATTTTATATCTATTCCATAGAATTGTACTCGTGAACTCTTATTAATAAATAATAATTACAGCCACATTAGATTTCACATCTGATCCATTGATTATGATATCCTTGTTCCAATGCTAATCATTTTAATAACTTCGGTTACACTGGCCGAATTATTAGCATAGGATTATGATTCATGTCCGATGTTTATATATGCCGGTAGGTATTAGATCTTACATCTGATACCTCAAACAAAACTTAGACGAGACGATGCTAGATGACAATAGTCTAAGGACGACCAGTAGTGTATAAAGATCTAGGAGCTAAGGACAAATAAAAAACCTTTTATATTGATAATAGTAGGAATTATCCTATTATGCGGATAGAACGGGTTCCTCTGTCTGAAGTAAACGGAGAATTCTAGAAACGGATTGTCAATACTTACAAAGATGACAATAGTTAGGTACAATGTAGTGGTCCGATATAAAAAAGTTCAGTCAATGCAATAGTCGCGGGAAGATTTGACTTGTTGACTACCTTCAGCACGAAATGATATGACATCATCGTTGATAATTTTACGTAGTAATAATTAGAAGAATTACAGCTGGAGTAGGTATCTCTCATAATTTTGGGAGCACCCAAAGTTATGAGTTTAGAAAACACGTTTAGAAATTAGCAATGCAAAGTGTCTCAGACGGCCTACAGAAGGTTTTATACAAAATATTCAGTAATCAAATCACCACCGAAACTATAGGCATCTAAAATACATTTTAGATATCTAGAGAGCATAGGTACAATGAGCCAATATTTGGATTCGGAGCATCTTTCGGGGATAACGTTTATTGCATTCATAAATTTGTAGCCGACATAACATTATAAAGAATTCCACAAAGTAATATAAATAATCTATGTATAAAAATAGACTTCGTGCTCTCGACCGCAGTCTCTTATCTGCTTTGACCAAGACAAGGTACACGATATCGACACTGAGCGGAGTATCTACGCGTTACATCACTCCATGTGAACTTGAAAATCAGGTACATACAATACAAAGAATGGACGTGTTGATAAGAACAAATTGTATGTTTAAGAATCGCATTACCACTTCAATGCTTATAAATTGCAGAGCTATATGAACTCGCAAACTAGTGTTATAGTATAGTTAAAAGTAGCTTGTGACGCTGATTTGGCTGTGGAACATTGCAAATAGCCGTTCGCCGCGCTTGCGGTCTAAACACACCTCTCAGACATACACATGACTGAAACTTCGTATTCTCACTTTATTTTTAGAAACCTTTTTTCCACTTCAGTCGTTGCTCCGCCCTTGACGCAAATAAGATGATGATGATATGTCATATGAATCGAACCGTTCATACTATAACGGCAGACGCTAATTTACCGTTTTGTTTTTGTTTCAGTTACCTTAAATACGGAGGCCCCTTTTTATTGAAGCATATCATTCCGTTGACGGAGTCTGCGACAAGAAAACTTATGATTTTCGCATAATTATCGTTCAGTTTCATTCCACATTCAGAACTTTTGTTTATTGGTGTTCGGATGCGCTCGAGTGGTTGAAAACGACCCCGATGCGCGAAGTTCCCATTATATAATTGGACCCTTTTTAAAAAAAAGTAAGGAAACTGTCGTGTGTTGTGTGGAAATAGAGTGACAGTTTGTCTGTTGAACTGTGCTGTGGCGGAAGAGGCAGCTTGAGGCGCGAGTCGAGTGTGAGGTGTTGTGACCCTAGTCCCGAGTCCCGCAGAAGCCGCCATGAAGCAGAAGGACATCAGGCCGGCGCCCTCTCTCATCGAGTACAAGGGCATGCGCTTCCTCATCACCGACCGACCATCGGACGTCTCCATCCAGTCCTACTTACAGGTAACTAACTACACAACTCCTTTAGTGCCATTTCTCTATTAAGGCGAAAAGTAAGGCCAGTTGATTTTGCGTATTTAGCGGTCGCTCACGCGTCTTCTATTTAGCAAGAAGTGAGTTCGAATCAATAGACGGCACGCTGCCTTATACTATTATTGCCTGATCATATTTGTGAGCAAACGAAGTTGATTCTCGACTCAACTAGTATTTATGTTTTAGTGGGCGTAAATAGCATTTACTATCTTTATTTTTAATTACTGTTAGAAGAAATGGACCATGAAAACATTCGTACGAACTTAAAGAATAACTGACACACGTTTGGTACCAAACCAGTTTGATACACCTCTAAAGACATTGTCTGACATCTCGGTAATTCAAAATATTCAAAAAGTTCGGATCTAACAAAATGCATTTAAAACTTCAAGATATGTATTACAAGATATATTTATTTCGAAACTTAGCACACTATATTTTCGCCAGGAACCGTGGCTAAAAACACGTCGTCTTTGTGTTTTGCCTTAAGGTGGAGACACAAATGCACCTGATTCCATAAATTACCCCTAAAACCATAAAAAAACGTTTACCTTGTACAAATGTAAACAATTCAATAAAATAGTAAAAAATATTAATTTAGCAACAAATATTCTCCGAATCTCGCGTATCACTTAAGTATTATAAATTACAATAGTTAGTCGGCCTAGCAACAAAACAAATCCAAAAAAAATTCATTTGCCTCCACAGATGTCACCAACGTTCACCTTTAATCAAATACAGTTGTCAGTTAATCGATATATCATTATTTCTGTACTTATCAAGTTTAGTACCCTCTACAGCTAGTAGAGCTCCGCGATAGGCATTTTTATGTGTACATAATATAATATGTAAATCGATTCGGAGGGAAGTACCTATAAGATTAAAATTTCTTTATTAGAATATTATTATTGAAATATGTTATACATTTACACATCACACAATAGAAACCTTTGAATTAGTTTCTAAAGCTTATACAAGTTTCGCAAACAATAGCATTGCGTATTTATAGAAATCGACAATAACAAACGGGTAGTTAACCTTTGAAAGTATTTAGCTAGTTCCCAAGGGTACATATTATTTAAATTAATACTATTTGAATGCCTTTGTTCTATGGCAACCATTTTGCCGCAAATACAAGGGCGAGATCATTGACATATTATGTATGGACATTTGTTCGTCGAGCGTGGGTGGATTTGGCGTTCATACAGAGAGAGCATTCTAGATAATCTAAAGCAGATCTCGATTTACCTTTAAATAGTTTTACATAAAGACGATTAAAACCTCACTGTTTCTAGGCAAAAAGAGTTATCAGTCCTCCACTGGTACAGAATAAATAATAATAGCAAGTTGAAGCAACTCCGTGCATTTAATGTTTATTTTGTAATAATAGATCTACGTAACCTGTCGTCATTTTGCTCATACAAATATAAAACTGAAAGATTGGGTAGGTAAGTAAATATTCTTCGTCAGCGATCGATCAAATAAAAAACTTCTCTAGGTTTGTGATCAACTAAGAGAAACTAATTTAATATCCAAATCATTGCATTACGTACTTCAATTCGCAAAAAAATATTTAAATATACTAATATGATAATATATATATATAAGATTTACGCAATCAGTTCAGCGTTATTGTTGTAAACATGATTTTAACCACATCCAGTGACCACATTCGAGAAGAGTGCGGACGAAACATTCGTGAAAATGTAGTGTTTAACAAGAAATTAACCAACATAAAAATATATTCGGAGAATTTGAAAAACACAAAATACGAGCATACATCCATTACATTTTCCAACAAAAATCCTTATCTCTAGCACCAATTATAAGACGTTTCATGAAAAGCGGAGATTTTCTTTAAATACCAGTCAAGAAGTCTCTGATTTCAGAAAAGCACGAAACAAATACGACTTAGGCGCAAGAAAACGAAGGACCACGGGGCGTCTTTTCGGACCTAGCTTCGTTTTGGGTCACTTGTATATGGCCTTAGGTACTGGGTCAACTGCGCTGATTTGATAAACAAAATAAAATTCTCGTGTCTTTTGTGCTGCTCCATTGGTTAAAACTAAAAAGACGAAAATCATACGAACTTCCAATAAAGATGGCGAGGGTCATTTCATCTTCCAGTTTCATTGACGTGGTTGAGCTCTAAGAAACGACTTGTGTTTGTTTGTACCGAGAGGTCGGTGTAGGGGTGTGGTGTAGTTTGACCGGTGTGGGTATATATTTGCAGGAGTTGAGGAAGCACAACGTGTGCAGCGTGGTGCGCGTGTGCGAGCCGAGCTACGACACGACGCCGCTGACGGGCGAGGGCATCGAGGTGCGCGACCTCGCCTACGACGACGGCACCTTCCCGCCGCAGAACGTCGTCGACGAGTGGTTCGACATCTTGAGAGAAAAGTACCTACCTACCTACCTACTTACATCCTTAACAATCTACTCAAAATGCTGACAAGTGCTAAATAGCTTTACTTTAACAGATTTTAAGCGAAATATATTTAGCTTGCAGCAGTAAGAAAGTTATGTTAAGCTTCATAATATTCTTTAAGGCCAAGATATTTCTTTATGACTCCAAATTACGCTCGTAAATATCGTAATTACTTATGTATGTGTACAAAAATATAACTATAAAATAGCAAAACATTATCAAGAGGGACACTTAGTTGTTTCGGTTTAAGTTACTAGTTTTTTGTTAATAAGTTTTTTTCGTTTGTTTTTCTGCCGAACTGACCGCGATTTCACCATCGCTGCTTCCTTTTCACTCCTGGTCTGTCCGATAGTGATAGAATATCGGCAATTGCCAGCGTCTTAAGGTTAGATTTTGTTAATCCTAAAAGACATCTTATTTTGAGAAATACTGCATAGTTTGAATAAGTTAGTCGTAGAATTAAAGTTGTTGGTTAAACAGAAGTGGCCCATAAAATTTTTCTGAGTAGAGACTTAATGGTAAAAGGCCATGTATGAAGAATTTTATGAGAGTGAAGGAAGTTCTACTACCTTTGTTATGTCAAAATATAGCGTAGCATGTGAAAAGTTTTGGTATAAGTAGGCAGGGCCTACTTATTTGAGAAAAAGGCGTGATTCAGTGTATGTCTCCGGAAGAAAGTTTGTGAAATTTAAATGGGATGGAAAGAATAAATACGCAGGCGTTACTTGTGCATGTATATACTAAGAACATTCCTCCTTTTTTTGAAAAGGATTAAAAACATTTTCTTTAACTTTTTATTGTTGATAATTTACGTGTTTGCTGTTCAATCTAGGTAAATTAATAGATTTAAGTTTGAAACAAGTTATGATTAGGTAGTACTTGGTTTTCGTTACATATTTGAGCCGTTCGGTGCAGAGAGATCGGGTCCGTGGGGGCCGGGGGTAATTTTGTACAATACAAGAGCACTACGTGGTACTTTGAGCCTGTTTACTCATCACCTAAATGTTGCCATTTATTTGACTCTGTACTTGAGAATTAAAATCCGACGGCGATGGAACAATGCTGGGCACGATGCCAGCTGGTAGTGCGCTAGAGCACTTCGGATAACTGTAACAGCCTTTTCGTTGTGCAACTGTATTGTACTATCATTAGCTGTTTGTATGTGCATAGCCGTCAGTAAATCAATAAAATAATATAATTCCATAATTACATACAGTCCTAAATCCAGATTATAATTAGGAGGAACAAACAGAATTGTAAAGATGTCCTAAGAAATAAAAAAAAGTTAACACTATCTAATCACTTGAAATAAATTTGCCCTGAAATACTGCGTCAAAAATTGAACGTAATTTATTTTTAACAAGAGTATATTTGCGTCATATAAAATTTTCCGCAGTATGAGTCATGACGAGACGATACAAAACATAATCCAAGATAACCTAAAGAGCATCACTTGCTTTGCTACTATCTCTCTGATTTGGCAGAGAGAGTAAACATATCTATGCTACATATGTTTACAAAATTTATTATAGTTAAATTGTTCCAAAAAAACACACCCATATGGCACGGATACGATATGCAAACCAGCGCAAAGTACGGAGTAGGTAGAAAACATTCAGGGGAATAATCTCGGACACGACTGAAGAAAGTACGCTAGCGGCTAGAACCCAACTTCAGGATATAAATTATACCCTGGATTAACAAATAGACTAGATAATTTTACCCGATTTAATAAGACCGAGGGACGCCACGCAACAAAATTTTGACTGCGATGTTAGTAAAATAAATTTGGATTGTAATCTGTGTCCGAAGAAACGGACCTGTGGACCTGGACATCCCGACGTGTCACTACAATAACCGCAACACTAACGTAAATCAACGTAGTTTTCACTCGATCAATTTTAAGTGGGAGATAACTCGGAGTGTGCCAAGCTCTTCTTGTAAAAGACCTCCGGATGTGATCGAAAGTACGGCCGGATCTGTCTGACTCTTGTATTTTTGATTGTTAGTGAAATGTTAATGTATGTATTGTATGTTGTATGCAGGGCGGCGTCGAAGCCGGAGGCGGGCGTGGCGGTGCACTGCGTGGCTGGGCTGGGCCGCGCGCCCGTCATGGTCGCCATCGCGCTCATCGAGCTCGGGATGAAGTACGAGGAAGCCGTCGAGACCATTAGGGAGTGAGTATATTTAACATTAGTAGTACACACCCACATACACACACCCTTCACACACATACACACACACCTCCATTAGTAGCAGTGATAGCTCAGTGGCTTTGTGTATGGACTGCCGCGCAGCAGATCCATGGTTCGAATCCCGCGGGCTTGAGCTTCACCGCATGGTGGAAGGGCATTTTTGCGAATGCCCGCCTGGCTAGCGCAAGTAGAAAATCTGTCGCCAAGCACCTAACGGTGTGTTCCGGCAGCTGTCCTTGAGAGCCAGTCATTCTAGGTTAAGCCTCTTAACACCTTCGACCACATCATCACTTACCATCAGGTGAGATTGTGGTCAAAGGCTTACCTATCAGCAATAATATAAAAAAAGAACCCAGTGGTAATGAGTAAAGTGTGCCGAGCCGCATGCACAGGGACTGGGTTCAAAATCTGCAGGGGTTTGAGGTTCACAGCATTTTTAAGATGTTTAACAGTTGCGCGGCATTTGACGTAAAAAAATGACTTGCTGCTGTTTTTTTTTTATGTAGTCGACGAAGTTGACAAACTGTGCCTAAAATAGGAACTTTTCCTCGTCAGTAACTGATCAGACCGTTGGTTCCCGGCGTTAGTTTTGCTATTCAGAGATGATGACCAGGCGGCCATTCATTAATTTAATTTAGCTATAATTAGTTCCGAACAATAGCGGTGCTCAGCATGCGTCATATTTTATTGCGGTTTGATAGGTCTATTGTACGCCGTTGAAAGCTAAATTAGTTGATAGGATTCCGAGTGAGGAACAAGTATGGACGATATTTTATCAAATAGTGTTAAGGAGAGACGGTCTGTTTGAGATCAATGCTCGAAAATAAATACAATTACGTTTACCTCTCTAATAAAAAAATAAATCACACGGCAAGTTCATTTGTGATATAACAGTAAGAGTAGATCCATAAAAGTCGCTGAATCCATTTTTTTACATTGTTGTGATGCACGTTGAAGTAAAGTACTGGGCAGTGGCGTAGGGCACGTCAGGCCATTGCAATGGGCCAACGGACTTTAGTGCCAGTGAGCGCAGATAAGTGAGGGCGTAAGCGCCGTTGCCTGTTTCTAGGATGGACCAGATTAAACTGAGCCGTTCGGCTGCTTTGCGCATGCAGTAATATTCTATAAACGAAACATACGACGACGTTGGATCTCTGCCTTGTAGAGAATATTTTTATTCGATTCTGTGCGTTGGTACACCTAATAACTTTGCGTCATCTGTATTTCAGTCAGCGTCGTGGCGCCATCAACGCTAAACAGCTGTCCTACCTGGAGAAGTACCGGCCGAAGTCGCGCCTCAAGAAGAACGGCCAAAAGAACAACTGCTGTGTGCAGTAGCGCCCCCGCGGTGCTCCCGGCGGGCGCCCGGCCCGGCCTGGCGCGAACAGCGAACCTAGCTCTGCTTTCACACACACACTGACACTGGAGAGCTTACCCATTTATATGTTAGTCGTAATCGTAGAATCGCCTTTTCTCATCGGTTTCTTTTAGTTACCCACTATCTTACAGTCCGGGGTTATCACAAAAAACATACTAGAAACTGTTCAGAAATTCATTTCTAGCAGGAAATTTCGGTCGCAATATAACGCAGAATTTGGTTATGATCTCAGTTCCTGTTTATCTTCTACTAATGTACACTTTTCTAATTGAAGCCTTTTGTAAGCTAACGTTTGTAATTTTTGAAGAAAATCGTATAACCCTTGTGCTGTACTAGTGAAAGAATAAGCCAGCCACGATTTGTGTTCATAGTGGAACAGTTACTCGGGTATGTTTAACTAATCAATCATAATAAAAATACATTATCCGTAACATAATAAATGAGAACCAGTCCAGTTTGATGACAAATAGATACTTTTCAATTTATATATTATTTTTGTGTGGTTAAATCGTATTTACTTAAATATTATTTTTCTTTTAGATAATTTATAATTATGTAATAATAATTTGAGACATAATAGACAATGTTTATTTTAGTTCATATGACAATTTGATTTAATTAAATGTGTTTGACGAAATTTTATTTCATAGATTGTTTTTTGTAATATTGTTTGTGTGAGGCCTATTTGCGTCCACCACATAAAACTGTAGGTTCGTCGTGTTTAGCTAATGAATCACTTAAGCCTGGCGTTATCAAAAATAGCTCTGTGAACCATGAATCAGCAGCTCGGATATAGCCAGAACAACCTTAAGTATTTGTTAAATCTAGCATTTTGCGAACTCTACACGGCGAGATAATTTCTGATTTTTTTTTCCTGGTTGACGCAAAACGGTCTGAATGACAATTTTCATTTTGTTAAGCCTCGACCATTGTTTAAATATACCGGATTTGATAAAATACTGTACTCGATGAAGTTTTAATCAAATAGTAATCGTGACTCATTGAAAAGTTCTAATAAAGATGTCTTTGATATTATTTTTCTATGTCTAATTTTTATTAAAATAATCAAAATGTATGATCGTGTAATCACGGAACAGTCACATTAAAACAAATATTTATAAGCACATCGATATTTTATTTCAATTTGAACATTCAGGTGCTTCCGCACAGCAGCTAACTGCTGTGAGGGAGCACCATTACCTACTATGAAAGTTGATTCAGCATTATAAAAACTATTTCAGTAAAAAAGTGAAAGTTCATGTAGAAAAAATTGTTAAGCCAGCAATTACACCAGAGATATTACGACGACCGATCGAAGGGGCGTTTATTTGACCACTACTGATACATCCATAGCGAAGATCATGCGCCTTAAATACTACTAAATCTGCAAAACTTCCGGAATACAAAAGCACGTCAAGAATATACTGAAAATAGTGTGTTTTTGTCGCTCAACTTTGACGACGACGAACACGGTTTCGATAAACCGTGGCATGAGCTGAGCTATACTATAAACTCCCATTGCCTGCCTACTCGAAGTAATCGCTCTATTCGTTGATGAAAAGTTTGATCATAACGATACTTCTTAAGAAAGGTAGGTCCCGATCACGGGAACATCAGGACATCATAAAGTTTCCGTCCCGTTGTCCCCCTTATAAGCCTACTTTCTGTTGACGGCCGTCGGTTGCCGTAAATATTACAGGGTTAACCCTGTAGTAAAATCGCACTAAGCTCAGGTTTTTAAAAAAAAATTCTAGCTGTATTGCCATATCCTGGTTTTGGCTTAACTACAATAAGCCCCATTTCGGGTTTGAGACGGTTTTTAATTTCGTCAGAGAGTTGTTTCACGCTAGCTTTGTCAGATTCCGATCTAAGCTGCTATTTCTTAACATCAAGGCGATAGCAAATACGAAGTAAAAAAACGTCTAATTCAGGTATGCGATGTAGATAAACCAAAACCATGATTGTCTTTATTGCCTACGTACTCCCTTGACTCGTCATTCATGACTTTTGGGGTTGCACCACAAATGAAGTACCTCTGTGATGAAGAAGTTTTAGTTATAGCATTGCATACTTTGCCATCAATCGTCAGAATCATTTCGTGCATGACATAAACCTCTTTCTTGTACATATTGTAGGTAGTAAATTGCATATCTCTTCCAAACCTTAGTTTCTTTGGGGGGGAAAAAACTTTATCGGACGACAATACATTGTAGAAGATGGTGGAGGATTCTGCCATATTGCCTTCTTCATCCCGCAACTGAAGGGGAACGAATGAAAAAATTAACAAAAATTTATCGGTATCATCACTTTTCGTAATTTTTTTATGCTGTAACCGTAACTTCCATCACAGCCCCAATTACTGATAAATGTGGAAGAATACAGGCTGTTGATGACCTCTAGCTGGCTGTGCAAAAAACTAACGTTCTGCAGTTTAATCTAAAATTAAATTTTTATATCTGCCCGCGTTTCGGTCACAACAATACGTTCCACTTGAGAATAACAGCTAACTTTTGCTTTCCTAAGACTATGAAGTGACGGAAACAATTAATGTCCAAGCTTAATGCTCCACTTTCGAGTCTGTTTGTACGACTTATTGATTTACTTTCAACGTAGTACGCCAAAGCTTCGCGTAGTCATAGGTCTTGGCTCATTTGACGTAATACTGCTTTTTTATTTTCTTTACACTGCATGGAGTCGTTCGTTCGTTTCTCATTATACACTCGGCTGATTTACGCCCTCGCCTACAGCTCGGGCTGCAACCCACAGCCTCGTATGTAATGTGCAACTAAGCTCACTTTTATCATAATATACTAATGTACCTATACTTGTTTAACGGTTTTGCTTTATTCCGTTAATGAATTGTGTTTTGTCAATAAACGTAACATAATCTAAAAATTGCTTTTAAACAAGAAAAGTCCTTTTAAAGCCACTAGGGGATAACAGGCATGACCCGAAAATTCGGCTTTACCAAAATAAGGGTGAGCATGACTAAGGTGATGACTTCTAATTCACTAGATAAGGTCAAGGTCATCCTATCCATGTAAAGCTCAGCAAAGAGGATGTAATACACCCGCGGTACTAGGCCTGATGTTAAGCGGTAACCTCTGAATACATATGCAAAATATATATTTAAAAGAAAAATACCAAGCAAATTATGTAACAATTTCATAATTTTTCCGTTGTTACACCTACAATTGCGATAGTGTTGGTGGAGTGAGGATTTATGTCTAAGGGATGCCAAAAAAGAGTAAAGAAGCGTGCGTTTTATTCTGAGCTACAGAAAGCAAGAGCAAGACTGACGGGAATAGTAGTTCATGCAACTGTCATATAATAGAGCCGCAGGCGAGTTTCAAAATAAGATTACACGAGTGTTTTAATACCTAATTATATGCAGTTGCATACACTACTTTATTTAATCTCATGGCTATGGGCAGCTACATTAAATAAAATGCAATATAAAAACCCGCGCGAAGAGCGCGCAGCTCCCCCACCACAGATAATGTGTACTTAAATTGAATTGAAACCTCCTTGGTAGGGACACATTGTACTTTAATAATTAAAAAAATGTTTTAAAGCATTGTTTTGTTAGGAGAATAATGCTTTAATTTAATTTTTTAATTTTCTTAAAGAAATATGTATATAAAGTATGCCAATAAAGGTCTGTATTTCATTTCATAATTATAATATTACCGAATGAGATTATATAAATAAATTATTGTAATACCTCGGATTAAAAGATGTACAATTTTTTTTTATTTAATTTTAAATACGTATATTTTATGTTTAAACCTTTGTTTGAACATAAATATCCAAAAGGTGGATATTTGATTGGATATAACTGGTAAGACAAACAGAATAGTACATTACTGCAGCGGCCAGCAAAGGAGGCATTGATGGACTAACGTGCACACCTATGTAAGTCCATCAATGCCTAGTTGTAGCCAAGGCTTGTATAGTGATTTTCTCAAATAATGCGCGGAAATTAAAACAAAGTAGTACCTAGGCAGATTTTTTTATTTGAAGATACAGTTGTTAAATGTACAATTGTATTGAAGTCAGATTTGGATACTGTTTTAAATACTCGTTATGTTCCATTAAAACTGTGCATTTTAGCATTGAATAGATGACCCATAGCTTTTTCGAATAAGGATTTTCATTCTTCCATTGAACAAAATTTTCATAGGTTTTCAAATATTTTTCTTTCGATTTTGGCGGTAACAAGTTTTCTATTATGGCTCTTGCCGCCTCTTGAATTTCAGGTGGCGTTGAATTAAGTTCATCACACCCATTGTCTTCACTTGAACTCATTTTGTCGAAACAATTACTTTTCAAAATCAATGACTATCAACAAACAACAATAAAATTGCCCGCGTTAAAGTGTTCATTTGTTTTTTTTTTCAATAAATAGCGTTCTATTCGCAAGCCAGATCGAAATTTAAATAAAACCTTTGATAAGTTACCTCCTTGCTTGCCATGCTTCGAAGTAAAAGATCGTTTCATTTTTAAATTACACGACAGATATGAGTTTACCGCTAGACACGACAGATATAGATTTTCATACATTTTTTGCCGGCCGCTGTGCGCATGTATTTGGCCAGTACAGCAATTTCGATTTATCTCGAAGAAGGTTGTCAAAATAATGCTCACATTTCCATGCATGTTTGAGAAAATAGATGTTCTTCCCAATCTTTATTATAAGGCAAATTGGTCCATTTATGTTTGCCACAAAACTCATGTCACTGAGAAGGTATAACAGTCTCAGCATCCCTTCTGATTTCTGTAATATACATATTTCTAATAACTTATTTACTGCATGTTAATAGATTCAACCAAAATTTGCACTCGCTAAGTCTTGTTCTTTATTCTACAGAATTCATTTCTACTGATTTTGACCAATACTGCAAATATCCAAATGGGATTTTCGTTGTATTTTTTTTTTTTATTCCTTATAGGTTAGCCTTTGACCACTATCTCACCTGATGGTAAGTGATGATGTGGTCGAGGATGTTGTTCAGACTAACCTAGAGTAACATTGTATGGTAGGTACAACCTGATTCTAGTGGTTTCATCTAGTATTTAGTAGATTAACTACGATGTATTTGTATATTGAGTTTAGTTCTGTTACAGCGATGTTAAACTCTTTGGTTTTCTAACAGATGACGGTAGTAGTACAATAACATTATCGTTAATGTTAATTTGTTTAATGGCTATAATTTTTTTTTGCCTGATAACACATCTAGATATGAAGTAAAATTACTATGTTATAGCACAAATCTACAGGCGTGATAGGTTTTCAGTAAAGTGTACCACAAGATACAGATTGTGGCATAGTGATAGGGATCGCTTCGCTCGACCTAATTACACCTAAATTACCTTTTCTGGCACTTGCGAATCTGCCTTTGAGAAACAAAACCGTAAATTTATACAAATAAGAGATATTTGTGTTAATCATCGCGACATTTAAGTGTTGACATGTTAAAAGCAGATTATTATATTTTCCCATGTCTAAATTCAGGTGCAATATCTTAAAAAAGTACGTAGTTGTAGAAAAAATATTAAAAACAGTTTAATTTTGTCCGATGTTTTGTTCCACCTATAGCTCCCGCACTGCTAGCTTTCGAGCTTGTATCACGAGGACAAGACAAAATAAAATATAAACAAACGGAATGAGATTAACCTTTACTGATCAAATAATCATACCAAAAATTTGAGAGATTAGTTGTTTAGTTTTAGTATAAAGAGTAAGTATAATAGCATGTGTTGAATAGGTGTCTACATGAACATATCGTTGAACCCAGGAGGTGGCAGATGGTCGGCGTCGGGCGGCGGCGGGCGGCGCGCGGGGGGCCCGCCTCCGCCGGGCGGGGGCGGCGCGAACGGGTCGAACCGCGCGCCCGGGGGAACTGCTCCCCTGGAATTGGAATTGCACATTATTCAACATGGGGTGAAGAAAGGAGAGTTTTCTTTGGCACACATTATGTCAGAAAGAAAAAAGAAATGAGTTAACATCAAACACAGAGTTCTTGAATATTGTACAGGTATTTTTAACTGACTTCCAAAAAGGTTCTAATTCGTCTGTATTTTAAAAGAGTGAAAAAAAAAAATTAGTACCTAAAAATGGAACCGACTTCAAAACTCAAAAGAGTGAAATAACTTGTTAAAGTCGGTACCATGCGCACAATATTGTGAATTCTTGGTTAAAATATTTTTTTTTCGTTTTTGATAGTGGAAACTTCGTCTTATGCATGAACCACAAGGTATACCAGAAACTAAGGTAAATAGCGATTGATATTATAAAGCTGAAAGCCAATCCTTAACAAACTATGAAGGTATCAGCTTCATGCATTGTTTTGTGAATTTCCTGCTGGCTAGCTTGGTGGATACCACCGCAGTGGCAGACATTCTGCCTCGAAGCGGTAGTGTGCAAGTACTGCTGTGTTTAGACGTGAAAGGCACTGTAGCAAGTGAAATTACTGGGCGCGCACGAGACATAAGGACTCGGAATGACGAGCGTGTAATGCATATATACTGCACTACAAACTACAAAGAAAAATGTAAAGAAGTATAAGTCAAGCAAGCAGCGGAACACAATTCTTACCGCGGCGGGCGTGGCTTAAAAAGTGCGGGGCAACAACATTACCTTGACGCGACCAATCGGATGCGATCATCTCTAAGCGCCATTTGGCGCTTACCCAATATAGTAATAAGCCAATCCAATTGAATTTGGAAGATTGTGGGTGTTTTATTAAATGAGTCCGAAATCAAAGCTGTAACTGTATGAGAGATACACTTCTTTACGTAGGTATATATTCGTAGACCCGACACCGGTTTCCCGTTTACATATAAAGCTCATATGTGACAGGTTATTTACCTCGGCAGTCCTCCAGGAATGCCCAAGCCAGGGTTCTCAACATCACGCCGAGGCGCGAAAGGGTTGAACACCATCCCACCTCCCATCGGTGCGAAGGGGTCCAAGTCAGAGCGGCCAACGTTCGGAAGTCCACCGGGTGGCAAGTCCCTACAACCAGGAGACTGATATGAAAAACGATATTTTGCGTTACACTAAACTGACGACGTAAAGTTGGAATTGTAGTGAGGGACGGGGCTTGGTATGAGACTATACACTACTACAAGAAATAGGGAGCGTTTGCCTAATACCCTTCATCCGCAGCCTGCGTCATTTCAACAGGAGAACTAATTTCACTGTTTGATATTCCGTACACGTTTTTAGCTATATATATAGCTAAGAACTTAAATATATACCATAAGTATTTGAAAAGCCCTGTCTCCCATTACAAGTTCAATTATTAACTAAGAAATGATAGAAATATACATGCATTAGTAGATAGTTATGTTAACTGGTGAATGACACTTTATCTGGTAATTTATTATTTTTCGTGATGCTTTAATCTTATTTAAAAAAGTAATTAAAACATAACAAACATCTAACTAAAAACCGCGAAAATATGTTTAGAGAATTCTTCACGTAGCCATTTTGATGCCACGAATAGAGAACTAGGATAGCCAGCAAAACACGGGCACATGTGACTTAAATTAGATACTACAAAGAATTTAGTAGGTAGTGTGTAATGTTATTTGAAAAGAGGTGCAACTATGTAGCAGCTTACCTTATTGATATAGAATATGCGAGGGGTCCGAAGGCCCGCGGTGGGCGGTTATGATTGACATAGTACCCTGATGAGTAGCAAGCCATGGGGACCCCAGCCCTGCCGCCACGAAGGTGAGGTGCAATCCAGAGGAGTGGAATTACAAGCACATGAGTCTCAACATCGTAATAGTACTCAGTTTCACCACCAATTATCTTATCATTTAAGAGACTGTATTGGATATTACATATAAAAACTGTGATGCCTACGGAGATATTGATACGAAAATGATCTGAATGTAGCATCTTAAATTAAGGTAATGTTTGATGAAATTGAGCAAGGAACATTGTCAAGTTAGTAATCATGAAAAGTCTGTTAAAATGAAAGACCCCTATTATCAGATTAGCATACAGTTTGCTATAAGAAAGTTAATAGCAAACGACCGAAAGACCTCGAGTTATGGTTAGCGACAATGCGACGAAAGATAAAGCATGCAGTTAATTGTAGAAGAGAAACATTCAATTCTAGGCTAGGGTATTCTGATTAAGATAAACAGAAAAGAAGGCAAAGAATTTAATCACTTATTACGTTTCAGTGAAGTTTACAAAACACTCAGCTTTCTGAAATTGATATTGGTCAATATGCCATAAGTGGCATAACACATCAGTTCTCAATTTCATAGAATAACATACGGACTATGTATTTTAACAATCCTGAAACGGTTGTTTAAAAATATGTATGTGCAGGAAGAAACACTTTGCTGTGTGATTTATAGGAATATCAACATAAACATTTTTACAACTTCTCCAATTGTTTCTGATAATTACAGTACAGTGTTTAAAGTAGAACGTAGATTATATAAAAATGCATATATTTTGTACATGATATACAAAACTGATTAGCCATACAGAAAGCGTATATTAGTTCGTCTCGTTGCATTACATCCCTTCAATCAAATATATCTTATAATTGTTGAGAGAGTTGATACAGTGACGTACCGAGAGCAGGCAATCCACTATTGCAAGTACACATGTCGTTGATCAACGCAGCAGTGGATTGCATACTCCACCCGAGATATAATATGTCAAATCTCTGTGCCTCTAACTTGACTGGCTACCCTGTCCTTCAACCCGAAACACATTGTTTCTATGCTGCTTGGGGGCTGAATAACTAACAAATCTGTGGACTCGTCAAGACGTGCTTCTTGCGAGTATTCCTTTCACTTGGTAAGTTGTCATTTCAAAACTCAATTAAGTGTTACAAATGGTTCAACGTCATAAATAAAACTGGAATAATTTTCCGTACGGAATGTATTCTGATAACGTAAAAATACCGAAACGATTGAAGTGCATCGTTCTTATTAAATTAGGAGTAAGTAAACCGAATATACCTAAATTGACGGCTGAAGTCGCATTTTTTTTCCACAAACTGACTGCACCAGTACAAGGACAAACAATAAGATGAGCCTGATAATGAGGATGTGGATAAATACCGACATTTATTTTATGATTTCGGGGGTGTCTCCTAAGTTATGTTTCTCGGGACCCTGCTACGTTTCCAATGAGCTCCTATTTTCGTAGGTATAAGTATGGTGATGGATGGAATGGCGACTGGCGACAATCCTCGAATGCCTCTGAAACTTAAGGGGCAAATTCACAAGATGATCATAAGATCTGACATAGGTACTGTATCGGGCCACCAAAGGAGCGAAACAAAGGATGTCCCTAAAAGTGGAATGCAGGTGATAAAGTTCTAGCGCTATTGTATATGAAATAAATAAAACTGGAACATATACCAAACTCAACTTCGTTTTCCGAAGTTGTCATGTAATGCTATAAATAGATATTATGGTGATAATAACACAAAAATGACTTTATTTGATTATTTGCTATCTCCTTTATTTTCTTTCCATAATTTTTCATTAAACATATGGCCACAATTACGATAAAAGGGTATTTAGAATTGAACAAATAATTCGAAACATGCATTAATTTACGCTATTTTAGAGTTCTGCATCAAAAAACCAGTTACTAATATTTTTTCCACGTCTGCGAGTTATTTATTATATTTAGAAAATACGAGACCACAAAGCAGATATTTGTTAAATATCATATCCATTATAAATAAATCTAAGCTGCTACTACCATCGTCCAAATAATCACTTACCAACAAGTGAGTACGATTTCAAATCCTAGCCTGTCAGTGATATAATGTATATTCATTTTTTTATGTTTTATATCCGTTTTATTAACAATACATAAAGATTTAACAATTGGAATGTGCGAAATATTGCATTTCTGTTTTAATAAGTCTATACTACCGAACCCTGCCTTATTAATGAACTTCGTATTTGGGTATTTATTTGTAATTGTAAGTTAAATTAATTGATACACTTGTAGTTTTATTTATCAGTGAATGAGAAAAAAAAACAATGAAATGGTTACGATGGATTGGAGATACGTATTGATTGGTGTAGAAAGTACTTTGTTTGCAATAAAAAAAATATATACAGAGAAGGCAACAATATGAACTGATAATAAAATAAGGTTAAAATGATAATTTTGTTTATACTTTAAAAACACACTTATACAGAACTGACTCACAACACACATATTTTATTTATGAAATATCACAATTAATATTTCTTCATTTTGGTAAACTAACCTACTAAAAAGAACTAAACTATTTTTTTGCTAAATCTTAAATGCGAGAAGCCTGAACAACATTTAAAACGTAGTTCGGGAACCTATAGTTTCATTGTGATTCAATAAAAAATATTTTATTTCTATGTTTTGATTTTGACATCACTAAGTTATGATTTTGATTTTATTTATAACAAACAATTCAAGCTATTTATTTCAGATACTCGTAGATTTAGCTCTTCTTTTCGCGACTGCTCTCGCAAGGAATTTCGTTAAGCACGCCCTAATTTTACAATTTAATTTAAAATGCGTTTTGACTAAGACGCAAGCAGGAGTCACTATAACTACATAAATCATTTAATATAACAGTTCCAAGATATCGATAGTCAATAGCGGTCCATGGGGCGGAACTCCGTTACCACCTATTCATGGCATTTTCGGAATAGTCAGTGTGGGTTAGTCATATCTAAGCTTTTGGCTGTGTTTGATATTCAATAATATGATATTATAGATATTGTTAGTTTCCTTACCACATGTCTGGGTTATCAGGCAACGCTCGTGGGTGCGCGTGAGGCGGCACCCGCAGGGGATCGTCGGGATTCCTCATTCGATTGCACTCATCTGCGAAAGGCATTTGGAAATATTTTAAGTTATTTCTAAATTTCAATAATTTTTATTTTTGCAATAACGCACGCTCTACTGTTTACAAAATGACGAGAGGAAAGATTATTGACATGTGCGGGATTCGAGCCCGTGTCATCCACCCCTATAGCCGGGGTATGCTCTGACCGACTGAGCAAACATGATAATGACTTATAACTCTAATTTTTCTTGTCGTTCTTTAACCATCGGCAGCCCTGACTATAGGGGTGGATAACACGGGTTCGAATCCCGCATATGACTATATTTTTTTCTCTCGTTAATTTGTAATTTTGTAATATTTCTATTTTTTCCTTAGTGTGGGACGCTACTTGCGTAGACACTTTAGCGCCATCACATCTTTCTCAAAACCAACGTGAGGGCTGGCGCTGCGGCTACTTCGGCGGAGCAACTCAAGCGGCGCAAATATGCTAACCTCGGTATGGGTTACATATTTGAGCCGTTTGGTGTAGAGACGTTGGGTCCGTGGGGACCGGGAGCTCATCGTATTTTCCAAAACCTATCTGAGCGCTTGGTCGATGCGACGCGTGATCAAAATGCTGGCACATATTTGGCTCAACGAATAAGCATTGCAATTCAACGAGGCAATGCTGCCAACTGGGAGTGGGCTGGAGCATTTGGACTGCCTATGAGTCTGCTATGACTTATAGGTTGTCTAAATGCTTTTATTGTAGTAGCTGTAGTGTTGTACATAGTTTATAGTATTTTGTTTAATAAAGGCATACCGCCGGTAAAAAAAAAACTCATCAAAAGATATAAGGTTGTACACCAAACTATGTATAAATGGTACAATGTACAATCTAAAAGGTATTGAAATAAATGCAGTACCATTTAGTTCAGTTGTTTGTAAAAACAAATTGTATCCTTCTTTACAGTATCAAATTGTTTTTATTTGTGAAATTTGCAACACAACCACTTAACTAAAAACACATTTGTTTAGTTGTAGCTTGTATGTACATTTATATTATAGCATGTTTTAGGTACAAATATGAAAATTGGCTTACACAATGTATAAGCAGAACTCAGAAGTATAATTATTTTGAGAATGTTTTTACACGCCCGTGATAAAAATATGGTAATTATTTGACTTATTCTGAATTGATAACATTTTTACAACACTTCCAATAACGAAACTTATTATATACAAAAAACACTGACATAAGAAAATATTTTTGGGGTGCAGGACTGGATTTGCAGTAGACAAGACTTGGACTTGGTCTTGTTTTGTAAATAGAACGCTATTGGAGATGAATATAATTTTGCCATTTTCCTTTGAAACAATACCCTATGGCACATGCTAGGCCTCCCCCATGCCACAAAGTATGGCTATTAGCCGCTGTTAACCATTGGCTACCCGCGACTTTTATGATGTCGTCAGTCCATCTAGTGCCTACCAACTATACGTCTTCCGGTGTACCGTGGTACCCACTCGAGAAACTTTCTTCCCCATCGGTTATCAGTTCGTCGAGCAATGCGGCCCGCCCATTGCCACTTCAACTTGCAAATTCTGAAAGCTATGTCGGTCACTTTGGTTCTTTGGCGAATATCCACGTTCCGGATTTTATCGCGCAAAGAAACTCCGAGCATAGCTCTCTCCATGGCTCGTGACGAGTCGAGTCGAGTGACTCTGAGCTTGTCCATAAGGGCCACACTTAAGGACCACGTCTCAGTGCCATATTATGTCATCATTGGCAACACACACTGGTTGAAGACTTTCGTCTTTAGGCTCTGCGGGATCTTTGAGGAGAAGATGTCGCGTAACTTCCCGAACGCTGCCATCTTGAATGAGTTGGATTCTTCAAGCGACCTCTTTATAGAAGTTGGACCTAACTGGACAGTCTGTCCCAGGTAAATGTAGTGGTCAACAACTTCGAGCGTATCGTTTCCAACAAGTACTGGTACGGGTGCAACATGGACATTAGACATAATTTTCGTCTTGTCCATGTTAATTTTAAGACCCACCTGCTGGGAAACTCTACTGAGGTCGCTGAGCATTGTACTGAGTTCCTCAAGCGACTCTGCCATTATGACTACGTCATCGGGAAACGAAGGTGAGTGTATTCGCCATAGATGTTGATGCCATTCAGAATTCTTTCCAGTTCAAGAGCTTAAAAACGTCCTCCAACGCATTCGTGAATAGTTTTGGAGAAATAACGTGTCCCTGTCTCACGCCTCGCTGCAGTTGGATTAGTTCCATGCTCTTGTCCTGTAGTCGAATCGACATGGTGGCGTTTCTATACAAACACTTCAGCGTTTCGATGTACCTATAATCAATTCAGCATCGCTGAAGAGACTGCAGTACAGCCCAGGTTTCGATTGAATCGAAGCCTTTTTCATAGTCCACAAACGCTAAACATAATGGCCGATTATACTCCTCAGTATTCGGGAGGGTGGAAGTCATCAAACCTACGAGCAAGACGATTCGTTATAACTCTCGAGACCAACATATAAATATGACTCAGAAGTAAAATGGGCCTGTAGTTCATTAACAAGGTCTTGTCACCTTTTTTGAAGAACAGTACCACTACACTTCTGCTCCACGCTTTGGGTGTTTTACCTTCAAGGATGACGGAATTAAATAACTTCTGGACGACTGAGAGTACTGGTTTTCCACCCGCTCTCAGAAGTTCTGTCGTGATTCCATCATCACCTGGTGCCTTGTTGTTCTTAAGCTGTTTAAGAGCCATTCGAATCTCGTATAGGCTGATGTCCGGGATGCCTTCGGTAAAGTGTCGGGTCAGTTTAGCTCTCTTGAGCTGCCCTGACAACGGGTTCTCGTGTCGAGGTGTATAACTGTCTATATAAAACCTCTCAAGCTCTCTCAGAATCTCCAGTTTTGATGAGATCATTCTGCCATCATCGATCTTCAGCTTGGTCATTTGACTTTGCCCTATAGACGAATTTTTTGCGAACAATTTGGAGCCTTGGTTACGCTCGCGATTGCGGCCTTTATACGATTTGTATCGAAGGCGCGCAAGTCGTGTCGCATTGCCTTCGAAATTCGTCTATTGAGCTCGCCGTAGTTCGACATATCAGCTGAAGATTGCCATCTCATCTCATTCAGGTCTTCCATCAACTTGGTGGTTTCTTCTGAGAGTTTCTTCGGTTTATTTCGGCGGGGGGTCTTAAGGAACTGAGACCCCACCGCTTGGACAGCTTCCAATTCCGATGAAAAATATGTATCATTTTGACATATGTTACAACTAAAATGTACTTCTGGATTAGTTATTTTTATAGAATTTGATGACATACAGAAACAATCAAAATACCAAAGAAACAACACACTTGCGGTACGACCAAATAAGTAATATGCCTGCTAGTAATACATTTGTTTTTATTTATAGCTGATAGGCTAATTCTATGACCACTATCTCACCTAATGGTAAGTGATGATGAGGTTGAAGATGTTGTTCTGAATAACCTTAAATGCTGACTCTCAAGGATGACACTATGTGACGATGATAGATCATATTTGATTAAAATTTGAGAATGAAGCGCTAATAGCGTCACTTGCTTAGTGGTCGTTAACCAATCAACTAAGGCTCATACTATAAACTGCATCGCAAATTCAGATTCCCTACATTTTCGACCGCATCATCATTTACCATGAGGTGAAATAGTGGTCAAAGGTTAGCCTATCATCTATATATAAAAAAGTTACAGCAGAGATTCAGGTAAAAGGTGCCAGTGGAAAGTTACTTACTCCTAGTCTGTGTTTCAACTGTCATGGTCGTCCTCTGAGTGATTGTATCAATTAAGTCCCGTTTGATGTTGTAAATAAGATCCCTGTTAGACGGTAACATTTTGTCAATGGGGCCATTCAAGTCCTTGACTGTGTCCTCGATATTGAATGCTATGTTTGAGACGGCCAAGTCTTCAGACCTCTGAGGAGTTTAATAAAAATTATCATAAATAGAATGAGAGGCATTGGTTAATTTATTTAGATACTAGCGACCTGCCCCGGCTTCGCATGGATGCAATGCTAATACTAAATAATATGTAATATCTTTGAAAATGTTTATTTAAATTACATGTTGTAACGGGAAATATTGATCTATATTAAATGCACAATGTATTTAAGATACTTAATTGGATAAGGATTAATGCTGTATTGCTTAACATCGTTTCGTAAATAAGCCATTATTTCTCGTAAAAAGTAAAGGATAAAAAATGGTTATTGTGGGTTATCCTTAAGAGATAGACATATACTGTCAAGGATTTTTTTGTAGACTTTTTTAAGGTGTAAAATACTGTATTGGATGCCATGGGTATCGACCGTAGTCCAGAGGTATACATTATTGAGCATTCTTCTTTTTTTTACATATGATCCTGAGGGACGTTACAAGATACACACCCAGATGCAATTTGTAACTGCATACCTTCATGGAATCTAACTTAACTAGACTTAAACGTTGCTTATAACGACAAAACATATCTTTAGTTTCTAGAATGTTAGTCAAAATTTTCTTTCGTTTTTATAAGGGTAAGTTATAAGTTACAAGCTTTTATAAGGGTAAGTTATAAAATGAAAGCAAGAATAAGAGACTACTCTAGTATGATTATGTAATGAAGGTGAATTAACACATTCACAATCAACTTATTAACCAAATCTAGTAGATAAACGTCGTATTTGCCATGCAAGTTTACACAAGTATGAGTTATAGTAAAGTCAGATAAAAAGGGAGTCACTTTTGAAAATGATTAGATTGAAGCCATATTTACCATAAGATTTATGATCAAGTTGCCATCGGTATTCAGTCCATGTAAGATGTACAGAGTGTTGTCCATCACATAGCGAACTGTGTAGTTTTCATTGTCATTCCATCCAGTTGGAAGCAGTTCAGACTTTTCCTCTTCTCCTGTTAATGTTCTCTATAAATAAGATTGTTTTAATTAAATAATTATAATAATAATATTTTAATAAAATAATAATTTTAAATAATAAGAATAATAATTTTTTTTTATAAATCATATATTAACTTTGTTAAGTATTCAAAGGCAATATAATTGGATTACAATATAATTTACAATATAAATCTCATTCAAATAAAGTTCTTGTTGTTAAAGTTCTATGCCCAGTATAAGCAGACTAAATCTGATTTTTTATGCTTTAGTGGATAACAGCCTGTTCTTAGGCACAAACATAAAAATGGTTATGTTTTTGCTAATTGTTCAAAGATGTTCAGTTTGTAATATATTTCACATAAGAAGTTTGCCTGGGACTTTAATAATAGCCATAGGTCAGGTGTATTATGAGAGTTCCAGGTGTTTCTTTTCTGAAATAATGACATTCAAAATAGAAAGTTGTTCAAATCCGGTATCCGGCCTATCCGGCTGCCTTAATACTATCTGGAATACCAGATAACTAACTACTATTCGGCTGGATAGGCATCCTACCAAAATAAAATAAAAAACTGGATAAAATAATATATTTTTAAGTAATTATTTGCTTTATTTAGTTAGTCTTAGTTCACTTAAGAAATATAAACAGTTTTAGTTGTAAATTTTTATTCACACATTAGTAAATGAATATAATAGAAAGAAAATGAATTAATTATTACCTATTATTTTCACTGTTTATCTGAGTATTCTCATAAAGGCGATTTTCTCTTAACCAATGCCATTGCTTGTTGCTAAATCTTTTAAAATTATGTATGTACAGACTTCAAATAACAAGAACACAAAAAAAAAAATAACCTAATACAATCACGCACATGTTTGCAATGCAATCAACACAATAAGACAATGAATGAAACAATGGCTAACTTCGCTCAACAATGAAAAGACCCGAATGGATCCGAGTCTACTCGATCGTTCGCGCACCACCTACGCAAGTGTGTGTGTGTGTGTGCAATGCACCAAACGACTAAGTCCACCAGATATCTGGCCAAACTGCTATCCAATTCATCTCTAAAAATTATATAGGTACACATATAACTCGTACATAAAACCCATTTTAGCCTAGACTTAAACATCAGCCCTCGCCTTTATCTCAGGCTGTTAAATGTCTTGGCTAAAATCACTTGTTTTATGCACTCATTCTACAATTTTCTATTGTAGGCCAAAGCTGTGGAACAAAAGATCTGTAAGTAATAAGTTGTAATTTATTTGTATGATTTTCTTAATCTTAGTAAATAATTCCTATTACTAGTGGTTTTTCAGATAGCATTCTAGCTTTGTCACCCTGATATTATAATATTTCTTGTTGGGGTGAAATAACTAGCAAGGGTTCGAATCCCGCACATGACTATCGAGACAAACCTAGTGGTTTTTCGATATAATGTTAATAGATTTAAGAATAAATTGTGAAAAGAACAATAAATGAAAAAAAAAAAAACTTAAAATCTTTTCCTCTTGTAAATTTGTAATTTTGTAACGTAATCCGCACAGCATGCAATATTGCAAACATAAGTATATTAAAAGTAAAATAAGTACTTAAATGCTTTAATTACACTGGAGTAACTAAAACTAAACTAAACTTCCACTGGATAATAAGACGCAGGTCCTTAGACATCAAGGCAGAATGTCTCTTTGGACGTAATAAAAATATAATTGATCCTCATAAATGAGAGTGTGAAAGAAAATACACCATGGTGCATAGAGCAGAAAATTCATTTTCTACCTGCTTTGACATACTGTAATAGGAATGTCTTGCTCAGAACATAAAAGTTATAATAATAAATATTTTTGTCAAACAAAAGTGATTTTAAACCAGCCTTAACATAAATTGTATCATAAAGTTGAATTGTCCTCCACCTCACATGTACACTGTTCTTTTGAATTGTATTTGCTCATAACAGATACACATTGTACACATAATCAGTCTTAGCTTCAACAGTTAGAAACTTCATGTCTGCAGTTGTACGAAACTACTGAGAAAGTATGGTGGAAAGTTTCAAACTCCTGGTAAGATCCCATAATAAGATGTAACTACTGAATTTTGATAGCATGTTTGTGTACATACAAAGGACCAATACCCTCCCGATTTAAATTTGTCTAATCTTATAGGGCAGCACCAAAACACTGCTCAAAGCAATGACTTGATCATAAAATTATAATTCTTGTGTTGCACAGACAAATAGTATGGCTGCAACTTTTTTGAAAAAAATTTAGAGACAAAGCTTTGTCTGAGCAGCAATTATATAATTTTTTTTGGTCATTGATTATTATCATGACATTTATTTAAATAAATATTGGATGCAAAATTATCATTGATAAATATAATTGACATTTACTCTTCAACTTGAAGGGATTTCATTTTTGTAAGGTACTATAATCCACAAACCATCCCATTGACTCTTATTTTTATCTTAAAAACAGATTTAGCACTTATAGTAAAATTTTCGTTTTGACTTCTTTAGAGACAAACATCCACAGCATTGCGGGAATAACTGGTGGATGAGGTTGGAATGATTAATTAATTTAATGAGTTAGTGCCAAATAATAGTCAAAACATTTTTGCTCAATAATTTTCCATGTTTTCTGTTTATTTTGAGCTGCTTTCTACAATTCACTGTCATTTTATATTTATTTATAATCTCCAAACAAGACAGGTCCAAGTTGTGTAAAATTAGCAATTCTGCTTTGATTAAATTTATCATCAGTAGATTTACTAAATACTCTATACACCTTCAAATGCTTGTTGACTGAAGAACAAGATATATAAAACAAAATAATGCACTAAAGTTTACTTTAAGGTTCTAAATTATTACCCAGTTTTTATCAACACTTTAATTTTGATCAAGTTGTGTCCTGTTGTCCTATTGTAGTTGGTGCGTTTCCTGCCAATGTTTTTTTAAACATTACACAAAGACACAAAACTTTAACCTATGATCGATAAAAACTTGGTTAAATGTTTTGGGGGCTTGCCGAAAAAAAAGATTTGAATATGAGATTTTGTTCAATTTAAAAAAACATGTTGCAGCAGTCGCACCTTTAGATTATGTCATTGGTTGAAAATCCTTATCAGACCAAGATTGATAAATTATCATCACCAAAAATATATCATCCAAATTGGGCTGTCTTGGTACAATAATTCAGTTTTGTGGGATTTATTGTACCTTGCTTTATCAAAATAAAAACAAGATACCTATGTTGTGACTGTTCCACTTGTTTTACAGCAAGCCGGCTGCCTGAACATGCTTGTAAATAATTCTACCCTCATAGGTAAAAACACGAAAATTAGAGGTCAGACTCATTATATGGACATCTTTTTGCAACATATTAGCTCATCCTTTTACATGATTACTTTACCTCATCGCCAATGCCGATGCTCCGGAAGCCTCTTCTGGTCAAATTCCAATGAATAAATGCAATCAGCACATCAGATTTTCGTTTTATGTCTTTTTCCACAGTCTTAAAAGTTAGATCCCATCCAAACAACGGGTCGGTGGCCATAGTGGCCGTATAATATCTAGACAATAGCAATACACTTTGCTGTTGTACTTCTAACAGCACATAATGTAGGTACTTCAAAATGAAAAATACTTCGTCAGCGTCATTAATTCAGTGCTTTTGATTTGCTTACAATCCAACCAACACAACAGCAACACAAAATCGTCTACCTTGTCTTTCTTTCGTGTATTTTCGTCGACCAAATCAATAAAACAGCCGATACCAGTGGCCCAGTGCTGCCAGGGTATTTTATCCAATGTTTACATTTTTACCGTAGATTTTTATTGGGCCGCGGCGCAGTCCGGCGCGGCGCGCGGCGGCGGCGGGGCAGTGGCGCACCGTTTTCAGGAATCGAGAAATGGTTGATATTAAACATTATAAAGCGCACCCAGCTTCTCAAAAAAAACAAAAATTCACAGCCCCCATTTGGGGTTAGTTTTTAGGTTATTAGAGTGTAAGAATTATATTATATCCACTTCTATTGGATTTTATATGATTTTACTCGCTGGGGTGCGAAAAAGTTTTAGTTTTGGCTACCTTCTTATGTATTGAAGGCATAAAAATATTTTATTTGAATTTCTAATTGAATATTTTTTGAGGGCATATTTATATGAACATTATCATTTCACAAAAACAGCAAAGAAATAATCTATATTTTATGGTCATTTATTTTAATCATTGATTCTCTTTATTTGAAACATAACATATATTAGTTCAATTGAAATTTTGATCTGTTTGGAATATCGCAATTTTTTTTCGAGATGTAGGAATTACGTCTGATTGTAACTTGTTGGTCCTCAAAACTAGAGAAATGATTATCAAATATTCAATAGTGTGATACGTTTTTGTTCCACAGTGGACATACTAGCTCCTACTACCAGGAACCTGAATAACTGGAGTCTCCGTTTTAGGGTTACATCACCTAGACTGAATATCCATCACCGGAACTAAAGTTCCATCATCAGGACTACTGTTATAGCTTGTCTACATTGCGGTATACCTGTTCTGTGACCCACGACCATATCTCATTACACATCTGTTAACTTTTATTTTTTTCTTATTCACTATAACTACCCTGGCTAGGTAGGAAGGTGACCACACTGCGCGCCACGTAAAATGCAGGAGAAACCACATTATCATTTACTTTATTGAGACTGTATTAAATTCAGGTTGGTATTTGTATCCCAAGTGCGAAAACAAAATTTGAAAATTCAATATATCCGTAAATTTACTGAAACGAAAACTGCCTCTGAACCCAATATTACTTACATGTTACACAAGAGAGTCTAAAATTACGAAACATTTAAGAAATGTACATGTTAGGCAACACTAGCTAATATCGTCAAAGTATTTATTACCTGTCAATGTCAACTGTCATCATATTAACGAAAGTTTTTTTTCTCTGTCTCGGGACTTGGACTCGCACGTCTTGTGCATTTGCCAGTGTGACACAAGTCTTCAAACATAGACATCAGACGAATAAGTATCTAATAAATGAAGGAGTTCTTAGTTCATTCACCCCCCCCTTTTTTAAGAAACTTCATAATCATTAAGATATGCGGGTGGGCGTCGTTGCCGTGTAGAACGACGTTCGGGACCAGGTTCAGGCTCACGTTCAGATTCGGCACGATGTTCATATTCATCTGCTGAAAGAAAGTCTTCACCTGAAGATTGTAGCGGTGCTATATCGTTAACTTCCTGTTCATCATCTGAAGTTACACTTTCGAATGAAGTATCCAGTGGTGGCATAGGCGCCAATCGTCTATTTGATACAGTTGACTCCCTTCCATTAGCGAACCTGATATGAGAGTAAGTAGGGTCTAATAGATCGACTTCCTCCACCAACGGATCATACTTTGAGTAACGCACGTTCTTCTTTACTAAAACTTTTCCTGGATTTAATAGCCATGTTGGTACTGAAATCCCTGTACCAGATCTTCTTGGGTGTGTGAACACTCTCTCGTGGGGTGTACAATTTATTGTTGTGCATAATCATGGGCGTACCCAGGGGGGGCAGCTGCCCCCCCCCCCCCCTAGAAGATTAAATGGATGTAATTTTTTTTGGCAAATAGAAATTAAAAACGTATTACCTATTCTGCGCAAAATGAAGTGTTGGAAACAAAATATCTTTTCAGCCAGATTTTTTTTTCTATACTTAGTTAAATATTCTACAATATTCGATATAGAGTCTATGTATAGTGAGTCGTGTCGGTCGTGCCGCAACGTATTTATTAGAATATTTTATATAGTGACTTTCAGCCGCCGTCAAACGAAACGCAAAATGTTTTGATCAAGTTTTGATACACTTCATTTATTTCTTTATTTCGTTTTTATTATTTTTTGTGATAATGAAAGTGACAGTAACGGTTCATAGTCGAGAATTTAATTTCTGGAATCTGATTTTGATTACGCGACAGAATAAATAAAAAGTAAGTAAGGTTTTGATGCAAGTTTGGTTTTATTTATTATATTAATTTGTTTTCAATGCTAAAATAAAATAATATTCAATATGTTGCATATTATTTTAAGTAGTATATATCTGTACAGATTTAGTTTAAGATTCTTAGTGTTTATAAAATAAAATAGTGAAAGTATCAAATTCAAATTTCATAGTATATTGTTGTGTTTACAACTAAAAGATTTTTGCTGCGGTTTTATCTGTGCCGCGGCTACTAGACAGACTCTTGTAATTCTAGTATACTGTTAGCGTAGAAAGAAAACTATTTTCTTTCTACGACTGTTAGCGATGCAATATAATTTAAATCTCCCGCAAAACCGTCGCATCTCGTAGTTTCCGGTTCCGCCGAGACAATCAGAGAGCCATCTAGGATTAAAGCTGAATATAATTGGGAGAAAACAACATCTAGCGCCATCTAGTTTCGGACGGCAGTACATAGCAAGTATAAGACAAGGATGGAAATAGAGTCGAGTATTTTCTACATATTTCGGGAGCAAGAATATTTCAATATATAAGCGGAAGCGTGAGGCAGAGCACGTCAATTTAGTTCGAATACAATTCAGTTCGGAGTGTAATACGAGCGAATATTTCATACGACATAGTGTCTTATAGTTTCGTTGCGGCGACACGAGATTTACGTTTACTGTGCAACAACTGGAAATATTACTCCGTCAAATGGATATCAGGAAATTCTTTGAAAGAGGTGAGTCAAAACAAAACACTTAAGTAGGTACCTAATATGATTATTTGATTTAATTCTCTCTTGTAAGTGTATATCTTAAGCATTACTTACAATATTTAAATTTATTAATTACAAGACGTGGTTTTGTTATAATAGCTAAAATAACATTTGTGAATATTTTGTGATTAAAAAGTAAAAAAAAAAACATAAAAGAAAGATCCTTGCAATATCTTGGATTTATTAATAAGTCCATACCGACAACAAAGTCCCTTTTCTCTAACGTCACAACAAGTGTATTATTTCAAATTACCTAGTTATGTTTATTTGGCGTTCAAACCATATATATTAGAATGTGAAACTTGATCTTTATTTTCGTCTTATACAACCCGCCTAAACACTGTAAGAGTATTTTTGTGACACGCGAAAAAAGAAAATAAGGTCGGGAAAGTAGCAGTGGAAGCGATGAAAATGACAACCATGATAAAACCACTCATGTAATGCCAAGATCATTGCATGCTAACATTGGACAAGCGTCAAATTCTCCTGTAGAACCTGTTAATATATCTGTTGCCGACTATTCTTCTCCATCGACATCCCTACAAACTTATGACGTCAACGTCGATCCTGAAATTATAGTGGACGATGGCTGTCATGAAAATGATCTGGGACGTTATGTTGGGTTGGCTACCCAGCTATCGACGGAAAAGAAGAGGGAGTTGTTACAAAATCCTTGGATCCCGCCCAGAAATTACGATTTTGAAAGTGATGCAAGCCATTTAAAAAGAAAATTTAACCATGCTTGGTTGGATCAATATTCACCATGGCTAGTATATTCCAAGCGACTAAAAGGTGCTCTTTGTAAGCATTGTGTTTTGTTCCCTCCGCCCATTAGCACTGTGAGAGGAATTTTGGGATCGTTTATGGTCAGGCCATATATAAAGTTCAAAAATATGCATGAAGACTGCCGAAAGCATGCAACGACCAACCTTCACCAAACGGCGACAAATGCTGCAAAAATTTTCTTGAAAATGTTCCTGTAGACATCCAACTGCAAAGTGGACACCAAAAAGAAATCGATGCAAACAGACAAATATTGTCATCAATTATTTCTTGTATAGTATTTTGCGGCACACATGATATGCCTCTTAGGGGCAAACAAGCAGATGAGGGTGTTTTATTAGATTTATTGAAGTTGAGAATCAATTCAGGGGACGACAAATTAAAGAGTCACCTGGAAAAGTGCCGTCGCAATGCAGTTTACACATCACCAAAAATACAAAACGAATTGATAAATTTATGTGGCGAAGTTATTAAGGAGAATATAATTAGTGAGGTTCAGAAGACCATGGCTTACGCAGTCTTAGCTGATGAAACAGCAGACGTATCTGGGAAAGAACAGCTGTCAATAGGCGTGCGGTTCTACGACGAAAGCAAAAGGAAAATCAGAGAAGAATTTGTAGGGTTCGTTGAACTAAAAGCAGAAAATGCTTCCGCAATTGCCGAAGCAATTGACAATTTCTTAATTAGTTCTAACCTCTCAACCGAAAATTGCGTAGGTTTTGGATTCGATGGCTGTTCTACAATGGCAGGGAAAGAGGGTGGCGTACAAGCCATTTTGAGAAAAAAATATCCTCGTGCTTTATATTTTCATTGCTCAAGTCACAAACTCAACCTTGTTGTGAATGATGCGAACGCAGTGCCAGAAATTAGAAATACTGTCGCCACTGTAAAGGATGTTATAACGTTTTTCAGGGAATCGACTACACGTCGAAACTATGCTCCAAACCTATCACGATTATGTGAGACGAGATGGTCAGAAAAATATAAATCAATCAGAAAGTTTTCTCAACATTTTTCAGAGCTTGTGAAATCTCTAGAAACGTTATCCGTAGAAGGAAATTATGCCACCAGAAAATCTGCATATCAGTTGCATTCAGCCGTTACAAAACCAGTGTTTATTGTTACTCTACAAACAATAGCCAAATATTCAGCAGTTTTAGAACCAGTAGTTAACGCACTGCAAGCTAAATCGATCGACATGATCTCGGTAGGGGAACACATCAAAAATATCAAGGACATTCTCAGAAATGACCGTGAGTTTCCTGATAGAATAAGTAATGAAATACTTCAAAAAGCACGAGCTGTTGCAATGGATTTGAACATAGAAATTTCGGTTCCACGTCTTGCTCATAAGCAAACACATAGAAGTAATCCGCCATCAGACAATGATAACGAATATTGGCGGCGTTCCCTGATAATCCCATACATTGATTCACTCATTTCATCACTGAATATTCGATTCTCCCAAGAAAATACCTACACAAAAACGCAGAATCATTCCAAGAATTTTATAACCTGGATATCACCGGAGAACTGAACCTTTGGCATAATTTATGGGTGACGAAGGCTTTATCAGATGATCAATTAAGGGACATAGAAGTAATCGATCTGTTCAACGAAGCCAACATTTTTTACCCTGCTGTCAGAAAGGCATTAATTATTTTAAGCACTATCCCATGCACCACGGCGACCGTAGAACGGTCCTTCAGTACGCTGCGAAGAGTTAAAACGTGGCTTAGAAGCACCATGGGTGAAGAAAGGCTTACGGGTTTATGTCTGATGAGCGTACTTCGCAATTATTTAAAAGACAACAGTGAGTTTATTGAAAAGACTGTCATAGACAAATTTGCGGCAAATCCGAGAAGATTACTGTTAAATTAATATATAAATACATAATATAATAATATATATTATACATAATGTATGGTATAATTATGTATAATATTTTGTTCTGTGTCTGAATAAAAGTAAATTTTCATGATTTTTTGTTTCAATATACCCGACAGACGATCTTTTCGAAACAGGTATAAGCAGCCCCCTGCCCCCTCCTAGCTGAAATCCTGGGTACGCCCTTGTGCATAATAATGATCGAATCGAATGAAGTGATACAGATAGTACGTTTTCCCATTCATCTAATTGTAAATCATTAGATTTGATAAATAACTGCATTGTCCTCCATAAAGTTCCATTAAGGCGTTCTACTTGACCGTTGCCTTGTGGATTGTAAGGTGTAGTTCTACTGCATGCGATTCCCAATGAGGTTAAGAATTGTTTTATTTCATCAGAAATGAAAGATGTGCCTCGATCCGAATGTATGTATAAAGGCGTACCGAACATGAAATATATTTCTTTTAGACATTTTATGACGGATGCAGACGATGTATCTTGACAGGGAAAAGCAAAAGGAAAGCGAGAATATTCATCGATAATTGTTAAGAGATATTTATTCCTAGATCTTGATGGGATCGGACCCTTGAAATCTATGCTAAGGCGTTCAAAAGGTGCAGTGGCTTTGATTAACTTTCCTTGAGATCTTAGGAATCTTGGCTTTATTTGAGCACAAATTCGACAGGACATTGTCATGGACTTTATGTCATCAATAGAGTATGGCAAATTCTTTGTTCGCACCCAGTGAAACATTCTTACGACGCCAGGATGCCCTAGAGAATCATGCAATTCTTTCAATTTTGGTTGTGACATAAATGCGCATACTCGAGATAAGGCGTCAGCAGCCACGTTGTCTTTGCCTGGTCTGTATATAATTTCATACTTGAAACATGACATTTCCAATCTCCATCTCTCGATTTTTTCATTCTTTATTTTACTATTATGCGTTTGATTAAACATAAAGGCTACAGATTGCTGGTCAGTTATTAACATAAAATGACGCCCCATCAAATAATGCCGCCATTTCCGCAAAGATTCAACAATCGCGCATGCTTCTTTTTCGATAGAAGGATGTCGTCGTTCAGGATATGTAAGTGATCTGGAAAAGAAGGCGACCGGTCGACCATTCTGTGATAGTGTAGCTGCAATTGCATATTCTGATGCATCGGTCTCTACTGTAAAAGTAGCATCGTCATTGATTGCATGTAAACATGCCTTGGATAAATCGTTTTTGAGACTGTTAAAGCATGTTATAGCATCCTCATTTAGCGGAAATTGTTTGTATTCGATCAATGGTCTAATTTTTTGAGAAAAATTTGGAATCCAATTAGAATAATGAGCAAATAGTCCCATAGCTCTCTTTAATGTTTGTGCGTCTTTAGGTACAGGTAGATCGAGCAAGGGTTTTACCCTATTTTTATCAGGTTGCATTGTATTTTTAGTAATCGTATAGCCGAGGATATTTATGCTTTCTGATGCAAATATACACTTTTCTTTGTTGAGTGTAAGTTTATACATTTCGACAGTTTTCATGAATTTTTGTAAATTGAGATCATGATCTTCCTTATTTTTGCTACACACTGTGACGTCATCCAAATAACAAAACGTTCCGTTCAACTTCTCTTTATCTATAATATATTCTATAGTTCGCTGAAAAGCTGCAACTCCATTTGTCACACCAAACGGAATACGAGTAAATTCGTAGAGTTTGCCACAAGCTTCGAATGCAGTATATTTTCGCTCTGTTTCTATTATTGAAATCTGATGATATGCACTTTTAAGGTCAATTTGACTAAAACATTGATATTTCGCAACTTTGGTAATGATTGTCTCGATTCTAGGCAACGGATATGCATCAAGTTCTGTGTATTTATTGATGGTCTGAGAATAGTCAATAACTAACCGTTTCTTGTGATTATTTCCTCCGGCAACTAAGACTTGTGCGCGCCATGGAGATACACTCGGTTGAATGATGCCATCTTCCAACAGTTTTGATATTTCTTGAGAAATAAATTTTTCGTCCTCTTTTTTAAAATTTCGTGTTCTGATTGCAATAGGCTTAATTCTTGGAGACAGATTGGTAAATATTGATGCTGCAGGTACATTTGCTTGCATAACATTACATATTTGTAGAGGTTCTTTATCTCCGCCAAATTTTAACTCCAAAGAAGAATGATTTTTTAGTATGTCATGCCCGATAATAATGTCTGAACATAAATTGTTCACAATTAGCAATTGTTGTCTCTTATAGGTATGGCAATCTATTTGTATAGTGGCATGACACATTCCTTCAACGATCGAGGTTTGACTAAGAGACGCTAAGGCAACTGTCTGATAACACGGTATTCTCTTTAATTTAAATGATGCAGCCAGATTTCTATCGATAAAGCTACAGGAACTGCCAGTGTCCACAAGTGCATCAACAGCGTAATTATTTACATAAGCTTTTATAGTAGCTTTACGAAGGGAGTGCGGGGCAGCTGCAGAAATAGCCGTAATGGCATTTGAGTCATTTGTGATGTCATTTCGAGGTCGACTACGACACACAGATGCAAAGTGTCCTTTTTTGGAACATAATTGACAGGTAGCATTGACAGCTGGACATTTTATTCGCATATGGATGGTACCTCCACAAAAAAAGCATTTCCTTTTCTTATTGAATGAAGAAGGAGCTGCTGCTAATTTTTCGTCTTCAATTTTGTCATCTTTTTGATAGCTTCCAGAAGTAGATGGTAAAGCAAGGTTGGAGAAGGCTCTTGATATGTCTTTAAGCCTCTTTCTGCTATTTCATATGTACTAGCTTTATTGACGGCTTCAGAATAGGTTAAGGTAAAGTTTTCTAGTAAGCGTTGACGAATATTTTGGGATTGTATGCCGGAAATGAATGTGTTGCACATGAACTCGAGAGAATATTCTACTGCCGTTACATTTTTGAAATCACAATCGAGGGAAAGCTGTTTGAGGGCACGACTATATTCTAATACAGTTTCTCCTGGTAATTGTACCCTAGTACTTAGTTGGTGCCTCGCTAGTATAATATTTTTTGGCTTAGTATAAGCGTGTTGTAAAACTTTAACGGCTTTATCGTAATCTTGAATATCTTTGATCATGGCGTAAATGTTAGGTCCTAAAAAATTAAGTAAAATTTTGAGTTTCATTACCGGTGTCGCTTCTTTGGCTTCTTCCGTTATAAAGTTTTGGAATGTCTTCAGCCAATGTTCCCATTTGAGTTCTGCCATGGAATCGTTTGGATCTGTTTCGAACTTTTCGGGTCTTAAGTATTTCGACATTTTCTTGATACTATTTATGTTGAATAAATTGTCGTATAATAAAGATTTTCACCAGATTAATTGGTTTTATTCAACATAAAACATAGCGTATTATTGTTAGAGAATATACATGACAAATAATGACATTATGACACAAGTCTTCAAACATAGACATCAGACGAATAAGTATCTAATAAATGAAGGAGTTCTTAGTTCACAGTGTCATGTTATAACTTTGATTTTAGCCGAGGCCTAAGGCGTAGAAGCGATAATGACGCCAATTCTATACCACGAACTTGATAAAAACTTAACTATAATATTTTGGTCTTAGTCCTGTCAGATGCATAATTTGTTATTCGGAATAAGTTGAACTAATATAATTTTAATTGGCGATTAAAATTATATTAGTTCAACTTATTTTTTTCTTATTCACTGTTGATGAACACAGATGAACATTAGAGACTATAATCAGATATATGATACAATCTGATCTGATTACTAGACTAGTGGCAGCCATCCAGGCGTGCATTCACAAAACTCCAGCAATATTATATGTATGTTTTAAGGTTATAAATATAGGTCGTAGCCGCCAAAAGCTACTTGGGGACTGCAGTCCCCACAACCGTAAAAGCGACTTGGGGACTACAGTACTCACGCGAGAAAATCGTCATTTTTTTTACTATGACGGTAGTTTTTTCTGCAATAAGTACTCAATCCAGTTTATAATACCTCAAAGAACGAGCTTTGCCATAGAGTATCCAAAAATATTACAATCTGTGCTTAAAATATAAAAATTAAGTCCAGGCCAAAAAATAATTCGCAGTTATTATGCTAAAATATAAAAAATTATCTACCGGAGCTCGTATTTTATTTACTTAGCATAAGCATAATTTCAATGACAACCTATGACTGAAATACATACGTCATCGCTTTAGTTTTCTTACAAAAAATCCAGTTTGATTGGCTGTCAATCTATAGGTACCAGTAAGGACATCCATCACTGACAACCTTTAAATAAACAAATCTTTCACGGATATGAACGGTTCTACGGAAAGCGGCCGCGCCGAGATAAATAGTCAGTTAATATGATATCGATTTTATAATTACAAATTTTTAACTTAGTCGATTATTGAGGATTTCTCGAATCAAATTTTTTCTCTGCGGTGTCTAGTTCGTCGTCTAAAATAGAATACGGTTTGACTATAATTCAGCTTGTTTTTACGGAATATTATTTTTAATGAATATGAAAAACGTAACAGTTTCTCGTATCAATAGACATCTTTGTACAATATTATAATATAATGATAAAATTATAGGTAAACGCCTGTTCATTGATTTCGCAAGATGGCTGCGCCGTTTCTTTGCATTTTACAGTGCCATGCGGTATTTCATTCGAAAGATAAACATTTTCTAGCTAGTTTTTGTAAACATTGTATTGTATTTTAACTAGTAGGTTTTGATTCCAAGGTCAAAATACGTAACAGTGTCTCGACCGCCATTTTTTTTCTATAGTCCTAGCGAGGCGAGGGGGGGGAAAGTAGTTTGACAGGTCGCGACCTTACCGGTTAAATCATCACACAGGGCGATCGTTTTGGGACGTCTCACGTCCTAGGCAAAAATACTATAAGGGACACTTAATAATTTTTAGTGGAGTGGTATACCGTGGACCTACCAGAGGGACTACAAGCCCATGGTGGTATGCCATGGTCCCAGTAGTGGGAAAAGGTGACGGGACCTTCCTCAGCATTTCGAACGTTTTGTACACCGTTCGGATAACAGCTCCAAATGCTCGTTTCTCACATTCAAGTGTATTGAAAATCTAGAGTTTTATGTCACATAGTATTTTATGTTCACTTTGTTTGCGTGGTAGGACGCATTATAATATTTTCTATATCAAATAAATTTATGCGCGCGCATTATCTACGAGAATGACAGCTATTTGTCAGGAAGTTTTATTTTGGGGCAAACCCCAAATGAAACGACAGAATACACTTAATTTTTTGATCAGTGAGCATTTATAGCAGAATTATGATAAGGTTACTTTCCGAATGCTCATTTTGACAACAAACACTGTCGTCACAAGTCGAAGGCGAAATCTTAGAGTAAGAAAGCTATAGAGTGACGGGTAGCGTGGCCACATGAAACAAAATATTATTAACTTAACCATAGAGTAGAGCTCAGTGATACCATAAACCTTTCCCATTTCCCAGCAACAGGGAGATTCAAGTACCATGCATTTCCACCGCGGAGTGGAGCACAGATTACTAAGGCAAGAAGCGATAATATAAATTAATAATACATAAATTATATTATATTCGATTGTGATATAAATATTATTCTACGTAGCTACCAAACTGCGGTATCATAATTCGAGATCTATGGGTTAATTATATCAACCGCTTAATACCTTAGTTCTCCGAAGGCTACAACCGATCAAGGGTTCAAAAATAAAATCATTACCTGAATCACAATCAACATTTATTAATGTAAACATTATATACTAGATCAAAGAGAACGGAGATAATCATTTATTTCCACTTTGAATATCACAAGTCTATTGTGTATATTGCAAATCCTTTCGTTGGGTGCAAAAAACTTTTAGTACTGTGGTGAATCCTTACTTCAAAATTATTCATAGCGATTGCTTTCAATAGCATTAACCTATGATTTCCAATCAATGTTTGGGCATCATTATTGTGCAGATTATCAAATATATAAATATCACGTACGCAGCCCTTAAAACATGAGAGTATTAATTTCTGCATTAAGTTTTTCTTATTGTAGAAAATGATAACTTCATGTGATTACAATCTAAATATTTCAGCACCATCTCATATTTTGATTACGCTCCTCGATGGATAGATCAGCCCATCCATCATATTTATTCGATATTAAAGGTAGGCATTCCTCACATTTTAGTCTTCTTAACTTTTTTACAACAAATCTGGCTATGTACTCAATGACTTCTTGTGTACACAAAGAAAGTCTAGAAGAGTCTGCCATGTAGTCATGGCCACTATCGATAGCTGGTGAACTTTCTTCAAACTCATAATTTTCATTAGATTCAGTCGTATGGGCAAACAAATTGATTTTCTTTACTTAGCGCATTTCACGGAACGTAAAAATTTCGTTAAATTTATGTCTTCCAGGGGGATGCAATTTCCTGAAGTAACTTGTTTTATATCTCCGTGTAAAAGTCTTGTTATAACAAGTCTTTTATATGCGCTTTAAAATTCAATTGCAGTTGGATTATTGTTAAATCCGCCTTTGGCACGAATAATGCTAAAACATTCCAGGTGATCCTGGCTCATTTTGTACAAGGGCACAAAACATTTAAAATCTTGGAAGCTATTAAGTTTCGGTATAGTAGAGGAACCAATGAGAATAAAATTAATTTCCATGGGACTTACCTCCGCCACACGGACTACTGGTATGTACTTATTCGGCATATTTTCCTGAACACAAAAAGTGCGGTAGTCACTTCCTAGGGGTATGGAGGTAGCTATGACGTAACAAAGATGGCGGCCGGGCCTATTCTATTTACGCTATGTTTATGTAACTACTGGGCCGATTTACTCAAATAGGGTCTCAAATGAAAGATAATTAAATGAACATTATTTTATTTTTTACACTTATTAATGTAAACCTAGTATCAAATGAAATATTTTCAAAAAACAAAATTTTGTAAATTTTTTTTTTTTATTATGTGAAAAGATCAGAAACCGTTAGAATTACCGTAATTTTGACTATTTATAAAATAAAACTACATTTATCAGCTCTCCAATGAACTTTAAATTGAGCTATAAACAATGGAACTGCAGTAGTCTAAGTGAGCGTGGGTAGCGCCGAACTGACTGCGGTACTAAGATTTTGCTACGCATAATCTTGAAAATAACGTAACAAATGGTAGAATCACAGCAAAATAAAAAAGTATTATGAACAGGCAACTTTTTTTTTTCAGCTCTAACTGCAGATATGGAAATCTATGTGCTCAACAAAGGTAGTGTACTGCAGCAGGTTTCAGTGAAATAGTTTGTATATAATTTGACATATTAATCTTAAGTACATGTGGCAATCTTTGTAACGCCTGTTTATCCCTGTTTGTAAACACTTACATTTTGTCAGATATCTTTTACAATCCGTGTAATATTGAGTGGTGAGCTTATTGCCGTCTTCTGGGCACAGTTGATAAAATATCAATAGAGAAATAAATTTAATTAACTGATGCTTACTGTATGAAATTTAGTCACTAGATTCTATAACTTGAGTTAATTCAATGGTCATGTGGTTGTAGTGTTGACCAACATGTTGAGTTATGATGATATCTTGATTCTCTACGAATAAATATGTAAAGAAGTGTAACTCTCATACAGTGACCGCTTTGATTTCGGACTTGTTGACTCCAGAAGTAACAAAACACGCACAAGCTTCCAAATTCCATTGGATTGGTTATTTGATTTGGCGCTTAGAAATGATCGCATCTGATTGGTCGCGTCAAGGTCATGTTGTCACCGCCGTCATTCTAACCGCATTTACATACAGAGAAAAGACTAACAATGTTCTGACCTACTTTTTATCGTTTATGAAAGCTATTCCCGAAATTTTCATTACGTATGGCTTCTCCAGAATTCCGCGGTATCACCGCATGACTCAAGCCCATGCGGCGAACTGAGAGCGCTGCAAGGTACACTTTTTAAACCGAGCTTGAATTACATTTATTTTCATTATTTATTCGTAGTTGAATCTGTTCCAGCATAAGGTGCTATTTCTGCAAGTGGACATGGAAAATAATTTTATTACATTCTTAAAACTTGTTTCGTGGCTACCAAACAGGGGTTCACTGAATTCCATAGCTTCTGAGGTTTCATTACAAGGTGAACATGTAGCGAATTTAAAAAAAATATGGTAGGTACTTGCATATCAATGCTGTGGTTATTGATCGTATAATAATTAGGTAGTTGCACTTTGTGATTATATATTATCCAGTATTTTTTGCTCAGTGATATTTTCAATACCGAAGTCTAGTATATTATTGTACCATGCCTAAGTCTTACTTTTATTGACTTTTTAATTGCGAATATTTAAAAACATTAACCTCTTTTTGCGCAGTTGGATAAAACTATCCTATGTTTTTTCCCGGGTCTCAAACTATTTTCATGCCAAATTTCATTCAAATCGGTCCAGCAGTTTTGGCGTGAAAGTGTAACAGACAGACAGAGTTACTTTCGCATTTATAATATTAAGTACTGATTGTTTCTTGAAAAAAACTGATTATGCAGGGTGATATTATGGTAAAAGGTCGGCGCCCGGCGGTATAGTGAAAGTAAAAAAAGGGCGACGCCAACGGCGCGGCGGCTGTACCATTCGTTAGGTTGTTGTTGCGGTAAAGCACATTAAAGTATAAAATGGACAGCATAGATTAAGTAGAGGGCAATTCCAACTGGGACAGTTAGAAATTCAAACTACGGGTGCTGCTAAAGGCGGCGGATATATAGGGCGTGGTTGAACACTCTGTACTACGAACTACTGATGATGACAAGGAAAGCATGAAACGATGGAGTTCCAAGGACGCTAAAGCACAAGGTATCATTGTATCGAGATTATCTGACAAAGTAATTAATCAAGTCATTAACAACATCATAGATTTGGATGAAGCTACATACCATTTTTGAACAAAAAGGTGAACTATCTGTTCATCTTACAAGGCAGAAATTTTTCTCTTTTGAATATAAACCAACAGAAACAGTATCTGAGTTTTTAAATTGAGTTCAGCAAATTTTAGTGAATTCATTGAACTCTGCAGTTCCGGAGAGTATGGCAATAACAAAAATTACTTCTAGCCTCCTATTTCAGTATCAGCATTTCATTTCCTCATGGGAATCAGTACCAATAGAAAACCATACCATAAGTGAATTGTCATCGCGTCTACTGGTTGAGGGGAAGCGCTATCTTGCTCGTAATTGCAATATTGACAACTCTGGTTCCACTCTGACAGCAATTAATCAAAATAGGAAGTGTTTTACGTGTGACAAACCAGGCCATTATAAAAAAGACTATAAGACTATTTTAACATGTAGATACTGTAAAAAATTAGGTCATGATGTAAAAAAAATGGTTTAAGAGAAATAATAACTCAGTATCAACAAGTAGTAGCTTAGCAAGCAATGCTTTTAGTGTGTCTGTGCTGTCAGCATTAAATGCTTATACACAAAATGTTTCAAAAACTGAGTGGGTGATGGAAAGTGGTGCCACAGAGCATATGTGTCACTCACAAGGTCTGTATAAAAACTATAGGCCCTATAAAAAGAAATCTTAATAGGTGAAGGTTTAGTCATCGAGGCCATAGGTAAAGTAGAGGTAAAGTTCCTTGCATATAACGGAAAATATTGGATTAGTACTACCTTGTACAATTTGTTACACGTTCCAAGCATACAGGTAAATTGATTTTCTGTTAGCTCAGCTACAGATAAAGGGTAGGTTTTAAAATTGAACAGCAATTTCTGTGATTTCATAAAAGAAGCGAACAGGCAGGTGCTATTGCTCTGAGAAGGGATAATTTGTACATTATGCAGTTTAAGTATGAATATGGCAATGCATTAGTTGGTCAATTAGTAAGTAATTTGGAGGAATAGCATAATAAAATGTGTCATTTAAATATTGAATAGGTTGAAGTTATCTTAAAAAGAAACAATATTGATTTGAAAAGTAGTGACAGCAGTGAAAGTATAACTTGTGTTCCATTTGTTAAAGGTAACATGCACAAACAGCTGTTTAATTTGAGTGAAATGTAAAAAAGTGAAAAGCCTGGTCAGTTATTCCATCTCGTTTTATGTAGACCGATGGAACAAACTTCTTTAGCTTTGGAGCAAGGTTTTATTTACCCATTAAGGATGATTTTTCCAAGTTTAACACGGTTTACTTTCTTAAAAACAAATCTGAAACTGTAGGCAGGAGGTTTTTTGCAACATGTCACAAAGAATTTAGGTTATAAAGTAAAGTTCATCCAGCCAGATGGGGGGACAGAATTTGTTAATAGAGAAATTAAAGACCTCACTGACGAAATGAGAATAGTCTATCAGACCAGCGCAGCATACACGCTGGAACAAAACGGTCGTGTGGAACGCGAGATTCCTACGATTAATGAAGTGGCTAGGTCTATGTAAATTGTTAACATCTGCAAACTTAGACAAAGTTCTATGGGCTGAAGCAGTTAGTTCTGCGGTTTACGTTTTGAATAAGATGGGTTCAAGCAGAACAAAAGATAAGACACCATTTGAAGTATGGTTTGAAAAAGATTTATTTGACGTTACCCAGTTTAAGATATTTGGTTTACGTGTTGTTGTTCATGTTCCTGATAAAAAGAAAGAAGTGGGATAGTAAAGCTGAGGAAGGATATTTTGTGGGATATGGTGATACAACAAAAGGTTTTTGATTTTACTTTCCACGTAAAAATTGCGTACTTATTTATAGGGAAGTTGTTTTATAAAACGATTTAAGATAAACACAGATGTCAACCAAGTCCAATTACAGAATCCAGAAAAACCTTGTTATGTAGGAAACAAAATGTTACAATCACAAGAATCCATAGAAACAGAAAGTACAAAAGAACTGATGAACAAGAAGGTACAGATAAATCTAATGAACAAGAGAAGGAGAATTTCATAGATTTCTGGAAGACGACCAAAATCAATTACATAGTAAAGATAAAAGTCAAAATGAAATTGAACAAAAAACAGAAGAAGTTATCCAGAACAGTATGTCTCATGTAAATAAAACTATAGAAACATAAGAGGTCTCAGCCGAGTAAAAAAGTACCTGAAAAATTTTAAGATAATGAGTTGAATTATCTAAGTAACAGCTGATAATAATAATTCTACTCCTCAAACGAAAAGTTAAGATAGATTAAAGTGGATGCAAACTATCTAGTAATGGGCCCAGTTATCCCACTTATCTCCTCACTTCTTAGTTTGCGTTATAGCAATATCGTTTAAATTTCTACCATTCCTACCACATCAACCTATATAGATCGTGTATTCATCATATATTCAGATTTGTACGAGGTTAGCAGACTACTAACTCTAAGCGCAATCGACTCGGTCTGAATGTAATTATGCTGAATACTCAGACCAAATAAAAAGTCAAGACAGAATGTTGTGAACAGAGAAGTGAGGACGGTTTTCCAAACATGTGTGCGTGTGTCGGTGTTGCCATGATAATCAAATTACCTTATGAAAATAACGTTACCAATTTAATAACGTAATTAGTATACAACAATAGGGTTCCGATGTAACGAGTCGTTAAGTAGGGGAAGGGAATGGAAAAAGTGTTTCAGAAATTACATTACTGGGTATTTAATTTACATGCATTTATTTCTTGTAACTAATTAGTGACGGGTTTTTTATGCAATCGGGGAAAAAAGCACAAAGCCCACCTGGTGTTAAGCTGTAACCTCTGCCGATACAGTTCGTCACAAGTGGCAAACTGCACTGCGCCCATCACCTTGAGACATAAAGATGTTAAGTCTCATGTGCTTGTAATTTTACCGGAACATAGGAATATGAAAATTACTGCTTGGCGGTAGAAATAGGTATAAATAAATATAAGTCGCCAATTTTAAAATATTCCCATGATAGTTCCTTCTTACTTTTACGAATGATTTCGATAAAATTTTGTTTAATTTTTGGACTCAATTCGGAAAATGAAAAATTAATTAAACAGTGTTACTGTTTGGTAAGTGACCAGTAAAGCGTGAACAGTTAAGAGGGAACTTAAATTTGCCTTTATAATATCAATAATAATATGGTTATAATTCAACTCTATACACAACAACGTTAAAAACAAAAAAAAAACAATGGTTTTATAACGATAAGAAACATCATCTACTTCAATATCTTCGAAACCGAAAATCCAATACCAATGTAATGAACATGAGGTATCAGCAAAATATAATTAAAGGTATCAGCTTTCCAACAAAAAATAAAATGACGGAGTTATGAAGAAGATTTAATCAAATAAATGAAATAAAAAAAAAAACAACTGAATTGAAAACCTCGTCCTTTTTGAAGTTGGTTGAAAATAGACTGAATGAATGAAATCCATCTTTTAAATTTGCATTTAAACCACTGTACTGATTTTGATAATGATATTGCGTCGTAGGCATCTACGACGCAATATCTGTATTAAAAAAAATACAGTCCAATTGAGAACCTTCTCTTTTTTTTAAGTCGGTTAAAACACATTGATCAACTATAAAAAAAACTAATAGCAATACGTTGTGTATTATCACCCAATAATGGGGTAAACCTTATAGGCTTAATAACGGCAACACTAATGCCACCACGCCGCAATAGTTCGACTGACGAGTCAAGGCGTAGTTTCGTTGTACATATGTGTGTGTAATCGTGTATGTACACGGCGAGGCGTAGTTTTACCGGCCTCACTGCTCTTTACTTTTTATTCGGTCTGAGGCTGAATATGAACATTTATTTGGCAGAACCTTTAACACCCCGGCGGCGGGCTGAATAAGAATCGGGCACGACTAAAAGGTGTGAACTACATCTAAGGCCTAGTGCTAGATTTTATGGTTTATTTAGGTTAATGAATAAGTACATATTAAAAAGAACAAACGTAAAATTAATCTTCTACATTAACAAGTCAAGAGGATGAACGGAATAAACAACACGTTACTAGGTAACATTGTCGATGACAAAGGTTAGACCCTTCTTATACAAATAAGGTTCTACACTACAATACTAGGACGTAGTACATATTATCTGCCTCTTTCATGGATATAATATAATGTGAAAACTATCTTACTCATAAAAATGGTTAGTAATAATAATAATGCCTAATTTTGAAATGAAATTCTCGTAAGTTTCATACATTATTAAATGCGAGCTCCCAAAGGGCACTGGACTCGTAGACGCAGCTGCGCACTCGCCCTGATTTTTATTTTATTTTATTTTATTTTATTTATTTATTCAACAAAATCCACAGCCCTTAATATATTATACAATAAAGATCAAACTTAACTTATCATACAGCCAATAACGGATTTACATTTTTTACAATATAAAAATTACAAAGACAAAGTGTAAAAAGTACGCTTAATTTACAATTAGGTGTTTCCTTAGTTATATAAAATCATTAAAGTAATATAAAATAATTTGTTGATATAAAATATACATAATTATATAAAATAACAACGTTATATTAAATTATATAACCAAATATATCAATAATATTTTTTTTTGTAGTGCATTTAATTTACGTGATCATCCTCCATAATTTTAAGTATCTCTTTCTTGAAAGTTTCTTTATTATTGAAAAATATATCACAAGAGTTGAAATCCTTATTATACACAAGGTTTATCCTTGTGTAATCTATTCACAATAGAAAACTGTGCATAATTTGTTGATGAGTGCGAGACGGCAAACAACTTGGTATGCCTTGTACGAAATGTCAAAATTCTACTAGTTAGTTCAGGACAGTCTACATGACCATTACATAAACCGTGAAGGAAGGCCATGTCCATGAGGGTGCGTCGATTTTGAAGACTAGTCAAATTATGGTAGGCGCATGATTGATTATAATTTTCAGAATAATTTTGTTTTTTAAAGTTTAAATGTTGAATGAGTAATCGCAAGAGCGAAGTCGGAGCATATCGGCAGAATTGGCGAGAGATTAGCCCGTCTTCCTTCGGGAACACGTGCGTTCTGGTCTCTTGCCAGGGCTGTCCAGGGGAATTTTTGTCAGTCATCTCTACCGTCCCTGCACAGAGAGAATGACACACTGGCCCACACCGCAAAGGAGAAGGCCGATCTTCTGGGCTCTCTCTTTGCGTCTAACTCGACTTTGGATGACCAAGGGAACTCACCACCGACTATACAATGGTGTGATACCTCGATGCCGGATATAATTTTCCGGCAATGTGCAGTACGCAAAGCACTGTTCTCCTTGGATATTCATAAGTCGAGTGGGCCTGATGGCATCCCTCCGATAGTGCTGCGGTCTTGTGCTCCAGAGTTGACACCGGTTCTAACGCGTCTTTTCCGGCTCTGCTACTTATCAGGCGTTGTCCCAAAAACATGGAAGACGGCTTTGGTGCACCCGATCCCTAAAAAAGATGACCGCTCAGATCCGTCCAATTACCGCCCTATAGCCATAACGTCTCTGTTCTCCAAGATAATGGAATCCATTATCAACAACCAGCTCCTGCAATATCTAGAGGAGCACCAGCTGATTAGCGATCGCCAGTACGGTTTTCGTCGCGGTCGCTCAGCTGGTGATCTTTTAGTATATCTTACGCATCGATGGGCGGAGGTGGTGGATTCCAAGGGTGAGGCGTTGGCGGCTAGTTTGGACATAGCGAAGGCCTTTGATCGGGTGTGGCATAAAGCGCTTCTATCGAAGCTTCCTGCCTATGGGCTTCCCGAGAAATTGTGCGAATGGGTCTCCAGTTTTTTGGCAGATCGGAGCATTAAGGTCGTTGTCGACGGTGTATGCTCCGACTTAAAGCCGATTAATGCTTGCGTTCCGCAAGGCTGTGTGCTATCTCCGACTCTATTTCTCTTGCACATCAATGACATGCTGCAACTCAGCGATATTCATTGTTATGCGGATGACAGTACTGGAGATGCCTCATACACCGGCCGCGCTAAAATATCTCGGGAAAACGTTGTCGAGAGTCGGAACAAACTTGTGTCTTCAATCGTGACCATGTTGTCAAATGTTTCAAAGTGGGGCCAATTGAACTTAGTCCAATTTAACCCCAAGAAGACACAAGTTTGTGCGTTTACCGCTAAGATATCCCCCTTTGTCGTATCCCTCAATTTTGAAGACACTCCCCTTGCTACCTCAACCAGCATCGGAGTACTTGGCGTCGACATATCGAACGTCGTTCAGTTTCGCTGTCACTTGGAAGATAAGGCTAAGTTAGCCTCTAAGAAGCTTGGTGTGCTCGGAAAGGCAAGGCGGTACTTCACGCCGACCCATCGCCTGCAACTTTATAAGGCTCAGGTTCGGCCTCACATGGAGTACTGCTCTCACCTCTGGGCGGGAGCTCCCCAGTACCAGCTTCTTCCATTTGACCGCATTCAACGCAGAGCGACTCGAATCGTCGACGATCAAGCTCTCTCCGGTCGGCTCGACCCTTTGGCTTTGCGTAGAGATGTTGGATCACTCTGCATCTTTTACCGCATATATCACGGGGAGTGTTCTGAGGAACTGTTCGATTTACTACCTGCAGCTCAATTTCGCCACCGGACTTCCCGACAAAGCATGATGCTTCATCAATTTCATGTCGACGTCTGGAAGTCCACAACCTTGCGATTTTCACGGCATTTTCTACCTCGCACTGCCACACTATGGAACCAGCTGCCTGGTGAAGTATTTCCGAACAGTTACGACTTAGGAACCTTCAAGAAGAGAGCATATTCCCTCCTTAAAGGCCGGCAACGCATCCTCGAGACCTCTGGTGTTGTGGATGTTTGTGGGCGACGGTGATCACTTACCATCAGGTGAGCCGCCTGCTCGTTTGCAATACTGTCCCATAAAAAAAAAAAAAGAACAAATTTGTGTTGTATACGTTCAAATTTCCGATGTATGTAATGTAATGTGGGTTCCAAACTGTACAACAATATTCTAAAATAGATCTGACTTATGAAAAATAGAGTAGTTTTATACAGGCAGCATCAGAAAAAGGTTTAGTAACGCGCATTATGAATCCAAGGGTTTTAAATGATTTATTTATAACTGTGTCTATATGATCAGAAAAAGTTAGCGTAACGTCTAATAGTAGCCCTAGGTCTTTAACTAAATCTTTTATTAATTTGATAATTGAATTTAACAGGTGTTTTCTTTCTAGTGAAAGAAACAAGGTGACACTTGGAAACATTTATACATATATTATTTGATTTATAATACTCTCCAAGCCGATCAAGATCTGCTTGAAGATTTAGAGAGTCTGAGTAATCTTTGATTTTAACAAATATTTTAGTGTCGTCTGCATACATGAGGAACCTAGAATTATGAAAACATTTTTTTATATCATACAAATACCATGCATACATGAGTGGGCCAAGAATAGATCCCTGCGGGATCCCTGATGCTATTTCTATATAATCAGATCGATAGCCTCCTACTACTACTGCCTGGGATCGTTTCCGGAGATAGGACTCCAACCATCTCAACAGATTACCTTTAATACCCAATTCGGATAGCTTACGCAAAAGTATGATGTGATCTACACGATCAAAAGCTTTCTCAAAATATGTGTAGATCACATCAACCTGAGAGCCCCCCTCCATATTAGTAGCTACATAGTCAATAAATACACCTAAATTTGTTACAGTCGAGCGTCCCTTCATAAAGCCGTGCTGTTCTTGGGGTATGGAAGGAGATACTATGGGATAAATATGCGAATGTACAGTTCTCTCTATTAACTTACTAAGAGTATTAAGTATCGAGATGGGTCTGTAATTTTCTATAGCAGTTTTGAGACCTTTTTTATAGATGGGGACCGCGTGGGCCACTTTCCAGTTATTCGGGAAATAACCATCTTGAAATGATCTGTTGAATAGCAAGGCAATTGGGATAGCAAGTGATTCTGCACAGCTTCGATAAAATATAGGTGGTATATCATCATTGCCTGAACCTTTGGTAATGTCTAGATTAGTCATAAGTTTAATTGCTTCTTCCGGAGTTATTCTGATGTCATGTATCAAATTCGTTTGCATGCCATCAGCATAAATATTAGAAAAACTATTATTACTACTGGTTGGTATACTAAAATTTTGTTCAAAATATGCATTAAACATCGAACATATATCATTTGGGTTATATAGTTTAGTATCACCACACGTCATTTGGTGAGGGTAGTTAGTAGACATTCATCCTGTAACATCTTCTGTCTCTTTCTAAGTTCTGAAAAGTCATTATAGTCATTTTGATTATTAATTTTTTTCCAGTTTGCATGTATTTTACTTTTTTCTTTAATTAACTTAATTAGTGGTCTGCTATACCAAACTGGGTACGTGTAGGTACCACCGCAGCGAGTTATAGGGACAAAACTTTCGATCAGATTGTCGCCAACCGGCTGTAGTAGTTATATGTCCTACCTATTATAATATTGTGTAATGTGTGTATGTCTTAAGCAATTTGTATTGCCTACCTTGTATAGACTAATTATATAAGTTACCATGCAGCTACATTCAATTAAGTAATTGTAATATACTCAAGTATCAGCTTTTTCATATAAATGTAGTGACAGCTTTAGTAATTTTAAGACCTATGCTGCCATCTATCGATTTAAGTTATTATTATATTTCGATAGATGGCGCATAGCACAAGTAATCCTATGACCAGCTAGAGTTGACAAATTGTAGATAGAACGACACTAGCGCCAAAAAGTAGGCGACAGAGTTTTTCAAGTTGTAATAAGAAGCATTATTATTTTTGCATACATAACCTTAAGAAAATTATAAAAGAGCTAGCTAAGTAATAACGAAGAAGAGGCGATATCAAAATAAGATTTCATTTTATGCAAAAGTAAGATAAATTATTTGTAACCAGTTTCATGTACATCTCAGAGGATAATTACTGTACCTACTTACTCAAGTTACAAATAAACGATAATTGAAGAAAACCATCAAGACTTTTCTTGACATGTGGTCCTTCGACGAGCCCTGGAGACCAGAGACCGCTCACGCATAACGTAAGAAAGAATACAGTCCTACGAAGCGAAGTCACGAAGCACGTGTCACGATGCCTTCGACACGAGCGCAATCCCGTACAAATCAGGAGGTAAAAGTTCCTGAAGTTGAAGAAAAGCCCGTCGATGCTCCTTTAGTAAAACCTGCCAAGTCATATAAGTCGACCAGTAGTGCCAGTCTCAAACGTTTGAAGAAATTGAAAGCCGAAAAAGAAGCTCTCGATGATTTGGCGGCAGCAAAGTTGAAGATACTCGAAGAAAACATGCTTCACAAATTACGTTTGGAACATGAAGCTATTGATTTAGAAGAAGAAATTGAAAGTCAGGTTTCATGCAGCAGAGTAGCTGATTGGGTTGATACCACCGTAGTTCAACACGCGCCAATTATTAAAGATGTGATTCCGCCACCTATACATAAATCTGCACCAACAAAGTCCTTTCCGGCCCCCGATTGCGTCACTTCTTCCAACGAAATTAAACTCCTTGCTGAAGCCATACAGAAAAGCATTCAAAAAGCAACCCATACCAGCAAGCTACCAGTTTTTGATGGAAGTCCCTCAGATTGGCTCATGTTTAAAGCTGCTTACAGTGAAGAAGCATCACACCTGTCCACTACAGAAAAATTACTACGCTTGCGAACTTGCCTAAAAGGTGAAGCAAGAAATACAGTGAGTGCTCTGCTTATTACTAACGCTGACCCCAGTGACATAATTGCAGCACTAGAAATGAGATTTGGCAATCAACATTATATAGTTACCGAACAGCTTCAGATTTTGTATAATTTACCCAGAGTGTCTACCACTGAAACACAGAGCTTAGCACATTTCACATGCACTGTAAATAACTGTATTACCACCATAAAGGCCATGCAGAAGCATGAGATGCTGTTTAACCCTGAACTATACAATGCTATAATAAAAAAATTAGACCCAATCATGCTTAACAAATGGTATGAATATGCAGATTCTGCTCACAGCAATAACACGCCACTTATTTCATTGCTCACAAGTTTTCTCCAAAAAGAAACTGCACGATGCATCCGCTTTGCACCTTATTCCCTATCTGCAAGCTCAAGTAAACCGTATATCCAACAAAGCCAAGCCGTCCAGCCTACAGCCACCAGTATTCTGCAACAGACAAATTACCAACAACAGCCAGCCACCTGCCAGCAGCCAGCCATCCAACAACAGCTCTATACCCCAGCCAGAAATGCGGACCACAGGTACCCCATAAACACAATGGAATCATCAGGTACTATAACAAGTAGTTGTCCGTTATGTAGTGGTTCCCATTTTCTCTCTAATTGCAGTGAATTTCTTAATAAGACTGTTGATGAGCGTTACCAGTGGATTAAAGACAATAGATTCTGTTTTAGATGCATAAGCTATAAGCATAATGGAAAAAACTGTAAGTTATCAAAATATTTACATAGGTTACTAAGGAAAGAAAAAGTAGACTCAGTATTACCTAAAGATGAGGAACTGCATAAATTAATTAAGCGAAGTTTTGATTTAGACAATTTAGGTATTCAGTTCAAAGACCGACATAATCCAGCTGAAGAAAGTGCCCTCGATATTTTAAAGAACACCACAAGACGTATTGATTCCAATACTTGGGAAACTGGTTTACTGTGGAAAACTGCCGACATCACTTTGCCAGATGCGAAATATAGTTACAAAATGGCACTGAAACGATTCAACACATTAGAAAAAAAGCTAAAAGGTGATCCCGCATTAAGCATGGCATATACTGAACAAATGCGAAAGTTATTTGACAACAATTATGCAGTCGTGTGCCAACCACAGGTCCAGTTTTATAATGACAGTAATAAAACATGGTTTTTGCCGCATTTCGCCGTTATTAATCCTAATAAACCTGGAAAAGTACGACCTGTTTTTGACGCAGCCGCAAAAACACAAGGCGTCGCCTTAAATGATAATTTATTAACAGGTCCTGATTTACTGCAATCGCTCTTGGGATTATTGTGGAGGTTTCGACTCAAACGAATTGGAGTATCTGCAGACATTCGTGACATGTTTCTGCGCATAAAGATACGAAAGGAAGATCAAGACGCACAAAAATTTTTATGGCGCGAACCAACAGAATTTGGTCCCCTTAAGGTTTGCAAAATGACTTCTATGGTTTTTGGCGCAACATGCTCACCATGCTCTGCCATATATGTTAAAGATACCAATGCGCGTCAATATCAAGCGGAATATCCAGCCTCAGTGAAAGCCATCATAGAAAACCATTACGTTGATGATTATTTGGATAGTTACGACTATGAAAACGAAGCTATACAACGTGCAACCGAAATAATTTTCATACACAGTCAAGGTGGTTTTGATATAAGAAGCTGGGCTAGCAATTCAGAAGCGGTTTTGAAAGCCATACCAGTAGAGAAAAGGGCCCAAGCGACAGTAAAATTAACTCCCGAAACCGAAAATCAAAATAAAACTTTAGGCATGATTTGGGAGACAGCTACAGACACCTTATCCTTTAACACATCAATGCATAAAGTTTCACCTAAAATAACTACATGTGAAGAATGTCCCACTAAACGTCAGATGCTTTCAGTAATTATGAGCATTTTTGATCCTATTGGCTTAGTCACTCCACTGACTATCAAAGGAAAGATTTTACTACAAGAAGTGTGGAGAACCAAAGTAGACTGGGACGACAAGATAGAAGAAAAGCAATTTCAGAAATGGAAAAAATGGATACAAGAATTGAATTTAGTAAAAGCATGTAAGATACCACGTTGTTACTCTAATAGACTTAATTCTATTAACATAGATTTACACACTTTTTGTGACGCAAGCGAGAAAGCATACTGTGCCGCTTGCTACCTACGGTACCAATATGAAGATGGAGAAGTCAAGATCGCATTAGTAGCAGCTAAAGCCAAAGTGACACCACTCAAACCGATGTCTATACCAAGACTAGAATTACAAGCAGCACTTTTAGGTGCAAAGCTAGCCAAGACAGTACATGAGGAACTAGGAATTAAGATTCATAAGAAATATTTTTGGAGTGATTCAGCTACAACATTAGCCTGGATTCGATCTGACCCGAGGAAGTATAAGCCCTATGTTGGTCATCGCCTCTCAGCCATTGATGACCTTTCTTCACCGGTTGAATGGAATTGGGTACCAACCGCGGAAAATGTAGCCGATATTGCCACAAGAGACGTAGAATCTTGCAAATTTTCTTCTGATGACAGATGGTTTGTTGGACCAAATTTTTTATACCAACCCAAAGATTTCTGGCCAGTTGAGAAAATGTCCTTTAGACCTGCCGCAGAAGCTGTAATCGAAGAGAAAGTTCACGTGATTATTCAGAAAACCGATATTCCTGTACCAGATATGAGTAGATTTTCATCATTGAAAAAGCTAACGAATGCCACAGCTTTAATTATGTTGTTTATAAACAAATGCAGAAAAACTGGTGATCAGCAACTAACAGTCGAATTATAAGACAAAGCTGAAAAATTACTCATAAGAAAATCACAATTTGACAGCTACAGCAAGGATATCAATCTATTAAAAAATAATACGAAACTTAAAGATAGCCAGCTACAACATGTATGCCCTTTCCTGGATATTGACAACTTACTACGTGCTCGTGGAAGAATTGATTTAGTTCCTGATGTTGATGAGACCTGCAAGAGACCTATTATCCTTGATCATTCGCATCCTTATACGAAACTTCTTATATTAAACTATCACAAGCAACAGAATCACGCTAGTACTGAAACTGTTTTAAATGAGATAAGACAAAAATACTTTATAAGTAAATTAAGATCAACGTTAAGGTTAATATCCTATCACTGTCAATTTTGCAAAATAAGAAGGGCGATACCGTCAGTTCCAATTATGGGTGACTTACCTTTATGCAGACTCGATCACCATAAGCGCCCATTTACCCATTGTGGCTTGGATTATTTTGGGCCCATAGAAGTCTCCATAGGAAGAAGACGCGAAAAACGCTATGGAGCCTTATTCACGTGCATGGTCACACGCGCGGTCCACGTTGAAATAGCAGGTAGTCTTACTTCAGATTCTGTTATTATGGCCATCAGAAGAATGATAGGACGCAGAGGTTGTCCAACAGACATTTACTCAGATAATGGTACCAACTTCAAGGGAGCCGAAGCCGAGTTGAAAAGAGCATGGACTGATCTGACTAAAGATGCCAATTTTCAAGAAGAACTACTCACGAAGAAAATTAAATGGCATTTTATTCCCGCCACAGCAGCGAATATGGGCGGAGCATGGGAAAGACTTGTACAGTCTATTAAAAAAGCCTTATACGCCACACTTAAAGAAAGAGCACCTCGAGAGGAAACGCTAGCAACCTTATTAGTAGAAGCTGAACATACCGTTAATAGTAGACCTATAACGCACGTATCAGACGATGTTAATGACCCAGAGGCACTGACGCCTAATCATTTTTTGTTAGGATCTTCATCAGGTGTTGCAATACCTGGCAAGTTTGATAATAAAGACTTAATGCTAAGGAAGCAGTGGAAAATAGCTCAGCGATTGGCTGATATGTTTTGGCAAAGATGGCTCAAGGAATATTTACCCACACTCTTACCACGTACGGGATCCGATTGTGATGAAGATAAAGACCTTAAGACCGGTGATTTAGTTGTTATAGCTGACGGTTCTCTGCCACGAAATATGTGGCCCAGAGGACTTGTTAAATCTGTTCATCCCGGTAAAGATAACCGAGTCAGAGTAGTTGATGTTGCAACTAAGGGAGGAGTGTTCCGTAGACCTAGTAACAAAATAATCCGTTTACCAGTTGAGGCTGACTGTGTGTCTCATTCTTAGTCCGATTGGCGTACGGTTTTGGGCACTTAAGATAATTACAGAGGCGTGCCAAGAGGGGGGTATGTCGCCAACCGGCTGTAGTAGTTATATGTCCTACCTATTATAATATTGTGTAATGTGTGTATGTCTTAAGCAATTTGTATTGCCTACCTTGTATAGACTAATTATATAAGTTACCATGCAGCTACATTCAATTAAGTAATTGTAATATACTCAAGTATCAGCTTTTTCATATAAATGTAGTGACAGCTTTAGTAATTTTAAGACCTATGCTGCCATCTATCGATTTAAGTTATTATTATATTTCGATAGATGGCGCATAGCACAAGTAATCCTATGACCAGCTAGAGTTGACAAATTGTAGATAGAACGACACTAGCGCCAAAAAGTAGGCGACAGAGTTTTTCAAGTTGTAATAAGAAGCATTATTATTTTTGCATACATAACCTTAAGAAAATTATAAAAGAGCTAGCTAAGTAATAACGAAGAAGAGGCGATATCAAAATAAGATTTCATTTTATGCAAAAGTAAGATAAATTATTTGTAACCAGTTTCATGTACATCTCAGAGGATAATTACTGTACCTACTTACTCAAGTTACAAATAAACGATAATTGAAGAAAACCATCAAGACTTTTCTTGACACAGATTCTTTAAAATAGCATAGAATTTATTTGTTACATCTTCCATACTGTTCATAGTAGTAATAAAAGACCAGTCTTGAACTGTGAGTGACTTATTGATACTGACAAAATCAGCTCGTTTGAATTGATACTTATTTCTAGACTGAGACTTGAGCAAAGGTACTAAAATATCAGTTGCTATTATATGTTAAATTGGATGATATGGGTCCATGGGTACAAGAGCAAATTTTGATTCTTTAATATCTAAAGGAAAACTTGAAAATATTAAATCTAGGGTATTATCGCTGTTATCTTTTAGCGTGTTGTACTGCGAAAGATTCATGAAATTGAAGCATGATAAGAGGTCATTTGCCGCATTCTGTATCTCTACAGATCCCTTCTTAATTATGTTAGACTCGCCTGATATCCAATTAATACACGGCAGATTAAAATCTCCCGCAACAATAAAATTATCATTTGGTTGATTAACATGAACATTTGAGACAACTTCGGTTAGAGACATAATTCGGGATGGAAGTTTTGAGTTAGGGGGAATGTATGCTAGGGAAATGTGAAGGTCGTTTGTCGAGCCTAAGCTTTTGGCTGGGATAGTGATCCAAATACATTCCAGGTCTTCACTTTCCCAATCAGGTTGCAAATACGCCTTCAATTCAGGTCTTCATAGGACCGTTACCCCGCCACCTAATGTTTTACGATCACTTCGAAAAATATTATATTTTCCGTCACAAAGTTCAGAGTCAAAAATCCCGTCATGTAACCAAGACTCTGTAATCATAATTACGTCAGAGTCGCACAGCAAAATATTACTATAAAATGTATTAACTTTTGTGCGTAGGCCCCTAACATTTTGATAAAGAAGCTTAAGTGTCTTATCCGTGCTATCCATTACGATTACTACTATAACAGATCATGTAAGTATACCATATTATAGAAAGATTTTTCGGCAAAGAAATGTAATAGGACTGTTTTATATCAATTATTATTCGCACTCTACAAGGAAATTCACTGGGAACTAACTGAAATATTGTTATTAATAAGGAACAAAACAATTGGAGGATGAATGTAAGTTTTATGCATGTTTTGTTTGTGTGTTTGTAGTAGGAATTATTTGTTTTTTGAGATGTCGTTGAGAAAATTGTTTGTATGAGATTATGATTGACTACTGCACAGTTTATTATAAATGTAATAAAATTATGTAGAGAATGTAATAACATTGATGTATTAATAGATATTTTTGTTTTAGTAAAGCAAATAAAAAAGTGAGATAAACAAATCAAATAATTTTGGATAGATCGGACGGTGATGTTATAAAGATAGGCGGAGAAGTTTCGTTTCTTCGTACATAAATTCGACAGTTTTTTGTCCACACGAACTTAAAATGGGCTTCTTTGGCTCTTTGCTTGCATGACGTTAGCAAAATCTTATTGTCTTTCGTGAGATGTTCATTAATAAAGACACGATTAGCCTCCGAACCCAACCCCAACTCCTTAGCATTCAAGTTGCGATGTTTGCGATCTGCAGCCACGATACGATCCTTGGTAATGCGCTGCTTCAGACGTACAACGATAGAATGCGAGGTGCGAACAGCACTTGTGGCATGTCTTGGTTGTACACGGTGTGCAAACTCTACATCTGATGGTTCGATGGGTACACCGATATTTTCAGCAACTTTTAGAACAATATCTACTGTATCCTCGTCCTTATGTTCTGGCTTCTGGAATTCCCGTTACCTCAATATTCTGAATTCTAAACCACTGTTGCTGCTTTAAGTTCTCTTCTTCTAGTGCTTAAATCCTAACTGACTGTGAGTTCTTTAACCCCCTTTAATTCAGAGCTGGTAAACCCTAACATCTTTTTCATGTCCGCAATTTCCTTTCGTAATTCGTCATATTGTTTACTCACAAAGGACAGGGACTCTTGATTACCGGCGCATTGGGCTTTAATAGCATTAAGCTGGTCAGACAGTCCGCTGACGCATGATTCGACAACAGCCATTATCTCCCGTTTGTCAGAATTCAGCATCTCTTTCATTTTATCCTCTGTTATATCATTGACGTCTAGAAACGGCTTCCTACGAAGAGTAACGTTACAACCAGACAACAAACGTTCACTATCCTGATCATCTATAGCTATGGGTATAGATTTCGATGGACCTGCAGGAGCAGAGCTAGCAGAACGTACAGGGGTATCCTTGTTGTCTAATTTTGGTAACTTACTGTTACATTCATAACATCTCCACTTACGCTTAATCTCTTCGTTCAGTGCCTTGTAACGCTTAGGAGAGAGATTGGCACATTGCAGGTCATACTTTTGTTTGCAGTTTGCACAACTCATGAATTTTTTATCAGTTATTACTGTTCTGCAACCATTACACTCTGGTCTCTGCATACTAAGATGTTTTTATAAGACGAACAGTTCAAAATAAAGGAAACAGCGCCTTACAAATGAAGTTAGCAAGGCAACTCTGTGCAGAGGATACAATTTACCCTATATGTGTAGGCGCAAAACAGGTTCCACGAACAAGACGGCCGTGTTAGCCGGTGAAGGTCAGCGATGCGTCACAGCGGGCACTATGCGAGTTGTCGTAGGTCAGTGCAGTGAAAGATCACGAATGTTTTGAAGAATATATTTGCTTGTTACTCACTGATTTGCAGAAGATTTGTCGAACAAATTACACATAATTAAAGTCCATAAACTAAGGTATCCACATATATATGACGGCGCATTGCTAATATGTCGTATTTAAATGGCTGCTGTCAGCTGTCACCGACGACAGCTTCTACTGATTGGTGAGAGTTAACGTGAAATGTCAATGTCAGACGTCAGAATAAGAGTGACAGCCGTCACTCTAGCGGAGCGTCAAGCGGGTAGGAGCACGGCGGCTATGTTGAAGAAAACTTCTTGAACGAGAGCCGACCGTGCACCACGCGCTAGACGAATCGCTGATATTCTGCGTCATCCTAGTGTGAAATGCAATCATCATAGTGAATTTGATTACTAATTGACTTTAGCAAGAATATAGAACAGTTATTTTGTGAATCAAGTTTTGGTAACACAAATTATAGCGACTTAGATAAAAACACGAGTGTTAATTAAAATTACGATTCCTTGCCCAAGTACTCACGCGACCAACTATGGCGGATTCTGATGAGGGCCCTCCTGCGCCTACATATATATCACATGTGAAAAAACACACTTTTAACACCAAAATACGAATATTGTTTATTGACAAATCTTGTACGTTGTTTACACTTTGACGATCGTGTCGGGTATGAGCTGATGATGAGCATCTGACATGCTCGAAACCCGGGTCGACGTATACGATCCCCAGTGTGAGTTTTTTGCTGGTTGGTGTATAACATTTAATAATAATGCTTAATGCTTAAAAAACAACTTATTTATTGACCCAATATTAATATTGCTTAAAATATAGACCTAACTAAACTGCACGTACGTCAAGCAGTGTACGATCGAGATGGAAACTGACGGCGGATGGTTGCACACGCTTCGGTTGAAGGGTACAGTTTCTGCAACCCAGTTTATCTATTCAGTTTTTGATACTACTCCGTTTTCATTGAATAATATACAGTTTTGAAAAATCGAACATAACGTTACGATTCGCTACAATAGTTCAAATCGCATTCGATATCATAAGGTGTGTGGCAGGTGCACAACAAGTCCTTCGAATCTAATTTGAAAGAAAAAGAAAAAACATATTTAGTCATTGGCTTTGAATGATCACAGAACAATATGGCGGTCAGTGTCAACTTTGAGAACGTCCGACGTCGCGGTTGGGACGTAAAATAATGGATTTTGTTGTTTTAGAATATGGGTGAATATGTGCAATAATTTATCATATGAGTTCCAAGTGTTGTGTTTTGATTTAATTGTGTAATTCAAGTGTGAAAATGGCGTCGGATAAGATTAAAGTTGCAGTTCGAGTTCGTCCTTTTAACAGGCGAGGTAAGCTGATTTCATTTCGATATACTATAAAAATCGTTATCGTAAATGTTGCTTCTTACATCTCCCTCATTAATCTATTTAATTTTAGCCGTATATCATAAAACCACTTAGATTCAAGGCATAAGACGTACCAATATTGTTGGAACGTACTTTTAAAACATACGTCTGAAATAATATTTGCCTTTGTGTTTTTTTAGCTATATGTAGGTACCTATCAATCTTTTCATCACGCATCACCATGTGAAAGCATGAGTTTATTGCCACTCAACTCTGAAACAGCTGAACGGTTTTTGATAAAACTTAGTGTCTATATTCCCCAATGGTCCTGGATGAGAACATTAGTATACCTTATCTCTGGAACGCAAAATACTTCTGTAGCTGCATTTGAATATGACATTATTACTTAAATTGGTTACAAACAATACCTGCCAAGATTACAGGTACTTAAATTTATTAAACAAAGGCAAACATAAATATTCTAATTGAGACAGACAGAATTTTCTTGATATGACCTGGGAAGGTTTCCTGCAAGCCTGCGGCCAACACACATTTTGGTCTACATGCGGATAACTGCTGTTCCAACACTCCAATCAATTCTAATTTGATTATACATGTTCCATGCGACCTGTCAGAGTTAATAATTATGCTCTGCGTTTGGCCAAAAGTTTTCTACTATTTGGATCAGCCAAATCTTGGCTAGCTGTCAAATGTGACAGATTTTACAATAAATGATACATTTTATACAAGCCTATGCTTGTATTTTCAGCTTTTTGCTTAAGGATTAGTGATTACTGTGCTAACATTCATTGCTTTATAATGTAAGGATCCCCATTTCCAAAACATGCAGAAAATATTTTATCACCTAAAAACATCGTTGTAAATTTTATATTTTCACAGCAGCTCTAAAGGTTGTTCCAGCTTCCTTGGAAGCAAATCTTGCTTGACCAATATTTGGCCCGGCATTGCAGGAATGTGCCCCTGTAGTTCTAAAGTTAAATCATTTCTTTGTCTTGCAATATCCAAGAAAGAAGAGATGTTTGCTGTTACAGATACAGAGTAGTATACAATACTTCTCCATTAATTTTTATTGCTCAGTTGCATCCCACAGCATGGCGTGAATTAAATGAAAATCAAAATATGCTCTTTTGTGTAATTATGTGATGACAGCTGACTGGTATGTGTATCTTTTCATTACATTTGGGTAGTTGTTTATGTCTTCTGTGTTTGCTGATAATTATTGGTGTTAACCAGTTCCATTCTTACTATATTTCTTTGTCAACTATGTAAATGAATTATTTTTTGTCAGTGTGACACAGTTCCCCAACCATATCTGCTTTAGATCATCTCATTCTTCATTAGAAAAATCTATTTTGGTACCCTGACTAATGTTACACCATTTTACTCAAATTCAGAGATATATGCTTTCTTTTGGATAGCCACAGTATGTTTTATTGATAATCTCTAATAATGTCATGCAAAAGAACAAAACATGAGTCATTAGAACCTAACAAGAAATTAAAAGCACTGTTTTTTTTTTGTGCAAAGTTGACCCTGGCTTATGTGAATTCGAGTTACATGGTTATTGCTAGGTCCCATCTATCGCATAACTTTGGGGTATTACTGTACATTGTAATATCTACAGGTAAATTCTGACTTGCTTAAGTCTGCTTTTTAAGAAGAACTGTGTCAAACCATAGAATTGAAGTTATGAGTTAGGTGCCTCTGTTACTGTAAAAACCTATATATTGGTAAATTCTAGGTTTTACTTGGTTTGGTTTATCAACATAGTTGAGTTGAAGTGTAATGATTTTCCTGGGTTTTTACCATCATAATTTGGTGAAAGTCAGGTTTATATATTGGTAGTAAGTAAATGTTGGGTTTGGAAATAAAAGTATGATTCTTTACATATTTTTCATAGTTTAATGCAATTACTAAAATTTGTCAAGTTACTAAGGTCTATATTAATATAATATGTCTAACAATGTCTAGTCCAATTATCAGGCTCCCTGCACCTGCACTTACCAACTCTTGCTCGCTGCACGCTCCGTTACTTATTTTTAATAGTTTAATCCAATTACTAAAATCAGTCAAGTTACTAAGGCCTATATGAATATAATATGTATATTAATAAGTAGTCCAATTATCAGGCTCCCTGCACCTGCGCTTACCTACTCTTGCTCTATGCAGGCTCGCATTCTAGCAACCTCCGAAAACAAAAAAATACCTGCATAATGTGGTTTGAAGAAAATTGCCAAAGATATTACAATTCTCCGAAATATGGGAGCAAACCCTCTTAAAGAAAGACTAGAAGATGCCTATAAATAAACCTCAAGTAATAATAAACATCAATAGTAAATCAAAATTACAGGCACATATGATTTAAATAACTGTATGTCTCTGGGTGACTGGCAAATAGTAGGTTATTAACCATAAAGTGTATCATGCATGGTTTTTTAAGAAAACTTGGACATTGAGACTTTATTCAGAATTACACAGAATATGATGAAATACACCTTTGGACTATATCTCTGTATTGCTTTTTCCATGTACCATGTAGGATGTAAGATATAAAACCAACAACAAAATAGAGTGGAAATATATTTAGACTTAAAATTAATATGGTTTTTAATGTATGTCTTAGAATAAAAAAACTGGGCAAAATTTTGTTTAATATCAACAATATATACATTTACATAGCCATAGCAGAAGAATACTAACTAAAATTGTACAAAAAGGGAAAGTATTTAAAGAGAACTAAAGATTTAAATCACCGAAAAAATCAGAACAAGTTCTTAGAAAAAGAGTGGAAAAAGCTACAAAAAGCAACAAAAGTCAAAACACATAAGTGTAGGCAGACACTGTGCAGAGCGGCAATGTGGATTTAGTGGACCCTGCACAGTGAAGAAACACCTAGGGGTAGAAGCCCCATGAGATGCAGCAGAGGTCAAGAGCTATGGCTCGAAACCTCAGCCAGACCAAAGGGTTGAAGAACCCCGTATCGTATCATATGAGTGGAAACAGATGATTTCACAAAATTTGCCTACTGTGATAACTTTGAAGCTTCTTGTTAAGTACATGATCTAGGGTTTCAATTTCAAACGTGTTGATGTAAACGGAAACACCTTATTAAATAACAATGTGGAGGTGGAAATACCTGAGAGACGAATTACTTAGCATTCCATGGATTTACTGTGCGGGTGCCGGGCCCATAGCGTTGCAGAGGAAGAGGCTAGAGGGGCATGAGACTTGCAACCCAGAAGTAGGGGCCCCCTTTACAATGCATCAACACTCCCTTTCCCCTTTCCTCCCCTACCTAACCAAACTTGGTAAGATCCTAATAATGCCGCCTTAGATACATATTCTAGGATTGAAGTTACGGTTGTTCTTGGCAGGCCAAGGTCTTTAAGTAGGTTATATAGGGATTTCGCTGGTATACCCCTTGCTCCAACTTCTAGAGCATATAAATTAACCACATAACCGTTTTTGGTTAATTAATTTGTTAGGTCATTATATTTGTTTGTTTTCGATGTGTGGTCTTTAGGTATGTTCGTTTCCCACGTCACAGTAAGTTCTATAAGTACTATGTGTTTTAGATTTGAGTATAGAAATATGTCTGGTCTGGAAGACGAAACACCAACATCTTCAGGAATTTTGTAGTGTTTTTCATACGTGTCCATCAAAAGAGTCCAATCGGGAGCTGCGCCTAAGATGGAGTATGGCTTGGATTTAGATTATTTTGTAGATGACTCGTGGTCAAACCTTCTTTTGCTCTAGCTACCGAGAGACTCGCCGCTTCTCGTATGATTTCGAGGACACTATCATGGCGACGTGAATAATGACCCCTATCATGGAGCACCTTGCTTCCTACCAATAAGTGCCTTGCTGTACCTATCGCGTCCCGACAAATACCGCAAGACTTTTCAGTGGTTTTCCACCATCTTACTAAGTTACTTTGGTCTAGGATGGTCATCTGAAAAGCGTTAATATAAAATTTTAATAAGGCAGGTGACGAATCGTATATCTATGTACGCCACTTTAACGCCAGAGGGATACAAAATTCACCTATGGTTCATTCGTTTTGCATTTCTAAGCTCATTGCATGTACTTTATAGCTATCATTTTCGTCTTGTTGTAGAAAAGATTTTACTATGTCTTTATCCTCAACTTTCTTTTTCGACCCAAAAGCCGCTTTGCTAGACTATACCTATCATAAATTGTTTGTGGAATTGAAGCCTCGAATCAAGGTTAGAGGTACTTTTGTCGTTATATATGTTTTGTTACATAAGACGTGCGTTTTGGTAACTCTGAGGTGTTTATAGAGTTCCGATGGATTTTTTTAATTTCATCCCAAAATTAGTTTGATCCCTAAATGAAGTAGATGGGTCTGCCGAAAGTGCAAGCCCCAACCATGACTTCAATGTCCTTATGGCGTCAACATCCAGCTTTGTTAAAAGGGATTTAGTAATGTCGTATACTAAAAAAGGCCAAATCAGACGTGATGTTAAGTAGTTTTCATATATCCAAGTTTTTTTAATGTTACTTATTGGTTGTTGGTCCATCATACTAAGGTCTTTTAGAAAGCTATCGACTGTATCTAAAGATGATGTGCGTCCTTTGTGATCTATCTTTCTATCAAGAAATTTAAATGGCACAGCTTCAGCAATTGTGGAAACACATTCTCCTCCTATCAAGAGTCCCGGGTCGTAAGAGGTAAATTTGATATTATACCGACTACCCAGACACAGACAGTGGCATTTACTTGGGTTTGTTTTCAACCCTTTAGTCCATGCGCAGAACTCATCCACTTCTCGTAAAAGTTCCTGACATTGTATTGGGTTGCGTGTCAGAATGGCAAGGTCGTCAGCAAAAACTAAGATAGACTCGGTGTATCTGTTATTGATCTTAAACTGATAGCCCTACTTTTTTCATGACTAATTAGCTTGTCAATTAAAATGTAATTACTATATTAAATGCTACTGGTGACAAGCAACACCCTAGGAATAAAACCCACATTGTATTGCAAGCTGTTAGTGTGCCCCTTTTTTGAAATGTTAAACAGATGTTTAGCACGTTGATATGCACTTTATCAATTTCAGTACATGTATAAATAAAAACTCCTGCCTAATATACCACAATATTCAATCATAGTAATAGATAACATAGCTTATCGTTCGGTTCGAGAAGAGAAAAAGTCTATAGCTTCTACCAAGCCAGGTATGTAAACATTGCAACATCATGACGCGCATTTTGAAGATAAAAAGATGACTTACAAAAATTATAAAATATCATATCATAATACAGAAAAATATTACAAAATGAACGAGTTATTGAAAAGAAACGGACATGAAGTGTTGTGTTTGTGTCCATACCACCCAGACCTGAACCCAATAGGGTTAGTCTGGCTGGGGTAATATTAAAACACAATTAGCACAAAAAAGTATCGACTTCAATTAGGACCAAAAAAAAATCACTAATGGTATTATTTGCCGAATAATCCGTAGAGAATTGGGCACTATATTAACCACGTAACTAAAATCGAGGACGACTACTGCAAACAGGAAGGTATTTTACACGATGTTGTTGATTTTGTTATTGACTTGCAAGATCAGCCCCCATAAGACTTCTGATTCTTATGGTGGCTGATTCCAAAATGAAGATCCGAGTTCCAGTTATATTTATATGGACCACTAATAATAAAAAGTTGATACACTTGATCTACTGATTCAAGTTCATTGACTTGGTTAGAAGAAGATAAGAAATTAGTCTATTTATAACATAACAAAAATTCATTTCATAAACAAAATTTTATCTCCACAAATGTTGGTGTTACAGGCAAAATATTTACAAGAAATGTAATCTATATCTAACTATTTATCTATATTTTTTATACCTTTTGTTACTTATCTTAACTACCCTTTTATACAATTTCAAAATTAAGTCTCATCATTTGAGAACTGTAAATAACTGAAAATAACCGATTTCTTTATTTCAGAACTCGAACTGGGAACACAATGCGTGGTGGAGATGGACAGCATGCAGACAATCCTGCAGTACCCACAGTCAAACCACGAGAAAGACAGGTATCTAACCTAACCCTATTCTCAAAGCTTAATCTGAAATTCTAATGTAAAACTTACTCATTCACATCCATTATTCATTGTTTTGGAACTTTCAAATACTCGCCATTATCACAGTAGTACGTCTATATCATTGAAGTCCTGAAAATATATCTTGAACCAAACCCGTTTTTGCTTGATAAATAACATTTAGCGAGTAATGCACAATTTTTTTGTTATGTTCTTCCAACATTGTGTATAGTTAGTAATTAATTGTTAGACAACTAATAATAAGTTCCAAGAAGTACTTCAGGGCAAGGCTTTAACTATCAAATAGGCGATACATAGCCGATTAACTTACCATTTCTTCGAAACAGGATTTTTAGCACTAATTACAGAAGGATTACGAAGCAGTGATAGCTCAGTGGATTTGGCTATGGACTGCCGCGCAGCAGGTCCATGATTCGAATCCCGCCGCGGGCTTGAGCTTCAACGCATGGTGGAAGGGCATTTTTGCGAATGCCCGCCTGCCTAGCGACCACCCTCAAGTGGAAAATCTGTCGCCAAGCACCTAACGGTGTGTTCCGGCAGATGTCCTTGAGAGCCAGTAATTCTAGGTTATGCCTGTCAACACCTTCGACCACATCATCACTTACTATCAGGTGAGATTATAGTCAAAGGCTTACGTATCAGAAAAAATAAAGTTTCGAACATGCCAGATAATCTATGTACTTTTTTGTAAGAATAAATCTCAAAAAATATTTTAGTATTAATTTTTGCTTTAATTGTACATATGTCTGTTATTAGTTCTCATTTTGTACTTATGTTTGTTTACTTCGAATAATTCCGATTCTTGATAGTATTGGTTTCATTTTGAACACTCGCTGTTCCTAAATAACGACGATGTAAGATTTAACTATCTAATTTTATCGGACTAAATTGCAGCTATTTGCGGTCACAAAAACATTTACATTTACCATATTATGAAAGCATTCGAAAAATATTATCCTATCCAATTTAGAGGTAATAGGAAAGCGTGAGTCACGCTACAGAAACTGTTTCCAGACAGAAACTATATTCATAGTCTGATGAACAGACGCAGTTCTATTAACTACGTTGAACACTGAAGCTGTCTAATATGCACAGACACGGTAGAAGTTGAACAATCCTTGTCCTAGTTAAAAGAGCCGAGTACGGCTGTGTAGGAAGGAAACAAGTCCCGCTTGAGTTGTAGCTTACTCACTAGTTGCTACGGAACCGGTATATTAAATATTATGTGTACTTTTTATGACTATTACAGAGTGTAAGGGGCTGACTGCCAGCCTTCAAGTACACTGTGTAGAATTGTTTGCTGTAAAGGGAAGATCCAAGTGAGAGCCTAGTAGTGGTTTTTTTGTCTTGCTCACCACTCCGCTTCCTAGCATGTGGGGTGACATCGTCTAGATCTAGAGCCATTGAGTAGAATGCAAAGATATTTTTTTTTATATTGAAAACTAAATAAATCGTTTCTTTTTCATCGTGTAACATAACTGTTATAAATTATTTGAGCAAAATTATTTTCATTTAATGTTTCGTGGGTTAGTTGCAATGCAAGGCTAGAAAAAATGCGCTCCAGCATTTCTTGTGGGAATTGTAAGATGGAGGTGGGCAGCTGTGCCTTCTGAAATACTGCGATCTCCAAGACCCCTGTGCCAAACGTGGAGATTATGAGTCCCCCCTTCCTCTTAATAGGGGAGGCCTTATTTCAGTGGTGGACGTTTCAGCTGTAAACCAATTAAAAGTTGTTGTTTCTCAGGTACCACACCGAAAATTAGTACGTAAAAAAGTATAGAGTCCGGTGCTACTTCACGGAAATCCATGTTCAATAACTGAGAACAGTAAGACGAAGTAATAAATAATAATTACAACTTTCCTTTCAGATACATCATACATGTAATGAATTATAGCAACATTTTAATCAATGTCTGTCCGACTAGTTGTCTGTATGCCTATTTCAAACCTAATATTATTCCAGGTGTTAAAGCTATCACCTTGAAGTTTGACAGTCATAGACAGCGCTTACATACACGGCACACCTCTTGGAGTACGTCAAGTTTTGTAATACGTATGATTTATGGCGAGGCCTAAATAGGTGACTAAAATATGAAACTGATTGCTATTTGACTCAACATAATACTTCTTATCTGATTAAGATTTTATTATCTTTATCTGAATCCTTATCTGATTCTGTGTAAAGCTGGTGATAGACGGCGCGGGCTAGCGCGAGCTGAGCCTCCACGGACGACGGATCATCGTCCGTGTAGGCTCGGCTCGTCTAAGCCCGGACACGAGCCTGTGGTGATAGACGACGCGTGATAGCGCAGACCGCGCCATCCGCCCGCGACGTCCGCGGATGTGGTTTTGTGACTTGTATCTTTATGATTTCATATAAACGGTTCCTTTTCATAGAGTTGAATAAAGTCCATAATCATTTAATTCACGTATATGTGTTTCAAATAGAAAATAAACTCCAAATGGGCACTATGGCTCTGCACCGCCTAGAGGCTCGGCTCGTCAGAGGTGATACACGGCGCGTGCTATCTTGATACGGGCGGATGGCGCGGTCTGCGCTGTCACGCGTCGTTTATCACCACAGGCTCGTGTCCGGGCTAGGACGAGCCGAGCCTACACGGACGGCGATCCGTCGTCCGTGGAGGCTCGGCTCGCGCTAGCCCGCGCCGTTTATCACCACCTTTAGTGTCATTGTTTATAAGCAATGGCCACTTTGATCTCAAATATGTATGTATGGCGTTTGGTCCGGAACTCCAAATTCAAATGTATTCGAAATTAAGCCTTATGTATTTATATTTCGAATGTAATGATTCATTTGTTTTCCCGCCATTTGATTTTTCTTAGACATCGGTCTGTTCACAATATCAAAAACTTGAACTATAGCGTTATTTACCAATACGAGTTCCAACGTGGCACCAGCGTCAGGATGTGTACTGTAAACGAAAACACGCTAAGCATTTGTTTCCAACTGTTTACTTCTGGAAATTTTAGCCTTCAGAACAACCCTCGTGGGCGGCCGGAGACCCTAGTTGACAATAAAGAATTAAAAGTGAACGTGGGCCATCACAAACCACGTCAGAATTAGCGGCAGCATTCGGTGTGTGAGATAAAACAAATTTAATTTACTGGCAACAAATTGAACAAGTGAAAAAAATATCATAAATTGAATGAAGCACACCAATAAACACGTGTCGAGTGCTGCGTTACATAACTCAACTGTCACAATGACGAGGGGATTTAGAACCGAATCGTTACTTTTGATGAAAAATGGATCCTGTACGATTATCAGAAACTCTCATCACATTGGTTGAACCCAGGAGAATCGGAAAGGGTACCTATTGGTGAGTTTCTGGTGGACCAGTGCTGGTGCCATCCATACAGCTTCTTAAGATCTGGGCAGACGATTAAAGCAGATCTGTATTGTTTACATTTGCAAACAATGATGGAAAAGCTAGCTTAATCAACAGAGACTGGTCAGTTGTAAAGTCAAAGTAAAAATAATTTATTCAATTTAGGCGTCCACGACGCTCTCACGTAGGTCCATTACAATTTTAAATATTGAAATTTTTTTTTATATGTCTGATAGGTTAGCCTTTGACCACTATCTCACCTGATGGTAAGTGATTATGTGGTCGAAGATGTTGTTCAGGCTAACCTAGAATTACTGGCTCTCAAGGATAGCTGCGTAACACACCGTTAGGTGCTTGGCGACAGATTTTCAACTTGAGGGTTGTAGCTAGCCAGGCGGGCATTCGCAAAATGCCCTACCACCATGCTGTAACGACTGCCATCCTAAGACAACAACCGGGACCGACGGCTTAACGTGCCCTCCGAAGCACGGAAGCGCTCAGTAGTAATGTCCAACCAGCGGTCACCCATCAAAGTCATGACCGAGGCGGACTTTGCATAACTTTGCTGATCGATTCAGAATGGCTAAGCAAACTTCGCTACGAGCGCTTCAAAATTATACATGTTACTGTCACGTTTTCAGGGGTCGAAAATGGTCAGTAAAGTCAGTAAAAGTCAGTTTTTTTAACCTCGGTCAGTAAAAGTCAGTTTTTCCTGAAAATGGTCAGTAAAGTCAGTATTTTGGAAGAATTCGAAGAGGGTTTTAGAACAATGGCCGGCTATAGTTGAATATTTTACACAACGTTTACCGAAGTCTAAAACGCCGCCGACATCTATGGCCCACAAGAATATCCTTAGCTTCCCGAAGAGCACTACAGAGAAATTAAAAGTAGTGTCCACGGCATATAGTGTAAGGACATTCATGAAGTTCACTGGATTTTGCAAACATAATGAACCTTTTGTGGGAAGAGTTGACTAGGCTGATTAAAGTTCTGCTTCATCGCATATGTGTGACGAAAGCGCTAATTACCACAGAGGCAGCATTTTCATCAGTGTTTTTTGCCTTTTTGTGGAAATTTTTTTAGAAAATCCCATACCAGATGAGCTCGAATGCATTGACAAAGCAGATCCCATAACCTTTTTGTCTAAATACCTTTTTGCTACGGGGGTGGTGGAGGCCAAACAGAAAATAAAATATTCTTTTACTTAATTTACAACCCGTAAGAGTTGTTTAAGCTTCATAAAGTTACTTTTGCATGTTAAGTCTCAAGTCATCTATTGCGAGTATTAATCTGACAGAAACCCCCTTATTATACACTAGCTATCAGGGCGCGGCTCCGCCCGCGCGTATGTCGGTTATCGCGCAAAAACATTAACCTCTTTTTGCGCAGTCGGATAAAAACTATCCTATGTTTTTTCCCGGGTCTCAAACTATCTCCATACCAAATTTCATTCAAATCGGTCCAGTAGTTTTGGCGTGAAAGCGTAACAGACAGACAGACAGAGTTACTTTCGCATTTATAATATTAGTACTGATTTCAGAGATTAAAGTTAAGACAGTAAAAGGTCAGTAATAGGTCAGTATTTTTTAGTCTTACAGTCAGTAAAATCAGTATATTTGACTGTACAATCAGTTTCGACCCCTGCGTTTTTAGAAAAATGTGTTATGAACCCCCTGCGAAGGAAAACGGGCATGAAACTCGGAGCCATTCTTTTCAAACGCCTTTTAACAATGTGTTACATAGTTATTACAATATTTTTAAGGTATGAAGCTTAGCAGAGGCAGAATCGTCCAATTCTTCTCGTTTTATAATCACTTACTGTCTAATAGGCTTTCTTTTACACGTGCAACTTAAATTTTCTTTTTGTTAGCATTGTAATATGTTTAGGAACTGTAATAAAGACTAGTTTTTCTATTGCACTAATATACTGCTGCTTCAGGACAATGCTAGACCACTACACACTGCACAACAGATGGTTGCTAAATTAGAAAACAAATCTATTCCTATGAGGCAGTCCAAACCTCCTTCAAAGATATTATTGATTATGGATTCCACAATTTTGTCAACAAAAGAATCAATGAACCTAGAAAATAGCGAAAGTGCATAGACGGCGATGGTAAATACATTGATATATTAAATATATAATTTGATTTTTTCGTTCTAGTTATAACGACAATTTCATATGTAACGACTTACAGTATTTATATACCTCAGGCCAGGAACTCGCTATTAAAAACTGAGTTCCCGATATCCTTACCATTATTGGTCACGGTATAGCCGTCTCGTCGTCCGTCATGTTGAAACTATCGATTGACCTAAATGTACCTATTGCTGTGTTTCGTATTATCATTTATCCATTACGAACTATATTTCACCTGATTACTTTGCTCGGAGTTGAAACATAGGTCAGACATGGTTTTTATTTAAGGACCAGGATGTTATTTAGAGATTTGCGTCAGACCCCGCTATCTTTAGAGTTTTAGATTTAAAATTAGAAGTCAAGAAATTACATCATATACTTTTATAACCCAAACTATCGTCAGGTGTAGGCGGCGTGACTTTAGAACATTATAATATGATGAGCTTATTTAGCAATACTTTATTGTACTTTATAGTGTGCTTTAATTTATGAAAGTAAGTTTAAAGTTTAGTTTTGAAGTGCTCTTAGCGAAGTTTGCTTAGCTGTTCTTAACCGATCATGAAAGTTAAGCAACGTCCGCCTCGGTCATGACTTGGATGGGTGACCGCAGGTGACATTACTACTGAGCGCTTTCGTGCTTCCGAGGGCACGTTAGGCCGTCGGTCCCGGTTGTTGTCTTAAAATGGCAGTCGTTATAGCACGATCGTAGGGCATTTTGCGTATGCCCGCTTGGCTAGCCAACACCCTCAAGTTGAAAATCTGTCGCCAAGCACTTAACGGTGTGTTCCTGTGGTTGCGTCCTTGAGAGACAGTAATTCTAGGTTTGCCTGAATAACATCTTCGACCATATCATCAGGTGAGATAGTGGTCAAAGGCTAACCTATCAGGCATAAAAAAAAGTAAGTTTTCTCATAACTAAGTATCGCATCGTCTCTCATGGTGTCCCTGGTGATGAATTATATAATTGTATGTGTAAAATTACATGATGTGGTAAACTATGGTAGTCAAGTTAGCAAGGATATTAAAACTGGCTCTCAAAGAAAGCTGTCAGATTGATTGTAACGAGTACTCTGACATTAGCCATAGCTAGGCTTGCAAGATAATTATCATGTAATAAGCACATTCATATAATATAAACGGTATAATTATAGTGTTTTATTTATTTTTCCTATTTATGTATATATTAACTATTCCGTGATTAATTAATGAAGTATAAAATTAAGACATATAATGTCGACGTAATAAGAAGGTAACATCCACACCTAAGTAATTTCGTAGTGCAGAAACGTATTTCGAAATCTTTTAACTTATATTTAAGCTACTTCTATTTTAAACTTCCCAATCATGACGCAATATTGTGTGATGATTAAGATCTGCATTCCATTTTTAATTGACCTTTTGCTCTATTTCAAATTTAAATTTTATATTTCCATTCACCTGCGCTAAGATCTATCACATAATTTTAAAAACCACAATATATACTACATTATTACTTTAAAAAAATCGCTTATAAAATGTTGCAAATTAAGTAGGTTATTTAAAATTATGTTATGTATGTACATAATTAAAAATATTTTTTGGTTTATGCAAGGTACATATTATATGAAAATGTTAACTCAATCATTTATGTCCATATCAATACCACTAGAACTCCATTCTTCATGTTTGGCCGACTTCAAGAAAAGGAGGAGGTTCTCAGTGCGCCGGTTCTCAGTGTGTTTTTTTAAATATTTTTTTTATGTTTGTTACCTCAGTACTTTTGACTGTGTAAACCGATTTTGAATATTTTTTTTTATTTGAAAGCCGATGCTTGTAGTTTGGTCCCATTTAAATTTCATCAAAATCTGTCTAGCCGTTTTTGAATTACACTCCAATTACTGTAAAATATTGTCGTTGACAATAAACGACAATGGATCCAGTAAATAGCAAGGGTCACTAAAAACAGTGAAAAAAAAAATTCCAAAAATTAACCAAAAAAGGAACCGACTTCTACACTCAAAAGTGTGAAATAACTTGTTGAAGTCGGTACAGTATAGTTCAAAAGTACCTATTATCACAATATAGTGCGCATGGTACCGACTTCGACTAGTTATTTCTGAGAGAGTGTTGAAGTCGGTTCAATTTTTTGGTTAATTTTTGTCCCGAAGCAGCCATCATCAGAGTCATCTTGCAAATTAACAATAATATCAACAACCTCACATAAAATTACGCCCTGTTTGCAGTTACTCATCCTCGATTTTTATTATGTAGGTATCACAGTGCTCCCACTTCTCTACGGAATATTACAGCAAATGAATCCTAAAACATTCTTAGGTCACGCTTTAATTAGTAATTTTACAATATAACCATAAATTATAATGAATAAATATCAATAAAATTAGAAGAATAATAATATCTATAAAACATTGTAATATACACATTAAAGCTTACATAATTAAAATGATAGAAATCTGTAACAGTATATAATATATATAGATAGCAGTTTAAGTCAAGCTAAAATTGCTCATTAGTCCGTATTGTTGGCTAGGTTGTAATATGAGGTACTAAGTACATCATTAGGAATAAAAAACTTATAATGAAAGTAACTGATTTTGCACGGTTGAAAATGTTGGTTTACTTTGTCATATTTAAGACCTTATTCATTGTACAAATTTTCAGCAAATAAATAATTGCAAACTTCGCTACGAGCGCTTCGTACGCTACGAGTACTTACTGGAAGAAAATAAATATTTATTTTTTAGCTAGTTCCGAGAATTAACTTCGTGTTTATAATTAACCTTTCAAAACGCTTGAACTTTTATGTTACTAATGTGCCTATCAAGTTCTAAACGATTAGCATTCTAAGCAAGTATCTTAGAATATCATAATAAGAAAACATTTAATTAATATTTAACAAAATACTTAAAAAATATACAATAATTATATCTAGTGACGATTCCGCCTTGTTATACTGTTAAGCCGACGTGAAGTCATAAACGCCACGTAGACAAACCAGAAGAATTTTCGACGAGTGTCGCTTCTACACGAAGCATCTTTAGGAGATCATGATTCTTCGAGCGCACGATCGATACTGAATATTATCTTATTCTATTAACAATCTTAGAATGCTTTCAGTGTCATTGATAATCAATTTATAATAATCATTTTAGACGTTTTACTAAACACTGCAATACAAATTAGACTTTCATAGTTATTTAGAGTTTTTTTTACCTGCGGTATGCTTTTATTGTCAAAATATTACGAACTATATAAACCACTACAACTACTACCATGAAAGAATTTAGACAACTACAAGCCATTGTAGACTCACAGGCAGTCCAAATGATCCAGCCCACTACCAGTTGGCAGCGTTCCCTTCCCAGCATGCTAGCAGCTTTGCCCCGTTGAATTGCAAAATTAAATTATTGAATGCTTCGGCTTTCAATATTACTTTCAGCAGCATTCCAAGTCGTAAATTCACCACCGACACTTGAAATGTAACACTAGAATAAAACGTTCCTATCAAACGATTAGTAGAACGTGAAAACTTAGCTAAATTCGAAGGGTTCCGTAGCAAATCTCAATTGGCTTACAATAAATAAGTGCGAGCGATCGTGCCTATCTTGATTAATGGCTTGTTACCCTCCGAGGTCGGGAGTGCTCCTTTGAGATAAAAGGTGTAATTGAGGGTGCGATGGCCTTTGTATACATACCCACATTTGCGGTATTAAGATTTGACAAAGAAATTCAGATGGCAGATTTGATTATATTACATATGAATCTAAAGAAAATGTTAATCTATTGAACCAAACTGTAGATCTCCAGTACGAAATTTAGACATTCACCATTTAATTTGAGTTAGCTGCAACGTGTGCAAAACAACTCGTTTGCGTCCAGAATCCTATAAATCCACCTGCATTGCAAGCTATAGGGTAGCCTATCTGGTTTTTAAGGTTCCGTATGAGAAAACTGGTCCCTATTACTAAATCTAAGCTATCCATTCGTTCGTCAGTTCAGCTTTAAATATCTGTATCTTCTAACCGCAACTGTATAATATATTTTGAAAAATACAATGAAGGACCACTGAGGTTCCCAAATTGTACAAAAATATAATGATTGTTTTTGATAATCTCTTATCTAATGTTTCTTGAAAACTATCCAAAACCACAACAGTATTTTTGCGTTAAACAAAGTGCCTCACACGAACGTAGATAATAGAAACGAAACAAAAGTGATAGCGAAACGCGAGGATCGTACGAGTAGGTACGTAACGTAAAAAAGACTCACTGCTTTTCGAGCAACTGAAACGGTCTCAATTTCATGGAATGAAGAGCACCGGCTTCGGTATCGTGTCGTGTTTAATTCCAAAGAGTAGAAATATGGACCCGCAAAATGTCTTCTAATAACGAAATATAGCTTTAGATCGTGACTAACGTCTCTTTCCTTGTTTGGATTCCGAAACGTGTGAACAACTAGTTGCAGGCTCTGGCCAAAAACACGAATTTATTGTCTGTCACAAAACCTAATCGGGTAATACAAGAGTTACGATCATCTCATAGCCCACCTTTGTTGTTGAAGTCAAAATGGGTTTTGCTACAACGGAATTAAGAGGGGTGCTTTCGTCATATCGCGCTCTGCTTGAAACAAAGGCAATCTTGCTAAACAGTCATTAGCACCAACCAATTACACAAGGTCAACAGAAACAGATCTGTTTATGTGGAGCCATGAGTTTTATTAGCAAGTCCTTCTTCCAACCATATAATATAGGTATTTGTAGTAATCGCAATCTAGCTTTCTATAAATTTCCATGTTTACATCGACTATTTCTTTCTTGATTAAAGAGTTATAGATTTTTTTTAAAGAACTTGTTACAATTACTTATTTCAAATTGTTATCCTATGATTGTTGCGCAGGCTTTTTCTTTATATAAAGTAAGTGAGACGTCATAACAACATTTTAATATCTCTGATGTCTTCAATAAGTATTCTAACAGTCAGTACTTCCACTTCAACAATGGAATCTTCAACCTGAACTGAAGTTGCCTTAGAGGTGGTTAGTAAGGCCTTGGCGGTAGCCTTGTACTAGTTCTCCACTTCATGATTCCGTTGTGTCGAAGTCTACGCTAACACATACCGTGCATATAAGTATACAACCTTCACGGTATACTTCTGGTTTGCTTCATTATGAAATGCGCACGCTACCCTTGTACAAACTATATTGTTTTATGTGATGGTACTAAAGTATAAATATCCTATCTATACTTACTATGATAGATTCAAGAAGTTGAAGCCCTATTGCGAATTATTGAAATATATGAAATAGCTTTATTATTCCAGGGAAATACCTGCTTTGTCCTTCGGAACCTTGCAAATACCTAAAGCGACCTAATATTGTTAAAGTGTAATTTTCAGTTTATCTTTATATCCAATGGATTTTTCTGTTGGATATAATCTAGGTAATTATTTGTTGTTACGAGTATAATGATACCACAAGCTTAATGGGTCTATCAATCTAGATATATTTTGATATTGCACTTGATTGTTCTGCTAGCTACGCTAGGGGATAGCAGGGCATCGCTCTCTCATTCTTAAATGTGTTTTAATAAATTTGGTTTTCCAAAGTCTAGTAAATATGATAATTTCTGAAGATTATTTTAGCCGATTTAACTTACGGTTTGTTAATGTCGAGAAGGCGGCTAAAATAATCTTTAAAAATGTGTCAAACTTACGTTAGTTTTAATCAATGATAATTTCTTTTAAATCTTGAAATGTAAAAGAGATCTTACTTATAAATATTTATTTTATTGTTACATTAGCCTTTGACCACAACTCGTATCTCACTTAGTAAGTGACCATGACGTCGAAGGTGCTAACAGGCTAAACATAGAATCATTGTATCTCAAGGAAATTTGTCGGCACACTGACTAAGGTCCACACATGCATTTTCTTTAGATTTTCTACTTGAGGATGATAGTTACCAGATTCGCAAAATGCCTACAAAATAAAAATCACTCAGAAACACTAGCCTGTGGCGGGACTCGACCCGACATGGCAGTCTATAGCCATTGCCACTTGGCCACACTTGCTTAGAAAGCTTGTTAGGTGATGATCCGGTGTGATTGAAGTTTAACAAGGTAAGCATTAACATTCAACACGGTTGCTTTATGTAAACATTTTACACATTATTATGACTACACGGTGTGAATTTTGCGATATTGTGACATTTCAAAAAGTGTCTGTGTTAACTTACCTTGAAAGTTTGCGTTTCTCTCGAGACAGGATTTGGAATGTTTCTGTTGTTTTAAAGTTTACTCCAAAATATTACATATATTAGCATAAAGAGAAAAACTTCTATTTCGCAGTTCAAGGAAGGTCATGAGACGCTACAGCTAAAGATTAAAATCGACAGATGTAAATAAAATATAAACTGGCCTTCTACCATAAAAGAGCATCAAGTATCTTTTTGTTCAAATAGATGCCATGCTTATTTGAACCAATGTTTACATACGATCAAAAACTATGTCGCAATTTTCTCCTAAACATGTGCTACGTACATTTATGAGAGCGCTTCCGTGCTTCGAAAGGGTACATTAAGCTGTCGTCGGTCCCGGTTGCTGTCTTAGGATGGCTGTCGTTATAGCATGATGGTAGGGCATTTTGCAAATGTCCGCCTCGCTTGCTACCAAGTACCTAAGTAGAAAACCTGTCGCCAAGCAACTAACGGTCTGTTTTGGCCTGTCCAATAATAGTTAATATTGGTCAATAGTTTCCAGACTCCAGATAAACCCAATAACTGAACGACATGGGAATCAAACCTGGAGATTTCAAAGCTACTCAATTACTGCTGCCTACAAAAGCAAAAACGTACATATAAGGCATGTCACCGAAAAAGCTAATTATGGAGGTAACATGGTCTGCGTGTCTAATTATTATTGATCTGTTTAATTAATGAAATAATAAAAAACAAACCCAACAGTAATTTTAACCTAAACAAGAAAATCCAAACATTTAGCTGGCACAGGCGAGGCGTGCAAATAAAGCAAACACCTAAACAATTCATTAGGTTCTCTCGGTTTGGCGGACCCATCGCATTATTTATAAGGAACCGGGATTGGAGTGCTATCATTTTCCGAGGGCTGCTTTATTTTGAGGATTGCTCTTATTTCAATCTAGATAGAAAATTTAAAACATATATAAAATTTAAGAAGTGTTTATGCAATGATGCTGTGAAGTGGTTGTCTGTGGTTGATTGGTAGTATTTAGTTTTATTGGTAGCTTCTAGCTATATGACATACTAGATCTGAATGTAACCATGGCGCGTGTGTATGAGCTTCACAGCATGGTGTTGTCGTCTGGCTATTTACTATAGTTTATAACGCCAAACTTGCATATAATATTAGTCTAAAAATCAGCTATAAGCAAATGCTGTTTTTAAATTATAAAGACACACTGAGTTGAGCCATCGTGATTTCTTCACTGAGTCAATATTGAGAGACAAATTAACACCATCAAGTATAACTCCCTGGGAAACCATATGGTGTATGTATGCTTTCATTTAAGACATAAAAATAGTGGTCAAATAATGAAAACATTTTTTCCCGGAGAGCCAATTATTGGTGGAGAGCTGGGGTTTACCATTACAAGTAATGTATTAAAAATCCCCATCGATCCTATGTGTGCAACAAAAGTTATTCGGGGTCAAAGGTCAAAATTTGAAGTTTCTTGGATTTTTCTCGAAATCGGTAGATTTTATCACACAAAACCTCCAACCAAAGTTGTAGATCTTAAAATTATCTACAAAAATGGTGTTCATAATTTTTTCCTAAGAGTTACCGTGCCTGAGATATCGCGATTCTAAGAGACACATTATACATGATATGCACACATTTCCACGCCTTTGAGGTAGAGTACTCGGAGATTTTATTTACCGTGGTTTCCCTTGTAGGCCTACTCCACTAACTGTCATGACAATTTAAGGATAATTTAAGGGAACAATACCCGTCATGTTCTAGATATTGCCTTAATATTGGTATTGATTATTGATATTGCTATTGATTATTGGGTTAAATATTGTTATGATTTATTTAGATTTCTGAGTTCTTAAGGACATATACCCGCCAGCCAAAGTGTGAACTTTCATATAAACTCAACTTGTTATTAAAAAAACTCGCATGTAAATATAGTGTATTATTAGACCTATCGTTTCTGGCTTTTGAAAATCCTTTTTCTTTTGGACTATAATTATTTTTTTTATTATATAGCGTTTAGCATATAGCACTCGTTTTTAGGAGTTTGAGCCAGTTAATCGTAGCTCCAGATTTATTTAAAAAGTATAGTACACATGTATAAATAACTTTCCATTATAGAAAGTTCATTATATTCCCCATGTTTGTGGTGCAATAGAAATATTAAAAACATGCTTATTTTTCTTGAAAGAGCTGTCTTAAAGTTGAGATGCTTAAAGTTGGGTCTTTCTTTTATCTAAAATTACGAGTTTTTGAGCTAGTATAATTTCAAAACTGTATAATTTAATGAAAATCTGATGCACCACAAACCTAGATAATACGGTAGTGATTACGTAGGTAAAAAATCATTGAGTTTTATTCGCTATTATTAAAATGAGATTGGAGCTGCGTTTTGTATGGGGGCGTTCGTCTAAAATATACCCTTAAATACTCAGTAAACCCATTACCTCTCGACACTAGCCTCGATTAAAATTGGCATTCGACGATAAACCACAACTGTTTCATATTTAGTAAAAAAAAAAATTGCAAATTTGCAATTGTGAATACACGTGGGTTATATTATTATGTGCATATTATCATGTATAATGTGACTCTTAGAATCGCGATATCTCAGGAATAGTAACTCTTAGAAACAAAATTGTGAAGACCCATTTTTTTAGATGATTTTAAGATCTACAACTTTGGTTTGAGGTTGTGTTTGATAAAATCTACCATTTTCGAGAAAATCCAAGAAACTTCAAATTTTGATCTTTGACCCCGAATAACTTTTGTGGGACACATAGGATCGATGGGGATTTTTAAGACATTATTTGTAATGGTAAACGCCAGCTCTCCACCAATATTTGGTTCTGTCGGAATTTTCATTATTTCAATTGTCTAAATTGACCGGACTAACAATACACTTCAGCAATTTTCTATGATAATTTAGCACATTTGAAGAAGCAATGAGGGGTTAGGACTTTGCTTAGTGGCAATGAATATGCAGAGTGCCGCGCAGTGAGTATTAGGGCATGGTGAAGGTAATAAAGCTTATGCACGTCTGGATAACTACCACCCTCAAGTAGAAAATCTGGCAACAAGCACCTAACGTTTTTTTTTTTTTTTTATTTGGTTTTGTTCATTTTCCACAGACTCCGGGGTCCGTGCCATTTTTGAAGTTAACGGAGAATTTATTTAGTAATTACATTCTTACATACTAGGGGAACACAATTTCAAGGAATTCACTATTACTAAACAGTTGCAAACATATTTGCACTGGCATTCCGAACGGACCAGTGTCCTCAAGCAGCACTCGTTCACGAGTTGACTCGCGTGCCAGCCATCGTCCTCCTCAACCATTTTTGAGGGAAGAGGGCGACCCGACACACGATGCCACTGCTTGCCAACACATTTTCGTGAGCATGACTGTTCCGAATGCCTGCACGAATCCGCTTGCTAAAGGGGTAGAAAACTATAACTAAGTACTAAATTTAACACTACAATAAAAAAGTGGACTTTGAAATTTTCTTAGTCTGCGTCTCCGACGTCCATTCCCACCAGGGCCTCTATCACCACACTGTTGCGATCTCTGATTGCCATCTTCAGGTTGTAATCGCGGATATCTTTGCGTCTTGCAGCCACCGCTCTCCGAACGAACCGTCCAATAGCATCATTTGCGTCGTCAGCGTAGTACGTGAAAGTCCCGGTGTGCCTTGAGACTGCGACGACTGCATGTGGGACGCTCTCGTGCAGCTTCATTCTATCCTTGGTCTTTATTGCGATAACTGACTCGTATGTCAGTCCCTGTGCTTCGTGGATTGTGAGGATACGAGATCCCATGCCTGCTCCGTAACCCTCGTTGGTCAGGGTCTCTTTTTCTTCCTGTGTGTGAACCAGGAACAGGGTGTTTGGGATGGTTTTGGGGATTTTCGCATCCGTATATCCTTTCTGCTCTAGGGACTGGATACGGGGAGCCGAGGAATATATACCTGAGTATATTTCCCTCAGCGCGTACGCGACATCCATTGGGTTCCGGTGCGTGCACAGCAACTCTTGGCTGATGTTTGTGACAAAGTTTGGGCGATTGTACCTTATCTCGAAGAGATCTTCTCTGTCGATATAAGGTAACTGATTTACATCTCCGATGAGGACAAGTTCGCTTACTCCAGACAACCTTGAAGCCATCACTATGGCCCCGAAATGGTTTATGAGAGCTTCATCCACCAAGAGGCGGCTGTAGCTCTCCTTCTTCTTAAAACCATTTACGAGGACCGAAGCCATGGTGCGCACTTTGGTCTTTGCCAAGTCACCGATTCGGTGCGCAAGCTTCTCCCTCAGGTCTTTGGCTGCCTCTTTTGTTGTGGTGATGACGTCTCTGTCTACATCGAAGTTGCGTATCACCCAAGTTGTCTTGCCGCATCCCGGCACTCCATTGACCCACTGTATATTAGGTACTTCCCAGCGTTTCCAACATGCCTCGACCTCCGCATCCTCCGAAATGGATTTAGCCATTTCAAGGATCCGGTCGTCGAGCATTATCTTAGTACACCGGGCAGTGATTACAATGGGGTCATTTTGGGGTGTCACGTACTTTGGTTTGCCTGTTCGTTCCGTTTCTCCCTCGTCCAGGATCACAAAACCACGTGTCGCATTATAAGCCGCCATATACTGACCAGACATCGTTCCCTTGATAACCTGGTTTGTGTTATTGTCATATATTGCGGCTTCTGCTTCCTCAAGTCGCACCTTTAATAGGTTTTCGTTTCCTAACCTAAACGACTGCAAGATCTTTTCGCAGGTTTTAGCATTGACTACTATTGTGGCTTTCGTAATGGCTAAGAACTCTAGGAAGGCGTTTTCTGCGTGGCTCGATGGTTCCTGAGCTGGGATGTATTGGGGCGGACAGACTTGTCCCTTGTCAGCTCTCGTTCTTGTTTTCTTTGGTAGGGCTGGTAGTTCTGCTGGTTTTTTTGTTTTTGTTTGGGTAGGGGATAGGGAAGATGGTAGTCGGAATAAGCTTCGTGTGGCAGCACTGAAAGCTGTCAGGAACGCGGAGACGCGACCGCTGCTTGTGCACCTAACGTTGTGTCCTAGCAGCTATGCATTTTATGTTTAGCCTGTTTAATATCATTGACCTCACTTATTGATGAGATTGAGGTCAAAAGCCAGCGCCTACCAACAATAAAAGAAAACAATCAGCCATGTTTGTTTATGTTTTTATCGTAACGTATTGAGACAATCACGTCACTTTTAATAATATGATAAACTATATTTATAAGATACGGGGACAAACACGGTCTTATCTATAACTGATTCTAGTTGTACAGTCCCAAGGTATGTTTAAAAATATTAAATTGTTTCGTCCGTTTACCTTTCGTCAGGCCTGGCTCACTTTAGGTGCAAAGCTACAGGTTCATCGGCGTATCCGTCCGGACGGGATTATTCTACGGTACGAACTAGTGATGTAACGGATATTCGCATTTGCGAATATGCGCGTATTTTTAAATATTCGCATTCGCAAAAATTATGCGAATATTTAGCGAATGTTTTTTATAATCAAAAAGGAAATTATTATATGCATGCATATGAAATAATAATACAATAGATATACAATACATATTATATTACTTAGATATTTTTATTAAATCATACTTCTACATTCTAAATTAAAGCCTCATTTATGAAAAAATAACTTCAGAGATCTTATCAAATCTAAAATTAATCACCAATTAACTTTAAAATAAAACCACACTTTTAGAATAAACTTTCTGTGACTAAATTCATTCAATTAACCAATATCGGCTTGACTATGTTAAATTTAAACATGGTCGACACGAAACGAGAAACCTGTTAAACATTTTACGCGCTTTTTTTTGAAATTTTAAAAATATTCACATTCGCATTCGCGAAATCTAGCATTCGTTAAATCACTAGTACGAACAGCGTCAGTGGAGATCTGTGCGATGAAAAGAGCGACGCCTTGTAGATGAATATAAATACCTACAATGTACTCCGTGCTTTGAGCTGAAGTGCACCTTATTGCTTCGTGTATAAGGTCGTTTATTTATTGGAATGTTTTTGCGGAGCGATCCTTCTGGTCCTTCTGCTTAGTACATACCCATTCGTCGCTTGCCGATTTTCTTATTATAGTGGAAAAAAAAAACATTTACGGCCGATAATTCCTAATTTGATGTTACTAGTGTTTTATACTGTGCTTTCGTTTTCTAATGATGGAAATACGATATCTATAAAATTTATCCTTTAACGACTATTATTGGTGACGCGAATACTATCACCATTGAATTTTCATATAACTTCGTTGTGGTATAGTGTGTAGTTTATACCATAAAAATACGTAAATAATACATACCTATATTATTTGACGTGTATTTTGCTATAAAGGTAGATTTGGCTATAAACGTGTTCACACAAAACAACATTACCGCAGAACATAAAACAATAATAAATAAGAATACATTTATTCCATGTACATTATATAAAAGGCAAAGTCCTGACTGACTTATCAATGCCCAGCCTGAGATAGTCAAGAAAATAATTTGATAGAGTGCTTATTCATACATGATAAATATATTAATAAAATATTTAAAGAACACATTGAATTAATAGGAAAACCATTTGAAAATATATCTAGTGACTCAAAGAGTCAAGACTTCCTGAAGATGCTCCGTGTAGAAATAAACTTCGTGAAAAAGCGTCAAAACTGTTCTTGCTGGACTCCGTGGCGTTCCTGACGTCTTGTCGGCTTAGCAGTAAAATAGGCGGAATTGTTTAAAGACATTATATTTTATACTTTTTAAAGTATTTCTGAATTCTAAAATATTATATGAAGGTTTTCTTAAAATAGTTGTCATTATTTAAAACGGATATCCGCAAAATAACGCCTGAATCTGTTAATATTGATAACTCTAAACAAAAAAAAAATGGTGGTAATTTTTGTATGGGAAACTACATTTTTACCGATAAATTTATTTTAAACTTAGTCAGGACCAAGACTGCGACACTATACATGTTCAACACTGCGTTTTTTGAAATTCAACCCATATGTTTTTTGACGCAGTGATGGCTCAGGCTTTGGCTATGGACTGCCGCGCAGCAGGTCCATGGTTTGAATCCCGCCGCGGGCTTGAGCTTCAACGCATGGTGGAAGGGCATTTTTGCGAACCCGCCTGGCTAGCGACCACCCTCAAGTAGAAAATCTGTTGCCAAGAACCTAACGGTGTGTTCCGGCGGCTGTCCTTGAGAGCCAGTATTTCTAGGTTAAGCCTGTTAACACCTTCGACCACATCATCACTTACCATCAGGTGAGATTGTGGTCAAAGGCTTACCTATCAACAATAAAAAAAAAATTACCTTAAACGGGATTTAAAATAATGTAAAAAAAATATCTGATACGCTAGCTTTTGATCACTCATCATATACTTATTGTCGAACAGGCCAAAACCAGAGTAAGAACTGGCTGGCTCGGTGACACACTCTATGCTCGTGGTTTATAACTAGCCAGCTAGACAATATAATGCAAAAATGCCTTACCGCTATATGATATAGTTCAACACCGCGGCATACTCCAACCATAGGCTGATGTGGAAACCATAGTAATTGCCTCTGGGCCATAATCAGTTCAATCGGTTCCATAGATCGTCTGAAAATCGTTTCGTATCAACATTACGAGGGGTGATCCAAATGTAATGATAATCAAAATAATACACGGTGGTTAATGTTACAAAAATAATTTATTTTTGTACATAGTCTCCTAATAAGACAATACATTTAGTTAAACGTTTTTCTAAACCTAGGATTCCCTTAGAAAAAAAATCTTTATCTTGACTCTACCAAAATGCCTCAACAGCTGCCATCACTTCGCTATCATCTTCAAATTTCTGGCCTTGGAGATGTTCTTTGAGCCGAGGAAAGAGATAGAAGTCACTGGGAGCTAGATCTGGCGAATAGGGAGGGTGTTCGAGCAGTTCGAACCCTGTTTCTTGAATGGCAGCCATCGCAACTGCGGCTTTGTGAGCCGGTACGTTGTCTTGGTGAAACAGCACCCCAGCTCGCAGTTTGCCGCGCCTTTTTTCTTTAATGGCCTACCGTAATCTTTTTATTTGGTCTGCGTAGTAAGAGCCCGTAATAGTAGCTCCCTTATCCAAGTATTCGACCATAATAATTCCTTCAGCGTCCCAAAAAACGGACGCCATAACCTTTCTCGCCGAACTTGAGACTGAATTTTTTCGGCGTCGGTGAGGAGGCTCGTTTCCAAGACATCGACTGCTTTTTGGTTTCCGGGTCGAAATGGTGGACCCAGGTCTCATCCATGGTCACGAAACGTGACAAAAAATTTTCTTAATCGGCTTGGAACTTCTCGAGATTAACCTTTGAAATGTCAACTCGTTTTTTCTTTTGCTCGTCTGTTAACATTCTCGGTACCCAACGCGCAGAGACCTTCTTCATGTGCAATTCGTTGGTTAAAATTCTTTGAACGCTACCATAAGAGATCCCTGTCATCTCAGCTACGTGCCTGACGGTCACTCTTCGATCTGCCATCACGATATCCTCTATCTTTTTGGCATTGTCTTCAGTGGTGGACGTGGATGGGCGTCCTTCACGATGTTCATCTTCCGTGGATGTTCTACCCAGCTTAAACTCCTTGGCCCAGCGTGCAACCGTGGAATATGGAGGGGCAGAGTGCCCCAATGTTTCCACCAAGTCGTTGTGTATGTCTTTGGTAGACATTTTTTTCAGAGAGAGAGATATTTAATGACAGCTCTGATTTCGTTTTTCTCCATTTTGATGTTATCACTCCGGTTGTCAGTATTCAAATGAATGTATCTCCCTGGAATCATGGTATATTTATACGATTTTTTCTCGCGCACCTTCTGGATGTATGAGCAAGCAAAAAAAAATTTTTTTTGATTTTAATACGGTCTAGAAATACCTGATTATCATTACTTTTGGATCACCCCTCGTATATTACGAGTATCCATAAAAATCTAAGTCTGTGTGAGCGACCGCTGTGTAAAATATAAAAATGAAGCAAACAAAGAGAAATGTGACATTCTAGCCACGTGCGGATATATTCTTTTCATTCACCTGAGTGTTCAGGGCTACAAAATGTATAGTGTTATTTGGTCTCCGCCATAAGGGATATGGCGACTATGAAATAATATAATAAGAAAGCAATATTTGGTTTACTATCGTATCGTTTTGGCCTGCGTATGTCTACATATATACAATTTACACATATCTTGCCAGTACATTTTTAGTTACAGTTAATTAATACATGATATAAGAGAAAATACTTCTTTCGAGGTAGATTATTGTATTTTTTAATCTCAAGTCTTGTTTGCCATAACCAAAAATAAAACTCTCCAAGACAACTCGGCTAAGTATTGAATTAAATGTCCCTAGGGATAAAAAAACGAAATTCTGCGGAACGACGTGTACTCGTGAAGGAAAAAAGTGTAAGCATTCATGAAAACATGAAAAAAGTTTACGGAAAAAGGAGCGACATGAAAATCCCTCGTTTAAAACCAGATTAAATTTGTCTATTGTTTATTTTATGGTATACTCACTTTTTACTTTGCTACAAGGATATAATTTATACTGCTACATTTGACTTCGATTGGTCATTAATCATGATAAAATATTTGATTCGTTTTAGTGTATGAAATAAAATAAAATAGAACGAAATAAAGTTAAAAATATTTAGCACGCTTTAATAAAAACGCTGTACACACATTTTTTTAAAACATCCAGCCAACCAACTATGGTTCTTATCTGAAATCCAACTATCCGAACATCAGGCACGCTCTGCTATTATAACAAATTTATTCAATCACGTTTACGGTTGAAGCACATGAATTTGTCCCGAGCAGGAATCAAACCCGCGCTCGGATTCGCGCCGTGTGCCTTGAAATATAGTCCAACATGCTCGAGTGAGCCTAATTTTGTGCTCTATGATTATTATATGTACCGTCATTGGGTACGATGCTATTCAGCGACGGTGTGCTGTTTATTCAATGTCACAAAAACTGATTTAGTACTGTTTCTTTTTTTATATTCTTTGTAAATAGTAATTGGCTTTTATTAGAGTAGAATTATCCAGAACTAGTAGCCGGTACCATGTATTGAATTATTAATGTAAAACTTTTGATAAAATAACAAATACTTTAAGCCAAGTTAAAAATTAAGGTTGTTGTGGATTTGTGATTGTATAACGATACTTCGAAAATAGGACTGAAAATATCGTTATTACGACGCACTTTATTGTAACTTTTTATATAACTATACTACAGCAATTGTTCGAGCGCGTACTTCTCCATACAAAAAGAAAAAGCTCTTTTCTACCTCTTATATTGCCCGATTTCGGTGATTTTTGTGTTCATGTATTGAACATAATATCATTGACTAGGCTTGTACGTTTTATTTATTCCAGTTTTCTAAATAACTTTAAAGTTAGAAGCATATTCTGCTTTCTTTGAAACTTTAAAGTTTCTTCTAACTTTTAAGTTATTTAGAAAACTGGAATAATTCAAACGTACATGCATAGTCAATGATATGTTCAATACATGAACACAAAAATCACCGAAATCGGGCAATATTAAGAGGTAGAAAAGAGCTTTTTCTTTTTGTATGGAGAAGTACGCGCTATATAATCCTCCTAATGTACCGATCATTGTCTGTCAAACTACGAAATACCTAATAATTATTCTATATACGTTTTATTTTTATAATCAATTTACATGATATAGTCATTGCACACATAACGTACCTACACATTTTTGCAGAAATATTTTCTCCCACTTCGTCTTTTTAACGGACTTCAAAAAACAAGGAGGTTCTAAATTCGATTTTTGTGTATGTTTTACCTTGTAACTATACAGGGGGTTTAAATTCGTTAGTTTTTTTTTGTGTGTTATAACTCTACTACTACTACTCTACAGGTTGTGCGGATTTTGGTGTTTTATTTTACCTTCGCAAGCTTGTGTAGTGCTTGTCATATGGTCCCATTTCAATTTGAGTGAGATCTGACGAGTAGTATTTGAGTTATCCCTAATAGTGCGTATTTTACGTTTGAAGTTGGTTATTTTTGCTAAAATGTTTTGACAAGGATAACCTTTGTGAGACTTACTAGAAAATTTGATACGCAGGACCTCAGCTTTTGTCAGTTACATGTACAATTTGCTGCATAGTTTTAATTTATGCCTTATCATGATTGACACAATCTACACTCGACACGAAAAAAATACATTTCACTAGCATAAACAAAGAGACCGTTGATATCTTTTAAAACTCCTGATGAGCATATCTGATCCATTGTTACATCAGGACTCAGGAGTAGTAGATACTGTAGATAGAAAGGTAAAACCGTACATACGTTTTGAATGAATCTAATATTGTATCTATATTGAAACAGAACAGAAGTGCTTATTACCGCCGTTTCTGGTATGGCTTGGCTCAATAGAAGCTAAGTATAAAGCAAAATAAATTGTCGAAGAAGCTGAGATATTTAGGAATCTTTGTTCATATTGACAAGCACATATATAATTTTTTTTCTTCTTCTAATATGATGACTAAAATGAATCATATATACGAAACATTGTTGTGATTGATTTCCGTAAGAAAGCCTTGAAACGTCTCAGCGCCCGCATTACCACAAGGCTGTATGTTACTTTATCATGTGAGAAGTATCTGAGATTATTTTTCACGGGTTATAGTGACGTAATACGAAAATTCAGCCAAATCCAGCCATATCCCGAGTTCATAACCAGAGAATACCGTTCACAATACTTGTGCGATGTACGCGATTCCCTTATACATATTAAAATTAAATCTTCTATTCTGCCCTTCAAGTATCCATGTTGAGAAATATTTAGCTGCTAGGCAGTTAAATATTCAAACCGACAAGCAGAACTCATCCAGACGTGATTCACAAAGTATCTATCTTATCACCTGGTCAAATGACGTTATCAACAAATTGAAAAGGCTAGATTTTAAACATCGCATTATCAGTTATCTATCAGACAACATCAGTAATTAGATATTTCTTTATGAAGATCTCCGCTAGTAAGCTATTTTATTATGTCAATTCTCCATCGTGTCAGATGCCGCCCCGACGTTTAGTTATGCTGCTACGTCTGTTGGTTCGTGTTATTCACTGAAGCGCACGCCTGTTCCACTAATATTAACATTAAAGTAAAATGCCTGAAAAAAATGTTATTATATAGGCATGTGATGATGTGCCGCTAGCGGCATTGTATCGCTGTCGGTTCGGGAAACGTCAGTTCTGCGGCATATTACTATATCGATCTAATCAGCCTGGTAAATACCCTGTTAATATATATATATGTGATCTGTCACCACCCACTGCAGGGCCTTTTCTTGCTTACAACATTTTATTTGGTCCATTGCAAACCTCATCGATTGCCTTCTAACATGCTTCACAATGTCTGCTGACCATCTGGCTGGTGGTCTTACTCTCAGGTTTCGCCCATTTCGTGGATTCCACTCGGTGATATGATAGTATTCCTTATAGTTTCTTTCTCGTCTAGCCAAGTGTGCTGCCATCTCCACTATAGCTTAGCGATGTCTTCAAATTACTATTTCTAAATTGCTGTGAATGCTATGTGCCCCTTGTTGATTGGCGTAGCTGATTCTCGTCTCAACACAAAGCATCGATCTCCGGATAAACTTTACTAAAACCAAGGTCATGTCCAACAAGCACGTTGGTCGGAGACAGGTTTCTATAAAAGGAGAAGCTCTTTAGGTTGTTCTAAAGAATGTATGCTTAAGGCGGACGATACCACTATTTATATGTGAATGACAGAGAAAAATAAAAAAGGGCAAGTGCGAGTTGGACTCCCACACCGAGGGTTCCGTACTAAGGTTTTTTTTTTGGTAGAAGGCATAAAAAACCTTTTTCATACAGACAGAGATCCTTGGCGGGAGTCAATCTGCACTTGGCTTTATTGGAATATAATCACACAAAGTTTGACGCATATGTATTACCGGTTTTACAATAGGGCAAAAAAACGTTAAAATAAACGTTTCTTGTGTAGGTGCCCTTTAATTGGTAATCTTTTTGTTATCATGTATTATGTTTTCTTAGTGAATCCGCCATACTGCCATATTCTGTGAAATTTTCAACTGATTACCGATAACCCTACGAATAACAATAGTTATTCGTACCTATTACCATAGTACAACCATAAATAAGCTAACATAAATGCACATTGTATAAATCTGAGTCTATAAACATCATCACCTTTACTCATAATTAGTTCTGTTAACGATGGGTCAAATATATAGTATTTAAAAAAATGTTTTTATTTTAAGTATATTATCAATAATTAGAAAGTTGGTATGTGTATTCAAATCGGCAGAACAGATTTTTATGAAATTCAGGACTTAATAATTTATGTTATGCCCCGATTTCTACTTCAAACTTAAATTTTCCACGCATTTCCAAACTCTGTGCTTCTGGTTTGCCACTTTTCCATTTTATGATTTATTCCATCTCTAAAAGTTAGAAAAAGAATTCTCATACTAAACTATTTTTGCGAATAATTTGTAAAATACACACTTTTAAGGACAACTGGCAAATCAGAACAATATATGTTAGGTTCAAGGACATGCATGCAAAATTACACCGAGTTTCAAAAAGTGCGTGTAAAGCGCTACTAGCTCACTAAGGGCCTGTTTCAGAATGTTCGAGTAAGTTCCGGTTTTACTACCCAGAACAAATTTAATAAATAAAACACTATCTTTGCGTTTCACAGTCATCGATTTAGCCTATCCATCGGTTAAAGCTTGAAACGCGCTGCATGTCAACTGTCATTTTTATTATTCAGTTATTTTATGTGTTGCATAGCAACCAGAAACTTTATTAGGACATTCTGAAACGGGCCCTAAACTTTATGGACAGGCTTTCCTACAAATCTTAGTTTCGTCTATATTCGTAGTTTTCGTCATATTTTGATTACTAGGGTTCGTATTAATATATGCATCTCAAAGTTGGGGTCGATATTAAAATGCAATTTTTGGCAAATGTTTTATACAATAAACTGCATCCTAAGATTGATCTCAACTTTAGATGTATTTTATTTAACCCAGAGTATTTATAGTATCGTTACATTACTTAGAAACACTTTTTTGCGAATATTGCTATATCAATGATCTGTATACCGATTAATTGACATCGCAAATTCCTGTTTCGATAAAATGTTCTTTTCCGTCGATGTAATGTTGTACAAGTTCGAAGCGCTCGTAGCGAAGTTTGCTTGGCTATTCTGAATCGATCAGCAAAGTTAAGCAACCTCCGCCGCGGTCAGGAGTTGGATGGGTCCCGGTTGTTGTCTTAGGATGGCAGTCGTTACAGCATGGTGGTAGGGCACTTTGCGAATGCCCGCCTGGCTAGCTACCACCCTCAAGTTGAAAATCTGTCGCCAAGCACCTAACGGTGTGTTCCGGCAGCTGTCCTTGAGAGCCAGTAATTCTAGGTTAGCCTGTACAACATCTTCGACCACATCATCACTTACCATCAGGTGAGGTAGTGGTCCAAGGCTAACCTATCAGGCATAAAAAAAGAAAAAAAATTGAGAAGTGCCATTACGAGGTACGATATTAAGTTAAACGTTATTTATAGTTAACGTGTACGTCCTAATTTCAAATAACAATCTCACCTGATGGTAAGTGACGATGTGGTCGAAGGTGTTAAAAGGCTTAACCTAGAATTACTGGCTCTCAAGGACAGCTGCCGGAACACACCGTCATATGCTTGGCGTTTAGATTTTTTACTTGAGGGTGGTCGCTGGCCAAGCGGGCATACAGAATGCCCTTCCACCATGCGGTGAAGCTCAAGACCGCGGCGGGATTCGGACCATGGACCTGCTGTGCGGCAGTTCATAGCCAATGCCACTGAGCCATCATTGCTTTCTTGGTTTTAAACTACATATGCATTATTCACCTATGCTGGGTTTCTGTGGTACTTTATAAATGTTATTTATAATAACTAACTGTAGTTAGTGGCAAGCTGCTCATTTGGCGCAATCTGCTCATAATATGAACTTCATAGATGACGTGCCACATAGGGTAGAGTATACCAATATCATAAGATACTCAGTCCTGTTGTTTAAAGTATAATAATTCTAAGGAAAAAAAATATCAACATTAATACAATGACTGGTTCGTAAAAACAAAAACATTTTAAATACCATGCAGTATTGTTATTATAAAACTAGTTCTACATGTGAAGGTTAAAACATAAATAATGACAAAACCTTCTTTTTTTTAATGCATAATATCAAGTCTGTTGCCAGTTGCCACCCGATATTCATAAGAAAATACTGGTTTCAAAGACATAAAATATATGCTGCCGTCACCGAGCTTTAAACAAATAAAAATAATTATAGTCATAAAACTAGTTCTCCATATGAAAATTAAAACAAATTTCTGTATGCACATTTCGGAGGAATAATGGCCGAATGGCTATAGCTATGGATTGCCGCGCCGCAGATCCATGGTTCGATGATCCCCACCGTTGTCGGCTTGAGCTTCACCGAATGGTGGGATGGCATTTTGCGAATGCTCGCATAGCTAGTTACCACCCTAAACCAGAAAATCTGTCGCCAAGCACAGTGTGTTCCGGCAACAGTCCTTGAGAGCCAGAAAAAATAACAGTCACTTGAGACTTAACAACAGTTGTTTCGCTGTATAGCGCAAACAAAGCCATTCAGCATAGCAGCCGTTCAAATCGCCAAGTATCACGATCTCTGATGTGGGATCTGCTCAAGCACGGAATCTATAGCCGCATGTATGTGCTCCATGAATTGATCTATTTTGGCATAACCGCTGGGTACCTATAAACGTAGGCGTGCATTCGCTGATGGGCTGCACAGTCTACGCTGTGCTAGCCTAGCTGTGCTGCGCTGTGTCTAGCCAGACGTTGTATGTGTCACGTCGTTGGAATGGAAACTGCTCAGATGACGTACATAAAAGCGCCGCGGCATAAAGGTATGTTCCAATTTGTAGCCCAGGTGGGTGAGAAAAGAAGTGTCTCAGAGAGCATATCTGTGTTTCGGTAAGAAAGAGCAAGGCTTCTTAGCAGTCTCCTGGTGGTAATGGAGGGCGTTCAGATCCCTGTATGTTTCAAAAGTCTAACAAGTACAGGCCTTGGAGGTAGACGCCCTGATCGAGGTTCTCCAGCGCTTACGTAGCTGGTGCCCTGCTGGAATAATACCTATTGAAGCTGTGCTGTTGGGCATTTGCACCTTTCACAGAAGTAGCTTTGTGTGCTAGAACGTATTTTACTATCTAACATGATTTTATGCGACTAATACCCACGCGAGCGAAGCCGGGGGTAACAAACTAACAAGTATTTTAGTTATTGCAATATTTTATTCATATGTATGGAATAACCTTTTCTTATAATCGTTGCATAATGTTATATAAGATATGTAAATTTTATTACCTAAATGCCATTTAGCACTGCGCATAGAGATTTCCTATGCTCACCTAAAAGTTGAAGCGAATGACGCGCAGGCCTTACCTGCTGATTGCAATTTATGCATAGCAGTTGAATGTCAAGGCGACAGACTCGTTTATTAACTAATGCAATGTAATATATTACCTATAATTTCTTACCGAGATATTGCAGACTACGCGTCAGTTGGACCTTTGGATGAAAGGTTGTAGATGAGTCACACAAGTGTAAACAAACCATACTAAACATATTTTTGGGGTGCTCTCACTATTATTGTTTTTTATGATAAAGTTATAATATACCATATAATAGCTATTTTCATATTGGAGCTCAAATTGGATGTGTGTATCGTATTTTATGTTATTACGAACTGAATTAAAAGTATAGCTCGTGTCGACATTCACCTAGAAAAAAAATCTTATATTCACTAATTCCATAAATATCGAGTGATTAGTTAGAAACCTTTGACTCGGGCAATATAAGCCATTGTTTTACTTGACGAAAGTAGAGTTAAATAGCGTTTAGTACCGCTTACAAGTCTACGTAACGGACTAGCAATTTGCGAGCACTTCAATGTTTGAAACTTTATTTTTCATCACAATTCCGTAAAGCCTTCTTATTTATAATAGGCATTCACTTGCGTTGTGTAACCAGATTGTTTGGTAGGCTAGGCTGTATGCTCATTGCAATAGGTACTGTAATACTATGTGTTACGTTATTACAGTTAATCGCGTCGACCCCGGCCATTATCAGAGCGGAACCGGCCCACTGCAACCTTGATGGCTGTACTAAATTAGTGTTTTCTTCATTCGCATATTTTTGTGCACGATCTTGGACGTGCTTAGGTTATATTTTGGATATTTTAAACTGTTCAATACTAGCGATTGAGCGTGAATTCGTTCCCGTATTATTTAATTTGTAATCAAATAGCTGTCCTCTGATTAAAGCGTCACGTCCAAACCGCGCGATCCGGGTTCGGCAAGTTTTAGTATTTATTTTGATAATACATTCTCAGTGGCTGTTTAGTTTGAGAGGAACTGATCGTAACGTAACACGATCATCTACCACGCCTATCTACTATGTCTCCTCCCCGTGAGATATAGGCGAATTTTGTAGCTGACACTTGTGATTTGGATTTTAGATAATCATAACCTGCACTTGTGTAAAATCGGGCTTTAGAAAAAAATACATTTACTCGTATAATTAATATCAAGAGTGGTAAACGCTACATTTCCTCAACTCTCTAATCTGGAGTCAACGAGTACAGTAAGAGGAACAAAATATAGTTAGTTAACGGTTTGTAGAGAAGTTTTCAATATAACCGTATAACTTAAAATACAAGTCAATGTTATTAAAATTAATTTAAAAATTAAACTGTTATATATGCAGTCGATATTTTGAATTAGTCTTTGAAGTTAAGTATCCCTCCTAGTAAGGGTAGTATCATATCATAATATTTTATCAGGTATGCGACATCATCCCGCATCTTCATCCATACGGCAATTACTTCAAAAGTACACGGTGCTGCCTCGAGAACTATGGTGTATGACTATTTGCTAAGTGTTTTATTACCGTGCTACATTTATTAAGTTTTGACAAAAAATAAAATGATACGATAATGGTTCTACAAAAATATGAAATTATCAGGTTTGTAATTCATTCCGTTTACGAGCGAAAGTAGAGACCCGTGTACGTATAGACGGACAGTTAGACAGCGAAGTCTCCTAAATAGTGTTCCGTGTTTTGACTTTGGCGTATGGAATCCTAAAAATAACCATGTGTATTAAATTTATTGAATATAATTTAAAACAAATGACTGACTTATAATATTAATTATTCACTATTGCCTATAATTTAATAATAATAAAGTTATTATCGACGGACTGACAAACAATAATAAGTGACTAAAATAAATTATGTTTCCGCAACATCAGCTGTAGTTTGCTTGTGCGAAATGAGTCATGTATGAGTACATTTGAAACAAACGTTAAGTTATCCATGACCGTAGCATTATGGATAACTCAACACTTCTTTCAAAATGTACCTACTGATTAACACTTTTTTGCTGCATAAGTTGAGAAAAAAATTAATTCCGTAACCGGATAGGACTCAACTATAGACGCACACAGATATTAATTAATTACAAAGAAATAAACATCTTTCGTCGGCTTAGTAGGAAAATTAGGCGGAATTGTAAGTGGATATATTTTTATATTACTTACTTAAGTTTTTCTATATTATTAATTTAATGTTTTCTTAAGATACTGTATATATTTATTTTATATAAGTAATATTTTTATACGTTTTATAAGTTTCTGAGTAGGAATATTTTTTCTTAGTTATATTATTTAATTGCACCACCGATAATAAAAGTATGTTAACTCCTTTCCATCCAAAGGTTGTCGGGAAGAAATCTCTTCTAAGCGATAAGACCGCCCATTATACAACATTATATTTAAGCTAATTAAGCCCACGTTTTTCTTACATTTGGTGTACAATAAGGTGTTATCTGTCTATTTAAGTCGGTTCACAGCTTAGGTCTCTATCAAAACACAAAAAAGAATTAAGTAGAGAAGCTTCTCCTATTTTGGAATTTATAATATATAAGCAGTTATATGTAGTATTATAGTGATGCCAACAAGAGGAGGCAGGACTATTCTTTCATCAAAATGACAACAGCCGAATATCATAAAGGCTGTGTATTAATGTAATGAACGGTAAGGCCAGTTGCACTGGGCTTGGGTGCCGCCTTGCGTGTTTGGCTTTCATTAACCGTCCACGCCCTGAGAATATAACAACCCTCGCATATTATGCTTTTACTGTCATATCGAATACATATACAGATACGTATCTCTTGTTGTCAGTTTTCCATTATATCCTATCCAATTTCTAATGGTCTTTCGAAATCGTCTCGTTATGTATACATACAAGGTCCAGTTACAAAAGTTAGTTAGTACCTACATTTCTGATGTAATGATGAACGTAGAATAGAAAAGCGAGACTCTTTGGTTACTTTCGAGCTTGGTAACTTTCGAGCAAGTGCTACAAACCAAAAATATGTATTTTTTGGCTCAACGTTAATGGATAGTGTATCAGTAAGGTCCACCACTTTTCCACTGCAGATTCATTTTCATGGAAATCATTGAGCACATACACACACGGTTGATGGTAATAATTATTTTTGAATTTCGATACATGCGAATAATATCGGATGGTATCTATATTTAAAACAAAGATCATTCCAATCTACAGATCTCAATTTCATACGTCTGTATTAACAGTCATATGAAATTTACTGTGTTGAATATTTTACTGTATTGCTAAAGGTATGTATTGTTAAGTAATTTTTAACTTTTACATTTTATTCATAATTTCGATACATATAGCACATAGAGTTTTTACCTGATGCTACACGTATAGACAGTTTAAATTTTATTCCAAAAAGACTAAGTAAATTTCAGAATGGTTACTTTATCTCACACACGTATTTGAAATAATTAATGCTAACCAAATATTCATACGTACCTTCCGGTACTTATATATATACTTATATAAATATATATGTTCTAGGTATTCACGTTAATATGTCAGAAGGTCGTATTTCGCAACAAAATTGTGTTTTTCAATAAAGCAGAATAATATTCTCACCTATTCGGCACCTATAAAGGAGTACCGCCTTTACGATAGAGCAAAACAACAACAATATAGTTTGTTGTTAGAGGTACTTAATATTATCTTAAATTTTTGTTTTTATTAAGTACTTGTAAGGGTAATTTTGGCAGCACACACTGTACAATTTTCAATCGTCTATGGTTCAAAGATAGAGCTTGTAAAGGTCGCTTGGACGGACGGATAAATTAGTATTAGTATACCGTTTTCACCTACGGACTGTTTTTTCTATACCATGCAACAAAACGTCGTGTTTTTGTACTGTATAAATACATACACAAGCAGCAATATCAATAATCTGTCTAAAATTAAAACGAAATTTGCAGCGATCTATTGCGCATGATAAAATATAATGTAGCGGCAATAGCTTGCTTTTCTTAATGTATTCATAATAAACAGCATACATTAGGTTGTGGTATTACAAATATTTTAATGTCTAGACGTTTTAGACGACATCTAGAACAGAAACATCACGCGGAACGAACGTGAAAGTATGATTATATCTACACCTACTTCAACATTGAATGTGATAGTAGAGTTTTAATAACACTAAGTAAAATATCGTTCTAGTTTATAGATGTGAACGAAAACAAATTTCATCGCAAGTTACGAATAAAATTGTTCATCGAAATACTAACAATAAAAATGTTCGCCACACATCGCAGTCAAGAGCATGTAACAGTTTTATTTCTCTCTGCAAATGGGCAAGAAGCGTGCGATACGCGGAGCGGCACTCTGTGTGGGCAGTATAAATATGTAGGATTCGGTACAGGAGCGAAACGACCTTCCCCATCTGTGCCCATTCCAAAAATATATCTGCATCCGCCGTAGCACACCGCTCCTTTGTCAGCCATATCTTATCTTAAAAATCCCTAGGATTTTGTGTTATTAACGGAACTGCCTCCCGTTTATTTATAATACCACTTAATTATGAGTAGGCAGTTAAGAGAAAAGCCACGAAAATAAAATTTAATTATTAAAATTTCACATAGCAATGAGGATTACATTAAATTTGTGCGGGTCAGAAGCTTTTGCGGGACCAAAACCTGAAAAATGCCCAGGAAAATAGTATGACACTATTCACAATCTCCCATCGAGAGGCCCCTGTGGGACCTCCCTCGAGTCACCCTTACACTCTTAGCACTTGGAAATTTCATTTGGGAACGGTACGTGATGCCGCGTAGAAATGCTCCCCATTCCCGGTGGGTTTGCGATTTAGATGGAAACTCTTTGGAACTTATTCAGACATATACGCCCGCTACAGTAGGGCTCGTTGCTATTGCTACAGAATTGAAATTAGGACTGTTACAGTTGGAGTACGCTGAGAAAATAAAAACGTTTCGATACAATCATTCGACATAGCAAACGTTTACTCTGTTCGAGAGGGTATTCGTCCTAGGAAAAGTGTGCTTGTCACTCACACTTGTAAGAGTACGAGTTTATGCCCGAAACTTTGACATCGTGGAATTTGCTATTATCATGACTACGTGTTATACCGCGATAAAAAGTATGATAATGTATTTTAAGGGCTTACAGACAATGCGTCAAGTTTCTTCGAAATGAGTTTATTGCAATAATACAGGCTAATTCACGTATGGTATTATATCCATCATACGTATAATTAAATTTTGTGTCATATGACTGAAGCGTACTGAGTGTAAAATAAAGTTAGAAACTGGTGTTACATCTTTGTAGCACTATACAATCTTGTACGTCACCTTGCAGTCTCAGTTACATATGATGACGTATTCTACAACATTTACTTCACATCTTTGTCCACCACGATGAAATGGGTTGTTTTGCGCATGTAGCAGGCATCACGGTATTCAAAAACCGCAGCGTGTAGAGAAGCGAACGTATTGTTGAGTTACATTTTTATCACACTTGCTCTCGAAGTCGCATTTTTAGCTTAAAATGCGGAAGGTCAACATTTAACATACTTAAAGCGAATTGTCGAATTTTGCTTTAAGTGTGATAGAAATTGACATAATGTAACGAACTGGGAATTGATCGAGGCCTCTGTATGGTATTGGATATATTATGTGACATGATAAGTTTCGACCTTAACAAACTATTAGTCAATCATTAATCTTTTGAAATCTATGGCCAGTATTTTTTTTTGTTATCTATCGCAAGGAAAGACCTGATCCGTACATGCCATATCCTGTCGATATCCTGATTTTGATGTCATGCCTATTTGCATACATTCAATTAATATTGCATGTATGGTCAAGTAACGGAACATGTCTTTTCTAAATGGTCTTCGAGGAAAGTTTCAAACTTAATAAAATAAAGTCGATAATAAACTATTCAGATATTTCTCCATTTGCAACTCATTAAAAAAACAAATTTGTTGAGGAAAGTTCAAAATACTTTGCAATCTAAATTTCAAATGTCAGTACGGTAAAGTCTGCGAATGTATTAACCAAATAAATAAGTATGAGAATAAAAAATAGCCTCCATAGTATCAGATTTCTGAGCACTGTAACAAAAAGAGAAATCGTGATGATAAATAATAAATTATTTTCGGGACGTTCTAGTTTATGAACGAGTCGATGACGTCTACTAGTTTGGGTATAAAATCGATATACGAAAGTAGAACTGTCGTGGTTGTGGGTACGTCACTCCTTTTTGCATTCCGTCTCTATAGAGACCGATCGATTCAATAATGACGTCTGTTTGTTTTTCAGTATATCCGATGTTTTTTTTTCATTTGTCGCGGCTATATTGTGTACCTAATGTATGTACAATAGGTGTATATATACAAACATATAATATGCAACTACATGTTTTGTTTTCTATCTGAACCTACATCACCATATGTAGATTTATGATCAGGGGTCGGACAATGACTGTCTATTTGGCGCTTCCAGCACTGTAACGTATGAAATTTAATATGTATATGTGATATATAAAACAAAATTAAATGTTATAAGTTAATAGAAAAAAATCGTATAACCTGCTCCCAACTTTGATCTATCAACAATTAGTGTTTCACTTTCAAACTATTACTGAGTGAGGGCCATTATTGTGAGCAAGTGACAAAATCGATTTTGTTCGCAGCATGCAACACTGAAAGAAATGAAAACATTAAAATGCGAGCTCAGAGTGTTTGAATCCGCATGGTACCGACATCGACGAGTTATTTTCTGTAAATTTATCAATTTATTTATGTAGACTTATTATCATAGCATAGCCGCTAGCGCATAAAAACCTGTTCTATCTAATACTGTTTTCTTTCGACTTCATTAGAATTTTGTTTCCGTCATAAAATTTCAAAAACAGCATATTGACCGATCAGGGCAATAATAATCCCCAACAACTTCGTGCAGCATTTTTTTTACAAACGAATTTATCTCCCGCATTTGAGTAAATTGATTGCATAACCGAGCAACACTGATACAAATTATTTTCTTATAAGTTTCGTTGCAATAATGCGCATTATGGCAGCAATTAGAAAAAATCTTCGATTAAATTTCATTATGTCTGATTTTAATGACAATTACTTAATATTTTTTTAAAAACACACAAAAATATAAAGATATATCTAGTCACAATTCCGCCTTATTTTCCTGCTCAGCTGACGTGACGTCATAAAACTTTAAAGCGTGAAGAATTTTCGACGCGTTTAGATTCTCCACTATGCATCATCAGGTGGTCTTAACTCTTCGAGTTCATGATCGAGTTTTTTTTAACCAGGTTTTTTTGATGTCACTACGGCTTACAAGGAATTTAGGCGGCATTGTCACTAGATATATCTTTCTATATTATTTGAGTGTTTGTCTAAAATATGCATTTCTTGTATTATTAAAATATTTGTTATTATTGAAATCATCCCAATAGAAGATTGTTTCCAATTACTACCAAATTGCTCATTGGTTAGTTGGCAACAATTAGCTTGTTCTAATTTTGGAGAAACATGGTTGGTGTAAGTAGAAGACTAACAAATACTTAAGGAATAGAGCTCATGTCATATACTTTGAAAAATTGGGGTAAGGTGACAGAATGATGATTTAGTTTGAGATTCACTGTGAGATGACGCAGAACAAGTGTTCGCCAGGACGTGTGATAACAGTCTTTGTGGCGCTCTATGGGGGAGGATTTGTTCAACAGTGTACTGTTGATGATGATTATGAACTTCAAATATATAAGGAAAGGAGGTAGTAGATGTTTAGTGTATGATGTTCGCCGACTATAATGATTTTGTCAAAGTAACACCGAATACAGACTGAAAAAAAGCGGGTGGTCAAAATTAGGAAGTGTCGGATTGAATATCAGTAGGAAGAAAAATGGACACCTGTTCTACGACTTTGAAGGCACACCCTTTCACAAAGCCCATCATTATTAGTCTGATCCAACTTCAATATGTTGGTTTATTGATCCAAAAAAAAACGGCGTCATAGACTGGTACGTGACAAACAGGATGGATGAAATGATCAGCATGGCCCTTACTTCCACGAGTTATTTCACCCTTTTCAAATGTTCCGTTTTGTTTTTTTTTTTATATTTTGATTTCATGTAATTATAGTTTTATTATTTCTTGTTTCAGGTACATAAAATTCACATTAATTTACCTTAAAATTCGAGCAATGTCAAGAAATTGTAAGGTAGGTTTCGTAAACAATCCAGGGAACTCAGGATCAACTTGGCGCTACTTCAATTTTCTTCGTATTTGTTGCTTATAGGAAATAAGTAAGATTCGATTTACCAATATTTTCAAATATGACAGTAGGCAATATATAGGCACGACGATTTTTATAAAAATAATTCTAAACGTGTTATTGATCACTACCTCACTTGATGGTAAGTGATGATGTGGTCGAATATGTTGTTCAGTCTAACCTAGAATTACTGGCTCTCTAGATGCCGGAACAAATGGTAAGGTTCATTGCGACATATTTTCTGCTTGAGGGTTGTAGCTAGCAAGGCGGGCATTCGTAAATCGCCCTACCACTTTGCAAAGTACTCATACCTAACTTATAAGAACTTCCTCTATATCCTTTCACACTAGACTTAGATGCGTGACTGCTAGTGGTAGTAAGCGCCATTTGTTGTTGTCATAGGATGGCTGTCGTTACAACATGGTGTTAGGTATTTTTAGTAGAAAATCAGTCGCCAAGCATCTAACGTTGTGTCCCAGCAGCTATTATTGAAAGCCAGTAGGTATTTCTAAGTTAGCCTGAACAACATATTCGATGGTATCCATCACTTACCGTCACAAGAGATAGAGTTCAAAGTCTAAAGTATCAAGTTTAAAAAAAGTTTTTTTGTATGTTTCTATTAAACGCGTAAAAAATTATATTTCACATAACATAATAAAATTTTTGACCTCGCCACTTGTGTTATTAGATTGTTCCTATATCCCTGCCAACTCCAAGGTTTGGGACCCTTGCAGCTTTATGATACGACCTTTCTCCCTAATCCCTACGGTCCCTAACCTAATCACTCCATACAATTTCATAGATGTGTATACTATTTCTGTTACTAGGCAATCTTAATTGAAATAAGGGATATTATATACATATAGCATATATGCGGGATGGATATAATTTTCAGGATTTTGATTTGAGGGTATTTCTTGCCTCACATCACATGTCTGTACACGTGCCAGGTTCACACGTGACTTACCACCCTCTTAGCAGGTTTCTATTTCTGGCTCACGCGAGCGCATGGAAAGAGTGGTTGCTAAATAGATGGAGTTGGGTGAATAAATAATAATTGGTGACAGTTTGAAGCACTCGTAGCTAAGCTTGCCTACTCCTAGTCGTTCTTACCAGATCAACAAGGTGGCTAATCAACGTCCGCTGCGGTAATGACTCGATAGGTGGCCACTAGGGGCATTTCCATGCTTCGAAAGGCACATTAAAGCCATCGCTGGTGTCATAGGATGGCAGTGGTTATAGTATGGTGTTATAGCATTTTGCGAATGCCTGTCTGGCCAGCTATCAGTATCAAGTGGAAAATCTGTCGCCAAGCACCTAACACTATGTTCTAGCAGCTGTCATGAGAGTCAGTAATTCTAGATTACCCTGAACAACATCTGACCAGTGATTACTTACCATCTAAGGAAATAGAGTCGAGCCTCGCTCTTTTAGGGTTCCTCATTGAAACATTTACGTCATAGCTTCAACAATATACTATAAATTAGAGTTTTAAGTATTTCTTGGTTTAAAAGAGGATATGGTACATAATATACTGAAATTTCAAATTCCTGATAGTTTAGTTTTTAAGATAGACCCGGTAAAAAAAACTTTGACATCTTCCATTTAGTATTTTTTTTTAGATAAATATATTATACTAGCTTTCCGGGCGCGGCTCCGCCCGCGCGTATGTCGGTTATCGCGCGAAAACATTAACCTCTTTTTTCTCAGTCGGATAAAAACTATCCTATGTTTTTTCACGGGTCTCAAACTATCTCCATACCAAATTTCATTCAAATCGGTCCAGTAGTTTTGGCGTGAAAGCGTAACAGACAGACAGACAGACAGACAGAGTTAATTTCGCATTTATAATATTAGTACTGATTCGTATTCTACTCAATGAGCTTTTGGCGATGTATTTTTTTTTTATTGCTGATAGGTAAACCTTTGACCACAATCTCAACTAATGGTAAATGATGTCCAAGGTTTTCACAGGCTTAACGTAGAATTACTGGTTCTCAAGGACAGCTGCCGGAACACACCGTGAGGTGCTTGACAGATTTTCTACTTAAATATTGAATTTGATACTCCTCATGTTGGGCTGCAAAATAGATTGTTATTTCGACTGGCTTTATTGGAGCTTTCTAACAATAATTTAATATAATATCTAATCCAGCATTCTACTTTGGGTTAACTTTTTGTATGGAATCAGTACTAATATTATAAATGCGAAAGTAACTCTGTCTGTCTGTCTGTCTGTTACGCTTTCACGCCAAAACTACTGGACCGATTTGAATTAAATTTAGTATGGAGATAGTTTGAGACCCGGGAAAAAACATAGGATAGTTTTTATCTGACTGCGCAAAAAGAGGTTAATGTTTTCGCGCGATAACCGACATACGCGCGGGCGGAGCCGCGCCCGGAAAGCTACTTCCATATAAAGAATACTGAACGGCTTATGTTGAGGCGATTTCGATACGGCGCCGCGGCGGGTTAGTGGTGAATTAGTGTGCGCCAGCCATAAGGGTTATACCCACGGATTTAGGAAGGGAGTCCCTTCCTAAATCCGTGGTTATACCGCTATGATTGAAAACGTTTTCATTGTGTCGAAGTATGACTGATGAAGAGAGTTAGTATCTTTGTAGCACTTTCTATACACACTCACTTAGTTACATCGTATTTGAAATACAAATGTAAAAAGCTATGAAATTTGCATGCATGGCCTTGAGCATAGAATATATATAATATGCTTATGGTTTCAAAGTCAAAGTACAACGCTCTTATGAAGATCAATTACAAAATTTTACTATAAAATTATACTACTGCCGCGTTCAGCAACCAGTTTCAGAAGAACGGGCAAGAAGCTCGGGGCAATTCTTTACTCTTTCATCTTCATCAGCCGGAAGACGTCCACTGCTGAACAAAGGCCTCCACCAAAAAATTACTCTTTTAATTTTTTATAACATCAGTTTATTATAAAATTTATTACATAGGTGACGGGTGGCTTGGCAGAGGTGGAATATACCATGCAATTTTGTTTTCTAAATAATAACCAACTTTATGACATGGGTTTTAATTAAAATCATTTTTACATAAAGCTTGAATTTTCCTTCAAAAAATTCAAACATATAACTGTAATATTTTTAGGAATCAGTACTTCAGTACTAATATTATAAATGCGAAAGTAACTCTGTCTGTCTGTCTGTTACGCTTTCACGCCAAAACTGGACCGATTTGAATGAAATTTGGTATGGAGATAGTTTGAGGCCCGGGAAAAAACATAGGATAGTTTTTATCCGACTGCGCAAAAAGAATGAAGGTTAATGTTTTCGCGCGATAACCGACATACGCGCCGGCGGAGCCGCGCCCAGAAAGCTAGTATTATTATAAAATTACATTCAATTACCTAAGAAAGATTTTTTATTTGTCTTTGCAAATCTTTAACCTGGCTGGCACCGCTATTTCATCTTTATTTCTAGTGTTGTGATTGCCGCCGTTTAATTAAAATTTACGAAAGTTCTTTCGAGCATACAATATAAGGGGTGTTTTATTAGCTGCATGAGAAGTTTCGATGGTTATTGTCTGTGGTTAGACAGTTGAGAATATCAAACTGTGTTTTTTTTTGTAAGGTTTGTTAATTCTTCATGAATCGTTTAACTCCAGAACAACACTTCCAAATTGTGGAAATTTACTTTGAAAAAAAAAAATCTGTTGGCGAAGTTCATAGAGCACTTCGTCCGGAGAATTGTGTTTATTGATGAAGCTTATTTCTGGTTAAATGGCTTAGTCAATAAGCAAGTTGCCGTATAAGGAGCGAGGGCAATCCTCTAGCCATTAACGAAACACCATTAATATTGACTTTTTGGTGCGGCTTAACGTTGGCGGCATCATCGGTCCTTATTTCTTTCTAAATGAGAAAGGAGCTGCCGTTATATTATCGCTATTCCCTGAATAGCGAGCTCTATCGAGTCATGCTGACTGATTTTTTGTTTCTCAAAATTAATCAGCTAAACATCGAATACATTGGGTTCCAACAAAACGGCACAACTTGCCATACAGCGCGCTTAACTATAAATTGATTGCAAAGACAACTTTATTTCCAGAAGTGGTCCTGTTCACTGGCCCCCTCATTCGTGCGACTTAACGTCTCTAGATTATTTTTATGTATGCCAACAAACCAGAAACTCTTAAAGCATTGGAAACAATATTTAAGCCACCATTGACTCCATACGGTCAGAAATATTGGAAAAAGTAGTGATAAATTAGACTGATCGAATGGTCTATGTATCTCGTAGCCGCGGCAGACATATTGTTAAAAATCATATTTAAAAAATAAATGCCATGAAATTATCTACCAGATTAAAGTAATGAAAAATGCATTCAAACAATATATGCCTTGCATTATTTTTTGAAGTTCTCAAGCTCTTAAAAAAAACATCCTATATTTTAAAGAATATAAAGCTTCGGTAAAGTTAATAATATGTTGATTTCTTCCTCAGTGATTCGCTAGAATTCGTTCGTTACATATAAGCACGAATAGCCAATTTTGCAAGATAAAGATGGTCTCTAACTCTCTACCTATATCATATCTCACCACAATAATACTCCATACGACATTATGACGTGGAAATATGCTTAATAAACCAGTCGAGCTGTACCTTTTTTTATTTATTGCTTATAGGTAAGCCTTTGACCACGAACCTAGAATTACTGGCACTCAAAAACCCTACATCTGTCAACTGCTTTATCTCAAGAACGGCATATGCAGCTGAACTAAGTCCCCGGAGAGAAAATTTATATAAGATCCTCTCTGTAAATTTGAATCCATTTTAATTCCCAAGAATACTGCTACTTTTTCAATTGCAAGTGTAAATTGATAAGTTCAATGTTGTTCATAAGTAACATTGGGTAAAGAAAACTTTAAATATTTCGTCTTTTACGAATTTTTATAGTACATTACATTTAGAGATAACATATTGTCAACTTGAATTAGTTCACTATCTTTCCTATGTACTGTAAAAATCAGGGAGGTATGGTCTTCAAATAAAACAATATCGCAGTGATCTTTGACCATATAAGGCAAAACGTTGATATACGTTGGAAACAGAAATAGTTCCAATATTGATCCCATTTTTATTCATCATTAGGAAGATACTACTTATCTTCCTGATGATTCAGATAGTAACGTCATTAATTCAACCTTATGTAGCAAATATTCTGACTGTATAAGATTCAGAACTGTTCCACAAACTCCGTAATGTGAAAGTTTACGAATCAGGGTGCGGTGCTCTACACCGTTAAATGCCTTGGAAAGATCTCAAAACGCGCTGATGGCGTTATGCGAACTCTCCCAGTCGTCAAGTCCTATTGTACTGTAACAGCCGGATTGTCCACTGCTGAACTCAGCATCCCCTATTAAGGGGGTTTTTGCCATAATCCTCACGCTTGGTAGACGTCTTGGGAATCGCAGTATAAGATACCTGTTCCTCAGAAGACGCTGTTGCCCACTGTGGTGGTATTTTTCCCTTAGTTGCCTCTTACGACAGCCACGGGAAGAGATGGGAGCGACAATCTAGCCCGGCACCCCACGTCAAGTCCATGTGGCATTAATTTTATATCTGCGTCGGGTATCGTTGTTGATCTACTTTAGCGAAACTGGTCTTTTTTTGTATTATATTATGTAAAGTTGGTTCAGCATATATTTTTTTTTAAACTTTACATATTGCAGCAAGGATGGATACTGGTAATATAATTATAAGGGTCAGATCTAGCCCCTGCCCTGACTTGATATTATAATTAGAGTAATTTTACTATCTTCCATAAGATTTGGAAAGGTTCCTTTATAAAACCAGGTTTGCCAGTTTTCTGTACAATTATATGTGTTCAATATTATTCAGAATTATCGTTTAGTAAGGAAATTATTATTTTAATATTTAGATATAAATAAACTCTTTCCACATAATATTCTGGAGATGCTCTTCAGTAATTTTCTCACCATACTCGTTCAATATTCTATCCTAGGCCGTTCTATCCGTACCAGCGTGATTCGGCGAACCGAAAATTTATATAATTTCTATATCACAAGTCGTTTATCCCTTTAACTCCCAAAGTGACAACTTGGGGGCGCGTCCGTGAAATATTGCCGCGTCAACCCGTCGTAATTAGTGTTACCTCGAATAATGTCGCGAGCCTGCCACCCTTTGTCGCTTTTATCATTTATCCAGCACTTGTAGGGATTAACTATAAATTAAAAGTAAATATTTATGTTATGTATAGTGAAATGAAAAGTTTTAAAGGTCGGTTGTATAACAGTTTGCTGCGATGGCGCAATCGAAGACTGATTTATAACTATGTATAACATGCTTAAACGGGTATTTTACGCATTGGAGTGCCAGGATGAAATTGCACCAAAATACCAGATATGTGACAAAAATAAAAATTCCAGAGGTAGACAGCAGCACCTTTTTCGCCTACAATGTGAAAAAAAAAGTTGTTATATACGAAGCAGTTTTATAAACGAGGCAGTTCCAATTAAATACAACCGCATTTTTCCTAAAATTGAATTTGCCACAGTTTTTGCAGTAGTGTGTCCGCGTCAGTTTGATGCAAGTGGCAGGTCCGAACTAAGGCAAGTTCGGACCTGCCACTTGCTATATATGATACATTTTGTAATTATTGTAACATTCCTATAGTTTAAAATAAGTAATATAATAAGTATATTCAAAAAAGGTACTACGGAAGAGATTTCGTTTTAAATTGAAATAAATATATTATCTAGAGTCTCTAACCACATAATGATTTCATTCTAAGGTATCTACAACGTTCAGAGTTGAGTTTAATTATTTTGTAATGAAAATTAATTCAACTAACATTGTGTGGAGTGTGCTAGTGAAAATAATGCAAAGTAACACCGACATAATATCTATGTAGTTGATATTGTTTAGAGACATCTGAATGTGTTTACAAAACATGTTGACGATGTGTTGCTTCAGAATCATTACACGTCGTGACGTCGCGTCATTATCTAATCAAGCATCTTTGTTGACCGCAGGAAATGAGATGTGCGCGTTCACGATATGTTCTTTCTTATAGAGTCAGCAATCGGTATAACAATCAATTTGATGATATGTATTATGTACGTAACAATAATGATTGTTTTATATTAAAACAAATTTCCTAACACTGTTATAGGTACGAGTGTCTCGAAAGTACTTTGAGCTATGCACCGCCGCGCGCCGGTTTGTATTTAGATTCAACTCGGGACTAAGTCTTATGACTTAGTAAGTCCTAAAATGTTAGTAAACTTATGCTATGTGTTAGTTACGTTATAAATATAAGAAAAACTATTAAATGATGACATTATATTCGCCCCCGGGTAGTAGTTATAAATACCTACGCCACCAGTACACGAACACCATGCCTGAAAAAGAGACCGTTCTATCTGCTAGCAATTTTACTTCGGATGGTGTTGGTACTCGAAAATAGCTGACAAAACAGTAATGCTACTTTTTTATGCATGCAAGCATAGAACCCGTCACGTGCCTCAGCAAACATGAGAGACACACTGCAGATCCGCGGGAGTCCCAACGTCCTAACATCATTCTGAATGCGTTATTATGCTGCACACGAAGGGTGTTAATGGATTTTTACGTAGTCCATAGGCTACTCGTATAGTGAACTGAGTGATTTTTACTTCCTAGATGAATTATTATATTCTCAATGGATGCTTGAAGATTATATAAAAACGCTGAGAAGTAAACATTTATGGTGCCGAAATTATTAAGCCGCTACTTTCCTAGAATCTACTTAATGACTCACATTTCTACCAAGCGTCGAATCGGTGGCGTTCCAATCCAATCTAAGTTCAGTAGTAACGCTCCGAGCCGCTTTGGCGCCTCTTGACGTCATTGCCTCCCCTCTCCTGTACAGTGGGGGTGGAATGACCCCCGCGCGGCCCGCGCCTGGCCCCACATCGCTCGACCGTACCAACACCCACTAAGACTAGTAATTATCATATTTATACTTGCATTAATCAACGTTTTGTAAATAAAATAATACCTATACATAAAAAAAATGTATATGGCAATCCATATTAACATAAAACATTCTTACCATCTTGGTAAGAATGTTTTAACAATTTTTTAAAGAATTATGTGAATTGTTATTATCATCTAAGTAAGGTATTGCATTTAGTTATTATTTTAGGAAGGGAGTTAAATGGGGTCACACCGATAACTTGAGTTGACTTGCCGGACTATGTTAACCGATGGTTTTTCTACGCCTACTTATGCGCTTTCTGGTGTAGTTTTGTAGATATATAGATAAATAAGTACGATATAACTACAGCGCTCGGACTAATATGAGCTTCGAATACAGAAATATAGTACGGAAATCTTTGTCTGCGCGATATTTTTTATTTTGTCCATTTATTTTTAAGTTGATTTATAAAGGGTGTTGTCATGGGACGCGATAACACCGATTACATACTCATAGGTACACCACTGTCCTTTTAGAGAGAAAATTACTTACAGTAGGAATAGTTGACAGAAACGAATTGTATAGGTTAGATTACTGTATCGAAACTGGGGCTTCCAACTGCAAATCTACGTGGTACATACATCTCTTTCCTAGACCTAAAATTGTATTTCAATATTATGAGGTGCGGAGGGAACAGCATTTCATTTTCATTTTACTTTCTAGGATTCTTTAATTTAGTTTGGTATGTATTAAATTACTTATCGAATTTGTTTCTATCATTTCCCTGCGATATACAAGTACCTTTGTATCGGTTTGTCACCTTATTTATGCTCTGCGTCACCTACTATAGGAAAAACTAATTTCATGTCCTTATCTTGAGTACAAGAAACAATATTATAGAAGCGATGAGGTGACGGAAGTTAATAGATTTATTTAATCCGTATTTTTGTACACAACATTTTATGTTATGCATTGTATTGTATCACATAAACTGCTGGCTCGAATTAACCTCTATTTTGACTGGGAAAATGTGGGAATCTTATGATTATATGTGAAGATTATAATCGGCCAATATGTCTAGCGTGTGGAATACGAAAAAGACTCCGTTTCAATCAAAACCTGGGTCGTACTGCAGTCTCTTCAGCCAAGCCAAACTGACTATAGATATATCGAAGCGACGAAGTGTTTATTTATATAGAAACACTATTATGTCATTTCGACTACAGGACAAGAACATGATACCAATCCAACTGCAACGAGGCGTTAGACAGGGAGACGTGCATGTTCACGAACGAGTTAGAGGACGTTATTAAGCTCTTGAACTTTAAAACGTCTTGACAAGAATTCGTGTGTAGCATATACATCACTATGAGCTTCGTTTTGCGGATGACATAGTCATAATGACAGAGTCGTTTGAGGAACTCAGAACAGTGCTCAGCGGCATCATTAGATTTTCCCAAGGCTATGGAGAGATCTATGCTCAGAGTTTGTTTGCACACTGAAATGCAGAACGAGAAATATCGCGGAAGAACCAAAGTCACCGTCATAGCTTTCAGAATTTGCAAGTTGATGTTCAGTTGGCAGGCCATGTTGCTCGACGAACCGATTTATAAGAAAGGTTTTAGATAGAGTGTTTAAGACATTACACCAAAACCCATTATGTGGTTATCCCAGAAAACTTGCCAATATCCAGGGCATAATTGCGTCGGTTGCCTTTTGTAGGCTTCACAATTCATCTTGTTATATTGCTGACGTGTTAATTAACGAAAGTTTTTGGTAATACAGTCGACTCTCGTAAATATTCGAACCTCTCTGTAATGCCCTTGAAAATCTCTTTATATTTCGAACTAAATCAATAAATTTTTATACACTTGGTAAATCGAACGAAAAAATAAACGCTACGCGACAAAACGACGCGTTAATTCGAACTTATCGGCGTTAAACACTCGACAAATCGTAACGAATAAGTCACTTGATCCTCTTATAAACAAGTCCGAGTAATACATCCCGCATACATATAATACATCCCGCCGCGAGACATCTAAGTACACTGCAGAACAATTTCAAGCTTGTATCATCTTACACGAGCCTTTGTTTTGGTAATGATTAGTTTGACATACACTTCCGCATGAATTGGTTTCTTTTCACTGAAAAAATTATAAATATTTGATATTTCAAACACTCAATAATTCGTATCATTTTAAGAATCTCTCGAGTTTCGTATTAACGAGAGTCATGCAACAATTATATTGCGTGATTATATGGAAACTTCAGTTCACGGGACCTAACTGCACTTGGCCGGTTTAATTTTGTGTTTTATTAATTGACTGTTAAATTCAAGATTTACATAATGCAATAAACATGATACTGAATCGTTGAAATAAACTGGAGAAGAAATGACTGTTAACCTTACACGGTATGCATCAATACCTTTGTAGGTATAGGAACTTCCAATCGGGTCTTATCTTGGCTTAACTCCCAGACATAATAATCTGCGAAGTCGCAAATCGCAATATCGCAGGATATTACGGAGGCACAACCTCCGCCATTGACAGTTTAATACTTACAGCGAGTAAGAACCATATTACTTTTTCCAGAAAATGTAGGGTTATACCTGAATAGCTGTAAGCCCATTATCGAGATAAAATATACAGATTATGTATTTTTAGAAAATGCTCCATTTTAACGAGACTTAACTAAAATGAGGAACAATTTCTTACAAAAAAAATTAAGGAAAATCACTACATAGTATAAAACAAAGTCAACTCCCGCTGTATGTCTGTCCCTTTGTATGCTTAGATCTTTAAAACTGCGCAACAGATTGTAATCCGATTTTTTTAGCAGATAGAGTGATTCAAGAGGAAGATTTATGTATTAATATGCATAATATAATAGAGAAACTGTTAAGAAGGTGTTAACATGCTTAACATTCTAGGTTAAGCCTGTTAACACCTTCGACCACATCATCACTTACCAACAGGTGAGATTGTGGTCAAAGGCTTACATATCAGCAATAAAAAAAAAAAAAAGAAACACGGATAATTTTTTGATGTTTCTAATGTGATGTCGTAAATAAACACATTTTTTCCCGCTTACATTGCAAATGCTGCTGGCTGAACCCTACGAGATTGATCAAAATAATGTAGTACAGTATTGTTCACTATGAAAAGGGCTAAAAAAAAAAATCACGTGATGGTATATGTGTAGCTTGTATGTAGCCCAAAATAACCATTTTTATCCCTTACTTTTTGCGACAAATAATGGTTTATTTATGAAGCGATTTTAAGCAATACAGCATTAATCCGTACGCATTTAAGTACCTTAAATGAATTGTGCATTTAATATCATCAATATGGTCCTTTACAAAATGTTATTTAAATGAAAGTTTTTTGCAGATTATTTTGTATCAGCATTGCACCCGTGCGAAGCCGGGGCGGGTAGCTATTATAATATAAACAGAAATCATTCTAAAGTGCTTTTTATGTCGACGATCCCATCGATCGAGCACTTTTTCTCTATAGCTCAAAGCGAAGTAGCTGTGTGGTAACTCTGTCATCGACTTTACGTGTACACATACCCTCACTCACATACATACTATTAAAAGATATTGCCTTTTATCCTCGGCTTTGTTTAGACGTGACGTTGCACTTGACGATCTCCAGCTACAAACATCAGACAACAGACAAATATCAACGGCGCTTAATAGCTCGTAAAGTTGTTGATCTGCCACTAGCACGTACGGTTTTATTGTTCTACTCTCCGAGGCATTCCTCCCTGTAATGAGAATAGAGCGTCTATTTCGTACTTTAGAAAGGGAGAGACATTAAAATGACGGAATAATTTTTACGAAAACGGAACTGACTTCTGTCACTGAAAAGTATGAAATAACTTGTCGAAGTCGCTATCACGCTGATTCAAAACACTCAGCTCAGCAAGTTATTTCATACTTTACAGTATTAGAACTGTTAGAAAAAGAACGGTTTCTTTAATCTTTGATTTTTACCCTTTTATTTATTTATTAGACTCAGTATTTGAAGCGCTTGTAGCGAAGTTTGCTTAGCCGTTCTTAATCGATCGATTAAGCTTAGCTTAGTTAAGCAACGTCCGCCGCGGTCAGCGGAATTATGGAAAAGCGGTGCGGTTTCAGTTTTAAAGAGAAATTTCTAAAATCGTATTTTTATACAAAAATATGTACTTTACACACTAATATACATATTTATATTACTTTTCAATAAAAAGAACATGATCAATAAAGTTTTGGGATTCATTTTTGGTCTCGCCTCCCAAAAGCGCTTAAATAGTATCCATTGCGACCAGAAATTAGGATCCAGAAAAAAAAATCTTTCTGCTTTGCCCGAACCCGAAGTACATACCATCAGAAATTACTCGTCCTGCTGGTTTCCAATCGATCTAAAGCTGCCTGAAATGGCATTACACGTCTCTAACATATTTTACCTAATAATTTAGGTACATCCCGGTTGTACCTGGGTCGAATTTAGAAAGATAAATTTGAATAGTCGGCTCTACAGCTAGTTTGTACTGCAGTTGCAGGAGCTGTCCCGCATATGTTTCGCATCAAGCTCGCACTTTTTTTCACTCCACGAGAGTGAATATCCATCGAGGACAACTCCGACTTTGAGTTTGGGTTTGAAACTCTGAATGTTCTTCGGAGCAGCGTGAATGGTTCGAAGCGCAGCTGGTTTTCGATCTGCCACTTGTGCTAACGATATCTTATGATTGCCAGATGGTGGTATAGGAGGAGAAGTTCAGTTTGATGGCTCGGCGGTGGTTCAATAACTGCGAGGAAATACCTTTCCTCGCGGTGAAGAGATATGAGCGGTAGATGATAATTGATGCCTCCGCGAGACTGCTGAGTCGCGTATTTAGTGGGTCAGCGCTCCATACGATATCATACGACGGTATACTCGTATTTGCTTGCGCAACATTATATCGGTTAGTGTATATATTTTGTATATTCGTGTAATCTGAAAAAAGTTTTTTTTATTATTTCTTTCCTTATTAGAGTTTTATGAAATCGCATAAGATCTTTTCCCTCTACCTACACCCGAGTGTTCCGTTAAATCTGCTTGTCGCCTAGTTACGTATAGCATAAAGCATAATAACCTGATGTTGTCTTAGGTTTTCGCGATTGTTACACATAGTAATTAAACAACTTTAAACGGTTTAAATCGCGTATATTTTTTTTTCATAATTTTATCCCGACGTTTCAAACACTTTGCAGTGATCGTGGTCACGGGGTGACTATAAAATAATGAAAAAATATACGCGATTTAAACCGTTTAAAGTTGTTTAATTACTACATAATAACCTGATTTCTCATATAAGTAAAATATTTGTTTATACGTTTCATTTTCATTGTGTTTGTTGTCGCTTTTATAATATTTCCTTTGTGCGCGCGCTTACTCCTTTTCAACGATAAATCTAATTTCGAAGCTTTGTCTGTCATCTTTTATTACATTTTTCTGTTCTCTCAGCCTTTTTTGTAAAAACCATGTGGGTTTTAATGCAAATGGTATTACTGCTGGGAAAAAAGTATCGTGTATGAGTAAGATACTTTTTATGAATCTTTTCATAGCACTTCACCAAACAATAAAGTTTCCTGATTCTAAATTAACTTCCGTAACATTTTTTCTAGTCCGCCTTAGACACCTTTCCAACGGCCTGCCACGATGCTGTGAGCGCATCTTCCGGCGCTGAAAGTTGTTTGCCTTAGAGTTTTTTTATTTATTTTAGCAAATAAAAAGTATTTCACTCCCTGCCTAGTCAGGGTTGTAAAAAGCATGATTTTTACGATAGGGTTAAAATAAAATTAGCCAAGTGCGAGTCGGACACGCGCACGTAGTGTTGTTCATTATATATAACACACCTTTCCGCTCCGCCCGCGCGTATGTCGGTTATCGCGCAAAAACATTAACCTCTTTTTGCGCAGTTGGATAAAAACTATCCTATGTTTTTGCCTGGGTCTCAAACTATTTCCATACCAAATTTCATTCAAATCGGTCCAGTAGTTTTGGCGTGACAGCGTATCAGACAGACAGAGTTACTTTCGCATTTATAATTTTAGTACTGATTATAGACACTATGTTATAACCCTTTTATTAAGTTTCACGTGCGAGTCCGACTCGCAGTTGGCGGTTTTTAGTATAAGTATTTGTTGTTATAGCGCACAGATTACCCCCTCATCTGTGTTATAGCGGCAACATAAATACATCATCTGTGAAAGTTCAACAGTCTAGCTATCACCGTTCATAAGATACAACCTGATAACAGACAAACAGACGTAGAGTGGAGTAAAGGTCGCGTTTTTACACTTTGGGTTCAAAACTTATTAAAAAATACACGTTATTCTATGAGTCCTCATACCATAACGTGTATTAAAATAAAAATAAACTTTCCTCTATTGTTATTATTTGTTAAGCACACCGCCATATTAACACATATTCTGTGAAAGTTTAATTCTTCATTTTCTTGCTTTCTATTACGGTTCCAAAGATAAAGTTCCCCTTGACGATCGGACGAACGGACGGGCAGTCGTGGTTAGTGTCCCGTTTCCTAGCGTGAAACTCTAAAAGATCTAAAAAATTCCTACATTGTAGATAATAAACCCATGCTTGAAATTACAATGTTTATATTTTATATTATTAAGTATGCATTTAATTGCGATTACGAAACTTTCGATTCGATATTATATTTTGTTCATCACCCCACGTCCATTTGTTAGTAGATCTATGTTTATAGAGAAATAGCGTAACATCATTTTCTTATCGAAGTGCCTGGCGCTGAGACAAACTGCCGTTAATTTTATAGCACTCTTGAAGGTTTTATCTCGGCCATTAGAATTACTTCATTCGGTATTCAATAAACACTGTGACGTTACGAACATAACATCGTATTATATGTCTGGACTTTAAAGACCTTTTGGTAGTTATCATGTTAATAGCACTTTTGCCTTTATGAGCTCTCAGTCTATGTATATTGTAATATTTTATAGCTTTGTAATAATAATATGAATTTAATGAAAAATGGATGAAATATCTTAACATTAATCACATCTTTTCTTACACTATATTAATCTTATCTTTTTTTTTTATGCCTGATAGGTTAGCCTTTGACCACTATCTCACTTGATGGTAAGTGATGATGTGGTCGAGGATGTTGTTCAGGCTAACCTAGAAATCTTACACTATTATTTCTGATTATTTTTGTTTATATATGTTTATACCAATGGCAATGCGTGAATAATTACTAAACGGTTACCCGCTAAATAAAGTACCGTTCAAGTGCGAGTCGGACGCGCAGACCCAGGGTTCCGTACAAATACATAGTTTACCGAGAAATCATATTCTTTTTCATAAGCACACTTTGCAGTACTATAATCATGAATGTTTATTGCATGAGTATGTTTTTTTTTTTTTTTACAAACTTGTTTTCTCCACAGACTCCAGGGTCCGTGCCTTTTTTAGATTTAATTTGTTTTTATTTGATTACATTATTTTTTAAAAATCCTACTCCTTTCATCACAATTAGACTTACAGCTATGATGTTATTTATTGTATCTTAAAAACTAAAGTGAGTCCATATGGACCCGCCACTGTGTGTTGCCATTTTTATGATAGAGTAAAAACGAAAACCGTTGTGAAATACAAGAAACTTCTTGTTTGTTTTACCCCCTATAAATATTAAAATTTTTATATTCATATATTTAATATTTGTTAGGCATTACATAAAATGTGTTGTTAATTAATCCAGGAGTGTCCAGGAGTGCGGCTTCCAACATATAGATATCTACTTTCCAACCCATATCTGGCATGTAGTGACTAATATTTGTTCCCGAAACTGAAAATAGTGGAAAGTGATCTTCGGAAAGATGATTTCACGTTGTATTTGGTGTATTGAGATTGCAGAGAATTGTAATAAGATAAAGAAAAATAAAATTATTTCAGACTTTTACACCTTTCCTTTTATATCCATACTTTGAACTCCCGTCGTAGTCGTTCCCTTGACTTTGGAGGTTTATTTTAGTTCGTTGTTTATGTATTATATTGTTCATATTCTGAACATATTTAGTATAAGTTCTACCGTTAGTCCCCAAGTAAAACGCTTAAGCCTTCAGTCTTAGTTTAAGTTCTTATAGGAGTCGTTACACAAAGTATTGAAAAATATACACTGCCAGTAGTGCAAGCCGGTGGTGTCAAGGCTACGAAAGGTACATATTTATAGTTTGTTATAAACATAATGTATAATGTAACATTCGTAGTGTGGGTGGATATAATACAATTTATATGAGCCACTTTCTGTAAACACATTTGCATTGGCTTATAGGTAAATTAAATTTTATTTTTCATTTGATTCGATAATTTTATAAAGTTGTTTTGAAATCTTGCTTGACATCTTATAGTTGTTTTTCTTTTGTCAACAGAAAACAACCAAAGACATTCGCATTCGATCACTGTTTCTACTCCTTGGATCCAGGATTACCAAACTTCGCCTCGCAGAAGACAGTCTTCGAATGCCTCGGTCGGGACATCCTGGACAATGCTTTCGAGGGCTACAATGCCTGTATATTCGCCTATGGCCAGACAGGTAAGGATTACATTTCTTTTTTCATCTCGTAAAACAAAAAGTTTGTGGTACGAGTGTGTATGAGTTCACTACTAGGTCAGTACATTTTATTGCATTCTAAGTAGATTGAAATGAAAATGTAATCTGCAAATATATATTTAGACTATAGTACCTACATAACCCGTGGGGTACCGGGCTTTAATATCGCCCGTCATCTCTTCTCGCGACTAAGGGTAAAATATTGGAAGGCGGGCAGCTGCGCCTTCTTAGGAACTTGCTCTATTACACTGCGATCTCCAAGACGCCTGCCCAAGCGTGGGAATTATGGCAATCTCCCCATAATGTGAGACGCTGTATTCAGCAGTGGGCAATCCGCGGCTGATACAGTCCCTAAGTAGTAACAAGGGTCTATGAATAAAAAAAGAAACAACGGATTTCCATAACTGATAAATGTGATATAACTTGCGGAGATCAGAACCGCATTGAGCTCTGAATGTTCGATTCAGAATTTGTAACAATTACAGCATCAATACATATATTTCTGATTATACTAATATTGATTTTTGTCCTTAAAATAGCGCAATGAAGTTTAGATTATATCATTCGCAAACGATAATACTTGACATCAGCAATAGTCGTAATCATTAGGTCATTAGGTCGTCGAGATGTATTTTGGCACATAGCTTTTCTGTTAAATTATTAGGCACATGGTACATGTATTCATGAAAACTGCCTTTCCGAAGTTGATAGAATTTAAATTAGACCAACTTGGGGGTATACTGAACCCAACATTTTTATTTATCAAAATTTGATGATTCAGTAAATAATTGTGCACGGTGATTATACATCTTATTCTTCTCAAGGTCTTGTCCCATTTTATCTAGGGTCAGCTCTGCGAGGTGTCCAACTTCAAGTGTGTCTTTCCTGGGTCTATATTATTTTCTTGTATACCCTTCATCCGAGACATGCATAATTTGAGGCCTCCCGCGCTTATTTAGTCAGCTGAGGCAGTTTTGACGGAGATTTTGATTAACCATTTCCAAGAGATATATATATATATCCATATATATAGTCCGCGCATCGTCAAGCACATTATCTCAGTCGTTTTTATGCTAGATGTTTCGGATTTGATCTGAAAAAACAATCGAGGAAAAGGCAATTCAGCACAGAGTAAAATTTTATTCAGAGTTACATTTGATATCTGTATTATTTTCCATTTAATTACTTGCATATATCATTGAACTGCTATAAAGAGACTTGATATCCTTATCAACTACAGTTCAAATTAAATGTTTGCCTAGTAATAAATAAATATGTATAATATCATCCGTATAATCGTATATTTCTTTCTACAATGTGGCAAATTCCATGTAGAATCACTCACATTCACATAAACAATTAACTGATTTAAATTATATTTTGAACATAGTATTTTAGGTCTTGTATGAAGACATCGTGTACTTTTTTATTGCTGATAAGCTAGCCTTGGATTACTTTATCGTGATAGACTAGCCCTGAGTTAATATATCACCTGTTGGTATGTGATGGATAAATTATGACTTTTTACACCGAAGTAGGAGGTTAGTTACTCAGTGGTTCCAGATGGATTGCAATTTACAGAATTCCGCGCGGATAAACCTGTGAGTTGCCCCGTGGGGTGTCGGGTTAGAATTGCACCTCCCCATATCATCCCGTGGGTGTCGTAAGAGGCGACTAAGGGAAAAATACTGGAAGGTGGGCAGCAGCGCCTTCTAAAGAACTGTCGACTTACACTGCTATCCTCAAGACGTCTGCCAAGCGTGGGGATTGTGGCAAATACCCCCTTAATAGGGGAGGCAGTGTTCAGCAGTGGAAGATCCGGCTGTTACAGTAAACCTGTGAGTGCATTTCAAATTGTGTTATTTTAAATTAATCTATTATTTAGTAAAGTAACTCATATGTTTTTGCGAATGGAGCTTGGTCTACAGCCTCGCAAGTTATCATCGGCCTGTTTATTTTTCAATTTTCAAATTATTTTTCAATTCAGACTTCCGATCCGAAACAAACAAATACTTTCCATTGATAAATACACACCACAGTACTAACTATCAGAATACAATAAACGACGGAGCGCCTAGGGAGCACGACCCAGCGAGCTGTAAATGGCACATAATAACCGATAGAACGCACTGAACAGAACTTTATTGGAAAAATGCTATGATCACGTGCTTCTTCTTTGCTCTGTATACAAGAGTTATACAAGTTAGCGTCTTTACTGTACTGTGAGATAAACAATAACAATGGCTATGTTTACTACGTTTTTATTTTATTAGGGTTTCGTACCCAAAGGGTAAAAACAGGACACTATTACTGAGACTTCGCTGTCCGTCCATCCGTCCGTCCCTCTGTCACCAGGCTGTATCTCAAGAACGGTGATAGCTAGACAGTTGAAATTTTCACAGATGATGTATTTCTGTTGCCGCTATAACAACAAATACAGAAAGTTAGCCAAGTGCGAATCGGACTCGCGCACTTTAAAACAATAAAAGGTTAAAATATGAAGTCTAATGTTGTATAGCTAATGGTACGGAACCCTTCGTGCGCGAGTCCGACACACACTTGGCCGGTTTTTTTTTAATTGTCGGCCCCACATTTTACTATCTATCATAACGATGTATCGTTTCAGTGAACACTGGACTTCGTTTAACTCAGAAGAAAAAAACTTTTTCACATTTCCAAGCACTATCACATGCTTAGTGAATATCACATCCACGAAAATATTTGTTTGTTTCATTCGAGGTTCGGTCCTGCGTCTTAGTGCTCGTCCGCGCCAAATAATGGATGTTTTCTCAAGAAATAAACATTATTACTAATTTTATGCAAAAACATACAACGCGCCTTTACCCCTTAAGGGTAGGCAGAGGTGTGTAACCATCCAGGTTATTTTTTTATAGCTGATTGGTTAGACTGTCCACTATCACCTGATGGTAGGTGATGTTGTTGTCGAAGATGATGTTTAGCTAATGTAGAATTAAGTTTCGCCAGATATGATCAGGCCACTGTCCAACGTCGTTCATTCTTATGTACTCGTAGTTACAATTAATCGTAACGATAACCCATTTATGGCCGATTTCTAGTTAAGTACGTGTACATTATGCAGTGTGAGTAAGAGTGTTTTGTCCTAAGTTTATGGTAAAGCATTTGTAAACAGTATTACGAAATTTTATTAGCAAGAAACACAGCAAGTTTATATTACAGTTTAGTACTCAGTAGACGTACGAGTGTTATTTAAGTTCCCATATAGCAAAGCATTATAAAGGCAGAATCCAGACATTTTCTTGTGTCGTGGTATATATTATGGAAACTTTATGACATTGCCGTACTGCCTGAATTTAACTTATCTACATACATTTGGAACGCCTGCGAACCTACGCACCCACTTGGCTTTACGCCACAATTCGAGTATAATGCTGAAAACTCAAATATTTAATACTTCCTGGGACCTCACCAGTTTGTGTTTCAGCGATTGTTGAATTGAAACATGAAATTGGCTCGCATTGGAGCTTTTCCAATTCCAACTTTTATTACGACATAAGCTTCCGTTCCCGATTTTGTCCGTGTTAATATCGATAATACCACGTTCCTTCGGAAACTACTTATTAAATCGGGATATAAAGTATCTTAAGTATGTTCCTTCGTATGTGTATACTAAAAATGTTTGAAAGACCGGTTTGAAAGAACGCATCCTCGAGACCTCTAGTATCACGAATGTCGGTGGGCGACGGTGATCACTTACCACAGGTGAGCCATCTGCTCGTTTGCTTTTTTATTCCATAAAAAAATCCTTTCATTAAAATTAGTCTGAGCTGAAAACGAGAGCAAATGGATTCTTGAGTATAATGATTTCATATGCTTTTTACAATGTTTGTGAAGACACTTGCGAGGTAAAAAGTAAATACATTTTTTATTGTCATACAATTTGCTGTGATGAATTGAAAAAAAATGCTGAAAAGAAAGTGTAATGTAAAAGGCGGTAATGTAAAGTGAAGCCTGAACCTGCCGAGTTATACCTGACGCATTATGAAACTAAACACGGTGCAATAAGATTCACTTCACGAGCAAGTGTCTCAAAAAGAAACTAGCGTTGTAGTATGAAGGAAAATGACCTTTTGCCAGCCTTTTTTTTTGCTTTCTTCGTGGTATCCTTACCTTGGCTTAGGAAGTAGATCTGCAAAAAAGATTATCACCACAGATCAACCGGCTTGATCGAAAATAGCCCTGCCCTGCCCTTAGACACAATGGCTGCTAAAAACATTCTGCATTTGCTTTAGTGTTTATTTTAATCAGTACTATAATATTATAAATGCTAAAGTAACTCTGTCTGTCTGTCTGTTTGTTACGATTCACGCCAAAACTACTGGACCGAGTTGAATTAATTTGGTATGGAAATAGTTTGAGACCCGGGAAAACATAAAGGTTAATGTTTTAGCGCGATAACCGACATACGCGCGGGCGGAGCCGCGCCCGGAAAGCTAGGTTATAATATTAAGTGTTGTATTCTTGTAGAGATTATGGATATAAAATCTGATAAGGCTGTAAATGAGAGCCAGATAAGCGTTCTTACATTTTCCACCACATAATCAGTTACCAATAGATGACATTTTATAAAAAGGCCTTTAAGGGAATAAAAAACTTCATTCTGGTCACAATTGTTGTGTGTGATGTGATCACCAAAGACCATGTAATCGACACATAATGTTGGTGATGAAAGATGATATGATATCATGCCAATGGTCGGTTTCAACACATACGGCATATTTTAAAACTACTAAGATGGTTGACATCTTGATAGAAGACATTCTATATACCTTAGATACTTTTTGTGTTGATGTCATGACTGCATGACGTCACTTCAATAACATCTACCAATTTGTCAATTCATATCGTTCATATCACTTTGATACTGTTTACTCTTGATGTTAGTCTCTATAAACGTGATATGTTTGTTTGTTACACTACCGTGCACACGTTAGATGAAAATCCTTTAAGATGTTATTTTCTTTATTAAATTCTGTTTTTTTTTTAATATTGGATTTTTTAATTTATTCTAATTATTTTCTTAGCAACTTTGACGTATTATTTAAATATTACCAGTGATCCAAAATATTAAAATATACATAAAGTACTTTAACTAGATACGTGAATTAGATAGTCGTACTGAGCACACAATTTCTTCCTCTTATCTATAGTCCGTACTTAGTATGGTTCCGCATTAATTAGATGGAAGCGGAGACGAGCAGCGCTGCTTCTAGAAAACGATTTTTGGCTTCCCCACTTTTTTTGGCTTCTCATGTTTTAAAGCCCCCCTGAAATATAATTCTAGTCCAATATATTACTTTAGGTCAACGTATTACACCGTTAATAGGTTGCGTTTTGCCCCTTTGGGTAAAGAGTCCTAAAAAACAAAGTCATGGAAAGTTTCCATTATACCTGCGACTTTTTAGCAATTCAGGTAAAGCACATTACCCTAAACCACCTAAGCCTTTGAGGCATTATAATTAGAAACTGTAAACTGTGTTTTATTGTATATAAATCCTAACTAGGTTGTCTTGTCCCCATGGATTCGTCTGGGTGTCTTTTAATCTTGTTCCTGCATTTGTAAGCTTTACTTGGCGTTCTAGAAAAAAATCCTTACAACGCGAGGCAACAGTTTGTTCGGTGAACTACGAGGGTTTTTTTCATACACCGTAGGTACTCAGGACATTTTATTGACAAATGCAAATAAATAAACCTACACGGTTTATTACTTTACGCTCTACGTTCTCTAAGTTACTCTACGCTTTTCATTCTCAATTTATGTAGAAACTTATCGTATAAGAATAGCTTTCAATTTGTTCTGCCAAGTTCGAACTGTTGTTGGTACTTTGGTAGAATGTTGCTACGATAATCACCTACGGCGTAGACCTACTCAATCGTAACAAGCATGTTTGTGCTTAACACAGTGTTAACATTTTTTTGTTCGACACAATATTATCGTATCAGCCTGTCTGACACAGTTCCTTTTAATCTTACTGGATACTGCCTTTTTATTTCTTTATTCGTGATTGGATTTGGCATGTGCCTATGAGTTTGAATTTAATTTGGTTGAATAGTTTGAAACTAGTTCATTTAACGATTGCACTTGGGTCGGCCACCTGAGACGCAAGCGGGACAGGAATTAACAGGAACGAAGAGAACAAAGAGTGCTCGCCCGCGCTCCGCGTCCGGGTGACCTAAAACTGCCGCGCCTGCAGGTGCCAGCTCTCTGTTCGTTTATCTAGGTCTGCTACTATACCTATACTTACCTAGATACAATACAAATTAGAGAGTGAGAATGGAAAGTTCTTTTTATTGCGAGAAGCTATTACCATATAGGGTGAATTCATAAAGTGGTCGTGGATGCCAAATTTCTAACAAACTGGAATTCTATATTGATGAATGATATTAAAATGAAAGTGTATATACATCCTTCCATTCAGTTCTGAGTTAATGGGTGCAACAGCACAATTTATGTTATTTTTTCTACAAATCAATGTTCTAATTATTTATATATCTTAAATTTTATATTTTTAATGATTATCGTTTCGTCTTCCCATATATACCCGAATGGGTAGAAATATATGTCTAACTAAACTCCCATGTTTCGCCTGCTATGTTTTGGTCTATGTAAGGGGCGAACGTTTGTAAGGGGCGAACGTTTGTAAGGGGCGTTTGTTATTAATCGGGCATAGTTCCAGACTGCCATTAAAAACTTACTTGCCAGAAATAGCTAATCAGTATGGGAATCTAGGACCTTCGGATTCTAAAACGACATTGTATGTCTCTCGTTCATTGAGGCAGTCTACTGATAATTAAGCGCATATATTTTTATATGCCCAAGACTCTTTTTAATCTGATTTAAAAAAAATTAAATGTATTATCTGATTTAATGATCTACACCACGACCACTTCAATCACCTAGGCCTTCTATAGATTATTGTATGATGGAAGACAGTGGGCAGTTATGTACACGAAAGTAGCTCTAAAAGTTCAGGAAATGAAAGGGACAATTAATTATACTAGTAAACTGCAGCAAATAAAATGTCTTCGTAAGAGAAGAGATCAACGACAATCTATTTTAGTGCAATGATGGCATAATATAGTGCGTAAGTTTACTGCATCTAGCTAGTTTGGCAAGATTTCGCATCCTTCGTTTTCATAACGTGTTAGACAACGGTAGGAGTCTAGCCGACTTGATGCAAGAATTAACTAACAAAATATTTGAAGCCGGTATGTTGTCGGCGCAAAGGCGTAATAGTTGTTGAATGATAGAAATGATCATGGAAAATGTAATGATAGCTACTCTAGGGCATCTTGGAGTTTGTGTGTACGTATTTACATCAGTACTTAATATTATAAATGCGAAAGTAACTCTGTCTGTCTGTCTGTTACGCTTTCACGCCAAAACTACTGGACCGATTTTAATGAAATTTGGTATGGAAACAGTTTGAGACCCGGGAAAAAACATAGGATAGTTTTTATCCAACTGCGCAAAAAGAGGTTAATGTTTTTGCGCGATAACCAACATACGCGGGCATAGTATTACATAATTCTACAACTATTTGGCTACATTCTATTTTGACAATATCAGATATATCAGTATGAGATAGAAGATAGAAACATTTAGTAGCAACACTGCAACCACAATAGTACTTCCAAACATGTACGATTATGTATACACGTTAGACGTTTTGTAATGATTGCCTCAATAGATATGAATTATACCAGATTACCGTCTAAAGCATTTTTTTATAACAGAAAAAAGTAACTCCTTATAACAAAATTGACGTGAACTCCGCGAGTTAAGATTTCATGTTATTTTTGTTGAAGTGCGTTTTTGAGATAACATGGTACATTGCATTCTGTTTTTGTGCGCAGTTTATAGGTTAAATGTATCTGGGTCACTATCCTCAAAGGCCCCACGCGGCACCTGTTGTATAACGTCTTTAAATCTGGAATCGATGGCAAATCACCAAAATTGTTTTGTTGCCGGGATGTTGACTTTTCCCATGTAGAACACATGCTGCGCTATCAGAGCTCAAACGATGACAAATTGAGACATTGCGTTATCGACGGGTCGCATCTGTTGTATTATCATCGAATTGCCTAAAATAAAATAAACGGAGGCTGTTAGTACAAAGTAATACGACAAAGTAAAAAAATACTTTTGTGGTATTTTCGCCGTTGAGCTGGAGCCTATTTTATATCCGAGAAGATAACACCTTTCCACCCTTATAATGCCGCAAAATTTACAAAATGTTATGCGATGTCGTTTTCTCCCTTGAGCAAAACAGGCCATAAAATATAAGCCCCGCTCAAGTCTCAAACGCTACTCAAGCATGTAACGGTACAAGACCTGAGGTAAACAGTAGGTTTAGTGGCACGTCGCCGCTGCCGCGTCGCAACGAACACGGTCTAATAAAGGCTTTAATACCCTACTTGCGGGACCGTGCACTCGACATGCTGTGTAATTCCCACGCCCCCGTGACGTACGCCAGGAGACATGTAGAACGTATTCCCCCACGGCACCCCACCTACCTATATTGTACTGTATCTCACAACTTTGAACATAAGGAAATAGGAAAAAGGAACAAAGCTAGAATGTATTCTGATTTCGTAGACTGTAAAAGAGGAATACTCATAATAATCAACGAATTGAAAAGTGGTTGGAATGAGCCGATCTATGTTGATATAAGGATAAAATTTTGTATTTTATCCGATTAATGACTTTTCGGTATTAAAATACTTACTTATTCTAAAAATATACAGCTATTTGACAGTAAATGTAAATCTATCGGCAAGTTTTCCTAACTCTTTATCGCTAATAAAATCCGTATCGCTAACGCTAAACTGATCTCTGACCTAGTTTCTTTGCAGTAAAGCCGCAACGACATTCGGTACTTAAGGCACATATTCTGCGCTGCTACAATCGCTTATACCAAAAGCTTCCGTGATATACACCGACATATATAGCGCAAGGGTACTAGAGATTATAACAATAGATTCAGCTGACATAGAAGACAATTTTCAAGAATAACCTTCATAGAAATTTATTTCTGAAATGTAAATAATAATTTGAGGCTTACGAAGCTTCGTCGCTTGTTAGCGAAATGTTGCCGCCTTGGGTTCGAAGTCTAGGGAATAAGTTGTATTGTTGGATTTGGCAAACACAGCTAATGATACAGACCAAATATAACAATTACACGATACCTATAATGAAATTGAAATGTGAAGCGCTCTTATCGAAGTTTGCTTAGCCATTCTGAACCGACCAGCTAAGTTAAGCAACGGCGGTCACCAACTCATGACCTAGGGGGACCTAGGTCATGAGTTGGTGACCGCTGGTGACATTACTAATGAGCGCTTCCGTGCTTCGGAGGGCACGTTAAGCTGTCGGTCCCGGTTGTTGTCTTAGGATTGCAGTCGTTATAGCATGGTGGTAGGGCATTTTGCGAATGCCCGCTTGGCTAGCTACCACCCCCAAGTAGGTCGCCAAGAACCCAACGGTGTGTTCCGGCAGCTGTCCTTGAGAGCCAGTAATTCTAGGTAAACCTGAACAACATCTTCGACCACATCATCACTTACCATCAGGTGAGATAGTGGTCAAAGGCTAACCTATTAGGTATATTAAAAAAAAATGATGACTATTTTTGCATTTTATTACATATATGTACCTATTTAGAGCAATAAATAACTGCTTTCCTATCTTACTTTTGATAACTTAAAATTTTTGATGAGTGAGTTTTGTGATTTGATCAAATTGATAAAGTTATTTGGTTTATTACTTCTGGAGCCTATAATGTTAACATAACTGATTTTGTGTTGTCTATGCAGGTTCAGGCAAATCTTACACGATGATGGGTGCACCGGGGGCTGATGAAGGCGGCATCATTCCTCGGCTCTGCGACGCGCTGTTCGAAAGAATAGCTAAGCAACAGAATCCGCCAGCTCTCACTTACAAGGTAAAATACTAACAAAATTTGTCTAGTAGCAATTAAAATTTTTTCTACTAATTTTATACTAAGATTTGGCTATAATTCAAACCATAAAAATACGGTTTCAATTGAGAACCTACCTCTTTTTTATTACTGATAAGCTAGCCTTGATTACAATCTCATCTGATGGTAAGCGATGATGTGGTCGATAGAGGCGAACAGGCTTAACCACGCACGGAAGCACTAACTAGTAAATGCCACTAGCAGTCACTTATACAAGTAATGACCGCAGTGAACACTGCTCTAGTTGATCGGCTACGAGCGCTTCGAACAATTTGAGTTCGTAATAGTAAAGACAGTTTGTAGAGTGAGGCTGAATAAGCATAAGTGTATAGTTCTTTATAACTTACCAACTGTAAAATAGTTAACGGAATAACCAATAACAATGTGTTTAAAACACATACGAACACAACTCAGGTAGTGGTGTACGTAATTTCAATCACACATTGTTTAACATGATGTGTTCAACGGTACAAAAAACACCCAAATACACTAAAGTTATATTTTAACATTGACTTAAGTTATTTTTTCCATGCTGTTATACTGAAATCTGCCCATTTCAGGTCTAAACTACAGAATAATATTGAATAGAGGTGTACCATGAGGGTCTCTCGTGATATAAGTCTATATCTTTCAAAATTAAAACCTTATCGAATTTACCAGGTAGGGTCAAACAGCCTTCTCTGAAAGCCTACTCGTATTTTAAACTAAGCTACGTATACTAATAAAAGTACACAAGATAAAAATCTTACATATATAGAGAAAACAAAAAAATAAGGATGAATGTGCCGCCTCCGTAATCGATTTAGAAAGCTTGTTTTATTGCCGCCTAAGCTTTTTATTGCGGAAAGATTTAGTTTCATATGTGGCTTACTCGTTTTTCAACATATATTGTAGAGAGTTATACTTCAAATGGAAAAAAAACTCTACAAAAAAACTGTATAGCTAAAACAATTATGTTCCTTCGTGGAGTACAAACGTATTATTGTTGTGAAAGCTTCTAACACGCCGACAAAATTGGCAAGGATTCCCATAGAACACGGAGAAATGGCGTCAGTGTATTACATTATCGTTGGCAAAGTGTCAAACTGGAGAGATCGTTGAACCCACAGGACCTAGTAGATGTTAAGTAAGTACATTGGATCTATTTATGTATATATAATGTACAATATGTATCAGGTGGAAGTGTCGTACATGGAGATATACAACGAGCGAGTTCACGACCTGCTGGATCCGGAGACGTCGCGGCGCTCGCTGCGAGTGCGGGAACACGCGGTCCTCGGCCCGTACGTGGACGGCCTGTCGCAGCTGGCTGTCGCCTCCTTTCAGGTACGTCCGCCACATGTCGGAAACAAGTGTTCAACGTGTGAACGTCACATATTTTTCCCATACAAGAGCTCTATATGCAACATTAACCAGCTTGATAATTTCCACATAAATAAAACTAGGTGTTAAACCCCTAAGCCTGCAGAGTCTCACTCCATTGTCTTTGCAAAATGCTGACACTAATTAATAAGGCCGAATATTCAAATACTGTTCTAAGATTTCATACCGTAGATAAGTGAAGAAATAAACTGATAACTCCTGCTAATAATAATCGTAACATACACTCCCGTAAGCCTCCTAATCAACACTTTTCCGGTCGATTGCCCCCGACGGCCTCCTAGTATTCATGTTCTCTGCTAATTCGGGTGGGAAGTGCCATAAGTATAAATCTTGAGGGTTCGACTCCTTAATTTAGGTTTGGCCCTTAGAAGATATCGTCTTGAGAACATTTTTCAGATAGTTAGCCCCTTTTTAACGCTTAATACTTAGCTGTTCATTTGACCATGGTACATACGTAACTTAAATGTGAGGAATACTCGATCAATGTGGATCGTCGTAAACTATTTTATAATGTTTTTTTTTTTACCGGCGGTATGCCTTTATTAAACAAAATACTATGAACTATATACAACACTACAGCTACTACAATAAAAGCATTTAGACAACCTATAAGTCATAGCAGACTCATAGGCAGTCCAAATGCTCCAGCCCACTCCCAGTTGGCAGCGTGCCCAGCATGCTGGCAGCATTGCCCCGTTGAATTGCAATGCTTATTCGTTGAGCCAAATATGTGCCAGCATTTTGATCACGCGTCGCATCGACCAAGCGCTCAGATAAGTTTTGGTAAATACGATGAGCTCCCGGTCCCCACGGACCCAACGTCTCTATGCTTAGTCTTGTCTTACCCGCGTTATATATCTTATAAAATCATACCATATTGCCTCAGGACTATAATTCATTTAATTATGGTCCTAGGGCATATAGAAAGCAACATGTGCAACTAAGTAAAAATAATGCGTAAATAATTTCTCGGTATCAAGAGTAGTTTCGTCGAGTATTCACTGACACCCCTAGATACGCTGACTTATATTTTCCTCGGCATCATTTATATCCTAGTTATACATCTTTATAAGCCAGTTTCCTCGCAAAGTAGGGTTAAATGGTCTCATTTACAGCTCACCTGTTTCAAAGCCGTATATTTATTAGCTATCAAGGCCCCAAGTCGTTACCTCTAGCTTTAGAATGGGGGAACGTTCATCTTAATTATATCTTAGGGCTTTAGCTTCTTGATGTATGATATTTATCGGCTGGTACTGTTCTGTTAACTAGAATTATTAGGTTATTTGCGCGCACATACGCTTAATCTTCATAGATTTGTACGCATGTATTTACTTCTTCATTGTTAACAAGTAAATATCATACCTACAATAGTGACTTAACGGTGTCTGCTACTGTTGGCAGTTATTATGTATCTTTTAGGGTTCTGTAGTAGAAAACGGAACTATGTTACTAATCCTCGGCTCGGTGTTCGTCCTTCCGTCCGTCCTTTGAGGTGATTTCGAACATGTTTTTGAGAAAGAGTCTACGCCCTACTGATATTAATAAAATATTCTAAAGGGTATGACAAATACTATACCTAATCCGAAAACACCATATATTTCACTCTATGTAAAAAAAAATGGTGAATGCACACCTAAAATTTCGGTGAATCAAGCTTTGTGTCTATATAATAAATCGCATTATTACAAATTTTATTTTTAATTATTTTGTTTTCTATTATTTTATTATTTACCAACGATCACATTACTGACATGAAAAAAAATCCGTTTTTAAATATGAATTTATTAAAAGAAACTCTCTGTTTAATTCAATATAGTAGGTATTTCTGTTTCGCTCAATCGTATTCGATCGGCGCGGCGTCTTTCCGCCCTACGGCCACTGTAGGTATGACATTTTTCAAAGACCACGTCTTTTCAAAGGAATAAATTTATGTATATATTATAGTGATATATTTATGTTTAAAACCGTACCAGGTAGCCGGTTGAATTTAAAAAAATATATATTTTGTTAGTTTGGCGGTTTGCCTGACAAATAATATTAAATTGAATATAATAGGAGACTATTATCATGATCGTCAAACTTGGTATGATCCTAGACCAACTCTAATGTATAACAACAAATCAAAAAAACTGGCCAAGTGCGGGTTGGAATCTCGCCAAAGTTTTCGAACTGTATGTAAAAAAAAAACGATTTATACTTACAGTTCCATTTGGTGATAAAATATATTTTCACATTCAACGGTCTTAAGGCAAGACATTTAAATACATAATAGATTTTTCTATAGGAAACAATCATAATATTTGAAAGGCCCCAAATTGATTTAGAATTTAATTGTAATATGGTGGCGGCCGTTTCATTTCGCTCGCCTATCAATGAAAGTTTAATTGAGAGTGGTCCTGATTAAATTTTCATTGAAGAATAAAATGCTTCAAAGATCTTAAGTTTATAAAGTATGTCTTATCAAATTTAAGCTGCCGTTGTAATTTTAATATCAATAACTTGGTGGTGTATTTAACGTTATTTAAACTAGTCCGATAAAAAAAAAATACTGACAGTTAATTGTTCTCGAAATCAAGTATTTACACCATTATGTTATTTCGAGTAACATCACTAAAGTAAAACATAACCACTGACTGGAAGTTTTCACTTTGGAAAAAATAAGCGCCGCACATAAAACAGAACATATCACTTTTTTTTATACTGAACTGGGTAGCACTTGACCACTATCTCACCTGATGTTAAGTGATGATGCGGTCGATGATGGAGCGCGTTTACCCAGAAGATTGTACTTAACCCCAGGCAGGGTATTGCATTCCCTAGCGGTTCGTATAATGAACGAAGAAGCAAATCGCTTTGTTCGGGTAATGGAATATGTATCATATAGTGGTGCCGCTTCTAAGTATCCCTGGATGTCCGGTTAAAGAATGGGGATGGCGGTATCAAATCAGTGGCACACTCCCCGAAATGTATCCTATAAAAAACCGATAAGCAAGCGACTTTGCGGCGATGCTCGAGACTTTGGAGTCTCTTGCTTACAAATTCGTCGTCGTTAATGAGTCTCTTGGCTCTCCTCTCAATAGCTTCCAGTGTCACCAGCTGGTATTTGGCAGAACCATCCCGAAGGTGAGAACACTACTCCATACACGACCGGACTTGCGCTTGATTAAGCAGCTGTCCCGGTGTGAAGTATTGTCTCACTTTAGCCAAAACGCCAAGCTTTTTTGAGGCTAGCTGGGCTTTAGACTCAATATAGGATCACATATCACTGACCGTTTATATGCTTTCCATGCACATTATCTTCAGGAAGTAATCTTCCCTTCCCTATACCCTTACATTTCAACCACGCTTTTATTCTGTTCCTTAAGTGTCGGACAATGTTGTCGGTCTTATATCAATAAACCGAGATACATACATGACCTAAGGCACCTAAGAAAAACTGTATGTATCCACCGCATAAGATGCAGAACAGATGTTCAGATTTTGTTTCACTGATCTTTAATTCGGCATTCTTTAATAAATACAGAGTTTAAGCTTAAAAATAGTTAACTTATAACCAGATATGGATCGGTAACGCCAGTTTTGGAGTGGACATATGTTCTGGCCTCGCTATATATGGTATGAATTACATACAGTCGATAATATTATCTCTCACAGCGCCCTACGCAGAACCTCTGGGGGTACTCGATTGTAAGCCTAGTCTCTATCACCATCTAGGTTCTTATGTGCTCGCCTGTTTTTTTGAGTTGCCAGATTGTATATTTGTATGGCGTACAGTCATTCACCTCACTGAATATCCTTTCCAACGTTGCTTTATATGCTCCTCATCTTTTTGTCTTCTTTACACATTTGATGTTAACGATATGTCTGTTTACTCTTCTCTTGCTTTTGATTATCGGCACAGGTACTTTTTTAGGCCATCCAAAGATTGGTATTCAATTTAGAATCCGGTTATTACGAGTATATTGACATTGAAAAACTGAGGTATCGAGAACGTTGTTTTGAGAATTTTGGGATTTCTTCAATTGTCATCAACTATCATAAAATAACTAATGCTCCCGAAGCGGTCGACCTTTCGTTCGCTAAGTTCTAAGTTCATCTCCTAGAGCCAGCTTTCCTCCGCGACTTTTATTTATTTACTTACTTTATTTTGGGAACAATTTGCCTGCCTAATCCCACCCCACTTCAACTGCTTTATGCGAATTGTGTAACATTATACTGATTATAGCGTACGTTTGAGGCACGCTCAGCTTTCGATGAATCGGCCCCAAAAATAACCTGTCTATTTTAGTCCAAATATATACGCATTTATTTTCTTTCATTAATATCATAAATTAGAATATGACTCTTGATGAAGAGAGCCTCGTTCCTGGCAACAAATTGGTCGTTAGGGAAGGTACAGTTACGACGGCTTAGTCTCCCTCCGAAGTTCGATGGCTCCCATTGCTCAACTTAATTTTCCCCACCCAACGACCAATCTACAAAACTTAAATTCTGACGGCTCAGTAACAAACCAGTATAAGTACTATTACTTATATTAATACTGTTTTAAAATAAGTACAATCAAAGTCAAATACTTCCATCTGAATAAATATTTGGGGTTTTTGGAAAAAAGTTGATCTGCCAATAGCATAACTCACTACAGAATTACCTAGCTGTCAAAGTCAAAACCATTTTAATAATTTTGGCGTCTATGATATGAATACGCTTATGAAGGTCTATTTCAAAATTTCACTATTAAAATATTCTGCTGCCGCGTTCAGCAATAATGGTATAGACACACTTCGAGAAGAACGGGCACGAAACTCGGGGTCATTCTCTTTATGTCTTTAATCTTTTGCAGTTTGTAACATAAGTCTATTATATAATATTAATTACATGTGGCTTGGCGGAGGTGGAATATCCCAAGCATTGGTGTCTTCTTAATAATCACCAATTTTATAATACGCTCTTTTGAAAAGAAAATATTTTTTACATGCAGCTTGAATTTGAATTTTCCTTCGATGGGAACTGTAATATCTTTAGGAACTTTACTATAATGTCGCACACAATTACCTAAAAAAAAACCCGGCACCGTTTGTTATTATAACTGGTGTTGTTATTGTCGTGCTCGCTGTTATATTTAAATTTACTAAAGTTCTTTCGAACATACAATATATTTTCAAGAATATAAAGACTTCGTAAAGTTATTCTATAAATTTCTTAAAACAATTCGTAAGTGATTCGCTAGAATTCATTCCATATAAGTATAGCACGAATAGGCTGTATTGCATACGGGTATCACCGAAAGCCGAAAACTCGGTTTTTTGTCATAAATAAAATTATTATAAAACACGGGTATTCATTACACGTTTCTAGGTTCTCTGATTTTATCTATTTTCAATTGTGTCGGTAAAAACGATGTACTAAACGAAGTATGTCAGCCATTTTGCTTTGCCAAACTTCTCCATTTTTGCCAATGGTTCTTAGTAAAACACGTATATTGATAATCTTGTAACTTTAACTGTTTTCAATAATTGAAAGGAACCGAGTGGATTAGTCGTGCTGTTCACTTGTAATTGTAATTATTCGACTTTTACAGTATTTAGGTAAGTTTATTAAATACAAACTGCTATTTTAAATTGTTGAACCATATTAACACTTATACCATAAATACGAAAGTTTGTATGTTACTGCATCACGCTAATAAGTCTAATATTTGATTATTATTACTATTCATATGTATAAAGTGTATAAATATATTACCATTTATCCCGAAAAAATCATGTGCATTTACTTCTGTAACGCACAGTAACTAGTAGTTAATGTAGAATAGATTTTCCTTTGTGTCCTTACCTGACTTACATTATTCTTAGGAAGTAAAGGCGCTAAAACTCCCTGAAACACTATTTATTTCTTCATGCGTGATATTTTTAAGCGCTTAAATAATTTTATGTTATGTTACAGTTTACAATGTTTCTCGTCTGCGGAACTTACATTATATACTGTCCATTATATTTGTTTATCAAGCAGCCGATGACGGATCCTCAGAACCGAAATCTCTGGAGTCAATAATGTTAACTTTAGAAGCCCGTATATCCAGACGGCTCTACATTTTGTGTCGAACGCTGTACCCGGTGGGATTTATTGATTATTCGACTTTCAATCATATTGATACGGTTTTATACTGTTTCGACAAGCTACGTAGGGAAGGGCTGCTACTCAGAGTTCTGCTTGATTTATGTGAACAGGTCACGAGAATGATTAAAGTGTGATTTTTTAGTAATAGGATGGCGCTAATGGCGCATTGACAGTAATTGAGCCCGTATTTGGATTGTTACTTACACCAGTCGAGAAATAATGGTGCATGTTTGTAGGGCATTTTTGCGACCGTCTGGCTAGCTACTTCACTCAAATCAAGAATTGTCGCCAAACACCTAATTATTTGTTCTGCAGCCATCCTTGAGAGTCAATAAGTCTATTAGGTTAAACTGAACAACACCTTCGCCGCATCATCACTTACCACTAGGGGAGACTGTGGTTAAAGGCTATCCTATTATGCAATACAAAACCTGTATTGTTCGATCACTTGTTGCTAACCTTGGATTAGAATAAGTTGCCCCGTACTGGGTGTAAATAATAACTGAAATGGCATGGCAGTGTTTTTACGTGTGTATATTTATACTTGGAACAGTGATACGAGTTATATAGTCTAGCAATACCTCAGCTTAAATATAGCTCCTAGTTTAAAAATAGCCAGAGAACGTCTATCTTTTAAATTTTCAATAACTGTCAATGTTATCATATGATTTATATCATGCATGACTCATTCATTAGAGTATTCCGTAGAGTCGTGAGAGCGTGGGTAAAAGCTTATATATACCCGTATATCAATCACAACAACAACGGCGCAGCGCGGCGGCTTCGGTGGCGTGGCGTTTGATCAATCTGTCTATCTGTTTTGGCATGAACGTTGACATGTTCCGTATTCTATTATGGCGATTTTATTGATAGGCATTGTTATCTATTACGTAGCGAGACCGGCTTCTGAATTTTTGATGTTTCGTAAATCCTTTAATGATCTGAAATTATTTTTTTAGTTGCGCACCTGACTAATGAAATGAAATGAATATAATTCACAAAAAATAGGGTATCACATAGGTATTACTCGCTATGTGAATTTGGTGGCATTAAAAAAATAATTTTGTTGAATATAAATAGCAATAAAAAATATAAAATGGAATGATTACAATAAAAAAATATAAATTTTAAAATTAATAACATTAATAGTGCAATTAAAATCATAATAATTAAACATCTAAAAATTTGTTAACCTTAGTCAAACTATACAGTTACATACAGGGAAATAAAATATAAGTTAAAATGTCAAGAAAATTAGAAATTGCTAGTTATCAGTACTAATATTATAAATGCGAAAGTAACTCTGTCTGTCTGTCTGTCTGTTACGCTTTCACGCCAAAATTACTGGACCGATTTGAATGAAATTTGGTATGGAGATAGTTTGAGACCCGGGAAAAAACATAGGATAGTTTTTGTCTGACTGCGCAAAAAGAGGTTAATGTTTTCGCGTGATAACTGACATACGCGCGGGCGGAGCCGCGCCCGGAAAGCTAGTATAGAATAAATAAAATATTATTAGAGCCTTAAGAACTCTTTAATGCAGTAATAGTTATTTGTTATACAAGAGTGCAAAGTTGCTTTTTAACCGCGTGTTCAATTTTGATGACCGAGCAAGCGAAGGAGTCTAAAATTAGAATCCTGAGCGTTAGCGAGGGAATCAAAAGAGCACGAGGTGAAAAATCTTTGCACTCGAGTGCAACACGTAACTTTTTATTCCACCTCAGCGAGAAAATGACTAAGTGAAAAAATGCCGCGTAAAGAACCGCGTACAAAGCAAATTGAAAAAAGAACACCAAGAAGGTTCCGAGTCTGAGTTTTTAACAAATTCAAAAAATGTTGTATGATATATTCGGCACCATAGAGGCAGTAAATAGGTTTAATGTTTTTTTTAATTCACAAACTTAGTGCACACGATGTTCTAAATTCAATTTACTTTATCCTCTAGAGAATAAAAACGGCTTTTCCACTCAGATATTGAAGATTAAAAATACTCTTTCCGAGATGGTGGGATGAAAAAGCTTTTTTCCAATAACCATGACTTCAGTTTCTTTTTAAACATTCTGTATGGGAGCTCTTTAAGCGATATTAGTAATGTATTGTACACCGTTGTGTATCACACATGGCAAAGCAATTTTTATGAAAGAGAGACAAATTTATACATAGACTTATGTTTATAATCCAGACGACAGACGAGATTTGTTTGAAACCTATGCCTATCATTCTCTATGTTGTGTTCGGGGTATATCGTAGCTGCCTAAGGCCTGAACCAAATGAAATGTATTTTTTTTATTCGAGTAGCGTTTATATTGATTTAGTCGTATTCAACGAAAACCTAATTTCATATATCAAAAGTGATAGAAATCAAAATCATTTATTTCAGTTTTTTTTCAATAAGCCGCGTAACGCGTATGTGAATGCTTAACCCTTTCGCGGCCTTGCATAAATTGATTTACGAAAAAATAAGTAGTCATGATAAACCAAAACTAAATATTTCTATATATTATGATTACAAGCACTACCGCGTACTAAGCGAAAATCATAAATTTACAAATTATTGGAATACAAAATGTTTTGCCCCGGGCGGGAATTGAACCCGCGTCCTTCCGATTTCGCGCCGGATGCTTTATTGTATTCCAATAATTTGTAAATTTATGATTTTCGCTTAGTACGCGGTAGTGCTTGTAATCATAATATATAGAAATACAGAAGGGTAGCGACATCATTCCGAGAGTTAAGTGTTTGAAAAAACACTTCTTTCGGTCAGATGAAGTCTAGTAGTCTGGTTGATGGCCGCGCACCGTCCCCTATGACGGTTTAAGAAATACGATTGGAGTACGAAATTTCGGCGACACAGCCGTACCCCCGGTAGCTTAATAGATAAAGCATCCGGCGCGAAATCGGAAGGACGCGGGTTCAATTCCCGCCCGGGGCAAAACATTTTGTATTCCAATAATTTGTAAATTTACAAAACTAAATACTTTTACAAAACGAAATAAATAAAAAATAAATAAACTATATAAACGGAAAAACCTCGATATTTTTTCTTCTCTATTTCCATCGCCTGTTTTTGACACTATATGGGAACTTAGAATTTGCACAGGATTCTGCAGATTTTTATCTCTAGAATCTTACTCCTCATTTTAATCAACAGCTGAAAGTCTTCCGCCGTTGAACAAAAGCCTCGCCGTTAAAGAGGGGGGAGGGGGAGGTAGCATAATGTCTACGCTTGTCAGGCACCCTTAAGTACCTGTGGGAATTACCATGTCGTCGGGGTATGGGCATATTGGGAAATAAATGCTTTTTTCAGTAATTTGAATAAAAAACTACTAGACCGATGTTGATGAAATTTAAATAATATAAATTTGGAGTATACTGTACCCAACAAAAAAAACTAAATCAATTCTTAATTGGCGGAGTAATAGCATAAGAAACATACAGTCAAATTGAGTACTTTCACTGTTTTTGGAAGTCGGATAAAAAGGGGAGTAAATAAAAAAAAACTGTTTACCAACTTGTAACACTGAAAAGTATGAAATAACTTCTAGAAATTTGACCATGTAAATGGGACCTTATGAATTAAACAGCTTAATTTTGAATCAACATGGTACGTCGTTACCATTTATCAACAAGATATTTTATATACATGTCAGAGTTCAGTTTTGAAATATTCACAGGAATTTCATAAAATAAAAAAATAACGACTTCTCAGTCCGCCATCTCTCCGCCATTTAAAAATGGTTATATGAGCATGTTCTCAGAATATCATATTTATGCTTTAGATAGAAATTGAAGGTCATAAGTTTCCTTCAAATGCATTTGCCTATGCTTTTACTGATTCAGGCGTCAAATAAATATTATCACCGCAATAAATAAAGTTAAAAAAAAAAAAATTTCATCCTCGTAAAGTTCTTGTTTGTGTTTTTATTTATTTACTAATATGTTTAGTTTAATATTTTTATAATAATTTTGAATCGGCAGTTTGGTAGCACAGTGATTTTCCTTCTATAACGTCAGAGCCATGTATTGTCCTGTTAAAATTCAAAACAAAGCTATAAAACTCGAGCAAAAATGGAAATTGGAAAAACGACAACAATGCCTCAATTTCAATTCTGAAATTATGGTTCGCTCCCTCACGACTCATTAAGTCCCGTATTGTAGCTAAAATTCACGTTACGTACCGCATTCATCAATGCTCATTCGACCGAAAACTGTGGGTGCGTTCACGGTTCTGGTTAAATATTCAGCAGTAGACACACATTTACAGGTTCAAGTTTTCTCCTGGAACCCACCTGAGGTTTCTATTGCCAAGCATGGGGATTATGGCATACTCCCCTAAATAGTGGAGACTGTGTTCCGCGGTGGACGATCGGGCTGATGCAGTATTACAGTACAGTAGTTATATGTATAGAGTTACAAAAAGCCTGTGATATCGAATGATATATCTACACTTTCTCCATCGGAGACCATAAAAGATTGGGGAAGCCGCGTGCTGCTAGAAGAACTACAAAGGCTGTTGAGCCAGAATTCGCTGAAACCCCAGTAGGAAATAAAAAATCTTATCGCGAGTAATGAAGATTCCCGTTTTGACTTGTCGCGTACAATTAATTTAGATATTCTTGCCCTACAGTTAAAGAGAGTGGATCGATCAAAACGATTTCTGTGCCAATACGCAGGAGAAATGCAAAAATATCCACTTCAGAAATGAAAAAAAAACTTGATTAAGAAGCAAAAAAGCACGAACGGCACTACAAGAAACAAAATGTCAGTGTAGACCGTTCTGAAGAAGATGCCGAAGCGGTCGGAATGGTACAATGTGGTCATTATCCTGCGTCTGATACCTTCTGGGTAAGCGCGCTCCATCATCGATCGCATAATCACTTAACATCAGATGAGACCACTATCTCATCTGATATCTCAGTTCAGAATATAAACAAAAAATATCACAGGGCATGAATCACCTGACCCTGGAAACTTACGTTCCGGAGTTCATAAGAGTTGAAGACTTGGTCCCAGATCTGAAACCCTTAGACTAAAACTTATGGTCAGTTTTAGAGGACATAGTCTGCTTTAAACGACACGCCGACATTGAGTCTCTTATGAAATGTTTGGAGCAAGCACTGGCTAAATTTCCCATGGAAACAGTGGGCAAATCTATAGATTTGTGGCCAGATAGATTTAAGACCTCCATCGAAGCCAATGACGGCTATTTTTAATAGAAATATATTTTATTTTTTGCTGAGACTTCAATAAATAGATAGATAGATAGATAGATAACTCTTTATTGTATACCAAAATAACAAAATCATTATAAACAATAACATAAACTTAAGTAATGTTGTACAATTGGCGGTCTTATCGCTAAAAAGCGATCTCTTCCAGACAACCTTTGGATGGAGAGAAATTTAGCCATGATAAATGACGGTGGTGTATAATAAACTAATAAACTTAAATATGTACATTTAAGTTTTATTAAGATTATATTACTTCAAAAAGAAATGCATTTTCATCTGTAACAGAACAAATTCTCTCCGGCCGTGAGATCGGTCTAGGTACATAGAGTGTGCTTCATCCGATCTGTTAACATATACTTTCATATTTTAATAAACGAAGTTTTGATGCTAAAGACCAGCTTAAATCAACATTATCCGGATTAATGTAACAGTGGGTAGAAACTAGAGAGAGTTCACGTTACAAAGTTCAAGCCTCTATAGGTGACAGTAAACGTGTTTGGAGCGTAGTCACAGAATTAATAATTAAGCTAGATCAAGTCGTTTGAGTTACGGCCGTTTTTAAATTTATTCTATTATATATAAAGTTACTCAAAGTACCTCTTCTAGCGTTTCAGTTGGTTACGAAATAGCAGCATGTGGTTGAATACAGGAAATTAGATAATCAATTATTTCATGGAAGGCGTCTCCAAACGGTTTTCAGTAATTTCAGGCTCCGGGTGCGTTTATGGCAGTTGTATATATATGTATATAGGGAACAATTGCATATATTTCATTATTTCAAGTTGCGGGTGTGATATTTAGATCACACAGCATGTGATTGAAATTTAAATACAAGAATTTAGGTAGGTAAGTTCTGTAGTCTACACTATCTAAACTAGTTATGTAAAGTAGAAAGATTTGTATTTTTGTAGTAAACTTAAAAACTACTAAATCTTCTACCATTAGATTCCTACACTATCTTTGATGAACATAGGCTTTAGAATATATTAAAAAAAGTATTATTTAAAATTGTTGTTCAATTGCCGTCCGAAGCCAGAGGAGCCGCTAGTCTTCAGTAAAATTGAATGTATGGACAAACGTATGAACAAATTGTCTGTAGTAGTTCCAACCTCTGTGATTGGGTGTGATTGATCGGTTTTTATATTGTTTCTGGGCAGGTGTTGTAATTAATATTACTTTTGTCTAAAATGTGCAATTCTACATTTCTTAAACAATACTTGGTTTTGTTGTTAAAGGACCTAGTTCTCCTAGTAATTTACGATATTAGATAAAAGTTATAAGAAGACGCCAAATAAAAATAAATAAATAGATAAAGCCCGGAAAATAATCTTTTCACATCACTAGCTCGGAACGGCGCTTTTCTTACTTGAATATTGTAGAATACTGCGTTTTCTTAAGGGAATTCTTCAAGTATCTCGCTCCCCGGCAATCATCTTACAGTCAGTATCTCCGCCAGTATCGTTCTTATCGTCTGATTACTTTGTTTCATTATTTATACAAACATACGAGTGAACATACATAATATCGCCTTTATTGGAGGCGTCCTTGTAATGTGACATTGAACATGCAAAGTGTTCCAATTACGTTAATCCTACGGTGGCCTCCGAACCCTCGCAAGACTCAACAAGGCTATGAATGAATTTAATTTAGACCCGAGGTACTCTTCTTCTAAGGTTAAGAGAAATACACCGTAGAAATACATTTTACAATACAACGGTCTCGAGCTTCCACGTTAATGATATTGGGGTAGAAAGTTACGTTACGTTTGTTTTTATTAAAGGGGGCTATATCTTCGAAACAACTTTACTTAAGGAAGATTTTGGAGTTTTTAACTGTAGTTTAGTAGGTATTGAATTATCAACTGTAGAAAGTTTAAATGCCTTATTACATATTTTGTCTGCAAAAGTCTATATACCCAAAAGACTAAAAACTTCTTAAATAATTATGACAAGCAGACGTGCTACAAATATCGGAAATTAATGTTAGTATCCCACAAACACAAAAGCTTTTATTTTCCATGAATTCTAAACATCTTATCCATTGTTACAGGATATAGACAATCTAATGACAGAAGGTAACAAGTCACGGACAGTTGCTGCCACAAACATGAACAGTGAATCTTCGCGGTCACACGCTGTCTTCAGCGTAGTGCTGACGCAAACGTTGACGGACGCTGCGACCGGCGTTTCCGGGGAAAAAGTGGCTCGACTATCGCTCGTCGACTTGGCTGGCTCGGAACGTGCTGTCAAAACCGGCGCTGTAGGTGACAGGTTGAAGGAAGGATCAAATATTAACAAGTAAGTTATCAGTGTGATCATTTGATGTGGAGGGATCGATTTCCACCGAAGTGCCAGCGGGCGGCAGTTTTACTATAAAACCTTTTATCAAACAAATTTCAACTTAGTATATATTCTACAATGCATAGTATCGTTTGAAATATTTGCACAAGACGTGCAGCTTCCTGCGGCCCACCACTGTCAATTCTTTCATCCTATATTAAGTATATACATTGTTATTATAGAGAAAAAGTCGAAAATGATTTGACATTGAAGTCCGGCCGCTGCGCTGCAAGCCGCTGCCATTTCAGTGTGAAGAGGCTTACGCTACCGCTCCTTGATGCTACGATAGCCACCCGAGTGGTAATAAAAATAAATAGCATTGGACTGCCGTGCCGCAGGTCAATGGTGGAAGAGCATTTTACATATCCTCGGGCTAGCCTTAAGTAGAAAATCTGTCGCCAAGCACCTAATAGTGTGAGCTTCACCTCATGGTGGGCTAGCAATTAGAAAATCTGATGCCAAGTATAATTATGTTTTTTTGAAATTCTAGGTTAAAATTATATCATCACTTACCATAGTTATGAAATAACTTAGGACGTTATCATTATTTACTATTAATTTGCATTTTATCACGGATCAACTTTACATTATTACCATATAAGTTGTCTGACATGGACTAAAAAATCTAGTTATGTATACCAGACTAAAGTAAAGTAAACTAGATTTTTTGTACTATATGTGACCTCCAGATATATTGATAATATTACTAGAAAAATCTAGCACTTACTAGCCAGAATATCTAGTACCGATGAAACATAGTTTTGGTTAATTCCACAATTTGTATTACTCGGTACCAACATAAAACAGTTCGTTTTAAAGATTATAATTATTTATATATAAATTATTTATATTTTTTTCATTATCATAATCATTATCCGATTTCATCATTGTATACAATGGGTGGGTTATTTCTTTGATCTTTTATGCCGCGAATGAAACCGCATGGTGAAGCTAGTAATGTAGTCCTGTATTAACAACTAACAAAATCAAAAACTTGTTCATTGTTTTATACGTGAGCCTTATTTTATACTTTTCAGATTTTTAATTTCATCTAAAAAGTAAATTACTATGTTGAAATATTGACCTATTTTCCTTTACCCGGCTGCCTTCTTCAACCCTCATAAAATATTACTAATGAGCACATAACATGGGATTAAAACCCTTATTTTGCGATAAGTGTGGGATTTAATTAGATTCATAAAATAATGAAGTTAAAACTCCAACTATTATCCATTCGTTTGAATCTTTATATATTATGTGCTTGTAATATCCCAGCATGAATCTGGAATTAACACGTTGGTTTAGCCTACAGCGTTTTATTGTCTGAAGACTTATTAGGTTCATATTCGCAATTCTTCCGGACGAGGAAACCTACTAATAAAATCTGCTAAGTAATCAGAAGTAATAAATCTTGGCGGTTGAGGACTGCAATCAGAAATTATAACTTCTTGAAATAAACACTTTTGTACCACTTTTGAGTTTTTAAACATGTCTGAAATGTAATCGTTCTCTCTCACAGGTCACTAACAACCCTGGGACTAGTGATTTCAAAGCTTGCGGATCAGTCTTCTGGCAAACCCAACAAGGACAAATTCGTTCCGTACAGAGATTCCGTCCTCACGTGGCTCCTCAAGGATAACCTCGGAGGAAACAGCAAAACTGTTATGGTAAGAATAAGAAAAACTTTAAGTAACTCTTTGCGTGCAATTGGGGGAAAGTCGAAGATTTATTCAGTAATTCAGCAAGTTGTCTTCTTTTTGTCTAAATTATGTATAGCTATAGATCCCATGTTAAATTTTTGTGAACTAAAATCATGTTTCTACCGTGTGACCGTGGTTACGAGTAGACCAGTCTACTGCAACTTGATCGTAACGAGGTTAGTCAAATTATTTTTTTGATGTTAATTTATGGGTGAATAGACTCATTAGTGATTTATAAACATGAGTTTAGTTCACTAAAGTTTAAAGAATAGTATGTTTAGAGCGTTGTGCCTTAGGCCGTTCTATTGTAATTGAATGAAAGAAATTACGAACAGATAGCATAGATAGATCATATGTTTCTGCATAAAATATATCGGACAATCAGGACAAGTTACACATTTTTTTTTTGGAGTCGTGATGTTTCTGCGCCTGCAGAAGACGCCTACTGCACTTTTCACCCACCCTCACCCTCCAAGGCAGTAAAGGATAGTCCCGGTGGCATTGTATTGTCGCGGCAAACATCATCCAAGTCCATTACAGTTACAATCAGGACACTTAATTTCTTCACTCGCAACTGCATCGCGTTTGCTACCTGCGATATATGATTGTACTTGCAGTTTGACTGCCTTTTTAGGAGTATATTTAGACTACAACTAAAGAAACATTTGTATCGCTGTATTTGCTTGACGGCTGAATAATAGACGAAGAAAAAGTGCATATATATACACGTTCAACCTAGCTACTTGTTTTCTAGACACCGATAGAACAAATGTGTGGTGTTATTCCCATTTTATTCCTTGAGATATCAGCCGGTAAAGATACAGTTAATTTTAAGAAAACAATTGGAAAATAATTACACGTCACAGTTATGAACATAAAATTTATTTAAACAATGTGATACATAAATACATAGCACTTACCCCTTTCGCCGTATAAGTTATTGATTATCACCATTTCAATTGATGACTCACACTTCTATGGAAATACATAGTTCAGTAAATCACTGTTAGGAAATGGTACGTTAATAATGTTCAATAACTGAGAGTACTTAAAATTCTGTATGCGGTACGGATGTACTGCATCCTTCGATGAGTCAGACCAGCTGTCGAGCCACGAGCCAATGTTGTCGTATGTTATGTTGTGCATAAAAATTTCTTTATTGCCCTTTTCACTATATGTGGACAAATGTGTCATACACAAAATCACCTCACTGATTATTACACATTTTATAATCTGAGTTTAATTTTTATCAGTTTTATCACTTACCTTCATAAATACTGAAAATTGGTGTACATTTGCCAGGTCTTGGAATACCTCACACAAACCTTTTTTTTCGTTTAACACTGGTTTCCAAGGGAGTGCGATATTAATATATTTTTCGTTAGCGAAGAATTTAGTTTTAACACAAATCTTAATATAACGTATGTGACGGAGGGTGGGCGACATTTTGATTGATTACTCAACTTTTGGGTCAAGTTAAGGGCCCAACAGGATCAACCGGATGTCTTACGTAGAGATTCCCTATATCCTGTGCACTATGAGTGGTCAATGCCTGAGAACAGGAATAGAAAATTAGTCACAATTTATTGTCACCAAGACTTTGCTAGAACACGGCGTAAGATGCTAGCCGACAGATTTTATAATGGAAGGCGGTAGATGGACAGACAAGTGTTATTGTCAAGGTCGTTATTATTACGAAGATTTCGCGATGGAATAAAAATCCAACACTGTCTTAAATGTGGTAGGTATTCTGAAATAAAATCGTTATGCCAACTTGCAGGTAGCAACAGTATCTCCAGCTGCGGACAACTTCGAAGAGACTTTGTCGACATTACGTTACGCGGACCGAGCGAAGCGCATCGTGAACCACGCCGTCGTCAACGAGGACCCGAACGCGAGGATCATTCGCGAGCTGAGGCAAGAGGTGGAGGCGCTCAAAGAGATGTTGAAACACGCTACGGTAATACAACTCAACGTTGCATTCAAAATTTATCAAGGTTTTCTGCCCTAAACTCACACTTTGTGATGATAAAGATGAAAATATGAGCTGTTCATTTTAAAAAATATTCAGGTATTAAATTATCATGTAAATAACTTCAGTATGTCTTGGATAAAAGTTGAGAATTGACTGTGCGACAAATTGTCAATGTTAGTAAACTGGTGGAGTGGGGCTTTATGTCAAAGTTAGTCACCTCCTTTTGAAACTACTCATACCACGCTGGAAAGAAGTTATTAAGAGTTTCATATCACAGGCTGCAGTCTAACCGAAGGCTGAAAAGTAACCTTTGCCTGGGATAAAAGTTACAACTTATCAACCATAGTATGATAAGTTGTAACACTAATATTTACATACTCTTTATTTAGATTTTCTGTCGTGGGAGGCATACTTACAATACAAACAAGATCCGAGTAAAGATGTTTTATGCTTGTGATACAATGCTCCCAGGGTAGGATTGGGCCTTGACATTCCCGATCTGGGTTTCAAGGTCAAAATAGTTGGCATGGCTGACGAACCACGCTACGTCTTGAAAGACTGTGTATATTTTTTGCAAAATACGACCGTCCGTGAGGTTTAGTTGTGTTGGTCATATATATGCACGTGCTTAGGGAGGTGCTAGGCTGCTTACATGGCTCCAAAACTGTTTAGGCTAGTGTGCGTACATATTGTGAATGTATAGAACCATTCATGTTTGCGCATTTTCTTGTCAGCACACTACACAATAGGAAGAATAACCACAGCTTTTTCAAGAACTAGACTAAATAATCTCTCTTAAGTTAACTTTAGTAGATAATCTACTGTTCTATGAAGTATCGACTAAAGTCGTATATACGTATACTTGACAGGTTTGCCCCATACCTACCCCTACATTATGCCCCGCAAGGACACAAATGACCAACCCTATTCCGACGAAGGTTTATCGATTTCGTAGTTTTTGCGTGATGCGATTAGCAGTAAAGGTAGAGCTTCGTAGCTATGCTAATGGCGAACACTTGTCATACAAACATAATACTGAAAGTAATTGCTAAATGCAACATAAACTTGTATTGCGTTTCATTTTCTTTTTCCACCTTTATATTTGTTGTATAAAGCTAGTACTCGTTAACGTCATGTTAAGCTCAATAAAGTAATTTTATTAAATATTAGAAATAGCCGTATACAATGCTAATATATTGAAATTCTGTACCGTTTTACGATTTTGTAGTTAATGGAAAGGGTTGCGAATTGCGACTCTTTTGTTGCCAGTTACTCGCCCGTAAATAATTTCATACATGTATTTATTTGTTACCTTGAATTAATCATGGAATTTATTTAATTTTATATTACTAGTTATGCGGCCTTTTTATAATGCTAGATTAGAAAATAAAACCGGCCTAGTGCGTGTCGAACTGCACACCAAGGGTTACGAACCTGAAGGGACAATCAATTTGTTGTATAAATTCACCAAGAAATATATTTTTTTTATTCAGTTCGTGATCCTTAGCATGAAATCGACTTGTAATCGGTCGATTTTTATTAGGGTTTACCCAAAGGGTAAAAACCCTATTACTGACACTTCGCTGTCCGTCCGTCCGTCGTCTGTCACCAGACTGTATCTCAAGAACGGTAATAGCTAGACAGTTGAAATTTTCACAGATTATGTATTTATATTGCCGCTATATCAACAAATACTAAAAATATAGTAAAAAAATATTTAAAGGGCCCCCATACGATAAGCTTTATGGATACAATTCCGAATTGAGTAAGTATAGGGTATTTTCCATCCAAACGTACCCAGCTCAATCGGACACTGCGAAAAGTGTCTGCAACTTGCAAGATTAGGTTGCAGATAATGGTATCTGCCTGGAAATGGCCATTTCTACTTCTTCTAAGATAAACGTGGTAAAAAGCCTAAAAATCAGATTTTTATTTGAAGGCTATAACTTAGTTGGAAGTAAAAAAATAAATATCTAATGTAAGTTCAATAAATTCTGTTACATTTATTACATTAACTACCTTTCCGGGCGCGGCTCCGCCCGCGCGTGTGTCGGTTATCGCGCAAAAACAATTAACCTCTTTTTGCGCAGTTGGATAAAAACTATCCTATGTTTTTTCCCGGGTCTCAAACTATTTCCATAATAAATTTCATTCAAATCGGTCCAGTAGTTTTGGCGTGAAAGCGTTACAGGCAGACAGACAGAGTTACTTTCGCATTTATAATATTAGTACTGATTGTCATCAATAATGAAGTATTTTTAGATTTAAATCTTACATAATATGATAATCAAAGTTTTGAGTAAGATTTGTTGAGTATATTATATTATGAACTTTGTAAATCTATAAATAAGCCATTGTGGCACTATTAAATTTAACTTTATCTTATTCCTGAATACAATGGTTATCTACGAAAATTATATTTAATGCTTCTGGAACAAGTGAAAATGGGTAGAATATTGAATAGCTGTAATATTTTGACAAAAGCAATTAAAAGAAAAAACTTCTCTTTCTCAATAATAATGTTAGTATGATGATATACCAGATAATATACAGTATCGGATAACATGACCAGTCTAGTTCACCAAGTTCTAAACAAAACTTCTGCCTGGTAACAAACATACAGCACCCTCTACGAAAAAGGTTATAGCAATCAACTTCATTTTGCGGCCTGTAGGCAGCCAATTTCTTGTACATTTCACAGCTAAACTAAGTGACGTTTAATATTGCCGTCGAACGGTTATGATGAGACAAATGGTGTTTTATTGCCAACGTTTTTAAAATAAACTATATAGAAGGAGAATTATCGTTTGTGAACGTTTTATATTACAGGGGTCCCCGGTTGGAGAAGATGTACACGAACAACTGGCACAGAGCGAACATCTCATGAAGGAAATGTCGCGGACTTGGGAAGAAAAACTGGTTGAAACTGGTATGCCTTTTACTTTTTACTGGTATGTCATCGCCTTGCATTCAAAAGTGTTTGAATTGCTTCAAGCAAAATTTTGTCTGCCACACTTTTTATGCCTACATGATTTTATTGTACCTGTACTCTAAGGTACTTGTTTAATGGAAAAGAATAACACTGCCAATAGCATTTTCTGTATCTGTCAAATCAAAACGTATGGGAGTTGTAAAAATTGTTTATGGAATTATCATTATTATTTTTCGCAGGTCGAATACAAAGCGAACGCCAGCATGCATTAGAGAAAATGGGCATCAGCGTGCAAGCAAGTGGCATAAAAGTCGAGAAAAACAAGTATTATCTGGTGAATTTGAATGCAGACCCTTCGCTCAATGAACTTTTGGTGTACTATTTGAAGGTAAGCTGGATTTTGCAGACAACAATTTTATAGTTTTCTGTCACACAGAAAAGTGTATTGGAAGCGCGTGAATGTGTTTCTGTGACATTCTACGTATGGACAAAAAAATATTTCACCCAAGATATGTGTTTTTATATTTTACATTTCCGTACTTGACGGGTACTTTTACTTCTAATCAGAATAATGTAATGTAACGCTGCTACTTGAATTAATGAATATTGTGGTATGCATTCAGTCTTCATCTAACCAGGAATCCTAATTCAACAATATTCCGAGGTTGCGCGTACTTATTAGTACAACCTATTAGTTCAACCGTTGAACCAGTGGGAGTTTTGTACAGTTCAACTACATATAATCTATTTTAAGGTTGAGCTAGAGGGAATTTGTTTCAATAGTTTAATTACGTAATTTTTTTACTACTTGAACCATATCAATAATGACCCAGACGTAGATCTTGGATGTGACAGCTATAAAAGTGACAATTGATGATGCATTTTGGGGGGATACAGAGGGTGTAAAAATATAACGAGCTATGTCTAAATCAATAGGTATCGAGATCTTTATTTTGTGAGACAGCTTTTACGTGACAACATTTACATGAGACAGCTGTCTTCTTTGCTGTATTTTCTGTAAAAATTTCAGAAGCTGTCATAACTAACCCTAAGTTATAAGAGCTGTCGCATGGGAGACCTATTTCAATAATTATTTTCAGAGCCACTCTAACCCAAGAGTAAAATTAATTCGCATAATGCAACAGCTAACGTCATTTAGATAGCTGCCATGATCTACTTTTGGGTAATATGACAGTTGTCGCATTGAATTGTACTAAATTCACAAATATGAAATTGTTTTTTTTTAAACCAATAACTAGTAAGTTTTTTTTTTTTTTTTTTATTTATTGTTCAAAATTTTTACAAGACAGACATTTTACTTAAAATTAGAGACTGCGGAAGCCTGACGGGCTTATGAGCAGTCAATGAGTTCAGTAACATATACAAAATAATAAATTACATAAGAAATAAAATTTTATAGTAAATAATCAGAGTTTTTTAACAATAAAAGTTTTTTTTTAATATTTTAAAAGGTCGAGGAGTGTGGAGGTATATGTCCTGTATGTCTTTAGGTAAAGTGTTAATTAATTTGGGTAGAAGGTAATTGTAGGTTCTCATTCCATATATATTATTATATCTAGGTAGCTGAAATGGTTTGGAGTTATTTAGAGTACGTAAGTTGTTAGGACGCTTATATTTATTTCGGTTTAGATTATAGATTTCGTTATATCCTTCTTTTAATATTGTCATTTTTATCATGTTTTGAATGGGCAAAACGTTACAATATTCGAATAATCCTGTATAGTCATCATGGTGTAATAGCTTAATTTTCCTTGGTACAATGTTTTTTAACATTCTTATCTGAAGCATGTGAATCTTTTCAAGATGTGTCTTATAGGTTCTGCCGTAACTGCTAAGTCCATAAGCAATCACGGAATCAGCTAAGGCTAGGTACAGCATTCTAAGGGTCTCATATGGTAGCTTATATTTCAGTGATGCTATTCTACTGAGTATTGACCGTAGTTTATTGCATATGTGCGTTATGTGAGGAATCCAGTTGAATCTATTGTCTATTACAAGTCCTATATATGTATGTTCTTTTACGAATTCTATTGGAATACAATCGCAAGGACGGCCACTGGCTAAGTGTAGACACGCGTGTTTGTGTGCACGGATGACAGGATGGTATGTTGTTGTGTTATGTGATGAGTGTATATGCATTGCTTTCGTTTTGTCAGCGTTTATTACTAAACCTGCGTCGTGCGACCATTTACACAGTGTGTAAATGGTCACAAATCCATTTTGATTTGTATATTACGCTCGGCGACGGGAGTTCCCTGTCGGCGACTACAAGGCAAGTGTCGTCGGCGAACTGGTATACAGAACCCTCCCCCGCTACGTTACACATAGTGTTTACGTAAATCAAGTACTCATTGGGTCCTAAAATTGAGCCCTGTGCGGTGCCTTTAGTTGTTTCTACCATATTGCTAAATGAATTACCGAGCCTAACAGTCGTAAACCTATTACTGTGATAATTTTTGAACCATGTTAGAGTAGGACCCTGTATACCAGTCTGTTCTAGATAGTGATACAGGGTGTTATGATGTAATGTATAAATTACATACTTACTTACTGGACAGTAGGAGATTCCAAATTTAAATCTCGCTTCTAACTGGATAGTTGTGAATAAGTCTAGAGGTAGAGTTCACTTTCTGGATACTTTTGAGAAAAGGTCTGTTACAAAAGTTTACAATAAAAAGATGATAATACCTAATATTATTGTAGGAGCGAACACTAGTCGGTGCGGATAGCTCGGCCGATATCCAGTTGTCTGGTCTCGGCATCCAGCCACAGCACTGCTGGCTGCTCGTAGAGGGCGGCAGCCTGAACATGGAGCCCGTGGCCTCCGCGCGCTGCTTCGTCAACGGAACCCCAGTAGTTTCCAGGGTCAGGCTCGGCCACGCCGACCGGATACTGTGGGGGAACCACCACTTCTTCCGAGTCAACTGTCCCAAAGTGTCCATGGGTAGGTTATGTAAGTTGTGTCCTCATGTCTTCTATATTATTGTACTCTGTGCCGTTCGCGATTATTTATAACCAAATCGTTGTAGTGGACTAATCGTTATAGTGGGTATATAGTCTTTGAATGCCCAATGTCACTAAAATAAGTACTATTTTATAATCCATGAAATATTGCCTTAGCCGAATATCTTACCGGGCGATTTACTAAATGGGGTGCATCAAAGCATTATTCTATTCTGATGAATGACTTGATTTCAATGATATAATATAGGTATTATAATTTATAACTATGTATAGTTGGAAATTAAAGATAAAAATATGTTATTTCATTTCAGTTTCATTAGAAGTACTTATATTCGTATCTGAAATCCTTACTTATGCAGTTGTCTTCTTTGACAGCAGCGGCATCGGAGCCTCAAACTCCAGCACAACCGATCGATTATAACTTCGCCCGAGACGAGATCATGTTGAACGAACTCAGTAATGACCCTATACAAACAGCTATATCGCGACTAGAGAGACAACACGAGGAAGATAAACAAGGTACTTTTTTTAATAAATTATTTTTCAATTACATTTTTGTTTACCTTCAAAATGTTTTTTTTTTCACTGCCCATAAATATATAGAACTGTTGATTGCATTGTTTTTATAGATGTCTGATTCGAGATCTTATCTTCAAGGGCTTTCAATAAATGTGTCCATATTTATTTGTTAAGAGTCTTTACGCCTTGCGCTATCGTTCAAATTTAGGCATTTATCGTAGCGCGGCGCACACGAGCACACCGTTAGCAAGGATCGAGCGGTCAAAGACGATGTCGCATGGAATAAAACATTTTGATCCTCTTTGAAGTGTTATTTATTTTTGATAAATAATGTGGAATGTTATGTAACTTTGTAAATTCATTTCGCATCTTTACAGTTTACACACAAAGTAGACTTAAATGAACCTAATAATAAACCTCTCATTGACTAACATTAGCACACCCATAACTATAGTCCATTGAAAAGTTACATGAGCTTTGCATTTTTTAGAGCACGCAATTTTATTTTTGAGACATGTTTGGGGGTCTATAGAAGAAGCTTAACCTCAAGTTTGTGGGGTCGCCACCCTTGACCCCCGGCCGCCATCTTGGAAAAAGGGGTGAAAACACGTATTTTGCGATATCTCAGAAACTATGCGTTTTACAAAATATTCGTTAGGACATAATTTGTAGCAAATTGTTTTGCCTATAAATATGGTACGTATATAACTTTGTGCCCTAAATTAAATATTAAAGAAGTTATAAGCAAAAATATATTTTTTTACTCTGTAACTTTCTTTATACATTTTACAAAAAAAATACCCCAGAACAATATTGTAGACGATGTTTTGTGGATTTTTTTTCCGAAACCCGCACTTTAATTGATTAAACTGAAAATAATATCCACAATTTTCAACACGTTTACACGTTACAAAAAATGTAGCACAACTAAGAGAATAAACTGAGGTAGAAGAAACAGCTAAGCCTGCGTATTATAATAATAGTCGTAGCAGGCAGATGTTCCTTTGTCCCCAAACGGTAACTCAGACCTTTTCTACCTGCTAATCCTTCGGTAAGTTATATTTGGTAAGTTCTATGGTAAGGAAAACAGTTAGGTATGAATAAGTGAAGTTGTACGAATTTTTTTTTTAAGGATGTGAAAAATATCAGTTAAACATTTCATTTTGACCGGATTCCCATGAGCATTGATGAACCTGGTCAACTTTGTAGCGCTGTAAGTGTTTTAAATGAAATAAATTAAAAAATCATAAAAAAAATCCTCAAATGATAATCAACAAGATTGGTCTGAGGAATCTTTTTTGAAAAATGAGAAAAAGAAAGTTATAGAGCAAAAAAAATATAATTTTCTCACTTTTTTTGGTTATAACTTCTTAAATTTTTAATTTAGGGCAAAAAGTTATATAATCATATTTGTAGACAAAATAATTTGAAAATTATATGCTGTAGAAATTTTTGTAAGACGCATAGTTTCCAAGATATCGTGAAATAAGTGTTTTCACCCCTTTTTCCAAGATGGCGGCCGGAGGACAAGGGTGGCGACCCTACAAACTTGAGGTTAAGCTTCTATGGACACCCACATATGTCTCAAAAGTAAAATTGCGCCCTCTAAGAAATGCAATATTCGGTCTTAAATTGTAACATTTCAATGGACTACTGTGTCTATATTCGATTATGTACTTCTAACCATCTTTGTATATAGGCAAATAACTTAGTTTTGTACATTGTATACCTGCTTTGTGCATGCATATCTTGGTTCATTATATTTGTATAACTGTCCCGTTGGCGGAGCGGCTTTAGTGGTCGCTACGGAAAGAAAATAAGGTGCCTTTAATATGGAAGTCTTAAATCCTAACTCAGGGTCGGTACTAATTGTTTAATAAAATATATAACGTCTATATTATTATAAAAATCTTTTATTTTTAACCAAATCAGTACACGGTACAGACCGTTAGATAATCTTGCCTTAAATAAAATTATTTCTTAGAGGCATAGATCGTGCTTTTTGATGGCCAATTATTTCGTGTAAAAGACACTTGTTGTAAAAATGTATTACTTCGTTTCCATCTGTTTGGCCAAGTTAATACCTAATATAAAATAAAATAAAGAACAAATAAGAAAAATAATACATTTTAGCCTCTAGCTAGTTTCAAGTTTTTTTAAAAACTTTTTTCTTATATATAGCAACCACGCAACTTTTTGGTTTTTGCCATAGTAAAAAAAAATTGAACCATAAAATGGAACCGACTTCAACACCCAAAGTGTGAAATAACATGTTGAAGTCGGTACCATGATAGTTCAAAAGTATCTATGATCACAATATTGTGCGCATGGTACCGACTTTGACAAGTTATTTCACACTTTTGGGTGTTGAAGTCGGTTCCATTTTATGGTTACATTTTTATTACTATGGCAAAAACCAAAAAGTCGGTCCCATTTTTAGGTTAAAAAATTGATCACTAGTTTTAGTAACCCTTGCTACTTACGATATCGATTGTCAATGATTATATCATCAAGATAGGTAAATACTTTTCAGTTATTGGAGTGTAACGCAAAAACGACTTGACTGATTTTGATGCAATTTAAATAGGACCAAACGATAAGCATCATCTTTCAAACAAAAAAATAATACTCAAAATCGGTTCACCCTTTCAAAAGTTCTGAGGTAAAAAACATAAAAAATACAGACGAATTGAGAACCTCCTCCTTTTTTTGGAAGTCGGTTAAAAATTGAATTCCGATCAGGAAATAATAAATCCTAGTTAATAATGAAAAAGGCATGGTCTCAACAAAAATACCTTTACAATAATAAAAGCATACGCATAGATCAAAACAACTCGGTCACGCTATATTTTCATTGCGCACCGTAGTTGCGGCACGTGTAGGGCGCGGGACCAGCAGCGATACGTCCTCCCTCCGAGAGCGCTATGCGCAAACTGAGTGAGATGCAAGGCGTTGTGTTCCGTAATTTATAGGTCATATTGAAAAAATTGTATAAAATACATTTTTCACTACATTAACGACAAAATATTATTATTTATTAAATAAAAACTTCAACTAATGAATTGCATATTTATTTATTTGATAAAATATCAGATTTTGTAGAAATAACAAGAAATTAGAATGGTATTTTTGTGCCAAAAGTGCCCTTTCAATCCCTTATTTACTCAGTTGTAATATATATTTATCAAAATGTTATTAATGCACTCCATTGGTGGTAATATGATTGGTTTACTGGTATTTTTCAATCTGTAAAACGAATAATTTTTGTTCGAAAAAAGACTGTTGAAGTCACACTGATGAAGAAATTTATGAAAACATGAGTTGGTAAAAATTTTTTTGTCGGATTTCAGTTGTTTTTTTTATTGTTTTGGTTAATGCACTCCATTAAAAAAACAATAAACTTTCTTCCTGCATCATTTAAAAAACAAAAACTTTTATACTTTAGCTGCAACAGCCTTGAGAAAAGGGCTGTAAAATGGCTTTGCTGGAATAAGGGCTCTTAATTGATGATGTGACTTAATGGCCCGTTTCAGAATGTTCTTATAAAGTTTCGGGTTGCTATGCAACGCATAAAATAACTGAATGATAAAAATGACAGTTGACATGCAGCGCGTATTAATCTTTAACCGATGTATAGGCTAAATCGATGACTGTGAAACGCAAAGATAGTGTTTTATTTATTAAATATATTCTGGGTATCAAAATAAATACTTACTCGAACATTCTGAAACAGGCCCTAAGAGTTCTAGTTTATCATCCATCATTGAAAGTAGTATGTTAAATGCATGGGTATTGTAATATTCAGTTACAAATCGATGCATACCATTCTATTGAAATTGAAATATTGTTCAATAATCACCATGATGTATTTTTACAGTTGCACTGGAGAAGCAAAGACAAGAATACGAAAGACAGTTCCAGCAACTCAGAAATATTCTGTCTCCCTCTACTCCATATCCGCCATATTCATATGATCCTCTCAAGCTTGGTAAGAACTAAAAAACTTTCCTTTAGATTTTTGACTAAGTTTTTATTATCAAATATGTATGTAATAATCAAAAATATAAATAACTTGAGAATTAATGTGCCGTTCGAAAATAGTGCTTGGCTTACGAAAGTCTTGATTAGCAGTTTTCAAAGTATTATACCGGTAATTCGGGCTACGGTACTGTGTCGTATCTCAATATAGCTTCGGATTTGATCTGTAATGTTTGATAGGCCAAGATATTGCAGATTTGAGTTATTATATAGATTTTACCTATTTTTGTTTACACCTTAGGTCTAAGGGAAGTCTAAAACAGTAAAAAGGCAGAAAATCTAAGAATCTATCAGATTTATAAGACTTGGATGTAAACTTTTTTTTTTTGTAATATTGTTAAGTTTGTAATAACGCCTGCTAGGCGAATTACATTACGGACGCGGGTTCGAATCCCGCACATGACTATATTTTTTTTTCTCTCGTAAATTTGTAATTTTGTAATTGGATGTAACCTGTTCATAGATTTAAAAAAAAATTCAAATCTTACTGGAAAATCTAGTTTAAGCTTGAAGAAAGCCAAGTTATCATTATCAAAAACAAATGATATATAAACGTATAGAATATTTTATTTTTATCAAAGTGTGGGCAGCAATGTTATTGTATTACTAGAGTAGACAATAACGCTGGAGATTAACTTCATTCTGACATTTGAACTGCAGAATGGACGTTATCTTCAAAGGTACTGTGTGAGAATTTTCTAGTAATGGGCTTGGAGAACGAGAATATGTCGGCAAATATCAATATATTCTATAAATAGTTTAAAGGAGATTGCACTGGAAAATGTAAAATGTCAAAATGTATTCTTAATTCATTACAATAAATTCTAACTTGACAATAAGTGTTAGTTCACACAGACCACCGCACCGTGGAGAACAGAACAAATATTCATAAATTACTAAATATGATTACAAACACTATCGCGTGCTAAGCGAAAATCAAATTTACAAATTATTATCCCAGGAGGGAATCAAAACCGAGTGGAATAGGTATCCGGCGCGAAATGTGAGGACGTGGGTTTAATTCCTGCCCGGGACGAAAATATTGTGCTAGAATAATTTGTAAATGAAATATTGATAGGATTTAAAATAAAGCTTTAGATCATTGAATTAAGTCATTTTTGAAATTCACATGGCTCGCGTGCAAACTCTTATTACAAAATAATAAGGTGGATATAAAAAAAACAATCATTAATTAAATGACCTATAACTTCGTATTAAATCTATCAACATTTGCGCCCTCCGCGCCGTTCCATGTAAATGGACACTAATTGTCGCGCTCAGAAATACCAATTATTACTAATTTGCATGAAATACTGTGCAATATAAAAAGCACGATTTAATTACAAAAGTACAAATTTATGACAGGTTTTTTTAAGTCATGTGCGGGAATCCAACTCTCGTCCATCCAGCCCTTTAGCCTTTGGACGATTTAATGGTAGATAAAAGCGAAGTCTCTGAGTAGGTACGAGATACGTACAGACGTAGGTTGGAGTAGATGGGTGAGGTTGTGAGTGTGTGATGTGATGCCGTTAGGTAAGATGAGCGCGTGCACGCCGACGACCGCGGCGCGCGTGGAGCGGTGGGCGGCGGAGCGCGACGACACGTTCAAGCGGTCGCTGGGGCGGCTCAAGGCGGACATCCTGCGCGCCAACGCGCTCGTGCAGGAGGCCAACTTCCTCGCGGAGGAGATGCGCAGGAACACCAGGTTCAGCGTCACGCTGCAGATACCGCCGCAGAACCTTAGTCCCAACAGAAAGGTATTGGTTAGTGAAAATTTATCTTTATTCATATTTTGAACACGTTCTAATGAATATCGCTTCCACACAATTGCTTCCACATATGCTTGCCATTAGGTATATAATTGACACCTGAATAAAAAAAATAACAAAAAAATACGATTTCTAAACCTTATAGGGCAGCGTATAAAAGCCTGTCTATTGTATCTTAATTGATGGTTAGTGTCGACGTGGTCGAAGCTGCTTGTGGACTGTAGATAGTGCAGTGACTCATACATAAAGTCATCGGCTAATTTGAGCTTAAGGAAACAGTGTTATATTTTTAAATAGAGTTAGAGCCAAAAGGCAAGTCGACAGCCATACTATTTGAAGTAATTTACCTTATTTGTTTGATTTAAAGGATATTTTTTAGTATCTCAATTCTGTGGTCTCTGCCTACCCCAACGGGAAAGAGGCGTGATTTTATGTATGTATGTATGTATCTCAATTAAAGTTATTATACAAAAAGCAGTCTCTGATAAATAGCACCGAACTGTCTTAGGAAAGACGCCATAATAGACACTGCGAAATATGAAAAGCGGAGAAGACAATTGAGCACTGTCACATTGTTCAATAGTCAAGGCCCACAACCCGTTCCATCCACGGGTTAAGGTCATGAGAATTGGCTGGGTCGATCAATAAAAAGCTAAAAAGTGGTCAGCTAAACCGCCTAAATAAAAGCCAGTACGATAAATTGGTCCTTAAAGGGTTAACACTGTTCAAATGAGCCCGCGCTGATGACAGGCTAAGTTGACCAATTAAAATACATTTATATAAGATCCACTGAGTCCGCGGGCTGAGATGACGATTGTACACTCAAATTATACTAATAACAAAGTCCCAACTTAAGAGCTTGAAATCCGATAAAAAAGTTCAAACAAACTGTATAGAATGTTTAAATGCTCCAAACCAATTTAATAATGTGGTCCTAATAGTTGTATGGGTGTCAATATATCAAATACCGGAATTCAGACGAATGGGAATGCACGACAGTTGCTCTACAATGGTCAATAAAATCTTCTTTAACTGCTTTTGGCTAACAATTTAGTTACAACAGATAGAGTTGGGTCAAGTTAACTTTTATATTATTCCAGCGTGGTGCGTTCGTGTCCGAGCCGGCTATAATGGTGAAGCGTCCGGGGCGCGGTGGTCAAGTGTGGTCCATGGAGAAGCTAGATAATAAATTGGTTGATATGCGGGATATGTACGACGATTGGCGCAAACGACAGCAGCGCGGAGAAGAAATCATCGAAGAAGAGGTTATTTTTCTGCCATTAGCAATTTGATGATTATCCAGTGTTTCTCAATGCGCGTCAGAGCGGCACCAAAGTTTTACTATCAAAATATATTTATTATAATTCTTTAAAATATAGGTGTTGATATATTTTGGCAATATTATAACATACTATGTACCTGTATATTTCTATTCAGAGTGGGCGCGATAAATCCTTTATGATGTCTCACTTAAAGTGTAACGTGTCAAGTTTAAATTAATTATTATCTAGATCAGTATTCATTATTAGGTGTACATAGTCCTTGTAATTGAGTTTAGAGCTCTGAAAATTAGCAATTTGTCAACAAACCTAATTCATTCAGTGCAAAAAAAAAAACTAGATCCTAGACGAGTTTTCATGAGAATATAACTACAATAATATAACTTCAGTACAATATAACTACAATCAAATAATAAAACTTATCAAGATGTTAAAATATTTTTTGTAAATAAGTTAACATATCTCGATAAGTATTAAACTAAAAGACTTAAAACTTTGGCATTAAATCCTTTGATCATTGCCTTACACAGGAAACGAACCCGAAAACAGTTGATCCGTTCTACGAGTCACAAGAGAATCACAACCTGATTGGCGTCGCGAACATATTCTTGGAGGCTTTGTTCCATGACGTCACACTGGACTACCACACCCCAATCATAAGTCAGCAGGGAGAGGTGGCAGGAAGATTACAGGTAAGAATCATTAAGAAGAATTGAAGAGTTTTATTATACATGGCGGTAGACTAAAATTAAAGGGATACTTTCTAACATAAGTGAACAAATAAGTTACAATCTGTTTCGCAAAACGTCCTTTATTTGCACAATGATTCTTTTAGTGAGACTATCTATCCCATTGTAGCACTGAATAAGCATTCATTAGTATTTTTTTGATCGGGAATCAAACAGGAAGCAGCATCAGAGATAGAAAAGTAGAGGATTGAATAATAAATAGAAGAATGACGCTCAAAGAAAAATAAACTTAATTTCACACATGAGTATATTGATACACACCCTCACACGCGCTCTAAGAAACAGGCATAAACACAAAAATACAAAATAAAGGTGAGTTGCGTGAAGAATTAGCACACTCATAACCAGTGAGTGTCATAAACACATTGTATATCACATCTTTGTCGGACATATTGTACAAACGAAATACATAATCACTCATTATTTTTGTTAAATAGTCCTGGCTTAGTCTTTATACTGTTTCATAACCATCACCTCCACTGGATGATCGTAAATATCGACTTTGGGAATCATACGCTGAATGCGCCACTATTCACGATAGGTTGTATGACCGCACAACAGTAGTTTTTACTACCTTATTGCTCTTACGTCCCGAAAGGATGCGGAGCGATACTACCAGTACGAATTATCAAGGATGGTTCTGGACCGGCGGCGTCATGAAGTCGGCTAGCTGTAAAACTGAAACGAAACCCTTTTCAATAACTGCATGTGGAGTTAGTGAAATTCTTGGTTCATAATGTGGGTAGGAAACTGATGATGGTTTGCGTTAATAATTGTATTATGATATTATTTGTAGGTTGAAATCAGTCGTGTTTCGGGCCAGTTCCCGCAGGACCGCATCTGTGAGGCTGCGTCCGACAGTTCTGGAGACGCGCGGGACGACGATGAATCAACTGACAATGCCACGCAACAAGTATGAGCTTTATACTTTTTAAATAAGTACTTACTGATTTTGTCTGGTGTTAATTAGAATAAAAAGTAACTCTTAGACTTTCGATGTATGAACCACTAAAACTTTACGGGACTTTCTTGTGATGAAACAAGACATTATTTGTATGTGGAAACAATTATCGAAATGTCGCGATATAAAAAAAAATCTTCATGGCATTAAAGTCAAATGGTTCTGTTCTCCTATTTATATATGTTCTCCTATATTTTCTTTTACCTTTGATGATACAAGACTGTCTTTTGTTGGTCCAATGGCATAAGCGTCTCTTAAATTTCGAGGTCTTGGATTTGACTCCCATCCATGTTCGCACCAGTTTTATTTGGTTTTCCTGTTAAGAGATTCTCAGTCACAGTCCTGAGTTAAGATGAAAGCAGACATGAGTTCAGTTTTGGAACCTTCCTTCGCGTAAATTTTTTAGCGTTTTGTACGAGAAAACGGGACTTTATTACCTGGCATTTGCCGTTTGTCTGACCGTACATCCTTCCGCCGTGACTTTCTTCATCGTTTCCCGATTTAGCTTTTATCGTAAATCGGGAAAACAGCAAGCGACAAACTTGGTGCGGTCGTAGATTAATAGTAAAACAAAACGGGCCATTTATGAGTCTGGCTCGCGCTAAGGATCTCGAACAGGACAGTCTTTTTTACATTTATATTTGTTCTTGTTATGAACCTTCAATTTGCTCTGACTTGCAATTCGTAATTTTTTTTTATTAATACTTATTACCTTGTCTAGCAACGCAATGTTATGTTTATTTTGTATAATGTACAGGTATGTATCCGAGTGGTGATCAAACAAGCGATCGGTCTGCCCCCGTCGCTGTCGCACTTCGTGTTCTGCCAGTACAGCGTGTGGGGCGGCGGCGAGCCTGTGGTGGTCCCGCCGCACGTGAGCGCCGACACCCCCCCAGCCCCCGCCCCCGCCGGCCCTGCCCCCTCGCCCCTCGCCGCCGCCGCCTTGCCGCCGTCCCCGCGACACGCGCCCGCCGTCGCCTTCCGCTTCGACCACTCCAGGGATTTCACCGTGCCGCTCACTGAGGAGTTCATCGAACACTGCGCTGGTCACTACCCATCTAAATTATACCTGTATAAATTAAGCCATAAGGAAAGGCCTAGTTCATAGTTTACAGTGAGGTCGGCGACTCTTAGCGTAACAGGCTCTCCAAAATGCGCAATTCATCTTTCTTTTATGTTTTTTTCTTCTAGTCATGTAGAATGTCAATGAGTCAAAAAAAAAATAATCTTGATACTTGGTTAGAGATAATAGACATCCGCTATGAACGATTGAGATATTTCCCATGCCTCTGCAAATCATAACAACACCATTCGCATCAAAAAAAAATTGCAGTGTCTTTTGCAGGTCACTCAAGGCTCGCGTAGATCAGGCGACAGAAATGTACAGTTGTCCAAGTCGAAATACCAGCAAAATTATGGAACACATTTTTATTTATAATAGTGTTCCATAGTTAATAATGTAATAGAAATATTATACAATATTTCAATGTTACAGTATTTTTATGGTATTATAAAATGAACTAATAATTAGCTTTGAGTCTCTTTAATACCATATGACCTAAACTACCAAATGGCCAAATAGTCTGTCTAGTTATAAACATAGTGCGGGACAAAGTGTGGGTAGAGGGACATCGCATCTAGGACAGTAAATGGTACAATGTACGCCACTTTGACAGTTGCCAATGGACTGTCATTCGCAAGCGATTTACGAATATTCATTTTGGTACCAAAGTATAAATAATTTTAAATTTAGATAATGCACGCTAGATTCGACACAGTTTTTTATGTGGTATGTATAAGATGCATATTGCCACAGGCTTTCGTTTTGGCGTTCAAAGGGAAGCTTATATTTGACAGTAGACCTCGACCGGCTCCAGTTTGAGGCTCGTGTTAATGAATGCATCTCAAAGTTGATATCGATATAAAGATGTTGTCTTTGACAGATGATCCATACATTAAACGTCAAAACTGCATCTTATGATTGATTTCTACTTTGAGATGAATTTATTTACATAAGGGTCGTAAATAAATTCATGTGTCAATTTCTTAAATAAATTCATTTTTTTTTTTTTTTAATTCATACAATGCTTGAATGTGTGACTATCATAACGTTTTAATGGTTTTAAGTTTTAACAAATAGCGATATATCAATTATTTCGTATTCTACCAACAGAGGGCGCCCTTTCAATCGAAGTATGGGGCCACCGTTCCGCCGGGTTCAGCCGCGCGCGCGGTAACTGGGAGGTGGAACAGCAACAAGCGGCCAAAGCTCGCTCGCTGGCTGACCGCTGGGCTGAGCTCACCAGGAAAATACAGCTGTGGGTCGAAATACACGAGCTTAATGATCAGGGCGACTACGCACCCGTCGAGGTCAGTAGAGTTGCAGTCAGTGAATACTCCAACCAATAGTCAAACCAAAAATCCGCTTTATATGATGAAAGAAACCTGACTAGTAGATAAAAATATTTTTCGGGGACACTGTACAGTTGGAGACAGACCAATGCTCCAAAATATGTTCAAACTATTAGATGGTAATGATGATTGTTGACCATCCAAGTTTTAAATCCAAGAGGCAAAAACATTTTCTCTTCATATCAAAACTGTATGTTAGTGACAAGACAAAAAGTGACAACCCTAGACAGTGTGGCCAGCATCTTGCGGTGTTGGCTTTTAGGCAAACATCAAAAGCGTTTAGCCACTGTATGTTTCTTACACTGTGCTAAGACGTAGTGTACAAATGTAACCTCTCCGCACAAATGCGTAACAATAAATTGTGGAGTAACAATAATGGTGGCAGGGCATTATGCAAATGCCTGCCAGGCTAGCTACTATCTTCAAGTAGAAAATCTGTCGCCAAGCACCTAACGGTGTGATCCAGCAGCTGTTCTCGTGAGCCAGAAGTTCTAGGTTAGCTTGAACAACATCTTCGACCACATCATCACCATGAGGAGAGTAGTTAAAGGGTAGCAGTAGATGGCGTATAGAGTATAACGCGCACTGGGCACGTGTGCGCAGGTGATGCAGCGCGCCGACATGGCGACGGGCGGCGTGTACCAGGTGCGGCAGGGCCAGCAGCGGCGGCTCGCAGTGCGCGTGCGGCCTGCGCACAACTCCGGCACGCTGCCCATCATCTGTCAGCACATCGTCAGCATCGAGGTCGGCTCCGTCTCCGTCAGGTCGGTACCTCACCTCACTGCTACTCGCTTCTCTTAAAAACAAGTCTACGCTAAATTCAAATCAAGTAAATAATAAAATAAAGTAATAGGAAACCAGACCGCTTGTGTTCGACGAAGATCTGAATTAATTTTTAGTGTTCATTATATCAATATTTATGTCGTAACGGGGTTCCAATATCCAGGATACTGTGATGCATATAGAAGAATGCTTTTGGACAAACGAACAATATATAAAATATATACTTTCAATTTTCTGTCTGTATCTAAATCTAGCCGAACCTATGATGACGCCCAGTAATCTTGAGACCTTGGTAACATATATAGATAGCATAAACATTTTTATCAGAGTGACTTTGAATCGTGTAGTACGCCTAGGTCTGTGACAGCGTTCCATTTTTGATATAATTTCTACTTCAGCACAAATAATGATAGCGTTACATTAATTTCCCGGATAAAAATAACTATAAAACATTTAGAAGGGATGAGGATTAGTTTTTGACACTACAGTATATATCCAGCCTTGACAGTTCAGGCTGATGTTTAGCGATATCCTCAGGTAAGTTGACGACCCTGAATGTCTTCATATCATCAGCAAAACAAAACAAGGCGTTAATAAATACTCATAAGGGAAGTTTTCAATCAGGGATTAAGTAATGACCCTCGACTGTCGGGTTAGAATGTTACGCTCCCATATCTTATCTTGAGTGTCGTAGGAGGCCTTAAGGTGGGAAGCGGCGAAGGAAGCAGTTGTTCAATTTGAAGTCGAATTGACCAACTGCTTGTTATGCTGTAGTCTGTGTAGATTACATCCACTTGGACACCATTGTCCATTGCTTCCGTTGGATGTCATAGAAAATAACGAGTTTAGAGATAGTGGTCAGAAAATAATTATTCGTATATTTTCAGATCGCGGTTACAGCAACCTCTAGATTCTTATCAAGATGAAGATTTGGCAGTGCTTAGGGAAAGGTGGAGTGATGCGCTCGCGCGTCGGCGTCAGCATTTACACGCGCAGTTGCAGGTTCGTACTGTCGCTGTCTTTCTCTGACCATGTATGTTAAAGAAGGATAAAAAGAGTATGAATACTTCATTGGTTTTAAATGGTGGACTAATAATGAGGCAAATGTTGTACTGCCACCTCTTTTGTGGGTACTAAATTAATAATATAAATAAATATACTATATCTTTCTTATGATTTATGTGTCTTAGAAACTAGTCAACATGTCCCCATCGATGAAGAACGAGCGTGACATGGAGCGAGAACAGTCGCTGGTGGAACAATGGGTCTCTCTCACCGAAGAAAGGAATGCTGTGCTTGTTCCGAGCCCTGGCAGCCCCATCCCAGGCGCTCCAGCTGCTTGGAACCCTCCTCCGGGCATGGAGCAGCATATACCGGTGTTGTTCTTGGATCTCAATCGTGAGTACTGTCTGTCTATTGTTCTTCAATTGTTGATAGTGGAACCATGGCAATTAATGCTTTATCATATCCGAGTCCTTGGAAACCCTTGTTTTAACAACTGCGTCGTTTTTATGAGTAATTAAAGTTTCAAACTTTTAACACTCTTTTTAGTGACCCTTAATACTTACGGGATCGATTGTCATTCATTGTCAACAACTATATCTTCAAGTTAGGAAAATATTTTTCAGTTATTGTACTGTAACTCAATAACGGCTTGACCGATTTTGATGAAAGTTAAATGGGACCAAAAAAAAAAGCATCAGCTTTAGAAAAAGAAAACAAAATAGAATTTTCAAAATTGGTTCATCCAGCAGAAGCTCTGAGGTAACAAACAAAAACAAAATAACAACAAAAAGCATTGAGAACCTCCTCCTTTTTTTCAAGTCTGTTAAAAATACTTCAATTTTAAAGATCTGAGTGATAGAAGATTCTGTTAAATATTCTTCGATCTGAAAAGAGTCTCATGTACAGTTAAAGTATAGGGTGCACCACCTGACCTCTTCATTCCCATATCTTATGTAAATGTATTACACATAATATAACGGCCTGCAGAAGTCGTGACAAGTTTAAAGGCGTATCCTGGTAGGAAATGCATCGTAGACAATCCATAGAGAAACTATTCGTGTATTATAGCGGATGACCTGACGACCCACCCGAGTGGCGAAGAGGTGACCGTGGCGGGCCTGAACTCCATCCTCCCGAAGGAGCACGGCAACAAGTTCTACGAGCTGCAGATCCTGCATCATCACGACAAGGACGTCTCCGCCGTCGCCTCCTGGGACTCCTCCATACACGACTCGCACTATCTCAACCGCATCACTGAAGGTATACTACCATACCACCACTACCACACCACACTAATCATTCTTCTCGTTGTTCTATTGAGCCCATGTTGTCCCACTGCAGGTAGTATAAGAATTTTTCGAATTCATATTATTCACACGTACAAAATACGGACTACCAGCGGAACCAAAACACATACGAGTACCCCGGAATTAAAAGACAGCTCTAGAAAGTGCCTAGTCGTTCGGAATTTTGCGCCCGTGTTAATGCACATCGTGTTTCGATCGTTTGAATCGTTTGAAAATATAGCAAGCACATGTTTAATTTAATATTTATGATCAACTACCAACAAAAGACTACCCGCATCTCTTTGCAATGAAAGAGTATCGGATTGGCGAATGAATACTCTTTGTTCACTGAGCGACTCAATTATATGGAGTCATATTTTTTGAAACAACTACTCAGCAGGAAATAATCATAATATACGGTTACAAGTTTCTTTGATTATTCTTCTTGAATTGCGTGTAGAAAAAGATTTTATTTACTTGTCTTATTTTGTATCGACAGCAAACGAACGCGTGTACCTGATACTGAAGACGACAGTGAGGTTGTCGCACCCCGCACCCATGGATCTCATACTTAGAAAACGATTAGGACTAAACATTTACAAACGGCAGAGCTTTACAGATAGAATACGAAAGAAAATCGTAAGGTAAGATCAGCATGCTTGATTTTTGTGCCAATATGAATGCGTGAGGTACGTTTTCTATAAATAGTCATCTTGTAAAAAGTGCCACTCTTGTTTGCTTTGGTTTGCGCTTGTTTTTATTGTGGAGAATTCGACGTTTTGATTTGAAAGGACTTTACTTAAGTTTTTTATTTGCTGCAGTAGCAGACTGAAATATAACTAAATATTTTTTATTTAAGAAAACAATTTTGAGAAATTCTATGTATCGCTTCGGATATGTCACTGAGCTTTGTTTTGATGAGGCAAGCCTTGATATTCCTACGTCAAAGCATTTTTGTCACGACTTAAAACTTTTTATACATATATATATACACGGTTACTGATATCAAAGTGCCTGTGTTCCAGAACTGATCAACTAACTCAAACGGGAGTCACATACGAAGTGGTCTCCAACATTCCTAAGGCGAGTGAAGAGCTTGAAGAACGAGAAAGTTTGGCACAGATCGCAGCGACCGGAGAAGAGGCCAGTGCTGCTGACGGGGAAACTTACATAGGTTAGTGTAGTAAATACCAAAGTAGATGCAGTGCCAGGATTTATCCAGTAGTCCATATAGTATCTAGTGATAAGTGGGAAAAAGAGAGGTGAAGATACGTGCAACTGCAAAGGTTCTCCTTTCTCAACTCCTAAGGCTCAAATTTCACGGATAAAGCGCATCGAAGCATTGCATGCTATGCATTAAATAATGTTATATATATGTTCGCTATGTACGTCGTTGCTTATATTATATACAATGTTAAGGATAAATTCGAAAAGTGCAACAATTCCGCATCTGCGCTTTTGAGGACTGTATGTCTTTTCCACTCTTACATCGTTGATATTTTTTCCTTTTCGCAAGATCTGTGACTTCCATGGCGTACCATTCTGTGAGACAGCCTGACCACTGTTACGGTCTTTGGCCATATTTTGTTTTCTGTTGTCTATCACAATGAGCTTCCTTCAATTGTCTTTTTGCACAATATCTCGTATATCGAAGTGAACGACTTGGTATTGATTTGTATGATACAAAGGTTTGTGTCGTATATATATGTCAAATTATCATTCACATTTCAGAAAAATATACCCGCGGCGTGAGTGCAGTGGAAAGCATTCTGACTCTCGATCGCTTGCGGCAAAGCGTTGCCGTCAAAGAGTTGGAGCAAGCGCGTGGTCAGCCAATCACTATGCGAAAAACAGCATCCGTACCTAACTTCTCACAGGTAAACTTACTTGAAGCTAGTCACATACACAATAGGTGTAGCCTTACACCACACGGTTGGATAGTTCACATTAGATAAGGCACTTGACACTTTAGAAGGCTTCTACTTATTCCATGTGTAAATTTATTGACGACAGGTTTGACCAAATATGTTAATCTTTGGTTACGACCTTAAATATATAAGCATTATGCTATATGTACTCTTGTTACACTTTCGACACGTTTATAACATACTCACAAGCCATTATAATTTTATATGTCGATGTTGTGAAACTTGCTTGCTGAGCTTATACTTATAATTAAATAAAAAAAAAACAACTACTGAATTAGATGAAAGGGTCAGTAATTACGGTAGTTATAATAATTGTAAATAAATCAACCAGCGATAACTGACATAATACTTTTACTAATAATTTTACAAATAACCCTTTTTTTCTTTAAACGGGGCCTTACATTTGGAGTACTTACATTGTTTGACCAGATGACGTGCTCCATTATCTATTAACAAACAATAGTTACAAAATCTCACGTGTAAAGCTGTTCAAAATATATACAGTCACGGTTCTTTGTGTGCCTTATACTACGCAATATTTTCGCAAAAAAACATGTTTGCTATTCAGTGCGCCCAATAATACAACGAAAATAAATTTAAAAAAAAAACGCAGGTAAATAATTCTCAAATTCATAAATTGCGCGAGCTTTATACGCTAATGCGATATCGATATGCCTTCAATATACTACAAATACAAGGTAGAGATAGGTCACTCCATGCGACTGAAGTAAGTAGTGGAGAGTAACGTCTCATCTGATTCTCTGCCGTGTAGGTGCCGAGGTACCCTAGACGTGTTCCATCCAAGACCGATGCGAAAACAAAGTATCAATCGGATACACGTAAGCGAACGATCACGCAGAAGCGCGGCGTCAGTCGCTGGGCTAACGTAAGTTTTGTGAAGCGGCTTATTTACTCTATCTCTACCTTACCTACTCTTTACGAACACATTACATGGTCAATGTTACCGCTATATTTGTGACTGTATATAAAGCTCACGCGCTTTTATTAATTGCATTTTTTTTAATGGAATTGGGCAAAATTTATCGTAGCTAATTGGTTTAAAAGCTCGTATGGTTTTTGTGCGTACTAAATAGCAAATATGCACGTCGTTGTGTGAACAATGCATTTGGTGCATCGCCACCAAAAATTTACAGTTTATGTGTTAGCAACTTATCACAAAGTCACAAACCTTTTCCTCTTATTCCTTAACTTCTAAACGTCTTACAACTAAAATCGTGCTAAAATTTGTCACCTTAATGACATAGAAGCTATACTTACAAACTATAGGTTTTATTTCACGTTGATAAGTCGATAGTTCGTAGATATAGTTTAGTGTTCAAGATGTCAAAAACAAATCTTGACATTATGATTGAAGCATTTGCGATCAGTCTCTCGTTTGTTTCCCAATCTATCCGCGCGACTCGTCATTGGCGAAATTGTGGCAACACCACAGCAGCCACTCAAAAAGAAGTTGAAGTTGAGAAAAGCTATTACTACCTACTGACCGTACAGACATAACAAGAGCCGAAATTCGTGTCGCCATGTTCGAAAACATTAAACTTAGCTATTATTTACTTCTTTATTTAGCAACTTCTTGCGACTATCAACAATTTTGTCAGCAACAAATTGTCGACATTAGTAAGTGGAGGTGGAGACATAGCTTTACGAATAATGCTCGTTGTGCTACAAATAGCTAATGGAGAAAATAATACATGTTATTCACGTTATCAGTTATTCCAATGTGGGTAATTATTGTTATTAGGAAATCGATCGCAATGTTTAAAATGTTGTATAGAAATCTTGTAATAATTAGGGGAATTGACTATTAGCAAATTGCTAATATGGTTTTATAAATTTTTCAAACCACTCCTTTTGGTATTTCCGTGCATATACCTTATTTATAACTTTTCCTACGTACTGGCAAGCGGCATGTCATCGAGGACTTAATTATCAGCTTAATGGTCCTAATAGGGCATCTTTAAAAATATTCGTAACATAGGCTTGTTCTTTTATTTAGGCACACTAGATAATTTGAAAAGAGACGGTTCATGGCTTGAGCAAACAAACAAAAAGAATAATTGGAAATCAAGGTTTATTTTTATTACTTTGTATTGCCAATTTCGGTCCAAGCAATTATTGTTATAGCGAAAATAGTAATATCGGAAAAAAGTTTTATGTTAGATTTTATTATTACATGCAGATGTGTGTAAAATGTTGTTCGAACTCAATGTAAATTTTTTTTAGTTAATTAAATTTTAAACCTTAAAATTAAATAAAAAACAAATTAATGGTGAAATTTTGTAGTTAGTCGCCTACTCACGACTTCAGTCGTGCTCGTTTCTTGAGCATTTGCCATTACCACATCTCTTTGGCGTCCTCTCTTAAGCATCAGGACCTCCTTAAATTTCTCTTTACGGTTCTCGTAACTTTGACAAACCACTGATAACTTTTATAAGTATAAGTATAGGGTCTCTTTGTATGTGGTAATATTTTTGTTATATGAATCACTCTTGTACAATGTTTGTAGTGGACTTCACTAGCCGCTTTCACACTAACTAACCTACCAATAGTTTATAATTGTGTAGAAAGGAGTGGTTTGTCTAGCTATGTACGCTTGCTAACATGTGTATTGTCGCTACGCACGCGGCCGCAGCTCTCGCAGGTGCTCGAGAACGCCGCCAAGAATGGAACCAACGTGAGTCCAACGCATAGCCACCAACACAACACCACTCGATGTTTACAATTTTATTTTTAAGTTCCTTCAATACAAGTGCGCGCATAAACCTTGGATGTGTTTGATTTTCTACTGTATACATATTTCCTATCTGCGATTAAACCAACCAAGAGTTATGCGCGCTTATTAGTTGAAGGAATTATTTAACCCTGTGTACATTTATTGACATATTTTTTGATGAAGATCTCAACATGTGAAGTTCTTTGACTTTTGGTGTACGATAAATTTATACAGGATTTTTCTTTTTTTTTTACATGTTTTTAGTATGAATGTAGTTTTACGCTGTTTATATACAAGATGCTTATATCCACATACAATGTTGATAATGCCTAAAATATTATGTTGTAATGTAGTTACTTTTGTATAATATGAAGAAATAATTCAATTATTGTATAAAATGGGGCTTTGAGGATCGTATTTTATGATAAATAATTTTGTTATCATTAATCATCCTGCATGAATGTAAGCGAAGTGGTCGAATTGTAAATGTTAGATATATTCGACAGATAATGCGTTTGGATTCGTCGTTCGAATCTCTCGCCGGTCTTGCTTCGGTCCGCGCGGGCAGTATGGCAGATTTGGGCGACGAGACTCCGCGGCGCCCGCTCCACCGCCATTCATACGCGGCGCCCGCGCACAATGATCCGGAAGTACCTACGCCTACTAAACCATTCGGACTCGGTAAGTTCATAAAACTACCTCTGCTCGGTAAACTACTAACAATAAAGACCGTATTAACCACACTTTCGTTTACAGATCTACCATTCTATCTCTCTTACTCATCGATACATTGTCATGCCTACTAACTAAAGAAAGCAGTTAACTTGCACACATGCATAACATAGCATAAAAGTGCGAGCTTATAAAAAAATGTAATTTAGCAGACATATTTAGTGCATTATGTAGATTGAGTATTTTGAAACAAATAGAACATTATAATTTATATAACAAGACAAATATGCACGAATTAATAGGCATAGTATCATAGTGTTTCGTTTTTATTGAATAGTCAATTTATTATTGTTAATAACGTATAGAAATAACAGGAGCTCTAAATTGGACATTGTATTATTTGTAGGCAAATCATACTCACAAAACCGACTATCAGCTCAGATTCAGTCACAACGATACTCGACATTCACTATGTTCATATCACTAGTACATTTTATTTTCAAGTTGCTTTGTGGCAATGCTATGGCGCAAACTAATCTATTCTATCTTTCTCCGACCCCTATCTTCAACCTCTTTCATATTCTTGTATGTACATTTTGTTGAATCTTTGGAACAATTACCAGCTTATTTTTCTGGGATGTTTGTCTCTGCACGGAGTCATTTGTTTTAATTAAACCGCACTAATGCATTTATAATCTTAGGCTTCAGGTTTAATCGAAATATTGAACTCCAAGGGAAAACATTCCAAAAATAACGACTCAGATAATACGGAGTGAAGCTCACGCTTGGAATTAACGTTATATTTTTTTGTATCTTGACCCCCGCTACCTTCAGGCTCGTTCCTATCAGGTAAACAATCAAATATGGTCTTGACTCGGAATGGCAACTGTATGGCGAAATTGTTAGTCGAATGCAACCAAATTAATTGGACAAATAGTTGTGTTGTAATCGTTGTTATCATGGAAACTTTGTTTTTTTATGTAACCCGTTGATTGGCTGTAAAATTGGAATCTTCAGAACGAAATACTATTGGCATTTAAACTCAGCTCGTAAAGATGTTGAATTAACATCTGCTGCGTGTATTGATCAAAATTAGACCCTAATGTATTGGCTGATAGAGCGCAAAGTCGAAACGCAAGCTTAGAGTCTCAAGCAGCTTCTGTTGTTGTTTTGACTATCTGTTTGTTTGCGTGTCTCTTTCATTTGCATGAACCAAGCATGACTTGTGATTATTTACTTCTTCCTTCCTCTTCAATGATCTAATTGCTGCGGATACAGAAATTATAAAGCTTTTAATAATTACTGAGAGTGACGAAAAAAATGCTTGAGCATATAGTATGGTATACTTTCGGTACTAGAATAAGTAAAATATCGCAGACTGAAGTAATTTACTTACATGTAAGTTGAATCCTTTGATGTATTCAAAATTAAAAAATGAATATTGCCAACTCTATACTGTAATAGTAGTATGTAATAACGTATAAGTAGTGATAGACAAATAAATAATTGGTCGGTAGGTTTGTGTTTGTGTTAGGTGATATTAAATGCATGTAAGTAGAAAGTAATTTGTAACAACGTATTGTTCTAATATAATATGAAGATACATAGGTGTCTTTAACCGCATGTGTTAGAACTTTCTTTGAAATTAAAACTGATGTGAGTTTATTACAATTGTAAACAAGTATACACTCGAGAGCAATGAATCCGGGTCACTTAAAGAATCCTAAAAATCTCGGAAACTAAAAATGCTAGGTTAATGCAATAAATTGTATTTAATAGACAATGTAATACTCCTTAAATGAAGGTATTAAAACTTCTTAGTTATTGTAAAGTTATATCATAAAAAAATCAAATTTGAAAAAGGGCCACTTTCGAAGATAGAACTACGAAATTACAGCATTTGGTTTTGCTTTTGTTTGTAATCTGTCATTTATGTGGGTACATAAACCATGTTGATAGTGCTCTATATTCATTATTCAAGCCGAAATTATGTCGCTTACGCCTGAAGAATGCACCAGAATACTTACAATGCTGGAAACCGGCCGGAGTCAGCGCGATACAGCCAGGACTGTCGGTGTGTCGCTGTCAACAGTACAAAGAGTTCTCCGACGTTACGAAGAAACTGGTTCTAACCTACGCAGACCAGGAACGGGCAGAACCAGGTGTACCACAGCACGAGAAGACCGATACTTGGTGAACACCATGCTTCGAAATCGCTTTCTCACAGGAACTGAACTCACCAATCAGTTTCGACGCCTCGGAGGAAGTAACCCAAGTGCATGGACAGTAAGACGTCGGCTTGCTGAATCTAACTTAAAACCCCTTAGACCTGCAAACGGCCCTAAACTGGAGCGTGGGCATCGTATTTCGAGACTAAGATATGCCCAGAGCCACGTAAATTGGAGTATTGAAGATTGGTCAAAAGTTATGTTCTCCGACGAATCAAAATTTATGCTCTACAAACACGATGGAAGACACAGAGTGTATCGAAGACCAGGGGAAAGATTCAAGCAAGCATGCATCGAAGAAAAAGTAGCCTACGGTGGTGGGTCTGTACTTGTGTGGGCCGGAATTTCTTATGAAAGTCGCACAGAGCTGGTGATCATAGAAAACGGCTCTTTAACTAGCGTAGGATATGTGGAAGAAATCCTCAATGATCACGTTGGTCCATTTATGGTCAATTTAGGTGAGGATGCTGTATTTATGCATGACAATGCTCGACCTCATACAGGTAGGATTGTGAATGACTACCTTCAAGAGATGAACATTACTCGTATGGAGTGGCCAGCGCGCAGCCCGGATATCAACCCGATCGAGCATGCTTGGGACGAGCTAGGCAGATGCGTAAAACAACGAAACCCTCCCCCAATCACGCTTCGTGAGCTCAAAATTGCTCTCACAGAGGAATGGGAGAATATTCCCCAAAATCGTATAAGGAACTTGGTGTACAGCATGCCAAACCGCGTAAACGCAGTAATGGAAGCACGAGGAGGCAATACGAAGTATTAAAATTCAAGAAAATCGTAATAAAGTTCAAAAATTTCATGTTTCCTATTTTTGTTTTAAGGAGAGATCAGCAGTTTTTTTCTTTATGTAATTTTGTGTTAATAAAATGTATGGTGACTCATATTTTTTTTACTTTCATTTAAGGAGTATTACATTGTCTATTAAATACAATTTATTGCATTAACCTATCATTTTTAGTTGCCAAGATTTTTAACATTCTTTAAGTGACCCGGATTCATTGCTCTCGAGTGTATATTCATAAATTCAAATCCATGTGTATTATACAAAGTAATATATTTTTATTAAACCAAACCTTGTATTGTTTTCTAATAATTGAATTAGGTATATATTGTGTGCTGATACTAAAGTCTATCTTAACTGATGTCGAGACAGTTTTATTGAATGCATCATATATAATAACGAACCCAGTGAGGCTATTTTTTTTTATTGTTTTAAGTACATTGTGTGACAGTGATTATTTTAGGGTGACTAGAACATGTGTTTGTATTTAAGCGTATGCAGATAATGATTGTAACATTTCCTTACAGCCCGGCCAACGTTCCTAAACTTGAATTTGAACCTGAATTCACTGCGACTTCAGACGCCCAACAAGTGTACGTTAACGTTGCGAAATCGTAGAATCACTAGTTTCGCTTATTTTGACTATTTAGTTTCTAATTCATTGTATTTTGTTTGTAGATGCTCATTGTACAAAACAGTTGGTTGAATTTGGTGCGTATGCACTTCGTTTGTGTTTTATTTACATACGTATCAAATTGGATTGGACACGTTTTTTGTGAAGTGAAATACTTTGATCATTGTTTTGATTTTCTTTGCATATAATTTTCATGTTAGTTATTGTTAGTCTCCTCAAACAGGCGTCGTAAATATAGAAAATTTAATAATTGTTATACCGCAATAACGTCTTGCGTGATCAGCTGCTAGATTTTGCCTGTGGGTAATAAGGTCTTAGGCCGGGGGTTAGATAGCCCACGCAATTAGCAGCGGTGTTCAAAAAGCCGGTATTTATATTTACAACCCTTGTGTTGGGGATGATTATGTTGGGTCTTGGAACTTCGCACATTGGCATGTTATCAAAATCATCGTACAATTTCTCTAGCAGGATTGGCATTCAAGTGAATCGATTACTATGTTTACCAAGATTCAGTTTTTATATTATATTTTTATTAACTTTAGCTAAAATTAAAATCAAAATTTTACTCGCTTTACCAAAACTTATGAACATTAATTAGTAAAGTGTTTTTGGTCAATTACCTACTATTTATTATTCCTTTAGTATTTTTTATTTTAAAATGCTTCCTTACATTAGAACTACGGGTATTTTATTCACTACACCATATGTACCAACTAGCTAATATTATTTACATGGTATATCACTTCGGTAATTGTAGTAGCTTTTTACAGGAATTGATTTTTCAGTCACAATTTTGTAGCAATGCAACGGGGTAACAGTGATGTATGCTGATATATGAATTACAGCGTCTCCAGCGAGCGGTAAAATTGGCCTGCGTATGACGACGCTCCACGAGGAGCCGGGGCGGAGGAATGATGAAGACTCACATTCGGAGCCCGAAGCTGCGCCCTCTGATGATATTAGCACGCCGCGGTCGCACGTATGTATCATCTTATATAACTTAGCATTTAATCACATCATATCTTGTAGACTTTATATGTGTCTCTTTTCTTTTTCTTACAATTTATTTTTACAGTAAACGTATTAACTCTTCGTAAGACGAAATGTTCTTTGAAGAATATTAGATTGTGAGCATAGGACTGAGTGACCTCGTTTCGCATCCGAGGGAGCGAAAGAGAAGTAAGCAACACTTAAATAGCTTGAGCGAATTATTTTAAATAAATTCATATTAAAGTGAGCCTCTTAAAAACGGAAAAATCTTTCATTTAGTTGATCACATGATTGCTACATAATAATTAGAAATTTTATGTATATTGATACGATTTACTATATAGACACAACATTTGAACGAAATGTTAGATATGTATCTTCATGTTTTTTTTTCTGTAGGAAGAAACATATGGAACCCTGTTTTCGGATAAGGCATAGTATTTGTAATATCTTTTTGAATCAGTACTTATAATATTATGAATGCAAAAGTAACTCTGTCTGTTACACTTTCACAACAAAACTACTGGACAGATTTGAATGAAATTTGGTATGGAAACAGTTTGAGACCCGGGAAAAAACATAGGATAGCTTTTATCCAACTGCGCAAATAGAGGTTAAAGTTTTTGCGCGATGACCGACATACGCGCGGTCGGAGCCGCGCCCGGAAAGCTAGTATCATATATTTTATTCTGAGTAAAGGCGTAAAGTCATATCAGTAACACTTTTCTAAAAAACATATTCAATATTTAATATTGCCTTTTTGAGATTCACTTCACCTTAATTAAAAAAGTGTTAACTGCTCGTCATTCGTATGCATAATTTTAAGCAGTTAATTGCACCTTATTTTTAGAAAGCTGAGAGATTTGTTACATTATTATGATTTTGATTTTTAGCGGACGCGATCCCGAGTGTCTTCACGTGGATTCCTGCCGACTTCAAAAACGCTTGACTCGCTACACGAACTGGCATGCGAGCGTGTTCCCAACAAAAACTCTCCTTCGTTATCATCGAGCGGTTACGGTAATTATTTAAGCTAATGCCTTATTTTCACGACACAAAGAGGAAAAAAAAAGACGCATGTGTTCATGAGAGTATTTGCTTGCTCCTGTCACTTATGAAGGTTACTACCATTCATGTATCCGAGTTATACAGATATACATACGAGATATACAGAGTGGGCTATTTAGATGGGTTAGTATGTGCAAGGCTGAAACTATAATACATACAGTGATCTCTTCTTAGGAACCATGTCATCGGTTTTTGTAACAAGAAAAACTGCATTCATAGATAATGAATAGATTCAGGCGTTACTTTGCGGAAATCCATATTTAATAATAAATACTTTTAAAAGTATCCTAAAAAAACATTAAATAATATAGCGCACGATCAAGAAATTTCTCGATCGTGCGCTCGGTGAGTCAAGACCTCTTGAAGATGCGCTTCGTTTAGAAGCGAAACTAGTCGGGTATTCTTCCGGTTAGGCTGCGTGATGTTTGTGACGTCACGTAGATAACAGGAAAATTAGGCGGAATTGTCACTAGATGTATAGTTTTATGCTTTTTTAAGTGTTTTATTTAAATATTATTTAATGTTTTTTTAGGATACTTTTAAAAGTATTTATTATTGCATTCATAGATATAAAAGCCTTGTTCTCAGTTCAGGAATCGAACCCGCTCGTATTGCAGGAAATAAATTACATTAGGATATGAAATACAACGTGTATTAACAATGCTAATAGATCATAAATTATGATCACCCAACAGATGAATTAAAATAAAACGAAGCAGAAGTAAACAACTACGTTCTATTTTTAGTTAGAGTTTGCCTTGTCGGATAGTTCGTCGTAAGTTATCTTAAAAATGAAATAATAAAACAACAATGTTTTCACCATCACGGTTGGTACTGATAACTGATAAACCGACCCTTAAAATTTTATTAATAATTTATGATCATAGCTTTAAAACTATTGATAAAATATGATTTACATTATCAGGGTCACAAGCAGTCTCGTCAACAAACCTTACAAACGACGACACGCTGTCGATCCGGAGCATGTCCGTCGACGATACGCCGGACTTCGACAAAACCATGGATTACTCGCACATATCTCGAACTAAACATTCAATGGCCGGCCTCAGAAACGAGATCACCGAGCTACGAAACGATATCAACGACTTGAAAAACGATATCGTCGTATCGAAGAACGAGTTGGATGAACCCTTCGAGAAGGTAAAGACGCCGGTTTTGACCCCGGGCGGGAAGAGGATCAATCCGTTCTTGAGAGATGAAGAAGGGATGAAGGAGGTTATGGTTGATCCGCTGGGAGCGCTGCCCGTCGAAACCGCCAAGTTACCTACTCAGAAGAGTGACCCAGCGCACGTGAACGGCGAGGCGCCTCATGAAAATTATACAGGTGAGTCCATCAATAACTTCTTGTAAGAGATGTGGATCATATCCTATATTATGTTCTTTCCTGTCTACTTAGTCCCTGGCATATTTTCGTTGCAATCGTTTACATAAATAAAGTCGTTTTCTAGTAATAAGAGTACAATCAGACAAGAGTGCTTGATTTAAGTTTATATTCTTGAACAGCGTACTTTCTTTTTTGAGATAAATAAATAGTTTTAACTATAGTTTTATAAAGCAGGGCTGTGGGATTAACTATAAGTAACCATTGATTACACATCAACAGCTTTCTCATATTCCATCACAGATTTTTTATATTAGAAATGTATAAGCATGCCTGTATATCTTTCCAAAGAGGCATGTTTTGGTGTCTTGTAATAGAGCTCAACAATATTGCCATGTGGGGACAGCATGTGACATCAACATCTTTATACTACGAAGAGAGTTCTAAGTGTTCTTGGTATAATAACTTTATTTTGTAGTTTTAGTTAAGGGTTTTCTTATACATTATCCAAGACGACATTTAGAACATTTTTCAGAGAAGGATGAAACTTATTCATATTCAGAAGTTCTGTATATAATTTCAGTTGAGGCGGATGTGGAATCTGTAAGCTCTGAGCAGTCGAGCCATGGTTCGGAGCAGAATGAGCAAAGCCGCGAGGCGTCGTCATTTGGCGAGAGCGACTCCGCCTCTCCGGGACCCTACCACAATGTCGTCAAACCGCAGCTGCCTGCTGGCAAGGTAATTATTTTATGGCTCTTGGCACGCAAAATTATTGCATCTGGAGTGAATTAAGATATAGTGACATTGACCTTATATGCTGAGATGGTTTTGAAATAAAATGTATAGAAGATGGACCAAAGGACATTGAGAAAGCAGTTATACACGACGAGTGTGAATGGAATAATTGGAAGGAAAGGTGTCAGTGAATGTATTCCGACCAGCAGACAAAGTGTAATGTTTAAATGACTTCATTTTGACATTTGAACTCTCATGCATTGAGTAGGTTTATCCACCAAATTCCTACACGATTCCTCTGAATGGAGGTATCTGCCTTCGGGAAACAGGCGTGATGTAATTTATGTATGTATGAAACATGCATCATATTAATTTATATAATTATATCAAGTTTTGAGCTTCTCCATTGCACTCACTATCTGATATGTCCGCATCACGCGGGAGTCACGTGTATAGTACACGTGACTCCCGCGCATCCAAGCAGCTGAGATTCATTCAGTTGTCATGCCAAAGTATAAATAAAGGGTATGGTTGCGCATCATTTCTTTAGAACAAGGTATTTTTTTCTAAAGATGATTTTGAGCACTAGATAAGTGCTTGAAACCGTATTTAGAAGTTCGCAAAATAAATGTTCAGTTCTCGTTTGCTGATCTTCAAACCGACACTTTCCTTTTTTCGTGCCAATTTCTAAGTCTGCTCCAAGACCTTTGCTCTCTTATAAAGACAATATCATCGGCGATCGTAATTCATCAAGAGGCTTGTTCCTGTATCTCCGAGTTTAAATGCACCTAATTAAAATTACAATAAGAAGATACGACGTCCCAGGCCCTGGTGTAAACCTACAACCACATCGGACATGCCTGTAATGCCAATTTTGATCTGTACTTGTTGGCTGTACATTGCACGAATAAATTGCAGGTGCTATATTCTCTTTCACGGCTGATCAAAGAACCTCTCGAGAAACTTATACGTATACGTCTTATCTAATTCAACGATCACCAATGCAGGTTCTTGTATGCAGGTCTGTATTATATGCACAGTTGACGAGGTTCAAATAATGCCTTTATACTGCTTCACAACCATACACTCTTCCTTATTCGTCTCTGAAATCCTCTTTAAACAATAATATTAAGTGACGTTTTAGTCTTTAAGGATAAACTGGCCGGTCACTTCTTTATACAAATGTCAAAGGGACATCACACCTTTTGCATGGTGGTAGGGCGAATGCCCGCCTGGCTAGCTACCACCCTCAAGTGGAAAATCTGTCGCCAAGCAGCTAACGGTGTGTTCCGGCAGTTGTCCTTGAGAGCCAGTAATTCTAAGTTAGCCTGAACAACATCTTCGACCTCATCATCACTTACCATCAGGTGAGATAGTGGACAAAAAGGCTAAGCTATCGAGCATAAAAAAAAAACCTAAACTTTGTCCTAATCTTTTTACAAATTTGTAACGATACAAGCTTAGGTAATGAATAGCTAAATTGATATCATGCTAAGTTCTAGACCTAAAGCTTCAAATGAGGAAATAATCTCCCTTCGACGTTTGTATCGAGAAGTGACCGGCCGCCTTAAAAACAGTTTTAGTCCACATACATCGTAAATAAACGAGAATTTTACGAGCATACAAAGTGGGAAGCAACTTTTTCCAAGAATTAAGTTATAATCAGTAAATTTGTTTCCAGGTGATACGTCGTCGAACCGGCGGCGGGGCGTCAGCGCGCGCGGCGGCTCGCCAGTCGTTCCCCTCCGCTCGGCCTAAATCGGCGCACGAACCCATACTCCCGCATATGCATAAGAACTTGCACCATACGCCCGCCTCTTCCACTGAGAGGATTGGAGATGGTTAGTTATAAACTCATGAACAAACTCACCAGCATATAGCAGTCTACTGCTCGACATAAGCCCCTGCAGTTAAGGGTATATATTCCTTTTAATTTAGAAAAATAATCGCTAGAATCTAGGTTTAGACTGGGCACCGTTTATTTTTGAATGCTGTCTCGCTCAAAACTGGCCTCGCAATTCGCGCTCTGTAAATTTTTGCTCACTACCCAAGTATTTTAACGCGAACCTGAGCCCAACAAATTACATAATATGGTATTTTCTCATAGGTAGTTGGATACTGAAGTTCCCTCATATTCCTAGAATAGAATTGCCATAAACTTGGACGTCGACTTCTCCACCTAAATCTCTTTGGTGGCCTTTGTTTCATTTTTAATATATTTCATGCCCTACTATTTTGACTCTGGAGTGTCTGACCGTGAATTTTTAGCACTTTTTGCCGGATAACAAAAAAAAAATCATCTAGCGAGGCCTATTTTTTTGATGAGGGATTGCAGCTTCATCATCTTCTCGTCTAACATTCCGCAGAGCCTAAAAAGCAAAGCCTTTAACCAGTGTGTGTTGTCAGTGATGATTTATGGCACTGAGACATTCTAACTGTGGCCCTTATGGATAAGTTTAAAGTCGCTCAACAAGCTATGGAGAAGGCTGTACACGCAAAGAATGCGCGATAAAATCCGAAACGAGGATATGCGCCGAAAACCAAAGTCACCAACATACTCGTGGCACTGCAAATTGAAAGGTCAATGGGCTCGTCATAATGCTTGACGAACTGATAGCCAATAAGAAGAAAGGTTCTCGAGTGGTTACCACATTACGTGAAGATGTATAGTAGGTAAGCCCCCCCACTAAATGAACTGACGACATCGTAAGAGTCGTAGGAAATCGATAGATACGGCTACAACAAAAAGTACCCAAATTTCAATAGAGATGATGGTTGGCAAGTACCACCTGCTTGGGATCCTGTTATTAAATTAATTAAATCTCATGGCCGACACAAATCTGCAAGACCTCTGGACACCGTGAGCGAATACTGCGTGAATAGGGAACGTTATGATTAATATAAAAAAAATTCTGACGGTAGACCAAATAATTTCTTAATAACTCATGTGACAAATAAAACCAATTAGTCACCCCGTGACCACGATCACTGCAAAGTGTTTGAAACGTCGGGACAAAAATAATGACAAATATACGCGATTTAAACCGTTTAAAGTTGTTTAATTACTAAGCATAAGAACTTTTGTAGATACATAGAATACTTATTTTTATTTAAAATGTAGTGCATAATTGAATTACGGCCGTTTTCCGTAGCTTCGTCTACAGCTGAATCCCCCTCACCCGCCTTGCGGTAAGGCCGAAACAGGTGTTCGTTTAACTAGCAATTTTTAATGAGTTGATTAAGTGTGACCGGTCAACCAGACATATGTCACAAAATTACAGTTAATGACTTTGCTTAGAAAGTTAATAGTGAAATTAGGTATTTAAGCATAGAAATATGAATAAAATAAAGAGCCGATTATTCGGCGCTTTTACCTAATAGCTAAATAGCTAATTGCTGACTATAGTCTATTTTTTTAACAAATGAGTACTGAACATTTTACTGTGTTGCTATTGGCCAACGTAATCAACATAAAGTCCGTCCCACACGAACTCTGTAATGACATGTAGGTACATTTAGTTGATATTTGACTACCTGCGCGTCGATAAATATTGCTTGTAACGAATCAATACTAAAGTTGCAACAAGTGAATTAGGATAAGCAAAACAAAGATAGTTTTGAAAATAATGTTATAGCTAAGTTAAAAAATCATCTCGTCATGTTTGCCGACGTATCACTGTGAGCTCAACCCAATTAAACTCGTTTGGTCTCAAGTGAAGGGCTATGGCAGGAAATAACAAAAGTTATAAAATATATGAAGTCTGAACTCTTTTGTTACAAGGAGTAGCTAAAGTGGATAGATAAAAATGGTGGTCATGTCTCAATCATGTGATAACCAAGATAGAAACAAAAATGTACTGAGTCGACAATTATGTGCAAAATATGTTAGAGCAATTTATTATTGACGTATCTGCAGAAAGTTCATCAAAAGGATGACGATAATTTTCAAGAATACAAGAATTGTAGTAGAATTATTTGATTTATATGTTGTAATATACTATTACAATATTGTTTTATATCATAAACGCGAACAGAACATTTTGTTACGAATGTGCAAGTTTAAATCATAAAATAATAACGTATTTTTTTTCTGCAGTAAATTTTAGATGTATGTAATATGAACGGGCCTTAACAATTTCAAAACAAGAACAAAGACATTGACCAATGACGGCAATGACCCATCTCACTCTGTCAATATCGGAAATGTGCGAGAGACATACTCAGTACTCGTTTGTTAAAAAAAACAGACTATACTGACTACTCTGTACATCCATAGTCCATTGTGTTGGTGTGCGTTATTCCAGAGGAGGGCGGCGAGACGTGCGAGGTGCCCGCGTGGCTGACGGTGGGCGAGAGCGTGACGCTGCGGCTGAGCTCGAGCTGCGGCGTGGTCGCGTACGCCGGGCCCACGCACTTCGCCAACGGACTATGGGTCGGCGTAGAACTCGACGCGCCCACTGGTACATACTACTCACTTACATTCATATTGAAGGCCACTAATTCTACGTTAATCTGAACAACATCTTCGACATCATCACTTACCATCAGATGATAAAGTGAGCAAAGGCTAGCCTATCAGCTATAAAAGAAATTAAAAAGTTCTTAAATTGGCAAAATCTTATAATGACCATTGATCACTTGGGTGCAACTAAACTAGAATGTGTAGTGCGCGAGAGAAAGAAATAATTTAAAATTTAACTTTTTAAAGGCCTGAGAGGCCCCCACCGCAGTCTGCAAAGCCTAACAAACTTTTTCAATGCAATATCCCAAAATTACGCATAGAGTATATTTACATTTGCTTACAATTGTTGGTTCTCCCACTGTGACCAGCGATTCAGCCGCGCAGTCTGAAAAGTGATGATTATATTCCAAGTTTTACCCAGATCGGTTCAGCTATTTCAGCGTGAAGGAGTAACAAACATACACGCTCATATCTTCAAATCACTCAAAGACGTAGCATTTCATTAGTATAATTGTTACACCATTTTTTCGAAAACAATGCCCATTTAGGAGAGCAAATGTCAAAATGAAGTTGCAATGTCGCAGTTGACTTGTATTGTATATCGATTGGTGTTGTATAAAGGATACATTAGGTTGTGTTGTGTTGCGTCAGGTAAGAACGACGGTTCTGTGGGCGGCACGCGGTACTTCGAGTGCCGGCCGCGGCACGGGATCTTCGTGCGCGCAGACAAGCTGGTACAGGACCGCCGCGGCCGCGCCGCCAGGGCATACCGCGACGCTAACGCAGACGGGAAGCGACAACCTGCCAAAGGTCATATATATATTTATATATATATATACACATCTCTATTTACTTTTACACATTAAAAACAAAAAACTCTGGTCAAGTGCCAGTCAGACACCGAAGTTTCCGTACCAACACACACTTTACCAAAACATTGAAACATTTTACAAAACATTTTCTCATACATTCTGGCTCAGTCTCTTGGACGATTGTTTCTCTTTAAAGTTGGTACCATCGTCATACCTAAGTTTTTTTTTAAGACAGATAAATTTTAACTGACTTCAAAAAAAAAAGGAGAAGGTTCGGTTGTGTTTTTAAAGTGTTTTTTTACGTAGATAACTCAGTCATTTATGAAACGAATTTGGTTTTTTTAAACCAAATTTATGGAAGAAATACCTATGTCATCCAAGTAAATAAAATCAAATACCGTTTCAAACTTTCAGCTGTGGAAGTAATTTATTTCTAAATGAATATGTACTTGTTTGTTTTCATTATTATTTGACAGACAATCCACCATACTAACACTTTTCGTGTGAATTCTTCGACTGATTGTCTTACGTTTCTAAACATATAGACATTTAAAGGTCGGTTTGATGTATCTTCTTGGTCGTGTATTTCATGACTGAAGGTCGTGTCCCCGAAAGGCCTTCATGGATCTATGTACAATATTTCTCTATTTCCTTCGTTTTTCGACCTCCAATTAATACTTGTACGCTGGACTTGCAATTTCAAAATTATTAAGAATACTGCTTAAGGCAGTATAAAATGTATAAGGAATTATTCATGCATCTATTAGTTTGTAAGCCAATGTGAGGTTATTTTAATGTTAAATTTAGTTCCCGGACGGTCAACAGTTAGAAAAATTTACCATAATTTTTTAACTCTAATCATATCCAATGCACAAAATGGAGTTCTTTGGTTTCATTGCAGTGTGGCTCGGTTACTAACAAGCGTTGTCAGATCGACCCTTTCAATCAGAAATTGTTGCTAACACAATTACATGATTGCCATACTGTTTCCAATAAATATCGTGCTGAACGCTTATGTACCGTTGTATATTTATGTTACATAGATTTCAATTGATTATGTCTCCAAGTAATTTCAACTAGTGAGGCGCTTGGAATGCTTATCTTCCTAATTAATTATTAAGAATATATTTTTTATAAGATGTTATGTGTGAGAATTAGAAACTGAGACGTCTAATTGCTATTTATTTTACAGGTGAAGGCCTACACAACTTACACAGATCGAGAAGTCGTAGCGACAGTATAAACGCGGTTGGTAAAACTAGGAGCAAATAAACCGTCGTCGCCGGCCCCATCGAGTGCGTACGTACCCGCTGTTTCACGTACATCGCTCGCTCTGTACCGTCGATCCATCACGCTGCTCCCAAGCCGCGGACCTAGCAAGCAATATATGTCCGAATTTATCGAAAACTCCACATTTCCAGTTATTTTTTTAGTGAATCCGAGTTTTCGTTGCAGTTGCGTTTTGCGTATGGTGCTCATGTGTATTTTTAGGTGTTTTATTTATTACTTTTTCGGTAAAGCAATACTTAACATATAGTTTTTTTTCTTATAGTGTTGTGATGGAAATTTGATCATCTGGCTTTCATTGATAGTGTTCAATAAAACGCCAAGAATGATACAAAAATTTCCACGAAATTAAATAATAATGACACTTGGTAGGAGTTACTATTTGCATTATTATTCAAATATTTTATATGAATGAAATATAATTGTTTATAATGTGATTTAATTTTATTGTTTAGCTTTATGTAAATAATGTGAATTAAGATTTATATATTATTTAATTATTTCAGTAACCAATGAAATTATATTATCGGTGAAAATGTTCAATAAATTTACATTTTAGTATTTTATATTGTATAGTTTGTGGAATAGTTCGTATTGTACATTATTTGACTTTTAGCTCATTGACCTGCTTCTTACTTGTTTATGAAGACACAGTTTTATATTCGACGGTGAATATTTGCTGTGATTTGCGACCTTTTACAATTTGTACTTACTTTGACTATATCTAAAACTTTTATGGCACTTTTATTATACTAAAGCCCAATTTTTCAATCATCAGATAGTAACTATTCAAAGGAATAAATGCATCGAATGTTGGTCGCTGAAAATAAAAGCTCATTTGTTGTATATTTGGGCACATACAATCTTATCAGCCTGATATTTTTATATCTGATAATTGAAAAACTGGTTCTAAAACTACTTTCCTACTTGTATTTTGTGTTACTATAACACTGTTGCCACCATATTGTGATAATGTCTTGCCACACGATTATAGACGTAAAGTGAACACGTATTTTTTTTATTTCGGAGACGCCTGCTTTTGCCCTTTGCTATCAGAGTAAATTTTTTACTAAATCGTCCAAAGTTACATCTTCGTCCTTTTAAAAGACTTGTACTTAGTACACTGACAAATCATTCGAGATGGATCAACATCGACGCCCAAATTTTAATAGCCTTTTGTTGTTTGGTACAAGCGATAAGCGAATGCAAATCACAAATAAGCCAAAATATATGTAGCGTTATGTCGTTGCATGATTTGCTGCAGTTCGTTTATCACTTGCACTAAGAGTTTATATCGAATAGGTTGTGTAGGTATACTCACTAATAGTTATATGAATGTGTGTAGACGTGTTTTGACGCGGTGTAAAACTATAAAAAAAAGCCATTTAAAATGTCCTCTTTAATATCTCCATCCACTTTCGAACAATAACAAAAATATCGATAGAGATTCTTATTAAACTTTTTCCAAAACACAAAATGATGAGAGAGGAGTTAAGTAGTTAATTTTCGTGAGCCTAATTTGAGATATATCAGAGTAATATTACGTAGCGGCATAGTGCGCATGTTATCGATTTATATTAGGGATTGTCCACACGAACTGCTTCAGTTCGCTCGAAGCGATAGTTTATAGCTCACCTAATGTATATTCCATCCTTTTTAGTCAGGTAATCGTTAAGTACACTCTAAAGTACATAAATAGAGTAAAGACTCTCGTTGTGTACTAGTGTTTGTAAGCTACACTTCGGCGTTTCATCGTAGCCCGTCACTTGCCTCCATACTGTATGCATATGTACATTAACATTAATTAGTAAGTTATTATAAACATGTTATCAAATATTATATTATTGCATCTCTTTCGAATGCACTCGATAATTAAATGCCGGTTTAGTGAGGGTGCGGTTTCATTGCGAGCATTACATACAGAGGTATCATTCTTCGTCAACTTGTAAAACCTATTGTTAACTGATGAAATAGTAATGTATGATCTGTGATTGTGTTCCATTAGTCATACAGTGTTTCAGCTACACGGCGATTCGCTCGCAGTGGGACCACGACCTAAGTACTTTGTAAGCGTTGACTGACATCATATTTGTCACTTTTACATAGAAATATCACATTTTACAATTATGTAATGCTTAATAGACTGTCGTACTTAAACATTCCATTTTTGTATACATTTATCTATCTAGTAAAACGTTCAGTAGGTGATTTTAAGTTAGCATGTTATAATGGATGCGTGAATCAAACAGCATTTTTTAATTGCATTTTTCTCTTCAATTTTAAAGGTAATAGACCAATTCGTTACTAATAAATAATAAACGTGGCCGTAACTATGACAGCTCAATGTGTAATCGACATAAAATATCTAAAGGATTAAAGTATTTTCAAAATGTAGGGTGTATCTTTGAAACTCTCGATGTGCTTTTTTGTCCTGTAGTTTGGTACGGCACGGGCAAGGAACGGTCAGATTGTAGGCGACAAGTAAAGGCTTCGAAAAAGCGCAACGGTCGTATGGTTAACAATGATTTTAAGTCGCATGCTCACATAAAACATTAAATAATATTAAACATCAGATAATAATATACCGAGGCACTATATTACCACCCGCTTAAAGACCGTTCATTCACAAATAATAAAAGAATAACATAAATGAAATGTTGATGTTAGGATACATTAAATATGGCTACTTACTAGGTTGCTCATTGTTATGATATATAATCGTGTGCACAAAATATGTTACATATTATATAAATAGTAATAGAAAATGTTTTAAGTCATATTTCTAAATATGATTATAAGTACTATCGTCAAGTGATATAGGTACCCAGCGCGACATTGGAGGCTTACCCCCTACGGCTTGGGATGAATATTTTGTGATCTAATAACTGGTAAATATGTTTTGGTAATTTACTTGCTTGCTTTCTAATGCTTATATATGTCCTTTTAACTAAAAATAAGGCATTTGACGGTTTTTAAGTAGTACGGTCTTTAAGCGGTGGTGAGATGTAGTGGCAATATGGCGTATCGGTATAGTCTAAAAATAGTAAATAGAGCCGATAACGGCTCTCCACGGCCGCTGCGCTCATGACGTAGCTAAGCCTTCATAGATTAAATATACAAGAGCGCGCGTGACGGAGTTAGCAGTAGGGCTCCTAGGAATAGGTGATAGTGATCTTAAAGCAGCATCTATGTAGCAGGTCATCATTTTTGATTTTTAGAAATTAAGCGACATGTGCTGTGCTTTTGTTTTAAACAAATAGTTTATAGGTAAATGAAAAGTATTTTGTTTTGTATGTTATAATTTTTATTTTATTATTTTTCAAAGTAGTAATTACATCATATTGTATTTATTTCAGTCAATTCTACAAAAAACGAGCTTTTGTGATGTAAATGTAATTATTTTTGTAAAATCACGACGCATGTTTCATTTTAGCGTAGATAATGAAGTATATTTAAGTTAATTTGCCAGATTTAATGTATAAAATGAATAGATCACAAATCGAAATGTACTTGTAATTATTTTATTTAATAAGCGAATAGGCAGCTACTTGGTAGCGTTAGATGGTTACATTTCCATGATTGTACACCAAATGCATAATTAAATGAAGAGATTTTATTATTAAACTTTTATTAAATCAATATACTTCACATTTAGTGAAAATATTTTTGCCAAGTAGCAAATTCGAGTCAACCATCGCTGTCATTATCAGTAAATAAATGTATTATAAAATATGCTTAGTTTTTTTATATGACATAGAATAGTACTATGGGTAGAAACATTCACAGGAAACCAGAATTATGTTTTAATGCGCGTCAGACAGATGGTCGGTCAAAAATCCGTAGCCAATCATTTACCATATGTGTATTATATTTTATTATGTTTTAAATGGGTAAATAGTCTTTCGCTATGTAGTATATTCTTTCAGTGGCAATATTAGAAGAATTTCGTTTACTTCCCTATGTACGGTCACTGAACTACTATAGTCTGTTTTTTTAACAAACGAGTGTTGAATGAGCTGGGTCATTGCCGTTTTGAAATTATTAAGGCCCGTTCATGTTGCATACTTCAAAAATTTACTTTAGAAAAAATTACGTTATTATTTTATGATTTAAACTTGCATACATAGTATATTCGTCAGAAAATGTTCTGTTCGCGTTTATGATATAAAACAATATTGTAATAGTATATAATTATATTATGCACTAGAACATATAAATCAAATAATTCTACTACAATTTCTGTAGTCTCAAAAATTATCGTCATCCTTCTGATGAACTCTCTGAAAATACGTCAATAATAATTTGCTCTAACATATATTGTACATGTTTGTAGACTCCGTACATTTTTGTTTCATCTTGGTTATCACATGATTGTTTTATTTATCCACTTTAGCTACTCCTTGTAACAAATGAGTTCAGACTTCATACTTTTGTTATTTCCTTTTGTTAGTTCATTTTATTACTTTTGTTATTTCCTGCCATAGCCCTTCACTTGAGACCAAACGAGTTCAATTGGGTTGAGCTCACAGTGATACGTCGGCAAACGTATGACAAGACGATTTGTTAACTTAGCTACAACTTTTTTCAAAACTATCTTTGTTTTGCTCACCCTAATTCAATAGTTGCAACTTTAGTATTGATTCGTTACAAGCAATATTTATCAATACGCAGGTAGTCGAAGACTCAACTGAATGTACCTACATGTAAGTACAGAGTTCGTGTTGAACGGACTTTATGTTGATTACGTTGGCCAATAGCAACGAAGCAAAAATTTCAGTACTCGTTTGTTGAAAAAAATAGACTATAGGTACGGTAAGCGCGTTCCGGACCGTAGGGTCTACTGCGAGGTTCAATTAGTTGTAGTTGCAACTAGTTGTGTAGCTTAGAAAAAAAATGCTCGTAGGCTCAATCAGACCCTAGGCGTAACTACAAGACTCGATTAGTTGAATAGTTCGAATTTTTAACCCAAGTTGCGACTAGTTGTGTATGTTAGAAAAGCATATTGTATGTATCTATTGTGTCACAATGATCAATCTCAGGTACGAGCGGATGGGTAGAAGAATGCGGAATTATGTTCAACCTACAATCAGAAGGATAATCCGAGTTCAAATCTGCAAAACCTGCAATATGATGTGGGTACCTTTTGTTGTATTTCCAGATTGTTCTATATTGTTCAAGATAGAAAGAAGTTTTAGGCTATGTAATAGGAAACACAAAAATAATCAATGAAAGGTTTCAGAATAAAAAGAACGGCGTAGGTAGCGTTAATTCGGAAATTTAAATCTGGGTAGAAAAGAGAGAAAGACGAAGAAAAGGACAGAGGACATTCAAGCTTGTTTTAGAAAGAAAGGAGGGATAGAAGATTCGTTATATATAAATATATAAATCTTGAAAGTAAAAATGCTATGTTAACACCATGTTTTCTGAATAAAATAAAATAAGTGATTTTGGAACAGTCGTAGGTATATAAGCAGTAGATGGGACACCAAGTGGGCCAGTATTGATTTAAGTAAAACCGGAAGCAAGAAGAATAAAAAGTAGAAGTAATAAACAGTGCAGTGAAAAGTAGTGTTCAGTGGACTGTAGCTGTGCTACGTGTGATGCGGGATCTCTGAGCTACGTGGGCTGCGCGTGGACTCTCACTGTAAATTTTCAATAAAGGTTCCACTCACAAGGGCAAATTATCGTTCCACACACAACAATATATAGCTTTATGTCGATCGTCACGATGATGGCTCAACAATTAGTTCCAGCAATATCAGATGCATTACAATATTAATCCCTTTACAATAAATAGTACATCATAATTCGTAACATACATACAATAGCACATCAAAGGTACTGATGACACTACATCTACAATTCATCATATAAACTAGGTTTATTTGGGTGATTATGGACAAAATAGATGTGACCTAAATACGAAAATATATTTTTTACATTTTATTTTGTTCTCAGTGACAGACACTTGTTTTCCCAGACGTTCCATCAATGGTACTACTCATGGCAAATGAATACAATGATCTGAGTGTGTCATTGAGAACCGTGAACCATCAATGGTAGATACTATTGACAGGAATAGGAATGATATAGTACATTTGTAGAGACAGGTAAATGGTTATCAGATTAGATAAAAAGAGTGTCATTATTTGAGTTCATTTAAATGACCATTACAAACACTTCGAGGTGATACAAAAGTTTAACTATCATCTACAGTGATCTCTTACAAAAGTAACTCATACTCGTAGTTTCGATTTTATGAATGTCATAACTTTAGGAATCAAATTCAAGCCAGAAACAAGATTGGTGAAACTTTTAAATAAAAAATTTTTACGGATATATAAGTGAGAACACAAGTCTATAGTAAAACGCACTAGTTTATTGGTATAAAAGTTAACACATACAAGTACTTTAGGCGTTTACAAAATAAATAACAATAACAAATATGCGGTTATGTGCTTAATCGCGGTAGCGCGCCGGAATAGTTACTGTGCGCCTCGAGCGGTAACGCCGTGTGTTGTTCTGCGAGAGGGCGCTGTTCGTTTCGAAATCCGCGCGGGAGCGAACGGCGGTACTGGCGGTTGAGTCCCATTGGTTGGAATAGCCGCGGGAAGGAGTGTTACGAGTAGTGATAGGCCCGTTTAAATAAGATGGCGCTACAGACTCCCCCTCCAGGTCGGAAGAACGTCCCGTTTCGGACCTGGGATTCAAATTACTTGTGGAAGGACCTAGTTGACGCGGCCTACCACGAACTCTTTTGGGCATGACAGGTATAATATCGTGATGAGATTGTGCAATTGTTAAAGGCGTTAAGTCTGTAGAGTGATATTTCCCTATGACAGTATTCGCGGAATCTACCAGAATAAATGTTGTTGGGCTAACAATTCGCTTTATACTGTAGGGTCCGTCACGTTTAGGCATAAACTTTCTAGTTACACCTTTAGAAGCGTTGCTTAGATCGTGTGTTTTAACCAAGACCAAATCACCTACCTTATAAGTCGGAGCGGGGCGACGTGCAGTATCAGCGGTCTCCTTTCGTTGGTCTTGACACTTTTCAACGCGTTCACGAATGTCATGCATGCTATTAACAAACGACCGCAAGTAAGGTGTCGCTTGTGGCACAAAATTTTCCTTCTCCATAATGCCACGAATATCATGGCGGACGTCAAAAGGTGTACGCATTTCCCTAGCAAAGGTCAGATAAGCAGGAGTTTTACCAGTTGTGCTACAAACAGCACTATTCATAGAAAAACGGACATGAGCCAAATATTTAGGCCAATTATTATGCTCTGCTTTGACTAGCATGGACAGCTGAACCTTCAAATCCCTATTCTTGCGCTCAGCAGGATTTGCTTCAGGGTGGTACACAGGAATCAGTTCCTGTTTGACATCAAGAACAAACATACATTGCTGCATCACAGCCGAGATGAACTGAGGTCCATTGTCTGAGATCACTCGTCGCGGTAAACCATATCGAAGGAAATATTCCTCGATGAGGACACGGGAGCAAATCTCAGCGGTGGCGTCCTTTAAGGCGAATAATTCGACCCACTTAGTAGCTACGTCTTCCACTAGAAGAACCCAGCGCTCCCCCAAGTCTCCTTCAGGCAATGGACCAAAAAGATCTACAGCAAGAACCTCAGATCTTTGTTGTAACACCGGAGTTTGCAATAGCCCAGCGGGCTTCTGATTGGAAGCTTTGTAACGTTGGCAGTCAATACAATTTTTCAAGTACTCTGTAACGTACCTACGCATTCCTGGAAAGAAATACCTTTCACGTAGTCGGTGTAAAGTCCTCTCTATTCCTTGATGACCAGCTGTAGGCGAATCGTGCAGTTCTTTGAGAATTTCTTCTCTTTTAGAGTTTGGAACGACAAGTTGAGCTTCTTCACAGTCAGCATCAGGGTCGTACCGGTACAAAACACCCTGTGACATGACATACCCACGTTCCAGCCATCGTGTAGAGGTAAGTTCGTCAGCATCTTCCAGGTCCTGTATGATTTTCAGCACTTCAGGATCTTCTAGCTGTGCCGCTCGTAGATCCGTTGCAGAGACCTGAGGAAGATCAAGCGAGACGGAACAGAGATTGCAAGCAGCAACATCATCACAATCAGGTCTACTCAGCGTGTCTGCAAGAACGTTAACTTTACCTGGCTCATACTCTATGCGAAGGTCGTAAGACTGAAGCTTGAGAGCCCATCTAACAAGACGACCGGTGGGAGTTTTAATGGTGAAAAGCCATCGCAGAGGCTGGTGGTCACTTTTAACGATACAAGTATGTCCATCAATATAACCTCTGAACTTTTCAACAGCCCACACAGCTGCAAGAGCTTCGCGCTCGGTTGTAGAGTAGTTCCTTTCAGCTGAAGTGAGAAGACGGCTAGCGTACTCTATAGGCCTTTCATCATGGCCTACTCCTTGAAGCAATGCAGCACCTATAGCATAATTGCTGGCATCCGTACGCAGCAGGAAAGGCTGATTGTAATCGGCTTGAATCAATATAGGTGTTTGACACAATTTAGATTTGAGCGTGTCAAAAGCACACTGTTGCGGATTATCCCATCGCCAAGGCTCATTTTTGCGAGTGAGTTTGGTGAGGGGCTCCGCGATTTTGGAGAAATCTTGAATAAATTTCCTAAACCAAGAGCAGGTTTGAAGGAACGATTTAAGATGTTTAACGTTACCAGGGGCACCCCGTTTCAGGATTGCCTCAATTTTTGAGGAGTCTGGTCGAATACCTTGAGGTGTGATAGTATGACCTAGATATGTCACTTCCTGCCGGGCAAAGAAGCACTTTTCTCGATTTGCTACGAGGCCGAAATGACGCAGTCGATCGAACACCTTTTGAAGATCACGCAGATGATCCTCGAAGGTCCCTTGAGTTATGGTCATTAAATCGTCAAGATACGCCAGGAGCGTCACATCCTGGAGAGCAGCACCAGAACGGAAGCGATCTATCAATCTCTGAAACGTAGATGGCGCGTTTTTGAGACCAAAACTCATACGACGAAAACGATAAGTTCCAAAAGGTGTGACGAAGCTGGTCTTGTCCTGGTCTTCTGGAGCCACCTGGACCTGCCAGTAGCCAGCTTTAAGGTCAATGGTGGACATAAAACAATCACGCTTGGTCAGCTGAATAAGTTCGTCGATGAGTGGGATCGGGTAAACATCGGTTTTCGTGATCGCGTTAAGACGCCTATAGTCAACGCAGAACCTTACCCCTCCATCCTTCTTCGGAACCAGCACTGCAGGTGAAGTCCAAGCAGATTCACATTCTTCAATTATGCCATCATTGAGCATTTTGTCCAGCTCTATCTTCATCAACTCCTTTTTAGCAGGAGTCAGCCGATACGGCGGAACAGAAATCGGCGGATGGTTGCCGGTATCAATACGATGTTCTGCGAAAGGTGTCGGGGCTCCCCCTGCTTGGAAGATATCCTCATTTTCCTGAAGAAGATCAGAAAGTTGCAGTCGTTGTTCAGGACTAAGCATCAAACCTTCATCTTCTCTCAAGAAGTCAGCAGTGGAGACCGTCGTGCATGACTTTTGAGCTTCATACTCTAATGGGTAAACATGCCTACCACCCGAAAAGCTCCATTTGGAAGCAGCAAAGTCAATCACAAGACCCGCAGCGTTAATAAAGTCGACGCCAAGAAGAGTTTCATTTCCTGTGGCGTCAGGGAATATAATAAATTCCGCCATAATAGATTTATTTTCCTTTAATAAGACTTGGAGGTTAGCAACAAGAACCTGGCGACTTTGCGTAGAACCATCAGCTAATTTTATTCTTTTAGTCACCTCATGGCAAGGATGATTTTTCTCAACAAGAAGGCTATGAAGTGACGAGCCGGCCACACAGCCACGCGCACCAGTATCTAACAAAGCTATACCTCTGGTTCCTAAAATTTCTATACCCAATATAGGCCTTCGATTGTCATGATGTTTACTATCTTGAAGACAAATATCATTTGATGCCCCTAACGTAGATAAAGAGACAGTCGGTGACATGGTCACCCTACTCATACTAGTAGGTGACGAAGGTGGATGGTCACCAATATTTATTTCATGAAAATCATCAACGTCATGATTCATGGTCACCCTAGTGTTGTTGACAAAAGGTGTGCACATACCTGGATCACCGACAGGAAACTCACAAAGTGGAGATGAAGAAGAGTCAAGGATGCCTTCCACTGAAGTCGTGGACACCCTACTCACCCCGGCGGCATCAAAGGCTGGTGCAACTGAACATTTTGACTCAAACCTAGAAAAAGAAGAGTTACAAAATTTGTCCCCAAGAGTGGTCATGGTCACCCCATTATGAAGTAGGTCTTCGGTACGATCACCTGTAAATGCATCGTGGTGGTTGGAACAACTTTCCGCAACAACAGGTGCATGTCCGCCCAATATCATGGTTACCCTACTATCAAGTATGCCTTCGGAACGATCACCTGTGGCGGCATAATTGCAAAATAAACAGTTATCCGCAACAAGAGGTGCATGTCCGTTCGACATCATGGTCACCCTACTATTCTTATCAGAACCGCAACATTGAGATGATTTGTCCTTGGTTAAAACACACAGATCAGACATAAAATCTTTTGGTAAAACATTGATAAAATCACGCGGCATAAAATAAAAATCATTTTTATCTAAATCGCATGAATTAGGTAATTCAGGTAACCTACGAGACACAGACGCGCGTTTACTAAAACCAAAATACGATTTCGGCATAACAGCTTTAAAATCAGCAGGATAATACATACTTATATGACTATTATACTGCCATGCACAAAACAGCTGTGGTATTGCGGCCTTAAAGTCGGTAGGTAGGTAAGTTCTATTTTTAGATTCTCTGAACGGACTTATTGTTTGTTTACATTTTGGATAATGAGCTTTTATAGTTATAGTAGGCTCTCCGATGGAAAGAGAATCTGTAGGCCCGCTAGTAATGACAGAATGAAAGTTATTATTGTTGAAAGGACTCACCTGAGTTTCTGTCTTACCGGGATATGAATTACGAGTGCGGTGTAGGTAAGGGGTCATTGAACTCGATCCAACCAATGGAACTCCGTGGCCGTCAACGTAATCTATGGCGTAATATCGCGAATTACACTTAGAACATTGAGATCGAGTAACTCCTTTTTCACCACATTCATAGCAACTAGGCACTACACTTGCACTGACATTGTTATTGTATGTTTTCGCGGCTAGCTTTTGACATTGTTCTCGCTTATGACCTCTACTTTTGCAGTAGACGCAGAATGATGATAAACTCGAGGGTTGTGGCGTAGGCTCCGAGTTAATTCGCGTAGGTCGACTAGCAGCTGGGTACCCGTCGACGGATGTCGATGGCACAGACGTCCTTGGCGCGGCCGGGCGCGGCGCGGCCATCGAGCGCGGCCCTGGAGGGCGAAGCGCGGGCGGGCGCGGCGCCGGAGGCGAACGCGAAGATGACGCTAGCGCGGGTACTGCAGCTCCGTGTGAGGGCGCTGTGTCTGCATGTCGAAAGCGTGTAGTAGGGCGCTCATCATGAAAATCTTCGGCGGCGGCGTCCTCAATTTCTCGTACTTTACGTTGAAGGACGTTAAATGTATGAAATTCATCTCGCCGTAGACGTTTTCGGATTCTTTGATGAAGCAAGCCGTAAACCATATCTAATTCCACTTTTTCAGATAAATCTCCACTAGGTAACCTTGATAGTAACGATCGTGCTTTTGCTATGAACAATTCAGTTTTTTCATTTTCCTGTGATCGACTGAATAACTCCCGATATATGCGATGCGGAGGGCGAGTGTCACCGAAGGCGCTGCGTAATCCTTGAACTGCGGCAGTCCACGTCGTTATAGTTGCCTTCACCCCCTGCCACCAGGTCGCGGCATCACTTACGAGCAACATAGAAAGACCGCGAAGGGCGTTTGCTTCGTTAACGTCGGCACACTCCTTGTACGCTTCGACGGCATCCAGGAATGAGTCGAGCGAGTCACCAGGAGTTCCGCTGAACCGTGCCGTGCACGCGGTGAAGTTGCCAGACATTGGTTGCACGGGTGCTGACAACGATGGAGATGGAGAGTTTTGGCGCTGCATAACGTGATCGAACAGTTGTTGTAAAGTCTCCGTTTGCGAGCGCTGGAGTGTCGCCATCATGGCGGCAATGTCGTCACGGGAGAAGTTATTTGCTGTGGCTTGAGGTTCCGGCTGATCGACGGCATCGTCGAAGTCGGATTGGCGTCGCGATTGTCTACGCGTACGCGTCATTTTGCGAATAAACTTTTGTTCACTTAGCACTGTGGAGTTAGGTATAATGCGAATGTTCCCGGCCCCACACTTGGGCAGCCACTTTTACGGATATATAAGTGAGAACACAAGTCTATAGTAAAACGCACTAGTTTATTGGTATAAAAGTTAACACATACAAGTACTTTAGGCGTTTACAAAATAAATAACAATAACAAATATGCGGTTATGTGCTTAATCGCGGTAGCGCGCCGGAATAGTTACTGTGCGCCTCGAGCGGTAACGCCGTGTGTTGTTCTGCGAGAGGGCGCTGTTCGTTTCGAAATCCGCGCGGGAGCGAACGGCGGTACTGGCGGTTGAGTCCCATTGGTTGGAATAGCCGCGGGAAGGAGTGTTACGAGTAGTGATAGGCCCGTTTAAATAAGATGGCGCTACAAAATTAAATATATATTTTATAGTAGAAGTGAAACAACTGACCCTGGTAACACACAACGTACTATAAGGACCGACGAAAACAGTTGAGCTGGAAGAGGAAATTAATGGATGAGCCACTTTATTTCCGGTAACCTACTCTGCTACCAGGAGGAACCAACATTCCCATGGTGTTGTCGGGTTTCCCGTCCACAAGTCCCTTATTAACAAAGATGCGTCTTTGCCAGTACCTATTTCGGGCAGGGCTCATATCTAATATGTACTCAGAATATCTGAAAGGTATTCGCTTAAGGTCATTCAGGAATATGCTCCCACCTCGACACACCCAGAAGAGGTAGAGGATGATATCAGTGGATGAGATAAATTTTTAGACCCGATCAGAAGATTTCGCAAAAGATATGTCTATTGGGCAAAGCCGGTAAATAAAGCTGAAGAGAGGATGCCAATGTAGCGACGACCAAACCAGGGTGTTAAGAGCTTTTATGGACAGCCAACGCTGCGGTCGCTAAACCCGATAACAGCTTGGGCAAAGACCTAAGAGACAACCTGACCCGACACTACACCGAATATATCGTGGACATCAGCCTGCACGAGATTAAGATTTCTACTCGAAACAGCTGAAGGACATGCCATCTGCAACATAGTTTTCATTAGGCAATCAACCCCTTGTGAAAAGTTTTTTACAACAAGGCGTCTGGCGATAACGGAATCATACTGAGCTTCTGACGGCGACCAGTGAAACACCAGTACTCAAAGGCCTTTAGAAGCTCTTGTGACAAGCACGAGGCCCACCCGACCTTTAGCGGACTAATCTCTACCTATAACATGCATTGCGTCATTAGTGACTAATTGCACTGCGCCAGTCAAACTAAGACATATTTATAGTTAAGTCTCATGTGCCTGTAATTTTTCTGGCTCTCAAGGACTACTGTCAGAACACGGGTTAGGTGCTTGGCGACAGATTTTCTACATTAGGGTGATAGCTAGCCAGGCGAGCATTCGCAAAATGTCCTTCCATAATGTGAAGCTCTAGCCGGCGGTGGGGATCGAACAATGGACCTATAGCTCGGCAGTCAATAGCTATTACCGCTCGGCCATCATTGCTTCAAAACTTAACTGAAAAATATTTTTGCTTACCTGGATGATTTAATGGCTATGGCAACACTTGTCGATGGTGAATAGTATTTAAGGCGAGTGAATGATCTTGTAAGCAGTCGGTATGTATCACTAAACTAAGTGATAAAAATGTTATTTAAAACAGACCCACTTCTAACATGCAAAGTATGAATAACTTCTGGAAGTCGGACCGTGATAATGTGTGGTCTTAGTTTTCAATCAGCACGGTACCGAATTTAACAAATAATTTCATATTTTTCAGTGTCAAAAGTCGATTCTGTTATTTTTTTAATTCAATATGTGTTTAGTACAGTACGTACAATAAAAAAATAAGTTCTTTTGAACCGGACGGAACGTCTTTAACGTTTTTTTATATTTAAGTGTTATTTGTAACGTTTAACGTAACAGGTATGAGGTAACAAACACACAGTTCTGCGCATCTCAGCATCTGCGACATAGTTTTCATTAGGCAATCATCCCCTTGTGAAAAGTTTTTTTCTCAAACATGTATGGAATTATTTTAATTATTTTCGAAAAAAGGACACGCGAAGTATCGACTATCGAATGTAAGGCCAAAGAAAAACAAATCCATTGCAGGAGCGATTTTTGAATTTGGAACATTACAACGCTCCAGCAATGTTGTATGAAATGGCGTGTTGGGGTTATTAAAAACTCTTTTTACCACACCCACTCAGAAAGTGTCTCATTCATCGTTAAAAAAGTGTTATAAAGTTCGTCATTATTCCCTTATAATTGTGCGGCGTGAAAAGTTATATGGAATTTCATAACTCTCCTCCTAGTGAAGGAATGTTGTATGAAAATCCATACCTACCCTGCTAGCGCTATTTTGTTTATTAGCTGCTAGTAAAAAAATATACAATTGTCAAATCTCAAGAGGGTTTTATATAAAATAATAAGAAAAAAGACTATTGTCTATTTTTTTTAGCAAACGAGTACCTACCGAAAATTTTACTGTTTAACGCCCGCGTGATCAAGTCCGTTCCACACGAACTCTGTAGTTAGGTACATGTATGTACATTCAGTTGAGTCTTCGACTACCTGCGCGTCGAAAAATATTGCTTGTAACGAATTAATACTAAAGTTGCAACTTTTGAATTAGGGTAAGCAAACCAAAAATGATTGTTTCGGAAAAAATGTTGTTGCTAAGTCAACAAATCGTCTCGTCATACGTTTGCCGAAGTATTACTGTGAGATCAACCCAATTGAATTCGTTTGGTCCCAAGTAAAGGACTATGGCAAGAAATAATAAAAGTTATAAAATGTACGAAGTCTGAACTCTTTTATAACAGGTAGTATTTAGCTAAAGTGGCTAGATAATAATGGTAATGTCCCAATCATGTGATAACCAAGTTAGATACAAAAATTGATGGAGTCGACAATCATGTACAAAATATGCTAAAGCAATTTATTATTGACGTGGGTATCTGCAGAAAGCTCATCAGAAAGATGATGATAATTTTCAAGATTACAAGATTTGTAGTAGAATTATTTGATTTATATGTCCTAGTTCATAATATACTTATAAATATTATTACAATATGGTTTTATATAATAAACGCGGACAGAAAATTTTGTTACGAATAACTAAGTAGGTATGCAAATTTAAAGCATAAAATAATAACGTAATTTTTACAACAGTACATTTTAGAAGTATTCAATGTGAACGGGCCTTAACAATTTCAAAACATGAACAAAGGCATTGACCAATGACTGCAATGACCCATCTCACTCTATCAATATCGGGAATGTGCGAGAGACATACTCAGTACTCGTTTGTTAGAAAAAAAATAGACGTGACGATTTTATAGCGATGACCCGACGCCACCAGAAATAAAAAAATACAGCTCCAGAACTTACTTCAAAAAAGGTTATCTAATAATTAGATTTATGTATCAAATAATTAGAAGAAAGAGGTGAGATTTTTCTCGTACTGTTTTTTTCAATGAAAGGAGGTTGGCAACCTTATACGATAAAAATACGTGGCGATTTATTTGTTTTGTTAAATTTAGTTTTTAACTAAATTGATAATATCACAGCACGCTTTTAATTATTCTAAATAATTTTCCAAAATGTCATCTGATAGTAAAAGTAAGATAAGTGACTACATATTTTATAGTGACGGCGCCACCAGAAATAAAAAATACAGCTCAAGAAGTCATATGGAACTTACTTCCTGAGAAGTCTCGGGACAAATACGAGAAACTTATAGGTACCTAATGATTTTATTTTCCTCGTGGGTGTAGCATAAAGTACTCAAGTAGCATAAAAGCGCTGAATAGGAGCTGAATCACTGTTCACAATGGAATCTTCTGCTGAAAAAACCTGCTGAATAAGAGCGTTAGAGGCGCCTACTCAGCTAATATAACTCTGATGTGGGCACAAATTAATCAGCTGTTAGTTGAATAATGTGGCTGGTTGCACTATATAAGCGTTATTTGAGCATTATTAAAGGTAACAGTCGCCCTAGGAGCTGAATAATGACTGATTATCAGGGTATGTCTTACCTTTTATACACCACAAGGGCTGAATAATAGAGTACTTGTTACCTATTTTTCAGCACAAAGTAGACTCCAGGAAATTAGTAACTCTTTTATGGAGCTGACAATTCACAAGTGGCAAAATTGTGAATAATTTTCACCCTACTACTTTAATATTATTTTGATATGTTTTGTGTGAACCATTTTGTAAAGTGTTTGTGGGAAATAGGCAAATTATTATCGCCAAGTAAAACTTTATTGATTTTCCTCCATGTGCATGAAATTCGAATGGGAAAGAGAGTTTATTGTCAAATACTATATAATTATAGACGAAAAATTTCACGCGCTCTCAAAACATCACTAACTACTTGAAAATTATAGTATAAAATAGATTTATGATATTATTATAAAAAAAATGTCTTTTTATTTTTCCTTTATAATTTGACAATAGGCTGTTTACGTGTAAAATCATTACATTTTCTATTCAAATTCTGTTGTTATTTCCGTTGACTAAACAAAAACAAATTGTTATTATATTGTATACACGGTTATAATCTAAAAAATGGCAGACAACCAATGTGTACTATATTAACCACAATCATACAGCATGAGCTATTTAAGTGTCCACTCATGGTACATGAATCAGTAACGAGCCGTAACGAGTGGTTCTTGTGTTAAACAAGTCAGCTACAGATTCATGTAAAGCTTGATATTGGACAACATGTACGCAAATAGCTGTACTAGGTAATCATCAGTTAACTGATAAACTCTGCAGGAATTTTAGCCCTATTTTATATTTCCACATATCACAATATCTTAAACGACGCGATTAGCTATACTTACCTACGAAGCGCTGAATAAAAAAGTATTCAAAGTCTTATTTAACGGCACTAGTAGATTAATTGTCAACGCAAGTACAAGTATTCAGCTCTAACTGAGATTATGGGTAACATGTGAGCTAATATAGAGCAGTTTGCTTTAACTTAGCATCATATATGTTCACCCATAGTGATCACGTGGGCTTAATAAGAGCTATTATACGATTGCGTGTAACAAGCTGATTAACATTACACTAGTTCCACTGTGTGCAGCAAAAAGCATTATATCTTTGTTATTTCAAGCCACAGAATAACTGATTACATTATAGTAGCTCACGTGTTCTTTCTTAAAATGCAAGTGGTCTAAGGGTACTGAATTGAAGACCACTAGGTCTTCAATTCAGAATATAGTCCAAAAAATCCTTTAAATTGCTTAAAGCTGAATAATATTGAACTTGTTACCTATATTAACACTGCGAATGTTACAGTGTGGTCTCCGTGACACATAATAACGTTCTTATTCAAGTGAAAGCTCACTTTTCACCTATTGTAATAACTCTTCATAAGTGCTAAAGTTACCGATGTTACCTCTTGTGACATCTTATAATGCAGTTTTGTGCTACTTGATGTATCACTCGGGAGAAAATTCTATTTCTGTTCTCGAGTTTCCTTTAAGCCTAACATACTCTCGTACAGAAATAGATCGTTTTCTCCCCTCGATGTACAATGTACTATTAATTGGATCTCTTTTATCATCATTCTTGACATCCCAAAGTAAGTCAAGTCAGTAATTGAGTTCATCGTGGATGTATAATAGTCACAAATGCGTTTGCCTTTTGGCACAGATGAAATTGGCGGCAAAGCTGAAAATTCGTCTTGATTTGTTATTTACTCACTTAATAAATATAAATTGAATAATAATTAAAATGAGTTCCAACGGTTCAGAGAGTGAAATGGAGATTGGTTGTACTAACTACACCAGATTTAAGATCAAAAGCCAAATTATCAATGAACAACCTAATTCCTGCGAAGTCAAAGGAAAAATATATGAATGTAATATGGACATTTTATGATTTTGAAAAACGAGAAAAAGTGAACACTTTCTCAGAAACAGTATTTTTGGTGTAGGTATTTTAATGCTTAAACTAAAAAGCCATCTATATTATGGGCAATTTGTACCATGCTGAAAGGTACAGTTAGTAACGGCTAATGCCGTTACTAACATGAACTGTAACTTGAAAAATTATGGAATGTTTACTACTTTTCTTAGACGACAATCGACCGGATTCTAAAGCAAAAAATCTAAAATGTTTACGGGTAAAAACATAAAATATTTTTTTTATTAAAGTCCCAAATGATATATACACTCTTTTGCAAAAAAAACGGGCACCTAAGGAAATTTACGTTCTAAGGTCGATTTTAGTTAAATAAATGAAATTTATTTCTTTGACGTAGTCTATATACGAGTACTTATAATGGTATATATATTGTGTAAATTAATGCGCGTGAAGTGAATTCGAGCAATTAAAAGAAAAAAAAACGATGGATTCTTTAAAATCGATGTACACGCCCAAACAATAAGAAGTGGTCGGCATATATATATATAAAGACAAGTTTTTTTTAAATTAAATAAAGTTACAAATGTAAAAACCTAATAACGAGTGTGACCTCCTCTTGCCAAAATCACATAGCTTGAATCCGTCTGGGCATACTTTCCACGATGTTTTAATAACGTTTTGAGGAATACGTTCCCACTCTTCTGCAATTACTCTTTTTAGCTCCCTGATGTTTTGTGGAGCAGGTTGCACTGATCTTACCCGTCTCTTTAGAACATCCCACACATGCTCAATTGGATTGAGGTCAGGACTTCGAGCTGGCCAATCTAAACGACGGATCCCAACTTCTTGCATGTACGCTTCCACGTCGCTAGAACGGTGCGGGCGAGCATTATCGTCCATAAAAATGGAATTTTCCCCAAGTGCAGTCAATGTGGGTTGTGCATATGGAATTAGGACTTCCATTATGTACCTGTGTGCATTTAATGTTCCATTTTCTATGAAAACTAACTCCGTACGCTCCGTCGAATTAATTGCTGCCCAAAACATAACGGAGCCTCCGCCATAAGGAGTGATTTATTCGAAACACACTTCTGCATAGCGTTCCCGAGGTCTTCGCAGCACTCGCCAGCGTCGGTCCTCTCCACACAAAGAGATTCTAGCTTCATCAGAAAACAATACTTTATTCCAGTCCTCCAGAGTCCATGAAACACAGTTCCGAGCAAACTGAACTCGAGCAACACGGTTATCACGGAGTAATTTAGGGCCCCGAGCTGGGCGGTAACTCTTGATATTGGCAGCCAAAAGCCTCCTCCTGACCGCCCACAAGCTAACTTCTACTCCTCTTACTTATCCAAGGCTCTTCTTCAGGTCCACACTTGACGCCTTACGATTACGCAACGCCTGACTCACCAAAAAGCGGTCATCTCTTGGTTCTGTGCATCGTTTTCTTCCCGAACCGGGTCTTCTTTTGACCGAACCAGTCTCTTGATACCGTTGCCAAGTCCTCTGGACAGTTGAACGACTCACATTTAGCCGCTGAGATACGTAAGTTTGCGAACAACCTTCTTCAAGTAGGGCTATAATTTTACCGGCCCTTATCGCTTTATCACTTATATCAAAAAGTGGTATTTAATGTAAAAAGAAAGATTAAATTGTTTAATTTGCAGAAAATATCCAAAAAGTTTTAAAATATCGTAATCAGTTAAAAATCGTTTCAGCAATTCGCGCCATTAGTAAAGCAATTTTAGAATTAACCACAATAATCATTATTTTTCTTCGAATCATTTCAAATTTAAATTTGGAACGTAAAGAATCATGCCAGGATGCTTCAAAAAACATGCCAATACATCGTCAAATTAACAAAACCTAGTTATGTACTCGGCTGTACCACGAACCATAACTGTACAAGCCTAAAACTGCAACGCTGCAGTCTGGTGCATGATTTCTCCGAACGTCTGTATTGATAAGCCCGTGACTCTGTAGCTCTAAGACACAGTTTGAAATTAATTAATAAACGCATCTCACTCTGCGTAGACGTACTATATTTTCGTCGTTTTAATTCAAAATTTAGTTTTTAAAAACACATTTGACGTTCCCGCAAAGTTAACTGGCGCAGCCGGTAGGATTGCCGGTTGCTAGCTGAAATCCGCGAAAGTTATGCGTGTGAAATTCCGCCGTTCCCGCGAGTACTTTTGGCAAGTTAAGGCAATCCTGCGAACCAAATAAATATGTTAAGTGCGGCGAGCATGCTGATTGGTGGGTGAGTAGATCTTTTCACCGTCCTTTCCTTATATCTTTTGTTATTTATGGAATCGAACCTTTTCCTTAATAACTGTTATCTGGTTTTCATATAAAATCTTTGGAAACGTGGAAATAAATTATTTATATGGATGATATGCGAATTAATTTCTTTTGTGTATCTGGATGATTTAATTGTATCCAAAGTACAATCGGGTACAAAAGTGTTCTACAATTGTATGAAATTTTACAATTATCTTTTTTATATTTTATTGTGATTTATTTTACTTTTCTTGTGTGTTTATTTTAAGAGTGTTATAATTTTAAGTGTGTAAAAATGGCTCAACCCCAGGCAGCACAAATTGTGCTTGTACCAAATGAACTATTAAAATTAATCCCGCTATTTGATGGTGACAAAAGACAATTAAATTTGTATTTACGAAAAAGCCAATATATTATAAATAGGTACCAAGGCGGTCCGGCACAAAATGTATATCTTATGCATGCGTTGACGAGTCGACTTACGGGCAATGCTGCCGCTCTCATTAGCGAGCGCGAAGACATCGAAACTTGGTCCCTATTACAGGAATTGTTAATACAACATTTTGGCGATCCGCGTAGTGAAGAGTGTATTGCTATTGAGCTGGAATCAATGAAAATTGCGAACCACGAAAGTTATCTTGATTTTTGTAATAGGATTCAATCTGTTAGGTCCGTATTGATATCAAAGGTGAATCAATTAGCAGATGCAACTTTAAAACAAAGCAAAATTACGATTTATAATAATATGTCACTTAACGTTTTTCTCTATAACTTACCCGAAAATATGGTAAGAATTGTCAGACTAAAAGCGCCTAAAGTTCTTGAGGAAGCATTGAGCATAGTTATGGAGGAAGTTAATTTTCATGAGCAATATTCGCTACGTAATAAATTAAACAATAAACCTATGATGACTCATACCTCAAATTCAAGTACTGGTTTTAAATTCGGCATCCCAAATAGTGTACCCATCCAACCTACAGGTTTTAAGCCAAATTTAGCTCCACAAAAACTTAATTTTGGCATGCCACAGAACCAACAAAGGCACATAATGCCAATGTTCAATGCTCAGGGCCAAAGTTTAGGTTTTCGACCACCGCAACCAACGGGCTATAGACCTCCTCAACCAATGGGCTATAGACCTCCACAACCAATGGGTTATAGACCACAGTTTGTTTCTACTCCGCAATATGCTATGCGCCCCCAACAATTTGGAATGCGTCCTCAACAATTTGGTAATGCACCCCCTCATTTTGGTTATAAACCGCAACTAGAAAAACCCCAGGTTAATCAGAATAACGATGTCTCAATGAGAACTGCCGTACCACAAAAAAATCAACAAGGCTTCAAACTTAACGAGATCGAGTTAGACCAATATCAGTCGGAATATTATAATCCCTATGATTATCAGTATGGTTTTGACGAAGGTACTTATGATTATTCTGAAGTGCAGTTCCCAGCCGATGACGTCACCGCCCTAAACGTCGAAGCTAATAACGAGTCTAATGATACAGATAATGAAAATGTTGAAAATTTTTACATACAAAGCCTCAATTTACAAGCGAAGTGATAGAAGTAAATCATTGCGACCCTAACCTAAAGCTGCCATATATATATATACCTGAGATCGATGCTAAATTTATGATCGACACTGGAAGTATGCGTTCTTTTATAAATCCTGAGAAAGCCTATGAATATTTTTCAAACGCTGTACGATACGAACCATTCAGTGTCATAAGCACGCACGCTTCTAGTTCCCACGATGAAGTAATAGAAATTCCCTCATTGCCAACATTTAATAGCTCTGACATTCAAAAGTTTTATCTATATAAAGTAGATGCGCGTTACGATGGTGTTTTAGGTGATGATCTCTTGCGAAATATGGGTGCCGTGATTGATCTTAAACAAAATATCCTGAAAATGAATACTACATCTATACCAATCATACACAATAAAACCGATTACGTAATTAATTTGGCTCCGAGAGCAGAACAACGGGTAAAGCTGCCTACCAACATGTATAAGGGAGAAGGAATTTTGAATTATAAAGAATTTTGTAAGGGTGTGAGGATGCCTAGTGCGATCGTGACATGTGAGAATGGATATGCTACTACTATAATACAAAATACTCTGGAAACAACTATGCAACTGACAATAACCAGCCCTTTTAATGTTGTAAAGTATGAAAACTATGCATGTGTGATTAATTGTATGAATGATGTAGAGATGAAGGATGTTGAACTAGATAAATTATTAGAAGAAAATCTGCAGAATAAATTACGTATAGAACATATGAATCAGGAAGAACGAAAGGCTATCTCTGAACTTTGTTACGAATACAAGGATATATTTTACTGTGAACATTTACCATTAACTTTCACAAACCAAGTGAAACATTTTATTAGGACGAAAAACGAAGATCCTGTGTATGTTAAGCCGTACAGACAATCCCCTGCCCAAGCCGCAGAAATTAAAAATCAGGTCGAGAAGTTATTAAAAGATAACGTGATACAGGAGTCTTTTTCTCCATGGAGTGCACCTGCTCATCTGGTGCCAAAGAAAATGGATGCCTCGGGTACAGTTAAATATCGTATGGTGATTGACTACCGACGACTTAATGACATAACCATTGACGACAAATACCCCTTACCAAACATAGCCGACCTTTTTGACAAATTAGGAAAAAGTACATACTTTACTACGCTTGACTTAGCTTCCGGTTACCACCAAATTGAAATCAATGACGCCGACAGACAAAAAACCGCGTTCAGCACGGAATTTGGACATTTTGAGTACTCCCGGATGCCGTTTGGGCTCAAGACAGCCCCGGCAACGTTCCAAAGGGCGATGGACAATATATTGAGAGGTTTACAAGGCATTCACTGTCTTGTATACCTTGATGACATCATCATTTTCTCGGTTAGCCTTCAAGACCACATACAAAAACTACGGACAGTATTTGACCGACTTAGACAGACCAATCTCAAAGTCCAGTTAGACAAATCAGAGTTCTTGAGAAAGGAGGTCATGTACCTGGGACACACGATAACCAAAGACGGACTCAAGCCAAACAATGACAAAATTCAGGCTGTATTGAATTATCCCCTACCAGAAACTACCACACAAATTAAAAGCTTCCTTGGCCTAATAGGCTATTACAGACGATTTATCAAAGACTTTGCCAAAGTGACACAGCCCCTTACTGCCTGTCTAAAAAAGCGAAACAAAATAGTTATAGATAAAAAATATGTAGATGAAAAATGTAAGGAACTTCTTACGACCGCCCCCTTGCTGCAATACCCCGATTACGACAAACCATTTATACTTACAACTGATGCTTCGACCGTGGCTTTAGGAGCCGTACTTTCTCAAGGTCAGGTAGGCTCTGATAAGCCAGTGGCGTACGCTAGCCGCACCTTAAGCGACACAGAAACGAGGTACAGTACTATAGAGCGTGAACTTTTAGCTATCATGTGGGCCGTGAAGCACTTTAGGCCTTACCTTTACGGACGCAAATTTCAAATTTACACTGACCATCGACCATTAGCTTGGTTATATTCCCTTAAAGAACCTAACAGCAAATTGACACGATGGCGATTACGCCTCCAAGAATATGATTTTCAAATAATTTATAAGAATGGAAAACAAAACACAAATGCAGACGCTCTTTCCAGAATTAAAATCAATGCATTAGGTTCCGATGATGAAACTTGTTCCATGGCAGTTAACGTAGATGAAAAAGAAAAAAAATTACAAGAACACTTAGATGACATTACACAAAAGATAATTTCACTTTCCGCGGACACACAAAAACAAGACGATTCTGACACGATTTCAGTTTCCGACTCTTCAGCAACGTTATCATTAGAATTGTTAAACACGCCTGAACCTGAAAACTACCCTTTGAGATCTGATGATGACACCACAATGGACACAGTTCATTCAGCCCCTGACTTAGAATCCACGGGCATTCCAATCCTTAATGAAGCCATCGATACTAAGCCTAATCAGATCCTAGTTTTTGAATGGTTTAAGAATGAAATACAAGTACATGACTTGTCGCGAGACAAGCAGAAAGTTATAGAAGTTTTCTTGCCTGTCAATAATGAAGACCTCATCAAACAGTTTTTAAAAGAGTACTGTAAGCCCAAAATTAAATATTTCATTTATTACGAAAACCCAGAACATAGAAAATTATTTGCAAAATTAGTAATCAGTTTGTTTAAAAGAGGAACTATTAAATTGTATGAATGTACTGAGAGAGTGATATATGTGGAAGATGAAAATGAGCAAAAGGCAGTGGTTTTAAAGCATCATGATGGAAAGACTTGCCACAGAGGTATTAAGGAAACAATGACAAGGATTAGGAGAAACTATTATTGGAATAATATGCAGGAAGTAGTAGCTGCCGTAATAAATTCGTGCGAAGCATGCCGTAAGATGAAATATGATCGAAAACCAATAAAACCTACCATACAATTAACCCAAACGCAAGAAGCCCCTTTTCAAGAAGTGTTCATAGACCTGTTTACCATAGAGAATATATATTATTTAACGATAGTTGATGCATTCAGCAAACTTGCACAAGCCATTGAGATAAGTAATAGATCTACCGGAGAAGTCGTTCGAGCCCTAATTAAATATTTTTCCTTTTACGGCGTACCGCGAAAAATTAGTTGTGATCCTGGCAGCGAGTTTAATAATGAATTGATGCGAGAGATGGCAAATATGCACAAAATTGACCTACACATATGCACACCCAATAACCCTAACTCGACAGGTATAGTCGAACGCTTTCATTCAACCATTATAGAAATTTACCGTTTAGCTAGGTACGAGCAAAAATGCACAGACGCGGCATCTGTCATGACTTACTGCATTATGGCATATAACAATTCTATACATTCGAGTATGTCTAACACCATTCGAATTAGTTTTTGGTCATACAGACTCCAGCAAAATGTTCGACGCAGACTTTGAGAAAGCCTACACCCAGCAGTTATTAAAAGACCACGTGAAACGAACCAAATTCTTATACCAATACATAGCAGACAAAATATTGAAAGATAAAGAGAAGGTTAGGGAAAAGAAAACAGGAGAAACCGAGATAGAGTTGGAACCCGGCAAAATAGTATACGCGAAAGACGTTAACAAGAGAAAAAGTAAAGATAAACCACGGTACCAAAAAGCGATAGTAAAGGGACCTACGGAGCGTAATGTTGTGCCGATAGAAATAGGAAAAAGACAAACAAAGGTTCCAATTAAAAATGTCAAACGTCCTCCACAGGTGGTGCTGGATTATGGTGACTCTAATGATCCCAAATCAGGCCCTTCATCATCAAAGAATTGAGCATAACCCTGGAATATTACCTATTAAAATAGGACAGGCTTATGTACAACAAGATCAATGGACGGTAATTAAGGTATTAGATATAAGTGGTATAGCTAGTGACTTAGATTTCCATGTAAGGAAATACGATGTGTTTAGTCAATTAGTTGACTCTAACAAGAATTTTGTTAAGGAATTTTTAGGAATTAAGACACAATGCGAATATTTACGCGATATTACTATCTTTAAGTTAAGTCAATTGGTTCCATCTCATAGACAGAAGAGAGGTTTGATAAATCCACTTGGATCTGTAATTAAGTCAATTTCCGGTAATTTGGACCATGAAGACGCTATTCGTTATGACACTCTTATTGAACAAATGAAAACGAAGCAAATAAGCTCTGATAATAAAATAACTATGTATATTAAAACAATCAACCGCCTTATTAACAGTACAGAGACCTTATATGAAAACTCGTTGATTATAGATGAGAGACTTAGAAGGATCGAGAGACTTGTAAAATCAATAGCAGATAAAGAAAACAATTTTCTATACATCTCTTACGTTTCAAATATGTTTCACATGTTCATCAGTGTTTTTAGAACGATTTATATTGCATTAAATGAAATCGAAACGGCGTTAAGCTTTAGTAAGGTATCTGTACTACATCCAACCATTGTTAATTCAACTGAATTGTTAGCCGTACTTAGATCTATAGAGAAAGTTGACCATGTAATGTACGAAGTTACTGAAACGAACTTTTTAAAATTAGAGAGAATAATTAGTATTAAATCTTATACAAGGCAAAACCAGATAACATTTATAATGGAAATTCCGTTAATTGACGAAACTATATATAACTATTACAAACTTTATTCAATCCCAATTTACAATGATTCCATAAATACTACTTTAGTAATATTTCCTGAATTCCCTTACCTTTTGGTGAAAGATTCGAAATACCTACCAGTCACAAAGCCATGCCAGAAAGCTGCCTCAGTGGATGATTTTATTTGCACCGATGATGACGTCACTTACTTCGCCGCACCAACATGCATAGAGCAGCTTATGAAATTTCAAACGGATTTAACTCACTGTGTACCATATGCTGTTGATATAGAAGACGTCAAGATTCAACGCATTAATCTGGACAGCTGGATTATATTTTGCAGAAAACCTACAATTTTAACTGAAAAATGCGCCACCGACGATACTCGTGAATCACTACATGGTACTTATATACTGACAGTGAAAGAAGAGTGCCAAATATATGTTGGTTCAGTAATTCTGAGCTATAAAAGAAAAATACTAACTGAGCTACAGTTTAAATTAGCCCCAATCACTTCACTACCAGAATTTCTACCAAACATTTCTACAAACCTGAAGTCTATTAACATAAAAGGCATAAATTTAGAAGAAGTAAGACAGCTATCGCACGTTTTGAAAATGACAGAAAGTGAACTATATGACGATAGTGAAAAAGTGGAATTAAATGGAATAAACGTAAAAAGTGTCAGTGTTGCAACGGTTTTACTATATATTGTGTTAATTTTAAGTACTTTAGGTTTTATTTTGTATCGGTATAAACATAAGTTTTTGCGAAATAATCGGAATCCTGCGTTAAACTCCGCGGCCACCGATAATTTCGCACTTGGTGAGGGAGGAGTTATGTACTCGGCTGTACCACGAACCATAACTGTACAAGCCTAAAACTGCAACGCTGCAGTCTGGTGCATGATTTCTCCGAACGTCTGTATTGATAAGCCCGTGACTCTGTAGCTCTAAGACACAGTTTGAAATTAATTAATAAACGCATCTCACTCTGCGTAGACGTACTATATTTTCGTCGTTTTAATTCAAAATTTAGTTTTTAAAAACACATTTGACGTTCCCGCAAAGTTAACTACCTATTTCTTGTTCTTCTTCATTGAAGTAGAGAAAAAAATCTAAAGTGCCCGTTTTTTTTTGCAAAAGAGTTTATTTAGCGACAAAGGTAATAGTTATTTGTTATACAAGAGTGCAAAGTTGCTTTTTAACCGCATGTTCAATTTTGATGACCGAGCAAGCGAAGGATTCTAAAATTGAATCACGAGCGCAGCGAGTGATTCAAAATTAGAATCCTGAGCGTTAGCGAGGGAATTAAAAGAGCACGAGGTGAAAAATCTTTGCACTCGAGTGCAACACGTAACTTTTCATTCCACCTCAGCGAGGAAATGACTAAATGCAAATGACAAAGCAAATTGAAAAAAGAACACCAAGAAGGTTCCGAGTCTGAGTTTTTAACAAATTAAAAAAAAGTTGTATGATATATTCGGCACCATAGAGGTAGCAGTAAATAGGTTTAATGTTTTTTTTTAATTCACAAACTTAGTGCACACGATGTTCTAAATTCAATTTACTTTATCCTCTAGAGAATAAAAACGGCTTTTCCACTCAGATATTGAAGATTAAAAATACTCTTTCCGAGATGGTGGGATGAAAATATAATTATTCATTATTTATTTGAGACACAATTAAACCAAAATGGCTGGATGGATTTGGATGAATTTTTAAACACAGGATTTATGAATCATATTAAATATACTGTCCGTGGCTGTAGCTTGATATTTAGTTTTGTATGTTACACGTTGCTATGATACTTTCAACATGCAAGGCATGATACAATAATATGTTTTCTTAGACCATGATAGCATTTACCGTGATGAACATTGATTCTTGTGTGACTTTCTATTAGACGTTTGAAATATTGTATTGATATTTTAGAACAAAACATTCACATGAAAAAGAATCATGAACTTGTATGCTGCTGCAATCATGTTTTAATAAAGAGCCAATTTGGTAGTGACGCAAGCCTGTGATTCTTCGGGAGTAGAAGATCTTGTTTTCTTACAGCATTATGCAAGGTATGAAATATCTTGCTGATGTCGGACCATGACAATGTGACGTCAGTGATATGAGTAAGCATATTATGGCTATACTGACTTCAACAAGTTATTTCATACATTGTGTAGGAAGAGGGATACATTTAAAAATATTTATTTCTATATGATATTAGTAGTACATACATTTTTTTAATGTTATTGTGACGGAACAAGCTCGAGGCCCACCGGATGTTAAGCGGACTAACCTCTGCCTATAACAGATGCATTTCGGCACAAGTCACGAATTGCATTGCGCCCTGACATGAGACATAGTTGTTAAGTCTCATGTGCCTGTAATTTCACTGGCTCTCAAAGACTGCTGCCGGAACACACCATTAGGTGCTTGGTGACAGGTTTTCTGCTTGAGGGTGGTCGTTAGCCGGGCGGGCATTAGCAAAATGCCCTTCCACCATGCAAAACAATAAAAGAATCAGCCATTCTGAACCGGATGGAACATACTTAACGTTATTTTTTTAACGTACCTAATAATGTAACGTTTAAAGATAAAAATTATAAAATAATAGACTATTATATTGCATGATTAACTCAACCAATATACCTAATTGATAAAGAAGTATTTAATCATAATATCTAGCCCAACATTTAGCTAGGTACCTTGAAGTATTGCAGTTATAAATAAAAGGTTATGATGAGCATAAAACATCACAAAATAATGTAAATTAGATCACAATCACAGTCCTGGGTTGTGCCGAATTGCGTTAAGTCAGGCGACCGAGAGTTACGTAAGGAAAAGACAAATCTTTATGTTTAGTCTCTATCATAAGATCGACCGATTTTAGTGCAAGTCCTGCTTCTTGTTTATGTTGTATTTAGTTTATATGCAGGTTTAAATTATGATGAGGATTTCATCGAATGTTGAACAATGACAAAAATAAAACTCGATTTAATATTTCCCGTATCAAAAACCTTTAAAGTGTTAAGGAAGGTTTATCAAAATAGTGATCCATTAATAAGTATATGATAGTATTACTTATGTAAAAATTATTTTAATGGGGTCCCGTATCAAATCAATCCAATCTGTTAATCCCAAACCAAAATGGTAGGTACTGATCTGTTTTGAGACCTGGATGGACAGCCCCTGCTCGTTGTAACAAGGAGCTGACCTCTGCTAACGATGATGGTGAGCCTAGGCACTCGTAGGTACTACCTAGTTATTATCATATCCTTGGGACATAAACTCATAACATACCCAGCAACAGAAAACGCCTAGTTAGCCATTTATAAGACGAACAATTGCTGAATGAAGAGCAATTTATTATATTCCCCTGCTATTTGATAACATTTTATAAGAATAATATTTTTACAAGACACTTGCTCATAAAGTGGTTCTAATTTCACCGCAATTAGGCCATAGATTTACGCAATTAGACACCTGTACTTAATCAAACTGTGACTTTTGCATTGCTATTATTTAAAGAGTTTTTCTATACGTATTTTTGGTTGTTCCATGGTTCTTAAAAGTTTCGATACAAAAAAGATCATGTTCAATAGTATAAATAAATTAATGTACTTCCATTGTTTGCTCATTCCATACAACTTCGTATTTAAACAGATAATATCAACTTGTATGTGTTTAAAAAATAAAACATTTACTCAAATATAACTTTTATTTTCTCTGTAATAAAGAAAACAGTAAATTTCCCATTTTTTACGTGGCTAAACCACTATCCGCTAAAAGAAAAAAAGAAACCTCATTCTTTAGTCTATGGCCAATGGCCATGCGCGCGCAAAGGAAAACTGATTATTTTTTGCCGCCATTGCGAAACGGTTTTCACTGTTGAAATTAAATGATTTTTAGTATTATTTTCTTAACAAGTGTGTTGATAAACGTCGTATTATACCCGTGTGTATTAACGATTACTATCGTGGCTCTCTTAAGACCCTCACCTGACGGCTCGGGTCTCAATGGCGTCTCAGCGGTAATCTCCTACATTACACAATTGCACCATAATGTACTTACTATCAGTTAGTTATTGGTTTATTTATAAAGTGATAAGTGCTCGGTAAATAAATATAATCGCAGAATAAAAATAGCTGTAATACTGAAACAAGCGAAATAGAACTTGGCCCAGTGCTAGTCAGAGTTCCCTTCTTTTAGGGGTCCACGAGGCAACATACCGTTATAAAAAGGGGCGTTGGTTTTGATCACAGGTTGAAAAAGTTTTTCCAGATATTTGAATAATATAAGTAGGTACTAGTTTTTGAAACGCTATGATCTAAATCTTGAAAATAATGAAATTAATTGGTTACCTATATAATTTGACTTTCTGCTGTGCTTTCTTTAAAGTACAGGAATTCCAGGGGCCGTGAGTAGTCGATATCCGTTCGCGGCGGTCCATGATTTAAATCATACTACGTACCAATATATGCTAGACTACTTTAGCAAAGATCTATTCCGGGATATATTTGTAGACTGAATAATCCATCACCTTATTATATCTATAAATATAAACATATAGGTGCCTAATATACGCATTAATTTTCGGGATGCTATTGTGACAGAACAAGCTCGAGGCTCACCTTATGTTAAGCGGACTAACTTCTGCCTATAACAGATAATATCGTCACAAGTCATGAGTTGTACTGCGCCCATCACCTTGAGACATAGCTGTTAAGTCTCATATGCCGGAACACACCGTTAGGTGCTTGGCGACAGATTTTCTACTTGACGGTGGTCGCTATAGCCAGACGTGCATTCGCAAAATGCCCTTCCACCATGCGGTGAAGCTCAAGCCCGCGGCGGGGTTCGAACCATGGACCTGCTGCGCGGCAGTCCATACCATAGCCAAAGCCACTGAGCCGTCACTGCTTCACTGCTTGTTATAGTAATAGCAGTTTATTGAAGAAAATTATTGATAAACATTTATAAATGCCTAAGCAATAAGTACATAATACCTATGCGTTATGCGTATTGTTTGGTAAGTTTAAAATTATTGCAATATAAAATCTGACTAAGAACTTAAGTTATACCCATAGACCTAAAGACAATATTTGAATAGTACTAAAAACTTTTAACGTTGTACAAAATGTGTAGGCATTGAGATGACATTACATAGATTGGAGTGCAAGTAGTACTAGATGTGCTGAACCTGCTTAGTTATAAGTAAGGTATTATAAGCTTATAAGTACGGAAGCCCACCCCCACCAAGTAACCGGACGAATTTATTTGAAGTAGCTACATAGTAAATATACACACATAAGAACAGAACAATGAAATCTGTTTCCGCTGGGTTTTGTGTCTTACACCAAGAAGCCAAAGGGTAGGGAGCGACATTTGACCTTATTTCTGTGCGACGTCGCGAGTGTCATCTTGGCGGTGGGTGCAGGGCGGAGCAATCCGCACCTGGCACTCGCTCTTGCCCACTTAATGCCAGCGTAGGGATCGCAAAATAATAACTTAAAAACTCATTTTAAGGATAACTATTTCATATATATATAAATATTTTTTTAAAGAATGTTTAATTTAAGTACTTAACTGTATACTTTTTTCAAAATAAATTATTCCAAATCTTTCAGGTAGTTCGCGCAATATATCATTACAATCTGAAGTGTCCTCCGATTTCAAATGCACATTTTGATTCCACCACCACTATGGGCTTGGCAGTAGGGGCCGCTGCGCTGGATACTTTTTGCTGATCATGCGTCTAAAATGTTTCCATAATCCACCGCGAATCACCCCACGAACTTTTCGGTTCTTGGGCCTACACAAGTTACACCTATGTGTAAGTATATAAACAATAATAAAAATTAAGTTTTAGACTTACTTACATTCTAAGCTTCATGGGCAAATGCCAACTAGTGTAGTACCTATGTGAAAGGTGTGGGTACCTACTATGTGTGATATTGTACATCAACAAAGCAGTGAAAAAAGAATACAGTACAGTTCCGACCCGTAGGTTATGGACAGGAAGAAAAGTAGCAAGGATATGTAATAATCTTCTACAAGCTAGCCCATCTAGTTACAAGCTTTAACTTACACGATAAATTCAGTTTTTTTTGCTATCACTACTTTAATCTATTTTCTTTTAGCAATGCCGATGCTCGTTACAAAGGCGACATCGTCCCATAATGGAATGTGGTTGGAACTTGCGTGACTTGCCATTTCGCAGGCTCTGTTTCCCATAAGGAGTCTCAAAAGAGCTCTAACCGGCAAAGAGGTAACAAGTCTCCGAGAAGAACCAACAATTCACAATGACTTAGAACAATAACCTATGTATAATGGACCAGGCCGGTCCATCTTCGTCCAATCAAGACCCACGATTCGATTTCATCGGATCGTATGCTGTCAAGAGCTTAAAACTAAAGCCAGAAAAATGGATGAGAGTATTGGGCATAGAAGAACATCGGACCACCTTGACCGATTTCGTGAATCGACCTCTGCCTTTACTGTTGGTTGTAGTTTTGACTCATGCAGCGCAATTGGTTCCAGTAATATCCTTCCCCTGCTATTTAAAAAATAAAGCAGTTTACTTTGTGAAGAAAAAGCCCGATGTCATACCTAAAGAGAATTGCGCTGAGATGGTCATCTTTGGTAAGTTAAATAAAGAATTATCAGTTTTGTTACAAAGTCATTATATTATTATGTACTTGTTGGTTCGATACATTGATTTAAATGTAGTTGAACTATTGTAATAATGGTACACCATTAGGTGGATTGAATTCGTCGTGATTGTCAAGACAAGGGTAGATCACCACAGCAAATACCAAGCTGTTGTTAGCTGTGTTCCAGTATGGATTTTGAATAATGAAATGGTGTATGAGATCAAACATCTAATACCTAAGTGATTTCGACGACATACGCAATATAGGTTATATATAACAAATGGTTAAAGGCAATTAGTAAAACAACAATCGAGAGGGTGTTCGTTCCATCGTTTTATTCAGCTGAGATTTGGATATTTAGAATTAAAAAACATTGTCTGTTTTTTGTCTGAAGCTTTCTCCGTGAAGGAATACATCAACCCAACGGGCTGCCTTTTTTACGCCTATTTTTATTTATGACCTTTTTATGCACTTACGCATGCTAAACAATTATATTTAAAATTCGGTTAGGAGACATGATTGGCTAGGTACTACCGGAATTGGAACCTTCATCCATTTTCCGGGAAGTGGAGAGTTTTTTTAAAATTAATTTTATTATTCGTTCAAAATATGAGCTTGGTTTGTGGTTTGTGTGCATAAATAAGTTGGTTGCTACATTATTTTTTCCTGACAGTAGAACCAATTTCCGAAATCAGTGGTCCCTTATGGTTTAAATAAATGATGATAAGATTATGCATATATAACCAACGAAATAGTTCTCCCGACTGTGTACTAAATCTATGTACTAATATAGTTTGTTCATATAGGTGACCTAGCGCCCAGACTCATAGATGAACTCGCAGCTTTAGTAGACGAAGTGTTCGTGCCGCTCCTCTCAAATCCGCTGAACCATGAAGGATGGCCCCTTGTCGTCTCACAGGACATTCTTAAGCAAATACACAACCTTAAGAGCACAGTGTATGAGGTAATATGAGCTTCATATTAATGCACCTAGGTTACTTGTATGTACCTACTTTGTAAAATCATAGTACAGGGAAGAGGAATGGAACTGTCATTGAATGCCATCATAACTCAAATCAAAATCAAATTTTCATATTTTGTGAGTAGCAGGCTTATGAAATCTGCACGATTACCCACAAAAATGTAGTATCATTGGAGATATTATTTAATTATTAAGTGATATGTATATACAAGTTGATAAAGTTATGACATTTTTTTTTACGGGAGGAAAAGTTTAAGTCCTTTGCAAAATTATTGCAAACATAAAAATCTTGATGTTATTTTCACAATCGTGGTATAACTCTCTTCGGTTTCGTTGTTGTCTGATATCAGTGGATAGTACGTATATAATAATAGTTATTTTCTGGACTTTTTTTCGGACCAAGGGCATTTACTCAAAATACCTAAGTATAATAACATGGTGTTGTAATATAACGCTTCCGGAGAATTAACTGAAAATAATATAGCTACTACAACAAACGTTTTCTGATTGGAGTTTTCGTATAGTACGATCAGTCATCAGTGGTCGAAAATAACCAAGTTGAATAGTTGAGCTCACCGTTTTATATTATTTCATTTAAAGTATTGCTATTCATATTTGTTTAGGTGAAAGGTAAAGTAAACGGACAAACTGTCCTACCGATGCCTGTTGGAGTAGAACTTGTACACGAAGCAGAGAAGGAACTGTTGAAAGGCGCTGAAGTAGACCTTTACTTGAAGAGTGCCATCGAAGGCGTGGTTATCAAGTGGGCACAGCAGATCAATGACGTCATGATGGAAGACTCGGCGCAGGCATTCGAGAATGGAAACAACCCATTACCAAGTGCTGGTAAGAATCTTTATTTGATATGATAAAATTGTTGTTTTAGGCCTGTACTTTATTTACTTGCTGAGCTTAGCAAATCTCTATTTAAAAATCTCTATTAACATCTATTTTAAAGGTTTTATTCAAAACTGTATACCTACACCTATACCACTTCCAAATAGTTAATTAATGTATCTAGCTATATTATTTTATGCATACATTTTTACTCGAGCTATGATTTGACACATATGACCTTCTTTAATATCCTATGATAGGCTTTGGTTTTATGGCCGGCGGCCTGCCTGATATTATCCGTAATTGGGAATTATCTGTTTAGTAACCTAAACAAACAGTACGCCTAATGTGCAGCAAGCGTTACGTTAGTATGTCGAAATTTATTAAAAAGTAAAAAAATCATTTATTTTCGTTAAAAGTTTTATCGTTCTACTGACATTAAAACTGTAAGTTACATTATATATGTGTGGAGTCGTTTTTTAACGTCCTTCATTATTATATCACAAACGGTAGGATTTGACGAAATTTTTTTTTTTCTGATAATATGGCGTCTTAAATCCGCCAGATTGTTATTTTTATTTTTTTATGTACCTAGTGGCACTTGCACTCTCTAGATGAATCTAACTATATCTCATACATTAAAATCGGTTAAGCCGTTGAGAAGTTAAGGTGGAATAAAGAAACTCATAACATACATACATACATGAACCCTGAAAACGTAACACTCCCTTTTTGGACAGTCGTGTAGTAATCGATACTCGGTTTGAAATATTGATGTAATAATCGTTAGTTATGATAAGTGAATGTTTTTTGCTGATAGTCTTTAGAGTAGACCATGAATGTCTTTGCGTGATATTCATATTGCCAACACCAATGAGCTATTCTGAAAAAAATCTGTTATATGTATTGACAGGCACTTTTTACGTAAGCAAATATGTGCCTATACCCACTAAATGTATCTTTCATTATTTTTACAGAACTGGCTTTTTGGAAGTCGAGGCTTAGTAACTTGAACTACATCTATGATCAACTACGGACAGAAAGAGTTCGATGTATGGCTGTAATATTGGAGAAGACTACTTCGGCATACTATCCGTGTTTCAGCCGTTTATTCAAAAACATTGTTTCAGGTATTTTTTCTAGAAATAGATTGATTTATTTCATTTTATATAATCTGAAGCGCTCGTAGCGAAGTTTGCTTGGCGTTCTGAATCGATCAGCAAAGTTAAGCAACGTCCGCCGCGGTCATGAGTTGGATGGGTTATCGCTGGTGACATTACTTATGAGCGCTTCCGTGCTTCGGAGGGCACGTTAAGCCGTCGGTCCCGGTTGTTGTCTTAGGATGGCAGTCGTTATAGCATGGTGGTAGGGCATTTTGCGAATGCCCGCCTGGCTAGCTACCACCCTCAAGTAGAAAATCTGTCGCCACGTACCTAACGATGTGTTCCGGCAGCTGTCCTTGAGAGCCAGTAATTCTAGGTTAGCCTGAACAGCATCTTCGACCACATCATCACTTACTCTCAGGTGAGATAGTGGTCAAAGGCTAACCTATCGAGCATAAAAAAAACTGCTTACTGCTAAAATAATCAAGAGTGCCGTTAGTTGTCTCATGAATGGCCTTATAATCTAATAAAACACTTTCAATCAACGTGGTAGGCTATATCATCAAGAACCAGGTATCGAAGGCTCCATTACATGGAATTTGACGGGTGGAGACAAGGTCATAGAATATTGTCTCTAGCCCTTGTCTACATATTATGCAGAGTTAGTATTGTAGTAGTATTAAACTAGGTACGTTTACCTATATTGTGACCGTGGCTTGACCGATTATACTACCTACTGCAGAAATCAAGGCATCTTTAAAAAAATCAAATGGTGGTCACAAAGTAGATGCACGAAAGTTCAAGATAAAAGTTTTGTACTTGGGGTAAATATTCATATCTGCATTTGATACGTATATGGATCGAAACGGATACAACTAATACGCTCTATTACAAAGGTAATCGTGGGAATAGATCAGGTGAGTCGAGAGCTATTGCTCTCTCACACCGCAGCGACGTCAAAGGAAAGCTGCTTCTTGGAAAAAGTTTTACCGCTTTTTATTGCTATTTATCACAGCGGTGTCTTTTTACGCTGCGAAATCCTTATTTCGCCTGTTAAGTAGTACTAAGTTAAGATGGACTATAGGAGAAAAGCAGAGCTTTTTCTTAATATGATAGTTAATTCTTCAATATCTTTACATGACATTTTTAATATTATAGCATTAGCAGAGGCTCGGGAAATTGATCTCTACCTCAGAACGCTAGAGAAGCATTTCCAAGCGTTAGAAGAGATCGAATTCACTGAAGTACAGCCGCTATTCCGACCTTTATTCCACGTCATATGTTTGGTTTGGAGGGACTCTAAGTACTACTGCAGTTCTTCCAAACTCATGGTCTTATTAAAGCAGATCAGCAACCTGCTGATTTATCAGGTAAAATGGTTTTATTAGTCAAGTTGTCTTCAAAACTTTAATTTACTGACATTGATGTTTATTTCGTAGGCTAAGAAATGTCTGGACCCCACTACGCTGTTTCACAGTGACATAGATGAGGCGACCCAAAGGATTCAATTGACGATAAACATTATAAAAAAATTCAGAAGCACCTTTGACTATTTCAAGGATAATCTGCACAAGTATTTTGTTGATCGAAGAGTCATCCCTTGGACTTTCCATCCGAACGTAGTTTTTGAAAGATTAAATAAGTTTTTGGACAGACTGAATACAATTCAGTGGTTCTTTAAAACAGTATTAGAGTTTCAAAAGTTGGAGAAGATAGAGATTGGAGGAATGAAAGGTCGGGTCTTAGGAGGACAAATTCGAGAAATATCAGCAGAATTTGAAGCTTATTTCCACGGTTTTGCTTCGAAGTCCTATGATGTGCTGGACCCCGATGACGAAACTTTTAATATAGACTTCAAAGAGTTTCAAGAGAACATTATCGACCTGGATCTAAAACTGTCTACTGTTTTGGTGGAGTCATTTGATAACTGTTCTACGTTGGAATCGATATTTAAAGTAAGTACCTACGTTTAAAAAAAAATACTAACAGACACCTCCAATATAATCGAGCTGTGGGTGTATGATTGAGTTTTTTTTTATGGGATAGGAGGGCAAACGTGCAGGCGGCTCACCTGATGGTAAGTGATCACCGTCGCCCACAAACATCCGCAACACCAGAGGTCTCGATGATGCGTTGCCGGCCTTTAAGGAGGGAATATGCTCTTTTCTTGAAGGTTCTGAAGACTGTTAGGGCGGAATAGTATAGTTTGAGTAAAAACTCCGCCCACCGCAACATTGCCGTACACTTGTCTTTATTCTCAACGGGCTAGTATCGGTGGGGGCTGTTGTTTATATTTATTTTCTTCAATAAAGTCTCTGCCCTCGACCCTTCCGAGACATAGAAATGTATGTATAAAACGACTTCCTACCGTAAAATAGTGGTGGAGGCCTATATCCAGCAGTTGACTTCTTGTGGCTGAAATGATGACCGTGAAATTCAAACAAAACATTAAGATATCATAATTTATAAGAAATCGTTGTTATTGATGTGGAATGGACTAACAGATTGTTGATGACCATTTGTTTGCTTTTCAGCTGATTGAAATCGTAGGGTCGGTGTTGGACCGACCGCTCATTAGAAACGAATTCACAGCTAAATATGTCGAAATCATCGTTGAACTTGAAAAAGAAATAGTTACTTGCGAAGTAAGTATACCAGAGCTTAAATAAATTTTAAGAATAATGATACAATCTTTTGGCTATTTTGCCAAAAGAGGATCACTTGACTCTTTCCATTACAGGAACTCTTCACTGAACAAAGTACCCGCTTTTACAAGTACGGTATAATGGAAGTGGATGCATTCTTCCCCCCCGTGGCAGGGGGCCTGCTCTATATGACGACGCTAGCTACAAGGATTACCAAGCCTATAGCTAGCTTTCGCAATTTGCCGCACCCGTAAGTAAGCTGGGTGGGGCAAATTGCGAAAGCTGATTATCTGGCTTTGTTTCTTCTATCTCTTGCGCTTGCATCTGCTAACATTTCTGTGAGGTTTTTTTTACTAGAAATTTCTTCTTCTTCTTCATGTCCTCATTCCATGCTAAGTGGGGTCAGATCAGCTTATATTTTTCCTTCACACCGTTTTGTTGCTCGTCATCACACTATTCACAACTTTCGCACACATAATAATATCCTTCTTGACACAGTCCATCCATACCTTCTTTGGCCTCTTCTATCCCTACATCCGCCCCATTTATACGACATATGACATGCCCATACGCTTGTCTATTATCTCCTTGTTAGTTATGTTTTAATGTGTATCGTCGTAACATATAATAGTAATAAAGAAGACTAAACATGACTTGCTGAAAAGCTGTATTGGCTGATTTATATAACCATTCAAATTTTAAGTGTTGTGAATGCATGTCCTTATCAGAAGTCAGACATGATTATAAAGTAGATAATATGTTTGTTTAGTTAAAACCACGCTGACAGCATAACTGGGAGCCGAATATGGGAATGAATGCGTTATTGGCATAGAGACTCAGAACTACATGACAATACACATTTAATACTTAGACTAGACGCTTGTTTCTAAATGAATAGCAAAAACAATAAAAGGTTCAATTTAAGAAAATGCATGTCCTGATCATTATGATCATGGGATGACTTCATTCAATATTCGTCTCGTGCTTCTCTATAATGCCGCGAGTGTGGTTAGAGTGGAACATTGTTCTTCGGTCTTATTAAAGTATATATCTTTGTGTTGTAACGTATTAACGTTTTTATATACAGGATCAAGGGTTCGGACGAGGCGAAAAAAATTTTCATTAGACACGAGGAGCTTGTCACCAAAATAGAAGAGTTCAAAAAGAAGTTTTTTGCTGACTGGGCACTAACGTTACCTAAAATTATCAAAGACAAATCTAAACACATGATACTAGCGCGCCAAGGTTCTGATCTTATTCTAAACTTTAGCCATGTGGTAAGTAAAAATTACTTATATTTTCCTTTTACCTAGTGATGAGAACTGGTACCATCGCCTCATCACTTTACGAAGATCAAGTAATAAATCGGTGCGTGTTCTAATCAGGGTACCTAGCAAGTGAATTTTTAGGCAAGTTATATTTTAAATGTTAAATATTTGTCGGTGAATGCAATGCATTTCCGCAGTGACCACTAACTTTATCCTAGCGGCCTAAACTTGTTATGGCTTGCTTGCATGTTAAGCCATTTAGACACAATCTTCTGTGGTAGAAAAGACCCTGTTTTGTTTATAATTAATTTGCCGTTTTTCCGTTTCAGCTTCAAGACGTAATGAAAGAGGTTCATCATCTCCGTAACAATACAGATGTAGCACACCTTCTACCAAAGGAGAGTTTGGAATTATTCGAAAAGCAGGAGACATACAGGCAATATAGAATTAATTTGGGAATAACAATAGACTGGTATAATCAAATCGTGAAAAATAGTCAGAAAGTAGAATTTGATCTGGTGGAAGATGAAATCAAAGCAATTGATCAGAGAATTGAAATGGCTCAGAATGAATTAAATTGGGATTCACAAGGTAACCCAAATTAAATACATATCAACATTCCAGTTAACTGAAGTTTATAGTTATTATTAGAAACGAGATATTTACCGTGTGGGTATGTCATTGTTTTCAGCTTTCGATATTTTGGCACGGTTGCGCTATGCTCACGATTAAACTAAAATCAATGCGTGTGGATAGATGGCGCTAAGAGCAGATGAACCGGTCTACCCTTTTTCTTTCGCTTTTTCGGCAAGAGCCAAAGAAGTGTTCAAATAGTTCACGATCTGATGTCGTTATATTTATTTGCCGAAATTTAAATAGAGATATGACTGACAGTTGTGACAGTAATAACATCGTTTTTCCGTAAAAAATGCGAAAGAAAGAGGGTAGATCCTTTCGTCTGCTTTTAGTGCCGACCCGACTTAATTTTACTCGTGATCGTGGCGCTTGCAACAGTGCCAAAATATTAAGAGCCTAAAAATAATCGAATATCCGGCAAATTTTACAATAACTATAGTGTTAGTGGTGAAACTGAAGTTTACTTAAAATCTGGTCAAGTATAATATATTTGATAAATTATACTTGTTTTGCAGATCTGTGGAACTACTTGCAAGAATTACATAGACTAGTAGGTAATCTATACGAGAGAATGTCAAAAATACAGGATAATTTAAAAGAGATGAAATTTGTAATGAAGGAGTGGGCTTCGCAGCCATTGTTTGAGAGAAAAGAAGGGAAAAAGGTAACGATATATTAAATAATAGCTGTATGACGAACATTATGTGTTATATATCGGGGATTCGTTGAATGTAGGCTCGCTGGTGACTTTTATTTGTGGTAAATACTTTAAGAAAGAACACTTATCTAAAATTATTTCAGGACACTTTGTTAAATTTAGAAGATCGTGCAGATAAAAAGGCCAAACGTTATAGTGACATTGTTGCAACAGCTAATGGAGTGAACGAGCTTTTAGGAGAAAATATGCAGTTGTTTAATATGCAGGACAACCAAGAGAGTAAAATATGGTTAAACTATGTAACTTTCATCGATTCACTGATGGAGGAAACTTTGTTCAAGACCATTGCTTGCAGGTAAAATACGAGTATCATGAATTGTCTAAAAATAGATGAAAATATTTTATGTCAATAAAATAGTTTTTCTTAAATAGAAGTACCCACCAAGCACTTTTATTATATGACATAGTTCTTGAGATGTTCGACCCCGTGGGGTGCCGGGCTTGAATTGCAGCCACCCGTTTATTCCCGTGGGTGTCGTAATAGGAAATTAAGGGGGAAATACCGGAAAGTGGGCAACAGCGTCTTCTGAGTAGCTGCAATCTTACATTGCGATCCCCGAGACGCTTACCAAGCATAGATATTATGTCAAACCCTCCCTTAATGGGAGACTGTGTTCAGCAGTCGACAATCTAGTACAGAATTAAAATTTATCTTGAAGACTGATCAACTCTTCATTTGGTTGGACATTTGACGAGACGGAGTGGTGGCATGCTGCTCATTGGATGCATTTATTTCCGTTAGTTATTACTCATGTCGAGTTAAGTGGAGCTTTGCTACAAATTGAACGTACATCAGGGCTTCTTTCTATCCTTAATTGTCCTGATTATCTGAATGGTAGCTACAATGAAAGCATTCCCTAGGAGGGTTGGCCTTAGGAAGGCAGCTCACCATTAAATCGCCGGCAAAACTTCATAAAATTGTTGCCTGTGTTGCCCTGTAGTTATTTCGTGAAAACGTATTTCTGAATATAACAAATTTTGAAGCGCTCGTAACGAAGTTTGCTTAGCCATTCTGAACCGATCAGCAAAGTTAAGCAACGTCCGCCTCGGTCATGAGTTGGAGGGGTGACCGCTGGTGACATTACTACAGAGTGCTTCCGTGCATGGGAGTGCACGTTAAGCCGTCGGTCCCTGTTGTTGTCTTCGGATGGCAGGCGTTATAGCATGGTGGGAGGGCATTTTGCAAATGCCCGCCTAGCTAGCTACTACCCTCAAATAGAAAATCTGTCGCTAAGCACCTAACGGTGTGTTCCGGCAGCTGTCATTGAGAGCCAGTAATTCTAGGTTAGCCTGAACAACATCTTTGACCACATCATCACTTACCATCAGGTGAGATAGTGGCCAAAGGATAACCTATCATGCATAAAATATATATATATATATATATTCTTGTCCTTTATGTTGTCAGAGAGACATTATTGTACCTACCCTGCATATTTATGTGGGATAAGGTTAGAAAGATATTCTCCATTTTTTTTTGTAATATAAAAGAGAATAGATTATAAATAGAAAATATTATATTATAATTAGATTCTTACCTAATATATTTCAGTATGGGGTATATATCAGAACATATGAATCCAAAAAATAAATTAGCTCCGTTATTTGAAGCCCAGTTGGAGCTTTTAGACCCTGACATGGTATTCGCCCCAAGTCTTGATCCAAACGAGGAAAAAGGTTTCAAAGCACTGATTACAAGCATTATAGATGACGTTTTGAAAATGTCGTCATTGATTGAACGAATTGATAAAACTAATCAAGAGACCTATGAGCAGTACATCGTTGGCAGCGAAGACATAGTTGAAATGAAAGAAGAAATTTTGAATGGAATAGACAAGGTATAACCGGTTATCTGAGAGCGGCGTATGGACACTACAACTGTCTGTGTGGTATAATTATATTTTGATCATTTTAGGTAATTGAAGATGCTAATGACTTCTGTAAAACATTCGAAAACTATTCATACTTATGGTTAGAAGAAAGAGATGCTGTTATGGAAATATTCCTCACTTATGGTAGAATATTGACACCGGATGAGGTTGATAAGATAGGTTCGGAAGACAAGGATAACTTAGGACCTGTGCCATGTGCTCCGAAAATGGAAGCATTTAGGGAGCAGATTGATCATTTTGAGAATCTATTTATGGAAATTGAAGACATGGACTCTCACAAAGTTTTCAATAGCTGGTTCCAAGTAAGTGACTGGAAAAATTAAATCTGTTCGGATATTTTTGAATGTTGCTTGTAACATCTTCAATTACTTAATAGGTTGATGTAAGACCGTTTCGCCAAGCTCTTCTTAACACGGTAAGAAAATGGGGAAACATGTACAAAGAACATCTTGTTAATAATGTTACATCGAGCCTCAGTGATTTGGCTAACTTCATACGTGAAGCGGATGAAGGTATAATATATCTCACTATTATCTATTTTATTATGACATATAACAATTTTATACTTAATCTCTTTTTAATTGCTTTTATTAGGCTTGCTTCAACCTGTGCCAGAAGGTGATTACGAAGCATTAGTAAATGTAATGGGATATTTAATGAATGTCAAAGATAGAGGAGTAGCTACAGATGAAATGTTTCAACCTCTTACCGAAACTATTGAGCTTCTAAAGTTTTATGATATGGACATTCCTGAAGAAGTTAACGTTTTGCTACAGGTACTATAATAACATCGATCACTATTATTTTAAACAGTTTATGTCAAATATTTTCAATGTTTCACATCGCTCTTAAAGGAATTACCTGAACAATGGCAAGCAACAAAGAAATTGGCACTGACTGTTAAACAGCAAGTGGCTCCATTACAAGCAGCTGAAGTTTCAGGCATACGGAAAAAAATATCCACCTTCGATTCTCATATCACTTACTATAGAGAAGTGTTCAAAAGATACGAAGTAAGTACATAAATCTGTATTTGCAGGTATTTAAATTATTATATATATTTTTAATCAAAATTTCATTGTAGTTCTTCAAATACGAATGTGATGATCCTTACGATGTGATGTCCAGAGTCGACTATGAAATGTTATATTTGGAAGAAGAAATGAGAGGTATACAAGAATCAGGATCGTTGTTTGAAGTGAATGTTCCAGAGTTCAAGCTTTTGAAGCAGTGTAGAAAGGAATTGAGAATGTTGAAGGTAAATAAAATGACTTTTTATGTCGAAAACCCTGACTGATTTGGTACATTTATATGATTGGTATTTTAGCAACTTTGGGATTACGTCTTCATCGTGAGAACAAGTATAGAAGATTGGAAGACCACACCATGGCGAAAGATTGACGTTGAAAATATGGACATAGAGTGCAAAAAATTTGCTAAAGAGATACGTCTGTTGGACAAAGAAATGAGAAGGTAAACAGATCTGTCAATTAGCTTATATCCACAACTGCCGTTGAGATTTTACGTAACAAATGATATTTCAGCTGGGATACTTACATTAACTTGGAAGCGACAGTTAAGAACATGCTTACGTCATTGAGGGCTGTTGGTGAGCTTCAAAATCCAGCCATCAGGGAAAGGCACTGGGATCAACTCATGAGTACAACTAAGGTGACACATTGTAGGGATGCAATCAAATGTAATTAAACAAATTGTAAATAAAAATGTAAATACTAAATTTGGTGTTGTGTTACGCACAAATGGAACGAATCAAAGGGTTTGGATGTTAAAATAATACTGCATGTTTTGTTTTGGCATGCGTTGCTTGTTTTAAAGAATGGTTCTATTTGAATGGGGAATGGATTATACAACTGTATGTATTAAAAAAATCCATTGTTTTGTGTCGGTGTCATGCGAATGTAAATATGTTTATGATCCACAGAGCTTAGCAGCATTACCACGTGAACTCACTGTAAGTATGATGATGATATGAGGCAGTACAATTTATATAACTTCATTGTGTGTTATTTACTGTTTTGTCTGCTTGTAAATATTGATTTTTGTATATTTCCACCTTATAAATAAGAGTATTTTTATGTACTGACTATCCTTTTTAGATCTAGGTTCTTTTGGAATTTGGGTATCAACGTTACTTTTACACGTATTTTAGACAAAGGAATAATATGTGTTGTCTTGTGGAATTAAATGCACTTAATAATTTTGGTAGTCCTGGAATTTTCATGTGGTTGTTTCTTTACTATGCACACTAATTATCAGTTCAAAACGAAAAAAACACAAGTCTATATCACCGGTATCTACTCACAAAAAAAAAGATTTCATGATATCCTTAAATTTATTATTTCTCTTAGATCATAAATGCACGCAATTAGTTAGAATGTACACTTTAGCGCACTTTATAAATAGCAAATAAATAAATTGTAATAATCATGTTAAAAAAGTATTGCTAAATATATTTAAAATGAGAAAATAGTTTGTTGAAAGTGACAATGATTATATGGCTAACCTCAAAACAGGTTAGAATCGTTATGGATGCTAATACTACACTAGCCGATCTGCTAGCTCTAAACCTACACGAATGTGAGGAAGAAGTTAAAAATATCGTGGACAAAGCCGTTAAAGAAATGTCTATGGAGAAAACACTAAAGGATTTAAACACAACTTGGAAAGGAATGGAATTTGAACAAGAAGTTCACACGAGAACTGGCTGCATACTGCTAAGAGCTAGTGAAGAACTTATTGAAACTCTAGAAGAAAATCAGGTACAGAAAATATAATCAAGATCTGTTAACTAATAATAATAAGTATTATACTCTAATGTACAAACTTTAAAATGTTACTTATATAATTTATAGGTGCAACTTCAAAACTTAATGACATCAAAATTTATAGCACATTTCTTAGAAGAAGTGTCAGGATGGCAAAATAAGCTTTCCATAGCAGACCAAGTGATCACAGTGTGGTTTGAAGTACAACGCACTTGGACTCATTTGGAGAGTATTTTTATGAGCTCGGAAGACATCAGAAAGCAGTTACCCGATGATTCAGCAAGATTTGACAGAATAGATGCCGAGTTCAAAGTGCGTATACAATAACAAAGCTTAATTATTGTGTAAGACAATAAAAGACACTTGCTTAAATTTAATTAATTGTTTTCAGATCTTATCTCAAGATATGTCGAAAACCCCAAATGTTGTAAAGGGAACAAATAAAGATGGCTTAGTAGAAAAACTTGACGGTTTACAGAAAGACCTAATCATATGCGAGAAAGCTTTAGCCGAATATTTAGAAACAAAGCGACTAGCTTTTCCTAGATTTTATTTTGTGTCATCAGCTGATTTGCTAGATATTTTATCAAATGGAAATCAAGCAGACCTTGTTATAAGGTAAACAAGTAATGTTCAAAAGTTTTGCAGTTGCTAATTTTTATACCTATTATTAATCAATATAATATATATATTGAAATTTATTTTAGACATCTCACAAAACTTTTCGATTCAATCGCCAAATTGAAATTCATTGAGAGCGAAAACCCAAGCGAAAAGGTGTCATCAGGGATGATAGCTAAAGATGGCGAATATGTCCCATTCCATGGTTCTTGTGACTGTACTGGTCCTGTAAGTAACAAAATCAATGAAAGCTCTGTACAAATCTGCCAGGTTACGGTATATCAAAAAGTTTTATTATTCTAGGTGGAAATATGGCTTAACCGTTTACAAGATATAATGAGATCAACCATTCGACATTACTTTGGAGAAGCCATAGTTTCATATGAAGAGAAACCTCGAGAGCAGTGGCTTTTTGATTTTATGGCACAAGTATCACTTTGCGGTACTCAAATCTGGTGGACCACGGAAGTGAACATGGCTTTTGCTAGACTTGAAGAGGGATACGATAATGCATTAAAGGATTACTACAAAAAGCAATTGTCTCAGCTTAGTACGCTTATCTCCTTATTGATCGGAGAATTAAGCAAACAGGATCGACAAAAAATCATGACTATTTGTACCATTGATGTGCACTCCAGAGATGTAGTCAGCAAAATGATTCAAGGAAAAGTAGAAGCAGGATCAGCGTTTCAGTGGCAGTCTCAACTCAGACACAGGTTTAGCGAGGCTCTAATAATTATTCATCATGTATACAGTTTAGATCCAGGTTATCATTACTGTCACTATATTTTTTTATATTAAGATCGTTCACACCCATCGTTCATCAGACACAAAATTATTTTACATTTTTACTAACTCTGGTCCAATATTACGAGTAAATTTCATCATATACCTAGGGTACTTACTGGTCTTATTAAATTGATTTTAGATGGGATGACAATGAAATGCACTGTTTTGCTAATATATGCGATGCCCAGTTCATATACAGTTATGAATACCTGGGTAACACACCACGTCTTGTGATCACACCTTTGACTGATCGATGTTACATTACTTTGACTCAGGTATACTTGATTTGACAGAAATGGTTTTATTTTAACAACAATAAATGTCTTATTCGTGCATGTTTTTATTTGTTTTAAGTCCTTGCATTTAATTATGGGCGGAGGGCCTGCAGGACCTGCAGGAACGGGGAAAACTGAAACGACCAAAGACTTAGGGAGAGCTTTAGGTATCATGGTGTACGTTTTCAACTGTTCTGAACAGATGGACTATCAGGTACGAAGTCGATACAAATTCTCAAAATTTTATGCGATTTAGCTACCAAAATTCTTACGTAAACTATTTTTCAGTCTTGTGGTAATATATATAAAGGATTGGCACAGACTGGAGCTTGGGGATGCTTTGATGAGTTCAATCGGATATCCGTTGAAGTATTGTCTGTTGTAGCTGTTCAGGTGAAATCAGTTCAAGACGCGATAAGGTAAATATACCAAAGATACATACACCTTATGTGAATATACGTAATATACATAAGGTGTATATTTTGTTAGAGAGTGGTCAGGCAATTGGTGTTATTTTGTTCCAGAGACAAAAAAGAGAAGTTCAATTTTATGGGAGAAATAATTGTACTAGTACCTTCAGTCGGTATCTTCATAACTATGAACCCTGGCTACGCTGGAAGGACGGAATTACCTGAAAATTTAAAAGCGCTTTTTAGACCATGTGCTATGGTTGTCCCTGATTTTGAACTTATTTGTGAAATTATGTTGGTCGCTGAAGGTTTCCAAGAAGCCAAGATATTAGCGAGAAAGTTCATCACACTTTACACTCTATGTAAAGAGTTACTTTCCAAACAAGATCACTACGATTGGGGATTGCGAGCAATTAAGTCTGTGCTTGTCGTAGCTGGATCATTGAAAGTAAGTAAAATTAATAAAATATACGTATTTTTTCATTTTGAAATTATTAACATCTTATTTTGATGTCCAGCGAGGCGATCCTGGCCGGCCGGAAGAAGAAGTGCTAATGCGAACTCTTCGTGATTTCAATATACCCAAAATAGTTACCGATGACATGCCAGTCTTTATGGGTCTCATAGGTGATTTGTTTCCCGCGCTTGAAGTGCCTAGAAAACGTGACCTTGAATTTGAAAGAACAGTCAAGCAAGCAGCTATGGATTTATTACTTCAACCAGAAGATAATTTTATCCTCAAAGTCGTCCAGCTTGAGGAGTTATTAGAAGTTCGCCATTCAGTGTTTATCGTTGGTAATGCTGGCACAGGAAAGACTCAAGTATGGAAGTCGTTGTTTAAGACTTATCAAAACTTGCGAAAAAAGCCGATCTATACTGACTTAAATCCTAAAGCGGTAACAAATGATGATTTATTTGGAATTATCAACCCAGCTACGCGAGAATGGAAAGATGGATTATTTTCAGTGATAATGAGAGATCAGGCAAATATAGTTGGAGAGAATCCAAAATGGATTCTTTTAGACGGTGATATAGATCCAATGTGGATAGAATCACTTAATACTGTGATGGATGACAATAAAATACTTACGTTAGCTAGCAATGAACGAATAGCGTTAACTCCAAGCATGAGATTAATGTTTGAGATTTCAAATTTGAGAACAGCTACTCCAGCTACAGTTTCGAGAGCTGGCATTTTATACATTAATCCTCAGGATTTAGGATGGAATCCGTAAGTGTGTTTGTATTGCTTACTAAATAATCTCTCATTTCAAGGTAACTTTTAACAAATATATCAAATTTCAGATATGTGACGAGTTGGATAGAAACTAGGAAAATTCCAGCGGAAAAATCTAATTTAGTCATCTTATTTGATAAATACATTCCGTCTTGTTTGGAAACCGTGCGAAACCGCTTCAAGAAGATCACCCCTATAGCAGACATGGCACATGTTCAAATGCTTTGTTACTTGCTAGACTGTTTGCTGGTACCTGAGAACACACCTGCAGACTGTCCTAAGGAATGGCACGATATATTTTTTGTATTCGCTTGTGTTTGGGCATTTGGTTCTGCCATGTTTCAAGATACTAATGTCGATTATAGAGTTGGTATGAATATGTTTTCTATTTCTTAATTTGTTTCTATAGTATGTAAGAAAGGACATTATTATTATCAGGTTATTATTTAAATTAATAATTCGTAATTATTGCACCGCTCAATTTTTGTAGAATTCACAAAATGGTGGACGAATGAATTCAAAAATATTAAGTTTCCTCCTGGCGGCACTGTCTTCGATTTCTACATCGATTCTGAAACCAAACAATTTACCCCATGGACTGAAAAAATACCGAAATTTGAACTGGATACTGATATACCGTTACAGGTAAAATAAAGAGTACGAGTTTATAAAAAAGAATTATAGAATATTGTAAGATACCCTCAAATAATATCTATAATGTACTTATGTTTTTAAAGGCTGTGCTGGTACCAACAGCAGAAACAATAAGAATCAGATTCTTTCTCGACTTATTGATGAAAAAAAAGACTCCAGTTATGTTAGTGGGAGGAGCTGGTTGCGGAAAGACGGTTTTGGTTAATGAAAAACTACAGACGTAAGATGAAGTTTGCAATAAATTTAAGAACTTATTTTGTTCCTGTAAAAAGAACTGTCATTATTATTTTCATTATTTTTAGATTACCAGAAAACTACGCAATACAGTCAGTCCCTTTCAACTTCTACACTACTTCAGAAATGTTGCAGAAAGTTCTCGAAAAGCCTCTGGAAAAGAAGGCAGGTAGAAACTACGGGCCTCCAGGCAGCAAAACCCTTATATACTTCATAGACGACATGAACATGCCTGAAGTAGACGCTTACGGAACTGTACAGCCGCACACTATAATCAGACAGCATTTAGACTACAACCATTGGTACGATCGTACCAAGCTGACGTTGAAAGATATCCACAACACTCAGTATGTGTCTTGTATGAATCCGACTTCTGGAAGTTTTACTATTAACCCAAGGCTGCAGAGGCATTTCTGCGTTTTTGCGATCAGTTTTCCGAACAATGAAGCGTTGAATAACATTTATCATAATATCTTGAGTCAGCATTTGACGAATCCAGAATTAAGGATAAATCCGCAGTTAGCAAAAATGTCAGGTAAGGTGCTTTGTCAAAGGTGGATATTATTTCTAGGTACCTATTAAGAAGGTATACTTATTGAGGTCCATGTAATCATGCACTGTTTTATAAAGTGATATAATTCACGTTCAATTCAAGTTAATGAACTTTTATTAACCACATTTAGATAATGTTAATCGGAGCGATTTTTTTTTACACATAGGCAACATTTTAATGTAATGTTACGTAGAAGAATGCGATTAGGCAGTGGAAGCTAGAACATGTTTGTATAGACCACGGCCTAGATGACACCTAATCACTATGGGCTTATGGACTCCTATTTATCAAGAATAACTATAACTACATATGGCAAATTAAATCACAATTGCAGTTAACGGGTAAATAAATACACGAAAATCATCTTTTCCTTCTTTACTTAACTGAATAACTAGCAATATTTGCATTTCAGCAAACGTGGTGACAGCAACAGTGAGTCTTCACAACAAAATATCACAGATTTTTTTACCGACTGCCATAAAATTCCACTACATATTTAATTTGAGGGATTTATCCAATGTGTTCCAGGTAAATGTACTGTTAATTACAATTATTCAACAGTTTGTTTGTCAATGAGTGGAATAGCTTGGACTAAGTTGTTTATATTTGTGCTTGAAAATAGCCCAAAAACGTAACATGTAAAATAGGCCTATAGTTTCCGCCTTATAATATTCGATAAGAACGAAGTTCATATCGAAATAAATGCACCTATATCAGCACTCATCACGTTGTGACATGGGTGTTGCTACACATTGGGCGCACAATAGAGCTCCCTACCATCTTACCGCCCCTAAATTATTACATGACAAGTAGCGAGTTTCAAGAAGAATTGCCGTCAGGAGGGTGGCCAGCCATAGAACCAAAGCTAATTCCATCTACAATTATGTTCATGTCCTGTGTTGCTAGCGAAAACACATTTTAATATATTCTTGAGTTGATTATTTGTATTCGAAGAGACTAATTACACCGACCCCACATTATTGCTATAATGCTAGGAAGACGATAACAAAACACAAACGTAGCCGTGGCCTTAACGCTAAGCAGAGATCTGTTTTTAGTACATCTGTTATTCTTTTTTGAAACTCATTTTAACTTTGAAGGTATCAAAGTTAGTGACTCCTGTAGTGTTCTTCCGAGTTTTTGCGTGCTTGATTAACCCCAAATTGACTCCTATGTATATATGTATTAATAGTTAAAAATATGTTGTACCTAAGTACTTCATTTATTTATTTTTACTCAGGGTCTCTTATTCAGTACCAATGAATGCCTGGTAAATCCATCTGATCTTCTACGGTTGTGGCTTCACGAAACCACAAGAGTTTACGGTGACAAACTTACTGAAGAAAAAGACATTGATGCCTTTCTGAAAATGCAAGTTGATATCTGCAAGAAAACATTTGAGGTAAAACTTATTGTAATTGTATTGGTGAGTCAAGGATCTTAATATATAATCATATTAGATAAAATCATAATAGATCAGAATAGATTTAGGCGTTACTTTGCGGAAATCCATATATAATAATAAGAAACATTTGAAAAATATCTTAATAAAAGACTTAAAAGATGTATCTAAATATAAAAGATGTACCTAGTGACAATTCCGCCTAATTTTACTAAGTCGACGTGACGTCACGAACACAGGCTAAGATTCAGAGACAAGTCTAAGCGTGAACTAATGCTTTAATCCGTCAAAATGTAGTGCTTAGCCTCAAAATTGTATTCAGAGACGTCGGGTGCAGCGCTTAAATTTAGCGCGTGCTATGCTAAGCCAAGTAGTGGAAATCGACTACTTTAGCCTGTCTCAAAACAGGAGTGGCGCCGCCAAGTGAGACACTGAGGCGTATGGTGCATAAAGTTCTTCAGGAACTTTTTTCGTAAATTGAAAAAGGCACTTATTTTGTTTCACTCACTCCAATTACATTTTATATACTGTTGTTCTTGTCCTTTTCTTTTTATATCACGATGTACAGATAAACAACAACCGGTAAACGTTCCATAAGTGAAAAATGTGCCATAGATAGTAGAGTGTGATCAAAACAAAGAGCAAGGTAAGTTGGACTCAGAATATATCTCTGAATAAATTTAAAAAATTAAAGATTTAAAGATTGGCTTAGCCGACGCTTGGCTAAGACTGGTCTTAGACCGTCTTATACAAATGTCTCTGAATCTCAGCCTTAGAATCAAGACCTTCTGAGGAGGCTTCGTGTAGAAGTGACCCTCGTAGAAAATTCTTCCGGGTTGGTTGCGTGACGTTACATTGTAGACGAGTGGTATCTACTAGTTTTGAAGAAAATGTTATTTGAAGTTTTCAATTTAGAGCTTCAGTTTGAGCTGCATTCGGGACTTTCTAAAAATCCTAAAATAGCAATCTTATCTTTTACTTGTTCCAGGAGATAGACGAAGGCGTAGTTTTCGAGCGACCCAACATTTACTGTCACTTTGCCGGAGGCATCGGTGAGCCTAAGTACATGCCCATTGAGACATGGGACCAGTTGAACAAGCTGCTCACTGACGCCATGGCTAGCTATAATGATCTCATTGCGGCCATGAACTTGGTCCTCTTTGAAGATGCTATGATGCATATTTGCCGGTGTGTATCTAGAAAGCATCATAGGTAATTACTTAACCGCTGTATATCTTCGACTAACTTACATGCTCAACTGGAAAATTTACTGGTGCCTTAATTTTAAAAATGGTTATTTAACGATATCCGGCTTGATGAGGTATAAAATCTTTATTAAATTCCATTTTACATTTAAGATCACACTAATCGAGGTAAAGGTATTATAGTTTTATGTGAAAGTTTGTGAGACAGTAAGTGTGTATGTTTGTAATTCATTCAAGATTTAGCGGCATTTAACACACTGACGTGAGAAAGTCACGTTCATTCTGCTAAAAACTAGTCCTATTTGCATTTACATAAACACAAACGTAGTTGTTATTATTTGTTTTAATAGCAGAGTATGTTATAACGAAAATACCTAAGATATCTTATTTTGTTTATAACAATGATTACTGTGAACCATAGATATTCTGTGCTAGTGTGTGGTTGATTACAAATGAACCTCCAACACATTCCCGCTGTAGAAAAGGAAGCTATTTATACGAGTTTTTCACGCCCTAAGGTGCGTCTTCTATCCGCTACTCGGATAAAACTAACAGAAGTTTTCGAGTATGAGAAATGAAGAGTGTATTTATCTAATTTTACAGAATCAACCGTATTCTGGAAAGCCCTAGGGGAAGCGCCCTGTTGGTTGGGGTGGGTGGATCCGGAAAGCAGTCTCTTTCGCGTCTAGCTGCTTTCATATCTAGTTTGGAAGTCCTTCAGATACAACTCAAGAAAGGATACGGTGTCAGTGATCTAAAGGTAATCCATTGGCGAGATAACGCGTCAACTGTTTTACTCGTTAGATCGGCGGCTTGCATTGATGCTCCAATAGCGGGTCAATCTGTCGCCCCGAAAATGTCGCTGGTTTTTTACACCCCGTATATTGAGTGAAAAATTTCACAAATTCAACAAGTATCCGTTCAAGAGACTATTGTCATTAACGCGAATGCAACCACAAAATAAATTGAATATTGTCATACTTTTATTTTTTGTTAAAAGTAATTTATATTGATCAGAATAGCACAGTCATTTGCTAAAAAAGTTAGTTAGACTCGAGTTGTGTCATAAGGAACACTTTAAGCACAACTACGAGTTGTGCCAAGTTGTGCCATAAGAAACGATTATTTTGGATGGGACAACTAGTTGAGCATATTGATTGGTCGATTAGAAACTCCTGGATTTATTGTGTGCTATGGACCTAGAATGGTGCCGTCAATGGTATAAGGTAGTATCAACTCATCAATTTTGTAGATGAAGCAAATGGTGTGAGCCGATAAATAACAACTTCACTTGAACTTTCAATGTTTATTTAAATCACAAAGACACGAGATTTGGACAGATTACTTAAAAAATATGGCGCAGCGCAGTACACTCGCTCGCTATTTCGTACGGACTGCCCGCGGTAGCCGCGGTCGTATGACAGATACTTTTTACAACCTAATGTGGGTACAAATTCTCAACTGTCATGTATTAAACTAAAAACAATGAGCGCGTCGCTAACATTCCCCACCCTAGTGCTGACTATGCAGTTCTCAGCACTCATCACTCAACGGAATTCGTGCGACGCGAGCTGCCGGTCTCTTCCACACACCAGTCTTAGTTTTGACTTCTACGAGCCTTACGCGACCATCTTTACCTGGATGCAACTGCTGGATCACACCTTTTGGCCAGCTGTTCCTAGGAGTATCACGATCGACTACTAAAACTAGGTCACCCACCTGTAGAGGTTTCACCTCTTTAGTCCATTTTTTTCTAGGTAGCAGATCAGGTAAAACTTCCTTCATCCACCTACGCCAAAACATGTCTGCTAAAATTTGAGACTTACGCCATTTTTTTTTTTTTTGTTTCCGCAAGTTCATATCGCTGTCATTAAAAGTTCCTATTATAGGCATATTTGAAGATGAGCCTAAAAGAAAATGGTTGGGTGTCAAAGACTCCAAGCTCTCAGGGTCGACTGAGACGTGTGACAGTGGACGGCTGTTGACCATGTTCTCAACTTCCGCCATCAGAGTAACCAACACTTCTTCTCTTGGTGCACGCTCGTGTAATATGACCCTGAGTGATGACTTAACGCTACGAATAAGCCTCTCCCACGCTCCAGCCCAGTGTGGACTTTTTGGCGGTACAAAAACCTATTGCATATCATTATTCACGCCTACGGCCTTGAGCGCGTCTTTGTCAAGTCCCTGTATGGATTGTTTTAGCTCCTTTTCAGCGCCTCTTAAGTTAGTTCCATTATCCGAATAGAGATAGCTTGGCCAGCCTCGGCGGGCTGCCATACGTCGCAGGGCCATAATGAGGGAGTCTGTGGTAAGTGACGTCACAATCTCCATATGGATACAGCGGACTGTGAGGCAGGTAAATAAAACACCATACCTCTTCTGTCTGCCTCTGCCTACAGTCACTTCCATGGGACCGAACAGATCCAGACCACAGAAGGTAAATGGTCGCTGATGATGAGCTAAGCGAGCGTGGGGTAAGTCACCCATTCTCGGTACTTGGGGCTTACATTTTCTAATACGACACATCATACAGCTTGAAACTACAGTTTTAACCGTTGGCCTTATTCTTATGATCCAGTATTTCTGTTTCAGATTATTTATTACTGTCTCCTGGTTCCCGTGTGCAGCTTTAAGGTGAGAATATCTAACAAGAAGACGCGTGATTAAATGTTTACCATCTAAAATAATTGGTCTTTTTACCTCCAGGTCTACGTCTGATGCCGCATCAATACGCCCACCGAGTCTGAGTAAGCCCGTCGTATCGTCGAGATAAGGAGATAAGGTACGTAGTTTGCTATCTTGCGAAATTTGCTTACCTTTTTTTATTGCAGATATTTCATCAGAAAATGAGTCTAACTGCGCCTTTCTTAGAAGTAAAACCTCAGCTTGAGCCATTGAATCGCAGTCTACTTCACCTGTGAGTCCCTTACATTTATTAATGAATTTTAGTACGACAGCCATAGCGCGCTTCAAACGAAGCCAGCAAGAGAAGCGCTGTGGGTCTGGAACGGGTAAGTCAGTCGCAGACTCTTGCACCATCGCCATACATTCTGTGTTAGTATCTTTACCTTTTACAATATCCTCGGGCCACGATGATTCGTCGCTATAGAGAAAATCAGACCCTTTGAACCAATGTTTTTGAAATATTGCATAATCGAATTCTTCCCGTGTTCCCAGGTCGGCTAAGTTCAGTTCAGATTTTATATATCTCCATTCGGAAACACGAGTGAGTTCGTCGATTTCTCCTAATCGATTAGCTTCAAAGATTTTATACCTACGTGTGTTATTTCTTATCCACTGAAGAACGGTAGTAGAATCGCACCAAAAATAGCGTCGTTCTGGTACCATTCTATGCTCTTTAACAATAGTATCGGCCAGTCGCGCTGCCATGACAGCAGCTTGTAGTTCAGCTCGGGGAATAGTTACCGGCTTAACGGGCACGACGCGGCATTTACTAGCTATAAACGCGACGTGTACCTTACCGTTTGCCTTCCATCGCCAAAACGACATCGTACACATTGCTTTAAGAGATGCATCACATAGCGTATGCAGCTCCAAGCTGGTGTAATTATTACTAGTAGTCGAAGCACTAGGCAACACCGTAGCACTCACCGTAGGCAAGCTACGCCCTTCGTTGCAAATTACTGACGCTGAGTCATCACTGCTGGCTGGCGCGGCGGCAGTATGGGTTGCAAGCGGCGCGAGGGGAGTGAGCTCTGGGGTTACTACACACTTACCAACCGGTTTCTGGGACCCGTTGTTCTGACGCACGACGTTTGTTATAATTAATTGATTATGATAACATCTAGGTATACGTATCAGACTTAAATCTTTTAATAATTCGACCCATTTGCACCATTTGGTGTAAATCTCATCAGGGATGACATCATCCCAGCCAACATTGAGACGCCATGTATCCTGCAACATTATTTTCCCTTGGATGGTAAATGGCGCCAAAAACCCAAACACGTCAAATATCGACATGACTACTCTAAGTATAATTCTTTTCGTAGGCCTGTCTTGAATAACGCTTTGCGGTATTCGTTTTAGAGATAAATCGAACCCAAGTTCATCCTCAGACGGATTCCACATGAGTCCTAAAGTCCGCTCACCTTGATACTGCTGATCGACCTTGAAATTAACGGCGGCAGGACCTAATGTTTCCTTCGGCACGCTGTCTAACACAGCGCCACTATTACTCGTCCAGTTCCGGATGTGGAAGCCACCACTTTTGTGAATGTCCGTAACATTCCTTACCATTTCTATTGCTGTAGCTTCATCCGGTAGACTATCAATGTAATCATCCATATAATGCGATTTATATACCGCCTCAACAGCTGCTGGCAATGTCGACTCGAATCGGCGCGCATTCAAATTTTTGATAAATAAAGCCGTGAAAGGCGCACATTTTAAACCAAAAACGAGACTAGTACTTACATATGTTGAGACTGGCTCGTTCGAGTTCTCTCGCCAAAGAAATCTTAAAGCATGTTGATCTTCGGGGCGGATTTTGACTCTAAGAAACATATCCTTGATGTCACCTGTTACTGCAATTAAGTTTTCCCTAAAGCGCAGCATTATACCAAACAGAGATGACAACAAGTCTGGCCCTGTCAAAAAATAATCATTCAGGCTTTTACTACTTACAGAATCCGCCGCATCGAATACCAACCTTAAATTTTTCTTGTTGGGGTTATCGACCCCAAAATGAGGTAAATACCATGTTCTGGTTACAGGAGTTACCTCCTCAAGTTTCGTTGCATAAACATTTTTCAATAAATGATTAATGCGCTCCTTATACCTATCAGCGAAAACATGATCACGTGTCATTTTACGTTCTATCCCCTTTAACCTTTGTAAAGCATTAAGATAGGAGTCTGGCAGACTACAGGTGGCATCCTTCCATGGCAGACCTACGCGCCACCGTCCGTCAATTAATTCAGCAGATTTTTCTAACTGAGCTACTGCGTGTACATCATTAATGTTTTGACGAGGCTTACCTGCCACACCAAGTGAGTCAACAGCAAATGAACGCCTTACCTCCTCGTGGAGCTCCCGTAGTTGCAGCTGCTCCTCGTGCGCATTATGGCTGGCAGCGGTAGGCGGCCCGCCAGCGTCGCACGTGTTTATAAACAGCGACGCCTCGAATGCGCCAGCAGACCGCGCGTATCCAGTGCGCGGTGGTAGAAACATACCATGAATGCACCAGCCTAGGGGAGTCAATGTAGCAGACGGCTCATTACGTTTACCTAATCTTACTTCAAGCGGTAACAGTAAATCATAATTATCTTGGCCTATAAGCATCTCTGGCTTAACATCATTTGTACACAAATAACTTTCCAAGCTAATTAAATGACTATAATTTTTACAGTCTACCATAGAAAATTGCTGAACCGGTAAATTTAACTTGTCAACACAACGCACTTTAATGTTATGCACCTTATTGTCCATACCCGATAAGTTCATATTTGCAACCATTGTTTCACACACAGGTTCGTTATCGGACCACGCGCCACGGATACGCATTGTCTCAGAACGGCCTACAAGACCGGCGCGCTTCGCTAAAACTGAACTAATCATTGAAACAGTCGACCCGTCGTCTATCAATGCACTAGTATTTATTACGCCGTTATAACTATGAATTCGTATAGGTACAACTTTAAGTAGAACTTTGCAATCACTCGCGTTATTTATATGTGTCACTGTTTCACTGTTGCTGGCGGAGGGTATCATACTAGACGTTGACGTCTGTGGCGTTGGCGGTACTGGGTTCTGCTGGCATCTTCCAGAGGCGGCGGCGGATTCATGTTTGTTTACGTCGTAATGAAGTAGGTTATGGTGTGCCTGACCACAGCTGTTCTTATCGCAGACGGGTGCAGAACAGGTTTCACTCTTGTGCCGCGATATTAAGCATTTGAAGCAAATCCCGTTACGTTTAACATATTCCCATCTCGTTTTTCGCAGTGCCTTCTTAAATTGTTTACAATCAGTTAGTTTATGTTTCGATGCACGGCAATATAGGCACTTATTGTCATCTTGTTCGGAATTAACTAATATCGTTTGTGTGCGATTAGTGGTACTGTCATAGGTCTTGTTGTATTTTTGTTGATCATTGCGTTGGCTCGTAAAATACATATGTGATGTTGTAGATATTTTTACGGCTTCATTGTGCAAGAAATCTGATAAGATAACCATGCGTGATTTATGTCCTTCTGTAATTAGTGGGAAACTATAGTCGGACCATTTAGATAGTAGAATTGTAGGTAATTTTGACAGTATAATATTAACTATGCTCGTACCTTGTAAGTATTCTTCACGTTTAACTGCTCGAACTGCTACTATCAGATTTTGCACTTTCACGGAGAATTGCACAATGTCTTTATGATAGTCTTGTGGCATGGGATTTAACTTTTTCATATCTTGTAGAATTTTTGATATTATATGATCGGGATTGCCAAAACGTAATTCCAACGTTGACATTATTTTGCACGGTGGACTCGCGGTGATGAGTAACGCCGCGACAGCATCCTTGGCTGCTCCCCGGAGACACTTTCTCAACCTCCACAGATTTTCTTCTGCTGTAAATTTACATAATTCGGTTGACTCGTTGTAGGCTTGCTTGAACTGCAACCATTCTAGGGGTTCTCCGTGGAAATCCGGTAAATCCTTCGGCGTGCATAGTCGAGACATAAGGTTTGTATTTGGTGCACTCGTAGTAGCCAAATCTTTCAGTGCACTAGCTAGCATCTGAATAGTCGCATTGACGCCAGAAGCGTCCGCTGGTGGGAGCGACGCGTGTGGCATATGTGGCTGCGACTCCATCGGCAGATGAAGAGTTGTAGGTGACGGCTGAGGTAGCGATTTAGCTTGCATAGGTGGGACTTCAGGTGCCACCGATGTAGTGACGGCGTTCGCGGCTTCAACCGTTTGATTCACAGGTGGATACAGTATGCCCGAAGGATTACCATACTCGGGGGCCGACTGCATCCGTTCGTGGTGGCTCTGCTCGAGCCATTTTTCTACTACCTGAGTGCAATCTTCGTGTGGACTGTAATTATCTTTGCTTTCTTCTTCCAAATCAGCTAAGTCCGCTTCCAGTTGTCTGTCTATCAATTCCATTTGAATCTGTGCCTTTTGTTTTGCAGCATTTAACATTAATTGCGCCTTTCTAGCCTTTGTCGATGACGAAGCTTGCGTGCGACCTTTTGACCTTGGGGCCGCTTCACTTTTAACGCTTGGCGTAACTGCAGGTATTTTAAAGATAACATTTTGAGGCGTAGGCAATGCTGCACTCACTACTGACTTGCATTCTTCCGTAGATAACGTCTTTTGTTGTACAAGTTGCGGCTCAACTTCGTGTCGCGCCATACTTCGCGTGCGCACCATTTTGGATGTCACTGGTGGTCACACTCGCTCGCTATTTCGTACGGACTGCCCGCGGTAGCCGCGGTCGTATGACAGATACTTTTTACAACCTAATGTGGGTACAAATTCTCAACTGTCATGTATTAAACTAAAAACAATGAGCGCGTCGCTAACAATTTAATAATTTAAATGGATTGCGTAAAATGGGCTAATAATGATAACCACAGTGTGGTTAGTTCGAATATTTGAACCGAGTTATTGATTCTCTAAGATTTTTCTTGTATGTTAAGAAATCAAGCATATTTCCAAATTACATAATATGGGTAATTTTTATCTTAATTGTAGAATGAGCTGTCAGGCCTCTACATCAAGACAGGTCTCAAGAACGTGGGGATAATGTTCCTGATGACTGACGCCCAAGTGGCCAATGAACAATTCCTGGTTCTTATTAACGATCTCCTCGCCTCCGGAGAAGTGGCTGACTTATTTCCTGATGATGAAATTGAAAACATTTTGGCGGGTGTAAGAAATGAGGTAAGTAAGCACGTAACATAATTTTCATGTACTCGGAAATGAAATTAGGTAGGCACATAAGTACTGCTTAGAACCTGTAGTACATGAAAGATTTTTACCCAGTTACCATTCTTCCTTTCCTAGGTGGCATATATATACAACTTATCATAAAAATCAGATTATCATAAATATTGTCATAGTAAAGATTGTCAACTTTTAGTGCGGTACTGAACTAATGAACGATTCTCGCATAGCTTATGTCGTACTGTTTTGTATAAGTCCTAATTGCCTTCAAAGAACAACGGGTTGTGATTGAAATGTAACGGAAATAATATTTCCTAAGAATAAGTTTGATCGAAATGTTTGTTACGTAGGGCTAAATTTACAAATTCAAATTCAAAGTGTTTATTAGTGGACAACAGAGATCCGTTTTGTATTTACGTATTTAAAGGTAATTCAACCAAAACATAAAGGGAGAAACCTAATGCATCTAAACTTGTAAGGTGATGCTACGTGATGAATAAACGTTCCTTATATCAAAGAAATAATTTATGTCTTTTGAGGAACACGGAGCATTTCAGTCACTGCATATAATATCTTGGTGAGACATAGATTGATGTAGTGGAAGGATCAAAAAATATTTAGAAATATTCGCATTTTAATGCTATTATTACAACATCTTCCATATAATATATATGTGTGTATTATTGGTGACTAAGTAGTCAAAAACATAGGTATGATTTAATTACTTTTTTACTAATGATAATTATTGTATCATTTAAGGTCAAAGGTGCTGGTCTGCCAGACACCCGCGAAGTATGCTGGAAGTTTTTCATAGACCGCGTAAGGAAGCAACTCAAAGTGGTTCTTTGCTTCTCTCCCGTGGGATCGACTCTGAGGGTGCGATCTAGGAAGTTCCCCGCACTTATCAACTGTACTTCCATCAATTGGTTCCACGAATGGCCGCAAGAGGCGTTAGTGTCCGTCGCTATGAGCTTTATGGAAGAATTACATAATTTACCTGTAAGTATTCGGTTAATTGGTAATGACTAATGATATTCAAGATACAGGCGTAATGCAGAGTTTTACCCTTTGTTAGTTGTTGTATCGTGTGGAGCCGTGAATGAAGGTACGCAATAAGTTTGCCTACGTCAAATACCGAAGCGTATATTCATTCTTATTTAGGTACCATTCAAATTACTGGCTACGTTGCCTTACAATCTGAAGTATGTACAACAATAACGTATAATTTTACTGTATCAGCCGGATAGTCCACTGCTGTACACAGTCTCCCTTATTAAGAGGGTATTTGCCATAATCCCCACGCTTGGCAAGGTGGCTTGGGATCGCAGTGTAAGATGACAGTTTACTAGAAGACGCTGCAGCCACCTTCCATTATTTCTCCCTAAGTCACCTCTTACGACACCCGCGGGATAATATGGGGAGGTGCAATTCTAACCCGGCATCCCACAGGGTTCATAACGTATAACTTTGCCACTTGAAAATTAATGGAAATTTGTTTGTAATTTTAGGTAACGTTGAGAGATTCAATATCGAGATTCATGGCGTACGTGCATACGTCAGTGAACACTATATCCAAGGCGTACCTGGCCAACGAGAGGCGTTACAATTACACTACACCCAAAAGTTATTTGGAGCAGATCAGTCTCTATGCGAAACTCGTAAATTTCAAGACCGATGAGTTGAGGGCTAAGATTGAAAGGTAAAAAACCTGAAATGTAATCCAACTACTACTCTAGTTTTAATATAGAATTTTGAAGTAATGATAGGCTATAGCTATGTGAGCTTCACTGTATGGTGCCACCCTCAGTTAGAAAATCTGTCGCCAAGCACCTAACAGTATGTTCCGGCAGTAGTCCTTGAAAGCCAGAAAAATTACAGGCATAATGAGACAACTGTATGTCTCAGTGTGACGGGCGCAATGCAATTTGTCACATGACGAAATGCATCTATTATAGGCAGAGGTAAATCCGCTTAACATCAGGTGGGCCTCGTGCTTGATCCGTCATAATAACATATAGAAAAATATGATTCCGTGTCTTAATCCTCCGATGTCCCGCCCAAATTAATTTTGAGATGAGTACGTGGAGGAATGTGAGGGAGGGGTAGGAAATTAACTTTAATTGGATATGGAAAAGAAACTTGCTCATCCTGTTCAAGCACAATACTGTTACTGCATCTAGCAAGCTACTCTAGATGGTAACTCAACACTAAGCTTTTTAACATTCAGTATTGATACATTAAATTTGAACAGTTTGTTCCTACTTACTTGTTCAGTCCTACATTAAATAAGGAAAATAAAGTAATATCATTTACAGTCATAAGTATTTCACCGTTCATTATTATCTAGGTTAGAAAACGGTCTGGAGAAGCTCCGGTGTACTGCTGGTCAAGTAGACGAACTGAAGGCTAAACTAGCTATACAGGAGGTAGAATTGCAGCAAAAGAACGAAGCGGCAGATAAACTCATTGAAATGGTTGGTGTTGAGACTGCTAAAGTACAGAGCGAGAAAGCACTAGGTATGTTTTATAAGCCACTGAGAATCCAAACCTTTCCTTAACGTTAACTGTTATAATATAATTTTATAGATTCAGACGATACTTTGCGGAAATGCATATTTAATAATAAAAAATATTTAAAAACATTAAACTAATGTTTTAGAAAACTACTAAATAATATTAAAAAATATGAAAAAGCCTCTATCGTGCGCTAAAAGAGTGAATACCTCCTATTGTTGCTTCGTGTAGAAATGAAACACATCGACAACTTTTCCGGTTGGTCTAAGTGGCGTTTATGACGTCATGCCGAGGCGGATTGGTCACTAATTTTTTTTACTTGAGTAATGGTAAGCCTTTGACTACAATCTCACCTGACGGTAAGCGATGATATGGTCGAAGGTGTTAACAGGTTTAACCTGGAATTACTGGTTCGCAAAGACAGCTGCCGGAACACACCGTTAGGTGCTTGGCGACAATTTTTCTACTTGAGGGTGGTCCCTAGCCAGGCGGGTATTCGCAAAATGCCCTTCCACCTCAAGCCCGCGGCGGGATTCGAACCATGGACCTGCTGCGCGGCAGTCCATTGAGCCATTACTGCTTAAGTGTTTTATTATGGTTATAATAATCAATTAGAGCTCAGAACTCGCATCGCATTCCATTGTCTCAGAAGCTAAGGCTCAGTAGCTTAAGGCGCTGCGCTGGGTGCATATAAGACTCGGGTTTAATTCCCACCAGATATGTGATTTTTTTATTGTTGAATATGATATTCGCTTAGTACACAATAGTACTTGAAATCATTTTTGAAAGTTAAGTTTCCTTGTATTCACCAAGATTCATAAAACCCAAAGCATGTGTTTACATTTACTTCTGCATACATTTAATATCTCGCAAATAGACAGGATGCTTATGCAATATTTATGCGAATTTCAGCCGACGAGGAAGAAGAAAAAGTAGGAGTCATTGCTGAAGAAGTATCTAAGAAACAAAAAGACTGCGAAGAGGACCTAATCAAAGCCGAACCAGCTTTAATAGCGGCGCAGGAAGCTTTAAACACCCTAAACAAAGCTAATTTGACTGAACTAAAATCTTTCGGCTCACCCCCCGGTGCGGTGACCAATGTGACAGCAGCTGTCATGGTATTGATGGCTCCTGGTGGGAAAATACCAAAAGATAGAAGTTGGAAGGCAGCTAAAGTGCGTAATTATATTATTGAACATCATGCACCATTAACTTCCAATATTGAATTATATTACTCTATGGCCCTTTGTAATGTGAATAATAAAACCAATCAGATATTATAGCTCTGTAGCATAAATATTAGTTTATCGCTATTTAAAAAATATAATTCTTTACCTTTTTGTTAAAGGTTGTGATGGCAAAAGTAGATGTGTTCTTGGAGGCCCTCATCAACTATGACAAAGAAAATATTCATCCCGACGTCATAAAGGCAATCCAGCCTTATCTTAAAGATCCAGAATTTGAACCAGGTTAGTAAAGACGACTTAAAACAGTGTCCTCTGCATGTTCCAGCTTCACCTACTTACGGCATACCCCGGCTATATGGATGGATGACGCGGGTTCGAATCTCGTAGATGACTATAATTTCCTCTCGAATTTTTTTTTCATGTTGTACTCTACCTCCTGCTTTTTTCACCATGTGGTTGATTATAAAGTGAAATTAAATGTTTATATTGTCTTTCAGAATTTATTCGCTCAAAGTCGGGAGCGGCAGCTGGTCTCTGTGCGTGGGTGATCAACATCATCAAGTTCTACGAAGTGTTTTGCGATGTGGAACCGAAGCGGAAGGCACTCGCGGCCGCTAACGCCGAGCTTGCAGCTGCTACTGAGAAGTTGAGATCTATCAAGGCAAAAGTTGCTGTGAGTTTCTTGGGAATTTCCTTGCTTTCCAAATGAGTTATTCTACTTTTTTGTCGTTGTTTATGGTCCAGGAAGGCAAACTAATCGGTGATTCACCTGTTAGTAAGTGATCACCGTGTTGCCGGCCTTTAAGTGTTTCTTCGAAACACTCCTCGTGAAAGATAGTGAAAGATGCAGAATAATCCAACGTCTCTACGCACTATCCAAATGTTGAGCCGTTCGGAGATAGCTTGATCGTTAACGTTTTGAGCCGCTCTAGGTAGAGCGGCTATTTTCTATTTGAGGTTCGCATGGGAAATTAGTTATAATAATGCTCTGAAGCATCTACTCGTCGATCAAGTCATGTTTATGCCTAGTCGTGTCGTAACAATAGTTTTTATCCCTACATGAAGAAAATTCAGAGAAAACTAACTGTAAACTAAGAGTATTATGTTATTATATTGTTGATTTCAGTCACTAGAGGAACTTCTCGCTAACTTAACGGCTGATTTCGAAAAAGCGACGGCTGAGAAAATGAAATGTCAAAAAGAGGCAGACGCTACTAACCAAACCATACAATTGGCTAATCGGCTGGTGAATGGTTTGGCCAGTGAGAATGTCAGATGGGCTGAAGCTGTTTCCGAGTAAGTAACAGTAGAACATATCCGAGTCGAGTTCATGATAAACCAAATGAAATACCTATATACTATATTATAGAATGAATACGCAAATAGCACAGTAATAATTTGCGTCCAGAGAAAGATAAACCAGAAAAGATTAAATAAAAAATTATTAACACTCTTGTTTAAATTTCATAGGTAATCGTTTCTAAATATGATTTTCTAGCCTTATTGACTATCAAAACCACAAATGAAAAATAAAATAATACTTTAGCGCAGAAACAACAATATAACTATTTTGGTTCTGCTGAAGTATAGTAAAGAAGAGTAGTAGTCTGATTGATGCTCGCACTGTACACTATAACTGTGAAAAATCCATATGAACGCAAAGTTTGAACCTATGATATCAGTCTCGGTAGCGAAAATGGGAAAGCGTCTGGCGCGTATAGCCGGAAGATGCTAGTTCGATCCCAGCACAAGAGAAAGTTTTAAGGTCAAAAAACATATGGAAGTTTTTAAGAACGAATATCGCAAATAAAGTGATTATGCATTTAATTTAACTGTGGATTTTTTATACCGCAAGACTTTAACCGATATCTAACAAGGTGTTAGTGATGATTTGATCGTAGATGTTAAACAGGCTTAATCTAAAATGATAACTTAGATAGAGAGAGTTATAGGAGCTTGGCGTAGATTATATATTACTTAGTTTAACTTATTGTAAGTAGGTACATAGATAATGTATCGTGTAATGTTTATAGCTTCATGCAGCAAAGTACCACGCTACCAGGTGACGTGCTCCTTGTGTGTGCGTTCATATCTTATGTGGGGTGCTTCACCAAGCAATACCGGCTCGATTTACTTCACAAGAATTGGCTTGTGTTCTTGAAAACTTTAGAGGTAATGTTTTCAGTTCTAAGATTTCTTTTAATTTTCAATTTGGTTTTTATTTTACCAAAACAAGAGCACTATGCAGATAACGCATAACGCATAATTTTAATTTAATTTTAAATAGAAAATTATGACACCTCTAATTAAGGAAATGAGTTATTTACCTTTTTCAATACTACACATGCTTTTCATTATTATCTCATTCAACCAGAAAGATATGCCAAGAAATGAACTAGAATTCTCTGTGATCTCTAAACTATGCTTACATAAGTCACGCCTGTTTCTCGTAGGTATAGACCGAGACTACTGATTAATCTACTTAACTATACGATCTTGACATAACTCTAGAAGAAGAAGCGTGTTCTTACACTCTTATACACGCCCAATGTTTAGGTTCCCTTATTCTGTTTTTTCCAGAGCACCTCTAATATAAGAATACATTCGCCGAAGTCATAATTTTTCAATTGTCACATAAATACTCGAGGTATATACTTGATTTGTCAACTGGCACCCGTCCACCCTTTCTATAAGTCCAAACAATTTCAGCATACCTTTCTCGACTAAATTTATTACATTATAAGTATTTCAAAGTCTTACCACACATAATTCTTCATAACTCTCATCTCAACTGCATTCATTAGATTTTGCTCGTTCTTCTTTCATTTGTAAAACCCGTCTGTAGCAAAGTTTTTTGATTTACTTGTCTATTTTACAGCCACCTGTACCAATAACAGAAGGCTTAGATCCTCTCACAATGCTGACGGACGATACCACCATAGCAATGTGGCAGAACGAAGGGTTGCCTTCTGATAGAATGAGCACAGAGAATGCGACCATACTGTCTAACTCAGTCCGATGGCCGCTTATGATTGATCCACAGGTAAACCATAAATACATATTATATCGTTTTAATCACCTGACGTAAGTCCGTACGATACTCAGATCTTTACATCAGATGAACGTCTCCTACTCCTCAGTTACAAGGTGTCAAATGGATCAAACAGAAGTACGGCGAGAAGTTGCAGGTGATCCGTCTAGGACATAAGGCTTACTTGGACAGTATAGAAAAAGCCATCATAAAGGGCGAGACTGTCTTACTGGAGAACATCGGGGAAACCGTGGATCCTGTGCTTGATCCTTTGCTCGGAAGGAACTTGATTAAGAAGGGCAGGTTTGTGTTATTTGTTTTTGTTTTTCGAAAATGATATATTTTCTGAAATGCAAATGCTAGATATGTCGTTATTTTTTTATTGCTGTTAGGTAAGCCTTTGACCACAATCTCATCTGATGGTAAGTGATGATATTGTGGTCGAAGGTGTTGACAGGCTTAACCTAGAATGACTGGCTCTCATGGACAGCTGCCGGAACACACCCTTAGGTGTTTGGCGACAGCTTTTCCACTTGAGGGTGGTCGCTAGCCAGGCGGGTTTTTATTTAGGTATCAAGGGATAGAATGAGATGGGAGCCTTCTTTGATGGCTATTGCCCTTCTCTTGTCTACAAGTACTTACATACAGCTCAGAACGCGTACCTATGAAGTAGATACCAGAAATATTCATTTATATAAGATTGCTTACCCTGACTGTAATAACATTGGCTACGTTCCTTGGCGGCTGAAGTAACGGATAATAAAACGCCTTTCCCGTAACAAAGAATCTTGAGTATATTGAGTTTGACGAAGCAGTTGACTCTCTGACGGCTGGATATGGATTAAAGAATTGATGTGGCACTGTTTGATGGGTAGAAAACTTACTACCCTCGGTTAAGAATTCAGAAAAGAAATCATGTGCATCCTTCTTCCAGGTCTTTATTTGCAACTGTTGACAGTATTTTACGCGGACCATTTATTGTATTCTAGGGCTATCAAAATCGGTGACAAGGAAGTTGAATACAGTCCCAATTTCCGTCTCATTCTGCACACAAAACTTGCGAACCCGCATTACAAGCCGGAGATGCAAGCTCAGACTACGCTGGTTAACTTTACTGTCACACGGGATGGTCTTGAAGATCAGCTACTGGCAGAGGTAAGTTTAAATGAGATATAATTTAAAGCTATAAATATTAAGCGTTTATTTATAACTAAGATAACCTAGATAACATTATCAAAAAATGTGAACCTCAATTTCCAATACAACTTTTTTATATGCCTTATAGGCTAGCCTTTCAGCACTATCTCACCTGATGGTAAGTAATGATGTGGTCGAAGGTGTTGTTCAGGCTAACCTAGAATTACTGATGGCACTCAAGGACAGCTGTCGAAACACACCGTTGGGTGCTTCGCGACATTTTCTACTTGAGGGTGGAAGCTAGCCAGGCGGCCAAATGCCCTACCACCATGCTATAACGACTGCCATCTTAAGACAAAAACGGGGACCGACAGCTTAACGTGCCCTCTGAAGCACGGAAGCGCTCAGTAGTAATGTCACCAGCGGTCACCCATCCTACTCATGACCGAGGCGGACGTTGCTTAACTTTGCTGATCGGTTAAGAACAGCTAAGCAAACTTCGCTACGAGCGATTCAAAATTATATTAGCTCAGCCATTGTATTATTTTAAGCATTTTTCTACTGAGTTTAGGTTATTACTGTAAAGAGATAGGCGTAGCTGCTTACCCGTTCGGAGGTTTAATTTAATGGTTTGAAAATATGTGGTGGGGTTACTACGCTTCGAGATATAAGTCAAAAATTTAACTTTACTTTTAACTTTACATCAGCGTAATTTCTCAATTCCAATTCATAAATCACCAAACTTCCCTTTGTTCAGGTGGTCAAAGCAGAAAGGCCTGATTTAGAAGAGCTAAAAGCAGAATTGACCAAACAGCAGAATCAGTTCAAGATCCAGCTGAAGTCACTTGAAGATGACCTTCTGTCGCGCCTTTCTTCAGCGGGAGCGAACATACTGGGAGACACGGCCCTTGTCGAAAATTTGGAGACCACTAAGAAAACAGCAGCTGATATTGAAAGAAAGGTGGGAAAATAGAAATATTGTAGGTATGTACCTACTGTTTTTTATACTACTGTGCCTAACTTATAATGCAAAAATTATGTAGACACATTATTTGAATGCTTAACGATCTGCTGAATCTTATAGATGATTAGAAGTTTCTCAGATGTCCAAAACTTGTGTATGTTTTTGAAGAAACAAGTTTCATAATGTAAGTGGCCTTACATCTTTATTTTTGGCTCTTCTGCTGAAATAAATAATGAAAACGCGGATTTCATAGCATCAATTATGATGGCAATAGCTCGCCCCCTATTACATGAGACCAAAACAAGTATTTGGTTAGATATGTCTCAGTATATCCCTTGGGTGGAGGAATACAGGTGAAATGATGATACTGTTAATTAATGTGTTTAATCCAGGAGGTAAATATTATACAAAAAAATAATTTAAAATCCTTTCAGCTCTAACGGGGGTGTGAGGTAACAAACACACATATTTTCGTATTTAAAATATCAGTAAGATAAAAAGCCGACTATTGTGTTATAGGTGGCAGAAGCAAAAGTAACGTCGCAACAAATAGACGTGGCTCGAGAGTTCTACCGGCCTGCCGCGGCACGTGCTTCACTCCTCTACTTTATACTGAACGACTTGAACACTATCAATCCTATTTACCAATTTTCGCTCAAGGTAAGAAAGTCAATGTAATAATTTAATTTTCAATGACGTATTCGTATATTAATGTTATCGCTCAAACTGTCAAAAACTAGCTAATTGGTGTTACTAAGAGTTGGATACATAGAACAGATCCATTAGAAACATGAACCATCTTGTGCGAATGATATCAACATGACATGTTTGATATCAACATGTCTGATAGTCAATGACATGAAGGTGGACCAATTTATTCGTATATTATTATAATTTTCCCAACGAAAAGTTATCAGTTATACTAATTTTACTAATCAATGTCCACAGTCTTAACACGTCTTACTTTTCGGACGAAAAAGTATTCTTCAATGTTTACCAGAGATTTCCGAAAATCTCGTGATATATATAAGTGGTATGTACGGAATTAAGCATTTAGTTTTAAATATAAAAATTTTAGAGACATCACCACTCTATAAGATCTTGCTAATATTAATTACGTAGGTGTCCCCATTGGCGTAGACGCGTTGATTGGTTTAAAACAGAGACGATATTAACTATAAAGCTTTTGCGAGTATATTTATTTTACTCGTACATACTTATAACCTGATTGTCTACAGGCTTTCAGTGTGGTCTTCCAAAAAGCTATATCCAAAGCAGAACCAGCCGAGGAAGTCAGTCAAAGGATCAAGAATCTCATAGACTGCATCAGCTATTCAGTATTTCAGTATACTTCGCGAGGGTTGTTCGAGTGCGACAAACTGATATTTGCTTCTCAGATGACATTCCAGGTAAACTATTTTATATGTACAGCTTTGTAACAATGTAACTGCTACATTAAGGCCTTCTTCAAAATACAACGAAAAATTAGACCATGGGCGCTTTCGAAACTTAGAACAACCCATAGAAGACGAGATATTTGCCAAAAATGTAAAAAACAATCGAATTTTGTTACCATTGATCCCTGACTTTAAAATTTGTGAGCATCCAATTATATGTCAATGTTGAGATGCCAAAATACAAGTTTTTTTACGGTAATATACTCATCAGGTAAGTCGATTTTCCGAAGTGAACAACTATAATGACTGGATTATTATTATAAAGACTGTATTCGCTGTCTAAAAATAATAATAAAGAGATAATATCTGAACTGTACAAAAATTTTCCAGGTCCTCCTTATGAGCGAAGAGATCTCACCAGTGGAGCTGGACTTCTTCCTCCGTTTCCCAGTAAAGCCGCACGTGACCAGCCCAGTAGACTTCCTGTCTAATCCAAGCTGGGGCGGAATCTGTTCCCTCGCTGGAAAAGATGAGTTTAGGAACTTGGACAGAGATATCGAGACTTCGCCTAAGAGATGGAAGAAGATTGTGGAAATGGAGTGCCCTGAAAGAGAGAAGTTTCCACAGGTAAGTAAAGCATCCATAGCATTGACAGGAGTAGAAAAGTTTAAAATAGAGATAGCCGACATGATACGACCTTACAGTTGTAGCTAAAACTTATACTAATAAAATAAAACATATTTGCCCACATGAGTGAGATAATGGTAGGAAGCTGTTGTGAAAATAGTGTTTTCTTAATATTATGTGCAGTGCCAAAATTACTTTATGTATTGCAACAAGAACAGACCTCGCCAAAAAAACAAGATGAGTGTGTGGCACTGCATATTTAACGGCATGTTTGATACTAAATATCAAAACCTACAATCCGAAACACATCATCGTAAACCATTTTTGCGTAGTGGATAAATAATGGAACACTAATATAACGTTAATACTCTTTCCAAGTAGAAAAAAATTTACATACACAAACAAGCCTCTGATAATAAATTCAACACCCTGGTTATCAAGGACAAGATTTGAATGAATGAAAAATGATGGAAAGAAAGCTTATGTTTCTATTAATTGTATTTACAGGAATGGAAAAACAAAACAGCTCTTCAGCGTTTATGCATGTTAAGAGCTCTGCGACCAGACAGGATGACGTATGCAGTCGCGTAAGTATTACAAAATTTTACCACTATTATAACATTAGATAAAATTCTGCATGAAGCTCAAATTACAATGATATTTTTAGCGCATACATTGAAGAAAAAATGGGATCAAAGTATGTGGAAAACCGTACAGTCGAGTTCAGTAAATCGTTCGAAGAAACCAGTCCTACTACACCTATCTTCTTCATCCTATCGCCAGGAGTGAACCCGCTGAAAGACGTGGAGGCTCTGGGTAAAGTGATGCAGTTCACTGCGGACAATGGGAACTTCCACAACGTGTCGTTGGGTCAGGGGCAGGAGGTAGTGGCTGAACAGGCCATGGATGTGGCTCTGGTTAAGGGGCATTGGGTGGTGCTGCAGGTAACTTGAAACATTTTTTTTTATTATAAAGTTTTAGATGTCTTTAGGTATGGAATAAGGCATCATTTGTCTTATTATTGGAAAACTATAAGATGTATTTAGGTTTAGATTAATTTTTAAATATGAAAAGGAAGAGGTTTATTCAGAAAGTACTGCGTGTTTTTACTTTACCTATTTTAAATTATTTTATGTGAATGAATAAGCAATTACTGAAACTTAATTTTATGACTGAGTTTATTAATGTAATGATCTCTACATAGGCAATAATATACATTTTAAATTACTTACCTAAATTTATTGTATTACTGGTTCCTTACCTAAATTTATTATATTACTGGTTCCTTACTGCATCATAGGTTTCCTTCAGAGATCTTTTGCACGCAAACTCTTTTTGAGATAAGATTATAGACTACTAAGTAGTTACGCTTTTGTAAACTTAATCTCCATGCCGCGAATTGTTACGTCACGAGACTCCAACAACTCTTCCAGAACATTCACTTAGTAAAGAAATGGCTGCCCAGCTTAGAGAAGAAGATGGAAAGCTTTGCTGCTGGCTGCCACGACGAGTTCAGACTGTTTATGTCAGCTGAGCCGGCGGCTACTGCTGCGGCGCATATCATCCCTCAAGGAATTTTGGAGTCAAGTATCAAAATAACGAATGAGCCACCTACTGGTATGCAAGTAAGTAAGAAAGTACAATTATTTACCGAGGATTGCCGAAGACTCCGTATGAGCACCTTAAATACCAATACTTAAATGCTGACTGAGACACAAAAGTACTGTTTCGTGAATCGTAGATAAGATCTCATTCAAAGCTATAGAGCTGCGAGTGTTAGTTAGGTAATTGAAGCAAAGTTTAAGGTTATGTTTTATTACTGATGGTTATCCTTTAAAGGTCACTCGGCAGTTGGTAAGTGTCGTTGCTCGAAAGGTACTACGGTAAAGTCTAAATGTAGAAATTAGCTCTCAGGGAAATCTTGCCCGACAAAAACCACCATTGCAAATGTTGGAACAAGTTGCAAGTTTGCTTTGAACTCAACAATATTTTATATTTTTTTTATTTATTCTAGATTCTGTCATTGACAGCCAGTTACTATTCTATCCTGATAACATCTTGAACCCATCAACACTTACCTGCGAGTCAAATAATGGTCAGACTATATAGCCTGTACTGTAAGCTATTGAGTGTAATCTGCTTCTGCTATTGCTTCCGCCGTTTATTATAATTTGAGAGTTAGTTTTAATATCTCACCTGTTGGTAATCTTTGAATTGATAGAATAGGCACAGGCTCTCAAAGACTTCCAAAACACACCTTAACAATATATTATAAATCAGTACTAATATTATAAATGCGAAAGTAACTCTGTCTGTCTGTCTGTCTGTCTGTCTGTTACGCTTTCACGCCAAAACTACTGGACCGATTTGAATGAAATTTGGTATGGAGATAGTTTGAGACCCGGGAAAAAAAATAGGATAGTTTTTATCTGACTGCGCAAAAAGAGGTTAATGTTTTCGCGCGATAACCGACATACGCGCGGGCGGAGCCGCGCCCAGAAAGCTAGTAATAAATAATTCATATAAGATATTCTTCATAAGGTTGATAATCACCCAGGATAGCATTCGCAGAATACCCCATATCATAATGGAGAATTTTCCAATAATTGCTATTAAAGTTTCATATATTAAACCAAAGTGAAAGATGAAGTATAATTATTCTAGGCAAACATCCACAAAGCTCTGGACAACTTCAATCAAGAGACACTAGAGATGTGCGGCAAAGAGGCTGAGTTCAAGGCGATTCTATTCTCTCTCTGTTATTTCCACGCGGTGGTGGCTGAGAGGCGGAAGTTTGGTCCACAAGGGTGGAACAAGATTTACCCCTTTAATGTTGGTAAGTAAGATGAAAAGAAGCTTAAAAATATTAAGAAAGTTATCTGAACTTTTTAATATAGTAGCTCAACTTTTTTATACATAGTCACAAGTGACAAACTGCACTGCGCCGTCACCCTGAGACATACAGTTGTTAAGTGTTATGTGCCTGTAAATTTACTGGCTCTCAAGGAATACTGCGGGAAAACACTGTAAAGTGCTTGGAGTCAGATTTTCTACCTGAGAGTGGCAGCTAGCCAGGCGGGCATTCGCAAAACATTCTTCCACCATGCGGTGAAGCTCAAGCCGACGCGGCGGTGGAGATCGAACAATGCACCTGAGGCTCGGTAGTCCATACATATTACCTAGCTAGATAAGGATCTATTATATTAAAATTTGGTAAACGTATAAATTAATATTATCGGGACAAGGGGAATTTTGTAATTTTATAGAAATAAATGTGTTAGGTCATTAGTCTATGAAAAGTGGGGGTAGTAAAATGAGTCTTGTCCATTCTGGATACACATCACATTCATATCCCCGTCTCTGCCACAGTCAAGATTAATATTATTTTGGCCAATTTCCAGGCGACCTCACTATTAGCGTGTTTGTCTTGTACAACTACCTGGAGGCAAACTCGAGGGTCCCTTGGGAAGATCTAAGGTACCTGTTCGGAGAGATCATGTACGGAGGTCACATTACTGATGACTGGGACAGAAGGCTTTGCAATGCATATTTGGAAGAGCTTATGCAACCGGATCTGGTTAGTCATGGTCATAAAATAAAATAATTCCTCTAACATTTTAACATTTTGAATCCGTATGGAATAATGTTTTACCAGAAGTACTCCAAATTTATAACATCACAACGAAAGGAAGAATTTGAACGACGATCGAGATTCGAACCCGCGAGCCTTACGTTTCGAATCCCAGTCGTGGTAATTTATTTCATTTAGTTGTAATTTTGGAAGCTTATACTCTTAGCAGGTGTTAATCCGAAGATTACAATGTTATAAGGTACTTTAAAATTAAACTAGCTACTTATGAAATGTATAAGTAGCTAGTTTAATTCTTTTAATAGTATTTTTTAATTCGGAATTTTATGCACTTCATTAAATTAAGTTATTTGACAAGAAATAATTTGTACATGTTTAAATTTTTATTGTACAACAAATCAGTGTTTTCCTCTAAGCTTTTCACTGTCACTACAATTCGTCTTAAAGAAATGAAAAGGTTTACCAAATCTCAGTCAGTTATCCGAAAACATTTGCGAATAGAGATTCACTGGTCAAGATGTACTATGCACGTAGTTTTCTGTAGTCAATAATATAGCAATAGATTATTCTGATAGTAATGATAATAAAATTGTTTGCAGTAATCTAGTACCAAAAACGTAGGCACCGAGCATCTATAGTTGACTTCACGCGCTTACCAGCGGCAGACGAGAGAACAGTCTGAGGAAGTCTCTGTTTAGCTTACAATGAGCTCTTTGCGAAAAGATCCCATACAATCAAACCCACCTGGTGGAGACGAGTACAGCTATAGACATTATAGCTGATGCGGTAGTGTAATATGCTCTTACAACTTTTAAGGTTGACGGTGAGCTCCAGCTAGCCCCCGGCTTCCCCGCCCCGCCCAACACAGATTACGTAGGGTACCACCAATACATAGAAGACGCCATGCCAGCCGAGTCGCCGTATCTATATGGGCTCCACCCCAACGCAGAGATTGGCTTCTTGACGACCACTTCGGAGAATCTGTTTAGGACCATCTTTGAGATGCAGCCGAGAGATGCTCAAGCTTCAGGTGCTGCCACAGTTACAAGAGAAGACAAGGTAAAATATTATTGAAATCTAATACCAAAAGAACAGTGATGGCTCAGTGGCATTGGCTATTGACTGCCGCGCAGCGGGCTTTAGTTTCACCGCATGGTGGAAAGGCATTTTGCAAATGCCCGCCTGGCTAGCTACCATCCTCAAGTTGAAAATCTGTCGCCGAGCACTTAACGGTGTGTTCCGGCAGCTGTCCTTGAGAGCTAGTAATTCTAGGTTAGCCTGAACAACATCTTCGACCACATCATCACTTCAGGTTAGATAGTGGTCAAAAGCTAACCTATCAGGCAAAAAAAATTTGATTATTATGTTCTTATATACGTTCCCATGTATATACTACATTTTGTTTTATTTTATAGGTGAAGCAAATGTTAGATGAGATAATGGAAAAACTACCTGAAGAATTCAACATGGTAGAAATAATGGGGAAAGTGGAAGAGAGGACTCCATATGTCATCGTAGCATTCCAAGAGTGCGAGAGGATGAACTATCTCACTGGAGAAATGAAGAGATCACTGCGGGAACTAGACTTAGGATTGAAGGTAACTTATACAAAACATCACGACAGTGTTTTATTATGTAGGCTAGCCGTTAACCACAATTTTACTTGCTGAAAACCATCAGCGCTTTATTTTAGTAGAAGACAAATTAAAGTTGATAATAGTATTGATAATTAATTAATTCATTGTAATATTTTAGGGTGAGTTAACAATCACATCAGATATGGAAGACTTGGAAAACGCCCTTTTCTTGGATCAAGTAAGTAAATATATTATCTTTATGTAAGGTTACTAAAAAAATCATGTTGAACCACGATAGGTAGTTGCGATACAAAAGCCTGTGATTTTATGTAAAAGTCCTATGCACTATCATATCCTTCTCTATCACGGTCTGTCTATTGAACCAACATTTTAAAACCTGAATATAATTACTATTTAATCCTAGGCCATCGGCAACGAATTATAGCTGTCCTAGTCGGGGTAGTTCCAATGTTCAAAATATTATCTAATATAGTGGGCTGAACCAAATTTACCTTAACATTGATACATTTTAATAATTAGGGACATTTAGGTATAACAAAAATATGGAGTAAAAATTAACAATTCTTGTTCAGTATAACAAATTTAAAATACTTAGACTATGATAATTTCATTGTAATACCGTTCAATTCATTGAGTTGTTACACAATAATACATGTTTTTTTAAATATAATTTTCTAATCCTGTTTGGTCGGAACAACGCTATTTATTGGCTGAAAGATCTTTAAATATCACAGGATGTGATTGGGGCAAACTTATTCGTTTAGCAGAGTATACGGTAGTGCTTACCTTTCTCGTTCTGCTTGACACTGCACTGTGCCGAACTTGGTACGCCGAATTATTGGGTGAACAAGACTTATGTCTTTTTCACCCAATAATTCCACTTACTACAGTGCCCTTTACGCCAAACACACAGTTGTTTGTACACAACTGCTTCGAGGCATATGGTGAATCTAACACTGTAGTGGTACCTATCAAGATCGCCTTTTGCTACGCTCCATCGCATGTTGAGCGAGGGTTTGCAATCCGTCAATAGCCCTGGAAGGTAGGTACGTGTTGAAGGCAATGAACCCGAGAGGGCGCAGAAGGTGTGAAGAGACTTCTACGTCCATTATCTTGTGCATGAAGCGAACCGTTAGTGATTAACTTATTCCGTGTAATTTCAGGTGCCAGCGATATGGGGAAACAGGGCGTATCCTTCATTGTTAGGTCTCGCAGCATGGTTTGTAGATTTACTTCTCCGGCTGAGAGAGTTAGAGACTTGGGCAACTGACTTTGTGGTAAGTTTTCAATATTGTTTACATCACTAATTAGATTTTTTTATCTACATATCTGTTATTCTGTTTAAGCTTATTATGGTTACATAGAGTGAATTTTTAAGTACAACATTAAAAAAAATTAATTTGCTTCAAATTGATTACCATCTTAACACCACGGGAAGTTATATTATATATGAAAAATATCAAGTTTATGCAACAAGAAAAAATATCGTCACAATATTTTTTATGCGGAAGTCGGACCATGGGTATGGGATGCCAAAGCGTTTAGAATCCGCATGGTACCGATTTCAAAAAGTTTATAAGTAAGAAAGCCAGCTTAAATACATGAGAAGAGAAAATCTATCTCTTCAAAAGCGGGTTATCGGGCTTGCTTGCGAAATGTTTTACATGTTACAACTTTTTTTTTTTTTTTTATTCCGAACTGGGTAGCACTTGACCACTATCTCACCGGATGTTAAGTGATGATGCGATCGATGATGGAGCGCGCTTACCCAGGATTACCTATTCACTTCATCACAAAACATGAATAGGAATGTCCACCGTTGATTATCCATTGAGAGGCCTTGTCCAACGGTCCCCTAATGGATTGGTATTATATATAATATTTGCATGACGTGTGGGTTAAGTTGATATTTGAGAAATAAATATTTGTAACGTGGGGTTGAGGGTAGGAATACAAATATAATGAATTATTATTCTCAGTTACCAGCATCAGTATGGCTCGCTGGATTCTTCAACCCTCAAAGTCTCTTGACCGCGATCATGCAAAGCACGGCGCGCAGGTATGAACTGCCGTTGGACAAGATGTGCCTACAATGTGACGTCACTAAGAAGATGAAGGAAGAATTCACGTAAGTATCACGCTTTTGTAGGCGCTGATGTACCTAATTGTGAAAGTATGCGTCCAAGGTGGATCAAATCTTTGATTATTCATTCTGAGTATTTATAGGCTAGAATTATAAAATAGGTCATAGTGTAACCATGGAGTATACAGTGCGGTTCAATTATTGTTATTATACGGTATCTATTCAGCCTTTACCCAATATGGTAGGATCAAAATGTACACTATGTATGATAACATAAAACATAATATAGCATCTTCCAGTCACTGCAAAACGCATGGAAGAGGTAGTGGTGCGTATACCAAAAAAGCAAACTTAATTTTGACAGAAGATTTTGATTTGACAGAGGTAATAGAAGAATGTAGATTTTCCAAAAAAAATTGTAACAATACCCATTTTCCAAAAATGGGTATTGTTACATTTACAGGTTAAGAAAGTGTATTATATTCATATTATATACATATTAGGATTAGGTATAGACCGAATGAACGTCTTGTTTAAGTATGTGGTTCAAACTATACCTAAAATGGAGTATGAGAAAACAAGAAGATAGAAACTGTACATGGCGCATCAAAAAGCTAGTCAATTAATTGATCAAGGGTTAATTGTTGCATAAAGGACAAAATATTTCAATATTGTATATAGTAATGGCCTTGACTTCTATTATTAAAAAACACAGAGCAATGTAAAATGAGAGCCAGTAATTCTAGGTTAGCCTGAACAACATCCTCGACCACATCATCACTTACCATCAGGTGAGATAGTGGTCAAAGGCTAAACTATCAGGCATAAAAAAAAAAAAAACGTGTTTCTAAATAAAATTGTGTGGCAGTTGATGACACCCAATTTTTTGATTTTATGTATTCAATGTTTGTTGTTTTCAAAGCTATTTGTTGACAAAGCTATTATTTGCAATGAAATACGTCAATGATAATATACATAACTCCTGATGCGCGCTTCCATTGCGGCTCAAATAGATGCGTGACTAAAGTTCACATTAATTTAATGTAAATTTGAACTGAGCGTTGGTAGTGTGTAAGTATATGGTAAGCAATGTTTGCACACTATACACTATGGGGTAATATTGATCAAAGAGTTTTTATTCCGAAGGTCATATAGTTACTACCTTACTAAATTAGTTTTTCATATCTAATTTGGGGGTTTGTATTTGACATAGATGTTCAACGACTATATCAGCTCCATAGTATCCACTCATAATTCTACTTAACAAATACATAAATTCTAAAAAGTATAAGAACTAAGGATCCGCAAAATAGCCTGATAAAGCAATCAAGCTGCGTTAGATGTATGCGCCGATAGGAGGGCATGCGTAATCGTAATATCCATTTTTCCCAAAGCGTCAAAAAAAAAAGATGGCATGCTTTGAAATATACCTAAATCTAAATTATTAATTCCTAAGCTACTAAGTAAGTCTTCTCTCATACTTGTGCTCCAGGCACATTTCGTCAAAAAATGTTATAAATCCACTTTTATTTCACATACATTACAATTAGGACTAGTTACTTTCCTCATCTGAATCTGTCTGTGGGGTGTCTGCCTTGAATGTCACCTCCCTATCTCAACCAGTTGGTGTCGTGGTGGCGACTAAGGGTAACACACCAGAAGGTGGGCAGCAGTGCTTTCTGAGGAACTGATATCTCACACTGCGATCCCCAAGACGCCTGCCAATGCGGGGATTATGTCAAACTCCCCATAAAGGGGGAAGCTATTTTCAGCAATAGACCATTCGGCTTATACAGTACATTCCTAATCAGATATTTACAGCTATTCTTAATACCAGTTGGGGCAAAAGTAATCCCCCAAGCATGTTCTTTTGCTGTAATTTTAATTTTTAACGAAAAACTTTGGTACTGCTTATGAAATTTGTAAATCCATTAGAATTTATTCCATCATGTTAAAAAATGATATCGGATAAGTGACCGCCGCACCGCCAGAGTTGACGACGTTTTATGGCATTTTCATTTATTTGAAAATGCCGCATAAGTTCTCGCATTGATGGCGAATATTCTCCTAGGCTTCAAGAGTCTGGTGCTTGTTGACGTAAACCCGCGACTTCAGAAAACCACATGAAAAGATGTCTGAAACGGTTAAATCTTGTGATTTGGCCGGCCAGTGCAAATCACCAAAACGAGAGACGGAAATGCTCCTTTAGAATATCCGCGTTTTGCGGAGTAAACCGATTCATGGCTTGCCGATTTGTATTCTGTTACTTCACAATGTCAAAACCGAATTGACATTTGGCACCATTTGCAAAAGTTATACCTACTTAGTGTTTTCATGGTGTATTGGAAAACTAAGGGTAACGAAGTACTAAGGGTGATTACTTTTGTCCCACCTTGTAGCATGTACTTTTTAATGTTCTATGAAATTAATATCTCTAAGAAGTGAATGCTCTAGAATGAGAGCGTGACTCTTACTGTATAAGTTTATACTCGTATTATCTTTAAATACCCACAGACAAAGTAAGTATGTACACATAATTTTAGTATGGATTTAGTCATAATAATTAATATATACAGGCTGAGTAAAGGTTTGATCCACCTGGTGCATTATAATTATGATTTAATATGTTTATTTTAAAGATATAATTTAGCCTTCCTTGTAATGCGGTAAGTTGTGAGTAACTTGGTGTTGAATTAAAGCTACTAGATTATCTAATACGTATTATATAGACTTGGAATTATATAACTAATGTATTTAATTTGGTATTCAATATTTTTTATCAGTTGAAAGTAAAATTGGCGTAAGTAAAATATTGGCTGCAAAAAATGACGTAGACTTGGCGAAATAGAGATGTTGACAAATATGATGACGATATTATGATTCTTCAAAAATTAAGAATGAATAAACACCAAATGGATTTTGCAGAAACGTTTTGAGAAGAAAGATATTAAGAAATGATTTACTATCATTTTCTTGCGAAACAAAATTTTGTATGACATAATGATGGAGGCAGCGAGCAGTGGCTTCATCGGTCAATATTTGCATCCCTGGCTTATTTTAAATAAATACTAACTCACTAATTATCTGATCTTTTCGTACATTTTAAAATAATCTAATTAATGAAATCATAATGTTTGTTGAATACTTAACTTTTAATTGAAATGGTATAGAAAGTTTCAGTGAAAGTTAAGTTTTGTTTTTTATTATTAAATAAGGTCAACATCCCTATGCATGAAAATCAGCATGTCTGTGTGCTAAACAAATGTGGTGTCCTCATATAACATTTTGACTGTTTTTATATAGGCTTTACTTACAGGCAATCTACTTAAACTATTGGCTTTTATTGAGGCGGCTTTGACATAGATTGGTTTATAACTACGACGATAACCTATGGAGTGTTACCTATTTGCCCGCTGTATGAAGAACCGGCTAAACAAGATAAGTTTAGGCTTTCGTTCGTTCCCGTATTTATATTCTCGCTTAGCTTCGAAGCCTCATTGTTGTTTGGTACAATACTGTGAGATTTGGCAGGTGATGTATTGAATAACCTAGTGTCGTTTACTAATTTTCTATCATATTACAACTAATTTTAAACAAAATATTTTTGCAATGTTACTTGTTCTGGCAATCAGACACAGAAAGGACTGATCCAGCTCATTGGTAGTATAATACCTATCTTGAGGCATAGCCCCTTAGTTTAAGATACGTAGGTAAAACACTGCTGTAGGTTTGACCATCACAATCACAACACACACTTTTGACTTTAAAGTGACTATCTTTGCTCTACGTCGTCTTATGATCAGTTTGCGTCAAGACGCAAGTCTTTGTTGATTTATGTGTGTGGTAATAAGTCGCATCGCGTCACAATATATTATTTATGGGTTATGAGATAGAAACCGAATCGTTTAGTAAATTTTTGCATCAACCTAAATTAATAAATCATTATCAAAGGCATAATTGAGGCACGTCTCATAGAACATAGGCTACTGCTGAAAGGTTTTTCATTTGTTTCTTTCAAATGTAATATAAATGTAGCTAAATAATCATAGCACTCCATTCAAGGGAAAAATATAATGAAATTGCAGGGAGAGAATCAGCATAATATAACTTAGCAGTCGGCTAAAGATGAGCCCTAGCTTTCACTAATCCAGATAGATAGACGTGAGCTTTTATATAAAGGGTGATGAATCTCCGTTATCTTGATAATGGATCAGTTCTTGCTTGTCTTCATGAGAGAAACAAATTTTTGGTCCACACCACATGGTTCTTGGTTATCACCGGTCAAATTCCAGAGTCGTACAAATCACCACGTCACCTCCATACTGCACCGCTTGTGTAACCGCCTAACATCGTTCTTCGTACGACAGGATTGCTGATTGCAGGTCTGCGCCTAAAGACGGAGCGTTCGTGCATGGACTGCTGATGGAAGGGGCCAGGTGGGATGTCCAGGCGGGGATAATCATGGACTCGAGGCTAAAGGATCTGTTCCCACCTATGCCAGTTATCAATGTTAGAGTAAGTACCCTGATCAGTGGACTTCTTTTATAGACTGTGAGCTCTTTTATAGGCCTTTGATCAAAGACTGGCCAAGTGGGAGTAGGATTCGCATATACATTCACGTAGTTCGAGATCCCTAGTGGAAGACCGAACTGCACCTTGCCGGTTTTCATTATTTGAAGACGTTAGATTCCTCTTTTAATTCCTTTTCATTTAATTTAGATTCTCATTTTCATTGTTGTTATACTATTTAGCAGGCGATCTGCCATACTCATACATATTTAGTGAATTTTAACCGGCTACCTATTACCGTTCCAAAGATACAGCCCTTTAAAGGGTTAGGTGTGATTAAGAGGCTTAGTAATAGGGTCCCATTTTATAGTAAATAAATTGAAATTCCTGCACTTCAGAGTGGTGTTATATTTTATGTTGGAAGCAGCAATGCTCCATGTATGTCCCAGTGGCAATAGCTATCTGATGACTGCAGACTGTACAGGGGGTCCATGGATCAAATCTCGCGACGGGTTTGAGCTTCACCCCATGATGGTCGCTAATCACCTAACGATGTGTTCTGGCAATTGTCCTTATGAGCCAGAATCTGCTAGGATATATCTGTTTATCATGCAAAGGTACATGTAGGTACTGAAACAATGAACTTATTAGAATGACTTTTAGGCTGCGTATTTACCAGAAATGAAGACGAGCGCTGTAAGAGGAAGAATTCACAACTAGAATCGCTTGTTATCTAAATTATAAGTAAGTACTCGTAAGGGGCAGTACGAATTTGGAGTCGTTATCTGGCTTTTGTCCGCGGATTCCCCGCGGGGAATTTGGTTACATCGTTATCTTCGTTACCCCAGGAACTGTATTCCGAGGGGTGCTCACAGAGTGGGAGTAGTTCACGCCAATGCAGTGGCAGGCTAGGATCTGTCTCTGGACAGTGGACGGTGTAAGCCATCCGTCCGGTCCATTTTTATCCTAGGCCTAAGGAATCTGTTTTTTTTGTTTATGTTTGTGACGGAACAATGATACAAATGATATAAATATCACCTGATGTTTAGCATCCACCTGTTTAGCGGACTAACCTCTGCCTATAACAGATGTATTTCGTCATGTGACGAATTGCACTGCGCCCGTCACACTGAGACATACAGTTAAGTCTCATGTATTTGTAATGTTTCTGGCACTCTAGGACTGCTGTTGGAACACACTGTTAGGTGCTTGGCGACAGATTCACAGAAGGTTCATTAATTGACTGATAATCAGATAGAGTCCGTAGATCAAAGTATTGGTGAAAAAGTTCGGCTTATATTTCAATTTCCAGGCCATCACTCAAGACAAGCAGGATCTACGCAATATGTATGAATGTCCAGTTTACAAGACCAGGACCCGCGGACCTACTTACGTGTGGACCTTCAACTTGAAGACCAAAGACAAGCCTGCGAAGTGGACTCTGGCAGGTGTCGCTTTGTTGTTACAGATCTAGAAGAAGCCATATTGAAAAAATTTTTGCGTGTAGTTTGCAGAAGTAAATTGTTTATTTATTACACTGCCTTTTATTTTCTATAGGGACTGATATAGGTCTGTTGATTACATTATACTGTCATGACACGATATAATTGAGTCAGTATGAAGTGGTCAATATTGGAAATGTCATTATGGGAAATCGAACTATCTTATTCTCTTTGGGGGCGATATGGCATGCACTGACGTCCCGCTTGGGGAGTTATGTGCATTTCCCCCGCCAGCTTCTACCCAAGCCATACCAACTCCATAATGTAGCGGAGAAGTACTCGGAAATTGAACTTATATTAACTGTGACAAGACGTAGGTATGGTCTCACCATAACATTTATAAACGCTTAATTTGCGCCCTCATTCACTATGATTCAACTAAGGAATTAGATATTATAAATCTTTTTGATGAGATAAGCATCGAGTATCCTTATGTCCACGAAGATGTGCTTGGTCTTCTAAATACCAACTGCTTCTTCACCCAAGCTACAATGTATGGAGCTTGTATGTCTATACTAATTAACGACGTGGCTGACTTTGCACGTTTACACTTTACACGTTACTTTTATCACTGCGATGAACTAAACTTCGCACAAATTTGGACTTCGAATGGTTGAATTCTAAATGTGTGCCGTTTAAGCGCTTTATCGAGGTTCTGAAAAGAGACTGCTACGCTATAAGTATCTTTTGAATTTTAGTTCTTAGAAATTTTCTGTGATAACCCGTGAATGTAGAACATATTAATTTGACCTTAAAAGATAGAACATTAGCATTTAAAAAAAAATAACTTACGACCGACTCATATCACAAGCGGATTTGCTGGATTGGAAGCATTTGCTGTTTACATATTCTTAAAAGGCTAGCTTTTGTCTGTTATTACACCTGTTGATAAGTGATTATGTGGTCGAGGACGGTATTTAGATCTCAACCTAGAATGGAAACTAGCTCTCAAGGACAGCTGTTGGACTGGAATATACCATTAGATCCTTGGTGATATATATTCTACTTAACGGAGCTAACCGGGTATTCTCAAAATCCCGTTCCCACGCGGTTTTCGTACCTACGATGTTCAAGCTATTGTCATGGCTAAACGAATCTCACTACGGTTATTTTTTTATTACACTAATTTTGTTATATTTAAAAAGTATAGCTCCGATCACGCTCAATCCTACGGGAAACGATCGGGGATCGCGGCCCGAGTGTTTTGATGCGTGGAACTATTTAAAATGTTGAAAACGGATTTTCAATTTGGAAAATACATTTTTTTATTTAAAAATATGACTATAATTAATTACCGTTGAACTAAAGCTTCGTTAGTATGTAGACCGATGCAAAGGTGACGGAGATTGGATGAATGCTACCTGCTGCACATACCTGTAGTATGAATGTATCTACTTTTCAATTCAAACACAAAGTAAACAGAAATGCATCATCATCTCTAACCCTGACCTCGTCTAGTTTCGTTCGTTGCGTTGGAAGGTGGCGTGGGCCCGCTCATTATAAGTAACCTTTGCTTCACTAAGTACACTAAGTAATGCATATTAGTTAATATGTGATTTACGTAGTTTTGATTTACTTTCTCCTTTTATGCTGTGTTGACCCGCACATGAATGATTTTCGTGTGGAATAGTTGATATCGAGTCTCCTTGGGTGTACTAAGTGTGTAGTTAATTTGTGATTGAGTAGGTAGGTACTATATCCATTATCACAATTTCTTTTAAATCATGATTGGAATTTGTAATATTAATAATATTTTTAATTGTCATCAGACAACCTGAAAAGGCCTTCGTAATAGCCTCAAATACATAAGAAGCAATTTTCAAACACATTTTTCTTTAAATTATCAGAAATTAACGTTATCAAAAAAGGTAATGTTATCTATCTTCTGAGTATATTATGTACGCGGAAAAGATGATTTTGGTAATTTTGGCGACCACATAGTGACCTTTATAACTTGTAATTTTTTACTGCATTCGTAATAAAACAACATATAATTTTATTATGATGCTCGTCAATTATCTCAGACACTCTGATTCTAATCCTAAGCAAAAAATTATAGACTAGTATTATCTTGATGTATACATTCTCTATTCCGAACAAAATATAAGTACGTAAATAATTTTGTATCCGGACCCTCATCATTGAATATATATTTGAGACAACTATTTGTCTGTAGGTCATGCTGCATTTATTTGCCAAAAAATAACTTACTTTACAGTTTATCTAAATAGTTTGCTTTTTTTTCTAGTATGAGGGATTAAAGTTCATATACATTTTGATACCTCATATTACCTAGTTTTTGTTAATTGTTAGTTAGTACTTGGCTAAGACCGAGTTATATTTGTGCGTGAAGAATTCGCGAAAGCCACTGAAAACAATGTTTTAGCCATTAAAAGGAAATCTTATACATTATACATCAAAGAAGCATAATATTCTACGGTAGGTAAGTTGGCAGGTACTTCGACTAAGCGATTGACTTTACGGTGTATTCCCGATGTCCCCATTGACCATAATTATCCCCATCAATGGGGACAATGGGAATTGAATAAAAAAAAATGTAAAACGTTCCCGCTGTCCCCATCGCCTGTATCCCCATCAATGGGGACAGCGGGAATAGACCAAAAAGTAAAAAATGTTGCCCACCATCGCCTTTTTAGTTATCAATGGGGAGATCGGGAATGAAACAAATTGTGAAAATTAATGCCCACTGTCCCCACTACTCGTCTCACTGTCAATCATAAATAATATAAATATCTAAAATGTTGTCATTGTTTCAAATCAAATCAAATCAAATTTATTTATTTGCTAGATAGGTACATTAAACAGGTCTTATGTTAAAATGATGTGTTGCTCTATATCTGAACCTTCATGGCGTGCAAATTATGGATTCAATACAATACAAATATTAATTACAAAATTATTTAGTTACATTCCTAGAATAGATTATTACAATATTATCCAATTACATTATTATATTATTTAATTCCATAACATAATTTTATTCAATCATATGTTAATGAATACAATATTTGAATTACTTAATATCATTCATGTCCATACAATTTTCTATATTTTATCATTCAAAAACTCATTTATACTATAATATGCCTTATCAACCAAAAACCTTTTTAACCTTAATTTAAAAATGTCAGTATTTGTCTCTTTTAAGATTAGTGGTAGTTTATTATATATTTTTACACTCATTATAAAAACACTTTTAGTATAAAGAGTTTTTTTGCTTTTTGGTATACATAGAACGTTTTTATGTCGGCTACTTTTCAAGGTAGTAAATTCTTTTAAATTGTTTCTTACAAATATAGCCGATTCTAAGATGTATAGTGAAGGTAACGTTAACAGATTCAATTTTTGGAAATATGGCTTACATGTATCTCTTGGCTTTAGTCGACATATTGCGCGAATGCATTTCTTTTGAGACTTGAACGCAGTTTCTTTTTCTGTAGAATTTCCCCAAACAAGTATGCCGTACCTTAGCTTAGACCCTACATATGCATGGTAGGCTTGTAGAAGTGCTCTGTCATTAGCTACCTTTCGTAACATATACAATGCATATGAAAACTGATTTAACTTTGTACATACATGGTTTATATGTGTCTTCCATGATAAATCTGAATCTATGTGAATACCCAGAAATATTGTATTATTTATTTCGTCAATGTGCTTACCATTATAATTAATATTTAAAATGTCAAATCTAGAATTCATATTTTTGAATGTCATTATGTGTGTTTTGTCTAAGTTAATAATGAGATTATTACATCGTAGCCAATCAATTATTGATTCTAAAGAATAGTTTATGTCATTTTCATGTTCAGAGTTCTTATGGTCTGTGAAAATAGCAGTGCTATCATCGGCAAACATGACCAATGGATAATTGATAGCCTGGGGAAAATCGTTAATGTAAATTAAAAATAACAGTGGCCCTAATATGCTCCCCTGGGGCACACCATATTTAACAGTTCTACAGTATTTTATTTCTACTTTAGTATTTGTATTTAACCTGGTTATTTCAGTGTATTGTTGTCTATTCCCCAGATATGACTTTATTAAGTTTAGTACATTTCCTCTTATTCCATAAAATTCTAGTTTTGTTGTTAAAATGTTGTGGTCTACTCGATCGAAAGCCTCGGACATGTCCATATAGAGTGCTGTAACCCTTTTTTTGTGTCGAGACCGGTATAAACTTTCTCAAGAAAATTTAGAATAGACAAATTTATAGACTTTTCCTTTCGAAAACCAGCCTGCTCTGGTGCAAAAATGTTATTACGTTCGAAATAGTTGCTGAGGCGCTTATGTATCAACTTTTCGAATATTTTGGAAAAGGTGGGTATGAGCGCTATCGGTCTATAAAATTGCATATCTTCTTTATCTTGCTTTTTAAATAGAGGGATTACGATGGAAGTCTTTAGTTTTTTGGGAAAAATACCGTTTTCGATGCAGCTATTAATGATATGGCTAAGAACAGGGGAAATTATTTTGTTGCTTAATTTTACTATTCTAGTACATATGTCATCATAACATTCATAACCTGTACTGTTTGTGTTCTTAAGGGACATTATGATATTATTGATTTCATTCTCATTTGTGGGATCCATAAAGCAAGAATTTGATTTAGCGTGTTTTAATGTGTCGATTGCAGAAATATCACTGAATGCGGTTTTTTCTACTTCATTTATGAAAAAGTCATTGAAATTTTCAGAAATTTCTTGTGGATCATAAATTATTTTCCCGTTTACTTTAATAAAACTAATTTCTTCTCTTAAATTATACTGTTTGTTTTTATTTATTGTATCCCAAACAGCTTTCGATTTATTTCTCGCATTTTTTATATAATAATTATTTTGTGCTTTTTGTGTCTGTTTTATAACTCTTTTGAGCCTAGCCGAGTAAACTTTGAAACTATTTTTGTCAGCTTTTAATGACGAATGTCTATATTTCCACAGCAAGTAACGTTTTTGTTTAGTGCAGACCTTTATGCCTTTGCTCAACCATTTAGGACGTTTGTTAATGTTTTCCACTAGTTGGTCAAGATTTTGACCTACTAGTGGAAAACATAATTTGTAGAACAGCAAAAAATTTTCAGAAAACTCATTGTAAGCTATTTCAGCATCTTTTGCATTGTATACGTCATTGAAAGATAAGTTGCTCAGGCATTTAATAAATTTAGTGATGTTCTCGCTGCTATAATCGCGTTTCCATCTGAAAAAGTGTGTCAAAAAATAATTCTTCTTTACGGGACATTTTAAAACCTGGGCGGTGTGGTCTGATAAAGCATATTCCATGACAGTTGTTTGACAACCTCTTATATTATGGGCCATATTATCAAGACATGTTTTACTGCTAAGTCTAGTCGGTTGATTTACGCTCAATTTTAGATTAAAGTCCGATATTATTCCTTCTAATCGTCTAGTAGCTGGGTCTTTATTCAATAGATTTATGTTAAAGTCGCCACAGATAATAACTTTTTTATTTTGGTAACAAATTTTATTTAAGGCATTCTCAAGTTTGATAAAAAACAGTTCTCTTATCGCGTTCTTCTTTATTGGAGATCTGTATATGCAAACTATTATAATTTTATGCTCTACTAATTCAATAGCACTACATTCAAAGATATTTATCACACTTAAAGAATTTATATCAGGCAAAACTTTATATTTATGTTGTTTGTAAACTAATATGCAAGAGCCACCTGATCTGTTGTATCGGCAATATTTAGTAGCTAAAGTGTAATTCGGTATGTTGAGCATTTCAGAGTCATTTTGGATCATATTGTGTTCGGTTATGCAAATTACATCAACAAACGTATTATTGTTTTTTAAATTATCGATAAATATCATATGGTTAGGTCGTCCATTTTGCTTACTAGACCGTCTATATTTTGATGAATGATATACGTATAAAGTTATATCCGAAAAAACTGCCTGGGCACTAGAACCTGGTTATGCTCGTCGTTTAGTCTCGGTATGTCATTAGCAGTTGTGTTCATGTCCCATACTGTCTGTGTACACTTATTAATCATAACTTGGTTTTTAGCAATACGAGGACTAAGTGTTTTATTATTAAGTTTGAATTTATAGTCTAATCGGATTATCTCTCTTAGGATATGTCTAGCTGTATATATAATTACATTTTCATTATTTGGTGTATATTTACTAAAATTAATGTCTATAAAATTCACATTTTTGTATTTGTCACATATTAATTTTAGATCATTATTCAGTTTACCAACTCGTAGTAAGTGGTTATATAGAATTTCATAAACAATTATGTTTGGCTTTTCAATTTTCATTAAAAAGCTGTCCACATGACTTTGAAATTCATAAGGATTCTTTTCATTTGTACCACCTAACAGAATAATGTAGTCATTTTTATTTAAGTTTTTAATTTTTTCATTTTCGCTTTCTAAGATATGGTGGAATTTTGCACCTGGTTTTAGAATACATTCAACTGAGTATTCAGAACCGACTAGCTTCTCAAGAGTAGGTCTTCCTTTCCAAACCGTGGTGTTATAATATTTACAGAATACATATTTATTATAATTTTTGGTATTAAGTGTTTAATGGGGACAACGGGAATAAAATTACAGACTTCTCGCTGTCCCCATTAATGGGGATAGATAATGGGGACAACGGGAAGAAATATATTGACGTCTCGCTGTCCCCATCAAAGGGCCAGGCCAATGGGGACAACGGGAAGGAAAAAAACTATCGTCTCGGTGTCCCCATCAATGGGGATAAGTCAATGGGGACAGCGGGAACACACCGACTTTACACTTTAAAAGTGCTCCGCTTTATTTGTAACAAAATATATTGAACAAAATCACTGGCAGCGGCTAGTTAAAAATAAAATAATGTTTCACAGTTTTAAAGTTATCAAAGAAGTGTTTAGGTATTTATCTTAAGAACCAATCAATACGATGGCGCAGATTAAGAAATAGTTGGTAGTTGTAAAAACTGCATAACTTTTTGTGTGGTTCTGGCTAGGTCATGATATTTTCAAGGTGAAGTCCAGGCTGCTATAGTTAGGTAGTCTTTAATTGGGTCTTCGGCGCTTTTAAGTTTCTATTTTCACCTTTTTTGTGTCCACAGGTAGATGCATAACTTTAGAATTTTAAGCTTTTTTGGAGAATGTTGTGGACGATAGTCATAATACTTTTAAATTACTTTATAACCGAGTATATTCAAAGAATATGGCTTAAGTGTGACATATATTGAAATATGTTCATCCTTATGCAAGTTTCTTACGATCATCATATCATAAGCTACGTAACCTTAATCGCAAAGCAACTAAGTACTATTAGATGAAAGTGGTGTAAACCTACGCTATCACATTTCGTTAAGGGTAGTCCCCTTAACGAAATGCAGATAAATTAAGAGCTGTACAAAAATGAAAAATTAAATAAAGTTAAATCTTAATGCACTCTAAGCATGGCGTTTACGTCGTTTTGTTTATGACTCCAAACACGGATCTTCTGAAGAGGAGTTTACCTTCAAAGTGACCAAAAACAGCGAATAGCTTCTTTAAAGGCAATACTATTTACTACTTGAATCAAAGGAATGCTGTTAAATTGGATGAGCAAATTATATGGCATAAGGTGTCCCTGAAATTAAAACGTAACAAGCCATGAAGTCGTACATGTTAAAGTTAAAAAAGTTAAGTTTAAAATTAAATTATTTGTGTTGGTTTTTAACAAAATCGTCCTTATATAGCTATGAACTAATTTAGAAACAACTCTAACATTTTATCATATTATAACAAAAAAATATTTCACAAACACAGTGTAGCTCGAAAAGTCTTGGAGCTACATAAAAAATACGGGCCAAATGTAGTAAACGGTATAGCAATCATTAAAATTAAATTAATCTAAGCAAGTGCGAGTTGAGCCTCACTTTTATAGAGTTCCTCTTAGCAACAATTAACTCGTGGAAAAAAAAATACAATATTCCATCTGTTTTGATCACAGTTTAACGCTACTTTATGGATCGGTACTATAATGTTTTTATTTCAAGTTTAAATAAAAACATTATAGTCCTGATCTAACTTTAAATTTTAAACAGAGGAAATGAAAAAAAAACTACATAAAAACAGAAATATTTCAGACTTGAATCTTTCCGCTTACGAGAGACAGACAGCAGAGTAACTCCGTTTTAACTATTTGATGTCAAGATTTTGTAAAATAATGTACCTAGAGATTTTTTATGAGGTGTTAGGCTCGTATTAATAAATGCATCGTTAAATACAGATCGATCTCAGGATGCAGTTTTGAAGTTTAATCTATGGAACATCTGTTATAAACAGCACCAAATGGAATTATGCTAATGAGACGCCGCGCCGCCGCCGCGCCACTGTTTTTTGTTTTTTGTCTGTCTGTCTGTCCGTCCGTCCGTACCTGCGTCCGTCCATAAGTAACAGGTCTCTTGTAAAGGGACTCAGTTCAGTCAGAGCGTAGAGTAAGGACAAATGTACTCAACAAGTTATATTTGTTTTTTAGAATTTCGGTGTAGTATGTAACGTATCCTCTATTTGAACAACAAATATTGAAAAGGCTGACTTTTTAACTTGTGATCATAACCAACAAATATATTTTATACTTACCTACCTACATTTACGGGCTGTTGGAATGCAGGACCCTAAAAGAGCAGGCCCGACTCGCATTTGGCTTGTTTTTAGTTCTTTTTTGTTCAAAGTATTTGGAAAATGGTTGCCTCAAGGACTTGACTCGTTCTGAAACAATCATTAAAGAATTTCGTAGACCTCGTATTTGTTCCGATTTACTTTGAGTTACTTTTATTCATAATTTTGAGCAAACTTTTTCAAACAGTCTTAGGCTATGTCGACGATCACTAAAACATGTAGATACATGTTATAGTGATCGTCATAGTTTGCATGTTATAGTTTGCATGGTGGTAGGGCATTTTGCGAATGCCCGCCTGGCTAGCTACCACCCTCAAGTAGAAAATCTGTCGCCAAGCACCTAACGGTGTGTTCCGGCAGCTGTCGTTGAGAGCCAGTAATTCTAGGTTAGCCTGAACAACATCTTCGACCACATCATCACTTACCATCAGGTGAGATAGTGGTCAAAGGCTAACCTATCAGGCATAAAAAAAAAACTCGTGCACACATGTCACATGAATGACCCGTGCGCAGTACTCGAAGGGCTTGGTGGCATGACATTTGCCTTATGTCATCGTGGCATTGGACATCCTTTCGAACCGGATTTTGGAATTAGGCTTTTAAGGTTTACATATGTTTCGGTACATAATATGTGCTGCGATGGATATAATGTAGTGTTTAACCCTCAGATGGAATGTGCAATTCGATTTTTAATTTACGGAGGAGAATAACAGTTATGTTTACAAAAAGATAATGTGGGTACATATTCTTATTGCGTAAATTATATATTTATATGACCAGTAGTAGCAAGTCGCTGCGTTAATATGTCTAGAGATCTGATAGATGGCAAAACAATAGTACGTACCGAATGCAGCACTCAAATTCGGAGCTATCTCTGCTGCATCAGTATAGGTTGAAACACATATTCAAAAATTAAGTACCCACATTTGTGGGGATGCACGCTGAACTTGAAGTCGAAAGTCAAACAATGGAATGTAAGAAATATTTTTTTAATTTGTATTTTTTTTTTTAAGAATGATAATACAGTTTGAATCACGAATCTTCATCCACATATGTTAAATGTTAGCTCGTAGTGCTACTAATTATAGCATTCCCAAGAAGGGTATCAGAAGTGCGGCTGACCATGAAACTGAAACTGAAGCTAATTTATTTTACAGTTATTATGTTCTGGTGTTGTTAGAGATGACATATTGTGCCAACCCCGCATTAGTGGGATAAGGATGGAAGAAGGTGGCTACTTCGTTATAATGGAAACTTCATATTTTAACCCCATTCTAAACAGAAAGGTCCACTATGCACTGCTATAACTCGGCAGGGATAAAACATACCGCTGCAATGATCGTTCATTCTCAATGCCAATCTCATCTCAGGTGAATAAATTACTCACTATGTAGTCACTTTCACTGACCAACTGTTATTAGAAACGGCGTCTAACACGCAACACTCTCGTTTATGGCTAACAACATCTGTTGATAATTGTGGGCTTTAATAATTTTTTTTGTTTTTTTTTTAAGCTTTTTTATGCTTGATAGTTTAGCCTTTGACCTCTATCTCACCAGATGTTGTTCGGGCTAACCTAGAATAGAATTTTTTTTTGGTAAGTTAACTGTTAGGTGTAGTTCCCAGGTGAAGCGCCTCTTCAGCAAGAGTCCTTATGGGGGTGTCACCGCAATATCAGCGCGTTTTGCCTCAAAGATAAGTCGTGTGACACTACTGTGTTCAGGCATGCAGGAAACTGTAGCATGTGAGAACAAGCTATAAGAACTCTTCATGTCTCAGAGTAAGTGCAGTCACGCAAAACCTTGACACTGGAACTGTACCTAGGTGGGCATCTTGTGCGACTCACTTGATATATGTTATTTAAACAAATCTCTCTCTCATTGGGCATTGACCAGGAATAGGTGCATCGGTTTGACGTAACAAGAGACTGGCACCAAGAGGCGTCTTCTACAATACTGCATCTTATATGCATACAAAACATGTAATTATGTAAGCATAATGTTTTCGATAATTCTTCACATGACGATATTAGGGCCCTTCCTTGGTCGATGTTAAGCAGAAGGGGGTTATTTAGGCAATCGGCGAAGGCAATCTTTAAAAACGTTTTATTGCAACATTTTTTTATCTCTCTAAATACGTTCCGTATTTTACATATCCACCAATGGAGCAGAAACAAAAACTAACAGGTTATTTAATCCATAAAAATATTGATGTTTATATGTTGATTTTGGTTTTGGATTGAGTAACTAAGGAGTATCGAGAGTTGTGACGCGGCCTACCTGAGATGCTACTGATACTTCCAGTGTCATGCCTCTTAACATATCCACTCTAGGACCTTCGGTTCTTGCTCTTATCTATATGTAAGCCCAGACGGTCAATTGAGGCAAGTTGGGGAGAGGTCAAGTCGCCATATAGCCAGAAAACAAATAAAGAAAAGACCAGAATCAATAAAAAGTCACGCTAATGCCGGTAAAGAGACAAGTTTCTCAGGCCGCCAAACTGGTTGGTCTATTGTTTTACTACAGTCATGACTATCATTAAATTTATTAACCATAGGTTAAGCCGAAAGTTGCATCCATGAACAGTCCAGTCCATATGATATAGAATTACTGGAGTTAACTTCAAAGTTTATACTCTCAATATCCACGTATATGCTTGGTTTAGTTTTAAAGAATGTCAGCAAAAAATGCTACAACGGTAACCATAGTATATAGGTAGGTGGGTTGAATTATAAAACGTTGATCGTACAGTGCCCGGCCAAATAAGGAGTGGTTCCGTTGCTACTGCACCTTAATGCCAATAGAACACTATCTATACATAATGTGACCAATTTATTGCAACACAAATAGAAAAACAAAAATATTTAAATGACAGTGATAAGTAGTGAAGAGAGTGCTGCATATAAAGAACACAAGAACACATAGTGTTCACATTTTCCCCTTAATAGAGACAATAAGATAGATGTTAATGGACACATTCTTAACTTTACTCTATTTAGCAGTTTAAGTCAAGCTAAAATTACTCATTAGTCCGTATTGTTGGCTAGATTGTAATATAATGACGTACGAAGTACATCATGAGAAAAAAAAACGAATAGAAATAACTACGAGTAAATACTATTTTTGAGAGCTCAGAAGTGTGATTGAAAATCAATATAGAAAATAATTTTGTATCGGCTAACGGGGTCCTTTTTATATTGCCTATAAAATTTTAACCACTATTTGGTGAACTAGTGGTCGAAGATAGAAAACAAGATATATATGAATGAAATTGGCTTTCAAGGATAGCTCCCGGAACATGCCGTAAGGTTTTATCAGGTTGTAGGTCTTTTCGTGGGCGTAGTATCAGATATTCTGCCTAGAAGCAGTAGTGTGCATACGTTAATGTGGTTTAAATTGCAGGTCACTGTATCAAATTAATTGACGGGGCAACGATTGTTAACTAAATGTAGTGCAGTTCAGTGTCAATTAGGACGAGAATTAGACGCTGCTACTGAAATGAATAGGCCTAGGCGTGACTCTGAGCTGTCCGTCTATCTGTTTATTTTATACTAAACGTTAAAAAAAACTTGATGATGGATATTTTTTCTTATGGGTGGAATCTAGCCTGGGGAAATTCACAAAACGGCCTCGCAGTGTCCATGTTTTAAGGCAGCAAGAAGACCTTTTACATAGCCTAACGGCTGCCATCTTTAAACAATAACTGGGACCGAATCCGAACGTCCGAAGCATTGAGGCGCTTTTTTGTAAATGCTTTTAGCGATCACCCATCCAATTAGTGACTGCAGTACCTAAACGTTGCTTAACCAAGTTGAGCATGACTAGGCAAGCTCCGCTACGAGCGCTTAAAAATTTATAATGTCAGGCTATTGCTAAATCCAGATACTGGAAAATATCTCACGTATGACCTTTCACAATAATGACATATAAAACTTGTGTACACCGTAGAGCTTTTATATCTATAGGCATATATCTGGTTAGATGATATAAATGGCATACATATATCATCTAACTGGTTATATTTCGAATACTATTTCAAGTTTTCAAACTTGGCGAACTCAGATTCCCAGTGTAAAATTAGGAATAAAAATATTGTTTATTCATATTAAGTTTACACAATGCAAGAAGTTTTCATTTATAAGATAATATAACTGATAAGAATATTATCCATATTCCATACCGTACAGTTACTAGTCCTCGCTACATTGTCAGTTGTCAACCTCCATGCTTCATCGAACTCGTTACATGGCTGCAGGAAGACGTAACGAGTCCATCATCTGTTTATTACAGTCGCGAAGCAAAAAAAAGTTATGGTTACGGGAAGATTTTTTTTTTTTTTTTTTGTGCCTGATATTTTAACCTTTGACCACTATCTCACCTGATGGTAAGTGATAATGTGGTCGAAGATGTTGTTCAAGCTAACCTAGAATTACTAGCTCTCAAGGACAGCTGCCGGAACACACCGCTAGGTGCTTGGCGACAGATTTTCTACTTGAGGGTGGTAGCTAGCCAGGCGGGCATTCGTAAAATGCCCTACCACCATGCTATCACGACTGCCATTCTAAGACAACAACCGGGACCGACGGCTTAACGTGCCCTCCGAAGCACGGAAGCGCTCAGTAGTAATGTCACCAGCGGTCACCCATCCAACTCATGACCGAGACCGGTCGTTGCTTAGCTTTGCTGATCGGTTCAGAATGGCTAAGCAAACTTCGCTACGAGCGCTTCAAAAATTTAACGACACCTGTTCGTTTAGTCAGCAATATCATAAAATACCTAATGCCTTCAAAAATGTAGCTTGCCTACCGGCGAGTGTGCAACGTGTAGTTGAAACCGCTGGTATTCGCCACAAATTGATATTACCCAACCAGGCAATAAACTAATCAAGTAATTCAGTGTTTTCCGGCACATTTTATGTCTGCACTGCAATCAGATACGAACATTCGTTTTGTTCGATGTAAAAGGTACAAATATATACACATGCAATATATATCATTAGAGGCCTTTTGAATGATGTCGTCGTCGTGTATCGTCAACCCATAAGTGGGTTGGTTGTGGTGTCAAGCATTAGCTCATGACCTCTGCTGTACCTCGTGGGGCTTCTTCCCCACGGAAGAAGTTTTTTCTTGCAGATTCTTTACTGCGCAGGCTACTCTAAATTATTGCCGCTCTGCGCAGTATTGAATGAAGTGAAAGAAGAAATTCCAGATTTATACCCTTTTCTTTGGCAACGATAACGTAACATTATCTTCCGTAGGATGTCAACATGTGATCTTCCCGGTCCATCTATCTTGCCATGGTCAGTGAATTCAACGTCTCCAATCGAAATATAACTTTTTGTATTTGGATGACGGGACACTGTATTGGTTGATTTGCTTAATGCCTGTGAACATAATGACGATTTAAAATAAAATAATTTAAACATTCTGATAACTCTGCTGATGATATAGGTGCCTCAGACATTAAGAGTTATTGGTTGATATCATATATATCTATTTGAAATCATATTCTTCAAGCGTTACAACTTTTCTCAACATACTTCAGCAAGCAACTGAAGCCAAGCGATTGATAACACTTTCAAACTATTTGAAAACTCCAATCAAGTAAAAATTGACAATCGCAAATGATCGCTTCATGTACCTTTAATACTGTTCCACTTCTCTTTACGTTGCCATCGTGCTTATACAAATTTGCATGATCTGTTGAAATACCCATTAGTTTTGGAAATAAAGTGACTCATGGTCATGTTATGTATAATGTGACTTCCCAGCGATAAAAAGTCATTTGAAACCAAATCCTATGCAAATTATGTCAATTTTAATATAACCTCCAGAGATTTGCAGGTAAAAAAATCTTAGATAACCTCTAGTTATAGTCTACATTTTGCATATATACCTGCTAATCTTTCGAGGTCTGAAAATCAGTGTCTACATTAACTATGAAGCAATACGGGCGACATTGTATTTGAGATCATAGAATTATAGCCTGTAAAATAAAACACAACATTTTCTCAGCAGGTTATCTAAAATCAACAAATTTTGACTTCATAACTGCATAAGAAACATCTGAAGCTCGCGTGCATTTTTGGGCATACCGTGTTTTTTTGTTATTGCTAAAGTTTAGCTTGAATTTAATGCGATCGAAGATATTGCTCAGGCTAACATAGAATTACTGGCTCTCAAGGACAGCTGCCGAAACACATGGTTAGCTGCTCGGCGACAGATTATTTATTTTAAGGTTATCAAGGCAATTCGCAAAATGGTCTACCACCATCTAATAACGACTGTCAGCGTAACAGCAACTGTAGTAAATGCCACTAGCGGTTACCCATCCACGACATGACCGCAGCGGGCATTGCTTAACCTAGTTGATCGGTTAAGAACTACATAACCTAGACCAAATGGTTCAATAATATAAAAATATAGTAGCTAATAAAAAATGTTTCTTTACAGAAAATTTTGTAAGGTAGAGAAAAAAATATCGTTATTCAATGTCTAAGCACCCACATTTTGACAGACATGATTTGGTGCTATGTATTGTCATCTACCGGGAACAGCTCCAGACTCAAACTGCAATGATACTGAACATCTATTTGATTAAGTTTATATTTTTTTACAAATATACATTATTATAACGAGTTAAACAGTTTATTAATTCATTGACTTACATTAATTTCAGTTAAATTCATAACCTTCTATAGACAAAATCAAAATTCCCCATAAAGTTTGCTGATTTGTTTGGATATTTAACTTTGTTGTTATGACACAGTAATCATATTTTTATCTTATGGCACCTGCGGTTATAGCACATTGCTAAAAAGTGACTCTGAAATTAATTATATATTTATCGTCACACGGAAATTCTCGTTAACAACTCGCTTAGTGCTAATTAGTGAGCTATGTTACACCAATTAGATCGAAAGCGTGCTTATTGACGGGCAGCCAAGCAGGATAAAGAAAGTGTGGATTTTATTCCGGGGTTCTTCGATGTCTACTTAGTCATAATATCTTCTGTCATTAAGTCGCCATAGTTTAACCACGGTAATGTTATCTATACAGTATTTCAACTTCATAGAAATGGACGAAACGCGAGTTATACCTACGCGCCTCGATCTCGGCTTGCGCTCGGTACGCAGACAGTCTCGAGTGTCGCGACTGTGCCGCAGAGACGAGCGAATGGTTCGTTGTTTTTTTTAACAATAACCGCGCGATCTTTTCACCAAAAATAAGTTCAAGTACATATTTACATATGGACATATGACGAGTAAGATATATTGTGCTGTGTTTGGTTACATGAATTCGTCAAAAACGCAACTACTACTTAACTTCATGACAATTAATATATCTCTATACAGTAGATACTCGCAGAGGCAGTTAAATAAAAGCCATTTAATGTTGTTTAAATATTTTCAATAAATTCTAACTGTAAAATATGGGCTTTGACCCTCAGTTCGTCATGCGTTATCTTCAATGTCAACGTTATTGATATTCAAGAGAGGTAAATTTTGGTTGAGACTGAAGTTACATTGAACTCTGTTTTTTAATACAAGGTTTGATATTTGCTATAAATCACATTATTGTTAGTGTAGCGGAATATACCCTGATTAGGTATTTGTTTGAATTATTTGGGTATAACTCGTTTCTGATATTATAAAAATAAAATCGGCCAAGTGCGAGTCGGACTCGCGCACAAAGGGTTCCGTAACATTAGCTATACAACATTAGACTTCATATTTTAACCTTTTTTTGTTTTTACGTGCGCGAGTCCGACTCGCACTTGGCCAACTTTTTTGTATTTGTTGTTATAGCGGCAGCAACAGAAATACATCATCTGTGAAAATTTTAACTGTCTAGCTATCACCGTTCTTGAGATACAGCCTGGTGACAGAAAGACGGACGGAGTGACGTCTCAGTAATAGGGTCCCGTTTTTACCCTTTGGTTACGGAACCCTAAAAACCGACAAATGCCAGTTCAATCACACTGGGAGTTCCTTATCGTAACGACATATTTCATACAATTCGAGATCCGTCGCGGCACTCCGACCCGCACTTGGCCGGTTTTTATTAAGTACTTATTGTTATACGTTAGGTTTTGGCCTATGATCACACCAAGTTTGATTTTTCCATGTGTTGCCGTTTTAAAAATAGAGCGATAATACATGTTTCTCATTTAGGGAGCCTATTTTAAGCGGCATCTCAAAAGGAGGAAGTTCTCAATTTGACTGTATTTTTTTAGTGTGTGTTATTTCAAAACTCTTTACGGGGTGTACTTACCGCTTTTTTATATTCGAAAGCTGTAGTTTGTCGTGACAGTAACAGGTTTCGATGGTCCCATTTATTATCAATATTAATTATGAGGGAAATCTGACTGGTTTGAGTGATCCCTAATACCTTATATCCCTAATACAATCCCTCTTTGTATTTTATGTTTGAAGTCGGTTGTTTTTAGATGTATTTTTTTAATATTTTGAATTTTTGTTATTATTATTTTTAATACTTACAGCTAACTTTAGGGTTCCAAAGATATCGCAGTTTAAGGTATAGGCGGATAGACGTTCGGCCAGCAGTTAATTAGTAATAGGGTCCTGTTTTCTAGTACGAGACCCTAAGAACATAATTTAAGCATACTGAGCTAAGTGAATAGGGATAAAACGTTCTGTGTTCTAATCCAAGGGCTAAGGAATCTATATACCCAATTTTTTTATCTTTCGTTTTAAATTTGTTGTAGTGAATTTTGTGACAAATTGGGTTCTTCTTTATTTTTACAAATAAATGCGTATTTTTTTATGTTAACTATAGTACGTCCTTGTGAATAAGTTCAATACACCGTGGTTTCATTATAATTAGGTAATAAAGATGACTCTCATATGTGACTTCCGGGTACTTGGATACAAGGAAACATTAGGATTAATGTAATATCCCTTTGTCTAAGGACATCAATGTATAGCATTAAATAATAGAGATCAGTTCTGACTAGTTTTTCAAGCCGGAGACATGTCTATTCTGTTTTTAATTTTGCCTGTGTCCACAAGCGAACTGGCACAGTAGGAAAGTCACGATAATTTTGGAGTGTTAAATCAAATATTCGTCTCAATGTACGAATAAAGAGCCTACCGTGAGTGCAGTGCAGCAGAGAAGCAGACTTTACAGCACCCTGAAGCCGGTCAGACTTACCTACAAGCCTACGCATCAGCAATGCTCGTGGAATAAGCGCAAGTTACTCCCGATACTACTTTTACTTCATCAATGGGTCATACCTATGCAACTATGGTGTTTTAAGTGGCAAGATATTATGTTCATGAAGATTTGAACTGACTATCGCAGTTTTTTCAAACATTACGATCCTCAACCTTATATATGTGAAAATGGCTAATGACAAGGGGCCCCAAGGTGAAATCTCCCTTGTTGGTGAAAAGCCGGTAACTATTGACTATTCAACCTTTTTTAAAATGGTACCCAGTTACGACGGCAACAAGAGAACCTTAGCATTCTATATTGAAAGTGTAGAAAATGCATTAGACTTGATAACTAACAAGGAGGATCCTTGTATATCCTGTCTTATAAGAAATAAGTTAACAAGTAAAGCTGCTGAAGCCCTGTCTCAGAGCCCTGGCGCAAAATCATGGAGAGATATTAAAGAAGTGCTCCAAAGGAAATTTGGCGAATTTAGGACGGAAATGCAAATCGTCCAGGAGTTGATGCAAACCACTAGGGGCAATAGCTCGCTTGAAATATTCGAAGATAAGGTAAGAAATCTGCTAAGCACGCTCATATCCAAAAGTCCTGATAAACGCGTATATTATGAAGAAATGGCTCTGGAAATATTATTGATTAACATAACTGTATTACAGTCATCCTAATAAAATTAAAACATGTAGAGAGTATACTATTACAATAGAATAACAGGAAGAAAATCTTAAGGTGAGCGAGCTCAACAAAATAGACACAATAAATTCTGCTAATATAAAAAAAAGCACTGACGTAACACTTACCTAACGTCATACTGGACATACCAATGCCTAATAACTATAATACAATCCCTATACCCAAAACCCTTTCCTTATATTGAGAAATAACGAGATCACCTACTCCTACAGCCACGTTCTGAAATCATGGAAGACGTCGTCACCAGCAAACATCTGGAGAGGCAAAAACTACTTGTATTCCAACGACTGCATCGCCCAGCTCATACATAACCCAGAACCACATCAAACAACAAATCAAAGACATCTGGATAGTCATCATAAAACAAGAAAAAGTCGTGAAAACCATCTATAATAACAACAAATAAATACAGATAACAACTGCAATGAACAAATCCTAGGCAAAGTGCTAACACATCAGCGCTACTTAAATAACTTGGAAAACATAACTTTGTCGAAAAAATACCATTTACAAAAATACCACAAAAATGTCGTCAGTAAAATAAACCTGGAAAATGTAACACTAGACAACCTAAAAACGCCTTACACCAGTCAGAAGAGATGAAATCCCAGAAGAAGAATTAACAATACTCCTAGCAAGTCATCGGCACTATTGTACAACTTAATAATTCCATAGCAGCAATAAGTTTTTTTTTATAAGTTTAATTTATTAGTAATAACTTTGGTGAAGAATATTTTTAGTTACACTCAAAAATTCAATTCTATTCAATTTCGCAACATATAAAAATGATGTATGTTTAAAAAAGGAGTAACAAAAAAATATAGTACCAACTAACACTAAAAATAAGAAACAACTTGCGGAAGACGGGAAAATTTAAGCGCAGAACGTACCCACTGCAACAATTTATATCTTATTTTTGATTTCTTCCAAAATTTTATAATATTTTTCTTTCAATTGTGGTAATTGATTCTTTTATTAAGGATCATTTTAATTCATATCAAATTGTTCAATGCCCATAGTCTTCAAATTTGGTGTTGTTTACTCATCGATCCACAATAAAACTATGTGTTTTAATACATACATGTATGTACAACGTAGTCTGTATGTTCTTCTGTGTCTACAGACTTTACACATACAGACGCTACATATATAATCTCTGTAAAAGTATAAATCAACATGGATGTATAGTTTAAGCTTGTACTCGTACCAAATGATTTATTTCTAGAGTATAGAATAATGACGGGCCGGTCGGGATTTTCGAATGAAGTCCAACGCCATCAATTCTGCGGCCTTTTACACCATCACGGATCACGATCGATGCGATTATGATCAGTGTGAAAACCACATACAATTCTCTAAGCACACCTTCAAATTCTTATTTTAAATTTAATAATTTCATATTGACCTTATTTTCGTCAACTACCAAGAATGAAGAAGGCGGCCGCCTTATTCCACGTTCATAGAAGTAAGTCAGTACTGCTCTGCAAATGTAGAAACCCACCAATGATAGACAAGAGTAAATTCGCAGTGGGTGTAGGACGAGACGGTATACGCCGAACCGGAAGGTCGTGTCTTACTTTCTACAACGACCAGAAATAATAATATGTTGTTTATATTATACTTTGAAAATCAAATCAATCCTTCGTTTGATTTTTCAACTAACAAACTATTACCACGTTTATACCTTCAAGGGTACTAAGTAATGGTACCTACTAGTTAGCGGAGCCTATAATGAGAGCTCATAGTTATTAGGGTTATTATTTATTATATGGGTTAATAGGTTATTATACAGGTTATTATTTCGTATAGGCAAATTAGTACACAACCTAATCCTTGAAAACCGAGGACAATAAAGATCAAGATGGAGCGATACCATAATTTAAAACAGCAAGAAAAAGACAAACGGTGTCACTTTTATTTTGCAAAGCTTTTTTATTCAGTATATATTAAGGGTTAGTGTAGATCTTACTACTTTGTATTTTTTTTCGGAAGTACGTAAAAAAACAAAATTACATGTGTGCATAAAAATAATGAATGAAGGATAGAAACGCTCAATAAAATACTAATCAGAATTAACATTATTGTGATGCAGATACAGTTTAATCCTAATCCTAATTCTAGGTTAGCCTGAACAACATCATCGACCACATCATCACTTATCATCAGGTGAGATAGTGGTCAAAACTTAGCGAGTCCTGTTATGTACCGTAAACGATGGCCTTCATTAGGAATAATTTATTAGTTGCAGAAATATATCAGTTTTTTATTTATGAGAATTTATTTACTTTCTAGAATTTGTTGCATAACAGCGATACTCACGGATTGAAAATCGGCCCTGAGATTCTCGCTCAAGTAATTTCCGCGCTTGTCGTCATAATTTCCCAGTTAAAAAATTCTAATTTAAACATATGTACTTAATTATTGTATATATTCATACCTGTTCAATTACAAACATGTTTATACATTTGTAAATCTGAGACTATTAATGAAGTAGCAGGCATTGATTATATCCGGAACTTCTCCTTCACTGCACATAATGAAACGAATGTTCAGTACATGATAACATTATATAATGCCCCGCCACATAAGGCTTATATAATTACATTAAAAAGATTAAAAGCACATTCTTTTAAATTTGAAAGTAATTCGTACACAGTGAAAGTAACTGCTAATAGATAAAACCGGCCAAGTGCATGTCAGGCTGTTGTAGTTGTTTTTATTTAGGGTTCTGCTTCGCAACAACACGTGATCGATAAAATAATTAATTGTTTCATTCGCAACTTAACAACTGAATTACGAATCAGCGTTTTCGGTTTTGTTATGGATGACATATTATCGCATAATAAGCTGAAACTCAGGATTTGATAAATTTAGTTTTTTATATTAATTTACATAGATATGTAGTGCATTTAACATATGTGGTCCTAGGAGGGCCTCCGTTTTTTCAATAGGTACATATAATGAATCCATATTGTATTGTATACTGGTACGGTATGTGTTGGTACTTGTGTCTTTGTCTAGAGCTGATCTCTACTCGATCAGCTCTAATACCTAAAAATCGGTAACAAATTAATGGAATTAATTCAAAATTAATGATTACCTTAGTAATTAGAGTAGGAAATTTTGCTAGGGTACTTAAAAAACAGGCACTTCTTTTTTAAATGTATTTAAGGATCAACAAACAGCTTCACAATATTTCTTAATATAAAATAATCATATTTATAATATTAATTGTGATACCAACATCGTTAACTAATAAATAAGGTAAACATTTAGTTTGTAGTGAGTTAGACATAGGTAAAAGTAAATAGTAGTTTAACCATTCAAATAGTTGATTTAGACAAGAAAAAAATAATAAAAAGTGTACACCGATAAACGCAAGTAAACTTATAAAAGTGGTATACATATCATAGTTCTGCAGTAATACACTTTATTAATTTGTACTATTCTGAAATAGTACATTATTGCAAAGGCCTCCAAATAGGCAATTACAGGTCAAGTACGCCTTCAATGATACGAGACAAGCAATATCCATTTCCATTGAGGCATAGTGCTTTTCTCAGAAAATACAAGAAAACTGCATTTTCCATCAAAAATAGAATTACATTTAACTTTGTCGCTCAATTTATAACAATTGGGGCTGCAAAGCTTACAATTCACACTGTTTTATGTTTTCAGTACATAATTTTTTATATATTTTATTTTTCTTCTGACTTCGCCGGAAGCTAGTTTTCCATCGCTAATTTGCCTTTCGATCTTAAATCTGGTGGAGTGTAATCAATATTGTTTGCGCCATCTATTGGCATTTCTTGAAACTACCTTTTCATGTGATTTCATACGATAATGCACTTGAAGGAAATGCACCGACCCCTCGCGGATGACGTCAGTCAGTCGCCGTCAAACGCTGGTAGAAGAAGATGAGAGAGAGAGAAAACTAACACGCGCTCCGCATATTCAAAATCAAAAATAATCGCTGTCAAGCTCGCTAATCACCAACATTAAATTAGTACATGGTTTTGTGAAATCCGCTACTTGTGTATATACCGCAGTTTCTATTGGAGCTTAGCCATACATGTGATTCCGTGTGCACATCATCAACTTGAAGACCTGCCGGCCGGCGTGAGAGACTGGATGCAGTGGCAAGGTTGGTGCATATTGATAGTGTTTATCAGAAATCACATTTAATTCTTTGTATTACAATCCATTTAATAGGCGTAGGGCTTCGCCCCTCGCAGTCCCGCTTTGGCGGCTCCAAATATAAATTTCACTTTCGGAACCGTCTAAGCTCATATTTATTTGTGTTTATTATAAAAAAAATTATGACGAACTTTTTGCTTTACCGCCAAATTATATTTTTTTTACCGCCTGTGTCGAAAGGTAAATGCATCAATTCGTATCAAGATCTATAAAAGAGATATCAATTCATTTGACACCTTAGCACGCCTGCTATGAATTTCCAACATTGCCAGCGCGTTTGTGGTTCCAAATTCAAAAAACGCGCCGGCAATGGATTTGATTTTTATGTGAACGTATATAAGATTTTCGTACTTCACGACATTTTTCCCCGGGCTATAGAGGGAGGCTACCCTCGCCCAAAATCCGGTGCCCTTTTGGGTAAGGAACCTGGTGCTTTTAACCAAAAAAGTAAACAAATATACTTACCAACTAACTATAACTTGTTCTTCAATAAACAGTGGATATGTAACTGGGTGCTAGTTATTTTCTGTCTTTATATTAGGTAACCCTTAATGATTCATACGTACTCGTAATACAAAATTAAAAGCTGAAGTGTGTATGTTTCTTACCACTCAACTTGGCTACGGCCCACGGCTAAATGGTTTTAATGTAAATCCGTTATAATGAAATTCTAAAAATATTCTTATCGTATATTTCTGGTACTTAGTGTACCTACATACTTGTTGCAGGAATTTTGAAATGTATCATATTTTACAAATTATTGAAGTACAAATTTTTTATGCCCAAGGCGGGAATCGAAACTGCGTCCGCCGATATCGCGTCGGATGCCTAAACCTCCTCGGCCACCTGGGACGTGGCATTTCTGCCGAAACTTTGTGTTGCAATTGTATTACTTTAACCGTCATAGGGGACGGTACGCGGTCATCAACCAGACTACTAGACTTCATCTGATCGAAAGAAGTGTTTTTTCAAACACTTAACTATTGGTATGATGTCGCTACCCTTCTGTATTTCTAAATATGATTACAAGCTAGTAATCATATTTAGATATTCGCGTGCTAAGCGAAAATCATATTTTACAAAGTATTTGAATACAAAATTGATGCCCAAGTTTTAAACCTCGGGCATAAAATTTTGTCCTCCAATAATTTGTAAAATATGATTTTCGCAAATATGATAGTGCTTGTAATAATATTTAGAAATATTTTGAAATGTATGTTTTTTGGTAGAAGGAAAATTATTGAAGACTTCCATTAGTCCATTATCTAACATTGTTTTGTTATTATGCCTTTATGAAGACTTCGAGGTTATGCACAAGCATTTCACGGATCTATTATATGGAAGGATTAAAATATTGTAATTTGGAAAAAGAAAACACTGCTTTTTCTTTCGTTCTTATATATTTCGTTACGGAAAAAAATTTAAAATGTACATCGTAAGTTTAATGTTTCTTTTAAGTAAACACTTTTTAAGAAACCTAATATTAAAAAAAAAACTTGACAATAGGTATATTGGTGCAGGTTGGCCATGAGTGTCTGCTGAATTCCCCATTATATATGGAAATATGAAAAATTAAAAAGGAAACTTGTCGGTTTTACCTGAATTCTATGTCACCCACTTAGCTGCCTACTGTAGACAGTTGCGTGATGCGCGGGCGCAAACTTGCCGCACTCGCCAAGCGGCAACCACGCGTTTACGCCCAAAACAAAAAGTACCTCGCGAATATCAACCTCTGAGGTACTTCGAAAAACCGCGCGTGTATTTAGTGCGATACGAAAATTGAAAAGTGTATTTTTGAATTAAGTGTAGGAGGTGCAGTGAACTTGTGTTTGGAAGTAGATAGGTTACTTTGAAACATATTTTGAGGATTTATTTGTTTGGTAAGAATAAATATATGATTACTGTATTATTAATTAATATACTAACTAGGTACCTATATCTGCTATTCAATAAAATTAAAACCTTGAATCTACTAATCCCTCGAACTGAACTAAGGCATTGGAACAAATACCTAAATCAATTCCCTTCTGTTTTAATTTATTTCTCTTAGTATACCTTCTGATAAAACAAATACGTTTTCGTATAAAGGTAGTATGGTTAGTACGATTTTAAATACTTTACATTATTATACTTGTTTTGTTGATTGACATAAACTTTATTACCCTTTTTTGTATTACGGCTGATAATACGCTATAGACTAATATACATATGTATCCATACTACCCGAGCATGAATAAATAGCAGGTGATATAAATATGATCGAGTATATGATATTGGTATTTTGTTTGTATGGGAAATCCAGTCTTCGTCGGCTTCTAGGTTATTTATTAATACATAGTAACCGAATATTTGAGCGGTTGTGTAATGAGTTAAATTAACTTGATAATTGCTATAAATATCGTTAATAGTTTTGTCATCTTTTATCTCAGGTACCTATATTATTGCGAATTTATAGTGCAATAAATAAAATAAGTTTAACTGTATTTTTGAAAATTGCGTTTGGTGTGTTATTCATTCTCAAAAGAAATGCTTCTGCCCATTCGTTATCCCTGTAGAGTTCTTGATTGATCATTATTTCGGTACCTAATACAAAGGTTTAGGATTTTTGTAGGGGAACAAATATGTTTTTATATTTATAGCCGATAGGCTCGCCTTTGACCACTATCTCACCTGATGGTAAGTGATGATGTGATCGATTATGTTGTTAAGGTTAACCTAGAATTACTGGTTCTCGAGGGCAGCTGTCGGAACACACCATTAGGTGGACATGACACATTTTCTATTTGAGGGTGGTGGTTAGCAAGGCGGGCATTCGCAAAATCTCTTTCACCATGTTGTAGCGACGGTCATCCTAAGACAACAATCGTCACCGATGGGCTAACGTGCCTTCCGAAGCACGGAAGCGCTCAGTAGTATTGTCCCTAACGGTCACACATCGAAGTCAAGACCACGGCGGACGTTGCTTTATTTAGCTGATCGGTTAAGAACGGGTAAGCAAACTTCGCTAAGAAAATAAATATATGGGGAATGAAATGAAACTAGTCGGGCGTCGTCGCGTTCTCGACTATAATAATAACCGTAAGTGCAAACCATATATAGTAAATTAATATGGGGAATGAAATAAATTTTAATATATAAATTTTTCTGTTTCCAAATTTCACGCGAGTTCGCACTTTAGTCATGAGATTAGTTTACTTAAGACAAACAAGAATTTAGGACAAAATATTGCCTATGTTATTTACATAGGCTCATTACTATAAGTATAAATCTTTAATATAATTTAGGTAATTTATGGTTTTGTTACGTCTGAATTACACTAATACGCTGTTAAAAATATAATAACAAAATAATCATGGAATAAAGTAAACAAATTCTGAATTACTGTTTCTGGTAATTAAAAACCAATGAATTCACTGGTTTTTTTAATACACTATTATTAAAAAAACTATATATATATATTATAGATGGTAGGTAATACTCGTAAATCTTTTGAATTCGAAAACATGAGAGTGGTATCGAATTGCGTCACAAGATCAAAGGTGGCGAAAACCTGCTACAAAGAAAAAAACTTTTAAAAAAAACTAAAAACTTATTTTAAAAACTAAAAAAAAAAAAACTAAAAACTTTTTTTACTTCTTGCCTTACTTTATTGCAATTCATTGTTAAAAATATTACAAAAAAATATAGAATATAGTTAAAAACTCAAGGAAAGAATATATAATAATATGGATGGAACATCATTCAGTAGATGTCGTATTTTTTATGTGATGTTAACGAAGCAGTCATCAAGTCCACCTGATGTTAAGCGGACTAATTTCTGCCTATAACAGAGGCATTTCGTCACAAGCGACTGCACTGAACCCGTCTCCCTGCAACATACACTTGTTAAATCTCATGTGCCTGTAATTTATACAAGTTTGAACTTATTTATTTCGAATTTATACAGTCACTAGCTTTCCGGGCGCGGCTCCGCCCGCGCGTATGTCGGTTATCGCGCATAAACATTAACCTCTTTTTGCGCAATTGGATAAGAACTATCCTATATTTTTACCCGAGTCTCAAACTATTTCCATACCAAATTTCATTCAAATCGGTCCAGTACTATTGGCGTGAAAGCGTAACAGACAGACAGACAGACAGACAGATAGACAGAGTTACTTTCGCATTTATAATATTATTACTGAATATTACTGAATTACTGATTGTACAACTACCTACTCAACATTAATAGAGCTTTTCTCATATGTGATTCAATTTATATATTATATTATGTTGTCCCCATTATTGGTGAAAAAGGGGTTCAAATATTTTTTTGCAAAGTTAAAAAAACTTGTACATTTAATTTATGACTTTTTACATGGTGGTAATGGATGGAAGTTTGCCACTTGAACTTTTTATTAACTTAATGAATGTAGGGCTGTAAATATCCTTTTACTTATATCATAAACGCGAAAGTTTGTATGTATGTATGTATGTTTGTTACTCTTTCACGCAAAAACCACCGAATGGATTTTAATGAAACTTTACAGTTATATAGCTTATACATCAGAATAACACATAGGTTATAATTTATACAGACATTGAGTGAATTGTCCTTAATATAACGATAAGAGTCAAGTATGTTGGAAAAAAATCTGCCATATGCGACCTATTCTGGCGTGCGCTGCAAAAACATTAAGTATCACATGTACATAATGTATAACGGAAATGTTTACCTTAAATTGTCCTACAAAAAAGCCTGAAACAGCATATATCTATCATTTATGTGTAAGCCATTATCGACAAAATAGTATAAAAAATTATAAAATATTTTTAAGGCTAACTAATATTATAGGACACGTTCTTTCACACTTTTGAGTGTTGAAGCTGGTTCCATTTTTGGTTAAACATTTTTTTTACTCTTTTTAGTGATCCTTGCTACTTACGGGATCGTGTGTCATTCACTGTCAATGACTATATCATCAAGATAGGAAAATATTTTTCAGTTATTGGAGTGTGACTCAAAAACAGCTTGACCGATTTTGATGAAATTTCAATTCACACGACAAGTATCCGCTTTCAAATATAAAAAGGATTATTAAAATCGGTTAACCCAGTCAAAAGTGCCGAATTAAAAACATACAAAATAAAAAGCAGACGAATTGAGAACCTCCTCCTTTATTGAAGTCGGTTAAAACACCCTCCAACGTAGTATTATTATATGTTCTATGCTCCAACCGTGAAAAGTGTTAGTTATATATATAATTAACCTAAGGCTAACCTATCAAGCATGAAAAAAACACCTTTTTTATGCTCGATAGGTTAGCCTTTGACCACTATCTCACCTGATGGTAAGTGATGATGTGGTCGAAGAAGTTGTTCAGGCTAACCTAGAATTACTGGATCTCAATGACAGCCGCTAGAACACACTGTTAGGTGCTTGGCGACAGATTTTCAACTTGAGGGTGGTAGCTAGCCAGGCGGGCATCGCAAATGCCCTACCACCATGCTATAACGACTGCCATCCTAAGACAACAACCGGACCGACGGCTTAACGTGTCTTTCGAAGCACGGAAGCACTCAGTATTAATGTCACCAGCGGTCACCAATCCAACTCATGACCGCGGCGTACGTTGCTTAACTTTTCTGATCGGTTCATAATGGCTAAGCAAACTTCACTACGAGCGCTTCAAAATATTATTATGAGTAGTTATTTTATTATTATGCGATATCGTGACCAATGATGTTTAACGCAGCTCTCAGGGTTTAGTATCTACACGTGTGCCAAAGAGAAGGCAAGGCGGCTCATATATATTTAAAATTATTTTTAACTGTCGCGTCATACAGTACCCAACCTAAACATAATATCCACATATGAACTAAAGATGGCCTGTGACCTTCCCCCGATGTTTTATTTAAATCCGCATCACGTCTAAGGAAGTCAAGTCGTCAATTATTTAAATTTGACTGTTAACTAATGGTTTTTTGCACTAAAGTTACATATTTGAATAAAACTATGTCAGAAGATTTGGATTTATCGCTTTTACATAATTATTGAAATTTTGTGATTTGATGATGATGACTCATGAAACTTATTATATAAAATAATTCGTCGCACATATATATAAAGTGATATATATTTTTCCGTCGGTATGCCTTTATTAATTAAACAAAATACTATGAACTATATACAACACTACAGCTACTACAATAAAAGCATTTAGATAACCTATAAGTCATAGCAGACTCATAGGTAATCCAAATGCTCCATCCCACTCCCAGTTGGCAGCGTGCCCAGCATGCTGGCAGCATTGCCCCGTTGAATTGCAATGCTTATATAAAAAAATAAAATTAAATATATTAAACTGATATTGTATATGTCACGAGATATGTAGGAAACCTGGGAGATGTACACAATTCCTTGGATATACATTCACATTAAGCTTATTTAGGAAATGTGTAAAATAATGTTTCAAAATTTACATTTCATGTGCAGTTTATTTTATTTGTTGATTTACTTAACAATCTTAGGGAAAGTAATAGTTATTGAGGTTTTAAATAGCTGATATGACGACTAGTATAATGGTTTTCGTGTGTAGAAGTTTAATTAGGGGTTTCATAAAACTAGAAATATTATCTATCCGGCATACCGTGGACTTTCTATGCGGCGGCGGCGGTACTAAGTAATCAATGTTTTAACAAATAAATATAGAAGACTGCTTCAAAAATAAATATTTTTAATACTTTAGTATGTGTAAATAACTTTTGAAAGTCACACATTGAAAATCTCTTCGCTTTCTTGTCACCTAATGTGGAAAACAAACAGTGTGTTGGCTAGTTTAATCAGCAAATATACGCAGGTGCCGGAGAGCTTTGATGACGTCTATGACGAGACACGACACTTTCACAGAACTGCAGTTACGTGGCGCAGGAAGAGATTGTACCCCATTTAGATTATGATGCGTTTTAATTAACCTTATTGCTGCAGCCACACCTGCGTTAGCGCCCGTTAAATGAACGCCAACATAGGTGTGGCCTCGACTTGTTGCTGTAATTTTTTAGCGGCATTGTAAATGCCACCGTCTCTGAAGCTTAGGTTATCTGGCGATATTTTTGGCACCTCAAAGATATTTATTCTAAATAGAAGGGATAGTGGTCGTGCTAGCATTTATTAATTTGGATTGTGACCACTAATAGAATAATAAAACATACTGCTGGTGTAGATACGTCAATTTTGCATTTTTGTCATATTTTTTTTAAATTTGCGTATTTGTCACTTCAATAGCCAAAAGACGTCCATTGATGAACGAAACCCTTCCCCATAAGGAGGGGAGAGACAGAGAGGGCAGAGGTGGGAGTTAAAGAAGGAGCTGTTGCCCACCTTCTGGTATTTTTCCCTTTATAGCCATAAGAAATGGAAGGGTACAATTCTAGCCCAGCGTCCCACGGCCCAGCCCAGCACCATTATAATAGCGCTATACCACACGGGCGTATAAAATACCTTTAATTATAAATATATTGTTCCAAAATTACAGAAAAAATTGTTTTCATTTGGATGCGGTTTTCAAATTCAAATTCAAATTCAAATAATTTATTTGTTAGAACACGGTGAATATACAATATAGCATACAAGGTGGTATAGTAACTTACATTTGGTACCTCATGTCCTTGCCACGTGTGGCGTACAAATTAAAGAAAAAAAATAATGTCTATTAATTTTGAAAGCTATTATGAATTACATACAAATTGAAATAATTAAAATCGATATATCAAAATACTAATGTCAATGCGTTTAAATTAAGTCAAAATATAGAATTATGTGTGGTTGTTTTATAAAATTTATCTTTCATCGTCACATTACGTCTTTAGTTATATCGATTAAATCAAAATTATATGTCAGAAAAGCAATGTCAAAATTTACAATTAGTCATTTTATATTAGTCATTATTAATACAGATTGAAATATTCTTGTCAATGAGGAATTCATTAATTGTATAGTAACATTTATGGGCCAATATTCTTTTAAGTTTTCGTTTAAACATTGCAATATCAAGGTCTCTTATTTGTTTAGGAATTTTAGTATATAATAAGGGAGCCATACAGAATATACTTTTTAACATAAGTGTCGTCTTAGCGTCACGTGGGCAAAGTTTCATCATGTCTTGCGTACGAGTTCGAACGCCAGCATCGGTCCACTCTCCGAACAGATGTTGATTTGATTTTACAAAACATGTTACTTCCAAAATATATAGAGACGGTAAAGTCAATATGTTATATTTTAGGAAATACGGCTTACAACTATCAGTTTTATGAAGGTGAAACATTGCCCGGATACATCTTTTTTGAGCCTTGAAAGCAACATCTTTATCAATTGAGTTTCCCCAGAAAATTATGCCGTACCGCAGTACTGACATGGCCATACCATAATATGCTGTTAGTAGAGCCTCTGTGTTAATAGCTGTTGACAGCTTGAATAACGCATATGCCGTTGAATTCATTCGTTTAGACAGAATTTGTATGTGGGGTCTCCACTTAAGCTCATTATCGATGGTTAAGCCGAGAAATTTGGTCGTGTCTACTTCCTGTATAACTCTGCCTTTGTACTGTACTACTATATTTTCCTGCAAAACCCTCTGACGGAAGTGGATAATGTTGGTTTTATTGAGATTTATTTTAAGATTGTTGTCATTCATCCATTCAATTATTGACTTAAGAGCATTATTTATGTCAGATACGTAATCTTCGTTATTATTATAGCTAATTGTCACAGTACTATCGTCGGCAAAGAGAGTCATTGGGTGGTTTAGGGCCCTTGGCATGTCATTAATGTACGTTAAAAATAGCAACGGTCCTACAACGCTACCTTGTGGGGTACCATAGATTGGAGAGCGCATATTGGATTTATGGATTATTTCACGTTTATCTAAAATGCTCAGTTCTCGTATCTCAGTATAATTTTTTCTGTTAGTCAAATATGATTTAATTAGGTCTCGTGTATTACCTCTTATGCCATATGACTCTAATTTCTGTAGAAGTACGAGTATATCGTGTCGAACGTAGTCAAATGCCTGGGTCATGTCGCAAAATATACCACAAATGGGAACAGTTTTGTCTACATTTGTCATTACATTATTCAAAAAATCATATATAGCCATATTTATTGATTTATTTTCTCTAAACCCTTTCTGTTCATTACAAAGAATATTTTTCTTTTCTAAGTAATTATAGAGCTGTGCAGAAATATATTTTTCAAAAACTTTTGAAAATATAGGGATAAGGGAAATCGGCCTATAGTTATCAATACATTCTCTACTATTTTTTTTAAATACTGGTTTGATCATTGAGACCTTGAGTGCTTCGGGGAAGATACCTTTACTGATACATAAATTCATAATGTAACTGAGATGTTCACATATGTATTGAGCAACTGTTTTAATAATATTAGTTGAAATATCGTCGTACCCTACACTATTCGTGTTTTTTAGGGCATTAATTATTTTGAAAATGTCATAGGCTGTGCTTGGAGGGAAAAACATTGAATTAGGCCTGCTCATAATTGATGAGCTTATTCCCTGTTTTCTAGAGGTTTTTGGAGGTATAATTTTATCAACAAAATGATTATTAAATGCGTCGCAAATTTTCTTCGGATCGGTTATAATATTACCATTTATATTTAAACGATGCACAGACTCATTAGGTATTTTATATTTTGTACTATTTATTATATTCCAAGTGCACTTAGATTTATTTGCCGCTGTTTTGATAGCATAATCATTTTGTGCTTTTTGAGTAAGCTTAGTGATTTTTCTAAATAATTTGGAATAATTTATTAAGGCAGTTTTATTATTTAGATTAGAGTGCCGTCTATATTCCCATAATAGGTTCCTTTTCTTTTTACTACATAGTTTTATTCCTCGTGATATCCATTTAGGCTTTTTTGTAAGCTTTACTATTTTTTGAACATAAGGGAAGCATAAGTCATAAAATAATTTAAACATGTCAAAAAAGAAATTATACGCATCATTTGGATCGTCAATATTGTAGAGTTCAGAGAAAGAGAGATTTTTTATACATGATATAAATTTAGCTATATTGTCTTGACAATAGTCACGTCGGATTATGCGCCATCTATCGATAGCATATTTTTTCTCTACTGGACACAGCAGCAGTTGTGATGTATGATCAGAGAGTGCATTTTCGACTATCTTACCTTTACAATTATGTCTAAAATCGTGAGCAATATTATCAATACACGTTTGGCTGCTTAATCGTGTTGGCTCATTAAATGTTAATTTCAGATTAAAATTTGCTAACAGACGTTCAAGTTTCCGGGTATTATTGTCTGGTTTTAGCCTATTAATGTTGTAGTCACCTGCAACGATCATTTGCTTATATTGTTTTTTATACAAAATTTGAAGTACATTATCTAACTCAGTAAAAAATATTTTAAAGCATTTTGCCTTCTGTTTTTGTTTAGGTACTCTATAAATACATACAATTAAAATTTTATACGGAATCAACTCAACGGCACAGCACTCAAAGACCCCAGAAATAGACATGGATTTTATTTTAGGGATTTCTTTATACTGCAATCCATTTTTAATAAGAATGCATGCTCCACCTCGTGAAATATCCGATCTACAGAAACTGGAAGCTAATTGATAATTCGGTAAAATAAGATTACCTTCAAAGCCCAGTCTCATGTTATGCTCGGTGATACAGATTACGTCTGGATTTAATTTTTTTTCACATCTTAGTTCATCTAAACATACTGTTAGCTCATCAGCTTTTCCTAATAATCCCGCAATGTTCTGATGCATTATACATATATATTTAGAGTCGAAAAAACTCTATCTGGGATTGATAGTTAGTTTCAGTAGTGGGTTGTCCGATTAATATATTGTTTGTCATTTAACAATCCATCAAATTTATATATTACTAGCTAGATGATGATGATGATTAAAAAGCGCCTCATCTGTTTTTTTTTTATGTTATTGTGGCGGAACTAGCTCGAGGCCCTTATTAAGCGGTTACCCCTGCCTATAACAGATGCAATTCACTGCACCCGTCACGTTGAGACATAGTTGTTAAGTCTCATGTGTCTGTAATTTCACTGGCTCTCAAGGACTGCAGCCGGAACACACCGTTAGGTGCTTGGCGACAGATTTTCAACTTGAGGGTGGTCGCTAGACAGTCGGGCATTCGCAAAAAGCCCTTCCACCATGCGGTGAAGCTCAAGCCCGCGGCGGGATTCGAACCATGGACCTGCTGCACGGCAGTCCATGCCACTGCTTCATCTATCTCCATACCAACTTTCATCCAAATTGGTTCAGCCGTTTGAGCGTGAAGAAGTAACAAACATACTAACACACTCACAAATATATTAGTATGATTCATCAGTACTAATATTATAAATGCGAAAGTAACTCTGTCTGTCTGTCTGTTACGCTTTTACGCCAAAACTACTGGACTGATTTTAATGAAATTTGGTATGGAAATAGTTTGAGAGCCGGGAAAAAACATAAGATAGTTTTTATCCAACTGCGCAAAAAGAGGTTAATGTATTTGCGCGATAACCGACATACGCGCGGGCGGTGCCGCGCCTGGAAAGCTAGTAAAATATATTTTTTAGCTCAAATGGGTGGCATTATTGCCGACGCTAATACGTACGAGTATAGGTACGTATGGTCAACTCGTGTTATAATTTTTTTTTTAAGTTGATGTAATGGATATCGGGCGCTAACGCAGGTGTGATCGTACGTAGTATTTTAGTTAAACCTAGGTTGCTAGTATTCCAACAGTCAACTGCTTTTATGTATATTGCACGGACGTAAATATTTTATGTTAATAATTTTTAATTATATGAGGCATAATCTACGAATAAATTATGCAAAGAAGTGTTTTAATGGAAAATGATCTCTTTTTGCTAACAAAACAGAAGCTTATGTGTTCAATCTCCGAATTTATTTTTACAATATTACACATAGCTTTCGCCCATAGTTGCTTCTACTTAAAAATAATAAAAATAAGATTATATCGAGATCTCTTGGGAGTTTCCCTGTAAATATGAATGAAACAACCCTGTTCTAATCCAGGACCTAAGCAATATTTAAAATTACTAGAAAATTATTTCAGCTGTTTCGCAAGATAGTTTTGACAAACACTCAGTTGTATAAGTAGGATACAATACCTACGTAGAAAACAAAAGTTATTTCTGTCTAGTTGGGTGCAAAAACTTCTAATGCTTTTATCAGTTAGGTACCCTTCACAGCTTGGTAGGAAGATACTAGCCCGCTCGTCACGCTATCTAGCTAATTCGTGTGAAACATTTGAAATCTGTTACCAAGCATTTAACGGTAAGGTATGTTCTGGCAGCGGTCTTTAAAGTTCATTTGTTTCGATTCGTCCCTTTCATTCGACACCCCTTAGGACTGATAATACTAGTAATTCCATCCGGAGTATTTTAAGAAGCGCAGTGAAGTAATGTCTAGACATAAAAGAGAAAAATTTGTGAACCTGATTTATCAACCTCGTTGTAGTAAAGATATCTATAAGAGAAATGCGTATAATATGTGTATATTTTTGTATAATAAACTTCCAAAAGAGTTGTTATTATTAGAAAGACATAAATTTAAGAAATAATTAAGTGACTGGCTCTTGCTTAATTGTTTTTATGATATAAAGGAATTTGTTAATTATTGTGACAAACTTGTATAAATATTTGCACGTCTGCATGCAGACTGATTACAATGACTAATGTACTATATAAGACCATTCAACGAATATTTGTACCACTGTGTAATGTAATCTTGCAAATATTTTTTTCTTATTCTTATAGTAGTTCTGAGAGTTGGTGGCAACGCTACCAGCATCTTTACTACAACAACATGCTGGTTACACGGTAGGCACACAGAGACCATGAAATTTCATCATGGCACATCATGGACAGGGAGCACATCGTATTTTCAAAAACTTATCAGAGCGCTAGGTCGATGTGCAAATTAAAATATAGACACTTATTTGCTTATATTGCTATTCAACGGGGCTATGCTGCCAGCATGCAGTGCACGCTGCCAACTGGTAGTGGGCTGGAGCATTTGGACTGCCTGTGAGTCTGCTGCAATGACTTATAGGTTATCTAAATGCTTTTATTGTGGTAGCTGTAGTGTTGTTTATAGTTCGTAGTATTTTGTTACTAAAGGCCGGAAAAAAAATTCAGCACATTTTTCATACACACCCATGTGTTTAGGGTATTTTATCAGAATGCCTCCAATTTCTTACTCGAACTGTTTTATTAGCTCAAGCTTTATATAACTGTTTTATCAATATGTTTCCTTCTTCCTTTCTACATGTCGAAAACATCTAAACACAACTTTCACGACTATATCATCTTCATCATGTACTCTCTAATCCAAATGTTATGATTATTTTCGTGCCTAATCACATACAATCGGTGTAATTATATCATATCACCTTGCATATGATTTAATAATAGCTATAAAATCTGTTCCACAACCATCAACCATATTTGATTACAGTGCATCCTCACTTTCAACCGACTTACGCTAACCAGTTATGTTTTTCTTTCGTAAAAATAAGTGCCTAAAAATTCAAAACGTTTGTAAATAGGTATATCTACTAACTTTTAGATTACCAAAGTTTTGAAATCAGGGTTAACCTATTCCTTATTAGACCGTTGCAGTTTTACTTGTACCATGTATTTTTCTCACCAGTTTTTCAGTGGATTGTTTTCTTACAAGTATACGTAATTAAATTGAGTAACCGTTACGAATATGCTCAATAAATTAATATATTTTTAAATAATATTAATGCGTACTTGTATATAACATATTTGGATTATGTAGATTCAATAAAATCTACAACGTTATTGGTAAAATGCTAACAACCTCTTAGGGTTGACTTTTTAATTAAAAAAAGTAATCTTAAAATGTTTGTTAGGACTAGCAGAAGTCAACCCTAAGAGGTTGTTAGCATTTTACCAATAACCGTGTATAAAAGAATATTAATTTATTACGCTTTGGCTGGTCGTGTAAAGTTACAACCCACGCCGAATGTAGCCAGGCGCGTCTAGTCGGTGGTGTGGCGAGTGAATAATATAGAAAATATACCAATAAGTTAATAACATGTGTCTAATCAATTCTATATTTAACAGATAGTAGGCCTCTTAGGCTAGAGTCCGTCTTGGTGGATATCACACACTCATATAGTTCGGTTCGTAGCACAAGAACTGTAGTGGCAAGTGTCGACTAATCGACAACCATAAACGAATATCTGGGAGAGACGTCCACAATGCAATGTTACGCAGAACGCTTACACTGTATCTGTCATAGGCAAGCATGATACGCTTATCATCAGCGGTCTTTCTTGTCACTTTTATTTATAGCTGATACGCTAGCCTTTGACCACTATCTCACCTGATGGTATGTGATGATGTTAAGATGTTGTTCAGGCTAACATAGAAATACTGGCTCTCAAAGACAGCTGCCGGTACACACCGTTAGGTGCTTGGCCACAGATTTTCTACTTGACGGTCTTAGCAGTCACCCATCCAAGTCATGACCGTGGCGGACGTTGCTTAACTGAGCTGATCAGTTAAGAATGGCTAAGCAAACCTCGCTACGAGCGCTTCATATCATAAAAAATATTAACAGTTCACAAGTCAGCCTGCTAACGAATAAATTGTACAAATATTTACTCTACGTCGTAGAGATTGAATCCTCTATGACTATACTAACTTTGGCACGCCTTTTGCAAATATTAGAGTATCGTAGAGTCGAGGCCAGCTCTTACATTACAACATGTGTTTGTGATGAAGCAAATGAGCCGTGCTACTGTTATTATTCAACACAAAAATACACAAAATCACCTCAAGAATTGGTCAACAACGACCTAGGACAAGTAACGCAGCCTGATGACCTTTTTCCTAAAAATGATACAATGTTTGGCATGATTTACATACATTGATATTCTTAATAAATATATTATTTTTTGCGGATATAATATTAGTGTAGAAATCCACTATAATAATTTTATGAATTTCTACACTGATATTATGCATGTAAAAGTGAATTATGTGTGTATGTTAGTGAGTGTGTGTATGTTGCCAAAGGCGTCTGATACAGGTTATTGGGTTTAGAAAATCATGTATTAGGACATTAAATGTTTCTTACCCAGATTTACTTGTCAGTGCATGAGAGTGAGCGATGTAACTCCGCGGGTGGTTTAGTCAGCTAAGAACGGGTTTTATGAAAAGGCAAGATAAAGGTGGTCAAATTGGGGATGAAACTTTTGTATCGTAATATTATATATTCGAAGGTGGAAATATGAAAGTAGCGTCAAAGTCGAGTTCGAGGTATACGAAGATATCGTTTAATTAAGGTATGGAATTAAGGTCAAGGTTGATATATATGTAAATTGACATATTAATATAAATATTATATTGATTGTGAAAGAATGAGAAAGTGTATATCAATGTTAAGTAAAATTTACAGGTGATCAATGTTAACGCAAGCAAATCTGCGAACAAAATCTAGTATTTTATATATGCATTATCTTTCCACGAGTATAATCCGTTTTCCGCAGAAACACAAAAACTTAAGGTTTCTGTTTTCCAGTAAAGTTTTGCCAAAGTAATATACTCCGTAATTGAAAATATTTCAAGTAAACATTAAATTAATACGCGTTTAACACTGATTAAACACTGAAAAAATAAAAAAATATATCCAGTGATAATTCCTCCTAATTTTTGAGACTCGTCTCGATCGTGCGCTCAGTGTCAATACTCCCTGAGGATGCTTCGTGTAAAAGTGCACAAGGGATCTACTACGAGCGTCTTTGGTTAAAAAAATCCTATATACATATATACCATATACTTTTCATCATTGCCTATGCAGCTGAAACTGCAGGGCGCTGGCTGATAACTTCACCAAAAGTTTCAAAACGAAACGTCATGTACTTAGGTAAACCCAGCTAGAACTGCTAACGATGCGTTTTGCTACTACACGAAGTATCATCAGGAGGCATTGACTTACCCAACGCTGAATAGAAAAGAAATAGGTTTTATAGTACAGTAGCTATAACGGTAATGACGACGGATGATGCGGCGCCATATCGCCATTCATAGAAACATATACCGTTGATTGTATACCCGTACCTTACTACTTACGTCATCTATGTCGTGTGTGGGTATCGTTTTTATTTAATAACAATAACTTAGTCTGTATCCACGTATAATTTTATTATTTTTAAATATCTATTGAGACGCACTTGTTCAGTACCTGCAAGCAAAGAGTATAGAAGTATTTCCGAAAAGTGGTTACGTGGTTTGGTTTGGATCCAGCCACGGGCATAAATTCTAAAAATCGGCCTTGCGAGGTAGGTGCGATATTAGGACTATGCAACACGTGTGCGAATTTGCACAGAGCAAAGTGGCAGCGCCTTTTGAAAATTCTTACCTCAGTTTGTAGCCACCAACACAAAACATCTGACGGTGTGTTTCTGGCGGCAATTTTAGGAAAACATTTGGGGTTTATGATTTTGATGACCCGCTTCCGTTTCGAATTAAAATATAAATATAAAAAAGCAGTCATTTTGTTACTCGTACAATATTCATGCAGCGATACCATCCTTTAGCGGAATTTATTGTGCGATGACGTTTGAAAGCACACATGATGTTATTTTCCATATAACAGAATCCATTCTTATTGAAATAGTTTATAAATATATTATCTTCTTCTGCAATATGAGATCAATAAATTATGGATTTCCACTTTCTTTAATAAGTCTTGTTTACCAAAAAAGTTGCACAGAACTTTTTAGTCATTTATTTTCAGTAGTACTACACCTCCCTTAAATAACTGTTTCAAAATAATTTATGAATAGGTATGACACAGAAGATAATGTACCTTTGCAACCCATAGCCATTCTACTTTGTCACTTTTGTAAATATATATGTAATTTTGTGCTTGAAAGACACGATCAATAAGTTGTCTTTACCATAAATATGAGTAAGCAAATGGTAGAACAAAACGCAGTCTTGAAATGGAAACGCAACTGAACGGAATGTCGCCAAACTGCAGATGCGTCGTTGCGCAAGAAAATCATCGAAAGTGACCGCACATAGTGAACCACAGTGTAAATCAATGTACCGACAGAAGCAAAATGATTTTTATTTTTTATTCTTTGTAACTACTGTAATCTTTATTTGACTAGTGTCTCCCCTGTTGGTAAATGATGATAAGGTCTCTCAAGAAGGCAAATCCATAGCAATGGCTGTCAAGAACATTTAGCAAAACACTACCCAATGTTTTTTTGGACTTACTTTAATGCTAAGAATCATGTGAAATTATTATTTTTTGCATATCCTTGATTTACTTTAAAATTAATAATAATAAACTTTATTTCGGATTCATGATCCATTGTACAAAAATAGAATAAAACTGAAAAAATAATATAGGTATACAAATAAATCAGGTAGCAATGGCCTACGCTGGATTGCGTTAAAAGTATCAATGCGCGCCTCGAAAAACATTCCAAACGTGGTACAGCTCCGGGGCAGCCCCATCAGCTGCCTGTAGATGTTATTATATTAAGCTACTCTGATGGAGTTAATAATAATAAATCTTAATACCAGTAAGTAGAGCAGTAGGGTTGCAAAAGCACTGATGCACCTTGTTCTACGAATCTGTCTCCTGCACACTCATGCTCATATGCTCCTTGAAACACTGCTAATTGCATCTCTACCATCTTATGGCCTATCCGTTTTTTGCACACAACAATATGGCTTAGACATGTTCAAATACTGAGATGACGAAATATTTTATTAACTTATGTTTAATTTAAGCATGTGTGGGTTTTGAAAGTTAGTGTAGGTACTATACATTTATTCTGTAAAATTACAAAAGATGAACGCAATTTTGTTAACTGTTGATCAATGTTCGTTTCGAATAATTACTGTGTTTATCTTGAACTGAATCTGTGTAAAGAATTTTAACAAAGTGCGGTATTTTTATTACTATTTCTACTAGAAAAGTTTGAATGCTTCAAGTTATGAGAAAGCACAGGACCCAGTACTTATAATTATTAGATCCACGTTATTAATTTTAAATTATTTAAGCAACATTACAATCAAAGTTATTGAACGGCAAGGTACGATTTTTAAGTTATTTATTGGGTGATAAATAGTATTATATTATATGAAATTATATTATGTAAAAGTGAACGATTTTTAGGTTGGTTATTGTGTAATATAATTCTGTCCTTGAGAGCCAGTATTTCTAGGTTACCTGAACAACATCTTCGACCTCATCATCACTTACCATCAGGTTAGATAGTGGCAAAGGCTAAATCTTATTCCTTATTTAGGTGTTTTTTAGTTACATATGATACCGATGGCTGATAATTAGACCTAAAGAAACACATGTTTGTTCTTTTGATAAAATTAGTCCTTTCTGAATAAAGTTACTTTTGTAACCACAAACATTAGGTTTCCTTGCACCAACAATCTCATTTTGGGCATGAAGAAATATATACAATTTTAGAGGAAAACTATTAAAACAACCGCCGAAATAAAATAAAAACCTTCTCCTCTAAAATGATATATTGTTTGGTGGTTTTTCTGAAGATATAAATTTGAATTCAGTTGGAACTTGAACCACGAATGCGGCTGCGATCTGTACAATGTTAAGATGGGTCAACAAATCGTCCACTTTGCAAGATCACAGCGATTTATTTGCCATATGCGTTACCACCATTATAGCGCAGAATGTGTGATGAAAGCGAATGCTTCTATTCCACAATAGATTGGCAATACTAATGAGCTAATGAGCGGAGATAATAAAGATGATTTTATCGATTATGAAGGCCTACTTAAAGTGTGAGGTTTGTGAATGGGTTAATTTAATTTTATTGGCAGTAGTCTTTTAGCACGTTTTAAGTGCATTGACGTTTTATTATTAGAGTTATTATGCATGTGATTCTAGATATGATTATGAAGCACTATAATTGCATGCTTAGCCAATATATTTATATATTTATTAATTATAACGGTCATACATTTATAATAATTAATCATGATCAAACTAACATGGTTACAAAAATAAATTAAGTTATTTAGTCAAGAGATTATAAATTACAATATTAAATAAACAAAATTGAACATTTATAAATAATAATTATACATAATTATAACATTTATCAATATACTCAGAACGTTCACAATAACGTATAAAGGCAACAGTTCCATCCATGCATCTACAAACAAGTCACAATTAGGATTTTGAATAGCGTTGATGGAGAATTAGCACGCGCGACTTTGAGCTGACGAGGCTCTGCGAACAGCACGTGATGTCGGCCTCTTTTGTATTTATCCGGAACATGAAACCTACACCACGGTAATATTATAGATAATATTACCGTGCCTACACTATTCCTGGACCAACTCTGGACAGTCAATAGTACCCCGAAGAATCGTAAGGCCAGTGACAATCTGCTCGTTAAGGCGTCGTACCTGTAACGAATAATACCCTAAACAACCCATGTTAAAATTTTTAGGGTATATAAGGACATATAAGTATAGTCACATCCAAACATTTTTTAAACGCAAACATGTTTTAATCGTTCTGGGAATTAAACCTGCTGTTTCTGTTTTGGCTATATGTGCGAGATGCCTGTCCATTTCCGCTACCGATACAGACAGTACAGGCCCAAATTTTCCGCTACATTTGATTTTTAATCGTCACAGGAGTTGGTGCGCCCGTTAACAAGACTACTAGACTTATTTGGTACGTCGATAACTGGTAGTACGACTGATACTAGGATAGCTCTGGGGCTACGAATGTATTCGTACGAGTATACTATTGTAGAAGACTAGACTCCAACAACCCAATTCATATTATGTAATAGTTTAAAATGCATTCAGAGTAGAAGAACCTGTAACATCCTCACAGAATAAAATATAGAATTGAACTTTTGCTTCCTTCGCACTGATGCCACTGGCAAGACTGACCAACAAACACCTCACATTCATCACTAGAACTAATAGAGACGTCAAGTCAAAATCGCTTTTCTGTCAAACACGCAAGAGCTCCTACGCCTGATTAATAATATTAACAGATAGGTGAAATAAAGTGGTCAGTTGTGTGATGCCAGTCATGAATTCAGGATACGCGGATGCCATTTGAATGTTAAATATGACACATAAAATTGGCCTCTAGGGCCCGAAAGGCCTGTTATGAATGCAAGGATTCGTCGACTGATTCGAGGAATGATATCGATATTGGTTCAGTGAACTTTAGAATTTTATTGCTCTATGAAGCGGGTGTTTGGTAGTCTTTGTAGGTACATATATACTTACGACACATATAGTGACCGTTAGTTAAAGGGAATGTGATAAGTAGCATGTAGCAAATATTTCATTTGCTATTATTAGATGTAGGTTGAAATATCAGTTATACGAAATGTAGGTTAAGAAGTGTAGGTTATGCGAGACCTATTTTGGAATTTTCTAGACCACAATTATTACAATTGGAAGACGTGAATTAACCTCTTCCTTAGATTTTTTTCGAAATTTCTAAGAAGCTACGATGCTCCGTTTAAAAATTTCTTAACTAAACCGACTATTCACATAAGTTTAGGTAGGTATTGTTGAAATATATTATAATGCAACGCCACCTCACTTTCCTGTAATTTCGCAATCATAATAAACGACCAATATTTGTATAAAATTAAGTAGTCGCGTTTGCGTGCAATATAATTCACGAAACATTCAGTGTAATATCTCATATAATAACTCAATGCCCCAAAATAACAAAAAAAGTCAATGCGAGAGTTTCGGGTGATAATAATCTAATAAGCTTATCTGGACTATATCGTTTTAGGTAAATCGTTACCGACCAATACTCATCCACCCAAAATACAAATTTCACAATTAACTTCACGACAATCTGACCGAATCAGTTTTGCTTCTTGCCAACTATGTAGCAGTGACAAGATTTTGCGCATACCTGTGCAATAATGTTCCTGCTTTGTATCGACTCCTGCGCAGCCTGATTGTGACTCAGCTCCGACTGATCTTGACAAAACTTACAACACTCGATTACGAAAATTGTTAGTCACTATCTTGCAAAATACGCGTTTATGTGTATTGAATTTTGTGCCTGATTTTTTGAGGAATCTTATCTCAAAGTCAATGTGGTTGTAACATACCTACTGTTATGTATACAAGAATTTCAAAATTAATGTATACAAAAAGGTCTTCTGAAAATATATATTAGTGGGTTTCTGGCAACTATGTCTTATTTTACGCTTTTCTTTGCATTATCCCGTCGCGTCGTTGGGAACAGAATAAAAACAATTTAAGTTGTTATAACTACTCGAAGATACGTCAACTGGAAGTCTTTCTTACAACTAAGTAATTGAACTGGTTTCTTTTGTGTGAGGAGTTTATTAAAAAACAATAAGTGTAACATTAAAATTATGTACTGTTATTATTTATCTTAGAGTATTTTTAATAACATCCTTCATTTTCCTAGCGGTTGTCGTATATTGACGTGACTATTTGATCTATGGCTAGAGCAGCACTGCTCTAGCCATAGATCAAATAGAATATATACTGCCCGAGTTTACTACTTTACTTGAGTAGTAAAAACATACTAGCGTATTTACTTTTTTTTTATTCATATTCAACTACCGAGGTAGTCTCAATAAAAAAAATACGGCAAGAAGTTCGATACGGTGATACTTCCATGGTGACGACTTATTATGTATAAAAATGCTGATAAATCGTAGTTTGTTAAATTGTGTTATTGTACTTATTACTAAAATAATTATACTAACTAACATTTTATTAAGTCATGGAGGTTATTTTTAATAGACTCTTTGCCAGATACTCTTTGTTTCATTAATTTAGGCGCGCATGTACTTTGAGCGCGAAAACCGCGCACGCACTGAGTTGGCGGCAATTTAAACATTATCTTGGTATGATTTTCACATTTGAAAACTTTTAATCTCAGCGATTCTGATGGTGTTTTGAGTTTTTGTGACCTAAAAAGAGTTCAAGGCCAGAAATAGAAATAGACGAGACTCCGCAAGGAGTAGTAAAAGAGGCAGCAAATTAAATTTGATTTGTGAAAACAATACTTTACTCGCTGAGCTCTAGACGTTTATATGATATCTAGGTCACGAAAACACAAAGAGGAATTGCCTAAACATGCCTAGGTACCTACGTTTTTATTTATGTGGCTTAAAAATAATTTGACATACAAACAGACAGCTAAATGAAATTTATAGGGCTATAGGGCTCGTTTGATGGATACAACCTTACATGAGAAAAATAATACAAAAGAAAAATAAACAGGTTTTATTTATTCATAGCTGATAAGCTAGCCTTTGACTATAATCTCACCTGATGGTAAGTGATGACGTGGTCGAAGATGTTGTTCAGGCTAACCCAGAATGACTGGCTCTCAAGGAAACTGCTAGAACGCACCGTTAGGCGCTTGACGACAGATTTTCTACTTGAGCGTGGTAACTAACCAGGCGGACATTCGCAAAATGCGAATGTGGAAAAGTTGCAAAGGTAGGGGGGAAATAGGTACATCCATTATATGTACCTACATCAAATAATCTGATGCATGTCATATTAATCTTTAGTACCTACATACATACATACATAACATCACGCCTCTTTCCCGTAGGGGTAGGCAGAGACCACAGATTTCCACTTGCTACGATCCTTGCATATCTCTTTCGCTTTATCTACATTCATCAATAATCTAAAGTGTTTAGTTAGAATTGCCCTAAACACAACCTATCTAAGTAAACCAGCTTGATAAAAACTGGCTACTTGTTCCAAATTACAAGTTTAATTATAGGAAACAATACGTATTGTCGGCTAACTAATTATTTCAGCTAATTGGTCTAGGTAGTTGGTCAACAGATTGTTGGCCGATTTGTTGTCTATAGTGAATGGTTATTCGTGCATGATGGTGATATGTTTTGACATGTTTTGTGGTCGATGTAAACGCAAACTGATGTTGCAAGCAGCGCATTGAAAATGAGAGCATTACATATAAGAGAAATATCTACTCCAGTTATTCTTTACACGCTCTGGGGTTGCAAATATATGCAATTTTTCTGGGGTCTGGGCTTTACATACATGTTTTATATACACCACTAGTAGAAATATGATTTATTACACTGCAATAGTAATAAAATGGAAAGTATTCACCTGGATAAATAACGTGCTCAGGATCCCAACCATTTTAGATAACTTTGAAGCAGTGATGGCTCAGTGGCATTGACAATGGACTGCCGCGCAGCAGGTCCATCGGGCTTGAGTTTCTCCGCATGGTGGACCACCTGGCTAGCGACCACCCTCCAATAGAAAATCTGCCGCCAAACACCTAACGATGTGTTCCAGCACTTTGACCTTAAGAGCCAGTAATTCTAGGTTAAGTCTGTTTAACACCTTCGACCACATCATCACTTACCATCAGGTGAGATTTGTGGTCAAAGTTTATCAGCAAAAAACAAAAGCTATAAAGTGAATGTGACCGCTTTCCATTAGGAAGCCAAACACTCTATAACACTAGAATAGATTTTAACTTACAAATAAACACTGATAACTATTGTTTTTTATTTGCAAAATTCTATTTTCTCAATTATGATTATGATTGTTGTGATGAAATACATATTTTGAGCCGTTTATTCAAAAAAGTTCCATATAATTTTGACAATATTCTAAGGATTTCAGATGCCTCAATAGAACCTACCAATTTATTAGCATAAATAAACCCCTGAAGTTAAACCGTGGGTGCATAACTAGTATAGATATCAGACTATAAAACTCTCGCCTCTCTGTAATATTTCTTTCCTACAGATTGTAGGTACTAACACTATATCTAATTACTTAGTCATAGGTATATTATTTTCGTGTAAAGCAAAGTAAAGCCCAGAAGTGTAACAAACTCATTTCGATGTGAGACTTAATCACTAAAGAAAATTAATGGTGTCTAGTCTAGATTTGGTCTGGTTTGTTGCGAAACCAAATATGGAGGATATAGAGGTATATGTTAGGCATAGTGCAATAGTGAACGTTTTTAGGTAGGTATATCTAATCATTTTATTTAGTTTATTCGAACATGCGCGGAAATATTGCCGTTACTTTAAAATAAAAAGCATCGTTATTTACGTACACAGAAAAACCAAATCCATTGCCAGCGCGTTTTTTGAATTTGGAACCAAGAAGGCAATTTTGTATGGAAATTCATTGCAGGGTAGTCATTTAAATTTAGATCTATTTCATCCTTCTTGGTACTTACAAATAACGACAGATTTAGCAGCAACATAAGCAAACATGAAGATATGAAGCACTCATAGCGAAGTTTGCTTAGCCGTTCTGAACCGATCAGCAAAGTTAAGCAACCTCCGCCTCGGTCATGAGTTGGATGGGTGCCCGCTGGTGACATTACTACCTAGCGGTTCCGTGCTTCGGAGGGCACGGTCCCGGTTGTTGTCTTAGGATGACAGTCGTTATGGCATGGTGGAAGGGCATTTTGCGAATGCCCGCCTGGCTAGCTACCACCCTCAAGTAGAAAATCTGTCGCCAAGCACCCTACGGTGTGTTCCGGCAGCTGTTCTTGAGAGCCAGTAATTCTAGGTTAGCCTGAACAACGCCTTCGACCACATCATCACTTACCATCAGGTGAGATAGTGGTCAAAGGCTAACCTATCGAGCATTAAAAAAAACATGACCTTTCGACAAAGGCGGTAAAAAAAAAATATGGCGGCAAAGCAAAGAGTTTCGAAAGTGAAATGGATATTGATTGCGTTTCACCCGATCTAAGATTGGAGGAAGCCAAATTAGCGATAGAAAACCTGCCTCCAGCAAATTCAAAACAAAAATGGAAAAAATACATGAAAACTTTTACTGGTCAAAAAAATAAAACATGAAGCAGCTTTCACTTGAATCCCCAGCTCGTCTTCGTTTCGCCCTAAAAACTTATCATCGATCTGCATTTGCCTATTTCACGGCCTTCGGAATAATCTTAGTATTACTAGTGTTTAGCTGTAGGTAAGATAAATACTAAGATCAAGCGTTAAAACGAATCTATTAAACCATGGCGTTCTATATAAAATTAAAAAAAACATATTTGTATTTAAAGAAAATTTTTATATGACCAAGAAAAAAAACAGCTTTGCTTAATTTGTAAGTAGTTTTGAGATCCAATAAATTTGGGGTAACAGAGCCTATAGGTTTGATAACAGTTAACGGATAACAGTTCCGCAGCTCGAAACTTCTAGGTCTGTCCACCTGGACAGCGCGTTCACGTTGGAAATGCACATAGACTAGCTATGCGCCATGCCACGGTAATGTTATATATACGCCCCGTGGGATGCTGGGTTAGAATTGCACCTCCCCATTTCATCCCGTGGGTGTCGTAAGAAGCGACTAAAGGAAAAATACTGGAAGGTGGGCAGCAGCGCCTTCTAAAGAACTGCCAACTTACACTGCGATCCCCAAGACGCCTGCCAAGCGTGGGGATTATGGCAAATACCCCCTTAATAGGGGAAGCTGTGTTCAGCAGTGGACGATCCGACTGTTACAGACCATGCTAAGCCGCCCGTGCTTTGCTTTGGGTCGCCAGTACCGCCACCCATGAAGTCATACGCTCCTGCAACTCCTCAACCGTCCACAGTCAAGTGACGTACGGCCAAGACCTGTGAGTCACGCTGTAGATTATAGTGAACCATTTTGTCTTACCATTACTTTTATATCGAGGAAAGGTAAGGTTCTTTCCACCTCGAGTTCAAAAGTGAACTTAACGTTTCCATTTAAGAGCTAAGGAAATGCACAGAACGCGTTTACCGAAACCTTCATTAAGACCTGTGGATGTTGTCAGTGTTGCATGTCGAGACAATAAATTTCTAAATAAAATGCAGGTAGTTGGAAAAAATATCCGCCCTTCAAGACGTTGCCACCCGCCTCTTCAGTCCGCTCGTGACCACGTTCAATGCAACTTGGTCGAAGCGTCCAGGCACTGTAATATTATAGGTAATATTATAGATAATATTACCGTCGAGGTAAATAAATATATATGTTTTTTCGCGATTACGAGGAAGTCCCATTAAATACTTATAATATGACTGTCTGTTCAAGTCGCGAAGTCTTAAAGTTACCTACTACGCTGTAGAGTAGATACAGAAAAGAGCCTCGAAGAGACGATATATCGTGATCTGTTTCTGCTAAAGTGGCGAGCTCATTTATAAGTTAGCCGTATTCGTACACTGGAATTGTTCCGATTATAGGGCGTTTATGTGCTTCGTATAACCTTAGAAGCAATGCCAAAAAAGACCATTAGACATTTGGCAGTCTGCGGGGTCCCGACATTTTTAATAGAGAGGCTTTGAGAGTAAAAGATGCGGCATTACTTACTATATTTTATTTGTAATATTAATGATTATTTAAAACTACATATAAATTGTATTATGTGACAATAATATTTTAATTGATAAGCAACGTAATATTGAAATCGATAATGACAATGTTTTAATTATTATTCTTCTTTATTTTGTTTAATATTTATAAATCTTTATTCAAGTCGTATCATTATTTTGATTAAACATTTTTAGTATTTCAACCCGATGTTCCTTATCCAGGGAAGCATTTGACAAAATATAAATTTTCATCTAACATGCAAAATAATAATAATTTTTCATCGACCCAAAAAGACATATCATAAGACGAATCTGCAGTGCAAGTACCGTAGTATGGTTCGTTAAATTATCGAATCGCTATGATCGCTAAATTTGACGAATCGTATCGCCTATTGCAAGTATGGTACTGTTGTCGATAACGCTTATCGACGTCTTACGATCGTGAAATTGTGGACCATATGTCGATTATTACGAAATGGCATCTTTGAAATTAGACTGTTTTTGCACAGATTATTAAAACTGTTAATTCATTACGTAAATGAGTTTTTCTGACATTAATTACAATTAAAGCATTTTTTTAGATAAAACAAATAATAACAGTATGTTTTTGTTGAATACAAAAATTTATAGAAAATTGTTATAAACTAAATTATAAAATTTCTCAGTATCGGGTTAAAGTTAAATCAAAGAGAAAAGTATGGTTATGACAGCTGACTGAAGCTATCTTCCAGATACAAATAGTTTTTAAATTTGAGTTTTTAATAATCTTTATTATTTTTGTTTAGCGTACCTACTTATTCGTAAACCAATAAAACATCTCAAAATTATTCTAACCGCTGCAAAAGAAATAAACAAACACGATGAAAGTGCCCATGAAAATATATTTATTATTGTTATTTTCTTAGTATAACAAAATTACAAGATATAAAAAGGAAAATCTAAAAGCAGCCAAACCGGAAGATGTTTAGTCTTTACTTACACGAATGTTCAGAAATACAGTTAAATACTAAGTTAAGCATATGCCTATACCTACTATTTCTTTAAAGAAAAAAAAAACAAAATTGTTTCTGTAATGTATATGGATAAAACCGTGAGATCGCATCCTTCTAATATCGTTCTCAAAACCTTGCATGAAGAGCGAGTACAATATCTTTCGATATTCGAAATAGATTCTTGAAGCACTCTTCCGAAAATCCAATAGGTAGGGTTGTTAGCATTTGTCGACGCTGCAGCAAATGCACAACAATGCTCTTCTTTCAACAACAAAAGGAGCCCAAAGTTTATTTTAAAATTTGTCTCGTTTACGTCGAGCTCTTTTTTAAACCTGACAAAAAAATCGTTAAAATCTACAAAATAGACGATCTCAGACGTCATCTTAAAGTTCCATATCGTCAAAATTCGTTAAATTTTAACGATGTTTACCGAATTTAATTACCGATCGTTTAAGTAGGTTTCATACTTGCAAATATCGATATAACCCGTTTTTATCGAATTTAGACGATTTTAAATGTCAAATTTAGCGATCGGTAAGTTCGGTACTTGCGCTGCTGTATAGATTTGGTGAATTTACCTACCTGTCGTAAACGGGTAACGTGATGTATATTGCACGTAACAGTGATTCTCGCTTAAACAGTGTAAATGAATATTCAATGAGAGAAAAGCGGCATTAACTGAGCATGATCTAGCTGCCTTCCGCGAGAATGTGTATATGTATATGCTAACTACATAATACAAAATATGCGTACATAACGTCCGCCACCTAGGCGTCATTAGGACAATAATCATTCAACAATCGACTATACTTGCGTTACGAGTAGTACATTATTTATGACTACTTTCATGACATGTATGCAATTCACAACTTAACGGGTGATACAGCCAATACGCAAGGCTGGAAAATGTAGACCGCCAATTTAAGCCTACTAGGACGAGAATATAAATATAATCCCTCACGATAAGCTAACTTTGCTTTCAAATTCAAAACTCAGCAAATTATACGTAAGTCAGAACTAATATAAAATAATATAAATAACATAATAATAAGCAAGTACCATTCATCAATTCGATAGACGGAAATACTAAATAGCATTTCTTGGAGTTAAAAGTATTTAACGGGAATTAATTGCGATACAATTATATATATTTCTTAAACTGTATATTATTACTGTATGGTTTTTTATTTACATAGACTACTTCGTTCAAGTCGCGAAAGTCTTAATGTTACTATAGTAAGATTTCTTGCTATTGTACGATACGGCTTACACTCATAAGCGTTCACTTCGAAACACTTTAATAAACCAAATTATTACACATCCACAATACCAGAACAACACATATGTTTTTAAATAGTTAATATAACAATAAATTGAAGCGCTCGTAGCGAAGTTTGATTAGTTGCTCTGAACCGATCAGCAAAGTTAAGCAAAGTCCGCCTCGGTCGTGAGTTGGATGGGTGACCGCTGGTGACATTACTACTGAGTGCTTCCGTGCTTCGGAGTGCATGTTAAACCGTCGGTCCTGGTTGTTGTCTTGGATGGCAGTCGTTATAGCATGGTGGTAGGGCATTTTGCGAATGCCCGCCTGGCTAGCTACCACCCTTAAGTAGAAAATCTGTCGCTTAGCCTTACCTAACCTAACGGTGTCTTCCGGCAGCTGTCCTTGAGAGCCTGTAATTCTAGGTTAGCCTGAACAACACCTTCGACCACATCAAGACTTACCATCAGGTGAGATAGTGGTCAAAAGGCTTACGTATCAGGCATATATAAAAAAAAAATCAAATAATTTTTAGTTCGTATGTACATACGTATTGTAGGGACTTGTTATTTTTAAAATTTAAATCTGAATAACGCTTTGTATATTTGCCATTCGTCAAGCGAAATGGATAAACAAGTTATATTTGCACAAAAACAGTCAAAATCAAATCACAGTCAAGAAAATTTCATGTCGATAAAATGGTGCAAGTAACATTTGGTAGGGTGATAATATCTATCGAATAGTATTTCGTCACTGCAACTTGTACGGAAATTGACATGAAAAGTAGCATTCCTTGCTATTTATTACTAGCTTTCCGGGCGCGGCTCCGCCCGCGCTTATCTCGGTTATCGCGCAAAACATTAACCTCTTTTTGCGCAGTTGGATAAAAACTATCCTATGTTTTTTCCCGGGTCTCAAACTATTTCCATACCAAATTTCATTCAAATCGGTCCAGTAGTTTTGGCGTGAAAGCGTAACAGACAGACAGACAGAGTTACTTTCGCATTTATAATATTAGTGCTGATTTATCGACATCTATCAGGAGAATAATGCCTGTGGGGTGCCGGGCTAGAATGTATCTCCCTGCATCCCTACCCGTGGATGTCGTAAGAGGCGACTAAAGGTAACACACCAAAAGGACGGCAGCAGCGCTTTCTGAGGAGCTGATATCGTTTACTGCGATCCTCAAGACGCCTGCCAAGCGAGAGGATTATGGGAAAACCCCCCGATAATGGGGGTGGCTGTGTTCAGCAGTGGACAATCCAGTTGATACATTACAGTAATCACGATAATATAGAACAGTCGGTACCTAGTTAATATATACATTGTTAACCGAGAACTAACACGTAGGAGTTAGTATGCATGATGCCTAAATATGCGATATGCATATGAACACGGCCCAAACCATTCACTTTTCGTCAGCTTCGCTCGTTACCACTAATTAAGGCTTTTATCTCGGGTATAAATATTATCGTCAAAAAGAGGTTTTCATTAATAATTTATAAGTGTTTTGCAATATATTTGTCCTTAATAATGTTAGTTTTTTCTTCAACTATTAAATCTAGTAGTGTGAACTTTTAGGGAGGGGGAAGTAGGTATCGGAGTTTCGGTTCGAAATTCGGTAATCTGACATCTTTAGATAGAGTATTTTCTTAAATGTTTTTTTTTTAATTTAATAGTAATATTGTGCATTTTTTTTGAGTTTAGGTTAGACACAAAAAATAACATCTAACGTTACTTTTCGAGTCTAGCCGAATCTCCGTATAAGACATAAGTAAAATTCTATAGCTAATAAAAATTATTAAAAAAAGAATTATACGTACATAGTATATAAGTACCACGCTGATTCAGAACACTGACATCACATTATCATGATCTTATTTCAAAAAGTCATATCATACTTTCAATTATTGGAAGTCGGTTACGTTTTTTAAATATAAGTATTTTTTCACCGTTTTGTTGATGTATTGTGCTCATAAGATCATTCGCTCGTCCCAAATAATATTCGCCAACAAGGGTTGCAATTGCATTAAATCATCTAGGTACGCAAATATATTTTTCTGTTAATTGGCTAAAACTTGAATCTAATCAAGGGTACCTACTCGAAGTATAAAAAAAATCATTGGCTTTTACGATTCTTCAAATCAATAGCGCATTTACCTATAAGCCAGTAAAATAATAATAGGGCAAACACCTCATACTGAAGGGCCGTAGTCCTATTGATTGGACAGAGCAGATGAACCAGGATCCAATAAGAAAATATTCTCAATATCTTTGAGGCTACTACCAATACCAGCTTCCTCCTCCTTCGTCATTCTAACAATAATTCAGGATGTAAAATATTTTCGCCAGTAACTCGCCGCTTTATAAATATTAATTATTATGCATATATATTTTCCCATCCGAGTTTATACATTATCATGTAGATACAGAGGGTCAATATGCTATGTAATGTTTTAGAGAGTGTTTCTTCGCATCGCTTCGATGCTCTCCGACTCTGAGTTAGTGAGCGTTGAGCATTATACCAACACAATTATGAATATTCACGTACATGCTCGACATCTAAGGTCTAGTTTTAAGCAATATTTAGATTGAGGCATCTCTTGCATTATGATTTGGAGGAAGGTCAGCCTTGTGCAATTTGGCATTGATTTAATTTATTTGAATCGTCATCACATCAAATAACATTATTGAGCCTAAAATTGTTTTTTTACTAGATTTACCTGCGTTCAGAGATTTGAAATACATAGATTAGTTATATCCGAACACCACTGCTCTAAAAGCTTACTAGAATTTACCTATATACATACCTACCACGTTATATGCAGTTTGTAATGACAAGGAAAGAACGTTCAAATATTATGCGTCATATCTGTTAGAAAGAGATAAATAAGCAATTCGTGTTACCACCGAACCGCCACGAGACGTTCCGATCACCATTATGCTGCGATCTCTTTCACTCTCTCACACCAAACGATACACATATCTCGCTCATCCATTTCATTGGGATTAGTTCCTAAGATAAAACAAAATATACACATTTTGCATTAAAACAAAATTGTTATTATGTGTTGGAAGATAAACACAGCGTCGGTATGAAGATGCATTTGATACTATTACCTGAATTTCGCCTTTATAGGTATAAATATCACCTGTATACTGTTCGTTACCCAGCTTGATGTTATCTGTGCACTTCATCTGTCAAGGGTTTTGAAGTTTTATGTCATATCATAGAGTCTTCACCAGGAAGATATTACTGCGACGCTGTGTTTATCTTCCAACACATAATAACAATTTTGTTTTAATGCAAAATGTTATATTATGTGTCTCCAATAAACACAGCGTCGTTATGAAGACCTGTTTGTTATCTGCTGGTGACGAACACAAACGCTATGTTGAAAATAATTGTCCTTTATCAACTTCCTCTGCAAAAAAATCAAATCCTTTATCAACGCAAAATAATTAATAAGCATAGAAAAATAACAGCTATTTTCTTTGGTGCTAAGCAATGACAAGGAAATAAAAAATAAAACTCCTTGTCCTTTGAAGGATTACAAGTACCTACTGAATACTAATAGGAATTACCTATTAAAGTTTGCTATTCCCTATTGCATATGAAAATCTGCTCCGAGCAATGTGATATGATATGCAATAGCTTAAACCATACCTACTGGAATCATTATTATTTCCAATAGTTACTTGGATTAAATTTGTGACGATAATAACTAAGAGTTTAGGCCTATGCCTTGAATTAAGTAGTTTATCATGTAAAATCATGTACATACCTTCCCTCAACCATGTGAGCTTAAGTTCAGTAAACTGCTAATCTAACCAGATTAGCATACATACATTGTGTATGTAGGTATATTAGAGGTCAAGTTTCCATTACTGGCCCGTCATTTATCACACATTACTGAAAGTAGGTAACGACCCAAGTTTGCCAGAAGTTCTTAATATGAAAACAATTTTAAGTAACTTACTCCAGTGTTGGTATCATAGACTGTTGACACTGTTTTGTAGTGAATGGTCTGTTGAACATGGCTGATATCTACAGACTTGTCTGGAGGGCCCCAACAATTTGTTGAATTGGTTTGTTCCATGGGAGGTAGATGTAATTAATTGATTAAGGTATTGATACCTATGCAACAAGTAATTATATCTGGTTGATGATGACAAATTGTTTAACAATGTATCAACCCTGCTGAGCCTTGTGTCTTATATAACCAACTACATCCTGTTGTGGTTGTGCACTTGGTGGTATCCTTAACATATATGTCCCAATACATAAATAGGACATTATTATGTAGTAGCAACTATACCCTTCCGTAGGGTCATTAGACTGATAGTGTATCGTCATATCAGTCTTAATAGCAGCTTGCATATTAAATTAATAAGAACTTTGTTCTAAGCATACATGAGTCGTGTTCTTATAGGAGCAACTGAATCCTTCTGTAAGATAATAGGCTGATAGGGGAGTTGCCCTGTCAACTTCAACAGTTTGCATTATAGATTTAAATATACCATGTCCATTCAGCAACATGAATAAATTGAATAATTTTGTGCTAGTCATGATTAGCTTGGAGCAACTGTACCCTTCCGAAAGGTAATTGGCTGATGGGGGAAATCACCCCGCCAGTCTCAACAGTGCATGTTAAAATTAAGTGGGATATTGTGGCTGTCTCAAAATTATATATATACTTATGTATATATATATTATATATATACTTATATATATGGTAACGTTGGAGCAACTGTACCCTTCCGAAGGGTAATGGGCTGATGGGGAAATCGCCCCATCAGTCTCTACAGCTTGCATGTTAAATTAAGTGGAAATTTGTGCCTATTACAAAAGCATTCGTTATCCTGATCATCTTGAAACAACTGCATCCTTCCATAAGTAGTACTTATGGAACTTAGGCTGCTAAGGAGAATCATCCAAAGCCAATCAAAGCCTCAATAGTTTGCATATTAAACAACTCCAATCCAAAGTCCAATTTCAAGGTTCTCTTTTTCCTTGATATGTTATATTTCGCAGTCAATGTTAACATAGAATGTGTATGTCAAATGGGCATTCAACTCTTTTCCTGGGTAAAGCTCTTTAATCCAAGCGGATTGTAAACAATAACAACAACATAATTCCACTCATAATGGACGACATCGGGTTCTATGTGACACGCAGCATTTAATTACTATGACCATAACACGGAAAGATGCACAACTAATTTGTTGTGTGATCTTATCATAGAACGGCAGTTGTACCTTTCTGCAAGGTAATGTGCTATAAACTGTAGTCAGGTTTATAAGCATCAACAACTTGCATCTGTATGTAGTACAGATAATATTTTAGAGTACTACCTGTACTCCTATGGTCCTTGATTGGCAACTATACCCTCCCGAAGGGCTGTAAGAAGGCATCTGAATAGGATAGTACAGATAATATTTTACAGTAATACATGTACTTCTACGGTAAGTGATTTGCAACAATACCCTCCAGAAGAGCTGTAAGAAGGCATCTGAATAGGGAAGTACAGATAATATTTTAAAGTACTAGGTACATGTACTCCTACAGTCATTGATTGTTAACTATGCCCTTCCGAAGGGCTGTAAGAAGATGACAGAACAGTGCCACAAACTTGTATGTAATGAGGTAGTGTTCATTATATTTATCCCATAGTAGTTGTTAGGCGGCCTGTTTTCTGCACCCATAATGTCTATATATTGCACAATGTTGTAATTGTGATTATCATGTACATTAACAACTGGTATCTCTACTCTCTCAAATAATAATGTTTTTATATGGGAAAAATTCCCATCTGTATTATATAATACACAGAGAAGTAGATGCTTTGACCCTCCAAATAAGGGTAATAAGCTGATGAGAAAAAAATTTTCTATTGTGTGTGACTTGTGTTGTATATGGTTTAACAATATAATATTATAGCACTATCTGAGGTGTTCTGCTGCTAAAATTTGCTCATATCAACACAGTGTTGACCTACAAGCTGCAGGTTTAAAGTTCTTTTTGATAATAAATCTTTGCGAATGTTATAATTGAATATTAAGATTATGCATCTATGCATATGGTGATATTGTGGTGAGGTGTAGAATGACCATTCATTATATGCATGAGAAATGTCTCTTCAGCAACTCTATAGCATCTACCATGAAAGTCTGAATTATTATCTGATGCATTCTAAAGCCAACCTTATGCTACGGTTAGTTTATAGATATAAATTTATGATGTTTGCTTACCTACTAGGTAAGGGCATTTATGTGTACAGTATCACCACTTATTCTCATTAAATGAAAGAAAGAAAATATGTCCCTTCTGATTATGTGTCACAATAAATATCAAGTGCACTAAAAAACTGCTTATACTTAAAGTCTGCCCCAGACCAGGAAACTTCCCTTCCATAGTAGGAATGAATCAATATAGTCGACAATAATATTAATTATAACACTATGTTAGTGTTCCCCATACATGAACATTTTAGGTGACCAGTTCTCATAGCTGTTATCTCTGCCACAATGAGATCTTAATATGGCTTACCAAAGACAATGCTCCCTAGTTTGAGCTGTTACAAAAAAAAAAAATGGGACACTGGTCTAGTAGCAACAAATTCAAAGCTAGGTCTGTAGAGGTTATAAAGGATCTCCGCAATCCATTATCTTTCTCACTAGCCTAGTTTTTACAATGTGTTAGGAACAAAAGTTCAATTTCCATGCTAAATGTGTTCAAGCAACTTATACTTACTAAGAGCAAGAAGCTCAATATTTATTCTCCGTTATTTGTAACTTAAAATGCACTGCTCTTCTTATTAATAAATACCTACTTTCAAAGGGTTGTTCATTTAACATGTATTAAAAGTATAATATGGAGAACATGTTCAGTGCAAGCTTCAAGAAATTTACCCTGAATGTGGGTTTGATGATTAATATACAGCTAAACAACCTTTTGAAATTAGAATTACTTCTCTTTAACATGTTTGTACAGTAAAGCTTAAAAACTTCAGCTTTAAACCAGCTAGTTGCTAATTCTCTTGATCAGTTAGTGATCAGTTAATGATGCTCCAAATACACTTGCGATCATTTTCTAATAATAATAAAACAATGTTCATAAAATACTGCAGTTTATATATGTATTTATAACATACATAAGACTGGACAGCTATATTTAAGCTTCCAATGTGTTGTTATATTGAGCTATGATAGAAACATACTTATAAGAAACGGTATTTTATCTTAGTTTGCATACTTATTAGTATTCTTGATCATAAGATCATGTCAGCATTGCCAGCAAACAGTGTTTTATTTATATGTACTATTATATTCAACATGTTGTATCATGAAGATTAAGTTTTGTCAAAAACAAATAAAAGGAAAGCAGACTATCGCCGAGATAGAAAGATGAGATGGATAAAATCCATAACTAACCTTGATGTGTGTAGGTAACAAAATATAAGTTCAAACTTACGTATGGTACTTAAATTATCGAGAATAAATGGAAAACATCCACTGTAGATCTTTTCAGATTATTGGAAAACACAGCACAGACTGTGCGTTATCCACACTATATACATTACCACCACACTTTTAGCATCTGTTGCTTGTCGTATATCGTTTATATTTCATTGAATTTCATTTTTATTGCGAAAATGCGTAAAGCCGCCATAAAAATATCAAACGCTATGATATGACATAAAACTTCAAAACCCTTGACAGATGAAGTGCACAGATAACATCAAGCTGGGTAACGAACAGTATACAGGTGATATTTATACCTATAAAGGCGAAATTCAGGTAATAGTATCAAATGCATCTTCATACCGACGCTGTGTTTATTGGAGACACATAATGACGATATTTTCTATATCAACAATAAAAGCAATAATTACGCGTGAAAAGCAACAGTTTTCTTGTCTCTCACAGTGCCTGTATAATTGGTGCAGAGTCTAAAGACACAAGGAAGGCATATTGTCCACAGATTATTCCTAAAAAACACATTTAGCGGCGATGTATTCACCGGACGCTCAGAAGTGCAAGACTGGTAGTGACTCAGGTAATTACCCTGAATTCGTCTAGTAAATATGGAGGCCATACAACTCATCTACAGGTAAGAAAATCTTAGCCTGCGTTGGATTAGCTATCTATACATTAAAGTAAATTTTAATTACATATTTATCTCAATGTTATTGTGAAAGAGTCGCATATGTTTTGACGTGACACTTTGATAATAACAAATACTTTTAAAAGTATCCTAAAAAACATTAAATAATATTTAAATAAAACACTTAAAAAAGCATAAAATTATATATCTAGTGACAATTCCGCCTAATTTTCCTGTTATCTACGTGACGTCATAAACATCACGCAGCCTAACCGGAAGAATACCCGACTAGTTTCGCTTCTAAACGAAGCATCTTCAGGAGGTCTTGACTTACCGAGCGCACGATCGAGACCTCGGTAAGTCAAGACCTCCTGAAGATGCTTCGTTTAGAAGCGAAACTAGTCGGGTATTCTTCCGGTTAGGCTGCGTGATGTTTATGACGTCACGTAGATAACAGGAAAATTAGGCGGAATTGTCACTAGATATATAATTTTATGCTTTTTTAAGTGTTTTATTTAAATATTATTTAATGTTTTTTAGGATACTTTTAAAAGTATTTGTTATTATTAAATATGGATTTCCGCAAAGTAACGCCTGAATCTATTCGTGACACTTTGACTTTTCCTTTTTTTTTATTCCGACTTTATGCCTTTATTAACAAAATAATACGAACTATATACAATATTAGAGCCACACCCTGGATACTCGACTCATTTCCTGTAATAAAGCCGCATTATAACTACCTATTACACCGATACTACACAAATGTTGTTTTTTTACACTCGTATTTAATTGCAGTCTGTATATAATAACGTGCAGTCTAAGTTTGTCACCGTATAAATAATTATTGTACATACCTAGCTAACCATCTTTTGATACTGTTATTATTCGTATTATATTTCGTTAATTAAGTATGCGTTGGTACCTACCTGCAGAAACATTAACAAGTACAACTATCCAACTACAGGTAGGACGTAGGAATATCCAACACACAATCGAGTAGGTAACATTACTTCACATTTCACTCCATTACATATACAATAATAGATACCTACACTATACAAAACGTGTCATTCCAAGTTCACATTTAATAGTATATTTAAATATGTTTATTACATAAGAATAATTCATGTTCTTCTCGTTTAACATTATTATTGTGATTGTAATTATTATCATTACATAAATAAAATGTGAACTCGGAATGATACGTTTTGTATAGAGTAGGTACCATCATGACGTGTGCCGCGTGTCTACCGTAGCGAAGGTAGGTATGTGTATTACTTTTCTCTATGGTAGGTACCACCACAGATCAAAAACCCAGGTATCCACAAACAAATAACGACATGACTTTGTATGAGCGGCATTTGAAGTAATTAACGTTTGAAGTGACGAATCGCAGGGACCTAGATTTAATAAATTGACTATGTTTACTATGTCCGCAGACTGAAGCTATATAAACTTGTTTTTTTTTTAAATAAAATCAAAATTAGTATGAGCGGGTGTTTGTAATTCTATTAGTGTGATATTAAATGAATTAGACCAGGATATATTAATTTATTTACAGAAAATTAACAAAAATCTTGAGATAAAAAAATATATAATAATAAGTGCATTTATCCATTTACATATTTTTACTTGTGCATCATAAGTATTTGCTGCCAAGTCTGAAGTGTGCAGAAGAGTGTAAACATAAATTTGCACTAGCGAGTTTTAAAGAGTAATCCAAGTACAGTGCGCGAAATTAAAATGTTTTTGCGTTTTTAGCTACTTAATTACAACTTCTGAGGTCAAGTCAGCTCAGCGACAGCTCAGAATCGGTGGCGGGATGAGTAAGGCTCAATTCGTGGCACAGGAGTGTCCATTCCGTACGTAGTATTATTATATGTTCTATGCTACAGCTTCTACTTTTCCGTTGGACACACCTTTAAATTTTCACAAAACGATTATTTAAAAAAGAATACGCTTTATATCGAATAAACGAGCCAGTAATTATTGAGCTCTTTAGACTAGCACCTTACATTGGAAAAGCGTGTTCATTGTCCAAGAAGTACCTACATACTCAGTAAAGGTCTGTTTAAAATTTAAACAGACTTTAGTATGTTTGACATTTTATTATAATATTTTGTTTATGACTTGTGTTTTGTACTATAAACGAGTACCCAACCTATCTAGTTTATATACCTATCTAGTTTATATTTCACTGCGGCACACCTTTTAACATAAGTCGGAGTTGACGGCCCTAGTGCGAACACCGAGGGTAGGCATAAAAAATGAATAGGATATTGACTTCATTTGATTACACATATATGATTTTTACTTCTGTACTCTATGTGTTATGTGACGTACGCGATACGTTATAGGCGCGCTACAGTGAAGATGAGTTTTTGAACAGTAATAATTAATAAAGAAAGTAAGATTGTGAGGAAAGTGTTTTGCAGCCGTTTGGTGTAGATACGTTGGGCGCGTGGGAAGCTTATCAGAGCGCTTGGTCAATGCAACGCGTGATAAAATGTACTACTTATTTGCCTCAACGAAAAATCATTGCAATGCACGGGGCAGAGCTGCCAGCAAATGTCAGCACGCAGGGCAGGCTGTCAACAGGTATATGGTGAGCTGGAGCAATTTGATCTACTGTGAGCCTTCAATACAAATCTTTAGGTTACTTAAATGCTTTCGTTGTAGTAGTAGGTGTAGTGTTAGTTTGGAGTGTTTTGTTGAAATTATTTACTCCCAAGTTCACATATTAGTTTAAAAATATTGAGTTTATTAGCGCATGCACCGACGCATTCTTTAGTTCGATTAGTGAACTCATTGTCAGAACTCATTAACATGCATAGAAAGAGAAAACGCTAGGCATTGACCGTCAATTAAATTCGATAAATCAATTCACCATAAAGTTAACGCTAGAGTCGGTTAGTGTGTCAAAATACCGGTTAACCCATGACGTTTCCACTTTGATACCCATGATTTATGCATGCATAATAGGAACCGACCGATGGATGACATGACAGGTGATGTGTGAAACAGAAGATTTGTAAAGAATATACCTGCCCAATTAAAGGTATTTGAATAACGCATTTTAGAAACAATCGCCACGTTCAGAATAATAATTTAGCTTACTTTCTTATTCTTCATTTTTAATTTAAAAATTTTTAATACTTAAATCCAAAAGCCATCTAAAAATGGTCCTTGGTAGAGTGTGAAAAATTAGCATTCCCAAATTATCGTCTTCGTTTCAACAGCAGACAGCATGTCATGGGTACATCTATAGTCGTATACAGAGCACTTTGATCCAAAGAAAGTTATAAAATAATTTTTGAAGTGCTCGTAGTGAAGTTTGCTTAGCCGTTCTTAACCGATTAGCTAAGTTAAGCAACGTCCGCCGCGGTCATGATTTGGATGCGTGACCGCTTGTGGCATTATTATGAGCACTTCCGTGCTTCGGAGGGTACGTTAAGCCGTCGTTGGTCCCAGTTGTTATTTTAGGATAGCAATCGTTATAGCATGGTGGTAGGGCATTTTGCGAACCACATGTAGAAAAACTGTCACCAAGCACCTAACGTTTAAAAAAACAGAATACTTAGCTTGTGCCCTTTTTGTGATGGAACTGGATGTCTTTTACGTTTTAACAGTCGCCGGCTTAAAAGAAAACCATCCATCGTAGATCACATTCAATTATTTTTTCCTTTTTGTCAATTCATGTCTTTTTTTATATCAATGATAATGCAATTTCGCTGCGTTGAGCTCATTTAATAACTACATGTGTTTTACTAACTGAAGTAAATTGTCTCTTTTCAGGTACCAAAACTCGGCAAACTTTAATAGTGCAGTGAAAAATAAAAGTTAATAACAACAAATGATGTTAATAAAATTTTGTGTTAGTTACGAATCGTGTCAGTGCTTTATTGTATAACTAAATCTTGGCGTGATCAAGAGTGGGTTTAATAATCAGTGAGTGAAAACGCAACAAGATGATGACCTTGTACAGAACCATCAAAGGCACCAGCACTACAAAGAGGAAAAAACGGGAGAGAAGGTCAGTGTTGTGGTGTTTGTGACACCTGTAGATTTTACCTAATTATAAGTAGCAATCTGAATGAGATACCTAATCTAGTAGGTATAGAGACATAAACATAAAATGCATTCTTTCATAGGTTGCAAATAACAACGCATATTGTAAAAATCAAAGCGAGTTGTTTTAAGTAGCGGTAAAACTACATATTTTAAGTTCCTGTATCCTAGACACCTAAATTAACAATTTTAAATTTGACAAGTAGATGTCACTATTCTTTTTGCTGCCTTTTTGGGGATATATCTAAGAAAGCGGCCTTGCTACGAAGGTAAGCTTGTAGCATAATGCGCGGTGCTACGAGAAGGAATAATAGGAATGTATTACTTCACCTCCCACGCACGGAAAACTGTGAAACCTGTCAATATCTTAGTTGATTGCTTCCTCTAATTACCCTATGTTTGATTACGTACTTAGGTAACAACTTGTATACAACATAATATTCTAGCAAGATAAACAAGTCGGGCGGGTATTCGAACTGGAAACTATGACGAGAAATTTACCTCGGAAACCTCGTAAAGCATATTTGAGCCATATTTACCGTTAAAATTATGGTTGTTTGGGTAAAGAGCAACAACCAATATAAAATATTATAATCTGACTGTGCAGTATATTTAAATTTTGCGTACAAGCGCAGATGCAAGTGCCACGCCGCTGAGAATTGTGAACGGAGTTAAAGGTAAACTTTGCAATAGTTACGGCGACAGCGACGCGAGCGACGTTCACTTTTCCACAGACGCGTAGACGTTAAGCTAAAATGTTTTATTGTGGTTCGAGGCAAGTTAGATAGATGGCGTTTTACACAGCTCAAACATGTCGTTATGACTTTGATACGAAGTCATTCTAGGCATTGATGCACAAAGGACGAAGAGAAGGAAATAAAACTACTGATTTGCAGCTAATGTGTAAATATGTCTTTTTAAAGTATAGGCTTCCTTTACCTCTACTTCTTGTTTTAAAAAACTCGCAGCAATTTCGACTTTAGCGGTGAGCGTTAAACAGTGTTTGATTTTATTTATTTGAATAAAAATCATAAATTGCACGTTATAGTTTTTGACCTCAAATTACATCTTTATGTATAAAAAGTATGTGTCACGTTGTTAGTCGACGATGGACTCCTAAACTACTGAACCAATTTTACATTTGATTTGCCCACCGTGTGCAATTTGATCCAAATTGAAAGATAGTAGGTATAGCTTACATCTCAATTTATAGTCGTAATTACACGTGCGAAACCGGGGCGAGTCGCTAGTACAACATTAAAATATATAATTAATTTTTTTATTTCATTTAATTTTTCAAATATATGATCTTAAGAATTCACCTCATTTACCTATTTTAAAAGTCATCTATTTAATTAAATGTAATATTTCCGAACGCATATTATTTATTATTATTAAAATAATACATTGCACGTTATAGTTTTTGACCTCAAACTATATAGAACATACATACAGAATTCTATTTTTTCTGTTATTTAGTATTTCAAATAAATAATAGTATGAATTAATATTATTTACCTATTTTAGAGTCATTGTATAATTACCGTTACAACGATATATATCCGAACGCAAATTATATTAAGAAAATATAAAAAGATAAATGGCGAGAAACATTTTTTTCACGCTGGTAGAGGTGAAAAGTTTTAGGTTTCTCACATCACAATTTTTTTTCGGTCTCGTGTCTTATATATCATTACCGTGCTTATACCTTCACTTTTTAGACCAGCCTACAGTAGTCTATTAAAGAGGTCTAGACTAGGTACTTCTACTAGGAATTTTATGAAGTCAATACACAAAAAAGCAACTTCGCAAAACTTTCCTGGTACCCAAGTGAGATATTTCATACCACAAGTAGCCAAAGCTGACAATTTACCTCTCATAGAAGATCTGTTTTCGTTATGGACGAGGAAAACAAACTAATGTAGGTACTGGGTAACACAATCCAATTGACTTATTAAACTGATAGACAGATTCAGATAGATTAGGAGAGATTAAGCGTAATCTAAATCTCAAAGGTCATCAACACCAAAACGATGTAATGACTAATCGATCCGTGTAGTTTCGAACAGTCAGACAGACTAAAGACGGACTTAATTAGACCAAAAGTTAATTAGGTTTTTGTTTGAGATCATTATTGTTCATCAGCAACTGAAAAACGTCGGTGAATAAACCATTACCAATTTCAAAGTATATCTATACTCATTGCATATACATAAACAACATAGGTACTTTAGAAACTATTGCTTAATTTGGACTGCGTCATCTTTAAATGAAGAATTGAAGCAGTGATGGCCCAGTGTCAATGACTAATGCGGGCGCAGAAGATTCTCGAATACCTTTTTTTATTTATAGCTTATAGGCTAGCCTTTGACCACTACCTGACCTGATGGTAAGTGATGATGAGGTAGAAGATGTTAATCAGGCTAGCCTAGAATTACTGACTCTGAAGGACAGATGCGGGAACAAACTATAAGGTGCTTGGCGATAGATTTTCCACTTGAGGGTGGTAGGTAGCCAGGCGGGCATTCGCAAAATGCCCTACCACCATGCTATAACGACTGCCATCCCAATACAACAACCAGGACCTAACGTGCCCTCCGAAGCACGGAAGCATAAGTAATGCAGTGGCATTGTCTTGTGCCGCTATAGTGAGCGGTCACCCATCCAACTCATGACTCGCGGTGGACGTTGCTTAACTTAGCTGGTCGGTTAGGAACTAAGCATTCGCTACGAGCGCTTCCACGCGGTTGTGCTTCATCTCGGCATTTTAATAGTGTGTTATATGCAAATGTGTTGTTAACTAGCTGGTCGTGGTTGCTAACCTCAAGGTAAATTTGGCTACAAGCGTTTGCCAGTTCTATGGGCTTCATTGTGGTGAAAAGTTATCTTAAGAGCTAAAAAATATCATATAAAAAGCTAATTTTGAAATATATCCAATTTCAGTAACGTCTTTACGAGAAAAATAAACAATATTGCCTGTATTGGATCCTCATAAAATAAGATATTATCGAATTTCTAATTCAATGTTTGGTTTTAGGCCGATATTCTACACAAAATATCAGTTTTATAATTCACTAGCTTTCCGGGCGCGGCTCCGCCCGCGCGTATTTCGGTTATCGTGCAAAAACATTAACCTCTTTTTGCGCAGTTGGATAAAAACTATCCTATGTTTTTTCCCGGGTCCCAAACTATTTCCATACCAAATTTCATTCAAATCAGTCCAGTAGTTTTGGCGTGAAAGCGTAACAGACAGACAGAGTTACTTTCGCATTTATAATATTAGTACTGATTCCATTTACGACCCTGGAAATAAGGCGGACAACCAGACAGCAGAGTATAACAAATAAAGTTCCGTTTTGTCCTTATACCATAGAACATAGAATATACTACGTACTTTTACCTAAAAATATTATCATATAAGATGAGAAGTTAATACAGCAAGAATATCGGCTAACAGGTAGGTAAGTAGGTATATCTACAGTATGTTAGAGTTACGGTAATACATTTTTTGCTGGTCATATCGCACGTGATGTCCAGTTTCCGAATTAACTGTGTGAACTACCGAGTGACATCATCAAGTGTCTTATTGAATGTTTAATGAGTGTGTGATGCCATGAGAACATTTTTGTATGGTTATGTAATAAACATGATTTTTAGGTTCCGTGCCTCATGGTGAAGACATAAAAACCAGTCAGTAAATGCCAGTCGGGCCTCGTTCTAGTAGGGTTCCGCATTGCAGCAACCAGTGAAAGAACAAATGTTTGTTAGTTACGATACACAGCTTTAAAACTAAGTTATAAATCTGCATTTTCTGTATTTGTTGCTGCCTCGGTTTTTCAAACATCAGGTAGATATCAGACTGTTAAAACAATTTCAGAATAAATCTGCTAATGTTTTTAAACTAATACCGAATAGTTCTTATAATATTTAGCCGGGATAAAATTTTGCATATTATTGTTCATAATTTATAGAAACACGGAAATCATAAATATTATCGTTTTTGTGACAGGCTTTTTACTCATCAGATATGCTTTAAGTGTTAAAAATGAACTATAAATATCCAATTTTCAATAAAATAAACATTATAATCTACTCCCTCTAACTTGCCAAAGAGACTTTTTTTTTTATAGTTGACACTTACTGGGTCTCAAGGAGAGCTGCCGGAACACACCGTTAGGTGCTTGGTGACAGATTTTCTACTTGAGGGTGGTAGCTAGCCAGGAAAGCATACGCAAAATGCTCAAAATCTACCATGCTGTAACGACTGCCATTGTAAGACAACAACCGGGACCGACGCGACGGCTTAACGTCCCCTCCGAAGTACGGAAGCGCTCAATAATAATGTCAATAGCGGTCACCCATGCAACTCCTGGCCGCGGCGGACGTTGCTTAAGATCGATTAAGATTAAGAACGATTAAGAACGGCTAAGCAAACTTCGCTACGAGCGCTTCAAAACCATTAAAATCATCGCTTGGGTACTTAATATTCTGTCGTAAAAAGAAAGATCAAAATTAAATTTAAATAAAACCTAAAGAGGTGAAATAGAGGTTATTTGATTAGTTTTAGAATATTTTGACATTGATTGAATTTCGACTGTATATATTGTATTATGTATTCCAACCTATTTCAGATGTTCATCTAATCATTTAATTTAATGTGTCTATTATATTCAATAGATATATTATAAACCTAGCATATGGTAGGTAATAGGTAATAGAGGTAACAAAAATATATAATTATGTTCTCAGATTATTTTGAGATTTGTAAACCTATATATGTGTATAAACTGCATATTTTTTTTTATCAATGAGTATTTTTGTTTCTTCCCATAATATTTGGCTATTCCGATAAAGACTCATATAAATTGCATTTGGCTTTGGTTATTTTTTTTATGACTTATTTTCGTTATTTTATACGTTATGTATTAAAGTTACAATAATAAGCTGAATCAATCTATAGACTACTCAAAGGTACCATTTTATTTTATATCCTAGTTCAAAGCCCTGGCAAATAGCTATGAATCAATCCATAAACACTTTTGTCTCTACCTCCACGTATTTTAGTTCGAATGGGAACATGCAGCGTGGCATATGATTGTATTAAACGAGCACTTCATAGCCGAGTACTAGTGTTGTCACCCTGCTACGCCTACACAGTGACAATGGACCTGAAACTCTACGTTACGAGTTTGATACAAGCAGAATGGCTCTATTAAAGTGTTATGTATGATTTCTGCGAGTTTATCCACATAAGGTTATTATGAGTAGGATTCTACATGATGGTTTTCAGTATTGACCAATAGATTGCAGCTAAAAGAAACCCAGATACTTTCCCAGGTTATTTCCTATAAACCTGGAAAAGGTTTCATAATAAAAAAATGTGAATTAATCAATTAGATATAAATAAGATAACAATCAAGACGGAAATTTCATTTGTGACTCAATATCTACGAAATGAACGAACATCAAATAGTGAAAATCATTATTTGATTATTCTTAAAGTTTCTGGAAAATTTAAATAGTACAGTTCTTATTGTACCTATGTACTTATTTATTTAAGATTGAAATGATTTGAGTACGAAATCCTCCCCTATACGTCTCTGAATCACGCTTGGCTGGTATTTTTCCTTGTTCTCTATGTCTCAGTGACATTGTGGTAGGGAATTTTGTGAATGCTTGCCTAGCTAGCCACCTCGGTAAAAAAAAAAACAGTTACCATGCACCTAATTGTGGGTTTCAGCAACAGTCTTTGGGAGTTACAGTTCCAATCTTGGGTCCAGCCTGTTTACCTACTTTGACCAGTTCATCACTACTATAGGCAATAAAAAAAAGTTTAATCCATGCGCATCATACATAATGATAGCACTTGAATTTCTTTCATTATATCCCGAATTGTGTGATAGTTAATCAATCGCATGATTTGATTGAGTGTGATTGCAATAACATAAAAGCCATGAAAGCGTCTTGGGAAAATCATGGTTTAGAAGCGATGTAAAATAATAGACTATACTCTCCATAGGAAAATAATATAATAAAAGTCTAAATTTTCATATAAGTAACGGAAACTATAAAGTTACCGTATTTTATTTTTGAGCTTTCAAGGTAGCAATCCAGTGCTGATAATGCCAGAAAACCTCGACCCCTTCGTTGTGGTAGTATTTAGCTACAGCATCACACTGAACAACAAATGTATCTCTTTATACTGTTTAAGAGCAATACCTTTAGGTCATACATCTGCAGTGGTTAAGACGATATAAATGTATACTAGGGACCGGTCTTACCAGCACTAACATTTAATGTTTTCTTACCTTTACCCCATTTGCATGAAGTTAGTCAGAACAATTTCATTATGTATTTCCCTAACAAAAAATACATTGGTCTCGGTTGCAAAATGGAAACGAGTTCAATCACAGGCCACGGTCTTAAAAAGTTTTGTTGATGTGAATAATACAGGCACAAATCAATATCAACTGAAAATTAATATTTAAAGAAACAAAGTCTTAAATTGGCTTTAATATGGTAAGAAGACATTGCGCGGCCGATAATGTGCAGCAATACCCCAATGACGTGAGCAGTGCTTATTGGGCGCATTTCATACTTAGTTGTTTATTTTAAACCCAGAGATAATATAGAACAGTCCTTATTTTCTTACACCTGGGACTACATTAAGTTCAAATGTTGCAAAAGAAACATTTTGCATGCCCACTCCCAGATCACGATTTGAAACGACTTCCTTATTTCGTTTTATAACACGTCGCATACTGGACGCTAGCATTCAGTGCTTTTAACGGCTTGTAGGACCAACAAAGAGTGTATATACAATGTGTTTGACCTTTTTAATGGTGGTTATATGGGTTAATCTGTACACACACAGTACCTAAATAACTTTTATTTATACCAGGAGTACCATTTCTATATTCAGAAAACCCTCTTTAGGTAGTAGGTACATATCTCTATGAACATTCATGATTCATACTTGAAGTGCAAATTTTATATATTTTAACTTGTAAATATCCTCACTACAGGGTTCTATACGAGTCAGTGATGGAACCCTATCACTGAACTACATACATCAAAAGTGCCTAGGATCAAGTTTTCGTGTAAATCAAGTAAGTTTTAAACAGATCTCATTTGGATCAGGGGTAACCTCAATGCTTAGATTTATGCGGAGAGTATTGTTTCAGAAGTGATCATCCCTTTGCGAAGCCGTTTGGGTAATTCGTTTCGTCTAATGCACGGTCATACACGTCCACACACGGCTAGAGTCGTAACTCGCACTCTTGCCGATGCTCGCATCAACGTCCTGCCGTAGCCTGCTCAATCGCCAGACCTCAACCCCATAAAACATGCATGGGATATGTTACAAAGAAGAGCTCTGCCAAGTATTTGTCTTTTGCCTTGCATACCCCACAACAGAGTTTTGACTTGTTACAAAGAACGTTGGCGGCCATTTCACAAAGTAATTTTGATGAATTGATTTTAATCACGCCAAATCACTGTGCTTGTGTGATTAGTGTAAATGGTAGAATCACAGATTATTAATTAATATAATTTTACTATAAACATAGCAAAAATCCTGTTTGTTTTTTCGTTTTTTTGTCAAACAAGTCAGTTATAGTTCAAAATATACATGATCTCTAAGCACTTTTTAAAAACATAGCGTTTGGACTGTTGGCTCCAGTATTAATCCGCTCATGTAATAACGCCAGCATGAAAAAGCGCAATTACTGCAGTGATATTCACCACGACACTTTTACTTAAAATATGGTAAGCACCACAGTATAGTTTTATCAAACAGCGTGGTAGTGAGGCCTACCAAATTTTAAACCCCTTACTAATTTTCACACACAAAGTTCAAAAGCAAAACCACTGCAAACCTAAATCACCTATGCTCGATACTCCCTCGCAATTCCCGCTTACTTTGTAACGCAATCGGTGAACAATTTCTACAATAAGTCAAATAAAACTATCTTAGAACAAACATTAAAATGCCTAACGAGAACAAGTCCCTTTTAACGTCAAAATTGTTTTATTAACTAGACCTAACTAATTTTTAATTGGCTATTGCTATCTCATATGATAATTGTACAATTGCTGTGTAGATAACGCAGTTAAGTGAGAATTTATGTTATGAGGAATACCATTTCTTTATTTTTGGGACATGTTCTAAATAAATGCACGGAAAAGCTTTATGTCTGTAATCGTGGGTGTCGGTAGCTCCAACTATGTGCATTGTTGGTATGGTAATTAATGGCATAGCAAATAACTCTTCTATTATAACTTCTGAGCTTTAGTATAATTATTTACGGGTGCGTTTCATTTGTTATAAATTCATTTTGAATATTTTTATTTTTGTATCGTTCTCTGGGTATAATTGAGTTTTGTCATATGGTCATAACGTTTTTTTTTGTAATTCTGAAAATGATTTTTACTTTTAAGTTTGCTGTTTATTTTTATGCTTTCTACTTTTATATCCTATAAATTATGGACTAAAAAAAGTTAATATAATATATTTATAAGTTAACTTAAGTGTACAATATATATATATACTACTTACAAGATGATGTTTGCCTATAATCTGCAGACAAGTATGATTTCGTTTGCAGTGCACCTAACCATTTCATAATTCTACCATTCAATTTCAATTCGTTAAAAAATTTAGAACATTTTGGTGTTGGGGCAACAATCTTAAATTAAAAATCGTCAGGTTTTAGCATCAGGTGTGAAGATTCATGTTTAAATTACACTCTCGAGTCCATTCGCACATTAATTTAAGTCAAACTAATATTTTTACGAACCTTAACCCAAATGTGTCATTTAAACATGTTTTTTTTTATATTTTTTGTTTACATAGCCATCAAAAAGTGGTTCAATGTGTGCCGAATTTGAAGTATGAACAACTTAAATGACTATGGACATTTTAATATTATTTTTTTGCAATAACGCACGCTCTGCGGATAACATTACAAAATTACAAAACGAGAGGAAAAATTATAGTCTACGGACATATTTGAGCATACAATATGGATCTGAAATCATCAGTTTTTAACATATCCAGGATTGGTACTCTATTGAAAGACTTAAGATTTTTTTTATGAGCACGGCAAAGAATCGGGTAAATGTAAAGTAAAGCAATGATGGCCGAGCGGTAATAGCTATGGACTGCCACGCCGCAGGTCTCTAGTTCAATCCCTATCGCCGTCTTGAGCTTCACCGCATGGTGGAAGGGCATATCGCGAAATCCGGGAAGAAAATCTGTCGACAAGCACCTTACAAGTGTGTTCCAGCAGCATTCCTTGAGTAATATTACAGGCACATGAGACTCAACAATTGTGAGCGGCGCAGTGCAATTCGTCACTTGTGTCGAACTGCGACATTGTGTTATAGCAGAGGTTAGTGCGCTAAACATCAGGTGGATCTTTGCCTTGTTCAATCACAATCACATAAATAGAATAAAAAAATAGTAAATTTTGTAATTGGCCTTCAAGGGCTTAGTAGATGCAGACATATACTTAATTTCGATTTTAAAATAGTATGATTTACATTTGCTAGGACGGCGTAGGTTTTCGTTACCATTTGAGCACATCAGAAATGGGAAGTTCGTTCTTAGAAATTGTTACTTAGAACTTTTGATGTTATCGAATTACATTTTGATGGATATTAATAGAAGATAAATATACCTACTTAAAATACTACAACTATAGTGAAATTGTTTTGGAAGTGTTGCCGTTTTGAGTCAGATCGTTTTGTTGGTTTATCTGACTAAAGAGAAGACTAAGGGCCCGTTTCAGAATGTCCTATTAAAGTTTCGGGTGGCTATGCAACACATAAAATAACTGAATGATAAAAATGACAGTTGACATGCAACGCGTTTCAAGCTTTAACCGATGGATAGGCTAAATCGACGACTGTGAAACGCAAAGATAGTGTTTTATTTATTAAATATGTTCTGGGTAGTAAAACCGGAACTTACTCGAACATTCTCACGTATGTTATAATTATATTTAGTTATTTAACATTCCTATATAATACCCTTAATATATGATAGCCATACCTACTAACAGTATAGCAACAACGCAATACACTTGCATTTTGAATATTATGATTCAACAATTTGATCAAGGATCTAAATTCAATTCCTTAGCAAGGTCAAACACCCAAGGACCAGTTTTTTCTTACCTCCACAAAAATTGACATTTTTATTTGTATGTTTTCGCCGTTTTCGAGCAAAAAGTCATAAAAAGGACATTACATTTCTCGGTTTCATCCCGTTCATATGAGTTTCTAAACAGGGTCTCATATTCAATTTATATACTTGTTTATTATATATAAGACAAAATTTATAAAATCCAGTACAGTGCCATGTAAAGCTAGCTATTGGCCACATGAAAAAGGAATTATCGTTCCGCTACAACAGCATATAATTTGAAATTTGTAGCAGATATGGTATAATTGGTCTCTAACCAGAGGCTGCCTGACTAACAGAACACCTGCAAATATCACCCACAGGATTACGTCATAAACGTACGCCCTAAAGGTGCAGGAAATGCGTCATAGGTTACACATTTTGCAAAGATTTGACTAAATTGTCGCTACTGAGAGAAAACTTTAATAGAAAATTGGAAACGTTAGTATTACATGATATCAAAAACAAAGAAAAATATGCCTTATTCTATCTGAAACTTTAAGAATTAGATAATTAATATTAGTAGAATACTCGTGTCTATCTACAAGGTTGCGAATCGAAGAAATAAAGGTGTTTTTAGTGTTATTCCAAAACTTAATATATGAACGCTAAATGTCATCAAAATCTCTATAAATAAATATGATACTCATGTGATATTTATTATTACTTAGTAATAAAGACACCATGTTCATTTATATTTTACTTCTTACGAGTATATATATAAAATTTTTATTCAGATACTAATTTAAATTGCGTTATATAAATATGAGTAGGCAACCACAAAATCCAAATAAATTTGGTAGGTATGTTTATCTTCTTGGAAAGCTTAGCGTCGATGACTTTTCTTTGTAGGTATTTACCTAATGAATGTGCTTGTTTTATGCTTATTCAAAATACGTATTTATGAAATTCTATTACTCACTAGACCGTGATATGTTGCTTAAAGACATGGTTCAAAATTTATCGTTTTTTTAGCATTTCCAATAATTCATTTGTAGCACTAGAATCCATAGTGATCAGGTTTAACCAGGGAAGCACCACCATAATACCTATTTATACCCCAAGCATTAATGTTTACATTACTGTGTTCCGGTTTGAACAACTATGTATCTCAGGGTGATGGACGCAGTGCAGTTCACCGTTTATGTTGAACTGCATTTGTTATAGGCAGAGTTTGCCGCTTAGTGCCATGTGGGCGTTGTGCTTGTACCATCACAATAGAATAAAAAAAGCAATGTCAATAAATAAACACACATACCCTCACCACCACGCCTCATAAGTAAAAGCGGGTGGATTCGAACCATAGAACTGCGGAACAGCAGCCCTTGGCCACGGTTATGTTATCTATACAGTATTTCAACTTCATAGAAACGGACGAAACGCGAGTTATACCTACGCGCCTCGATCTCGGCCTGCGCTCGTACCGTTTCACCAAAAATAAGTTCAAGTACATATTTACATATAAAATATGACGAGTAAGATATATTGTGCTGTTTTAAGTTACATGATAACTTGTTTGATTACCTGGAAACTGAAAGGTACTACTATAAAATAATTTTACTTAATACTATAAAACAATTTTACTTACTAGTAATATAGAAATAGTAATATAGAAATAGAGTGAAGGAAAGTGATTGACACGAGTGAAATAGGTAGTAGTTATAAGCAAGATAGTTTCATTATAATAGTATTACAGGTAGTTATTAGAATGTGGATTTTTAATACCTTAAAATATAATAATAAAGCATTTCGTACGTCTCACAAATATTTTTGAACACGTTGCATGTTCTTTTGAAGATCTCGGGTTATAAAACTATAAGCTATTGGCAATTTGCTCTATTCCTTAGCTGCTAGCAGAATGAAAACTGATGCTAACCGCTGAGACTTATATTATTCGGTAGACAGAAGAATCCAACCATACGAGTATCTATAAACTTATTTTGGACAAAATGTCCCTTACGTTTATTCATATATCTGGTTTGAATATGATGAACAAACTTTATGTTTGTGCAGTTGTTAAATGAGTTATTTGTGTTTGTAATTTTAGCAGGTCCATGGTTCGATCCCGCCGCGGGCTTGAGCTTCATCGCATGGTGGAAGGGCCATTTTGCACGGCTAGCGACCACCCTCAAGTAGAAAATCTGTATCCAAGCGCATAACGGTGTGTTCCGGCAGCTGTCTTTGAGAGCCAGTCATTCTAGATTAAGCCTGTTAACACCTTCGACTACATCATCACTTACCATCAGGTGAGGTTGTGGTCAAAGGCTTACTTATCAGGAATAAAAAAAAGCAATATATTTTAATGAATGTTTGTAGCACTTCCAATAAGTTAAAATCACATAAGTTATATTGATATTAGTAGCTAGCCGTTATTTATGACTATTTCCAAAGTAGCTTAATCGAATCCTTACGACGAATGTAATATTGGGTTAGGTTTTGCTGGTTAGCGGCTAGGCTATACAAATGACGTGTTAGCGCACACATAAGCATGTGTACGTAGATTCTGAAATAAACATCGGGATCTTATTTTCCACACTAACAAATTAAGTGCAAAACCGACTTTGTGTGTCTTTTTGTTACTTCATGGTAGGAATAACACAAATACAATAAAATTTCTCATCTACATAGTTATTAGTGTAGTGATATAAAAGCCATTTTTTTATGTGATTGTGACGTTTCAAGCATGAGGCCCACATGATGTTAAGCGGACTAAAATCAAGTGGGCCTATCAACTAATCTGCCTATGATATATGCATTTGTTCCGAACGAATTGCACTTCGCACGTGCTCTGAGACATACAGTTGTTAAGTCTCATGTGCCTGTAATTTTTCTGGCTCTCAAGGACTGCTGCCGGAGCACACTGTTAGGTGCTTGGCGACATATTTTCTACTTGAGGGTGGTAGCTAGCCAGGAGAACATTCGCAAAATGCCCTTCCACCATGCGGTGCAGCTCAAGCTGGCGGTTGTATGATGGCGGGTGGTGGTGGTATGGTGGTATATGTAAGACGCATGGACCTTTTCTACATCACCCATTTTGTTGATATTTTTTTGTGCGATAAATGTATAGGACCTGTAGGTAGGTACATTAAAATTTTTCCATTTCTATTTCTTGAAATATTCCATACATTATTATGTATAGGCTTGCTATACATCTCACACAAAGGGGTAGGCAGTGGAGTCTGATAATCAACTTTTTGCCAGAAATGTGCAGATCCCATATATTGGGCGAGCACATTGCCACCTACCGGGTGGAGTTTCAGACTCTGGACATGTTTTAAATATTTATTTGCTGGCAACCAACTATTTCACTATTTTCCACTCAGATATTAATATTTAATTAGTTTATACAAGTGTGAATCCCTTGTGGAACTATAAACACAATGAGCAAAATATTTGAGTCAGTATGTTGCCGACTTCAACAAACTAGTTCAAATTTTTTAGTGTCAAAAACGTACAGTTTTATTTATTTTATATATAAATGGAGTATATTGTATTGAGCACCGGGTATGATTTACTGTTAAATCTTATTGTTTTTGTTGTCACTTTTTACCTACAATTCTCTCAAATGCGTGTAAATTTATTATTGATTTTTCTGAAACACCACAATATCCTAACAATCTACGACCAAGATAATATTATGCCTATTTACTTAAAAAATAATTAAATAAACAGTTTTATGACAAATGTTTAATTAAATAATTTTATTCTTTTTTTATTATAATGCAATGTGCTTGCGTGTTTCGCACCTTAACATTTTATGTTGAATCTAAATATGTGCATATATTTTCATTCAAAACCTTTAATCCCAGACACATTAATATACATATTAACAAAATAAAAAAGCCGGCCAAGTGCGACTGGAACTCGCACACGCAGGGTTCCGTACTGTAACCTAATCTTGCAAGTTACAGACACTTTTTACTGTATGGGAGCCCCCTTAATTATATTTAATGTGAACATAAAACTATATATTCTGTGAATAGTTAAAGCGTCCACCTGTCACCGTTATTAGCTTCAAGCAAGAAACGGTAAAAAAATCAAGTTTGTTGTATGGGTGCCCCCCTTAAATATGTATTTTTTTTATTATTTGTTGTTATGGCGGCATTAGAAATACATCATCTGTGAAAATTTCAACTGTCTAGCTATCAAATTTCTTGAGATACAGCCTGGTGACAGACGGACGGACGGACGGACTGACATACAGCGAAGTCTCAGTAATAGTGTCCCGTTTTTACCCTTTGGGTACGGAACCCTAAAAAAGCCGGCAAGTGCGATTGGTAGTCCGACATGCACTTTGTCGGTATTTAGTTGTCCTTGTAAGTTTCTATATATTACACTATACGCACACTAAGTGGGCTACTGTATGTCTTACCGTTTTATCGAATGAACAAAAAAGTTGTTAAAAATAAAATAAAATGTTGTATGGGGACCCCCTTTTACCTTTATTATTTTGTTATTATTATTTGTTAGGCAATCCGCAGATATTCTGTGAACCGGCAACGCATCCTCGAGCCCTCTGGTGTTGCGGATGTTTGTGGGCGACGCTGATCACTTACCACCAAGCGAGCCAATTTTTCGTTTGCCCTCCTATCCCATAAAAACACATGTTATACCGACACCACCTTACATCAGGGTGTTTGATATACATATGCCTATATATATAGATATATTTATATATATATGCCTATATATATAGATATATATATTGGTGATAAGGGTGTGAAAAAGATGATGACAAGATTATAGCAGTCAGAGGTTGAATTAAAGGACAAGACGAGAACTTATCAAAAACATTCATACGAGAAGTCTTAAGTACAGTAACTGATTCATAACCTGTCAATCAATACTCAAAAAGATCTCGTCTTAAATGATAAAACACAAACAAATATAACTAAGATTTAAGTATCGCATTTTACTAGGCACCATTTACAACATAAAATAGCTCAGTATCAAGCGTTCATTCCCGAATAATGCTGAGTGCACAATAGTATCTGCCTCAACATTGTCCAAAATAGCCATAAATTAAATAGAATGTACTGGAATAAATCCCTTTTATTTATACCTTTACCGCGGCTGACAGATTGCAGCAAGATGAACACATCATGTAATGAATACTGGAAGGCCTAGGGGGTCCATAGCTGACATTATAAAAGACCGACTAGAAGAACCTTGCCTGCTTTCATTTTGCAGTAAAAAGTTAGCTGTTTTACATTTCTATTACACGGCTTTGATTGCATTGGAGCCTGTTGCTTTTAGTATTTTATAGCGCAGCCAATTGGGTATTATTAAAACCTTATGAAATTGAAACAATATTTTTAGAAACTTTTATTAAGTTTCACCTACCCCGATGTTTGTCATCAAATCTTGCGAATAAAATTTGATCCACTTCCCGGTTGCAGATTGAGCTGAAATTTTGCATACATGTGTAAATCGCGTTGTGATGAAATATTGCTGATTTGATGATAGAGGATGATTTTATTAACAAGAAAATAATAAAAGCTTGTATTTAAAAAGTTTTTTAATAGGGAAAACCTTGTTTCTCATTTAATGTTGGCCAGTAAGTTTTCCACATGGCCTTTGTATACGATTATCTACATGTGATGCAATGGTATTTTTAGATTTTGCCTTTAAATAATAATTCCGAAAGATTTCCATAGATACTTGATAGCTGTATATATACCTCTTCGGCAAACACAGTGGTGTTGTTTATATTTTTTATTGATATTAAACCTATTTTAACGATTTTATTGAATATCACTTTACTTTTTCGTGTCGATTTTATTTTCGTCCATACAATCGTTTCGAACAGTTAGAGCTCTATCACCGGGGACTGAAGTTATTTTTATAGTCAAATTTATAGTATTTTAACAAATGGCTAAAGTGGTGGCGTTTGACTGACATAATAAGGCAAGGCGCTGTAGGTAACACACAACAACAGGTGTTGATTTGAGTAACCGGTTTAAGGCTTTATTTAACCTTTGATTCGATGCCAAATTTTATCAACTTAGCCATACCGATATTCTCTGCAAACAGTTTTTTTTTTATGCCAGATAGGTTAGCCTTTGACCACTATCTCACCTGATGGTAAGTGATGATGTGGTCGAGGATGTTGTTCAGGCTAACCTAGAGTTACTGGCTCTCAAGGACAGCTGCCGGAACACACCGTTAGGTGCTTGGCGACAGATTTTCAACTTGAGGGTGGTAGCTAGCCAGGCGGGCATTCGCAAAGTGCCCTACCACCATGCTGTAACGACTGCTATCCTAAGACAACAACCGGGACCGACGGCTTAACGTGCCCTCCGAAGCACGGAAGCGCTCAGTAGTAATGTCACCAGCGGTCACCCATCCAAGTCATGACCGCGGCGGACGTTGCTTAACTTTGCTGATTGATTCAGAATGGCTAAGAAAACTTGGCTACGAGCGCTTCATAACATCACTGTTTTCCATTTAACCTTTGCTGGTTTTTTATTTGCGATAAAAATATTTCTTATTATTTCCATGAATCTAGACACTACACACATCCACCCTAATCAAGAGATATATGCCATTCATGCAAAAATATCATCATCAAACGTGTATCTCTAATTAGGTGGTAAGTCACTTTACCAAAAGTCCGTTTTGGTTAGTATCTGGAGTATCAGATGCTCCTCGAAGCAGTATTGTGCAAACACTACTGTGTTTAGGCGTGAAAGGCACTGAAGCCAGTGAAATTACTGCGTGAATGAGATATAAGAACTAAGATCTCATAGTGACGAGTACAGTGCAGTGTTAAGCAAAACGATAAGGGACACACTGCAACTGTAATGGATAGGCGTGTTGCTTACCATCAGACGGACGACTAGTAATTCTCATCAATTATAAACATAAAAAAATTACTTACCCTAATAAATACACATACAAAGATTTGAAACCGACAATATTTCCATATCGTTATGAGTCGTTTTCAGTTGTCAGTCAGATGCTGATAGAGTGTATTCATCTGTTTACTATAAGTGGCAGAAAAGTTTTCTTGTGTTTTATATCATTCTATATTTATTTTACAAGATAAAAATTGGTTTAGTGGCAGACACTGCAATGTATTCCGAGCTGTAACTTCGCGTTAAGTACCCTTTGTTTAAACAATGACATAAATATTATACAGTTATTTTTGTAATCTATAATGTGTCTCCTACTAGACATAAGACTAACAAATAGTCTAGAAGATGGGTTTGATAACTATTACTACCCTTTGGTTTGATCCAAAAAAGTGTTAACTTACTAATAAATTTGTAATAATCGCGTTCAGATGGCCGATAATAACTCGTTATACTTATAATATGGAGTGTAAGATTCAAATTAGCAATTGTGTGTGTATATGTATTCCGGGCTTAACTGGTGGTAAGGCATTTTGCGAATGCCCGCCTGTCTAGCTACCACCCTCGAGTAGAAAATCTGCCGCCAAACACTTAACGGTGTGTTCCGGCAGTTGTCCTTGAGAGCCAGTAGTTCTAGGTTAGCCTGAACAACATCTTCGACCATATCATCACTTACCATCAGGTGAGATAGTGGTCAAAGACTAGCCTATTAGCTATAAAAAAAAACTTTTAGTACTGATTCGTTCTCTTCGTAGTTAAACTTACCAGTAACGTCAAAGTATTGTTGAGCTGGTGTTGGTTTCGGTATATTTGCAAGCCGATTGCTCAACATCAGGAAGACGAAAAATTGACAATTTATATGGCCGTCGCCTTAAATCGATATCTCGAAATGTATTTAGCTCAAACAATCTGTTCAATCGTTAATACTTAATAAATAATTACGACATAAAATATTCTGCTAAGAAAACGGTTAAATTTAAGTGCCATTTCCACAAATCATACTTTTCAATAATGTTGCTCATGGTGAGTTCAATTTTGATTTGACTTAACAGCATGCTACTTCACAACCTTGTTTAGATTAGCATTTGAATTGGGTTTTCCATCAATATAGACTAGTTAACGCGGAATAGAGCATTGTCATCTTCTCAACGTGCTCCATTCCACATAACAAATGACTTTTCAAATATGCTAATTCATGTTCACAGATCCTACAGAGCTCCTTCCACCCGCACAACAGTTAGCCTATTTGAAAATCAACCGCAGCGTACTCAAAATTTGCATGCTCTTTACTAGCAGGTACTAATAATTGTACTTTTGTAAAATTTGCTAATAACTAACATGATTTCGCAGTACGTAGTAGCATGTGTATCCGTTCAATATTATACTTTGCGGATTGCTACCGCAAGTGCACCTGTGTGTCTAGACGTTTATTTCCTTTCCCATAGCAATCCCTGACCACTAAATCACTGGACCACCAAACAAATAGCTACAGTGTCCATTGTCCATCAGCACCAATGAATGGTTTATGCAAAAGAGTGCGAGTGACAACGCAATGCGGCACGTGCGCACTATTGTCTACAGCGGTCTTCATTGAGCTGCCCTGCGGCAGTGCGTACAGTGCAACAGATTATGTATTAATGGCATAGAGCTTTGAACATTATAGCATGTCATGTTCCGTGTTGTGTTGGGAGATGATTTCATTTAGTTAAGAGGAAATTATGCTTAGCGTTCTCCATGGACGCAGAAGTAAATGAACGACGTAAACCAAATGAAATTTTATATACAAAATATACAGTTTAGGTAAAATATCTATACAATTTTCAGAAGAGGTTTCAAAATTCACTGCTGAATCATTTTAGATTTTGTTTTATTCACAAAATATACGTAACTAGGTACATATAGAATCTTGTTTTATAAATTTTTTATTCGTTTTATTTGGTCTAAAAACTGCAAATTCACTTTGTGTTAAGGAAACGTTAAATATACGCATTGTTTTAGAAATTACCATTTATTTTATTCAGTCTGAAAACTATATCACAATATCATTCTGGTCAGAAAAAACCATACCCTTAACTTAAAAATAAATATAATACTTGATGAGTTCATGAATTCATCCACACATACCGTTTTGGCCTTCCATTACTGCTATATCCATATTCACATCCAATCCTCTTGTATTTAAGTATTCACGGTGCCTATGCTATGCCAATCGATTACTCCTTATTTTATCATTACCAAACTACCTTTAAATGGAAGAAATATTTTAAGTCAACCTAACTTTTATTATGTTTATTTTGTCCCGCTTACATGTGATTGCATCTTGAAATGTCCTTCTTTTATAAAATTTGTACGCAGCTGGTAAATGTCACCGTTTACTCCCATTGCAGCTCCGTAATTCAATAGATTTGACGCGATGCATTACCTACACATAGATATCAATCCGTGTCGACGTCGCGTCGAGGTCGGGTAAGTAAGTAGGTGTCGCGGGAACGTATCGTTCATATTTATTGCGTTATAAAGCGTATCATGATCGAGTGAGATGAAATATCGCGTATTTATGGCATGTATGTGTAGCAACACCATTATTTTAGTAAATTTGCTTTTGTTAAAAATAAAATTATACTAGTGAGACCATTCTTTTGGAAAAAAATCTGTGTTCCGTATTGAAGATTTATGGCCTGTAAAAATTTGTAGCCGTAAACCTAGCGATTTGTTGAAACCTAACACACTTTAGTAGTAGTCTAATTACAATTGCAATGAAGATTGTGTTATATCTACTGTATAAAAACCATGCGCATCATATATACTGATAAAAATCGAATTTCATTCAGAAATTGATGATATCGGCCTCGCGTGATATATAAGGGAAAACTTTGTTATTTGAGATCTCAGCTTCAATTCGTATAAAACTTACTTAATATGTTAATCTAAAAGTTACCTTCCTACCAAATTTTTTGGATAAGATATCTTAAAGTATCATTTATAAGAAGATCTCCTGCCAATGTTTTTCAAAACACTGAACAAGAAATTATAGAACTCTTGTCTGTGGTCGAAGTTAAATCTTTGTTTTCATATTTTGTAGCTGTTAACAGTTACTTACATCAGTTATTGTTGTTAACAAAAAGTGATGTAAGTGTGTGTATTTTTCGTTTCTATGCTGTGTACACAGAAAACAGCACGGATGGTAACCGCGTAGTATTGTCATAGCCTAAGCAATAGTTACTCCGTGTATTGTCATGAAGCATGTGATGCATGGCGCTCGCGCGATGGATGCGCTTACTCACTCACAGTGGGAGTCTGGGGGAAGTGTTAGAAAACACGAGTGTTAGAGATCTTTCGGAATGATTGTCTCAGCGTCAAAAGAATTTCCGTGTGGAAGTGAAGAACCGGGAAGAAGTAGCATGGTACATTTTAACTGTATGTGTATTCTAATAAAGTATAAAGTTGTTTAACGTTATCTACGTGAAATCTACATTACTATGTCTCTAAAATTCAAGCAGTGGGCTATATTACTAACAAATATCAAGTACCAATCGGGTATTAGTATCGGGTATGCTACCCTAGCGGTAAATTTTAAAAAAAAGAACTGAATCCACTTCTATCACTGTAAATCTATCGGTCCCGGTGTTTGTCTTACAATGTCGGTCGTTATAGCATGGTGGTAGGTCATTTTACGAACGCCCGCCTGGCTAGCTGCCACCCTCAAGTAGTAAATCTGTAGCCAAGCACCTAATGGTGTGTTACGGCAGCTGTCCTTTGGGAGCCAGTAATTCTAGGTTAGCCTGAACACCATCTTCGACCACATCGTCACTTACCATCAGGTAAGATAGTGGTCAAAGGCTAACCTATCATTAAAAATACCATAATCATGCCACTAAATCCAAGCACTGGGCTATATAGGTAACAAACATTAAGTACCAATCGAGTATACCTAGTTGTAACGTCTAACCGCACAAATAGATTAAACTGCATATGTGGGGGGAATGGTGGGTGATGGGTAATGACATGTCTACATTTTTCTACCAGGACCTGAGCAATGAGAAAAAATCTACCAAAATGAACATGGATTTCTATATGTAAGCCTTTTCTAATGAAACAATTCTACGGTATGTTTTCCTATCTCAGAGATAACTCTGAGTTTAAGTTTAGCTATGGTGTATAGGCACTGAATATTTAATGGTCGCCTGACAGAGAGTTCAGTGGTTCTTTCGTCTTTGAGAGTGAATTTACTTTTTGTTAAAATTATTTCTTAGATTAACGGCTAGCCGATTGGTTGATTAAAAATATATCACTCAAATTATGAAATAATTTTTGAAAGTAGGTTCGTACTATCGTGATTCAAAAATGGACAAGAAACTTATTGAAATATTTTTTTAATTTAAAAAGATTGTTTTTAAATTTACAAATTATTGGAGTACAAAATGAAAAAACACTTCTTTCTATCTTCACCTTCGAGATGAAGTCTAGTAGTCTGGTTGATGGCCGCGCACCGTCCCCTATGACGGTTTAAGAAATACAATTGGAGCACGAAATATCGGCGACATAGCCGACCGGTTTAGGCATCCGGTGCGAAATCGGAAGGACGCGGGTTCATTTCCCGCCCGGGGCAAAACATTTTGTACTCCAATCATTTGTAAATTTATGATTTTCGCTTAGTACGCCGCAGTGCTTGTAATCATAATATTTAGTAAGATTCTTTTTACTTAATTAAAAAATGGATGGTAACTCGCTTACACTACTGCTCAAGTTCGACAAGAGTTGCAATTATTATTATTAAGGTATCCAGGTATAGGCAAATTTCATTTCAGTTGGTTTAATCTAACTAAAAACGGCTTGACCAATTCGTTTTTAGTTTTGACCAAAATGTTGCCGAAATTTAAATGAAACTAACCTGGATCTATACCCAAAAAAATTGGCTAGATTGGATACAGTAAAAAGTTTGGTTAAAAATAACATGATTTACAAGAAATCTACAATAATTGAATGGAAAAATGCCGGGTATTTTTTGCGTTTTTAAATAATCCATCTTTGCGTGAACTCCCACGCACGATATTTCCCGAAACATTCTCACAAGGTGCCTGTTTCACAATTCTTAAATGCTTTAACCAATAGATAAGTTTCAATAAAAGTTTTCTGTTTAGTGAGTTCTACATAATCATTTTGACGTAATATTGAATACAATTTCAAGTAAGATTTTTTTGTGTAAAAACATAATTTTTCAAATAAACTTAATAAAATACTGAACTGGTCCTGTAATCAGATCAGAATAAGTCCAAATAAAATTAATCTGCCATTAGTCTATATTTCGTCTCCATCATCAGATCACCTCCCACCTCTCCCCAGTAGCTACCAGCTCCTTCAATTTTACCGCATTCAAACCACAGTGGCTTGAACCCCCCGAAAGTAATTAAATTTGAATAAAAAAGTAGTATTTGTAGTGATGATATTCTGTATAATTTTTATTTAATTTGCTGAGTATATCACATTGATATACTCAGCATTCAGTTTATGAATAGTTTTGTTTTGCATTTCGATCAAAAGTTTATTATAGACAAGATGAATGGTCATTAGTTTATATTGAATTTTTGTAAATATTTTCTAGCATGTCCCGGAAATATGGTCGTGGGTTCAAACCTCGCTCGTGTTTAAAAAAAACCTTTTGTTAAAATTTTGTTAGCTTATTCTCTTAGCAGGCTATTTTAAGATTTGCAAAGTCTAATAAAAGTAAGTCGTCCTGTACGGTTTTAAGATCCCAAACATGCTACATAAATGCTCACAAATGGAAAATTCAAGTTGCACGTGTAAAACATTTTGATTAAGTAATCCCACTACTTAAACAGTTTGTGACTACTTAAACGACAAAAATGCTAGGACGATTCCGCTTTTGCCAAGCTATCGCCTGTCACCTAAGTAATTTAAACATATATTGTTATTAGGTAACACATTGTTAAAAGACGTTTAAAAGAATGGCCCCGAGATTCTTGCCCGTTCTTCTCGCAGTGGCTCTATACATTTTTTACTGAACGTGGCAGTACAATGTAGAATGTTTCAATAATTTCGTTTCAATTTGGAATTCACCTTCATGATAGCGTTGTAGATGCCTTAAATTGAATAAATGTTTGGACTTTTACTTTGGTGTCAATGCAAAGATTACAATGTTAGAATTACTGTAGCTATACGTATTGGTACTAAGGTACGTTTATTATTAGTTCATATCTATTTTTTTATTCAATCATAAATTGAGCTAGATGTGCTACTGATGCTAAGCAATCTGTCTGTAATTTCGCAAAATTACTGAGATTTCTCTACTACCCTATCCTATGATTAAAAACACAGGTTAATATTGCTGGTTGTTTATATTTACACAGACCTCTTCCTCACAAGGACTCTACTGGATTGATAAATAAGTATTCGTTATATATTCGTATATTGTGCAACAGACCGTAAGTCGACAACCGTTTCACCGAACTCATTTGTCAGTTCCATTAGCATTTCAAAATTCGAACGCGGTACTAAAGATTCCATTTTCAAAAATGCATCTGTCATATTTATCAAGCACTGACAGTGAGCCGGACCGTTGGCTGAGTTAAAGGGTGGTGTATTTTATTGTTAAAATTAAGTCAGTAATAAATACTTGGTACCGTAATATCGTTATTGCATCATGGGTTTGGTAAGACGTTGCATGGTTGGGTTATCGGTTATTCAGATATCAGTTCTCGTTTCAGATAATATGAGCTGCGCTTATTAATTTTAAGTGTTTTTAGCTTAGAGTTCGTTCTTGAGTAAAGTGCGTTTTTTTTACAAGTTTATTTTGTTGAGGTTTCCTTACACTTCAACGCGCGTATTTTTGATTTGTTTTTTATAAGAAGCTTGACCTTGATCTATTTTTCACCCCGTAATCAAAAGTTCTCAAGTTTTTTAACATGGGATTGTGAAAAAACAAGCGTGAGGCCCACCTGATGTTAAGCGGTACCCTCTGCCTATTTCGTTACAAGTGACGAATTGCACGGCGCCCGTCTCTCAGAGACAAACAGTTGCTATGTCTTATGTGCCCGTATTTTACTGGCTCTCAAAGACTGCTGCCGGAACAGCTGCTACGTGCTTGGCGACAGATTTTCTACTTGAGGTGGTAGGCCAGGCGAGCATTAGCATACTGTCATGCTGCAAGTCTAATTTTAAAGCATTTATCGAAAATACTGTATAACACAATCATGGATTTAGGAGTGATAAAAAACTCGATTTTGTCATGTTCTTAAGCAAATCTAGTCAATCGATAAAATGTTTGACTGTTGAAAGAAGCATATTTCTTTAAACAAAAAAGATTATATTTTAAAAAAGGGTGGGGGGGGGGGGGGGGGTGAGTGCTACTTTTCTATTTACTTGACTAGTATTTCCATATATTGAAAAAGGACAGATAAAGAGGCAGAAAGGGATAGGAGATGATTGTCAGGAATCCGTATCTTTCTAACCCTAATGTTAGGTAGTGTCAGGTACTTGTCTGTCTTACTCCTTGGAATGTATGGTTATATGTATTAGGTATTAGTGATAGATTAGCTTTTGCCTACTACCTTACAGTTAGTAGGTAATGATGTCGACAGTAAATCTTCCAAGTTCACAACATTCCACCATTTGCCATGCCAAACACCCATTATCGATTTCAAATCACCTCCGCAGTATTATTTATATAATTATATCTACCTTATAAATATATATATAGAAATAGCTTTCGTACCCCTACGATTCGTATAGTTTTAATTTTAAAGTAGCATAGGTATATGTGAGGACATTTTTTAACGTATTGATGTACAGTTAAACCATACTAGCTTTCCGGGCGCGGCTACGCATGCGCTTATGTCGGTTATCGCTGAAAAAACATTAACCTCTTTATGCGCAGTTGGATAAAAACTATCCTATGTTTTTTCCCGAGTCTTAAACTATGTCCATACCAAATTTCATTCAAATCGGTCCAGTAGTTTTGGCGTGAAAGCGTAACAGACAGACAGACAGAAAGAGTTACTTTCGCATTTATAATATTAAGTACTGTTACTAAGTAAATCAGGATAAAAATAAACTTAGTACTGTTATTGTTGGCTCAATAACCTATAGACCAAATTTAATAAAAATATTGTTACAGACTACGAATAAATATTTTATTCGTAGGTTGCAGAGAAAAAGCACACCGCACACGTTATTGTAATTTTATTATTATGTACTTGTATTATTTTTTTTGTTTGTGGATTGGTAGAACTTATCCATAAGAAGAGACTTTAACGTGCGCGCGCAGCAATGATTTGTTTAGAATAATACTATTTTGTATTTACTGATTTTTGTGTAATTCTACATTGATAAAACATTCATTGTATTGTGATGTTACATCTCTTATTGCATATACTGATGATAGACATTTATTTTGACATTGTTGAAATATTAAATTCGAAAGAGTGGTGAGTGAAGTGTGGGTCATGAATTACGACAAGCAACGTGGATTTCATCGTCCTGAAAATTTTTGAATACTTTATAGGATTCTTTATAATAACATTGTATATTCTAGAATATTTCATACGTGCCCTTGTGAGATAATTGTACGTGATCAATAATAACTTGAACTGAGTTTAAACTGTTGAGACTGAGTTTAAATGTACATAAACAATACAGTACCGCACATATCTACTGAATGCCGGAGCGCAGCTGTAACAGCCGGATTGTCCACTGCTTAACACACCCTCCCCTATTAAGGGTATAATTGCCTTACTATCCACGCTTGGCAGGCATCTTGGGGATCGCTGTGTATATGGAATTTCTTTAGAAGGCGCTGCTGCCCACCTTCCAGTATTTCTCCCTTAGTCGTCTCTTACGACACCCACGGGATGATATGGAGAGGTAGAGTTCTAACCCGACACCCCACGGGGCGGAGCGCAGCAGATAGGTATGATTGGTAGACCATAAAATGATCGCAGGATGAATTTTTACGTACGAGCTTGTTTTTAAGGTACGTATGGCCCAAGATATTTTGTATCACTGCCTGGCCAACCATCACCCTTTAGTACCAAACGTCAAGTAGTCATGTCGTCACGCCCCTAAGGGTGCGTTTTAGCTGTCATTGGAAGCATCTACATTTTGTAGGCCTAACCTGCTTACTATCTTCTACTATATCATTAATGATCCAAATTTATAAAAAAACAGTCTCGGTGCCGCATGGTCTAACCCTGAGACACCCAACGCCCTCTAAAATCGAGGTCTCTGTCATTCATGTACTGTTACGTACCAGGAATCGGGATTTACGAGGTAGCCCGAGAGTCGTACATCCCGACGGGTGGTATGGCACAATTACCTACTGCGTGGCCGAGTCAGGAACGGGACTAAGAGTTATGCGTCATCGCACAATCGGTAATTATATCGGGTTCGAGGCCATGTCGAGTTATTGGTGACAGGTGTTTGACTTGTTCAGATTTTAAGGTATTACCGAGTTCCTTGTATCCGGACGTATACCTTGTTACTTGTACAAGATGACTGCCCTTTTATAGTAGTTCTCTCTGCGTATTCTACTGTCTGTACTATGGTGATTGTTCTGAGGAGCTGTTTGATATGATGCCAACTTCTGAATTCCACTAGCGCACTGCTCGCCATTGAGGGGATAATCACCCTTACTACCTTGAGTTTCTACACTCGAATACGCAACGGTTTTTTAGAACATTTATACCGTTCTCAGTCTTCAATCTCCGTTAAGATTTGGAGGGAACTTCTCGCCAAGGTCCTTCCTCTGCGATACGATATGTTGAGAATAATATGAAATAATAAATTATTATTAAACCCACATTTTGACAGATATACACAGATATATAATTCCATAAAATGTAGTACTTTAAATTAGTTATTATTATTAACATTTAATATGTGCCTGGAGATAAAGCTTAGTTAGAGCGACTGCAATGTTCAACTCATGTACACTGTAATTGTAGAAATACTGCACATAAGTACATAATTGCTTATATTTTTACTAGGGAACCCGACTGTTAAAATTTCCTAGAGCTCAATCACAGCCCCACCCATCGGATCAAATCGTAATTCGTAACTATCCAGGGATTAACTCAAACACAAAAAAATACATTAGCTGTTTATGACGAGTTCTATTAGGATTACGTTTTGTCCACTATCTCACATATTTACTAATATGGAAGGTGTGGTAAAAAATCGGCAGGCTTAACTTTGATTAGAAACTTGCATAACAACCAAGCCAGTTAAAACACACCGCCTCAAGCAGTTGCTTGACTACTAATTAAAACCCTTATCTGTTACACAAAGCGTGAAGCGACCGATATAAGTGCTGGTATTATTTGAGCAATTGATGTCCTTTGCCAATAAAAAGGGAGAGAATTGGCGCCGCGTCGTATTCCAACAATGTCGCTAACGGTAATCACCGAAATAATATCGTGAAGACTCACAACTTACCGCACATGTAACCGAACACTACATTTCCTTAAAAAATAACCAAAACGATTGTGGACCAACTTAAAAGCAACGTTCAACATTAAAACTTCAACTGTATTGCTATATAAATAAGAGTTACATTGAAGGTAGTATTCAAGTTGCAAGGAGAGCCAAAAACTTCGCCTACGTTATGCCGCCAAAGTTATTTGTCTCGTACATTAAACTGTTGAACAATAAACCGTTAAGCATACAAAGGATTTCTTTAGAATTCACCTTGATCCAACATAATTTTATAACTCAGACTTCAGACTTGTATGGTGGTAGGGCACTTTGCGAATGTCCGCCTGGCTAGCTATCAAGTTGAAAATCTGTCGCCAAGCACCTAACGGTGTGTTCCGGCAGCTGTTCTTGAGAGCCAGTAACTCTAGGTTAGCCTGAACAACATCCTCGACCACATCATCGCATTCAGCCATCGATGCTGGTTGTTGCCTTAGGATGGCAGTCGTTATAGCATAGGGCTTCTGGCTAGCTGCCACTTTTATGTATAAAATCACCAAACACCTTGTTCCGGCAGCTGCCTTTGCGAGCCGGTTTCCGTTTTAGGCTAAACCTATTTCATTGTACCGGAAGAAAATATTTGAAGAGCAGTAGCAATATTTAAAATTTTAAAATCAACTTTTTTCTTTTATGGTTAATCTGAATAAGGTGATCAGTCAGTCAGCAGCAATCCTTGAGAGCCAGTGAAATTTCAGGCACATGAGACTTAACAACTATGTCTCAAGGCGTCGGGCGCAGTGCAGTTCGTGACTTGTGACGAAATGCATCTGTTATGGGCAGAGGTTAGTCCGCTTAACATCAGGTGGGCCTCGAGTTTGTTCCGTCAAATAACATAAATAAGGTGGTAAACAAGAGAAAAGTTTATTGCGAAAACGTATATACAAATCCGGCAGCGCGGCATCAATAAACCATCGAAACAGCATGACTATCTGATATCCCTCTAGAAAGACTCTTGAAGTCTCAAATTGAGCTCGCTACAAATAAAATAAGCCTAAACCTAATAAATCGGCTGGAAGTGACTGTATTTTTTACGAAGACTTGAAACGCATAGGGGATAGTGGTGTACACATTCTACAAATAATAAGCAATCAGATATAAAGAACAGGTATATGGGTCAATGATTGGCAAGAATCCATTCTAATACCATTATACAACTAGATACTGCGGAAACTCCTGGACTAGTGGCTTTCATACCCGATACAAAAAACGTAAGGAAGAAAGAAATTCCTTAACGTCATCAACGAAAGCATAAAATATTTTTTGCATTGGTGGATTTAAGTGAGGTAAGCGGGATTTGTTACAGAACGAGGGACAAAGGAACAGATTGTGAATATCAGGCAGATCATAAAAAGTGCCGCGAATTCAGCATTCCAATGCTGATGCGCTTCATTGACTCATTGACATTGACTCTAAAACATTTTACCGCGTTCGATGGATGTAGTACATCTTAACGAAAATGGGATTATCCTAACACCAAGTTGTTCTGTTCGCAACACTTTACCAGGTTGACAGCACCATTGCAAAGGTGAACAATGTCTTGTCATAACCTTTCAAGTCGCAAAAAGAGATTAGACAAGGAAGCATCCTCTGATTCACTTCAACATCTATGGTGAAGATACGAGTATATTCTTGAGAAAAATGGGAGAGCGGGTACTGAAATATTTCGGACACTTCGCTCCCATAATTCCCTAAAGCCTGGAAAAGCTAATGGTAGTCGGTCAGATCGCCGGGAAAAGACCACGCGGTCGCTCACCTACCCATTGTTCAGACCTAATAAGGACGCTCACTGACCTGTCAAAAGACACAAGTTTTTGTTAGTTTTAAGTTATTTTCTCTATCAATACTATTATTTAATTGTATCAGCTGAATATGTGACTCAGAGTTACAAAGACATTTAAAGAGTGACTAACTCAAAGCCGGGATTTTGTCTCGATTCATAGTTTAATCCTCGTAGCAGGACCTAAGAAAAAAACATGAACTAAGAAAAAGAGTTTGGACTAAAAGCTCCGCTCCAAAAATATGATTATAAATTGGTGGTAGGCTTTTCCTAATAACTTCGTCAAAATGTTCAGTAAAACAATGAAGCGTTCCATGAAGGTGTAAAGCGGTCGAAACAAGACTTGTTAATGGTTTAAATAAAATATAAACATAGAAAAAAAAAGTAGAAAATATCAAACCTTGTTTCGATATAATACCAATCGCAATTTCAATTTTGGCATATTGTATGTATGACTATTATAAATCAAGGCATGTTAAAAAGTAAGTCCTATACATATTTAAGGGGCATATTGATCAATACAGTGGATTGAGGTCAGTGAGTGAGATCACATTATTCATTCAACGTACCAATGTTATGCTAATTTTTACTCCAAAAAATCTTCTAATGTGAACTTTTATGCTTCGATAAATCTCGATACGTCACCAATAAATATATATTAATGGTTATTTAATAATCATAAAGTTAATTATTAGCTTTCGTTTCGGGTAACCAGACGCAGTTCTACGAACTTGTTGGCAATTTGCTCTCGTGTTTGTACACTGGAGACTAAATGTTACAGGGTTGTCGAATTAATACAATAAAAGCTATGTTTCTAATTTATTTTGTCTTTAGTTTGCATGAAATCCTAAATTGAAATAGTTTCATAAAGCTTGTACCTGGGTTAGGTAATCATGCTACATGATCATGCATACATGTATATAAAATGTCTTAGATATCGTAAAAACTTCTTCGAAACTCGCGTATCGAAATAGTTGTGACCAAGTACAAAAGTTAGATGATCTATCAAAAAAAAAAACCTGAAATATTATATTATTTCCTGCCAGGGACATCAAGGATTCACTTTAAAAAGAGCCGTCGCTTTAAAATGCCTTAACACTTTCTTACTTCATGGAGCCTAGAGTTATTTGTGTCCCGTGGGTTGAAATCCTACCTGCAGTACTAACTGTTGATTTCGAGGTAACTTACGCAGAATGTCTATAAAATATTAAAAAAACTTTATGTATATACAATGACAATGATATCAGATAATCATAATAACAAATATTTCGCAATCTTTAACAGAAGAAAAGGTTTTGAAAAGCTACCCAAACTAACTAGACTATATTCTATCATAAATCAAATTTTTTTTTAACTGCTGATAGGCTAGCCCCTGACCACTAGATATCACCTGTTAGTGAAGCTCAAGGCGGCGGTAAAGATTGAACCGTGGACCAACAGCACGGACTGCCGTGCTGTAATTATTACTGTACTACTAGCATTTATCTGTATGGTTGGAAATATTGTACTGCATTAGGTACCCAGATCAGGTATGTAGTAACCCTAGCTGAACCTTTCCACAGAAGAAGACAGATGATTTGCGGAAGCATCGACATGCCGACCGTTATGTTTGCTCTGTACCAATTCATACTTTTAAATTATTATATTTTAGTCTGGCAGCACTCACGACGTCTGATTTTTTTCAGGAAGGTTCCGTTAGCTTATGCGGAGCTTTAAGTGTAGCACTGCAGAATAATTTATGCTAAATAAAGTACACTTTATGAAGTCGGAAAAATCGGTTTTGCAGGTTTTGGTAATTTATACACTGAAAAACAAGCAGGTGATTTATCTGACGACAATTTTATGAGAATAAATTGCATTAAAAAAAGTAAAATTATATAATATCTGGATTAAAAAACTGCGTCATGTCATGACTAGTTTGTTAATATAACCTACATAAATATTATGGTGTAAAAATGACAACAGTCTTAAAAATATATAAACGATACAAATAACTTACTCGTATAGATAAATTTAATTCGAAAATCGCACATAGCACAACAGTAAATGCAACAGATTGTTATTACTACACCACTTCTTTCGAAAATTTGCCACTATTCAACAACAACGATGTATAGTTTATGTAAAACAGTGATCTATGATGAAAGTAGCTAATAATTTGTTATGTTCCCACCCCACTACGGTATTGATTTTTAAAGCAATTTTGGGTCCACAAGCTAATCATCACAAATGAGACGTAATATAGACATAAACATTTTACACATTGATCGTTGCTATGTGAATTTGTTAGCGCCAACATTTTGATTATTCGTCGCATTAAGTAAGCTAATTTATGTAAGTATTGAATAAAAAAAATAAAGTTCTACCGACATGTAGGTATATCTTTATAGTTCACGGACCGTAATCTCAATTTATACGAAAATCTTTTTTGCTTTTATAATTTATGTGTCTTAAGTACTCGTTTATAATAAACAGTGTCTGATAATTTAATACTTTGCACATATTAAATCATAATGCTAAGCGAACAAAAAACAATGTTACGAAATATCTCTTCATCGTATCCGCGTCCAGGGTGAGATTTTATTTGCGATCGAAATACACTTTTTAATCGATGTAATGTTTTTATTGGAAACAAATTGAAGATTCATTTCGATGAATGTTTTATTAGGGTTCATTTAGACAGTAAGGTTACTTTAGTGAAATTACTTGTTTTCTCTGAGCATAAACTTTATTATGTTAAACCTTTATATTGATTAAATAGTTATCATGTAATCAGTAACAAAATCACAAATCAAGTTAAATCTTTATCCCAGGCTAAATTGTTTGGTGCAACGTTCTTCCAATCTGTTGATCCTCATCATACTGCTTATATCTTACACACACAGACACACACATACTAATTTATATATTTATTTGTAATTATGGATGCAAAAATCTGGAATAAAAAAATACAACAAAAAATTTCAAAATACAATTCTTTACGTAGTGCATCCATAAATTCTTTAATCTAAGTTTCCTATATTCGTCCAAGTTTATAGTTAATACTCTTCAAGTTATATTTTTATATCCTTCTAATGACATTTCCATAATGGATGAGACATTACATTTGTTCAATTAAGTTACTTAGCTACTTTTCATACGTCTGCAAAAATTAGAGTAGAATACGTGCATAATAGTTACACTTATTGGATTTTATTTGTCGACACATCTGCAGCAATGGTTATACCTTACTGAATTTAACTTGTATTGTTGGTCCAGAGTAATAGGCTTTTAAGCGCATATTGGTATGGGTAATGCATCACCTAAACATCGACATGGAACAATTTATTGCGAATATTGAACGATTTTAATGTACGCTGCGTAGTACTTACATATTCGTAAAAAAGTAACGTATTTGCATATTTTAAATTTGGATGACTGTGTTTGCTATAGATTTCATTCATGCATTTTATGTACTTGCATTCTGCAATATACAGTATATAGTTGTATGAAAATATAGTATTAAGGAAAAAAAGGTATTAATTAATCAAAAAATAGTGTCCTCAGGTTTCACGCACTAATGAGATGCAAGTTTTGTACTCTAAGGGCCCAAATCAAAATGTCCTAATAAAGTTTCGGGTTGCTATGCCACACATAAAATAACTGAATGATAAAAATTACAGTCGATGACTGTGAAACGCCAAGATAGTGTTTTATTTATTAAATATGTTCTGGGTAGTAAAACCGGAACTTACTTGAACATTCTGAAACAGGCCCTAATTATATTATTATAACCGTCGTCTTAGGGAACAGTGCGAACATTAACCAGACTACTGGACTTCATGTAGAATTCTAAACTGTTAGCCGACTTCTACTTCTACTTACTTCTTACTTCTACGTAATGATGTTTCTACCCTTATATATTTCTAAAAATGTTTCTAAATATATTTCTAATTTTTTAGTACTTTGTAAAATCACATTCAAATTATCGTAGATATAATAAAATTATATTGTTATGGTGGAATTTCAAACACTTACTGTTAAAAATCAATCCAGTTATCAATATAATTATCGTTTAGATCCTAAAAACGTGGATGTAAATGTCCATCCGACGAAACACGAGGTGCAGTTCCTGTACGAGGAGCAGATCATAGAGAAAATAAAGTCTTGCGTAGAAACCAAACTGCTCAGCTGTAACTCTACACGCATCATGTACACACAGGTAAATACTACAAATATTGTTCCTCTTCCTGACCTTATTCCAAGCAGAATGGGGTCGACACAGCTATTTTTGCTCGTTTTTTCTTCTTTCATCGTCTTAGTCGTTACTCCCAGTAATTCTGGCAAAGCAGTTGTGTGCATTTCATGACACCACGTACATAGATTTTCAGGGCAATAGCAAATTATTAGCTTCATCTGCTTAAATTATTAGGCAGCGATAAAGCTGTAACAAGTTTTTACAGCTTTATCGCTGGTTTTTTTTTCGGGTTTGTTTAGGTTTCTTTACCAATCAACATGACCGGATTTTTCGCGAGATTAAAATAACATTGGTCGTATTATCTAACAAAGTTATTGAACACCAATGCAAATGATTAAATAAATTACCCCTAAAACCGTCATAAATACTACAGAATACGTTTATAACTTTCAAATGCAATTATTATAATAAGTATAAGAAAAATATATAAGATATCATTAAAAAAGCTCACGAAACGTAATCAAGTACCTACAAAACTTAGAGAACCCAGCAACAAAAAAAATGTTTAAATTTGGCAGTCATGCAGAACGAGGACGGTTACACTGACACTGTAATGGTCACGTGTTACGCTTACCATCAGTCGGGCTACTTTTACGTTACGTCACTACTTGACATATAAACTCTATATAATATATCTATTATTTATATGGTGTCAATAAGGAGGTTAATATCTCCTAAGCAATGCTTTTACCATTGCAGTAACGCCAACGGTGCAGCCCATATATTTCTAATATCTATGATTACAAGCACTCGCGCGCTAAGGTTTAGGCATCCAGCGCGAAAACATAAATTTTGTGCTCGGTCCAATAATTAGTAAAACAGTCCATATTAATTTATATATATTGATACTGTCATCATTTTGAACTGTCCACAAGCATTAGTTGGTTAGATGGACATTGTGCAAACCATTTTTTGTTTTGTTTCTTACGAGTAAACTGAACCCCTCTATCTTAGTCTTACTGCTCCACTAGTCCTATCTTTAAAGGATTTAATCGTTTGAACTACAGAGGTAACCAACATAAACCATAACAAGAAGTAAAGACTTCCTCGCGCACAAATGATTCTGTACCAAGTACACATATTACTGCAAAACTTTTTTAACTATGTACTTTTAATATTAAAATTATTTTAATATATGAAATCTGAAGCTTGTATGTTTTATTGGTTTCCAATAAAAATAAACAAAAATGTAAAGGAAACTTGTATACCACATGATGTACATGCATAATTGTTAGGATTTCGTACCCAAAAGGCAAAAAGAACACATTTTACTGTACAGTCTATATACACATTTTATCTATTTTAAATATATAAATAATAAAAATGCTTTATGTGTATATAATGATATTTTTATTGAGATTCTTACGGACTGAGTTAACATCTAAATTATAGTAGTAACCTAAACCTAAAAGTTACCCTCTGCAGCATTATTAATTAATATCATATCGTTTCCTCATAATCAATTTAAAAGCCGCATAATGAAAGTGTTTTGCAATATTCTCGTAACGAAAATTAATGAATATCGATGGAAGAAAGCCGGAATCGTATTCATTTCGATTTATTTTCGGCGAGCGAGCGTCACGCCTCTTGCAAATTAGATTTCGATCCATCTTTCTCAAAATTTAAAATATTGGTTTATTATGTATTGTGTGGTGTGCAGCTTCAGTTTTAATAAAAAGTATTTTTGAGAATGTCCTCTTTTTCTGTTGCCTTTATTTCATGGTTAGAGGGGTTGGTACAACTTGTCCTTCATATCAAAAGTTTGTTCTTAAAATTAATGTACTTCAGATTTCATCTAGTTTAGGCAACTATAAATAATAAAACCTGAAGAAAGTACAATACTAGGCCCATACTGCTATGGAAAAAGAAATTCCAGAGGCGAAAAACTTGTCCAATACGCTTTAAAAAATAAATTTACAATAATTAACACAATATTCAAGAAAAATACAAAAAACCTATGGACATGGATTACACCAGATAAACAAAAAAGAAATCAAATAGACTATATTATGAGTAACTATCCAAAACTCTTTACCAACATAGAAATCCTCAACAAACTCTCGTTTCCAAGCGACCATAGACTCTTGAGAGGAACTATAACTTTAGATAACCAAAAGAAAAGTCGAGCGACCTTCGACTCAACCACAACAATCACCCTATCCAACCAGAAAACACAAGAAACATACCTCTCTGCCTTAAAGAAACAAGTTGAACGAATCAACTGGGAAGCTCATGATAACATCGAATCATACTACCTCAAAATAGAGTCATCCATACAGGAAAGTTTAAAGAGCCTTAAGTTAATTAAAGCAAAGAAAGAAATAATATCCGAAGAAACTCAAAACTTAATAAAAAAACACACAGAACTACAGCACAAACCCTCAAAAAATAAGGAGGAGAGAAAGGAACTTTCATCACTCTACAAAACCACAAATAAACTACTTAAAAAAGACTACAAAAATTACAGAATGGAAATAATTGAAAAACACCTAGCCACGGGAAGCCAAAAAAAAGCTTATAAACAATTAAATTCAGAAAAAATGGATTCCGACATTAAAAACGCAAAAAAACACAAAGAAGCAACAAACTAAACTAAACCTATTAGCCTACTACCAACATTGTATAAGCTACACTCGAGAGCAATGAATCCGGGTCACTTAAAGATTCCTAAAAATCTCGGAAACTAAAAATGCTAGGTTAATGCAATAAATTGTATTTAATAGACAATGTAATACTCCTTAAATGAAGGTATTAAAACTTCTTAGTTATTGTAAAGTTATATCATAAAAAAATCAAATTTGAAAAAGGGCCACTTTCGAAGATGGAACTACGAAATTACAGCATTTGGTTTTGCTTTTGTTTGTAATCTGTCATTTATGTGGGTACATAAACCATGTTGATAGTGCTCTATATTCATTATTCAAGCTGAAATTATGTCGCTTACGCCTGAAGAATGCACCAGAATACTTACAATGCTGGAAACCGGCCGGAGTCAGCGCGATACAGCCAGGACTGTCGGTGTGTCGCTGTCAACAGTACAAAGAGTTCTCCGACGTTACGAAGAAACTGGTTCTAACCTACGCAGACCAGGAACGGGCAGAACCAGGGGTACCACAGCACGAGAAGACCGATACTTGGTGAACACCATGCTTCGAAATCGCTTTCTCACAGGAACTGAACTCACCAATCAGTTTCGACGCCTCGGAGGAAGTAACCCAAGTGCATGGACAGTAAGACGTCGGCTTGCTGAATCTAACTTAAAACCCCTTAGACCTGCAAACGGCCCTAAACTGGAGCGTGGGCATCGTATTTCGAGACTAAGATATGCCCAGAGCCACGTTAATTGGAGTATTGAAGATTGGTCAAAAGTTATGTTCTCCGACGAATCAAAATTTATGCTATACAAGCACGATGGAAGACACAGAGTGTATCGAAGACCAGGGGAAAGATTCAAGCAAGCATGCATCGAAGAAAAAGTAGCCTACGGTGGTGGGTCTGTACTTGTGTGGGCCGGAATTTCTTCTGAAAGTCGCACAGAGCTGGTGATCATAGAAAACGGCTCTTTAACTAGCGTAAGATATGTGGAAGAAATCCTCAATGATCACGTTGGTCCATTTATGGTCAATTTAGGTGAGGATGCTATATTTATGCATGACAATGCCCGACCTCATACAGGTAGGATTGTGAATGACTACCTTCAAGAGATGAACATTACTCGTATGGAGTGGCCAGCGCGCAGCCCGGATATCAACCCGATCGAGCATGCTTGGGACGAGCTAGGCAGATGCGTAAAACAACGAAACCCTCCCCCAATCACGCTTCGTGAGCTCAAAATTGCTCTCACAGAGGAATGGGAGAATATTCCCCAAAATCGTATAAGGAACTTGGTGTACAGCATGCCAAACCGCGTAAACGCAGTAATGGAAGCACGAGGAGGCAATACGAAGTATTAAAATTCAAGAAAATCGTAATAAAGTTCAAAAATTTCATGTTTCCTATTTTTGTTTGGAGAGATCAGCAGTTTTGTTTCTTTATGTAATTTTGTGTTAATAAAATGTATGGTGACTCATATTTTTTTTACTTTCATTTAAGGAGTATTACATTGTCTATTAAATACAATTTATTGCATTAACCTATCATTTTTAGTTTCCGAGATTTTTAACATTCTTTAAGTGACCCGGATTCATTGCTCTCGAGTGTATTTGCAATGTGCCTGGAGAAAAGAATAGAGCCTACTATAGAAAAAAAACAACCAGTGGAACAGGCAGGTTTCCGTCAAGGGTACTCAACGACTGACCACATACACACCCTAGAACAAGTAATAGAAAAATATGTTGAATATAAGAAAAATATATACATAGCATATGTCGACTACGCGAAAGCGTTCGATTCCATTTCACATAAGAGTATCTGGGACGCATTAGAGCACCAGAATCTTCCATACACATACTTTAACATTCTCAAGGATATATATAGAAAAAGTACAAGCCGGGTCAAATTAGATAGGCTAGGCCCAGAATTTAATATCCGTAGAGGTGTGAAGCAAGGAGACCCACTATCTCCAAAAATCTTCATAGCTGTCCTACAAATATAATGAAAGACCTAGACTGGAGCAAAAAAGGAATAACTATAGAAGGAAAAAACCTCAGTAACTTACGATTTGTCGACGATATAATCCTTTTCGCTAAGACATCAAAACAATTAGAGGAAATGCTGACAGAACTAAGCGCTGCTAGCGAAAATATAGGCCTACAACTAAATACATCAAAACCAACGGTATAAAGAATCCCATAGTAATAAATAAAGCACCTATAGAATATGTAGAGAGCTATATCTACCTCGGAAAACAAATATCCTTTAAAAACACAAGACACCTAGATGAAATAGACAGGAGAATCAACATGACCTGGAAAAAATACTGGAGCTACAAAGAAATATTAAAATCAAAACTTTCAATGAAACTAAAGAAAAAAGTGATGGATTCGAGTCTATTGCCCTGTTTATCGTACGGTGCCCAAACCTGGATCTTTAACAAAAAAACCTCGTCAAAAATACGTACCTGCCAAAGGGCTATGGAGAGGAGCATCCTTGGCATCAAGACCATCGACAAAGTCAATAGTACAAAAATCAGACAAAAAACCAAAGTGATAGACGTATTACAACACGCACAGCGTCTGAAGTGGAAATGGGCAGGACACATCGCCCGCTCTTCTGAAGAAAGATGGCCTAAACGAGTCACAAAATGGACAGGTCCGGGAGGCAAAAGACATAGGGGCAGACCAAAAGCTCGCTGGGTAGACGACATACTTCAATTGGCAGGAAGATACTGGATGAAAACAGCTAACGACAGGGGAAACTGGAGGAGGCCTATACCCGAAAGGGGCCATGACATGAAATTCAAACTTGCTAAACATATTTTTTTATATATATTTATCTAATGTCATGGAAATAAAAAGGCTTATTATTATTATTATTCACGTTATTTATTTAATAATATAATTTTAAATTTTTTACAACATTCATATATAAAAAATAAATATTATAAAAAACTTAAAACTAGGATGCCGCCAGCAGCGGGGCAGGGCCTAAGCTACCAGCGGTTAGGACTGCAGAGAAAGGAACCTTCGGACAATGCGTGTCGTGTCGAGTATCACTGCCTTCTGTATCTGACCCTTGATCCAACCGTCTAGTGAGAGCCTCTTGAGGTGTTGGTCGAGGCTCTTCGCTATTAGGCCGTTCGCCGAAACGACTATCGGGACAATGATCGTCGAGTCAACATCCCACATGGCGGTTACCTCGTGAGCAAGTCAAGGTACTTGCTGACTTTGTCCTTCTCGGCCTTCACGAGGTTCTCATCATGTGGGATGGTGATGTCGACAAGCACTGCCCGGCGCTGGGATCGGTCGACCACCACGATATCAGGCTTATTGGAAACAATAGTCCTGTCCGTGATGATAGAGCGGTCCCAGTAGAGCAGTGCACGACCATTCTCGAGAACTGGCGCCGGTGCGTACTGGTAGTACGGCACCTCTGACTCGACAAGGCCATATTGAAGGGCAAGTTGCTGGTGGATGATCCTGGCTACTTGGTTGTGCCTGTATTATTATTATTATTATTATTATTAGGCAACTATGTAATTTGTAACTCAAAATAATAATTAAATTCCAATCTGTAGAGTTTAAAACTATTTAAATTTGAAAATTCGTGAAAGTAATAAACATACGGAGAAATATTAAGAACAAGTTTTATACGTATAGTATTATAATAGAATTTTTAATATATATTACATATATACAAGGGTATATACCTGGTATATATGGATACCTTCTTCAAAAACAGGTTGTCAAGTCGTGGCTTAGGCCGTGTTCTCGTATATGTCGAAGTGCTCGTGTTTCGAAGCGCTCGTAGCGAAGTTTGCTTAACCATTCTGAATCGATCAGCAAAGTTAAGCAACGTCCGCCGCGGTCATGAGTTGGATGGGTGACCGCTGGTGACATTACTACTGAGCGCGGATCGCGCGTGCTTCGGAGGGCACGTTAAGCCGTCGGTCCCGGTTGTTGTCTTAGGATGGCAGTCGTTACAGCATGGTGGTAGGGCACTTTGCGAATGCCCGCCTGGCTAGCTACCACCCTCAAGTTGAAAATCTGTCGCCAAGCACCTAACGGTGTGTTCCGGCAGTTGTCCTTGAGAGCCAGTAATTCTAGGTTAGCCTGAACAACATCTTGGACCACATCATCACTTACCATCAGGTGAGATAGTGGTCAAAGGCTAACCTATCAAGCATAAAAAAAAAAAAAAAAAATGTAGTACGCGTAAGTATATAAATGTAAGAAGGTTTAAATTTTCAAAACAGGAACATACTCAAAATGTTACTACATATTTTAATATAAAGTAGTAACAGAATAGCATACTAACGCAAATGTAGAGAAGCAGTATACTTGTCAAAGGTTTATTAGTTTATATCAAAAGTAGATTTTCAGCTCACAAGCTTGAAAAGGTTTTGTTTCCATTAGAAATGAAATGAAATGAAATGAAATGAGATGAGATGAGATGAGATGAGATGAGATGAGATGAGATGAGATGAGATGAGATGAGATGAGATGAGATGAGATGAGATGAGATGAGATGAGATGAGATGAGATGAGATGAGATGAGATGAGATGAGATGAGATGAGATGAGATGAGATGAGATGAGATGAGATGAGATGAGATGAGATGAGATGAGATGAGATGAGATGAGATGAGATGAGATGAGATGAGATGAGATGAGATGAGATGAGATGAGATGAGATGAGATGAGATGAGATGAGATGAGATGAGATGAGATGAGATGAGATGAGATGAGATGAGATGAGATGAGATGAGATGAGATGAGATGAGATGAGATGAGATGAGATGAGATGAGATGAGATGAGATGAGATGAGATGAGATGAGATGAGATGAGATGAGATGAGATGAGATGAGATGAGATGAGATGAGATGAGATGAGATGAGATGAGATGAGATGAGATGAGATGAGATGAGATGAGATGAGATGAGATGAGATGAGATGAGATGAGATGAGATGAGATGAGATGAGATGAGATGAGATGAGATGAGATGAGATGAGATGAGATGAGATGAGATGAGATGAGATGAGATGAGATGAGATGAGATGAGATGAGATGAGATGAGATGAGATGAGATGAGATGAGATGAGATGAGATGAGATGAGATGAGATGAGATGAGATGAGATGAGATGAGATGAGATGAGATGAGATGAGATGAGATGAGATGAGATGAGATGAGATGAGATGAGATGAGATGAGATGAGATGAGATGAGATGAGATGAGATGAGATGAGATGAGATGAGATGAGATGAGATGAGATGAGATGAGATGAGATGAGATGAGATGAGATGAGATGAGATGAGATGAGATGAGATGAGATGAGATGAGATGAGATGAGATGAGATGAGATGAGATGAGATGAGATGAGATGAGATGAGATGAGATGAGATGAGATGAGATGAGATGAGATGAGATGAGATGAGATGAGATGAGATGAGATGAGATGAGATGAGATGAGATGAGATGAGATGAGATGAGATGAGATGAGATGAGATGAGATGAGATGAGATGAGATGAGATGAGATGAGATGAGATGAGATGAGATGAGATGAGATGAGATGAGATGAGATGAGATGAGATGAGATGAGATGAGATGAGATGAGATGAGATGAGATGAGATGAGATGAGATGAGATGAGATGAGATGAGATGAGATGAGATGAGATGAGATGAGATGAGATGAGATGAGATGAGATGAGATGAGATGAGATGAGATGAGATGAGATGAGATGAGATGAGATGAGATGAGATGAGATGAGATGAGATGAGATGAGATGAGATGAGATGAGATGAGATGAGATGAGATGAGATGAGATGAGATGAGATGAGATGAGATGAGATGAGATGAGATGAGATGAGATGAGATGAGATGAGATGAGATGAGATGAGATGAGATGAGATGAGATGAGATGAGATGAGATGAGATGAGATGAGATGAGATGAGATGAGATGAGATGAGATGAGATGAGATGAGATGAGATGAGATGAGATGAGATGAGATGAGATGAGATGAGATGAGATGAGATGAGATGAGATGAGATGAGATGAGATGAGATGAGATGAGATGAGATGAGATGAGATGAGATGAGATGAGATGAGATGAGATGAGATGAGATGAGATGAGATGAGATGAGATGAGATGAGATGAGATGAGATGAGATGAGATGAGATGAGATGAGATGAGATGAGATGAGATGAGATGAGATGAGATGAGATGAGATGAGATGAGATGAGATGAGATGAGATGAGATGAGATGAGATGAGATGAGATGAGATGAGATGAGATGAGATGAGATGAGATGAGATGAGATGAGATGAGATGAGATGAGATGAGATGAGATGAGATGAGATGAGATGAGATGAGATGAGATGAGATGAGATGAGATGAGATGAGATGAGATGAGATGAGATGAGATGAGATGAGATGAGATGAGATGAGATGAGATGAGATGAGATGAGATGAGATGAGATGAGATGAGATGAGATGAGATGAAATGAAATATCTCTTTCTATCTATTTCTATTTATTGCCACACAAATAACATACACAGAATTAAATTAAACTTTAAAAATGAGGTGGTTTGTAAATATTGCGGGCAATAGGGTTACACTCAGCATAAGCCGCGTGACATTTTCATGAACACGCGACGCTGTTTTTCAGTGCACCCCAATGCTCAGGCTGGTGTTCGCCGAGATACATGTATAGTGAATGAGGATGAATATGAGCGATCACACTACGCAGAGTTTCTTTATAATTACAAAACAGCTACACATAAATATAAACCGTTAGTACAAATTGAACAAAACTATACTAATAAAGATAAGAATATAAATATATATTAGATAGATAGGTGTGAGTTGTGTGAATGTTGTGATGGGTGTGTACGTGTGTGTGTGGGGGTGTGGGAGTACGTGAGGGTGTATGTGGGTGAGTAAATGTGTATGTGTGTAGTTGTGGGTGACAAATTTGGTGATTTAACTTCGTGTTTTAAAGGTTGCTACAAAATTGTTCTTTTGCCGAACCAGTAAAATAGCTTTAATTTTTTTTTTGAATCTATTTGGACTTATTTTATGTCTTAGAGGCGGAGGAAGGTTGTTCCACACTTTTGACGCTCTGTATTTGAAGCAACCTTTAAATCGCACAGAAGTGTGTTTTGGTATCCACAAACAATTAGTGTGTTTAGAGCGGGTGTTTAATGTGTGAATGTCCTTGGTCCATGTAAATTTTTCAAAAAGATATTCAGGCTTTTGGCCCCAAATAACTTTCTGAGTCAGACAAGCTAGGTGAAGCTCTCGTTTTGTCTTCATATTCAACACATTGTGTTTGACTAGAAGAGGCGTGACGTGCTCTCTTCTGGGTATGGTAAAACAGAACCGTGCACACGCGTTTTGAACTCGTTGGATTGCAAGTTCTGTTTTGGCCCATAATCTAGGTCCATATACCGCACAACAGTAATTGAAGGGAGAGAGCACCAATAAATCACATAGCAGAATGCGTACCTTTTCCGAAATGTGTTTCCTTATAGTGTATAATATTTTAAGTTTATAGAAAGCGTTCCTAATTTTTTCATTGGTGTGTTTAACAAACCTTAATTCACTATCAAAAATCAGACCCAAATTTCGTGCATCCATTTCTATTGGTATATCAGTCCCATTTATAGTAAGTTTTGGGTTATAACCCATGACTTTGCTTACTTGAGTTTGTGTACCTAGTATCAACATCTTTGATTTTAATGGATTGAGGATCAGGGAGTTCATGCTAGCCCACTTATAAACCTCGGCCAAATCATGATTAACTTTTTCTAATGCTTCTAATGTATCTTCTGGTAATAGACCTGTGTATCATCTGCGTATAGGTGGTATTTGCACATTTTAATGTGATGCGGCATATCTGCCGTATAAATTGAGAAAAGGGTGGGACTAAGAATTGATCCCTGCGGCGTTCCTCTAGGTACGTTCTCAACATTGGAAATATTTGAAGTTCCGTCCCGATTAGTAACCTCTACGTACTGTTTTCTACTGTTCAGGTAAGTTTCAAACCATTTGCATGTATTGACTGAAAAACCGTAGTACGAAAGCTTAGCGATGAGTAATTTAGGATCTAAGCATTCAAATGCTCTCGAAAAATCCAATAAAACGAGAACACTGCTGAGCCCAGCATCTGAAGCTGATAATAAATCATCAGAAACATTTAGCAGTGCGGTCTCAGTGCCGTGGCCTTTCCGAAAACCAGACTGATATTTTGGTATTATATTTTCCTGCCTGATGTATTTATCCATTTGAGTTAAAATTACTCTCTCCAATACCTTAGATAGCACTGGAAGGATGCTTATGGGACGTAAATCTTTAAGCTCTTCTACCTTACTACACTTGGGTATAGGCTTAACAACAGCTTGCTTCCAGGAGCTCGGAAAGGCATTGGTCCGGACAGAACAATTAATAATTTCCGTGATCATTGGCAGAGTATCCGGCAATGTGAGTTTTATCATCTCTGCATTGAGCCCATCGTGCCCTGTTGCGTTTGTGTTTATGTTCAAAATAATTTTACAGACCTCCTCCTGCGATACTGGATTCAAATCAAAAGTACTAAGGCATTTTTTATTTGAACTAAAAAAACTAATTATATTATCACAATTTTGCGTACTAGCTGGAATATTTAAAAAGTGTTTATTGATTGCGTCAGGATCTATAAGGTGTTCTGGTATGGCTACGGGTGCATTGTTATTTATAGTATTTGTTTTTTTTAAGAAATTCCACATTTTTTTGGGCTGGTGCAAGTTTTTATTAATATAATGGGTAAAAAAGGCAGATTTTTCGTTTTCCGTTGCACTAGTTACTAGATTTCTTACGCATTTATAATAAGTTTTTGATGAGTCTGTTTTCTTTATATGCGACTTCCTTAAAGCTTCATCTCTCAGGGCCATCATAAACTTTATGTTGCTAGTTATCCATGGCTTTGGAGTATCCCTAACCTTTATTAGCCTCTTGGGAGAGTACTTATCAAATATACTAATAATTATGTTATTAAAAAACTTTACTTTAGAATCAACATCTTGGAAATTCCAGAAGTTTCGCCACTCTACTAACTCAAGATCCGATTGCAACATGTGTAAATTTATATCATTAATGGCACGAGATTGTATGAAACGGGGAATGGGTTTAGGTTTTTTTATATTAAAATCGCATAGAACTAAACCGTGATCACTAAGGTCTTTATTATGCAAAACTCTGATTTGTTTACATCGTTCAGGAACATTCGTTAATACCAGGTCGAAATCTGCATGTAACAGTGCTTTTTACACAACTGCCCAAAAAAAAGGAGATTCATAGGTAATATTTGAACGCTTTGCTTATGGTTTAATACTAGAATCCTTCGCTTCTTCAGGTTTACTTACAAGTACCCGCGACTAATAACTACTTTGCAGTATTGTATGACGAATAACTATTTCACTCAGATGCTCACCAACGGATACACATACACTACTTAATCGTTCCGGATTATTAATATAAGTGCTTTAAATAATTGTTTTGAATAGTTCTTAGAAAAAAAGAATATGTATGTATATGGATTATTTACATAATAATAAAAGCCAGTTCTTTGCTAGAGGCATGTGTGATGTCACATGGCATGTGCAAAGAAGGAAAAACGTCTAGAACCGGTCATCAACCCGGGGCACCATTTACGGCGCTTCTCGACTTAGCTGTTTGTTTTGTTTAAATTGTGGGAGTGCTAATTGACGGGGAAATATAAGTTTGGGTAATATTTTAGGAATAAAAAAGAACGTCGGCTAATATTTATATATGTATAACACTCAGTTTTTATGACATTTGTTAACCAAACTGGTATTTTTTACACGCTTACCTACACCTGTTTGTATGAATGTGTGTATGTTGTAGTTGCATAATCTATAGCCATATATTTTCTTCAATAACTTTTAAAATAATTATACATTTAAAAAAAACATCTAAGTGCGTAATCACAATACTGTAGTCACACCAAGATTGACGCTTGGTATGATTGACTGAAACTGAACATGCGCATTACCGTTTTAACGAAAGAGCAACAAGAAAAACAAGTATGTATAAATTAATTAAATAAGTATTCAAGGTTAAGCCTGTTAACACCTTCGACCACATCATCACTTACCATCAGGTGAGATTGTGGTCAAAGACTAACCTATCAGCAATAAAAAATAACCAACACTGCATTATTGTTTTCTATTTTTGGGTGGTAGCTAGCCAGGCGGGTATTTGCAAAATGCCCTTCCACCATACGGTGAAGCTCAAGCCGGGGGTGGGGATCGAACCAGAGACTTGCGGCGTGGTAGTCCATAGCTATAACCGCTCGGCCATTATTACTTATTTACTTTCGTTAAGTGTTTTATCTTTCCTTTAAAATTAAAACTTAAAGTTATATTTATTTAAGAAATCGCTTTTTAAAGCCATTCATTTTGATACAAAACTCAACGGGTTTAAAAGAAAAAAAATCTCGCAATTTGGCGTCTAAAATTCGCCAGTTCTTCGCGTTTTATCATTTTTATGTACCTAGTATTACTTAGGTTATCAAGCCGAATCTAATGATATATCGTACATCAAAATCGGTTAAGCCGTTTAGAAGTTATGGTGGAATAAAGAAACTCACAAACATACATACATACATGAACCCTGAAAACATAACATAATTTTTTTTGGCAGTCGTATAAAAATACATTTAAAATGCAGGTTTATTTTATTTTTGTTATAATTATTATTATTTTTGAGGCAATTCGCTATATATTATGTAAAAAAATCAATCAGCTACCTATTACTGTTCCTGAGGCTTAGTAAAAGGGTGCCGTTATCTCGTATATAAAAGACACATATTATGAAACTGTATGAACGAGTAGTTCCTGAGATATCATGATGCAACCGGAATCCATTCGCGCAAAGCCGCGGGCGGCAGCTCTATGACTGTATCAAATATCACCTTTTTCCGCCCATTACACTCAAAAAAATAAGTTATCACGGCCGTATACAGCTTATATTACATAATTAACAATCTGTAAGGGAACAAGTGTTCAACTGTTAGATACCTCAACAAATATATAACAGGACAATTTGAAGCGCTCGTAGCGATGTTCGCTTAGCCGTTCTTAAGCAACGTCCGCATGAGTTGGATGATGGGTGACCGCAAGTGGCATTACTACTGAGCGCTTCCGTGCTTCGGCGGGTACGCTTAGCCGTCAGTCTCGTTTGTTGTCATAGGATGGCAGTCGTTATAGCATGGTGGTAAGGTATTTTAGGAATGCCCGTCTGGCTAGCTACCACCTTCAAGAAAATCTTTCGCCAAGCACATAAGTGTGTGTCTCTAGGTTAGCCTGAACAACATCCTCGACCACATCATCACTTACCATCGGTGAGATAGTAGTCCGAGGCTAGTCTATCACAAATGAAACAAAAAACTGCAAGTGAACAGTTGAACTGTTATGTACTTTAACATATGACAGGAAACAAAATCCCAGGCCTTTTCGGTATTTAGACCACGTCACCTACTTACAAGTACAGTGAATGGGGGTTTTCCATAGCTCGGGTATCGATGACGGTGTTGATGATTTTAATAAAGTCAATTATGTATTACTGGAAGTAAAACAAGAGATATTTTTGGTGACTAATCTGCGAATGGCCGGTTTATTATTGAGACTGGTAACTTGTCAGCTCTATAAAATGTGCTTAAGCCTTCTGGCGAAAAGCAGGTTTACCCATGTCATTTTACTATTGAGTAATTGAGATATATACTTGAATAGTAAATTGTAAAACATATATTTTATATTTTCTATGAATGGAATTTTCTTTGATATCAAATATGTCCGAGCCACCTCATTCCCTCTATAGCCACAAAATGGCCCTACTATTACGTTATATACGAGTAGTGCTCAAAAACTTAGCTATCACTAAGGTATTAAAACATTGTAGTCAAAAGTTATGTAAAGTGAAGTAAGCTAATATCTAGTTGTTAAAAAAACACATTATATTAACTTTTTTTTACTGCCAATAGTTTATTAAGCCTTAGACCGTAGTGTCACCTAAGGTAAACCTAGGTAAGTGATGATGCGGTCAATGGTGAAAAACAAGCTTAGCTTATTAATAGGAACTGGCTCTTATTACTCGTTGGCAAATATTCATCGTCCATGAATTTCTGGAGCTCACGAGTCTATATTCCCACCATTAATGATTTGAAACTCACGTTGTGATGTAATTGCAATCGCTGAGCCCTCACATTTAGTTTTGAGCACGATGTACTCCACCAGATTATCAACTTGCTAGGTGTAGTTCAAGCAAGGAACGTAGAGCTACTCTGATGGCAACTCTAGGCGCAGCGCGTATCGCCGGTAGGTGCAGTGCATGACACTACTTCAGCACGCTGAAAGTATTTTCAAAGGCCTCCAACTTACTCATAACTTGGCTCATCCTGTTCTACAAGGCCGTGTTATCCGCAAACAGCCTCTCACGCAGTTGAGTCTCTCCTTAGCACAAAATTCAACTTATGTAGCAGTTGCAACGTATATATGACGCCCTATTAATAAGGCTTAATTCTACATTAAACTATTTAGTTTCATTTTAGACAATAAATGATTAATAATGGTTTTTAATGTAAATAATATAGCGGGCAAAATTTTGTTTTCACATTGTTTCTATGCGGTGAAATTTATTAGTCCTTATATGTATGGACGTGTTTTCAGTCTTGTTCGTTACATTACCAAACCTATTATAAATATATAGAAATAAATAACATAATATACAAAAACATACAATAAATAAAAGGTATAAAAAGATATACCTAGATAAAAAATGAAGAAAATACTATGACAGTCCATTTCAGTTATATAATAAACTGACATATCTGATATATAAGAAGAGATAAAGAGAATTGAATGTCACCTGTGAATGTCAGAATAATTTAGACCTTGACAAAAGTTTGAAGATACTGACACATTAATGAGAATTATATCACCAGAAGATTTTAGAAAAACATGACAAACCCAACCCTCACACAAAAATGTCACGGTCAAAGTGACGTATAATTAGGTGGGTCAAATGACATATTAATTAGATGGTGTGACTGCGCCGGCGCAGCTAGAGGCGTCAGATAGTTCGTCACACGTGTCGCAACCCAATATCGATTGGTGCAAGTAGGCCAATGCCAAGTGATGATGCGGCATGGGTAGACTGAGAGCTCATTTGTGGATCGATTCGATGCATGTATGTATTTGAAATTTTTAAGAGGCATAAAGATATGAAAATGATATAAGGGGAAATTCGAAAAGTAATATAACGGTATAGTAATGGGTAAAATAATTCTAACTGTTAATAAATTAAATGAATTATGTTAATGGATGGGTAGCTTAAGACCTCTATTTCAGCTGTGTTTGGTAAGTGTCGAAGATTTTGATCAGGCTGAGAAACTACTCGTAAAAACTGAGCCTCGTAACTGGCTTTTAAGTATTACTGGTGCACACCGTCAGATGCTTGGCGATGGTTTTTTCTACTTCAGGCGGTAGTTGGATGTACTCAAAATATCTAACAAAATTTCTTAAGGCCATTGTCTTCGTAGCGCTTTCTTTATCATATTTAAATATCCAGTATTCAAATTCGTTGAAATTTTTTATCAATTTGTCCCTGAGTTCTAATTATCTTATTCTTTAATCTTTGATTCTGGGTTGTCAGTTTCGCGTAAAAACGTGTTTATTGGTTTTTTTTGGTAAAATCGTTTTTTATAGGAATTCTTCTTGCAAATTTAGAGATAAAATAAATTATAAAACAGAAAAGTAGCAAACCAGAAGCATACATTTTAGGCACAAGGACATCTGGAGGAGCTCTGCAAAATTTTAACGAGTTTGAACATTTGGTATTTAATATTCGACGAAACTATGTTTGTACCGAAAGAGCTACAACTACACTCACAGTTTCTCTTAGTCTTCTAGTGTAATTAATTCCACGTCATGTGTTATTCATTCAAATATTAAATAAATTAATCTTTATAATCTAAATTTTCCTACTCTTGTCTCACTTTATACGTGGTCGGTACAATATATACGAGTATTCTCTAACAACAAATTATATGTCATTTCAGCTTCACTTTTATCGCCAGCCGTCTGTGTGACGTTATGTAATCCTCCTATGGTATGCTCTCGTTGTTAATGTATTTGGTATATTTTGGTAATAAGCTTTGTCTCGCACCTAGTGAGCAGCAACATCGATCTAAGTAGTGTCATGATAGCAAAAACAATATTTACAGTAAAATCTATCACAACCCAATGGTAAATTTATAGAGGTTTCTGGACAAGAGCATGGGGATATCCATGGAATGCTAAGTATATCGTCGTATTAATAATCAAAATATAAACTTGTATTTCTTTCCATCAACTGTTTTTTGTAGTGTGTAGGTAATTAAAGTAATAAATTATTAGTTGTGTTAATATTGGAAAAATATACGATAAATTATTAGTATAGTGTTTTTATCAAGATTATATATGTATTCAACATAGTTAAACATATCCCATCTCTTAAAACTGTGCACTCTATTAGGCAATTGTAAGGTTTTTACTAGTATATCTGTCTTTATATGTTTCTTCGATAATATTCTATCAGCTTTGAGTTTTTTGCCCGCACACAATGCGATTCACGCCTCAAATAAGGTGTCAATACTGACAAGATAATTACTAAGCGTTTTTGGAGGAGTACGTCCATAAATAAATAAGTACAAGATTTAGTACTGATGTTCTCTTGTAAACCCCTTTATCCGGAAGTTTAATTCTTAGATGAGCGTGTTCAAGTTTTTGTTATCGCATATCGATTAAAGATAAGATTGATTTAATCGTTGGGATTTACACTTGTTGTATTATAAAAACTATAAAGATCATTTTGCGCCTACACTCCCAAAAAGAATAGGCAGAGGTTCTGTTTCTTTGGCATTTTCTTGCTCCATGGTATAGAAGACGAGCCTAATGCTATTTACATTTCACAATTTCAGAGTCTGGAATGCTTGTAAGGATTAATTATTTATGGCAAAAATTGAATTAAAAAATATTTTTATCGTGATTACGTCCTGCTCTGAAATTTTTTACACTGCAAACTGCTTCGCATTCGGCTTTTATATATATACTAGATTTCCGGGCGCGGCTCCGCCCGCGCGTATGTCGGTTATCGCGCGAAAACATTAACCTCTTTTTGCGCAGTCGGATATAAACTATCCTATGTTTTTTCCCGGGTCTCAAACTATCTCCATACCAAATTTCATTCAAATCGGTCCAGTAGTTTTGGCGTGAAAGCGTCACAGACAGACAGACAGACAGAGTTACTGTCGCATTTATAATATTAGTACTGATAAATATAATTAAACATTTTGTTCGCAATGAACTATGGCAATGCAATCTGAAAAGAAATAAACTAGCAGATTCATAAAACAGGTCGCAAACAGTCCCGTCCGCTTTAAGAAAACAACTTGGACCCCAGTCGCTTTAATCGAACGTTTTTTTATACGAACTTGTACTTGTATATTTATTTTAAATTGTGTAAACGTCATTTCATCGATATATAAGATATAAGTTCCAAGATACAGAAAAATTGCATACAAATAATTTTTCATTAATTTTAGTAATGTTTTCTGCGTACAGAATCGTTTATGTCAGTCGCTCACAATAATATTGCTATCGTCAACAGCTGCAGTCATCAAGTCATCAAGGTTAGGTATATTGAAAAATATTATTTTAGCTTAACTGCTGTTGCACAAATTTAATAAATTTGAAATGTCAGTCGTTTACCCAACCAAAAAATCATCAATGATGCAGTAAAGAATTATGCGTGGTCATAAAATATATGTATAGTTTTTGTTTGGGTTGATAAAAAATCGTAGCACAGAGGTGTCATACGATTACTAGTTAGATTGTTTTTATAGATATGTTGTTATATAGGTATATAATGCAACAGTTAAATTGTTCACTGCTGAATACAGCTTCCCCTATTAAGGGGGGTTTGCCACAGTCTAGGTTAGCAGTTCTTCGGGGGGCACTGCTGCCCACCGTCCGATATTTTACCCATACTAGCATCTTACGACACCTACAGGAAACGATGGCGAGGTGACATTCTAGCCCATGTGTACATATGTTATATTTCGGATAACATGTATATACATATATCAAAGGTATATCATATATATGTATGTTACATTTGTATATTATTTAGAAGATCTTAAATATTCATACACACGTAGTAACTGTGGTATAATAACAATTTAATAAAATTTATAAACATATTGACTTGGTCGTCACAAAATCCAAGAGATTCACCAAGAGATCCTCTCTTTCTAAGGATCCTTCCATTAAATATTTAAAACTATAACAAAAATATTACACTGTGTTAAGTTTGTTGGCTACGTAAGAAATATCATGGGTCATTTCAATTTCAATACTACGAGTATGCTGATTCAGATATAATGATGATGCTGATCCGCTTGAGAAAGACCACTACCAGAATACCCCATCATTATTCCTTTTTTCACAGAATTTTGCAATTCTGTGACGAATTTGGCATTGACAGTGAGGATTTCTGTTTCGTGACGTCGGATGTAAGTGCTGCTGCCTACTTCACTTTCTGCGACCTTAAGGCGGTCGTTCAGATTCTGGACGGCCTTAAACATTGTATAAAGAAGTGACATACCATATTAAGATCCGTCTGACTTTATTGGCTGAATGGTACAATTGATAAGATATTGCAAATAAAAGAACACCACCTATGTTTATCAACATTGGCGTTGATAATCATATATAAAGGCGACAAATGGACTATTATTTTCTTGGCCATTTTTTTTCTATTCATTGGAACGCGAATATGCGTCCATAAAATGTATACATAACATTTTATTTCTTATTATATTTTCCCGTTAATATAAAAAATAAAACTTGTATTGGAAGAAATTGTCTTCAATATGAATTAAGTGACAAAAACAGCAGAAGGTGCCTCTACGGATAAGCTTCCAATCTGATACTAATTGTATCAGATTAAAATTTGTTCTTAGAGTCCTAAGAACAAATTTTAATGTTCAGCATGGTAGTATTATGTAATTTTTTATGTGATGAGCGACAATCAAGCAAACGGCCCTCCTAATGGTAGGTGGCTACCATTGCCTATAGATATCTGTGATACCACTTATACTGTCAATGCGTAGCCGATCCTTAATATGACCACATTAAGGCCATTATTAAGAGGCCATAGTTATGACCATTAAAAAATTTAAGGAATCCAACTCTACCCTATTAATAAAAACATTTTTTTGAATAATTGTTTATGCGTTTAAGATAACTATACATTTACGATAAGAAGAAGATAAACTAAATACTAGAAAATTTCTAAAAAGATTAAGGTGTTCTTAGACTTTGTGGGGCCTTTAACTCTTGCTTCATGCCTCTGCGTCCTCCACACGCCATGATGACAGGTCTGTCTTCTTCCCTACGCAAGTTCTTAACTAAATTTTCCACTCAGCGCAGGGTCTGACATACATTCCTGTGTTTTTATCGAGGTGTCTCTTCACCGTAGATGTCCTCATGAATACGGATTTCAGAATTCTAACCTAAGACCTTGTGCCAGCCTCGATAACTGATGCTCAACAGGGGTCTCTTTTAAGAAAGTGAAATTTAAACAAAAAGTTATGAAGTAAATTTTTAGGCCCATTCGGTAATTTATTTAGTTTTTTTTTATATACTCGTATGTAAAAACAATGTTTTTATTTTATTCTTTTCCTAGGTATTAAATGGATGATTTCAGATATCATTTACCTATAAGATGTGTCTATCATGCCAAGAATATGCCGTACCCGCTAGATCTTTCACCGTGGACCTCAATCAGAGTCTCGACAGCAAGGTGATTAGAATTTCGGGCGACGATGGTGGGAGTCGCAGGCACAGTCTCTCACCGCTAGCCGACCCGCGCGCTCGCCCGTGCTTCTGCGCGCACGCATCGACGCGCGAACATTCAAACAACCGAATTCGTGCCTATGCCACCGACAGTGATCTCAGTGTGTGTGTGCCTTATCTGTGATTTTTAATCATCCTAGTGATATCAGCCACTCGGGTGAAAGCCATCAATTTTTATTTAGCAAACGGTGAGTGTATTTTTTTTAATTTAATCAGTAGTCGCGTAATGTCTGTTGGGTGTTACACAATATCGTCTCGTTTCGCTAATGCGCCTGCAACTATTACGAAATTGGTTTTCTTTTGTTGGTAAAACGCGGGAATGCAATTAGGTACTTAAATCGATACAACAATTAGTTTCTTTTTTTCAATCACTTATAAAATATTCGTTGTAAGAATTTGGATGGTTTATTTGTGGTTATGATAATGGGAGATTTATTGTTGAATGATAATTAACTTATCGTAGTGACGTAGAGCGCCCGTTGAAATCTTTTGTATGCGTAGCGGATAGAGCTACGAAATTGTGTAGCGCTGCGTTCATTACACATTCTATTAGCCACTGTGTTTTTTTATCAGTTCTACTATGTACTTGTAATGTATTCATTCACGTATATCCCCAAAAGAGATGGCAGAGGTGTATAAACACCCATGTTTCGCCAAATATTTTAGGTCTCAATGTATTTTTCGTAGACAGGGCCTGTTGCTGAAAATTCTATGTTTGTAAAAGCAATAGTACTTGACCGCTTGGGAGTCGAACCCTCCTAGATACCTCCTGTTTTGGATATGACGCTCATGCATTTGTGCAGGGGCATTTGTGCAGGGGCGCTAACGGGTCAGATAGCATGTAGTGCGCTATATATCGTCGTAAAATTAAAAAAAAAGAGTGTGGGCTAATGCAAACAATTGTGCCTGTGTTGCTTAAAAATTGCAATACCTATAGGTAATTTAAATAATTATCTTGAAAAGAAAGAAAAATGCTGTATGCAGCAAGGTCATCTTACATTATACTAAAGATTGCCTATTACTATTCACAATTTGAGTGAATATTGTAATTTTAAAGAGTTTCTTCAATATTGCGATGAGAATGTTTATTAATTATACAAAAGAGGAAAATCCGGCCACATAAATAGTTTTCCCGACTTCATAATTGTCTAGGCACTTGAAGGTCAGTTAATATACATACATACATAAGTCAGTATATGCAGCATTGTCACAATGTGTAAAACAATGACTCAGTGTTATATTGCTTAATGTCTAAACGGGAGAAAATGATATCAATTTATTAAAAGCGAAAAAACATCTTTGCTAGTTTATAATACCAAACATACCACAAAGATCAAATCTGTTATTGTAACCAAATTATTGTAGGTACAAAGTTCCAAAATAACATACACTATTATACTTTGTTATATTCTAAAGATCGATAATACTTGGTGTTCACTTAAAAGTACCAATGACGCTTGATATTATTCAAACCACTAGCCAGATCATTAAATCTATCGAGCGCATTCAACTGAGGTTATTTATGGTGCATCACACGTTTGATGAATATTCCCAACAATATGTCAAGTTTTTGTAACAGATTTGATTACAATATCAATTAGAACTTCCATGCTAAATATTCGATTCCCCAGGGGAGGTGAGATTTGCACAATCTTAAAGCTTAACAAAAGTCTTAGGTACTAACATATCTACAGAAGATTTTTCTGCTCATCATTTTGTTTCCTCTTGGTAGCTTTTGACGACACCCACAGTAGAGATGGGCAGTAATATCTAGTCTGTCTATATATACAAGTTGTACATACAATAAATTAAATTTGCATAGAATTTTTGTGCATTCACATATCCATTTTGCACATAATACTGTCATTTAGCACCTTAACGTGGCCATCCCACACGGCACACCTGCTAAAATATTTCGTAACTCGTCACTGTCCGAAAATTAACATGAAAAAGTAAATTATACAGCGAGTATTGCATACGGACTGTACCAAATAACATGCTAACACATTTGTGGCGGACAAAAGAAAGCAAATGGTCCGTTTAACTGCTTTTGTTACGGCTAACAAAATGTTACTGTAGCATAGTATGTCCACTAGATACAATTAGGTCGGACAAAATTACTATTTCAAATATTGTTTTTTACCAGAAGCCGATGTTTTTTTTATGTCTGATTAGCCTTTGACCACTATCTCACCTGATGGTAAGAGATGATGTGGTCGAAGATGTTGTTCAGGCTAACCTAGAATTACTGGCTCTCAAAAATGTTCCTCTTATCGTAATATCGTGATACCATATACATACCATACATTTTTATGTTTTTTATTTACGTAAATCTATAAACTCTCTCAACAATTTCATATTAAAGCTTTTAAGGCTATATTTACTGAAAAATTGCTATTTTCTTTTTCTTAACGCGTCCAGTTTTTTTTGCTCACCATTCTATAAAAAGTTATCATTTGTTAGAACTTATGGAGCGTACTCTTAATTTTTATGTTTGTGGCTCTAAGCGCCGCTGTTAATATTTTCTTTTTTACTATTCTTGTATGTCTATTGACTAAGAATTTTTTTAATCACTTGTCAACGACAACTTAACGATATAAAACTCAAATAAAACTATTTCTTAAAACTAGCAATATAAATAGCATTATATTGTAGTGCCCGTACAATCAAAAAAATATTACGATGCCTCAGCTACTTACAATTATGAAGCCATTGCTTACTCTTGACAGTTAAAGCTTTTAAAACCCGTGAAAAAATTGGTTTGAAATTTATTATGTCCTGGTATATCAACAACCGATGGTTATACCAATGGTGCACGCTGTTCCTCTCTCAACAATAAAGAGTTGGCAGGTTGGGCAATGCTCGATCATGTGTGGAAGTTTAACGTATTGTTTGACAAGTGCTCAGAGGTACTTGCCGGTTAATGGGAGATGGGGTCATTTCAATGTTTAGTTTTTGGAGCCATGTCAAAGCGGTATTGTTTATATATCACTATCAGAATGTTTAATACTTGCAATTGGCAGCGTCAATTGCAACGTTAACTTTGGGAAACATTATTACATTTTAAACCAAATATTGTTTTTTTTTATATGCCTGTGACGGAGCAAGCATGACGCTCTCCTGATATTAAGCCAACTAACATTTGTCTATAACATATGCTTTACGGCACAAGTGACGAATTGCACTGCACCTGTTACCCTGAGACATACAGGTGTTAAGTCCCATGTGCCTGTCATTTTACTGTCTCTCAAAGGCTGCTGTCGGAACACACTGTTAGGTGCTAGTGAAAGATTTTCTACTTGAGGGTAGTAGCTACTCAGGCGAGCATTCGCGAAATGCCCTTCGACCATGCGATGAAGCTCAGGCCAGCGGTGGTTATCAAACCATGGACCTGCAGCACGGCAGTCCAAAGCTATTACGTGTGCATCTGAACTGAGGGATCAGTTCCTCAGATTCATGAGACGTAAAATATATGATTAGTAAAATCTGGATAGTTTTGTCTAAAAATGTGTAAAACGCGAATTGGTAAAGTTACCGCTCGGCCATCTTTGTTTAATTTTATTTAATCCCTGATATTTTAACGTCGTTGCGTTAATAATAACTGCGCTAGACGTGTTAGCTCGAAAGAAACATTGTGATGTAAAAACAAACAAATATTCCTTTTCGAAACGATATTTATATGGTGTGATGCGTGTGTGTGATGTGTGATTTATATACTATTTTTGTATATATAATGGTTGCTCCATTATCTACCTGTACAAATGTTCCATAATGCTACAATTTCATCGAACATGATAATCATAATTATTATAATACTTACTCTTGTTTGTTATTATTGTTTTACCTTTGTACCATATAAGTATGTTTACTATAACAGCATATATATAAGGACATAGTTACATATTTGGAAAATATATTTTCTATTGTCACACAAGAATGTAGTGCAGAAAGTTTTGACTTCTGTTTTATGGTGGGCCACCTCCTGACGCATAAAAACATTTTAATAAACGCCTAAATAAATAGATGCCAACCCTTCTTGGAATGCTCTTGTTGGTATTATACCCACATAATTGGGGTAATGAGAGTGCTACTGTAACAGCCGGATCGTCCACTGCTGAATACCGCCCTTATCACGGGGGTATTTGCCATAACCCCCACGCTTGGCAGGCGTCTTGTAGATCGCGGTGTAAGTTAGCAGTTCTTTAGAAAGCGCTGCTGCTCACCTTCAAGTGTTTTTCTAATATTTCCTAAGTCGCCTCTTACGACACCCACGGGATGATATGGGGAGGTCCAATTCTAACCCGGCACCCCACGGGGCAAGAAGAAGAGAGTGTTAAGTTGTCAAATATTCTGATCATGTAATGTGCAGAATTACCCTACTTACGTCGTCGTTTTTAGTAGTATGCTGCTCATTATGCATTAAGTGGCCTTTTACGACATTCAGCAGGAGAATATGGTACTGACATATTTTTTCAGCTGAATACTTAAATACTGAAACGGCAATTGTGTCTGCAAAGTTCGTCATTAGGTACTGTTTGCTTATAAACAAATATTAATGAAGTACTTTGCAGCATTTATTGTTATATCTATTATTGATGACTTGATTTGCTTTGTTTTTTGTAGATCCCAGGTTATTTATATTAGAAATAACCGTTTTATCGTTTAACAACACTTAAGTACCTAATACAAAAACTAATTCAACACGGTTTTTGTTCTTTAATTGTTTTCGTGCCATTATTAGTTTTATAAATAATGGGTACCTAAATATTTACAGATGTTTTGCTCAATTACTAGAATTATTTACAACACAGTCCTCATAATACTCGTATATCAGATTACGTAAAATGTTTTTTGACTCTTTTCAAAGTTTGAAAGAAGAATTAGTTGTTTTTGGGGTCACTATTTAGATGGGTGACCGCTAGTAGTATTTAAGTATAGCTGGGCTTCGGAGGGCATATTAAGTCGTCGTTCCAGTTAATTGTCAAAGATAGCAGTTGTTGGACTATGTTAGAAATTTTGCGTGACCTGAAAACTCTCAATCTTTGGAGGATAGTAGGGTGGTATGCGGGAATGCCCGTCTGGCTAGCTACCACCTTTAGTGAAAAATATATAGCACCAGCAGATATAAATCAACAGTTACATATAAATTGATATGTAGATGAGAAACTTTTTATTTGCACAGCGTAATAGTTGTAAAGAACAAAAAAAAATCAAGTAAACTTTATCCTAATAGGGCAACACAGTGTAAAAAGCAGCCTTATCGCTTAAACCGACGTTTTCCAGGCTTCCTTGATTTGAAAGAAATTTCATTTCATGTTGGAATTGAGTAGAAATAGGAAGTCATATAATTTTTTTTTTATTATGATGGTAAATAAACTGACACATTACTTTTTTTAAACGTTTGTAACATTACATGGTTTATTTCGTTAAGAGTCGTTTAATAGCTTTGAAAAATGTAAAGATACATACACACGTTATTTAAAATCTTATAAGTACAAGTATGCGGATACTTATAGTTCAACGTTTCCGAATGTCGAAGGAAGTACGTGATTTGTGCGTAGGTATACCTTCAACCATTAGCATTTTCCGATTTGATAGAAACGGTTCCGGACGGATGTGGCGACTGCTGCCAAACAAAATTACACCTTATGACTGAAAATTTAAAGTTTGGGATAGTATGCGCTGACTTTTCGACGCTTTCGGTCGATTTTCCAAATTATCTGCAATTGCTTATTCTAACGATATTACTATATTTAGGTGGTATTTTTATACAATTGTGTGTATTTTGTGCACTACTTGGTGATACTGGCATTGAAGGCATATCATTGATTGTTTATGGAGTTAGTTATGATTGATTTATGACAGTCTATGTTGATTGTTTGTATGGTATAGGCGTTTTTCTCATATTTTAATACAAACATTTTTATAGAGACTAATATTCTTTTGTAGATTGTGTCATTTATTAAGTGGCTTACTCGACATTTCTGATCTCTCAGAAAACAAAAACTACTGAACTAATTAAAGAGCTTCAATTAACAAAATTGTTTTGAAATATGTTACTTTTTGATAAGACTAACATTTTTTTGTTAATGATACCGCTATAATAGAATAGTTTATTATTATTATCCGACTCACACGGACAAGTGAACGGAAGTGTTGGAAGGAGAAGACCTAGACGAACGTTCCGAAATCAAATTGAAAATGTTTCGAAAAAAGGCTAGCCCAGGAGTACCTTAAACCTTATGCATGAAAGTATTGATGAGTATAGGTGAAGCAAAAGAGATGTGTAAGGATCGTAGCAAGTGGAAATCTGTGGTCTCTGCTTATCCCTACGGGAAAGAAGCGTGATTTTATGTATGTATGTATTATCCTAATCATGAGTAAAAATTTGCTGTTCGCGAAAAGCTGACGAGTATAAGTACTGCGATGATCTTAGCCGTTTCTACACTCACTCACACCCATTCCGACCTGTGCCGCCACGCCGTGCACACCTGTCTACAGCTCCGCCAGTATCTCCCAGTGAGACCGCAATAGTCCCCGCACTATTGCCGTCTCACTCGGGTCATCGTTCCGACGCTAGTTGCAGACCAGTGCCTTGGAATACGCAGTCCTGACGAAGTTTTTGTTTTGTGTGCAGAAGCTGAGCAGCCGCCGAACGCCGAGCAACGCGAGCTACGAGCTCGCCGTGCCGTCGCGCAGAGGCGCTCTAAGACGTTAGGCATTACCACCTACCCAAGTCCCTTGTTTCGGACGAACAACATCATATCGGGCTGGTGGTCTTGTTTTGACCGCACTTTTCGGTGCGCATTTCACCACTTTACTACCCGACACAACATAGTAACAGTCGCGTAACAACACACTTTGTGCTGTTAAGCGACGTCGTTCAGGCGTGGGGTAGCGTCAGCCAAACCCGTCTGAACGATCAAATCCGCCATTTGCTGCGGTCGCAGTGTGACACCCTACGGTGACAACGGCCACTGTTGTTGTTTTGGTTTAACCTTGCACCGTGGCCTTTCCCGCTTCACGGGTCAGCCGAAGCAAGCTGGGCTCCGGGATTACTGGCCTTGGGGTCACCCCTAGTCAACCCCGGAGTAGCGCTTAGGAGCACCCCTCTCCGCCGAGAAAAAAGCTCGGAGAGGGTACACAACTAGGGCACACCATAGGTACTCACTCCCTCTCACACAAGTGAGCTCACGAGTTGCGAGAGGGAGACAGAACCCGTTAGGCCATCCTGAGTATTCCCCTCAGGATGCAACGTCCCTCTAACGGTGAGGTGGAGGTCCTTCAGACCTTCGCCCTCCGCTACCCCGAACTCTACGCTGATCATCAGCAATCACTTAACGATGCAGAGAGTGCCCGCCTCACGGACACTCTCATCGCTCCCTCCGGAACTCCAATTCCGGAGGCCATCGTCCCTCCTCTGACCCGGTCCTTCTCAGAGGACAGCCCGACTTCGCCCGCTCCGGGCCCTGACAACAGACGCACGGTGGCAGCCCCTCCCCGTGAGAGGTCTCGCTCGCGCTCACCGATCGGGAGGCCAGCGAGCACCCGTCCCTCCATCGCCGTTGTCGAGCCCACTTCGGACTCCGAAGCGGAGATGGATGTAGATCCGAGTCGTGCCTTACGCACTGACTCGGACTCCGATAACGACGGCTATACCGTCGTAGACAGAAAACGCAAGCGTGCTCCTAAAGCCGCTAGTTGCGCAACTTCCGCCCCTCCCGCCAAGGCACCCGCTAAGGCCCCCGCCTCCGGCAAGAAGCCGACCCCCGCCCCGCGCCCCGCGTCTCCTCCCTCCGCTCCGGCCACCACTGCCGCGTCCCCTCAGGACGCGAGCGCGCGCCGCGAAAAACCGCCTCCGCCCCTGTTCATTCAGGACAAAACCAAATGGGACATGCTGTCCCGTTTAGTTTCGGATCGTGGGATCCACTACACTAATGCCCGCTCCACGCAGCAGGGCATTAAAGTTCAAGTGTCCACCATTAGCGACCACAGAGCGCTAACAAAGCTCCTCCGTAAAGAGAGCATAAGTTTTCACACTTATGCGCTCGAAGAGGAGAAAGTCCTCCGAGTGGTCATCCGCGGTGTGCCCAAGGAGGTACATACCGATTCGGTATGTGCCGACCTGAAGGCACAAGACTTCCCCGTACATGCAGTTCACCGCATGTACAGCGGGAAGGACCGCAGTCCCTACGATCTAGTACTCGTAGTACTAGATCGTACACCTGAAGGCAAGGCCATTTTTAATTTAAAAAAGGTCTGTGGCCTCTCAGGACTCGATGTCCAAGCCCCATACAAAAATGGGAGTCCCTCGCAGTGCCATAACTGCCAACTATACGGGCACGCCTCCCGTTTCTGCTTCGCTCGCGCTAGGTGCGTTAAGTGCCTAGGCGATCACGCGACAGCAGCGTGCACTCGCACCCGGGATTCACCGGACCCACCCAGCTGTGTTTTATGCGGTGCTCAAGGGCATACCGCGAATTACCGTGGTTGCCCTAAAGCACCACGAGTGAACCACAGGGTGGCAAGGCATAGGCCGACCCGTCCCTCTTACGACCGTTACCAACGGGTAAGCCCTAAACTAACGGTAGTACCTGCCTCACAGGTAATACCCGCGCCGCTCCCAGCCCGTAACGCATGGTCTAAACCACCCAGTATGGTTAAGACCGTCGCTACCGCCCGCGCCCCGGCCCGCGCGCCCGCACCCGCGCCCGCACCCGCACCCGCCCGCGCCGCGGCCCCTGCCCGCGCACCGGCCCCGGCTCGCCCCGCACTCCCGGCACCCGTCGCCAACACCATTCGCGCGCCTCCCCGCGCCGCTTCCCGGCCACAAGCTCCACCTATGCCATTGATGGCTGCCCCTCTTCAAGAGGCAATCAACCTAGTCAGCGATCTGGCTATGTCGGTTGACATCAATGAGGTACAAGAGCTATTCCACAAGATGCAATACGCTCAATCCCCAGCGGACGTGATCCAATACACATTGGAACACGCGAATTTACTTAGCGCCCTTAAGCGCTTCGTTCCCCAGGCCCCTCCCCAGTACAACCACTATGGGTAGTACAACCGAACGCACGAAACCGTACTCAGTTTCGTTAGCGTCATTTAACGCTGACGGCCTCTTCAGACAACGTGACCTCGTCCACGACTTTTGTTGTACCCACCTTATCGATATCATATGCGTGCAGGAAACCTTTCTAAAACCGGGGAAGGCGAACCCTAGGTTTGCCAATTACAGAACGGTACGTGATGATAGAGTGAACTCCCGTGGGGGAGGCACTCTTATCTATTACAAAAGGTCCCTGCACTGCATTCCCCTACCTACCCCGACTCTTGTTAATATGGAAGCATCTTGTTGCCTCCTAGCTATGACTGGTCATCAACCTATAGTCATAGCATCCTGTTACCAAGCTTGCGCAAAGCCGATCGTCCGAGCTGACTTAGAAGCCCTATTCTCATTAGGAAGCGCCGTCATTCTGATTGGCGACTTCAACAGTAAGCACATCCTATGGAATTGTAACGTCAACAATCCCAGAGGTATTGCACTTGAAAACCTAATCGCAGAACTTAACTTTGACATAATTGCGCCCACTGAGCCCACTCACTACCCTTATATGGCAGACCACCGATCTGACTTGCTTGACATGGCACTATTCAGAGGCGTAACACTCCGGTTACGCTCCATAGAAGTGGTTCACGAGCTTCACTCTGACCACCGACCCATTATACTGCGACTAGGTCCCGACCCAACGACTGACCTCCCCCGCCCCACTAAGACGATAGTGAACTGGAAGCAAGTAGGCGATGCCCTAAAGGCTATCAGTTCACCGGACCTAGACAAGATCCCTGACGACATCCTGACAAAAGATGACGTAACCCTTGCGATCGATTCGTTCACCAATCACCTCTCCACCGTAGTAGGTGCATCCGCAAAGGAGGTCATAGTGCCGGACGACCGGCGCCTTGTCATTCCAGCGGATGTGAGACGATTGGTGACGGAGAGTAAAGCAGTGACCCGACATTACGACTCTTACCCCAGTAAAGAGAACAAAACTAAGAAACGCCACTTTGAACGCATGGTTCAAAGTCGCATGTCTCAGTTGCGTGATCAACAATGGGGCGATAAACTTTCAAACCTCGTGCCAAGCCACCATGCTTACTGGGACTTGGCGCGAGGCTTGAAAGGAAGTAACCATAACGACATGCCTCCCTTATACAGACCAGTCCCACTAGTCCCAGCGTTCTTTGACGAAGACAAAGCTGAGTGCCTAGCTGATAGCCTAGAGGCTCAGTGTTCCCCTAACGTAGATCACGTTGACCAAGCTCACCTCGATTCGGTGGATGCTGAAGTCGAACGTAAAAGCTCTGTGATCACCTCTGAACTCCCACCAATCACCTTAGCGACTTACGCTGAGGTGGAGAGACTGATCAAGGCCCTCCGACCGCGCAAATCCCCCGGTGCCGATGGCATCTCCAACAGGGTTCTTAAAACCCTCTCTCCTCCTCTCATCCATCTCTTAGTCAGCATCTTCAATGCTGCTATGAGCCACTGCTTATTCCCAGACACCTGGAAATGTGCAAATGTCATTGGCATTCACAAACCAGGCAAAAGCTCATCTGACCCCACCAGTTACCGCCCCATCAGCCTCCTCAGTGCCTTAGGCAAACTTTACGAGCGGTTACTTGCAAACCGTCTCCAGTCCCATGCTAAGGAACACCACCTTATCCCAGATGAGCAGTTTGGCTTCAGACCCGGACACTCATGCGTCCAACAGGTGCACCGCCTCACGGAGCACATCATTGAGGGCTTCAATAAGTACCCCAAACCCCAGACTACGCTAGCAGTCTTCCTCGACGTAGCGAAAGCTTTTGACAAAGTCTGGCACAACGGCTTGATCTACAAGCTATACCAATTTGGCGTGCCAGAACGTCTTGTGCTCATCCTACAAGACTTCCTTAAAGCCAGAAGCTTTCGCTATCGCGTGGAAGGCACCCTCTCCTCCCCCCACCCAGTCAGAGCCGGAGTCCCTCAGGGCTCCGTGCTATCACCTATTCTCTTTGCACTGTATACCAGTGACATCCCACGCTCTCAGCCCAAAGTATTCCTAGCCCAATATGCGGATGATACCGCCATTTACACCACTGGGTGGCATATCAACAGACAGTCCTATTTCGTCATGCAACGGGCCATCACCGAGATCGGTGACTGGTTCCGAAAATGGCGCATCGCGGTCAACCCAGCTAAAAGCACAGCTATGTGCTTTACTGAGAAGACACGCTCCCCTTACCCGAAACCGCTTATTTTGTTCGACGAACCCATTCCCTGGGTTCCTAGAACAAAATACCTCGGAGTCACCCTTGATCGTCATCTCACCTTTAACGATCACATAACAACCGTCCGTAACAGAGCGGCCTTCATAATGGGTCGCCTTGGTCCCCTACTTCGCAAAGAGAGTAAAATGTCTCTTAGTAATAAGAAGACACTTTACACTGCCTGCATCCGCCCCATCATGACTTACGCATCAGTAGTGTTTAGTCATGCTAGTGAGGCCCACCTTCATAAACTTCAAGTCATCCAAAACCGTTTTCTTCGTAATGCAACCGGCGCCCCGTGGTATATCCGGAACACCGAGTTGCATTGCGACTTAAACCTTCCCTCTCTAGCGCAGTTCAATAAGGACTGCGCCCGCCGATACTTTGATCGAGCGCCCCACCACCCGAACCCATTGGTTGTCCAGGCATCGAACTACTCGACTGCCTCTTCTATCCCATTTTTCAAACCCCCCCGTCGCCGACCACGGCAGGTATTAGACGACCCGGATGACCCCATCGCAGCCATTACATTGGCAGCTTTAGCGTTATCCGCAAGTCGTCGAGGTAAAATCCCCAGGTGTGAGGTAATCAGAGGTCACACAATCAAACACCGAGCTCGCCGGCGAGCTCGAGGCACAAACAAGGTCACGATAAATTGCTCTCCAAATAGTCAAAGAGTATTATTCAGTAGGGCCCAATTGTGCAACACTGCAGTTGCACAGAGGCATTTTGCTCCGATCCCCCCCATGTCTCTCGACAGCGAGACAAGCCGAGGTCCGAACCACAGTGGTGCCCTTGAGCTCGCTGTCAACCCCTCCTATAGTAGCGGTACGTTTTCGGCGTCCGCAGGAGACGGAGGTAGAAAGCGCTTTTCGCCTTCTACGCCCGTCTCGGGAGAAGTGCCTTCGGCACTTCTCCCTCCCGGGCTATTGTAGGGCCAGGCCCTCGCCCAAAACCCGGTGGAGCTGGACGACCGCACAGGCGGTAGCCAGCATCTATGTCCTCCCTAAACAAAACAAAAGCCGTTTCTAAGATACTTATATAGGTTTAAGCATAACACACGCACCCTATGAAATTTCATCTCGGTAAATATAGCTAGATGTTTCGGGTTGTGCAGATCTTGTGTTTTGTTATCATGACTTTATAGCTATCCATTTTGTTTAGGACACAAACATTAAAAGTAAGCTAGCCTTTGAGCACAATCTCACTTGATGGAAAAAAAATACGGAAAACAGGCTTAACCTCTCACCCACAATGAGATGTGGCTCTCTAAACTCTCTGCTTGAATAAACTGATTGTGGTGCTACCCAGGGCCGGGATTCGCAAAATATTCTGTGTACCACCATGCATACTTAGACATAGACTTAAAATATTTTACTTTTCCAATATTCCAATCAAATAAAGTATACGATTATGATGAATAAAACATGGCCATGTCGGCACCTGTCGGCTTTCGCCACCGCGCCTGCGTTTGCGCACGCTTGCGTTGCGAAACTCGTGTCGAGGACACGCGGGGAAGTGTGAACGGGGGCTAAAGATACTTGACGACTGACGATATAACTGTCTGTACAGCAAATTAATTAATATTTTTTTACATTGTCTTGCTGTTTAAGTTAGTACTCGAAAAATGTTATTTGTCTTAGGTCAGTAAATATGTCTATTTAAAATTTGAAATTGGTGTTTTTATTAAACTTTAAGAAACAAGGAAGAGGTTGAGAACCAAGATAGCTATGTTTTTTTTTTATATAAGAAGCGGAAATAATTTCAATGTATTTGGAATGTCCATTACATATAAAGTGTAAAAAAAACAATCTTATGTTTTTAAGACAAAACTAAATTTTTTAGTTTACTAATCTACTAAAATAGATGCTTACACATTTTATAGCATATATCTCATAAAACAAAATTAACATAATAATTTGATTTTTTTAATATGTAAGGTCAGATTCTTTGGTCAAAGATAACTCGTTTGATGGGCGCTCTGAGGTCATAAACGATATTATCGTAATAAATTAATAGGTAGGTACGGCAGGCGACTACTGCGCAATTTTATAGACAGTAAGTAGGCTTTAAAAATGAGCCATGTCAATAACTGTTTTTTTTGTACTTATCATATTGTTATATGTTCTATGCTTATGATAACGAGGTGTATTAAAGTAACAAAAAATATTTTATATTTTTTATCTATCAAAAGCTTCTATACCTGCACAAGTAATTTCTGTAACAGAAGATTTTGTTTTAGTTACTATTATAAACCTGTTACGTGAAACAGTCGGCATTATGTATATAGTATATTGAATTTAACAATAAGAGAGCACATGCTGTGGACTACTCATTTGAGGCACGATAACGTAAATTAAGTTAAAAATTTCATCGGATGATAAATAGATTTTGTAGATGATTTATGAAAGCATTTACATCCCAAGGCCATCATAATTAAGTGAACAAAATTTAATAGTTATGTAGAAATCAGTTAGCAAAGCTACTAGGTTACTCGTTAAACTATAAATCAATGAAGCAATCAAGTCACATAATTCCTATTAACGAACTTAAAGAACACATTTTAACATAGTTTGCAGAAATATCACTGTTTTGAATTCCAAATTTGATAGTTTGAACTTTGAACAGAGCGCTTTATATTTATTAGTGGTAATATTGTGAAAAATATTACTTGTTCGTTTGGAAGGGCTTGCATGCTTATATTATCATACCACAGGAATGCTACGCACAATTTAAAAATTGTATTCATAATGTATCAAATGCCCTTACTGAAGTTGCTGAGGTTCGATTTCTATTGACCGCGAGGCTGTCAGATGAGTTAGCTGCATTTTAATTAAAATGTTTGATGGACCGGCATGTTTTTGACGAACGCATATTTTTGTTCTATTTATCTCACTTTTACTTACAATAATGTAGGTACTTATCTTTTTAACAAATTGGGTAATACAAATTTAAATAAAAACATCACAATTTTACTCACACCAAATATGCTTTTTTGAATTGTGTAAGATTATTAATGTCGTAATGCTTCTAACTTCTGTAAGTGACTAAGAGCTTTTTTTTGCTGATAGGCTAGTCTTTGACCACTGTCTCACCTGACTGTGAGTACCAATATGATTGAAGATCTTGTTCAGAGTAAGCTAGAATTACTGCTTACTCTAAACGATAGCTGCCGGAACACACTGATAGGTGCTTGGCGACAAATTTTCTACTTGATCTAATTGGTGGTAGCTTTGCTAGATTATTTGCTTAATGTGCTCTTTTAAACATAAACATTTGCAAAGATATTTTACTGACATACAAACTTTAAATAGCGACTAATTTGCACCTAACATAATTATGCACCACTTAAATATGTAAACAAGTATTTCAAGTCCCACGCGTGGTAACAACAGCGTCAACTTTCGACAAAAAACTTTCGATAAAACAATCTTTAATATAAATACAAAATTATTATTAATTTGCCAAATCGTAAATTGTCAAACCAGACCTGCCGGATCGTGAAGTCCATGTTAACAGAACACAATTTTTAAAAGGTTCCACACTTGAATGAAATCATAATAGCATAGAAAATCGATTTTTAATATTTCGTGGGCTTGTTCAGGGACAGAATATTTTCATAAGTATAAATAGATTTCCAATTCCCTTTTTTAATTTGAATTCGAAAACCTACAAAAATTTCTTTATGTCGATGTACTGCTCTTTTGGCTTATATAACAGAGCTTCGGTGTAATTAAAACCAGGCAAATCTAATTAATTTAATCTTACTAAACTTCTAGCTTCGAGTGTATAATAGAACTCTAAAAATCACGTTCGATGTCAGACATCTTACTTTAAACTTTGAAATCCTTTGTACAAAATAGAGTCTATTTTTCTATATCACGCGAAACATGAATAATAAGCTGTTTTTTATTGTGAATGACGACTCATTAGAATATTTTTTGAATTAAAGATGATACCACATCGAATAATTTGAATATTTACGTAACTAATCAGTAGAAATCATGCGAAGAAATCGTGGACTGTGTGAAGTAAATCAATAAAAGAACTAGATGATAGTTATGTTGAAAATAAAATTACAATATCAACAAGTTCTATGAAGCTACCACCCATTATGATGTATTTTTGGTCTTTAGATAATGCTCGTAGCACCAATATACAAAACTTACGTTTATTTTTATATTTTATGAACTTAATTTAAGTGGTAGCAACTTATTAAGATTCGACGACTAATACGTACTTACTCAGATAAGAAGTACCACCCTTAAGATCCTAAAGAAGCCTTACGATAGAAGTCAAAACAATTGTCGATCGTGATATCGACTCATAAACAAAGTGTGAGGTTATTTTGAAGAGATTGTTCTGGGTGATAAAACTGCGTTTTCTGATACCAATACGTATTTTTTTATAATGTAGTACGGTAGTTTATGTAAAGTATCTTTATGTGTGTGCAGACAGGAAAGAATCTGATTAACATTCGCCTTGTTATATTTTTGTTTATACTAATAAAGCATAACAATAAGATTTTCGAGTTGGCGATTTCATCAATTGGAAGTAAGAGAAACACTGTAAATTTAGCACAGGGAGGGCTGGAAATTCAGGCACAGGCACCTGTATTTTTTTGTTTTGTATGGTCGCATATTTTCTTATGGATCGCTATATAATCTCGCACGAATGAAGGCGCATGCTCTTAGGTCAGTTACTAATCCAATTAACGTTTTTTTCGTCTCATATCTCGCGACCAGTGCCTTAATCACTCAGGTAGGTAAAAGGCAGGAAACTAATATCTTTAGTATAATACGTATGTAGATATAGACCAGCTGCTAACTTATTCATTCAAACCTTCAACGGAATGTTATCTACTTACTAAATCATTGTAAAACTAGATTCATTATTTAAAAATTTAAAACTCATTACAATCAAGTTGTATTCTCATTAGAAAGCGATTGTGATAAGCTACCGACTTGGATTCGATCCAAACTCATCATAGATATGCCTGGAGGCCATGACTAGTATAAAACTTGTTAAAATATGATTTCAAATATTTTACTAATTTTATTACTAAAGGCAACAGCTGCTTTTAATAAATGACTTGGTCAAAAATTATAAGCAGGCTACACCTAAGGGGGACAGCTCTTAACGATAGCTGTCGAATATGTGCAGCGTTAATATGTGCTTGGTGACAGATTTTCTACTTAGGGGTGGCAGCTTGCCATAATCCTCACGCTTGACAGGCGATTACCATCGCAGTAGAAGTTGTCAGTTCTTCAGAAGGCGCTGCTTCCCACCTTCCTATTATATGTTTCCCTTAATCAACCTTTCCAACACCCACGAGAATAAATGGGGGGTGAAATTCAAACCCAGCACCCCACGGGTATATTTCATTATACATACCCAAAATTAGTATATATAAGCCGCGTGCACATTTTTTAATATAATTATTATCTCGACGTTTAAAGTTAACATTCTAGTTATCGTAGGCATTGATAGAATAATACAATTATTGACACTAATTATATACAATTTTAATAATTAGAAAGATGCCTTAATGAAAAAATTGCAATGATAACCCAATGAAGATCCTTTGTTTAAGGCCGTTAAAATGGCAAGGATCTGAGGTTCATGTTAATGACAGGAAATATAAAAAACATATACAATTCTAATCTTTCTATGTTATTAGAGGTACAGGTTTTATTCAAAGTAGTTAAGCAAGCTAAAGTTTCCAATAATTTCTGAAGGACATTTTGTCTGACACTGAACTATGATAGGATTCGTCACATTATAATGTCAATGATCCCACTATTATTTGATAAACACACAAGATTTTTGATGCTTGTTTATTTGTGACTCTGTTACGACTAAGCCAATTTTTTTTTGTCTATTAACAACACACTACACATTAAACACAACGTAACGGCTACTACAACGAAAGCATTTAGACAACCTACAGACAGTCTAAATGCTCCAGCAGCTAAGAGTTAGCAGCATGCCAAAATATTATTGATTATTAATGATAAAAATATGTATTTATATTGTATAACTTCAAAGAAAATTAACGATAATGTCAGAGCATAACAAGCTGGTTAGAATTAATTAGAGACAAAACAACAAAACGCATTCGAAATTCGATTTTCAAAATCATATTAGCAGATCAAAAAATCTCTGTTGCCAAGTGGTACGGCACAACACGAACAACATGCGAACTCATTTAATTTTATTACACATTGACATTTGGAAACAAGTTTTTCTTATTTTTGGTGTCTAGTCGACCTCTGTTTGCGGCCTTCGATTTGCCTTCAGGTGGAAAAGTGAACGTTCTGTAAATAGGACATATATTTTTTATGGATTGATTGGCATGATCTTGGTCGCTTCCGATCCAGGTTATGATTATTGGAAGTACTTCCGTTAATGTCTTAATGTTAACAAATTATAATAACATAACATAATTTGTTATCTCTGATCAAATAGTTTAGTTCTATCTCATTCATAATTGAACATAGATCTAATAAATATTTATTTTATAAAAACGTGCGCTTCATAATATTTTAAGTAATGTTAGTAGGTTTTACATAGATTTTTTTAATATTTTGATTTAGTTATAAATAGATAGATAGATAGAAACACTTTATTTGCATTCCATGAAAAAAAATTACAAAAAATTAACACACATATTAGGTATACAAAGGGCGGTCTTATTGCTTAAAGCAATTTCTTACAGACAAATGAACAGAAAGGATTTACAAAATTTGCCAGGTTGGCAGTTTACTAGGTAAACATAACAATTATTCACGAAGTACTATTTAAGTTACAAAAAAGACCTATATTTAAATATAAACCTATATTAAACATATAATAAATAAATAAATAAATAATACAAATTATTTATTTGGTTCGGCTTTGTCTTCGGATGGTTGAATGAAACAATAAAAAACGGAATTATACGTTAAATAAAATATTTTCTAAACAACTGTTTTAAATACATACATACATAAAGAAAGCAACCACAAAACAGGAAACTACGAAAAAATTACTATGAGAGGAAAAAATTTATTCATGTGCGGGTTCGAATACCGCATAACTATAATGTTTCTTCTTGTTATTTTCCAATTTAGTAAAGCAAACTGTAAAGTTAACAAGTTTTAAACCTATGTATGGTACATTATCATACACCGATGTAACTATAGATGTGTGCAATGTGTGAATCATTTTCATTATATGTAAAAGATTTCTATCTTCAGAAGTCACCGAAACAGGTAGCTCTATCGTTAATAATTAATTCCAGTAAGCTATTAACGTATCTTTCTCTGATATTCCATCAGAAATTTCCCAAGCTCGCTAATTCTGCTGCCACTTTGAGAGATATTAAACAGTTTATGTCATGAAAGCACTACAGCTTTCTCCTGGCCAACTTTGCGGATGGAGTTGTAATGTTCCTTTAATACTTGACCTTAATATAAATATACAAAATTTGTATGTTTTCTATTTCAATATTGGTATACCTACAAGTGACTAATACTAATTTGATCCCTAATTTTTTAAGGAAATTGTTTAGTCAGGATTTGTCCGTATGAAGATAGTTGTGGAATATATACACATATGACAAAACAATTCATTACCAATATTTCTAAACTAATTACTAACCCTATAACAAATTTTAACTGCTAAATTGGCTAAGAAATTGGCTCCACTGAATTATAAAAATACATATAATTATTCAACTGCAATAATACAGTGCATTATATTCTATTCGAATCATGAAACTTGATCTTTCTAACGTATTATCGTCATATTATGACGATAGCAAATTTAAAATATTTTATATATTTTTTTTACTTCTGAACGTATCCATAGGTATGATTGATTAATAGCGTAATTTTTAAATTCAATTCGGGATCCTTATTGCAAATCTGACCCGCAATTTGCTAGTTTGTAATTATTTTTTTATACAGCTTGTACTATATTTCAGAATTCAGGGTGAATTATTGCTATGTAAGGTTTAATATAATCGCGGATATTGTAATATTTATATTTGCTGCTTTGCATGCTGCTACACCGCCAAATTCATCGGTATGCATAATCAATCTTGGATTAAATTTTTCCCTTTGCAACAGCTGTTCTGTCAATATTTCGTAAAAGTCAATGTCAAGCCAAAGTTCGTGTACATAGGCCTATCATATGTTGGTGGTCAGAGACCTTAACATTATCCTCGTATAGTTACCCGCGCTTGGGGAAATTCACCCTTAGTGTCAATATAGTACCCCACATATGAAACTGACTTTACCGAAAAGTGTTGTTAGCTATTTGAGTCGTACCACACTGACTCAAACACTTTGAGTCGAATATCGTGTTTCTAGTCCCTCCTTCCACAGGTTATTATTGTATAAAGTGTAAATGAAATCGAGGCTGCCATATGATGATTGACGTTGGATGTTCTAGCGTAGCGTTAGTATATTTTCTTTGATGGACGTTAAGAAATTGAGAAGGGGTCTGTGAATCAAGTTGGTGACAAATATTTTTTGAAATATCCGTTAACGAACCAAGCAAGAGAGAAGTTATTAAGAACTGTATAGACTCTTCGTTCGTATTACCTATTTCATGCTTATGATTAACTCTGATGTTGTTAAGTACATTTATACGTGTTCTAGATTTTTCTAAGGTTATATTGCGGTTACACTAAAATCATAGGTTGGACCTTGACTGAGAAGATTACCTACCTTTTACGGGTTGTAATAAACATGAAACACTATGTGCTCTTTACAGCTATATTACTTGCGCAACTTAAATGAATAAGCTCGTCCAACAATTGAGGGTTATAAAACCTGCATATAAAACCAATATATTAATATTTGCGCAATATTTTCTATTGCACGAATGTTATTGGGTATATTTTGTTTAGACTGTCATTTTCATTCTAGTTGTCTTCGTCACAGTATTACTAGCTCCATATAATCGAATCTATTGTTTTTTTTTTTTGCATGGTGGTAGGGCATTTTGCGAATGCCCGCCTGGCTAGCTACCACCCTCAAGTGGAAAATCTGTCGCCAAGCACCTAACGGTGTGTTCCGGCAGCTATCCTTGAGAGCCAGTCATTCTAGGCTTGCCTGAACAACATCTTTGACCACATCATCACTTACCATCAGGTGAGATAGTGGTCAAAGGCTAGCCTATCGGCAATAAAAAAAAAAGTACCGCAGTATTCGTACTGTACATTTAGGAACTTAACCTTGATGTGCTTATGTAGACATTAGTAATACAATAACTAAATTTGAATTTTAAAACTTTTTGTAAGTAATTAATCGCAAAACTGTGTGAAATTATATAGATTTTTTGAAATTATATTGAATTTTTGATTAGTATTATTTTATAAGAACATTGACGCATGCTAAGCGAAAACATAGAAAATATTTATATTGAAATGAAAGTGGTTCACAATACGTTAAAAATAATTAAAACAAAAGAAAGCTACGCATATGATATACATGCTATAAATAAAACCTAGCTACTATTTGCTTAGTTACGTCACAAACAGCAAATCTAACGGTCTCATAACTCGCATAATAACACACACATGCATTCACAAAACACATATTTGGTGCAATTATGAGATGCGTTAACATAACACTAGGTTATTCAACCTAGGCTTGAAAGTATGGAGAGAAATGCGGAGAAATTCGCGTGATCTTACACACAATCATAAACCGTAACTGGTGCTCGACATGCGACTTTATGCCTTATCCATTAGATCATACGCATTATTATAACTAATATGAGTAATAACGTTTAACTATTTTTATGAATCTAATTATAAATTAAAATGGCAATTACGGAGTGATGGTATGTCATTTGACGTAATCGTCAAATGTTTATGTATTTGAGATGTTATGATTATAACTAAAAAGCGAACATGAAAATATATCAAGTTTTGATGGACTTAAAAGTAAAAGTTTTATATTATGCTCCGATCTATAGACATATAACCAAACAGTTCTGTATAAGACCTATGCAATCGAGCAATATCCGGGAAATAACAGGAACACTGTGAAGATAATATACATTTTGTAATAGATTGTTAGTTACATTCCAGCTTACGATACAGAGAGATAAACTAAAGAAACGATCAAAGTCGAAGTGAAAATGAATTTGAGGTTACCCTAACGTTCTTTGGTATCGTACGCTTTTTAAGAGCCACTTTCCATCAGACTGGGTTTTGATTTTAATAAAGAAGTAGACTAATGTGACCTATATATTGTTGTGTTTTTTTTGACTGGTAAATCATCTGTAATGATACGAGTAGCAATGGCAATGTATTACATTTGTATGCAGCGCATAGCGTTATAAGGGCAGATAGAGAGCTATAAATTCTAGGTAAGCCTGAACATCTTCGACCACATACCATCTTACCATCAGGTGCCATGGTGATTTTTAATTAATAAGTTATATAGAAAGCAGTAGCATGAAACTATCAAAAGCTGTCGAAATAAATTCATAACGTTACGACATTTTGCCGACGAATTAGGCACTGATAACTAAATAGGGTAGGTATAATAGTCTCCAATCTGCCCAGAATAGGCTCTCTGAGGTTCTCCTTGTATTGTGTATCATTAACACTCGCTTGGCATACTTTATCACTCTCTTTTCGTTCATTATTTCTACATATTCAAATCACCATAGCACGCCTTTCTCGACTAAGACTATATGCTCATTCTGTCTACATTGCTTTCTTATCACGCTCGGCCGTTCAAAATCACATCTCACATTCTTCTGAAATTCTTCTTCTGCCACTACTCAATGTAAAGCCAAATACTGCAGAACTGAGCTGCTATCTCAAGTCAAAGTCATTTATTCGATCGAAGCGTCCAATGATACTGTTATAAACATAAAAACCTCTACTAACTCTTACAACATAAAAAGTAATTTACTATTGTAAAAACTTTGCGTCTTTGTCTATTCTTTTGCTTGTGTAGGTTTCTACAGTGTTTTATATATTTCATTAACAGCGATGTTTAAATATACAAGTAAAAAAAGGCAAGTTGGCAGAATTAGAGTGTTATTGTATTTGTTTTTATACTGCTTTATCAAATTACGACCACAAATTTGCGTATCTAGAGTACAATGAACTAACCGCTCTATGATACTTAGAATCTTCAAGAGTTCGTAACCTCTTAACCGATAAAAAATTAGACAAAAGTGTCGTCGGTCACGAGAAGTCACCATTCTTCGTTATTTCCACGATGTTTCGGCATGTTCCCAGCCCACCGCCGGTGATGTTGCGTTTGAGCACAATGCATTTCTACAACTTTCTTATTTTTGTTGAGTAAAAGCGTTTAAATGACTTTTCATGAAATAAGTTTATTCAAGTCGTTGCCGGAAAAAATGACCTGAAAATCCGTTTTTATTGTCTGAAGCTCTGGAAAGTTGGAAATAAGACATATTTTTTCAAACAATTCCAAAGCTTTGCCTCGTTGGTCGAGTATCGTAAACCTGTTTTCTTTGCATGAACTGGGATACCCCGTAAAGAGAACTTTCATATACTACGAAGGATTTTATTCCTTAAAAACAAATTGATAAAGATATTTTGATAGGATACTCTATGTTTAAGCCGTATGAACATTTATTAAATGGCTTTTAGAAACAACTGTTTTGAAAAATTACAAATATGTTTCATCTACCAATTACAATGTTCTAAGACAAGTACCTGCAATGTTGCAAGTACTTGTTGCTAATCGTATTATTTCGTGTTGTTACATCAAATCCGCTGTTTTAGTTCATCAGAGTACGATCTCTGTGTACTTCCTCATCATATAACTAAGCAGGTATTGTTTGTAGTAACACATTCATCTGATTGGTGCGGTAGACCGTGTCTACCCAGGTGAAAGGTCCCTTGCATAATAGCTGAGATTATATTTATGCAACTGTGTGTTATTGCGTGAATGTCAAAATAAACGGAATTAATTTGTTAGTTTTGTGATTGGTTGAAATCACCAATGAATATGTTTCTAAATATGAATACAAGCATTTTCGCATGCTGAGATAAAAAAATATTTCCGTTTTTTTTTTATTTTATAATTTGTTACCTACTCTTTTTAAAAATGCGTAAACAACTTTGCTGCCTTTAATAACAAATATAATATTTAAATCATTCGGTTTCTAATTTCAAATAAGTATCAAAATTTCTTATTATACCACTATCTCTATCGATAGTCAAATATCGAACGATTGAAACATATTCTTCATCACCCACAAACTTATAGACATCTCAAACAACTCGTGAGTTTAGTTCCTACTTCCAAAAATCCCTTCGGCGTCTCATACGTCTAATACTATTAATAAAACATCAACAGCCGTCAGGTATGACGAAACAGACAAACCGACAGACGGGCAGACAAGGGTAATCCCTCACTGACAAATAGTTTCTAGTTCCGTCGACGTACGAGCGATTACAGATTAATCATTCGGATGATTGGAAGTTTGAAAAGTTGTATCAAGAGGTTTTTTTTAATTTTGGCTGTTATTGATAATGTGACAGGCATAAAATGGTTTTGAAAACAGTTACTCTTTGTTTAAAAATTTTAAATTATTATTACATTTGTCACTGTTTATTTCCGCGTATGTGCTTGAAATACTTTAAAGTTTAAACTTTCAGCAGACAACTACACAAAATCTTGAAATTTAACAAGAATTTCATAGATATGACCGAGTAAACTACAGCACTGATATCTGAGATACCACCATATTACCCGGAAATAGTGTATTTGGTAATCAGTACTAATATTATAAATGCGAAAGTAACTCTGTCTGTCTGTCTGTCTGTCTGTTACGCTTTCACGCCAAAACTACTGGACCGATTTGAATGAAATTTGGTATGGAAATAGTTTGAGACCCGGGAAAAAACATAGGGTGGTTTTTATCCAACTGCGCAAAAAGAGGTTAATGGTTTTGCGCGATAACCGACATACGCGCGGGCGGAGCCGCGCCCGGAAAGCTAGTATTTTTATAAAACGAAATTTATTATAGGTACTCGTTAAATAATTTCATACATAAATGACTTTAACTTTCACGGCCCAATTGATCGAATAATATCACAGTTATCAACATAATTAATAATAATATAAACTACCAAATTAAAACTCTATGTATTTGTAGTTATGATATAAAATCGATCAGTGATATGTTATAATAAATCATATTAAAGCTAAGCGTGACGTCTGAATGATAGGCGCTATAAGGCTATGGTCCGATACACAGCGAATAAAGAGCGTGAAATGTAATAAATGGTATGTTTAATAAACCATTTGTTTTTCATAATGGAGATTGTTTAATATGCATTTAAGTTAGCTATATTTTGTACTTCACAAATTACACGAATAATTGTTTATTTATTAAAACAAACAGATTAAATTACGGGGCATTTACAAAATTTAAAAATTACATTTAAGAAATAAGGTTACTAAAATATAGCGCACCTAACTTAATATCCACATAACAACAAATACATTATATATATATATAATCGTATAAAATATTTGTTTTTAAAAAAAAAACAGTTTAAATCACCATCTGTGCCAGTTAATTTTGATATCTTGGATCGTGCGTAGCTCACATTAGGTTGAATATACAAAATCATGTGAAAATTATTGGAAATCTAATCAAACATTTGCAAAACGATAATCTAGTCAAAGTCTACAAAGGAAAACATTTGTCATAACGCCTCCCGCTAGCACTAGGGTCAACTAAACATGTCGACAAAAAACTATGAACAACTAGCCAGTTTTAGATGACTCCTGATTACTGTTTTCGGATGCGAGATAAGCTGTTTATCTCAAATTGTCTGGTTTATAGCCGGCGCGCGTCAATTCCCGGACGTGAAAGTATAGATAATCGGTGTTGGAGTAACAAAAGGTTGCTAAGAACATGGTAGTTATATGAATGTAAGAATTCCGTATGTTCAAAGTGTTTTTTATAAAGACTTTTTGATATTCTATTTTTAAAATATCTTTTGGGTTGATAATATTCCAAGGTTAAAAGTAAACGAACTAGGTACTACGTTTGCAGTGGATTGGATATGTAGGTTATCCGGAAAGGATCGAAAATATAACTCTGTAAAAACACAGTATGACATTGTGACAATACATTTAATTTTATTTTCTTTTCATTGTTTTTATTAATTTTTAGTATTTTTATATAAAAAGGTTAAGCTATCTATAATGTACCTACCTAATTGAAAAACCAATAAAACATTCTGTGTGCTTCACTTACACAAGTTTCAAATTTAATTGTTATTATATATACTTGGCGTCTGGCTAGTGATGGGAAGTAAAAAGACAAAAGTAACAAGTTGATATTTGGCAGAGAATAGGTACTTTCATAATATAAAATATGGGAGGAAGTAAATAAATACCTTATGAGAGTAATATGATTACTTACGAGTATAAGTTTTATAAATTTACTACAGAACCCTAATTAATACTATGATTAAACATGGTTGCATCCATAATGAATGATTTATGGAGAAGTTATAGCTCGGAATACGTTAGATTTATTATAACATATATGTGTTATTATTCGTGAGATCCTTTTACGTTTAACACAACACAAGACTCCGGCAAGTTATACTAATCATTCCAAATGTTTACAAATCATTCAAAGCGTAGGGAGATATTCTGGGTCATTCCTAAACTAAAAGAGATCCAATGGCTGACCTGTTATTAAATTTCTCCCTATATTGCTGTTATACGAAAAATAAAACCCTTATGTGCAGTACTAAATAAACGCTTATAAGTAAGGGAGCTAATATAACCTTAATTTCATAATTACATGAAAGTAATTTTCATGGTGGAAGGGCATTTTGCGATTGCTTTCCTGGCCATCTACCCCACACTTAAGCACAAAATCTGTCGCCGAGCACGTAACGATGTATTCCGGCAGCAGTCTTTGAGAGCCAGTTAAATTACAGGCACACGAAACATTACAACTGTATGTCTAAGGGCGACAGGCGCTGTGCACTTCGTTACTTGTAACGAAATGCATGAGTTATAGGCAAAGGATATCGCTTAACATCAGTTGGGCCTCGAGCCATCCGTCACAATATCATAAAAAAAATACAATAAGGAATAAACTATTCATTCAGTACTCAATCAGTGCTTTGTCTCAATAATTAATACGAAAGGGCGGTGGACTGAAAAACTTAAGGAGCCTATTTCTATATATACTCATTTTTGTAATTTTTAGTCTACTAAATTTTGTTTTGTTTCAGGTAATTTAACTTTTGTCTTTTGACAAGGTTGCTGTTTCTGATTGTAGTAGACGATATCTTCAGTAGGTAAGTAGATTATTAATGGAATGCTTTTACATTTTAGGGTTACGTACTAGAAAACAGGACCTTCTTACTAAGCCTCAGCTGTTAGCTGTTGGCTAGTCAATTATCAACAGTATAGCAACAAATGTAACAGCCAGTGTGGGTTAGACTCCTGCTAAAGATCTCAAAGTGTATGAAAAAATAACGACTTTTGGTAACGATTTTTGAAGCGCTCGTAGCGAAGTTTGCTTAGCCATTCTGAGCTGAACAGCAAAGCTAAGCAACGTCTGCCTCGGTCATGAGTTGGATGCGTGACCGCTGCTGGTGACATTACTACTGAGCGCTTCCGTGCTTCGGAGGGCACTTTAAGCCGTCGGTCCCGGTTGTTGTCTTGGGATGGCAGTCGTTATAGTTGTATGGCAAAATGCCCTACCAGGCACTTTGCGAATGCCCGCTTGGCTAGCTACCACCCTCAAGTAGAATATCTGTCGCCAAGCACCTAACGGTGTGTTCCGGCAGCTGTCTTTGAGAGCCAGTTATTCTCTAGGTTAGCCTGAACAACATCTTCGACCACATCATCACTTACCATCAGGTGAGATAGTGGTGAGAGGCTAACCTAACATGCATAAAAAAAAAACATTCTGCATTCGTACGGATCACCCTAGGTGTGCGGGTCCAACTATAGGCGCCCTTTTTTTAGTTTTAAATAATCTTGCATTTTACCGCAATCTCGCAGTTGTAGAGTAGCTCGCCTAGAAAATGCTTAAAGATGCCCACGTTATCTGTGCCAAGAAACACAGTTACAAACACTTTTTGGCCGAACGTCTGAATGAAGAAGCAAACCGCTTTGTACCAGTTGTACGTGCTGGTGAAAAACAACCATGCACTTACATTTACATCTTAAAATTTGGTCTATTTTTCTACTATGACTAACAAAAGCTTACATTATCAAATCTCTGCAATGCACGGTTTTTAACTGCTTTGAATTTCGGCTAATGAACAATACCAAGAATACTATGTCTGTCTATCTTAATATCTGTAATACGTTGCATACTGATGACTGCATCGATTATATGTTTATAGGGTCTGTAACGACATTTATTGAATTTAAATATTTAAATAATCTTTTTCAAAACATCTCATGGTTATTTATGTTTTGTAATGCGTGTGGTTGTTTATCATATTCTCAAACTAAACCTAAATGTGTTACAACGCCAGTGTCATATATTTATATTTGTAACAAAAATATATATACTAGTGTACTAAGTATAAGTGGTATAGAAAGTATCCCAAGTGACTGTCAGGTTCGTGGACTATCCCTATAGAAATGACCACCTCAATCAGATTCTCCTTTGCAGTATGAAAGAATGACAAACCAAAAAACCGTCAAATACCTACTTTGAACCATTAACCTCCTGCGCAGAATTCCATAGTCATTGCTGATGGGCCACACTGCTTCGAAACTTACTATCCTTTTAAACCTTCCATCAATATTGCCTGCGCTAGCTATTGTGGTTGTAGGGTAGCTACCAACCTCATGCAGAAAATCTACTCGTATTACCAAGCACCTAACGCGCAGCTGTCCTTGCTGTCCCATTGCAGGTTAAGCAAATTTACGATCTCCAACCACATCATAACATAATTTATGATGTGGTTGGAGATACATACAATCAGAATATAATTTTTTAATCATTTAATTGAAAATCTTTTTTCATTAGATCAGTAATGAGCTACAATAAAGAACTGGTTGACTTTCCCGAATTAGACTTATTCAACTCAAAAACTGAAGTGTTTAAGCGCCTTCTTTCTAACTTCTGGTTTGAGGGTCAATTACTATAATATTTCTCCATTGTTGGATGTTACTTAGTATTTTATTATAAAAAAAAAATTTACCTACATTTTACATACAGTATGTAATAATGTATTTGTTTTTTTTAAGTAGGTAATTAAAACAAGCTGCTATATTTGATATCCTATATGCGAAAACATGTAAATGGTTACTAGTGTTTAATTTTGTTATTTCTAAGTTATATATACTGTTTGTTTTCTAAATAAAATAAACAAAGACTAACCTGACAGCAGTAAAAAAAGGACTTCGTTCAACTGTTCCTTCACATTCAATCTAAATTAACTAAACCATAAGTGATTTTGAGGAATACTTAAATAATTATTTATGTATGTCGCCATTTCACAGCCAGTTTCACCATACATGGTAACCTATGTTGTAACCACGTGTTAAAGGTTACGTCTATAAAAAGTTAACATATTACAAAATAATTAAGTCTTATCTAATTCTAAACGTGCGACGCGACCGACGACGTATCCTTTTTGGGCTCGTGACGCGGCATGCAAGTAACGGGCCACTCAGCTAGTGCCACTTTGAATTTTAATTAAGTGAAATTGGTCTGGTAAGTATATTATTTAGAAGTTGCGGTCGCTGCTGTTCATAAGAAAGTCATAGATGGCCTAATTGAATATGTTATTTGGACATTGACTTATAGGCTGTAGGAATACTGAAAAATATTATTATACAGTCAAGTATGGATTATCAAGTAACTTTGAATAAAACTGGTTTGTGCAACTTTAGTTTTTTTCGTATGACTTTGTAGTCAAAAGAGCAAGTTAAAATCTTTTTTCTACCTACTGATAACCAACATTTCATAGATAGATTTTGATTTGCAGATCTTTTTTTTTATTCCAAATAAGACATAGTCAATTAAATCGCACCTAAGTCACAAATAAGTAATATCACCTTTTTCATACAAGTTGTATACAACTTGTCGTTTTATTTTATTGAATTTGATTATGGGTGCAAAAGAACACTGATTAACCAATAAAACGTGGCGTTTGGAGTCAAACGAGATCAAAGTTATCCAACCTTACTGTACTGTTTTATTTTTTATTGCTCTTTAGCTAGCCAAAGTTGAAAGTACAAACTTTCAACTTAAAAATATATCATAAAATGCCTGACCATCGTGAAAATCAAGATCTACGGAATATCGATATACTAAGAATACGAACCTTTCTCAAATGATATTTTAGTCTTTATACAAAACAACATTCTATGTTTCTAGAAGAACTAATAGTTCAAAATTTGTGATATGCAGACAATATACAAAATCACAAAATATATAAAATAATGTTTTCCTTTAGTCGCAAATGTTAAGATTATGCCTTAACCGCCTGTTACGAAATGACTATCCTGTATCCGCTGTTTACCTTTGGATTAATAATTTTGTATATTTAAGTAAGCACCTACCTACTTCATCAAGTTATATGCAAAGACTAATAACCAACCTTAGTTGTCCTTCAATGGAATTTAAAATACGTAAATAGCTAATCATAAGAACATAGTACAAAGTGGTATGATGACATTATTGCAAAATGCAATGGGAACTAAGAACAGTCTTGGAATGCATGTATCATTAGGTGAGTATATCTCGGAAAATATATAGAACATAACAGGAGGTTAATATTCTGATGAGTCAGACACTTGTTAGTAATGAGTTATGGGGCAACTTACCTTTCTAGTTCGTTTTCGATGACAACGTAACGGATTTGCAATGTACCCCAGGAATATTAAAGTGACCACTCTGTATCATCTACGCTACTGACATGGTATGAGTTTGAGTATAAATGTTTTGGAAAGAACTCATAAAGCCGGTAGAGTGGCATAACTACTTACTCGTACTTTGTTATATACTTTGACATACTTTTCTATTCGTTTTAATTATCTTATAAGGAATTATTTTATCACAACAACCTCTGCAATGAGTACTTACTTGTAGGCTCTTTTACAGACTTAAATTATATCCATTATAACGAATGTATCAAGACTGATATCAATTTTACAAAACTGACATCAATAGTTTGAAAGATTTTATTCAAACGATTACGCAAAAGCTGAATTAGTTTATTTTTTCAATGGAGGCCTTTTTTGCCATATAAAAAGAAAATATATGTTTCGAAAAGAAATATTGTAGTTCATAGTACATTTAATAGCTAATTTTATGCCTTGGCTTTGTAAGGTAAATTTATTACACATACTCTGAGCAGCGTGGAGGAAGCAAAATTTTCCGAAATTAAGTTCAGCATTTGATGTCTCACGTTGAATACACTCGAGAGCAATGAATCCGGGTCACTTAAAGAATGTTAAAAATCTCGGAAACTAAAAATGATGCTTGTGCATGCATGCTTGCTTGAATCTTTCCCCTGGTCTTCGATACACTCTGTGTCTTCCATCGTGCTTGTAGAGCATACATTTTGATTCGTCGGAGAACATAACTTTTGACCAATCTTCAATACTCCAATTTACGTGGCTCTGGGCATATCTTAGTCTCGAAATACGATGCCCACGCTCCAGTTTAGGGCCGTTTGCAGGTCTAAGGGGTTTTAAGTTAGATTCAGCAAGCCGACGTCTTACTGTCCATGCACTTGGGTTACTTCCTCCGAGGCGTCGAAACTGATTGGTGAGTTCAGTTCCTGTGAGAAAGCGATTTCGAAGCATGGTGTTCACCAAGTATCGGTCTTCTCGTGCTGTGGTACACCTGGTTCTGCCCGTTCCTGGTCTGCGTAGGTTAGAACCAGTTTCTTCGTTGTTTGTTTGTTTAGGGAGGACATAGATGCTGGCTACCGCCTGTGCGGTCGTCCAGCTCCACCGGGTTTTGGGCGAGGGCCTGGCCCTACAATAGCCGGGCGTAGAAGGCGAAAAGCGCTTTCTACCTCCGTCTCCTGCGGACGCCGAAAACGTACCGCTATTATAGGAGGGGTTGACAGCGAGCTCAAGGGCACCACTGTGGTTCGGACCTCGGCTTGTCTCGTTGTCGAGAGACATGGGGGGGATCGGAGCAAAATGCCTCTGTGCAACTGCAGTGTTGCACAATTGGGCCCTACTGAATAATACTCTTTGACTATTTGGAGAGCAATTTATCGTGACCTTGTTTTTGCCTCGAGCTCGCCGGCGGGCTCGGTGTTTGATTGTGTGACCTCTAATTACCTCACACCTGGGGATTTTACCTCGACGACTTACGGATAACGCTAAAGCTGCCAATGTAATGGCTGCGATGGGGTCATCCGGGTCGTCTAATACCTGCCGTGGTCGGCGACGGGGGGGTTTGAAAAATGGGATAGAAGAGGCAGTCGAGTAGTTCGATGCCTGGACAACCAATGGGTTCGGGTGGTGGGGCGCTCGATCAAAGTATCGGCGGGCGCAGTCCTTATTGAACTGCGCTAAAGAGGGAAGGTTTAAGTCGCAATGCAACTCGGTGTTCCGGATATACCACGGGGCGCCGGTTGCATTACGAAGAAAACGGTTTTGGATGACTTGAAGTTTATGAAGGTGGGCCTCACTAGCATGACTAAACACTACTGATGCGTAAGTCATGATGGGGCGGATGCAGGCAGTGTAAAGTGTCTTCTTATTACTAAGAGACATTTTACTCTCTTTGCGAAGTAGGGGACCAAGGCGACCCATTATGAAGGCCGCTCTGTTACGGACGGTTGTTATGTGATCGTTAAAGGTGAGATGACGATCAAGGGTGACTCCGAGGTATTTTGTTCTAGGAACCCAGGGAATGGGTTCGTCGAACAAAATAAGCGGTTTCGGGTAAGGGGAGCGTGTCTTCTCAGTAAAGCACATAGCTGTGCTTTTAGCTGGGTTGACCGCGATGCGCCATTTTCGGAACCAGTCACCGATCTCTGTGACGGCCCGTTGCATGACGAAATAGGACTGTCTGTTGATATGCCACCCAGTGGTGTAAATGGCGGTATCGTCCGCATATTGGGCTAGGAATACTTTGGGCTGAGAGCGTGGGATGTCACTGGTATACAGTGCAAAGAGAATAGGTGATAGCACGGAGCCCTGAGGGACTCCGGCTCTGACTGGGTGGGGGGAGGAGAGGGTGCCTTCCACGCGATAGCGAAAGCTTCTGGCTTTAAGGAAGTCTTGTAGGATGAGCACAAGACGTTCTGGCACGCCAAATTGGTATAGCTTGTAGATCAAGCCGTTGTGCCAGACTTTGTCAAAAGCTTTCGCTACGTCGAGGAAGACTGCTAGCGTAGTCTGGGGTTTGGGGTACTTATTGAAGCCCTCAATGATGTGCTCCGTGAGGCGATGCACCTGTTGGACGCATGAGTGTCCGGGTCTGAAGCCAAACTGCTCATCTGGGATAAGGTGGTGTTCCTTAGCATGGGACTGGAGACGGTTTGCAAGTAACCGCTCGTAAAGTTTGCCTAAGGCACTGAGGAGGCTGATGGGGCGGTAGCTGGTGGGGTCAGATGAGCTTTTGCCTGGTTTGTGAATGCCAATGACATTTGCACATTTCCAGGTGTCTGGGAATAAGCAGTGGCTCATAGCAGCATTGAAGATGCTGACTAAGAGATGGATGAGAGGAGGAGAGAGGGTTTTAAGAACCCTGTTGAAGATGCCATCGGCACCGGGGGACTTGCGCGGTCGGAGGGCCTTGATCAGTCTCTCCACCTCAGCGTAAGTCGCTAAAGTGATTGGTGGGTCGGAGAACTATTTGTACTGTTGACAGCGACACACCGACAGTCCTGGCTGTATCGCGCTGACTCCGGCCGGTTTCCAGCATTGTAAGTATTCTGGTGCATTCTTCAGGCGTAAGCGACATAATTTCAGCTTGAATAATGAATATAGAGCACTATCAACATGGTTTATGTACCCACATAAATGACAGATTACAAACAAAAGCAAAACCAAATGCTGTAATTTCGTAGTTCCATCTTCGAAAGTGGCCCTTTTTCAAATTTGATTTTTTTATGATATAACTTTACAATAACTAAGAAGTTTTAATATCTTCATTTAAGGAGTATTACATTGTCTATTAAATACAATTTATTGCATTAACCTAGCATTTTTAGTTTCCGAGATTTTTAGGATTCTTTAAGTGACCCGGATTCATTGCTCTCGAGTGTAGATAAGATGATAAGAGTAATGTATCAGGGAACCTCAAAAATATAGGTGTAAAGTTTGACATAAATCAAATCATTCAGTTTACGAATGCCTACACGTCGAAAAGACATATTGTTCTAATTTCCGACTTCTTATAATAAGAGACTCTGATTATATATTTCTATAATTTTCATTATAACTCGTTCAATTGTTAAATCGACCAATGGCTGTACGTAATACATATATTCACTTATCTTACCATACTTACGTTTATCTCACTCTCATTTGTGTTTATTACTTTTTCCTTTCGATTTTTTCTGATCTCGCGTGTAGGTATTTCTCGATAGCATCAATCCAATACCAATCAGGGATAGATATAGAACAATTAATTAATCCTGGAACAAGACTCGATATATTATTTAAGTAAAGAATTCTTACACAATGTAAGAAGATATCGTCACGCGATATAAAATGTAAGCATTTTACACAAGTTGTTGTAGGTGTTTATTCATTGGCACTAGCCAGTGGAAAACATCAAATTAATTGTGCTTAATTACAAATAGTCTTATTAAGACTATGAGGATACGATTAAGACTATGCATTACATAGAATGGCTTTAATCATTTAAGTGAAACATGGCATGTTAGAGCTGGCAGTAGGTAACCGATTGTTCGTCAAGCAATAGAAATAAAAAATATTTTTCGATTACTCTCTCTAAACTAAAGAGACACCTCGTCATGACGTCACTTGCCTCCTGTGTTCCAGGAAGTATAGGCCTGTTAAGGTTATGACCTAACCTTTTCCAGCACTTCTCCATTGAAAAAAAAAACTGACTTCTCTAATCTGGTCCAAATAAATTCACTAAGGTCGTTCCCTTCAAGCGCTCCATTGCCATTTACTTATTATATTTGTTTTGTCAATTTTCTTTCGTTCATTATTTCTACATATCATCATCTCTACATACCTTTCACGACTAACAAATATCCTGATTCACTACACACTGTTTTCTTAACACCCAACCATGACGTGTCATCAGAGAGACCACGTAACACAGTCCACGCCCGCTCTATTATGAGGCGGGACGGACTTTATTTTCCTCAAACTGTGTGGTTTTGGACTGCAATCTTGATAGACCTACGGTATTTTTGTGTTTGGTATATTTTTAAAGGAGTTTTTGGTCACCCATCATCGTAACGCTGGATGTACGAGTAGTTACAAAATTATGACAAAATAGTGCAATCGTTACATAAATTCGCATGTGATTCATCCTCAACCTCATCGACACAGAACTGATTATAATTGAACAACAGTATGTTGAATAGAATGTCTCATGTCATGTTTAAAATAGCATCTGATTATCAAATCACCTTACAACCTTGGAAAACACTACTTAGCAACTGAGGTCAAATTATAGTAGGCATAAGCTTTGCATTAAGCTTTAAAGGAATCGTTCAGAGCTTGCATAATTAAGGACGAACCATCACTTGACATCGCCGGTGCACCTGCACTCAAGTTATCTAACTGTTACACTCACACATACACATTTATTAACAAATATGAATGTTATTCCATTTAGTGCAGCTACGTTTATATCGAGCACCTAAAGTATTCCGCTTTGTGCAAACATCAATATTTTGACTGAAGGCATTGTGCGGCGAGAAATAGAAGACTCAGAGCACCCACGATTACGTAGCTGCTAATGATATGATATCAATATTGTATCTACTAGCCAATATTAGAATGCTACAAAAATATTATTATATACATAGGTATTAAGTACGTACTATGGTTTCGAACTAACTTTGTAACTAAGGACTCACGCAGGTTTTAGCTATTTTCTGTGTAACTACAACTTTTATAATCAGTGGATCTGTTATAAGAGAAAGAAGCGCTCGTAGCCAAGTTTGCATAGCCATTCTGAATCGATCAGCAAAGTTAAGCAACGTCCGCCGCGGTCATGACTTGGATGGGTGACCGCTGGTTGGGCATTACTACTGAGCGCTTCCGTGCTTCGGAGGGCACGTTAAGCCGTCGGTCCCGGTTGTTGTCTTAGGATAGCAGTCGTTACAGCATGGTGGTAGGGCACTTTGCAAATGCCCGCCTGGCTAGATACCACCCTCAAGTTGAAAATCTGTCGCCAAACACCTAACGGTGTGTTCCGGCAGCTGTCCTTGAGAGCCAGTTACTCTAGGTTAGTCTGAACAACATCCTCGACCACATCATCACTTACCATCAGGTGAGATAGTGGTCAAAGGCTATCCTATCAGGCATAAAAAAAAAAAAAAAAAAGAACTATTGTACGATCCAGGTTAATAGGGATTGGGTACGTAAGTTAAAGGTTTGTATTGTACAATATATACGCGTATTTTAATCGATTTTCGCTTAACGCAATTTAACTGCCTGCACCGTCGGCCTACAAATGGTGCGATTTATAATTTTACTACGATATAGATTTAGAGCTCAAAAGTATAATACCATAGACAGATTTCACTGCAGCACATAAAATGTCTAGTTATGATATAAAACTTAATTGAAGACAATTGCTGATTTGCTATAAGATCAAATATTTATTAGAATATATAGTGCTTTACCCTTGGATCAAATATCTTCTATAACATTTTATGTGAAGAATTAGTGATGGTCACTGTTGTAATAATAATCCACTGACTTCCCAATATGCGTTTTGGCATAGCTCATTTGGTGAATATTTTTTCTTATAGCACAGTCCTGATTCTTAAGCTGGGATCTGTACAGCTACCATTGAGTTATATCTTCTAAAGTGAAATGTAATTATAAATAAAAGAACGCAAAATAAAATGTTTTTCAAATTGTTGGATTTTACTTCTCTAGAATTATAAAGTTTTGAACCTAATCGGATGTGAATTGGTACAAATGCAGTAATCGCACTTTTTTCTAACAAATCTGTGTCACAGTAGTCTTGGTGAAACCGTTACAAGAACTTAAAAAATTTAGAGTAACGCTTTTTGCTTGTCAGATCTACGTAGCTTATCTATATTTCATTCAATTTCTTAAACATAGAAATAATATAAAACCTATTACTAAACCAGTACCAACTAGTAAAAGCATTATAATATCAGTTACGGATAAGTAAACTTGGTAAAGCACCAGTGCTTTACCAAATTTGCTTATCTGTAACCTTCCTTGTTTTGTATCTGAACAGTATTTTATTTTTTTATTCCATATTCATAATATAAATTGGACGCAATTGTTATTTTTACTAATCTAGAAACATAACTAACATTTCTGGAAAATAATTTTTAATTTTTAGGGTTCCGTACCCAAATGGTAAAAACGGGACCCTATTACTGAGACTTCGCTGTCCGTCCGTCCGTCCGTCTGTCACCAGGCTGTATCTCAAGAACGGTGATAGCTAGACAGTTGAAATTTTCTGTTGCCAGTATAACAACAAATACAAAAAGTTGGCCAAGTGCGAGTCGGACTCGCGCACGTTATTACAAAAAAGGTTAAAATATGAAGTCTATAATGTTGTATAGCTAATGGTACGGAACCCTTCGTGCGGGAGTCCGATTCGCACTTGGCCGATTTTTTGAATTGCGGGTCAGCTAATTATTATAATCAGCATTCGAAAAACGTCCACTATTAAACATAATTTCAGATTTAACATATGCTTCCTCCTTCGAAAATGAACGACTAGAACCCATTACATTTTAAGGCTCGTGATGACTCTCACGATGTCATCGGTCCATCTAGTGTGGGGCTTGCTTATACTACGGCTTTCTGTTTACCCATTCGAGAACCTGTTTTTCCTATTTTTATATATACCATATCGGAAACTTCAAACATAGGTCTTAAGTTTAATCTTAAGGTTCGCTCGACTGGATTTACAGTACCTAGTTACTTTTTTAAGCAGTGATGGCTCAGTGGCATTGGCTATGGACTGCCGCGCAGCAGGTCCATGGTTCGAATCCCGCCGCGGGCTTGAGCTTCACCGCATGGTGGAAGGGCTTTTTGCGAATGTCCGCCTGGCTAGCGACCACCCTCAAGTTGAAAATCTGTCGCCAAGCACCTAACGGTGTGTTCCGGCAGCAGTCCTTGAGAGCCAGTGAAATCACAGGCACATGAGACTCAAAAACTATGTCTCAAGGTGATGGGCGCAGTGCAATTCGTCACTTGAACGGTGAACTGCATCTGTTATAGGCAGAGGTAACCGCTAAACATCAGGTGGACCTCGAGCTTGTTCCGTCACAATAACATAAATAAAAAAAAAAAAAAAAACTTAGCAATAAAATACAGTCAAATACCTGTTCGTGCCGTAACCCTGTTAATTATAAATGTTGATTTGTCAAACATATTTCTTGTGACCCACCCATTTTAACAATACCCTTTTAAAAAAAGAAAGCCTCACGATTTCACACATGCACATACACAATAAAAGTACTCGCACTAAAGCCACAGTAACTATCTAACATTTTAGTCGATTCCCGTTATCGAATGCACCCAGAATACGTAACGAAGTAGTTATCAATAGTTGAGGTTAGCTAACTGTAATGTCGTTCGGAATTTATTTTAACTGTGTAATTGCTTCGGATGATCTTATTTGTACACTAGTCGAATGAACCGCTTATAGGGCATGCGTGATCGACGCAAGCAGGTAGAGTTATAGCTATAAGCTTTTCTTCCACGAATTGAATTGAACAGCGTCAAGAGTTTGTTAGTATTTGGGTACTTTTTTAAACATACCAATGGTTATCACGACGGTGGCAATGTTGCCCGCACTCATTACAGAACACGGCGGTGCTGTAATCTGTATAGCTTGGAGAAGTGGCATTAACTTAGGTAAAATAACAGTTCTGAGATACAAAAGCACGCTTAGGTGCTCTCATAAACCTCCAGCCAGGGAAAAGGCAGGGTTATAAATAAGGACTCAAACTGAAGAGGAAAAGTGGATACCATAACATTTTATGCACAACTGACAAGCCTAAAGTCGGCTTCTTATAAAGTTACATCACACAAAATTTCATACTGATAATACCGCGCGTGAGTCAAAGTGTCACAGTGAGTCTTGATAATGATCTATCACGATTTGGCGTAGGGTGTGCCAAAAATAGAGCAAAAGTTACATTAAACTTTGTCAGGTACAGCACTCCCTTTATGGTTGTGCAAGGTGGCAATATGGATTATAATCTGCCTTAGCTTGTGTTGAAATTTAATTAAGCATGTCAAGTGGCACAAATATGCTAACCTCGCTAGTGGTTACATATTTATGCTTAGCGCACACGGATCCTCCCGGCATCGTAATAACATCGCCTCATTTCAAACCGTTAAGTATTACTTGTAACGCACACTAATACCACCGTATTGGCTTCGCCCGACTCGGAAACAGCTCGCGAATAGTGGTGAATTTGAGCAAGTTGTCGTTGATACCGTACCGAGGCGATACGTGTGCGTTGACCTTTAATCCATTGGGTATAGATATTGGATTTATGTGGCCGTTCCTAATCGAAATTTCCAACATCAGAAAAACTAGTTCACGCCGTCGCATAAATGCCACTAAATTGCTGGGACCTAATAAGCATTGCAATTCAACGAGGCATTGCTATAGTGTGTTGGAACATTTTCCTACAACGGATTGCTTGAATGCTTTCTTTACAGTAGTATTTTCCACCAAAAGCAAACTGAAAGATATAAGTATTATTTAAGGCATATTACATATTTAATTTTAATTATTATATGCTTATCATTTATAAATTAAATGGATACTGAAAAATAAACATTTTAAATATTGAATTCAAATTCTTGATTATAACAGTAAACTATTTAAAACTAACAACGTGCTGTAAGTCAAGCTGGTATCTATATCAGGACGTAAATAATAATTATATAATAAACAAAATACTATAAACTATATACAAAACTAGGTACAGTTACTACAATAAAAGCATTAAGACAACCGCTAAGTCATTGAAGACTCACAGGCAATAATAATAATAATATACGAATTATATGACAATATTGAATTATAATATCATACAATAATAATATCGAATCGCATAAATATTTATTAAAATCTAGGTTTTCCTACAAAAGAAACAATAAATGTTATAAAGCGTATATATAAATCTACTTTACTTACAACTTTTATTTTATTTAATGTTTGTGCTTAGCCTCAGTTTATTTATTCCATTCGCATATTCTATTTAGCAGACGGGTATCAAGTACCAAAGTTGCCGCCGCATATCTCGGACACGGATCGCCATAACTTCTATTGTACGGTTTTGAGTATACAAATACAAATATCACAGTTCAAGCAGACAACTGTGATATTTCCCTCATAGAAAGCTTTGCGTGTGACATTTCTGACACTTCCTAGTTACCAATTAGGATTGTCCGGAGTTATGTTTTAAGATAACTGGATTTTATCTTTTGTAGAATATAGTTACATGATGGACACACCAAAAAACGTGTAATAATTGTAGTGATACGAATGGATTAGCAAACGGTATATAGGCGTATTTGTACAAGATATATAGTGATTTAAGCTTGCAATAATGTTTTACAAACTTGTGACCCTGTTAAAATTTGTCCTAATATCCCTTTTTTATATAATATTGTTGTGAAAGGAGTCTAGCTTCGCAGCAGTTCGAATGCAGACGAAAAAAGCAAAGATTGTGCGAAAATTATGTGGTTTGCGGCTGCATCTTCTCTTTGTTCTTTTTTAACGTATGGAACGGATAATTCATAAAGCAGTTATATTAAGATTTATCCATGGCCCATCTATATGTTGGTAATAAGCATAAGCTACAAGTAAAAGCTGGTTACAATTATGTAGACCGCAAAAATACAGAGTTTTCTTGTTATAACTTTTTGTCATATCGGTTTGGATGGAAATATTTGCACATGTAGGCACGGCAGAAATATATAATTTACAATATATACATACTAATGCTAACCTACCAACTATCAAAAAAACATTATCATGTTTAAGTAATAGCCAATTTCAAATAAGTACTACTTTGGTGGTTTCAGTATTTTCAAACAACGTTTAATTGTTCATCATAGCTTCAAATCACGATATTGCCTCACTCATTTTCGTAACTAAATTGCAATAGGTTTACCTAAATTTAAATAAATCTAAGAAGGTTGCAGACCTAACCGCAAATGAGTATTCCAAAACAAATTTCACTAACCGTTCGTTTACGACACAGTCACTCTCAGGCTGACTGTAGTTGGTTAAAATTAATATTTTAATTTAACTTTGGAGTGTCGAAAGTGAATTTACTATCTCACTCTGTCTTATGAATGCACGATACGGTAGAGTGAGATTTCAAAACACAATTAGATTCAAACGACTCCGCTAAGGCTAAAACCTGAAATAATGTTAATTACAGAGCAACGTAAGTGTGTTCCAATTAATAAAGTCAGTAGTCAATGTTAATTGGGTGTGAGTGGTAGTGTTGTGAGCTTTTTGTGGTGAACAGTGCTGGTGGAAATGGATTTGCGAAATCATAGGATGTTTCGGTTTAGTAAAAACACGAGTCTGTCGCGGTCTACGTCAATGTCAACGCCGAGGTACTTTCTATTTGTTAACAATGGAAATATATTACGCGAAAGCTATGAAAATTAACGGCAGATTTCTCTGTCTCGTTTTCTTATAAAATAGCATAATAATATTGTATAAAATGTATCATAGAATGTTTTAAGACTGGCACTATAATAGCACCTCTAATATATAAGCAAGGTCAGACCCAGCAGTTTTTTGCAAGGGAACCTTCCCCTGAGCAAACGTTTATCTGTCTGGGTATTCAATAATCTGTCACCAAGCACCTAATGGTGTATTTTTGAGTGCCAGTAATCCCAATGCAATGATTCTTTGAATATCTTAGACCACAATAGCACCGTCTATATCAGGCGAGTAGTAAGACTAGCTTATCCGTTATTTCATCAATCTGACACTCAGAGCTCATAATAATGACATCCTTTTCTGCTTTAAAACAATACTGCTTATATAACATATATGCGTATTCTGTTAAAGTGGCATAAGATTTCGCTTTCACGTTCCCTGAGAAAACCACAATACCCCACAGTAATTTTATTTTGCAAGTAGCAAAGTAGAGTTTACTGTACTTTTCAGCCTCATAATGCCTTAAAAACAGTGTAAGATTGGCAGTTCTTCAGAAATCGCTCTTACTTACATTCTGGTATTTTTCCTAGCACAAGAAGATTGAAGAAGTGCTTTTGAAAGCAAAGTTTAACAACTCATGTTTAGATGACATAAACGTAGCATCCGTTTTACCAGTTATGTTTGATGCCATGTAAATGAGAGCCATTTGTCGTCTATTGGGCACAGTTCCAGCCTTCGTACTACAAACGAAAATTAATTTGTCAGATATAATACCCACTAATCAATCTAATCAATCAATATCCGACCTCGGGATTGTATCCAGGCAGCGTTAATCAAAACTTCATTATTATTGTTTACTTTCCAAAAAAAAAATTAAAATTTGTTAATATGATAAATGTTATTATAAATAAATGTAAAAGCTACCGTATTATCAAATATAGAATATTTGATAATACGGTAGCACTCAGACACAGAGTTTTACCGCAAATAAGTATTGCCCTTTAACTAGCTTTTATTGAGTAAGTAATCATTACAATTTGCCCTACGTGAAGCAAATTGCCGAATTATTTTAATGGAACGTGATGAAACTATCAGAAGTATTTACTTTTGTGGCCTTGTTAAAAAACCATTCTCTGGTATATATAGTTTCGAATAAAGGTGAGCTAAACAGACTAACTTGTATATTTTCGTAGAAGTTTTTATAGTGAGATATCGATTAGCATTAATTAGGAGGAGTATTTGACTCGAACATGTCGCTTCGAACAATGAGAAAAAACTTTTTAATGCATATTGGGCTAATCGTGTAATCCCTATTCCAGGGCAACCAAATTTTTTTAAACTGCTAATTGAAAGACGTTAAAAATTCGTCTAACGTGGGACGATTAACGAATAACAAACTAGAATAACTTTCGTTGACCTACTTAGCTAATGAGAAGTAAGTCAACGTAAAATTTAACCGTTGAAACCTAATAAAGCACTGCACACTTAAACACGATAGCAACTCTTTCGATTCTCAAGGTCCCCACATAGAGGCTAGCAAATTAGTGTTTAGAATCATAATAGAGGCACAAAGTTCTCACGGCCGTGTTTGCAACAAAAAATCCAAGAGACTTGGTAAACTCCTTTTTAGGCAGACTGCACATTAACTGTGCAACTAATTGTAGAGCGCGATCTAGATTCCGCAGGTCATGTAGCACAAGGAGATAAACCAGTAAGGGAACTCGGTATACTGGGATGATTTTGTACATAAACTATGGTAGATAAGCAGTTAGGAAAGTTTATCGACTATTTGTGAGGGGGCTTTATCATAATGATAATAAATATTTTTTAGCAATATTCACAAAACGTAGTAGAAAAGGAATAGGAAATAACATTATATTACAACATTTAATACATATAAAGACTGTTGAAGTTTTTTATAACGGTGGTATTGACGACCATGGTAGCAAAGTTGCTTTCGTTGTCCCTGTGCCATGTCAAGGAGATTTCAAAGTGAGAAAGTTTTCTATACAGCGTAATAGATTTTATATTTTTGGCAACGGACAGTCGTGTATGGCTTAATACATACTACCGCAGCTTTATTGTACAGGAAAACCAAAATGTAAACATCTTTAGTTGTACTATTTGTTTTACTTTTGTTTTTGCCTGGTTCTTTGTTTTGGAGATATCACATTAAATTTTATTTTAATATTTTTCATTCCATTCCGACAGTACTGTTCCAAAAGTCATGAAACATACCTACCTGAAAATTTTGAGAAAAAAATGGTCAGAGCCATTATTTTCTCAAAATTTTCAGGTACCTTTTTTTTCTATCACTAACCCTTCTAATAGTATACAACGCGGGCTGTAATGAAACCAGGTCCATGTACTTTTATGCGTCACTTAAATTCGTAAACCGCGAAACCCGATCTGATGCCAATGATAAGCGACCTCGCGTACTTTATGTAAGCACTTCAAGTAACGGTTTGCGACGCATTTTATTGCTTGACATTATAAAGTGATATGGTACGTATCATATTCTTCTAGGAGAAAAGAAAGAACAAAGCTTAAAATTGATAGATAACTCCTTACTGCTACACTTCACACTACTGTCCTACTGTCGTTTGCAGTGTACTAGAATTCACAAAGGTGTAATGATTTATACTCGTAAGTATCACAGCCTTACCACCTGTAACCATCCTGTTTAGTTGCTAATAGGCTGACCCCTAAAGACCATTTCAGCTGTTGGTAAGTCATGATGTAGTCTTTGATGCTAAACAGGCACAACCCAATAAACTGAGAACTGACTATCTAGGACAGATGCCAGAACACCGATTGCCAAAGATTTTCTACTTGAGGTGGTGGTAGCTAGCCAGACAAGTATACACAATATCCCGTTTTACCAAGAGCAGACGCACGCAGCAGTTTAAAAATAAAAAAAAGACGCTTTGTAGGTATCTTGGGGATAGCAGTGTAAGGTGTCGTCAGAAGGCATACTGCCCACTTTCTAATATTTACCCATTGTCACATCTTATAAGACTAAGCCAGCGCCCCACGGAGCTGATGATTTCATGTAGTATAAAGTTTATATGTATTCACTCAAGTTCAATTATAAAATTTATTGATATTAGTTGATTTGCTATAACATGTCCAAGTTTTATTCTATTTATATTGGCGCATAGAGCTTATTTCAAGGTCAGAAGTCAGGAAAGAGTCCTTGAGCTTCCTTGGAACCGTATATGACGCAAAGCACACGCAATGTAGGATTTCACTCATCTCAAAGTCGCCTGAATTGGTGCTCCACGCGAGAGACGTGGAGTTAAGTGATGTCTTTTGAGGATGATTTCGAGGCAGTATGTGGACATGTATACCCATCCTAGGATAAACAGGTCTACGGGTATATCATTAGTTATTACATAATATATATGGTCAGGAGATAGTTGTTCATACATCTATCAATGAGAAATCTGCATAAACCACAAAGTTGGCTGTAACAATCGTAAAATATAATCTATGCTAAAAAGAAAGTCCATTCAAAGCATTTCTAGGAAGAATGTTAATAAGGTAAGACCGGTCCTTGTCGTTTGAACTCTGCTCTTCCTTCCTTATCAGAAATCCTTAGGCATTAAAGATAGCCTACTAAGTTAAGTAATAAGCTGGTATTTGACTTGCTTTGTACCGTTAAAGTATACGTGGAGTTTTATTTATGACCTTGTTGGAATTGTCAAGTGACGAGCGACTAGCGTGTAAGCACAAACTAAAAAGCCAGTCGCTAATACTATAATGTCCATTGAAAACTGGATGAACGGATTGTGTTGAGAATTTTGTGTACTTGTCAGAGACTTGATATATTGTTTACTGTGCTAAGATGGTAACGTGCTCATATTTCTGAGTGAGGAATAAGCATCTCTTGTTATGTATCTATTTTTAAATTATGATTGAATGAAGAGAACCTCCCAGTTTCATGTTTGGCTTTTTTAAATATTAGTTCAATGATAACTTTGGGTAGTAAAATTTCATAGAGGTACCAGTAAGAACTGTTCTAGGTTTTATTAGTATAAAGATACTATTTTAATAATCTGAGAAAAACCTTTCTAAAATACATGGGATAAAATGAGCTGATATTTGGTGCTAGGGTTGCTAAGTAGATAGGCGCGGGGCTATCGAGGTAGTACTTTTAGGGTTTGTAGTGTTTGTATCGTACCCCATATTAATAATAATAGAATAATAGCTAAGATGTTGGGCCATTCAGTAACGCGCTCGTTGTTTCGTTTGATCATTTTCATATCAATTACTTATCGTAGCAACTTTGGTCAAAACGATATTTGTTTTTTTATTACTCTCATTAACTACATCTTTGAGCTGGCTTGTGATTTTTTTTGTAATAATAAAACATAATTCGATATAACAATATGTATAGTTATTACGTTTTTATTGCTTTACTTATTACGCTTACTACTTAAACATGGTCTATTTTCACATTCAGACCACAATGTAACATGAAGACCATATTGTGGTTTATATGAGACGCGTCTAGACACTTTTTGGACACTGCTACTGATAACTATCTTACAAACTGCAGAGCATTTTGGATTCTAATACATTACATCAAGATAGAAAATTACTAAACAGAACTGGTGATTAAGATGTAACATGCTTAGTACGTACGGGTTTTTTACCGTTTTTTGTCACAGGAGATTCCCTTGTTGGTTTTATTCATATGATTATGTGTTAAGGACATCTGATATAATTTAAACCTAATAAAATGTACAAGGTTTATTTCTCGAGGTGCAAAAATTGTGATGATATTTTTTGTAACGAATTTTTTTAAATTATTTAAGTAGAAAATCTCTTACCCAGCACCTTACAGTGTTCACCGGAACAGCTCTCCTCGAGAGCTAATGGCCATTCTAACCATTATCTGAACAACATCTTCGCCCACATCAACAGTTACCAACAGCTGAGATAGTACCTAGTAATCGGCTAGCGTTATCAACTTTAAGAAAATAAGTTCATGGATTAGATGTAAATGGGGAGTACAACTAGTTATAGAACATAAACTTCACAGAGTTTTTATAAACAAACACAAATGTTTATTTTACCTTATTTCAACAACTACGAACGGAAACAATGAGTAATAGAACAAAGAGGAAGGAGATAAATGTTGTGCCGACCCCATTTACTGAGGGATAAGAGTAGGAAAAGTAAGAAGTAAATGATAACAACTTTTTTCTCACGTTTTATACCAAGTTATTTCAAGTAAACAACATATTTCCGTAGGACTTATTCTCATCATATACTTACGATGTGTATTCATTACAATAGTTTTGCTTACACTATGGCTAATGACTGTAGGTAAGGCCCTCCTACACTGCACTTAATGACCTTTAATTTAAGTAATAATAGTGTAGGTTTCTCTTCAAGAACCTTATACGTAGGGATGAGAAGTTGAATCAGCTGTTTAGAGAGTATCGAGTATTGAAAATATTTGTTTAAAGGAATTGAATCGATTAATTATTAATTTATGAAATATTGTTGCATTTATATTTTGAAGGTGGAGCAGTTCAGAGGGCTGTTTGATTCTGAAAAAATATATTACTATGTACAGATATTTTGTTAACTAGTCCGTACTGAAGGTCTTTTCATAAATGATTTATTAATAGTTTAAAAGTAATTTTGAAAAACATCTGTTTTCAAATTACTTTTTGGAACTCCTCCTCAACGATCGTGAATTTTTACACCTAAAATGTAAGAATTACAAATGTTCTTAACAAATCCGCCTTGAAAATTTTAATATTGGACAATGAAAACTATTTACTCTATTTAACGCCCTTTTGGGACAAACAAAAGGTCACATTTAGATTGAACTTCGTTTAATTCATATTTCGTTTTATTTTTCGTTACAAGCTTCTGATTGATCTGCATCACCCTCTTAAATAATTTTCCTTGCCTGATCATGTAAATCTAAACATTTTCACAGTTTTTATTATTTTTTATATATATATGAATATAATATCATCACGCATACCCCTGAAGGAGTAGGAAGAGTGTTCGAAAACAAATCGATTATTTGTAAATTATAGGTATATGCAGCTAAGTACTAACTTAATAAATCTCTTTCGTACACATGTCACATCTCTAACCACACCCATAAACGTAAAAAAACTGAGGTGACTGTACTCTTTATGATTAAAAGTAAATGAGTTATTTTTGATAGCATTTCGTCAAGATTGAAATCACTTTGTAAATGTTATATAGAATAGTAAAATGGAATAGAAAAATTTATTTTATGACACTTTTATACATACTTTTCCTTTAATAAAATACTTCTTAATGTGACAAACAACTTATTTTATTTGTCAAATTTAAAATTCATTACATCTTCAAGAGAGCTGGAAATCAAATATGTGCAGAATTTAACTTTGATAGACAATATGTACTGTATCAGCCAGATTGTCTATTGCCGAATACATACATCCTCTCCCCATTAAATGGGTTTTGCCATAATTTCATGGGTAATTTCGGGACTAAATGTTATATAGAATAGTAAAATGGAATAGAAAAATGTATTTTATGACACTTTTATACATACTTTTCCTTTAATAAAATACTTCTTAATGTGACAAACAACTTATTTTATTTGTCAAATTTAAAATTCATTACATCTTCAAGAGAGCTGGAAATCAAATATGTGCAGAATTTAACTTTGATAGACAATATGTACTGTATCAGCCAGATTGTCTATTGCCGAATACATACATCCTCTCCCCATTAAATGGGTTTTGCCATAATTTCATGGGTAATTTCGGGACCGTGCATTTTTTTTCATGCACGGTCAGTCAAATTTGTGGCAAAAAAAATCTTGTTTAATATTATTCTTATCCAAAGTACTATGTTTACTCTTTTTATATTAACGTTATTTTTGAATTTTTTGACTAATTAAAAAATATATATTTTTAATTGTGACTTTATGTAACAATTTGTATCGTTAATATTATTTTTTATTTCATCGCGTCTTTATGAAAAGTAGGCATAATGTTCTCTAATTTTTACAAATTTCATATTGAAAAATATTGACGTTACCACCATGTCGTTAATACAGTCTCTTATTCACCTCCTTGTCTAGAATATTCTCTTTGGTGTCTTGACTAACAGCAAAAGAGATACTCCTCATTGTATGATCAATGCAAAAGCCAATATGTCTGTATATTTGTTATTTGTCCGCCAGTTTATGTTACAACCTACTATGTTAAAAATATGGGCAGACCAACAAACTAATTTGTGCATTGATAATGAGTCGGTATAATAGCTGAAATATGGCATCAACTACTTATAGCCAATTTCTACAACACGTTTACACACAATACACACACAACACACTCTATAGCTTTCACTACCAGCGGCCGAATGTGTCAACAACTTCTCAAACAATCACAGAGTTATGCAAATTATATTTAAGAGTCGTCAGACATCCGCATTACACATACGCTTAGCCTTGTGTATTATATCCACAGAAAATTTACATTATGATAATTACTATTTTCTTTTATCTATTAGATATTTATTTTGAACTTAAGCACCTACTTAATGCACACATGCATACACCTGCTAATCTGCATGTTTATACGCCCTTGATTTTTAAAGATTTTTTTACATAATTTGTTGCCATTTTGTAGATAACTACCAGCTGCAAATGTCAAACATTGTTATAATGTCTTGAATTAGGTTGTCATAAAAATAAGCTGAGATTGATCGAACAATAAAATCTGCGGCTACTGAGCAAACTATTGCCTAACGAATGAAAGTGAACCAATCTTACCGTAAATGCAATTGTAGCCTATAGGTAGAGTGATCTATAGAACTATAGTCTCGATGATAAATCAATAATGTCATGTATAATAATGTATTTGTAGGTCTGAGTAGGTCAGGGTATGTTGCAAAGTTGATCCATAATAGATTAAGCGTTTTAGAGTACTGTTACAAGATACTGACCTGTTTGTGCTTTTTATTGGGTAATAATATCCAATGCAACTTCTTTAGGACCCAGTATTTCCAACGTCACTAAAGCTTTCAGGCCAGTCACTGGTGAATTAAAAGGTATGCAAATTTAAGAAAATTGACAGATCTTTGTAACAGTCAATTAGTAATAATTGACTTAGTTTAGGAAAATTACTTTTTATTCAAAATACTACGAGTAAAAGTAGATCATTAGCGACTGCAACTGAATAGATAATGTGAGAATAACTATACTAACTGCTTACTATTACTATTTTGTTAAATTTAGCTTTTGTCTCTGTTTCCCTTATAGATTTACGATATTGCATCATTCTAGGCATAACGCAGTAGCAAACCAAATCTATGAGCAATAATAATAGATATAGCTAATTCAACCAAACACAATTGACAGGCTGGTTTGACTTAACCAACAAACGAAACTAGTAGGCAGGGCGTAGCGTAGGTGTAGGCACAATTGTTTCGTATGTCATATCTATACGCCAAGTCTATTGAATGAAGCTTCAGTCTTTGAATTCATTATTATTGTTGGATAATCTTTTATCAGACGCGCTCGTGGTTCCACCTGTTTGTATAAAATGTCATCATCACTATAAACCTATATTTTAGAGTCAAATTATTTAAACAACAAAAAGCTATCAAATCCATTACTAGCCTAGATAAAAGCACTTCTAGAAGGTTGTTTATTGTAACGCCTTTATCATTGAGCCATATCTAAATACTGTAACTTAATTCGAATAAGAATAAAAACTTTGTTTCTTTCTCAATAAGTATAGAAAAAAAAGTTGTATTTGTTAGTTTTGTACAACTTACCACGTCGTGGATCTCATTCACTAAGAACTCCTGAGGGAATGCGACAAAATTGAGTTCAATCTAGCGAAGCTGTAGGCGAAAGCTAGTTAATTGGTGACAAAAATGAGTATTTTCATATCTTACTCGGACAACCGGCGCATCGAAATCCCTCCAATACTTTAGAGTCTAATAGGTTGTATACAAACCCACACAATTCCTACTTTACACAAAGTAACTAAGAAAAAATAATAAATAAAAATACCAGTTATGAGTACATTCTACGCAAATATATATTGTATACTAACTCTTAACCACGAAACAATGACATTTAAAAATTCTACGTTCTAAAATTAAAATATTTGGTAAAAACGGCCAGTAAACATAGTAAAAAGGATATTTTGTCGTCAACAGGTTGCTTAGATAAAAATAAACAATAAATCTGTACATTCCAGTTCATAGATATTTTGGTATTTAAATAGCAGGTATTCGCGAATGGTGTTTCATAATAATTATTATACACCTACTTATTGAAGATTGGATTTACTGATACTGACAGTGATCTACTTTAGCAAAATGCATTAAAGTGTTACGGCACGATATTGAAATCTACGATTTACGATTACTTATGTAAATATTTTTAAGTTCTGAATAATTCGGTAGCAACTGGTTTCAAAATTAGGTACATGATAGATTTTTCAAAAATTATGAAGTGTGACGCAATATTTACGGACACGGATTGTCGCTTTTTCGTGTCAGATATTCCTACATTTTTGATATAAGGATTTTATGATAAGTATTATGTAATGTTTTTTTTTTTAATTATCCATTTCATCTCGTGTTCCTATATCAAGAAACATAGTTTTCTGAGAAAATCCTCTGTTACCTTTTCGTTTTTTTTATGAATGAAACAGTAGCTGCTTACGTTTACGCATGTCATTTTCAGGCACGACACCATTCAAAAACCGGCGTCACATATTCGAGGACGCTTGCGAAACTAGCCTTACAAAATGCGTTCAGCAAAAATAGAACGCAACAAATCGTTAAAAGGAGTTCTTAAAACTACGTTTCGACATAAAATACCATCTTTCACGTGACAATCCAATACCAACGTTAATGTCAAGATGGTAAAGTTAATAATTATGGAAATCTTATGTATTTTCAGTACAAAAAACGTCATTAGGATAGTAAGCACGTTTGAATTTGAATTGGAAAATAGTGTGAAGAATGCCACGCACAGTTTTGGCTGAATTTTAACTATTACGACATATTTTAGTTGGGTTAGGTCCGCTTTTAACGGTATTCGAAATTATTTGGCATGACTATATTTACTGTAACAGCTGGATAGTCCACTGCTGAACACAGCCTCCCCTACTAAGGGGGTATTTGCCATAATCCCCACGCTTGGCAGGCGTCTTGGGGATCGCAGTGTAATTTGGCAGTTCTTTAGAAGGCGCTGCTGCCCACCTTCTAGTATTTTTCCCTTAGTCTACTCTTACGACACCCATGGAATGATATGGGGAGATGCAATTCTGACCCGGCACCCCTCGGGTCGGGGACTATTATTTACTACTAAGAAATCTAAATACATGCTGTTTTTTACAAGCAGGCAAATAAAACACAGTGGCGTATCGTACATATAATATATACTTGTTATATCTAATCATTCGAAATACCTTGGCCGCTTTTTTACTTGCACCAGTAAGTGAAGTGGCTGAAGATGTTAAACAATTAAACCCGTAATCTGGCTCTCGATAACAGCTTCCGGAACACTAAGTTTGGGTAAAGATTTTCTTGTTGAGATTGGCAGCTATTCAGGCATTTTCGAAACGTCACGCCATTTCTTATCACAATGAGTCTCTACTATCATTTTGGATTAAAGGTGCTAAGAAAGATTGTAACAGTTACGTTCATATCATCAGCGGAAATGCAACCCATCAATTCCTTATTTATTTTACTACGAGAAGTGCTTCTTTAAGATAGCGAAGTATGGCCTAGCCTTTATCAATCCTCTCGATCGAACCCACATACAAGGATCCTAAATATCATAATTATAGTTATACGGAAATTTCAAAGCTTGCCTTTTAGCCATTATTATGCATTTCCTATTATACTTATTTACAACTATCATTGTATCCTTATAAATGTGAGAAACTAAAGGACGTTGATCAAAGGAGAAACAAAATCAAACCATGGTGTATTGGAATACAAGCCGCATCAATAAGTTATAGGCTACATAATATATGCAAATACGCAAATATAATATATACAAATTCATTAAGGTTAACATATTCCTGAATGTGCGTCTAAATATCTTTTTTTTAGACCTACTTGATTCGATACGAGGTACTGGTATTTCTAACACTTCTTTGCATTCGAATGTGACCAATAAAATTTTGAATTAAAGTTTAGATAAGATGAGACACAAGAATACACAGTTCCTAATAATTCTAAATGTTCTAAGATCGGTTACTTATTATGTTACCTTCAGGCACAATACTAACAAACTCACTAAAAATATTTTAATATAATACCTTAGGATAATAACGCCTCACTCAACTTCCGCCTTGGGGCTCAAAACAATAATTACGTAACCCTTAACGAATTCAAAAACTATAACATCAGTGTTACCAAAGACGTCAATCAAGTAAGAATTGTATTAGTTGTGCAGTTCGAATACCTATTTGAAAATGTAGTACATATTAAAAACGAATAACTTTTTAATAAGTTAGAAAGACTAGAATGAATCTTTAGCAAGTTTTACATAGCTCATCATGAGTTATGCCCTAGACTTAAGGTGTAAAGGGAACCAAAATGTATGACTCGATGAAATGTGGCAATGATCCTAGACATTGCGTCAAATGTCAATTCGTCAATACAGAATGTTTTAATATTTGTGAAGGAAACATATACATTTAAATTTTGTTATTAGGAAAAAGTAGGTTATAGTTCCATCCAGTCGTATTTTGTGTTATGATAATTAGCGGTAGTACGTAAAATCACCGTATTTTAGGGAGGAATCTTATATCTATGGCAAAAATATATTATCATATCAGTTTCATCAGCCTAGTAGAAAAAAAGTGAACGAAATGGCTATCAACAATGCCGAATTTTTTTCAATAAACCGTCGAAGTGTGGCTGGAGTACCGCACCAAGGGTTCAATATAGAATATACCAAAAAAGCGTAAGCGTTTCATACAGATCGATATACGTCAGTTAAGTGACGTAGTTGTTAAGTCTCATGTGCCTGTATTTTTTCTGGCTCTCAAGGACTGCTGCCGGAGCACACTGTAAGGTGCTTGGCGACAGATTTTCTACTTGAGGGTGGTAGCTAGCCAAGCCGGCATTCGCAAAATGCCCTTCCACCATGCGGTGAAGCTCAAGCCGGCGGTGGGGATCGAACCAGAGACCTGCGGCACGGCAGGCCCTAGCTAATACCATACGGCCATCATTGCTTAGTGATTTGATGGACGAACGCGATGTAGCGAAGTCTGTTCTCACACTCCGACATATTTAATTACGTAAATATAGGTCAATCCAATGAAAAAGAATAATAATTTGTGCTTCAAAATCCAGCATTAGGGAACATGTGTCGAACACGCTTAGTATTTCCGTCCTATCTATAAATTCAATTCACCGCTCATCCACGTGCTTCCAGTACCGCTGTAATTGCCATGTCGAGAATGCCTTCACGTTATTAAAGAGAATTATAAAAATAGAACCTGTTACGGCTTGCGCTCCCGTAATGAGATCAACGGGATCGTAGGGATGTTTTATGTTTGTTATTTATATCGATTTCTTATCGATGTTTTTATAGTAAAATACAATAGATTTAATATAACGTGTTTTGGCATCACTTACAAAAGTTAATGAATTACAATATTACAGGCAATAATTATAAAATTAAAAAAGCAATGAGTATAAATTCATGAGCATTACCGCTCAAAGCCACAATCTAAATGTGGAAACGACGGAAACGGTTACAGCAAGAACATAGCAATTTATTTTATGCAAAGACTTACCCAACCGTTCGACTGCTGTTATATTCGATTATTTAATTGCATAAAATTACACAATTATAAACTTTTACCGCGGCTGAGTTGTTATAATTTACTTAAAATGTAGCATTATTGATGAGACATAAAAATCTTAATAGCTCTATTCGTCAATCAATTTTATTTCATATAATAAATCGTAATGAAATCAAATTTATTGATTATTATTCAAAACATATTTCACCACTTTCGTTTCTTGAACGTTTGTATGCGCTGATTTAGTAAACAAATTGTTTTGTCTATATGACGTAAATGCATAGTTAATACACAATGCTGTAATAAATATATAGAATAATAACGAAGAATTCACAAATCTAATGATAAAAGCGATCTGTCTTAAAGTTTGCTTATCTCAATGATTTTATCGATATCGATTAATAATATCTATCATTTACTAAAATAGGTCATCGTGCTAGTAAACGACTCCTGGCGTCCTTGCTCAAGTTACGTAATAAATATTGCACAACACTAACACCGTACGTATTATTATAGATTGTAACTTTACAATACTTATGCAAAACTGAGATTTTAACCTAAAAAATTTGTTTCGTCCTTTTTAGTGTCCCTTGCTACTTACGGGATCCATTGTCATTCACTGGCAATGACTATATCATCAAGGTAGGAAAAACATTTTCAGATACCGGAGTGTAACTTTAAGAGAGTGACCGATTTTAATGTAATATAAATGGGACCATACGACCAGCATCAGCTTTAAAATAAAAAAGAAACATCAAAATCGATTCACCCTGTAAATAGTTCTGAGGTAAAAAACATTACAAAACAGACGAATTGACTCCTCCTTTTTTGAAGTTGGTTAAAAATAGATAAACAAATAGCGATATTATCTCTGCAGAGAAAGTAAAAAGAAGTAAAAGAGAAAGTAAAAAGAAGTGAAGTAAAAAGTTACACTTTTGACTCCTTTATAGGTCTGGGATTATAAATAAGAAGTCGTTTATACAACACAATATACTTTTGCATACTTACTTGAAATAAAAACTGTAAGTATATTTTCTCGTTAAGCTTTAAATACACTCGAGAGCAATGAATCCGGGTCACTTAAAGAATCCTAAAAATCTCGGAAACTAAAAATGCTAGGTTAATGCAATAAATTGTATTTAATAGACAATGTACTCCTTAAATGAAGGTATTAAAACTTCTTAGTTATTGTAAAGTTATATCATAAAAAAATCAAATTTGAAAAAGGGCCACTTTCGAAGATGGAACTACGAAATTACAGCATTTGGTTTTGCTTTTGTTTGTAATCTGTCATTTATGTGGGTACATAAACCATGTTGATAGTGCTCTATATTCATTATTCAAGCTGAAATTATGTCGCTTACGCCTGAAGAATGCACCAGAATACTTACAATGCTGGAAACCGGCCGGAGTCAGCGCGATACAGCCAGGACTGTCGGTGTGTCGCTGTCAACAGTACAAAGAGTTCTCCGACGTTACGAAGAAACTGGTTCTAACCTACGCAGACCAGGAACGGGCAGAACCAGGTGTACCACAGCACGAGAAGACCGATACTTGGTGAACACCATGCTTCGAAATCGCTTTCTCACAGGAACTGAACTCACCAATCAGTTTCGACGCCTCGGAGGAAGTAACCCAAGTGCATGGACAGTAAGACGTCGGCTTGCTGAATCTAACTTAAAACCCCTTAGACCTGCAAACGGCCCTAAACTGGAGCGTGGGCATCGTATTTCGAGACTAAGATATGCCCAGAGCCACGTAAATTGGAGTATTGAAGATTGGTCAAAAGTTATGTTCTCCGACGAATCAAAATTTATGCTCTACAAGCACGATGGAAGACACAGAGTGTATCGAAGACCAGGGGAAAGATTCAAGCAAGCATGCATCGAAGAAAAAGTAGCCTACGGTGGTGGGTCTGTACTTGTGTGGGCCGGAATTTCTTCTGAAAGTCGCACAGAGCTGGTGATCATAGAAAACGGCTCTTTAACTAGCGTAAGATATGTGGAAGAAATCCTCAATGATCACGTTGGTCCATTTATGGTCAATTTAGGTGAGGATGCTATATTTATGCATGACAATGCACGACCTCATACAGGTAGGATTGTGAATGACTACCTTCAAGAGATGAACATTACTCGTATGGAGTGGCCAGCGCGCAGCCCGGATATCAACCCGATCGAGCATGCTTGGGACGAGCTAGGCAGATGCGTAAAACAACGAAACCCTCCCCCAATCACGCTTCGTGAGCTCAAAATTGCTCTCACAGAGGAATGGGAGAATATTCCCCAAAATCGTATAAGGAACTTGGTGTACAGCATGCCAAACAGCGTAAACGCAATAATGGAAGCACGAGGAGGCAATACGAAGTATTAAAATTCAAGAAAATCGTAATAAAGTTCAAAAATTTCATGTTTCCTATTTTTGTTTTAAGGAGAGATCAGCAGTTTTTTTCTTTATGTAATTTTGTGTTAATAAAATGTATGGTGGCTCATATTTTTTTTACTTTCATTTAAGGAGTATTACATTGTCTATTAAATACAATTTATTGCATTAACCTATCATTTTTAGTTTCCGAGATTTTTAACATTCTTTAAGTGACCCGGATTCATTGCTCTCGAGTGTATTAACTGAGCAAAGTGTTTTTATAGGATTTTGGTATGACTAATTAATAATAAAAAATGTGCTGTTAAGCTTGCTCAAACCCAAAAGTGACAATCCACCATTTTTATTTTATTTGAATTTTTATACACAGAAAGTGGCAAGTATTTTAAAGACAACAAAAACAATTTAATATAATCTAAATGACAAATATTTTCAAAATCATGTCACCGTCATAATACAGCGCTGTATTTTCTTATAGTACCGAGTTCGTAAAAATATTATTAAAATAAATTAATAAGTAAGGCTCTTAGTGTCTATTCAGCGTAATAAAATTACGTTTGTATGAAGAACTCAATAAAAGCTTAGATATGACAATGATAATAATAATTGAATTTCATTCTTAAATTCCAAATACCCGAGTATGCGTGATGCTAATGAATTAAGCTGCGGTTTTTTCGATTTTTCCAAAACTTATCTGAGCGCTTGCTCGATGCAACGCGTGATCAAAATGCTGGCACATATTTGGCTCAACGAATAATCATTGCAATTCAACGGGGCAATGCTGCCAGCATGTTGGGCACGCTGCCAACTGGACTGCCTGTGAGTCTATGACTTAAAAATTGTCAAATTGCTTTTATTGTAGTAGCTGTAGTGATGTATGTAGTTTGTAGTATTTTGTTAAATAAAGGCACATCATTAAGCTGCTATCAAGTTCAACTCGTAAAATTTACTCCATTCTCTAAATATAATAAGAATACGTTTTGTTTTAAAATTAATTATTATATCGTAACTATGTATACTTAGATATTATCTTGAAAACATTCGATAATAGTGTTATTTGATGAAGGTACCCTACCAGTAGATAAAGATTGCATAACAACCAGTGTTCGTTTTACCTATTTGTATTGGATTGTAATCTATTGGACAGTATCCAAGAAATACCATCAATGCTATCTCGGGGCTGCTTCATTGGACAATCTAACAATGTTATCAAGATTTGTAGCTATGTTGTTAACCTATGTAAGAGTTATTTAAGTAAAATCAGTGAAAGTACCAATAAGGCACTACCATTTTAGAATTTTTTTTTTTTTTATTGCTTATAGGTAAGCCTTTGACCACAATCTCACGTGATGGTAAGTGATGATGTGGTCGAAGGTGTTAACAGGCTTAACCTAGAATGACTGGCCCTCAAGGACAGCTGCCGGAACACACCGTTAGGTGCTTGGCGACAGATTTTCAACTTGAGGGTGGTCGCTAGCCAGGCGGGCATTCGCAAAAATGCCCTTCCACCATGCGGTGAAGCTCAAGCCCGCGGCGGGATTCGAACCATGGACTAGCTGCGCGGCCGTCCATACCCAAAGCCACTGAGCTATCACTGCTTCTGACTGAATGTCATTTATATAGTTTTCTATATAAATGACATTAGCAATATATTAATTAATTAAGCACAATGCGAGGGTAGTCTTCATTACTTGTAGATTTAATACACTTAAGTTTACACAACACACATTTTTCTGATGCCGTAATAAGTGTCTGTGAGCGACAAATGTGTGACCTTTTTAATTAAAACTGACAAACAAGCTGGGCTTTTCTGTGTTTTTAGAAACGTATGTTTAAACCTACTCCGAATACTCGCAGATCGAAGTTTTTTTTAAATGTATATACCATTTAAGTAATTGTTCTATTTTGTTTACAAATTCAAGTTTACCAATTGACTTGTCGAAAAGATAATCACATGTTTCAATTGCAGGCATTATATCCAAACCAACCATGTTGTCAACAACTAACCTATCAATAAGCAAAACCTCACCGTCATGTAACCCAAGCACATCTAGCGTCTTGAACAAAGCACCAGTCGCTTCCTTCCTCGAACAATGTACGGCATTGGGATCGACATTGGGCCGTGTATCTAACAATCTACTGTTCCTCCCATTCATTCGATAAGTTTGTTTACTGTTTGTGTGGTACTTGATGAGAATATGGAGTTTTTACTATTTATAAGTGTAGAAATGTCAGCAAACGTGTAAAAAGACCCCAAAGAATTGATAAAATAATCTGTAAATATCTTTAACAAAATTACAAATAATATAATTTTTCATCTCCTAAATTAGTAATTTTATACGCGCGCAAAAATTAAAATATTATATATGTTATCTGTATAACACTCCATATTATCTTTTTAGACAATCAAGTGGCGAAGCGTGTTACTTATTTGTAATCGCCACGGATAAAAATGTATAAATACTTATGCAAAAATGCTGTAAAAAGTTTTTTAGTAACTTAAATTTTGCCGTCAATGGATCTGTTCATGTATTGAATTACGTATATACCTTCTGGCTTATAAAAAAACTATGAAGTCTATGATTGCATGAAAATACATATACATATATATTTATAATTAAAAAAATTAAGCCTGTTCATATTTAATACCTTACTTGAACATTGAAAATGTCAATTTTAATCTACTATTTCAGCCAATCGAAAGCTATCTTCCGAAACACATACAATAATAAAATCCGGCCCCCAACTTGTCACAATAATAAAACCAAAACACACACAGACCAGGTTGCAAGCAGCAGCTAGTTTCTTATATGGGGTGTAATTTTACAAGTCATTGAAACGACAGAAATCCGCCTAGAAACGCTTTCCTCAGAAAATTACCTCGTTTAAATGGCTTTCGAATTTCCAGTGATTGACTTTAATGAGCTATGGGTGCTTTGAGCTAGTAAGTGTTTACCGCATACTATTTGTTTTTATTTGGAAATTTGAAATGTTCTATCCATGTTGCAGTCGTTATTGATGTTGAATCTTATATGGCTGCGATTTCTATGGCTATACTCAAATCTACTCCTAATTTTGAACGGTAAATTATATTTCTATATATGATTGAAGCCTTATTGCATGTTAAGCGAATATAAAGTTACAAATTTGATATTCGTTCATTATATAAACACACATTTAGGAAATTTTACTAAACCTAGGTACACCCTTATGCGAATAATGAAAACTTCTACGTCAGAATTAAACAAAAAAGTTATTGAATTATTTAATCGTACCTTTATTTAAAAACGGTAAAATAACGAGATATTATCTGGTAACTTCCACAATACAATATAGGCGTGATATGGAGAAAAAATAACTAACGAATAACTTACTAACTACATCAGATATACTTTACTATAGCTTTAGTATTCAAGCGGAAACTTTGAGTTTAATCAGAATAGAAATATGATATATCCGAAAGGTATAATATGCCTTCCGGCACGCTCTGTTGATTTGATATAAGTATTAGTCAACAAGTAAGATTGTGGTCAAACCTAAACCCATTTTAGCCTATTGCCTTGAAATTTAATATAGAATAAACTAATAGTGTTAGGGTACAGGGCTTTAATAAATAGTAAGCAGAGTATGAGAAAACAATAGTGGCAGTAGAACTCTGTGTGCGAGTTCGTCCGCAGAAAAATTGCCACCACGCCTATTTCTACCGCCAAGCAGTAATGTTCGCATTACTGTTCCGATTCAAAAAGTATGGCAGTGAAATTACATGCATATGAGACTTACCTTTATGTCTCAGGATGATGGGCGTAGTGCAGTTAGACACTTATGACGAACTGCATATGTTATGGGCAGAGGTTACCGCTTAACACAAGGTGCTTGTTCGTGCTTGTTCTATCATGATAGAAAAAAAACAACTTGTTTACCTCCGTTTAAGAAAAATTCAACTTTTCAATAGATTTATTATACGATGAATTAAAATTAATTTTAAAAATAATTTATTTTCAGTTATAAATATCAAATAAGTATTTTTACTCTCATCGTCAAATATTTCACATGACGACAAAACAAAAAATCAAAAATTGATGACTCTATTATTATGGAACATTACGTCACTGTCATGAATAACCACCTAACCGTTTATAACATCTTTGACATTTCACAAAGAGCCGCTTAATTTGACGAATGAGAACATTAGCACGAACCTAAACATTATAGGCACACATTGGCAAGACCAATTCTATAATTTTGTAAATATTTTTCAATGTATTTAGGTAACTAATGACATCTCATAGAGTTGATAAAAAATAGAAATGCCAATTCAAAATTTAATCCTATTAAAAGGAACCTTTTGTATGGAACCACGTAAAAAAATGCCCTAACCAGGATGTAGGTTGTACCATCTAACAACCTTTGAATAAAGGCAATGGAAATACCATTCAGCTAACGTGCTCGTCTTACAAATAATCGGTAGATAATATATAGGTACCTAGATAGTATATTCGCATATATCGGCCTGCTTTCGACTAATCGATTTATATCAGGTAGAAAATGAAACCTTGGAATTTGTTGCGTAAACGCAAACGGTGACAGACAATGGCATTTCTCGATATTCACATATTAACTTTCAATTGTGAACGTGAAGTCGGTCGCAATGTCGGCGAAAACTGAGTACGTCATTGCTAAAATTGCCAGTTGGGTGTTCAATCGTTATACTAAATATATAACGTAAGAATTTTTATAACGTAAGTTCTTTAAACCCAAGATTTTTTTTATGTTTGAGGTGAGTGCGTAATACTTTCGTACGGGTGTACAAAAATCTTAGTTTGAGGATTTAAATATGAATATTAAAAATACATAGTAAATTTATAATATTACAAATTTACTAGGGGATTTTAAACTTGTAATTTTGTAATATAATCCGCAGAGCATGCGTTATTGCAAACATAAAAATATTAAATTTATAATATCTTGTTTTATTACTAATTCCGTATATAGAATAGTTCCCCAGCATGCGAACACCACAGAACATCTACACGATGATAGAAGGCGAGAATGGGAATAACAACTAGCTTTCACTGCTCCCATTGTTTCGTTTCATAATACAGTTACGTATTAGTTTAATCTCCTATAGAAAGTTTGACAGTAGATATTGATACGATAGTTTCGTGAAGTTTATTTTCGGAGTCAATTTTGGAGTCCGTAGTATACCGTAGGATGATTGCGATGAATGGGGATCTTAGTCAGTTTTAGTCCCGCATTTTTCATATATGAGGTTAAATTGTGTTTCTTATAAGAATGATTAAATAGTTCAAGGGAAATAACTACTTATAAGGTACACGATAAACTTTGAAATATCTATTCACACACCATGGAAAATACATAAAATTACATAATCAATATGTAAAAAGACCGTTATTGTCCGCTGTATAGGCCAATTTTCGCTTTTGACATTATCCAAAATCGACGATCCTCCACTACTTGTAATAAAAACCATCAAAAGACTACCGTCATTTTTTAAACCATGTGAAACATTAGAAAAACAATACCTTTCCACGGATATTCCAATGACGCTTACAAGGACACAAGAATTTAATTAGACACTAAGCATCGAACCAGTTCTGAAACCTGGATACTGATTGTTGTTTTTTTTTGTTACAGCCTAGGCCCGTTCGAAGCGGTAACGGGTGGCGAGATGGTGTCGAGAAGGCGGATATTATCGCGATCTCGCGATGACTTGACGCAGGCGTTTGCGACCACACAGATGGAAGAAGAGGAAGATGTGTGGTACCAAAAGGATAAACTTTATAAGGTAAGCTAGCCTATTTATTTTCTAATCAGCATATCCCGAGTGCAATACGTCTGTGGCTTTAGCGCCGTGGAAGGGGAAAAAGTAGAAGAAAGCGGATAGTTATAAGCATAAGATGCATTACTCGTCATATTATACTATTCTGGATACATCGAACCATAAACTGGTTTATCGCATTTTCATATATTTTGCTGTTTTCTACCAGTTTCTATAATAAATTTCCCTTCAGACTCCTACATTAATAAATCAATCGAGAAAATCAGTTGAAAGCTTGCTATGCATTTTGGCCAGTGCAAAAAGTGACATATTTTTATCAAAAAAGTACTTAAGCAGTAGAATAGTGTTACAAAATCCCACTGAATACGGTGTTTAATTTCTCTATACATTCATGGATTCAAACCCCTGACTAATCCGTCCAATGAGACACGCTCTTCCAACAATCATAGTAGCTCATATTGGAAGACAATATCCTTGCTCAAGATACGAATTGGACGGAGGTTGAGAGGTCCCCCTCGTCATGATCTTATAATCTTTTTCGCTTAGCACGTGCTATACGTGGGCAAAAGCTACAATGTTACTAGATATATAAATTTGTTCCCTCACAAGAAAATGATAGGGTCTTTATATTTTGCTAAGTGTCTACCTTTTTGGGTCTTCAATAATATGATTATTGTTTGACTATGCAACTTCACTGGGCATCTCATATTTAATTTAAGACAAAATCCCGAGGTTAAGGTCATATAAGATTATAAATTCAAGTCTCATTGTTTCTTTTCATTCATTGATGACATAATCGAAACCGCCATCTGCATAAAATTATGACATTTTAAGGATATGTGATTATTTGAAGCATTTAGTCTAGTATTTATTCTCCTGGGTTTTAAATGTGGCTTGTTATAGTTTACGTCAAAATATGTATGATTAAATTCTATTATAAATTAAAAAAAAAAAAAACACAGGGACAGTCCCTTCAAATAAGTGTTTAGGCCTTTAATTTGTTAGGTTTAATGAACTTTATTAATGAAATAAAATTAATCTCACTCATTAAGGTATTTTTCGTTTAGATATTAAAAAGTAAGAAACACACATTCGTAAACATAATACAGAAAAAACACATTCGTATTATTAATATTAGGCAATACATAAAATACCTAGAAAACGTTGTTCTACATGAAGATGCAACATTATATGCTCATCATTTACTGGTATCAGATCTGGATAGTGCTGCATGCTGCCAACTGGTATTTGCAACTTTAGTATTCTGAATGCTTATAAGCCTCTAGTGGCAATAGGTAGCTCAACTGCTTTTGTTGCATGTTTTGTTACAATAGCTTGTAGGTAGTATTTTTATAATAAAGCCACACAGTGCCTAAAAATTATATTAATTTAATTTGGTGTAGAGATCGTATCGTATTTTCTAAAACTAATCAGAGCGCTTGGTCGATGCGTGTCGAGATCAAAATGCTGGCACTTATATTCCTCAACTTATAAGTATTGCAATCCGACGGGGCATTGCTTCCAGCATGATAGGCACGCTGCTAACTGGTAGTGAGCTGGAGCATTCTGCCCGCGTGTTGCCTGCAATAGTTTTTAGGTTGTCTTAATGCTTTCTTTGTAGTAGCTGCATAATTTGTGGTCTTTTGTCAATAAATGCATACCACCGATAAAAAAACCGTTAAATTACTATTTATACATATGTCAAACTTTCTTATATAACGACAGTCAAAACAAAAGATTTTTATATTTTTTGCATCGCTGATAGATAAGCCTTTGACCATAATCTCACCTGATGGGAAATGATGATGTGGTCGAAGGTGTTAACAGACTTAACCTAGAATTACTGACTCTCAAGGCCAGCTGGCGGAACACACACCGTTAGGTCTTTGGTGACAGATATTCTACTTGAGGGTGGTCGCGGTGAAGCTCAAGCACGCGGCGGGATTCGAACCATGGACATGCTGTGCGGCAATCCATAGCCAATGCCAATGATAAAACAAAACTTACGTAACCGTTAGTTTCCTGTCATTGAACCGAGTCAGGCTAATGAGATGACTATCAAACTAATAGGATGGATTAAACACAATCGCAGTTGACTTTCTACGCTTCAATGCCACACCAACGTTCATGGTTCCGTTCACACCTAAATAATATATGATGTACACACCATAATAATAGCAAATGATAGATCTTAGGAGAAACCAATGGGATCGTTTTACGACAATTTGTAGACGTGAATTCTTTGATGTTTATATACGTGTTGTTATGGTAAGCAGCACAAGAAGTCATTGACTTCGTCCTTTATACTAATTTCTATAAACATACATGTCACTTTAGCCAAACACTTTTGTTCGTAATTTGAAATGGTAGTCAGTAATCTATGTATATATTACCACCATGAAATGTATTATTGCAAAATCTGAATTTTACGGATTATATTCAGATTTTTGCAAAACGTAGAGAAAAGCCAACACACAAAAACTCAAAATACTGAAAATGAATGAATTAGGTCACGTTGTTTAAAAGTTTCGCATTGCAGCAGTCCTTAAAAAAACGTTATTAGTTTCCATCACACACTTCAAAACCACAATATATGTAGTAAGTCGTTGTTTTCGGTATTTGGTAACATAGAAGATATTATACAAACATAATATACCAAAGTTGCAGTTCCTAATATTTTTTAGATAGAACCCATTACAAAAATAGTCTCAAATCGACATCCTTACCCTTATTTTAATATAAGATAAAAAAACAATTTGTATGTATTCTAAATGAGTTTTAGACGATGACATTTCACAACGAAGTATTTCTTTATTTCTAAAGTTTCCCTGAAAAATGATTTAATTTGATTTCCAGTCCAACACTCATCGCCGGTGTTGAGTTGTTATACACGAAATATCAACATTTCAGATGTGTAGCTCAATAAATTTACGAGCTACGGACCCGTGACATACAGACGGACAGAAAGACAGACCGCGGAGTCTCGCTGTAATAGTGTTCCGGTATGCCCTTTGGGTAAGGAACCCTTAAAACGGTGACGTACAAATGGGCTAAGTGAGACTACGGCACCTGCTTTAGATTATTATTATGATTTACGCTTTTTTTTCATTTAAAAGTGGTATAAACTTGCATCAAAATCATTATTTTCCATACTTCCGCAAATTGTTTTCTCTGTTCGGAAATGTACAAGTGTACTCAGTTATTTATATCGCTAAAAGCATTCTAGTTTGCAGATTTTAATTCCTCTCAGAGGTACTTGAGTATTTAATTAACTGGAAAAGTTTTTTGTTGCGTTGTTACATGATTTTTAATTATGTCACAGTCAAACCACTGTCCATTCTCTCTTAAGATTAACAAATTGAAATAAGTTAATTCAATCTTAACTGCAGTCTCCCATAGTTGTTCCGCGTATATAATACGTTTTCCTTTGTCTATGCTTACGTTTTTGTAACAGTTTCCTACTGCTTACAGTTATTAAGGACGTGAGAACTGTCTATAGGAACGACGCTTACTGTGATTCATTTGGTTTCAACGCGATAACATTGCTAGTTTTCTTTCCATTGACATTAATAAATATGAATCTTTTGTGGCTGCTTTATATGGAAAAGCAATGTTTACTGTTCATGGCGTTATTGTTGATAATAAGAATGTGGTTTCCATTGTCATTGCTCTCACTGTCAGCTATGGAGACTTCTGTTTATAGTTTTTGCTATGCTTTCGCGGTGTTTTATCTGTGGTTGATAGTGAAAGCTTCAAATCAATGCTATTTACAATCAAAACCATACCATTAGCAGTCTGCGGTTAGAAATATCTATTCAGCTATAGTTTACCCTTGTATTGTCATTTATAGGATGGGTAGGAAGTGGTGACCTTTGCTTAAATCCGTGTCGTTTAGGAAGAGCTGGAACGAATCAACAATTGTCATCAGACGAAGTTCGACGTCGTTACATCAGCTACGACATTATGTTAACATTTGAGATGTAATTACGTAATGAAAGATATTAACAACGATTATTCTCTCAATTAAGTAAAATTGCATTTATCGAAATTTCATTTGAAGGTATATCCAGAGGAAAAAATATATTATCAATTATTTTATTTCATCGATACTCAGGTTATTTTCTTAAGTAATAAGAGTATAAAACTGACTAATAAGAAAAAAAACGATACATACCCAGTAGATCGCAGTGGCAGTGAGGACATACATTTTTTACTTGCCGTTTAAATTATCTCATTTCTCAGCACACTTAATTGTGATCCAGTCTTCTTACAATCTTATCCACATGATATCACGTTACTTAGCGTTCTTTCAGGTCTAAAAACACCACTTTCGCATGAGTAACATTAGAAATCATTGTCCGTTTAAAAATACAACCACAAGAACCTTGACAACCGCACAAGGTCGATTATCATTCAAACAGACCATGAATATTTAAAGATAAAGCGATGCGTACCTCAGTAGCAGAAAATATCAATGAAGATTTACTCTACCATTACTGGTAACCATCAATTGATCGGGGAGTATTGAACCGCCCGTTCTGACCTACTGAGCGAGATCGTGATCGATAAGCAATAGACAGGCAATGCGAATTGTCCGGAAAACAGTTGGCCAGTTTGACCTTAGTGGCTTGTAAATTCAAACTTTAGTTTAGAACAAAGTATACCAGATTTCAATAGCTTCTCTATCGTGCCCTTGTCCTTGTATTCTTCTCCCTCTCCGCTCTTTCACCGCTATCTCTCTATCTATCTATCTCCGTTGTTATCTTAGTACTTCATGCAGTTAATCTATACCGTATCAGGTATCCCATTATCCCCAAATTCTCAACCGTTCACACTCTACACTGTTTTTGTTACATGTTTTTCTTTGTTCCTCATGATATGACAAACCACGCGGGTTTACTAGGGTGCTATTTAATCCTCCCAGCAATTTTGTTCACTGAGTTTAATTATTTAAATCTCATGGACTGAACATATTTAAAATTTATAAGCGGTATCGCCATCTCAGTGAATGCATATAGTCGTTTATATTTAATTAATTCGAGAAATAAGTATATTCTTATAGTAATTACTCTACTTTATTCTTCAAACAATTTGGATGAATTCTGGATGTTTGTAAAACTTGAAGATTTTAAAATTCTTAGAAATTAATGGTGATCATTTCTATCAATTAGGCCAAGAACTCCGTGTACAAATGTCATGCGATGCTACGAGTATGAGAATCTATAAGGAAGCTTAAAAAACAAAGGGAGCAATGAACAGATCATTTGTTGTTCTAGATCATCTAATGGCAGAACATTTGAATGTCTAGACGTATCTATAATGTGGGTGGTCACACAGATGTAGGTGGATAAATCAAATGTGTAGCAGACCTACTAACGTCAAAAAAGATCTGTATTGATTTGAATTATCAGAATGAATAATCGCTCCACAAACGTGATGCTCTGTAAATCATTAGGTCATTTTGCATCACTAAATAAAATATCAAAGTCATATAGGGCATTGATCCTGGTACAAAGAATAATTTTAAATATACATTTACGATTATTTTTTTACGAGTCACTTTATAAACATAACGACTCTTGAGTTCCTTTTATATAAAAGAATCCGTAATCGACAAAGGTGAGATAGCAAAAACTTAAGATCCTTTTTGTCAGTCCTGTTATATTTCTTGGAAGCTTGGACGTGGCCTTTTATTCAGAGGGTGAAGGTCAACAATAAGTGAACATTTTGTATGTTTCAAATTTTAATCCGATCGATTTTAATTTTTCAACTATTCCGACAAATCTTTAATTTTGCGTGTGATAGCACAAACACCTTGGCATAATTAATAGAGAACCCGTTGATGTCTTTTGCTGTGCCGTAGTAATGTTTTCGCAGTTTTATATCGCTCATATTCTGCGCAAAAACTAATAAGTTATTAAAATAATTAAGTGCAAGAACGTAACTAGATATATAGTCATATTTTTAAAAGGATTTTTATTTATATTCATATTACATAACATTTATTTTTAAATAATTATATTCTCAACACTACTTTCTGGAGTACTTAACTGATCGAGGTGTCGAATACGTGGTGATTCTTTGGGGGATGTTTAAATTGATTATAACACTTTGACCATACAACAAATGTTAATGAGATCAATTTGAATTCTGTCAGCAATTATAACTAAAAAACAGCAGAACTTATTTTTAGTCTGAAAATAATATTCAAACATATTTCTTTTATGAGTATAATAAATAGATACTAGTTGAAGCCACTCTAAAGTTCAATTAGTTAAGCTACAAATGTAATTGTTAAGCTATTTAAGTAAATAAGTATGGTTATATTGATTTTTAGATTCACTTATTAAACCATACAAGTACAACTCACTAAAATTTAAAGAGCCAGTCACGAGTTGGACCTGCTCTGAACTTAGCGTTTCAGTTTAATATCAAGGCTTTTGAAATACGTTCAGAATTAAGAAATAGTCTCTCAAATGTGGACCGAGGTCGTGGTTATTCCGTGAAAACGCTATTTCTTTAAAGTTAATGTTCTAAGTGTTACCTATCATTATTTTGTACTTTAATGTGTTTGTTTGAATATCTAATAACTGTGATCATACTCGTTGAAAACAGTCGCTGAACTTAGAGTCAAATGTTGCAGCAAATGTCGCATAACTTAGTCATCATATCTATTGTTAAAAAACTCGTTTTTTAGTCTAAAAATATATAATCTTATGTGTTACATTCAAGGTTTTGTTTGTTTTGGTTCTTATTACTGAAGCAGATAACGCGATGTTATCTTCGAAAATAGTTTAGTTTACAACTAGCTTATCGGGCGCGGCTCCGCCCGCGCGTATGTCAGTTATCGCGCAAAATCATTAACCTCTTTTTGCGTTTTTTGGATAAAAACTATCCTATGTTTTTTCCCGGGTCTGAAACTATTTCCATACCAAATTTCATTCAAATCGGTCCTGTAGTTTTGGTGTGAAAGCGTAACAGACAGACAGAGTTACTTTCGCATTTATAATATTAAGTACTGGTAGTACTGATTAATATGATATGAAACCAAATGATTATGGTTATGATCTATGTCCTTAATTCAACCGGTCACCAGCTCGTTCAAGTCACCGTTCACGCACCGAATGGCTCTTTCGCAACCGCAACCCGATACTGTTTGGGCAACGTTACCTGTTTTTACTGTTGGCAATTGCGACAAAATCAACGACGACAGCTTGAAAATATGTTTTTTTATTATTATTAAACTGTTATGAAGAATGCACTTGTACTTCAGGACAAAATACATCACGTTAGGTATATCTATTCAGCTCTATTTAGATAGCTTAAAATGATGAATAAATTATTGCTTACTTAAGATAACGTAGAATAACTGTGATTTGTACTCAAAAATGTTAATATTACTAAACTTACACAACTGCGATGCAAAATCATTTGAAATAAAGACAAGTGGCAGATACACCGTGTCATGGGTCAATATTTGACATTTACCTATAAAATGATGTAACTCAGACTTTACAAGCCCACACGATTTACGAAACACTGGAGTTGTCATTGACGCACAAGTAGTATATGATCTTAAGTTGCGTGTTTATAATAACGAGTTAGGAAAGGTCAGCGGTACCTGGTGTAAGTAATTGAAGATTATCAAAGTGATGGTTTCTTATGATAGTAGCTCTATCAATAATAGTGATGATGATAATATATTTGACGCAAAGATAGTGTTGGATCTACAAGGATCCAATGAAAACTCCCGAACTTGTATTTAAGTTATTTTATTGCATTTTAACAACACTTTAGAACTAAATTTACGGAGCACTGGTTTCGTAACGAAGTCTAAGAATGTGAGTGAAAAAAAGTGGAGGTATTTTAAAAAACAGATATTATGTTGTCGTAAGGGATAGTGACATTGCTCTAAGAAATATAGCAGGCGTTGACAGACAGTTTATGTAATCATTTTGTCTCGGACATAAAACAAACAAAAAATATGTTTATAAAATAAAGCAGAAGGATAGAATTGTCATGAAGAAATAATTGGTAGTAACAAAACAAAAAGAATGCCGACCTTAATGAAGTTTAATAGTGGAACAGGCGGTAATCGTGATGTCCTTGCTTGGACAGACACAGGGCAGACAACAGTTCTGCGCCCCACATCCTGTTGCCAATTATAAAACAATCATAAAGAAAGGGTACCTCAATATTTTTATCAGAATTATTCATTCAAAGTCAATTGAATACACAAGCATGACGGTTCAATTATTCGACACAAATATCAATCTTTAATTGATTTCAATCTTGAAAACACTTCAAGCATAAGACAGGTTTAACTTTGTCAGATTTTATTTATTTTTGTAGCTGGCTTCGATCATTCTTCATACAGGTCGTTAGCCACAAACTTGTTCAATATAAAACAATGAATTAGAACAAATGATACGTCAAACATTTGTACAAAACATAAGGAATGAAAATCCTACGAACTAAACTAATGCTACATGAACACATTCAACATAAACACATTCAGCTTAGTCCAAATTGAATGTATTAATGAAACCAATTGGCATTTGCCATAAGGTTCGACTTCTAAAGTTCAGCTTTGAAGTATCTATCGAGGATCGATAATTGCCATTAAGTTTATTTCTAAATCGTGGAGATCGTAAACCGACTATGATACATGATACTTAGTTCACTTCAAAATAACTTCGTTCGTTATATGCCAATTTTATGTATTATCAAGCCTATCCTTGTTTTAAAGATGACTACAAAACTTCATCAAGCGCTCGTAGCTAAGTTTGCTTGGCCATTTTGAACTGATCAGCAAAGTTAAACAACGTCTGCTACGGTCATGAGTTGGATGGGTGACCGCTGATGACATTACTACTGAGCGCTTCCGTGCTACGGAGGCCACGTTAAGCCGTCGGTCCCGGTTGTGGCCTTAGGATGGCAGTCGTTATAGCATGGTGGTAGGGCATTTTGCGAATGCTTGCCTGGTTAGCTATCACCCTCAAGTAGAAAATCTGTCGCCAAGCACCTAACGGCGTGTTCCGGCAGCTGTCCTTGAGAGCCAGTAATTCTAGGTTAGCCTGAACATCTTCGACCACATCTTCACTTATCATCAGGTGAGATATTGGTCAAAGGCTAACCTATCAGGTATAAAAAAAAAACAAGTACCTTTTTATTTAAATTTACCGATTTCTTTGCTATATAGATATTATTTTAAGTGATTGTTGTGGCTTTCGGACACTTTATAATAGTCTATTTCTAGTATTTCTGTAATTTTACTCAATGAAAGCTGTTTTTAACATGCAGCAATGTAATTTGAAATAGGTATGAATAGTTAAAATGCAATGAATTTGTATATACTATCGTATGTACCAATGCCGTAAACACCAATAATTCAATATTGGTGCTATCATTTACAACATTTTCTTATATATTTATTACGTAGTTATGTTGGTCAGCATTCCGCGTTCCAACATCGATTCCAGTTTCACTTTTTAGCGTCTGTTCCGTGCTAGTGAAAGTCGTTGATTTTAACTACAAACTCTTCCATTCATCTCACTCATGCCACAGAGATTCATAAAAACCTGTTGCAGATTTATATTTGTCTTTTTGCTAACCTCTTCTACTTGACTGATTTCAAACTATTTGTTTTTATTAGGATTCATTGATACTTTAACTTTCGTGAGTTTTAGTATAACCGTACTATCGTTTATTTAATAAGCTATCGATATCATCAATTTGGTTAAAGTTCCGCACGTTACATCAGTAGATATATCTTAGTCCCATGTAATAGATGGCCAGCTCAATTCCATCTATACGATACAGTTCTAGACTGCAGATAAAATTTGTTAGAGAGGAAAATCCAATTACAATCCTACTCTATTACAATTTCAAATTGGTGTGCCATTTGTAAAACGTTTTTTTTTAATAAATGAATAACTTAATACTGTTTACTGTATTTACCTAGATACTTTTACCTTCCCTTGGGGGATATAAAGGCGTGATGATATAGTATAATAATAATAATAAATAAACAATATAAAATGATGGATTTCGTCATTTAGTAATTAGTTATAAGTTGTGCAAAATAATATTCAGATACTAACAAGATATTTTTAATAGATTCAAATTAACTATTTTTCATAATGGCAAGCAATCAGAATCATCACAAAAAGTATATTGGCTAATTAATTTTTATCGTAAGCAGTTTGCTTGTTTATCTTTTGCATTGATCTATGATTGCATTTGAAACGTCCTTGTGTCAAAGTCTAAATGTCCGTATATGTGCATGCGCTCAGCTGGGAGCAACCGAGGCGAACGGGTGAACAGGAAGAGAACAACTTTCGTTTTCACGCACCTGTCCTGCTCGGCAGCTTTTATACTTGCAATTTTTATTTCACTGCATTTGCAACTGTATTTATAGAGAATAAGATCTTTATTGCAATTCTGCTATCTATAACCACAATGGGCAGTGGTTTTATAGATACCGGGTTTTTTCTCGTTAATTATATCGTGATGAGGTAGTCCGTATATAGATCGTTAATGCGTCCATTATTGAACTATTATTACGGTTTGTTCTTGTGATTTGTATATGTTTTCTATGCTTCTGATGATTTTCAATTTATGTAATGATGGTTTTGGCCTTGTTCTCGCCTCATCGAATTGTTTGTTGAAATTACGTGGTTGGTTATGGTTAAATTTACGTATGTTTCATACTTTCACTCACGACTGTGCGTGTTCATAACGCGTGCAGATGGTTCTTCACACGATTTCTGAGAATGATTATCATCTAGGGTTTGCGAAGCTTGTATCTGTTTTATATACATGGAACAAAATTTAAAGAAAAACCATGCTCACACTAGCGGGGAATGCAGACAAATTAATAGTTCAAACAAATTAAGGTAATTTATCATAGGTCATGTTGTAACAATAACTACAGTGAATCACACTAATATTTAAGGCTTGCCTGGAAGAAATAGGCGCCTTTAGAGATAAGACTGTTAATTGTTAAATTTTATCTTATAAAAATAATTTATTTTGTGTAGAGAAACAATACCCGCAGAGTGGTTTTTCTGGCTATATATCTAATACACTCGAGAGCAATGAATCCGGGTCACTTAAAGAATCCTAAAAATCTCGGAAACTAAAAATGCTAGGTTAATGCAATAAATTGTATTTAATAGACAATGTAATACTCCTTAAATGAAGGTATTAAAACTTCTTAGTTATTGTAAAGTTATATCATAAAAAAATCAAATTTGAAAAAGGGCCACTTTCGAAGATGGAACTACGAAATTACAGCATTTGGTTTTGCTTTTGTTTGTAATCTGTCATTTATGTGGGTACATAAACCATGTTGATAGTGCTCTATATTCATTATTCAAGCTGAAATTATGTCGCTTACGCCTGAAGAATGCACCAGAATACTTACAATGCTGGAAACCGGCCGGAGTCAGCGCGATACAGCCAGGACTGTCGGTGTGTCGCTGTCAACATTACAAAGAGTTCTCCGACGTTACGAAGAAACTGGTTCTAACCTACGCAGACCAGGAACGGGCAGAACCAGGTGTACCACAGCATGAGAAGACCGATACTTGGTGAACACCATGCTTCGAAATCGCTTTCTCACAGGAACTGAACTCACCAATCAGTTTCGACGCCTCGGAGGAAGTAACCCAAGTGCATGGACAGTAAGACGTCGGCTTGCTGAATCTAACTTAAAACCCCTTAGACCTGCAAACGGCCCTAAACTGGAGCGTGGGCATCGTATTTCGAGACTAAGATATGCCCAGAGCCACGTAAATTGGAGTATTGAAGATTGGTCAAAAGTTATGTTCTCCGACGAATCAAAATTTATGCTCTACAAGCACGATGGAAGACACAGAGTGTATCGAAGACCAGGGGAAAGATTCAAGCAAGCATGCATCGAAGAAAAAGTAGCCTACGGTGGTGGGTCTGTACTTGTGTGGGCCGGAATTTCTTCTGAAAGTCGCACAGAGCTGGTGATCATAGAAAACGGCTCTTTAACTAGCGTAAGATATGTGGAAGAAATCCTCAATGATCACGTTGGTCCATTTATGGTCAATTTAGGTGAGGATGCTATATTTATGCATGACAATGCCCGACCTCATACAGGTAGGATTGTGAATGACTACCTTCAAGAGATGAACATTACTCGTATGGAGTGGCCAGCGCGCAGCCCGGATATCAACCCGATCGAGCATGCTTGGGACGAGCTAGGCAGATGCGTAAAACAACGAAACCCTCCCCCAATCACGCTTCGTGAGCTCAAAATTGCTCTCACAGAGGAATGGGAGAATATTCCCCAAAATCGTATAAGGAACTTGGTGTACAGCATGCCAAACCGCGTAAACGCAGTAATGGAAGCACGAGGAGGCAATACGAAGTATTAAAATTCAAGAAAATCGTAATAAAGTTCAAAAATTTCATGTTTCCTATTTTTGTTTTAAGGAGAGATCAGCAGTTTTTTTCTTTATGTAATTTTGTGTAAATAAAATGTATGGTGACTCATATTTTTTTTACTTTCATTTAAGTATTACATTGTCTATTAAATACAATTTATTGCATTAACCTATCATTTTTAGTTTCCGAGATTTTTAACATTCTTTAAGTGACCCGGATTCATTGCTCTCGAGTGTATTATAAGTGCCCAAATAAATATGTTTGTGTGTGTGTGTGAGTGGTTGTTGCAACTCACCTCCGAATTATTTTAATAAATTGAAATTAAACTTGGTATCCTAATATTTCTCAGGTCCTGCATCATATAGGTATAAGATAAGATCGTGTTTTAGTAAGTAGTTCTGGGGGAGCGCGATATAACTAATTTCTACACCGACGGAATGGCAAGTGGAAGCCAGTTTATTACGATTCTATCAATATATGTATAAGAATCGTAACTCATCCAAGTACTAAGTTTATTATGTAGATGATAAAACATTATATTGAAAGTGGCAAACGTATACAATTTTATAATCATTAGACTTACTTCTGTGCTTAGGTTTAATTTGAATAACATTCTTCTCGTTCGCCGTTCGTTAGCGTTATTTTGTATGCACTTATTCTTGTTGATATATCAATATAATTCAATTTAATATTTAAATTTTATTAGTATGTTGTAGACGCTTCAAAAATTCCATAAGTTACACTGTGTTTGAGTTTTGCCACAGCAATGATATCTATCTGTACAGCGTGTAAACTAATCTACGAACAGTTTCTTGCAAAGCAACAGCTTAGCAACATGGTAGGTACTCAAATGTCAGTAACATTCAAACCAAAATTCATTACTTACTGTGAACATATCTCAAACAGTACGCATACTGCACCAAGTTAACATTTATTTGAACTATACCATTTACTCTCTGCACATAAGGTCAAATTCCTGATGTCACTGCTTGACAATACCTCTATTCTTTAGTATCTCTGATATAATTGTTCTTAGTAACCAGCGTAGCTATTCAAAACATTATTTTTTTCTGTAGAAGCTATCCATCACGAGACACAGCAACTCATTTGTTAGGGTTGACACGCGACAATGTCCGAGACTACATGACTTCTCACCACTTTAGTCATACTGACCAAGAAATTGATATGTGATCTCTATTTCATAGCTGTCAAAGGTGAAATTCCGATGATGCTTGGTCATTTCAGTAAAATTGTGTGTTATTCATAGTTTTAACACCTGTAAACGTCTAATGATGTGAAGACCCTTGAATGGGTTTGTCTACGTGAATGACATGCGATGATGACATGGCACTGATTCCATTAGAACAGCTGTAACTGTAAATCCTGCGTCAATATTTACGTATGCAAGTGTGTGTGCAAAGGTGCACTAGTGTGCTCGCTCGCACAGGCACTAATAGTCTATCAAAGATTAGGCTCAAACGCAGAAAAGTGCCACAAAATGACTCTAAGCTTGTAAAAAAAAACGGATCATGTATATCTGACGTATATATATATAAATAACACTATTATAATATAAAACGGGTAGTTTAGTATTTCCCTAATATTTTATCTAATATTCATCTACTATAGGCAATCAAAAGATGTTCTGATGATTCTGACGACTGAAAAGATGTTTTACTAAATGTGATACCTAGTATAAGTGTGTTGTGCTTACTGTTGATAAGGGTGCCTACCCTCTGACAACTCATCAATGTTAAGTGATATTAGTAGCCACAGCGATTTACGACCACCCTACCATTACACGACTAACTCATCCCATACTTTTCCAGTTTTGCTATGACAACGACATGGCCAGAACTACTCGATAGTCAGTTAAGCATTAAAGACGTCAGCTTATACAACAAAACCGTTGACTCCAACAGCGAACTGCGAGATCTTAAAATCAACTTTCTTGCTGATTAAAAATAACAAACATATAAACTACGAATAAATATTTATTCATAGTACTTTAGATATTCGCTAAACATGCTATAGTCTTAAAAATTAGGTTTGAACTTTACAACGGTATCAATGTTTGAGTAAAATAGCGCAAAATTCGCGACATTGCTTTCGGTCTCCTTGGCGAATATGGAACCGCTTCGGACATGAAACGAAACGGTTCGAACACAAGCCGACGCAGTCGTTTTACATTAAAAAAAATACCTGGTGAAGGTAAGTTTAATATCATTAGTACTTTGAATCTACACAATATTACGTACAAAGGCCTAACTACTCTGAGACGATGCCATTCACCAGCTAAACTGGTATTGCATACTTAAGGTCATCAAGAGATGATCAAGGTTGCTCTACTTTACTATTTAGAAATAAATAAATGTTTTCCTATGCAGATTCAAACAGTGAGATGAAGTGTCAATTATTTACTACTTATACTACTAGAAATAATACTTGACTTTGGTAGGTAATAGGAAAGCTGCTATCGAGTTAAATGAATGTGAAGGGGTAGCTTGTGTCATCTCATATTCGATCTTATTATTGTATACACAGAAAAGAGAAAGCAATTATATCTCTATGATTGTATAAATATAAACATTTTCACGTTTATGAACAATAGGATTGTTATTAATTTTTATTAGCGTTTTTTTTTTGTGCTTGATAGGTTAGCCTTTGAACACTATCTCACATGATGGTAAGTGATGATGTAGTCGAAGAAGTTGTTCAGGCTAACCTAGAATTACTGGCTCTCAAGGACAGCTGCCGGAACACACCGTTAGGTTCTTGGTGACAGATTTTCAACTTGAGGGTGGTAGCTAGCCAGACGGGCATTCGCAAAGTGCCCTACCACCATGCTGTAACGACTGCCATCCTAAGACAACAACCGGGACCGACGGCTTAACGTGCCCTCCGAAGCACGGAAGCGCTCAGTAGTAATGTCACCAGCGGTCACCCATCCAACTTATGACCGTGGCGGACGTTGCTTAACTTTGCTGATCGATTAAGAATGGTTAAGCAAACTTCGCTACGAGCGCTTCAAAATTAATTAAGATTAAGTAATTTCTCTCAAATTAAGATGAGAACGAACTATTTATGCCTCGTAAGTTAAACGTTGTCTTTTGTCGATAATGAGACTCTTTTATGCATCGGAAATACAAATCCATAATGTAATATTCGAACATGGGAACAAACATGTCTAGCAAAATCTGGGCAGTTAGACATCTCTATTATCTCCTCCAAGAATCAAAGTCCTGCAATAATGTATTTTTTGTAATATTATCATACGCAGCTCATGTTTGATGTTAGCCGGTTTAATGCTAGCGAAAACATATTTTGAATATGCTCTTGTTATGTCCTGTGTTCTCAATGATGACATGTACAGACCTCTCATTACTACGACAAGGATAGGCAGACGATGAAGTTCACGAGCAGCTCGATGAACCCAAACTTCAGAACTACGTTAAACTCTTGATGTAAATGAAATTTGACGAGGTTTTCTGAAGCAATAAATCAAAATGTTAATTGTCAGTCCCTTCGTTTAGTTAAAAAATCATACGTTCTTTTATAATATTTTTAGAGCCCTATCCCGCTTCCAGCTTCATCGTTTGAATGGTTTACGAACCCAAAAAAATATAAACCGCTAAACCTAAAATTATGACTAACTGAACAGAAAAACTGTCTAAAAGCAAGATTAATGGAACAAGATTAAAATTTAAAAGATTCACTTTTGATTTATTACCCAGATGTAACTAAATATTTTTAATAACCGGCACCAATATATTTATATTCAGGCATTAATGGTAAATAAAACCCTTTAACTAAACATTTTAGATAGTGTTCAAATTAAAAATGACAGATGAAAGTTTAAAAATATGTAGTTTACACGACAATGAAATATTTTGTTGTTTATAAGGATTTGTTACCGCTTATTAAATAGTTTATTGAAATTTTCTATAACAGTGATCTCTTTACTTATACGCTCGAGAATACCCATTCATTTTAAATCATCACATTGTGATGCTGTGATGCGGCAACAGGCTAAACTTGGTACAATCTATATCAAGGCTATCCTTAAGAACTATAATAGCTATCTACGGGAGAGCTGGGCAACTGCTTTTCTAAATAAGAGTAGTTTGCAGACAAGAGTCCAGATAATGCTTGCCTAATAAGTGTATGGTACATACACACATACAGATTGGGGGCGCAGCTTCCGATTTAAAAATTTAAGAACTTTTCCATACAATTGTTTTAGTTTTCCTAAACCACCATCATATCGATGTGAATAAGTTGTTACTGCACATTGGGCACACAACAGAACTCTTTACTATCTTAACTGATTGACCGCAAGTTTACCAGTTTGAGCATTCCCAAAGAGAGTTGACGTTAGGTAAGCGACCACCCATAAAACTGAAGCGAAAAAAGTTTTTAAATTAAATCCTTGTGTTTTGCTAGAAAAAATAGTTTATTCTACAGATGATTATCTATTATTATTTGTTCCCCTTTTGTCACTTAGGTATTTGGGGTCAGTACAATTGTGTCTTTTTTGATAACAATTATTTTTTTGCTCCAGATAATATTATAGATGATAATACCTAAATTATTTGGTATAATGTTTACTTTTACTTTGATAGTTGTGGTAGCACCACGGGCTTTGTGCTGCTACCAACATCTCGCAGTGTGCAAGCACAACACTGACCAATTATTGCTGTTATGTGTAGTATGCACTATGCACAATAAATTTAGTAGTTCACTAACGTAATTAATTATACATTTAACTAATTTTCGTTCAAATAAACATTAGCTAGTCAGTCCAAGAATGCCGACGGCGGAAACATGACCCTGCAAGGCCGTTTTACTGTTACTTGCGTATGTAGATTGTAGATATCTATTTGAGTTCAATGCATAATGAACTCTATTTATGAAACACAGAGTCTATGTTTCATTCATGAATAAGTTATATTTAAAATACAAAGGCATAGTATGCGGAATGATTTTTAAGTAATTGGTTCACTTTAAACGGGTTTGATATTGACTAATAGCGTTATTTTAATAGTAGGCAACGAAAGTACATACAGTTATCATACGTACCTAAATAGTGATCGTGATGCTTTTAAATCCCCGAAGATCAGAAGTAGGCAGAAATCTCTAAGCTTTCCCGTTTTTCCGAGTATTAACTTGGTATATTGTTTTTGTCGTCCCATAGGGATGCACCTGTTTCCACCTACCAGGACAGTTGAAGACTCTGGACTGCTACTGAATATTTCTTCGCCAGTTATTCATAGAAGTATGTCCAATCTGAGTGTTAACCAGGGATACAAACCAGGAACCTAGGCACATATTACATATGGGGGTCAAGAACTACATTTCAGAAGCGACGCTTAACTCTTCGCTACTAACATTAATAGGGTTATAAGGTATTTCAAAAAAAAATGTCAAGCAAGTATTAGTAGCTGTCGGTTACAAATACATATTAAAAAAATATTCTTATCGCTCAAATAGGTGTATAAATAAAAACACATCATCATATTGACAGAAAACCACAGCCTGTTCAATGTAGGCACAGGGCTTGATGGTCAACAAAATATTGCTGATCAAAAACTATGAAAACTGAATTGTTAAAAAAAAATTAAAAAGGTATCATATTTGCATTTTTCAATCCTTTTAGTTAACTTTATAAAACAAACATTATCCACATTAACTTATTGCCGACTTGTAATATTCCAATGCTTACAACATTCCTCGTTCACGCCAACAAATTAATTTCGGTGTTAAGGAAACATGTTTTCTAACAATTAAATTTTATAAATGCAGCACCAAGTGTTATATATGAATTCTTTTGTAGATTCGACCTTCGCTACGCAATCAAATCTGCTCCGTATATGGTTGACGTGTTCATATAATGCAGGGTGCACGGTCTATAAGTCTGTAATACAGTTATGCGATCTATTGCTCAATAATTCGTGATAAAGCATCGATAAATGTTACGATTGTGCACGCTTTTCATCATAGTCGATCTGATTGAGTTAATATTTTAGTGTATCGAGTTGTAGAGGGAGAAATTTCTTTTATTAACTTAGATTATATCAAAAGTTACTGACATATGCTACATATGTTTAAAATGTATATTCAGATATAATTCCCGTGCTTCTAGCCAATTGTTGCAGTTGTATGCTCTTAAAAGAGCGAGTAATTTATACTGCCAAACTTCAATATGGAAGAAAAACAAACGAATAGTATTTGTCAAAACAAATGCATGTTACATATACCTTTTTATTTACAGCTGATAGGCTAACCCTTGACCATTATCTCACTTGTTGTTAAGTGATGATGTGGTTGAGGATGGTAAGCAGACATATAGTCCTATAATTACTAGCGCTCAAGAAGTGCTCCCTGACCATACTGTGAACTGCTTGGCGACAGATGTTCTACTTGAGGGTGGTATCTAGCCAAGAGAGCAGACGCAAAATTTCCTTCCATCATGCGGTGAAACTCACGCTGGCGGTGGAGATCTAAACGTGGTTCTCCGACACAGCAATCCTTAGCTTTTACCGCTCGGCTAGCACTGGTTCATATATGCCATTCGAAGCGATAGTTAGCTTTACTAAGAAAATAGGTTCGTAACTTACGTCATACGTAGGGAAAGAGCATATACTTCATGTTATCTTCTCAGGGGTGCGTTCCTCCTAGCCGTCGCCGTCGGCCAAGACATATTTTGGTCTAAACGCAGATACACGCCGTTCCAGCACTCTAGTCGAACATAATTTGATCCTGACAAGATTTGATCATACCCGTTCCGGGCGACCTGTCAGAGCAAATTTTGCTCTGCCTGGCCAAATTTTTACTACCTTTTGAATCGGCCAAATCTTGGCTAGCTGTCAAATGTGACAGATTCTACAATAAATAATAGATTTGTACAAGCTAAGGCAAGGATTAGTGACATACTGAGTTAACATTGCTTAATTACGTATTACGCCCCATTTATTAAAAATGTAGACTGTATTTTATCACCTAAAAACATCGCTGTCAATTCCATATTTTGAAAGGAGCTGTATAGGTCGATCCAGGTGCCTTGGAGCAAATATAGCTCGACCAATATTTACTGGAACGCGCCCCAGTGTTCGTAGAAACAAAAAGATATAATGGCGTATCGTAGAGAATGCCAATTGAGTTGTAGCGCCGCAGGGTACAGTATAAGCTCTTTCCTCAAACAAAAAGATAATGTCGTTGTTTTGATTTCAGTCTGCTTTTAGGGGGACCTTAAATGATTATTGTAATTCTATAAAAGATATGTTGCAACGAATGCCAAATAATTAAAAGTGAAACGCTGTTGAATTCGCCTTTTTGTTTATTTATTATCACATTAGTGTGCAAAATGCGAATGAGCAATAAAATCTTTGTCGGCCCACGCTCCATCCGAAAATAAGATAGAAACTGGTTGCCAGGTAGGTATTTTTCGATTCCGTGGATACGATGTGCAAGAGGAAACATACAACGACATTGTATAACGATATGGAATATTATGTCTCGACCATCAAATAATAAACAGACGACCAAGTGCGAAAGAGTTCAAAGAAAAAACAGTGTTTATTATTTTTCATCAAAGCCACATAGTGCCTAAATCGTCATTTTCAATATTTGTTACTTATATTTATAGGATATAATACATAGTATACTGAATTTTGAGAATCCTTTCTTATTTAGTCAGTTTATTTATTTATGTTTATCATACCACATATTAATAACTTTGATGACACACCTTTTTATGGTTAATATATTAATATATTTGTACTCTATTCAAGGTGTTCTAATAATTGACATTCCATACCCTAGGTAAAAAGGAAATAAGCTATCTGAATAATAACTTAATATATTTTTTAATATAATAATCAACTATGGGTCAACGTATCTCTTTTAAACTTACGGAAGATAAGAAGTCTGGTATCATATAATTATGTGAACAAAAATACATAAAATTTATCTTGACACTGTTCGTAATTTATTGTTAAAGAAAAAAAAGCTATGACTATGACTAGAAAGGTCTACGAGTACCTTCAACATTATCATTGTTACAATAATGTTAATGTTGAAACTATACTTAAAAATAAAAATTAAATTAAATAATTATAATTATTTATTATTATTAAATTAAATAATAATACTTAAAAATTATACTATACTATACTTAACTTACTGCACTTAGCAATGATATTAATACTATTTAGGTCGGTCAACTAATCTATGTATTAGTTGACAAATGACCGTACCTATCGTTTGTTTATTCGACGAAGACGCGTAGCAACTTCACCTATCTCAATTTAGTGTTGATAAATTCCATTGTCAAGTTTTTAAAAGCGTTGCCAAAATATTAATAGTCTTAATTTACATCAGCACTCCCTGTTTACGTCATTTATGTCAATGATAAAAGATGAAAATGATTAAAATAAAAGAAGGACACAGAATAACAGATAAAAAATCCGAAATCCTCACACAATCTATCGAAATTATTTACTCAATGTTTGCACACGTTATGGACCGCACAGCCTACACAGACGGAAATAAAAACAAAAAATATAACATAAAGCGCTCGACTTAGGGAATGTTTTCGAATATTTTTCAAGTTGTCTAGATATACTAAGGCTTGTGATAACGAGATGCAAGCTAGTAGATGGTAGGTGGTAAAAATGTAGTCCGCGTCCGAGACATGAATCAAGTAGGCGACCGAGGCGTGGCGTGGTCAGCCTTGGTCACTGCTAGCTAGTCTGTAATGAAATGTTACTTATTTGTGTCGAAGAATATAATATACTCATTGAGGCCATTGAATGCTATCTATACAGTTTCGCCTTAAGAAAATTATTTCTATATCTTGATACATAAAAAATTACGTGTCACGTTCTTTGTCCGCGATGGACTCCTAAACTACTGAACCAATTTTAAATTTGATTTGCACATCGTTTGCAATTAATAACTTAGAAGATAAGACAATAGCAATACAGTCGTATTACTTCTGAGAAAGATGAGTAATATTTAACAGAAAAATGCATACCGCTGCATAACTTAAACTTTGTGCAACAGTACTGTCATTGTTACTTTAGCTTATATGCCATGAAAATTAAAGAATTTGAATGTATTTAAGTACATTAAACATGCCATCCTGATATGTTAGCAGTTCGTTCAAAACGAAATTCGTCCATATCGCCGATTGTCCATTATGCAATTCATCCAGTTCACAAACGCAGTTCATCTTTTCGCCTTCCATACCTGGAGTAATGTATTTACCACATTCTTGTGAAAAGGCAATAAATAATTTAATGCTACGTCTATCTTTATAAATTCTTCTCAAAACTACCACATCATCAAACTTATTTTTAAAACTATGCATCGATATTAAAATTGCCCTTGCATGTCCTATGACCAAGCTGAAATTCCTTACTAACTGCCGAAGTAGCTGTGGTACGAGATTGTTAATTTCTCTAGTAACTGTCAATTATTCTGCTGCATGACAGACTTGTCCAGTGCATTTGCAAATAAATACAAAACATTCACTAACGAGGCTCATTCAGTGCAAATAACACAAACAGTCCGATCAACAATGTGAGCTAGATTATGGCAAAGATCATAGCATGAATTGGACATTAGTAAAAGTTCTAGAGATGCATTGTGTGTGGTCTTGGTTTGGAATATTTTATTTTGGTATTAGGGTATTTTATTATTTATATTAATATATATGTACTTACTTGCCAGCATGCTGGGCACGCTGCCAACTGGTTGGCTGGAGGATTTGGGCTGCCTGTGAGTCTGCAACGACTTATAGGTTATCTAAATGCTTTTATTGTAGTAGTTGTAGTTTTGTATATAGTTCGTAGTATTTTGTTTGTACAAGCTTACTTAGGAATATTGTCTTGAAATGGATTATCCGCATAAGTGTCTATTATTTGGAGTTACTTAGTTGTTTTTCCTTTGCAGTTTAGCATAATCATAGTCATAGCTGTTCGGCTTCAAATTTTAGGAGCTTGAAACAAATATTTTCGCTTGTCGATAGTTTTTAACCTCTAAAGTTCGACATCACATTTACTTAAAACTTAGTTTCTGAGAATAAGTATATTAAGATTTGCTTATATCTTTATATCTAGTATTTGACCAATATCTGTTCTGATGGTAAGTCATGATGCAGTAGAAGATCTTGTTCAGGCTAACCTAGACTTACTGGCTCTCAAGAACAGCTGCCGGAACACACCGTTAGGTGTCGGCGACAAATTTTCTACTTGAGGGTGGAAGTTGACAGATAAGCATTTGCATAATACCAAACCACCACGCAAATGATAAAAGTAATGAAGAGGTTCCATTAAAACTGCAATACCAAATAGGTGTACCTTGGTGTAACAAAAACATAGAGACATTCAAAATGGGAGTAAAAGAGCTGTACCTTCTCAAAGGAGGTCGCCGTAGCTTCAAACGCCTTCCGTAAAGCAGAGACCTATAAGGCGAGCAGTTCACTTAATTTCTTCATTGACATATAGGTAGCAATTTCTTTTTATATCTTTGCATGGTGGTAGGGCACTTTGCAAATGCCCGCCTGGCTAGCTACCACCCTCAAGTTGAAAATCTGTCGCCAAGCACCTAACGGTGTGTTCCGGCAGCTGTCCTTGAGAGCCAGTAACTCTAGGTTAGTCTGAACAACATCCTCGACCACATCATCACTTACCATCAGGTGAGATAGTGGTCAAAGGCTAACCTATCAGGAATAAAAAAAAAAATCTAAACAAGATAAAAAATACTGAAGTGAGAGAATGTAAATATAATAACAAGGTGTCGGTGAAACTGTTTTTAACAGACATCAAATAAAGAATAGGTTCTCAATTTGTCTGTTTTTAACCGACTTTAAAAAAAGGAAGAGGTTCTCAATTCGACTGTATTTAAAAAACAGCACAGTTGGATAGAAACTATCCTATGCTTTTTCCCGGGTCTCAAACTATTTCCATCTAAAATTTCATTCAAATCGGTCCTGTAGTTTTGGCGTGAAAGCGTAACAGACAGACAGACAGACAGAGTTACTTTCGCACTTATAATATTAGTACTGATTATAATCACAATAGTTATTAGGTTTAACTTGTCTCAGTCTATGTTCCAGTCTCAATTTTGCAGTCTTAGTTTCACTTCACTACCCACATTCGTCAGCCGCTATAGTGCACATCTCTCAGAATGACCACAGTGACTATGACTGATTCTGATTAGGCTATGCACAGTATGCACAGATACGCTAATGAAGTCCAAGCAATATTTCATAATCTTCTACGGTGATACATAATTGCACAAGACCGCATTTGAGTCTGTTAGAATATGGACTTAGATGAATATGACCGCGCCACGGTTGCTTAATCTTATGTATTGACAGTTTTTATGGTTGTATTATTCAAATTTTGATTAACTTTTATATGGTACTTTATTACATCGAACATGATATGAAACCCCATAGACGCATAAACGTTATGTTTTGAAGTTTTGAAATATATATTCATTAAATTAAAGAAAAAACATATATTCATTAAATTTAGATGGCACAGGTACTTAAAACCTTAATACAAGAAGAAATTTCACCCAGATATCTTATAAACTTTATATTAAGTAATTAATAATATGCGCTACTAAAGTAATTGCTTCTTTTATATCGATAAGTACTTATATATTTATTTTCACATCGTTCACCTTCATCGTTAATTTTTAGTTATTTTTATATTAAACGCATAATAATTAGGTAAATTAATCTAGACGGGAGAAGCCACTAGCACTCGAAACACATTTCATATTATCTCGTTCGGAAATTAATGGAAAGCGATATTTGTGACATTTTTATTTCAAATCAACTTATTATTATTATTAAAAGTAAAAAAAAACATATGTGAATCGCGAGCATTCTCTTTGTAGTTTGCAAACATGTAGTTATGACAAACCCGAGTTTCCGTACCAACAATATATATTTGTAATTACAACGGAACGAAAATATTTTGGAACCACGAGCGTGATTAACATTTTTTGTTATTATTTTGTAAGTTTATTCGCTTAGCAGGCGTTAATGCAATTATTATATTAATTATCAATATTATCGTGTTACCAAATATCGTTTCGAAATTGACCGGTTTTTGCCTTGTTGTTTTATTTTACAGTTTCAACTATAATCATATTAAGCAGACGCTTGCACGTTTATATATCGTTTTTACGAAGAATCAAAAACAAACAAATGAAAGCGACACGTTTCTTGTATGGAGGCCCCTTAATTATTAAGTATTTTCTTAGTGTATCTGTATTTTAACACATATTCTTTGAAAATTTCTGCTGGCTGCCTAAAACGGTCCAAAAGATACAGTTTTTAAAGGTAAGATGGACGGAAAAAACGAACGGATAGCATTGGCTTAGTTATAGGTTCTCATTAACTCGAAGAAAATCCAACAAAATGTACAATCTTCAAATCGCATATCATCTTACAATTCCAATTGAAAGTGAAAATAAAAGAAAAATAACCAAATCACACAGTTCACCTGACGAGCCAAACGAAATTGCTATAATAAAATAACTGTAATTTAACGTTTAAATAAAACCGAAAGTTAATTCACTATCGTTTGGATAAAACCGGAAATAAAAATGCTAACGGCTTATGTTGCAGTTACATAACTGAGACTGGCATAGACAAAACTGTATGTTATTTTTTGTTTCTGCTCATCATTAGGGTTAGCTCTTCTGTAATATTTAGGGAAAAAAACTAGACTAATAGGTATATTTTGTTATCGTTTGATCTTTCTGCCTAGTATTTTCTTTTTCATCTGATAATACATTTTGCTAATTTGGTTGAGATGCAGAAAATCAGTGAAATTATGCCACTGAATTGTTCATATTATCAGATAACTCTAGGTTATTCTGAACAACATACTCGACCACATCATCACTTACCATGAAATGAGATAGCGGTCAAAGGCTAACCTATCAGGCATAAAAAAAAAATTTGGTCTTAAGAAAGATTTCGTAAGTGTTTTGTATAGTAAGGAATAGCAGCTGAGCAAAAACTGATCTGTGCATCCATTCATCATTTTATGTAGCTAGGTATATAAAAAAGAAAACATTGGATACCGTGGCATATTGCGGATCATCCTAAAAGAGAAGTTAATAACCTTGAAGAGATCATGACCTCCAGCTTTCGAAAGAGGATGCAAGGAGGTCAATGATTTTGCTTGATGATTCTACGGCTGTTGTCTAATTGGCACTTGTGTGGGTTTCTTGTAATATATATTGGAGTTTAATTTGTCCAAAGTCTTATTTCTAGTTCTCATAATTTTATATGCTTTTAATGTTATATTTGATTGTACTTACTTTAGAAGTTATGTAAAAAAATAAAACAGTTCACAATATGGGGCATTAATTCTATTGTAGTTCAGTTGTTTAAGCGTCTTCGAATGTTCAAAATCTAAAAACTGACATCCCTATATAGCGATTTTTACCAGCGAACTTTTTAGCATTACTTAACGGTTCGTCTCGGATAAACTTTTTAGTCGCAAAAAGCTGTTTATGGAGTTGCGTGCAACAGCAGAAATTACACGGTATAATGGCCATTCAAATTTTTGCTTTGCTTTTTAGAAAGAGTCCAATATCCTTGTTATGATTTTTTTTTTTTTTTTTTTATGCCTGATAGGTTATCCTTTGACCACTATCTCACCTGATGGTAAGTGATGATGTGGTCGAAGATGTTGTTCAGGCTAACCTAGAATTACTGGCTCTCAAGGACGGCTGCCGGAACACACCGTTACGTGCTTGGCGACAGATTTTCAACTTGAGGGTGGTAGCTAGCCAGGCGGGCATTCGCAAAATGCCCTACCACCATGCTATAACGACTGCCATCCTGAGATAACAACCGGGACCGACGGCTTAACGTGCCCTCCGAAGCACGGAAGCGCTCAGTAGTAATGTCACCAGCGGTCACCCATCCAACTCATGACCGCGGCGGACGTTGCTTAACTTTGCTGATCGATTCAGAATGGCTAAGCAAACTTCGCTACGAGCGCTTCAAAATTATTATGATACTATTTCAGTTTCTTTACTAAAATTGCTCTTGACTCATATATTTCTTGAAATAGTTTACTTATAAATTATAGCAGTTACATAGGTATCAAAAATAAATTTAAAATTAAAAGTTCAATTCTAAAACGTAATCCATGTTTTTGTTTTACTTTTTCGTAGATTTTATAGTTTGTTGTCTATGGCGACAAATGGCTGTTCTGTTAAAAGGTAGTCCAAATTATAATATAGATGACATAATAATCGTCCAAGTTCCATTACAATTCATTAGCAATATTAGGTATATTCATTTGTGTTACATATATGCTAAAATGTATATTGCTTAGTTAATTAATATTTTGTATTCTGTTCTATTATGACTTCAACAAGTTATTTCATACTTTTCAGTGTCAGTTCCATGTTTTTAAATAAAAAAAACCCTTCAATAAAAAAAGAAATCACAATCGAACTACTCTGTAAAAAGTTATGCGTGGTCGAATATAAAAAATATACGCGTCTTCAGAAGCTCTTTCTTTTTTGAAAGTCCGTTAAAACAGAACAGGAGTTGCTAAGCTATGGTGGTAGTCAATTATATATTTTGACACCTATAACAAATACGCTCGTCTAAAAAGGGTGGATTTACATTGTTTACAACGAGTGGAAGATTTAATGTTATTTCACGTCTTCACTCGGGTGTCTTCATTTGAATATCTAACCTAATCGACGGCGACGCTTCATAGATAAGGAGTGTTTATATTCTGAGATTTGTGAAATAGGGTTAACACGTAACTGTTTGTTGCAGTCCGCACATTGATATTATGCTATGTATTTTAGTGCTATAGCATCTTCTACATCATAAAAAAGTGATGCGGTTTTGACACTGTTTGTTTTTTTATGTTGTCTCCATTATATAAATTGGATTGTTTCAACTATAGCCTTAACTACTCCAAATGTTTGATGCGAAGCGAGACCTGCGCAGGCTCAATCTTACTCTAGAAAAAAGTCCGCCTAAATATGATCGAAACATCTAGGCTAGAGGCTCGGTATTATATATCTCGATATTATATCAATAGTTGGAATTCTCATTCTTGAATAAAACGTACATTTTCATTAATAAACGATAACATTTCTGATTCGGAAAAAGAAAATTACTGTTAAAGTTCTATTGCTAATTATAAAATAGTACTGCCTATACATGTTCCATTATCATAACTTACAAGCACCTCCAAAGTGGCTATATACACTGGGAGTGCGCTTACTAGAGCGTGACTTGGCTGCGCAGACGCAGGTCCGATGTCGTCTGTTGCGTCAGTGCTGCCGGTTGCCTCACGAGGGTTTATAACTAAAACTTTAGTAATCGTTTCAAAATTCACGCCATATCAAGGTCACTTTATGGAATACTCACAATTTGTAATTGAAAAACTATGATTTCTATGGTGATGCTGAAATTCCATTGCATTATTAAGTGAAATAAAGAATTAATTTTTTGTAAGCAATACAATCTTAACGAGTAAACGTAAACACTTTTGCTAAGGGAAAAGTATGTTCATATTCATTGTAATAAGTGCACACTGTTTATAGTAATGTGTTCCAATTGTAGCATATAGTGTCTACCTATCGAATGTTACGGGTGGCGAACCTTACATAGTTTTTACCACGAATAACATAGAAACTATTATGATAAGAATAGGGACTTTAAATAATTTTACATCAATACATTCGTGAGAGCAACTTGCTGATTTTACAACTGAAAAACATAAAAATACAGTCACCATAAAACGTAAGAAAATCATTTGAATGTTTTCTTTACTGATTATATTTTTTCTATTAACAGGAACACATACAGGAGGTCCTGGACAAGTGGACGCAAATCGATGACGAGATCTGGGCAAAGGTCATAGTCTTTGAGAGGAACCGGCGCGTGGCAAAAGCATACGCACGGGCACCGGTGCTGACCATCAACGGATCCGACGATGGCTTCGACGGCATGAGGTATGTTAGTTTAGGGAGGACATAGATGCTGGCTACCGCCTGTGCGGTCGTCCAGCTCCACCGGGTTTTGGGCGAGGGCCTGGCCCTACAATAGCCCGGGAGGGAGAAGTGCCTTCGGCACTTCTCCCGAGACGGGCGTAGAAGGCGAAAAGCGCTTTCTACCTCCGTCTCCTGCGGACGCCGAAAACGTACCGCTACTATAGGAGGGGTTGACAGCGAGCTCAAGGGCACCACTGTGGTTCGGACCTCGGCTTGTCTCGCTGTCGAGAGACATGGGGGGGATCGGAGCAAAATGCCTCTGTGCAACTGCAGTGTTGCACAATTGGGCCCTACTGAATAATACTCTTTGACTATTTGGAGAGCAATTTATCGTGACCTTGTTTTTGCCTCGAGCTCGCCGGCGAGCTCGGTGTTTGATTGTGTGACCTCTGATTACCTCACACCTGGGGATTTTACCTCGACGACTTGCGGATAACGCTAAAGCTGCCAACGTAATGGCTGCGATGGGGTCATCCGGGTCGTCTAATACCTGCCGTGGTCGGCGACGGGGGGGTTTGAAGAATGGGATAGAAGAGGCAGTCGAGTAGTTCGATGCCTGGACAACCAATGGGTTCGGGTGGTGGGGCGCTCGATCAAAGTATCGGCGGGCGCAGTCCTTATTGAACTGCGCTAGAGAGGGAAGGTTTAAGTCGCAATGCAACTCGGTGTTCCGGATATACCACGGGGCGCCGGTTGCATTACGAAGAAAACGGTTTTGGATGACTTGAAGTTTATGAAGGTGGGCCTCACTAGCATGACTAAACACTACTGATGCGTAAGTCATGATGGGGCGGATGCAGGCAGTGTAAAGTGTCTTCTTATTACTAAGAGACATTTTACTCTCTTTGCGAAGTAGGGGACCAAGGCGACCCATTATGAAGGCCGCTCTGTTACGGACGGTTGTTATGTGATCGTTAAAGGTGAGATGACGATCAAGGGTGATTCCGAGGTATTTTGTTCTAGGAACCCAGGGAATGGGTTCGTCGAACAAAATAAGCGGTTTCGGGTAAGGGGAGCGTGTCTTCTCAGTAAAGCACATAGCTGTGCTTTTAGCTGGGTTGACCGCGATGCGCCATTTTCGGAACCAGTCACCGATCTCGGTGATGGCCCGTTGCATGACGAAATAGGACTGTCTGTTGATATGCCACCCAGTGGTGTAAATGGCGGTATCATCCGCATATTGGGCTAGGAATACTTTGGGCTGAGAGCGTGGGATGTCACTGGTATACAGTGCAAAGAGAATAGGTGATAGCACGGAGCCCTGAGGGACTCCGGCTCTGACTGGGTGGGGGGAGGAGAGGGTGCCTTCCACGCGATAGCGAAAGCTTCTGGCTTTAAGGAAGTCTTGTAGGATGAGCACAAGACGTTCTGGCACGCCAAATTGGTATAGCTTGTAGATCAAGCCGTTGTGCCAGACTTTGTCAAAAGCTTTCGCTACGTCGAGGAAGACTGCTAGCGTAGTCTGGGGTTTGGGGTACTTATTGAAGCCCTCAATGATGTGCTCCGTGAGGCGGTGTACCTGTTGGACGCATGAGTGTCCGGGTCTGAAGCCAAACTGCTCATCTGGGATAAGGTGGTGTTCCTTTGCATGGGACTGGAGACGGTTTGCAAGTAACCGCTCGTAAAGTTTGCCTAAGGCACTGAGGAGGCTGATGGGGCGGTAACTGGTGGGGTCAGATGAGCTTTTGCCTGGTTTGTGAATGCCAATGACATTTGCACATTTCCAGGTATCTGGGAATAAGCAGTGGCTCATAGCAGCATTGAAGATGCTGACTAAGAGATGGATGAGAGGGGGAGAGAGGGTTTTAAGAACCCTGTTGGAGATGCCATCGGCACCGGGGGATTTGCGCGGTCGGAGGGCCTTGATCAGTCTCTCCACCTCAGCGTAAGTCGCTAAGGTGATTGGTGGGAGTTCAGAGGTGACCACAGAGCTTTTACGTTCGACTTCAGCATCCACCGAATCGAGGTGAGCTTGGTCAACGTGATCTACGTTAGGGGAACACTGAGCCTCTAGGCTATCAGCTAGGCACTCAGCTTTGTCTTCGTCAAAGAACGCTGGGACTAGTGGGACTGGTCTGTATAAGGGAGGCATGTCGTTATGGTTACTTCCTTTCAAGCCTCGCGCCAAGTCCCAGTAAGCATGGTGGCTTGGCACGAGGTTTGAAAGTTTATCGCCCCATTGTTGATTACGCAACTCAGACATGCGACTTTGAACCATGCGTTCAAAGTGGCGTTTCTTAGTTTTGTTCTCTTTACTGGGGTAAGAGTCGTAATGTCGGGTCACTGCTTTACTCTCCGTCACCAATCGTCTCACATCCGCTGGAATGACAAGGCGCCGGTCGTCCGGCACTATGACCTCCTTTGCGGATGCACCTACTACGGTGGAGAGGTGATTGGTGAACGAATCGATCGCAAGGGTTACGTCATCTTTTGTCAGGATGTCGTCAGGGATCTTGTCTAGGTCCGGTGAACTGATAGCCTTTAGGGCATCGCCTACTTGCTTCCAGTTCACTATCGTCTTAGTGGGGCGGGGGAGGTCAGTCGTTGGGTCGGGACCTAGTCGCAGTATAATGGGTCGGTGGTCAGAGTGAAGCTCGTGAACCACTTCTATGGAGCGTAACCGGAGTGTTACGCCTCTGAATAGTGCCATGTCAAGCAAGTCAGATCGGTGGTCTTCCATATAAGGGTAGTGAGTGGGCTCAGTGGGCGCAATTATGTCAAAGTTAAGTTCTGCGATTAGGTTTTCAAGTGCAATACCTCTGGGATTGTTGACGTTACAATTCCATAGGATGTGCTTACTGTTGAAGTCGCCAATCAGAATGACGGCGCTTCCTAATGAGAATAGGGCTTCTAAGTCAGCTCGGACGATCGGCTTTTTGCAAGCTTGGTAACAGGATGCTATGACTATAGGTTGATGACCAGTCATAGCCAGGAGGCAACAAGATGCTTCCATATTAACAAGAGTCGGGGTAGGTAGGGGAATGCAGTGCAGGGACCTTTTGTAATAGATAAGAGTGCCTCCCCCACGGGAGTTCACTCTATCATCACGTACCGTTCTGTAATTGGCAAACCTAGGGTTCGCCTTCCCCGGTTTTAGAAAGGTTTCCTGCACGCATATGATATCGATAAGGTGGGTACAACAAAAGTCGTGGACGAGGTCACGTTGTCTGAAGAGGCCGTCAGCGTTAAATGACGCTAACGAAACTGAGTACGGTTTCGTGCGTTCGGTTGTACTACCCATAGTGGTTGTACTGGGGAGGGGCCTGGGGAACGAAGCGCTTAAGGCCGCTAAGTAAATTCGCGTGTTCCAATGTGTATTGGATCACGTCTGCTGGGGATTGAGCGTATTGCATCTTGTGGAATAGCTCTTGTACCTCATTGATGTCAACCGACATAGCCAGATCGCTGACTAGGTTGATTGCCTCTTGAAGAGGGGCAGCCATCAATGGCATAGGTGGAGCTTGTGGCCGGGAAGCGGCGCGGGGAGGCGCGCGAATGGTGTTGGCGACGGGTGCCGGGAGCGCGGGGCGAGCCGGGGCCGGTGCGCGGGCAGGGGCCGCGGCGCGGGCGGGTGCGGGTGCGGGCGCGGGTGCGGGCGCGCGGGCCGGGGCGCGGGCGGTAGCGACGGTCTTAACCATACTGGGTGGTTTAGACCATGCGTTACGGGCTGGGAGCGGCGCGGGTATTACCTGTGAGGCAGGTACTACCGTTAGTTTAGGGCTTACCCGTTTGTAACGGTCGTAAGAGGGACGGGTCGGCCTATGCCTTGCCACCCTGTGGTTCACTCGTGGTGCTTTAGGGCAACCACGGTAATTCGCGGTATGCCCTTGAGCACCGCATAAAACACAGCTGGGTGGGTCCGGTGAATCCCGGGTGCGAGTGCACGCTGCTGTCGCGTGGTCGCCTAGGCACTTAACGCACCTAGCGCGAGCGAAGCAGAAACGGGAGGCGTGCCCGTATAGTTGGCAGTTATGGCACTGCGAGGGACTCCCATTTTTGTATGGGGCTTGGACATCGAGTCCTGAGAGGCCACAGACCTTTTTTAAATTAAAAATGGCCTTGCCTTCAGGTGTACGATCTAGTACTACGAGTACTAGATCGTAGGGACTGCGGTCCTTCCCGCTGTACATGCGGTGAACTGCATGTACGGGGAAGTCTTGTGCCTTCAGGTCGGCACATACCGAATCGGTATGTACCTCCTTGGGCACACCGCGGATGACCACTCGGAGGACTTTCTCCTCTTCGAGCGCATAAGTGTGAAAACTTATGCTCTCTTTACGGAGGAGCTTTGTTAGCGCTCTGTGGTCGCTAATGGTGGACACTTGAACTTTAATGCCCTGCTGCGTGGAGCGGGCATTAGTGTAGTGGATCCCACGATCCGAAACTAAACGGGACAGCATGTCCCATTTGGTTTTGTCCTGAATGAACAGGGGCGGAGGCGGTTTTTCGCGGCGCGCGCTCGCGTCCTGAGGGGACGCGGCAGTGGTGGCCGGAGCGGAGGGAGGAGACGCGGGGCGCGGGGCGGGGGTCGGCTTCTTGCCGGAGGCGGGGGCCTTAGCGGGTGCCTTGGCGGGAGGGGCGGAAGTTGCGCAACTAGCGGCTTTAGGAGCACGCTTGCGTTTTCTGTCTACGACGGTATAGCCGTCGTTATCGGAGTCCGAGTCAGTGCGTAAGGCACGACTCGGATCTACATCCATCTCCGCTTCGGAGTCCGAAGTGGGCTCGACAACGGCGATGGAGGGACGGGTGCTCGCTGGCCTCCCGATCGGTGAGCGCGAGCGAGACCTCTCACGGGGAGGGGCTGCCACCGTGCGTCTGTTGTCAGGGCCCGGAGCGGGCGAAGTCGGGCTGTCCTCTGAGAAGGACCGGGTCAGAGGAGGGACGATGGCCTCCGGAATTGGAGTTCCGGAGGGAGCGATGAGAGTGTCCGTGAGGCGGGCACTCTCTGCATCGTTAAGTGATTGCTGATGATCAGCGTAGAGTTCGGGGTAGCGGAGGGCGAAGGTCTGAAGGACCTCCACCTCACCGTTAGAGGGACGTTGCATCCTGAGGGGAATACTCAGGATGGCCTAACGGGTTCTGTCTCCCTCTCGCAACTCGTGAGCTCACTTGTGTGAGAGGGAGTGAGTACCTATGGTGTGCCCTAGTTGTGTACCCTCTCCGAGCTTTTTTCTCGGCGGAGAGGGGTGCTCCTAAGCGCTACTCCGGGGTTGACTAGGGGCGACCCCAAGGCCAGTAATCCCGGAGCCCAGCTTGCTTCGGCTGACCCGTGAAGCGGGAAAGGCCACGGTGCAAGGTTAAACCAAAACAACAACAGTGGCCGTTGTCACCGTAGGGTGTCACACTGCGACCGCAGCAAATGGCGGATTTGATCGTTCAGACGGGTTTGGCTGACGCTACCCCACGCCTGAACGACGTCGCTTAACAGCACAAAGTGTGTTGTTACGCGACTGTTACTATGTTGTGTCGGGTAGTAAAGTGGTGAAATGCGCACCGAAAAGTGCGGTCAAAACAAGACCACCAGCCCGATATGATGTTGTTCGCCCGAAACAAGGGACTTGGGTAGGTGGTAATGCCTGACGTCTTAGAGCGCCTCTGCGCGCCGGCACGGCGAGCTCGTAGCTCACGTTGCTCGGCGGTCGGTGGCTGCTCAGCTTCTGCACAGAAAACAAAACTTCGTCAGGACTGCGTATTCCAAGGCACTGGTCTGCAACTAGCGTCGGAACGATGACCCGAGTGAGACGGCAATAGTGCGGGGACTATTGCGGTCTCACTGGGAGATACTGGCGGAGCTGTAGACAGGTGTGCACGGCGTGGCGGCACAGGTCGGAATGCCGACAGAGCAAGTGATGAGGTATGTAGAATGTTTTTAATTAAAAACCTTAGCAAATTGATATTTGATATACATAATGGTATGAACGAAATGCGCTCGTCGTGGTTAGCGTAGCCAATCAGCACTGGATGAACCTTACATATTACTTCGAAAATAAACAAACTTAACTTGGACAATCAAAGTAATAGAGCAACAAGCAATAATTCCAAATAGCATTGTAAATCAAATGAAAAACACAAAAATGCCTAAAACGCAGTTTATTTTGTATCTTTGTAAAATACAAAACTTACGAATTAAATCAATTTCAAAGAATTTTTCATAATTCAAAAACCTATAAGTACAGGCGCATTGGATCATATATGAATAACTCCTGCCATAAACTAGCTTATCTCCACGCCTTGTGAAACTGAGTTGCTTATGGGTACATACCAATTCGTAATTACTGATACCTATTTGATTTACTGTAGCTCGTTATATCTAAAAGACGTACGCTAAATATCTGAGTCTGTTGAGCACGCGCTTGCTCTACTTTCCATTCATTTGCAAAGCAGACAAATTGTATTAAAAAACAAATTAAATCACATTCAAATAATTGTATTAAATTTCAAAAGCCTATAAATACGCATTGGATCAAAATGTGTATATGTGTGGCATAACTAATCTCCACGCCTTGCGAAATTGAGTATTTTGTGGGTACATAGCTAATGAACTGGTATTTGATTTATTGTAGCTCGTTACACCTAAAATACGCTAAGTATTTAAGTCTATTGAGCACGTGCCTGCTCAACTTTCCATTCATTTGTTAAGCAGACAGATTAATTTGTTATTATATAATTATTATTAAGTTCAATGCAAAGTTGAAGCTACTTCAACGAACGCTCGTGTACTTAAAAGTTACTTATAAATGTATGGTATAGTTATGGCGCTTCTAAATTGCGTCAAATGCAGATTATGTGTAATGCATTGGCCTCGTTGTTATTGTATGCTGGTATTAAAATATAACCCATTACTTTTTTGTCTTTCAATATTTAAGCTACTTGCGTTTGAAGTCATCAGAACGAGCTTCTTTTGTAATCATTCATCACAAATTAAAGCTAATTATATTTTAAAATATATTATCCATTAACAATATCAAAGGTTCGTGTAGTAAATGCTACAAAAAAACTTTTTTATAATTTTTGTTATGAGAAAATGTACCTCAAATAATAAAGATATGAGTTTCACCAGTCAGCCTATATGACAAATAAAACATTATATCAATATTAGGCCACGACTAAGTTGCATTAGGAATTACTTAAGACTATATTTACGTCCAAATGTTTATGGATATTGATGTCGGTTATTCAATTCACTATATAATGTTACAGAGCACTAGTATTTGTTGAATTATATATTCGCAACATAACCGCTAATTAATATTGCATAATTCACGAACAAGTTACCTTACCAGCCTCTCCGCCAGTCACGTTCTCGTGATACAATTCGCTTATCAGCTACAGTGAAACTGTTCTTAATTAATGTAACGCCGTATATTAGTATTTTATTATCTATATCCTCAAAATTTGTCTACAGCTCATCATTGTGTTGCCGCTTTATCTATATGTTATTTAGATCACAATCATTTAGAGGAATACTATTATTGTATATTTTTTTTAAAATGCCTAAAATGTCCATAATATACATCCTGCGGTAAGTTGTTATGCATTCCAAAAATTAAATAATAAAATTATTCTACAATTCGCTTTAAAATAATATCAGTATTGTCAGTCTCATTCATCAGTATTATTTAGGATTGTAGGTCATGTCATTTGCATGATTTTTTAATGATTTAATAAGTATGATAGTAGGCTAGTTTTTGATCATTTGTTGGTAAATCATAATATGATCTAAACTGTTGTTCTAGCTAAACCTAAAATGGAAACCGGCTTACAAAGGCAGCCGCAAAAACGTACTCTTTAGTGCTTGACGACAGATTTTCTACTATATGATTTCGTTGAGATATTCGTCACTAACTAACTTGTGGTTCAACTGCAGCAGACAAAAATAAACGCATTGAAAGTCATGGATGTATGAGTATGATACTAATACAATTGATAAATGTAATTAAATAAGAAAAATTTAAAAAAGGTACAGACCATGACTCTGTGGTGAGTAGTTTTTTATAATTAAATAAATATAAAAATGCATACATTATTAAAAATTACACAAACCACAAATACAAAAGCTAAGTTTAATTAGGTTCAATAAAAACTTCAATTAGGTACGTAAAACTCGCGTATGAATTGAAACATAAGCCTATGCGATATCGAAGTGACTGCAACAAAGACTCGGAGGCACCGGAGCGTGGACCCTGCAAGGTTACTACGGTTTCACTGGTTCTAATAGCGAATGTGTCTAATAATGATAACTGCCGAGAATTCTTACGCCGAAGTGATAGTGAAAGTGTTAGGAGCCATCAAAGTTCGAGACTTTCGGGGAAACGTTTGCTTACGGCTTACGTGATAGAATGCCGCCGTCGATAATAGAAACGCTACGCGAGGTACCTACGAGCATACCTCGATGAATGAAATTATAGTTTTTTTTTTCTTTAATTATATCTGTATTACAAATGGCACTTTTACACCGGGATAGTTTTTGCCAAGTTGAATGTTAAGTCTCATGAGAAATTCAAATGTAATCTGGCCAATTACGAGTCATAATCGCGCATCGTCTTCGATACATTTTGTATACACAAAAATGTAAGTGAAACATTTCTTAAAAAGGGATTTCTCACATTCAGTCCAGGGGCCTAAATCGACTGAATGCGTCGCGCATTTAGTTGGTTTATTTTTGTGTGATATAATTAATTGTTTTTGTATATAAGCTCACTTAGTAATTTGTATAAATGTGTTATAGTTTTAAGATAGAACATAAACACAAAAATGTTGAAGATGACACGTTCCTTGTATAAATATTCTAGAAATCAAAAGGGTTGACCGACGATGGCCACCGTCGTCGTAGGCATAGAAATAAGGCCCTGTAATCCCGTATGGAACCCTGAAAAACAGGAGCTTAGTACTATAAGAGCTACAAATTGGTCACTTTGTACAATAATGATTTTTGTAGCGATTGATAATTGTAGCGTAGTAATTTTATTATGGTTATAATCTCTCTGTTAAGCAAGATAGCGTGCGTATACGTCGATAACTGTTTAGCGTGTTCGTGAGTCGATAACAGTTCAATTACGGCTGATATATTGGCAATACCATGCAAAAAGTCGAGATTACGTAAGAAATGAATACGTTTGCTGATTATTGACTAAAATTTGATCAAAAAGTAGCCAGTCTTTCATTCCATCCAATATTAATGTTGTGTTTTAACTAACTCTCATTATGATAAAATGAAGCGTGATGAATATTTAATTAAAAATTTATATATATTTAAATGTTTTTTTAGTCTTAAATCATATATGCTATGTACAGTAACGTATAAATAACTCAAGATGAAATTATATCACTTATTATGTCCAGTACCTATTTTTTTATTTGATAAATCTACACTCCACTTTTCAGTCCGGGACTTTTTTAATTATGACATTTTTTAAGTTTAAAAGAATGGCCCGAGTTTTTTTGCTTGTTCTTCTCGCGGTGGCTCTATACATTTTTTGCTGAACGTGGCAGTAAAATATAGAATATTTCAATATTAAAATTTTGTAATTGACTTTCGAGATCAAATAAATGATTTTGTATTTGAATTCATGACTTGAATCAAAGTTTCCATCACGAAAGCGTTGAAACCAAAATCACGCGGTGCTTTCATTAACAGTCCCCTCTCCAAACGCAACATTGATTATTACATAATTAAAAAACTCCATCTTAAATTGCTGCTGAAAAGTCTAAGGTCTTGTACTAAGGCACTAATATAAAAAGAGTAAGGTCAAAATAGCAGGGCGCTGACTTGGCACTTGACTATACTAACACAAAAGCATTAAATTGTTTGTATATTAAGTAAATATTTTCAAAATGTCCATGACAATAAAATGCCAATATTAGGACCCGACTCGATCAGACAATGGTGGAAGGCGTGTGCGATGGCATCTCTGGCACCCGCATAATGACACGGAAGTCTGTCTGTCTGTCGCTTGCGCCCGTGCCGCACCCGATCACAGATCATCGAGTACAGCCAACTTCAGACAATTTATGTTTTACCAACCATTTTTTATATAAATAATTTATAATAATTTAACTTTATGTGTCTTGTCCGCCCACAGCTCAGACAGCTTTTTAGTTAAGTTGAACTATAAAATGCTTCAAAAACTGCATTACAATCTACACAATATGTTCATAGTACCTTTTTGAGAGCCAGTAACTCTAGGTTAGCCTGAACAACATCCTCGACCACATCATCACTTACCATCAGGTGAGATAGTGGTCAAAGGCTAACCTATCAGGCATAAAAAAAAAAACCTATATAGCTTATTAAAACTATATGAACATATGCACGAAATCTTTACTTATAATTTATGTTCTACCAATACAACTCAGTTTTTTTGATAATAACCTTCAATGTGACATGACAGGCTCGTTTCAAGTTTTATATCAGTTGCCTATTTTAGGAACTTGTAAACACTATTTTGATTAAATTAAACTAGTATTCACTTGCAGGTTTTTACGACTGGTTAGCATGTATTAAAAAGTATAATATAAGAAACTAAAGAGCTTAACGTATATCTAAACTAAATAATTGTGATATCTTAATGATATCGAGTGTTTTATTATGCTATATAGGTACAATAGCAGTTTAATCCCACTTAAAATGAAAAGATTGAACACTACAATATCATGCAATTTAAATAAGGTCCGGCTTGTTTATATTTTGTAAATTAATATTGCTAAATTGCTCTATATGACTTCTAACAAAGTCTTTGCGCGAAGCTATATGATTTGGCTGTTAAATTTGAACGTATATGTAATGCATTTTTTATTTATATCCAATTTTCTTTATCATTTAACTATTATCTTTTTATTATTTTGTTAAGTAAATATGCTTATATATGGCTCTGAATTCCATTACAATAAAAAATACACTTGTCATATTACCAGCATTTTCGTTATTACCGACAAGTTTAGTATTGAGCCAGACTATTTCTGTCTAATCATAACTTTAAACGTTTTAATTAGTCTAGTTTGACTAATATTTTACAGAGCTCTTTACAGTTCACGTACCTACTTATGTAAAAGTAAAACTAAACGAATAACAATTTGAAAATGTTTAAAACTCCACAAAACAACCAGACTACTTAACTGTTTCAATGGTTCCAAGTTACCTCCTAAATCAAAACACCAACCTTTTGGTTGTAGTATTACGTAAACACTTTTGTGCAACCGCCTTTTCAGTCCGGTAGTAAGCAACCTATCAGATCCCCACACGAAGCCCTATTTTAAATTCAACAGCCCACAAGCCACAACTTACACTCCTATTTAATTAGTAAGATCTAATGCAGACTTACTACACAATAAAGATCGAACATTCTAGCTGCTAATAATTAGGACTTGTTCTAAGACTTACGATAGCGAAATGCGAGGTTTAAAGTTAATTTTGTGAGAATTAATTGGATATATCTTGTAGGAAGTTGGTTTTGCTTCTGTCTTTTGTTCTGTGCTACTGTTTAATCTTATTGGAAGTACCGTTCGTTGTCTTAATGTGGTAATGTGTAAAGATCTTTAGCGAGATTTTTTTTATTTTATTTCATTATACAAGGTTTGTGTTAAACTATAACATTTTTCATTTCCTTAGAATGTGTTCGTCCAATAATGACAAAAATATTTCAACAGCATTTCTTACAACATTTTAATAAGTGTATTATTTTACTTTCTGTGCCCATATGTATGTTTAGAGTACAGTAACAGCCGGATCGTCCACTGCTGAACACAGCCTCCCCTATTAAGGGGTTATTTGCCATAATCCCCACGCTTGGCGGGCGTCTTGGGGATCGCAGTGTAAATTGGCATAATTGGCAATAAGGCGCTGCCTTCTAAAAAACCTTCCAGTATTTTTCCCTTAGTCGCCTCTTACGACACCTACGTGATGATATGGGGAGGTGCAATTCTAACCCGGTACCCCACGGGGTATGTTTTTGTATGTTTAATATGTTTTAATTTTAATTATTTGAAAATAAGTATTGGCATTTTTTATTCGGTAAATACTTAAGTACTCCTTTATTCTCTGAAGGGAGGTAGACCGAGTTTTCTGTAAACGCTACTCCAAATTTTAGATTTTATATAATATTAATTATTAGGATCTTATTGTTCTTTTTAGATTTTTTTAGTTTAATTGTTGGCTTTTGAGAAAAAACTCTTCTGATGGTACGAACAATACCACATGAGGTCGAAGGTGTTAACAAACTTAAACTAGAACTACTGGCCCACAATGACAGCTGCTATTCAACTTGAGGATAGTAACTATCCATGCGGGCCTTTGCATATTGCCTTACCACCCAGAGGTGAATCATTCCCGCAGCGGAATTCGAAATATGGACCTTCTGCGCGGCCTTCCATAGCCATAGCCCAGCCGTCACTCCTTAATTTTTGTTTGTGGTATTTAGGGAAATCTCCAACACACTAGTTACACAGTACAACGAGACATAGATTCTGGTATGCTGAAATACCAGAATCTGTGTCTCCTTATACCTACTCCTTATTGATACGTAAGTATTTAGGTACATGCACGCAAAATAGACCGTAACTAAATAACAAATAAATTAACCATTTATCCACAAAAGATCAGTAAGTTATTTTTTCTCTATAAATGTATATTAATCTGATGCTCACGAAAGCAATCGTTTTAAATTGACTTCAGAAAAATACTATTTCACTCAAAACGGTTTAAAGAGGCAATGCTATAACATTCTGTCATTGTAACCAAGTATAATAAAATGTAAAAGATACTCTCTTGCTTGTCAGTGTTTTAACCTACAACTGCTGAACGATAAATAAAAATCAATGCCACTACTTAAGGTTAACAATTGGCGTATTCACAATACCAAAGATGGGGACCTGTCGCTATTCTTCTCGAGAAAAAAATAGGCCAATGTGATCCGCACATTTTTATGTGAAGGCCCGCATTTCATTTCCACTTAACCTAAACCACACAAGTGAAAATTTGAACATGAATAAATCCGACTTCATACATAAAATACGTATATTAGGGATAACTCAGCTACTACTCGTCAGATCTCACTCAAATTGAAATTGGAACACATGACAAGTACCAGCTTTCGAATATAAAAAAATAAAAACCGGTATACTATATAAAGATTTACGAGGTAACAACACATACAAAAAATATAGTCGAATTGAAAACTTCCTTCTTCTTTGAAGTAGGTTAAAAATGTATGAAGCGCTGTATGTCCCACATTTAACAGCTTACTTTACTAGTAAAGGTATAATAAGGGCCCGTTTCAGAATGTCCTAATAAAGTTTCGGGTTGCTATGCAACACATAAAATAACTGAATGATAAAAATGACAGTTAACATGCAGCGCGTTTCAAGCTTTAACCGATTGATAGGCTAAATCGATGACTGCATGTGAAACGCAAAGATAGTGTTTTGTTTAATAAATATGTTCTGGGTAGTAAAACCGGAACTTACTCGAACATTCTGTAACAGGCCCTAATAGTAATATAGGTTATATTTATTGTCTACGATTATTAATTTGTCTCCAACTTTAATTTTTATTTATATCCCGACGTTTATGATAAATATACGCGTTTTAAATCGTTTAAGTTGTAACATAAGACAACATTGTCTCTTAAATCCAGTAAACTGCAAGTTGTGGATAATATAGAGAAGGTCACATAGCGGTGTTTTTTAAATGGTATGTTTCGGAATACAAAGATAACAATAACAGTTTATACTATCAGTTTATGTGCAGTTACATATATTTCAATTGTTTGATTTGAACCGATATTACCATTAGCCATGTAAATCCGGAAGCAATATTTGCGTACACGGTTTTATTATTGAAAACATCATCCATTATGTTATAGTAAATGCTTTGAATATTTCCGCCAGAGTAGCTTTCTTTTAATATTAATGGTCTAAACATTGTCAACTTTGACATAAGTAGCAAAGTATTAATAGCTAATTTAATATATCTGGAGAAATATAATTTCTTTCTTGTGACATAATATTATGATTAATAATTATAGGACAGCCATATTTTCTTCATTTGATATGATATGATTTACTATTTTGTTTTTTAAAATTGCTATTTTAACAAAAGTTAGAACTGAGAGTCGGACTCGAACCTACAACATCAATTCAACCTCAATTTTATGTAATTTTGTATGCTTATTCACTAAGTAATCATTAATACAATAACAGTATCAAAACAGCCTCGCTGTTTCCGTTGCAAATTTTAGTATTGTTATCCTAACATTATATTATTAGTATTCCAATTTACTCAATAATAATAATTCACAAAACAAGACAAAAGCAACCGAACACTTAGAAGCAATTTCAACAATAGTTTCAAGAAACTCAAATCAAGTAAGACGCCGTGTTAAATCAAACTCGTTGTCAGACCACCTGGCTTTAACCGTCTGACCCACTTAAATCTAAAATTGGCTTAGGTACCGATAATATAGGGACTGTCAATAACCTAAATTTATGGTTCTTACTCCATCGATAGCATCGATCAACTAAAACGTAAAGACAGACACAATGAGCAGTGCAGAGGCTACAGTGTAATGTAATGAAATGTTGTATTACCGCCGAAAGGCAGTTCTATATACTAGTAAAATTTCAGATCAATTAGTTTGAAAAATATCCTGTTAATTACCACATTGTTTCAATTTCATTGTATTTTCTCTAGGTACTTACTGATACCACTAATAAAAACGGTTTTTTCCTACCGACGGTATGCCTTTATTAATAAAATACTACGAACTATAACACTACAGCTACTACAATAAAAGCAGTTAGACAACCTATAAGTTATTGCAGACTCGCAGGCAGTCCAAATGCTCCAGCCCACTACCAGTTGGCATCGTGCCCAGCATGCTGTCAGCGTTGCCCCGTTCAATTGAAATGCTTCTCCATGGAGCCAAATAGGTGCCAGCATTTTGATAATTTTGTAAATTTTTGCACGGCCCTATAATATATTTAAAAGCTCACGTCACGACAAGACTTGACTCGAGTAGTGCATTCGCTCATTCATTATGTTAAAAATCCATACTTCAACTGGTATTTTGTTTTTTGTTATTATTCTTAAAGTGTTTTTCAAGCTTTAAACGATTACGCTACATAATAATAGTTGCAAGAGGTTAGTAAAGCTGCGACTATCGCTTGATATTTATCAGTCTCGTTGGTCTAGTTTTCACCGGATGTGTGAATGTGACATAATGTGAACTAGTTCTAAGATGATAAATGGTTTTGATAACGGAGGCAGGATAATAAAATATGTAAATAATATGCTAAGAACGCAAAAGGTTATCAATTCAGACATTTAGGCGGTTTCTAAATCGTATTTTTTATATACATATTCATCAAATTTTGGTATTTAACTTAATTACATAGTAAATAATAAACTAGATTAATTAATGATGTTAGGATTAGTCAATTCGTTAAAGATTAGTTGGTCAGTCACATGAATGTCACGTTATAATTGCTGTACCCCGAATTCAAACCCCGGTTAGTATATGGCTTTTCTAACATTATTATATTATATTTTAATAGCTATATTGCTCTTAGGCCAATAACAAATGTAACTAGTTAAAAGTTTCTATAGCCAAGTTCAGCATGAAGAGTGAGACGAGATGGAATCAGGGACATTCTTTTAAGCGTCCGTTTCAGAATGTCCTAATAAAGTTTCGGGTTGCTATGCAACACATAAAATAACTGAATGATACAAATGACATTTCATATGCAGCGCGTTTCAAGCTTTAACCGATGGATAAGCTAAATCGATGACTGTGAAACGCAAAGATAGTGTTTTATTTATTAAATATGTTCGGGGTAGTATAACCGGAACTTACTCGAACATTCTGAAACAGGCCCTCAATGTAATTTTACAATATGTCACGTCAATTATAATTATACCAGTACAGTGCAGTGCTTCTTATTACTCGTAACATTACAAAGTTGAACATTAGCTTGCCAAGTTGTAATTTTCCAAGCGTCTTTGTCATTTAAATAATTACAAACTGTGTAGAAAGCTTTTCAATTAAAGTGATTTTTCATGCTTCTTAAACTTTCCATAGTTGCACTGTAATATCTTGAAGAATTTTATTACAAAATTCTTCATAATTCTATAAGAAGCACTTTTTATATGTCTTGGTTAATCTAAAGTGAGCACTATCTCATCTGCTGGTAAGTAAAGATATTCAACAGATGTAAACTGGGATTGAAGCTGACTTGAGACTCAGTGCAGCTGGCGGAATACACTGTTAATTTGTGAAGCAGCACAACAGACTTTCTATGAGGTGATCTGCTACTATCGCTATTGCCACGTCAATAAGATCATTAATCTTCAATATAGACGCGAGAGCGTAAACAGAAAACTTATGTAATATGTAATGTTGTCTTAGGTTTTCGCGATTGTTGCACATAGTAATTAAACAACTTTAAACGGTTTAAATCGCGTATATTTTTCATTATTTTATCCCGACGTTTCAAACACTTTGCAGTGATCGTGGTCACGGGGTGACTAATTGATTTTATTTGTCACATAAGTTATTAATAAATTTCTTTTTCTCCACGATATTATGTAATATGTACTAAAATATAAAACAGTAGTGTCGTATGAACCGAAGCAGCTAACAATGATTATCTCAGTCATGCACATAACTATCAATGTTGCAACGAATGTTATTGTTTATTGTGTTTTTACCGATATACCTTAAGTTTGAGTATGGAAACCTGGTGACTGCCACAATGGCAGAGAATCTAGTTTTTGCGGTAGTTGGCCGGAGTTGTGAGATTATTGTTGGTGAGGCTTATGACAACTGGTTGTAAAATTATACAATCAAAAAGAGTTTGCCTAGCTAATGAAATTTTGCGTTAGGTATTTTAAATATCTTCAAATAAATAGAAAGAGCTTAAGCGACGAGTGGCGATCTAATTCGGTGCGAAATGTGTCTCTCTACCGTACCTACACATGATACATATACTGAATATGCTGGCGAATAGAACTGAAAGTGTGAAAATTCGTGAGTATGTAACACTGGATAGGCTTATGGCCAGTAGTAGAGTGGACTCTGGACACTGATTAAATCGCCAAGGTGTGATATCAGCACAAAAATTTGGGAACGTTTACCCATAAGTAAACAAAATGATTCGGCAAAGTGTACGACTCATATGAGTGGCTTAGGAATGTATGAAAGTTGCACACAATTATATTCGTAGCATAAGAAGATAGTTACAAACTAGTATAACAAAACAGCAATTTTCAAAACTGTTACCTTTATCAATATTTCAACTGTCCTTACAATAAACTACCAATTTATTGTTATGACATATCATTTCACAGTCCACTAGCTTATAAAAATTGCTGTTACTATAGACACTGGTATGCTACACCTAACGCAACCTACTTACTTAGTTTTCAAAACGCAGCGCTACCGAATGTATACCTTGGTCCCAGCTGCTATATCCTGGTACCCAAATTATGCTATCACTAAATAGTCACTGCATGTAAAGTTTAAGGTTGTATAATCCATTTATTACAAATGTAAATAAGCCTTTCTTGAGAGGATATGATATCCACTGTCAATTATTTTGTACTGTTATCATATCGTTGTGGTTTCATAATATTCATTGCATTTTCGGTTCATTTAACTGTTAGTGATATTCACGTGACATAATAATATACTTAAAATGAAAGACCGTTCGCTTTTTGATATTCGTTTTTCCTGTTTAGAAACCTATTTATTTATCTCTACTATCTACATCTATACTAATATTAACTATAATAAATAAAATAGGCTATAGAATATTTTCAAAAAGTTGTGTTTTTTTTATATCCGTGCGAAGATAGGGTAAGCCGGTAGTTTCTTAATAAAAATTAAAAGTTAGGATTGTAATAGATTGAAGATTCTCAACAGTGCGGCAAACCTGTTAACGGTGGAAAGGACATAATGATAGGAGCATAGTTTTCTTCTTTTTTCTGAACTCCTTTATTTATCTGAGTTAATAATTACTGAGTAGTAAGGTTATGCCCATACTGTCATTCAGAATAATAATTATTATTCCACACAGTTTTGACGGTAGTACGGCATCGAAGTAGGCTAGATCGGTTGCATAGGCAAACAGCTGAGTTGGCCAATAAGCGAAGGTGTGCATTAATAATAATTATATATAATTTCACAATGTGGTTCTGCTTTCATTTGCGGATTTCTACTTATAAACTCAATATTTCTTAGCCTAGCTAGTTACGACACATAAGCACTTATAGCATCTTTCACCTTACGGTGTATTCCAGCAGCAGTCTTTAAGAACCAGGTTCTAATCTAGGTTTATCTTGGACAACATCTTCGACCACGCCATCACTCACCAACAGGTGACATAGTACTCATAGACAACCTTAATACCCATTATTTAAATTACAGGTTACGTATAAATAACAAGAAGGTATGTATGTCCAAAGCCTATGCTGCTATTATGACAATATACTCGTAATATTTTCCTATATTAAGTATCGTGCTGCCGTTTGGAAAGTGCAACGGCATTGTATTCGTTGCATGTTGGTTGTGCAGTTGCAATTGATCGTTTTCACGAGACATATCATATGATCTTGTCTGGTTGTCGGGTTCGTCTCAATCGTCTGTATAAACTATGTCTCAATGGTTAGCCCTTATTGCCGAATGAAGTTATCATTTGTTTGGGACATGGTCAAGCTACTTTTATATTGAAGAAAAGTATTGAAGCAGGTTGATCGGTGCTGTACACCGCTCAACCTGCTTCAATACACGCGGTCAAAAATTCAAATTTATTATTTTTGAGGTGTACCGTTCTCTGGGTTGGTAAGAATAACTCGTATATTGCACACAAAAATAGAACTAATTATAATAAAACATGAAGTAAACAAATTACGAATTTGCGTAAGCACAATGGCACAGAATAAATAATACTTAGAAGTTAGGTACCGGAGGTAGGGAGGTTTATGAGATAATAATTCACTTTAGCCGAATATGACATTTTGAAATACCCGCAATACGCAATAATATGCATACTTTACCTTATTAATTAAATAAAAAGCTCAAAAATCTTTTCACCTGATAGTGAAAAGAATTTTGAGCTTGGAAAAGTGTTGTTTATCATTTGGAATCAGAGTGGAAAGTGCTTTTTATCCGTGGCTGTGGTAAAGGTTTTGACACTCGAGCCTCTTCCACAAAAATAAATTTAATTTAAATATTACCAATTTCTGGAAATTAAATACTTGTTACTATAAATGATAACTGCTTTAGTTAAGCTGTTTTTTTGCGCCTAACATTTCCCCCGCTGTAGTAAGGTGCAAATTGTGTGTTGGGCATAGCGGCAAATTAATTTGCGTATCGTACCTTTAAAATCTTCGGTATGCTCATGATTCTATATTATGATCAACTCGTTTCTCTCATAGTTAATTCCTGAGTTCCTTCACTTCCTCAGATTTTATTAAATTTACTCGCGCCAAGTAACAATTTTGCAGCCTTGCTTAACATATTTTTTTTATACATGCAGTATGTTTTTTTAACAAAATACTACGAACTATACACAACACTACAGCTACTACAATGAAATCATTTTAGACAACCTACATAAAACAGTGCATGACCCTTGGATTGAGTTACTCTGTTATGTGACACATATAATGTTACAGGATATTTAAATTATAAGTTATGTCCATACTGCCCATCGATCTTAGTGTTTGTTTGCTATACTGTCGTGCTACCGTTTGGAAAGTGGGACGGCATTGAAGCAGGCTGATCACTCCTGCAAATGGCTGCGTTGTTGGTCAGTGACAATGAATTGTTTCCACTTGCATAATGATAACAAATATGCCTTTAGATTGTGGCTTTTGGAGCCGTATAATGTATTTTTAATATGACATACATGCATTGTATATGAATGAGGTTTAAGTTCTATATATTCGGAATTCGTGCTATAAGTTGTCTCTTATCTATTGTTAAAACATGTTACATACGAAAAATATTTTTTTGGTTCGCACTCTAAAACATAAATAATAATATTATTATCAAACATTTGCTAAATGTCTGTCCTTAATCCATAGTATTATAATAAAATGAAGTAAGTCTCAAATAGGCAAAATTTTAACATGCTTTTTAGAAAGTGATATGAGTAAAATATACAATATTCTTGAAGTTATAACAAATACTATCTGTGATCCAAAAACCCGATCCCATATACCTACTACTTTTTAAGGAAATATCTTGAATACAGCTCTAAAATTTAGCTTCATGAAGTTTTGTGTCTTTATAGTAAATTGTATCAATACAAATTATAATTTAGTAACCATGTGACACAGAATCCGACTAATATATCCGTTTTCAAAAAAATATATATCAAATTATTAAAAATTAATAGGCCACGCTATTTAAAAATTGTGTAGTTCTGTTTCGCTCCCTCGCATACGAATCGAAGTCTCTCCATCTTATGCTCTCAGTATGACTTTATGTAATTTTTCAAAGACCTTTTCATCTTAAGGTTGTGGTGATAAGTTGGTACCTTTAATAACAAAATTGACATATCAAAAGCGCGTATAGAGTTTAGTCATACTAAATTTTAAGTAACGGAAATCATATCGGTCATATACATATTATGTACCTATATAGCTAAGCAAGAATACCAGCATCCACTTTCCCTAAGAAAAGTACGTATATTACGCAACATCACTGAACTAATCAAACAAAATAACTCTATTTCAAGGCACTTTCATTAAACGACCTTAAGTTGAAACGCTCGCGTGCAAGATCTAATTTATAAAACTACCCGCAAACCAATTCAACTTCTAACAACTCGTAAAAAGTCAATTAAGATATAAACGCAAATTACGCGTGCAGCTAACGCAGTTTTCTAAAAATACCACTCGTTGTGCTAATCTTTGAATCTTTGTCGACTATAATGAGAAAGATTATGGCCTATTAGTAGCTAAAACTAGCTTCTGCTTGAGACTTCACCTGCCAAAGTTCGAATACCTAATTCCGCTGAAATGGAAACTACTTAGCATAAGGTATGACAAAATTAAAGTTACTCCTAATCATCTAGCGGCTCTTTCATGCTTTAACCTTATATCATAATATGTAATGTCAAATTGAAAATGGTCATGCTTTTATTATCTCATTATTTGGTAACAAGTAGGTAAATATCTATCCAGCCGTGGTTTAGGCATACACAGAAATTAACCGTTGAATATAACAATGGTCATAAATAAAGTGTTGCTGTATTTTCAAACCTTCTGTTATCATGTATCTCCAGGATGACATATAAGTTTCAATTTAATATTATTATAATATACCGTCGCGCCCGTCTTCTGTCTCAAAGAAGTAAACATAGGCGTCTAGGCAGCTATGTGTCGTCAGACAAAGGCATAAGTTTGTTAGTTTAACGCTAAGTAACCCCCTTTGTGGTATTCCTCTGTTTTCAAGACTGTCCCCTTCCCACCTCAACCTGTGTCGGAGTACTTGGCGTCGACATGTCACTGTCACTTGGAAGGAAAAGCTTTATTAGCCTCTAAGAAGCTTGGTGTACTCGGAAAAGCGAAGTGGTACTTCACGTCGGCCCATCACATGCATGTTTATAAAGCTCAGATTCGCCTCACATGGAGTACTTACTGCTCTCACCTTTCTGTCATATGGAAGTCCACAAATATGTGATTCTCCCGGTATTTTCCAGCTACCCTGTAAGGTGTTTTCTATCCGATACGACTTAGAAGGGCAACATGTATTGGGCGATTTTATTTTCATGTTTAGGAATTGCTTAATTCCAGACTGCTTCTGATAATATCTTTAACATAAAAACTTAATTATGACAACAAACCTAGGATCTCCTAATTCCAAATCGATGCTTTCGCCACTCCGCTAACTTCATAGTCGTCAACGTGTTTATAAATTTCTCATTTATTTTTATTTCAAGTCTTCATGATAAATTTTGCGCTCTATAAATTTGTAAATACTTTTTTAGAATGCAAAGTGTAAGATTCTCTTGCCACTTGTTTCTTTCTCACCTGTCAATGTATGCAAATATTTGGTATATCTGATGGCTAGCGCACGTGGGTTAGTTTAAGTTGCTCCTGCGGCTTATAGCAGATTAGTTGTACTGATTCGACCCACGGTGCGCCTTCTGTTCCTGTCTGGAGGTTTTACCTGGCAGTGATTGACGCTGCTTTGCTGCTATTTCAAGTTTACTTAAAACATTAAGCTTTGTTAATAGTTTATACTAAAATATCTGGCTTTAAAATAAATGTAATTCCACTTGCGCTTTTTTGCTTTGGTGTTTAATTAATTTATTGTAACTAAATTGAATAAAGTAATCGAGACAGATACTTGCATAGATATGCTATTTGAAACTTCACCAAATAATATTATTATTATATAGGAGTGCCAAGCTTGCGGTCTATTCCTTCGCCTGGCCATAGATAAATGAAACTTTATTATTTCTCTATGGCCTGGTTAACAAGTAGAGTAGACAATATCTCGCCAAGCCTGTAATGGTGCTTATTATTTAGTTAGGTACTAAGTAAAAAAGCATTTTTAAGCGAATAGTTACTTGATATCGGAATCCGAAGTGGAATTCGCAACCGCGCCGCGCCGCGTTTACACCTTATGAATTTGGCATGAGCTGTCTATCTAGACAAAATGTTCAGCTTTGTTTTGTCTAAACATTTGCTCAGGTTTATCTCGACAATAGTTTACACAAACGCTAGTGTAATTCGGTATACTGGTTCGAAGTGCAACAAGTCATAGGCAATATTTTTTTGGAATGAACGGAATATATATATGGATATAATAGAATTGAAGTAAAATAAGTAATAATAAACAAAGAATACTAATAGGGTATCAAACTGGGGCTCAATACATACGAGGAAATACAAAATAAAGAATAAAAACTAAATTTTTTTTATTTATTGGGTTACTCCTACTTTGCCTATATGTTATTATAACATACGTACATGAACTTTGTGTATAACAAGTACATGAATCATTTTTACATCCAATTCAAAATATAAGTACTTAATACTTGCCATATAAATAAAATATGCAAGTTCTGCCGAACAATTTGATGTATGTACTAAGGTACTAAATTTTGAATGTACCTATCTCTGTCATATTGCTCAAGTCAAATCAAAATATAAAGCAGTGTACAATAACAACAGTAAACTGCTTCTTGAAATATGTATTACAAACTATCGTGTCGTGATCTTCTAACCTCTGACTCCAAATAAAGGAAGTGTGAAAAGCGGATCGAGTGAAAGTGAGCCCTTTTAGTAACAATGATATAAAATTATACGATCTCACGAATCTCGAATCCAAAGTGAAACACCTTATTGAAGATTTTGGAACGTCAATGTAGATATGGAAAAAATATTATGGTGAGTACAAATAAGTAAACGTAATTTTCTTTCGTGCCTTTCTGAGCACGAACGTGACCTTTTAAACCTAATGTAGTTGTCAAGTGCACGTGGCTACTTTTACGCACCAATGTGTTTGTCACGATTTAAAAGACATTACATATATGCATGACGTGAAATGAAGTTTTTTCATTCAGTTCACGATAACATTTTACTAGAATAAACATATATATGTTTTTATTGCATTATGACAGAACACGCACAGGGCCCTCATGGTGTTAAGCTGTAACCTCTTTTAATGTAATTTGCTTTTTTAATAAAACTTTTTAAGGAAAGTTATTTAAAAACTTACGTGCAATGCTACTTTTAGCCCAACTTTTACACAACTTCTAACATTATCCCCTTATCTTATAGGTTAATTATTGCTGACCTACATGCAAGTTAGTGTTAGAATTACGATATCTATTATTATCGCATTGAAATTTTGTACCTACTCCTGCTAATACTGGAGTGACAATATGTTATGTTTCGTTACAAACAACAGTTTCAATTTTATCCTCTCTGCCTTAAGCATGCACCACCGAGGCAGCGATACGTAATTGTGGTTCGTTCGATCCCTTGCTGTATCTTTATTTCTTAATTTTGAGTTATGTAATTAATATATATTATATTTAAGGATTCATTCTATAAATCATACATTTTGAAAACACGACTACTTAAAATTTGATCTACAGAAAAAAATCAAAGTTACATCTAAAAAACGAAATAAACCCTTAGTACGGCGCAAATACTTAACGGAGAGTCATCCGTATTTGAAAAATAAAAAAACAACATGTACACACATTACATTTGTCAAATAGGTATTTCGCTTTAGTAATTCCTCGGCCGTCGGACGGGGACGGATGCTGTTGGCGTGCCTTGCTTACGCACACATACGCGGCGCGCCATAAAAGACCGCCAAATTTTAAGTTGATATACATTAGACTGTTTATTATAATTATTTTATAATAATCTACTGTATGGCTCTTTCTACTGAACCCTCGTCATTAACCTCGTTTAAATTAAACAACAATAACCCACTAAACCATAGAACATTTATATCTATCACGAACTCAAAAGGACTATGACCTGCCAATTAAGAGGATCAGTCTTACTATTGTTCAATCGATAGTAACGTAATGGATAAGCTTTATCGATATTGATAGATAATGATCTATCTATCGACCTTGGTCGTGCAGAAAGTCAATTGTAACCGATTGATTTACATCATATTACATTACATTGTACACACCTCATTCTGTTATTGCGTAATGTAGTTCATTAACTTTAAAACCACCAACGTAAACTGTGCTTAACATTTAGCACATTATGCTTGTTTAAATCATTTCGTGTTCTTTTCGACATGCAATATTATTTTATTGTGTTATGTAATATCACTCTATGCGGTTAGTTATAACTTACACTCTAAAGCATTTTTCTCGTGGATTTTGGTCAATTGTACTTGTGCAACTTCACAGCCATTGAAGGTCTGTAGGCAGTCAATATTTTTATACCACTATTTACCAGTAAGTTGCGTGCTCAGCATGCTTTTTGTATTGCTCCCCTGGATTACAAAGCATATTCATTGTACTGCATGCCATAACTGCTTCAATGTTGGTCACGCACGCATTGCTTGTTTCTTAAGATATGATAAGCTCCCTGTCCCCGTGGTTCAAATGTTGAGGTTGTTTATAGCCACTTTCATTTAAGGATGAAAATTGCACCAATTTGCCTTTTAAATATTAACATACTTTATGACAATACTTTATTATAAGTTTTGTTTGAGGCGTCTGTAAAGAATGAATTACAGTCAGTGTAATTTTCTATTTACTTCATTTTACAAACAAGTGCCTGGCTTTAGTATTTTATATTACTATGATAAAGATTGGCCTACCTCTAAGCTAGTAACAGACGAGGATTTGGTCAGGAAACATGGTGTTAATTTGTGTCTGCAACTAGTTAAACGTTATCTAAGTTCTATGGAACATAGGTCCATAGCGTCCAATCTTTTCCCATCATCATGCATTAGACTATTCGGTCCAAAAATGGATGCAGTATTGGTACAGGTAAAAGCTGTCATTTGGCTCGGCTGAAGTGGTGAGAAATTCTACCAGGGTTTCAAGAATAAGAGGGGCCTTCATCTAATTAGGCCACATTTAATAAGTTATTTTTAAGTTTAATTTGTTTTATTTGTACCTTATTGAGAAACTAGCTTTACGGGCGGGCGGAGCCGCGCCCGGTTATTGCGCAAAAACATTAACCTCTTTTTGCGCAGTTGGATAAAAACTATCCTATGTTTTTTCCCGGGTCTCAAACTATTTCCATACCAAATTTCATTCAAATCGGTCCAGTAGTTTTGGCGTTACGCATAACAGACAGACAGACAGAGTTACTTTCGCATTTATAATATTATATATAGTACTGAAGTACTGATAAATGTAAATTTATTATTTATATTAAAAAAAATTACATATTATAATTTTATTTTTTTATAGGTTTTTCTAGTTTATTAGGTACATTTAGAAATAAAATTAAATAAATCTTAGTACTTTTATATCGACCAACTACTTAAGTGTATTAAAACAAGTTTCATATAAATGACCTCAACACAGCAGACGTTAAGCACTCTTTTCTTTTTAAATTTAGTTATTAATGTATAAATAACGAATACAACTTGTAAAAATTCATTAAATGAAATAATTACATACATCAATTTAGTATTCATTTTCAATAAAATAAATCTTTTTGGGAAGTGTAGGTGCTCATGGCGCTTTTAATACATATGTAGTGTTCTCATATTTTAAATACCAAGTGTTGAAACTCGGTGCATGCTTCTCGTTTGCCAGTTTTTAGTTTTATTAGGGTTCCGTACACAAAGGGTAAGACGGGAACCTATTACTGAGACTTCGCTGTCCGTCCGTCTGTCACCAGGCTGTATCTCAAAAACGGTGATAGCTAGACCGTTGAAATTTTCACAGATCATGTATTTTTGTTGCTGCTATAACAACAAATACAAAAAAACTTACCAAGTGCGAGTCGGACTCGCGCACGTATAAACAAAAATAGGTTAAAATATGAAGTCGAATGTTGTATCATTAGCTATAAAACATTAGACTTCATATTTTAACCTACGGAACCCTTCGTGCGCGGGTGCGGGTGACCTACCTGATCAAGTAATCACATCGTTCACTACGGCCTTTTTTATCTTGCTTCACTGACAGAGGTAGGCATCTTTAGTATACATATAATATCACAATGTTATTGTTCTTATTGTCGTCGAGGGAGCAATATTAAACCAATTTTTACGCGGCAGCAAACAGAAGAAAGTTTTATATGTAACATTTTTAGTTTTAACTAAAACATTATTACTGAGTAAACAACTTATAAGAGTGTTAGCTATAACATAAAATAGCATTAGTGAAGGATTAATACGTTGCGATATTTGGTGTGGTAAACATCATCATCGTAAAACGTCAAACGTCAAATGTAGCTTCAGGCGCAACATAAACTTTACTAATTAGCCTTTTTAATATTAGAAGACCTTGTATTTCGGATATTTTGTTTAATGTCCAAGCGCATCAAATAGTATGAAATATCAAGTATGATATATTGTTAGTTGATTTTTATATCCACTACTTAGTTTTGGAATACAAATGCTTATATTATGATACAAATGACTTGCTTAACGCTTGGCCAGGAACGGCCAATAATTTGCTTATGCCAGATGATGTTAATAACTTACTTATAAGTCATTATCATCTTCCAACCCGTATCCATCATGTCGAGTACTCACAACATGTTTTACTCCTGCACTCTTTTCTATCGCCCGTTATCTCGGCATTTAAAGATGTCGAAAAACAAACGTAATGTTTTTATAAAATAACAAATCAAGTCTCCTTTCACGGGTCTAGCTCTCTTAACATTAATTCATACTACTTCGTATTCAACTCTTTATTTATTATAGGTATAACACCTACTTAACCTTACACGGAGCCAAATTTATTAAAAATATGTAAAATGCCACGATATTAGTTAATATATTTAAATTGTCTGGTTTTGAATATCATGTCAGATATATTATGATCAATATATTTTAATTTTATACTAATTTAATTCGTTGCGAAGATGTTGAATAACCTAAATAACGTTGTGTTAGTATATAAGCTAGTTGGCAACATTCACTAACCTCAATATAATGCAAACATATTGCAAATTCTATAACCAGTTACTGAGAATCACGAACATACTCATAGGTAACTTCTAACGTGCTTAAGAGATGCACCAATGTTGTAACTTAGTATTTAGACTCTCTGAATTAGCCAAGTGACCTTTTGCCATCATTGAATTTAAGTAATTTAGCGGGCAGTGCCTTCATATTTGCTGATTACAGGATGCTAGTAAGTATAGAGGTACCTACATAATATTGCTTATGGATAACTAGGTACGGAATAAGCTAGACTGTGATCACTCGGAATTCAATAAATCAGTAACTCAAAACCTATATCGTAATCACACAGTAACGAGTTGAATTGGTACCGAAGTTCTCTTTGGTCATAGATATACTTTTTATTTACTATAATCGAGGTAAGTAAAGTCATAAATGGGCCTAAGAATTTGCAAACATAGAATCTATAACAAAGGTAGATACCGATTCGCAATTTAGTTTTTAATGTCTACACGTTATTTTTGATATCTGTTTCCCTTTCAAAAGTCGTAAGCAATAATTTTCCAGTTGCAAAATACGAAATGAACGAATTCAAATTACCACGGATCTGTTCCTTAGAAGCGGAAAGACCGGTAATTTAGGGCTGCCTATAGGTTTAGGTTGTGCAACGGTATTGCCTTTGGCAGAACAAGCCTGTGTTACCTATTTAGCTCTTTGTAAACCAGTAATATCTGCTTTCAAAAGTGTCTCAAGATCCAATGTAATGTCTGGGCTACGAAATTGAGAGCTTTTTACGACTTGATTTCCTTAGAATTGAGCAATAATTTGTGATGATAATAGCCTTCTATGCTTTGTGCGTAATATGGTAGCTTGTTGCTCATTTGGCGTAATATTTTCTTTTAACAGGCTTTAACGACATCAAGTTGGAAGGGTATTAAAAAGAATACAAATAATTATGTATATAATTATTAAATCCGCTTAAACATCCTTATCATTAAGACTCATTATCAATTGTATGATAGATAACAGGTATATTAAAAGCGTTGGCGTACTAGCCTCAAAATGAGAATGCAGCATAACAGCACCGTGAAAACTATAATATCTAGTCCATGTGTTTGTCCCGAGGTGTTTAACGTCGGGGCCATCTTAGTGGTCCATAAAACACCGTAGAACATCTACAATCTTTTCATGTTGTGACGTTTCGGCGGACTGTAGGTAAAGTTGTCTTATTTTATCTCTTCTATCTCACTGTCTCTAAGGGGAAATCAATAGGGGAAACGTGATGGGCTGATACATGAATGGCAAAATAGCGATGATTTGATTGTTCATTTTATTAATATTATTATTCGGGGTATTATGCGAATGGAGAAAATACCAGATAAACTTCTCGGGGTTAGTTGGCACTAACAAGTATATAGCCTGCTCAAAGCATCTGCATTGCTCTGTATTCGGCATACGACACATATTAACACGTACATAGCAACTTCATGAAACCACTGTACTTAACAATAGAATACAGAAATGAAAGCAATCCTACACGATCTCTGAAAATTCGAAAAGGCAGTGTCACCCATTCAGATGTGTCGTTACGGTTTTTTTTTATGCCGGATAGGTTAGCCTTGACCACCTGATGGTAAGTAATGATGTGGTCGAAGAAGTTGTTCATGCTAACCTAGAAATACTGGCTTTGAAGGACAGATGCTGGAACACACCGTTATGTGCTTCGCGACAGATTTTCTATTTGGTAGTAAGCCAGGCGGGCATTCGCAAAATGCCCTACCACCATGCTATAACGACTGCCATCCTAAGACAATAGCCGATACCAACGGCTTACCGTGTCCTCCGAAACACGGAAGCGCTCAGTAGTCATGTCACTAGCGGTCACCCATCCAAGTCATGACCGCGGCGCTCGTTGCTTTACTTTGCTGATCGGTTAAGAACAGCTAAGCAAACTTCACTACGAGCGCTTCAAATCACCTAGTGTTAGGGCGGCGTAAGAATTTCAGAACTATTTTAATTACTTAATTGTTAAAACATTTTTAATACAAAGCGATTGCAATAAGAAAGCGAGAAACAGTTTACATTGCGCACTTAACGAACCGTGCATCGAAGACAGTAAAATATCATTAAAGAAAATAATTGTTTGTCTACCAAATACGTGATTTGCAATTTCAATCTTATGTCTCAGAAATACAGTTGATTATTTGTTAAGTGTAACACGGTTATTAATAGCTTTCCGCTCGTCTACTTTTTCCGTATTGTATGGATCGGAAATCGATTTTCTTTCATGCGTTGAAATCAATTGTTATCGATTTAGAATTACTTTCCTTCATAAAGCTGCTACATCTTGCGATGGTCTATTTAACATCGAGGATACCATTGTGTTACCTACTATATTGATAAAGTTACTTTCTTTTTCGATTACATATTTTTTCGGTAACTTTAGTTTCGTTCCTTTATAGGAAGATTCTGATAAATCGTTAAACTGCAGTTTGGTATTCTTAGAAAGAAGGCTAAATATCAACCCAAACATCATCATCTTCCTAACCTTATTCTACTTTTTATTAACCGGCGGTATGCCTTTATTAAACAAAATACTATGAACTATATACAACACTACAGCTACTACAATAAAAGCATTTAGACAAACTATAAGTCATAGCAGACTCATAGGCAGTCCAAATGCTCCAGCCCACTCCCAGTTGGCAGCGTGCCAAGCATGCTGGCAGCATTGCCCCGTTGAATTGCAATGCTTATTCGTTGAGCCAAATATGTGCCAGCATTTCGATCACGCGTCGCATCGAGCAAGCGCTCAGATAAGTTTTGGAAAATACGATGAGCTCCCGGTCCCCACGGACCCAACGTCTCTACACAAAACGGCTCAAATATGTAACCCATACCGAGGTTAGCATATTTGCGCCGCTTGAGTTGCTCCGCCGAAGTAGCCGCAGCGCCAGCCCTCATTATTATTATCGTCCTATTCTACTTATATATATGGTTTTCTCCCTAAGAAAAAAATAAGAATACAAGAATAAATATATCAGAACATTTAATTTTGTATTTTCAACAATACAAAAGAAGATACAAAAACACGAACAGAGATACGGTTTTGTAACCGGTCATCTGCCAGATGCCGCAGCCCTCTTTGGAAACGCTCTTGTTGGTAATATACCCGTTACCTTTGATCATTCGCCAGTTATCTCCAGCCAACATTCTAGATGATTCTAGATGTTAAGCACCTTCGACCACATGGTCAGTCATATCATCAGGTTTTATCGATGTTTAATAATTGTGATATCAGTTATATTCATATTCTATTAAAAAAATGCTAGCTACATACTACGTGCGTTGTTTTTTTATAATTATATATTTCTATTTATTTAATATCTCTGTCAATTTGACTTTACTAGTGTAACTATCAATACTATAAGACTAAAAAATGAATTTGAACAGTGGTCAAAAACTAGCATTTCAATATCGAAAACTATCAGATTCCGTTAGTTAGTTCCTATTTTTTAACGATAGAGAGTATGCACTTACGTTTAATTTCTAATAAAATTCCTTTAAAACAAATCGTTGTTAAACGTCTTCTTTTCAATCAACCACTGAAACCAAAGTGACAGGCGCATCCGATCGAAGTCCTTGGACTCCTTGGCAACCACACGCTCGGTTTCACGGATCACATCTCAGTCCCATTGTTGAAGATACTCAGATGACCTACAATACGTCTTTGATGTTTGTTTAATCATCATCATCAATTATTATTAGTGAATGGTGTGTATTTTAAAGGCCAACTTATTGCTAATAACAATTCATAATTGTACATTGATCTAATAAATAAATAAAAAAATATAAATACATATTAAATACTTTTGTTAAATACTTTAATTAATTGTAAATTATTAGACGACATATTTATTTAAAAAAATAAAATTCAATTAGATGGAAAAATAATTAGCTACTACCGGGATTCGAACCCGCGACTACAGAATTTTATCGGTATAGATTAATTTACATAGACTTTAATATTTTCGTTCAGCATGCGTAAATACTTAAAAAATATAAAAAAACCTACTATAAAAAAATATCATTATTCAATTTTATTTTTTGGACTCCTTGAAGTCTTCATCCGGTCTTGCACGTTCCATCTCTTTTATATTTATCTGTCTTGGTAGCATGGGTTGAAATGTTATCTGCTGCATATACTATGTCACCTTCAAGGTAGAAACCTTCTTAATAGACGTCTTTTTTGCCTTTTCCCAGAGATTATCTCAACGTCTTTCGGCCCATAATTTGTAGTCTGGCTGCATTACCTATCTTTTTCTATTTTAGTTTAGCAGCCATCTGCCGAGCATTTGTAAGTTTTTAATTTTTTAGAATATTTTTTTTTCATATTTTGTTTATTGTGCCACAGCATCTCAATTTGTCGTAAAAGCGTTTGATGGATTGCACGGCAGAAATTATTCAAGTGTATATTAATAGATTCCAGTATAAAATATTTTACACTAAATTGTCATTGACATTACGAGCGGTTTCTGCTGCGTTAGCCCCACGACGGAACTTCTATTTGAATATTACACTGATTATCGCTGTATCCATCTTCACATTATAAGATTAATGTTAAAATTATTGAAATTCGAACATACAATCATGTCTTTTTTTTATTTAGATGTTTTAAATTACGATTGAGAAAAGATTCACTCTAAAATCTGACACTATATATGCAAGTTTAATTTTTATTCAAAGTGCTTTATAAGTTTTGTAACAATAACTTCATATATTACGGGGTTAGTTTCTCGATGCCTATTACTTAACTTGTAAGGGGCTATTCTAAAAACAGTCACCATACTTTCACTGATTTTGCTGTTGCTATGATTAAATACATTAATTAGATTTTAGATAGTGAAAGTCATTTTCACTCTGATCATAATTACGTATTACGTATATTTTTTAAAAGCTTTAATTTAAAAACATACTCGTATCATTCGCCTTTGACATCTGTTTTACTCAACCGACCTGTTTTCTTTCAACTCAGAGGATATTTAAGGTCAAAAGATTATATAATCTTCTTATGGTCGTTAATCATTATCATTTGCATAAGTGATTGAGATAAAAAATATCGCAAATTAAATACCTAATAAGTACCTAACAGAGCCAGTTTGACCTTTTACCTCTGCAAATATACTAGTAACAATAGTTATATCTGTATTGTTTACGATGCATTGTACACTTTGTAATTAGTTGTAAATCTCGAATTAAATGCCAAGGATTCGAGAGACATCCTTTGAAATGCTATACCTACTTACATACAACGCTTTATTTGATACATAATATAATTCTATATATACTCTATCTTTAAAACCCAGTTATACGCGAAATTCTGACAGATTGGTCCATGATATAGTTCCTAGAACTTCGCTCTACCAAAAGCAATGTCAAGCTATGTGTATTAAAGTTTTTAATGCTCTCCCAAAGCACATCAAAGAGGTTAGTGATAATTTGAAAACATACAAAAACAAATTGCTGTGTTGGTTACACAATAAAAATTATTACTCCGTAAATGATCTAATAAATAAAATGTAACTATAATTATGATTATTGTAAAATTGAATTTTATGTTTAATTGATAACTATGTTAACATTATTTTGACTCCTTGAATAACAATTGGTATTATATATGTATGACAAATATTTAATTTAAAATGATTATTAATGTTGCACAGTCTGGAACAGGGTAGATTGTACTGGTACTTTTGTATACTTTCGTAACACCTTTATATCCTACAATCGTAACAATAAATATTTAATTTCATTTCATTTAAAATAAGTATTATGAACTAATTTAGCTAAATGACTAAATGAATGTAAGCTGTGCAATATAAATTAAATGAATTTATAACTGTTATGCTCTTAACCATGGGGTACCCAGTTAGAATGTCCCCCTCCATCTCTACCCGAGGGTGTCGTAGTATGCGCCTTCTGAGGAACTGTTACTATAAGCATGCATGGTGGTAGGGCATTTTTCGAATGCGCGCCTGGCTAGCTATCACCCTCAAGCAGAATATCTGTCGCTAAGCACCTAACGGTGTGTTCCGGCAGCTATCCTTGAGAGCCAGTCATTCTAGGCTAGAACAACATCTTCGGCCACATCATCACTTACCATCAGGTGAGATAGTGGTCAATGACTAGCCTATCGGCAATAAAAAAAAAGAGCGTGGGGTCTATTGTAATCTGCCCCTTAATGGGAGAGGCTTAGGCTTAGGTTAGGCTTTTGTTAGTTTAGTTCCAAGGCTAAATCAACCCATAAATTGTAAATTTTGTGAGCTTTATTAATTATAAATTTAGGTGATATAACAATTAAAATCTTATGCGCATATATTATGTTATATATAGTATGAAGCCAATGACCCATGGAATATCGTGCGTGAATAAAGTGTAAGTAGGTAAATCCGGTACCAACCATCAGCTTTTACTTTCGTAGAGGCAGAGTGAACGCTTCCGCGAACAAAAATACAGATTTAGTCATAGTTACTACGTAAACGAAAGTGTTGCAACGTCACGCCGAGTAATTTTATCGATAACCATGAATTATCGTTGCACATAAATTGACTGCTGTTAACATAAAGATTTACATGAAGCTTCGAAAGTTGAGCAATATTTTCATACATGCAATATACATTTATTATTTTATAAGCGTCACTAATAATAGAATAATAACAGAATAACCATTGAGAGATGCTACTAACAAAAAGGTTAGTGAGTACTAACTTAAAGATAAACAAGACTAAAAGTAAACATAATGTAACTACCTAATATAATTACACCTTTAAATATATATATAACCGAAGGCGATGGCAGAGGTATCTAAACCACGTTACACTACAAAAAAGTCGATTCCATGTAATATGGGGCGAGAACATATGGGAAAGTAACCAATGCCATATTATATTAAAGATAAATAATTAATGTATGTCGTCGCAGTACTTTCGTTTATATTTGAAATACGATTAATCAAGACTTTGTTCACAATCAAATTAATAAAACTAACATGAGGTTTTTTATCAAGAACAGAGTTACGTAGCAACCTACCTAAAATCAATAAATCGTTTTAAAAAAGCCATCATTGACCTTTCTGTAAGCTGAGCTCCACCTCTGCTATGTCTTTAAGTTTTATAAATAATAATATAATTGATCATGACCTTTTTTGTATAAGCCAAATCGAGTTCCGCATTTCGCGAAACTACGAAATTCCATAAAAAAACTAAGGCTATTTATTAAGTTGTTTATGGAAGTTTGGCTGATTTGTTTTTAGAAACAATGGACTTTGTCTATGAAAAATACTTACTAATTTAATAGCAGAAGCCTGATTTTCATATTATGATAAACCTAATTATTATCATAGTTATTTTGATTGGTTACACTAATAGGATTCAAAACTCATCTAAACATCCCTAGGAACTCAATAAACATTATATATCTTTACGCATTAGGGAACCAATGTATTACTTAAGTTATAAATAGTAGGTTATTCCCAAACAACTATAAAGTAAGTGCGAGTTCTCAATTTACCGATACAAATATCGAATAATTTATCGACACTTTCCCTTTACTTAGGCTCGTTAATCGTCGTTACGTTGACTGATTAGCTTTCCTAATACTTCTTTCAACACAAACACATAGCAGCAGAATGCAAAGCAAAACGTTCATGTTTTATACAATAAACCTGTGGAGCCTTCAAGCGAAAGTGTTTTCCAAGTGCTAAGAAAAGTGATGTTTAATTCAGCAATAGTAATAGCTGCAAGACGTATAGTAAAAAGTATAAGTACATTTTAATTGTGATGAGGTTTCCATACGAGTTTAGAGTTTGATGTGCGGCGGATCTCAAATTACAAAAAAATACCTAACTTTTTGGGAAGTTAAATCTTATTTTTTAGAGTACTTATAATCTTTGAAGCTTAGCACTCACCTCTGTTTTTTTTTATGACTGATAGCACAGATTACTTATTAACTGGTAGGCTAGCCTTTGAATACTATCTCCCCTGATGGTGATGTAGTCGAAGTTATTGATCTGGTTGTTACCTAGAACTACTGTGACTCTCAAGGACAGCTGCCGGAATAATCCATTAGTTACTTGAATGAACGAATGAATGAATTTTTATTTGTAGGAAAGTAAAACAGTTAAATTAAAAATGATTTAGTTAAATTAAATAGAATCTTCAATGGAATAAAAAGAATGATGCGATAGCCAAGTATGCAATTTAGTTTTAAATTAACATTTAAGGGTAAGTCTCTAATGTCTATTCTAGTTTTATTGTAATTTTTTTATTGCGTATTTTTTTATACAATACGTACCTATTGCTTTGAAAAGGTTAAATTTAGACATAACAAGATTTTTCCTACAGCGAGTTGAGAGATATACATACTTGGCGACACATTTTTTTCTTGGGATACCTAACAACTGAACTCAACAAATACATGCTATACCTAACGCTAACAATCCTAAGAAAACAAACATAACCGACGATTTAACCAACAGTCGCTTATAAAACACAGCAAAGAAGGTACGGTAGGAAAACTCGCCAAAAATCTAGGTATTGGTACAAGTTCACCTGAGTTTTTTCCTCAGGTCTACAATCTGAACCGCTTCAAAAAAGGCGTGAATAAAGTCCTTTCTCTTAATGGTAGGCAACGCACCAATAATGCTGCGGATATAACAGGTGTTCATAGGCTGCGGTGACCACTTACCATCAGGTTGATCGTCTGGTTTTTTATCTTTTGTATGAAATAAAAAAGTTTGTACTTTATCCGCGGCATACTGAAGCGTTCCATTGTATAAAGCCCTATTTTCAAACCTCACTTACGTGAATATCCTTTTTTTTCATATTGTTTTATTCACAGCAAGAAAATACTTTTAGGAATCTGCTTTACTTTTACCTATTTCGGATAGATCTTATAGATCAAAAACAAATGCCTACAAGAAAACGATATCACCAAATTCAAAGGCATCTTCTGGTTCATCGTACCGGATGAGTAACAGGTATAAAAGTTCTTGAATCCATTGAAATCAATGTCATTTCACTACCGCACTGATGAAGCGAATCGCATTAAGTACTTAGACCAACTAAACAATAGTTAATTCTGCAAATTTCACGGTTCGTCCAACTGCAGTTCCCGTCACACCTTGAACTGTAAACTTGCACTAGATTGACATTCTTGTGGAACTTCATTATGCTGTACTAAGAAAGTTCAATGTACAATACTTTGATTCAGTCATTGATGTGTGATTAGAAAAATAATACAATTAATAATTATAACAAAAAATGGTATGCTTAAGAAAATTTCAAAGTCATAAAAACCGAGTTTGCCTAAACTAGACTTTACTTGCTTAACAAATAAGAATTTGGCAAAATTTGAACACCGACGCTAAAAAATACGCCAATTTCAAAGCTAAATTCCAAATGTAGCGACAATTCAAACAACTCTGAAGTTGTTCAACCGCTTAATGATAAAAGGATTCTCACCTTGGGGGACCACGGGTCAGTCCCTTTTTTACATCTTCGTATGATACATTTTATTTAAATTGATGAAGGGATCAAAACAGCGGAGCGTCTGAGTCATTTTTGAAATCTTGACAAATTCTGTATGTAACATAATTATTTATTTACCCTTTTGTCATGGTCATTTGAACATGCCTTTGTCATTTATCTCTCTTTTTTTATTTCAATATGGTTCAACGAACTTGTATGCAGTATCCACTATTTAGTAAGGAAAAACCTATTTCGTAGTGTTTTTATTGAACATTTGTTATAATAGGAATCTTTTGTTAGAATGAGTTGGACAGGAGAGTGAGCAAAGTTTGACCTTGAGGCAGTGAATTAGCAACCGCTACACTGATTATACTGTTTAACGAATGACACTACATTCATGTGGCACACCAAGTAAATATACTTAGGTATATTTAAGACGTATTAATCACTTATTGCTTGCATCAGGGCTATTTTAAAATAGACACAGGGACTCACAAACACAGGGAATCCTACCGTGAGAGCCAGAGTTATTGATGTTATCTTTCTGAACGTTTAAAATTGCAAACATTATCTTATTAATAGTTTTTAAGATAATTAATGAAAACATTTTTGTAACAAAGAAATAAAATAAATTAAAACAAATATGAAAAGAAATTGAGACTGATTGCAAATCTTTTTAATGCTAACAAAATAATGTTTATAGTACATGTTGTATCTATACACTCATAAAAACTTCTTTCACCTTCCTTACGGCTGTGGTGAGGAGCGGCCTCCAAGATACCTCCCTAGCAACTGAAATGCCTAAGGCAACTACCCTCGGGGGCTACAGTTGACCGCAAATTCTCAGCTGCTCAGGTTATATAGACACATTTAATTGTCTTGGTTTGGTGGCCGTCTCTTAGTTGAATGGTGATATCCCGTCCCTCTTCGTGATCATCTTGTTGTAGGGTGAGATCTCGGAGGAGAGTGCCGTTGTATCATTATTTATATCGTAATATTTCAGCTCGACTGGATTGTTAATTAAATTAAGTTACTTTTGTCGTGGGTTTTATAATTCTGAAATAAATAAACATTAGGGTAAGGAAACTTAAAAAGAAGAATTACCTACTCTTATAATATTATAAATTCACATTAGTTCTTAAAAATTAATATAACTCAGACATAATGTACCATTTGGGTACCTCTTTTTCGAAACCTTTTGTTCTGAAGTGGTTTTGGACTACGTATACAAATTTTGCAATTTCATCTGTGAACGTAATACTAAGAAAAAATAATTGGTTATTTATTAATCTATACCATAAATAGTGGCCTAAGGTGCTGCCTTGTGGAACTTCTAATGGAATGTTCTAACATAAGAGGTTATTTTTGAACGAACTAGAATTGAGTTGAACACGAGTAGTAGATCAAAAAACTGTGTAATAATAAGCTTAATCAAAAGCACAACAATTTACGTGCTAAAAACAAACTCTAATTCATTCGATGAAGTCGTGACCGCAATAATGAAGTAGGCGCTATATAATTGAATTAGATAAGAGGAATCTAGCGTTGTTTCATGTAACATTTCATTATGACAATTGCGTTATCCTTGGTTTCATTCACGCATATTCGAAGCATGGACAGTTATTTGTGAAATTATAGTACATTAAACTACGATACACAAAGTCAAAGCTTACGAATACATTTAAATAAATGTATGTCCAAGTTAATAAGAATTAACATTGTTTTCACCAACAAGTTTACATGCGTAAAGTGCCTGCCTGCGTGTCATTTTGTAAATAAAGTGGGCATTGAGTAAATGATACGTGATAGATTTTTAACATTAAGTATATTAGATAAAAAGAGTTTTCTATTTACTTCTATTAAATTTTGAAGATGTATTGTATTCCATTTATATTCAATAAATAGACCTATAAATTATTTTGTAAGATGCTTACTCGTAATAACCCTCACTGAGCATGTTGGGTTCAACTGATAACTGGAGCGTTTGGATTGCCTGTACACCTGTAAAGGTCGTGAGATCGCAGAGTTGCAGTAGTTTTCATGTAATGTTTAGCAGTGTGTCTTCATGAATGTAGATATAATTTAATTATTCATAGAAGTCTGTACATTCTTCCCAAAATAATAAGCTTTTGATATGTTGATCCTGAAACAATCTATATAGCTTTTGACCACTGTCTTATTAGCTGATGGTGAGTGATGATGTGGTCGAAGCTCTTAAGCACCTACAGCTGCTAGTACACACGCTTAGGTGCGTGCCGACAAATTTTCTACTTGAAGTTGGAAGCTTGCCGGGCAATCGCATTATGCCCTACCACTTTACTATAACAACTCCCACCCTAAGACAATAACCGAGACCGACGGCTAACCCTCAGAAGCAGCGCTTAGTTGTAAAGCCACTAGCGTTCACCCATACAAGTAATGACCGCAGCGGACGTAGCTTAACTTAGTTGATCGCTCAAGAACGACTAAGCAAACTACGCTACGAGCGCTTAATAATAATTTTCAAATATAATTATTAGATCAGTTATTTTACAAATCACATACTATACGAATTCCAATAAAGAAAAATTTTATTTCAGTCTTAGTCTTCTGTGATAGGTAGTTTAAAAATAGTTCTTGGTTATATTGTGACAAATATGCAAGATAAACTTATCTATCACAGAGACAGCATCAGACCAAGGCAGCGCGCGTGCAACGCGTAAATGACATTGTATCGGGTGGAGGCGCGCGCCAAGGTCTCCATTCACTTACGAGTTGACGACCGATTTATACCTCAATCATTTGTACAAATAATTTAATTAGCTGTCAGGTTATAGCTTGATCTTTCTAGGAATTTAATTGACGAATTTAAGTATCCAAATACCAACGATATTGACAGAGCGCCAAAGTTTGAAGATGAGGTCACTGGCTTAGGCGAAGAGCAAATATTGTTCTAGAAATAATTCGTATGTTATAATGAATTTTGTTTAGTTGTTTTGGTAGCTTTATAAGAAATCGGTTTAAATGTTAACTTTAACGTTATAGCTTAATGTAATAATCTATAGTAATAGGTACATATGTTTCCTTATCTTAACGCTATCAGTCACGAAATGTCATTATTTTTATTAAACGTAGGTGACGTTTAATAAAAATAATGACATTTCGTTTTGTAACCACATTTTCATGCCACCTACAAAAAGTTATAATATTCCTTAACAATTTCTTCGTTGCCACCATTTTTTTAGATTTCTATTTCATACCATAACATATATTCATCTATAACTACCTTAGATCACAAGACATTGCTGAAATGTATCAGAGAAGTGTTCTGAGACTTCTGTAAAGAATATTAAATATAATAAAAAATAATTATAGGTGACAAATACCTCCGAAAATCAATATCCTAAAATAAGTTAATTATTCTCATTTTAATGCCGCCCGCGTCGTAGAAAAAATCGGGAGAATATTGCTCTGACTCCCACTCTCACCTTTGGCTCTCTCTCTCGCAGGCCCGATACAATATTAAGGAATGATAGATTATAGTGCAATAAATCATTAACGTTGTACCAATGTGCATTAACCTATTTCAAAACAATGTAACTAATAAAACCTCATCAAATTTAAATCAAAGTAATTTGCTTACATATAAATTAACTGAACTATTCTCTAGATTAGCGTGGTACTTGACCTGGTTATAAATTCTCTATGAAACACGCCATGTAAAGGTCAAATAAAATTTACGTTTATTGAAAAATAATAAAGTGTTACCTAGACACGTAGCGGTAACAAGACAGCGCTCTCTACTCTATTATTACTTTTGTTATACAAATAACATTACAAGATAATAATAACTGGAAAGGCCTTGGATCGTGTGACTTACGTATCTGGCAAAAAGTTACCTTCAAGTGTACTATATAAAGGAAGGTGCTGACACTAATAATATCAACACGCAAAAGCTTTCCGAATTTAAAAAATTAACAACTGTTTTTATCCGCAGAAACGATCTAAAATTAAGTTGACATTAAATAACTGGTTTAGTGTTAAATCTTTCTTAGTATTTGAGAACTGCAATAACGAATTATAAATAATTAATACATTTTGAACTAATCCTCTTTATTTTTAAAAAATTACTACCTAACTTAGGACACAAGTACAAAGTATATTGAAACAACTACACTAGCGGCAAACGCCGTCAAATCTCTTTACCTCCAATCAAAAAATGTCGGTCACCGAGGACAGAATACTGGCCGATGACCAGGGCGACAAAGCCGTAAAATTTCCAATAGTCGAATTCTGATATTCTGTTATATTATTTTTCAAGAAAGTTAGTAGGCACTTATTCCAGCGAACTGGCCAGTCTGTCCGGAAAAAAAAATAAGTTCATAGTAAATTAGTTTTGTCAATCGCTAAAGCTACGCATTCATGAGCATACACAGCAAGCTTAGCCTGTACTTATTACTAAGTTTAAAGGTCAACTTGAACGACTGAAATAAATTACTCCCGATGATGTGTTGTGATGTGTGTGATACGTGATTTTTGGCTTATGCCATATCCATCTTCCAGATCAGAAAATATGATATAAAGATTTACATCAGGGGTTAAATTACGAATCCTCTTTTGAGTTCACTAAAAAGGTATAAACGTCACGCTGCATGCATTTCAAAATTTTTATTTTAATTTACATCTTTTGAATACTTCGATGGTGACCATGTAATAGAAATATTTCATTGGTAAACACAACGAAGTATATTCTCCTGTTGAATACAAATAAGTAACAATGTGGATTCCCAGGGCAGTGCCAACGAACGGTTTTGAGAAAACGATATTCCGATACGTGTGCGAACGAAATACTAATGCAACTCGAATTCCTCGGTCGTCATTTGTCAATATGCCACTTGTAAACAGAGGCATTACTCTACTTTTTATATGCACACTCGGCTATAAAATACAAATCTTGATATTAAATCAACGGCAAGGAATGGAGCGACTGGTTAGATTCAGAAATTACAACTAATATTTTTGGCGCCACTGACGATTTACAAGAATGTACTGTACATTCCATTTCATTATAGATTCAATTGTCGTCCTTATTGCTTATCTGTCATATGTCTCATCATAAACAGCTGGCAATATCAAAATAAATTTAATGTAAAATTATTCTTGCGGTTGACAGTAACAATGCTGTAAAAAGGACTTTTTTGCATTTAATTCTAAAACGGGTTTGGCCGTGTTCCAACTATTGTAAAATGATCGCCAAAATGTGATGCGCATGTCTAGAATATTATTATATGTTTATATTTTAAATGTCATGTATCTTTTGTTTCAGAATCGGTCTATGCGGATTTGACAATCCACACAGAGATCAGAAAACAGATGAACTCAAAAGACACATAGGACAGGTATGAATATTTTTGTGATTCCGCTTATCATAACGCCTTTAGCACCTCCAAGTAATTGACAGATGTATCTTGGCCACCCAGGTTTCATCAGATAAGTTTAGTCCCATATAATACAGTAAACGTATTGCCACAGTAATGGACTCCGAAATGTTACCGTAAAAGATTATGTTTACTGTGTACCTACTAACTGATGCTATGTGTTTATTTGTCAGGAAATCCAATAACCGTCTTACTCAGAAATTTAACTTAGAATTTCGAACGCCCAAAGCAACCAAACCACCAAAACTCCACTCCACCAAAGGTGCACATGTGTATTATCAAAGTAACTTCATATATCGTTATAGAAACAGGACCATATTATATCACTTATCTACAGTATATTTTATTATAACACTCTGTCTACCATAGTATTATTTCTCACTTTTATAGGTATAGGTACCAAAAACGGTAGATAGGTACGCCTCTCCATATTGATAATATAACGACTCTCAATTGGCTGGAGCTTTAGCTGTTTTTACTAAAATGTGGGTAAATAGACACTTGCCAACTTGTTCGGAGGTTAAAGCTACGACAGAAGACGAAAACGTGATGGTATATACATAGGTATATTATTATGATTAATATTATTCATTCGAATACATAAACATACGAAGCTAATTTAACTATAGCTACATTATCCATATTTCACTCATGTACCTAATTTATTTAATACTGACATCAAATTTTGATGCTAATATATGTGATGAATGATGATAAATGTATGGATATATATTATGACGATACAGTAAGGGCAGCTAATGTTTTTATCTTGTACTCGTACTTTTTGTATAAGTTTTTTTTTTATCTTTCTCGACTTTGCGCCCAAAAGAATAACATACCTATTAGTTTAAAATTAATTTAAATACTAGTCAGCCCGCAAAACAAACAAGACAGAAATAACTTGTACCTTATATTATATGTATACATTTAATATTATAATATTATACATATCGACATTACGTTCACATAATATGATTCATAATTTAGTCTCTCTGAGAAATATAATCTTTATATATATGGAAATTTTGAGACATCTTAGGAATAGATGTAGAATATTGTGATTTTAGGTTATGTTTTCGCTACATATACTCAAAAGTACTTACTCAGTTTCCAAAAATCACTTTACCCGATTTATGTGCATGTTTCTTCTTACACAAATAAATGGATAAGTGTTTTTTGGATCCACTGTCCAAAATAATTGTGAGCATACTATGTACTTTGTAGGTGAGAATTCTATTATTTGATGCGATTACAGTGCATATGGCCTTTACTGTTGTATATACGTAACTCCATAAACAACTAAAAACATTGATAAGCTTACATTTAACTAGCGAATTCCTCCATAGAAAAATAACACAAAAGGATTCCCGAACCTAACTACTAAATATATACAGTTAAAGTTTTTATATGGTGATGTAACTGTACGATGAGTAAGTACGCGATACATTGAACAGATTCACAATTGATAATTTGTGAGACACCCACGCGATTATTAGCCTAAATTGTTTTGAGATGAGTACACGTTGTTTTATGATCAATGCGAACATTGAATCGAAATTGAAAACAAGCATTTTTTCATATACAAATTTTAATTCTCTGTAATTCACCACTTAATCACAATTATCTTAATACGGAAGAGCGAGACCCTCTAACACAGGTATGTTAATACTTAAAAGAGAGTCTCAAACATATAAACTGTAAATTAGATTAAGTTTACTGAAATAAATATTTTGTATTTGTATTTGTATTGAAAGTGCAAATATTACAGCATACGACTTCCTTTCATATTTTGTTGACGAAAATGTACATTTTAGAATACGTTCTATTTTAAGAGACTTAGGGCCCGTTTCAGAATGTCCTAACAAAGTTTCGGGTTGCTATGCAACACATAAAATAACTGAATGATAAAAATGACAGTTGACATGCAGCGCGTTTCAGGCTTTAACCGATGGATAGGGCAAATCGATGACTGTGAAACGCAAAGATAGTGTTTTGTTTAATAAATATGTTCTGGGTAGTATAACCGGAACTTACTTGGACATCTGAAACAGGCCCTTAGTGATTTTTAGTTATAATGGGGAAATATTTAGAGATATATTATGTACTCAGCTGAGGGCTTATGAAATTTTTTACTCCTGATGTGCGTATGACAGGTAATCTGTGGTATGACTCAGTTTTTTTTTTTATATTGTGATGAAACAAGCACCGGATGTCAAGCGGACTAACCTCTACCTATTACAGATACATTTTGTCCGAACGAATTCCGCTGCGCCCGTCAAACCCATGTACCTGTAATTTTTCTGACTCTCAAGGACTGCTTCCGGAAAACACTTTCAGGTGCTTGGCGACAGATTTTCTACTTGAGAGTGGTAGCTAGGCATTTGCAAAATGCCCATCCACCATGCGGTGTTCTCAAGGTAGGTACCGACCGACAAGGTAATACCGGGGGTCGTCTGGAGCATTCGCAGTCCTGGACAAGATAAGAGTACATAAAATATAAGAATGAACTTATAGTAGGTACTATAAATGATATTTATTATATATTTAAAGTTAGAACAACAGTATCTTTGTTTTTTAATTAAACACCTAGTCGTTATAAGCAATACATATACAAATGTTGCAATATGACTATGTTGAGTTAATCATATTACACGAAAATTTATAGTTTCGTGTAATATGATTAACTCAACATAGTTTACAATTTTGACATTTAATATCCGGACTTCGGCAATCTATACCAAATTAAAAATCAGATTAAGTAAATCATCTAAAATCAATCCTCCTCCAAAATTATCAAGCATAATCACTAATCAATAATTTCAAGTTATTATGGGTCAGCTAGACCGGACTTAAATTAATCAAATTGGTATTAATAACCTATCTATCTTGTAACTTATGATTTCAAATCCTTGAAACGATATATTTCGATCTCAATATAATCATCATTAAGTATATTATTTTTTGCAGATACCAATTCGTTATTCTCATAAACATACAATCGCTGTAATTTTGAGTAAGGCCAGCAGCTTGATGAGATACATGATCAGATCTTTATTGTCCGTATCTAATAATGATCTTGAAACTCATTTTTTACACAGCTGATCTAATTTAGTTGAGTTATTGGCTATATACGTTGTCATTGTGTAGGACGCAAATCTATCGTCGTCATGTTCTTTAGCAGAAACTCAGTCGTGCTCTGTATCATATAAGTCTTCAAACACACTATTTGGAAATATATACATATTATGGCAGAGTTGATACAAATGTTGCATATAAGAAATTTTGAATGACACTTAGCTGATGTTTTCAACGCATAGGTCTTGAGATTAATTGTAAGATGAATATGAGATCATTGATGATATCCTCCCAATTATGTAAAAGTAGACTATTAGTCACATTCTTTTTCATGTAAAAATGCTATTTAATCCTCATTTCCTTTCCATGCATCATTCGAAGCACAAAATATTTTAGACCCCAAACTTACATTTAATGAGTGGGAGTGACTGCATCAGTCACGGCACGACTCTAACATTACAACATGGACATCATGGTGTATTAATGTTGCTTCTTCGTCGATGAATTAATTATTTACGGACTACTAGGCTGACGGAATTCGACGACGATTAAAAACGTTTCGTCAACCCCTGCGGTTTGTTAACTTCCCACTGCCGGTTGATATGTGAATGTGGTTGGGCTGTTGAATCTAGTTTATTGGAAATTTATGGATATGACAAATTTCTAGTGACATGGGCGGCTTGATAGAAAGTAGTACTTGTTAATTTATAGGCTCATATTACATCACAAGACAAGTACTGAATTGGAGTATTATTTGATAGAAATGTTCTTGTTGTTGAATATCCGATAACAAAAACGAGAGTTTTCTCCTAAATAACTTCATACTATACAATATCGAGAAAGTTATTTAATTTTAATATTGTTAAGTTTGCAATAACGCCTGCTAAGCGAATTACATTACAAAATTACAAATTAATGTTTAACGCACCTGTTTTGAATGATGTTCCTGTATCTGTTTCGTGTATCAAATCTAAACACCGAAATAATTAAATTTCAGTATACCTAGATTACCTAGACTTTAGCTCAGAAAATGTTATGTAATGCAATACAGTACGTAATGATATTTAAATGTAAATTTTAAACTAATTCAAACAAAATAATTCAATTGAAATTAGACATCGCAAACAAATCTATCAATGGAATAATCCGGAGTGAGCAACGAGTTCAACACACATTCATCATATTTTTTAACTCAATCAAATACGTCGATAGTTTATCACGATATAACCAAACACGTTCTTCCTTTGTTTCAATTAAAATCATCTTCCGCGTACAAATCTGATGATAAAATAAAAATTGTTGATCCAAAATTACGTCAACAATAGACTACACTTTGACATGCTCTGAGAAACGAGGTGAGGTCGGTGATGTCATAGGTCAGACGGTTATTGGAACTCATTCTTTTGTAGTCCCTTGTCAGGTTATTAATCATTTGAATGGTGTTAAAAATAAGAAGTAAACTAAAAGACAATGACCTTGTCCCTGGTGTTAAGGACATTCGTGCTATCAAAAGCATCGTTAGGTACCTGAAGAAATCTAATGCTATTTTTGTGATTAATTAGATTTTTGTCTACAAATAAAATGCATAACGATTACTGGAAAGAGCTAAAAGTTTTTGTTAATTTTTGTTTAATCTTAGACTTATATTTTGTTTTTCGTTTTCATTGCTTTTTAGCGAACAGCTCAAATCTGAGGTAAAAGCTATTTTTCTCATTTGTACGTGTTTTTTTTTGTTATTCCATCTTCTATTTATAACATTATACAATATTATCTAAAGTATTAAATTAGTTTTAATAAAAGTATCAACTAAGTTTTCATGCTTTTTTTGTCATATCGCCCTAAATCACATTTACTAAAAAAAACAAACGCCGGGATAAAAACAATGAAAAATCTCCAAGAAGTTGTTTCATCGTGTATGTAAAAATTGAATAAACATTAAATAATTTTCTGTTCAGGGTGTCAAAATAAAAATGGATGACGCCGGGAACATACTCATCAGACGCTACTCCAAGAGTAGCGTGTTCGTGAAGAGTACAGCAGCCACCACCAGTGAAGAGACGGCCATTGGTCAGGACATCCTCAAGCTACCTGGCTATTCGCTGGAACACGAGAAAATATTCAAGGTTAGTAATTTTCAATCAATTTATTTATTTTCATAGCTTTCCACTATTTTGACGTGACTTTTTTCTGAAAACCATCTAAGTGCTAGTAGAACATCTATATTGGGATCCAATGAAAAAAAAATTTTTTTTTTGATCAAAGCTAACAAACAACTTTAAAAATGTTCAGTAAGCGTCTTTAAATACTGTAAGTGTATTGTGTGTACTATACAGACATTTCAAATTCAATACAAGATTCTAGAAATTCCAAATTTATAAAACAAAAATGATATACAACTGAAAAGTTACCTGATCATCCATTGCTTTTTTTGTGATAAATATAATAAAAATAGAGCTACTCAATGAGGGATAGCACCCGTTTTGTTACATGCTAGAGCAATATTCTTTTTTGTACCGGCTCATTTTTCTTTCATACTTTTAGCTAAACAATTAAATTGGTTTTCTGACTCATTGTTAGATTTTCATTAAACCATCTACCCAAAATATCAAATCTCCGGGTAACTAAGTCAATCCGTTGACAAGTCATAGTCCCGCCAAATACTGGATGGACTACAATAGAGTTTTGTTTTACCCTTTACGTACGTATGCCTTAGAAGGAGTAGCAAAATGAAAACCCAAAGTTCGTTTTAAAAATAACCTTTTGATAAAATGTCTTATTAAGCTTTAATTTCACTAAAACTTTACACTCGTAATGATATTCGGTAATTAACAAAATATATGTTAATAGTCCCCATATTAAGACTAAGTATGTTTCGACCAAATTCGATCCATCACTTTAGCTTGCTTCACCTTCTTCACACGCAACGTACAGTAATTCACTCGATTGCCTCACCTTTCTCTCCTACATCCATAATTTCTTTATATTCATCATTATCAAAGACAATAATCGTGAAATGGTATTAAGAGGCCGAACATTATGTCTAATGCCCTACGCATTGTGTATAGTCCGCCGGTACATCAAGATTCGTGGGCACGAATCACTTTGTTCATGACATTGCACCATAATTTTTATTATACTACACAATTTTCGAGTCATCTCTCCTTTATGTGTTGAAGGCGATGGACAGAATCAGTTTAATCCGTGAACTGCTTTATTGGATCAGATATAATTGAGGTTTCTTATCAAAACCCTCGAGATCGTAGTCAAGATATTAAATTCTGTGCTGTTATAGAACTTACGAGTATTTACGCATAACCATAAATGTAATATATATTATTTTTTACTTTCTATTACTCCAACGTTTCTCAGATAATTCAAAATAAAAAATAATATAAAGAAAGAAATAAAAATGCTTTATTTGTGACACAAACAATGAGGTGACAGCTACATAGTAAAGTGCACACAAATTGGTCCCAAATCAGCATAATGCTGGTTGTTAGCCAGCGCTGGTCTTCCTTTGGAACCATATTATGGTGAGGGTATATATATTAATATATTATATTTTATTTTGAATTATCTGGTCCTCCAATGTTTCACACGCCTAGATAATGATGAAAATAATAAAACGTACCCTGTGTTCAATCCATGACGCAAAATATATTCGAAGTTTCATTTAAAACGTAAAATTGAAATTTTCTCATCAACGCCTGCTTAGCGAATAAGCGAATAATATTGAAGTGCTCGTTACAAAAATCTGTCAACAAGCACCTAACGGTGTATTTCAGCAGCTGTCTACTGAACAACACCTTCGACTTCATCAGCAGTGAGATAGTGGTCAAAGGCTAACCGACGCGTCTAAAAAAAGCGTACAACAAAGATATTCTTTCCTATTGTTGTAATCGATCATAGTTTAAGTCATTCCTTACGTTGTAATTATATTTACATTCGGTTATAAGTTACATCTCACTCACGTCCTCACTCACAAAATTTCGCATTTATATAAACGAAATTGGATCATTGTTATAAAATACTATGTTTACAGCTTTATTATAGGGTCCGTCCATAATACGTGAGCGCCCCAAATTTATCATTAATAATAAAGGTAATATATGGTATTAAGAAATTGAAGTTTAAATATTTACCTTAATTCTTTTACTAGTTACCTTCACCATTTCAGACGAATCTACTTAGAGCCAGCATTGCTTAATGGTGTAGATATGGGTACGGTATACAAAAAAAATCCACTTAAGTCAATCAAGCAATCGTAGAAACGTTCGGTACAAATGGAATGAAAACGAAACTCTCCGCAACAACTCGTAGCTTCACATGTAAAGCAATAGATCAAGATTCGCTTTAATGGCCTCAAACAATAGAGCTTCCTAGAGAACAAGCCAAAAGATTCATTAATAAATGTACTATTACGTGTCTTTACGTAAGCGAAGAGAATATAACACCATTAAGCAAGGGAAAGAATGGCCATTGCTACATGTTAAATACGTTTGGGTATTTATTTTTTGATCATATTGGCCAATTGGCAAACAGAAGCAAGATTGTTGTTATTGCCATAGTGGCACAATATTGGGAAATATGTATTTGTATTCGGACGATACTCTCGTACTTTGGTTTAGGAAGCGTCAATTTCAAATGGGGATTGAAATATTTATTGTTTTTAGTGGAATTGTAATAAAAAGCAGAGTACGAATTTTAAAAATTAATTTAAACGTGGTTGAAATTTTTTACACTGTTTTATAGTAAGTTTCTAATTGTTACAAAATTTCTAACATTGTAAATTTTGCAAGCCGTTTCGAATCCTGGGTTACTATTTCTTTTTCCTTTGTTTTAATTTGGTTATAACATTTTCTAGAACAATCGTATCAAGAATATTTGCAGTATTATTTTTCTCATATCATTAAATTTAAACAAAATGATGTTAATTTTTTTTTTGTAAAACATGCTTTTAGTCGACTCTAAAGCGAGCACGATTACAAATGTGGTAACCAAGTTGATATCACGATGTGACTTTCCTTGATAATCTTGACAACATCAACCAGAATGTGCTATAGTAACAACTGTATCAATCTATTACCTATAAAACTATATTAATATATTGTAATTTTTGTCTTAACGCCATCAAAAGATGTTTGTAGTCCAATTCACATTAGCTACAGATGTCGTTTCAAACCAAGAGCGACACGAAAATTCGAACTGACTGGGCTCACATATAACCAATTCTAGTTCATCGTGGTGATAATGACATATGCCCCGGGCCCGGTCTGAGGCCATGCTTTCAAAACCATATCGTAGTTTCGAACCTACATGTAAAATCCTTTGCGTTGTGTTTTATGAGTATGAATATTCTTTTATTTATTAATATGCTCCTCTCTGATGACTCTTTTTAAATTATTTTTAAATTTTAACAAAAAACATAAGTACTTAAAATCATCAAAATCAAAAACAATCGTGTGGTAAAAAAACAAGTTAACGTAATCATGAATTAGCCATTGTCTTCATTAAAACCCGATTTCTTTTAAACAATACCGTGAAGTGTTGCAACTTGCTCAGCGTTAAAGATTTTTTCTGTGTGATCTGTAAGCTCCCACACCGGATTCCCTTGTGACTAAATTAAAACTCACAATGTTGTCGTGTTAGATGTCTATCTTGCAAAGAAGGATGAGATACCTAAACTGGTGTTTACTGTTAAGCTTACCTTTGGGTATTTTTGTAAAATAATATGAAAGCTGGAACTCAGACATCTCAGAACACTTTTTTATATTTACTCTGTGCTTAATTATATTAAGAGGGCAGTAACTTGAAATATTAAAATACGCAAGCAGAAATATTTATTTGGAAAAAAAACTCTTCTAATTATCTGAAAACGCTAAGTTACTTGATAACTGAACGCTCATGTCGCTCTTGCCATGGTTCTGCGAATTAAAATATTGAAATGATAATGGATAAAATGAAGATCCTAATAATGAAATCAGATTAACATTGTGGCTCAAAGCGTCTAAATTAGATTCGAATCCCATCCAAGGAAATAATTTATATCTAAACGTTAGTAAATTTGATTAGTAAGCCGGGAACTGTAAGGAACAAAAGTTATATAAAAGTGAAAATCCAAAATAGAGCACCATGATAGTCACGATCACAAATCAATGCAATCGAGATGTCAAAAGTTCGGCGTGATAGAAACGTCGCGATGACTTATCGACGAGTTGTTACTGATATCATCGACATCTGGTCCACGGTGCATAAACGAGATATTCGTCATGACATCTTGATGCAATCCAGTCAACTTGAAGGTGCATCGGTTGAGTAACGGCTCCGCAGCTTTTTCATTTCGGTAATAGTGTCGTCGTGTGACTTGAATAATGCATGGTTATTATCGTCCTACAACATTCTTTTCAAGGAGAATTCCTTAGTAAAAATCGTAATTTTACATTTTGCTTACTCAATAGATGGTATATATTTTCTCACGAAACTGCAAGTTTTAAAAGGTTTCCACGTACCTTTGCTAGTCACCATACAAACTAACATGACAGTGCTTGTTTTAAGCCACCTTACTCCATAATAGAGTGACGCCCTATTATGTAACAACTGATATTAAATTGATAACATCTTCCTCCTATTGATTCGTCAGTCAGTTTGTTTAGATAGTCGTGTGTAGTTAATTGAGATAAGATTACAAAGCTTTTATTAGATGATGGGTTATCTTTAATTAAAAAATGTACCGGTGAAGTCATGTCTACATGCATCTGGTGAAGAGTGATTAGTTGACAAATTAAAATACTTAAATAAAATTATGTTAGATTGAGATAGCGGTTGTGAAATGTGATGTGTTAGGCAATTGAAAATTATGCTGCATCTGAACAGAGTGTGGTAGCAATAAAAATTATGTTTCTAATAAAATAAACACGACATTAGGATACAATCAGTTTTTTTAAGAGGGTCTAAATATATCTGGAGAAACGAAGGTTCTAGCTAAGAAACCTCTTCCGATTTTTCTTTTTTCACTATGAAACGAGAACCCTACTAAAGATCTTGCATTTTAGATGCGACAAGTGGCTTAATATATTGGAAGAAAAAAGCAGTCACTATCACGCTAAATAATATTGTGCGAATATCTTATTGATATATTTATAAAGTATAGTTCCTGAATCTATAATTCATCATATTCAATAATTTATTCTTCAACAGTTATTCGACATGAAGAAATTCCAATCAAACGTAAACCGCGAGTTACGTCGCGGCTATCCTGATAGAAGACGGCTGGAGACGCAGTGCCTCAGCGCTATCGGCTTCGTGAAGAGTGAGAGCGACCTCCTCGAGTGCCCCATTTGGGTGCTCATCATCAACGTCGTCGCCATGGACATGCTCAAGTCGAAACTGCCTCCAGGTAAGATTTGGAACTGATTCATGTATGATGATAAACCTTGCCGTACAATATCGTTCTATTTATGAAGCGCTCGTAGCGAAGTTTGCTTAGCCATTCTGAATCGTTCAGCAAAGTCAAGCAACGTCCATCTCGGTCATGACTTGGATGGGTGACCGCTGGTTGGACATTACTACTGAGCGCTTCCGTGCTTCGGAGGGCACGTTAAGCCGTCGGTCCCGGTTCTTGTCTTAGGATGGCAGTCGTTACAGCATGGTGGTAGGGCATTTTGCGAATGCCCGCCTGGCTTGCTACCACCCTCAAGTTGAAAATCTTTCGCCAAGCACCTAACGGTGTGTTCCGGTAGCTGTCCTCGAGAGCCAGTAATTCTGGGTTAGCCTGAACAACATCTTCGACCACATCATCACTTACCATCAGGTGAGATAGTGGGCAAAGGCTAAACTATAAGGCAAAAAAAAAAGAAAAAAAAAATTACTCTGTCTTATTTTAAAAGAAACGTTCAAAATAAAATATAAACATACCGAAGTATAGTACAAAACCAATATTGAAACGTTTGTTTAGTTGATGCTTACATAGTATACACAAATCAAAAGTTTAGCTGTAAAATAAACAAATATCTAGCAAAGTTAGAACTTAAGTAGGTAATTGAGAATACGGAACAAATATTCTATGGTCAGGAGTCTGGCACTGTGCCCGATAGAAGCAAGATGTCAGCCTTTATCAATTTCCATTCAACGCGAGTTCACTGTTGTAAAAGATAACATTCTTAGGTATTTTGCCACCTGTGGCATTTCTGAAGGCAGCCGTGCTACTGTAGGTGTAATGTAAACACTTTATATGTATGATATCTCATCCAGCATGCGTCGATGGCAGAGAGTTAAAACAACCGGTACGTAACTAAAACCGAAATCTAAAAATTTAAAAATTAAATTTATATTTGGATACGATTGTGTCTGAAATCATGTTTAGAAACTGAAAATATTATCAAATCTTCTCTAGCGAGCTGGAGCATTTAGACTGCCTGTGAAACTGCATTGGCTTGTAGGTTGTCTAAACCCTTAGGTTGTATTAGCTCTAGTTAGATATATAGACCGTAGTGTTATATTAACTCTTTGCGATCATAGTTCCCGCGAGCCTATAAGCCTATACGGACTATTATGGCCCAAGCGACTGTGGCGACGAAAACGTGAGCGGGGAGTTGTTCCACAAATGTTGTAATATTTGACGCGTCCCTGGACCCTTATCAGTGAAAGTCACATTTTTAGAAAGCCAATGAACTAGGCTATTGTAATATCTATAAATAACATGTTTTCTTATGTTTGTTTCATATTCTACGGGCGTTTGAAAAAAAATTCGTTTGTAAAATAGGCTGCCGGTGACAGGACCGCTCCAAAATAAATTTACGATTATGAGCACAAAACACAATAAATACATAATTCCTGTTATGTATATCGATGATATAAACACTCAATAATAAGAATTACATAACAACTTACCAATTTAACAATATTTCACTACTTTTTATCTCTATCAAACTTTGACAGCGATTTCTCGGCACTGACAATTTCGTAGTAAACATTCCCACTGTGAACACTACACATTTTGTTCCGGCACAGATCTGATTAAGCACCCCAATGCATTCTTTGTTTTATTATCTTCATTCCATAGAAAGTTTCGTTCAAAAATACGGCTTAGTTTTCGAGATATAAGGCTGAACGTTGCGAACGGTTCTACTAGACACCGGTGTCTAATTTGACTCTAACGCACGGAAAATTTTTAGACCCCGGGGTCTAATTTGATGTTAAAGGGTTAATAAAGGCATACCACCAGTAAAAATATCTAGGCTAAAGGGGTGTGAACTTTTACCAAACTATCAGTTATTTTTCATGCATAACGATCCGAACTGTTTTACGAGTAAGAACAAATAAACGTCCTTCGAATAATAAAATGCAAGTTTCTTTGGAACCTGAACCTGAAACTGATCCTGAACCAACATACTGTTTGAACTGACCGGACCAAACACTGAGCTATCCCCTACAGTTCATTCTTTTATTCACTTATTTCAGTAGTGGCACCTATGTAGCACTCTCCCAACTTCAAGGTTAGGCTGAAAAATAAGAAGAGACACTCTACTTTTTCACTGAAAACTTATAAAATGCAATCGTTTAAGTATGTTTTGATCAAGGATATGATAAGGCACAAATATACGCTGTAGACAAAATACACGATGCTTGTGGCGTGCAAAAGCGTGAATTATGAAAGGTTTAGTAAGATTTATGTTCTTTGTTATCTACATGGAAATGATAATCACAATAGAAGATATGTAAGACATGAGTTAACTACAGATTTGCGAATGAATACAAAAGGGTTGTGTACTGCAATCGACAAGACTCGTATAGATTATATTGTATATTATTCCCTCTGGCCTTGGTGTGGGGAAGCATATGTACCTATATGAAAATAAAATTATTTAGTCTCAACAGCCCATTAGTCTCATTACATTGCTTCAAAACGTAATGACAATTAAACCAGTTCACAATTAAAGACGTATTATTCAAAAGCAAGTAAACTAAACCTACAGAAAATGTTAATAGGCAGACAACAGATATTTTTATATTCTGAGCATTCTTTGACATTATTCAAATTACAATCCTTGAATCTTAATAAAACTTAAAATGCGAAAGAATGCTAGCATAAACTACGCATTGGTAGAATAGGTTTTGATGAAATTCGGTGTATAGACTTTGGCTTTTTTTACGGAATGCAGATGATTGCGAAAGCTGTCCGAATAAACTTTTGAGGAAATTTAAATTACTGCTTTTGTCCTGGCTGCCTGTCTGTTGTTTTTTCAAAAGCCTCTGTTTTACCGTTTTCAATTAATTTTAGCGAGGAAATAATCTATTCGGAGTGAGAAATTTTTAACATTCTAAGGGGGGAGCTAAAACAAAGTTCCACTATGATGAAGTCACATGGATGCAATAAGCATTTTTTACTAATTGAAACTAATTGCTATTCACGACCTTACCTTTTAACCTTGACCATGTCTTCGTATAAATCGCAAAAACAAACATAAAAACATATGCTGATTGCCGTATCGCAAAGTTAAAGATCTTAGTTTGCTTCACTAGCTAACATTGAACTTGAGAGATGATATCAATATATGTTTTTATCACGGAAGTCTTTAGTTTTTTGACTGACAAATGAAGTAATCTGCGAAAAATCTGCGTTAACAATCTCATCGCATATTATATGGTCGATTATTTGAATCTTCACGCTAAGTTTAAATATGTATTTATAAATGGGGTACACGCTTTAAATTGTAGACTATGAACCTCGATCGATGTCATTTCATCTACACACTGCACTATCGTGATTTTCACTGTCATTTTTCACTTTATAGAGTAGATGTCTGAATGGGTATCACCGTCTTCTCTACTGACTAGGAACAATGTTCGTTTCCCGAGACCTAGTATATGGATTCCTCTTAAACTACAAGTATAAATAACAATGTATACACGGACACTGTTGCATGGATTAGGGCAATGTTTCGAGTGTTCCATAGAGATGTGGTAAGATATCACACGCTGCCCTTATCCCATAAAATGTGGAGTCCGTACATTTTATTTAACTACATAAAAGACGACACACATGAAAATATTTCAAAAAATTGTTTAATAACATGACGAAGACTCGGTGTGACATAAGTAACTTTGCACTTATACAAATTAATTTCTATGAGTAGCGATTAATCACTATCACTAAAGTCTAATCACTTTTATATTTAAAAGTAGATGAATGCCATTGCTCGTGGAACGTAAGGACTATAAAAAAATAAGCACTGGGTATATTGTTTTCGTCACTCGACGTTTGATCACAAAATATATGTTTCAGTTTGTTGTTGTGATAATGTGATTATATTTTCTAACTATGCAATTATTAATAAAAAATGTTTTTGTAGCTAGTAGTTTTATAGCTATATTTTCCTGCTAAACGGCTCCTGAAGTATTTGTAGCAGTCAATTTGCATCTAAAAAGACATAGTAGGTACTTATCTTAATTTTGAGAAACCTAATTGTCCGTTCACTGCGTGAGAACGAATTCTATATAACATTATTTATATCACGGTATCTCTTGTAAGCAATTAGTCATACCACCGTAACTATATCAATTTTGATGTAGTTTTTGTTGCAAATAGGAAGTGAAGTCCTAGTAATCAATTTCTGTGGTATCGTGTATATTGTGTTTGTTTGTTCTACATTTGTTTTACGTTTCCATTCCTCTAATTTTGGTAAATAATTAAAAACCTAAATAAAATATTTGTTATGTTGAGGTTGTTAATAATAAAACAAATATGCACGAGGAGACATGTGCAACTGAAGTATTTTTTTTTAACATGGGTGCATTTTCAATTTATATTAAATATTCATTAAAATTCTAAAACACGTCTCTATCTGAAAGCCGGTGAAATTTACTTGACCCCAGATTTCAAATCACGCGTCGTTCAAACAAATATAATAATAATAATAAGCAACGTAGGAAAATTAAAATTGGTTGCCAACGTATTAACAAATCAATATATTATTATTTTCTTTTAATTATAAGTGTTTCAGGTCGGATTGTAATATTTTGTGGTACGTAGTTGATATTTAGTACAGCCCGTGCGAGTCAAATAGGTGCTGTTCAATAGACTTCAAAACGTATTATTTAAGGTAAGTACAATCGTTTGATTGGTTGGTCTAGAAAGCGACAGTATTGAACAAGGCTCAAGGCTGCACAGCTGACGCGACAGCCGGATTTGTAGTCCTACGTCCTACCTACTGGTTTGCTAGTAAATTGCCTTGGAGTTTGTTCGTGGATCTTGTTATATATTCACAATGTTCAAGATTATATACCGGAAAATTGTCAAAAGCCCCTCCTATGTCATGTAAAGACATGACATAGGAAGGACTATTGACAAATTTGCAAGAAAGATTTAAGATAAAGAAAACGTGATAAATTAGTTTTATAAGTTTTTTTTGCTGATAGGATAGCCTTTGATCATTCTCATTTTAATCTTTGCATAGTGGAAGATCATTTTGCGGATGCTCGTCTGGCTAGCTACCACTCTCAAGTCGCCCAGCACCTAAAATTGTGTGTCGGCAGAACTTCTTGAGAGCCAGAAAAATTACAGGCACATATTGACAACTGTAGGTGTGTGTCAAGGTAACGGGCGCAGCGCAGTTCGTCATTTGTGACGAAATGCATATGTTATCGCTGAACATCAGACTCGTTCTTGTTCCGTCGCAATCCCATTAAAAACATAAGAAATAGATGACAAATATTTCTATATATATATGATCACATTTACTGTGGATTTTCTACATTCTTCTGTCAGATTCATCCTTGAAACAGCCATTAAGAAGTAAAAGGAGTTTTTCCCAAAAAATGCAGTTTGAAATCTTGGACACCTCTAGAAAATCTGTGAATTGTTTCAATAATCGGGATATGAAAAGTGAGATAATCTTACTATATAAGAAGTTCATGATAAATGTAAATAAATTTTCGCTACATGGTATATATCTGGAACCGCGAACGTACTCCTGATAAGTATAGAACATTGCGAGATCAATCTAGAGAACAGCTGTTGGACAATGTACTGCTATCGTAACAAGTTTAGGGCTATAAATAGGTTAACAATGCCTTAAATCGAACGAAACAATGCTGACATTCAGTTTATAACAATTGATCGAGTCATAATATCAAAAAGTATATATACGAGTATATAACGACAAATATATATTTGTTTAATTATAACGACAAATATATATTTGTCGTTAGCTTCCTTAGCGTATATAACGACAAATATATATTTGTCGTTAGCTTCATTAGCGTATATAACGACAAATATATATTTGGTGGTATAGACCATTATTTGATACAAATATTTACTTTTTATTTTAGTTCGTAGACATTTTACGTTTTACATATTATCACAAAAACTATTGAAGCCAATAATGATCTCAAACTATCACCGTAAATAATAAATGTGCCGTATTTTATTTATTGATTGTAAATTGGACCTTTAATAGTTGTTTGCTGTGATATGACAACTCCAAGGTACTCATACATCTGTTTTAGCTCATACACGAACTAGGAAATTTAAGCTTAGTTACCTTCGAACCAAATATCTTGATGATTTCGTAAATCATAAGACATACTAACATTTAAATATACTGCGCCAACTTATCAAAGAAAACTCACTTCACTCGCTCAATTAAAGTATCATCGTCAACTTTATTGTATGATATATTTTGCCTAAAGCAACACTTAACGACCTTATAAAATAGGCTACATAATTGTATTTATGTAGGTACATCGATTAAAATGAGTACCTATCTAAAAACCTGTCAACCAGGAAATGACCAACCCTTATTGGTAAACTTTACAAACACTAGTAATAAAATGGTCGGGTTCCAATTAATTTAATATAATTTTAAAATGAATCGTACTAAGAATTCAATGTTATACTAAAAAGTAATTGAACAATGCTCACAACCACAGAGATCCAGTTGCAACCCTGTCATAATAAATTCTTTAAAATTTTCAAAACGTTTCATTGAAATGTTCACATTTTTTGTTACGAAGGCGTACTAATGTAGTCACGTACGTAATAACATACCACATAGTGCTTTGCCGATATTAATAAGGACACATAAAAAAATAACTCACCTTGCTTGATTTGATTTTGTACGATTTGATTTTGTTCCGCATATTTCAATAATTATATCGAACATAATGAGTTTAAAACTAAGCAATTTATATAATGCCTTAAATGGAGAAATGTGACGCCCACAATATAAACTATAAATTATGTTTTTCAATGTTTATTGTTCGTTTGTTATAATAATTCTAGGTTAAGCCTGTTAACACCTTCGACCACATCATCACTTACCATCACGTGAGATTGTGGTCAAAGGCTTACCTATCAGCAATAAAAAAAAAAAAAAAAATCACTGATTTTGGCTTCATTAGCGTCTGTTCCGCAAACAAAAGTTCTATGAATATTTTAGCTATATGTAGACATAATATTAGATAAAACCAAATAGTAAAGCAATATTAAAATCAATATGCTTGTATTAGAGTCTACCTACATACTCGTATATTGATGCGCGACAAAAATATTTCTTATTCTTTCGTTTGAAACTAATTGTAGACGTGGAAAAATAATATATATTTTTTTTACAATTTAATACCAAAATTTATGAAATTCTTAGGTAATTCACTTTATTTGCATACATGTTGGTGTGTGGTCTTATGCATTATTTTTGTAAATTATACCGCCGCGCTATGAATACTTGCCCTCTATTAATCAATTTAATTGGAAAGCTCTCCGCTAGCATTCTGAAACTATCGTAGGTAAGTAATAGGTACCTACATTTTATACCTACAGTCATAATTCTCAGGGGATTCAGATTATCCAATATATTAGTGCATATATTTCTTTAGTTATTTCGCCACTTTGTTTTTATTGTCGGTAATGTTTTTTTTAATTATTTTTGATACTAAATTTGTTTATTTTATCGGAATTTGTTTTAGTTAATCATTCACGAGACCATATAAATACTTTAGGGCCATTTGAATATTTTTTAGTCTTGAAAAATTGTAACAGAATGGTTTGAATACAAGTAATTAACTATATATAAATATATTACATTTATATTTAAATTATTCGCTCTAAACCTATCTAAATCGGTTTACAGTGTATCATTAAGCCTGACAGCGGCAAAACGATTTCGCTCTGACTTCACACAATAGACAACAAACAATAAAAATAGAAACAGCAACGTTTAAGGACATAAATACACAATACTTGTCATATCGAATAAATTGCCTAAGAGTGAGGCGAGGGACAGAGACGCATGACTTGGTGAAGGGTTAAATGCTTACAGGGTTGTCAGTTTCCATAAAAAAATATATGAGCGTGGGTTCTTCGTTTAATGAGTTAGATTAGAATATATGTCTATAAATACGACTAATCTGTAAATAATCCTTTCAAATAAGAACCTCGATAAAGCTCTTTTGAAAATGCTTGATATTAGTTCACTTTATTCTCTCGTGACTTCGACTACATACGATTGCAAAGCTATCCTTCAAAAATAAGTTGTGTTTCGGAAAAAATATACCTATATCATTTTGCATACAAGTTATTCTTGTGACAAACATATAAAGGGTTGGGTTCTATTGAAGGATGAAATAGAGAAAAAATTTCAATAGGTAATCAGCTAAATTAATTATGAATATTTAAAGTCAGAAATGGCATTATAAACTACTGTACTGTTTCAGCACTATTGTTTAATGCTGAATACAGTCACCATTAAGGATGCCATAATTCCCACTCCTGGCAGGTGACTTGGAGATCATGATATTAAATAAAGTCTTAAAATTTGTAATACGCTGGGCATGGGGAACAAGACATATATATGTAACTCCAAAAGAAAAATCTAATTATGAACCTTTTTCGTAATGTATTACCAGAACTGTCAGTCTCCTCAACAAAACAGATCCAAACAGATGAAATCAAATTGAAAAAGATAGAGCAGTAACTTTTTAAAAGTATAATAAAAACTTTTTAAAAATATACAACACTAACGTTTTTTTACGATTTTATATCATCGTTACTTCAAATGTTTGACACTCGAAGCCTACATTAATGGTTTAAAGCATAATTTAATATAAGAGTATTAAATTAAGCAGTTTACATGATACTCTTTAAAAAATTGGACATTTAACTTGCCTCTTTCTTGATATTGGTATAATAAACACTCTCAATTTATTCATATATAATATTATGTACCTACAAATAAGCGGTAAAACTAAAACTACACAATTATTTATTCAACGGCAAATTTACTATAAATAATTAAAATATAACTTTTGTATTTTAATTTGCGTTGCTATAAAATATAAATGGCTGGCAACCCTGTTTGTATAGGTCAGTTCCACACTGAAACCAGAAAAATATGTTATTATAATAACGCGTTCAAGCGATATTTATCACGCCTACGTTAAGTTTAAATTATTATCATGAAGCTGGTATAAAACAGATTTATATCAAGGCTTTAGTTTCAATAAGCCTTTTATTCTCAAACGCGATATAACTAAACCTCACGGGACTGACACCCATTCAATCACCTTAACACCAGCACTTATACAGAATACATTGAACGTATTTATTTTCTGTAATATATAGAAAGACAGTTAACATATTTCAGGAGGTGTGAGATTGTGACGGCTTATGAAGGAAGATCATCTTTTTTTATTCATCATAGGTTTGCGTTTGACCACACCGTGCCTGATGTTAAGCATCGATGTGGTCTAAGATGGAGCACGCTTACCTAGAAGAAACCTATTTACTCTCGATTTGAAGACACCCATTGCCCACCTAGTGTTAAGGGATAAACTCTGCCTATTACAGATGCATTTCGTCACAACGAAAAGAACTGCACTGCGCCCATGAAACAGTTATATGATTTGTTAGCTGATGATCTATTACACAATTCGTCTAATCATGTGTCTATACCTGGTATTAATAAAATAATATTGATGATAGGAAAATATCCAGCTGATGGAGTGACTCCAAAACAAATATTAAATAACATTATTAGATTCAAATAATTGTGAGAACACCTTCCACTAATGTTTATTTTAGCATTTCTAATATTATTACAAGGACTCTGTCTGTGCATCTGTCGAACATCGGTCACGCGTCATCAACGTCAAAGTAATTACCATTCAATGGAGTCATACAAACACCGCTATGAATACTACCAAACAATACGTCTTTATTGCAATGAAATAAGGTTCAAATGTTTGTTTGAATGTCATTACTTAAGACCGGTAGTGGCGCCAAATCGAACAATGATACACTTACATACTTTGCTTCAGACATCAGCACAGAAACACAATGTTCGACCTCCAGAATTGTTATCCAAACTGATGTATAAATCAAAATGAAATTCTCACGCAAACATACCGTTTTAATATCTAATATTTTCAACCTTGGTTTATAGAATTAAATAGGTCCAAGTTTTAATTAAACCAATATGAAATAAATGGTAGGTATATAATCTTTATAAATACGTAGATTCTGTACGTTGTTTTTATTTAATAAATCAGGCTTAAGATTTTTATTTATAGATAATTCTTATACCGTTTGTAAACAAAGGTTAAATATTAATAAATTTAAATTTATTTTATAATTTATTGAAATTAAATTTTGTACTTCAACAATTTGTAAAATATGTTTTTCGCTTAGGACGCGGTAGTGCGTGTAATCATATTAAGAGATATTATAAATTTCTATCTGAAAAATATTCTAGCCGTATTATGAAGTAACTGTGTAGTGTGTATACACTCTGCTCCATTGAGGCCCTTTAGAGTACCTATAGACGAACGTCATACAAGGCAGCATCATAAGAAAAAAACATGTAAAGAGCATCATTCACTTGAAACCAGACTTTAAGTTCAGGATCATCAACATAATTTTATTGAAGTCGTTCTGTTGTTATATGTACAGGTTTTTGTCGGTGCAAGGTGATCTGCTTGTACTGAATGTAGAAAGGTTAAAGCTTCCGGAACTAGTTGATTTGAGTGTTATATTTAATAATGGCAATTGAAGCTGTAGTGAGCAAAGACGGGGTCTATTACTTACCTACTACAAAAATCGGGTACTTTTTTTCTTTTCACGCTTTAACTTGTCAGCCTTCGTAATATCCAAGTCTTGTTAAATAAAAATGAACAAAGCAATTTTGCAAAGTACTTAGGCTTTGAAGATAATTCTACTCAGTGCAGAATGAAAAATGGCATAGACGCGTAATATAATTTTATAACAAATTAGGTACGTAAGTATCTGATTTAGTTCCCATAGCACGCAACCACATCTACTATGCGGTCCCTCACTTCTCAGTAGCTCTTTTATTGTTGTGCAACAATGCAATCTAACTTCGATCTCATGATGTATTGCACCTCATTTCACTTGGCGGTAACTGCAAATTTCTAACGTCCATTACCAACTTAACAGCCAATATTGGTTTTGTTCAAATCACGCTGAAACTATGGGAACAAAACCGCATGGCTAGATTCCCGCGATTTTCCATCCGGGATAAGATAAGTTCATAGATTTCCTCGTGGTTTCGCGGTCTGGCCACTGTTTATCTCCTAGGAAACTCAAATAAATCTATTAAGCAACGTGGCCAATGCTTGCCGTATGGAAGTCGTGACATTTAATCTTGGATACCAGTCCCCTTTGTTACAGTAACTATAAATGACCTCAAACGCTTAAACTACTTAAAGCCTATGTCGTTGAACTTTTACTTGTTGAAATTTGCGCTTAAAATACTGTATAGTAATATTTTATTCACCCTGAAATCTATATGAATTGGTTCATATCAAGATAATTTTGATTTATTCTCCAACATTTTTAAATCTTATATGCGTAATGGCCTAATTTGGATTTCGCAATCAAGGTTGCCGAAGTCGTGATGGCAAAACTAGATCGGTAATAGCAAATGGCACTGCTCACCCATATAGCTACAATAATACATTTGGAATTCGTAACCAGGGGCAATTGAAATGGTAGTGTCTCGGACAGAAAAGATCGTGACTATTCGTGACTGATATTATGCAAAGCAGTTATCGAGGAAACATGCTACGATCCAAATACTGAAGCGGTCGGTGTTGCATAAAACCTTGCTTCTATCTAAATTCTAATACGGAAATAAATTAAGCATCTATATAACCTCTATTGGAGCAAGAAGTCTTGTTTACATAGAAAGTTAGGGTACGCACTAGTTTATCCTGATATTGTGTATGATAATAAAAATACTGTGAAGGTCTTTATTTTGGAAGAACTTTTTTACTCTAATAGTAAGCTTAGAACAAATAGAAAAGTCTATAACAATGCAACTAATACTTGTATTTCACCTTAAACTGAGACTTAATGAACTTCAGATTTTCACAGCATACCCTAGGCATAATATATCATACAATCCTACTCCAGATTATTTTGAAACAGTTTAAAAAAATAATATTTGTGGAATAAATATTAACTTGTAATATTGTGGGTTCAATGGGATGACCCATTGAACCCACAATATTACAAGGATTTGCTTTACACCACTTGACCAAATTGTTAGATATTAAAGGTTATAAATTATAGAATTTAGCAGTTCTAATATAAAAAATAATAGTCGGTAATAGTCTGACTACGACTTAATAATCCCAACACTACTATAGTACAATCTACCTCTCTGTTAAATTCCATGAAGGTTGGAAAAAAGTTATAGTCGAAACAATGTACAAACACCGAGAAACCTCGACCTTTGCTTCGCACAGATAGTCTCTTAGTCTTTAATCTCGTTACTAAAATAATCTGCTGATAAACTTCTTTCTCCACAATGTAATCAGATACAAATATTAGACAAAGTCGTATAGAATACAAAATGTTTTGTTTAAAACAGCACGTAACTTTAAAAACAGTTTAAAATAATGTCTGATTTAACATTCTGCTCGTCTCCTGAACTAATCTGGATTCTAATCCCGTTGCGTCTCGGCTTCTTAGGTATTTCCAAAGTTTAATAGCTTTTGTTGTGTTTTGCAAAATATATGTACTTAAATATTTTGCTTACTTTAAAAGGTTTTGTTAAGGACAAAGGAAAGCAATATGGTGAGGTTTCGCTTATAATTATTTTAAATAATATATGTTTTATTACAAAATTACAAATTTACGAGGTTTTTTTTTATTTTCTTTTAATGTTTTATTTCCATAAAGTCTCGCTTCTAAATATATCACAGTTAATTCTCACTGCTATTTTATTCAAACATATATATAAAAACTTCTATGTAACTATTAGCAAGCTCTAACCCTTATAACACATGAATATATTTAAATACTTTATGGAGCACAGCATTTTGACTGTCGAGCGCGTTCTATTCACGATAGAAATTATTGTAAAAAAATGTTGTTATTGGCTTAGCAGACGATAGTGCCGACGTGAAGTGTAATTCCGTTTCCACTTGTTGTCTAAAGTTTTTTAAAAATTTTTGAAATGGTGATTTTTTTACTCACATATGGGGTCTGTACTGTAATTTGATTTATCTCAAATATTTGGAGCTGATTCAATGCTCACAATGGGGTTTAGCTTAACTATGGTGATAGCATTTTTTGTATACTCGCTTAGCTAGCAACATACTACCCTCAAGTAGAAGATCTGTTGCCAAGCATGCAGTTGTGTATTTCTAGAGCTATGACAAAACGCTAACCTCGTGAGATAGTGATTATAGGCTAACATAATAGGTCAAGAAATGCATTTCCATCACATATTATCATATAAGTACTTATAAACTAAAGGTATTTGTAATTAGAAGCGTGAGTATTGAATGGAGGGTCCACTTAACTAATTTAAATCACGCTTTATCATACTTGGTACCAAATGCATCGTTATCTAAATTACTAAATGTTAACTTTAACAGTACCTTTAAATACCTTGGTAGATTGATTTTCGTAGTCACCACAGTTATTTCGTAAATATATTATGGCCAATATTCTCATATAAAGTAATATCATATTAGTAGACTATGACTTAGCCTCAAAATATTCTGTATTCTGAAAACTAAGCATCCCACTATATATCGCAGGAAACAGAAAAATTGTAGAGGTATTTTTTTTCTTCTCGGAATTGGGTTTTCTCCAAAGTGGTCAAATTAAGATAAATTTTGTTACGGGATCTATCTCGAAAACTAAACTAGGTAGAAATCTGAAATTTTGGTATATTATGTGTTAAATCTTAATGGAGAACTGATAAATACTGAAAACGCCGATTTATAATTTCGGGTTGTTGCGATGCTGATCCCTAGTGGGTACGACTCGCACATTCTGTTTTGTTTTCAATTATTATTTATGAACAAAAACGGGACAGTTCCGTTTCAACCACAGAGCTAGAAAAGCTAAACCTTAGCTTGTTTCTGGTCTTCTTAGTAGATAAACTTCAACAAGATTTTCATTAAGTGGGTTCATTACTGATGTTTGGCATTGTAGGGTAGGTGCTATGATTATCGTAGACTCGAATCGTGATAGTACTCATAGACTCACATTTGGCATGAAAGCGGCTATCTACAATTCTGAAACAGAAAATCCTGATCCAAAAGTAGATGATTCCAGAGAGCCATTCTAGTTCTGGCTATCTAGGCCAGACCCAGAATGGCTCAACCACATAATCAGAAGAAAATTAATCTCCAAGCACCTACCAGTAAGTTCCAGAAACTGTCTTTGAGAGGCACTTCTCAATCTAGGCTTAGCTTGAACTATGATCTTCGTCCACATGATCGCTTATCAACAGGTAAGAGACATAGATATCAGCCAAAAAAACAAAGGCATAGAACAGTCAAGATAAATAAAACCCTATGCATAAACTTCCAACTAGGTACCGACGATGTTACGGGGCTTAGAATTTGACTTTGCCGTCTCTCGAATTGCATTAAAGTTCGTACGTTTCGTTTAGTTTTGCGATTATAAGATAATGGCAGTAGGCGTAATGAATGCAACCTTTGCTTTTAAGTAGTATAGAGCTAACCTAGTCGTGAACACTGGTGATTGCCATCCGATCTGCGCATCACGATTAATGCAAGTTGAGCAACCAGCGCTAAATGTTTCCAATTGTTATGTTAACCTATTGGCAGTTCTAAGATGGGGAATATGAATTTGGATAATGTTATTCGATAATTTAGATAGTAACAGTTTGTAGTTGGTGGGTTTAATCCCTGAGGCAAACAGTCTTTTCTTTTTAAGAAAGTGATGTTTATTTGACTATTCCGTTGGACCAATACCTAATTGGTATAATGTTGTATTTAGTTTAGATTTTGACAGGTCTGCCAAATACACTTTTGGTGAGAAAGATTCGGTTATGTGTTTTGAAATATATTTTGAATGATGGAATTAATACACTTTAAATATAATACTGGCTACACATCTGCGACTTAATGCACTTAAAATTAGGTTATATCACGCCCTTGTGTGGAATCGGAAATAAAATTGTATATCTATTATGTTCTTCACCACTTTACTTCTTTGCCATATTCCGTCAAGATTGATTCAACGGTTTAGTGAAAAAGTCACAATTATTCGCAACTACCATATGTATTATTATTATTAGGATAGGCACAGGTATGAAGTTGATTATTGTCCGTTCGTATTGTTTGCACCTGGTGTTGAACAACCTGTTCCTGTCACTCTTCTCTTTGTACGTCAAAACATCCGCATTCCGTTTTATTCAGTAAAATTCATGGCACATTAAGAAATTGCAACTTTTTTAAGAGCACATCTGGACTATTTGTTTAAGATGCATATAAGAACGATCCTTAACAGAATTCTAGATGGTCCTGCCAAGCTGGACTATACAATCCTAAAGGTTGTTCTTTTTGAAAAGTCGCAGAAAATTCTGAAGAAAGAATATTATTCGTGAATCAAGAATAGTATTTTTCTGTCCTTCGCATTTTGGATATCAGCTCAAGATTGGACGCAGGTCCTTAGAGTATAAAATACATAATCAACGCTTCAAACTAAATGTAATTTTTTAATGTTCTTCCCTAGTTCAAAAACCCATGGATATCAAGAACCGACCACGCATCCCGATCCCAGATGAAGACCCGTACAGCATCGCAAGCTCCAACGTCAACGGTTCCGGCTCCAGCGGCAGCTCTGGCGGATACGGCCACAACGGACATGGAGTAGTCGCAGCAACGAGAGAGCAGCTCATGATGCAAATGGGGAGGAAAGGAGAACGGCCTCCCAAGCTGCCCCCCAGGGAGAATGGATACGGCCCTGCTGATATTCCCAAGGTAAACTTAACACTATTTTAATTTACCATAGAATATGAATTGAAACAAATGATATTGTTTTTATTTACATCGTAATCACTCGTTGTAATTTTTAATGGAGAAGTAGGTACTTAGTGCTATCAAGCTCCTACACTGGTAATTGACCTATCTAACCTAAATCGGGAGTGGATCTTTATTAACTAAATGTTACCTAAACCTGACACTATTGCAATCTTGTGGAATAAAGTCCATTAGCAAAGTACCTAATCGATGAACTAAACTTCATGGAAACGCGTTCATCCATTCACAATGTTTATTGTCATTGTCCATGCGGCTGGTGCCTATAGTGAAAATTGAATTATACTGCTATGGCATTATGTGTAGTATTTATAGTTTATATACACATATATAGATATACTATCTGTAATTTATAATTGATAAGAGATAAAAAGGATATTATATTAAACGTAGTTATCTGTACCTTAATACCTTAGTGATTTATGAACCCATGCAACTATGCATCTTAATTAAAACAGCACAATAATCTATCATCACAGCGGTGTTTTATGGAATACGAATTTTGGTACAGATGAAACATATTGTTCGTCTTCAAAATTAAAGTCAAGACTACGTTTAACAATACTACTCAAGTTTTTAATGTAGGCACTTTTATTTACGCTATTCATATTGCAGGATTTAATCTCATTCTATATCAGCTTAAACGTTTTGAAGTTGGTACCATAAAACTTTACATTAACTTTTATGATACAATTTAATGAATGGTTAAAACTGAATTCAGGTTACCTACCCGTACCAAAATACTTCAAGGTTTTACGTTACTATAAAATTAATTGAACGATGTCCAACAAAACGGCTTGTAATCATAATGCTAGATTACAATAAAGTTCAATTTTTTCCGTGGGTTTTTCAATAACGAGTGTGCGTAAAAGTAACATGTGGTTAATCATATACAGACACATTACACTAATGTGCGTGGCTCGACAGGTAAGCTAGGCTCGCACACTAGGTTAACAAGACTAACACAATCAAGGGCAACACACGCATCACTACATAGTATAAAACAAAGTCGCATTCTCTGTCCCTATATCCCTATGTATGCGTTTTAAACTACGCAACGGATTTTGATGCGGTTTTTTTTAATAGATAGAGTGATTGAAGAGGAATGTTTATATTTATAATAACATCCATTATATGGTAGAGAAATACGGTTATTTTGAGGTTTCTAATGTGATGTCGTAAATAATTACATTTTTTCCGCTGACATTGCAAACGCAGGCTGCACCCTACGAGATTTATCATAATAATGTACCAAGTATTGTACACATTGAAAAGGTCTACAGAAAACTCCGCTATGGTATATTTTATACCCGTGCGAAGCCGGAGCAAGCCGCTAGTATTATATAAATGCAAGTACTTTATATATAATTCTTGCTACTTTCATTCGAGATTAACATTGTAACGATTTTCCTTTTTGGTATTAATAAGATGTGGTTACAAAATGTCGAAGTAATTTTACATGTGGTAAGTGCCGTGGATAATATGATTAACTTGCCATGTTACCGAAGCTATTTTTAGTAGAAATGAGTTTGCGGATTCTTTCTCTTAGTAAAGTACTACTTACCTACTTTTTCATTTCTAGTTTTATACATTCATTTATAAGTCTTATATAGAAGGGCACTAGTAATTCTCCAGCCCGGCTAGCATGCGCGCCGTGAGTAAATTTTGTCTACCATTTATCTCGTGTAAAATAGACATCGATATGTCTATTATACACGTGACATATGTATCTACATAACGATACATATGTCTACGAATGTTAAAATGGCACTCGTCCGTAAGTTCCTTGGTTTACGTACATTTTGTGCTACCTGTGGCAACTTGTCGACCAACACTAACATGCGCGCCCTTCGTTTAATCGATTTTTGACACTTATCTGCGAGTATTTGCGTCTATTTTCTCTACCTCAGTTTTGAGGACGAGATAAATCGAGTGTTTCTCGCGCGTCTAAGTATAATGGGGGCGATCGACGATTTAGTACAAATTTACTTTCCGTCCAGTGTTAGCAGACCCGTTATATATGTGTGTGTAATCTATACAATAAGAATAACGTAATTTGAATACAACTCGCGAACTCTGTGTGCCTGAGTTTAAATAAAAATCTTTGAATAATGCTGTAGGTAGCGTAGGTTTTTTTTTTTAACTATTTTAAATGTAGGTAATTACATTAAAGGTACTTAGCTGATTACTCAAAAAACTATAATATGTAAATAAATGAGTAGTTATTTAAATTTTAATATATACTTAGTACTTAAGTATTAAATTTTTTATGAAATTCGCAACAGTAAACATTTAAAGAAATCTAAATGAATAACTTCGTTTTAGGGTTTCGTACTCAATAATATATTGCTATAAAATATTATTATATTGTTTAATAAAGAAAAAATGGATGGGACACTGAAAACTAGTTAAGTACCTAGCTGTGATAAAATTTTTGTTTCGCTACTTAGCAATCATCAACAAAAAAACATTTAAGCAACCATCGCATCGTCAAATGAGCCATCCTATTTACACATTTATCATTCGTTTGAAAATTACATCAACGATAATAATTTTTAATCATAAAAATCATCATAATTTCTAATGAAGTGTCGAGAACGCTAAAAATGTTTAATCGTTTATAAAAGTATGGTATTTAATTAGTACAAAGTCCATCACTGCTTATTTCCTAAAACTGTTCGCAATTCAACTAACAAATAGCGCAATGGAGAATCGTTCATAGATAATCTCAATTAACGGATCTTAGCGTGGTGCGGCCGCTGCTGTTGTCCACCACTCTCTCTACGCGCGAGAAAAATACTCTTCTCGTGTCATGCGTGACATACTTACGTCTTATTTGTGCATGCTAGGCAGGCAGGAATGTTCTTGAATGATCTCGCAATGAACCGCTTTTTTCCATAGCCCTCAAACCGATTCAGCGATAAGTGATCTTATACTTATCGCTGAACCTGTCTTTTGATAGGACATACTTCTCTGAGTCAACAAAGACAGGATAAAATATTAGAAAGGAACACATGATGTCAATTGGCCAACGTCCATTCTGGGAGAACTTCTAGCATATCTCAAAGAAAAACTCAAAATCATCAATTCAGTTTCATGTCTACCATACTTACGAATATAGGGTTAATTACAGAATCTATAAAGCAAAAGGGTCTACAGAGCCACTCACACAGAAATTAGAACATGAAGGGTACTGAACACGTACTTACCTGCCCGGTACGGTCTATATTATGTTATGTACGTCATGTTTGTATAAATGGGAAATACTATATAGATGCTGGATGGTCAGGATCTTAATCATCAGTAGCTGTAGTCGATTCACTGCTGGGCTTCCGCGTTCACTCCAGTTATATGCTTGTCTTACTCACATGTTATCTCTCTATGTTTAAGATTATTTTTAAGTATATAGAAAGATACCAACCAAAATTAAATAAATACTTTTACTGCATTTCTAATACCATTGGATACAACTTAAAAAATCCTCACGAAATCGGTTCGATTAAAAATATAAATGAACAACATAGCTTTTAAGAACTTATCTCAAAAATTCGAGATTATATTCAAAATCAAACATGAATCACGCAAATTAACGATATTGAAGCCGCAAGATTTAAGGAAAAAGTCATATGAAATACATTAGGAGATAAAAAATAAATTTATTTCATTTAGGACTCGAAAGCAAAAATGTACCTATCTCCCCTGACTAATGTGATTCATTTGGAAAGACGCCCCATTGGTGCCATATTATATACGAGTAATGAAGATGAGAATGTACGTCACTTCCGTAGTCATTATATTACACTTATGTGTATAAATTATATTGCATATAGGTATTTTTTGTAATATCAATTGACATTTGTGAACAATAAAAAACATGATTGACAATGATAATTTGTCTTCTTTTTTTTCTTTACTGTATCAGTCGGTTTGTCCACTGCTGAACACAGCCTCTTCCACTAAGGGGGGGCTTGCTAAAATCCCCACGCTTGGCAGGCGTCTTGGGGATCACAGTTTAAGAAAGCAGTTCCTCAGAAGGCGCTGCTGCCCATCTTCCGGTATTTTACCTCTAATCGCCTCTTACGACACCCACAGGTAGCAATGGGGGGGTGACATACTAGCACGGCACTCCATGGGCTTCCATTTCTTTATCCAATGCTAAGTTGTATATATTTTTTCCACTCTATTCTGTTACTGCCAGATATCGCAGTACCTGCTCAAACTTTTTTTATATGTTATAAAATGTAGAGACGGAGAAGTCACCCCCGTGATCGTTAATAGTCACGCCTGTCCATTACATTACACATGCAGTGTCTTCACTCTCGTTCTGCTTGACACTGCACTCCGAGACCTCAGTTCGTATATCTTGTTTGCACAGTATTTTTATTTGCTACAGTGCCCTTCACACCTAAACATAGTAGTGTTTGCTTACAACCGATTCAAGGCAGAATATCTGACACTGCGAATTTTTTTAGTAAATTTATTTTAGTCATATCACGGTATGATGGTGTTATATTTTTTCCCGTAAGCTGCTCAATATACATCAGAGTTCACATAATATAATTTTTCACATGCGATGCGACCTATTAAACTTGGACACACAGACCCAGACAAGAATTTAAAAAATAATACTTTTTCTACATATATTCCCAACTCACTGAAACTGCACTGACTACTGCTTTTTTATAGAAAATGTATAATTTTATAAAATAATTTACTGTATATAATAGTACCTACAGTCAATCATAAAATGATATAGGTAAAACTGAAATAGGTATTTTGGAACAGTACCATATTTTTTTGTAGGTTAGCCTTTGATCACTATCTCACCTGATGGTATGTGGTGATGTGGTTGAAGGTGTTGTTCAGGCTAACCTAGAATTACTGGCTCTCAAGGACAGCTGCCGGAACACACCTTTAGGTGCTTGGCGACAGATTTTCAACTTGAGGGTGGTAGCTAGCCAGGCGGGTATTCGCAAAATGCCCGATGCCCATGCTATAACGACTGCCATCCTGAGACCAAAACCGGGTCCGACTCGACGGCTTAACTTCCCTCCGAAGCACGGAAGCGCTCAGTAGTAATGTCACCAGCGGTCACCCATCCGACTCATGACCGCGGCGGACGTTTCTTTACTTTGCTGATCGGTTGAGAACAGCTAAGAAAACTTCGGTACGAGCGCTTAAAAGATGCAGTTCACCCAGATACTTCGCTGACGTACTCTTTGGTTTCCGAAGAAATAAACGAATAATTGCGAGCACCCCGTTAGCAGAACTGCCAATAACCATTCATAAGTATTCCTGCTACTAAATAATATAAAATTCAGTTAAGTACGCTGGGACTGTACCGATGGGCCGGTAGCCTAAAATATTAAAATATAACATTATGAGTATTGTTAATTGGTCAGTTAGTGTTCAAAAAGAAGGCCCGTTTAATTTAACAGCATCGACTGTATGATGTCCATTGCTAAAATAAGTAATATGTATTGTATCCCCCTTTAAATGGCACAAGGTTCGACTATACGCCTTGCGCTTCCATCAGCTCCCCACATCTCTCACGTTGGCATCGGTCCACCTTGATGCCCTAAGGTCAGTTTTGTCGTCCCCTTGTCTTTCGGTTTGTGCTCACCACTAGGTAAAAAAAACTCTGTAAATTATCGGTTTGGAATATGGCCGGCCCTATGCGATTGACGCTTAGTTCTTCCTTCTCTGCACAATCTTATTTTCTACACAACTTTTTATATTCCAAAGATAATTCACCCAGATACTTAGTTGACGTACTCTTTGGTTTCCGATGGAAATAAACAAATGGCTGTGAGCACCGCGTTAGTAGAACTGCCAATAACCTTTGGCAATCCTGCTACTAAGTAGATATATCGCACCGCCATCTGTATCTGATATAGTTATTGATAAAATCTAGCCCTTTCATAGCGCCTAAAAGCGTCACCGCCGCGGCTGACATTGTACAAATGAAACAATGTCTTTTGTGTGTCAGTTTAACTCCAGTTTTGTATGTGAAACTTATACTCCCACTGGGGTATTACCTACTATTGGATATCCACAGATTCTGGAGATATGTTTCGATGTATGTCTTATTGTATTTGTTTATTTCAATGGAGTCTAAATATATATCACAGCTATAGCTTACTAGAGGTGGTTTTAACAGATTGTGCAGTTTTTTTCACTACACATACTTACTTTACTCATGTACTTAATCCGGGTCGTCGACGTGACGCTCATGACATTATATTTGCAGCATGCTCATAAAAAAAAATTTATTGTTACAATGTTACTCCACCGATATAGAGAAAAAAAATGTCAGTCAGCTTTTTTTATTGCTGTTTACCTGTTGGTAAGTAATGATATGGGCGAAGGTATTAGCAGGTTAAACCTAGAATTACTGGCCCTTGAGCTGCCGGACACACCGTGGATGGTGAATGATTTTCTACTTGCAGGTCGTAGCTATAGCCAGGCGAGCATTCCCAGATCCCTGAGCGGCAGTCCATAACCTTACTCTTGGTTATTATTGCTTCATAATCCGATACTTATTAACAAAATATTGATGGATAGTACTTTAAAAAAATATGCCCATTACTATCGCACCAAAATGTACAATAATATGTACATAATGTTTATAGGATGTATATGAAATGAGCAAAAAAAATAACTATAAACTTGGCGTGTTTCTAAATGGCTTTTGTAAATTTCCTTTAAAAACGTTCAAGCATCGTTCCAGCTCCAGCATTTGTAGTTTTCTTATAGAACTCCTTGAAGGGTAAAAGGCTGTAACTTCCCACGTAACATTTTATTGCAATAGATTTTTACCACTTTTCCTTTCGCCCATTACGAGACGTTACATGTTAGGGACCGGGTACAACATGGGAATAGCCATTTAGGTCTTTTTAACTGCTAACACTCACATATGTTACAGAAAGTGTGTACTTAAGTTTATTCGGACTGTTTCTATTTCTAAATAGTATCAAACACAGTTCACTTTAAGTGCTTGGGGAGGACGTAACGTGTGTGTGTTTAACAGTAAAGTAATATCAATTCATCGCTTTGGAATTTATCATAGTAGGTACAATTATCCCGATTATATCTTTGAAGCGCTCGTAGCGACGTTTTCTTAGCTGTTCTTAACCGATCAGCAAAGTTAAGCAACGTCTGCCGCGGTCATTAGTTGAATGGGTAACCGCTAGTGACATTAATACTGAGCGCTTCCGTGCTTTGGAGAGCACGTTAAGCCGTCGTCGGTCCCTGTGGTTATCTTTGGATGGCAGTCGTTACAGCATGGTGGTAGGGCATTTTGCGAATGCCCGCCTGGCTAGCTACCATCCTCAAGTAGAAAATCTGTCGCCAAGCACCTAACGGTGTGTTCCGGCAGCTGTACTTGAGAGCCAGTAATTCTAGGTTAGCCTAAACAACATCTTCGACCACTTCATCACTTACCATGAGGTGAGATAGTGATCAAAGGCTAACCTTTCGAGCATAAAAAATATATCTACTTACTCTTTTATTATCGATAATATATTCAACCACTATCCGTTTTAATATTAAAAAGAGAAAAAATATAATTCCGCCAAAAGGAAGTACACAAATGTGACTTCAAAGACGTCTGTAACCTAGCCAAAATGGTTTTTTACGTGGTTTGATTAAGTATACTTGAAGCATCAACGTATTTTTGTTCGTAAATTAAAATTGTTGGGTTCATTACAAAAGATTGCCTTGTCAATAAAAGTAAATACAATAATATGGAAGAACTAAATAAAGCCTTATCGTTGTTAAAGATAAATTAAAAATCTGTCTGCATACCAATAACTATTGTACCTATACGTTGCTAAAAGATGAACCTAGGCTAGGCATATAAGTTTAAATTTAACTTATTTTAAAGAAACCTAATATTATATATGACTGACACCTACAAATATGCACAGAATTTCGGTATTTTACACTAAAATTCATTATGTATAATAATGCTCTCATGCAAAGACAACAAATTAACTTAGGCGTGTTCTCCACGAATACGAATTTTTAAAGCTCTTTAAAGTTAGATTGTTTTAAGACTTATTTCAAATTTCAAGTCAGGTATGGTGAACATGATATGTTGAACCTTTTACTAAAGTATTACCGGGAAAAAAATACCATCCTTGATCTGATAGCTTGGCGCAATGTACCCATTGTTGAAAATCAGATATTCCCCAAATTTTCGCCTTAACTTATTTACCAATGAATATCTCTAAACATGTTGCTACATGGGAGTTAAATAAGTAGGTAGTGATATCTACAGTTTGCAACCGACGATCAACCTCTTAATTAACACCTTGCTATGAATACGAGTAAAGAAGTAGTACCCACTAGCATTATAATGTTTCCTTTTTTCAGCCGGACTATGATGATCTGGATCAAAATGGACGCGTGCCAACGCAGTTCCCGAGAGGCAAGTCGGATAAAGGAAAAGACAACAAGAAATATGGTAAGTTCTATGTTCTATTGTGGTCCTATAAAGATGAAGACATCAGGCGAATGCGAATCTTCGATCGTGTTCTGACTGTGATCAACATCACATCAAGTAGGTTTTTGCTTTTATATATTTTATTATAAGTCTTTTCGCGAGAGATCGCAAGACAATTTTTTTATAATAACAGAAACATCAAATTTATTCTTGCGAGTTTTCTGAGATGTTAGGGAAAAGTGGTTTGTTTTTTACTGAATAAGATTAACAGAAAATCATGATTGTTGAGTATTTTGGAGGGATATCAGAAGACAACTTTAGTTTATAATAAACAGCACCGTCAGCGACAAGTAAAACATCAAATACATTTTTGCTTATCGTTATAGGTTACGTTTTCTGAGATGTAAGAAAAAAGTGTTTGGCAGAAATAATTGTTTTCTATTTTTTATCCACTGAGACAAACAAAAATCACATAGTCTATCCGTACACAATAAGCTTAAGGTCTTTCTTTCATTCCTTCATCTAATTCCTTTTTTGCCGTCCATGTTACTTTTCGGTCCTTTTTGGTTAAATTTATTTCCTCCCCTCTTAGTCATAGAGATTGTTTTATATATAGATTATCTACTGTAAACTTTATTCAAAGCAGATACTGCCAAAACTCCGTGAATAATATATATAATTGCAATCAATGTAGGTACCTATTTTATACTTTCTTTATCTTCCAAAGTAGAATAACCTTTTGTTTATTCAGCACAACATTAACAAAAGCCTAATTACGTGCAATATGCGCACGCATTAGTTACTCGAAGACAATTAATGACCCCATTCAGGACTTGGCTAATTAAGAATGCAAGTCTATAGTGAGTTACTGACGTCTGGGGCATGCGTTTTGTAAGTGGAGTGGTGCCGACTTTTAAATAGGGTTTCAATAAGATCTCAGACTAAGAACGCGCTATCAGAGCTGCGTTCCCGGCCACCGAGAAAACGAAATAAATATTTTTGGGAGACTGTAATGCGAGCAGAAGACTTGATGCACGTTAGTTCTATCAATTATTTGAACGCCGCCCGACATCAATTTAGTGAAATCATAGTAGAATATTTCACCACGAAACTTTGAATTTTCTGTATTCATGTCTTCTTACTTCGATTATATCCAATCAAAGTTTCATTGACACCAGTATAAATACCCAACCTTATTAATAATAACAAATATATTTTTAAAAGTATCTTAAGAAAACATTAAATAACATTTAAATGAAATACTTAGGTAAAATTTTTTTTTTTTTTTATCTAGTGACAATTCCGACTAATTTTCCTGTTATGCCCACGTGACGTCACAAACGCCACGCGGCCTAACCGGAAGAATATTCGACTAGTGTCGCTTCTAAACTAATTTATTATTATTAAATATGGATTTCCGCAAAGTAACGCCTGAGTCTATTCAGTACCCAACCTAATTATTTTTTCTTTAGAAAATATTGTCGATATAGGTAACGCCTGTGGTAACGCATATTAATCTACTTATGAGTAGATTAATATGCAACTATCGGGTGTCTTTTGGTAAGGCATTTAGAAGTACCTACCTACATATTGTAGGTATAGAAAATGTCCTGTTTATTCAGTAGCCACAGGTTAAGTTTTCGGACAGCGTCATATTATGATTAGGTATATACGGGTGCTTTAAATCTTAACCATCTTAAATAATAATAAAATAACCTTAAATCGCGTAAGTAACACAATAGTATAGTACCTAACACAATGCAAAATATCCATTTGAGTTTTACGCAAAAGGCAATACATTTCACATGTACCGGTCATTACGGAGTACTCCTTGCACATGCTGTATGCTACGTCTATACGCCAATGGCACAAATTCAGAAGTAGTAGGCTCTCAGTATATTATAAAGGCGGCGGCGCCTAAGTAAAGAATGTATAGCTTCCTTTGTATGGCTCATAAGTTTGAGCTAATAGAGGAAAGCTGTAGAGAAAATATGAGGCACTACTACAAATATTAACTTAATTGTTCTTTAAAACCTAAAATCAAACATAGTGACAGTATGAAACATGCGAATTTCTCATTTCAGCAAGAACTAACTGTAGCAATTATTAAAGACACATAATAGATAGGTCGTGTTCTCGCAATGGGTCAATAACAAACTCTAACCGTATCTTACCAGGCCGAGCTTGTTTTACTATCTCACCGTGTGTGTATATTTGTTCAACAAAGTAACAAGCAAACTTGATATGATTGGACTTAGTATAATGTCTGTCGCCTATTGGTGAGAGCCAGTAGCTTCTAGATTTTCCCTGTTTTCTATCCACGACCACATCAGCACTTACCAACAATCGAGATGGTGGTGAAAAACAAAACTCATCATATATTATCAGATATTAATAGAACCAAATTATAAGTATAAAAATAAAAACAAAATAACTTATTTGCCTAGGGAGGCATATGCCAGTTGAATCCAGCCCAGTCATTGAGAAAATCGGTGGGTCGTATTAGGTTAATCAGAGCGAAATACTCTTTAAACAAACGAAAATCACTTACTCATCATATTAGGTAATTATTATGTTGCTATATATATCAAGGTACTTATAAGTACGAGTACTTATAAGTACCTGTAGAATAATTCACGAATTTACATTTTAGAACCTCGATAGTATCCCAGCTGCGACTGAAGTGCAATAATTCACAAAATATTCTCGTAAATCTTATAAAGTGTGCAGATTTATAAATGATGATCTGCCCGGCGGCGGCGTTCAGTTGTTGAACTTGTTGATATAATGTTCACACTTTGCAACACGCGCCGTTGCTAAAAGACGCTAGAATCGTAAATCTACTGTTGTCAACCGAGTCATGTTCAGTCTAAGGACTATGCATAAGGGCACACGTGATAAATAGAACAAAAGTTATACAGTACTAGCTTTCCGGGCGCGGCCCCGCCCGCGCGCATGTCGGTTATCTCGCAAAAACACCTCTTTTTGCGCAGTTGGATAAAAACTATCCTATGTTTTTTCCCGGGTCTCAAACTATTTCCATACCAAATTTCATTCAAATCGGTCCAGTAGTTTTGGCGTGAAAGCGTAAAAGACAGACAGACAGAGTTACTTTCGCATTTATAATATACAGTTTATCCAGCGCACGATGGATATATTCTTATACAAGTCTGGTGACTTGTATAAGAATATTGCCATCGTACAAAGTATCGGTAGTCAACCACACACGCCTGTCTCACGAGCGATTTGACTACCTATCATAAAAAATAAAAACGTCCAAAACTATGTCCATACATCCGTTTCTAACTAAAATCGCAGACCTGGCAGCTTCCGACAGGATGATCTCATTTGCCGAGCTGAGATGATTAACAGCATTGAACAGTTAATTTTTTTAATTTGATAATACTTTTTTCTGGTCTGGTCTGGTCATCTTTCAACCTAAAAAGCACGCCCTTCCACTAAACGTGGTTATTTAAATGTGTGTGCGTGCAGTGATTTTACTGTGAACTTGGAGACGCCTGCGCACACACACACTTCACGATGACTGAAGAACCAATGATGTTGACGAGGTTGCCTCTATAGCGTCTGTAATAGTCTGTACCTACACTATTTTACATGTAGGGGTAACGACATTGGCGGGGCGTGAATTTTTAGACTGAAACATCTCTACCGTGATGATGTGGTCGAGTACGGTAACCTAAAATTGGAGGGCTCTAAAGGACACTTGAAGATACTTGAATAATATATTTTCTACTTGAACGTGATGGCTTTAGAAACATTCGCAAATCCCATACCGCCATAGTTAATTTCAGATCGTTATACAACTAACAATAGAAGGCCTGTAGATCCCAACTCTGTGAGTTTTTGATCGTTACAACAACATAAAAGCGAAAGGAGAGTTATAAACAATTCTCGGTCATAAATCACAGATTAAAGAGACGCCTGACAAAACTTAAGTATACCCCGATAAGGGCATGTAGGCTTTACACAGATAATTTAAGGATGACCAGAGGATAAACATTATTGTGCTTTTAAATATAATTCACTGGGTATTTATTTATACTTATGTGATAAGTAGTTTCTATATATCATTCATTCTCTCTACATGTCCAAAACATCTTAGCATACCTTTCTCGATTTTTGTCACTACATCCTCATTCACACCACATCATTCCCTTATCACACTATTCCTTATCCTGACACTCCGTTTGACTCCAATCATGCTTCTCAAAGCTCTCATCTCCACAGCACAACTAAAATTAAATTAAAAACGAAAGTTGTTATTTTGTTTACGCCAAAATCCGACTGTAATATAAGTGACAAATAACAGTAATTTTAAAATTAAAAATATTACCATTCTGTTGCTGTTGACTTGCGTACTTTCAATTTCGTAAGTCAAGATAGCACCAATTTAGATATCGACTAATTCGCTTAAAAATACCCTCATAAGTCTCATAACAGTATAAATTAAAATTATGAATCATTTTAATCTTTAAGTGTCATAGTAATAAATGGATTTTCGTTTAATTTGTGGTATATAACAAACTAAGTACCTATTTACTTAAGTCTGTCAATATTATATTATTTATAAAACGTGTATTTAACATGTACAACGATACAATAACAAAAAAAAACAGACTTAAACCTAGAATAGCGACTGGCTCTCAAGATCAGTTGCCGGGAAACACAGTTAGGTGATTGGCGACAGATTTTTTATTTGAGTGTGTCGTTAAAGTTCAGGTATCTATTATGCAGGATTCATACCAGGAACACCCTGTGCAGGCCCGGCAGTCCACATAAAATTCCAGAATGTGACTGCGAACAATTAAACATACTGTTCTTGCCTCTCCATTACCAAAAATATGCTACACATTAGGCAGGTGTAGCTAAAAAGTAAATAGCTTAGTTCATTCTCGTAAATATTCCGGTGCAAAGGTTAATCGAGACAATGCAAAGTTTCGCAATGTAGCTGGCATTTCGGCGTTCGGCGTATCCTTGATATTTAAATGACGGTATTCGGAACAGGCGTAGGATGCGGAACATGGCACCGAGCGATCCGACGCGTCGGTGTAGTTATGCTCAGTCAGTAGAGAAACAGGTACCTTATGAATATTTTTGACGATTTCACACATTTTATTTGACCTGTAAGGCATGATATGACCTAATGCAGCAGCAGGTTCAACTTAGGACGCGAAAACACATAGTGTAAATTTTGTTTCCCTTCAAGCAGCGGTGTCCCCCGTCTCTATAATATTTTATATATACAAAAAAAGTTTCTTGCTAATATTTTCACTATTTACAAACAGGTAACAATGCTTCAAATAAACTATTACATTTTGCAGTTAGCTGATAGACCACGGGCAATACCTTCTTACTATGATAAGTCTGGCTATGTTATAATATGAAAAGTAGTAAAATTGAATTTGTCAATATAATGATATCATAAGTTCGTACAATTAGATTTTCAAATTTAATTTTTATACTAATTTTTAGACTCATAATAAATTTGCTTAAATACGGGAATTGTACGAAACCGGCCGAATACATATATTAAATATCCAAGCCTGAGTTTTTTTTATGGGATAGGATGACGAACGAGCAGGCTGCTTATCTGATGGTAAGTGATCACCGTCGCCCACAAACATCCGCAACAGAAGTTTCGAGGATGCGGGAGGGAATATGCTCTCTTCTTAAAGGTTCCTTAGTAGTATCTGTTCGGAAATACTTCACCTGGCATCTGGTTAGTTTCCGTCCTTATAGAAGTAGGTGTGTGTTAGTTATTAGGTACATTTATTTTTGGTTCGGTACAGTTTCATGAGCACATCAAATTGTATATTATGATCATCCATGTTAAAGATGGACCCTGGGAAGTTATTTAACGTAATTCCGCGTTTTGGCCGCTCCTGACCCTGAAGGTAAATGTACCGCATAGTATTACATCTATGTAGATACAGTACGGTTTTCGCAATATTCTCCTAAATTGTCATTAAATTATGGATTACTATCCACCTCGCAGCTGATAGCTTGACAGATTCGGAATTAATTGTCCAAGCATTATTGTCGTTTAAGGAACCACAAAATACTCGTATGTGCTAGGATTTTTCAAAATGTTTTTTTGATCTAACAGCTTTATTATTTCCGTCTAATAATTTGACTTTCATCGAAGTAAACTAAACCGTCATGACGATAGACTAAGGTTCGTAGACCTTCTAGAAAAAAACACTCGAGAAAGTGTAAACTCGCCTAAGTGAAACCTAAATGTATAGATTAAAACTAAATGGCATTACCTATACTTAATCTATTATACTTTATTTAGATTCCTAAGTACTTATACTTGAACAAGCCTATGTCTCGTGGCTTTGGAATAAGGTGTTGATTGTTTCTTTCTTTCCTTTCAGATGACCCTTACTACTGCGGTCTACGCGCACGAGTTCCAAACTTCGTGAAGCAGAACGGCAAGCTTGTCCTGCCGGCGATGACCGAGCGACTCACTCTAAAAGAGGCCCCAGTGCCAAGCAAGCGCTACAGCGTGGCCCACCCTCACCCCGGGCCCTTCCCGCAACACATGCCTCCGTTCGCTCACGCCCCTATGCCCCAAGCGGCACTATGGCATGCACGCTCCTACGAGAGCGGAATCGGTGCGTACGATCGTCCCCCCAGGAAGGAAAAGCTCATGTATCAATTCTATCCTAACAGGGAACCCAGGCTGCGACCGCTCGTCATCCAGCAGCCCCGCTAGTACAATACAGACTAACCCCGCACTTTAATCCCACCGCCTCGGCGCGGACTCTTCGCTCCAACTTGGTATTTAACTTTCTGTTATTACAGCTTCGCTTGCTACCACACGGCCTGTAGCTTCTCTCACACTTTTGTGTTCACATTTCATCATCACCACAATTCACATTCATTATTTTCTCCTAACGGATCTTTTGTCATTTCTGTGGATGTTTCTGGCCTTGCAAGCTTTGCTATCAAATTCTCCGACACAACATAATTTAATATTGAACTTCCCATAAGTTCCGTAATAATTTTAAGCGTGTGACAGAGTAACACTAATTTAGACATTCCAACTTATTATAAGAAAATGCACAAACAATAGACATTTAACAAAGAATAGAGTACATTACTTATGTTAGTGAATATTACAGATGGAGAGCATTACGATCCTTATGCATTGTACGGCCGCCTGCCAGTTCCCGGACGTGGGTTCCCGCCACCGCCGGCTCCCCATGCGCGCCATATGTTCATCGGAGAATGGGACTAAAGTGCTGACACAACAACCTAACACTTGGACTACACTTTAATGGACCTGAGTCTAGCCTGCAGACAACTCGAAATCGATGACATTTTATAACTTTGACATTTCGCCTCGCCTCCTATTTATTTATTTCACTCATCACGCGTTTTTCAATGTATTAAACTGTTCGATGGTAAACTTTAATTGTAAACTCGATTACGATACAATAAATCTCAAAGTTTAATGACACCGATGTCGACGTGACTGTTTTCTAATGTTAAGTAAGGCATCTGTAAATATCTTTAATTCTATTTTTAATTATTAGCATAGGTATTAACATAGACAAAAGACTAATTTTGTCTATGGTAATCATAATAGAACTTGTATATGATAGTGTACCTAAAATATCGTAGTTTGTATATTTTTTATAAAGCTGCGTATTGAATTTGGAAAATCTGGTTGCATATTGGTGGGTGTCTGTATATCACAGACTCCTGGAACTAAAATGAAGAAGCTAGAGAGCTGATAGTTGGTATGGTATACTTAATAATAAAATAAATAAATATCCGCGGGCGTAATTGTCGCGATCGGGTCGGCTAGTGCATATATAAAGTTTTTACCATATTATGTCATAATAATTTAATTACCTTAATAGGTACGCTAATATTCATATTTTATCTACTGTTTTTAGTATTAACTAAGAAAACTGTCACTGCCACATGTTGTATTTTATTTTGTGATATTATAAATCACAATGTTTTTGTATATTATAAGAAGTCAATCCTAGTCAGTACAGGGTTGGATGTATGTGTTTGCTATATTTAAAAACCTTATTGGAAATTTATATAATATTACAGGTTTTTTCTTAACAACAACATTCAAATAATATAAAAGTATTTGATCAAAATAGTAGTCCATACAGTTTTTATACGGATTACATTTAGATATAAGATTTATAAGTACAACTTTTGTAAATATTTTTCAAAATCATATAATTTTACATGTATTTTGTCATTTATTTACACCAATACTCAATTATTATATCAAAGTAGACTATAAGTTGACAATAAAAGAGTAAATTATTGTCACAATATGATGTGAGTCGAATAACCTATATTTTTATATAGTATTTAGGAATTAACTTTATATAGGTACGAACATATCTACCTATATAGAGATAAAATAATATGCATAATTTATACAATATTATTCAATAAACCACTACTTTTCCTCAAAAGAACTGAATTCAGTAAAATATTGTTTTAAAAGTAAAATTGAAAATGTATATTTTAAAGGTGCTATGCTTATGCTTTTTAATTTTTTGTTACCATTTTGTCTTTTTATTATTGTAAATAATTATAATGATAAAAAAGGATTTAATAGTTGAAGGAACAGCTTGCTATACCAGACATTTCTTCAAATAATTATCTGTTTAGACTCATTTTATTACCATAGATGATTATTTATTTAATTTGGGTTTTAAATGGGATGTATCCTTAGCATTATAATAATACATTATTTTTAAGTACAGAATAAAAGTCGAAATTGTATAACCAGTCGCCCCAAGAAACATTTTTTTCGAGATTTTAAAAGTTGATTTCTGAAATATGTTTTTAAAAACAGCGAATTATATGTAATACAAATATGCACTACACACAATTATTCCAAAATTCCAGCAGGCATTCATTATCTAATATACGTACATAAATCATTATCTAATATACGAGTAAACATCGGCCTACCTGCCGAGTGCCGACATGCGCATAAAAATAATTGAAAAATTTGTAAATATTGCAAATAATAATCTTACATAATTTATAGTTCAAAAATAACACAATGAATATGAACTAGGTAGATGCTCGTTTGCAGACAGAATTAATAGTAAAATATACTATGTACTCCTGATAATTAATAGTTACCGACGATTTTATGTCATGGTTGACAATTACTGACAAAAATATCATTGTTCCAATGCAATGGATTCGCAGGATGATAGGCATTGAATCTTCAAATTTAAATAATGCCTTAATGATCGTCATAATATAATGAAAAATTAACAAGAAAGTTGGACCTTACCTACATGTAAGTTTAATAAATCTAGATAGTTTGTAATAGATTATATTAAACTATTAGTTAATCACTTTTTCTATTTGTAAATGAACATAATGGAATTAAGCATTTTCTTTTTATGTATAAAGTATAATAATATGCGAATTTATGAATATTGACATCAACATCCGTTGTGTATAATGTGACGGAGGGTGTTGGTTAAACAAGTAACCTAATTTAAGGAACATGTATCTGCAAGTAAATCTAAATATACAACTTATTTTTCAATATGCAGTTTCTTTTATTTCAATTATCGAATGCTCACCTGGTTGCTTTACTTTCGTAGAGAATTTGTACCTACCTAAGGGTATGTTCAGATATCTGTTCTTGAGGGCCAGTGGCAATTTAATTCTAACTACTGACCGATCTACCACTTGTTGTTTAATGATGAATGGCTTAAGATTGTAATGAGGCTAATCCTTTATATAATGGGAACCTGTTCTCCATGGCAGGTACTGCCGAGACATATGGCAGCACTTTTTTTGAGGGCGATAGCTAGCCAGAACAGAAAATGCGAAGTGCACTCTACACAATAACCAGCGAAACTAAAGAATCCGCTGTAGTCAATGTGCCCGTCTGCCCAAAGTAAGTCTGAAGAAAGTGTAAGCTAAGACGCAATTCTGAGCATTTCAGACGCTTAAGTCTAGCCGGAGACGGTGTAAGCTGGAGAATATTTTAGTCAAGCGTAGCATTCCATAGATATCAGGTTGGTCCAAATTGCTCAGATACATATTATGTCATTATCGAAGCTTGTCGTGGCATACCTACAACAGAATTTCACTTACTATAGGAACCTCGCGACGTAGTATATCCGAGATTTAAAGTTCGAAAGATCTGAACTGTTTGATGGTACATCTACCTAAATAAACGGCACTGGTAACACAACTTCAGTTCGAAGTAGAATAGGGTAAGCCTAAAGATGTATTCGGGCAGCTGTTTGAGAAGACCAGCATGTTTTTAGTTCCAGACACTGAGCACTCCCACCTGATGAGATGTGATGGAAGAATGGGAACTGACTCTCGAGGACAGCTGCCGGGACACACCGTTAGATTTCTATATATTATGATTACAAGCACTACTGCGTACTAAGCGAAAATCATAAATTTATATTGGAATACAAAATGTTTTGCCCCGGGCGGGAATTGAACCCGCGTCCTTCCGATTTCGCGCCGGATGCTTTATCTATTAAGCTACCGGGGGTACGGCTGTGTCGCCGAAATTTCGTACTCCAATCGTATTTCTTAAACCGTCATAGGGGACCGATATAGAAGGGTAGCGACATCATTCCGAGAGTTGTGTTTGAAAAAACACTTCTTTCGGTCAGATGAAGTCTAGTAGTCTGGTTGATAGCCGCGCACCGTCCCCTATAACGGTTTAAGAAATACGATTGGAGTACGAAATTTCGGCGACACAGCCACACCGTTAGATGCTAGGCGACAGATTTTCTACCGATGTGTGTTAGCCATGATGTGTGTTAGGCGGGTATTCTCGAAATGCCTACTACATATACCTTTAGCCCCCCAGCTATGATCCCGTAGTAGAAACATAATGCTTCCTTTTCCCGCAGGATGGGACACATTTTCATGGGCCCACCCATGACAAAATTATATACTTTTCTTTTGCGTACAGATGGTGTTGGCGACAAATATCCTACTATGTTTACTGGCCGTTTTTACCAAATATTTTAATTTTAGAACGTAGCATTTTTAAGTGGCATTGTTTTGTGATTAAAAGTCAGTCTTCAAAATATATTTACGTGGAATGTACTCATAACTGTTTTTTTTCCCCTAATTACTTTTGTGGGTAATGTAGGTACCGTGTGGTTTTCTATAGATAGCTACAATATATTTAATATAAAAAGAAGGCCAAATAGAAATATTTCAAACATATTTATTACATTATCTTAGTTAAATTACATTCAATAATTTAATATCACAGACATGATAACTACACAATATAACTTCACTTATCTAATTTACAAATCTAGAGTTGGTACAGCGCTGAAACTATGACGTGTCTATGCAATACTGCAGTTTATGCAAGGCTTTGCGGACATAGACAAAGGATCTATATATTTCATATTCAAACAAACAAAATTGTCAGTCGCATTTGCTAGTTAGTTTTGTGAATAAGGGTTTGTCCTTTCAATAATGTCCAAACACTCATATTTTTATGAAGTTATGCAGTAAATAATTAGATTTAAAATACATTTTGAATCAACACCAACTGAAGATTTTTTTACAAACATAAATTTACTTATTAGTAAGTTTGACAGCTTGCTTATCTAACATATTAGATAATTCAGCGGGTACCTGCTGGTTGTTACCTTTTAACAAGGAGCAGAGGTTACGTACGAATTTCTGAGATGGAGTGATGTCGGCCTCCTGCATACGGTTCCAGAGATGAACGGCCTCTTTGTAGTTGTCTTCGCGTTCTGCGAATTCAAATAGTATCTTCCGTTAAAATCCCATGTCCCGTTTAGTCTTTGAAATAATGGGTCCCTAAGGCGTGACAGCTATTATCATTCAGGGTGGCTAAGGAAATGCAGTTCCATGCAGAATCTTAACATACTACGACCGTACAAATTTTACGTTACGCCTCTTTCCCAGAATGGCAATAGGATTTCTACTAACTACGATATTAACGCATATCTAAAAATACGAGTACGAGCTGTCTATATATTCTATAATAGGAATATAAAGACAACATTAATTTATAAACGTTTTATAAATATCACTGTAATTGATCGACTTTTTCTTACCTATGTATAATAATACTAGAAAACAGTAGCAATACTAGTTTTGAAGCGCTCGTAGCGAAGTTTTTTTAGCCGTTCTGAACCGATCAGCTGAGCTAAGCAACGTCCGCCTCGGTCATGAGTTGGCTGGGTGACCGCTGGTGACATTACTACAGAGCGCTTCCGTGCTTTGGAGGGCAGGAAGCCGTCGGTCCTGGTTGTTGTCTTAGGATGGCAGCCGTTATTGCATGGTGATAGGGCATTTCGTGAATGCCCTATCACCATGGCCTGGCTAGCTACCACCCTCAAGTAGAAAATCTGTCGCCAAGCACCTAATAACGGTGTGTTCCGTCAGCTGTCCTTGAGAGCCAGTAATTCTAAGTTAGCCTGAACAACATCTTCGATCACATCATCACTTACCGTCAGGTGAGAGTGATAAAAGGCTAACCTATCAAGCATAAAAAATACACAATAAAGAGGGAAACACATTTTTAATACCCTTTTTAGCCACTACATCTATGAATTAAGGAGTAATCGTGTCAATTTGACAGCTTTTCACTTGACAGTCTATTTTGTTCCTTACTTTTTGTGCCACTTGTGTAGTGGGGATGGGCGATTTATTCCAACTAGTAGCGATAGGTTGGTACTACATGGAGTGGGATATAAACACGCCTCTCACCGTTTATTCTTTCTCATCAAGTGCTTCACACACGGCCTTAAGTTTAGGTTACATTTTTGATTATTTTTTTCTATAGAACATCTGTTTCATTTGTCAACATTGGTCAAACACTTGTATGAAACATATTTTATAGTAGATGTTGGCTCTTAGTTTTTGATGCTGGCTGAATAATTTAGGGTCGAAAGAAATCTGGCGCTCCCATTTTAATTAAGTCAACATTGCATTACATTGTATACTTCATAAATGAGATGTTAAGGGTTGTTTTAGGCTGACTTTTCGAATTAATATTAATTTAGTGAATCGGATTGGAATCTCGTGGTTTTGAGTTTGGTCCCGAGGATCTTCTTACTGGTATTTACAGCACTAAAATCAAAATAAAATCGTAAACTGTCACCGGTAGGTGGCAATAAGCTCGCTCTCCTATTAAATGGAACTAAAACCCGTTAAGTCGAAACGTGAGTATTTAGGCACCTCTGCCTACTTATTTAGTAAATATACCGTAGATTATAAAACAATATTATGGCAATAAATCGTCAACTTAAAATACGCTTCAAACACAATGATTGTTTATATGTGTAGTCCTCGTTTAAGTAACAACAGAATGACAACTTACGATGTACATCCAAAATCAAGTCGTATATTTCTACTACGTCGACATGCCTAAGGCCCCGCGCACACTCTGCGATATTCTCCAAGGCGTGCACTTTCTTCTCGTCGGCGAAACGTTCGCAGCGTCGGAGCAAGGCGTCCGGGTGGAACTTCACGGTGGGGTCTAGGAACTGCTTGCGGAGAGTCTTCTTGAAGCCGACGTCGGCTAGTGCTGCTATCAGGGTCAGCTGAAACATTCATAAGGTACACTGAAAATAGTTTACAATACCATTAATATACCACAGTATTTTAATATTTTTTTTGCAATAACGCATGCTTTGCGGAGTACATTACAAAATTAAAAATGTACGAGAGGAAAAATTATTATATAAGGGATTCGTAACTGGTTTAACGTTTTACAAAATATGTTTTATCATGGCGAGCAGCCTGACAAAAATTAAGAGAGATACCCTTTCACAAAACATGTATTTATCAACGATTTTTGTCTTTGCTCTGACGTAAATAAGTTAATAGGTTACTATGTAAATATAGTTACCTATTACCGTTCTTAGCTACATGCGACAAACTTGATGATTGAATCCAAAACTCAAAAGTTCTTTTAACAATAAAGAATAGATGATGGCTAAGTACGACTCGGATACCCGATAAGAATACCGAACACTATGAAATAAAAATAAATAATTTAAAAATTAAAAAACACGCCTGCCGTACCAAAAAGTGAACTAAAAAATTACAAACAAGTTACATGATTTTAATGTTCAATAGCCACAATGTAGGTACTAAATAGATTATATTTACTGTGCAATTAAAACACCATTGAACCCAAAAATGGAAAACAGATAACCTTTTCATCGAAGTCGGGGGACATGTAAAAATATAATCTATTTAGTACCTACATTGTGGTTATTCAACATTAAAATCATGTAACTTGTTTGTAATTTTTTAGTTCACTTTTTGGTACGGCAGGCGTGTTTTTTAATTTTTAAATTATTTATTTTTATTTCGTACCTTTTAGTGATAAAACAATATTTTTGCAAACGCACAATATGCCACGAGAGATAACTTATTGTTTTTTGGAAATTAATATCACGCAAAAGATAACGCGAAATATAATTTTGAAGCGCTCGTAGCCATGTTTGCTTAGCCATTCTGAATCGATCAGCAAAGTTAAGCAACGTCCGCCGCGGTCATGATTGACGACTTGGATGGGTGACCGCTGGTGACATTACTACTGAGCCCTTCCGTGCTTCGGAGGGCACGTTAAGCCGTCGGTCCCGGTTGTTGTCTTAGGATAGCAGTCGTTACAGCATAGTGGTAGGGCACTATGCGAATGCCCGCCTGGCTAGCTACCACCCTCAAGTTGAAAATCTGTCGCCAAGCACCTAACGGTGTGTTCCAGCAGCTGTCCTGAGAGCCAGTAACTCTAGGTTAGCCTGAACAACATCCTCGGCCACATCATCACTTACCATCAGGTGAGATAGTGGTCAAAGGCTAACTTATCAGGCGTAAAAAATAAAATAAGAAAAAAAAAATTATTATGATTAATTAATTATTCATGACAACTTTGAGGTCTTTCAGTTCTTGCAGAGACTTTTTGTCATGGGGCTCGTTGATAAGCTTTCGTGGATCCAAAATACCAATTCTTCTAGCTGTCTGACGCGACTAAGAGCGACATTAACTTTCATCATCATCATCATCAGCCGGAAGGTCCACTGTTGAACAAAAGCCTCCCCCATAGAACGCCACAAAGAATGGCTATCAGCCGCTTGTAACCATTGGCTACCCGCGACTTTTATGATATCGTCAGTCCATCTAGTGGGGGCCTACCAACTCTACGTCTTCCGGTGTACCATGGTACCCACTCGAGAACCTTTCTTCCCCATCGGTTATCAGTTCGTCGAGCAATGTTGCCAGAATCTAGAACCATTGCCACTTCAACTTGCAAATTCTGAAAGCTATGTCGGTGACTTTGGTTCTTAGGCGAATATCCACGTTCCGGATTTTATCGCGCAAAGAAACTCCGAGCATAGCTCTCTCCATGGCTCGTCAACTGACTCTGAGCTTGTCCATAAGGGCCACAGTTAAGGACCACGTCTTGGTGCCATATGTCATCACTGGGAATACACACTGGTTGACGACTTTGGTCTTCAGGCTTTGCGGGATCTTTGACGAGAAAATGTCACGTAACTTCCCGAACGCGGCCCATCCGAGTTGGGTTCTTCGGGCGTCCTCTTTTTCAAAGTTGGACCTACCTAACTGGACAGTCTGTCCCAGGTTAATTACATAAACTTTGCCCCTGGGCAAAAAATTTTGCGCCTAGATCCACGACGACTCTTTCCAGTGTCGTTCCTTGCAGGTTGTGCTCTGTCACAGCCCAACATAATATCAGTGGTAGCACGTGCCGCTCGACTTTACCTTGACCCCGTAACGCGTCAAATTCGACAGTGCTAGGCTCAATTTTGACTATGTTACCCAAACTGACTGTGTTGCCACGTATCCTTTTGTCATTGAACTCAACGAAGACGGCTTGCGGTAACTCTCCCGATTACGAGGTAGCGCCGGCCATACGAATTTTTGGATGACATCCATAGCGCCATTTACAAAGCCGTGTCCAAAGTTAATATTTTTCCGCAACATTAATCTAGAACCAATACTAACTTTTAAGAATGGAACAATATCTCCTCATTTATTGGGGTCAGAAAGTATAAATTCGGGTTTTGGCCGCTGTCCGTAGGTTTTGCCTTCTACAGATGTATCTGATGCTTCCACGTCACACATCCGCAAATTTTGGCGAGTTCGGTGGTCATCGTTTGATTGTAGTCATCCACCTGTCTTGTCGTGGGAAATTTTCGCACACACTCGCCATCTGGTCCAGTGAGTGGTACTCTACGATGATCCAGGATTCAAGTTGCTGCATGGTGAGTTGACCAACCCGTAAACTATTCAAAATATCGACAAATGTGGTGTCGTCTGCTTGCCTCATATTCTGTGGCAGTTTGCAGAAGCTATATAACGCCCATTAATCCACTTCAGCACTTAAATGTGGCGGTTGTTTAAAGCAATAGTATGCAATAAATGATTCTGATCCTGATTCAGTATATCCCGCTGACAGATTTAGCTACTAGTGAAAGCTGCATCAAGTCACTAAACAGTAAAATGTTAACACCGCCAAAATAATAATTTCTTGTAGTTGTGTATAAAATGCCTTTCTCTCTGAAGGCGTTCTCCGTTCAAAAAACGCATGGTCTCTGTCCTGCCGCATGCCGGTGATTTATTTATTTGTATTACTTGTGTCTACAAGAAGCAAGTGTAGAAACGGATAAGACAATATTTATTACTTTTGATATTAGTGAACCAATGTATATTGAATACTACTGTTATATATTTTTGTTATGTACTAAGCAAGCTCTAGACGGTTATAGTAAAATTTGTAAAATTTTCACGATTTTTTTTTTGTTTTCTTTTAATTTCATGAACTATGGCCCCCTATTTAAATTTTTTTGAACATTCACTAGCCTATGTTGCCCGGAATAACTCAACGCTTCTAATGATATCACAAACATCAAAATCGGTTAAGCCGTTACGAAGTTATGGTGGAATAAAAAAACTCACAAACATACATACATACATGAACCCTAAAAACATAACTCTCCTTTTTTTAGGCAGTCGTGTAAAAACTACTTTTTAATAAGTTGTATTGGTACGGGAACCCTTCGTGAGCGAGCTCGAATGGAACTTGACCGGTTTTTTTTATAATTTTAGGGATAACAATATCAATATAATAATAAATTATAGATAACTTTTTAATGGGGATGCATGGAATATATTCACGGTTCGCCACTGGACTGTAATAAGGGTAGGAACATAATGATTCGTGTTCAAGATACATTATTAATAAACAGCATCTAGTCCAACATACCTGAACGTCCCTTGCTCCATGCACATTCTTATCGATATTGAGAACGGTTTGGGCCAGTTTGTTCATTCTACCGTTGCTTTTCTCATTCTTTAGAAAGATCTCTTCGGATTGCCCGTCGCTCATGGACTCCAGTATCTTGCAGAGGAGTTCGTGCTTCAGAGGCGTCTTGTTGTATTTGGTGGAAAGTCGCACATACTCTTGGACGGCCTCGTGGAGGTTGCCACTGGGAAAAATAATTAAATAAATGCGATGGTAATTTTAAGAAATTGTCACAAAAAATTGTTATGTTAGCTCAATTGGATACCCCGGCTAAAGGGATGGACGCGGGTTCGAATCCCGCACATGACTTAAATTTTTCCTCTCGTAAATTTCTAATTTTATAATGTAATCCGCAGAGCATGCGTTATTGCAAACATAAAAATATTAAAAAAGCGATGGTAATTGTTATTTTTGATACAATGGGGAGAGAGCAAAACTTTGTTCTTCGAGGAAGATATTTAAGTAGTTTAAATTAAGGGCCTGTTTCAGAATGTTCGAGTAAGTTTTGGTTATACTACACACAACATATTTACTAAACAAAACACTATCTTTGCGTTTCACAGTCATCGATTTAGCCTATCCATCGGTTAAAACAAGAAAAGTGTAAGCATGTCAACTGTCATTTTTATCATCTAGTTAATTTAGGTGTTGCATAGCAACCCGAAACTTTATTAGGACATTCTGAAACGGGCCCTTAATGTATTAATTCAAAGCGAAGCGAACGATTCAAAGTAGAATATAATGACCATAGCTAGAACAAAATATTATGCCCCGTGTGATACTATCGTATACACATTATTTATCAATACTACCTACCCAGAAATTACAAACTACATACACAACACTTTGTATGTAGTATGTACAGACAATATTTTATAAATAATAGCAATATTTTATATTATCCCTTAAATATTTTACCTAACTAACCTAATCTATTAGAAGCACGACGCGGACCATTCGGAACAGAGAAATGTCCCATTCACATAGAAACGAATATGAATTTTATTCCCGCTTTCCTCTGAATGGATTGTCGTTTTCGAATAAGTATGAAAATAAACTCTTAGGCTCGACTCAGACTCTTATTAATAAACGCGTCTGAAAGTGAGATCTTAAGATGCAGTTATGAAGTTTAATGTAGTAAGAATTATCTGTCAAAAAGTATGTTAACATCGATCTCAACTTTCAGGTGCATTTATTAATAGACACTCACAACGAAGGGCGTCGTATCAGCAGCGAGACGACCATTATACTTTTTGTGTCCTATTCATCATAGTAATCGATACATATATATTATAACTAGCTTTCCGGGCGCGGCTCCGCCCACGCGTATGTCGGTTATCGCACAAAAACATTAACCTCTTTTTGCGCAGTTGGATAATAACTATCCTATGTTTTTTCCCGGGTCTCAAACTATTTCCATACTAAATTTCAGTCAAATCGGTCCAGTAGTTTTGGCGTGAAAGCGTAACAGACAGACAGATAGAGTTACTTTCGCACCTTTGTAGTGTTGAAGTCGATTCTACTTATAGGAACATTAAAAAGAAATATTCACTCTCTTTAGTGTTCCTTGCTACTTACGGGATCGATTGTCATTCACTAACAATGCCTATATCATGAAGACAGGAAATCATTTTTCAGTTATCGGTGTGTAACTTGACCGATTTTGATGAAATTTAAAGGACCACACGACAAGTATCAGCTGTCAATTATTTTTTTTATTTATTTATTCAATTAGAACGGTTAGAAACATCACTTACACTAACGATTAAAAATTATAAAAACATTAAATATTCAATAAAATGTCAAAAATTAAAATAAATGTCAATTTAAAAATACAATGTCAACTAAGTGAATCCAATGGTGTAATAAAAAAAGAGACATCAAAATCGGTTCACCCAGTAAAAAGTTCTGAGGTAACAAACATAAAAAAAAATACAGACGAATTAAGAACCTGCTCCTTTTTTTGAAAATCGGTAAAAAAATGGGAATAACCTCAAATACTTACTTGATCAAATGTGCACGTACAAGCGGTCCTAGCAGCGCGTTACTGGGCTTGCAATAACGTAGTCCGGTGAGCAATTCCAACATTTTCTTACTGTCGCTGTGACGCCCTGACGCAGCGGTAGCGTCTAAAAGACGCCAACAGTTCATTGCTATACTACGGCCGCCGAGTACGTGTCTGTAACAATAAATCCAGTATGTACAAAGCACTTGTTATAAGGAAGTATAATATAATATATATAGGTGGGAATCGGACTAAAAATCGGTTTAAAATTGACAAAGTTTCATACAAACATTCATCCCCTTGGGGGTAGAATTAATCAAAATCCTTTCTTAACGGATTCCTCCGTCATAACATCTACCTGCATGCCAAATTTCAGCCTGATCCGTCCAGTGGTTTGGGCTGTGCGATGATAGATCACTATGTCAGTCAGTCAGTCACCTTTGAGTTAGATATATATATTTAGATTCTAAAACAATGACTTCTTACCGTCCGTCATAATGAAAATCAATAACATAAAATATTTTCATGTGAATAAACAGGGAGTCTCTGCTTTTTTAATATCTCTCTTACAAGAAAACTATTTTTGTACCTAAAAATGGAACCGACTTCAACTCTCAAAAGTGTGAAATAACTTGTTGAAGTCGGTACCATACCATGGTAGTTCAAAAGTACCTATTATGACAATATTGTGTGCATGATACCGACTTCGACAAGATATTTCACTTTTGATTGTTGAAATCGTTTCCATTTTTAGGTAAAAAAAAAATATTCACCCTGGTGTGAATCGGACTAAAAATAAAATTGTTTTTATTAGTCGCAAAATCAGAAGTGGTGAGAGTATTCCATTATACAGCAATGGTTTCATTAATCTCCGATTTAAGAAAGATTATGAATTCATATGCTAGTAATTGCACTGCCTTTCTTGTTCTTTAAGGACTGCAGCAATTAAAAATAGAATATTATTATATTTCAAAAATATTGCCACGTTTCTCAAATGTACATGCATATATTCTTCAATTTACATTCCTTGCTTTAAAAATCTCTAAATTGTACATTATGTATATTCAAATATATTTCAGATTTACTTATAAATATAAAAAATCTAAATGCCTATTTGTCGGTACTAAGCAAATCACTATGTTATTTGATTCATGTTCATAAATTCAAAATTGAGTTTATTTCAATTAACGGGAAAACACTGTTGAAATAGACTCAGTAGATATTGTTTGCTCACCTCTTATTCGACTGTTCACTTATGAATTCGAAGGCTTTGTCTATCTGCCCTCTGTACACCATCAGAGTCGCGAAATCTATCACCTTATACTCGTCGAGCGTGAAGTTTGGTGATGTCTTGCTGAGGTCTGCTAGAACCATTTCTGCGTGGTCCAACTCCCCCATTTTGACGTGTAGGTCGAATATTGCTGCCTTCATACCAGCTGATAGGATTACCTGGAATTTCATTAAAACTTACTGAGAATATTTTTAATATTTTTATTTTTGCAACGCATGCTCTGCGGATTACATTACAAAATTACAAATTTACGAGAGGACTAAGTTAGTCATGTGCGGGATTCGAACCCGTGTCATGTACCCCTTTTGTAGTACAACGTAAGTTGAACTATGTGTCGCTCCATCCCCATACAATGGTTATAGAACGAGAGGAAAAATTAGAGTTTTGACTCATTGTCATGGTAGCTCAATCGGTCAGAGCATACCCCGGCTAAAGGAATGGATGACACGGGTTCGAATCCCGCACATGACTATAATTTTTCCAGTAATATAGTCCAGAGTATAATTTTTCAGTGTAAATACAATGTACAGTAAACAAGCAAACATAGTGTTCTTATATTGATTGTCATATTGCCCGTGATGTGTACTCGTATATCGGTTTCGACCACAGTTTTTTTTTTTCATGTTCTGATTACCATAATTTGTGGTGAACATAAATATACTCCTTACTAGTAACGACTTCCGAGTAGGATAGCCCTGAGATCGACTTTATCATGAAGACCTCTTTGAAGAGTCTTTAATGATGTCTCTGTGATCAACAGTGATGGAACTTGTAGCGATTGCCACATCGTCAGAGACCCATTAAATATAAGCGTCTTGTTTTAGTTTCATTCAGAACGAGGGCAGTGACTTTAATTTTAATAGCTCAAGACTTCCTTGTGTCTACTTACCCCTTCTTTCCGACATTTCTCAGCGACCTCCCTAGCCGCAGCCAAGTTATTGTTCTTACAATGTTGCTGCAACAGCTTACGTAACACGCCGCGCGTGTTCATGCCTTTGGCTTCAAGTTCGACGAGATGTGCCTTCAGTGAATCTTCGTCCATTTGTTTCTAAGAAAATCATTCATCATCAATTAATTACATTAAGGAACGCGTCCATAATCTAAGAACTCGAATGACAGAGATGTCTCTGTTTTAAATTTCTTCATATATACATAATATTTTCACATATTGTAGTTTTAGCGCTTTCTAAAGTCTTGCTGAACTGAAATCTTACACTGCGTCCCAAGCCGCCAATCGTGGAGATTATGGAAAATGGGGCAGGCTGTGCCTGTTCATCATGATACAATACAAAATACATTTTGAAGCCTTTCGAATATCGTAGATATATCGTAAGTTAACATAATATTATTTAAACATAGTCTATTCGAGTCACTCGGGACCATGATCGATGCAACCTAATCGAAACTTTGAACTTAGTATGCTATAATTTGTCGTTAATTTATGCATTATACCCGACGGTGTAATTTTAACAAATATACGTTACAAAGCCTACAGGCGGTGAAGGTTAAATGTTGTGATAAGATACGGGTTCGAATCTTACCACGACCTTGAACTACACAGCATGGTATTATTACTTTATGTATTATCACCATCTTTAACCATCCTCAACTCCACAAACGTTAGTATTATATGTTGCAAAACACTTAACGGTATAATCCGGCAGCTGTAACAGCTCTTTAAGAAGCAAAAAGCTTATATAAGCTCTAAGAACAGTTCTTAAAAGGCACTTTCTTTCAAGGTGTAACGTATTAGCATTTTGATCCCATCACTTGTCAAGTATTGTAAGTGAATTAAAATTGCCTCTAAGACATCTAACCCACAGAATCTCCTCCTTTGTAAATTCGGTTAAAAATACTTTAAAGTCATAGGTTATTACAGGCATAACCTCTGGTGCTGCAAGATGTCAATAACGATCGCTATAATCAGATGACAATACATCTTGGTTTCCTCGTCTGATAGAATATATAGAATATAGTTTTAAAAAGAAATACTGGTATATTCAAGTAGGTATATTTATTTGCTACATAGTTAACTTTAACTTTACTTATTGGTGCAGTGCTTGGTACGGGACGATGCCCTTGGAGTTGCAAGCATCCGTAGGCTGCGGTAACCACTTGCCAAAAGGTGGTTCACAAGTTTATTTGCCACCTTGGTATATGGTAAAAATTCAAATCTAGCCATCAACAACCCAGGGCTCGTCAGTACTGCCTACTACGTTTTTTCCGAGTGAATCTGCGGTGTTTTGGTTGTATTTTCGGGTAGATAAACCGTGCGGTAGTTTAACACTTGTGTTTTTTTATTGGTGATAGGTAAGCCTTTGATCACAATCACACCTGATGATAAGTGATGATGTGGTCGAAGGTGTTAACAGGCCTAGAATATTTGAGCTAAAAAAGGACAAAGATACTCTGAACTGCCCTGGAGTGTACAAGATCCCATGCGATTGCGGCAATTCGTATATAGGCGAGACTCGACGCAATGTTTCCACCAGAGTGACAGAGCATATCAGAAGTGTCAAAAACTTGGATACCGTGAGGTCGGCAGTGGCAGAGCATTCCCAAATCCCAGGCGCACACTATCTCCGTTGTGATAAGACGGCCGTACTAGCGCGAGAGAAGTTTTTCGTTCCGTGTAAAGTACGAGAGGCCATCGAAATTAGACGCCACCCTAATTTTAATCGGGATCGTGGGTGGAACATTCCGCCGGCCTGGATACCAGTCCTTAACATTTGTGATACTGCATCGGGGTGGAACCGCGAAGAGGATAGTACAAGTGTAGTGTATCAACATTCCCTTAACTACCAAAACGACAGTGACAATCACAGTCATAGTGACAGCAGTGACAGTTCGGACGAAGGAATTCTCTTTGACAGCTGCGGCGCAACCGTCTCAACGCCAGTTACGTGCTGAGGCCCGCGCTCGACGTTGTGTACAATCGTGACTCCCAAACGAAGAACTTCAAATAAGTTTGAAACTGGTCGTAGCAATATCCGGTAAATATTACGCGAGTCCTAGCCGGTTACTAAATAATAATTAAGGCCTAGAATAGAATAATTGGCGCCCGTCACCTTGAGACATTTTGAGAGTTTGTTGAGTCTCATATGCCTGTAATTTCACTGGCTCTCAAGGACAGCTGCCGAAACACTCCGTTAGGTACTTGGCGACAGATTTTCTACTTGAGGGTGGTAAGCGTAGCCAGGCGGGCATTCGCAAAAATGCCCTTCCACCATGCGGTGAAGCTCTTGCCCGCGGCGGGATTCGAACCATGGACCTTCTGCGCGGCAATCCTTAACCAAAGCCATTGAGCTATTACTGCTTCAAAACAACAACTTCTTCAATAGGTATATTAATACTTACTGGATGCGGCATATGATTGACAAACATCTCGCCGTCGTCGACCAGGCGCTCGTCAGTGATGTCTATGAGGCTGTTTCGAAATGATTCCACGGTTTCTTGGTTGTATTTTTCAGGTAGACGAGATGTGCAGTAGTCCGCCGCTTGAGTGGATATCTTCAGGTTACTTTCCGCTATAGCCTGGAATAGATGCTTCTATTAGAACTTGTTATTTGATCATTATCGTAACAAGACAGTAAAGTTCATTTTCATGCTAGACAATGTTTTTCTAATCATGCTTTTGTCAATATTAAAAAAAATCTGCTCACTGCCGTATACACATGATAACAATTGAATTTCATTCATAAAGCCCGAATTGAGGTGCGTGTGATCCAATCGGGTTAAAACTATTCATACAAGTTCTAACCTATTACTTACTAATCTGCATGCTTCACAATCCTAATAGTAGAGGAGACGTGGGAGGTCGATCTTCACCCATCTGGTAACTTAATGAGATTATTTGTTATCAAATATAATTTATTAACAAACATGCCTACGATAACTTGTCTATTGAAAAGTTTTCACCGGCTCTTAGACTATTAGTTTCTCTGTCTTGTGCATTGTGTTGTTATAACTTATTACCTGTCTGTGAGAAACTTTTTGTTTTATGTATGACATCGAATCTGTATACCATATTATACTAGATACATGTTGTATCCTATGCTAATAAGATTGAAGGTTTATTTATGAAGGACAGCGAATCTGACACACTCACCTTGACCAGTTCCATAAAGTCCGACAAGTCCTCTTGAACCCGTTTATTCTGCATAAAAATACAAAGAAACCGACCGATCCAGTCTTTGCTCTTATCTGATGCTTTCTTAGATATGTCTTCCAATAAGTAAACTGTGGATTTCACGTCTGAACTGATGAGGAAGCCCTTTATGAGCGGTCTTAGTAACTTGTCCGCATCAACCTTGCCTTGGAAAAGTTCACCTGTAAGAAATGATACAATACAAAGTCGATCAAATAGATGACAGACAAAACCAAGTTTTCCAAACAATCACATATTTTTACCTTATTTCACTTTAGAGCTTATATTCTTTTTAAGAAAGTTTTGGTTATCTCTCATATTAAAAATTTTACTACATAATTATTGTTGTACTTTTAGAACTGTTATGAAGTCCTTCCGTGACGTCACAACCGGCCCCAACGGAAGAGCAGCGCTGGTTTCATAACTCGCATAATATGGTGAGTTGGGACCGATTCGTAGCACTTACACATAAACATTTTTTTTTGGGTTTCTTATTATTTTTATTTCTTCATATCAAAAATACTGTGTTAGTGTCATTTTCTTTCTTTATTTATCTCTTTCCTTTTCCTTACATTCTTATTTTTCTTTTTTATAATTATATTACTATAATTATTATATAGCATACACTTTATATTATAAGTGGGCCCCAAACTCGGCTAGGCCTGTATCTTGGGGACCCGAATGACCACCTGGGAAACACACTTCAGGTATACAAATACATCACGACGGATTGGATATACCTGTAATCGTGCCAATAGTGTGTTTCCCATGCTACCAGCTTTAACATACAGATTGTTAAAGGCTTGATTTATCACGCGGCTTACTCAAATGTAACAAAAGGCATGGTTAATCTATCTATACTTATAATAAAACTGTAACAGGTCCAATTCTGTACATGGCAGATATTTTGAAAAAAAAAAATGCACAGTACTCTGTAGCTGATACTGATGCCGAAACTGTATTTTTTTTTATTTTTGTCTGTCTGTCTGTCTGTCTGTCTGTATCCCGGCCGCGCATCACTCCAAAACTACTGAATGGATTTCAATGAAACTTGGCATGATTTGAGTTCATACTACAAGGTAGGATAATTTAGCTTTTTATCCCGAAATTCAGCATGGTTCCCTTGGGAGAGGGGATGAAAGTCAAAATATACACTTAGTTGTAATTTATAAACGCGTAGTCCGATTTCATACGTTCTTCATAGGGTTCCGTACCCAAAGGGTAAAAACGGTCTGTCCGGCTGTCCGTCCGTCCGTCTGTCCGTCCATCCGTCCGTCCGTCTGTCTGTCACCAGGCTGTATTTCAAGAACGGTGATAGCTAGACAGTTGAAATTTTCACAGATGGTGTGTTTCTGTTGCCGCTATAACAACAAATACAAAAAGTTGGCCAAGTGCGAGTTGGACTCGCGCACGTTAAAACAAAATAAGGTTAAAATACGAAGTCTAATGTTGTATAGCTAATGGTACGGAACCCTTCGTGCGCGAGTCCGACTCGCACTTGGCCGATTTTTTAGTTAGAATAGTGGTACTTTAAAATTTATCCCGTAAATATTTCAAAGTCATCGGGTTTAAAGTTCAGAAATAACAGACATCACAACCTAAATATTACGTTCCAAATAACTTGACACCCAGCATGTACAGGAACCTTTGAACGTACAGCTCATCTTAAGCTGGGGTTTGCCGTATAGGTATAATAGATAGGTCTGTAGTCGGACCACTCCAAAAGATTCTGATTTTTCAAACAATAAAACACAGTCTTTTTTATTACGATAAGCACAATTTCCCTATGTATATTTTTCATAACATGCAATGCTCTAATCAGTCTAATCTATACCTATAACAAGTTGGAGAAGGCGGGTAGGGAAGCGCGAGGGGTAAGACGCTTACATTTATACTTATAATAAAACTGTAACAGGTCCAATTCTATACATTGCAGATATTTTGAAAATATTTTTTCAGAGCAATCTGTAGCTGATACTAATGCAAAACTGTTTTTTTTTTCAGTCTGTCTGTCTGTATCCCGGCCGCGCATCACTCCAAAACTACTGAATGGATTTAAATGAAACTTAGCAAGATTTGAGTTCATACTACGAAGAAGGATATGGGATACTTTTTATCCCGAAATTCAGTACGGTTCCCTTGCGAAAGGGGATGGAGGTCAAAATGTACATTTAGTTGTAATTTATTAACGCGTAGTCCGATTTCAATCATTATTTTTTTGTTATCATAATAGTAATTTAATTATTTAATGATATTAAATAATTAAATTAAGTTAAAACAAAAAAACCGGCCAAATGCGAATGGGACTCGCGCTCAAAGGGTTCCGTACCATTATCTGAAATTTTATTGTATGGGTACCCCCTTAATTATTTATTCTACTTTAATTGATTATATTTAAAGAATACATAAAACTAAATATTCTTTGAATAGTTAAAGCGTCTACCAGTCACCGTTTATCCGATATACCGATATACTCGATATACCGATTATCGAGCAAGAAACGGTAAAAAAATCAAGGTTGTTGTATGGGGCCCCCCCTAAATATTCATTTTATTTTTAGTATTTGCTGTTATAGCGGCTATAGAAATACATCATCTGTGAAAATTTCAACTGTCTAGCTATCACCGTTCTTCAGATACAGCCTGGTGACAGATGGATGGATGGACGGACGTACGGACAGCGAAGTCTTAGTAATAGGTTCCCTTTATTACCCTTTGGGTACGGAACCCTAAAAAGGTTAAAATATGAAGTCTCATGTTGTATAGCTAATGGTACGGAACCCTTCGTGCGCGAGTCCGACTCGCACTTGGCCGATTTTTTTAATTAGAATAGTGGTGCTTTAAAAATTATCCCGTAAATATTTCAAAGTCATCCGGTTTGCAGTTCAGAAATTACAGATATCACAACCTAAATATTAAGTTCCAAATAACTTGACACCCAAAATGTACAGAAACCTTTGAACGTACGGCTCATCTTAAGCTGGCGGTCGCACTTTATCGTTTAGGTATGACTTTGACTTTGCTGACACTGATGCAAAAACTGTTTTTTTTTTTCTGGCTGTCTGTCTGTATCCCGGCCGCGCAACACTCCAAAACTACTGTATGGATTTGAATGAAACTTAGCACGATTTGAGTTCATACTACGAAGAAGGACATAGGATACTTTTATCCCGAAATTCAGTACGATTCTCTTGGGAAAGGGGATGAAAGTTAAAATGTACACTTAGTTGTAATTTATTAACGCGTAGTCTGATTTCAATGATTCTTTTTTTGTTACAATAGTGGTAATTTAATTATTTTTCCGTATATATTTCAAAGTCCTCAGTTTTGCAGTTAAGAAATTACAGATATCACAAAATAAATATTTCGTTTTAAATAACTTGAACCGCGGAATGTTGAGAAACTCTTGAATTTACGGCTCATCTTAAGCCCACAAGCGGCCCGGAACCCCACGGGAAGCCCGACACCCCACGGACAGACCAGCATCCCACGGGCAGCCCGGCACCCCACGGGCAGCACAGCACCCTTATTTAGTTTTGCAAGCTTTTGCTTTTGATACATTTCGGAGACTGCGAAAGGAAGTGCACAATACTGTCTTAGGTTTTCGCGATTGTTACACTTAGTAATTAAACAACTTTAAACGGTTTAAATCGCGCATATTTATCATTATTTTTGTCCCGACGTTTCAAACACTTTGTAGTGATCGTGGTCACGGGCTGACTGTCGGGACAAAAATAATAATAAATATACGTGATTTAATCCGTTTAAAGTTGGAAGTGCACAAGTTTAGTAGATTGTTATACAAGGGTTGAAAGGAATTGATAACTTTCACCCGCGTTCAACTGTCTAATTTTTATTTCGAATTTAAAGAAAGTAAAAAAGTAGCTTTTCTAAAAATTATTCATTGAAAAAATAAGATACTTAGTAAAAATGTATTGAGAGGTTAGAACTATTTGTGAAATTTAACGTAAAATTTTGTCCCGAATAGGAATCTCTCAGCTTTTCACTACTAATATAAGGAATAACGATATAAAAATAGTATGTTTTTTATATTATTTATTTTGATTTTAATATTACCTATTTAAAATTAATGCGGCTATAGTCCAAGTAGGAATCGATGACTTACATCCGTGTTAAACACTCTACTTTTCATTTAAAATATGAGGAGGGTAAAAAAATAGTAGTTTTTCTAAATATTTACTAAAAATAATAAACATAGTTGAAGATACAAGGATACACTAGGAGTTAGAACAATGAAATTTAGGGAAATTTTTAGTTAGTTTTTTTTAACCTACACTTTTTACCTTATATTTAGCTACTACCCTGCCAAACATAGTTGTTATTAATTGTTTTATAACAACAGAGTATTTTACAACGAAAAATCTTAGACATATAACTTTGTTTACACCAATGGTTACCATGGTTACAAGTCATTCCGGCCCAAGAGAAGGAAGCATTTACTATGAGTTTTTCCCGGCCTTAGGTGGGAAGGAGCGTCTCCTATCCGCTACTCAGATCAAACAAACACTACTTAACGAGGATGAGAAATAAAAAAAATATTTTCGATCTACCGTCAAACAAACCGCCGTTTTAAAATCGAAATTCTAAAGAAACGCACAAGGTAGGTTTTACTACCTTCAACTTACTTTTACGTACTTTGCTTCAACATTTATTGTGCGAACCGGGAAAGAACTCTCTGAGTTACTTAACTACTGTCTTCTGGAAAATACAACCCGGGAGTTTTGAAATCCAAAGTAAAAACTATAAGAGTGCTTCACCGCATACCACAGTGTTGCTTAATATGGGATAAACAGTGCACAAATGTGCATAATTAGTCTGCAGGTACGGCAATCGCGAACGAAGTCGCGGGTACAGCTAGTTACAAATATAAAATAAAATAATATTAATAATGTTACAGTTTTTAATCCTAGCTGAAACTTTGTTTCGATATATGTTGAATAAGAATTTGAAAGAATACAAATAAAAATTAAGCAAAATTACAACCATTAAAAATAAAATAAATAAATCATCCTTTTTTATTACGACTATAGGATATCGTTGTTTTCTTTTCTGTTAAAATCGGTCAAGTGAACAGCGAAAGCGATATCATCGTTTCAAAATCAACTTATATCCAAAATGTCACTTACAGATCTCACTGGCCGCTCTGGCCTGGCCAGTATTGAGCAGCGTTTCAACCATCGGAGTCAAGACTGCTGTCACAGATAACCCAGTATCAAGGAACTTCTTCATGAGGTTCTGTGGTGAGGTAAAACTGACGTAGGGCATGACGTAATCCGTGATCGTATCATAGTCCGGTTTGACGTCCATCGACACCATTGTCACGAGGGTGTTCATTACACCTGGGAAAAAAAACTTTGCAATCATTAACATTTTATTTAGTTTTCGAGGAGCTGAAGTTTGAATGTTTTTTTTATTTACAAGTCGTCAATGTACTCAGTGCGTTATTATAATAATAACAAAAATCATGTATGTATTAAATTATGTTGATGACATTAGCATCGTAACTGCAAAATGAATTCGAATTTAACAGACGAATAGGATGGATTACTCCAAAAGACGTTCAAGACACAAGTGATCCTTCCTATATATTTTTTTTATATAGCTGATAGGCTACCCTTTGACCACTATCTCACCCGATAGTAAGTGATGGTGTAGTCGAAGATGTTGTTCAGGCTAACCTATAATTACTGACTCTCAAGGATAGCTGCCGGTAGACACCGTTAGGTGCTTGGCGACAGATTTTCTACTCGAGGCTGGTAGTTAGCCAGGCAAGTATTAGCAAAATGCCCTACCACCATGCTATAACGACTGCTATCCTAAGACATAACCGGGACCGACGGCTTAACGTGCCCACCGAAGCACGGAGGCGCTCAGTAGTAATGTCACTAGCGGTCACCCATCCAACACATGACCGCGGCGGACGTTGCGTAACTCAGCTGATCGGCTAAGAACAGTTAAGCAAACTACGAGCGCTTTTTTAAAATTCCCATATATATTCCCATTCGACTAATGCCGGGCTAGAATTGCACCCTCTCATATCTTCATGTGGCAGTCGTAAGAGGCGATGAAGGGAAAATACCAAGCGTTGGGTAGCAACGCCTTCTGAAGAACTTCAATGCGAATCCCAAGACTCTCCCAGGTGTTGCATTCTAGTGAACAAGTGCAAAGCTAACATGAGCTGCATTTAAGTGAACAGATACAGACCCAGCGGGATCTTGCTGAGCTGCAAAGCAGCCTCGAACGCATTCTGCATTAATATTTTTTACGACCATAGAAATAAACAATCCCACCTTTATCCCCATACGTCTTGGAACTATGGAGTAGTACAGGCCAGAAGTAGTGTGGACGAATTGGCATCCCCAGCTGTTGCATTCTAGTGAACAAGTCCAAAGCCAGCGGGATCTTGCCGAGCTGCAAAGCGGCCTCCGACGCGTTCTGTATTGCTATTGGATTTCGACCCGTGGACATAAGCTCTTGTGTCACAAGACCGATGACGCTGGATGGCTGAAAAAAGTTGAGTCCTTATCCCTTGCGCATACAACCTAATATACTTATTATGTACTTTAAATAACGCAGCTAGGCAATAGAATCAAATATTACGAGAGCGTGGTTTAAAAATATGTAGGCATCTATAATAATATCAAAAATCATTTATTGATAAAAGCTGATATAATATTATAATAGTTTGTCTGAACTATAAAAGTGACATCTGCAGATTTGATTATTGTACGCATGGATTGTATAAAGAAATTAGTTAAGTCAGAAATAGTTTAAACTGTGTTACAAGGCCAAAGTCTTCAATTTTTTTAAGGAAACTGTTCTTTTTTTATTATTTGCTCGGAGATCTATATCATACATCAAAAATAATATCAACTCATCGGGGCAATCCTGCCAGCGTACTGGCCACGCTGCCAACTGCTAGTGAGCTGGAGCATTTGGACTACCTGCAGCCTTACAATGGCCTTTGGGTTGCCTAAATGTTTTAGTGTAGTAGGTTTAGTGTTGTTAATAACGGCATAACGCCGGTAAAAAAGTAATAATATGACGTCTAACTGATTCAGAACAAAATGATGTACTGTCTGATGTAGAATCTTTTTTTTCATGAAACTACATCTTATTTAGCATGGTGTGCTGTAACTGAATACTAAGCAAATTGTGAGATATATATATCTCATCATCTATATTTATATTACATATGTGATAAATGATGAAATATTTAACACATATATATTATAAAACCACCAACCAGCCTATAACATCCACCATAGCCTTATTAACAGAATTTAAATTAAATATCAGATTAGCTATTTTCGATTTGAATATCATGGTGCTGATCTAGAAGTACTGAAAATAAAGTTACCATTGAAGCCTTCACACAGTCCCTGACCAAGCTCCTGCCGTGCAAGCCCTGGTCGTCCTTTGGTCCGAATGATGGCAGCGGCAGGCACTTGTAAATCTCCAACGCTACTAACGGATGGTTTTGGAACACAAGCAGTGTGGTAACACTTTGCATGTATGGTGAGATAGACGGAGACTTCAGAGTTTCTGGCGGTAAGAATTTTAGAACCTGAAAAGTATGTAAGTTTTTAATCATATCACAAAGTTGGTAGTTTATGGTCACATCAACTTATTTTGAATATATATCCATTCATCACACGTAAAACAACATAGTGTTGCCACTTTGTCTATATGTCGAATAAACAATTTTAAGCTACTGAATAACCTAGTCAAATATCAAAGAGGCACACAACACTTGATATGTATTTCTTATGATTTTTTAATTTATTGAATTAATTAGGTAAGTAAACGCAAATTGACGGTTTTAGCGATAACTTACTATGTCATGTGCATTGGTATTCAATGACTTTTCAAGATAAAACATATTAAAATTGTTTAAATGTTGTGTTTTACGTCAGTTTCCACCCTAAGCTTAACAGAGCTAATAGGGTTTGGATATTTTGTTTAATAAATAAAAAATAAAAATAATGAAATAAACTTTTTATTTTGAGTTTACAGAAAATTTTGTTTGGAGTCGACGCGCGACGACTCAAAATAAAAGATTGATTCCTCGACTCGTAACATTAAATTGTAATTAGATATAAGAAAATGTATGTAATTAAAGTAGAAACATTTAGAATATTTTATATTATGTTCTATTCGGGCAATAAGTATGTGCAGTTTTACAAAATAGCATGGGTTTAAGTTAGAAATGCGGGTGGAATTCGAACCCAAGACAATATATAACATATATACAATATGTTTCTAGGACCTGGACACACTCAAAAACAGTTGTAATGGGACGAATTATATTGTGGAATCTTTCAACCTCAATTTATCATTAACTTGTCTCGACTTATTTTGAAAAGGCTGGAATATACAAATACATTATACATACCTCCGGTACGGGAGTGTATACGTTCATGTATGCTAATGTCTTGACAATCTCCATGATATGAGTTTCCGTCCACTGTAAGCCACTTAGTTTGGCCTTCTGCATCTCTTCAAGTACTGGCCCTGTCTTATTGTTCCATATCAAAGCTCGGATCGTAGCAGTATATGTGTCTATAGAACTTTCTATTTTCAGAGATTTCATCATGGAGAGTACCTCTCCAATGTTGTTGAGATTGCTGTAAGACATAGAAACAGTACATTCTAGGTTAGCCTGAACAACATCTTCGACTACATCATCACTTACAATCAGGTGAGATAGTGGTCAAAGGCTAACTATCATAGTTAGCCTTTGACCACTGTATAGTTGTAGTATAGTTGATCACTAACTAGCATAGTTATAATGCCATCGTGAAATATTTCTGGCACTGAGTACGTACCGGACTAGTGCACGAATCAACAACAATCGCACAGAAGACAAATTTACGACTACCTTCAATATTGCTTATACACATTATTGATACCTGACGACATGTATGTTTACCATGTATATTATATAATATGTATTTCTCTGTAAGTGAATTATAAATTCTTTTGAGAAATAAATGATTTAAACCGTAAACCGTATCAAGCATAAAAAAATATAAAAAGGACTCTTTTTCAGTACAAATTCTTAACTTGTAGAATTTCTGTTCAGAGAGCTGTAAGTATAATATGAGAAAGATAGTTTCATGTTATGTTCATTATGTCATTATTCACACATTATGTCCGATGACACCATGACCACCACCACATATCCTATGGAACCAGCGGCCCCGGACCTAGTTAACTACAGCTAGTAAAATGTGGTAAAACAGAAATACATTTACCACTGGTGCCGACATGGGAGTTCTTTGGTCACTGGTGGTCAGTTAAAACACAGGAATTTTACCACTGGTGGCGAAATTTGGTGACAAAATGGTCCTAAGCGCAAATTTACTGTGAGAATGGAAGAAACGAAACAAAGGATAAATTGAATTAAGTAAAATCCTAAGTGAGGATTTGATTCTTTGTAAATAAGAGGGAAATTCAAAGTATTCTCGATAAGGATATGAAAGACATGACAGAAAAATTTAAATAACTATATTTTTATATATAGTTCTCTGTAATCTTAATGATTTCTTACAACGTGCAATCATTTTTTTCATACTTCTTTGAAAAATGCTCATTTGAGATCGCACTAAGCTCTTCATAAACGGAAAAACGCTTTCCATGAATAATTTTTTTCAGCTTCGGCAACAAAAAATAGTCATTAGGTGCCAGGCCTGAGCTGCAAGGTGGACGATTGACCTCTAGCAAGCCGCATTCCTAGATAGAAGCCTTGGTAACGCGCGCTGTACAATGATCAGAACCTCCTTTAATATATTGGGTCCATGTGCAATAAGTTTTTCACTCACATATTGAACAAAATAATGTTTAGTGGAGCTTCATTTAGATTTGACAATCTCTAACATAATTACAATGTTTTGTTCTTACCCAGATTTTCCCTGAGCAAGTATTAGAGAGTTAAATATACTCTCTGTAGCCGGAATACCTTGAGCCTTCATATTAGATATTACTTCTGTTGACTGATTGAGATCTCCAGCCTGAAAAATTGTAAAAGGTTTATTAGATATTGGGTTATTGTCAAGTATTTCCCAGGTGGTGCACAAGAAGTTGGACAGATTGTAAAAGTGATCGAGTCGCACCTACCTACATTTAAGCCGTGTTTTGTATTTTTGCCACCATGTAATGTATTCCCTGACTAACTTACCCTAACTGTTAAACGTACCCTAACTGTCAAACTTACCCTAACTGGCAAACTTACCCTAACTGGCAAACTTACCCTAACTGTCAAACTTACTCTAACTGTTAAACTTACCCTATGTGTCATTTAAAAACCGTTTTAAAGTACAAATAATAAACTTACAAGAAAAATCATGAGAGAGACATGTTTAATAGCAATCCAAACCGGGCAAACTTCCACAAGGGGTTAGAACCCCTTGTGGGAGTTCGCCCGGGGAAGTAATTCCACCATACTTATTTCTATCGCCAAATAGTAATATTCGCATTAGTGTGTTCCACTTTGAAGGTTAAATAAATCTTGGTATGATTGTAGTATGAAGCCCAAATTATAAGAACAAATAATAAAAACCAGCCAAATGTAAGTAACAATTATGCTAAAGATCAAATAATAAATGAAATAAAATTGTTTGTTGGAACAGAATAATGCAAGTCTGACTCGCACTTTGTCAATTTCATTGTTAAAATGAAACAAATAGTGCATTAAATAATTAAATAAAATTACGTGAAAAATCTCATTATCACAATATAAAACTTATAAAAAACTATATTCATATTGTTGTTTATTATGTATAGCAACGATATACGCAATAGGATGTGGAATAGGAAACATGGTATCAGCTGGCTTCAATAAGGACATTCAACTTAGTCATTGCGCGATCTTGCGATAGTTTCATATTGGCCCGATAATGGTGTTCATAAAGACAATGCCTTCTTTTAAAAAAAAACATCAAATACACAATATTTATACAGAAAATAAGATTTTCACACCACCTGCTCGACATTGTCCAGATACATATAATGTAATCTCGACGTCATGTAAAGCATTACGTCTTAAGGGACTAGGAAGTAAAGTGATTTGAAATTTTAATTTCGATATCGTGTGGGACTCGTGGAATATTTTAAGGGAAAGAATGCCTATATGTGGCTTGTCTTTACAATACCCTAAGGACATGTTTTTCTTAGTTTTGTTCGAATATCGAACTGACTATTAATCACAAAAAAAATGCGATTGCAATGAGTGTGTAACAAAATATTGTGTTTATGATTTTAAGTAAATTTTATTGCAATATTCGTATACTCCAGAGTTTATCAAAACAAACGATTTTTATTTTGCAGTAACGCATGCTCTGCGGATTTCATTACAATATTACAAATTAGAGTTGAGTGTATGTATTTTTTTTTATATTTATTTATTTCAGTACCTTACATTTGTTGGACTTTACAGTTTCCCAATTCGCCTCAATGCTTAACCTAAAATAATTACCAATACATTACACTATAAATACACACAAAGCAAAATAGATACATAAATATATTTACAAAGGCCCTAAAAGTATAGCTCTATCATCATGTTAGCTCTGTCGGTCAGAAATACCGGGTGGATGACGCGGGTTCGAATCCCGCATATGACTTTATTTTTTCCCTCGTAAAATTTGTAATTTTGTAACTACACTCATGTTTTAATACCCTCTAGTAGATGACAGTTGCATAAACTACTATTATTGGTCACATTAAATTCGATTGGATGTCAAGTACTTTCTGTGCATCAGTAATAAGATATACTGACTATTCGGAGAAACACCGGTCATGTGCGGGATTCGAACCCGCGTCATCATTTACAAGTTTAAAACCAATTGCAAAATTGGTCTTGTTTGTAGTACAACGCAAGTTGAACTATAGGTGTCGCTCCATCCCAATACGATGGTTGCATGAAGAACGAGAGCAAGAATTACAGTTACGAGTCATTGTGTCATGTTAGCTCAATTGGTTAGAGCATACCCCGGCTAAAGAGGTGGATGGACGCGGGTTCGAATCCCGCACATGACTATAATTTTTTCTCTCGTAAAATTTGTAATTTTGTAATGTAATTCGCCTAGCAGGCGTCATTGCAAACTTAACAATATTAAAATGAGTGTAGTTTTTTGAAACGAGGCGCAGCACACAGGAGTATTGGACCCAAAAAGACGATCAAAATTATTTTTGCGTGGTTTTTATTTTCGTTTCGTCTCTTTTGACTATTTGAAGTAAGAAACGTGTAATTGGAGAATAAAAACGCATATAAATTTTAAAAACACTTATTATTACGTGTTTTTTTTTAATATAATATATAAATAAACTACTAATATATAATAAAATAATCTGAATTCTATATCTATAATCAAATTATCATTCAGAACATTTATCGCATCCTTCTCCGTCTGATGCACCATCACTGTCAGGTTCACTTTCTTTGTTTTTCGTCTTCTTCCTCTGGTTTATTTAAAACACTTGCTTTTAGTAACATTTCTAAGGTCTCTGGCTTAAGTGGCTTTGATTTCTTTGGCGGTTTACGCCTTATGCGAATATATGGGTCTTGGCAGTATAATCTAATAATGCTTGTAATTTAACTTCTGCACAGGTCTCACTTACTCGGTAATCATCAGCATTCGGATAACAATATCGTTTGGCTTTTTGGAGAACAGGGTAGCAAGGGTATCTAAATTTTGATCTATCTCTTATAATTTCGTACTGCTTACGTGTTAAATTTGCTTCAACAAACATTGATAATGCTTCTGAAGGCGTTAACTGTCTTACTTCGGACTCTTAAGTAGCTATAGCTTGAGCTTTCCGATATTTATCACCACGTGTAGGTGACGACACAATATTTTTAAGCACATATGCTCCGATTACATTTCCTGCGTCTCTTAATGCCATTTGACCAGCATAAACAATAGCTTCAGGTAAATTTTCTCCTCGCAGGCTTAGTCCTTCTGCATTTGCTGCAGTCTGATAAATCATCGCATGATTTTCTAGGCCGACCAGCACTAGAAATGTCAGATTTCAATGGGATCTCAATGCACCTCTGTAACCAGTCATGGTATTCATTCAAAAGGCTCTCAGTTCTATTTGAACTTTGCCATTTGGCTTTGATATCCGACTTAAATCTTGAAAATATATGTTCAAAATGTTATTTTCCTCATTTAGAAATGTAAGTTAATTTTTTATATTTGACTACTAATTCCAACTTTTCTGCGATATTCTTACCGTAACTACTATTAGCCATATAGTATATAACTTCCCGTGTCATAATCTTCACGCCGGAAACGCTTAAAAAAAGTAATGCTTGAATTAGTAAAAGTGACTGCAAAATGTAACTTTGTTTTGTCATATGACAACTAGAAAAATAAAAAATAAAACTATGTTTTGGCAGTTAATGGCACCTAAATTTTAATAGAATTTCAAGATAACATCCTAACGTAGCCAAATAAAAAAAAAATGTAGATGGGAAAGGCTCGGAAACATAACAAAATCACTATTTTATGTATTTTCTCAAAAAAGTACCCATACAAAAATATGCAGTTAACAAAAATGTCCTGAAAAAAGTTGTGAGACATTTTTGGATATAATTTACTATAATTCCAATTCTACATACCTGGTTGAACGTCTTCCATACTGAAAATATTTAATATTCACTTGACATCAATCACAAACAATTTTGGTACAACTGAAAAGTTCCATCTATTTCTTAGTCAATATTTCGTGTGGCTTGCGACGCGCTCAAAACACGACTGCTAACGCGAACACGAATGAACGTTACCCAAAAAACATGGTGGTCTAGTGTTCTATAGACATTTGGCTCAAGCCAGGCAGCTTTAGTTTCTTGGATATGCTAAAAACCAAAAAATGAATTTTGATCGGCTTTTTGGGTCAAATACCCCTGTGTGCGCAGGCGTGTTTCAAAATAAGATTACACGAGTGTTTTAATACCTAAATAAATGCAGTTGCATACACTACTTTATTTAATCTCATGGCTATAAGCTGTTCTTGTTTTTTCTGGCAAAAGAAAAAAGTCTGTTTTTGGTCTATTGGCTCGGAACCAGGGCGTTGCGCGCGCGGCGCGCTCACAACAGCTAATGTGTATTTAAATTGAATTGAAACCTCCTCGGTCGGGACACATTGTACTTAAATAATTGAAAAAATGTTTGAAACCATTGTTTTGTTAGGAGAATAATGCTATAATTTATTTTTTTAATTTTCTGAAAGAAGTATGTAAATAAAATATGCCAATAAAAGTCTATATTTCATTCCATAATAAGAATATTACGGAATGAGATTATATAACATATTTTTGAATGCAATCCAAAAAAAATGGTTTTTATTGTCATCAAAATACTTACCTACCTAAAACAAGTGCTTTTCTTGGGTAGCATAAACGGAGGAGAGCTCAATGGGGTAGTAGTAATAATGGTTTCCCGTGTAGGTTAATAGAAGTAAAACACATTTACAGTACGAATGAGATGAGATGAAATTAATATTATTATTTTATGATATTCATATGAGTAGTAGCGAACAAAGATACATCCCTATCCTAATCGCGACTGAATCGCGCGTTCAGAAATGGTTACCTAACAAATCCATTAACCGGTAGTTAATAGAAACACCGATTAAACTCCGGTACCCATCCCAACCGGTGATAATCCGGTTTTTGGAGAACCGGTACACACCACTAATGACCACATTTTGCCATGAAAGTAAGTATTACATATTATTACGCTTAATTAATGGCTTACAACATATTATCTATACTATCATATATCTACATTATTCACTAGTTTTTGCCCGTGACTTTGTCTGCCTAGATGTCATAATATCATTATATATTTTTTAGCTGTAGTGCTATTCTGATATATAAGCTAATAACATTGTAATTTCATAAAATCCGTTCAGTAGTTTTGCGTGTACGAGCAGCAGAAGCATTCTCACAAACTTGCTTTTATAATATTAGCATGATATAATCTAATTACTGTTGCTTTGTTATAGGTGGCCATGATTTTCAGAGTGCTTTGTGCTTGTTGTGGAAATGAACTAATCAATATAAAATCAACACTATTGTAAATCATTTAGATGAGTTATTGTTGGTAAGCTTGCCAAATACCAAAACAGAGTGAGAACAGCAACACTAACAGGATTTTCCTGTAATAATAGCATATGCACCAGAAAAGTTTATGGGAAAAATAAAATGGGTGTAATAATGGTTAATGGCAATGTGTCCAACATCAATATGACCTATTGATATATATTTTTATTTATTTACAGCATATATTTTAGACAGCAACATAAATCATAAATAATCTTACAACTAAATTTACTAATATTGATCACTACTTGTTTGCCTCTTGCTAAAGGTCTCTTCCAAACTCTTCCACTGTTCTCTCTCTGTGAGTAATTTCATCCTGGTTTTTCCTGCTATTTCCCTATTCTCATCATCCTATCTTAATAGATGACAAAATAAAGATGATGCAGAAAAATGGCAAGACAACATAAATATGCCTTCTCTCAATGTGTAAGTGGTATTGCCATTTTTCTTTTTGATGATGATACACATTAATTACAAAATAAAACTTAAGTTTATGGAGCCTTAGCTTTTTATAATCTAGCAGGTGTGAAAAGCAGAGTATACCTCTTTGGGATAAAGTCTGTATTTATCTTGGACAGCTTGAACCCCCTCTCTTCGCTTGGAAGTTAACACTTGAGTTGCTCATTACACCCAGGGTTTAATATGTGTTACACATTATACATCACATTATCACAATTTGTTATTCCAGTGTAAAGAAAAAGCATTTACATGCAATACCTACCTCACCCAGTGCTCTCAAAATAAGCTCGTAGGTAATGATGGTTGGCTTTAAAGGGGACATCTGGCTAATGAATGAGCTAACTGTAAGTGTTCTATTATTTGCTATGTACACCTGGAGCAGCTCGTTGTAGTGTTCCAATTCGAATTTGGTGTGTGGCCTGAAAGGAATTATCATATTAATACCTTACATTATTTTTTGCTCCATATCCACTCTTAGGATTAATAGTAATGTTTTATAGGAACCTAATATCTTTTTCATTTCTCACAGTTGGAGAGTAGTGTTTGTTTGATTCAAGTAGCGGGTGGAAGACGTTGCTTCCCACCTAAGAGTGGGAAAAACTCATGGAATATGCTTCCTTCTCAAGGTCCGGAATGACTTGTAATAATAATAACCATTAGTGTATACAAAATTAGAGTTCTAAGTTTTTTTCATTGTAAAATACTCTGTTGTTATAAAACAAATAATAACAACTACATCTGTATTTACATAATGACTAAATAAAAGTAAATGACATAATTTATGTAACTTTGTGAAGTTAGTTTATGTTATATGAAAATTTTAGTCACTAAGTAATTCTGTATACAGGGTGAATTTTTGAGACAGGACAGTAAGGGGAGATACCTTAACCAATATAGTTACAGGAAAACTTTCTTAGGAGACTCCGTAAATTTTTAGGTATTCTGAACATTGTGGTGTATACCGATTCTGAAGACGACCCATTAGTACCTAATAGCACTTCAGATAACTATCTGAAATACTATTAGGTTTAAATAGTCTACATAGTATAAAGGTCATGGCATGTTCTCAACCGATAGAGTTTAGATCACAGGATTATACTTACTTGATAGCATTCCAAACTTGTTCCACTATAGTCATTCTTGATAATGGTGATTCATCAGGTAGTAATTCTGTACAACACCTCAATAACAAAAGGCCCTGTTTCTTGGTAGAAAAATTAAATTCTTTAACCTTATCAATAACCCTCAGCAAATCATTTTTGTACACCCTGTTTTTTTGATGAATGTCTGACGAAAGGTTGGCCATAAGTTTTTCTAATAAATCTCCAGTATTTCTTTTGTCATTTTCCAAATTTTTCGGTAGTGTTTCTTTGATTTTGGAGATACGTGCCTCATGTTTTAATTGTTTTTGGTCTGTAGCAGGGAGTGTTGCAGTAGCAGACAATTGCCTGGAATAATTTCTTTATGAAAAGTGTGGTGAAAACTTCTTTTAGTGCGCCCGCAACTACACTTGCAACTGCCCCGGAGCTAGGAAGTAATTTCATGGAATTACATAGAAAGCAGTAGTGCGACTGCAGCCGATTACATGCAGTTGCGGCACTTGCAGCTACCAGCTGCAGTGTCAGCGCCGTTCGGACTAGAACCTTTATACTAACCTTTGCAGTTGACATGGACATTTATAGACAACAATACTCTTATTTACTGGAAATTTTCTGTGCAAAATTCTTGCGGAACTTGTAATTTTCAAAAAGTGACGAGTAAACATAATTTATTCAACTGATTTAAAGTAGAAGGAGCTGAAGGAGAGAAAGAAAGATTTGGTGGTTTGATAAGACTATTTTGATTTGTTTGAAATTAGAAATTTATGATCTGTGTCATGTCATGCATAGAGAAAAGTAATGCACAGATTACCTAGTCCTTTACCTGGGGTGCGTTTAGGCAAGTAGAATAAATTTTCACCAGACGAAAATTTCGCCGATGCGGTCCCCCTAAACGGAGTCATAGCAATGACAAAAGAAAGAAGAGGAATAGAAATATATGACCTATATATTAGTACGTTATAGAAATACGATGCATTTCAACACAGAAATAAAAAAAGTGTATGCATTTCACTCCCACGCATGTGATTGTATTAATGTAACAAGAGACAACATTACTTTGACAGCTTTCTAAAATTGCAACAATTATTTATAGAAAATTTACTCATGATGTATTAGTAACATCGATGTTTGTATTAATACATCTTATTAACATCGATGCAACCGATCGACGTCATATGTTAATACATATGACGTCACTTTGATCATGCCCATCGGCCAACCCGCCATCTTAGTTTCTGGTTGTTGAGTAGAACTAGAGATGGACATTTAAAATATACATCGATGTTTTTTCCGATGTAATGCATCGATCGGTTGCATCGATGTTAATAAGATGTATTAATACACACATCGATGTTACTAAAACATCATTGACTAAATTTTCTATAAATAATTGACTTTTATTTAAAATCATGTTTTTTATTAATATTTGATATCTGTACTATTGATTAAATTTGAAATTATACTTAAATTTTATAATTTTCCTTTACTTTTGCCATATTGTTTTCAGTCGCTAAATTTCCTCCTTGAAGAAATGATCTCTCGAATTGTCTTGCTACAATTATTCTCTTAAAAAATTGAATATCGCGAAAATAATGATTTAATTAGATCTGAGCGATCACCTATTTTAGGAATGGGGTGCACCAAAGCCATCTTCCATGCTTTTGGAACACCACCTGATGAGTAGATGAGCCGGAAAATGTCTATTACAGTAACAGTGCCAATCTACTTCCTTGACACAGCACTTACCTCGAAACTCCGGAACGGTTTGTTATGTCTCCTTGGCTCTTTAATCCGAAACACAGCAGTGTTTGCACAATACTGCTTTTGGCCAGAATATCTGTCACTGCGGTGGTACCCCGTTAGCCTCTTGATTGAGACTACCACCAAGTTGTCACCCATTATATAATGTATTGTAGAGTTTTATACTCCTGATAACTAATTAAATATAATATACATTATTATTCTCTAATCTCGCGATAAAGTAGAAAAAATTTAAACCATAAACAATCCAACATGAATACCTACAGAAAAACAGAAACATATGTACACAACTTGTCTTGTTATATAATATGTCTTCCCGGCCTTCCGTAGGTAATCATCGGTATTATGATTGAAGTAACATGACATATACACTACGGTTTAAATCACGCAAACGCTGCTGTCACTGCATACATTACAAAAGCTTGGTTCATAACTGAAATACGAGAATATGCACAGTTTGCGCGCAAACGATGTGTACCGATATGTAGTCACGCTTATAACATCTGCTAACTGTCAATTTGCTTTTTGGCAATTGAGCCAAAATAACCTTTACGTCGATTATTGATAATAGAAGTATTGCATTTCGAGGCATTCTTTTGTGAACAGATGTTTGTACGATCAACATTCTAACCATAACAATAAAAATCTCATCTATCTGTCAAGATTTGAGTTTGACGTTTGTGCATACATTGCACTACCACTTTTCTGTGAGCGTTGTTTGCGGCTGGAGATGACGTCAAAGATGACGTCATTATGCTATCGCGGTGTCCGTTTAGCAAGTTATGAACCGACCGTTTGCGTGCACACAGTGCAAATAGCGCATATTTGCGTGACTTGAACCACAGGGATAGCTTAAATCTGACAGCCGACGAAAATTTCGTGACCTCAAAAGGTCGCTAAAATTTTATCTACTTAGCGAAGATTTAACCAAGCGGACGCGCCTAAACGGGGCATATTAAGTTTTAGTCTGTGCACATTTTCGCCTCGTGGAGGCCGTAAACGGGGTATTTGACGTTTATCTAGTTTAAATCTTATCCTGGCTAAGTCACCTAAACGCACCCCTGGTCCGCTTAGATAAAAATCACGCGAAGAAATGCCGGGGACTTAAACAACGAACGAATAATATGAACTAAATCATGTTTGACATTGACATACAAAGGAGGAATACCTACCTACACATACAGGCATATATATGTATACATCATAAAATGTAGATGCATATAATAGGTTATTATGCATATAAGGGTTAAATTAAACATCAAGAATTTTATGCTTTGTTTATATTTTGAAGATAAATACAACATATACACAATTATATTATATACTAACATACATTTCAAAAGCTTCCAATAATATATCCACTTAAACAATCCAAACATTCTTCTAATGCCGCGTACAGACCAAGCGAACGAGAGCGAGCGAAGGGTAACGAGCGAGCGCAAACGATTAAGTGTGGACGTTATGCCGTAAGTAAGCGAAGCCAAACGAGGGCCTTCGTTCGCCTTCGGCCGTCGTACATCAAAGAGAAATGAAACGAACGTTGGGCCGCGGTGTGGACGGCCGAGCAAATGCTCATTCAGTTGCGGCGGTTGCACGCAACGGATGTTTTGAGATAGCGAATAAATTGTAGCTATTTACGATTATGGAATGGTCTAATGACATATTGCTAATGCTGATACAGCTCTATAAGCACAAACCAAGGCTTTGGGATCCTAAACATGATGAGTGCAATATAAAAAACCGGCCAAGTGCGAGTGGGACTCGCGCACGAAGGGTTCCGTACCATTATCTGTAACCTAATCTTGCAAATTACAGACACTTTTCGCAGTTTCCGATTCAGCTGGGTAGGTAAGTTCCTATCCTAGGTAGGTACGAACTCTAAATAGTGATCTCACTAATTGTTTATTTTTAAAGTAAATATACAACTAAATATTCGGTGAATATTTCAAGTTTCTACCTGTTTTCATTATTATTATTTTTCGCAAATAAACGAAAAACCTCTTTTATTTTATATATATTAATTATTTTTAAAGAGAACATAAAATTAAATATTCTGTGAATAGTTAAAGCGTCTACCTGTCACCGTATCAGTATCGAGCAAGAAACCGTAAAAAAAATCAAGTTTGTTGTAGTGCTGCCCCCCTTATATGTTGATTTTATTTTATGTTTAGTATATTTTTGTTGTTATATATTATACTCGGTGAATATTTAAATTGAAATGAAAAATAATTTATTTACGACAGCAGCAATTTACACCAAGTGACAAACAAAATTTTAAATAAAATATACATGAAAAATTGGAAAGTAATCGCTACGTGTCATAAATCGGTCCCCACCTCAGCATATGCTAGTATAGTACCAGCGCTGGTCTTCCGTTGGGGCCGGTCTGTTGACGTCACGGAGGATTTATAAAACAACAGTTCCAATAAAAAATAAAGTTACATAAACCACAAAAACGACTATGTTTATAAAAATATATATGTAAAGATAAACTCCATCAATAAAAGGGTTTTTCAAGAAATTTTTCAAACTGTAGCATAATTAGAATGTAAGATACCATCAATTTAGCACACACGCAACAATAATAATATATAATATAAAGGTATATATAAAAATAGGTATATATAATCTTTTTAAATACATAAGTTGCAGCATATATTAATATGTATATACAATCCGTTTCTCTATCAATAATAAATTTTTGACAACACTGTCATCTCAAGCATTACCAACGTGCAATTGCACAATTTAAGAATTAATCAAACAATTTTACAGATGTCATAAGGATTTTGTCACTACAAATAGGTGAGATACATTAAAAAACACCAGTTTATAAAGCACTTGTGTCATGCCTTTGATCTTCTTGGACTTGTTGGTGGTTAAGTATGAAATGCTTTAAGTTTTTTTTAAACATAACAATATTTTGCAGGTTCCTGATCGGTGGCGGAATATTATTCCAGCATTTGGATGCAGCATAGCGGAAACTACCACGAAATACAGCAGTACTATGGCGTTCTGTAAAGAGCTGTTTCGCGCATTGCCGCGATCCAAATGATGTCCGTTTTGATACCCATGATAACTTTTCATACAAATATATCGAAGTTTTATGTTTTATGATACCAAAACGAAGGCAAGCTAAGTGCAGCTTGCGACGATGTTTCATCTTAATTATAAAGTGTTTATTTAGGTATGGAGTAACATGAGCCCTGTAAGGAATGTCAAAACAGAAGCGGGAACAAGCATTCTGGACTCTTTGAATAAGCTTCTGAGTTTTTGCTAATAGACGAGGACTATACACTACATCCATATAGTTAAGTTTAGATAAAACAAGTGACTCCACTAATTGAATCCGTAACGACTCTTTAAGAAATGGCCTCATTCTATATAAAACTTTTAGTTTATAAAAACAACTTTTTACTGCATTTGCCACATGCTTTTCGAACCGAAGTTCAGAGTCCATGTGCAAACCCAGATTGCATGCGTCATAGACTCGCTCTATGGGCTCACCTTTAAGCATTACTCTCTCGGATGGCCTCATACTAGTTATTTGATATTTACTTCCAAATATTATGTTTTTTGTTTTGGTGGGATTAAGTAAGAGGCTATTGTTATTTGCCCATATAGCTATATTAGTAAGGTCGTTATTAAGCGCACGTATTGTATCATCAATTTCAGATGGCTTACAAGAAATGTACACCTGAATATCGTCCGCATATATATGAAACTTACAATTTTTAATGTGATTCCTTATATCAGCCGAGTATAAAATAAATAAAATTGGCCCCAATATCGATCCCTGAGGGATGCCTCTCTGCACTACTACTCTTTCCGACTCCAAACGAGATCCGTCGTTATGACTGAGTTTAACATACTGCATACGATTGGTGAGGTAACTGTTGAACCACCTTTTAGCCTTCGAGTCAAAACCATAAACCTAACTTAGATATGAGAAGATCGAGATTTAGAGAATCAAATGCCCTTGAAAAATCTAATAATACAAGCAAAGTACACATTCCTTTATCTTGGGCAGAAAGTATGTTGTCAGTAACATCCAGCAGAGCAGTTGATGTACTGCGCCCCTTTCTAAAGCCAGACTGGACTTCAGGTAATATATTATGTGTTTCAAGAAATTGTGTTAATTGAGAACAGACAGCTTTTTCCAAAACCTTAGATAGAGATGGTAAAATACTTATGGGTCTTAGATCTTTAAGGTCCACTGGATTTAAGTTTTTAGGTAATGGTCGCACAATTGCAAGCTTCCACATATCTGGGAATGTCGATGTAGCAATAGATGTGTTGATTAAATTGCTTATAGTCTCAATAGTATAAGGAAATGTCATTATTAGCATGTCTAAGGTTATACCATCACAGCCTTGATTTCATACTTCGAAATATCTTGATTCTTATTTCAAGTTTCTATCTGTTTTGATTATTATTATTTTTAGCAAATAAACGGAAAACCTCTTTTATTGTATTGGAACCTAATTTTTTTTATGCTTGATAGGTTAGCTTTTGACCACTATCTCACCTGATGGTAAGTGATGATGTGGTCGAAGATGTTGTTCACGCTAACCTAGAATTACTGGCTCTCAAGGACAGCTGCCGGAAGACACCGTTAGGTGCTTGGCGACAGATTTTCTACTTATCCTTACATGCCCTACCACCAGACTATAATTAATATAAATATACGACTGCCATACTAAGACAACAACCGGGACCGATGGCTTAACGTACCCTCCGAAGCACGGAAGCGCTGAGTAGGTATGGACCATCACCAGCGGTCACCCATCCAAGTCATGACCGAGGCGGATGTTGCTTAATTTAATTACTTATTTCATTTTATTTTTAACCCCTTTTTTATAACCCTTAATTATTTATTTTATTTTAATTAATTAGAGTTAAAGAGAACATAAAATTCAATATTCTGTGAATAGTTAAAGCGTCTACCTGTCATCGTTATTAGTATCGAGCAAGAAACCGTAAAAAATCAAGTTTGTTGTATGGCTGCCCCCCTTAAATATAATTATTTGTTGTTATAGTGGTAATAGAAACACATCATCTGTGAAAATTTCAACTGTCTAGCTATCACCGTTCTTGATATATAGCCTGATGACAGACGGACGGACGGACAGCAAAGTCTCAGTAATAGGGTCCCGTTTTCACCCTTTGGGTGCGGAACCCTTAAAAAGAAGATGGATTGTCCACTACCATCCACTAGTGCCGCCGTTTTCTTCTAGACGAGACTTCGAGTACTTTCGTTCGTTTATATATATATGCACGATCTTCTAGCCACTAGAAGAACGTTGTCGTTCATGATCATTAAAATTCTACGTGAGTAGCGCTACGCCGCCGCCGTGGTTCGCCGATTGTCGATGAACTTCAATGCATTCACTGAGTGTGGACACAACAGCGAAAGCGAGCAAGCGTGCGTTACTGGTCGGCAAATCCCACTCGTTAGCATTCGCTCGGTCTCGTTCGCTTGATCTGTACCCGGCATAACAGGAAATCACGTGCACTCGAATGAAAATGTGCCGAGCCCACTGATCTTATTATAACAACAATTGTTTTCAGCACGAATAAGTGAATCACAAAATGCTTAAGAACTTTGAATTAAACGTGATTGAATTTTTGGAAAAATTAAACAGGCAAAACGTGTGAGTGAACGAACGAGCCTCGAACTAGGGACTAGCGATGGGCGATTATTACTAAATCTAATCGACTTAGTCGATTGTTTTGATTAGTCGATAACAATCGAACTGTTATCTACTAGCGGTGTGCGGCGGGTGGCAATGACTGACACGGTGTTCATATCAATTTTTACTACTAATTCGATTGTAGCGCAGTGCACGCACTATAAATTACTAAACTCGTACGTACTACTAAATTAGTATTTACAAAAGATGGTGCGGTTTACGTACAATGCGCTGCAAATCAGTAGTTAAAAATCCCTGCGGCTCAACTTACGACTGCAGTTGATATGCGATTGGAGATAACAGTTATTCAATTGTCTGACTAGTAATCAACCATCGATTGAGGGAACATTCATTTGTTCGTTGTAGTATAACAAACTATGAATAGATGGGTATGTAAGGGTTTTTAACTAAGTGAGATTAAATGGCTCGAGTAAGAATTAAGTGAAATAGTTTCTTTTTCAATATTTCCACTAACGAGTTTTTCAACTTGCTCTTAAAAAAGTCAAAACTAAAGTAAACAAATTTAAGTTATACTTAAAAACAATCGACACAACACCGTCCCGCCCCGTGAGGCCATCCACGCATTCGCAGATCAGCCACGCATATGACGCAAACTCGCATATATTGCATAGCGGTTTGCGGTGTGCGTACAATTAGTTCGTCGATTGTTATTCGAATAATCATGGTAGGGAACTACTAAATCGATAATCGAATGCGCAATAGCCCAATTTTCGATTCAGTCGATTGTTTATTTTGCAACAATCACCCATCGTTAGCTAATACCTCTACTTAGGCAAAACATGTCTGTAGCTAAACACATAAGTTTGGTATAATTAATAATACATAATTTTGAACCAAACATAATAATAAGTAAGTAAAAACATGCATAGTTTAGTTGTAACGAAGTTCTCCCAGAAGCAATACAAGTAAATTCGAGAGGCCCTTCACTCTGGAAGTAAAATTGCTAATACCCGCCAGCCTTAAGTACTGATGCCTTATACAGTCCACTCACGCCGGGTTTAGTTCCGTAGTCGTGAAGTTTTGTAAGGCTGGTCTAGTCATGTCCAATGGTTAATTAATAACTATGGCAACATGTGCGTAAGCGGTAGCCTCTAGATATACATATGCAAAATGCTGCATTTTCAATGTAGCATAGACCACTCTTATACTTTTAAATAAATTATAATTGAAATTCTATTGATCCACCATATTATTGTGTGCAAAATGTACTGCATTATAGCTCGAAACTCAATGTGGCAAGTAAAATAACTACCCGCAGGAGCCAAAAGAACTATTGTCTCGAGCACAGTGAATTGTCAATCAGAATAGTAGCACTGCACTTAGGGTGGTGGAATGACACTTACAGATGGATGGATGGTATTCAGGAACAGGTGTAGTACTGGGAACAATAACCACAATTAGATAAAATGGGAGAAATCAGGGGAGTCCTTTAGCAAGAACTTATAACTAAGATCTTAGTGTTTTATTAGTATATCTATGTACATCATATAACTTTTGTATACCTATGTTGCTCATTATTGAACTTGTCATAACATAAAAATATACATAATGTACCTTAATTTGCTGGGAGCAAGACTACATAACTACTTGATAGGTTCATTGAGTTCTTACTGTTGAGATAAAAGTCCGAACCACTAATGCATTTATTATGGTTCTTATATTGCACGTTAAGTACGTAATGAGCCCGATTTACAAAATATGCAGATTTTTTTTTACTACCTATCACATTGCTATCAAACTAGCATACGTACGGTAGCAGTAAGGCAGATTTAGAAAGATCCAGTGACTGGCGCCGAAATCGAGACAAGCCAACGCTGACCCGAAAAAAACTCCGTGTAAATTGATTTCAAGTCAATCCAGTGGCGGGAAGTCAGCGCTGGCTTGTAAATTCGCACACGAATATTTAGAAGCCAGTCTAGGCACGGGCACTAGCGTCCATAACTGACTTATGCACTGACCCTGTCTTAAATTGCCTTTAAGGGTGGTTCCAGGAGAGTCGAGCAAATCTAGCTCAATCAATATTTGCCCTAGGCATTCCGGAACTTACCCTGTAAACATGCTCACTCCATCATCTTCTGCTTCTTCTTCTTTAGATGGCTTTTAAAGCCTAAAATACACCAAGCGCCTGGCGGTAGCGTGGCTGGCGGGCGCGGGGCGTGAGCAGCGTTGCCATATATACAGATTTCTCCGTTTTTAGAATGATTTTCGATGTGCGATACAGATTAGCATTGGATACAGATTTTATACAGAAATTTCACATTCTAGTGACCTAATTGTCGCAATCTGCTTTAAAACACATCAAAATAAATAACCCACTCACATGCCGTCCATAATTATAATGCTTATGACTTCTTCTGAAGTCATAAGCATTATAATAAACTAATATTGCATTGTAATTAACCTGCAATATATATTCTTTATGGCAAATTTATTTTTTTAGAAATTTCTCGTGCCAGCTTAGATATAATCTTATCATCTATACATTATATGAAGACAAAACAACGCAATAGACTCAATACAAATACTATTAAGTGTCTCTTGCATGGAAAGCAACTGATTGGTAATTTTTTTTGCTATTGTCTACATATTTATGATATTGTTTTTGAAGCGCTTTTTAGGGAGGTTTTAATATCCATTTTTAACTGATTACTTAAATTAAACAACGTTCGCTGCGCTCATGCCTTGGATGGATGGCCATCCTGTTATTCTTGTTATCTACGTGATGTCACAAACATCACGCAGCCTAACCGGAAGAGTATTAGATTAGTTTCGCTTCTAAACGAAGCATCTTCAGGAGGTCTTGACTCACCGAGCGCACGATTGAGACTTCAAGTCTAGTAGATATATATTTTTATACATTTTAAAGTGTTTTATTTAAATATTATTTAATGTTTTCAAGATACTTTTAAAAATATTTGTTATTATTAAATATTGATTTCCGCAAAGTAACGCCTGAATCTATTCATTACCTTAAGTTGACCTTACATACGGAAACATTCGTCTGACATCTATAATCACATCGCTTAATGAATTAATGAGAGTTAAATCAAAATCAAATAATTTTGCTGCATATATTTTAAACAATATTATCCAATCAAATCAATGGTTTATATGTAAGATAAGAATACATTAATTTATATATTATTTATTAATTTATATAAATAAAGGCATTGCGTACGGGTCCCCTTTATCAGGGGGTTCCATGGTCGACCACAGACAGGCGTGGGTATACAGGCGAAGAGATTTAAATACCACGTTGCGTTGCACGATATATTTCGATCCACAATTATAATCTACAAAGATTGCGTACAAAATATAACCATAATAATGTAGTCCAATAATCAGGAACACTAAAACACCAAACACGTAGCGCGATTTTCCGATGCAACCCGATTACCGTCTCGCCGTGTAATGGCGGCTATCGGTTCATCGCCGCACTAGCGCTCGGTGTTGCGTCAGAGTGAACGACACTCTGTCGTCCAAGTGACAGCTTCTGATTGATTACAGCTGACGTTATCAATCAGATCGCTGACTCCATACAATCCCATACATTTCAGACAGCGCGATACCGCCACGCGCCGCCTACCGCGCACGCCCCGCGCCTGGTGTGCAGACACCATAAACGATGGGCCGCGTTCCGAGGGTCAGAGTGCGTTGTTTGGTTGCCTTAACTTACTCGAAGGTTCCGAACGACCGGTTGTTTTATAACCTCAAATATCGTTTTTGGCGGGGAATTTTGCAAAAAATATAGACTTTTTATGATGTTTGAAAGGCAATAACTACCGTTGCCTTTAAAATATAAAAGAGTGCCTATAATTCTCTCATCAAGAAATGTCAAGGTCATGTCAGTTAAATACTCAACATTTTAACGACCTCTTTTGATAGATAAATAGATGCGCTCTACCCGAAGGTTGTGAACGACGTTAGAGTGAAAAGTTGCACTCTGAGTGCACTCCGAGTGTGCTCTCTCCGAGGTTCGGAACGCGCTCCTGCTGGGCGTTTCGCTGACAGTGTCAGAGTGTGCAATAGGAAATCAAAGTTGTTAATTTTTACAGTCAGTGTCAAACGAAATTATGTGTCAAAACTCATCATACATTTTTAGTTGTCAGCCAGCTTGTCAAATTTTAGCTGTGAATCGTGGATGTGTTTTGTGTTGTGTGAAAATTAAAAAATCAAGTGCATTTATCATTGTCATGCGGTAGGTAAGTTTTGATTTATATTATCATTATATATTTTATGTGAGTTTTGTATTAGTAGACAGGTTATTTAAAATTTTCGCCATCCGTTTCTCTGCCGTTAGAAAACCGCCATCGGCTTCGCCCAAGCTGTCGTCGCTGACTCCGCCTATCCTCAAAAACGTGACATTTCACATTACTGATCATACTTGTCGGTACACACTGTACGTATTAGCTCTACCAAACTGGCGTGAAATTCAGAATTTATAATTTGATGGTAATGATGACCTAACCATACAAGAATCTGATTCTAAATAGAATTGTCTTAGCGTTGATTCCAACTTCCCGCCTATGAATCATGGTAAAACTGACGTAAACTACTGTTGTAAGTTTTGTATTTTATATGCATTTAACATTATATCTATTTTAATCAGTAACACAATGAAAATAATGCCAGGCTACAGCTAGTTATACCAAGAAAAGCTAAGTTTTACTAGGTTGATATGATATAAAAGTAGTATCTATACCTACTAAAAAGTTTCAATGATTTTCATATATACTTGTAATAGTGAAAATACCCAGCTGATATCTCACACGGTATTTAGTAGGGCACATGCACACAGTGCCAGTTTATTACAGGTATCTAAATATATTGTTCTCACATCAAAACAATTCAGGACCAGGTGCAAAAGCGTGCTTATCCAGGCACATGGAATTGTATTGTGACTAAAAATTTCCTGTATGAAAAACTTTAAATATTTCATGTAGGAAGTAGTGATTTGTTGTAATTTAGTGTTGCTTTAGAATCCCAAAATCAGGATTATGAGCTCTTTGGCAGATAGTAATTGGGTACTTTGGACTAGAACTGGTTCATAGATGAGATTTGTGCATAGTAGTAGGCTTGCCCCCTAACTTAGGGTGGGAATTGGCTAAACTTTCGGCCTGTGATGCATGATATGGTGACACAGAACCAACAATGGCCTTTAATAATGTTTTTAAAATACATTTTGTTAGTAAAACCATGATCAGAAATTTCATTATTACTGTCTTGCAAAACTGATTAAGTTGTTTGTGTGCACAAAATACTGGAGATTTTCAATGTGATATAAAATAAATAAATAAAAATCATTTATTTCAGGCCATAAACCATATAGTAAGGATGTACAGTCATCAAGAGAAAATACTGAGCAAAGAGACATAAACTAATGTCTTGAGTTAAAGAGCATTGTGTGCCCACAGTTTTTTTAAATTTTAGGTATAATGGGTATATAATACTATAATTTTAAGAAATAGTTTTCATTAACCATCAGGCTGGAAACTTGTTGTCCTGGCCTCTATGTATTTAAATCCATGTGCAAGATATGATAATGATACATAAGGGTTAATAAATACGGATGGGCCGAATAATCGTTTTTTATTCGGTATTCGGCATATTTGGCAGGGTTGCCGAATATTCGTATTCAGCCGAATATTCGGTCAAATCAACGAATATTCGATAAAAGGTTACTCAAAGTTAATACGGTATTAAACCGATTGATCATGAGTTGAGTGTTAAATGTGTCCTATATTTTGTTTTTATGTGGTAAGTAATTTGCAGTATTTTTATGTAGACACTGTAGTTTTATTTCAATAACAGCAGATAAAAAATATGGTTATTAAAAACAATTTATAAGCATGTAGCTGTTTTGGGGATTTATTTCTCATTTTATATCATCTTAAGAATACGGTCTCAGACCGTACAACTACTGTGAACTCTTTATAATAAATAACGTTATAATAATCAGATCTTAATTGTGAGAAATGAAGTTTTTTTTTATTTATACATTTAAATATAAAAATTCCCATAACAATCTTACGCGGTGAAGTTTTACTGTTTACTAGATGATGCAATAATAACATCGGCGGTACAACGGGGGAGCGGGAGGGAGTGTCCGGCGTATTATTTAAGTAAGGTGCCGAACATTCGCCCGAATATTCAGCTCGGTATGAGTTTTACCAAACATTCGGCCGAATGTTCGAATTCGGTGAAACCCATGTTCGGCCCATCTCTATTAATAAACATACTATGAAATGTTTAAATGATGCTAATAAAGCATATCAGAGGATATTTTAACTACCTATACATCATAATATGGGATAATGAAAATAATGCTTTAAGTTTGAGGTAGCCGTTGCCTAGGAAATAATATTGTACTGACATAATAATGTTTAGTTCCTAAACAATAAAAGGCTTCTATAATATTAAGTTATAAAAGCCTTTTTTTGCACGGTGAAAGGGCATTTCACAAATGCCCGCCTGGCTAGCGACCACCCTCAAGTAGAAAATCAGACGCCAAGCACCTAACGGTGTGTTCCCGCAGCAGTTCTTGAGAGCCAGTGATATTATAGGAACATTAGACTTATTAACTACGTCTCAAGTTGACGGGCGCAGTGCAACTCACGACTTGACGAAATGCATCTGTTTATAGGCAGAGGTTAGTCTGCTTAACATCAGGTGGGCCACGAGCTTGTTACATCACAATAACATAAAAAGAAAAAAGAAAAAATATAGTTGGTTATTTAGATTACTCATTAATTCATACTCTAGGTATCTACAGTGTTCCATATGGAGTTGTTAGTCTTGTTGGTCCAGTGGCAAAAGATATTGTTTTTTAATCTTGAGGAGCTGCCTTCGACTCTTGTGTTCGATAGTTATTGGGTTTTTCTGACAAAGATATTTTTAACACAGAATCTGAAATTTTACCCAGAAAATAGCCAAATGCCTACTGTAACTGGCGATATCGAAACCCATGCGTTTAGGCACATCTGCCTATCCTTTCGGGGATATAAAGGTGTAATGATATAATGGTCATATATACTACTGTAGTAACTAATCTTCTGACAATAGTTTAAAGGGAATAAAGAAAAATATACAACAATGTATAAATGTTACTAGCTTCCCGGGCGCGGCTCCGCCCGCGCGTATGTCGGTTATCGCGCGAAAATATTAACCTCTTTTTGTGCAGTTGGATAAAAACTATCCTATGTTTTTTCCCGGGTCTCAAACTATTTCCATACCAAGTTTCATTCAAATCGGTCCAGTAGTTTTGGCGTGAAAGCGTAACAGACAGACAGACAGAGTTACTTTCGCATTTATAATATTAGTACTGATTCTGATGTATTGAACTGGCCAATATAATCATATTGGTATCTTTAAATTCCAATGTTACACCATACTTTCATCATATAATATAATTTGTATATCTTTTTGCATGGTGGTAGGGCATTTTGAAAATGCTGCTTGCCTTGCTAGATATCCACCCTTCAGTAGAAAATATGTCAAGCACTTACTTGAACTAATGCCACCTGCTGTCTGAGCCAATTCTATTTTAACTTCATGTTTGTAGATTTACTAAATTAGGCTTAACTTAGAGTGGGAACTGGCTAAGCAGGTAGGCACAGATTTTCTACTTAAGGCACCACTCTCTAGTGTCACTCATAAATTATACAGAAACCCCTGATTCACCAGTGATGAGATGAGAGAAGGCGGGCGAACCACCGCCTTCTTACCCCCGTTCGCACTGGATCGCGATCTGGAGGCGTCCACCCAGACAGGTGCCTCGTACGGGGCCACACTCTGAATTACAACGGAGTATAAACGGCGGCAGTTGGCGTTAGAGCCACCTACATTGGGCAGTGAGTAGTCGCCCTAAGACGGCAGCGGCTCCCATTACTTTTGGGGCCAACCGGGTAAAATGGACCCCAAAAGCCAGGATGAGATCCAGATACTTCATTTGGGACAAGGACTCTCTCCAGTAATATCTGCGTTCTTGGAGAGGGTTTGTCATCTATAAACCCAATCCGATGGCCCATCTATAGTTACGTATAACATTCCTTAGGTCAGTGTGTCATGCTTGACCTCCAGGTCACCATTAGCTGGAAGAACACCATAAAATAATAAATATTTAGATATCTGATTGTGACAATATGACGCCTGCAATTCTGCGATGTGTAACCCGACGCACGCAACTTAAGGGGAGATACCAAATGTACCTAACGCACTTTGGAAGGACTTAAATGATGTCCAAAGAAATTAGCTACCTGATGTAATATATCCCTGCATATAAATCACGCGCTAATGGAAACTTGTAACTAAAAAGTACCTATATCATCCTAACTAAACAATTTACCAGCTTACAAGTTGTGGCGGGTTTATTTTAATGGAATACATTGAAATCAAGTGGATACTTATTTAAACAACTAATTACATCAATCATCTATTCTAAAAAAATATATATAGGTACATAGGTATATAGTTTGCGTGGTGGTAATATATTTTGCGAATTCTAGCTTTGGTAGATCTTTTACCACTGATAGGTAAGCCTTTGATCACCATCTCACCTGATGGTAAGTGATGATGTGGTCGAAAGGTGTTACAAGATTATTCTAGGAATGGTGGCCCTCAAGGACAGCTGCCGGAACACACCATTAAATGCTTACTACCTTACTTACCCTTGTTTCTTAATACAAGTACTATCGCGTGCTAAGCGAAAATCATATCAAACAAATTATTGGAATACTAAATTTTATGCCCAAGGCAGGAATCGAACCCGCGTCCTCCGATATCGCGTCGGATGCCTAATACCATCTCGGATTCGATTCCCGCCTTGGGCATCAAATTTTGTTCTCCAATAATTAGTTTCATATAACACTACCTTAGTGTTAAAATCAGCCGCCAAGCACCCAACAATGTGCTCCGGCAACTGTTCTTGAAAATAGTTCCCATTATAGGTCAAGCCATTTTGACCATTATATTGATTCCACACATTGCGTTCACATCATCATCCATTTTTACCTTCTCACTCCTCAGGACATCTTCTTCCTCTGGGAGAGTACGGTCATAGCCAAGGCCACCATGGTGGGGGTTACCATATCCTATTTTTGACGGCTTTTTATTCACTGTCTCGTATCCGCAACTGCAACCCAAACATTCCTCCCAATTGTGTCTTTGGTTTACACGGCCTTTGGTAACCCGGCTTATATCGTTACAATTTTAACCATTAAAGTGATCGTTAACTAAACTCCATATACTCTCGTACCTATGATTCTTGAAACCATACCCAGACAACCTAAAAACACTATCATTCATCAACTCATCTGTTACGATAGTACTACCTATATACGAGCACCATCTACCGTCTTCTACGCTCGCTGCGGCCGTCCGTAGCTACGCCTTCCTCACGCATCGTTCGGAATCACGCCAGTAGCTTAGCGGTGGGTGTCCCGAGCGGAAGCCCCGGGTGCTCTAGCGCACAGATACGCGCTGATACCAGTGATTACGAGTGCCAATCAAAATGAGGTCGCAGCAAAATATCGTGATATGATGTGTGCTGTGAATTTGTGCTTTGCTGTGTGAGTGATTGGCCTTTGGATCTTTGTTTGAGAGTTTTAAGGTACCGTAAATAATGAAGGTATTATGTCTATTTTCAAAATTTCCCTGCTAAATTATATTTCCAAGCTTATTAAATAACTTTCTACTTGAGCGCATAACCGTCTTTGGTAATAAACCGTCGAATCGTCCAGTCAGTCATAATTATCAGTCATGCCGTCTAACAGGAAGCTATTTGTGATTCTATGAACGTAAACAACGTATCTTCAGTTCTCGGTTGAACTTAAATTCCATCGGTGAAAGACGTTCAACGTGCAGTTTACGTACGTAGGTATAAGAGCAATCGTGGTAAGGTTAATGATGTAAAATTTTGTACTCTGCATGCCTTGGGTATTTAGGAAGCTAATGAGATTAGAGGTAGGTACGTGCCGCACGAATACATAATTTTCATTCATAAATCCTTAACAGTTTCACCCCAAAACAAATTGTATCTAGTTCCAAGTTATTTACGAGTAGGTTAGTGATCAAAAACAAATTTACTTTCGACTTATGAGTCAGAACTGCAGAAGCTATCAAAAATGTTTTAGGCTTATGATTAGGAGTATATATATATTACGTCTAGTTTTGACTTGAATGCCCTAAAATAACCTCTTTAGGACTGTTTTCGTTGCGCTTTCCATGCAAATGTGGTTTTGTCATATTTATTGTAGGTACCAAGTCTTCAAGCTCGGTGAAATATTGCATGCATGTTCTTGAGCCTACTGTGTATAGTGCCATATGTTTGATAGATCTTCGTGTTTGAATACTACTTACTCAAAATATGCCGAAACAAAGTTAAAGAGGACTCTACGCAAACACTATCTTTAAAATATTGTGAATCGAGAAGAAAGTCTCTTACTATTAATTTAAGAGCGTGATTTAAATTTCAACCTAAAGAAGCTAATCAGTAATTTTCCTTAACTAGGTATCTAATTATCTATCAGTGGTTAAGCTAAAATACGATTTTGGTAATTATCTTTTCCTAGCGTTATCCTACACAAGAGGGCCCAGCATAATGAAATATTCTTGTACTTTGACCAATCACCCTTCTTCTCAGTACTCACATTTCATAGGTACATGCATTTAATTCTGAGTATGCCCTATACTTTTAGTTGCAGAATATGTTTCTCATGTCATGGCCGAATCACGCCAATCTATCTCTACAACTTTATTGTCATAATAGGTTACACACTACACAGGAATTGAATGATTTTAGTATCTAATTTGAGTTTTTTTTTTAAGTTTGTTTCATGATTGCTGCTTGGTACGCTGTGTAGTATGTAACCTTTTCTGAATATATTCGCCTAACATTACGGTTTCCTCAGACTTTTTCGTACTTTCAAGTCTCGTTAGTCCAAACTCGCACCGCAATGAATAATGAAATGAAAAGAAATTATCTAATCCTGAAAACAATTACTTTAACATGGTATAGTGACCCGAAATATATCCGAAAAGCGTATGTATAATATGGAGTTCCATGACATACACAAACAATTCTTATTATTATATATATATGTATCGCAAACCCCCATGATTCTTACTTAGTCAGTATTTTGTAAGGTATCTTAAATGTTCAGATTTAGCATAATAACAGGTTTTTAAATGGATAATAATCTTTTATAAGTATCCTACTAATGTTATAAATGCGAAAGTTTGTGAGTGTGTTTATATGTTTGTTACTTCTTCACGCTCAAACGGCTGAATCTATTTGGATGAAATTTGGTATGAAGGTAGATAACACCCTGGAATAACACATAGGCTACTTTATTTTCCAAAGAAGTAAAGTTTCCCTTGTGATGAGGAAGGATTTTGTTATATATTTGTCTACTAGCTTACCAAGGCAAGGTTTAACTAATTATAGTGATTTTTGGTACCGAGATACCTTACACTCTGGATTTATACTCAGGTTACTTATTTTAGCAAAAAAATATGGTACCTCCGTGAGTTTAGCATGGAACCGTTCTATACCCTACTTAAAAACTACCTAGCTCTAGCTGCAGTATTTTTTCCGTAATATGGCTATACTAGCAAGTCATCTTAAATGATAAAATTAGCAGGTCGATTTTACCTTTTGAAGATGGAGAATATTTCAACAATATGGTATACAAAAAAATACATAAAATAGGTTATGGTTTTAAAAACGCCCACGAACACACATGTTCTATTCCAGTCAACTTGGATATAATTTATGTAAAACAGCGGGTAATACCGCAGGGCGCAGCTAGTATTATAATTGTACTAATATTGCTTTCAGTTTCTACAAATTACAACTACCTTACGCACAAAACTTGTGCGTAATGACACTATACATGTCTTAAAATCATACCTAAAGTTTCGTCGAATTTATTGCTTAATGATTGAAATAGAATCCAGGTTTCCATAAAGCACGCTAAAAACATCCTCTTAACAGACACTATATAATACAGTAATTACAATCAGTCAATCAGACCCCACACTTCGCCAAGCATTTCTAGCAGCATTGTTGGCACGTGCTTTCAACTGATTCTTTGTACCATTCGCCATTGTTTCAGGTTATGTGTGCGTGCTGTTAGATAATCAAAGAGGCGGCGTGTGTCGGAGCCAACGTAGTGGAATGGTTCCGGTGTGCTTGCGGTTTGTTTTTCATGTGAGTAAATGTTTAATGCCTTATTTATATGGGTAGTATTTGGCAGCGCCTTTCCAGCTAATGTAGGTCAACGCCCGTTTCATTGCGTTTCTGATAGTATTATCTATATGCTGGTTATATAGGATTTTGGATTGTCTATGTAGACAAGCGCTGTGGTTACACAAACTCATCAGTGCTTGTGTGTTGTGATGTCGCGATTACAGGCTACTTATCTATATACGGATTAGGAGTATCCTGTTTCCGTCTCTCGATTACAGTCCATTTCCGAATCAAGGCTCATTGCAATACCGACGTAGTTTAGGCGTACAAATATTAAGGAATTAATTATTAGGAACTCAGTTTCATAATTCATGATTAATTTGAGTTATGTATTAGTAAGATTTATGGCAAGGCTTGATATTGTCGCAAAAAGTTATGTACGTAACAGGGTTCAGCTCTCGTTTTATATTGCACTCTCTCGGAAACTACTGAGTAAATCTAGATAAGAAGTATTTCTATGTAGGTACTAGTCTAGGACCGAAGAAATCTTTATACGGATATTTATTATAATCTGTTTTGGTGGTGAGATTTTTTGTTTAAAATACACGCACAAAAATTATAAAAAAAAAACTTATACTGCAGTCGTGGATTTATAGAAACTTTAAGTCTTAGCGTACTGCAATCTTTTGAGGTTAGATTCTATGTACTAATCTAGGACCTAAGTATCTATAATTATAGTAAATTTAATTAAAATCGAATTAGCTTTTATGGATATGAGTATACACACCTCTGATAAACCACCCATTTCGTCCGAGGTAGACACAAGCATACAAAAAAATAAGAAAGGGAAGAGATCTCTATTGCAGATGTGATTTTATAGAAACTTTAGAGGTTTTGACGCTCTTAAATCTTTTGAGGTAAGATACCTTTCTCTCTCTTATATAATAACATGTAGGTATTTACTTAAACACTAAGTTCATCAACATGCAAGAATCTTGCACTTTCGCTGGTTACGTGTTTTATGATACTATCACTAAGAATGCTGCAATGATTATACTTACATGAATTTAATCCTCAAGTTTCAAATAAGTGTAGATTCCATATAGCAGTTTGGGAGGGAATCGAATCGGTGTTTTCTGTTTTGCGCACTTGTCGCGTTAACTAATCCTTAGACCTAAAATTAACACTTGTATCAGATATTGAATCTACGCACCGATGATCATGGTATATCATTGCTTAGAAAACCAGTTAATTTATTTATATGTTAGATTACTTATTGCGCTTACCAGTTAATTTATTTATATGTTAGATTACTTATTGCGCTTACAAGTCACACAATAGTACATTTTCACTTTACTACTATTGTTATATACGAAAACAACAATCTAAAAATAGATTTAAACCTTTATATATGTGTGGAAAATGTCTACCTGCCGCTCGCCGAGGACCTTCTTGATCCGTTGTAAATAGGGAACAATGTGACAAAATGGATGGATTATCTATCCTGTTGTTGAGTAGCAGGTTGTATAGCAGATTATAGCACAATAGTGGTATAAAGAAACTCACATACATATACGAGTACATGGACCCTAGAAACGTTACGCTCTCTTTGGGCAATCATGTTAAAATACTATGTATTGGAGGTAGCCATCTAGAATGGTTTATAAAGTGAATAAACTCTGGCAAACACCTGGGTTTTTTGCGAGTCTACCAGTGTTTGTTAAAGACTCATGATATTTTTTACATAAGTCTGTTCAAAGCCTTTATTCAATTGATTAGATATGAAACGTCATTGGTTCATAGATGAATACTTTTGAAATTAATCTTTGTTGCTTAGTGGCTGAATAAATTGTAAAGGCTTTGGTACTTATCCATACGTTTTTATACCTTTCTCTCGAGGAATTCTTCCAATCGGTGATGACAGTTTTATTACCCGATGAAGCTACAACAGAAGTTATTTTGATTCGATAGACAAAGAGTTAATAGTTGTAGTTGTTGATCGACGCGACGACGTCCGAACGGGATCAGATGTGTTTTGGCTTCGCAGTAGCATTTTTAATGTTCGCTTAATACTACTAGCATTTTTAAAGTAGAAAATCTGTCGCCAAGCATCTGACTAAGTTCTGAAAAAGTTCTTGTAAAAGCTAATTTCCTAACTATTCAGCTTGGATTTGAAGTTTTGTGCCAAGTATATGAAGAAAAACTCATAAGCCAGTCCAGACGTTATGTGAATAAATTAAGAGCTCATTTGCTTAAATTATATTTAGCACATCCTGGGTCGATGGCGGAACGCCATTTCAGGACAAATTGAACAGGATACTAGGTACATTATTCAATCGTAATATGTGGGGCCGCATATTGTCCCTGCTGACATAACTGCCGCCATTTCACAAAGTAAAATGGAACAATTTCATAAAAAAGTAATATATATATATATAAACATTTATATGTTGAAAGGTATAATATACGTTTTATCAGATTACAAAATAAAATATACGTGGGGTTCTGGGTTAGAATTGTACTCCCTTATATCTTGCTGTGGGAGTCGGAAGAGGTGACGACTATGGGAAAAATACCAGAAGCTGAGTAGCACCGCGCCTTCTGAAGAACTGCTGTCTTACACGGTGATCCTCAAGACGATGGCTATTGGCGTGGGGATTATGGCAATTCTCCCCACAGACGTCTTTTGGCTGCTGATGATGGTGATGATGATGATATATTTTTTTTATTCCACTAAGGTGGCAGACAAGCGTACGGCCCGCCTGATGGTAAGCAGTTACCGTAGCCTATGGACCCTTGCAACAGCAGAGGTATCACTCGCGCGTTGCCGACCCACAAGAAATCAATTACCAAAGCTTACAATAAAAAATACCTGAAGCTGAAATACCAATACCAAAGCTTTTTTCAATGAAATAAATTAGTTGATCAGTTATAATTGGTCGTTACACTGCCTGTGGGGACTCCCCCCTAATGCGCTTAAAGGTATGAATGGCACATTTTCACTTTCCCCTAACAAGAGCAGACTACACTGTTTTAGATGCTATGAGTAAATTTAATAAACAGGGAAAATTGTTGCTTGGCGGTTTTGCGGAATTTGTTGGACAAGCCTACCGTTCTTCAAGATGTAATGATACTTAACTGTAACTTAAGTACTTAAACATTATGTTTACTCTGTTTTTTTGGAAACCCATAATCTCATAAAACAATCTGAAGCATTATTGAGTTTGAGATTCGATATACCTCATAAAATATTTAAGATGACTAAGTAATCTTACCTACAACTTAAGGAAAATTCAGAGAAAAGATAATCAATTTCGAAAACAGTACGATAAATTTCTCTTCATTAATTTATAATGCTTTGGGAAGATGTTTGTATTACATCATCTTTGTAGTCTCGGCTCTCTCGTAAACTAGTAAAACTCAAAATTTTGTGTGAATTAGGTAACTAATTAACCTTGCCGGTATCTTGATGCGATTGTTTTTGATAGCCACTGTTAGATTAAAAGAATCGTCTACACATATTTATCCTATTAATGTAAAGTCTGTACAATATGGTTTATCGCACGACACAAAGAACAGTTGCGGATGTCCTTGCGCAACGGTGACGGTGGAGGATAGACCAGCCGCCTAGCGGTTTGTCCTTTTAATCCCATAAAAAATAACTCGACAAGACATACATTCTAAAAGTTTTGGCTTGTTAGGCGACTGATGATGGTGGTATCCCTGTTACTATTCAGTGAACCAGAGATCAAGAATGGTATAATTATGAGGGTGGTTGAGACCTGTCTGTGTTCATACTAACCCAAATTACTGGCTCTCGAGGACAGCTGACACTGTTACGTATTTGGCGACAGATTAACTTCTTTGATTTCCTGGTAGTTAGCCAGGCGGGCATTCGCACAATGCCCCACCAACATCCTATAACGACTGCCAACCTAAGAAAACGCGGACGCGGAAGAAAAAGCGAACGTTGCTTTAACTGTTAAGTTAAGATCGATTAATTAACCTACGCTTTGAGCGCTTAAAACCAAATAAGATATACTAAGAGCGCTTCCCTAACTAAGCTACGCTATGAGCAGCCTACTTGGTTGAGTAGTTCTATATTAGTTAGTTGCTTATCATTATTATACTTTTATTTGCTCCGATGATCATCCAAATGTTGCCGACAGCTATAGGTACTCGCTCACTAATGAGCTGATTGTTTGTTAACTGAGCTAGAAATCTATATCTTTGTAGCTTAAAAGAAAAATTTCAAAATAGTATAATATCGTGTGTATAAGCTTGTATCGAATTGTTAGCTGCAAAATCGATGCTTCGATAGGTAGATGAAATTGACATTCTTAACTCGACGGTAAATTTTTAATAGTCCCTAAAAATGATACTTTTCTTTTGGATTAGTAACCGTTGACCTGACTTCTAGACTACCTAGCCCATTTAGAAAATGTGCATCGCATAGAATATTGATTCTAATTTTTGCAAATAGTTTTCATATTCATACTAGTAAAGTATACTTAGCAACATCTGCTGTTAGTGTTGTGAGTTATTACGTCATCTGTCTATTTTAGGCTTATTGAAAAATATTTAGGCATATTGTTGCTCCGCCACCCAAGGCTACTCACAAGCATTGACCGAAAAAAGGCCGTGTTGCTCCGGGAAAAGCCAAAGGGTGTCGATAAGTGAATGATATGAGTAAATGGACTTGCATTTGTGAGGGTATATCTCTGGTGCTTAGTACCAGGTTAGCATAGATGCCAAAATGCTCTCCACCCCTGGAACTATTCTCCAGTACTTTGGTTAATAATATCTGATAGGTTCGACATTCGGAGAGTTTCTTCCTATTGTTTATTTCTTAAAATAAATAATAGGTAGAACGACAATATCACTATAGTATTATATATGAAGACACGGGTGTTTGAGCGTGAAACAACTTACTATGAGTCGATATCGCTATCGAAAATGTTTCGGCTTCTATACCGGAAGCCGGACAAAATTATTAAAATCTAAAAATAAAATTGTCGTTCATCCTTTTCGGAAGCCAGGGACAAATGTCTACGTTATGATACTTTTATGTTTCGAGTAATTAATATGATAATAGTCATCGTAATGGTCATAAATGCATAAAACTTTGCTGATACAATTGATCTGGAAACCTAATAAAAATGGCTACGAAGTCTGCAAGATCTATCGCCTTAAGGCAAGTTGAAGATTTAATTAGACACTGCAAACAAGACAAGCCCTAAGCAGTGTAACCATCATGCATCATGTTGCGAGAATTCTATTGCTTTAGGCAAACCCATATGTACGGGGTGAACAACCTTTACTGTAAGCGTCCCCTGAAGCTCGCAGTAAACACTAGCTTTGAACAAGCAGGGTTGACGCTTTCTACTCAAAATAAACATTTATAAACACACATGCGAGGTTAAATCAACTTCCAGATGTTCATTACAAATGCGATCATTATACGGTATGTACACAAACTTTAATAAAGGAAACGTTAGGTGTTTCAATTATAAATATACCTTTGTCTACCCCTTCTGGTATAAACAGGCTCGGCGTGGTTCTGTTATGGTTATATTTCCTACTGAGTAATTTTGGAAAGTTGCACTCTTCGACCAAAGAAAAAAGGCTCAGAGGTTGCACAGGTAGCTTCCCTGATGGGATATCAAACTAAACTCATGATCATATCAAGAGCTCTCTTATCATAGGTACCCTTATTCTACTATATGGGGGCAGTCCAATAAGTTAGTAAACACTAACAACACTGGCATAGATTATTTTTTATTGGTTTTTCTTAAATATTATATTGGCGTCTGCCCTTGACTTATTCCACTGGTAATTTGGTTGCATAACTTCCACGGGAACAACGTGGTCAAACGTATAAAATGTATTCCGTGTAATATAGGATATCCCTTTGCCTTTATAATACATTAAAATTAATTCATGTAGTAAAAAACTATATAAGAAGTACGAACAGGCTAGCAAACAGACATACTCAGTTTCGCATGTATAAAAAGCATGTATGCAATATCATGTCCATAAGTTTCTGTATCCGCAATGACTCATTCACATGCATTAAAATGCACTCGTTCGTGTACTTGAGTAGCAACAACGTATGACAGCAGTTCTCACTCATTACTTCATACAGGATTAATCTCCTAAAATTATACACACGATGTCCGGATATAACATCAAAGCCGGTTCCACGTTTCGCGTTTCCTTAAATTATATTTTTAAATCTAGTAAAATATGAATAATGCGTGTACTAAAATGGAAGGCTTGGTCGAGCGAGCATGATAAAAAGGGCTTGTTGCTTTCGATCTCCGCCATGCGATACTGTATCTCACTTTATTAACTCCAGATGACCTGTCGACGGCTGAGAATGTCACGATTGTCCCATCCCTGGCTGCCTTTGTGCTGCAAATGGGATTCTAATTGTTCCACAACTCAATCACAGCGCCGTGCCGTCGACTAATTGCTGCGACAACGATCTGTCAAACGAGACATTTGTGTCTGCAGTTGTGGAAAATCTTGTGTGAGTTACAGAAAAATGAAATTGAGATGTTTTAGTTGGACTATACTTTATGTCTTAGGCCCAAATGTTTAAAATGGAGTTAATTTAACAGGTACAAAGTCCCGTCTCAATTTGTAGCTGCCTAGTTAGATCAAATCAACTTACATCAAGTAACACCATATATATCGAAGGAAGACAACCTGATTAACTCAACCAACGCTCAAACAGTACATAATTCGTTAAATCTGTTTTGGTCAAGAAATGTTGACTTGATAATGATTCCCGAACGCCAAACAAGATTGGTAATGGCGAATTGAAGACTAGAGTAAAAGCAAATCTGTCTTAGCCTTCATTGATAGATTATCGTTTATGGACAAAATATGTATTGAAAGATTTACGTCAGTATGATAACGCGTGAAAAGTGACTAATTGACGCAGATGTTAGTGAAGTATTCACACTACAACATTAAGCCCACGCCCAATTCTATTACTAGCAGTTTTTAAGTTTTATCGCTCAATTTTTTATATAATATAGTGTATATTTACGTCGAAATAAACTGGATTATGATATAAAGTTGACATTTATACTTTGTTTACCGCAGAAATAAAATCACGATCAGCAATATCCACTTACGAAGTTAAAAAATATCATGGCAATACGACTAAAAAAAATGTAACTATAGTTTCGACATTATACGAGTAGCACTCTTTAAAAGGTAGGGTTGATCCTCAAATCTCTGGTTTGATCTTATCTAAAGTCGCCACAATCAAAGACCATATCGAAAACATTGACAATTTGCCGTCAAGCTTCATTAGATAATAAGCTACATTAACGATACAAATTACCGTTGTATGGATGTTATCTCTCTCATAATAGAACAATTCAATCGATGCCGTACACTGTTACTATGGCAGCCGACTTGTCCGGCCCCACTCTGGATAACAAGCTCATCCAATCTTGCTTTGAGTTGATTAAAATAAAAACAGTTCTGATTAAAAGGGTCTTTCAGTTAATTTTGTCTTAAGGGTTAAGTTAGTGGGTTTGGTTCCGGGCTTATATCAATTACCCCGGATTCATCGCTAAGTAGCAACTACTGTTGACGCACTCATAGGCCACTATTGACACTATGAAACGTTGACGGGTGCCTTTCAGTGGCTCTATGTGTAGTTATCTATACATAGCTATATTGCGGTAGGTATTCCTACTCTTTTTGAAAGTATACCTTAAAAGCCGTTTTTTATAAATCAAGTTGCCCGCATGTGAACTCGAAAAATGCCGTCTGACGAAGTTAACAGTAGTATCAGAAACTCATCCTTATTCTATTTCTACTTGGTCTGGCCTATTTAACAAATATCCTGATTAAATAAGACGTAATTGATTTAAAAAGCTAAATGACAGACTGTGACTTTTGGCGAGTAGTTTGAACGTAATACAGTTACTATTATATAAATTGATATGGCGATTCAGGATTTGATATGAAAAAAAAATGGATTGAAATTGTTAAAAGGAACTATTTCACTGGCGAGGTTATGAGCTCACAAACTTACTAAATGGTGATACTTTGTATTGTTGACTATCTTTGTTCTCTTTCTGTTAATGAGAACGACAAAAATTATAGTTTTGCCTTTGTTATCCGGTATGTTATAATATCGACTAGAGTACAGTCGAGGATTACTTCCCATTCGGCTTGGAATTCCGACCTACGTATTACACAAATACAGTCTTAAGGCCTAATTTCACAATACCATGTTTGTTTACGCTAAATCAGGCATTAGCTAATGGGTCTTTAAAAATAACAGAGCTGTTAAATCAGTCTACATTCTATGAAGTTAACTGAATTAATCATCCATTAACAGTTGGTGGGACACTCGGTTCAGTTAACAGTCCGTTCAAAGGATTAACAAGGCGTCAAATAAATAACAGAGTATGGTGAAACTAGGCCTTAACCTTCTACGCTCCTTTATCTGTTCGATCCGATTACATTTCAAGGTAGAAACAATGTCAGTCAAGGGATATGTCGCTACTACATTGCTGGAAATTAGTATTCCAAGCTGTGGAAGACCGCAGTGTATATACAGTACCAGTGTCAGACGATCGTTTTGCATGTCCCGTCGTCTGTGCGGTCAATGAGCTCCCATTACATGTTAATGGTACTAAACGTAGCTATTAATATTATTCGAGGTTTAATTTTCGAATTAATTTGAGATCAGGCCACGAACAGCAGTCACGAATTCAACCTAAAATTGACAATAAAAGCTCATTCATCATTACTAAATTTGAACAATACGACTGTCTTAGTATGTTATTATAATTTTTCGATTAACATACATATTCAAAGGGATCGAGCATGTTATGTTTTTTCAGCTATACAATAAGGCCTCCAATTTACTCCATTAATATCATGATCAAGATTTTAATCATTGTTTTTGTTTAGTCTACTCGTTTTATCCATCGCTTTGTTCGTAATGTAGACAGATAATTTAAAATCCTAACAGGGAAGAACTTTAAAATTTGTTTTCATTCGGAAATATTCTTAAGTTATTTTTACGGTCGCAGGTTCTCACGCAACTTTTCCGTGAGTTTCTCATTTATGAATAGACAATAGTTGATTTTCTAAAGAAATATCTTGAATAATACTGTGAAAGAAATTCTTGCTTGTCAGAAATCGTCGCAGCCAAGTCAAGAATTCGGCCCGATCACCACTTTCGTTCATTCGGAGATCTATTTATATCAGTTTAATGATGGTTATTAATTTACGGAATCATTCGTTTGACAAAAATGTATATGTGTTGTCTTTTTGTATTGTTACCATTAACATATTTTAATTTGTTTTTGTGTTAGAGGAAGACAAAATCATATTATGATACCGACCCACATGGGATGGACTTGGATATGAAAGATAGTTATTAGTTATGATAAGTATTGTCATATTCCAATTTAAACGCATGAAATTGTTTCGCATTCTTTTTATATCGCTTCGTTTCTTTCAGCCTCAACTCATGACCTTTTATTTTCCGTTGACGTTTACTTTTAAAACCTTTTTCCAACCGTACTCAAAGAAAGTCTTTATTTTTTATTTTATTAGTAAACGGTAGTTAGATATATATATTAGTATAGTTATAACGTTTTTATTGGACTATCTTTAGCTATAGTCACCGGGTTATCAGGCCGGACGTTAATATGAATGCGAAAATAACGATAAAACGTATTTTGCATTATCAGTCCTATTGTTGAAATATCTGAACGTTAGTCACGCGTCAGACATTGGTTTTTTTATTTATTCTCTTTATGGGTTCTTTTTTACTTCCGCAGAAAGTACTTGCAATTTTTTTAAAGCCATACAACTAAGGAACGAATGATGATGTTTCCCTTTTGTGTCTTTATTAGAAAGTTCGTGTCCATTGGTACCTACCGCATTTTACATATCCTGTATTATTAAAGCAATATTTGTCTATATAGGTATAGTCAAAAAGAGTTTAAAAATAACTATGAAATATTTGTTTTGAAAGATTTCCACAAGTTAATTCATACTTTTTAAAGTTTCAGTGTTAAAAGTCCGTTTCAGTTATACCTACTGCTTAAAAGATCAATTTTCACGAACCCACAATACTGGTCACAATTAACAGCATTTACATCTATCATGTCTTTCAGGTAAAGGCGGAAACATATATTTTATATCTCAGCTAATTATGTGTAACATAAAAATACTTCACCAATATGAATTAAATTTAAATGTCACAACTTGAGGATATATTCTATCCGCCATAAAAGAATCATCAAGATCGGATGATCCAGGAGAAAGTTATGCCTGATCATAATAAGTAAAAATAAAATGTTCGGGTCGACAAGAGAACCTTTCTTCTGTTTTGAACGTCGGCTAAAAATTTAATTGCGTTCTCGAAAACAATCTTAACTATTTTGACAGAACTTTCAGTACAAAAAAATGTCGGGGGCGAAAATCAATATCAAGATTGAAAGAAGACCAAAATTGGATTAAAGCCAAAATTGGTACAATTGCTGCATGTTCATTAAACCTCGAAAATCTTCTTTTGTGAAAGGGAGAAGATGTAATAACCTAATAAATTTAACAATAGCAATGTGATAACTTTGAAGTTAAAAATCAATTTCGAATATCTACCTCATTATCATCATCATCTCATCCGGAACGTCCACTATTGAAGAAGATCTCCCCACTACCTAATAACTTGAAGTAATTCTTTTACATTGAAAATTGTGTGTCCCCTTTTTGGAGAAATTGTGTTTCCCAATTTTGGAGCTTACAAGAAATTAATAACTACACAATATAAGATTTAGGAAGTAAACTTCGAAAATCTATAGAAATGCTAAGATGCCCAAGTTCGCTTCGCTTTATCAACAAGTAATGTTTCTTGGGGAAGGATTTTTATGCACTTGCTTTGAGTGGCGAGAAGTGCACTGCATTCTGACTGCATGTCGCTCTAATGTTTGTGGGCCCCGGGCCGCTTACGCTTACTAACAGTTGTAAAATCCGTTTGTTCCGTAACTAGATTAAGGCGATTAGAGTCGCCAATGGCCTTGAGCATCTGGGCCTAATCGAGCTTACTTTACTCGCGCATCGCCGCATACGTTCCGCGCTCGCTGCACAAATATAACGGTCAAAGAATATGCAGATGCGCGATGCGCTCCGGTAACATGGCACTTTATATGCCTACCGCATTATTCTAGTGAGTATCCGCAGTTGCAACTGCGACTGAGATCAGTATGAAAATTTATAGTGTACCTACCTAGGTTGTTCTGGACGTATTTATTCCTTTTATTTATTTTTCAATGTCATGTGCCGAGTGAAGAAAGTTACTCAGATTTGGCTGAAAATCGATATCTAGGTTGTGCTGAGGGTCATTATTCCGAATTTGTAATTATTTTTCAAATGTCATCTGCCAAGTGAAGAAAAATGATACGATTTGGCTGAAAATTGATATCTAGGTTGTTGTAGATGTTATTATTCCAAGTTACGAATTTGTTTTAGGTTGACGTCTGCCAAGTGAAAAGTTTACTTCGATTTGGCTGAAAATCGATATCTAGGTTGTTCTCAGTTCGCACACAAACACTTTAAAAACCTGCTGATTTTAGTAATATGCTACATAAACGAGTTTTCCAATTAAAATTACCTGTTATTCGTACAACTAATGCCTATATTATATAATAAGATTTAGCCCTTTTATTGAAACATATTTATATAATCAAGTCCTGAATCAGTGCGATATAAAACATAGTTCAGTGTTTGAAGCCAAAAGCATCATTGATAATTGGTTGTTCACGTTTAACTATGATGAGACTGAAAAAGTTTTATCGATTACTTCCTAAATTTATTTAATTGATAATTTTAAGAATTAACCTTTTAATATAATGTTATGTATTCATAATTTATATATTAATAATATACGTATTTATTTATGATTTCTATATAATGATCATATTAACATACATTTTACATACATCCAGTTTATATATATATATAAATGTCACAGGGTGCGACTGGGGGCGGGCTTTTTTGTAAGTTGTTGTTCTATTGACATTTAATATCTTTTAATTTATGTTAATTGACATTACGGAAAAAAAAAAAATACATATATAGTAGAAAATATACTATTTAATATTTTCATTTTAAAAAAATCGCTTTAGATATAGTAATATACATAAAGCATCACACATACAAACACGTATGTAACACAAATTTAGTTAAAATATAAATACCACCTGTGTGGATAATTTATAAAAAAGTGTATGAAACTGATGTTATTTTATGGATAATTTGTAAGTTAAATTTATGTTTATAACTATTTTGCGTGAAAAATTGTACTGAAGTCAACTGTGCACTAACCCTATTACTGTACAGCTCAAGCAGCAATACAAGATTTGGAAAAAGTGTTATTGGCTTTAAAAAAGGTTTTTTTTATTATTTTACTGTTTATATTACTATTATTATTATTCTGGACGTTTTTATTCCAAATTTCGAATTAATTTTTCGATGACGTCTGCCTAGTGAAAAAAGTTACTAAGATTTGGCTAAAAATCGATATCTAGGTTGTGCTGGGCGTCATTATTGCGAATTTTGATATATTTTTTTAATGTCGTCTGTCAAGTGAAGAAAGAAACTCCGATATCTAGGTTGTGCTGGGCGTCATTATTCTGAATTTGAATATATTTTTTATGTCATCTGCCAAGTGAAGAAACATACTCCGATTTGGCTGAAAATTGATATTGCCAAGTCTGCCAAGTGAAAAATGTTACAACGATTTGGCTGATATATGGGTTGTTCTAGACGTCTTTTTTCTGAATTTGGAATTAATTTTTCTATGACGTCTGCCAAGTAAAAAAGTTACTCCGATTTGGCTGAAAATCGATATCTAGGTTGTTCTAGACGTATTCATTCCGAATTAAGATTTTAATTTTCTAAAACGTCTGCCATGTGAAAGATGTTTCTCAGATTTGGCTGAAAATTGATTTCTGGACGTCATTATTCCACATTTGGATTTCAATTTTCAATGACGTTTGCTAAGTAAAGATAGATGACGTATTTTTAAAACGCTAAGATGTACCGGATAAGAGTACGAAAATTATCATAATCAATCGTTTATTCAAATCTCCTTATAAATAAGATTATAGCCGACGCAGGTTTACTCAATTAAAAACGACGATATAAGAGGAAGATTTGTATGTTTTATATTATTTTTGTATGTTTTATTGTTCATTGAAAAATAAGAAAAGGGACGACTGTGTCGTACGCAAAAATACAAAATGGCGAATGTTTGTGCGCCCCGCGGCCCTGCCCTAGCCCTTCTGCCATCCGGGCTGGTTTTTGATGCTTATTCAATTGCATAGATAGTACAATCGTATCTGTTAAATATAAATAATGCAACTTCCATACATTACATACACAACAAAAATACCATCAAGGCTACCTTAAAAACAGCTACTTCCATTTAGTAGACATTAAAAAACATATAATATAACACATACAGTTATGTGTCGCCTACAGAGATGATCCTCAAAAATTTTAGATTGTTATACAAGGGTTGAAAGGAATCAATCCCCTTACGAGGTATTTAGACATGTCGGCCCTTGAGATGGAAGCATTTACTATTAATTATATAAATATCTACAGCTATATTGTAAAAATTGGTTCCATCGTGGAAAGGTAACCGAGATACTTTCTCAATTATTAGGAGATTTCAATAATTGATTGATAAGTACGAGTAATCATAATTTTCCTACTCTTATCCTACTGCAGCGTTAGGGAGCTGCTAATCACCCACGGCCAGCAGGTAGGTAAACTCAGAGGTAGAGGTAGAGGCTTTCAATAGGTTTGAAAAGTTTATTAGGCCTTATCAGGTTGCACAGCCGCACAGTTCTACCTGAAGTTATATAGACCGGGAGGAGACACTGGCCTGATAGTACACGTGATCCAGGTCGGCCGATAGTTCTGGATCTAGGTAGCGAGTGCTTGAAACAACCGTCCTCAGGTTAAGTCAGTGAAGTGGAATCCTGGAAGGAAGACACCGGCTTAGTGGCTGATATTCCTCAGCCAAGTGTCGCCAAGCCGCGCCGACACGATCGTGGTACTATTACTAGCGACTCACATTTTAAAACTCACAGTCTAGCGCAGTAGGGCAGCACAGCTGTTTACGTTACATAGGTTTTAGTCAGCACTATGAAATAACAATAATAAATAAGGAACTCACCCTAGAGGGATTCACGCACTTCACAACAAGTAAATAACAATTAAGATCGATAGTACGTATTATATTTTTATTTTACGCAAGACGAGTGTTCCTTGCCAATTGCATAGACAAATGACTTGCTGCATTCAAAAGATAAGGAATTTGTTTAGCGTTCCTTCACTGGTTTTCGACGCATTAGCGGAAATACTTTTAAACGTTCACAAGCCGTGGGTTCCACACGTAATTATTTTCCATAATTAGCAATATCAACGTAAGTTTATAATTTTAAGTGGTATGTAAGTGAGTTAAAGAATTTAATTAATATATTTTTAGTTTATGATTAATATCTTTTGTTTCATATTACGAAGAATACTTGATTTAAGTAACGGCGTTAGGCACAACGTTACACTACATATCTTACCGTTTTCGAGATACGTCATATATCTTCACTTGGCGACGTCATTGATAAATAAACTCCAAATGTTGAATAATGACGTCCAGAACCATCTAGATATCAGTTTTTAGCCAAATTGGAGTAACTTCTTTCACTTGGTAGACGTCTTCGAAAAATTAATTCCAAATTCGGAATAAGAAAGTCTAGTACAACCTAGATACCTATCGATTTTCAGCCAAATTGGAGTAACTTCTTTTACTTGGCAGACGTCATCGAAAAATTAATTCAGAATTTGGAAAAAAGGCGTCCAGGAAAACCAAGATAAGTATCGATTTGTAGCCAAATCGAAGTAACTTTTTTCACTTGTTCAACGTCATTGTTAAATAAATACTAAATTTGGAATTAAGACGTCTAGAACAACCTAGATATCGATTTTCAGCTAAATCAAAGTAACTTTCTCCACTGGGCAGACGTCATCGTAAAACAAATTCTAAATATGGAATAATAACGTCTAAAACAACCTAGATATCCATTTTTAGTAAATTCTGCGTATTTTTCTTCACTTGGCAGACGACATAGAAAAAAATATTCCAAATTCGGAATAATGACGCACAGCACAACCTAGATATCGATTTTCAGCCAAATTGGATGAACTTTTTTCACTTGGCAGACGTCATCGAAAAATAAATTCCAAATTCGGAATAAAAACGTCAAGAAATACCTAGATTTTGAATGTTAGCCAAATCGGAGTTACTTTCCTCACCTGGCAGATGTCGAAAAATGTATGCCAAATATTGAACATAAACATCCAGAAAACCCTAGATATCGATTTTCAGCCAAATAGGAGCAACTTTTTTCACCTGGCAGACGTCATCGAAAAATAAATTCTAAATTCAGAATAAAGACTTCCAGAACGACCTAGATTTTGAATTTCAGCCAAGTCGGAGTTACTTTCTTCACTTGGCAGATGTCGTCGAAAAATTAATTTCAAATTTGTAATATAGACGTCCAGAAAAACCTTGATATCGATTATTGGCCAAATCGGAGCAACTTTTTTTACTTGGCAGACGTCATCGAAAAATACATTCCAAATTCGGAATAAAGACGTCCAGAACTACCTAGATTTTAAATTTCATCCAAATCGGAGTAACTTTCTATACTTGGCAGTTGTCACAGAAAAATACATTCAAAATTTGGAATAAAGACGTCCAGAACTACCTAGCCTAGAGTTTGAATTTCAGCCAAATCGGAGTAATTTTCTTCACTTGGCAGACGTTATCGAAAAATAAATTCCAAATTCGGAACAAAGACGTCTAGAACTACCTAGATTTTGAATTTAAGCTAAATCGGAGTAACTTTCTTCACTTGTCAGACGTCATCGATAAATAAATTCCAAATTCGGAATAAAGACGTCTAGAACTACCTAGATTTTGAATTTCAGCCAAATTGGAGTAACTTTTTTCACTTGAAGCGCTCGTAGCCAAGTTTGCTTAGCCATTCTGAATCGATCAGCAAAGTTAAGCAACGTCCGCCGCGGTCATGACTTGGATGGGTGACCGCTGGTTGGGCATTACTACTGAGCGCTTCCGTGCTTCGGAGGGCACGTTAAGCCGTCGGTCCCGGTTGTTGTCTTAGGATAGCAGTCGTTACAGCATGGTGGTAGGGCACTTTGCAAATGCCCGCCTGGCTAGCTACCACCCTCAAGTTGAAAATCTGTCGCCAAGCACCTAACGGTGTGTTCCGGCAGCTGTCCTTGAGAGCCAGTAACTCTAGGTTAGTCTGAACAACACCCTCGACCACATCATCACTTACCATCAGGTGAGATAGTGGTCAAAGGCTAACCTATCAGGCATAAAAAAAAAAAAAAAAAAAAAAAAAAAAACTTGGCAGACGTCACCGAAAAATACATTCCAAATTCGGAATAATGACGCACAGCACAACCTACATATCGGTTTTCAGCCATATCGGACGAACTTTTCTCACTTGGCAGACGTCATCGAAAAATAAATTCCAAATTTGGAATAAGGACGCCCAGAAAAACCTAGATATCGATTTTCAGCCAAATCGGACTGGTTTTGATTTCGAGATACGTTACCCATCTTCACTTGGCAGATGTTATCTTTATGCAGTATTAATTAACCTATATCAAAACACCTAATACAATTATCAAAAAAAGCTTAGAACTCCAAAAGATGTATGAAACCCCATACAAACTCTTAATGTAGTAGAGAACCATTTTGTACCCTACGGACTACCTACTAAAGCCGGAAACTATTGACCATAATATAAAAAAAAAATATTATCTTTAGTTTACCAGTTATAACATGAGAGCGTTATAGACATTACTAATTAATTCTGTACATAATAATATATTATGCACCTAAACCTTTCATTGATCTTATTGGTAATGCCGCCCATTGTAAAGTACCTACAACATTGTCAATTTCAAGTTTTGATTCTTTTCATATGTGATACAATTCAAATAAAATTTGTCTACAAAGTACCGATAATAAAGCGACAACGCACATACTTCACGTCGCAATCAAGTTGGCCCTCTGCAGCGAGCGAATCATTACACGCACACAGCTGCGAATCTCGCGTGTCAATGCACTAATACATAGACAAGATCGTTGTCAGTCGAAAGCGCGAGCGGAGCTACGAGCGACACAGCCTCCCCGTGCCAACGCTTGCGCAACACTGCCGCCTGCGTCCGCGCAGAGCACTTCGGAACCGCTATCGTTCTGAATCTGAATAATTCGACATTTTCTTAGGAAAATATCAATGGATTTACAAATGCTATGTTGTAATTGTAGTATATCTATCTAGAAATTTTATGGTACAATTTATTTCTCAAAAATCGTAGCCGTTTAGAAGGAGTTCGCAATATAAGTCAAGAAATGGTATGTAGTTTGAATTTTTTTTACGGCAAAAGTAATAATAATACCTTAAAATCATATGTTGCAAATGTTGTACTTGAATTTATCTATAAAATATATTTTTTTCAAATCTTCAACTTCAGCGGTTACGGAGGAGTTCGCTTTAGAAAGTACGAATTTGACGTACCCAAGGGCCTTAATTATAACGACAATTTTATTCTAATGTACATTTATTGTAAATAGGTTTGGATGTTATATCACGTCCTTTATTCGTCAGATATGCGAATGGTTTTGTGTAGTTTGTTATCGTTATCGAAGGCCCGCATCCATGGTCATGTCCCTCGTTCGAGGCTTACAGAACACCGTAATTATGAACGCTCAGTCTCTATTTAACAAATTTTCTTTGAAATCTAGATTATTTAAACAAATGAATGTAAATTATGGGATGTGTGTAATTGTGAGAATCTTGAAATTTCACGAGGATCGGACAGATATTGTGTAAAGGTATAATCATATGCGTAGAATATAAATTTAAGTACCTAGTAGTAAAAACGTAAAATATTATCAGTACTTAATATTATAAATGCGAAAGTAACTCTGTCTGTCTGTTACGCTTTCACGCCAAAACTACTGGACCGATTTGAATAAAATTTGGTATGGAAATAGTTTGAGAGCCGGGAAAAAACATAGGATAGTTTTTATCCAACTGCGCAAAAAGAGGTTGATGTTTTTGCGCGATAACCGACATACGCGCGGGCGGAGCCGCCCCCGGAAAGCTAGTATAGTATATGGAAGGTGTGAGTGCTGAGGTGACAGGAGACAGTGAGGTGGAAGACGAATGCATGTTATGCTGACCTTGCTTTCCACCGCCCGGTATCACGAAGAATAGGGTTTTTCAAATTCATTAATGTTTATGGCTTTGCTGCGACATAGTAAAACAACTGACTATTAAGGGTTTCCTATTATACCAGCCAAAGCAATATATATATATATATATATATAACTAGAGTTAGAGAAACATTGAGTTTGTATATGAGTGAGAGGGATGTTATGTCTGGGAGATACCGCCTTGGAGAAGTAATAAATACCTATATATTGCAATATTTAATGGGAATAACTTAGGAACTTGAGGAATCAACAGTTCCTGATTTTACCCCTGGGTCAGAATCTGTGAAAATTCTACATTGCTTAGCGTAGAAAAGATTCTGATTCTGATTATTTAATAGTAGGTTACATTTGAAAATAGTTTGTCTGAACATTTATTTATGATGTATGTTTAAGCATCGCGCGACACAAATTCCTTTAATCTGATTATGTAATACGGCCGTAGGCTTCACTTGTAAGGGACACTATATTTGTATTGCCGTATTCTTTTATATCGTTAAAGTGCAGGATGAATTTACTTGGTACGCGTAGTTAAGTAGGTTTGATAGTTCTACCTGGTCAATAATCAGCTGTTTTTAAAAGGCATCGAATCATCATCTTCCAGCCCCTTCTCCATCTATGGGATTGGTACAGTTTGTCTTTCGCTACTTGATAACGACTATAAGTAACCCTTAAGTAGAAAATCTGTCGCCAAGCACCTAACGGTGTGTTCCGGCAGCAGTCCTTGAGAGCCAGTGAAATTACAGGCACAAAGTCAAAAGTCAAAGTCAAAATCATTTATTCAATTTAGGCGTCTACGACGCTCTTATGAAGGTCAATTACAAATTTTAATATTGAAATATACTACATTGTACTGCCACGTTCAGCAAACAAAAATTATAGAGCCACTGCGAGAAGAACGGGCAAGAAACTCGGGGCCATTCTTTTAAACGTTTTTTAACAATGTGTTAAGTACATACTATATAGTAAAATTATTACAATACTTAACTTACATTACGTAGGTGTTAGGCGCTAGCTTAGCAGAGGCGAACCAGTCCAAGCATTTTTTTCGTTTAAGTAATCACAAACTGTGTAGTAAGATTTCTTTATCAAAATATTCTTCATATGAGACTTAACAACTGTATGTCTCAATGTGACGGACGCAGAGCTATTCCTCACATGAAGAAATGCATCTGTTATAGGCACAGGACAATCCGCTTAACATCAGGTGGGCCTCGTGCTTGTTAAGTCACAATTTACAAAAAAACTATGTTCTACGCTGTTTCTGAAGGTTTTGGGATTTTTTTTTAAACTGGAAATGTGTCGTTCGTTTATTTGTATTGTATGCCTAAGTATTACTCGTTTTGCGATCATAGCGTTATTTACATGATTATACTTAGCTGTGTCGTATATCTATATTGTCAAAGATACATGTGTATAAACATGTCAGAGTTTTATGCAACGCTTAGCTATTAACTGATTCTGGTATTCTAAATAGTTGAACGGGGGCGTACCGAACGCTGACTGCCTTGTGTCAATTTCTGACTGGAACTTAGATACGAATACATAAGATTTAATAAGGTGATTGCTGATGTTTACGGCGCGGAGGAAAATTTAAGTATTTTTTTGTGTTTGTTCCTAGGTTGTCTCACTGTAGTACCTGCTTGATCACGCAAGACGCGAGATTCGAAGAATATTTTTCAAGATATCTTATATTATTTTTTTATTACCTATTAAATTGTTACATATATTATTTTACTATAATAATTATCATAGTTAAAGTATTCGTGTTTCTTATTTTTTTCAAGGTTATACGATTATATTATTTTAAACTCTCGAATACCGCATGATCATCATATAAAAGGTATATATTATTATTATATAGATATTTAGATAGATGGCAATATTTTTAATTTCACGCCATATAATTTAAATTCTTCCTTTAATAGTTGAATGTTTCTTGTTTTATTCTACTATCTTAAAAATATTCTACTATCGTAAAAATGTTTACTTCAATTGGTTTTGAAGCGATAATTATAGCCAAGTTCAAATCCCGTTGTGGGCTTTGAGCTTCATTGTAATAAGAATGCTTGCCTGAATTTCTACCACCTTCGTAGACACTGTGTTTTTTTTAATGTTATTGTCACGGAACAAGCTTGAGGCCCACCTGATGGTAAGCGGACTAACCTGCAATATAGACCAGCAATATAAACTAGCAATTTGTCATGTGACGAATTGCACTGCGCCCGTCACATGGAGACATGGTTGTTAAGTCTCATGTGCCTGTAATTTCACTGGCTCTCGAGGGCTGATGCCAGAACACATCGTTAGGTGCTTGGCGACAGATTTTCTACTTGAGCGTGGTCGCTAGCCAGGCGGGCATTCACAATATGCCCTTCACCATGCGGTGAAGATCAAGCCGGCGGTCGGGATCGAACCAGGGACCTGCGGCACAGCAGTCCATAGCTGTTACCGCTTGGCCATCATTGCTTCAATGATATTTGAATTGTGTTGCGGCGTGACCCCTTGAGAGCAATTCTTGTCTCAGCCTGCTAAGACCTCTGAGCACATCATCACTTAACAAAGTGTGAGCTTGCCAATCAACAATAAAAAATGTAATAGAAGAGTAGTTCTACGTATAAAGAAAACTCTTTCCGTAACAAGTAGAGTACATATACATTTTTTCTTTAAAAGCCCCTCGCTAAGGTCTCGTTGACCGATTTCACGTAACTGTTACATAAAGTGGCTTCGTGACCGTTATCAGAGAGTGCACGGCGAACAGTAGGTAGAAAGCTAAAGCCTTCACCACACTCAACGCGGAAAGTGCGCGTCGGGCTTACTGCGCTAGTTATACCTATAGTACAAAAATGCATTGAATACAACACAGAAAACGCACCCAGTGCAATAGATCACCACCGCACTGATAGATACTATATTACGTATTTAATTTAACAGCTACTTTGTCTAGTATTATTTTTAAAGAGCATATTGATGCAAAGCGAAAAAGAAATAATTTGGCATGGAAAAAGATAACTTTCACCTCGACGTGCTTTCAAACTTGAGAAAATTCGACTAGCCAGTACCCGCTTACAAAGAATTTTTGGAAATGCACCAGCTGCCTTGTACTCGAATCTCGAACAAAGAATTGTTAAAATAGTTTCTTGGCGGCTGAATTTATGGACGTGGACGGATAGGTATACCGTATACTCATTCAGTTTTCTGCCATATGTGGAATAATTCTACTACCAAGAAGCACAAAGTCGCGATAGTTCAACAACAGAACGAGCCTGAAAATAAATTTTGAATTTTTTATGTTTTTATTGTGCGCATCGGACTGTAGGACCGCACACCGTGCGATTCAACGGTATAGTTCCTGTGATTCCGAATGATCGATTCGACTTTTAGTTCAGTCGACTGAAAGTAAATTTTGAAATTAAGTTTTTCTATATAAACGCTCCTATTGATCGTAACCGTGCTACTATATAAACTGCACCGTCTGATTCTGGCGAACCATCGTAAGGTGTATATCGTCCATAACAACAAGGCCAGTGCTTAGTATGCTAAAGGCTTAATTGAAATTTTTCGCCTTGCAATAGCTGAAGCAGTCGTAAATCTCTAAGAAACGCGGAAGGTTTTTAGCTTTCAGGTTGAATTAGGTTTTTGTGATCTATTTTGAGTGGCGCTCTGTAATCCGTCGTAATAACCTGACTCTTAGCGTATGTATCTACAATAGAGATAAATCGTGATTTTATGCCATTTATGTGCTACAGCCTCGATTACCTTCGTGCTATTTTCATCCAAGCACATATCTGTACGTTACACAAGTCGAGGCCAAATAGTACCTAAAACTACACAGACGGAAAGTCAGTTTCCCATTGAAAATATTTATTAAATTTTATTTGTATAAAATCTAATTAGTTATATTTACATTTTTGTTATTACAGCTGTATTCGTTACAATTTTTTTTTTACTCATTATAGGTTGGCCTTTGACCACTATCTCACCTGATGGTAAGTGATGATGTGGTCGTAGATGTTGTTCAGGCTAACCTAGAATTACTGGCTTTCAAGGACAGCTGCCGGGACACACTGTTAGGTGCTTGGCGACAGATTTTCTACTTGAGAGTGGTAGCTAGCCAGGCGGGCATTCGCAAAATGCCCTACCACCATGCATTAACGATTGCCATCCTAAGACGACAACCGGGATCGACGGCTTAACGTGCCCTCCGAAGCACGGAAGCGCTCAGTAGTAATGTCGACAACGGTCACCCATCCAACTCATGATCGCGGCGGACGTTGCTCGGTTAAGAACAGCTAAGCAAACTTCGCTACGAGCGCTTGTTTTACAAATTTACGACAGGAAAAAATATAGTCATGTGCGGGATAATTATTCCTCCTGTACGCAGTAAATTTGTAATTTTTTAATATTGTAATCCGCTGAAAAATAAAAATATTAAAAAGAAAGTTCTATTCGTGTTGGTGTTATTGCTGTGGACCCGTGGGGTGTACCCGTGGTGCTACGGGGGGTCCGTATCTGTGAGTGAGTAATTACAGTGTTCGAATTCTCCCATCCTTAGACAGAGATATATAAAGGTTATGCACTAAACGTGTCAAACACGGTATGATAGAGAAAGCTACAGTAAACTCATTAATTTACTTTCAAAACATAAATAAAACCTTTAATAACTGGCGTTCAAAGCTTTCCTAATCCTCGTTAATAAACTTTTTATGATATTGAACAAAACAAGGCTGTTTTTAGCTATAAAGAATATATTAATTTATCGAGCAGGGATGCAGCGAAGATTTATATTCAGTCAATAAAAAATAAAAGAGCATTTGTCATATATCATGACTTTTACTTTTCCAAAAAATTGTTAATAATATACTAACATGTGACAGCGTTCAAATTCTAGTCTTCAAGAAAAACTAGGATACATATTTAATCTGTATCACTCAAACTAAGGCTAAAAATTTATGGAAATTATTAAATTATTGACATTTGGGCTGTGTTGTCACTGTCAAATGTCCAATTGGGTTGCTACTTGACCTATTGGACTGGTTGCATCAGCGCGTTCGTTGACGAGATGATACTCTTTTTTAACCGACTTCCAAAAAAGGAGGAGGTTCTCAATGCGTCTTTTTTATATTTGTTACCTCAGAACTTTTGACTGTGTGAACCGATATTGAAAATTCTTTTTATGTTTGAAAGCTGATGCTTGTCGTTTGGTCCCATTGAAATTTCATCAATAACAGTTACACTCCAATAACTGAAAAATAATATGCGTAACAGACAGAAAGACAGAGTTACTTTCGCTTTATAATATTAGTACTGATTATTTAAATTAATCTATAGATAACCAACAAATTTCACGTGGCACACGAGTAAAATCTAAACAGGACGTTTGTTGTATTTTATTCAAGTTAGCTAGCACTGCAAAATAACGTAATTAAATCGAATACAATGGCTTATGTTTGCGGCGCACCTAAATTTATCGAAACGGAATCCGCTCAAATTGGTCAAAAAAAGAGATGAGTTGTATCTCTTATAAAGTCAATGCTTTGATTCCGGACTGATCAAGTTCACAACTAACAAAACACGCTCAAACTTCCAAATTCAATTCGATTGGTTAATTAGCGCTTAGAAATGATCGCCTCCGATTGGTCACCGCAAGGTAATTTCTTGCCGCGCATGGTACACTTTTAAACCACGCCCGCCGCGGTAAGGTTTGCTTTCTGCTGTTTTTGAGCTTGACTTACATATCTTTTCATATATATTCTTAGTCTAAGGGTCCGTTTCAGAATGTCCTAATAAAGTTTCGGGTTGCTAACCAACACATAAAATAACTAAATGATAAAAATAACAGTTAACATGCAGCGCGTTTTAAGCTTTAACCGATGCGATGGATAGGCTAAATCGATGACTGTGAAACGCAATGATAGTGTTTTGTTTAATAAATAATTATGTTCTGGGTAGTATAACTGGAACTTACGATATCGTTCTCAACCGGCTCACCTCCGAAGTCGCAGTCCTTTGCCAACGCTATGGCAAAAAACGACCATTTACCGAATTGCTGATCGCATCTGTACGTTGCTGATCGTAGTTGAACGGTCACTTTCTTCGTCGTCGATGCTCACGGCTGAATGTTGTGAGTAGTGTGATGGTAATACGCTATGTTGAATCCTTCGAAGCGTCGATAAATGTCGGGAGACCCTTATTCTGTCAATGAAACATCGGCAAATGCTTTCGTGCATTTTTGGAAGATTATATGTAATATTATATCCCACAACGGCACAGTTACAATCACAGAACAAGCCCTAACAAGCCTTGATTTACCGATCACTTACGCTCTGAATAGTAGTGGCACCCTCCAATATTCTTACCCTTGATCTCTATAAATCGTCTCCAGACAGCTCTATTGTCCAAGGGGCCGCAAACCAAAGCTATAAAAGACAGTTGTTCGAAGAAAGTTTATTGCTTGCTGCTTATGTAGCGTAAACCATAACTGATTTGATGAAAGAGGTGTCTTTGGGTACTGTATGCAATAGGTGGCAATATTATTCCATTTAAAATGCTTTTTGTAAGCTGCAGGTGGTTTAGATGTTATGTGGTTAAGTGTTTAATATCTGTAAGACCAATGCCAAAATCTTTGTTGCCGAAACTCACAGATAAGGGTAAAATAAATTGAGTCATGTTATCTTACCAAAAAGTAAACAGAAGCGGGATTAAGAGGTATCATCACTTTAACTAGTACAGCTATTCCATGTTAGACAGTCAACCACATTTGTAGCGTGCAGTTTAATAATTTCACATAATGAAAAACATATTAGTCATAACATTTCTTACAGAATAAATCGATCAATGGTTTAAATCCTGTGGTAATTGATAACCTGTTCTTTTAGAAATTATTTTATTGTACAGTAACGAAATAAAGCTCTCTGTAGTTTCTGTATTTTTTGTTTACGATTCTGTCTTTATGGATTACTTGCACAAAAGCTGTACAGCAGAGCGGAGTGGTACGCCAGTTAAAAATCCACCAGTAGAATCACATCTCTGGATCTTCGTTTCTTTAGCTTACGGGTTCTAATGCTGGAATTATTTTCGCTCACCATTTGATTCAGAAGAATTGCACTTTCACCTCATAGTGTCGGCACTTATGTTACTTTTTACAATGTAATTTAACCATGAGTTTGTAACAGTACCTCTAGTACGGGTTTTTATAGTTTACGTAACCATAAAAGTTTACGTTTTCTGCCATACATATTTTTCGTTCACTCAAGTATCCGCTAGGGGTACCATTACAAAAATGTTTGGGAAAAAACGTTAACTTTCACGTAGTCGTAAAAACCTGTAACTATGAATACTGGTACTACTTATGGGTACCCCGTCATTTAGAAATTGTGGCACGCTGCGAACTGGGTAGTGGGCTGGAACTGGACTGCCTGTGAGTCTGCAATGACTTATAGGTTGTCTAAATGATTTTATTGTAGTAGCTGTAGTATTGTATATAGTTAGTAGTATTTAACTTGGGAGTCAAGATTGACAAAAGACTCGCCATGGCCGCCCAAGTCAACCATGTAGTGAAAACAGCAAGAACGGCCAGAGCCCTACTGCGTCCAGTAATGGGATCAAGGCTACCTTTGAGGACCAAGCTGGGGATTTTTAAAACATATATAAGGTCAAGACTGACATATGCGTCCCCAGCCTGGTTCGCACTATGTTCAAAGTCAAATAAGGACAAAATACAAAGGCAACAAAACATAGCCCTTAGAATAGCCACGGGAGCTGGGCGATACTTCAAGAACTCCACCATAGCCAAAGACACGGCGGTAGAAACCATGGAGCAGTTCGTTGTCCGCCTGGCAAGGAAGATGTATGATACGGCGGACAACGGACCCCACACCCACCTCCAAGGTCTGGCGCCATTACACACTAGACCACCAGAGGTAGAGACCAAGACCTCATGGCGGCCACTTCCCCGGGAGCTACTCCTAATAGCCTCAGAGGAGGAGGTGGAGCCATGAGGGGCAAACGCAATTAACACCTACAAGCAACATAAACCAAGACACTAAACAAAGAATAAAGCACAGAGTGCAAACGCAGACTCCACTTAGAGCGGCACTAGACAAGAGAAGCCTAAGTGAAGTATAAGTACCAGGGAGTAGTGACCCCCTGAGATCACGCAGGAATAAGGGGCGATAGCCCGAGACTCCATCCGACCCAGAAAGGGTTGAAGATGAAATAACTAACTAGTAGTATTTAGTTAAAAACTCATGACGCCGGTTTAAAAAAAAATAGAAATTAGTATGTAGAAAAGACAGGTAATCTAACATTAACCATTGTTTTTTTTTTTGTAATAATTTCAGTAGATATGTTTTTGTTCCATGTAATAGGAGGTCAGCACACCATAAGTTGAAGCAGTTAATTACAAATCAATTTCCTCTGTACTCATACGACGCTAAAAAAAACTATCGTCCTATCTTTTTCGCATCCAGTTGTTCTCCTATATTTCATTTGTGCGATTTATATTTCCAGTTGACTGTCACCTGGCTCAGATGATAACTCCGAACCGAGCTTAAGCTTAAAACACATAAATCTTTTTACGTAACGGATTAAACAAAAGAGCGTCTAACATGGCGCTTATTTTAACATTCGGTATTTTGGGCGTATATAAAATGTTTTTGTTGTTGCTTTTATCTTAATTGAGAATACTTTTCTTTTGTCCTACATTATTATATCGGATTTCATTTTTACTAGTATTTAGTCTGGTTTAAGGGTATTATTATAATAATCAACAAACTTGACCACTAAAATATTTGATGACTAGCGGACCGGATTCGTTCAGGTATATAACAAAATTTCACAAAAAATAAACTGTAGCATAATATGGTTCATCAGGGATTATGGAGGATTCTAATGGTGAGAGTCCGATGTTTCAAATCGGTCCAGTAGTTTAGTAGTTACATAAAAAATACAAATCTTTCCTCTTTATAAAATTAGATTAGTGTACATTGGGATTTAGCCATTAAGGACTTTTTGATAACTTCCACTAAGGCTGGGCCAGCGTGGTAAATTATCGCCAATACTTCTCTCTCTGAGCGGCTGGCCCGCGTCTCAATAGTTGGAACGTGTTGGGTTTCAAACTTAATTATAATGCCAATACAGAAAGCATACTTATAAATTAAATATTCTATTCTAATTAGTCACTAAAACAATATTTCTGAAGACTTTCGAGATGCTTCGTAAATAATTATTATAATACGACATTTATACAATAAAATAAAATACTATATCAGCACGTAAAACTGCACATTATTAATATAAAATTCACTCCCCAGTCGATATATCCGAGATTAACCGTTATTATTGGGTAATTAAGATTTTCTGTAAGGATTTAAATAAAAGTTGGTTATATGATCCAACTTCGCGGTTGGATTTATATCATTTATGGGTTTGAATATCGGATGCGGTTATCTCTGTGGGCTGCATCTCGCCGTCGATGACGTCATAATTTGTTATGACTGCCACGATGTTGGTGGAGGGGGACTACAGCCTCCGTTATGGGTTGACGACTCGGTAAACGATTTTATGCACGTCTCGCTATCTCGCTGTGCCAATGTCGCATTACATTTCTTGTAACAAAATCTTTACCTATACCGTCACGTCGATTTGTTTCACAGATGTTAAGCTTGTTCCAATTAGTATGACCCAGTATGCTTTTATTTATTACTAGCTTTCCGGGCGCGGTTCCGCCCGTGCGTATTTTGGTTATCGTGCAAAAACATTAACCTCTTTTTGCGGAGTTGGATAAAAACTATGTTTTTTCCCGGGTCTCAAACTATTTCCATACCAAATTTCATTCAAATCGGTCCAGTAGTTTTGGTGTGACAGCGTAACAGACAGACAGACAGACAGAGTTACTTTTGCATTTATAATATTAGTACTGATTTGTAGTTGTTTGATGGAGATTCATTTGTTTCAGTAGATATTTGTGGAGCTTTAACTTACGCCATTTTAATGATGATGTTGAAGTATCTAATTTGAACTTAATATATCACTCACCTATTTAAATGTTATGGTATATAGATATGATTATGATTGTAAGTTTTACTATATAATATGAAATATTGCTATAGGTAAATATAACCAAGATTTGCATAATAGGATACTGACTGAATATATAGAGACTTACTTTATAATATAGGACCATAATTGTACCTATTTCAGCAAATAAATAAATATTTTTTATTTATTATAATTAAATAAAGTACATAAATAAAAGCCTCTCAAAAAAAAATTACGTATAACTTAGTTACCTATTTATACTAGCTTTCCTTTAATTCGAATGATGAATATAATAAAAATAATGGTACTTCTGAAGAAAGGCACGAATTACATATTTTTAAAAAGTAATCCCTGAGCTGTCCTCTTCCAGGTCAGAATATTATACCACAACTTAAAAAGTAGGCAAAAGTACATTATATTTAGTACATCCAAGAGTTAGGACCGAATATACCGACAGCTAAAAGCTTTCCTTTAATCAAGTCACAACAAAGGCAGTCCATAAATAAACGTTCTCGTGCAATGTCATGCAGGATACATTAATTAGAAATTTACTTTCGTTATCTGAATTAAAAATGTGTGCAAAATGCATTTTACCAAGTGGTAGGTCTATTTAGTAAGGGTCCGTCTGGGTGGGTAGGTACAACCCCAGTGTCAGATATTCTTCCTCGAAGCAGAAGTGTGCAAACACTGTGTTTAGGCTTGAAGGGCGCTATAGCGACTGATATTACTGGACAAGCGAGACATAAGAACTAACGTCTCGGAGTGACGAGTGCAGTGCAGTGCAGTGTCATGCAGAACAAAGATGGTGAAACTGCAACTATAATCGACAGACGTTATGTTTGTTCATCTCCTCTCTGCTTAACGAAAAAAGAAAATGAAATTAATGTGTGATGTACTTACGTATAGATACTTACATAGTTATATTAAATTTTAGGAGCAAGAAACACTATTAGTTTGGTATATTATATAAATAGATATCTACAACAACACCTTCGACCACATAATCACTTACCATCCGGTGAGATAGTGGTCAAAGGCTAATCTATCAGCATAAAAAAAGCGCCTACCTTAACGTGTTTTGAGTAGTCTGTACTTTGTCGGTGCTTAGCAACAAGTAGAATCGTACGTACATATCCTCATGCCGGTATTTCCCAAAGAGACTAGGCATTATCTAAAAACCAACATATCGCCAACATGTTATAGTCATATCTCATAATGGGCAAGCCTATATGATAACATAATAACCATAAACCTATATGGCACTAGCCTATCCTGTACGGTACTATGCGAATTAATTACGATGCATGAAAGTCAGCAAACCAACCTAATAAGACAAATTAAAGCATTCCCATCCAAGCCACAACAAAGGCAGTCCAATAATGAACACCCTCCCATGTCATGTCATGAGAAATTAATTATTTATATCTCCATTTTCAGAATGAATTAAATTGTGCTAAGTGCATTTATGTTGTTATTGAGTTCCTATACTAGCGAATATCAGGGATCAGGAAAATGACGCATGCGAAGGTCGTTTTTTTTGCATAGCTGACCTCGATACATTGTTTAACTGTATCGAATTCTCTTGTAATTTCATAGACGCGCAGTTATTCTCTTTTTGTAAGTCTTATTCAGAACTCGTCAGGAATATGATTGAGAAGAATCAAATTTGATTCGTTGCAATCATATACGTACGTATGTACATAATTATATCGTCAACTAGGACATATCCGTATCGGAACGACTGCTTAAAAAACAACCAAGTTAGCAAATCGAACAAGTAGCAGCACGTGCAACATTTAAATGACAAGTTGCCCAAGTACTTACTATAATGTCAAAGTGAATATTGTGAAACGGCTGACCGCTGGCCGCCCGCGGGTCAGTAGGGGACCCGAACCCTGGGATTGCTTTTAATCTCCGCCCGGGGAGGCTGTCCCGCCAACCGGCGCATAATCCTGTGAATCAACTGACGTGCCGGAGTAGGAGACCGGAGTGGATCCCGTCGGTTGGTTCCAGGGGGGACCGGGGGCCCTTCCGTCCCCCGCGCCAGCCACTCACACCACTGTTTGTTGTTGCTGTTGCAGCTTCAAGTCGTATTCTTTGCCCTATCGTTGGGATGGGTATAAGTCACACCACCCAACTCTTACATTTACCCAATGGCTAATAATAAAACTAAAAAGAGATGTTATTCAGCGGCTTCCAATTCCACTTTATCTGTGGACTTCTGTAACATTCGGGGCCTCCACTCCAACCTAGATGCCGTTCATCACCACCTTGAAACGGTTAAGCCGGCCCTTCTCTTTCTAACGGAGACACAAATATCAAACCCGGCGGATACCTCGTACCTATTATATCCAGGTTACACGCTCGAGCACGCGTTTACTCGTCGCGCTGGGGTTTGTCTATTCGTCCGGGAAGATATTTGCTGTCGGCGTCTTAATGGTTTTGAAGATAAAGACCTATCCATACTGTGGGTTCGCGTGGATTACGGTGGCAAAACTCTAGTTTACGCTTGCCTCTATAGGTCATATAGCGGTGATATGGAGACTTCCTATCTTTTCGAGCACCTTGCTAGAGGAGCTGATAAGGTCGGAGAGCAGTACCCGTCGGCGGAGTTAGTGGTGCTTGGAGATTTCAACGCTCACCACATCGAGTGGTTGGGTTCCAAAGCTACGGATCACGCCGGCCGTACTGCTCTCGATTTTGCTTTAGCGTATGGTCTTTCGCAGTTGGTTAACACACCAACCAGAATACCAGATGTCGAGAACCATTCACCCTCTTTATTGGATCTGATGCTGACTTCTCACCCGGATCAGTACCAGGTATCAGTGGAAGCGCCCCTGGGTTCTTCTGACCATTGCCTGGTACGATCTAAGGTAGCGATTGTGCGCAACCACCGTAACGTGCTTCTCGGAAATCGTACGGTGTGGCATTACCAGTCTGCTGATTGGGATGGAATGAGAGATTTTTTCTCGTCCTACCCTTGGAGGCAGATTTGTTTCTCCTCGGAAGATCCAAATGTGTGTGCAGACTCCATCACTGACGTCGTGCTTCAGGGTATGGAATGCTATATTCCTAAATCTGTTTTGCGCGTTGGCGGTCGGAGCCGTCCATGGTTTAATAAGTCTTGCGCTGACTCATCCGGTCAGAAAAACGCTGTTTATAAAACCTGGACCGAAGCACATACGCGTAAAGATCCCAATACCGCCGAGTTGAAGAAGAAACTGAATGCTGCCTCCAGATCTAATAAGAAGACAATTGCTAAGGCAAGGTCTGAGCACATCAGCAGAATTGGCGACCAGCTAGCAAGTTTTCCCTCAGGAAGTCGTGCTTTTTGGTCTCTTGCTAAAGCTGCTGAAGGTAATTTCTGCCAGACCTCCTTACCAGCGTTACGTAAGCCGAATGACTCTCTGGCCCACAGTGCTAAAGAGAAAGCCGACCTTTTGGGTACTCTCTTTGCCTCTAACTCGACTCTTGACGATAGGGACGCAACACCTCCGGTAATTCACGGATGTGAGAGTTCTATGCCAGATGTACGTTTCTCGCAGAGAGCGGTACGGAAGGAACTCTTATCCCTTGATGTGCGAAAGTCGAGCGGGCCGGATTGCATCCCGGCTATCGTCCTCAAGTCATGTGCTCCTGAGTTGACTCCGGTGTTAACGCGCCTTTTCCTGCTCTCCTACTCCAAAGGATGCGTGCCGTCTTCGTGGAAAGTTGCTCATGTACACCCCATTCCCAAGAAGGGTGACCGTACAGACCCATCCAACTACAGGCCTATAGCAATCACCTCTCTACTCTGTAAGGTGATGGAGCGAGTAGTTAACAACCAGCTCCTAGGTTACTTAGAGGATCACCAACTGATAAGTGACCGTCAATACGGTTTCCGTCGTGGCAGATCCGCTGGTGATCTTCTGGTTTACCTCACTCACCGTTGGGCTGACGCAGTCGAAAGTAGAGGTGAAGCTTTAGCTGTCAGCTTGGATATTGCTAAGGCTTTTGATCGGGTCTGGCACAGGGCACTTCTTTCGAAGTTGCCATCTTACGGCCTTTCCGAGGGGTTCTGCACATGGGTCGCCAGTTTCTTATCTGGACGGAGCATTCGTGTCGTTGTCGACGGAGCTTGCTCCGATCCCATGCCAATTAATGCTGGCGTCCCTCAGGGATCAGTGTTATCGCCTACGTTATTTATTCTGCATATCAATGACATGTTGCAAATCTGCAACATGCATTGCTATGCGGACGATAGCACGGGCGATGCGCAATATTCTGGCCGTGCTAATGCCCCTCGCGTCGGAGTAGAAGAAAGCCGAACTGGTCTTGTGTCTGAAGTTGAGGGTTCATTGGAGCGCGTCTCACATTGGGGACAGCAGAACCTTGTCCAATTCAACCCTACAAAAACTCAGACATGCGTTTTCACCGCGAAAAAGACCCCGTTCATCATCGTTCCGCAGTTTCAAGGTATTCCCCTAGAAATCGCAGAGAGTATTGGAGTTCTTGGCGTCGACATTTCCAAAGATGTCCAGTTCCGCTGTCACATCGCGAGTAAGGCTGGATTGGCATCCAAGAAACTTGGTGTGCTTAATAAGGTGAAACGGTACTTCACGTCGAGACAGCGACTTTTGCTTTATAAAGCGCAAGTTCGCCCTCACATGGAGTACTGCTCTCACCTCTGGAATGGCGCACCAAAGTACCAACTCCAGTCTCTCGATGCTATTCAGCGTCGAGCGGTCCGAATTGTCGACGACCCCGCGCTCTCTGACCACCTTGAGCCACTGAGCCTCCGTAGAGACATCGGTTCGCTCTGTGTATTCTACAGGCTCTATAACGGGGAATGTTCTCAGGAGCTGTTTGATCTTATACCGGCATCGCGATTCTACCATCGTACCTCGCGTCACCGGTTAAAAGCTCATCCACATATAATCGAGTCCTGGAAATCTCACACAGCTCGATTTATGCGTTCCTTCTTACCGCATACTTGCAAAATGTGGAATGATCTTCCATCTAGCGTGTTTCCGCAGAGCTACAGTATGGATTTCTTCAAAAAGGGTGTTAAAAAGAGTCTTACAGGGTCGGCAACGCATTGGTAACGCCCCTGGTGTTGCAAATGTCCATAGGCGACGGTAACCGCTTACCATCAGGTGGGCCGTCTGCTTGTTTGCCACTCCATTACATAAAAAAAAAAAAAAAAAAAAAAAAGTCTCGAAACCTCTTTTGTCGTCAATTCACCTATGTATCTAATGTCAAAGATACAAATGGTGCCTATGACCATATCTATAATAATGTAATACGAGATACCCTGCTTAGTCTCAAAACGTTTTGTATCGTTCAGTGATTCAGCGCAAAGCCTTTTGTGATATGAGTAGTAGAGGTATATAGATTAACATAAACTTTTCTTTTTTTATGAAAACGTACGATTCTGACATATTACTACTTAGCCTTACAGCTATATAGAAATGACGAATCTGACATTCCGCTACATAACCTCTGAGCTATATAGACGCATTACAATGCTGACATTCTGCTGGGACGTAAGGACAAGTATAAACAAACCAGCTAAATTGTCAGGACGTAGTACAGAAGAAAGTGTACTCACTTAATGGGATTTGGCATCTTGGGTGGTGATATGAAGCAGTGATTTCCCAGTGGCAGTATAGGGGGTCGATAGTTCGAATCCCGCCGCGTTTGTAAACCTCCCCGCTCTGAGGTAGAGCATTTGCCAAATGCTCAAGTAAAGACTACCAGTAGTTACTAACAGGTGAGAAAGCGGTCAAAGGCTAAACAATCATTTGTAAAAAAGTATACATATTTTCTTGTGCCACAGCTTAACGATATATAGAATACAAAATAGTACGAACATTTTCCAAAGCAAATCCGACCAATGCATGCTTCAATTGAATTGAACGGTGCTGTGAAATAGGATAGTCTCTCTGTTAAGTCGCAGACAAGGCTGTCGGCTAATGTCGTTATAGAAGCAACACTTTTTTTTTATTAATTTGTTTTATTGCTGATAGGTAAGCCTTTGACCACAATCTCACCTGATGGTAAGTGATGATGTGGTCGAAGGTGTTAACAGGCTTACCCTAGAATTACTGGCTCTCAAGGATAGCTGCCGGAACACAAAGTTAGGTGCTTGGCGACAGATTTTCAACTTGAGGGTGGTCGCTAGCCAGGCGGGCATTCGCAAAAATGCCCTTCTACCATGCGGTGAAGCTCAAGCCCGCGGCGGGATTCTAACCATGGACCTGCTGCGCGGCAGTCAATAGCCAAAGCCACTGAGCTATCACTGCTTCAAAACACTACTGTGAAACGTTTTGCCAAAGATTTTTTTGCGCGATTTGCGCCTTGCTATTGCTGGTATCACATTCAGCACATGAGCCTATTTCATTACATGGACTAATCACAATTCGGTGGTTGCCCTGTGTTGCCTTGGCCCTTGATGGTACAGTGGAAGTATAATATTAACCAGTGTACCCTTGGCTGCTGACCCGACATATTAACACTTATCTATAGAAACAATCTATTTAATAAGTCACATCTAAGACTTATTTCGGCATAAGTCTTGTAAAATCTCGCCTACACCATATTTTTTTATTTTTTATTTTTTGTATTCATTATAAGTTCGCGTTTGACCACACCATGCCTGATGTTAAGCATCGATGTGGTCTAAGGTGGAGCCCGCTTACCTAGAAGAAACCTATTTACCCTCGATTTGAAGACACCCATGTTGTATTCATCATATATAGACCCTATTGTATCGCAAGCTTGGGCTGTCGATACCAGAGGTTCTATAATAAGGACTATTGCTTCCATCACTCGTGTGATTATGAATAACGAATATAATTTTAGTTGTTTCCTGAATCATTTCACTGAAATATACATGTTAAATACATCGATCGAGAGATGATGTCATCCTTACTGTTGTTGAGTGATCTACAAACCATACTACCGAATTATAAATCATACTACAGTTCATATTTTTTTGATATTTTAACCGGCTGTTATTTGGTTTATGGGTGTTGGTTAGTAGGAACATGAATTCCATAGTTATTAATTTTTTTGACAGCAGGGTAACTTGTTTTCCTGTCATTAACATTACCAAGTTTTTAACTTTACCAAGTCTGTATATATTTGAAAATATTATGTATGTTCGTAAAAATTTGAGCAAATTTAAATCAAACAGTGACACTCACGATTATAACACTAGGAATAGAGATAAAATAGCGGTGCTAGGTTTTATATTAGCAAAGACAAATAAAAGGTCCTTCATAAGAAATTGTGTGCGGTTTTATAATAAATTGCCCAAACATATTACAACGCTCACAGAAAGAAAATTCAAGTTGCATGTGAAGAATATTTTGATAAAGAAATCTTACTACACAGTTTGTGATTACTTAAACGACAAAAATGCTTGGACTGGTTCGCCTCTGCCAAGCTAGCGCCTAACACCTACGTAATGTAAATTAAGTATTGTAATAATTTTACTATATAGTATGTACTTAACACATTTTTAAAAAACGTTTAAAAGAATGGCCCCGAGTTTCTTGCCCGTTCTTCTCGCAGTGGCTCTATAATTTTTGTTTGCTGAACGTGGCAGTACAATGTAGTATATTTCAATATTAAAATTTGTAATTGACCTTCATAAGAGCGTCGTAGACGCCTAAATTGAATAAATGATTTTGACTTTGACTTTGACTTTGAAATAAAAAGTACTGTTACCATCCCTCTGATCAAGTAATTTCGATTACATTCCAAAGAAAATAAATTGTATAATATGCCGTGTGTCGTTGGATAAAATAAATTGTGCCGAACCGGCTTAAAAAAAATCAATAAACTGAAAAATATTGCTTTTAAGAAATTAAATATATTTGTGTCGTAAAACACGTAACATAACGTTACAATTTAGTTTCAATTATTTCTGAAAAATACAAGTTTTCAGAGTATAAATGTTGTGTAAAGTTTGTTTGTCTTCATTACGTGTATGAGTAAATATTTATTAATAATATTTACCAATATTATCTTCCACTCCTAAGCTAACTTTAGGTACGGGAATATTTTAGTTGCCACGTGTTCTGGTTATATTGTAACCGTAATGTATTTTTTGTATTAGAGCGTTATTGCTTTTGTTATTGAGCAGGATAAGATATGTGGTTATCAGATTTCTTAAAAAATATTGATATGCGTAGAGATTCCACTCCTTAAATTAAGCCTATGGATTCAACATTAAAGTTTGAATAATTTTAACCCAGTAGATATGAATATGCTAACTGCCGCGCGATAATTTACCACCATAATTAGTAGCCGTCTGTAGCCTGGAATTGTGGCCAGTTGATGGCAATAGATTCGCCCTCTGTTGCATTAGATAAAAACATATCTGGCGTAACCTGGGATACATGTTATTTTGTACTATATAATTAAATTGTACCTTCCATACATGAGTATGGGATAATGGTACATAGAGAAACTCGGACCTCCGTTCATTAGTAATGGTAGCAAAATTATGCTTTTCTAGTCATAGATTATTCCAGAGAACAGATTCGAAACTAAAAGTGCAGGAATTTCACCTACAGCATAACAACGGTAGCAAAGCAATGTCGCACAGTTTCGTTGGCAATAATTAACTGGCAAAAATAAAAACATAAAATAAACTATTTGTTCTACAAAATTTAGCACAGGGTGAACTGCACTGCCAGGCTTTTTTTGTGTAAAGGTTGTCTCTGTTTTGCCACATACATTTAGTTTACACTTATGTACTGTTGGACCGCACAGTTTACTATTTCAGATGTAGGGCAATTCGCGTATAACGAACTTCCGACATAACGATTGTTTATTCAGATACGTATGAGAGGTTTATTTTTATTACAACTGGTTTGCTGAAGTTGATGATGCTATGGAGAGATCTGTTATTTAGTTATGAAAAGTTGTACTATAAGTATAGTAGAGGCATGATTGGGACAGCCATTATTAGGTTTTCACCGTGAGGATCAGTAGGAAGTTGGTTGGAGTTTTAGATGCTGGTCGATGTAGCAACTTCGAGGAATGGTAATATATTATGTGGCGGTATTTAAAATCAGTTCAACACACAATAATCTAACCTTAGTTTAGGGGACAAAATATATTATAGATAGGGCTTATATATAAATGTTTCTGAGAACTTTGAAACTTTTAAATTGATTTATACCATACCTGCTCGGAGAGTAGTTCATTACTTTTTAAATGTGGTATGAGGTAGAAAGTACGAACATTTCTGTAGTACAACCATGGTGCAAGGAAAGTTGTATAGAAATCCATTTCTTAAGCGCTGATCGGGAAGAAAAGTATATGATAATCATTTGTCACATGCTGTTTTTTATATATTAATATGTTCTCTTCTGTCAGTACATTACCTATCCTTATATAAGTAAGTGTATTGTCAAAACACAAAGTTTTTGTCAGAATAAAATTAAGGAAGGAATAAAAAAATGAACGTTGCGCACTCGCCGAATGATTTCTATGATTAGTAAGAATACTCAATTGCTAAAAGTTTGTTGTTGTTTAGAGTAAATAATTATCGTTTTTTTCCTCGTAGGTATGGTATAAAGCACTACCTATACATCACTCGGTAGAAAGGCGATTCCCAACTCAGGTGTATTTATTATGGTATATGTCTCCAACTACACCCTCAATAGGAAACGGTCACTTTCTTCTCTCGGTGAATATTGTAATTGTTGATACAATTTTTGCGAATTCACCTATAAGTTCGACTCTGCCGCTATCTCATTTTAATTCCTTTTCAATCATTTTGACGTTTGAATTTAATTGTAATAGCTATTCATATACAGTTTACAAAGACTTGCCAAAACAATGTTGTATTTTCAATTAATCCGGTTTTGTTCACGTTATTGTTTCTATCAGTTATTCTTGTACTATTTGCTGTTGTTCAACTGTTTCTAATTAGATTTGTATTAATAGATTCAGGCATAACTTTGCGGTAATCTTTATGTATTATAATAAGTACATTTAGGACCCGTTTCAGGATGTCCTAATAAAGTTTCGGCTGCTAACCAACACATAAAATAATGAAATGATAATAATAACAGTTAACATGCAACGCGTTTCAAGCTATCACCGATGTGCTTGCTACACGTCGTTTTCCTAAAGCTTATGAGCAAATTAAAAGGGAAATACATGGAAATAGGTAAATTACGTACTAACCACTACTTTCTAACTACTATTGGGACATTAGACTAGACTAGCGCTTGCTGCCCTCTTCTACTATTTCTTGAGTCGGATCTATGTCCATTTCTGAGCTTGAACTCATTTTTAGTCCCGAACAGTAATCACGATTCACGCGGAGATTGGAAGTTTTGGAATGTGAAAATCAGTAGCAATAGTATCATTAAAAAACAGAAATTAGTTTAAACATAAAACATTTGTGAATACTTACATTAAAAAAAAAAACAATTAGAAAACACATTGTAAAAAGCTTAAAATTCATCATCATGATGATGAACTCTGTGCCAAATTTATCGCCAAGGGTTTCATCTTGCGATCATCACGTTGATGGCTGGGGGTTTGCTGTACCTACACAATAAAAGCTCTAAAGTGAACAAAATTAAACAGATAATATTATGAAATGAGTGTTATATGGTTATGTAAACGACAGAAACTTTAGAAGCCGGGAAATTCCCATAAATATTATAATATAGTGCGTGCGTTTCGTTTTTGCTAAATTTACTTTCGTTCTTAAATTTTATATGGTTTTTGTTTGAGAATAGACCATTTTGGGCTATATTTAGGGTTAGGCGCTAAATCATTGTTATAGGGGAAGCAGAAAAAGGGAGAGCCAGATCAAGCCTCGAAGGGGCTAAATTGGCAACACTGATTATTCTCTTAGTGCATCCGACATATTCTCACTCATTTATAGCGTGAATGAACTAAAGAATATCTGGAAATGAGTCTATTACAAACTGAACTTCTTGATTGTATGTCAATAAGTAATCGAATGATGTTAATAAATATGATTTATTATTATTTTAGTAACTGGTATAATGTCGCAACATAATAAACTGCGATTTATCTGATTTGGCATCGTAGTTGTTTTTTAAGAGAAGTTAAAGTACTTGGCAATGTAGTTAATATATAATGAATGGGGATATGCTACTTTGCATTTTGTTCGATGCTGACACGCTTCTAGAGATCAACGGTCTAAAACATTTTAGTTCTCTATAGACCAGCCGAGAGACGAGTTTTATTATAAAAACTAACGTGGTTTTCACTCATTTTTAGTAAATAATACGGGATAACTCACGTGAATCAGTCAGATAGCTCCGACTATAGTTTCAACCACATTCTCGCTAGAGTGCTAAGCGAGACGTCAACGCGGGCGTCCTACCGGCGGAAAAAGACCACCGAATGTGGTTGAAACTATAGTCGGAGCTATCTGACTGATTCACGTGAGTTATCCCGTATTATTTACTAAAAATGAGAGACGAGTTGCTCATCAGTTAACGTAATATATCAGTATTATGATTTTGTTGTTGTGCTGTTTCTAAACTAGATAATATATATTTTATTTGGTGTATAAATGTTATCTATCAGGGCCCTAATGTGCTATTATCTTTTAAGCATATTTGGCAATCGTGTAATCATGTTTGTATTAATTGTAATCGTTGCATCTACATTTAACCTTGTTATCAAAGATGGCGATTACAACGTCTAAGATAACAAGTCGGTCGGATGCGGTACCGTTAGCGAACCGGCCACAGCGACGGTCACGGCCTCTGAATGTATGTTTTTTCCTTACTAACCTACTAAGGAATCGTGTTCATGGACAAGTTCCACTCAGTGAAGACGAACGACAGCCACATAATGTAATCATTTTTCTCTTAGATATATCGATCCTATGTCTATTTATTAATGTTAGTCAAAGGGGAATTATTTTTAAAATTATTTCCTAAGGGCGATCCCTTCGAGCGAGGAGTACGCGGAGCAATTAAGGATTCATTTCAAAATTGTTTAAAAGAAAACGCATTTGCCACAGTTTCCATCGTTATAAGTTTGGATGTTGAGGGGTGGGGGTACACATTTATCAGTTGCATTCGCCATTTGGGCGCCCGCTACCGTGGTGATGTTTTATTCCTCCTTCCTTTGGTATTTTCCTAAGGTTTACTTAGACAAACGACCTTCATCTTCAATTTATACTAATTAACATCAAATTCCAACAAATAAGCTTGTTATTTATTGAAATATTGTTAATTAATCGGTAAAACACTCTCGTCAGCGATCGAATATGCTACCTGGGTTTCGAGGATATGAGATGATCATCATCAGGGCGAGTGCGCACTCGCCTTCTGATGTGAACTAATAGAAGTTTACGATCCAGGTTTTGTTTGTCTTAAGAGCCATTTCACAAAATCACGCTACTGACGTTTAGGTAAATGCCAGCCCGTCGCTTACACAAGCGAAAGAAGTGAGGACGGAATAGCATGACTGTGAGTAACTTACTTTGATATTTGCACTCATTAATAAATAAATATAAGTTGTGATATAAAAAATTGTGTAGTTGGCATGAGTAAATCATGATAATTTAGAGTTATATTAAATATTTTTTCCTGACCAAGAAAACAGAGTTAGGTATCACAGTTAATTGAGATTAGATTAATTGGAGAATGCACTTTCTTCTGATATAATATCTGTTTTGAATTACTCTTTATTTAACGCAATAAATCGTGTTAAAATGCGTATATAATTCGTGAAAATTGGCGCAAGGCCTTTAATTTTTATTCCATAATTATGATAAATTATCCATATTCTAGTACACTATGTGTCAACAAAATTATATGCCTGATGTATAGATTTTTTTAAAAGTTAATTTGATGAATTTTTATACAAGAGACAGAGCTCAGAAGATGGCTATTCGTACGTTAATTCGTAAAACAAGGTGCGGGAGATTGGTCACTAAGAAATACTTGAAGTAATATTTGTAAATGTGGTACATTAACTGAAAAGGGAACAGATTATTCTATTTTTATCAATTATTCAATAATTTGTAGATCTTTCCTATGATAGTAAATTAAGCACTTAAAATCTTCGATACACACATCAAAATGTGAAATGCCTCTTAATAAAGCTTAGACAATATTTATAACCTTTAAAATTATGTATAATTAATTGATAGGTGGTGCGAAAAATCACGAAAATTTCATTTCCAAAAGCTTGTTGCTATTATAATAAATTTTTCTAAAACATGCTTGGAAATGTGAGCCTTATTTTGACAACCTTCTTCGAGATAAATCGAAATTGCTGTGCTGACCAAATACATGCGCGCAGCGGCCGGCAAAAAATTTATGAAAATCGATATCTGTCGTGTCTAGCGGCCAAATAAATTGCATAGTAAACTTATATCTGTCGTGTAATTTAAAAATGGAACGATCTTTTACTTCGAAGCATGGCAACCAAGGAGGTAACTTATCAAAGGTTTTATTTAAATTTCGATCTGGCTTGCAAATAGAACGTTGTTTGTTAAAAAAACAAATGAACACTTAACGCGGGAAATTTTATTGTTGTTTGTTGATAGTCATTGATTTTGAAAAGTAATTGTTTCGACAAAATGAGTTCAAGTGAAGACAATGAGTGTGGTAAACTTAATTCAACGCCACCTGAAATTCTTCACCTCTTTTTTCACATCTTTGGAATTATCCCAAACCAACATAATCCCCGGAAAGTCCACTTTAAAATTCATAAATTGTACATTTAACAACTGTATCTACAAATAAAAAAATCTGCCTAGGTACTACTTTGTTTTAATTTCCGCGCATTATTTGAGAAAAGCACTATACAAGCCTTGGCCACATCTAGGCATTGATGGACTTACGTATGTGTGCCTCGGCTTCGTCTCGGCCCACATTTACACGTTCGTCCATCAATGCCTCCTTTGCTGGCCGCTGCAGTAATGTATTATAGATCTGATTGACCCCTTCATTTAGTGATAATAGAGATGTTTCATTGTTTAGATATATTGAGTTAAACTTGCCAAAAATAAAAGGCGTCATATTTTTAATAACTTGGGTTTATTTTAAGTGTGCTGATTATTTAAACTGAATTATAAGTTCTTCGTTATTTAACGGAAAACTTAGTCAATAGTGTGATCTCTTATTGTTTAATTATGAATTAATAACTAATAATAATAATAATAATTGTTCAATCTTGATTTGTAGGAATATTATAATAATACATTACAATGTTTACAATCACCGTTGGCTCAGTAACAATGCACGACAAATGTTAATACAAGTGTACATATTTAGTATTCGTGCTATATAACTTTGAAATAAATATCATAGTACAAAATTTCGGCGACGCAGCCGTACCCCCGGTAGCTTAGTAGATAAAGCATCCGGCGCGAAATCGGAAGGACGCGGGTTCAATTCCCGCCCGGGGCAAAACATTTTGTATTCCAATAATTTGTAAATTTATGATTTTCGCTTAGTACGCGGTAGTGCCTGTAATCATAATATATAGAAATACAGAAGGGTAGCGACATCATTCCGAGAGTTAAGTGTTTGAAAAAACACTTCTTTCGGTCAGATGAAGTCTAGTAGTCTGGTTGATGGCCGCGCACCGTCCCCTATGACGGTTTAAGAAATACGATTGGAGTACAAAATTTCGGCGACGCAGCCGTACCCCCGGTAGCTTATTAGATAAAGCATCCGGCGCGAAATCGGAAGGACGCGGGATCGATTCCCGCCCGGGGCAAAACATTTTGTATTCCAATAATTTGTAAATTTATCATATTACATTTACATATCAGTGTATGTAACTGGTAGATGAATTGAAGTAAGGTTTAAAGTTTACTTTCACCTAACATAATTATGTAAGTACTTGGATAAACCCTAAGTTCTCAGTATAACTTACATTGAAACAACATCTGGAGGACGTTATGGGGATAGACAAATGGTTTCTCTAATTCGGGATATATTGGCGACTATCCTATGTGCTCTACATATGGGTGATTTACCCCGATGCTAACCCGAATCGTGGGTTAGATGTATAGATAGGGAAATGTTTACGTGTAGGCCTGTAATTAAGTGTGTTAACGGTGAATCGTTCGTGTTAGTCGGCTACATTTTGTGACAGAGAGAATGTTTAATACAATTGATCATATCTAGGTCGTTGATGTTTAACCAATTTTCAAAATAGGTTCAAAATTGTCTAATTAAGTTATCAATGCCAGAAAAAAATTGGTCTTTAAACTAAATCTGCATAAACAACATTTCTAATAGTAAAACATTAATGAAACTGTGTTCAAGAAAATAATATTTAATGTATTTTAATAAAATAGTAGTAAAGTTCCCCTTGTCCTTACTAATTGACATTTAATGAACGTGGTATTTAAGTATTAATATTAATTTAAAAAATAGGTAATTTTAATGCATTTAAACTGTTTCGAATATGATGAGGCGTCTATTTATTTAAATGCAAAATTTATGATATATAAGTATGTAAAAAGAAATAAAAAATATCATTGTATCATTATTTATTTTTGAAGCAACATTTAATCATATTTAAAACTGGTTGCAAAGTCACTCGTGTCACATAATATAATATACTCGTATATACCTATCAGTACTAATATTATAAATGCGAAAGTAACTCTGTCTGTATGTTCGTCTGTAACGCTTTCACGCCAAAACTACTGGACTGATTTGAATGAAATTTGGTATGGAAATAGTTTGAGACCCGGGAAAAAAACATAGGATAGTTTTTATCCAAATGCGCAAAAAGAGGTTAATGTTTTTGCGCGATAACTGACATACGCGCCCGGAAAGCTAGTTCTTTATAATTTTAATGCGCTAACGTTATCAATTGAGACGTAAGATGAAATGAACTAGTAAGTGGAATAGACTTATGTTAGTCATTATTTTGAAAAGTATTTTTTCACTGCTTCGTAAGTTGTAAAGTATGTAATGCATAACGTTGGCGATTTTAATGACTAGCGGATGTCTACCTGGTAGAACAGGTCACAAGCCCAGGAACTGCTGCCATGAAATAAGCCAAAATATGCCATGAAATTTCGCAGAACGAAAGGTTTGCCGAAAAACTAAAGATATTTGTAAAACATATATTTTACAATGTAAAAGATTAAGCTTAGAATTAATACTTAGTTTTAGTTAGGGAAGATATTCAAATCTAACTTGTGGATTTTGTGTGATAGTAATAATAAATAAAGAAAAGTCGTTAGGCCTAATGATACGTTTTATTTATAAGTTATTAACAAGTTACGAGTATCTATGAAATTATTCTCATTCTTTATTATAAAACCACATAAAAATTAAATAAAATGTTAATTGACAGATAGGAAACGTTTAGATTTAAAATAAAATCAGAATAGGTTAGTGTTTGTTTTGATTGAATTGATTGTAATATTACCTAAGTACAATATTAATATTATTTGGTGTGCCAGCAACAAAATCTTGCCATAAGTATATCATTTATCTATATCATCGTACTTACTTACCAATAAAATTCGTCCACACAGTGTTCTTTGCAACTTACTATCTCACCGAGTAAATAATGATGTGTTCGAATTTTAGATCGGTTAATCAAATATAGAAACTTGCTCTATACGACCTAGTACTTTTGATATCTCCGATTTTAATGTATTTCGTGCCCTTATTCCACGTTACTTTTTATACTTACATTATTCACGATCATTGGTCCTGGTCTACCTTATTCGTCTACGCTTTTATATCCAGCTACACGGATCATGTTCAAGATGTTTCTATAGTTACGATGTACGAAGCTGATCGGCCGATTTTTTTTTATGTTTTTGTGACGGAACAAGCTCGAGGCTCACCTATAACAGATGCATTTCGTCACAAGTGAAGAATTTACACTGCGCCCCGACATAATTGTTAAGTCTCATGTGCCTGTAGTTTCACTGGCTCTCAAGGACTGCTGCCGGAACACACTGTTAGATGCTTGGCGATAGATTTTCAACTTGATTGTCAATAGAAAATAAAAGAAGCTTGTATATAACTCCACTGAAGGTCGAATTTGCGATTCCCCGACGCCTTTAGTTAGCTGACAATTTTTCATCGTTGAAGCGACCTAAAAATGGTATAAAATAAGGTCAGCGATAAAGGTTATTGAGTCGGGCAGACGATCGCTACAACAAAAACTGTGCGATACCACAGAATAAATTGTAGTAGGAGGCACCCAATTCTGAACAGACTCTAGGATAAGAAGTTATGATAGCCGATAACTAAATGAAAACTCAATTATTTAGGGAAGTTCATTAAAGACTACGAATAAACTAGCACTAACTAGTTAATTCATCTTTTATATACCTACTCGTGTGGTCGTACATACACGAGTACTTTTATACTGTACTGTACTGTATCAGCCGGATCGTCCACTGCTGAACACAGCCTCCCCTATTAAAGGGGTGTTTGCCATAATCCCCACGCTTGGCAGGCGTCTTGGGGATCGCAGTGTAAGTTGGTAGTTCTTTAGAATGCACTACTGCCCACCTTCCAGTATTTTTCCCTTAGTCGCTTCTTACGACACCCACGGGATGATATGAGGAGGTGCAATTCTAACCCGGCACCCCACGGGGCTTTTATACGGTCGTTTTAAATATTGGTTTTACTTTAAATAATCCAAAGTTCAAATTTGCCTGCACCCGAAAAAATGCAAGATGAGATATTAATTCATCATTGACCTTGACGCTCTATGTACCAGCGATGATTAAATAGTCGAGTCGTTGCAAGATGCTAATAACGTACTACATATTCGCAACCCATCAACAACCAACAAATTGTAAACGGAAACAACAATAAGACAGAACGACCGATAGATCCCTGGCTATCACTCGATTGGCTCGGTGGAGGAAATGATGTGGAAATGGTTAACGCCCCAGGCGTTGACCCGACGGAAATAGAAGGGTCACCCCGTTTTGAGTCCCGAACGTGTGGTGACGCCCTTGCTAAGATTATATTTATCAACTAGATTAACTCATTATGAATGCAATAAATGAAAAATACAGACGGTCTCTATATAAGTCGAACTTGCTTATCGTGTGTTCCGTACTGATACACGATATAATTTTGTTGTATGTTGGGATCTTTACTGCTAGTCCGTCTGGCACTTGGCCAGTTTTTATCATTGTTTTTCTTTTACTTTAGAGTTTATACTATAAGCATTCTATGTTTGAAGCTTGTATGCCGTTTTTATGACACATAGCAAAACAAGAACTGTTGAAGAAAACATGTTTCTTGTATTACTGGGTAGTATGTTTTATTCATTTTTCAGCGTTGTTATTGACATATTTATTTACTTACAAAATTGATTTACTTTTTATTATTATTTGAATGCGTATTTTGAATTTTGAAAAATTTTAATTATACTGTAATAATTTTCACCAGCTACATACCTTTTTCATTTTTAAAAATCCAGCCCTTTTATTGTAACGGAAGGATAGCGTATGTTTAGTGAATGAAGTATCATATAGATTTTACGTGACTTTTTAGTAAAGAAGGCAACCTACCTATTTTGTATCTGCGCCACAACAATGGCTATATCTGAATGTATAAACGCTGCCTGGTCCACTGAGATCTTAAAAGACATATCGACGTCGTAGTTGCGTAGGTTTGATACATAATAATAAGCAAATTATTCCTGTACCATCTAGTACCGTATAACAATCACAGCAGGTTTCAGTTGAACAGGTATATCTTTTCGAAATACATATTTATTGATGAAAATATCTTAAAGTTCAACGCAATATTATTTTAAAGCAAAAATGTCATACAATAAATAAACAAGTACATATTGTAGTTATTTACAAATTATATATCCCGCGCGTGCCCTTTTGTAATACAGGTCCTACATTAAATACCTACCTGTTTGTTCATACCATACAGAAGCTGATTAACTGTTTTACCTTTTAGTGATAAGGATGTCAAAAACTTAAAATAAAAATTTCCAATTGCCATCTACGGCCTAAAAATATATTTTCTCTTTGTACAAAAAAGCTCATGTTACAGTTTAAATAATATACATGTACAGAGATTAGGTAGACGATTCGATTTCACTCCCCTAAAAGGGCACGACGTGAATTCTTGATATGTAGCTGAATAAACAATTTAGGTATACCTTTGGAACGCGTATGGAGTTACAAGAACGTTGTAATCTTTGATTCTCTTGGCAGCATTTAGTAGGTACGGCGAGGAATGTTTAATGGAGCAAGCAAGTGATGTAATGAATATGATGAGTTAAATTGAAGCTAAATGTAAATTTGGCACTGCTATTACAATTCTTTATATAGTAAGCGGCGCGGCGTCGGTTGTGGCCATGGCATACGTGATCTACGAGAATATGCACGCGTATGTTTATGTATACATATACATACATAAACTCTTTTGCAAAAAAACGGGCACTTTAGATTTTTCTCTACTTCAATGAAGAAGAACAAGAAATAGATTTTGTTAATTTGACGATGTACTGGTATGTTTTTTGAAGCAGCCTGGCATGATTCTTAACGTTCCAAATTTAAAATTTTAAATTATTAAAAGAAAAATAATGATTATTGTGGATTATTTTAAAATTGCTTTACTAATGGCGCGAATTGCTGAAACGATTTTTAACTGATTACGATATTTTTAAACTTTTTGGATATTTTCTGAAAATTAAACAATTTAGGGCCTGTTTCAGAATGTTCGAGTAAGTTCCGGTTTTACTACCCAGATCATATTTAATAAATAAAACACTATCTTTGCGTTTCACAGTCATCGATTTAGCCTATCCATCGGTTAAAGCTTGAAACGCGCTGCATGTAAGCTGTAATTTTTATAATTCAGTTATTTTATGTGTTGCATAGCAACCCGAAACTTTATTAGGACATTCTGAAACGGGCTCTTAATCTTTCTTTTTACATTAAATACCACTTTTTGATATGAGTGATAAAGCGATAAGGGCCGGTAAAATTATAGCCCTACTTGAAGAAGGTTGTTCGCAAACTTACGTGTCTCAGCGGCTAAATGTGAGTCGTTCAACTGTCTTAACTGTCTTTGCAACTTTGGTCTTGGCAACGGTATCAAGAGACTGGTTCGGTCAAAAGAAGACCCGGTTCAGGAAGAAATCGATGCACAGAACCAAGAGATGACCGCTTTTTGGTGAGTCAAGCGTTGCGTAATCGTAAGACGTCAAGTGTGGACCTGAAGAAGAGCCTTGAAGAAGTAAGAAGAGTAGAAGTTAGCTTGTGGACGGTCAGGAGGAGGCTTTTGGCTGCCAATATCAAGAGTTACCGCCCAGCTCGGGGCCTTAAATTACTCCGTGAGCACCGTGTTGCTCGACTTCAGTTTGCTCGGAACTGTGCTTCATGGACTCTAGTGGACTGGAATAAAGTATTGTTTTCTGATGAAGCTAGAATCTCTTTGTGTGGAGAGGACCGACGCCGGCGAGTGCTGCGAAGACCACGGGAACGCTATGCGGAAGTGTGTTTCGAAGAAATCACTCCTTATGGCGGAGGCTCCGTTATGTTTTTGGCAGCAATTAATTCGACGGAGCGTACGGAGTTAGTTTTCATAGAAAATGGAACATTAAATGCACACCGGTACATAATGGAAGTCCTAATTCCATATGCACAACCCACATTGACTGCACTTGGGGAAGATTCCATTTTTATGGACGATAATGTTCGCCCGCACCGTGCTGGCGACGTGGAAGCGTACGTGCAAGAAGTTGGGATCCGTCGTTTAGATTGGCCAGCTCGTAGTCCTGACCTCAATCCAATTGAGCATGTGTGGGATGTTCTAAAGAGACGGGTAAGATCAGTGCAACCTGCTCCACAAAACATCAGGGAGCTAAAAAGAGTCATTGCAGAAGAGTGGGAACGTATTCCTCAAAACGTTATTAAAAACATCGTGGAAAGCATGCCCAGAAGGATTTAAGCTGTGCTTTTGGTAAGAGGAGGTCATACTCGTTATAAGGTTTTTACATTTGTAACTTTATTTAATTAAAAAAAGTAAAAAAAACTTGTCTTTTTTGCCGACCACTTCTTATTGTTTGGGCGTGTACATCGATTTTAAAGAATCCATCGTTTTTTTTCTTTTAATTGCTCGAATTCATTTCACGCGCATTAATTTACACGATTATAAGTATACCGACTACGACAAAGAAATAAAATTCATTTAATTAACTAAAATCGACCTTATAGAACGTAAATTTCCTTAGGTGCCCGTTTTTTTTTGCAAAAGAGTGTATATAACATCACGCCGATCCTTGCATATTTCTTTCACTTTATCTACACTCATCAATCCTTTCATACATAAGCGTCGGTTTAGGGTATTCCTGACCTGACCTTTTTCAGAACGTCTTCCATTTGATTTCGGAACGTACGCCTAGGTCTTACCCTTCCGACACTTCCATTCACTTGTCCCACGTATACCTGTTTAGTCAGTCTCTCTACATGTCCGAACCATCTATACCTTTCTCGATATTTGTCACTACAACCTCATTCACATTCATCGTTCCTTTATGATACTATTCCTTATCCTTGACTCTAATCGTGCTTCTCAATGCTCTCATTACCACTGCATTTATTCTACTTTCATGCTTTCCTGCCTTCCCCAACTTTCAGTACCATCCTCAACAACACTCCTCCTTGTTTATGTATACTGTATACGATTTCCGTCGCTTTGAGTGAATTGTATAGAAAACGAGAAAGTCCAAGATTAAGGTAAACATGAAATATACAGTCCACCTCAGTTTTGCGACGAATTTTTATCGTGAAGTTCATTTGTGACCTCTTCAAAATAATCCATTGAGATTTTTTCAAAACCAAACAGCCCAAAGTGGTCATGGATACAAAACATTTACTGCGAAAACAAAACTACTAATTTGTAAACAGATTAAAGAAAATGAATGTTTATATACTGCGTATCTCTCGATACCATTATTTTCTAAGAGAGTACGGGCATGATGAATGCTTACGTCAAAACTTGAGAGTCCGTGATGTTTATGCTTTAAGAGCCGTAAGTAATTTTCTTAGGATGATTGATCGAATTACCTGAAGATTTCACAGGAAAGAATAACAGAGTTCAAGAGTCGATAGTCGATCTGGATTCATATAAGTTTTCGTTCCTAAAGTATTTGCCTTACAGAATTACAAATTTACGAGAGAAAAAATTTAAGTCATGTGCGGGATTCGAACCCGCGTCCATCCACCCCTTTAGCCGGGGTATGCTCTAACCAATTGAGCTAACATGACACAATGACTCATAACTGTAATTCTTGCTCTCGTTCTTCAACCATCGTATCGGGATGGAGCGACACCTATAGTTCAACTTACGTTTTACTACAAACAAGACCAATTAAGCAGGCGTTATTGCAAACCTAATAATATTAAAATTATAAGGTTGCGTCATCATTTACAAGTTTAAAACCAATTGCAAAATTGGTCTTGTTTGTAGTAAAACGTAAGTTGAACTATAGGTGTCGCTCCATCCCGATACGATGGTTGAAGAACGAGAGCAAGAATTACAGTTATGAGTCATTGTGTCATGTTAGCTCAATTGGTTAGAGCATACCCCGGCTAAAGGGGTGGATGGACGCGGGTTCGAATCCCGCACATGACTATAATTTTTTCTCTCGTAAATTTGTAATTTTGTAATGTAATTCGCTTAGCAGGCGTTATTGCAAACCTAATAATATTAAAAATATTACAATTATTTTTCATTTTTCAATTTATTAATATAATGTGACGGACACTTCCTAAAATTAATAACATATTACTAAGTTTTTTCATTGATTCAATCACAGATCGCCAATCGCCATATTGTTCCGCTGGCCAAGTAGTAAGCTGTAGTGTTATGGTAAACTCGCGTTGAAACTACACTCATGGTCGCACAATCGATGTTTCGCCACCAATCGATGTTCATCGATGACGCGATATATCATAGAAATAATTGTTTTTTTGGCACTGAAAAGTATTTCAATCTTATGACAAACGCGCTGTAAAATGTGGCAAGTTGTGAGGCTGAGTTTTGATGGCTTCCACAGCCCACATATTATTGCCATGTGAAGTGATTTTTTTCATTTTTAAAACCAGCAGGTCTTTTCTACACGAATCAATTTATGAACAATTCATCCTAGTCAAGTTATGTGTAGAAGAAAAGCTTGAATAAGTAAAAATATATAACATTCAGGTCTTCCCTGATTGCTTGGATACATCTGATCATGATCAGATGGCTGTGTGTGACATTTGTATTCTTGTATGGCTATGGTCGGTCTATTTGTATTCCCTTTGCTTACCATCGTTGCCGCCTTTTTGGCGTATTCCATGCATTACGTATTTCATTATACACCTCATTTTACGGTATACCTAATACAGGTAAATCCCACAGTCCAACATTCAATAAATTATAACCTCAAAATCCGATATGTTTCTTTATTTTTTTTTTCATTCCAAGGAAGTGTCCGTGACTAGTTTTTAATTTTGATCGCTTGAGTGATTATTGTAGAACCCAGAAAACAAACTCACGGCTCAGTAAGACTAGGCTAAAATGTAGGGATGAAAACCCATGTCCTTTGTAATTTTGTAATATAGTCCGCAGAGCATGCGTTATTGCAAACATAAAAATATTGTAAGTATTTTCCCATTGACAAGTACCTCAAGAATATACATAAGATTTTACAAATATTAAAATTGAAATTGAAGTTTGCTTAACCATTCTGAATCGATCAGCAAAGTCAAGCATCGTCCGCCGCGGTCATGAGTTGGATGGGTGACCGCTCGTGACATAACTACTGAGCGCTTCCGTGCTTCGTAGGGCACGTTAAGCCGTCGGTCCCGGTTGTTGTCTTAGGATGGCAGTCGTTACAGCATGGTGGTAGGGCACTTTGCGAATGCCCGCCTGGCTAGCTACCACCCTCAAGTTGAAAATCTGTCGCCAAGCGCCTAACGGTGTGTTCCGGCAGCTGTCCTTGAGAGCCAGTAATTCTAGGTTAGCCTGAACAACATCTTCGACCACATCATCACTTACCATCAGGTGAGATAGCGGTCAAAGGCTAACCTATCAAGCATAAAAAAAAAAAAAAAAAATATATAGCTAGTATTCTATTATTTATTGAAATTAGTTTAATTTCAAATACTATATATAGGCTCCCGAAAATCTATTTATGGCATTTCTAAATTCACGTGTAGGGCGTTAAGCTCTAAAAAGTTATCTGCGAAATTATTCAGGTACAGCCAGTACCTGTAGCGTATGAAACGCGTTCATCGTTTAAACATGACTTCCATCGGTACTGTGGCATTATAAGATGTGCCGGCTACACCGACCCACTTACAGTGGCCCCAATTTAATTCAATAGCTGATGAGGGCACTGCTGGCAAAAACCAAACGCCGAGAATCCCTATTTCTAGGGAATCGGTAGTTCTCAATTTTGCCACCGGCACAGATAAGTTGGTTTCTGTAAGACTGTAAGTTCCGTGTTGAGAGTTCAAACTGCCTGACATTCCCCTGTTTTAACGTTTACGAGCCTGTGGCACGCCGTTAAGGCTCTACGCTACGCTGTTTATCGAACAAACATGTACCTACATAGGCGTATGTATAGCGTGTCAATAGGGATGATTAAGCTCGTGTGTGCTATAAATATTGTCTCTTTGACTTGACGGTTGTTGTTATTGATTCTAGCTATTTTTGGCTTATGAAACCATGTTTGCAAGTGTCTTTCATCCGATTTACTCATTGCTCTGTTTCCTTTACAAAATATATCATGTTGTATTGGTTTTCTTCAACAGATTCGATAATTTTGACAATATTTTTGTAATACCTACTACTGGTAAGCGTTTACCATTGATTTTGACTTGTTTTGGACCTAGTGCGGCGTTCTTTCTTGCGTGGTTTCTAAATTAGGGAGTATATGGCCTTAGAATATTTCAAGTTATCAACTGGTATAAATTTTGTTATGATGAGTGCATTTACCTATGCATCGAAAGAAAAGATTACTAAATTCATTTTGAAAAAGAAATAACACTATTACTTTTACATATTATTACTCTGCGTGTCATAAAGTAAGAAGAGACGATACACGATACACCATATTGCATAGTCACATAGTGGGTCGCTCTCGGGCTAGTCATATGTAATTATTATAAAATACTAATACTCTTAGGATTCAGGACAATAAAAGAAGATTATAATATATAAGGAACCGATTTCCAGCATATAAAAATATTATTTTCTCTCGTTTTAGTGATGCATACTTACTGCTTCACTACAAGATCATTCACGGTCTAAAATACTGTTCACAGTCTAAAATATTGTTAAAATGCGTGCTCCATCTTAGACCACATTAATGCTTAACATCAGTCAGGGCGTGGTCAAACGCGAACCTACTGAAAACAAAACTATCGATAAGAGTTGCAATTACCATCATCCAGGTATGCAAATACATTTTTCATTAATTTGACTATAGCTTAAAAACTGTTCAACCGATTTCGATTGAATTTAAATGTGAGGTTGCAGATATACTCAACTCATCAAAATAAGAATCATTAAAATCAGTTCATTATTGGCGTAGTTATATCACATTTAACAAACATACAAAAAAATCATATAGTCTAATTGAATCCCTATTTGGAAGTCGGTTAAGAAAAATAAAGTACATATCTTTTAAAAAAAAGGTAACAAAAACAAATTAGAAAATTAGTGTAATATATGTAAGTCAATTTCTATATATAATTTATCATTATTAATTTAATAGAAAGTCTGACTTTTAGCAAGATTTAACTGCCAGGCATATTTAATATCATTTCCACTCTAGACCGCTTTTTAAAACGAAACTTTAATCATTGCTCATTGTCTCGGATAGATCGATCGTTTCTATGCCGATAATGTCAATCATAGTGGCACTTGTAATTTGAACTTTTTGAATATAAATTACTTTTACATAGGTAGTATTGTATTACCCAAGTAACTAATCTAAGTATTTCTAATTGGCATAATCTGAAATTCAAAAGAAACTCGAGTTCAACTAAGATTGTCCGTCGCCGGCACAAGGTTGCTGAGAAGAATAAATTATGAATTGTCAAACGCTTGTTCAAGGCAACTTTCATAACTCATTCTTGGATTTCTTATTAATTCACTTCATTGTGTTAGGGCACGAACTGTTGAGCGGAAGTACCACTTAAAACGGAATTCGGATATGTCTGTAGATATTTTTTACTTTGCGAGTCGTTTGGGTTTTACCCATAAGGTTAGGAATAAGAAAATAGTTTTGTAAACCCACACCAATTGTCTTTATAATCGTCTCTTATTACACCCCTATCCCACTTACACGTATTTGGGTGGGTAAATTCATGTTTTTCTCTAGCAACAAAACATACACTATTCTTAATGTTTTGGCTTTTGTTTTATGGCTGGTTATCAGCGGCCTCGTGCGTTTAAATATTTTAGATATAATTGATTACGTATTTCCATAATTTACTACGAGTATATAATAAGTTCTCCGTGGGCTGCCGGGCTATATTGCCGATTGCGTCCTGTGGGTGTCGTAAGAGGCGACTAATTTTAAGATACTGGAAGGTGGGCAGCAGCGCTTTCTGAAGAACTGATATCTTATACTGCGATCTCCAAGACGCCTGCCTAGCGTGGGGATTATGGCTAATCCCCCCTTAATGGGGTTATAATCAGGAAGTGAGCGTCCGTCTGATACAGTACAGCACAGATATCGTAAGTGTGCTGCGCACGTAAGAAAAGGGTCATAATATTTGCAATGAACTTTCATACATGGCAGTATGTATAGTACCCACCGATATATTAAAATCAGAACACAGTCAGAATCAGTCAGATAGCTCCGACTATAGTTTCAACCACATTCGGTGGTCTTTTTCAAGGAGAGCTAAGCGAGACGTCAACGCGGGCGTCCCGAGCTCTCCTTGAAAAAGACCACCGAATGTGGTTGAAACTATAGTCGGAGCTATTTGACTGATTCACGTAACGTACTTCGAACACTGAATACCTACTTCAACAATTCTATTATTTTATACATGTGCTGAAAGTGGATACCGAATAAAAAAACAAATGTTATATTGTTATTTCGTTGTTCTGGAATATTCTCATAAAACTTATAGTCTCTTATAACTTATAGGAATCCGTAGAGCATGCGTTATTGTAAACATAATAATATATTTAAAAAATTTATAGTCTATATATTATTGATTTAAATATTTTTGTTATAATACTGACTTAACAATTGTACAGATAAGGTACAGTCTAGACTGGCTATCTCAAGACTAGACTGGCTAGTTAGTGAGGGCCCTCCAGTATATTTAGAGCGCGTATCTAGGGCATAGATAACCGAGAATCACTCATATGTAGGTGCATGATGTGGGCGCTGCTCTAATAGCAGGTTTCCTTATTATATCGTAGAGCTATTCTACGAGTAACCTCACGTGTTGGGTTTGGAAAGTACAAAAGATGCAGAAATAATCGAACTAAGCGGTGGGCCCAGACTTTATTGTTACAGAGGCGCCAGATTCACACTGATTTGTTGATTGATTGGTAGCTGCCACAGCTTTTAGCGAGATGTTTCTACAATGATCTGATCACTCGGCCATTGATGCACAATCCCAAAAATAACGCAGAATCTACTCAATTACATCCTGAATTGCTTTTACTTAGACAATTTTACGTCATGTATGAGCCACACCGTTTCCATTCTATGTCTACGTGTCCACCAGAGGAGTCAGATGAATATCAGCGGTGTAGGAAAAAAAAATCGTCCAATAGGATCGCTTAATTTTCTTAGGCTAGCTAAGCTATTGGTGTTTTTTTTCCCTACCTTATGCCATATCCTCACTCTAGCATTTCTCGAATATATATAATATTAATTGCATATTTCCAGGTATTTAGCTTCACTCACTTCAATAACATTTTAAATATTGGTTATTAGTATTGTTTTACGATCAAAAAAGGAAAAAAAGAACATTCCGTAAATGAAATATTTTGCCCGATAAAATAGAGTGATCTAAGCTGAGACCATTAGCTTTCATATTAAGTTTAGTTACAAAATTTTGAGGTTTACTAAGACAACGTCGGCTATGACTTGTCTTTTATTTAGTCGTCTTATATTTATGGCTCTGATTCCCAGCCTCTCAAACATTGTCATGTCAAAACAATTATTATAATAGTTCAAGATTATAAGTTCTCCGCGCTTTGGCTATGTTCTCAGACTCGGTGACACTATTACTTAGAGTCGGGTGAGCGGCGGTACGACATACTTACCGGTATGCTAATGATCGATGTTCTTTATTGTTTGGGCGCAAAGGGCTTAGACTTGCCAAATCAGTAATCAACTTAAAATAATGGAAAAGTGGAATATGTATTCCATCAACATTATAAAATAATATGTATAAGGATAATTCATCGTCGAGATATTAATATATTAATTTGCTACATTACGATTAAAAAATATTTTTCTAACTTCTTGACTAAATGTTGTCTATATATCCGCAATAACAATAAATGCTTTAGTATCGATGCTTACACAGAAAGATAGGAAATTTAAATATATAAAATCTGTCTTGTTACCTTTTTAATCCTATAGTTCTTGTGTTTAGTTTAATATTTTGTGTAATATCTCGCGCATTTCGGACGATAATATTAACGTAATTGCCACGTCGGGGTGCATGCTGAAATTACTTTTATTTCATTGGTTGATTGCATGATTTTCGTACTCGCTGACAGTGAGTTGTTAATTGAACAGCTGTTAGCCCTTAAAATAAAGTATGTCAGCTACTTCTACTTCGATTTTGATTAGTTGTTAAACAAATTATAAATTTTTGCTGGTTACCCATAAAAGTGAAGTTACTAAATGCTATATGTTTCCTGGTTTTCAACCTTATTCAAACATGCAAGTGTTTTTCCCCTCTATACTTTACCGGCCATACTTTCTTATTAGTGGTACAAGTGTCTAGTGTCCTAAAATCAGCCAGAGATCTGAACCTACTACTGTACCGAGTACTGAGATGTACTAGTGCAACAGAAAATATATGAATTGATTAATTATAGCCAATTTTGTGATTTGGCACGTCGAACGTCGCCGTCGTACATAAACGTTTATATAAAGTAATAACTTTGATTTCTTATGGATTCTATGAATGGTCCGCCGTCGTCGCCCCTCTTTTATCTTCATAAACCAATAAAAACTGAATTACGTGAACACCATCCATCGCAAAACCAATTTAAACCATGGATTTGAACACAATTTTACCGCAAAGCAAATTAGAAAGTTGCCAGCAACTAGAAAATAATATCTAGAAAGTGGATAGCCAATGCGGTGATTGCGAAAATAGGGATAGGACGAAGTTTGATGAAGTAACTTTTTGTGGCGATATCGAACTAAGATATAATTGCTTTCGTTTGTAAGTTATCGTTATGGTTTCCGTTATTGATGGAGATCGAAACATTTGCTTCTTATTCTATCAAAACTTTTTTCTATCGAGACATATTTTTTGCTTGCCAAATCTACTAATTGTAATCTTCATGTATAAATGTTGAAGTTGCATTGAAAAAAAAAACGCCATACTATAATTTTGATTTTGGCAAATACACGAACCTAATCCTTTTTGTATTATAGTTAGAAAATTGTCTAAATAGTAGTTAAGATAACGAGTTTTCACCAATATAAAATTTAAACTTTTTTTTGACCCTACCAAACAACAAAAATCTAAACAAAAAACTGTTTGGGTGAGTTGCTGAATAGAACGTAATCATATTTAGCTATTCAGTAATTTACCCATTTAGTACGTGGAAAATTTGAGACTTTTTAAACCTTATGACCCTTATGACCTTTATGACTTTTTACTTTTTTTTTGACCCTGAATAACATAGGAGCACTAGATAAATTTCAAAAGTAAAATGTGTGTTTTCTTTCTATTTCAGTGGTGCGGTTGATGTGAGGTCTACATCATGGGGAAGCTTCTCTCGAAGATCTTCGGCAACAAGGAGATGAGGATATTGATGTTGGGCCTGGATGCTGCCGGCAAGACTAGTATCCTTTTATAATAACCGTAACAAACAGGATCATTTTATTTGATCGAAATTCATTTTCACACATTAAAGTCAGTATAATTATATCTGATGAACGCATCGGATTTAACTTAACGAACTGTTAATAGAATTTTATTTGATATTAGATTTATTTGAACTAAAAATTATACACATAACCTGCATTTGATATATAGATCTACCTACATAAAATGTTTACATATAAAACTTATATGATTCTTTAGTACGTTCAGATGTATACGCATTTACAAAGTGAATATCTGCTGCTATCTGTAAAAACTTAGATTCTTTTTAAATTTATTAGAAATATGTGATATATCTGAAAAAATCTAAAAATAATCCTGTCGTTGTTATTTTGTAACGCTTACAGGCGTTAAGGCAAAAATTACAATTACAAATAATTTTTTTGTTATTTTAGACTCATAGAAATATTTTTCCTATTCCTGGCATGACTTCAGATGTTCAGTTAGCGCACACTAATATTTTTAATAAGAGAGTATCATGAATTCATATCAGACAACCGTGCCGAGGCGATAAGTATACGTTGTCTTTTATACATCCTCTTTCACATACACAGATCCATATTTATCGTGCCTCATTTTGAAGTAGCTTTTCTTTATTAATTACATTTTTATTATGAATAATGAAGGGTTTGAATGTAACAACCCCTTTGTATCCGTGCATATTATTTATGCCACATAGTGACATATGATTAGTTTCCTTGACCCATACATGACAGCTATTTTATATAAGTTAAAATTAGGTCAGTCAGTCACAACGATACCTACGGTCGGTTTCAACGTCGAAACGGTCACGTATAAAAATGTCAAATTCAATGTGTGGGACGTCGGCGGCCAGGACAAAATACGACCACTTTGGAGGCATTACTACACAGGTAATTTATTAATTATGTTTTATCTATAGGGACTTCTATTTCCAATGTAGGTTAAAATATCAAAGTAATTGAACTGTACTTATCGTTACTTTTTATGTTTCTTTTCATGGCATCGGATCGGAATATAAATCTGAAAATTATGTTATTGTATTTTTTTTTATAACTGATAGGCTAGCCTTTGACCACTATTTCACCTGATGGTAAGTGATACTTTTTTTTTTTTTTTTTTTTTTTTTTTTTATTTATCAAAATATTTAATACAAATCAAAGGGTTAGTTAGTAATGTCCTTAAACCTAAATTAGGTTTGTCTAGACATTAAGTTCTCGTTGTTAGCTTTAAAAATATGATATCGACAATAGTAAACACAAAATAAGACTTACAAAACAGGTTTAACATAAACAATACATTCAATATCATTAATAATTGGAGCGATATGAAGCGGCCGGCGCTGCAGCAGCAAGCAACAGAACCAGTTTGGTATACGTGAGGTGCGTAACGTCAGTGTATTATAGTTGTGTGCGTTTACGCATTGCTAAGGGTGCTCCATATTACGCTATATTGTTTTGTAGTAAAAAATATTTTTTTAGAATATATTTAATATTTTTTTCGGTAATTTTATTTTTTATTTCCTTAGGTAAATTATTAATAAGTCGAGGAATCATATAATTAGTTGTTCTTTTGCCGTAAAAGTTATTGTATTTAGGTGTAATTAGCTTTTTATAAGTTATGCTTCTAGTGACTATTGAGTGATTGATAGGTGTTTGAATTTCGCTTCGAAAAAATTGTTCAATGAGTAGGTTTAATTTAACTTTTTTATGAATGGGGATGACTTTACAGTGTTGAAATAGTCCCATGTCATTATTCCTATATTTATTTTTAATTTTAAGAGGCACTATTAATTTAAGTAATCTAAGTTGAATGTTGTAAATTTCATCAAGGTATGATTGAATTTGATGGTGTGGTCGAAGATGTTGTTCAGGCTAGCCTAGAGTTACTGGCTCTAAGGACTGTGGGTGGTAGCTAGCCAGGCGGACATTCGCAAAATGCCCTACCACCATGCTGTAACGACTGCCGTAAGGCATCAACCGGGAACGACGGCTTAACGTGCCCTCCGAAGCACGGATGCTCTCAGTAGTAATATCACCAGCGGTCACCCATCCAACTCGTGACCGCGGCGGACGTTGCTTAACTTAGCTGATCGATTAAGAACGGCGAAGCAAACTGCGCTACGAGCGCTTCAAAAATTATCATCACAAATTGGCGCCAAATCGCTAGTCTTGTACGTTTTCGAGTCAGAGGTAATAACTTATGACTTAAATGTACGTTTCAGGTACGCAAGGATTAATATTCGTGGTGGACTGCGCAGACCGGGACCGCATAGATGAGGCGAGACAAGAACTCCACAGGATCATTAACGACAGAGAAATGCGGGACGCGATCATACTCATATTCGCCAATAAGCAGGACTTGCCAGACGGTAAGCTAGATTCTATTTTTCCTCGAACATTTTTAGCCTAAAATTGACATCGTGTTGGTATTGCAGAAGCTCTATTTCAGTCTATACCTTCTGTTTGGTCTAACATTCCTGGAGATTCATCTGTTAAAGATATTTAGGATGCCTTAAATCCGATCATGGTCAATCTTCTGGTTAATGTCTACCATGGAAAATTACTATTAGCGATTCTCAAGTCCTATATAAGTTTAGGACTAGTCAGTGATTACGTGTATGTAGTAAAACGTAAACGGGCTGAGGATAGGCCTATTCGATCGTTGTCTATTTGTAAAAAAGAAAAGTGTAAAAAAAATCTATACAGGTCCCAACAAAATAGGATTGCTGGGTGGAAATAATATCTGAAACTGACCATAATGTTTCATCCTGTGTATTGATCGTTTCAAAGTCAAAATAGTTTATTCAGTAAAGTTAAAATATCACTTTCTTTTTAAAAAGTCCCTCATAGATTCGCTAGGATCCATTTCATATAGAACAAATTGCACACTTTTGTAAGATAAACATTGTTGCTATCTCAGCTGCAGTTCCCCATAACAATGCACCTTACGACATAACACTGTGGCCGGAAGCTAAATAAAACTTGCCTTGCCGTAGCTACATCAGTTTACTGTCTTATCTTACGAACTGCATTTGCAGCAGGACGAAGTCTTTAGGATAGATCATGTAAATGAGGATCCAACTGTAAATTTGTATACATTTTAATTCCTAGAAAGACTTGCTATAGAACATGCGCTTTCACAGAACTCGATAATCGTCACTACAAAATGTATCGAATAAAGTTAGACAGGAAACGTGTGCAAGGCAGTCGCGTTCAATATAAAATGGTGAAGGTAAGTGCCTAGGCGGTGGCGGCGTCTGTCAGGCCCTGGGCGCACTCACCCTGATGATTAGCATTTGTATGCTCGAAACCTGGGCTGACGGATTAAATCTCATTTTTTTAAATTTTATATTTGTATAACTCGTGAATAAAAATAATAAAATATAATTTATCTACATAATACAAACTACTAGACTGATTTGAAAAATTCTTTCACTATCTAAAAATTCTTTTACTCGTACTATTAGAATCTTACATTATACCTGATGAACATATTATAACACATATGCTGTAGAATATATTTTTTCTTGATTATTGCTAAATACCTGTGCTATGCTGGAGCGGGCCGCTTGTATTATATATATTATTTAGATTTAACAGTGTATTTAAAACATTTCCAGCAATGAAACCACACGAGATCCAAGAGAAGCTGGGGCTGACGCGAATCCGCGACCGCAACTGGTACGTGCAGCCATCGTGCGCCACCTCCGGCGACGGGCTGTACGAGGGGCTCACGTGGCTCACCAGCAACCACAAGTTATGAGCTGCGGAGTAGGCGGCACGAGGACGTCGCCACACCACGACACGACACGACATGCCACGCCACATACACGGTACGGTATACATACTCTACTCATCATCTTTCTACACATATCACACATCCCATATGTGCATCGGTACAATAGGGTTTTTCAACAGTAATAAAGATTTTAATATTTTTATATTTGCAATAATGCATGCTCTGCGGATTACATTACAAAATTACAAATTTACTAGAGGAAAAATTTAAGTCATGTGCGGGATTCGAACCTGCGTCCATCCACCCCTTTAGCCGGGTATGCTCTAATCTAATTGAGCTTCCTCTCCTTAATTTGTAATTTTGTAAATTAATAAATATGCTCAGGAGCATATTGAACAGAATGTTGTCTCTAGCAACACAAAATAATGACATAACTTACATAAAATGAAGTAATAATGAAAAGTTTGTCATTACAAAGTCGGTAGTCCTTGACTCGATACCAGCGGGGGCAAATAAGCGGCTTACATCAGACAAGATATCTAAGATAGTTAATATCCACACAAAATTTAAAATATTACGAATTATTTTGGCCAAAACTAGAGCCTTAACTTTGAAGTTAAAAATTCCGAGAGTTAAATCAGTAACGGCATCTAGTAAGCACGCGTGAGAGAGAGTAGTTGTGTTCATTTCATCATAAGATTTTCATACTACCTACCCGTAATTTTAGTTTTTGATATAATTTTGTATTGATATCGATATGCCTTCAAATAAATAAAATATATATGTGGAGTTAATTTTGCGAAACACGTCGGCATATGTCTGCGGAGGTTGTTAGCCAAGAACAGGCAGCTTATAAGTAATGAAAACGGCGGCTAAACAATGTCTGGATCCTAAGAATTCAATAGATTCGATTTAAAAAGAAGTAAAAATACTGTCTCCTGGTCCCTCAAAAAAGGCTTGCAAGTGCAAAGTTTGAACACATGGGCAGAATTGGCGAACGACTTGCGAGCTTTTCTTCCAGAACGCGGGCATTCTGGTCACTTGCCAAATCTATCGAGGGAATTTTTGGTCGGCCATCTTTTCCATCTTTGCGCACAAGAATCAAGCTGAAATTCTATACCAGGTGGGGCAAACTAATCACCATAGGGTGTTGAACTTTGCAAATGAAGGGTACAGGGAAAAAACCTGCTCAATGTCAATTTTACAAAATTTTCACAATCGTATTTTTTAAGTTTAAAACTTCGTATATTTCTTATTTATTTGTTTGCTTTTAATTAAATAAGAAAAATGTGGCTAAAAAGTATCTGTTTCTGTTTGGATACGTGACGGCAAAATTACTATTATATTAGTATTAGGTAGTAATGTTCTATAGATACTAACTACTAACTTAAGCCCCTTCTGTCCACGGAAAAAAACGTGCATAGTCAAATTAGTCACGTATAAATACCTGCGTTATCACACAAAAACTCGAAAGATTTATAACACGTTTTTTCCTGATAATGTCGATACCATTCTATAATACTACACCGCAAACTGAACAAGTCAGCATCAAAATATGAAAAAAATTACATCGCACATTTTTTCCCTGTACACTTCAAATGACGCCAAATATCAATTCGCGTTACAGAGCCATGATTATCGAATGTTTCCATCCTAAATTGGATGAATTGGGTGGGAGTATTGGGACTGGAGAATATGTGGTTCCAACAGGACAGTGCAACGGCGCACATTGCTCGAGCCACAATATTATGAAGGAAGCATTTCCGGGTCGCTTAATCTCTCGTTTTGGTCACGATTAGCACGGGCCGGCCCGATTACCCGATTTAACCGTTCCAGTCTTCTTTATATGAAGTTTTTTGAAGTCGCGGGTTTACGTCATCAAGCGTCAGACTCTTGAAGCCCTTAAGTAGAATATTTGCCAAGAATGCGAGAAACTGTCGCCCGAAGTTTTGGCAAGAGTGATGAAAAATACCATAAAACGAGCCCGTATGGTCTTCAACTCTAGCGGCTGCCACTTGGCCAATATCATTTTCTCCACTTGATGGAATAAATTCTAATGGATTATTCCAATATTCCAATTTGAACACATAAAATAACTGAATGATAAAAATGACAGTTAACATACCGCGCGTTTCAAGCTTTAACCGATGGATAGGCTAAATCGATGACTGTGAAACGCAAAGATAGTGTTTTACTTATTAAATATGTTCTGTGTAGTAAAACCGGAACTTACTCGAACATTCTGAAACAGGCCCTAAGTCTAACTATTACAGTTATGTCACAATAACTTCTTTTTTATGTGTTTAAATTCATCATTTTAGAAATTTTTGTTATTCAGCGTTTTTATTTTATTTTATTTGCAGCTGATAAGCTAGCCTTTGACTACTGTCTCACCTGATGGTAAGTGATGATGTTGTCGAAAATGTTGTTCAGGATAACCTAGAATTACTGGCTCTCAAGTACATATGCCGGTACACACTGTTAGGAGCTTGGCGACTGACTGCACTGACTGAGTATCTACATGATGACATAATCAGTTTGAGTGATGAGAGATAAACTTAGTTTTAAATATTAGATGAATCAATAGCTACTGAGTTGTTAACTAGGAACCTCAGAAACCGGGCATCGGCCCTGCTTTCGGTACAACATTTGAACTGCAATTGTGTAGTGCAATTGTAGCTGCCTTTCTTACTTTCATACGTTTTGTATCTATTTTGCATACTAATCGGCAACACTTTTAAACAATGCTTTTAGGACGAATTTAGATCGTAATTTTGATGGCAGTAAGGCTAGTCAGAGTCCCCCGTAGGGTGCCGGATTAGAATTGCTCCTCAAAGGGAAAAATACCGGAAGGCGGGCAGCAGCGCCTTCCAAAGAACTGCTAACTTACACTGCGATCCCCAAGACGTCTGCCAAGCGTGGGGATTATGGCAAATACCCCCTTAATACGGGAGGCTGTGTTCAGCAGTAGACGATCCGGCTGTTACAGTGAGGCTAGTCACCTATCTTGGATAAAATATTATTGATAGTAAAACTATTTTGTTAATTCTCTTGATTTATCCCACATTTTCTTGTATTTCAGGTGGGGATTTCGATGCCATTTTATTTAAGTAAGCTGCGGCCGTGTCGTTGGATCAACTAGTGAACCAGTGTCGAATGATAACTCAAGTGAGGTGTGTTATTGACCACGTCGATAGTGCGCGTCGCAATAGACTACTTAATGTTTAGATAGAACATAGCTCGGGCACACATGTTACGCAGAGCTCTTCAACTAGCAACGTGGTACGTTCTACGTGCAAAGGAAGCTAGTTACTAATTCTATCGCTAAGTGTAAAACCAATGGACTTCTTAGAGAGTGGCCGTTTAACTATATCGTTTCTTGTGGTATGCGGTGCAAGAGCGGGTAACGGTTGAAGTAACAGTGACGTCACCCTGCACTAGAGATAGTTTATTGGATTCATTACTAGTTAATGGGACCCTTTTGCTGAGCCTCTGCTGTCCGTCCTTATACAGGTACCGTCCCAGGTAGCTGGTCGAAATTTTCACAGTGGATTGCCTAACAAATAGAAAAATGTGCGTTTCATTCTATGTATTTGTGTTTGCTCTATTAATAAACGGTAATAAATACAAGTGTCGAGCAATGGTGCGACTTAAGTTTATCATTAAAAACAAAAACGGGTCAAGCGCGAGTCTAACAAGCGTGAAAAATACTGAACAGTTTGAAAAACTATATGCAAGTAACAAATATTTAAGGCAGGTTTTTCTTCACATTACTGCGCTGCAACCATGAGTACCGACTCAGCTAAACGGCAGGCTTGATGCGACGTCGCAATCCAATTTCTTTAAACATGTCTTGTTTGCATCTGGATACTTTCTTTCGTCCACGGAAAACACAGGGTTTGTCGTTTACAGAAAAACAAACTTTCAACGAAATAATTTAATGTTATTGAATACAGAAAAGACAAATTAAGCTATAAGGTTTCCTAAAGAACATTTTCAAGAAAGCTTTTTTTTTATTCATGATAGGTTCGCGTTTGACCACACCCTAGTTGTTATGTATGGTGTAGCACGTGTGCCCGAACTAGAAAGTGTACAAGACGTTATTGTCTCACAAATTAATCGATTCCATTATTTAATTCAAATTAAGAAATTTGTTGTAACGAAATTTTGATTATTTTTATGTTTATTTAAAATTACATAGAGTAAAAAAATGTTTTTTTTTGCATATTAATTTTAGTTTTTACCTCTGTAATCCGTATGTAAGTAAGGTAGGAAATGATTGTAATGCATTGTAATCAAATTAAACGGAGAGTTGGTTATGTGGTGGCAAGGTTTGCGGATAGTTAATGTATTAGCTGCACGCTTGCGCTGTTATAGAGTTAAATTATTAAATGATTGTTTGGTGATTTAGTTGTACAAATTACTTGCTTAAAATATATTCATACCGTCAACATACAGAATGAAATTGTCGACCTAAATTGTACTAAATATTGCTTTAAACTTCATATATATGTAGCTCAGATAGCTAATAGTTAGTTAGATGACTGATAAGTAAGAAACTGACATCTTTTAAAGCCAAGTAACAGAGAGCTATCTATCATTTTAAGCCTGATGTTAATTGTTGTAATGATGAAAACTGATAGCTTGTAATTATGTCGCCAAGCACCTAACAGTGTGTTCTGGCAGCAGTCCTTGAGAGCTAGTAAAATCAAAGGCACGTGATACTTCACAACTGTATGTCTGAGGGTGATGAGCGCAATCTAAAATTATCTCAAAAATTATAGGCAGAGGTTACTCCGCTTAACATCAGGTGGGTCTCGTGCTCGTTCCGTCACAATCACATAAGAAATATATGACAGATCAGTACTGATGTATCATGTTAGATAACTGATGGCTTTTATATCTCCGAGCTGCAATTGTAATATACGAATGATGGCTAGTACGCTATTTAGTTCAGTTGACAATATGAAACATTCCTTTTTCGCAAGTGATTTGAGCTAAACGTAGAGTCAACTGTTATATTTCTATATAGACAATCATGATCAGATAGTAATAAAGTAAACTTTATTATTTTTTACCGGCGGTATGTCTTTATTTTACAAAATACTACGAACTGTATAAAACACTACAGCTACTACAATAAAAGCATTTATACAACCTATTAGTCATTACATACTCACAGGAAGTCCTAATGCTCCAGCCCATTACCAGTTGGCAGTGTTACTTTTAAAATAAAAATTTTTATAATACCGGTGTTTCAGAGAACATATTTTTAACCTTTCAAATGGCGGGAACCGGTTCTGCCAATTTTTTATTTGTTGTTTCATTCATAAATCTTTTATGCTAGTTGAATTTAATTTTTTTATAATACAAAAAAAAATGGTTGAATTAATCAAAGCTCTAAAAATAACCATTGTAAGGTATAGAATATAGCAGTTGACTGACAAACACACGAATCAAGAGCATTGTACATATTGAACTATACTTGTATGTACATAATGGAGAATATTTTTATTACATTTTCGATTTGATGTTGATTTATCTTCTTTGTGAAACAGTTGAACATGTTTTGAGTGACTTTATTACTATGCTTTCTGCTTTCGATGTTAATTTGAAGATGGGACGGCGTGGCACAACACCTACGATATGACTTTTGTATAAAAATTACATCTTGACCTTTAATACCTAGCCTTAGTTTTGAGAAGCCTTCCTATGAATGGTTTCAGATCAGTTTAAGTTGATTTTATATGTATAATTTCTAAGATCGAGGTTAGAAATGTTTACATTACACGATTCCAAACTAGGCTAGTTTTTCAATTGGAGTAGAACGCCACGCCGCACGTCTTAGTAGGTAGTGCAAATTTCGGGACCACCCGATTTTGAAAGAATGCGGCTCTAAAGTGGACCTGGAACACTGAATGAAGCGATTTTGTAATAAATATTCCTAACAACAAATTTTATATGAACATAAAATTGTCTAAAGTTTATTTCATGAATCTATATTTAATAGGTAATCTATTAATCGATAGATTGATTTTTGTCACAATATTCTGCTCAATAACTCTGGGTCCATTGGATCTATTTCTCAACGTTTGACACAATTTACTTGCCAACTTTTCGTGGCCTGTCAAAAACTGTATGTTTCAATTAAAACCCAAAGACTCGCGATGTACAAAAAAACGGTTGAAATGTTTCTATTGCAAAAGAGATTTTTTGGGCGACCAACGAAGTCGGGACAACTCATTACTTATATTGAGTTTCATTGATAATGAGTCGCTCCACGGGGGCCTAATTGAATCAACGTTCTTGGTTACTGGACAATAACTGGCATAATTTCAATACATCTGTATCTTTGGGTTGAAATGTGAAACAAAATGTTAAAAATCTCACCTGTTCTTTGTGATATAAATATAATATGTTAAATAGACTAACAAATACTTTTTATTTTTGAAATGTTCTGATTTATGTATGAGCAAAGTTTATGTTACTTTAGAATAAATAATCTGACCAACAGATTGTAGGGGTGAAGCTTGAGCGAGTCTTGTGTTAAATTTGCTTACGGATTCAAGCGTACACTATAAGCATTTGATGATTATATGTAATGAATTCACACACATATTCTGACTACAGACCTGTTACTATAATGCTAATTTTCAAATGATGTAGCTCATGATTTTCTAAAGTATGCCGCAAAGGTTTCTCTTTTTGTAAGCGTCATCCATCACATTTGAAGTAGATTGTTGATTTACCATTGGATCAACTGACCGATGATTGGATTGGTGGTGCAAAGCACTACCAGACCCCAAAACTGTCGCAGCAAATTAATTGGTCAGCTTAGTAAAAAAAAATATCCTGAATTTAAGGTTACTTACACATATTAGATAAGTTCTCGGAAAGAATTCCTTGTTGTCAAAGAGAGATTTTTTGTAAGACAAGTAGGGATAAAGGGCCCATATATCAGGTAGGTACTCAATTACATTTATAATGAAATAAGGCACCTTATAGTGTATGCTCGACTTCACAACTTTCTGTTAAACTCACAAACAGCTTTATTGTTTGAAATCATGATAAGATTCTAGATTATATTGTGTATGTATAAATAAAGTGCAATTAATTTTTCTAGCAAAGTATTAGCACGAGATGTAAAAATGATTTATCCTAACTTATGGAAATTAAGCAGGTGCGTGTGAGAGCGGGGAACGGTTTACAGTATGCTGTAATATAATGTAGAAAGGTTATTTCAATATAAATTCACCCTGGAAATGTTTTTGTTTCATTTTTTTATTAGGATACTAGGCTTATTATAAGACTAAGGGAAATGAAGTCTGGCAAGTAACGGATCTGAGATTTGCATGTATGTATATCCGATGATGGCTGACATGAATTTTATGATCAGGCAGCTTATAAAATCAAAGAGCCCTATTCTAGAATGTTGAGCCGAAACCAAAGACATGAGTGAACATTCATAACAGTTATTTAAGTGTTGCTAAGACGCGTAAGGAACTATAGTATATTGACTAAGTCGTACTATTTAAAAAAGGAGCCGTGTCTCCCCTGTTGACCCCCCTAGGGGAGGGAGTTCTCGTGACTCTAAGGCGGGGGACAACGACTAAATGGTTTCACAAGTTCCATTCCCGAGTCCCATGGGACAAGTGAGAGAAAAATCTTACCAGTTGCATCGAACAGTTATAAACTATTATTGCAATTTTAGCTTTAGTACTTATAAAAAATACGAAAAGATTGTTAGTTATTTCCGTTTGAATACTTTATTAATTTAAATAAGAAAACTAACTAAGCAATCAAACGGTTGCGGTTGCCCGGTTATTTTAGTTCTTTGAAAATGAGACAGTTGTTAATGGTAGCAAGAAAACTGCCTGTAAGAGTACTTGGTAGGTACATCCATAACTTGGGTAGTATTAAAAAAGTACTTTATGCAACTGTCATATAATAGAGGGTATTAAAACATGAGTGTAGTTTTTTGAAAAGAGCCACAGGCGAGTTTGAAAAAGATTACACGAGTGTTTTAATACCTAATTATATGCAGTTGCATACACTACTTCATTTATACTTTATAAAGTGGCTATACGCTTTTCTTGATTTTTCTGGCAAAACACTATTCGTCAGTTTCGTAGCTGTTTCTAGAATGTCAAGTGGAGTTAAATTTTCATCAGCATCGTCGGTGTTGCTTGACATTTTTGCTACTAAAGTTTTATCAAACAAAATATTACTCAAATTCGTATGTACGAAATAGCGCCAAAATGGAAAGTCTGTTATTGGTCTATTGGCTCGGAAACAGCGCGATGCGCGCGCAGCGCGCTCGCCATAGACAATATGTACCTTCTTAAACTGATTTGGAACCTCCTTGGTCGGGACACATTGTACTTTAATAATTAAAAAAATGTTTTGAAGCATTGTTTTGTTAGGAGAATAATGTTTTTTAATTTTCTTGAATAAGTATGTAAATAAAATATGGCATTTATTTAATTCATAATTAGAATATTACCGAATGAGATTATATAATAGTAGTTTATGCAACTGTCATATAATCGAGGGTATTAATCACTAATTATATGCAGTTGCATACACTACTTAAATCTCATGGCTATAGGTAGCTACATTAAATAAAATGCAATATAAAACTATAACTGCAATTCAAAATATGAAACTCCAAAATAAGATTACACGAGTGTTTTAATCACTAATTATATGCAGTTGCATACACTACTTTAATCTCATGGCTATAGGATAAAATGAAATATAGAAACCAGGGCGTTGCGCGCGCAGCGCGCGCACCACAGATAATGATTGAAACCTACTTGGTCGGGACACATTGTACTTTAATAATAAAAAAAAAATTTTAAAGCATTGTTTTGTTAGTAGAATAATGCTTTAATTTATTTTTTTAATTTTCTTAAAGAAGTATGTATGTAAATAAAATACGCCAATAAGACTGTATTTCATTTCATAATTAGAATATTACCGAATAAGATTATATAAATATCTTTATTGGCAATGAAATACAGACTTTTATTGGCACTCGTGTAATCTTTTTTTGAAACTCGCCTGCGGCTCGTTTCAAAAAACTACACTCATGTTTTAATACCCTCTATTATATGACAGTTGCATAAACTACTATTAACTGCCAAGTACTAGGAGACATATAATAAACAGTATAAAGGTAGCTTAATGGAAGGTTTTTTTACCGGCGGTATGCCTTTATTTAACAAAATACTACGATCTATTATAACATTTATAACATTATTTTTTAAAATTATAATTGTATTAGTATTATTTGTAGTAGCTATAGTGTTGTATATTATACAACACTACAGCTACTACAATACAAGCATTTAGGCAGTGGTCCGAACGCCGACGATGAATGAGAGATGAGTAGAACTAGAAACTGTAAACGAGTTGGCGATCAGCGGGAAGCGAGTGTGTAGTTTCTATAGTTTTGTCGCGGGGCTATATGCGAGTGTGCAAATGCGACGAGTGGTTATTCGTGCCACTCGCTCGCGGACCGCGGTCGCTCAGTCCGGTTTATTCCTAACCTGACCCAAAATCCTAACCCCGTCGGGGGTTAGGTTAGGAACTTGAAAAAAAAAACTATATTTGTTCCGAACCTAACCCTTTTCCCAACCTGACCCTACGTATTGTTCCTAACGTAACCCAAGTTGCGATAAAGGTAGTTTTTAGCGTCTATTTATTCTTTTATTAAAGGTACTTCGAAAAACTTTCAAATTATCTGATCTTTTTTATTTTGTTGTCAATTGTCATATTGTGGTGTGCTGTTGTAAGTAATTTAAAACTGTGCAATAAATGTGAAATACAATAAATAATTAATTAATTAGACAGTAAATCTATACATTGATATCATAAAGTTTATAAATTGGTTGCATTGTTTTCGTCTTTGAGCTTATAAATTATTAGGTAGGTATTTGTTTTATTTAACAGAATAATGTCTGATGTATCAGGATCGTGTGATTTTAATGAAGATGCGTTAATTATCAAAAAAGTATTATATGCAATGGATCATTATCGATATCCCCGAAATTCTCAATTAAAGAATCCTCAATCAAATCCTGAATAAAATAATTTCGGGTCAGGTTAGGAATAAACCTTTTATATTGAATATATCCCTTGCATATAATACTTTTTTGATAATTAACGCATCTCCACGCAATTGCTCCATTAGTTTTCCTTTTCTTTGTGTACTGGCATCCAGCTCGTAACAAAACAGTAACACCATTTCTATTTATTAAATTAAAATCACACGATCCTGATACATCAGACATTATTCTGTTAAATAAAACAAATACCTACCTAATAATTTATAAGCTCAAAGACGAAAACAATGCAACCAATTTATAAACTTTATGATATCAATGTATAGATTTACTGTCTAATTAATTAATTATTTATTGTATTTCACATTTATTGCACAGTTTTAAATTACTTACAACAGCACACCACAATATGACAATTGACAACAAAATAAAAAAGATCAGATAATTTGAAAGTTTTTCGAAGTACCTTTAATAAAAGAATAAATAGACGCTAAAAACTACCTTTATCGCAACTTGGGTTACGTTAGGAACAATACGTAGGGTCAGGTTGGGAAAAGGGTTAGGTTCGGAACAAATATAGTTTTTTTTTTCATGTTCCTAACCTAACCCCCGACGGGGTTAGGATTTTGGGTCAGGTTAGGAATAAACACTCAGTCCTGTGCAAACCTGCTAAAATACATCATCGTCGTCGTCTGAACTAGGCAACAATGAGAGTTGCAATGATGAGTTGGGCGACGCCCCATCCACCCAGTTGATATCCATACGTGTACTTTCAAAGCCGCACTGTTTAGAAATGATCAAGCTAGCGAGCATCGTTGAACAAGTTAGAGCGAGTTTATTTTTGAAAGCTCTTGTCGCTCAGCGACAAAACTAGTAAAGCGAATCGTCGCAGGCAGTGTGAACAGTCAGAGAGCAACTTTTATATATTCATCTTTTTCGTTTACACGGAATGTATAAAATATTAATTGTGCTATTCTTGACAGAGAAAATCGCCGATAATTAATCGTTTTCTCACCGGCGGTCGGGCCACTGCCTTAGACAACCTATAAGACAAGTCATAGCAGATTCACAGGCAGTCGAAATTCTCCAGCCCACTACCAGTTGGCAGCGAGCCCAGCATGCTGGAAGAATTGCCCCGTTGAATTGCAATGCTTATTCGTTATTATGTAAGAGTACTGGGTACATCCACAACATGGGTAGTTTTAAAAAGATATTGAACTGCCAAAGTACTAGAACAGTGTAAAGGTAGCTGAATATATGAACTTGGTACGGCCATAACTTGGGTAGTATTAAACTGCCAAAGAACCAGGAGCCCATAAACAGCATAGAGGTAGCTTGATTCATAACTTGAAGTTTCAAGTTTAAGTTGGATATTCTAATCTCCGATTTCCGAACAGAAAAAACGAGTACTAAGGTCATATGACCACATGGAAACAGTACTTCAGTATTCAGATTCAGACGTATTCAACAAATAACAGCTTTACCTGTAATATAGTCATTTATTTATGGAAAGTAAAACATACCGTTTAGTGCCAATATTATTTATTAAACATAATTATGCCAATATATGCATTGAGTAGGTACTTAGTATACCTAACTTCGTAATAATGAGTACTTTTGGTAGGATTTAAATTACATGTACAGAAAAATAATGAATTTTGTTCAGAAGTGCTTTATCATATCATTAATCATCCAATCAATATACATAATTAATCTGCCAATCTTTTTCCTGGATAGTTTTATTAGCCTATTGAATTTCATGCGCGTTTTGAGGCTAAAGTTCGCGCGTGTTTTTTTATTCTGTCTTATATACTTCATATAATGAACCTTATTATTGACGAATTAAGGTAGATTCTACCCAGCCGCTTTCGCCTTGGACTGGTTTTAGCTAAACGTGTCTGCAGAGGAATTAGGGGTAGATGAGTCTGGGGTGACGTCATCGCATCTTGGCGGAAGGATGATCTGGAGCTCTTCGTGGAGCTGCACTTCATCTTCGGGAATATCATCTGGTACTTTAGTGTCATATTCTTCGGTTGTTGAGATGGCGCTGGAAATAATAACAGTATTGTACAATGTTAAATTTATTTTCGGTTTGGTTATCATTGCTTTAAGTTCTTTATTACTATAGGTAATTCGGTGTAATCAAGAATAATAAAAAAAAAAAATAAAGCATATTACGTGAAGGTGACCGTTCGGGCAGCTGGAACAAATCAGATGTAGAAAATCTGTCGCCAAGCACCTAACGGTGTGTTGCGGCAGCTGTCTTGAAGAGTCAGTAATGCTATACGTTAGCCTGAACAACATCTTCGACCGCATCATCACTTACCATCAGGTGAGATAGTGGTCAAAGGCATATTACCTATCAGTCATTAAAATAAAAAAAAAACACGCGCTAAAACATCACAGTGCTATAGGGTATCCCGTTTTCGGGTGAGACAATGTAACAGCGCCTGCCAGCACGAAAGTATAGAGCCTCGGCTGCGCTTCTTTTTTATTCTGTGTCTCCGTGTACGCTCATGTGAAACCTTATGTCAATGTACTTACTCAAGTTGATCGCCAGCCTTGGCGCCCGCCAGCACGGAAGTGTAGAGCCTCGCTCGTGCTCCGTGCAGTCGCATGCCGGCAGGTATGTCTTCTGCACCTGATCGAGTTTCGGGGATCACGTGCAAAGCATTTACGCCGATGCCTGGTGGTATATAGCTTTTATTTATAATTATGTCTAATATATATTTGGATCCAAAGCTTCTAATAATTAAACTGACCCAAAATCAAAGTTAGGAGTTAGGACATGTCCCGTGTGTGGATTTGAAGGATACTAGCTATCTGACCAGTGAAACTAAGAGAACATGAGATTTGAAATATAATATCTCAGATGCCAAACGCAATGCTGTACTACTCAGAAAATAAACATTATTTGCGCCGTATAGTTTGTTTCAGACATCTTCTTTAGCTTCCGCAACTTTCTATATGATAGAATTCAAATAGCGTTATAATAGAATTCAATAGCTTTTACTTAATTAATTTGTCTTTATCTCCGTATCCCAACTAAGGAATTAGAGTAATGGTGCAAGGAACTTTAATTATTTTGAACAAATATTTGTTCGGGTCCTGGAATATTAGGACAACCCTTTAGACAGGCAGGCTATAGTTTTAATTTCGGTATTTATTAAATAATACCTTGCGTAATGTGAAAATTAAATACCTACTTATGTTCTAATTCTAATAACTAGTTAATAAGTACGTTACTTTGTATTTGGCAGCTTTCATACAATAATATGAATGTGATTTATGACTTTGTAAAAGAACTATTTTCTAGTCCAGGATCAATAGTTTCCGAGATAAAACTTTTCTGTTAATTTGACATCAGTCATCCGAAAAAAATATCAAAACTAAAAACTAGTACAGCAACTGGCACTTCAGCTAACATAATATTAACCAAGTCTTTTAGGTAGAAGGTAGCTTATGTATATGAAATCAATACTGTAAAATACTTAACATTTATTTTGTCAACTTTATCACATTTTCGGCGACTGCGGATCAATTATGAAATTATTATTCAAAAATACAACATTAACGGTCACTTTGACAGCGGCCACATCAAAATATAGGTACCTACTCGAATTTCAGAATTAGTTTAAGTTAATTTTGCACAAAACTGGATTAAATCCAATATTACATCAATGATAAATCTGCCAGCTGTCACATACGAATGTCTAAAAAAACTCGTGTATATTCCGTGATTAATTTACTCAAATTATATTATTTTGTACTAGGCCGTACTTATTGATATGTAGCATAATATGTCCGTACCCAAATTTTGGACAATGTATCCAATAAGATAATTAAATACGAGAAACGGCGTGTTTCGATACTCTATATCAATGTACTTACAAAAAGGTTTAATCTATTTTTTTTCCCACACTTCTAGTTCCTATTAACAAATTAGATTTCTCTCTGGGGATTTCAAGAGTGGCCTTCCTCCCTATGCATCCCTCTATGCACTGATATCTATAGCTTTACTAATTAAGGGTAATTTTAGTATTCACAGAAAATCACCTTCAGCGTCATCCAAATTGACTTTCATCTTTGAATCCTTTGCACGACTTTTCACGTTCGACATCAGCGTCAGTTTTGACACTTCGCATTTTGTGTCTGAAATAAGAAAGAAGTTTGCAGTATGCACCCTCGAACTGAGGTAAGGTTTAGGCATATTTCCTACACCCAGAGTCATGAATGATGGCAGATCAGAAGGTAAGCAAAGCTAAGCAACGTCCGCCGCGGTCATGACTTGGATGGGTGACCGCTGGTGACGTTGCTACTGAGCGCTTCCGTGCTTCGGAGGGCACGTTAAGCTGTCGATCCCGGTTGTTGCCTTAGGATGGCAGTCGTTATAGCATGGTGGTAGGGCATTTTGCAAATGCCCGCCTGGCTAGATACCACCCTCAAGTAGAAAATCTGTCGCCAAGCACCTAACGGTGTGTTCCGGCAGCTGTCCTTGAGAGCCAGTAATTCTAGGTTAACCTGAACAACATCTTCGACCACATCATCACTTACCATCAGGTGAGATAGTGGTCAAAGGCTAACATATCAGGAATAAAAAAATAAAATTGGTGACCGTCCTTTAGGCACTTGGAACAGCGAAAATCTATTTTATTTCATGACTAAATTGAACCGGATGTACGGACATTGACTCCTTATAAAAAAGAGAAGAAACAGTTTTTGGCAGGAGGTCCCTACATTCCTCCAATAGTGACCGATTCGTAGTTAGAAGCGCGCGCTCCTCCCTGATGCAACGAGGAGCCTTGAATGAGGACATCCTTGCTGTAATCAGTCTAATCAATGGAAGGACCTTACCGATGCTATTGTTATTATGAGCGTGCTCTTTGGTCGGTATGTCTGCAGCATAGCCACGGAACAAGGTTTCCAACTCGTCGGGTGTCATGCGCCGCAGATACGGGACTCTCTTCAGATCTGGCCGATGCAGACATCGGAAGGAGTTACGGTGCTGTCAGACATAGATTTCCTTTAGAAACATTTAGATAAAACAATTAAATTAATGTTTTCCAGCGGCTTACCTGAACTTGAGTAAGACCCCATTCTTGGTTTAGGATAATTCAGCTATGCATGCTTAGCATCTTCGACTAGGTATTTTATCGCTTACTCGTAGGTGATATATTGGCTAAAGACTAGCTTAGCTTAAAAATATAGAACAACTCGAAATCAACCAACCCAAAGCGCAATCTATCTATTACCTACTCATTGTGACAATTCCAAAGAGCCCAAACACGATACTTCTGCTCTAAATTTCTCAGGAAAGTAATCTTGCAGATTCCAGGTTATGCTGAAGCATTAAGTTGTCAAGGATATCATGTTCTGTCATAATCATTATAGCGTCAGGATATCAAATTTTGAAATGCTTAGAGCTATCCCTTTCTCACATCCCTTTATCAAATTGAAAAGAGCTGGTGATATTTAAACAGCTGAACAGATTTTTGATTACGATTCCATGTAGTCACTTGTCAAAAAAAACTACATATTTAGATCCAATGATTTGTAGTTCGAGAGCGACATGCGACTTTATAGCTGCATTCCGCAGTTTTACCCGCGTGATGGAAATCAAAAATCGATCAGGCTAAAATTATATGCAAGAAAAATAGACCAATAGTGACAAAGTCGTATCGCGACATGGACAATATAAATAGACCAATAACGAATTAGATTTTTCTCGAAATGGATAATGCGACAAGACCAAAAGCGACATAGACGAAAAGCTACTTCGTCCAAACGTTGAATTTAAATTACATTTAGGCACAACGAGTTATATGTAAGTACGCAGCGAGTATACGTTTTAAGGTTGTGTGTGTACTGTATATGAGTTTCTTTATTCCACCATAACTTTTAAAAGCTACAACAGATTTGTAGTATGGGGTATAGTAAGAATCCTTACATCGTCCAGAGAGACACTGGCTATACAATTTTTGGGAAAGCAGTAGTGTTTTTTTTTTATATTATAATAAATTAGCTAATGCGTTTGGGTTCGTAGCCTATTTGACGTCAGTCAAATAGTAATACCGAAGTTGAAAGTTCAGGTGGAATAATCACGCATCCTACGAATGATGTTTAGGTACATATTATATTCGTTGCTCGTATTTAAATATATTTTTTTCTTTTACTTAGACAGTTTTATTTTTACTTTAACTTAGATCTGCTTACTCTGCTGCTCTCATACAGCACAAAGCATACACACACAGGAATGTGATTGTCAATATCGAATATGAAGATACAAATATTACAAATACTTAATACCTTTACGATACAAGGGGGCACTTGCAGTCTCTCGAATGCGCGTGACATGCTGACAGATTGAATAATGCCGTCGTGTTTAACCGAGATTGCGGATAGACCAGAACGCACCAAGTCTTCATTGATCTGTAAATAATAGATAAAAGGGTTTATCTTCAGCAAAAAAATAGTAATATAATTACAGTACATTACTGACTTTTAGCACTGTAGCATTCTATTGGTACGGAACGTCCCTTGAACTGAAAAAAAAACAGTTTATTCAAAACAAGTGTTATATATATATAAGCATATCAGTAGAGTCCCAAATATTCAGTTTTATTAGTAGTTTTATTCCTATTTTTAACCGGCGGTATGCCTTTATTAAACAAAATACAACGAACTATACACTACACTGCAGATAATACAATATAAGCATTTAGACAACCTATAAGTCATAGCAGACTCACAGGCGGTCCAAATGGTCCAGCCCACTCCCAGTTGGCAGCATGCTTAGCATGCTGGCAGCATTTTCAATTACAATGGTTATTCGTTGAGCCAAATATGTGCCAGCATTTCGATCACGCGTCGCATCGACCAAGCGCTCTGATAAGTTTTGGAAAATACGATGAGCTCCCGGTCCCCACGGACCTAACGTCTCTACACCAAACGGGTCAATTATATGTAACGCATAACGAGGTTAGCATATTTGTGCCTTGAGTCGCTCCGCCTAAGTTTTATTCCTTTATATTTCCATCGGTTACGGAGGTTTTCAATGGACTCTAATGATTGGAAGAATGCCGATGCAGCTTATGGGAAGACTTCATAAGACCATCATAAGATATGTCTTGATGATGTTGGACAACAATGGAAGGAATGAAGAAGAGTATAATATTTTTGGCAAAGATGAATATTATTAAATTAGATAAGAAAAGGCTATGTTAGAGGTAGGATATAAAACTATCGTACCAAAAGAGTGTTGAATATGAATGTAGACGAACATGGCGGTATAAAAAGGCTTGGCAAGACTGCGTGCAGAATTATAGGTGTAGGTACGTATGTAAGTTTTGAAATGACACGTAATTTAACAGAGAGAGAAAAATACTATTCATTCTGACCAGACTCAGAACGAAAAAAATTTAGTAAAAGCCATTTTCGCTGCTATCCAAACTTGATTGAAGGCGAATCAATCAGGTAGGTCTGATTAAAAAGCTTTTAAGAACTTCGCTATTCACTGACAGTGTCCAAATAAAACATTGAGAGCAAAATTACTACGTAATGCCTCCTTAGTGTAGTGCTTTCAAGCCTGCTAGGTCCTGGGTTTGATAACCGGGCACCCACAATTTTTTTAGTAGGTTTTTCCTTATGAACAGCTCAGAAAGTTACTAATACTTACAATACGCTAATAGTCCCGAGTTGGCACAGTGCCCGGAGAGATGGCAATATACTCGCCCCATTTTACGCACGGTGCTTACAATAAACCTCCATTTACGACGTCCTACAAAGGCGTGACCATGTTTTTTTAAAGCGTTTACTTTAACCCGGTTATTTCACAAAAAAACCGTCATCTATATAAAAGGTAATAACTAATGGGTATTGTCGGGTGAAGGATTCATATATTCTGAGTTTTATTTCGTCTTTTAAATTCAGAAAATGTTTGTATCTCTACAAATCGAAATTGAAAATACTTCCTGTCGTTCCCTAAAGCTAAATTGCAAAAAAAATAATGAAGCTTCAAAAATTTTTTTTTATTGGCAAGTACTTACCCAATTACACAAATATTCTAAGGAGAATTGCATGAATATTCAGCTACGAGTAAATGGGGTTGACATTTAGTGAATTTTCATGAATAAAGATAGGAGAATAAACAGAATGGTAATGAGGTGATCTGCCAGCTCCTAAATACGTAATAGCTTGTGCGATACATTGACTCTCTAGTCCAATCCTTACATGAATACTGAACAATTTGTCGTACACGGTATTTACGTACCCCAAGTACGCAATGGGTCACATAAGCAACTTGCTGCATACGTATTTTTTGTTGGTATCTCTGCCTATTACAGATGCATTTTGTAAAATGACGAACTACACTGCGCCAATCACCCTGAGACATTTTCGACAGTTGTCGAGTCTCGTGTGCCTGTTATTTCATAATTCTTTTCTGGTGCACAATGACTGCTGCCGGAACACACTGTTAGGTGCTTCGAGACAGATTTTCTAGTTGAGGGTAGTAGCTAGCCATGCGAGTGTTCACAAAATGCCCTTCCACCATGTGCTCAAGCCGGTGGTAAGGTTTGAACCACGGACTTGTGGCACGGCAGTTCATCGCTATAACTGGCCGGCTATAACAGCATAAAAAAATTACAAACAAACAATATTGAAATAAGGATTCATATTAGCGCGCGAAAATAATACCATTTACATCTTAAGGCACTTGTCCCACCGCCAACGAGAAAACGAGTAACTATCGACTATTTTCTCGCTCAAGAAACGTACAATAGATATACATTCCGTGTAAATAAGAGAGATGCATATACAAATAGTTGATCGCTGACTGTTCACACTGCCGGCGACGACTCGCTTTACTAGTTTTGTCGCTGAGCGACAAGAGCTTTTAATTACTTAATTAACTTACTAGGAATGATGTTGGTTCGGGTCATAGAAACACTTTTATAGTCTGTCTCGTGCCATGACTATATAATATACGCAAATACTTAAACCGAAACCTAAATCATATTTTGGACATCATATTCTGATGGTAATGCTGTTGCACCAACAAAGGAGATCCTGTCAATTCCTGGCTAGCCAAATATTAAAGTAATCCATCAGTGGCTCCATAATTGAAGGGTGAAAGGCGAGGCACAATTAAAACTGTCCAATAAACATTTTCGGCGTTTTAGACAGACAAAAGCTTAGTTCTGATCCCGGAGAGCATTAATCAGGTGGAAAGGGTTGCGACACAGAATAAGTAATAGTATGGTCTGCGGTTGAGAGTCCTAGGGGCTAAAGTTCAGAAAGCCGCACTTGTAGGAAATTTAAACTGTTGCCTTTTTATAGAAAGGCGTCTTTTGAAAAAGTTTATACCTAAATACTTAGCTTATAACAACTTGAGGCCCTTATAAGACCTAAATCCATTCCATTAGGGTTAAGTTGAATATTTCATTAAAAATATTCATTATTTGGAAAGCTTTCTTTGATTATTATATGATCCGAACCTCTGTGTAAAATTCAGGCAATGGACTCAATTTTATTAAAGATTTTTTCTGTTAAGGTAAAGGCACCTTATTCCGCGGGGTTCTAATATTGGCACTATATTCCGAGGTATTTCGAAAAACGGTGATATTATGATGCTTATAAATTTATTTTTGCTGCAAGACCCTTTATCTATTAAATAATATATCTTTGCGTAGTTGAGTCATGAAAAGACCGCTGTTTTGTGGAAACATTTTGAAATAAACGGTAAGTATTGCGTCAGCGGCTGACCCGAACGCACGCTCCATACATTTTGGACATTGGGCATGTGAATGTCATGTTTATTTAAATAGTGTTTTATTCGTTTATTTTGTACAGTGCATTTATTTATTTAATAGAGATGTTTCAAAAAATATGTCTTCAATCGAAAATAGTTAACTTCTGTGAGTTTTTCGTAGTAAAACGTAGGAAAAATACAGTTTGAAAATGCCGCGGCATTAGGAGCCAAATATTTAACTCGGTTCTTTATTCCGATGTATGCCACGGAATAGCGATTTCACAGAGTCGGTTTATTTTTAATATTTTAAGCATTGTTTTTAAAACAAAGCATTTCTCACTCTGGATTTGACAACCTAAATTTTTATAATATATTGAAATCTATTTACGAGGTACAATAAATCGTCGCATTCCCTAACTACAGCCTGTTGAAAGTGGTATATTTAGGTATTTTGTTAATTCGTTCTATGGGATAGTTTAATGAGAAAATGCAAGTTTATACACATTGTATTCTAATTGTTATCCGGCATTATATATATTTAGGACAACATTGCAATTAATATTTTGTCTGTTTCTATACTATGCAAAAATCTCGTATATTTTAACACTCGGAATTAGGAAACTTTATTTTTTTGTATAAAACGTTATTCCGATGTATAGTGGAGCGCAATAAGATTCCATAATATGCGGCATTAGCACAAGTAATATACATAGTGTTCACAATTGTATGCAAATTGTTACGCAGTTTATGATAATGCAAAAAATAAATTATCACTATCTGACTTTTATAATAATTACCAACTTATATTACAAATTATGAAAGGTGAAAATAGTAAACTTTATACCTGAAATAATAAACGTAATACGAAATCATAGGCGAGCCTCTTATGGGCCTGGGTTCAATTTATTTGCCCTCATTTGATACATGGGTGGAGGGTTAGATTTTTGTTACTGAATTACACCATATCTAATGTACGGGTTAGACTTTAATTTGGTTTTAGTAGTATATGTAACGCTTAAGCAACAGCATTTTTTTTATTATAATACCACGCCTTTTGATGTAGTAAAAATTAATTATAGGCAGTCCTTTTTATATAAAGTGAGAAAGCATTGCATTTTGAACACACGGAATTAGGAACCAAATACATCGGAATAAGGATTTTTGCATCGGATCAAGGTGCCTTGGAGTTATTTCATATTTAGTTTGATTTCGAAGACAATTTAAGACTTAATTAACAAATATTTAGTATAGTTTAAAAGTAAAAACAATAACATACGTGATAAAAACTAATGTTTTTATCACGTATGTTATTGTTTTTACTTTTTTCAAACCTGCGGAAATGTACAGGAATTACTTATTTTTTGATGTTATTTCGAGTTTTGTTGAAAATACCTCGGAAATAGGTGCCTTTACCTTAGTTTCATAAACATATTTTTATAGTGCATCACTTTTTCACATTCGGCTTTCTTCCAATCGAACCTGCATCTTCTGCACTATTCCAGTCACCTGAAGATGCAGGTTTGATCCCCACACGAGGCAAATATTTTGTGGATATAATTATCGTTTTCGCTAAGAATACGATATTTTAGGAAAATCATATCTATTATTTAGAACTTGCTATGTAATATTTTTTAAAAAGTAAAAAATGTTTGAATGTAATGATTGGGTCACTCAGTCGTTAAGTTGAAAAACTAAACGAGTGAAACTAAAAAAAACATATTAAGACCAAACTTTTAAAATAGCTCTTCACCACTATTTATGCAATGTTTCATACTTTTGAGCCAGTTATCATGACTCTTTTTCCAATCCAACATCTCCTTGACAACATGCTTGAAAAGCTAGCGCATCTTCTGGCGATGAAAACTATATCCTATATGACATGTTTTTTTTATTTAAGTGAATAAAATTAAGTCACACTGTCCCACAGCAATCCCTCGTTTTAAAGGCAGAATGCTCGGGCGCATTTTCGTGGTCAAGCAGCAACCCGCGGAGTCCCGTGTTCGGTCGCTTCTGTTCGCAGCAGTGTTTCTTTTCACATTTGTTTTATCAAAATGACTTCTTCTAGCCCCAAATTTGACTAAATATTGTTTATTTTTATATTTAATTACTAGCCCGCTCCGGCTTCGCACGGGTATAACAAAAATAAAATATTTTTTTAAAAATATTATAATCTTACATTATCCCTGATGAACATAGGCTTATGTTCATTAGGGATAATGAAAGATTCTAATCGTGAATGAATGTTTCCAACCGGTTCATTCGTTTTTAAGTTTATTCGTTACATACAAAAATATAAATCTTTCCTCTTGATAATATTAGTGTAGATAACATAATATGGGCAAGCATTTGACTATGTAAAGTGACGATGTGGTCAACGCTGAGCTGAATCATGCCTGCCTGGAAAATAATTTTCACTCTATATTTGAAAAGTTGTATTTATATCCAAATTATTAGATATTGAAAGCAGCCGTTCAAATTAAAAATCATAGTTCAAATTAAGACCTTGAAATAAAATTTGAGTTGACTTTCAAACTGATCCTTTTCCACAAAAGAGTTAGGTTGTCAAAAATATTTATAGATGCGTCAGATACTACACAAATTTTTTAAATTATAATCATTATTCTTAAATTACATTTTTCAACATAAATCAATTTTTAAAGTTTCTTTTTAAGTTTTGCAATAAAACACTTATCTCCTAACCAACATCGAAAAAAAACCATGTCAATCAATAGATACATTTCGTACCACACTTTCATCCCCTCATTCATATAGATGATACTAAATGATACCTACATACTATATGATACATACATTGATATTAAAATGTTGGTAGGAATTGCTTAACTTCCTATTTAAGTGATTTGGACTTACACTTACAATATGTTTATAAAACAATTTCCTATGCAAATCCTGTGACACTTCTTTCAAAGGTAATGTGTTTGATTTTCATAGTGCGAAGCAACGAAAACTTTGGAGACTATATTTAAGGTCTCTAACCTAGCCTATTTAGGAACACACTAAGATTTTTTTACCTGTAGATGTGTTGTATGCCCTCCATATTTACTAGACGATTTCAGGGTAATTACCTGAGTCACTACCAGTCTTGCACTTCCGAGCGTCCGGTGAATACATCGCCGCTAATCGTGTTTTTTAGGAATAATCATGTGGACAATATGCCTTCCTGTGTCTTTAGACTCTGCACCAATTATACAGGCACTATGAGAGATAAGAAATCTGTTTAATTTCACGCGTAATTATTGCTTTTATTGTTGAAATAGAAAATATCGTAATTTTGTTTTATCTTAGGAACTAAACTCAATGAAATGGGTGAGCGAGATAAGTGTATCGTTTGGTGTGAGAGAGTGAAAGAGATCGCAGCATAATGGTGATCGGAACGTCTCGTGGCGGTTCGGTGGTAACACGAATTGCTTATTTATCTCTTTCTAACAACAGATATGACGCATTATATTTGAACGTTCTTTCCTTGTCATTACAAACTGCTTATACATGTGCGTAGGTATGTATATAGGTAAATTCTAGTAAGCTTTTAGAGCAGTGGTGTTCGGATATAACATCTCTATGTATTTCAAACTCTCTGGGAACACCCATGTAAAATACAACGATTCTTGAGCATATTGTGCGAATATCCACCGCGTTTCGGCGTGCTTGCGTCTTGTTTTCCAACAACAGAAAAGAGTTTTAGAAATATACAGATGTATATTAGTAAGGAGATCAAATCTATCCCACAACTGAAATAAAGCAAATAAAATACCGATTGGTACGCAAATTTGTGCCCTTGTTTGCGCGTTTGGTGGTAAACATAAACCTACATAATAACGTTATTTGTGCCTTCTACTTTGTACTATTTAATGTTCTCTTTGTTTTAATTATTATATGTTAAGACATAATGATACATATGTTTTCAAAATGTTATCGTATGAAACCCTAAAAAATACTCGGTGAGATGAGAAACTTTAATTTTAAGGCTTCAATTTGAATGTAAATTTAGACAATAGACGGTCAGTATTCCTAAACTGATATAAAAATGCACTCAACCGCTCTTGTATTTCAACCTACAGAATAAGTAAAGTCTAATTAGTTTAGGTGCCTAGCTATAGGTTATGTCAATCAGCATATTTTCAATGAAGCAGAAACCAACCGACGACTCTTGGTTCTAAGCTTATTCACGCCTAATTTACTTGGGGCACTGGAGAAAAGCAACTCAAGCAGAAAAAGCAACGAAAATTGCTTTCAAATTCTTGAAGAGAGAGAGAAATACCAATTTCAATGATTGCTCGGCAAGGTCTTGTAGGTTAAAAGACGGCTGTCATCGTGAGCGCTTTTTCGTGAAATTACTCTTAAGGGACAATCCTTTCAGGAATTTAATGTTCTGTTGCAAGACTGACAAGGCATTTATTTGAAAAAAAAAAAGGGAAGATTTAAATTCTTTTAATGCTATTCAGTAAAGTACATGTACAAAATATTTACTTCATTGAAATGTTTTCCGCGGACCTTATAAACGTGGAAAAACCATTGCTTATTGATAGTTTCGATATCGGCCGACTTAGAAACACTCAAGGGATAGATTAAAAATATAAACCAAATAATATCTACTGGTTAGTTTAATCCAAATCGTTTATAATATACTAGCTTTCCGGGCGCGGCTCCGCCCGCCTTGTCGGTTATCGCACAAAAGCATTAACCTCTTTTTGCGCAGTTGGATAAAAACTATCCTATGTTTTTATCCCGGGTCTCAAGCTATTTCCATACCAAATTTAATTCAAATCGGTCCAGTAGTTTTGGCGTGAAAGCGTAACAGACAGACAGACAGAGTTACTTTCGCATTTATAATATTATAGTACTTACTGATAGTAAGGAAATCAAATTTTGTGATGAGACGTTATTTTAATTGCGTCTTGTATGTATCCGAGTATTATTTAGAACTCCATTGCCGATTAACGAGTTCCCAATACTTTCTACGAGTAACATGTCTCAAAAATCCAAAAGCAATAATTACATACGTAAATATTTAGGCATGTAATTATTGCCCCCTTTTTTTAGTAGAGAATTAAATTTTTTGTTGCTTGTATTTATATCACGTATAAGTAGCGAGATTTAAAGAATTTTGTCTTACAAAATAGCAATATAAAAAAAAATGCTTATAGCCATGATATGCTCTTCCAACTGAGCCTAGCTCAAATCTATTCTTCCGCTCTTATGGGTTTCACCATCTTACAGCAGAGTACAGTATTGTGGGGTGCTTGGTCAGGATACCTCCTCGTGTGCTTGAATGCTGCTGGTCTCTTACGGATGCCTTTTATCCGGGGAGTACAGCAGTATTTGGGCCGGTGCACCCTGGGCAGCAGTCAATAACTTCTCTATATGGGATCTTGTTGGCTGCTGGCTAAAATCCTGACACGTAGGTGCCCTCCGCGTGTCCCTATGAAGTTAGCATAGGGCACAGTGGACGGGCAGGCGGTTCATCCGCGGAGTCGGGGTCCTGAGAAGGGACAGCGGACCCGTAGGGTCGTCGGATGGCCGGTCTGCAAGACTGGTGGCACGACAGGTTTTCCCCTGTCGTGCATCGAGGAGGAGCGACGTCGCTTATGACGGTGGGCGCGGCAGGGAGGGTCAACTCGGCCACCCTGTCGGGCAAAATTGGAGGAGCAGCTGCCTTCCCGCAGCTGCAGCGGACCTTCGGGTCGTGGGATGGCCGGTCTGCAAGGCCGGCGGCGCGGCAGGGATGGTTAACTCGGCCACCCTGTCGGGCATCATGCGTCTCCGAATCCTACGGTTTCGGTGCCCGCCTATGGGATGCATGGCTGGGGGGAACCCGGTCGCAAGGGCACCAAAAAAGGGGACCTCACCCCTTAAAAAAGGAACTCAAAATATGGAAAAGCAAGCGATTGATAATAATCCCCAGGTGGGTAAATCCCACCCTTCGAAAGAAGGCTGCCCCACCGTATCTGGGGGGGGCAACAACCGCTTCGCGGGCTCCGGCCCGCGCACCGACGAAAATGGCATGTTTAACAAGGACAACGATTCTGCAACATACGAACAACACGGCAAGTCAATGGACCTGAACAAGGAGGAGGCAGCTGGTGTCTCTTCTGCATCTAAAGTGGGCGCAGAAGTGACCCCACTGCATAAGGTGCTTCGGATCCCGTCTCCAAACTTATCAGAGACAGAGTCCGACGCCATGACGTGGGAGACCATGTCGTCACGCGGCTCCCAAAAGAGAAGGAAAAGACGGCTGGAGGAGGACGATGGGGACCTTAGCGACCCCTTGCCGTCACCTAAGGTCGCAACCGCACGGCGCGGTAAAGGACGCGGAAGGGGAAGGCCACCCACGACCGGCCAGTATGTCGGCCTGGCGAAAGCCAAGGCCGAGTTGAACCGGGCGCGGGAGCAGGAGCTGCGGCTAATCGCCGAAAAGGAGTTGGCGGAGGAGCTGCAGCAGAGGAGAGCGGCATCAACGGCGGCCCAGTTTTTGAAGGTGCCGGAGCCTCCAGCTACCAGTCTGAGGCTGGGCGACTGCGATGCCGCTCACCTGGAGAAGATCCTCCTGGACTCGGTGGAAACTGTATTAACGGTGGCCACCAAGTCCAAGAATTTGAAGGGCACGAGCGTGAAGGCCCTGAAGGACGCCGCGATGACCATCAAAGCGTCCTTCCAGGAATCACGGGCCCGCTCGATGCCCGAAGAGATGGCCCTGCTGGTTAAGGCCAACCAGCAGCTGGCGGCGGAGCTAAAGTAGCTCCGTCGTCAAATGGATGAAATGAGAGCAGCTCGGGCTGCAGCAACTATTGCTCAGCCCCCCACCCCCCTCGCGAGTGACGAGGCGGTGCGACAGGTCATGGTGCAGGTGGGCACCATGATCAACGCCCGCTTCGAAGGTCTGGAGGAGCGGTTGCTGCCGGCGAAGACCCTCAGGCCCCCTCTCGCCGCAGATCGGCAAAGAACTCCTGAGCTACAACCAGTAGCAACCACTAGTCGCGAAGCTGCCCCGGAGAAAACAGTGATGCAGAAGAAGAAGGCTGGTTCTATGGCAAAACCGGTAACGGCCACCAGTCGAGGAGCTGCCCCGGAGAACACCCCGGGGCAAAAGAAGAAGGCAAAGAGCAAGACTGCCAAGGGCCCTGCTCCTGCCACCGTCGCAGAGGTGCCGGCCCCTGCCCCGGCTCCCCAAACCAAGGCGTGGCATGTGGTGGCCAGACGCGGCCTTGGAAAGAGGAGGGATAAGGTGGTGACTACGGAGCAGGGACCAACTCGCCCGGCGCCTACGCCGACAACGGTCCCGCCTCCACCGCCCCCCGCAAAGAGAAGACCTCAGCCGTCCCTGCCCAAACAAAAGGGCACGGCTAAACTCCGCTCCCCCCGGACCGCAGCTGTGGTTATCACGCTGCAACCGGGGGCGGCGGAAAAATATCTGACTTACGCCAGCGTCTTGGGTGAGGCCAAGGCTAGAATCAAGCTCGGAGAGTTGGGTCTGCCACCGCTGACCATCCGGACAGCGGCCACCGGAGCCCGGATCCTGGAGGTTCCTGGCGCGGACAGTGCCGCGAAAGCGGATGTCCTCGCCGGGAAACTGGAGGAAGTATTTGGGGGACAACCCGAGATAAAAATCACCAGGCCGACCACCACCACAGACTTGAGGGTCACCGGCCTGGACGACTCGGTCACCTCGGAAGAGCTAGCGAACGCGCTGGCGGCCCTGGGTGAGTGTCCCACGGCAGCGGTAGCCGTTGGGACGATACGACGGGGACCAGCGGGGATGGGGACGGCGTTTGTTCGATGCCCCGTCTCTGCTGCGAAGAAGATTGCGGCCAAGGGGCGCGTTCTGGTGGGCTGGGTGGCGGCGCGGGTCGCCATCCTTGACCCTAGGCCGCGCCGCTGCTTCCGCTGCCTCTCATTGGGTCACGTGGCGGCCCAATGCAAAGCCGAGACTGACCGCAGTGACGAGTGCTACCGCTGCGGTCAAAAGGCCCACAAGGCCAAAGACTGCTCCGCTGCTCCCCGCTGCTCACTCTGTGCGGCTGCGGGTAAGCCAGCAGACCACCTCTCCGGGGGCAAGGCATGCGCCAAGCCCCCGTCAAAGTCAGGGGCTCGGCGGAAGGCCGTCGCGACTGAGGCCGAGGCCCAGCCACGACCGCCTCCCTCAAACAAAGGGCGGGCGGACTGCATGGAGGTGGGTTAGTATGGCCCTAACCTTCCTCCAAGCGAACATCAACCACTCCGCCCGCGCTCAGGATTTACTCCTGCAGTGTATGGCGGAGCGGTCGATTAAGGTGGCGGCGGTTTCCGAGCCGTACTCGGTCCCACTCAGGAGTGACTGGGTAGGGGACCTTGACGGTTTGGCGGCAATCGTCACACAGTCGCCGACTCGATCCCCTCCTCTTGTGGTGGCAGCGAGGGGCAGGGGTTTTGTGGCGGCAGGAGTGGGCCCTGTCGTCGTCATAAGTGTTTATCACTCCCCGAACAGGCCCCGACACGAACTGGAGGCTCTTCTCGGTGAGGTGGGGACCTTTATAGGTCAGACCCGCCCACGCCCTGTGATCGTCATGGGGGACCTCAACGCCAAATCCGTGGCGTGGGGGTCCCCTTCGACCTCTCCGCGGGGCGTCACTGTGTTGGAGTGGCTGGCCGAGGTGGGCCTCTGCGTCGTGAACACGGGGTGTGAAAACACCTGTGTCCGCCAATGGGGTGGATCAATAGTCGACGTGACGTTTGCCACCCCAGACCTCGCCTGCCAAATTCGCGACTGGCAGGTGTTGGTTGACGAGGAGACGCTCTCCGACCACCGATATATCCGGTTTAGCGTCTCCTCGTCCTCGGCGGACGCGGTGAGGGAGATTACCGGCGAGATCGGTCCGCGATGGGCCCTGAAGCGTCTCGACGCCATGTTGCTGCAGGAGGCGATCCTCGTCGAAGCGTGGAACGGCACTTCTCAGGAGGGTGACCCAGTAGACGTTGATGCGTTGGCGGACGGACTGTGTGCGGCGTTGTCGCGTATTTGTGACGCTGCGATGCCGCGTGCGACAGCCTCACGGTCAAAACGCCAAGTCTACTGGTGGTCAGAGGAGATTGCCGAACTGCGAAGACGCTGCGTGAGGAGGCGCCGCCGATACCAGCGGTATCGTAGGCGAAGGCGGCAAGAGACGGAGGTGAGCGAGTCTCTCTATGCCGCCTACCGGGACGCTTCGAGGGCCCTTCGCGTGGCCATTGACGAGGCAAAGCGGCGATCCTGGCAGGAGCTGCTGGAAGGGCTGGAGTGCGATCCGTGGGGCCGCCCGTACCTATGGGCGCGGCAGAAGCTACGCCCATGGGCTCCCCCTGTGACTGCCTCGCTCCAACCGGCTGTTCTCCAGAGGGTGGTGAGAGGGCTGTACCCTGGTCCTCCGGGAGACGATTTCTCACTACCTTTCGCCGTGCCCTCGTCGACCGATCTCGCCGAGGTGGAGGAGGAGGAGCCTGCCCCGGTCTCCGAAGGGGAGCTGGGTGCAGCAGTGCTCAGGATGAGGGCCAAGAACACGGCACCCGGGCCAGACGGCATACCGGGTCGTGTTTGGGCTCTCCTTGGAGCACCTGGCGCCCGCTCTCAAGGCCCTGTTTGACAGGTGCCTTCGGGAGGGGAAGTTCCCCAGGAGATGGAGGAGGGGCAGACTCGTCCTCATCAGGAAGGAGGGACGTCCCGCGGATGAGCCTTCGGGCTATCGCCCGATTGTGCTGCTCGACGGCTCGGCACGACTCCTTGACGCTATCCAGCCCGTTCTCCGAGAGTGGATCGATCGGACGCATGGGAGGCTCTCTTTTAGGCTGACGCAGGTGCTCTCGGGACATGGTTGTTTCGGGAGTTACCTGCATCGCATCGCCCGAAGAGAAGCCTCCCCGGCATGGCATCAGTGCGGCTACGCGGTAGACACCGCCCAGCACGCGCTGGAGGCATGCCCAGGAGGAGCTGAACCGCGACAGGCTCTGGTCGCGGTCATTGGGACGGACCTCTCATTGCCAACCATCCTCGCCGGGATGGTCGCCAATGAGAGATGTTGGGAGGCAGTAGCCTCCTTCTGCGAAGTTATTGTCTCGCAGAGGGAGGCGACGGAGCGGGAGAGAGAGAGAGACCCTCTCTCTCTTCCGCTCCGGAGAGCGCGGACACGGAGGCGGGCTAACCGAGCCCGCACTCCATCTCCGCTGAGAGGGCCTGGGCCGTCGGATGCGGGGGCATCCGGCACCCCTCAGAGATAGGTCCTCTCGCGATGTTTATGCCCCCTCCGTGTTCGGGGGGCATCACACGAGGGGTATGGGTGTTCCTATTGACACCCCTCACCGAGGAGAGCCCGCCACTTTACAGCGGGCAGCGGCGTCGACGGGGGCTGCGGTAGAATACTAGCGGTCCCGCGCCCCCCGTCATCAGTCGAAGACGCTGGAACACCGTGGGGTTTTAGACGGTATGGGCGCCTTTTGCCGAGTCCGTCATACCCCGTCTGCTCCCCCAGTAGGCGGGAATGCATAACAGCATTTCCCCACGTACAAAAAAAAAAAAAAAAAAAAGAGTACAGTATTGTAGAAATTACAATGTTAGAATTTTGTTTTCTTGGCCGAGTGACTGATATTTGAGCACGAATATAATTGAATACGTAAGCATGTATAGAGATTCACAGAGAAACACATATTTCATTTACTTATATTTTAGATAGTTTTAATCAGTACTAATATTATAAATGCGAAAGTAACTCTGTCTGTCTGTCTGTCTGTCTGTTACGCTTTTACGCCAAAACTACTGGACCGATTTGAATGAAATCTGGTATGGAGATAGTTTGAGACCCGGGAAAAAAACATAGGATAGTTTTTATCCGACTGCGCAAAAAGAGGTTAATGTTTTCGCGCGATAACCGACATACGCGCGGGCGGAGCCGCGCCCGGAAAGCTAGTTTGTTATATATTCATCATCCCGAGATCATTTTATATATATATATCAAGAACATTTTCATTTCTGTATCAGAAAAATCAATAAATGGGAGTTGTCAAAGTATCTTAAGCATATAATTTTTGGTATAAATTATATCTCAAAAATTATACCAAACAAACATATTTATAACGGTTATATTAAAATGCCCCCATATTTTCCTTGGTGTCGTAAGAGACGACCGCCGGGGTGGGTAGCTCAACAGTAGGCCTGGAGTCCGGGCCTCTAAGCCTATGGAGGGACGACCTTGCTCACCAAAGCCCCCCAGATGATTGGAGTCGTTTAAGCCAGGGGAGAATCCCCCCCCGGCCTCCATTCCACCTATCTCAGAGGTGGAGATGGAGGTAGCAGTCTCTCGCCTGAGTGGCAAGAAGACTGCCCCGGGACCAGACGGGATTCCCGGGCGGGTCCTCAGGATCGCCCTTAGGGAGATGGGCGGTCAGCTTCGGGAACTGTTCGACGCGTGCCTCACGTCGGGTCAGTTCCCGAAGCTCTGGAAGGACGGGCGATTGTGCCTGTTGCGGAAGGAAGGGCGAGACGCCGACTCGCCCGCCGCATACAGGCCAATCGTGCTGCTGGATGACACGGCGAAGCTGCTGGAGAGAATAGTAGCTTCCCGTGTCATCCGGCATCTGGGGGAAACTGGGCCTGAACTTTCAGAGGCCCAGTTCGGATTCAGAGCAGGGCGGTCGACGATAGACGCCCTGCTCTGGATCAAGGAGTGGACGCAGGACGCGGTCAGCGGGGGGGAAAGGGCGTTGGCTGTCTCGCTGGACATTGCCAACGCCTTCAACAGCCTACCGCACGGAACAATACGGGAGGCGCTCCACTATCACGGAGTGCCCCTGTATCTGCGTAGGCTGTTGGCTGACTACCTCCAGGACCGCGAGGTCCTGGTGGAGGGACGCGACGGTCTGAGGCGACGTCGCGTGTCCTGCGGGGTTCCGCAGGGGTCGGTGTTGGGGCCGCTCCTGTGGAACATTGGCTACGACTGGGTGCTCCGCGGCACGTTTCCCGCAAGTATGCGGGTTGCGTGCTACGCGGATGACACCCTAGTCGTAGTCAAGGGGAGGGACCTCGGGGAGACGGTGCGGCGGGCCACGGTGGCCACGACAATCGTGGTCAGCCGCATACGTGCCCTGGGGCTGGAGGTCGCCCTCTCCAAGACCGAGGCCCTAATGTTCCATGGGCCTCGGGGGGGACCCCCTCCAGGAACGCGGATAGACCTGGACGGGGTCCTGGTCCGGGTTGGGACCCAGATGAGGTACCTGGGTCTCATCCTGGACGGGCGGTGGACTTTTGGGGCCCACTTCACTCAACTGGCCCCAAAAGTCGTAGGCGCCGCTGCCGCCCTTGGGAGGCTGCTGCCCAACGTGGGCGGCCCGAACGCCATTTGTCGTCGCCTGTACTCCGGAGTGATCCGGAGTATGGCCTTGTACGGGGCACCTGTCTGGGTGGACGCCCTTGGTCGCGGCAATAAGACCCTGCTGCGACGTCCGCAGCGGGTCATCGCGACGATGGCGATACGCGGTTACCGGACGGTGTCCTGGACGGCGGGATGCGTGCTGGCCGGTGATCCCCCCTGGGAGCTCCAAGCGGAGATCCTCGCCGAAGTGTACCACTTCGTGGCGGCGAGGAGATCCCGCGGGGAGCCTCCAGCGTGGGAGGAGGTCACGCGCATGCGACGGCGGGTGCGGGCCGCCCTGTTGAGGCGGTGGACGGAGGACCTGGCTCCACCGGTCCCTGGACAGAGGACGGTGGATGCCATTCGCCCGGTCCTCCGGAGGTGGGTAGGGCGGCGATTCGGGTCGCTGACCTTCCGATTGGTGCAGGTGCTTTCCGGACACGGATGTTTCGGAAGGTACCTGCATCACATCGCGAGACGGGAGGCGACCCCCGCCTGTCACGAGTGTGGAGCGCCAGAAGACACGGCGCTCCACACGCTGGAGGAGTGCGCCGCGTGGAGTCCCATGCGGCACACCCTCACAGCGGTCATTGGCGCAGATCTGTCGCTGCCGAGCGTGGTTAACGCTATGCTCGGCAGCGACAGATCGTGGCAGGCGGTGGTCTCTTTCTGCGAAGCGGTGATGGCGCAGAAGGAGGCCGCGGAGCGGGCGAGGGAGGACGACGTCCTCGCGGACCCGCTCCGGCGTAGACGAACTGGGGGGAGGAGAAGGCGGTTCGGGCGCCTTCTCGCTCTTTCCTAGTGTTGTGCGGATCACCGGTGGAGAGTCGGGGGATTCTCCACTGGCTTGCACGATCCCACACGTCTGGGGGATGGCCCCAATGAGCCGGGTCATCCCTCCATTGGCCGGGGCCCGTCATCGGTGACGGGCCGGCCGCTGGGGCGAGATGGTGACTGCTAACGCTACCCCATTTCGCCCTACTAGGCGGCAGACTGCTCATCCCGGGTTTTTAGTGGGTAACCTCACTTACTACCCCCCCGAGGGGGTAGTAAGGCCCTTCAGGCGAGGACTCCCACATAACTACTCCGCTCCCCCCGGGGCGGGTGGTATCCATAAAGGATTTTCCCGGGTGAAAAAAAAAAAAAAAAAAAAGGGGAGAATCCCCCGCCACGGTGCTAATAGTGAGGTTTTACTACTGAGCAGACTTGCTCTGCAGCATCGTGATAGGACATCTATGCCCGCTAGGTTAGCTCTTACCCTCAACGAAAAAGCTTACTTATCCCCATCTAACGGTGTGTTCTGCAACTATGAATTCTAGTACATCTCAGGCTCTTAACATTGTACTAGTAGATGATAATCATAATGGTCAAAGTTTAGCCTGTCTGTAATTACCTGCAACTCCTTGCCTTCGCAGCACGGCACTAGAGCAGGCAACTCCTCCTTCAGCCTATGGGCGGAGTTGAGGCCGGTGGCCACATTGTCCCCGCTTGCTACTGGATTCATGAGGAGCAGGGATGCGTTAGATGATCGTTTCTCTTTCACGTCCAGGTTGCTGGACGAAACATCCTGCAAAGTATTTAAGTGAGGTACAAGTATTTAGTTCAGTTAGTAAGTACGAACCAGTAAACGATAGTATGGGTTATTCCATTTTCATCCTAAGACGTCTCATTCAAAGCCATAATAATTCATAATTGTGTATTTCTCATAATGTATGTACATCGAGGACAGGGTTTATATTATTTCATTAGTTTAATACATTATACTCAGTTCCGGCGTTGCAAATTTATTGCATAGGGTACCACTTAGTATTAAACACAATCAATCTTGGTACTGATAAAACATTGATTTTAATGCTTTTATATTTAAGACATTGTTATACCCATGAAGTATAATATTCTTAAGTCCTCCTAATGGATACTAATAACTAAACTGATTTAAATTTTTGAATATTTCCCACTGACAGAAGCAAGTAAGCGATTTTGATAACAATCCATTATTCAATGGATCGCTTCAAAATACCTCACTAAAGATTTACTACGCTTTGTATACACTGATAAGAGTTATGTACTTTTTGAAAAAAAAACATTCTTGTTTACATGCAAAAAGGCAATAGAGTTAAATAAGTTACTAGCGACCCGCCCCAGCTTCGCACGGGTGCAATGCTGATACTAAATTACTACAGAATGCCTTTATATAAGTACAACATTCATAGCTTTTTTTGTCATTAGACAATACAAACATGTTTTCTTTAGAGTTTACTCTTGACATCACATTAGAAACCTCTACAATTATTAGTGTTTATTTTTATCATGTGTTATACATATAAACAATCCTATTAAATCACTCTTAAAAAACCGCATCAAAGTCCGTTGCGTAGTTTTGAAGATTTAGGCGTACATAGGGACAGAAAGCGGGAAGCGACTTTGTTTTATACCGTGAAGTTGTAGTGATGATTTTTGTAAAAAAACGTTAGGGTTCATGCTTCACCAGCAATGACACGAATGTGAATTAAATCATTTTTTGCAAATGAACTCTACATTATTTATCTGACGATGGGTATTATTTATTGCAAGCTTACCTTGATGGTGGCCGTCATGTTGAAGTCCCGCATATTCAGCACAGTTTTATTCTCGTGGAGTAACTGCATCACTTGTCCTGTTAAATGCTTTATTCTTGTTGGTTTATTTGGTGTTTGGAATTGTGATCATATTTTTTTGGTGATTACATTTTTACGGAAATTTTGACACTGGCGTTACGTTTCTTTTTTCAAATACTTTTTAGACTCCATCCTAAGATAGTGGTTGATCATAGAGGTTAGGTTATAAGAAAAAAGGTTTAAAATGAAGATTTATTATAAATTGTATAGATTTAGATATTATACAAAAGTACTTACAATAAAATATTCATAGATTTTAGAATAAATCGATGAAAAATATTTATTCATCAACAATGTAACTACTGACTATGTTAAGTTTACACACTACTGGAAAGATGGTAAAAAAATGGGATTTGGCAGTGTTATGGACACTGTCGTTTGTTCTAAGTGAATACGTCGCAAAATGGCGGGCTCGCCCCTCCGCCGTGCGCAATGTGTTACAGTCCTCAGCGTTATAAATTCTTTTATTCTTTAGCTATCCAATGTTGTAATAGAAATTTGGATGGGGATGATGGATATGTAATTGCAACACTTAACTGTATCCCACGATTTTGTTATCATTAGTTTTTTTGAATTGCCTCCATATTGAAGCAATTATAAATAAATACATTTTCAAAAGATAACAAACCATTAGTACAAATTGAATACTCAGTGGCAGATTTCTTTATTTTTGATTTGGCCATAATTTTGCCTTTGATAAAATTCAAGTTGCCGTAAACGACGTTGAAAGTTTGTTTATATTTATTTAGTTCATAAAAGCCGAATTAAACTATTTTGTTTTCTCTTATGGAATCTAGACATTTGTAAAATAGCAATTTTATATAGTGACTCTGTGAGCTGAAGAACTCGCGACTGAAATGCACTATTTTTACATTTTAAACACCCACACCTTCACCGATTTAAAAAAAAATATCAAATGTGTATCGATAAAAAAATCCCTGTAATTATCAAACCTGCTCACAAAATGTCACAAGAATCGGCCATACCTGTCTAAGGAAACGCAAACATTTCATTCGCGTTTTCAGTACTTTAGTACTAATATTATAAATGCGAAAGTAACTCTGTCGCCTGTCGCCTTTTCGCAATATTTATTAATTCAATCTCTAATAATTTTTCTTCCTCCTACCACCTATATGCAGACGATCTTCAAATCTACTCTCATGCCCCTCTTGATCAGCTTTCTGGAACCTAATAAACGCTGATTTAAATTGCATCACAACTTGGTGCAGACAATTTGGTCTGAAAATAAATCATAGCAAGACACAGGTAATGATTGTGGGAAGCTTGCAGTTAATCTCAAAGGTGGACTGGTCAACGATTCCATCCATTAATTTTGATGGAGTCCCTATCCCCTACAGTAAATCTATAAAAAATGTAGGCTTGACCATCGATCATTGTTTAAGTTGGGCTCCTCAGATGCAAATTACTAGTCGCAAATTGTACGCTACCGCTGGCGCTTTAAAAAAGCTGCGCAACTTTCTTCCCATCACCACTAAAATTGCTCTAGTTCAATCACTTTTACTCCCAATCCTAGATTACGCTGATGTCTGCTATCCAGATCTCACTGAGGAACAGCTAGATAAGCTTGAGCGTCTTCAAAACTTCTGCATAAGATTTATATTTGGTTTGCGCAAGTATGATCACATTTCTCAATATCGATCAAAGCTCAAGTGGCTCCCTATACGTCTTCGCCGGAATGCTCACATACTCTTTATATAAATATCTATAATATTTCAATATGTATTAGTGTTTTTTTATGTATTAGTAGTTTTTTTTTTCTTGTTTGTGATTCATTACTAATTTTATTTAGTCATGTATTTTTGTCTTGATTTGTTTGTACCTTCATCTTTTATTACACCCGTCTTGTTATTCCTGTATTTCCTCTCCATCTAAAGGTTGCCTGGAAGAAATCACTATTAGTGATAAGGCCGCCCATTGTGACACTTAATTGTAAGATTACTTTTTGATGTTATTTTTGTATAATAAGTGGTGTAACAATAAAGAATTATCTATCTATCTATCTGTCTGTATACGCTTTCACGCCAAAACTACTGGACAAATGAAATTTGTCTTTCTTTGTTTAGTGAAATTTGGTATGGAAATAGTTTGAGACTCGGGAAAAACATAGAATAGTTTTTATCCAACTGCGCAAAAAGAGGTTAATGTTTTTGCGCGATAACCGACATACGCGCGGGCGGAGCCGCGCCCGGAAAGCTAGTGAGTCAATAAATAAGACAAGGGAGTGTATTGATTGATCCCGGCCATGGATCCATACTTGATATTATCACTCAGTTGTCTAAGGTTTTAACGATACTCATAGTGATTAAACAAACGGTTTAAATCGCGTATATTTATCATTAATTACCGTACCGAGACGTTTCAAACACTGATCGTGGCCACGGGGTGACTAATCAGTTTTATAGATGACTTGAGTTATTAAGAAATTATTTCGTACTACCGTCAGAAATTTTATTTTAATCATAACGTAAGGAACGTTAGGTATGATTATTTCACGCAGTTTAGTAGTAGTCTTTAATCTTAATTTAGTATATGGAAAGACGTTGTACTTGGACTAGGATTGCATTAAACCGCTTTAATATTTGAAAAAAATATATACAACTAGTGGCCTGCCCCGGCTTCGCACGGGTAAATACGAATATAAATTAAGATGTAAGCTTCAAATCCTATCTTTCAATTTGGATCAAATTGCATACCATGTGCAAATAAAATTTAAAATCGGCTCTGTAGTTTAGGATTCCATCGCGGACAAACAACGTGACACGTAATTTTCATATATATATTTATATATATGGATAACTGTTCAGAGGTAAATTAAAAAGAGTGCTCTGTATACGTATCCCCTTAGGCACTGCCCCGCGGCGTGCGGTGTTACAAGTGCCCTGGCCCTGTCGAGAAGGCCACTAGCTGTCGTATCGGCCTATATTACCTACCTGTTGTCCTGCTGGGTTAACTCACGAACGGGTCCACGGGTAATTTTATTTTACGCTATTTTTGAATTTAATTAAATCTTTAGAATCCAATTATAAATAGAAAATAATGATTTACTTGACAAACAAATACTACGGCTGTGGTCATTCTAATGTCATAGTGTGCACATAAATATTTATATAGTATCGTTATTCACTAGTAAGTAGGTGTCAAGTAATATCGCATGATAAGCGAGTATCATTTATAAGTACTTAAGGATATATTTTAGACGAACGCCCCCATACAAAACGCAGCTCCAATCTCATTTTAATAATAGCGAATAAAACTCAATTAATTTTTACCTACGTAATCACTATCCTAATATCTAGGTGTATCAGATTTTCATTATACTATACAGTTTTGAAATTACACTAGCTCAACAACTCGTAATTTTAGATAAAAGAAAGACCCAACTTTAAGCACCTCTTTCAAGAAAAATAAGCATGTTTTTAATATTTCTATTGCACCACAAACATGGTGAATATAATGAACTTTCTATAATGGAAAGTTATTTAAACATATGTACTACATTTTTTTAATAATACTGGAGCTACGAATAACTCGCTCCTAACTAACTCCTAAAAACGAGTGCTATATACTAAACGCTATATACTAAAATTTTTAATTATTAGTCCAAAAAAACAAGGATTTAAGCCGGAAACGATAGGTATAATAATACACTATATTTAATTGCGAGTTTTTTTTAAATAACAAGTTGAGTTTATAGATAGGGTCACGCTTTGGCTGGCGGGTATACGTCCTTAATTTTTGAGGCTAAAAAATTTCACCTCTAGCGATAATTCAACCCATGACTCCCTTACGCACTGAGCAGACAGAATTTTACATAATTGAACTAATATAAGAGTTTTTTTTATAGCTGGTAAGTTAAGCCTTTGACCACAATCTCTCATGATGGTAAGTGATGACGTGGTTGAAGGTGCTGCGTGTACATGCTTAACCTAAAATTATTGGCTCTCAAGGACAGTTGCCCGGACACACCGTTACGTGCTTGGTGACAGATTTTATACTTGGTGGTCGCTAGCCATGCGGGCATTCACAAAATCCCCTTCCAGGATGATGGAGTTCAAACCCACAGCGGGATTCGAACTATGGACCTGCTGCGCGGCAGTTCATAGCCAATGCCACTGAGCCATCACTGCTTCGAATTCCAAACTGACCACGATTAAATGGTTCATTACACGTGCTTCACATGGCTAGTTTACCTGAGTGCCCTACGAGTACTTATTATGACCAGTGGTATGTAAGTATTATCTCAAACTTTACTACCACAATAATTCTATCTATACGAGTATTATTTCGTGGAATAGTTTTCATTGCTCTGCTATATACCTAAGAAGGGATACATCAAAAGCGGATCACGTACTACCACTTCAGCAGTATTGCACCCTCATCCCAAAACTGAGAGCCTTTCTACCCCAAAGTAACCAGCCCAGCTTCTTAGAATATTTAAAGCAAGTCGAGAACACTCGAAGGGCCAGAGGAAAATTCAACGAAAAGAAACATTTGCTCCAATATAACTTTATTTGTCAAAGAAAAGTAGCTTCAAAGTACCAACACAATTTTAAAAACATTTTACAAAAAATGTTCCACACAATCTATAAATGTCACGAAACATCAAAGGTAAAACAAATTTTACTTGGAATGCCTTGATAATAACGTATATATAAGAATATAAGTTAGCAAACGTAAATACTTTTCAAGTAGTACAAGTAATGCCATTTGTTAATTAATTTGATATTGTCAAGCATTTCAGAAGGATTCATCCTTCGTTTGGTTTCGAAGTGGGGTTGCTTGGGTCAGGCTCCTGTTGAGGGATATCTTCCTTTAAGGGCCCTACATCTCCTGGCACATAGAAGTCTTTCTCTTGAGGCATCTCTGTCCAGACACCACCGCCTATACTAGGTTTCTGTAAATAAAATGGAGATTTTTATTTTTCTACGTTCACATTTTTACTAGCGCCTATTACATGGCGTCAAAACCAGCTAAAGGCAAAATTTATACGGTCAAGACGCAGCAACACACTGCTCAAATAACGTGTAGTTAGAACGTGGCTACATTTTCATGAAGCATGACTTTTCATTACCAACGTTTATGCTCTTGCAAGCCGACTAGTCTCTTGTATTGTTATGAGGAGAATAGGCAAGAAGGGTTGATGTCAGCAGGCCGTTGATCATATTAATCCCGCAACTAACACAGTTTTTGCAATGTAAACCTAGGTGTTTACGTTGCTAAATAACATCGTTTTCGTTGGTGCAGAGGCATGAGCGTCTAATCTACACCACCTGGTACCGGGTTTGATCCCTGGTTGGCTAACTGTTATTGGTTTTTTTAAAGTAGTAATTTTCAATAAAATTTTGTAATTATTATTGTCTGGATTAAAAAAAAAGTTTTTAATTACAGCTTAAAAAAATTAAATAATATTGCTGCTTTTATGTTATTTTTTTATATGAAACGAGCATATGATAATATTACACCAAAATTCCGGATTCGCGACGAGGGGACCAATGCTGTGGGTGGAATAATTGACTTAGTTTCTTATGATTATGGAAGTAGGTATCTAGAATAGACTAGAATGAATTAATACTGAGAAGGAGACATTTTGTTTATTCATAAGTTATAGATGAATAAAATATGAAGATCATAATAATATATGACACATTTGGTTAGGTAGCGAAATATTCATATAAATATAGTAATACTGCGATAGCAAAAAAATATCGAAATGTTAGATTAGATGATTCTACCGTAATAGTTATATATTTTTATTTCGTTGGTCGGCACATTTAACATTTCGGCAAAGAAAATCAGGTTCGTATTTCATTATTACGTTTACTAATTATAGACTTACTACAGACAGACAGCAAGCCGGCAGATGGATTAATATCAATTTTCCGTCTTGCCGTCTGTCTAAGTTGAATTATTTTATGGTCAACGTTTTCATGCCTTTTGAGTACGAAACCCTTTTTTATGCTGTGTTGATGGAAAAAGCACGAGGCCCACCTTGTGTTAAGCGGTAGCCGATGCCTATAAAACATGAATTTCATCACAAATAGGGAACTGCTCTGCGCCCATCACCCTGAGACAAAGTTGTTCAGTCTCATGTGCTTTTAATTTCACCGGCACCTTTACCATCCAAACCGGTAATCAGTCATGTAAACTTTACTGTTTGGAGTTATGTAAACATTACTGTTTGACTTGTTTGTTTTTGAGATGTTTTTTTAGAGTCTAAGCAAACCATTTCACTATTTTGTTATCAGTTTCGTCATCGAATTTCATAAAAGTTTTTGCTAAACACTGAACTCGGCACACTTATCTGCGTGAATGTTTGGTCGCAAACAAGGCTCAAATTGAAAATGAGATCAGTGCTTTTAAATACACTGATTTAAGTGCATTGACTATACATTGCAGATTTGCACACTTAAGACAGACAGGTGTTTTTTTTTAATTAACACCAACTACATTAAAGTGTCCTGTGCTTCTTAAATTTGCTTCAACGTCGGTGACATATTTTTCATTGATATTTTTGAGTTAACCTAATAAAGTATCATTTATCTAAAAAACTATATGGTTTCTGTTTCTTTACATTACATATTTTTTGCTGTTAATGGTAATAATATGTAGCAGTTACTTATTTTAACAATAATTAATTTTTTAAGTTTTAATTTTAGCATAACATAAAATTTATATTTTAGAAAATTACGAAATCTAGTGACGATTCCGCCAAGTAACTAAGCTAAGTAACTCCTGAATCGACTAATTATTTTAATACTGTTAGCGTAATCCTTCATCATTATGTAATAATAGTTAAAGTGACCAGCCTTTACCCTAAATACGATAATTAACGTCAGGTCAAATGTTCCTTTATGCTCAGCAACTACGGATAAATATATCTGCAAGCATAAAACAATACATGTCGGCATGGTACTATGGGTATATATACTCTGGGATTCCTTTAGGGATATATATTTGTAACAACAATCACATACTTGTGAGGTAAGAGAAGGTTAATAAGGAAAATGATTGTATAAAATAAATACTACAACTGTTATGTAGGTACATACTCTTCGTTGTTTTTCGTTCTTCATCTCTGAGAGTAAGGAGCGCAGTATTCTATTGGTGAGGAACTCGCTGGTGCGCCTGACGTCGGCACAGTCCGGATGCACTCTGTTGTTCACCACTGCGTCAGAGAGGCCTTCCACCGCTTCACCCCAGTCCACTGTTCATCGAAATGTTTACATTAAAATCAACAATAAAAGCTTTAAATTGTTTCCTGTTTAGCAATAAGGGTGGCATATTCTTTATGAAAAAAAAACGCTATAAAAAATTAAGAATAAAATATAAAAATTGTTTCAAGTTACATAATGTTTATTAAGTATATATTTTTTATACTGAACTGGGTAGCACTTGACCACTATCTCACCTGATGTTAAATGATGATGCGGTCGATGATGGAGTGCGCTTACCCAGAAGATACCTGTTCACTCGCGTTTCTTAAACAATATATTCAAACAAGTTATTTTTTATTATTCTTTATATGTAGTGATACCATTATGCCTTGTTATACTGTTAGGTGGTAAGATTTTCCTACTTCATCGCTAGCCAGGAGCCAGGAGAACATGCGCAAAGTGTCCTACCCCCATGAGGTGAAGATAAAGCCCGCTCGCGGTATTGAAACCATGTACATACATCACACCTTCTTCGTGGCAGTCCATCGGTATTGCCACAGGGACATCATTGCTACTTGCTGCTAACTATATAATATGGTTATTTTAAAAATATTGCACGTTATTTGTCTTAGTCCCCTCAACTGGCAAAAAATGTTCTATCAAACTTACGTTTAATATGTAATTTTTCACGGTAAATACAATGACATTACATTGTTATGTCATGGTTATTATACAAAATAATTAAAATTTTAGCAAAAAAATACCCATTTCAAACATAAAATACGTATTATTAAGGATAACTCAAATACTACTCTTCAGATCTCACTCAAATTTAAATAGGACCATAATGAAAAACACCAGCTTTTGGAATATAAACAAAATCATCAAAATCGGTACCTGTAAAGAGTTATAAGTAACATACATAAAAAAAAGAACTGAGAACCTCTTCCTTATTTTGACGTCGGTTAAAAATACATAAGTTCACATATCCCTGTCGAGGCATTGGAAATGTACTTAGATAATATGTGCCTAAGATAATCTGCATAGTTATTTCATTACAGATTAAAGACTAGATCAGAAACTCACTTGCATGTTTCATAGTTGGTAGAGTCACCTTTCCAATAGTAACATCCATGCCTTTTTGGACTCGGAAGCTCACAGATCGTGACAGCAGTTTGGCTGCTGCGTTTATCATCTAAAACAGAGATGTTGCTGTGATTTGGCTGCGCTAATTAAAATAGGGAATATCTGAATAGGTACCATCCTTTGTGCATGAATTTAGCTGCTTATAAAATCTTTTATTATTCATAAAAAGCAAAAAAAAACAATAATATTACCTAACATCAAATTGTTAAGGATAAAATCTGTAGGTTTCTTATTGTGGCATTACATCTTACTGTATCAGCCGGACCTTCCGCTGTTAAATACAGCCCCCCCATTAAGGGCAGGCACTTGGCAGACGTCTTGGGGATCACAGTGTAAGATAGCCGTTTCTCAGAAGGAGCTGCTGCCCACTTTCCAGTCGATTACTTTTAGTCGCCTCTTAGAACACCCAAGGGAAGTGATGGGGTAATCTGGGTAATAAGTCTGATTACATCTTGACCCGTACATAAATATGGAGGTAATATTTTGATAGCAATAAGGTCGTTTTCGAACTCGTGCTGTCGTCGGAATGATGATTTCAATCACTAATTGATTTATTAACAAGTAACATGATCGCCTTATAGTTTTTACATTCAATTGTATATGAGATTGATAAATGGTAAATTGTCAACTGGTGATTGTTAAATTAGACATTACATAGCGACCCTTGACGGAGATGAGAATCTGGTATTCAATTACCTCCTATTTAATGTAAATTAGAAAACTCGGGATACAGTGAATTCGATTGCGTCATCTCTGGTTTGTGAACATGCATTCAAGATTATTTTTAAACAATGTTAATATTAAAATTATTCACATTAAATTTAATATTAAAAAAATCTAACATTATCAAACAACTACAAAATTACAACGAGAGCAAAAACTATAGTCGTGTGCTGGTTCAAACTCTACACGACTGCGAACTTTTTCCTCTCATTGTTTTATATTATACTAGCTTTCCGGGCGCGGCTCCGCCCGCGCGTATTTCGGTTATCGCGCGAAAACATTAACCTCTTTTTGCGCAGTCGGATAAAAACTATCCTATGTTTTTTCCCGGGTCTCAAACTATCTCCATACCAAATTTCATTCAAATCGGTCCAGTAGTTTTGGCGTGAAAGCGTAACAGACAGACAGACAGAGTTACTTTCGCATTTATAATATTAGTATTGATTACAAAATTTGTAATGTTATCCGAGGTTTTTTTTGATTATTGCGAACATAAAAATATAAAAAAAATACCAAAGAAGTTGGCCATCAAACATGTTTCTTAGAGATTGATCTAAAAGACAAATATAACTTAGAAGAGTGCGTTAGCATTAAGAAGGTAGGCAATCGTCAGAGACGGCAAGCACGCGTTTAACATTTTATTTATAGTGGTAGCTTAAAAATTTACCTCTAGCAATTTCTTCCTTTCCGGAAGATAAGCTCCGAGCGAGACTGGATCCGGAAGATCTTCAACTCGGTCAATGAACGTCACTTCGGCTAATTTTGTTTTGGATGGCTAGAAATAAAACATAGCTATAATTAAGACGAGGCTGCGGAAAAAATACTCACATTCGACTAGTTTTTTTAAGCAACTGAAATATGCAATCAACACGAAAACTTAAATATTTGATATTTCAAACCTTTTTCTATCAGTTGTACAGTCAGAAACACATTTGAAAGAAATTTACTCGATAGTTTTAATTTTTCAAAATGAAGCATTTTCTTTAAATTATTGGAGTTTTCTTGGAAACTACATCAGTTACATATTAATAATAAACACACATAGAAAGGAAATGTAGTTTATTATCCGCTGTATAAGTAAAATTTACCTAGAGTAATTAGTATTGTCATAATAAATTAATTAGTGTTTTAGACTTACGACCTTTAGTTCTGTGCAGGATTACGGTCAATCGGAAGATTCGATATTCAACCTTATTAGCTTAGGATTACGAAATAAAATCAATGCGTAAGAGCTGTCCTTCAGTGCCGCGCTGTGCGCCGTTGGACGTGGACCTATCGCTCGCGCGCTATCACCTGTGCTGTGCAGTATAAATACGTATCTTGGTAGGTATATCAATCAATATGGGAAATAAAGATAACTAAAAAATAAAAAACGAAGCAGAAGAGTCGATACAAAGACTTTGCAAGAATTATGAGAGAGCGTATAATATTTCAGTTTATTTTTACCTATGCAAATTTAATATTCGTTTGTGTTTCGGTGTTTATTCTATTCATGAAACATATTATCTCTATCGAACTAAGAGATTCTATACCTACTAGGTTCCTATAGTACTGTAATGGAGCTATAAAATAACTAAATGTCGTACTAATCTAAGTACGATTAGTTGGATACTATAATAATATCTGGTAATGTATAGTTATGGTCTCACCTGATGGTAAGTGATGTGGTAGAAGGTACCAAACAGGTGATAACTAAAATTATCTGGCTCTAAAGTACAGCTGCCGTTCAACCGTAAATGGAGTTGAGTGTTGCTAAATTATAATAACACAAGCGTAGCAAATCAAAGCATTTGGTTTGGTGGGTATATCGCAATAAAACATCGAACATTGTTCATGTCCCTCAAGACTAAATGTAGATTTATATCAATGAAAGAATATTCAGAATCAGGCAAGTAGGTATATATTCAAGAGATTATCTACAAAGTCACCTGCATAGGTACTTTTAAATATACATTTTATCACTTAGACATGTACATATAAGTAACGATTTATACAAATATAATAGAGTGGAATAAATAGATTCTGTACATATATATAATAAAATAGACTGTGCTCATAAAATGCACCTTCTTTCTCAGGAAAAAAAATAATAAATCAGTCAAAGTCCGAGATCACTCGGAACAGGGAGAACTGTCGGAGTCGCCATCTCATATAATAAATTTAGACTGTGTTCTTCCACTATATGAAAATAAGTGAGTAATCTTTGAATAAAGTATTACTAAATTTGCACATTTTATTCACAGGAAATTTCGTAAACGAAATATATTATTTAAATATTATAATACCTATATTAGGCAAAAAAATATTTTGACCTATCCATAGCAGAGCAGCAGGTAAACTTAAATAACAAAAACGTATAAATGTATATATACATTTTTTTTTATTGCTGATAGGTAAGCCTTTAACCACAATCTCACCTGATGGTATGTGATGATGTGGTCGAAGGTGTTAACAGGCTTAACCTAGAATTACTGGCTCTCAAGGATAGCTGCCGGAACACACCGTTAGGTGCTTGGCGACAGATTTTCCACTTGAGGGTGGTCGCTAGCCAGGCGGGCATTTGCTAAAATGCCCTTCCACCATGCGGTGAAGCTCAAGCCAGCGGCGGGATTCGAACCATGGACCTGCTGCGCGGCAGTCCATAGCCAAAGCCACCGAGCTATCATGCTTTTTACACTGAAAAAAAAAACTTTACATTATTATCGCCCTGCACTTGTCACACCTCTGTAGGGTCGGTATAAACAATATATTTTTTCTGAGTACCTTCACAAAAGACAACGCATTGACATAATTGTGCGGAGTAAGACTTAAATTTTATAGCCGGCCTCCTATCTGAAGCAATATGCCTTTGCGTATGCCATCGTTGATATGTATTATACTCGCCTTTGCCCCCTTTTCGGTTATTAGTTAGGGTATTAGATAGATGGTAAAGAGCGATGTTTTACTCTTGACGTGCAAAAAATCTGACGTGAAAATTATCTGAATTTATGTATTTAAATTCATTTATTCATATTCACAACACCCCCTTTCTGAAGGCCGAGCTTCAGCAGGGGCGGAGCAGTTTGTATGGTGGCCGTCTTGAAATCGCCATTTTGGATTTTTGACAGGTGTCATTCGACTGCTCTCCCGACATTTATCCTTACTTCTACCTTTTAACAAATTCTATCTACACATTCTAACAAATTGTGCGAAATTGATTGTCGGACAAACAGACATGTACAGTTGCTTTTCTGAAGGCTTCAGGTAACGGATTGTCTGTAAAATGTATTTTGCAGGTATATATATCAATCAAAAATTTGATTGATATTATCAAACTGAAGGCTAAATGCACATTTGTAATATAACTAAATGCTTAGGCCTTGTACGTGGCGATGGTAAAAGGCCGGACGGCATGACTTTGGTTCCGTGGAGGATGGGAAGGCCTCTGGTATGGGACGCTACCTGTGTCGATACCTTAGCACCTTCTCATATTCCTGCTACCCAAAAAGTGGCCGGTGCGGCGGCTGAACTAGCAGAAGGCCTCAAAAGGCGCAAATATAGTAATCTCAGTAGTTGTTACATGTTTGTGCCTTTTGGGGTCGAAACGCTGGGACCGTGGGGACCGAGCGCCAAACTATTATTCAAAGACGTCTCAAAACGTCTAGTCGACGCTACTTGTGACCAAAATGCTGGCATATACTTTGGACAAAGGATAAGCATTGCCATACAACGTGGCAATGCGGCCAGCATTTTGGGAACACTGCCTAATGGTAGCGGAATATTGGATTAGTTTGTAGTAATTTTTTTTTTTTTTTTATTTAAATATGTTAATTTTAGTCATAAATATCTGTTACCACATATTATAAATAAAATCGAGCAAAACTAAATGCTTATTTGCCGTGTAGTATGGAGACAAAAAATTAAAAATAGAAATTCTACAAAAAGATGAAGAATTTTGGAGGGAAAAAAATGGAGACAAAACTAGTCATATTCTATATGGACTGCCTTCTTCCTGAGCTGGTCGATCCCCGCCACCCAAAGAAAAGAATGATCGGGATCAAGAATTTGCGGATACTTCTAGAAAAAAAAAATCAAGAGGAGGCTGTCGAGGGTGACTTGCAACATCAAAGTGCAAATCCTTCAGTACTTCCTCCCGCCATAAAAAGAAGACTTAAGAGCCTCTACGCTTTGCGCGATCGGTCAAGTTTAGGCATTTATTGAAGCACGGCGCAAATGGGCACACCGTTAGCAAGGATCGAGCGGTCAACGACGATGTCGCATGGAATAAAACATTTTGATCCTTTTTGCAGTGTTATTTATTTTTGATAAATAATGTGGAATGTTATGTAACTTTGTAAATTCATTTCTCATCTTTACTGTTTACAAACAAAGTAGACTTAAATGAACCTAATAATAAACCTTGAGGTATCTACTCATTGACTAACTATAACTATAGTCCATTAAAAAGTTACATGAGCTTTGCATTTTTAGAGCACGCAATTTATTTTTGGGACATCTTTTTATATGTGGGGGTCTGAAGAAGCTTAACCTCAAGTTTGTGGGGTCGCCACCCTTGTCCCCCGGCCGCCATCTTGGAAAAAGGGGTGAAAACACGTATTTTGCAATATCTCAGAAACTATGCGTTTTATAAAAAAATTGTAAGAACATAATTTGTAGCAAATTGTGTTGCCCACAAACATATTAATATAATTTTTTGCCCTAAATTAAATATCAAAGAAGTTATAAGCAATAATAAATTTTTTTGTTCCATAACTTTTTTATACATTTTACAAAAAAAATACCCTAGAACAATCTCGTAGATGATCTGCTCAGGATTTTTTACGAAACTCGCAGGTTTATTGATAAAACTGAAAATAATATCCACAATTTTCAATACGTTTACACGTTGCAAAAAATGTAGCACAACTAAGAGAATAAAATGAGATAGAAGAAACAGCTAAGCCTACGTATAATAATAATAGTCGTAGCAGGCAGATGTTCCTTTGAACCCAAACGGTTACTCAGACCTTTTCTACCTGCTTATCCTTCCGTAAGTTAAATTTAGTAAGTTCTATGGTAAGGAAAACAGGAATGAAGAAGTAAATTTGTACGAATTCAACAATTTTTTTTAAGAATATATTTACAATAAAAAATATAATAAGTTAAACATTTCTTTTTGACCGGATTCTCATGAGCATTGACGAACCTGGTCAACTTTGGAGCGCTGTAACAGTGTGTTAAATGAATTGAAATAAAATAAAAAAAATCCTCAAAAGATAATCAAAAATGTTGGTCTGAGGTATTATATTGTAAAATAAGAAAAAAAAGTTATAGAGCAAGAAAAAAATATGAAAATTTTCTCACTTTTTTGCTTATAACTTCTTAAATTTTTAATTTAGGGCAAAAAGTTATAATAACATATTTGTAGAAAAATAATTTGCTACAAATTATGTGCAGTGGAATTTTTTGTAGGACACATCGTTTCCGAGATATCGCGAAATAAGTGTTTTCACCCCTTTTATCAAGATGGTGGCCGGGGCACAAGGGTGGCGACCCCACAAACTTAGATTTGTCTCAAAAGTAAAATTGCGCCCTCTAGGAATTGCAATATTCGGTCCTTAAATTGTAACATTTAAATGGACTACTATGTAGGTATCTATATTTGATTATGTCCTTCTAACCATAATTGTATACATATAGGCAAATAACTTAGTTTTGTAGTTTGTATACCTGCTTTGTGCATGCATACCTTGGTTCTTTATATTTGTATAACTGCCCTGTTGGCGGAACGGCTTTAGATAGATAGATACATATCAAACAAATTATTGGAGTACAAAATTTTATGCCCAAGGCGGGAATCGAACCGGCGTCCTCCGATATCGCGTCGGATGCTTAACACCATCTCAGCCACCTGGACATTGGCATTTCTGCCGAAACTTTGTGCTCCAATTGTATTACTTTAACCATCATAGGGGACGGTGCGCGGCCATCAACCAGACTACTAGACTTCATCTGATCGAAAGAAGTGTTTTTTCAAACACTTAACTCTCGGTATGATGTTGCTACCCTTCTATATTTCTAAATATGATTACAAGCACTATCGCGTGCTAAGCGAAATCATATCAAACAAATTATTGGAGTACAAAATTTTATGCCCAAGGCGGGAATCGAACGCGATATCGGAGGACGCGGGTTCGATTCCCACCTTGGGCATAAAATTTTGTACTCCAATAATTTGTTTGATATGATTTCGCTTAGCACGCGATAGTGCTTGTAATCATATTTAGAAATATAGAAGGGTAGCGACATCATACCGAGAGATTGTTTTGGCTAATGCACTCAATTACAAAAACAATAAACTTTCTTCCTGCATCATTTAAAAAACAAAAACTTTTATACTTTAGCCGCACCAGCCTTGAGAAAAGGGCTGTAAAATGGCTTTGCTGGAATAAGGGCTCTTAACTTAATGTTGTCTTAGGTTTTCGCGATTGTTACACATAGTAATTAAACAACATTAAACGGTTTAAATCTCGTATATTTATCATTATTTTTGTCCTGACGTTTCAAACACTTTGCAGTGATCGTGGTCACGGGGACTGCAAACTTGAAAAAAAACTTGACTTTCCGTTTCCGATACTCGTTATTTCTCACGCACACTTTTGCATATCATTAAAACTGTATAAATTGAAAACAATATATTTTTTATTTTATAAATGATTTTTGTTAATTTATATACATCTTAACTTAATTTGTCGATAACCTCTGTAGACTATACCACTTACTAACAATCTAAGAATCCACTATTTTTATTTTAAAATCTAATTTAGTCACCTGTTCCAGTACCTTTCACTTGTCTGCCATGTTTCATTAAAAAAGCCTGTATAACATGTTCCCTACAATGTTTCTGCAGCTGTGTGTTTTTTTCATAAAATATCCCAAAGTTTAAGGCCCTTACAATTGCGTATGTAGACTCTTCTGCAAGTTTGGTAAAAAAAAAACTTATCCTGCTGTTTAGAAGTGGCTAGATATATATCTGGTTGGTCTAATTTTTACCATAGTTGGTATATGAAAGCAGAGTGGTAGTAAAATAACACCTTTCTGTTTACCACTGTAACTGAAAAATTAAACGAAATAAGATGTATACGAATTACGAACATATTTTCAACATAAGTAATTAATAGTCAAAAATTATATGATAGCAATAAAAAAACAACCTGCATTATATTATTATGGGAACGTGTACAGTACACATACAGTGCACAGTTATGAAAAACTATATTTCATATTTGTATGACGAGTCGTGGTAAAATATATTGCCCACAACTAACATTTAATCAAATCAAATCAAATCCATTTATTTCAGGTCAATTGTACCCATATTCACCGAATATAATATAATATTTTGCTCATTCAATTTGATGGTATTTTACTTCATTCTAATGATGTGTAACATGTAATCTGATTAATCACATTCCAAGATACTGAGAACAATGTTGATTCATTCATAAATTATCGTCCACGCGGATGCCAAGTAACATTACTTTCGTTACTACGGAGAATTTAAAAACACCCCATTTATCAATATATATCGTGCCGTTTGGGCTGTTATGTACCACCATCATATTCCGACCCTTGTCTCACTTATGTTGGTTTGGTGCAGTATGTTTTTTTCTATAAACACGGAGACTGCGACACAACAACAATTGCAGTATATACAAAGTTACTTTATATATCGATATTCGTCACATGAATAAGATTATAAAAAAAGTTGAAATCGTCTCAATGGTATCTGTGTTCGCGAATCTAATATCAAGTATACAAATATGTTTATAAGCGAGACGCGTGCGCCGCTGCTGCACATCGCCTCGTTCGGTGCAGCGGGGATCGTTGCGCCGCATGGGCGGAGCTAGCGTGGGAATTATTTTTGACTGCTTGCTCTTAAAGCAATTTAAAATTTTAGTCCCTCATATATATGGCATATGGCCTTAGGCTATCCCCGTTCTCTTTAAAATGAGGTAAAATTGGGCTGAGCTATTTCATTCACAAATAAGTAAACCTGAATACCCAATCGTTCATTGCTTGAATTAGGAAATTAGGTTGTTTTTCTATGTTTATTGTAAAATTATTAATAATTTATCTACACTAATAACACAAGCACAGTGACATTAACATGCTTAAAATCAGTTCATCATAATCACTTTGAGGAATGGCCGCCCACGTTCTTTGTAACAAGTCAAAAAGTTGTTGTGGGGTATGAACGGCATTCATACTTGGCAGAGCTCTTCTTTGTAACATATCCCATGCATGCTCAATGGGGTTGAGGTTTGGCGATTTAGCAGGTCGCGGCAGAATGCGAGCATCGGCAAGAGTGCGAGTTACGAACGACTCTAGCCGTATGTGGACGTGCATTATCATGCATTATACGAAACAAATTACCCAAACGGCTTCGTAAAGGGATGATCACTTCTGAAACATAAATTATATTCCGCATAAATCTGAGCATAGAGGTTGCCCCTGATCCAAATGAGATCTGTTTAAAACTTACTTGATTTACTGGAAAACGTAGGTACTTGATCCCTAGGCATTTTTGATGTGTGTATAACAAAATAACTTTGGTAACAGTTGTTCTATTTCTACTTTATTCTCCATATTATCTGCTCATTCCTTATCTTCGTGTTGATAAGGACTGGCTCCATTTTCTGTTTCAAGGTCCGTCGGTAAGAATGTTCACATACCTCCAAAAAGACCATTCACGCTCACGTATACCAGTGTAGCACTCTTTTAATCTACAAAGTGAATGCTGTCAAACTTAAGAAATCATACCACTGGTGTAGGCGTCCTGTCTCTTGCTCTCTTCAGATCCTGGTCTACGGTGCCATCCGCGGGAATGTTTACTATGTCCCCGAACGCGATAGTACTACCGTTTACGTTCACGTACTGTCTTGCTAGTTCGGACGCCACTTGAATCGACCACCGAGGCACTCTTTTTCCACTGGAAGTTGTTCAGCAGGTAATTATTTCAAAATACTGTTTTTTTTATTGATACTTATTTGTACATAACTACTTTATTTTTTGATACAGACCCCCTAACAAAAAAGTCTAAAACTGACGACTTTGATTGCCCTCAATTAAATTGTTGTTATGAAATGCACTAGACGACAAATACTAATAATATCGAACAAAGAAAAAAAAAAACAACTAATCGTGTATATTTTGTGTATTTCCCCATATCTTCCTGTGGGAGTCGTAAAAGGCGACGAAAGGAAAAACACCACCAGTAGATAGGCAGCCTTCTGAAGACCTGCTGTGTTATACTGCGATCCCCGTGACGCCTGCCAAGTGTTTGTGTCTGCCAACTGTTGATGTGATGATGATGATTCGCCTATATCCCCACTATACATAATTAAATTCAATATCCCTTCGATAAACTATACCCTAGATTCTGCGCGAACGCTCCAAAGTTAACCAAACAAAACTGTGCTTATAATGATCTGAAGCACAGTTTTGCCGTTAGTGACGCGCTGATCGTCGAGTGAAACAATGCCGAAGTGCTCTGTGAATAGTTGCAAAAATAATACACTTACAAAGCGAAAAATACATCGGATTTCGTATTTTCGGTAAGTTTAATACATATTTATAGTATTTTAAGTGATAAACATTCATAATTATTTAATAATCACCTCCAAATGAATACATCAACAAATTAAATTCCGTTACTCCTGTCACGCAGTTGTCTCTTTCGCACGCATAATAACATCCCATGCAAGACAAGAATAAGTGAGCCCTAATTCAGAACAAGTCTATTGGAGTCGCCATAATAATCTTTTATCTTCTCAGACTGTACACAGGCATTACTTTTACATTTTCCAACTTCAAAAAAGGAGGTTATCGATTTGACATGTGTGTATGAAATATTATTAGAACTGCAATATATTCACATATAATATGGATTAGTGCTTACAAACATATATACAATATTTTTATGTGTGTGTGTGTGTGTGTGTGCATATGTATGTATGTTTCATGTACTAATACGTGTAAGAGTGATTTGGCTTACTGATTGGAAAAACCCCACAAAACCTTTTTCAAGTTCTAGTGTTCCGGTTTTTAATCGATGTTGTATGTTAATAATTTAATATCGAAATGTCCGAGCCACCTGCACAATCCTGAATGCACGAGGTTTAGCGTGCACTCTTATTATTACAGATGATTTTCAGAATGTATGATATGAATATAGTATGTCAAGGTAGTTTATAAATATTAAATATTGTATTACATATATAATGTATAACATTAACATTGTATTAACATTCATAATTACTCAAACACGTTTACTTTATACATTTTGCTGTAACACGCAGGTATCTGAACTGCAATTCAGGTCTGATACATTATATAGTTATATTATTTGTTTTTAATTGGTTTTTGTTCTGTGTGGAATAAATAAATAAATGTTAATGAAAATTAGAGCCGAATAATTAATATTCTGATTTCATTATAACAGATCCCTTTTCTATCTCCCAACATCCGCATATAATTTACTACACACCTTTTCAACCCGGGCAAAACCAGGATATATAATTAAGCTAGTTGTATATGCGGATAGTTAAAAATCCAATTATTAATGTCACCAAAAAAACTAATCACTAAATAATATTTTTAGTACAAGATTAGGAGTAAGCGACTCCATTGTATTTTATGTTCTATCACAGCAAAGGGTAATAAAATTTTACGAGCTCTCTTCAATGGCGCAGAGTAAAAGTGCTATAAGTTTATTACGAAGTAATTGAAAATTAAACCTTATGCAACTGAAACAAGGTTGAATATTGTTAAATAACTTAAATAGATTTACTACGTTTTTGTGTAATTTTAAGGTTTTTATGTGTATCTCAATAGACAGAAAGGTATAGGATAACTCGAGCCGTTTATATGCGTTCTGTCAATGCGAAAAGTTGCATCTAGGGTATATTTTATCGAAGCAATATCCAATTAAATATTTGGTTGTGGGTCAGCATTTTACACAAAATCTTTATCGAAATTTCTAGTTTTTAATTTATTCCGTTTACGAGTAAAAGATCCATTAAATACGAACGCACAGACATATGATAAAATGTCAATAACAGGGTTCCGTTTTGCCCTTTGGGTACGCAACCCTTGCTTGTCTATTTCTTACTTCTTCACGTATAAATCACTGAATTGTAATTTGGCTCCAAGATAGCAAGTATAGATTAAGGGTATTTTCTTATTCCGATTTGACACATATTTCCAGATGAGGTGCTGTATAACGAAATTTTCCCATATACGCTCAAAATATTGCGAGATTTCTTTACAATAAAAACATTATTTAAAAAATAATATGATTATTGAAGAAAGATATAATTTTATAACATACCCACGGTTCTTTCTAACTTCTGGCCTATAGTTCTTGAAGAACAGCTGCGCAGCCTTGGAGTGGACCATGCGCTCCACGTCTCGGAGGAGAAGATGCACACGTCTCCTTGCAAATTCTGTCACAGCAGTTTCGAGCATCTGGGAAGTCATCGATTCAATAATCTTGTTTAGTATGGTCCCGTTTATATTAGACATAATATTATCTACGGTTGTCTGCGGTCAAATTTGTATAATACACAACAGTTTTTATATTAAATATTTTTACCTAGAACTTTGTTTGTATTATAGTCTGTACTGAAATATAAACAGGGCTTGTTATCTTTCGATTTACAAAAAAGGTATTGGTACCTAGCAAAACATTGCCAGGTATAGTTTATTTTTCCTATACATTTTATTTCGTTCCTTTCAATCTCGTATCCAAATGTAAAACATGCGCCCTTCGAAAATAAGAAATTCAGGCAAAAGGGAAGTTTATATCCGAGGGAGGTCAAAATAATAAGGCTTATAAGGCAGACGTGTAGTGGGCCTACATAAATTACAATATTTTACAGAGCGACTAAGAATATTATAAGAACAACCGCCAAAGTTCTCTTCAGATACACGATAAATTGTTAGAACCGAGCAAAGGAGTCAATTTAAAGGCTACATAGAAGGAGTTCGCCATATTTTCTAAAGAAATTTACATATTAAAAGGTTCTGCTCAATTCAGATGAGCATTTTGTTATTATCACTTTACTTGCAAAGTGCTAAAAGAGCTAGAGGCTAATTTCAATTGTTTTTATGATATAGGTAGAGATTAACAAAAACTCCCAATCGCACGATGGACACATTCCACCAGACAAAATGTACGTCTTGTATTTTTCAGAAATAAAAATGTTTCATATCATTCAATTCGGAATCAGATTTGAGGGGATATTGATATAGATATAAGTAATGTCTTTTTTGTCCTTAGCGCAAGATATGTGGAGTCAACAACAATGTAGGATTACCTCATCGAGAAGATGGATTGGCGGTGTAGGCAGAACAGTCTCCAGGTCCATCCTGGCACGGGCCTGTCCCAGGGTCATAAGTGCATCTCCCTGGGTAGATACGGCGTTGGCCATCGCTTCAGCTGCCATCCGCTGCGCCAGTTCTGGGCTCATACCTTTGGCACCACGTTTAGACTGAAATATAAACTTTTAAGTAGAACCCGATGTACAAGTATTTTTTTTGCTTGAATTTGGTAGCTATCTAAGTGATCATCGCAGAATGACCCACCAACAAGCTATCCTTTTCTGCCCCAGGGCTTGATCAGCTGATGGACCATCATGGGTTCAAATTTGATCCGCTGATTTTAACTTATACTTTTAGGGCCAAAACATACCTTCTCAAACTCAAGTCCCATCTTCTTGACGAGTTGAGCAGCCTTAGAGATGCCGCCGTGGAGAATCTTCCAGTTTGCTAATCTGATGCGTTGCAGTTCCAAGTCCGTATTGTAAGCGTAGATCTCAGCTTTTCTAATGGTAAGAAAGACTTGTCAGAAAATTTTACTTATATACTTGCAGTTTAGGCAGGAATATTTTTGGCGCACTCAAAGATAGTGTATTTTCAATGTTTTTCATAAAAATAAAGTCATTACACACTCACAATAAGATACGTATAAAACTCCCTGTGTCATGCGAAGCATAAACACACTTCATCATATACTTAATATCACAACTACGGCCCGTCCGATTTACAAATCTTGATGAGTAGGAGCTTAGGTATATCTCGGCATCAACATGAACAACAGCCCATGTCGCAAATATGTTCCTAGCCGGCATTGCACTTGCAGAGAACGAGCTGCCCAGTAGGCCGAGCTACCCATACATAGCTACGGGTTCGTCGTATTTGAAAAATAAATGAAGGTAGGGATGTTTCGAATGAAGTTGACGATCAATATCAGCCGGAAGATGTTATGAACTTAGCTCGATTAAAAGCCAGCCCATTTGAACGCCACATTGAACGGTTATAAGCAATTTGCATTCAAATGCTTTCCCGCGACGCGCACGATGTCGTTGTTGTTCTTCCTCAATGATGTTTGTCTACCACGAGGTAGAACACAAATATACTGTATACTACCGGCCTACCTACACTACATATTCCCATATGGTGAGGTAGTCACTCGATTCTTCATCGGTTATCGGTTCGTTGGACTACGTGGTCTGCTTATTGTCAATTCTAAGCGATTTGAAAGTTCTAAGAGAAAACAAATACGATATGTAAATCGAAACACCGCTCGTTTTTAAGTACTTAAAATAAAATATCCCGAAAATATCCTCCTACGTACAGAATCTAAGAGTAGGTATGAAAAGGATAAATATGGATTATCGTGTTAATTATCTTTGTAGCATTTCGGTCGAGCTAAATAAAGTTAGTAAAAGAAATAAGCAACGACTGTAGTTAACCATAATGTTAGATAGCACTCGGTATCATTGCTTTCATTATGTACGGAGAAAGGACTTACTTAAATATATTGCGACAGCCAGTGAGATCTTTGTCAAAATGTCATGGCAACAATCTAATTCTTTTTGCCCAAAATTGCCGTTATACGCCATTAGCTCTAAATTCAAATAGCGCAAATGGTATTTTGACAACATGAAATCATTTATTTATTTATTTTATCATGGTTCTAGATTTTTATTTATCTTAAGAATATAGGTACTTACATTCATTTAGCAGAGAAATTACAAGTTTCCTTAATATTTACATTTGTATTGCAAACATAGAAACAGACCTAAAACTGGATAAATTTAATTGATACTGTAATCTAAAATATACTTACTTCGTCCTTCTGCGAGCTCCGGCAGACTGGTCCTCTGCATACAGTTTCAGAAGTAACGCTTCCTCTTGAATCTTCTGATTTTGGGCTGAAACCCTCGCAGTCCATTTGTTGTTAGCCTGACAATAATTTCGAATGGATTATGCTTATACTACCGTCATTGTCCAAGATGAATTACTATTATATGAACAAATCTACGTGACGAACCCAATACTGTTTTGGAATTTATAGAGAGTAATTTTGTTGGCCATAATATATTATATACGTAGGCATACGTAGATACTTTTCACGAACGCGAGACTACATTTTTTGCGAAGAGAATTTTTATCGTAAGAGAATAAGATCAATAAGGACATTTCTTGATGGAGGATTTCGTGAATCGATTGTCATATACAGTTTTAGAAAAAAAAAGGTACTTATTTAGTAAGAGGATGATGGATGTAATATTGAGATGTATGTATAGTTTTTGACTCCATAGGCCATCGCCGATTTACACAATACTTTCAATATATTTATGAAAGTTATTGCATTTCAAGTACATATTATTAGTTTATTAATTAAATATACTCATCATTTGTTAGGTTTCATAAAACAGAGTTCTCTTCTTCCCAATCTCTATAATTTAGTTTTTGATATGAGAAACAACAAAATGTACTAACGTAGGTAGGCATTATGTATTCACCACTGTATTAAATAATTATTAATAAAATAAAGTAAGTGGGCCTACCGCTAATGATCTCAATCTGTATTAATTTTTTTAAGGTATGTTTTCTATTGGTTCGGAACCCTTGGTGTGGGAGTCCAAGGCATGTTTTTATTTACTATAAAATAGAGCAAAAACAAAGATCGTGGGCAATTATACCTTTTTATCAAATATTATTTGCAAAAAATATTAACTATAATAGGAAATATTCCGTGTACATTTGGGCCAGCTACCTGTTAGAGAAAAGATTAAATTGAATGGTCATTGAACTCGAACACCATATAGGATTAGTCCTATACTGTCATAGGACTATAATGCTATGCAGTCCGTTCATCCTTATCTTTTGTCGCTAACGACAGGGCTAGATAAGCGACCTGTTGCCTAGATTGACAGTACAATCCACTCAACGCGTCAAATTAAAACTCTTAAACAAGCTTTGCTTTATAACAAAAAAATTAATCGATCGAGAACTTAGTTCGAACGAAGCGTCTCTGCTTCAACTTCGACAAAAATGCTTTCGTATGTCCGTTTGTTCTCCTCTACAGGTCGCATTTCTCATCCGATTTTCACAAAATTTTGTAAGCAGGTTTGATGAGACCATACATTTTTTGTCAATCCAGTTTAAAAAAAAAATCGAAATGCTGGAGATACACATTATAAGGCGTTGAAAGTATGGATGCCTACGCTTAATCTAACGGCAATGTCCATACGCACGTGAGTTGCCTAAAAGTGATAGGCTCTCTCTAGTATAATCAATTATTTATTTTCCATGTTTTTGTAGCCAATATATTAATCCGAGACAAATAAATTACCATGTATGTAAAATTATTGTATATTTACTACTTACCTACTTATTTCTGATACAACAAGCCTTCGCTGGGGTCCGCGTGTTATTGATTTTTTTGGACATAAGTCCAAGAATATCATTTATTATTTACATTACATACTTATCTAGATTTTTGGATTTCTTGACCCGTTCTCCCATTAGCTAACCTAACCTAAACATCATAATATTGCATTGTTACGCTATTCACACATGTATGCAAAATTTTAGCTCAGTCGGTAAACGAATAATTAAATTTGATAACTACATAAAATCTTTTAAAATACGTTACATCTTCTTCTTTCTTCCTCTGTTTCTCCTCATTTTCTTGCTTCAATCTGTTCAGTCTCTTTTTCTCGTTCGCTCTCCACTGCCTGACCATTGTGATCTTCCTCCTGAGCTCCATTTCTGCAGCTGCTTGGACCCTCTGCTTGATTCTGTTCTGCTTTTCTTGGCTTCGTGCAGCACGCTCTTTGCGCTGACGCTCATTGAACTCGGCTAAGTACTTCATTCGGGCTACGATTTTTTTCTCCTGCTCTTTTGCCCTGAAAGTAACAATAAAGTTATGTCAAAAACTTGCATTTCAGTAGGTATGTTAATAATAGAGTTTTTTGTAATCTGAATAAGCGAAACCGACTATTCGGCTTAACCTATTGCGCTTAAACAATTTTAACACATGCCTATTATAATATGTATAAATGTTATAACTTTTTAAAAAACATTTCACCAGATTTGTTTTGTAGTTCAATGTAATAGGAAGCGACTCTCATTTATTTTTTATTAATTGCTGATAGGCTAGCCTTAGACCACTATCTCCCCTGATGGTAAGTGATGATGTGGTCGAAGACGTTGTTCAAGCTAACCTATAATTACTGGCTCCCAAGGACAGCTGCCACAACACACCGTTAGGTGCTTGGCGACATATTTTCAACTTGAGGGTGGTAGCTTTAGATTCCCAAAATGCCCTACCACCATGCAACTCTATACCACCTGGATTGTCAACTGCAGTCAAAGCCTCCCTCATTATGGGGCAATTTGCCATAATCCCCACCCTTGGCAGGCTTGGGGATCGTAGTTTAAAATAACAGTTGCTCAGAAGGCGCTGTTGCCCATCTGCCGGTAATTTATCTTAAGTCGCCTCCTACGACACCACAGGGATATAGAATTATTCAACCGTAAAATACGCATAATTTTGGGGAGGTGCATAGAATGTAGAATACCCGGAACCTCACGGGACTAAGTATTACCACCTACCAGGTTTAATTACATACCCTCGAACAACCCAAAATTTTAAAGAAATAACCCAACTACTTGCTGTTCAGTAGCTAGGTGTGTTAATAATAGATGCTCTTTCTGAATCTGTATAAACAAAACCGTCTATTCTGTTTACCCGATTGCTCTTCCACTAACTCAACTAAATAATGTAGACCTAACTCGTATGTGTAAATTGAGTGCTTTCGACTAGATAGAGTTAAATGGGTTATGCAAATGGAACAGGGAACTTTACTGATTCGCAAACTGTTCAAGATGCATAACGTAGTCGGCGGACGAAGCCGAATCAGATACAATTTGATTTTGCATTTCCACGAACTTGGAGAAGCAGAGTGCTTAGTTTCTTGGGTTTGCATTGAAGTATCTCACAATAATGACTCATTAGGTAGGGTACCTGTTAAGTGTTAATATAAATCATTTGATTGATCGATCCTACTGTAGGTAGTTGTGATATTTTTATGAATTGATTTCTAACTAAAATTTTAAGAAAAAAAGATGACTTTGAACATTAAATACGCATTATTAGGAATAAGTCCAATCTAAAAATTAGGAATAAAACTCAGATTTTAATCAAATTTAAATGGGACATGACAAGAATCAGCTTTCGAATATAAAAAGAAATATATCAAAATGTGTACACCCTGTAAAGGTTTATGATGTAACATTCACATCAAAATACAGTCGCATTGAGTACTTCCCCTTTTTTTGAAGTTGGTTGAAAAATAAGGTTCTCAATTCGACAGTATGCTATGTTTTTTGTATGTTTGTTACGCGATTACTCCGCCAATTTTAGATTGTTTTTTTTTTAAATCGTAGAGTATACTTAAATTAGAATTTCATCAAATTCGGTTGAGTAGTATTAATGTTATGGTCAATTATCTCAGTGAACATTATTTTAGGCGAGTGAATGATCTGTAATCAGCAGCAGGAATCGACTTCAACAAGTAATTTTATACTTTTCAGTGTTGAAAGTCGGTTAAATTTTTTAAAACTTTTTTAAAGGTTTGCTTTCGTATAAAAATTGTTTAAAAATAGACCTTTTTTGGACTGTAAAGATTAATGTGCACTTACAGTAATGTAATCGTGTCGTATAGCTAGGTAATTTATTCTGTAAGAAAATGAGATAACAATATATTCGAAATGACACCGAAAGTTGGATTCTTTGATTTTTTTTTATTTTACCTACACAACCGTGCACAAATTCGTGCACTATTTGAAACCGAAATTAATATATTTTTTCTAACCTCGAGTTGCATCGGCTGTTGTACGCGGGGACCAATTAGTCGGTATTTTTTAAAATATTTTTATGATGTTATGAGATTGACAAATCACTTGATTTGACTCTCAAGGACAGCTGCCGAAACCCACCGTAAGGCGACAGATTTGCTAGATAGCTACCCAGGCGGGCATTCGCAAAAATGCCCTACCACCGTGCTATATTGACCGCCATCATAAAACCAGGGCCGACGACGGCTTAATGTGTCCTCCCAAGCACTGAATAGCGACTATAGAGCAGTAGTAATGCACTAGCGGACACCTATCCAACTTATGATCGCAGCGGATTGATCATTATGATCGGTTAAAGAATATAAGTTAGCTACGCTGCAAGCGCTCCAAAAATTTCGCTAGCTGTAGGGTCCTTCACGCCTAAACACAATAATGTTTGTAAATAACACCAAACAGCTCACGGTATGTTCTAGAAGTTGTCCTTGAGAGCTAATAAACAGGCTTTATTATAATGGAAACCAACCTTTCAGTAAACTTGATCGGATTGTAAACTTTTTCATGTGATAATAACCAGTTTGATATACTCGAAAAAAATTCGATACCCATGCAACAGAATAAATATCCCATACATCAAACGCAACGATCGATTTTTTATATATTAATAGGTTATCCTTAACAACATCTATGACCACATCATCACTTACCCTGCGGTGAGATTGTGGTCAAACGCTAATAAGCGTTTCAGTCAGCCTTTGAGCGTGATTTTCAGCTATAAAAAAAACTTTTGAAATGATGTTTATATTTCCGTAGTTACAGAAATTAAACAACATTTACCGAGATACATCACATATGTAGAAACTTCAAGAACATAAATGCCAGACTGTCAGTCGTCTTCTAATGTAATTAGGAAGTTCGGATACGCCTCGGGTACCTATGCCGTCGTATATATGCATAGACTAAGTAGTTGAAATACCTGAAAGCTTCGCAAATAGTTTTAATCGAAGCCACGTTTCTATATGCGTATATGTTTAAAGGTTTACAAGTTTGCTTAGCCATTCTGATTCGATCAGCAAAGTTAAGCTACATCCGCCGCGGTCATGAGTTGGATGGGTGACCGCTGGTGACATTACTACTGAGCGCTTCCGTGCTTCGGAGGGCACGTTAAGCCGTCGGTCCCGGTTGTTGTCTTAGGATAGCAGTCGTTACAGCATGGTGGTAGGGCACTTTGCAAATGCCCGCCTGGCTAGCTACCACCCTCAAGTTGAAAATCTGTCGCCAAGCACCTAACCGTGTGTTCCGGCAGCTGTCCTTGGGAGCCAGTAACTCTAGGTTAGTCTGAATAACATCCTCGACCACATCATCACTTACCATCAGGTGAGATAGTGGTCAAAGGCTAACCTATAAGGCATAAAAAAAAAGGTATTTAAATGTTCAAGACTAGGAAGATGAGATTCTAAGTAGTAAATACATACCTACCTATGAATATTTTTCATCTGCACTAAAACATTGCTCTTACATATATCTGTAGCAAAAAATAAACTACCTGATAATGCATTTTTCAACACACTTGCTCAATAAATGGCTCTATTTCACGACAATCAGGCACATAATAACACCTGTAATTAAACAGATTTTTTGCTATTATTCAGAAGTGAGTTATAGAGTTTTTTTTATATTATTAATTGAGTTTCCTTTGTTCTTACAAAAAATTCCATACAAACAACATCGTGTTCAATAGTACAAATAAACTAATGTACCTATTGTTTGCTCATTTCAGACAACTTTGTATTTACATAGATAATATCAACTTGTTAATAAATAAATCTTTCACTCATATATGTACATCTTTTATTTTCTCAGTCATAAAGAAAAACTTTAAATTCTCCATTTTGTACGTGACTAAAACGCTTCCCACGAAAAGCCAAAAAAAGAAACCTCATTCTTTAGTCTATGGCCGATCGCCATGCGCGCGCATAGAAAAACTGATTAATTTTTCCCGCCATTACGAAAAAAAATTCACGAGGTGTGAAATTTTTTTCACTGTTGATAGTATAGTTATTTATTCATTACGATGTCTAGGGGTACTAGTTATGAAGAAAATGATTCATGTTGTACCCGATATAAGATGTGAAGCCCTTAAGGTTGTAGAAAGTTACTGAAAACTACCTGAGTACTCCAAGGAAAAATATGGATTAGCGTACCAAAATTTCATACAATGGCAAAACAACAAGAATACACAAGAGTAAGTCTTTTTCAGAAAATATGTTCATGGCGTACGTCAAAGAATTATCTTCTAAGTACAAACCTAGCTCTTTGTGGTGTACTCGTATATACTCAATGTTAAAATGTACAGTCCGAACAAAGAATCGAGTGGACTTAAATACATACTCTAATTAGTCAGCTTATTTAAAGAGACTATCCGATGGATTTAGACGTAAGAAATCAAAGGTTTTATCGTCTGACGATATTGCAAAATTTATAAAAGATGCTTCAGATACCCAATATCTGGCTACTAAGGTTAGTCAAATTAGTTTTAAATATCTACGCAACTTCATAGCCTGTGTTGTGTGTTGAAATTATGTATTGTTTCCTTTTTTCAAGTTGCTTTAATATTTGATATAACTGGTGCATGTAGTAAGTATACAAGAATTAACAAATATAACTGTAAAAGACGCAGACACGGTAATGTTTTCTATAAACATTACCGTAACGCAGATAACCAAAGGCAGTGCAGTGCTTTTAGTGAAGATACCTATCACGAAAAATAAAATACCGAAGTAATTCACCATACACGGTCCATTCTATGATAAGAAGTATGAAAGTTTGCATTCACCAAAAGCAAAAAATGACCGTCTCTTTCTAAATGACTAGAATGGTAAATGTATCTCTCAGCCTATAGGTATATAAACAAATTTGGTTCTATGCCTAAAGAAATTGCTTAAAGAAAGTTTACAGGTTCAGCAGATGATGAGAGCTACACTGGACATAGTTTCAGAAGAACTTCAGCAATAGTGCTAATTCAGGAGCTCATATTATAATGACTTTGAAGCGTGATGATGGGTGGCGATCTAGCAATGTAGCGGAATCATACGTAGAAGATTCCTTACAAAACAAGAAATAAATTTGTGCAAAAAGAATTAGACTTAATTGTGAGGCGCGTCCTACTGGCGAAACACTAAGTTCCTCCAATGATTGGATTTCACCTACCTACACGAACAATGAACCATCTCAAATAACAATAAAACATGAAAGTATTTCAGTAAATAATCTATGACATCGCTGCCATCAAAAACAGTTAATTACTTATAATTTTACTAGCTTTCCGTGCGCGGCTCCGCCCGCGCGTATGTCGGTTATCGCGCAAAAACATTAGCCTCTTTTTGCGCAGTTGGATAAAAAAGATCCTATGTTTTTTCCCGGGTCTCAAACTATTTTCATACCAAATTTCATTCAAATCGGTCTAGTAGTTTTGGCGTGAAAGCGTAACAGACAGACATACAGAGTTACTTTCGCATTTATAATATTAGTACTGACTAACTGCACATTTACTAAATGTTTCTCTAAATAAACTTTTTATCTACTATACAGGGTTATTGGTAAAATGGTAACGACCTCTTAGGGCCGACTTCAGCTAGTCCTAACAAACATTTTAAGATGATATTTTATTGTTTTGAAAAAAAATAGTCTAGAATTATTTTTTTAAATATTTCTTTTTGTTTTTTATGTGTTTTTGAGGAAATAAGCACGAGGATCACCTGATGTTAAAAGTCTCTTGTGCCTGTAATGTATTTTATTTCATATTTTTTATTACTTTGCTCGATGTAAATATTCATAACTCTATTCGAAGGGAGCGTTGTGCGGTCCAGTGTTGCCACGGCGGGCGCTCTTGGCTTGGAGTAGGCATTGTCTTCTCAGACTCAAAACTTAAAACAATAAGATTTTCTTGCACTGTCTGAAAGTTTTAAGTTTGGGTCCCGTAGTAAAAGACTAGTAAAGAGTACTCCGAGCTAAGAGCGCCCGCCGCGGCAACACTGGACCGCGCCGCGCACCCTTTGAATAGAGTTATTTACATCGAGAATAGTAATAAAAAATATGAAATGATATATTACAGGCACAAGAGACTTAACATCAGGTGGTCCGATTGCTTATTCAGTCAAAACCACATAAAAAAAACATCTACACATGTTTGTTAACGACTAGCAGAAGTCAATTATAAGAAGATGTTAGCATATTACCGATATTTCTGTATACAATATTTTTTTAGTATTATTTTCTTCGCAATGTGTTGAAAACCGTCGTATGATATATGTGTGCCCTCATATAACGGCTCGGGTCTCAATGGACCCTCAGCAGTAATCAACAACATTACACACTTAATACCATAATTTACTATATTACTAAATTGTATGAAATAGTCCCGTCACAGCCTTTCATTATCAAGAATATAGATATGTTTAAAAATAATATCACCATAATTTCCAGTTCAGGTACGTACACCAACTATATGTCGAAAACGCCACATTACTTAGCCGGAATGATTTTCTCCACAAAGCATCGTCAGGAGATCTGATTTTATTTTTGTTAATAAATATGGTTTGCCGTTATTGCCGTTGTTTGCTCCGACCTAAATCTATACATTCATGTCTCTAAACGATGTTATGTCTATAATATCCTTTCCGATGGGGATGCATTGAACCAACATTAAAATCCTTTGCTAACCGGCAATCGGTAGCATACTTACGCACTATTTTTTTTCCGCATCAACTAAACTTATTATTAGGTTAATTATTGATTATAAGCAAGTTTCTTGAAACAAAGGAGTAATTTAATGGCAAACAAATATAAAGGAATGAGATAATATTTCCTTTAAAATAAGTAACATTTGAACGGAATCTCAACTTTACCACGGTTTGAAAACTTTTGTTTAACTTGGTGTTATTGGAGAGTTTACTGTGAGTTTATTGTTTATACTTAATCATGAAATTTATATGGTGTCGAGTTTATAAAATAAAATTATAATTGCTTAGCTATGTACATATTGTCAACGTTACAGAAAAGTATAAGCTATGGTAGAAGTCAAAATTAATTGTCAAAGTACATTGACCTATATATATCAAAGTATAATTTATTTTATAGACATTTGAAATATTTTTTTACGATACCACATTGTTTGAATTGAGTCTATTGGCAGCCTTATTATGTAAAAATAAAGCATGCATCTCTCGTCACTTAGAATTTAATAGAAAATAAGTAATGAAGGTAAAAAACCATACACTGGGTTATTGGTAAAATGCTAACAACCTCTTAGGGTTGACTTCTGCTAGTCCTAACAAACATTTCAAACAATAAATTACTTATTTTAAAGCCCACTCCGAGCCAAGAGCGCCCGCCGCAGCAACACTATGTGTACACTCAAGACGTTGACACCTGCCTTTTCAGTCCGCTCGTGACCATAATCAATGCAACTTGGTCGAAACGGCGAGTTAAATAATACTTACTGCATGTTTTTATTGCGATTAAGTCCCGTTAAATACTGTAAATGTAATGATTACACAGATCCTAAATACCCACACTTATTTAATGCGAAAATTTGTTGTTTTGTCCATATTTCACGCAGCACAGAAGTCATAAGGTCCGTAAAGTGTTTTTTGCATAATATGATATCTTGTATCCTGATTAAAGTGTTCAAGAGTTGACGGTGGTATATACAATATCGAGCGGGCGAAGATGCGGAAGAACCTATCAAATAAATGTATCTAATTTCCCCGTAGACCTACCTACACAAGTAGAGGAATTTCTATAGCTAAATGTCATTAATGGTGGTCATTAATCAGCGAGGTCTGAGCTCACGTACGCGCAGAGCTGGAGTCGCGTTAAACCCGCCTCAGCGCGCTCCACCGATACTCATTACTGCAAGACTGTGGCACTAAACTTTGTGAACATTTCTGTTATTATACCTTTTAATGAATTCAATGTAAAAATACTGAGTGATCATTAATCATATTACTGAGGTCTGAGCTGAAAGACGCACAGACCTGGAGGTTGAAATCACGTAAAACAGCTTTAGTGCGCTTCACCGTTATATTTATTGCTAGAAGCTTTGCTGCAAAACTTTAAGAGGATTTTATTGTGTTATTTCTGCTATGGATCAATTATTAGAGTTCCCGTTATCCTATTCAATTAAAGGGACGGATCATATATCCTCTATCAAAATATATGTAAACAACATTATAGAAATCTAAAATCTGGAACTTTTAGCACCACATTTCTCAAAAGTAGTGCTAAAAGTTACACTCTTATACATATTGAAGTGAATATATTGATTAAATAGGTATATATATGTAAAAAAATGGAAGTCTTTGGTTTGTACTCTGTCGTAGCGTGTTGTCGACCTGTTGTTCCACCGTATTCCATTTTGTCTTCCGTAGTTGCACGTTAGTGCGCCGTATCAAAACGTGGAAGAATAAACACCAAAGTTGACCCTCACTCACATTCAAGGCGATAATTCCAGGGGCGATCTTTCCTGGCATAGTAAAGGGGTGGTCATGATAAAATATCTCAACTGTAACAGTAATGGGCTCTTTGTGTGCTGAGACATAAAAAAAATACATAACTTAATTCGCGAGAAACGGCAAGGCAATATAGCAAAAATTGTTTTCGATGTACTTGAGCATCCTCCATTTCAACGGAAACTTGCCCCTCGTGATTTCTATCTATTTCCAAGGTCTCTGAGAGGATAGAGATTTGAAAATGATGCAGCAGTAGTCGCTGCAGTATGGGAATTTTTAGGTGCTAATGATAAAGAGATTTTATATAAAGGAATTTTAAGCATAGAAAAGAATATTTTCAAAGTTTATGCTAAAAGGCGACTATATCGAAAAATAAAATAACATTTAATAAAAGTTACCGGCAATATAATATGTACTCATACTCACTTTTATTAAACGTTCCTCGTATATGTAGGTACATGTCCAGAACTTACGAGTCGTGTTAATCTTGTCTAAAGTATCGTAATACCAAAACAATAATACTTTAATATTGTAGGACTGAAAGGCGCTTAACTTTGCTAAAATGTATGTTCTACATGTTAATTCATACCTACATACGACATTTACAAATTTGAGAACCAGTGTTTAGAGCCATAAATAAACGTGCAAAATTTTTAAAACTTAACAAAATAGTCACGATAAAATATTCTAGAATTTTCAATAAATTCTATGCTAAAATTACATTTGCGTTGGCTTTGATTTTGCATATTCATGTTAGATGCATGCATGCATGATGCATGGACATACTCGTACATCCAATCAAAGCAATTGGTGTTCAATCAATATAGGTCGTATCAATGTTATATTGCTTGCCGGAATTGACTATGAATACATACCTTATTCACAATTGAATGGCTCTGAATAGTGATGAGTCAATCATCACCAGTAAGATTTGTTTACAGCTATTATTATTGCATCAAGTACTGTGAGTTTAATCATGATTGAAATAAATGCTAATGTTACTAATTATACATACATATTACTTTTGAAAAATTGGTGTGTTAGATTGTTATCAATATCACCATCTCCGAATCCGTTAACGTAGATATATTGAAGAGTTTAGTCGCAAAAATTAAACAAAATACCTATTTTATATATATCTTAAATATGACTACAAGCATAATCGCGTGCTAAGCGAAAATAGTAACAGAAATACAATTAGAGCATTACATTTTAGCTCAGTCGAGCGACCCTCGATAGCCCAGTGGTTAAATACAAGTCCCCCCGTTTTACGCACCGGGTGGCTTAAAACCGGGTGACGTAGGTTCGATATTCCCAATCGAGGTGAAAAATTATGTACTCCAAAAAATTGAAAATTAAATTTATTTTATTTTATCGGACCGCCCTTAACAATAAATAATAATTAGATATTTACGTTTTAGTGCCCAGATTATCTACTTGAAGGTGTAGCTAGCCAGGTGAGCATTCGCAAAAAGTCATACTACCATGCAAAATACCAAGTATACAGGGCGTTCCACAGCGATGCCCAATGGAGGGAGAGTACCTTGAATATTGTAGATGGACCATTTTACTGAAAGAAGACATTATTGGTATTTAAAAAACAATTTACTTAAACTGCATTCATAGGTATTTAAATAATTACATGGTTGAACCGGGAATCGAATCCTTTACACGAGAAAAAAAATCACCATTTAGTTTTTTATCATACAGATCGAAAGATTTCATCATAAGGATTATTTTTTGCTAAATAACATCAGTCAGATATAAAAAGAGACCATGAAATTTAACATTTGGTGTGAAATTTTGAATTATTTCTTTATAATCAGCCAGCCGCATTGCGATGGACACAATAATTTACGCGTCTTAAAGGCTCAGGATACGGCTCAATTTGACGCATACAACCAGGTACCTACGAATTACGTATCTCTTTATCATTTTATCAATAATAAGGAAATTATTTTCGAGTAGGTAAATTTATTAGTACTATTACTTATAAATGTACCCACTTATGATAATGTCAGTCAATGTCAGCTTTTCATTTTATGTTAAAATTTTCTTCCTTTTATTTCTGACACTGTTATTTAGCAAAAATAATACTTATGATTTTTTTTTCTCGTGTAACGGTTTCGATTCCCGGTTCAACCATGTAATTATTTAAATATCTTTGAATGCAGTATAAATTGATTTTAAAATTCAAATATCGTCTTCTTTCAGTAAAATGTTCCATCTTCAATATTCAAGGTACTTTCCCTCCAAGTGGCATCGCCGTGGTACGCCCTGTATATAAAGAGTATTTTATTACATTCTATACTGATACGATAATTGGAATTCAGTATATACGCACTTTGAATGGGTTATTGAGAACAAGTTGTGTATAGACCAATCAGTTTGTAGTAAGTATAGAGTACGGTGCAGTGGATGGAAAGTTTAAAATATTCATACCTATACCGAGGATTTAATCTAATTTCCGTTGCGGGAAATTGTGCGAGAAGCAATCTGTTGCATACGGAATCTCACTCACAGCTGTATACATGCCAGAATAATGATATTGCGAACAAATTTTCTTCTTGGTACGTTTAGGTAATGAACTTATGCAGGAGTTGAAACTTTTCAACAAAATCATATAGATCATTGATACAAAGCCACAAAATTAATTAAACGACAAGTAATGGTATAAGAGTGATTAATTACCGCCGTCTCTTTTCAGTCCACTCGTCAGCTTGCTCCTGTACAACTTTTTCGAGATGCTCCCTGGCGCGTTCCGCCTTAGTAAAGATTTGAAGACGCCGCGCCACATCCATCTCTACGCGTTTCAGGGTCAAGTCATCTCTAGCCCGTTCATCCTACGAAAATGGTCACACGTATTTATACATTTAGGGGTAACTTTGCAGAAATACATTTTGATGAATAAAGTATAATAAGAATTAACTAAGAATTTATTCAACCAAAACTGCCATATCGCAATTACGTCAGAAAAGTCACATAAGTTCATCATAATTATTATCAACAGCCATAACGTCTACAGTTGAACAAAAGACAAGTGGAAGGTAGGCCCAGGCAGGCGGAGGTGTGGTGATTTCCATAACCACCAGGCTTAGCAGGTGTCTTGGAGATCGATCGTAGTGTAAGATGGCATAAGTTGACTGGAAAAAAATTACTTCTTCACAAAGGATTGTTAGAAATATGTTCAGTCTCTCAGAGAACAATTGATCGTACTCGTAGTATTCGGCGAATCAAACTTGTTATAGGTAAATTTTGAAATTACATTTTCTGTACCAACCGGTTAGACACTCGCGCTAAGGTTCGAATATGTACGCCGACCCGGGTTTCGAGTTTATAAGATGCTCAAAATCATGGCGAGTGCGCTTCTAATCGATGTCTGCGAGCTCGTAGACAGACGTATTTGATCTCTATCGTGAGGATTTTGCTGGTTGCTAATAATATGTTAGGTTAAATCAAACGGAAAAATTTGGAGCACTAACTGAATACATTTTAATTCATTCATGATCCACAAACACTTAATCAAGGGATACAGGTAACTTCTGTATTAAATGACAATTCTATCACAGGCACATATAATTATATCTAACTTCCTCCACAGTTAGTCAATATGTGACCAGAACTTACCATTAAAAGACATTAAGAGAAAAGTTATCTTCATATGAGCGCTGGAGCTCATATGAAGATAACTTTTATTTTTAATGTCGAAAGATTCTACAGACACATTCAGCAAAAAGGGAATAGGGACAGGTAATAGACAACAGTGACAAGAATGGAAAAAAACTGGGTAGGACATTAGTTTAATACCAATCGTTTTCAGGGTCAGGATTCCTTTGAGGACTTTATAGCGATTTTATACAAACATACCAGCCGCTTCATTTCCATATGAATCCTATCCATGTATTGGTTGTACAGGTACTTCCGGTACTGATTGAACTCTTTGAGCGAGCACACTGCTCTTCCATCTTTGGTGCAAAAGCCCAGGATCTTCATGCGGTTCCTGGCTGGCTTCTGAGCGAAGTGGTGTGCGAGGTGAGGATCATGCATGGGTACGTAGTCGTAAGATACGTTGTTGCAGTATGGATCGGTCAGGTCGAAGTTGGGCGCTGGACCGCTGCCGCCCAGGCCGAGCCGGCGAACCTGTTAGATATCAGGAAAAAAAATAATACATAAAACTGTTGTCTGTAATATATATTAGATTATAATGTAATATATAGTAGACAAATGTATACATCAATTTGCATGTTTATCTTTCAAGAATCATCCAAAATTAATAAATGTGTACACACAGATTGATAAATTGCATTAAACAAATAGATATGTGTAATTCTCGTGAGTTTCATACATATTTAAATATTGTAAATTAACCGGCAAAACACTATAGTCAGGGATCGAATACTTCGGCCCGGGTTTCGAGCAATGATCAGATACTCATCATCAGGGTTAGTTCTGTCCCACGTAACTTGTCACAGACGCACAGTACTTTATAACGGTCATTGTCCTTCGGTAAACGCAGTATCTGTCTTATTTGACCGTGTGGACGGCAGAACGTTCTGATATCATATTATATAACAGTTATAACAGATTTTATCCGTTATTCCTCTTACACTTTCGGACTCGCCCTGATGATGAGCATCTCATATGTTCGAAGCCTGGCTCGACGTATTCGATCCGTAACGTGTGTTTTTAACCGACTTCCAAAAAAGGAGGAGGTTCTCAATTCGTCTGTTTTTTTTTTTTTTTTTTTTTTTATGTTTGTTACCTCAGATCTCTTGACTGGGTGAACCGATTTTGAAAATTCTTTTTTTGTTTGAAAGCTGATGCCTTGTCGTTTGGTTCCATTTAAATTTCATCAAAATCGGTCAAGCCGTTTTTGAGTTACACTAAAAAGATTGAAAAAAAATTTTTAACAAAAAATGGAACCGACTTCAACACCCAAAAGTGTGAAATAACTTGTCGAAGTCGGTACCATGCCCACAATATTGTGATAATAGGTACTTTTGAACCATCATGGTACCGACTTCAACAAGTTATTTCACACTTTTGGGTGTTGAAGTCGGTTCCATTTTTTGTTAAAATTTTTTATTAATAACATATAGTACAAAATCGCAACGAGAAGCTTATGGCCTGCTTTTTTGGGGCGGCAAATGTATGGTGATTGATTACATAATATACTTAGCCTTAAACCTCTTTGTTGTTACAAATCTGTATTACCCGGTTAAATTGAAAATGCTCTGTTTACTCGCATATAATTTGCAGTTCGGTACTAACTTAACTTTGTAGGGATAATTCTATTACGCACTAGTGTATAATATTATTATGCACGAGTGTGTTATAGTTTGGTTTATGGCCCCTAAGAACGATATAATAAAGCTCACTTTACGAGCAAGGGTGTTGAAAACTGATGTTATACACGGTCATGGTAATGTTATATAGATAACATTACCGTGACACGGTCGTGTAGTTGTAGATATTTATGAATAGATACACACTTATGAATAGTGCAGTGGTATACTTAATATGTATTGTTAAATAGTTCAATAGTTGTTATAGCATACCTACCTACCTATTTTGTCTGATTGTGTGTAATTGTGTTTGCGCTGGTGTTTCTATAAATGTGCATTGGAACAAAGAACACAAATGAATTCATTCATCGTAAGTTATATCAATAAAATATTTTCGTAGAATAGGTAAGTATCTATTCTGATAAAAATTTAAAATTTTAATTACAGATAATACAGCGCACGTAAAAGAGAATAATTCCGGTCATAGGCATCTACATCGTTCTTGCGTGAACAAACTTGTTGAAGTCGGAGCATGAAATGTGATCTCAGAGTATTTGAATCAGCTTTGGGCCGACTTCAACATGTTATTCCATACTTTTCAGTGTTAGAAGTCCGTTTCATATTTTGTTCAAAAATGTTTTTTATCAGTCTAATTAAGGCACTGAAAAATAAATATAACTGCTTGATAGGCTAGCCTTTGCCCATAATCATACCTAGTGATCGGAGATGGTAAATATGCCTACAATTTAAAAAGTCATGTGATAATTATCGATTACACTAGACGTTTTACGGTCAAGCACAAAATTGCCAACTATAACTATATCAGTAAATTTACGCGTCAATGGATTTTGCTACAAAATGCACAAGATATAGAAAGTTACTTAAAACATGTTTAACAAGTTATTACATTGCATAATGGGCTGTCACAAAGATAATTCCTACATGTTTTACATATTTTTTTGATATTATGTAAAACAAAATGTAAATTCCTATAGCAATTTATTAGAAAAGACTTACATTTTGTTCATTTACTACATAATTATGTTCTTTTTTATTGAATCATGAAAATTTCAAAACCTGTAATACGAGCTAAAAATATATAAAAAATCAACTAATCTGAAAATATTCATATCGCTTATGTTCATCAGGAATAATGCAGGATTCTAGTGGTGAAAGAATTTTTCAAATCGGTCCATTAGTTTCAGAGCCTATTTATTCGATGAAAACAAACAATCAAATCTTTCCTCTTTATAATATTAGTTTAGATGCCAATACAATGGAGCAGTCAAATTGCCTCTCAAATTTGTACCTACACCCACTGTGGCAAAAACATGTTGATACAAAACTAATAATTAAGATCTTCACTTGTCCACACATGTTTAAGCAAATAAACGAACCTTAATCGTTTCAATTTCATTGAAAAAATAAAACAAGGTGATCGTAAACATTATAGTATGTAGGGGTACATAGTTCTTTGTTTGTGAGATATAAATAAGTATACATGACTCTATATACGGTTCTATAATATAACATGCTTGGAGAAGCAAATGTACGAACGAGAAGAAAGGACGCCTCCTAACCTAATTGTTGTTAGTTTGGACTACTTGTTGATTTGTACATTTAGAATGGTACAGAGAAATAAACAATTATGTTGTGAATAACAATTTTGTGTACTTTTCTTGTGACCCATTTGTAAACCAAGCCTTGGAGTCTAATTCTTAGATGGTTAGTTAGCCTATAGTAATATAATATGTGGCAAACTTCAATGTCACTAAAAACTATGTGATCATGCCTTCTTTAGCAATAACATATTCAATTAAGGTAAAATGTTTTATTTCATATGTGATTGTGTCATGATTGAGAATAAACACGAGGCCCACCTGATGTTAAATGGACTAACCTCTGCATATAACATATGCATTTAGTTACAAGTGCAAATTGCATTGACACAGTTGTTAAAATCTCATGTACCTGTAATTTTACTGCCTCTCAAGGACTCCAAAACACATTATTTGGCGACAGATTTTCTACTTGAGGGTGGTAGCTAGCCAGGCGAGCAAGTCTGCAGATATATACCTATAAGTATGTCAACAATTTAGTACTCTACCACGAGTAGTTATCAGTCACTTTTGAGACCCTAGTTTCCAACCATCGGAAGACAGTTCACAGACACAGTTCTGTAATACTTACGCCCGGTTTCTCGACGGCTATTCAAATCTATGATCAACTAACAAAGCTGCTAAGTTAACAGCACTGTCAAATCAAATTGGGTTGCTGAAAGGGCGATTAGGATAAAATTAACTAATTATAAATCAATGATAACTGATCAGAGAAAGTAAATTTTGTATATGGCAACCTCCCTTTTTCCCTTCAATATGATTTATCGTTCATTCACTTTCGTGTCATGTTGACAAATTAAAAGGCGGCAATTGGGTGAATTTTTCAAAAACTGATCCTAAGCGAGTGCAATTTATTTGATATTGTTTAATTTTTAAATTCTATTGTAATGGCTACTTCAAGGAGAAAAAATTACACGGAACGCGAGAAATGCTCGCTGTTGAGTATAATAGCCTGTACCTGGCCCTGAACTCCTCGTCACTATAATGTTCCATGGGATACATTATTTGGCGATAAACTCTAGACCTGGTTGCTCATCTTCACTGCTACTAGTCAATGACAAAGATGAAAGAGAGGATTCAATTACCTACACTATAAAGAACAATCCAAGTATAGTTTTATTTGTTTCTGTATTGTGCACAGAAATCTTTTTGGCTGATATGTTTTCACGGTTCCGTTTTAATCACTTTGCAGGAATGTCAAAATAGTCCGCTAATAGTAACAGAAGTGGATATTTATATAAAGTTCTGAGAAAACAGCAAAATAGGGAGCAAAGTTGGTAATTTACACGTTAATCGTCCGATCTCGGTAGATTAGCTAACAAATGATTTGACAGCGGGTTGACATGACATTTCAGCTTGATTGCTCGTTCAGAAACCCAACTTACGATTTAACTAGAGATTAATGTTCAAATTTAACTGCTGTGTTAACTGATCAGAGATTACAATCAAAGTACTTGATCAGTATTCCTGCAACCCGAACTCGACTTAACAAGAGATTTGACACATGGTTACTTAATTTGTTATTTGAATAGCCATCGAGAAACCGGGCGTTAGTATGTACAAATTAATAAATCAAATTCAAATTACATAGGCGCCAATCTCGAGCTACCGTTCTATTAAATTAGTAGTCTGACGCCAATCAAACTAATTGATTAAATCATTTGCACTAGCGCTTGCTATGATTAAAATACGGTAATCAGACACTTTAGCGAGCAACGAGTGAACTACGTAATTTGCAAGTTATTAACATACTTGAACAGGTAATAGTTGTTACGTAAATACAAGTCTCTTTAGACCGTGCAATCAACAATATTTTATAGTACCCATGTATATATATAGTATTATTTTTATGGCTGATAGGTTAGCCTTTGACCACGATCTGTTATATAACTGATGATGTGATCATCGATAGTAAACAGGTTTAACCTAGATTTGGAACAAGCCTGAAAGGCCGAAATACCCCGTTAGGTGCTTGACGACAGTTTTCTACGAAAATGCCAGGCGAATATTCTCAAAATTCCCTACCACAGTGCGGTGAAGCTAAGCCCGCAGTGGGATATCTACTCTATATTGTAAATTTTATATACCTACTCATTTCTTTCTGCACATCAATAAAATCATGGGACACCTATTTTTCATATTTTTTTATTTTATTGATTTGATGCAAATGAGTCAATATTATTGGTTAGGTTACATTAAACCATGCCGCTAATTCCTGGGTAGTTCGAATCGGCGTCCACCATCTCTTTCAATTCATTGTAATTCACCTGTGTGGACGGTCTCTCACGTGGTTCGTTCTTCAAATCAAAGTTTCAATCACGAAAGCATTTAAACTAAAATCGCACGGTGCGTTCATTAGCAGTCGCCTCTCCAAACGGAACATTGATATTGCGAGCTGTTGCTGCTACGTTGGTTCCGCGTCAGAACTCGTATTCAAAAATCACTCGAATATTCGAAGTATCCATCTTTATTGTCTAAGCTGAATAAAAAAAAAAAAACATCTGATAGTCGATAATCGGATATTGTACATTTTATAAGAAGAACCTCATAGGAACCATGTGAAAAAAGTTTCACTCAAAAATCTCAAACCATAAAGGTTCTGTGTCAATTCGAAGCAACTATTACAATAAAACGGCAATTTCATACTTTAACCCCTATTACGAGTACCTTTACGTTTTTTTAGTTATATATAACGAAACTAAACAATCTTGAGTTTAAAAAGAAGATGAAATCTTTTTTGAATCACATCCATTATATTCTTTAAAAGAATTAATGGACATGCGTCTAACGGAAAATTCATTCCAGTAAAAGTAATTAGATAAGATTACCAATCCGTTTGACTGCTTAGGCTATAATGAGATGAACTATATAACCAAAGACGGATTTTAAATGTACATTTTGTAATTATTTAACTATCACAATTTTCTGACATTTATTTTTATTTATATTGCTTATCATTTTTCTTTGACATCTCAATTTAGTTAAGCTTATGATTATAATAATTATTTTACCTAGATTTGTATAACTGTAAATTTGTCCTAATGTTAATACAGTGTTATAAGGTCATTAAATGAAATATAAAATATGTCGCAGTGACGGCTCCGTCAGATGGCAAACTTGAACAGAAACTAAACGAGACAGCGTCCCAATTAGCAAATTGCTTCAGAATGAACGGGCTGGTTCTGAACTTAAAAGTTACCCATATTTTTCATTTTATCCTTGCGGGTAGTGCTCCTTTGAACTTGAAAGTCTTTGTAGATAGTGGGGCTAGAATAGAGCAATGCAACAATACCAGATTTTTAGGTTTCGAAGTGGACAGGGCACTTACCTGGGAATTTCACATCGCCAAAATCTGCGCGAAACTGGGCAGTGCCACCTTTACCCTTCGCAGACTGTCACGGCTTCTTCCCGAAAATGCCGTGCGATCTATACGGTGCGGAAATAGGGGGCCGTGATGCAGACTGGCTGAGATCATTTTGCATGCAGAAGCGGGTTGTACGCGCAATTGCACGCATCCCACAAGATGCCATTTTTCAAGTATTTGAAAATCCTCACGTTACCTACTATTATTATTTACCGGTAGCGGTATACGTCACAGTAAATCGTAGTATTGGACGAAATAGACGAAATTCGGGGACACACACTCGTATTGTACTCGAAGTAGGGGAAATTTATCATCTTTGTCCCGAACGCTAACCAATTCTGGCAAGTTGGCATGTCATGGACCGTTTTTAACAGGTTGCTAAAAACATGACAGAGCCAAAAAGTCAAAACGCTTTTAAACGTATTATTGAAATGCTGGCTTATATTTTATTATGCTGGGTAATGACCAAAATTTTTATTGCTACGATGGATTTGTTAGCATAAATGAAAGAGCACAATCTTAATATGTTATGTATGTATCCTTAATTATTTAGTTCTATAAGATAATATTTATGAATAATTTGTACAAATGTACTCGTATGTGTAACTTATAACATTTTCATAAACTTTTTGACGTGTATCTTAATTCTTAATACGAATAATAATGAATATTGACTATTTATCTACATTACTTAGCTAAAACTTTGTATAATACAATGTTGAAAAATCGAACAAGCGATTTGCTGTGGAATATTAGGCAAACCACTGCTTCTTTGTCATATAACTTTACTAAGTAATTTCCTATAGCTTGTACGATATCGTATTTGTATTGAAGGATAATATGATTTAATGTAGCCTTCAAAGAAGCGGAAACTAGTTAAGTAACGCTAAAAGCTTCTCCATATCATGTAACAAAAGCTAAATAGCATTTATTATCGGTGTCAAGACAGTTTATGAAAAATGTCGTAAAAGCTAAATAGATACGACGGCTAATGAAATTCACTGAGTTGTTATTGATGTACATAAAGCACTTTCTAATGGACGGATATAACTATTGATAGCGGCAAAACATCAGCTTTTGAGAAAGCTTTCTCCTTCAATTTTATAGGGGAGAAAACAACAATATGCTTTCCTTTTTGCGCAGTGCAATTCGTGACTTGTGACGAAATGCATCTGTTATAGGCAGAGGTTAGTCCTCTTAAGATCAGGTAGGCCTGGAGCATGTCCCGTCATAATAACTTTAAAAAAAAAACTTTTTCGTGGACTTTTTTGTCATTCTGGTTCAACATTTTATGTAACGGATTTTAGACTAAAGTTTAACAGTATAGTAAAACTATAGTTTGAAGGATCGTATTTATGTTTCAAAATAAAATTGAAAAAAAACGTGATATTTCTTAATTCCTGATAGAACCGCCTCTCAGGGACAGCAACTGTCTGATCACAGATCTTGATAATTCGCAAAGTTATTACATAATAATTCGCAAAATGCCTCCGTACTGTGAATTAAAGCTGGCAACAGGATTTGAACTCATTTTTGGATGAAAGGATTTTGACCCAGTAGTTTGCAAATGTGGAGGTTCCCCGAGGGATACCGGCTGACTTTGGGGAACTTCTCATTGTCACTGATGATAGGGGTTTGTACGTGTACAGTAGGATGATACAGGAACAGTACAAATCAGGAAGAATATTAATTAGGAACTGTGAAAATCAGGGACACGATGATACAATAAAAAGGTTAGCACTTTTATATATTATTATTTATAAATAAACATTCTCACTAATAAGCTTCACCTACTTTTACATTATTTAAGCTATGTAGTTGATAGTCTTCATAAGATATAATAAATAACATTTTAAATAGGTACTGTGGAGTGCCGGGAAAGAATGTCACCACCCGATTTCTTGTCAGGGTGTCATAAGAGGCGACTTAGGGAAAAATGCGCCAAATGAGCAGCATGCAACTTCTCACGTGGATGTGACTCTCACCCTACGGTGTTGTGGGCATTAGACGTACGACAGGGCCGTACTCTTAGTCTCCAGACAGGGTTTCATACGATATGTTCTTGTATTCCTGTCTTATAAGTTGTTAGCGTAAACATATTATTCGTAGTATGTTTTTGTGTTTCGTCAAGTGTGTTAAAGAAAAAAAAATAACCTGAAACTGTGCCCGGTGAACAGCAATAAGCTCGGCCCTATTGCATGGGACCAAAACCCAATTGGCGAAATGTGGGTGTTTACACACCTCTGTCAATCCTTTCAGAGAATACAGGCGTGATTATATATATTTTTAGAATCAGAATTGCTATTTAATTAAAAAAAAACGACAAAATAATAACCTAAGAATAATTTACATGTAATTATTATTTTGTCTTACAATAGAACTTGCATTAATCAAACAGCTATCAATTCAAAAGAAATTAACACGATAAATCACCAAAACAACGAAGAACTTAGAGCAAATAGCACCGAGCACCCTTCAAAAAACCTCAGTCTATGAAATCTCATAGTCAAAATGGCCAAACCACGTGGTGGGAGCCGTATCTACACTCTATGGTTGGGTGACGTTACAATTTGTAGCAAACCGTCATAGATTATGCTAACAATATATATATGTATGTAAAATAGGTAAGTACCTAATCGGTACAGCTCACAGTGAGAGCTCAGGTAGGAATGCGTCAAATTAGGCAAGTGCGAGTTGTGATTTTTATTTTGAATTTGAATGAAGAAGGATCGGAGTATGAAAAGTGCGTATAGTTATTATTTCATTTCATAATTCGCTATGAAATGAGGCAATAATCTGGTAAAAGAGGATTACTTTGTCACAAGTCCATAGCTATTGCGGTTCAAATCAAGAAATCAAAGCACACTTAAAATAAGGGCAACATAAGTTTCGCGTTAAGCTTCGTTGTTGACTATAATAAAGCAAATTAAAAGAGGTTTCGAGATCCATTTGAGCTGTAATGGCTAGTTAGGGTAGGCAATCAATCGCGAAAGGGCAGCTATCGGGATTGTATGTTATCTATCGAAACCTTACAAGTAAATACAAATGTGATCGTTATAGGGGTCTATGAAAACCAGATTCTATTACTAAGCCGTCCTACCGACCGTCCGCGTCGGTGCTACCTTATAATATTCATATTCTTTTATTATTATTCCATACATGTCAATATTTAAGATATTTAATTTCAATCAATCAAACCAACCTACTTACATATAAAAATTAATCTTGATGTATTTTTTGTATTAGTGATACCATAAATATTCTAGACAGGTGCCCAAGATCTCGGATTGAATGAAATAAACTCTTTTGCAAAAAATAACGGGCACTTTAGATTTTTTTATCTACTTCAATGAAAAAGAACAAGAAATAGGTTATTTAATTTGACGATGTATTGGCATGTTTTTTGAAGCATCCTGGCATGATTCTTTACGTTCCAAATTTAAATTTTGAAATCATTAAAAGAAAAATAATGATGATTGTGGATTATTCTAAAATTGCTTTACTAATAGCGCGAATTGCTGAAACGATTTTTAACTGATTACGATATTTTAAAACTTTTTGGATATTTTCTGCAAATTAAACAATTTAATCTTTCTTTTACATTAAGCAAAAGTGGTATCACTTTTTGATATGAGTGATAAAGCGATAAGGGCCAGTAAAATTATAGCCCTACTTGAAGCAGGTTGTTCGCAAACTTACGTTTCTCAGCGGCTAAATGTGAGTCGTTCAACTGTCCAGAGGACTTGGCAACGGTATTAAGAGACTGGTTTGGTCAAAAGAAGACCCAGTTCGGGAAGAAAACGATGCACAGAACCAAGAGATGACCGCTTTTTGGTGAGTCAGGCGTTGCGTAATCGTAAGGCGTCAAGTGTGGACCTGAAGAAGAACCTTGAAGAAGTAAGAGGAGTAGAAGTTAGCTTGTGGACGGTCAGGAGGAGGCTTTTGGCTGCCAATATCAAGAGTTACCGCCCAGCTCGGGGCCCTAAATTACTCCGTGAGGACCGTGTTGCTCGACTTCAGTTTGCTCGGAACTGTACTTCATGGACTCTGGAGGACTGGAATAAAGTATTGTTTTCTGATGAATCTAGAATCTCTTTGTGTGGAGAGGACCGACGCCGGTGAGTGCTGCGAAGACCACGGGAACGCTATGCGGAAGTGTATTTCTAAGAAATCACTCCTTATGGCGGAGGCTCCGTTATGTTTTGGGCAGCAATTAATTCGACGGAGCGTACGGAGTTAGTTTTCATAGAAAATGGAACATTAAATGCACACCGGTACATAATGGAAGTCCTAATTCCATATGCACAACCCACATTGACTGCACTTGGGGAAGATTCCATTTTTATGGACGATAATGCTCGCCCGCACCGTTCTGGCGACGTGGAAGCGTACATGCAAGAAGTTGGGATCCGTCGTTTAGATTGGCCAGCTCGAAGTCCTGACCTCAATCGAATTAAGCATGTGTGGGATGTTCTAAAGAGACGGGTAAGATCGGTGCAACCTGCTCCACAAAACATCAGGGAGCTAAAAAGAGTCATTGCAGAAGAGTGGGGACGTATTCCTCAAAACGTTATTAAAAACATCGTGGAAAGCATGGCCTGAAGGATTCAAGCTGTGATTTTGGCAAGAGGAGGTCACGCTCGTTATTAGGTTTTTACATTTGAAACTTTATTTAATTAAAAAAAGTGAAAAAGAAACTTGTCTTTATTGCCGACCACTTCTTATTGTTTGGGTGTGCACATCGATTTTAAAGAATCCATCGTTTTTTTATTTTAATTGCTCGAATTCACTTCAGGCGCACTAATTTATACGATTATAAGTATACAGACTACGTCAAAGAAATAAAGTTCATTTAATTAACTAAAATCGACCTTAGAACGTAAATTTCCTTAGGTGGCCGTTTTTTTTGCAAAAGAGTGTAATTATATATTATTATATTACCTTGATTTCTGTTCTAATGAAAAAACTGACTAACACAACTGGAATATATGAACACAATTTCGTTTCATTAACGTGGTTGATATAGTATTTTTAAGTTATTTTGAATGAAACTACAAATTATCAAACCGATTTTGATAAAATTTCTATGGTAAGAATCAGAAAGTATATCGAGAAAAAAATCAGTTCACGACACTAATAAATGATTTTCAGGTAACACAAAAGACAAAAATGCAACCGTTTTGAAAATTTCCTACTACATAATTTATACATAATGTTTGCTAGAACGAATAAAAATAAAAATCTTTAATTTTTAGCGTTCCGTCCCAAAAGGCAAATGGGATTATTATTGAGATTAATTGATCATCATATATATAATAAGACTCCATTGGCTGTCCAAGCATCCGTACCCGTGCTTGCATACAATATCACTGGTCTGAATCTCTTAAACAGTACGAGTTACAATTCTGAATGTAATATTAAGCATATCATTCAGAATATATAAAGAAGTATGCTGAACCTTAGACAAATATTGAATTATTACAGTTAGATGGAATTATTTTTCAAGGAAGCTCAAAGGTAAATACAATACAATCGTAATTTCGACTCATAACTACCCCAGTATGTATACTTGATATTCAGATTTTTATAGCTTTAGAACCCCAATGACAGGAACACTTAAGTGGTGTTTTTTAATAATTATTAAGAGAATATTAATAAAAAGAAAAGAATCATCCATCGGTTCACAACTTTGTAAATATCCAGTCAATAAGTAAAAAATGCATCGAATTAACACCTTTCTTCTTTATAAGAAAAGTGTTATATAATCTTTATCGGTTATGTAACCTACTTCATAAAAACTTTTGACTGACTGATTAATAAACATCCATACAAATGCATAAAGCTTCACGTTTTATATTATCACTCAGAAATAGTTCTATATAAATATAAACACGACTAAACTACATTATTATAATATTATGCAACCTTTCCCGAGACCGTTAAACTTTGCTGCGGCATTTCAAAATATTCCGCTGTTAAAAACTAAATCTTGCAAAAATAAGCGAGTTTTCTGAGCACCACACACCGCTTAAAACCGCTTATGAAGAGTATATTTCTCGTTATGCTAATGTCGAGTATTCAGCCTTCAGTATGAATGGGCTGCCGGCGAGGCGGGAACGTGTATGGCAAGCTTTACCTACCGTGATAAATCTCCTTAGGGCCCGGTGTTTGCAAAACATTTGTGTGAATTTTACCCTTTTGATACGCGGAAACACGGACATATGGGATTTAAAGGGGAATTAGTTATCTTCTCTTTTCATTTTGATTCTATCTACGGTACGGTATGGCTGCTCAAGGGTTCACCATTGAGAAATTGTTTTATAAACTTTTCTGAAGATATACTTAGGTTCCTACTTACATATCTTTGGGCCTGATTAAAAATATTTCAAAGTAACATGGACCACATGGCCTCAAGCATTTTATGTGATATATAAACCAAAAAATGTGCACAATTCATAAAAAAATACCTTTACTTGCTTGACGCGTCTTTTACCTTTTTTTGTGTTTTGTACGATTTCAATGCATGGTGGAAGGGCATTTTGCGAAAAGTGCAGCTACCAGTCTCGAGTGGAACTTTTTCACCAAACACCAAAACTAAGAAACGAGAATGAGGAGAATGGAGTTATTGGGAAAAATATCTTGTAGGTAACACGTATACAAGCTTATAATTGAAACGATAATGACGGGAACGGCGACCTGGGAAAGAATCTTTTGTAGAAAATATAGCATGTTCTGAAAGGATACGGACATCATATCCTAAGAATTATATAGAACTGTCTTCATTCTTAAGCTGGACAAAACTAGAACAGCAGTATCTAAAAGTCAAACAAATCCCAAAGTCTGATTTCCGCTCTTTTAAAGCAGTATAATATAACTTTACCTTACAGCTGTTAAAGGTCCACTTATTGTTTCAAAACTTTATATCCCTGTTTATTTAGTTTTGGGTACCTATACATGTTCGTGATCGCTTTTCATTTCAGCAAAAACAACTGAGTGTCTACCGTATACATATAGTTGTTTTGGTTCTATACCTGAGTATTTAATATATTGAATAATGCTTAGAAGAGATCATTTATAAGCCGCTCGCGGGATTCATATTACTAATCTTTATATATAAAAATGACGTGTCATGCTGTTTGTCCGCAATGGACTCCTAAACTACTGAACCAATTTTAAATTTGATTTGCACACCGTGTGCAATTTGATCCAAATTGAAAGATAGGATAGTTAACATCTCAATTTATAGTCGTAATTACCCGTGCGAAGTCGGGGCGGGCCGCTATCACCTCTATAAATATGTACAGGTGTTCTGTTTACAATAGTAAGATCTATAGAGTGGACAACTACCTAATGATTGTCACGATTGTGCAACTTTCGTTATTGCACAACGTTTTCATGTCATGGCCCTGATTTTATGGAAAATGAATATTTTATTGAATTATTAAGAAATAATTCAATATTTCTTATTTCAAAATTAAATTGTGGAAAAAATGGCGAATCGTCATAGTTCTTATATTTCTTTATAAGCCAAATGCTATAATGAGTGCACTAACAAGGAGAATTCTCCGGGAAAGTTTCCAAGTGCTCAATCTAATATTTCCATCTTCGTTCCATCACTACGAGCAGAGACTCAGCAAAAAGACACCGATTTACAGTCGATATTCTAAAGACTCATCACAAAGAGGCACAAAAAATATATCTAAAAACTTTCACAAACCGCTCTGTATCAATCTTAAATAAAAAAAAAATACAACCCGGGATTTTCTGACTCAAAGAAAAAAGCTCCTTTCTTGTTATGAGTGCTTCACCGCAGACCAAATCGTTGCTTAACGCAAGATAAACAGCTGTGTCAAATGTGTACAATACTCTGCAGGGATGGCAATCTGGCAATTGCGAATAAAGTCGCGGGAACAGCTAATCGTTAAATATGCGTCAAAATATGTTATGTGTGCCACGGTTTGTTTGGTTTTAAATACTGCCCGTCACCTAGTCGATAACTTAGGCCAAGGCTTTATGTAAAAATATGTGTATTCGTCAGAAGAAGTTACAATGAAGCACGAAATTAATGCCACACCGCTGACTTCCAAAGTCTTTATTACAGATATAAACTCTTGAACAATTATTTTAATGCAAAACAGCAAAATGATTAATGAGATGTAAGCTTTCATTCACGCGTCTAAGAAATACGGCGACAATATTTGCATGACAAACGGGTAAATAGCTTTGCGACAGACAACCGAAAAAGTTCACAAGCACGTGTATATTCTTATCTGACGGAATTTAGGTTCAGTCTGACACAGCATCAGTGCCGCTGTAAGCTTAATAAAGCCTGGATATTGAAACACTTAGGCAGTATTAAATTAATACATGCATCTCAAATTTGAGATCGATTTTAGGATGGAGGTTTTTGACAGATGTCCCATTCATTAAACGTCAAAACTGCATCTTAACTTTGAGATGCATTTATTAATAGCTGCCTTAGCAGCAAAAGACCAGTGTTGTAGAATGTCATATTTGATCTTAGTGCTACAAATCACGGTGGGTGTAGTGATCCGTGAATGCTGCGAGCAGTCAGTCTGTTGCGACGACCTATACAACTAATGATGAAGCACCGTGATAATCAGCCGGAAGACGTTCTGTATGTCACTTAGACGTCTATTTAAATGTTAGAAAGAACAGCAATTAGCCAATTGAAATCAATAGCGATTCGCGACTATCTTGAATGAATTAGAATACAAAATAACTTCAAAAATTAGTTTCCTATATATTTTTGTCTTATCAAACGTCCTTGATGGTGATGATCCCTGAAAGTTATAGTTCTTTTGGTCTGGTCAATTAGTTGCTCTTACATTATTAGATGTAGGACGTATGAAATTATTTACAACTTAGCACAGTTATTGAAACGCTCGTAGCGGAAATTGCCTTAGTCATTCTTAACCGATCAACTAAGAAAAGTATGTTGCTAGTAGAGATGGGTCGTCGACGCATTTAACGTAGACGAAACTAGACCGTCCATTTTCTTTCGTGGACTAGTCGATCGACTAGTTAAATTCATCGACTAGTTGATTTATACTGACGGCGTTTTCTTTATGGACGATTAGTCGACTCGATCCGTTACGTACGACTATTCAACTAGACAAGACGCATTAGTAGTAGTAATGAATGAGTATTCTAGTTAAATGAAATTTGTATCGTAGTTTTATATGTTACGTATCACAAGCATATTATTGAAAAGTTTGACCTTCCCTACATACTTTTTCCAGGCTAAGGACTGTCTAAATAGAATTTATAATAGTCGATTATTTTCCCTATTTAGGCGTATTTAGAAGATCAACTGATTCTATTTACAATCATTGTTTTTTTTAATGTGTTTTATGTACAATATTTACGACGGTAATGACGTAAAAATAGATATATGCTTCCGTTTTAGATGGCTTTCAAATTTGCCGCAGTAGATTTATACGCCAATTTTTCATACATATATTTAGCATAGATTGCAAATCGCCTTTCCACTAGATATGTCCTTTTCAAAGTGATGCCATAATTCACTTAAATTTCGTCCTGCCATTTTACTGCTTCCTACACTAAAAAGTTCACTTAGGTATATCACCTATCTACTTATTAAAATCAACCATAAAGTTTTGAAAGTTTTTTAAACTATTTACATATAATTTACACTATTCACAATAATAAAATACTCGTATGTAACAAACATTTAATCAAATTTTGAAACTATAGTACGTAATTTGGTTAAACACGAAATAAGAAAGTTTCTAATAAGTGCATCGTTCGCGTTTCGACTGTAGTCAAGGCGCCGCGCGGCCGGTCTACGTCTATGACGGAGGATCAACACAACACGCTCAATGTTATTATCAACTCAGAACTCCTAGATTTAAAGTTCAATTTTGTCTGCATGGACGATCATTTCAACGCGTTGAAACGATCGTCCAAAACACGATCAATGTTATTATCAACTCAGAGCTCCTACATTTAAAGTTCAATTTTGTCTGCATGGACTGTTCAACGATTTCAACGCGTTAAAATGACCGTCCATGCAGACAAAATTGAACTTTAAATGTAGGATCTCTGAGTTGATAATAACATTGAGCGTGTTGTGTAACGGACCAATGAATGAATATATTAACCGACTGTGTTCACGAGTCGTCGTCGCGTTGACAGTCGCTATAAATTTTGTATAGACTACAATTTAGCCGTCCTGCCGTCTACAGATTCTACTAGTCCGTTCATCGTCGATGAACTGTCCGTTCGTCTATTGTACGTCGACGGTAGAATTAACTAGTTCGTTCATTCAACGCTCTTCTCTAGTTGCTAGTGCCATTTGGTTACCAATGAGCTTCCATGCTTTGGAGGGCGCGATGAACAGTCTTAGTCCTGGTTGTTGTCTAAGGATGGCAGTCGTTATAGCGTGGTGGTAGGTTATTTTGCAATGTAGCTAACGAGCCTGTGTGCCTGGTTAGCTACCTCGCAAGTAGAAAATATGTCATCTAGCACCTAACGGTTTATCTCGGCAGCTGTCTTTGAGAGTCAGTAATTCTAGATTAGCCTGACTGCATTATCACTTACCATAATACGCACTACAGTGAAAAAGTAGTCAAAGACTAGGGTGCTTGGCGACAGATTTTCTAGTTGAGGGTGGTCGCTAGTCAGGCGGGCTTTCGCAAAATGCCCTTCCACCATGCGGTGATACTCAAGCCCGCCGAGGAATTCGAACCATGGGCCTACTGCGCGGCAGGCCAATGCCACTGAGCCATCACTGCTTCAAATCACCTGTTGGTAAGAGATGATGTGCTCGAAGATGTTGTTTAGCTCTGGCTAATCTAGAAATTACTTGCTCTCAAGGACAGCTGAAAGACGCCGTTAGGTGCTTGGCGACAAATTTTCTATTTGAGCGCAGTAGCTAGCCAGGCAACATAAGAAAAATGTACTAGCTTTAAAGGACAGTTACAGGTACTGAGTTACAATAATTGCATTTGCTCCAGTCAGTAGGATTTCTGATATAAGTATGTATTATACAATATTTGCGCCTCAAAACATATTACGGTATTGAATACCCAAAACGATGGACAATAATTTCTAACACTTATCCCACCTTATAAGTTAGTTATATTTATTTTGACTTCAGTCACCTAACTTTAACAATCACCTAATGGGTGGATATGAATCAGCACTACTTTACTCCAATTAAAATAACTAAATAATTGTCTGACCCGGGAGCAAACTCAAGACTTCGACATTTCAAAGCAATGCTGTTACGTCACTCGACCAACGCTACAGTTTTTTTATTGCTGCTACGAGTATGTCCTTTATTTTTACCACCACCTCCTAGAATTTTTTTATATGATTTTCTTTATTTTTCAATTCTTAAACACCATTCCTAGAATAACTTGTTTTAGAAGACGTTTTTTGTTTTTAGGGATTACATAGGTGTTTTTTTTATGGCTACTGCTGTCTGCCGTCCAACTCCACCGAAGTTTGGGCGAGGGAAGGCCCTCTTATAGCCCTGCACCTTAAAGACAGCTGCAAGAAACAGATCAATACTAGAGGATGGTAGGCAAAAAATATTATGGCCATAAACCACTTGCTTGTGAACTTACGATTAATTAAAAAGTAAAAGTTAAGATTGACTAAAATGTAAGTAGCAAATCCCCCAAGGCAAGCTGAAAAACGGTGCTACTGCCTTGTCGACAATGAAAACAAAATTTTATATTATGTCTTAAAATCCAAGTTACTGATTCACTCAACGAAAGTAAGTTCCGTATCTCCTTTTACCGTAATATTATATCAAATGCCAAGCTTCGAGGGAGTCTTAGAAGTTATTAAGTATGTTTGTCGAGTCTTAGCCATGATGAAATAATCTGGCGAAATTACCTTTGCAAGTTATAGCGTCGTGCGTGAATTATGACTCAAAAAGTAAATATAATGTTTGTGAACTAAACTGAGATATTATATAATTTTAAAGGGGTTTTATGATGCTTTGAGCTAATTACAGCAAAAAAAAAATTTATACAATTTAAAAATATATACCTAAAAAGCTTACGATACAGTGTCTTAACAGCATGGCACGTGGGTGCAGCTTTTACTCTGGAATGTTTAGGTTAGATCTGATGGTTACGTTTCAAATCGATTTGACATAAATGATAGCGTAGGGTGTTGGATAATGGGCGCACAACAGGACGTCATTGTCTCTATCCAGTTGGTAGCGGGTATAAAGTAGCAACGAAAGCATTCAGTTACCAGGTCTCTATAGCAAGAGTCCGCCATGGTGGGTACCACCGCAGTTTTTTTGAAAGAACAGGACAATAGAACTAACGTCTCAGAGTGACGAGCAGTGTCAATAGAAACGAAAATAGTGACACTGCAACTGTATAAATAGCCAGACGTGACCCTTACCATCTGGCGGGAGACTTTTCCGTCCATCACTTAATGACATACAAAAAATAAGGAGGATTTACGTTAAGAAGGCGGCAAGCCATAAAACCATCACAATTATTCTGTGTGTTATAAGAAAAGACATATTAAACGGACCCAACATGTGAGAGTGGAATAAGGATAGAAATCAGGATAAAAATTGTCTGATAGATCTAGAAAAATACCTAAATATCGGCTAATTGCTACATCTTCTAGAACTCCATGAGATGAGCAGCTGAGGAGTCGGTACTTCACATCAAATAATTATATGTATTCAAATTTCAAAGCATGTGCCCGAAGTGGGCGTACGTGCTATAATACGATAAGATATAAGTGTGTATAATGGCTTAAATAGCCATTATACACACTTATATCATTGGGGAAGAAGGAAGAAGAATTATATACATTATATCATTGGGGAAGTTCTACTAGCTCAATAGTAATGTAGCATATAATTATGAGGAGGATCGTTCATTTAAGGTGATTCACTGACGAAATGTAACTGTTATGGGTAAAGGTTACCGCCTAACATCAAGTGCGCCTAGCGCTTGTTCCATCACGAATTCACAAAAATCGGTTACATATAAAACTGACCACAGAAAAATCAGAAGAAAGGCAGTTACCGTCTCCTGTATAAATAACAACACTATACTACGATCCTTAAGACCTTCAAGGTAGGCAAATGTTCAGCAGTAGCCATTGCTCCGGTACTTACGTCTTCGCCAATTTTCCCGCGCGCAAACACAATCTTGCCCTCCGGCATTTTTGGCACTGGTAACTTGCACTCCAAGCCCAATCTGTACCATTGAGGCAGCCCATTCTTCGGAACAGCTCTTAACGGCTTCGGCACTGAATCTATCACTTTCTTCAGCTCTGTCGGCTTTCTCAGAGTCATCAACGCGATATCAATATCTGATAGATCATTTAGAGACACTTCAGACGCAGTCTTCGTGGACGCCATGATAGTTTGATAATATAAAACAAAAATATAATCACAAAATAACCGCAACGCGGTTTCGCGCGACGGCTCACTATAAATTTGACAAAGGTTGACGTTCCATAACCAAACTGACTGATTGTTTTTAAATTGTCTCTCGTTTTGTTGTCACCGTTAAAAAAAGTTTTGTGCAAATGTAAAGAGTTATTTGTTACTGCTTTTAAAGCTCAATTTATATTTCTCTATTTATTTATTGAACACTCGCGAGTAACTCAGCTCATGCAAATTGCTTTTTAGCATGAAGAGTCACGTCAGAGTATTCCACGACAAGTCAATGCCCTGTCAACTACGAATAAATATTGACAAAATTACTTTAAACTTTTTTTAGTGTGAAATAACTATTACTTATCAGCGAATGCCATATCATTAGTGACGTGGTCTGTATAGCTGTGATATATTAGCTTATGCAATGCATGAACCAAAATTGAATAATATAAACGAATAACATCTATATGAGTTTTTAAACTGTCACGGTCATTAAAAATTAATCAAAAACACGGTACATATCCCGTTGGTAAGAATAACACCTACTCGTACATCTCTATAATTAAGAAGTTAGTTTGAAAGTAATCTGCTTCTGTCAATTCGTTCGTTGATGTTAAGCTAAGTTGTATCTCGGAGGGTAGATCTGAAAATGCGTGGGAGGCTTACCTGCGCACTTACGCAGGATCCCATGGGACATGACTGTTCCGGGCGTTACCTGTCACACAAAAACTTAAACAACCTTCTTCAGCCTTACAATAATGCGCGTAGGACTCTGGCCATCCCACGCTATAGGTAAGCCCAGGAGGATCAGGACAGTGGCGATCTCTGATCTCGATTGTTGGGTCTAACCTCTCCGTTATGGTTAACCATAATGGTGGTAACGAGAATTCGTGGGAGGTGGATGAACGGGACAAGGAGAAAATTCCTTTCTATCTTCCGCTCCGCAGAGCGGACACGACAGCGAGCTAACCAGTTTCGCACTCTATCTCCGCACAGAGGACCTGGAGTGTTAGTAGTATGTTTATAAGATTTTTCCAGGTCTTTTATTTTTACATACACATCTAAGTAAATGCACAAAGATAAAGAATACATCCCGATAGTGACCTCGATAGTGACAGCGTAAATAAATCTCCTCTGGATTAGGTTAACATTCAATTCATGATTATTAAGTTGGAATGTTGATGGCTAACATTTTCAGTTATAAAATATGAGAGGCAAGGCACGACAAAAGGCTTTGTGCTTTTAAAACTATCTGAGGTCAGGCATTGGGTCAAGGTCGGAAAAAGTTAGGTATTCAGAAGTTTAGGGTTGGCATTTCGAACTGCTGAATATTCAAACTATCTACTTAGTGTTATCAGTTAAACATTCTTATATGGATTACCCTCAATTTTGGTGCTGTGTAGAAATCTTACTACCTGATAATATAAAACAATTTTAAATATGATTTGATTAAGTGGAATAGAAAGGCTTGTTCGGAGATTAAAGTAGACCATACATTTAATATGGTAGCAACCAAACCCACAAGGGAAAGATGTGCTTTTTACAAAATAAAAATAAAAAACTGGTTAACATGTATTGGACCAATGACACGTTGCTAGAAAATTTAATCAGACAAACGAGTTGTTATTGTGTTTTTAAAATACCTAATACCGACCAAGTAAAATATAATAATTTGATTAAAACGGCTCGAGCAGCCCACATTCCAGTTGAAAAAAAATGCGTTATCTGCATCAAAACAATACATAGATATACCTATGCAAATAGGAAGTGGGTAGTCAAAGACAAGATAACAAAATCCCAGCTCATCAAAAGTGCCAAGGTAATTGTCAATAAAGAAGATGCTAACAGCTGACCTCTCAATAGAGAACAAATTCTGAGCCACTGACCACCAAACGTGTAGTTAATATTTAAAAAGAATAAGATTTTGTTTTTAATAGGCATCCATTTTTACACGACTGCCCAAAAAAAGGAGAGTTATGTTTTCAGGGTTCATGTATGTACGTATGTTTGTGAGTTTCTTTATTCCACCATAATTATGTAACGGCTCAACCGATTTTGATGTATGTGATATCATTAGAAGCGTTGAGTTATTCCGAGTAACATAGGCTAGTTACTATACGTTTTAAAAACTTAACTAGGTAGCCATGGTTCATAAAAATCATTTTTTTATACATTATCTCATGTTATTAATAACGGCATGGTCTTGGTTTTTAGGTTATGAGAGGTTAGCAGGAAATGTCTCTCAAGAACAGGTGCCACAAGCCACCACCATTACAAGCTTGGCGACAGTTTTTTTTTCCTAAGGGTGGTTGCTAGTTAGGCGACCGCTTTGAAGCTCAACTCAATTCACAGTGGGATTCCAGCCAGGCCTTAGATTGCCAAATACGAACTATTAATACCAGTGGTATTTGCTTCACTTAGACATAAATAAAGCAACAGGCCATTCGGTAACCCTATCCCAGTTTCACCTTGATATCGTTATACAACACTGTCGGCTGATAGGCACAGCTATCACGGCCGTATTGTCTTGAGGCCGTATTGAGCACTAGCCGAAGGGCGTAACAGTGCTGAATCCGACACGAACGTATACGTCAAGGTATCTGATATAAATCATACCTTGGCAATTTATGGTTGAAAGTTTGGCGAAGGGTCGACAGAGGTGTGTACCTGTACCTTCAAGGGAAATTTAAGGCATGATACTCAAATTTTGTAACCCATAATTATTATTAATAACAAATATATATTAAATAGTTGTTTAGCTCACTCCCGATCGTGTGTTTGAAGAATCAAGGCCGTGATGATGCCTCGTGTAGAACCGAAACTCATTGAAAAAACAAAACACTTCGGGTTGGTTAGCTTAGCCTGAAAATTAGGCAGAATTGTAAATTTATGTATTTTTATAATATTTTATTTACATATTTTTGATATGTTTGTATATACAAATTTTATATCGTCTTCCTCCTGCTGTCGCCTACTACGAAAAATTCGGCTACTGGTTTAGTAAGGTATACTTACTACTATCTCACCTGATGGTAAGTGATGATATGGTCGAAGATGTTGTTCTGGCTAACCTAGAATTACTGGCTCTCAAGGACAGCTGCTGGAACACACCGTTAGGTGCTTAGCGACAGATTTTCCACTTGAGGGTGGTAGCTAGCTAGGCGGGCATTCGCAAAATGCCCTACCACCATGTTATAACGACTGCCATCCTAAGACAACTACCAGGACCGACGGCTTAACGTGCCCTCCGAAGCACGGAAGCGCTTAGTAGTAATGTCACCAGCGGTCACCCATTCAAGTCATGACCGAGGCGGAAGTTGCTTAACTTTGCTGATCGGTTCAGAATGGCTAAGCAAACTTCGCTACGAGCGCTTCGAAAGAAGCTAAGTGTACTTCTACAGTATGAGTCCCTCTAGGTGACTACCACCGGAATATACAAGGATAGATATTCTGGTGGTAGTGGTAGGCGGCATGCAAACGAGACGAGAACTAATGCCTAGGGATGATGAGCGAACTACAACATCACGCAGAACAGTGTAACTGCAACTGCTACGGGTTGGCGTGATGTCTACTCTCAGTTAGGCGACATGTCTATGCCATTACTTCATATCATAAAGAATAGCGTCAGGATTGGCATGTTGCTTAATTGGCGTATTTCACTTTGTCGGCTATTACAACAGTCTAATTGAAGAATATAGAACATTACAGTTTTTTTTAATCAGAAACTGATGGTGTATATAGTATCAATGCATGATTGATTATGCAGGTAGACTTATCTGTCGTAGTTTTACCATGATAACGCAGATTTCGTTTCGACAATGTAAAAATGTCGCGAGATTCCTCATGTTGATGGGTCCCACTTATAGTCCACCACTAGTACCAATGTATATTTTGTTATGTCAGCATTGTATTTTTATGCCTAGGCATCATACTATCAATATATATAGAACTTCATATTACCGCGCTTGACTTTAAGCTTTGTTCTCATACGTAGAAATTAGTTATATTATTTTTTATAAGCAAAATCAGGCTCGAAGTGCTGCAGTTGAGAATAAACACAAGCACCAGGATTATTTATATATTATTAGGAAATTGTTCTATTCTATCAGCGAGTATCAAATTTAAACATCTACGTCACCTATATATAGATACTTTTATACTTTCACTATCAAAAGTAAACACCGACCAAGCAAAACGATAAAAACCAAATTCTGATCCACACCTTATTTATATAGCTAAATTCGTTTTCCAAATTTCAGACATAAAATTGAGAACGTAAACCGTTCCATTCCTTACTCGTTAGCCCTGTATTTTTTGCCGAGTACACGCAATTACGAGTAAGTTAAAGAACCTCTCTACTTTCATATAATTAAAGGAAAAATAATTAAAACGTAATGTCGACGTAGCGTAATGCGGTAAACTTTGCGGCGTCGTCGTCTTATGGATTTGCCACAATTTCTTTGACTTCACAGAGCTCTTAGGTCACACAGTTCCAAGTTACCATTGCTTTACTATTAGAGCAATTATAGCAAATAAATTAGTTCGTATTGCATTGATATTTTGAGCAGTCATGGACCAGACGCTTATTATTCGAATCTGGCCTCGTGCTTTAGCTTCTCAAGCTTCAGCTTCATCGCATGGTGGTAAGGTATTTTTCAAAAGTCCGCCTGGCTCTCGAGCAGAAATCTGGTGCACTTAACTGTGTGTTACAACAGCTCACCTTGATAACCAATTCCACGTTTTAACAATACGTGCAATGGATCGTGTCGAAATGAGCCGAATCCAAGCTGGCTGAACTGTAATGGGATCTCAATGACGTATCTTACCGGCACACAATTTAGTATTCGATGATATTGTGACGATATTTTGTATAAATTTTTTGAATACCTGGTAGGCTAGCCTTTGTTCACTATCTCACGGTAAGTGATGATGTGGTCAAAAATCCAGTTCAGGCTAACCTAGAATGACTGGCTCTCAGGGACAGCCAAGTGCGTAACTCCCCGTTACGCACTTGGCAACAGATTTTGAGCTTTTGGTAGCTAGCCAGGCGGGCCACTACGAGAATGCCCTACCACCATGCTATAACGACTGCCATCGTAAGATAACAACAGAGACCGACGGCTTAACGTGCTATCCGAAGAATGGAAGCGCTCAGTAGTAATGTCATTAGCGGTCACCCATCCAAGTCATGACCGTGGCGGACGTTGCATTTAACTTAGCTGATCGGTTAAGAACGGCTAAGCAAATTTAACAACGAGCGCTTTGAAATATGTTATAATGTTCGTGTAGACTTCTTATAAGGACTCACTGCGAGAATGGCACCGAGTCAGGCGGGCATCTGCAAAGTGGTCTACCATAGCAGGACTTGAATCATGGGATGGTCCATGCTTGGTAAGCTATACTCATTGATATTGGTTTAACTTTGTTTAAAATAATATTGGCTAGGTACTTGCCTAAGTAATAACACTGACAGTACAATTTTAATGCTATAACACAAAAAAAATATTTTATCTGATTTGCCAAGCTTACTTTTGAAAGCCAAAATAAACATTAAATAGTGACTTGCTGTAACTAACCACGCTTACTATTACTGAGTCAAGAGGGGATGTGACGACGCAGCATATGTGTCAAGATTTTTAGGTAGACTGAGACTGAGGGAAGTGTAATGAGGCATAGAACATAGAACCGGTGCAATTTAAACCTTGGGGTAGTTTATTGGAGTATTTCATGAGAGTTCTTGAACGTAGGGCGGTGGCGAAACTACTACTAAATGAAATTTGGATACTTCTACTCTGAAGGAATTCTAATTGAACAGTAATAGCTTTGGGCTGCCGCATGTCGTGCCGCAGTCCACGGTTCGATCCCCTCGGTCGGCTTGAGCTTCACTGAAAGTTTGAAGCGCATTTTTCGAATGCTCGTCTGGTTAGTTACCATCAAGTAGAAAATCTGTTCCCAACCACCATATAGTGTTTTTTATCAGCATTTCTTGAGAGTCTGTAAGTAATAATGAAGTAACAGGCTCATGAGACTTCCCAACTTTGTGTATCAGAGTGATGGGCGCAGTATACCGCTTAAGGCGATTAGAGTCGCCAATGGCCTTGAGCATCTGGGCCTAATCGAGCTTACTTTACTCGCGCATTGCCGCATACGTTCCGCGCTCGCTGCACAAATATAACGGTCAAAGAATATGCGGATGCGCGATGCGCTCCGGTAACATGGCACTTTGTATGCCTACCGCACTATTCTAGTGAGTATCCACAGTTGCAACTGCGACTGAGATCAGTATGAAAATTTATAGTGTACCTACCTAGGTTGTTCTGGACGTCTTTATTCCTTTTATTTATTTTTCAATGTCATGTGCCGAGTGAAGAAAGTTACTCAGATTTGGCTGAAAATCGATATCTAGGTTGTGCTGAGGGTCATTATTCCGAATTTGTAATTATTTTTCAAATGTCATCTGCCAAGTGAAGAAAAATTATACGATTTGGCTGAAAATTGATATCTAGGTTGTTGAAGATGTTATTATTCCAAGTTACGAATTTGTTTTAGGTTGACGTCTGCCAAGTGAAAAGTTTACTTCGATTTGGCTGAAAATCGATATCTAGGTTGTTCTCAGTTCACACACAAACACTTTAAAAACCTGCTGATTTTTGTAATATGCTACATAAACGAGTTTTCCAATTAAAATTACCTGTTATTCGTACAACTAATGCAATAAGATTTAGCCCTTTTATTGAAACATATTTATATAATCAAGTCCTGAATCAGTGCGATATAAAACATAGTTCAGTGTTTGAAGCCAAAAGCATCATTGTTAATTGGTTGTTCACGTTTAACTGTGATGAGACTGAAAAAGTTTTATCGATTATATCCTAAATTTATTTAATTGATAATTTTAAGAATTAACCTTTTAATATAATGTTATGTATTCATAATTTATATATTAATAATATACGTATTTATTTATGATTTCTATATAATGATCATATTAACATAAATTTTACATACATCCAGTTTATATATATATATATAAATGTCACAGGGTGCGACTGGGGGCGGCTTTTTTGTAAGTTGTTGTTCTATTGACATTTAATATCTTTTAATTTATGTTAATTGACATTACGGAAAAAATAATAAAAAAAAAATTATACATATATAGTAGAAAGTATATTTAATATTTTCATTTTAAAAAATTCGCTTTAGATATAGTAATATACATAAAGCATCATACATACAAACACGTATGTAACACAAATTTAGTTAAAATATAAATACCACCTGTGTGGATAATTTATAAAAAAAGTGTATGAAACTGATGTTATTTTATGGATAATTTGTAAGTTAAATTTATGTTTATAACTATTTTGCGTGAAAAATTGTACTGAAGTCAACTGTACAGCTCAAGCAGCAATACAAGATTTGGAAAAAGTGTTATTGGCTTTAAAAAAGGTTTTTTTTATTATTTTACTGTTTATATTACTATTATTATTATTCTGGACGTTTTTATTCCAAATTTCGAATTTATTTTTCGATGACGTCTGCCTAGTGAAAAAAGTTACTAAGATTTGGCTAAAAATCGATATCTAGGTTTTTCTGGGCGTCCTTATTCCAAATTTGGAATTTACTTTACGATGACGTCTGCCAAGTGAAAAACGTTACTTACTTCGATTTGGCTGAAAATCGATAACTAGGTTGTGCTGGGCGTCATTATTCCGAATTTTGATATATTTTTTTAATGTCGTCTGTCAAGTGAAGAAAGTTACTCCGATATCTAGGTTGTGCTGGGCGTCATTATTCTGAATTTGAATATATTTTTTATGTCGTCTGCCAAGTGAAGAAACATACTCCGATTTGGCTGAAAATTGATATTGAGGTGGTCGTAGACGTAGGAAATTTGTTTTATTATGACGTCTGCCAAGTGAAAAATGTTACAACGATTTGGCTGATATATGGGTTGTTCTAGACGTCTTTTTTCTGAATTTGGAATTAATTTTTCTATGAAGTCTGCCAAGTAAAAAAGTTACTTCGATTTGGCTGAAAATCGATATCTAGGTTGTTCTAGACGTATTCATTCCGAATTTGGATTTTAATTTTCTAAAACGTCTGCCATGTGAAAGATGTTTCTCAGATTTGGCTGAAAGTTGATTTCTGGACGTCATTATTCTACATTTGGATTTCAATTTTCAATGACGTTTGCTAAGTAAAGATAGATGACGTATTTTTAAAACGCTAAGATGTACCGGATAAGAGTGCGAAAATTATCATAATCAATCGTTTATTCAAATCTCCTTATAAATAAGATTATAGCCGACGCAGGTTTACTCGATTAAAAACGACGATATAAGAGGAAGATTTGTATGTTTTATATTATTTTTGTATGTTTTATTGTACATTGAAAAAAAGAATAGGGACGACTGTGTCGTACGCTAAAATACAAAATGGCGAATGTTTGTGCGCCCCGCACCCCTGCCCTAGCCCTTCTAACATCCGGGCTGGTTTTTGATGCTTATTTAATTGCATAGATAGTACAATCGTATCTGTTAAATATAAATAATGCAACTTCCATACATTACATACACAACAAATATACCATCAAGGCTACCTTAAAAATAGCTACTTCCTTTTAAAGATATTAAAAAACATATAATATAACACATACAGTTATGTGTCGCCTACAGAGATGATCCTCAAAAATTGTAGATTGTTATACAAGGGTTGAAAGGAATCAATCCCCTTACGAGGTATTTAGACATGTCGGCCCTTGAGAAGGAAGCATTTACTATTAATTATATAAATATCTACAGCTATATTGTAAAAATTGGTTCCATCGTGAAAAGGTAACCGAGATACTTTCTCAATTATTAGGAGATTTCAATAATTGATTGATAAGTACGAGTAATCATAATTTTCCTACTCTTATCCTACTGCGGCGTTAGGGAGCTGCTAATCATCCATGGCCAGCAGGTAGTTAAACTCAGGAAATAGGTTTGGAAAGTTTATTAGGCCTTATCAGGTTGCACAAAGTCAGTCAAAGTCAAAATCATTTATTCAATTTAGGCGTCTACGACGCTCTTATGAAGGTCAATTACAAATTTTAATATTTAAATATACTACATTGTACTGCCACGTTCAGCAAACAAAAATTATAGAGCCACTGCGAGAAGAACGGGCAAGAAACTCGGGGCCATTCTTTTAAACGTTTTTTAACAATGTGTTAAGTACATACTACGTAGTGAAATTATTACAATACTTAATTTACATTACGTAGGTGACAGGCGCTAGCTTGGCAGAGGCGAACCAGTCCATGCATTTTTGTCGTTTAAGTAATCACAAACTGTGTAGTAAGATTTCTTTATCAAAATATTCTTCACATACACAGCCACACAGTTCTACCTGAAGTTATATAGACCGGGGGGAGACACTGGCCTGATAGTACACGTGATCCAGGTCGGCCGATAGTTCTGGATCTAGGTAGCGAGTGCTCGAAACAACCGTCCTCAGGTTAAGTCAGTGAAGTGGAATCCTGGAAGGAAGACACCAGCTTAGTGGCTGATATTCCTCAGCCAACTGTTGCCAAGCCGCGCCGACACGATCGTGGTACTATTACTAGCGACTTACATTTTAAAACTCACAGTCTAGCGCAGTAGGGCAGCACAGCTGTTTACGTTACATTGGTTTTAGTCAGCACTATGAAATAACAATAATAAATAAGGAACTCACCCTAGAGGGATTCACGCACTTCACAACAAGTAAATAACAATTAAGATCGATAGTACGTATTATATTTTTATTTAGCGCAAGACGAGTGTTCCTTGCCAATTGCATAGACAAATGACTGCACGCCACAGATTAATTCATAGTAGTTAAGCTAACTGCATTCAACAGATAAGGAATTTGTTTAGCGTTCTTTCACTGGTTTTCGACGCATTAGCGAAAATACTTTTAAACGTTCACAAGCCGTGGGTTCCACACGTAATTATTTTTCATAATTAGCAATATCAACGTAAGTTTATAATTTTAAGTGGTATGTTAGTTAAAGAATTAATTTAATATATTTTTAGTTTATGATTATCATCTATTGTTTCATATTACGAATAATACTTTATTTAAGTAACAGCGTTAGGCACAACGTTACACTACATATCTTACCGTTTTCGAGATACGTCATATATCTTCACTTGGCGACGTCATTGATAAATAAACTCCAAATGTTGAATAATGACGTCCAGAACCATCTAGATATCAGTTTTTAGCCAAATTGGAGTAACTTCTTTCACTTGGCAGACGTCTTCGAAAAATTAATTCCAAATTCGGAATAAGAAAGTCTAGTACAACCTAGATACCTATCGATTTTCAGCCAAATTGGAGTAACTTCTTTTACTTGGCAGACGTCATCGAAAAATTAATTCAGAATTTGGAAAAAAGGCGTCCAGGAAAACCAAGATATGTATCGATTTGTAGCCAAATCGAAGTAACTTTTTTCACTTGGCCGACGTCATTGTTAAATAAATTCTAAATTTGGAATTAAGACGTCTAGAACAACCTAGATATCGATTTTCAGCTAAATCAAAGAAACTTTCTCCACTGGGCAGACGTCATCGTAAAACAAATTCTAAATTTGGAATAATAACGTCTAAAACAACCTAGATATCCATTTTTAGTAAATTCTGAGTATTTTTCTTCACTTGGCAGACGACATCGAAAAAAATATTCCAAATTCGGAATAATGACGCACAGCACAACCTAGATATCGATTTTCAGCCAAATTGGAGGAACTTTTTTCACTTGGCAGACGTCATCGAAAAATAAATTCCAAATTCGGAATGAAAACGTCAAGAAATACCTAGATTTTAAATGTTAGCCCAATTGGAGTTACTTTCCTCACCCGGCAGATGTCGAAAAATTTATGCCAAATATTGAACAAAAACATCCAGAAAAACCTAGATATTGATTTTCAGACAAATAGGAGCAACTTTTTTCACCTGGCAGACGTCATCGAAAAATAAATTCTAAATTCAGAATAAAGACTTCCAGAACGACCTAGATTTTGAATTTCAGCCAAGTCGGAGTTACTTTCTTCACTTGGCAGATGTCGTCGAAAAATTAATTTCAAATTTGTAATATAGACGTCAAGAAAAACCTTGATATCGATTATTGGCCAAATCGGAGCAACTTTTTTTACTTGGCAGACGTCATCGAAAAATACATTCCAAATTCGGAATAAAGACATCCAGAACTACCTAGATTTTAAATTTCATCCAAATCGGAGTAACATTCTATACTTGGCAGTTGTCATAGAAAAATACATTCAAAATTTGGAATAAAGACGTCCAGAACTACCTAGAGTTTGAATTTCAGCCAAATCGGAGTAATTTTCTTCACTTGGCAGACGTTATCGAAAAATAAATTCCAAATTCGGAACAAAGACGTCTAGAACTACCTAGATTTTGAATTTAAGCTAAATCGGAGTAACTTTCTGCACTTGTCAGACGTCATCGATAAATAAATTCCAAACTCGGAATAAAGACGTCTAGAACTACCTAGATTTTGAATTTCAGCCAAATTGGAGTAACTTTTTTCACTTGGCAGACGTCACCGAAAAATACATTCCAAATTCGGAATAATGACGCACAGCACAACCTACATATCGGTTTTCAGCCATATCGGACGAACTTTTCTCACTTGGCAGACGTCATCGAAAAATAAATTCCAAATTTGGAATAAGGACGTCCAGAAAAACCTAGATATCGATTTTCAGCCAAATCGGACTGGTTTTGATTTCGAGATACGTTACCCATCTTCACTTGGCATTCGCTATCTTTATGCAGTATTAATTAACCTATATCAAAACACATAATACAATTATCAAAAAAAGCTTAGAACTCCAAAAGATGTATGAAACCCCATACAAACTCTTAATGTAGTAGAGAACCATTTTGTACCCTACGAACTACTAAAGCCGGAAACTATTGACCATAATATAAAAATAAATATTATCTTTAGTTTACCAGTTATAACATGAGAGCGTTATAGACATTACTAATTAATTCTGTACATAATAATATATTATGCACCTAAACCTTTCATTGATCTTATTGGTAATGCCGCCCATTGTAAAGTACCTACAACATTGTCAATTTCAAGTTTTGATTCTTTTCATATGTGATACAATTCAAATAAAATTTGTCTACAAAGTACCGATAATAAAGCGACAACGCACATACTTCACGTCGCAATCAAGTTAGCCCTCTGCAGCGAGCGAATCATTACACGCACACAGCTGCGAATCTCGCGTGTCAATGCACTAATAAATAGACAAGATCGTTGTCAGTCGAAAGCGCGAGCGGAGCTACGAGCGACACAACCTCCCCGTGCCAACGCTTGCGCAACACTGCCGCCTGCGTCCGCGTAGAGCACCTCGGAACCGCTATCGTTCTGAATCTGAACAATTCGACATTTTCTTAGGAAAATATCAATGGATTTACAAATGCTATGTTGTAATTGTAGTATATCTATCTAGAAATTTTATGGTACAATTTATTTCTCAAAAATCGTAGCCGTTTAGAAGGAGTTCGCAATATAAGTCAAGAAATAGTATGTATTTTGAATTTTTTTTACGGCAACAGTAATAATAATACCGTAAAATCATATGTTGCAAATGTTGTACTTGAATTCATCTATAAAATATATTTTTTTCAAATCTTCAACTTCAGCGGTTACGGAGGAGTTCGCTTTAGAAAGTACGAATTTGACGTACCCTTAAAAACACCTCGTGCATTTTTTACCACAATTCTATAAAAAAGAACTAAACATAAGTTTCACAGTGTTCTGTGAATCTATTAATTACTTTGCTTTAATTTAGACTATTTTCCATGAGCAGCATTGTCTGTTCCTGGTTGAACTAATATTTTGTTTTTGGCTTTCTTACTACAATATTCTTAAAACCCTGTTGTAATAAACACACGTCCCTCTCCTTTCTATCCATTAGAGCTTTAGTAATGTCATCAAACAATAGTTGCGTTCATACATCGCTGTATCTTGACCGGAAATACTTATTGGAAGAATGTTTATCACTAAAGTTCCCCTTTGGTGTTTGGTTCATTGACTTGGGTTGTTTATACTGAGTAAAAAGGTCACTCAGTTCTCTACTTACTATGTCAAGCTTGCTACATAACCTAGAAAAAACTATAATAAATGTTTCAAACGAATAAATAAAAAATTTAATAATTCGGAAAGAAGAATCATTAAAATAGGATACAGATTATCCTTCAAGCCAAGCCAAGGCTTCAAACTGAAGTAGGTATATATACCGACGAGTAGTTAATAAGTATATTGAGGTATTTTTGATTTAATTCATATAGCCACCCAGGCGTTAGGAACACCTGTGCTGTCAAGCACAACATACGGCTAGCCAAATTGCAACTCAGTAGTATCTTGGCTTATTATCTTGATCAGCGGATTTGGTGATCGAGTAGTCTTGGTGGCATAAAAAGCACACTACTATCAGGAATGCGTATAAGTTTCCAAGTGAGAAAGTGAGGATGAGAGCTCGTGTGTGTCCTATGTTTATTACCCATTCACGCTAAAACAGCCGACTGTTGGATGACACTTAAAATATGGATAGTTTTAGTCCTGCATGACCATATAAGATAATTTTTATTGCTGTTATGATCATTGTCTACGTGGGTAAAACCACGGGGTTAAGAAACTTACGAGTTATATAAGTAGGTTTTTGAAAAAAAACTATATTTAGACTGGAAGTTTTAGTTTTGAAGCGCTCGTAGCGAAGTTTGCTTAGCCATTATGAACCGATCAGCAAAGCTAAGCAACGTCCGCCGCGGTCATGAGTTGGATGGGTGACCGCTGGTGACATTACTACTGAGCGCTTCCGTGCTTCGGAGGGCACGTTAAGCCGTCGGTCCCGGTTGTTGTCCTAGGATGGCGGTCGTTACAGCATGGTGGTAGGGCATTTTGCGAATGCCCGCCTGGATAGCTACCACCCTCAAGTAGAAAATCTGTCGCCAAGCACCTAACGGTGTGTTCCGGTAGCTGTCCTTGAGAGCCAGTAATTCTAGGTTAACCTGAACAACATCTGCGACCACATCATCACTTACCATCAGGTGAGATAGAGGTCAAACGCTATCAAGCATAAAAAAAAGAAAGTAGTAGAAGAAATGTAGAAAAACTGGCGAATTGTCCGTTGTACCAACACACAACGTTGTTAGTTACTACATATGTTTAAAGATCATTATTTTTGATTTAGTTCGAGGTCCTTGTTAATCCTCAGCCTAAGCTCGACCTTGGCTATTTGTGTTATTTGCTGTTGTACTTTAGAATCCTGTACTAATACTAATAGTCAAATGAACCCACATACGCCTCAATTTACACTAGAAGTTGTTATTCGGATACAATATTAATAATATTTTATAGTCACAGAGTTAACTAATATATTGCGGTAAAGTCATAGATAATAATCTAAGGACTGCACCATATACTCCTTCTGAAAGATCTTAAACGGCGACAAGCTGAATACAACTATTCACCCTAATGTGAGTAAGGTGTTGCTGAGGATCAATCTAAGGACAAGATAACTTTTTACCGCACATTAACAGCTTTGATTTATACTATCAACGGTAATTCATGAGGATGTTGGGTTTTACAGCAAAAATAAAACGAAATCAAACTTTACCCCAAAAACTTATTTTCTTGTGTTAAAGAACAAACTGTACTGACCCTACACGATTAAAAAGGTAGTGATTATGATAGGACATTAAATTTAAAATTATACCAACGCAATTGATGCTCGGACGCAACTATTAAAAGCAAACCGTTGAACTCCTCTCAGGAAAGTTATGAGTTTGTTCACACAGGACATAAACCACATTACATTTACCCAAGGACTGCAAAGTGCAAACATCCTGAAAACTCGACGATCGACGCCCGCGACATTAATGCAGTTTGCAGTGGGTACTAGGTAGTTAGGTACAGCGAGCGGAGAAATTGCGCAGAGTACCGGCGCGGGGCAGCCGTCTCGCTAGCCGTACGGCCGGCAGTTTGAACAGACGAGCTTGGCCGATAGCGCGTCCCTCGCGTGCGCTCTCGCCCGCCAATACCGGCAACGATCACCAACAGTGCGATAAACGTCAAACATCACATACAAACAATACGCTCTACCAGACGCTGAACTCTACTCAAACCCAACGAACTTGAAACAGTGCGCCTGTAAACGAAATAAAATTGTTTACGAGTTTAAAAGGTTAAGTTTGTTGAACTTTTTTTCACGCGCCGGCTTCAGTGACGTACTGCACCGCTAACTAGATTAGATACGCTAAGCCAACTCTGTGAACGGTAAGACGACGGAATTGGAGGACGCTGCCGCCGGCGTCGTATGTAAATACAATACGTTACAAAACTCCATTCAACGAGAGCCGATGAAGGCGATCGTGCTCTCTTATCATTGCTTCCGTTGTTTTTAAAACAGTTTGTTGTTTGTCGTGATAGTTGAGCTCCTTTGTATAACTTAGTTACGTTTAATGCTTCGTTTCGAAAAAATATTTTGTTTCTTTTATTCTTCAATACTTATTTACATTACAATTCTTCTACCTTACTAAGTATGAGGAAAACAACACGTACGTAGGTATATATCTACGCAACATGATATAAAAAAGTAGTGATGTTTGATTGACTTACATAATTTTGTTTTATAAGCTTTTGACAATTTTTTCCCTTCGTGCCTGAGAGTTGAGATGAAAGCAACAAGTATAAACTTTTTTAATTTTCAGTAAAAAGTAAATTGTTTGACCGGCGTCACCTTTAACTTTACTTATATAAGGGTTTCTTTTGTGGATAATTAGATTGCGAAATTAAAAACAAACTTCAAGTTTAGGAATAAATATCTTCACCTAAATATAAATTTCGGGAAATGATTATTATTAGGTTACAAATGATTTTCACCTTCCAATCTGCTTCAATGCGCTAGGTTTTTTGATATCAGCTGTTGGTTGTATTGTAAGTAGGCGGCTCCTCGTACCTAATAAGAGTGCGTCATTCAGTTTTTGTCTGCTTGTTTAGTTGTTTTTGTTTACTTCTCCATAAGCCATTGAAATGAGCCGATATTAATGAAATTTTGCACACAGGTTGGCTTTAGCCTGTGAGGTGGAGACTGGATATCTTATAACCAATATTTTTCATAAACTAATCTTTTAGGCTGTTTATATGGACTTTTAACTACCTATTATAGTAAAATATAACATATATTACGCTAATATTGATTAGCCATTATTTTAAGTTTCTTCTCTTTTGTATAAAGCTGATAGGTGTGGTTATAAGTAAACTCTACATATTATTATGCTGTATATACTCCTGAAAGGGTGGAGTGGGGACCCACATTTCAACAGTTAAATTTTGAAGTCCCATTTATTAGATAAAGAAAGATAGAAAATACTTTATTTGTATACTACGATATGTAAAGAAGTGTAACTAACTGTCATAAATTTACCTCTTTGATTTTGGACTAACCATGTTCACAATTAACAACATAGACATATACATAGCTTTATTTGTGACAAAAAAACAGACATAGTAAAAAATACAACATTTCAACATATTATGTAGGCACAATACCCACATTATAGTTTTTAACACACACAATATTCCAAAATGCAATTGGATAGGTTAATTGATTTGGCGTTTAGAAATGAATGCTTCCGATTGGACGCGTTGTTACGCCGCACGGTACATTTTTTAAGTCACAGCCGCCGCGGTAAGCTTTGCGGTCTGCTGTTTTTCAGCTTGACTTACGTTTCTTTACATATTTATTCGGAGTATGCATACCTTAAAAACATAACAGTGAATATTAACACGCATATTGTGTATATAGGTATACAAATGGTGGTCTTAGGCATGACACGAAGCTATAACATTGTAAAGTAAACCAAATTATTGTAAACTATGCATCTGCCATATTTATGCTTGTTATGTTTTGTGATAAATAATGGTTATAATTGTAAAAATAAATAATTATTTTATCAAAAAGTTAAAAGGCTAGTAACCATTGTAGCTAAAAAAATGTAGCTAAAGGCCAGACTACCGCACAGGGGGTCGATGGTCCGGATTTTACTATGGCTTAAGTTTCATCAGGTGATGATAGGACATTTTTCGAAAGCTGTCCGAGCTTGCTTTTTATAGCTAATTCACTCTCAAGGACTGATGCCGGAACATACCGTTAGGTGCTTGGCGACAGATTTTTTACTTGAGGGTGGTAGCTAGCCAGGCGGGCATTTGCAAAATGCCCTTCCACCGTGCGGCGAAGCTGAAGCCTGCGGTGGGATTCGAACCATGGACCTGCTGCGCGGTAGTCCATAGCCAATGCCACTGAGCCATCACTGCTTCAAAACCTATATTTGTTAAGAGAGAGATCCTTATTTCTACGGATTGTTAGGTAGTCTCTGAATTTGATTTGATTTATGGCTCTTTTGGAGCCATGAATTTAATTTTGACTCGAGAATATATCGGTTCCTCTGTCTTCAATATGGTTCCATCAATTCAATTGGTAGGGCCATTGCACACCTTTTCACGGCAACCCAAAATTTTTGAAGTATGTACTCTAATTGGTAGATACTTTCGGTTTTCAACTACCTGACTATGCAAGCATGATCAACTCCTCACGAAGATAAGCATCATCATCAGCCATAACGTACACTGCTGAACGAATGCCTCCCCCTATAGCGGAGGGTTTGTGATAATCCATACGCTTGGTAGGCGTTTCGGGGATCGCAGTGAAATATAGTTCTACAAAGGTGCAACATTTTTTTTTGTTTTTTTTTTTATGCCTGATATGTTAGCCCTTGACCACTATCTCACCTGATGGTATGTGATGATGTGATCGAAGATATTGTTCAGGCTAACCTAGAATTTTTTTATACTTAGCTGGAGTACTACCGGTCAACAGTCAAACTCCTACACAAATCATTCACCACTCCAATTCCACCTTCAGCCTGCTGCGGCTGCCTATATCTATTTAAATTACTCGTAATATCAACACTTTTCGCACCACTGCTGCTTCTGTCTTTGATATATCCTCATACCTAATCTTACAAATTATTAAGTTAAACCACGCATCCTCAGCTATATTATGCAATCTTTTTTTGTTACTCCACATTCAAATCAATATATTACAATGTGGTCGTAACAATTTGTACCTTATGCTTCATGGGCATATGTGTCAGAGCGGTAAATTGTATAGTTATTTCAGGATATTACTCCTTATGTATCGATCACCTATCATTTTTCTTGCTACAGCGCCCTCTAAACGTATATAAGCAATGTATACAAACAACGATTGACGGGAATAATATCTGATATAGTGTTAGTAGAGCTAGAAGTATTCTTGCTCAAAATCCGATAAGCTGCAAAAATTATATAACACGCAGAATCTACATAGTGATTTTCTAAAATTGAGGTGCTCTAACCGGTCTACTAAATCCTAAATCACAGCCAAAATGCTAATATATATATATCTTTATGTATAAAAATTACGTGTCACGTTGTTTGTCCGCGATGGACTCCTAAACGACTGAACCAATTTTAAATTTGATTTGCACACCGTGTGCAATTTTATCCAAATTGAAAGATAGGATAGCTTACACCTCAATTTATAGTAGTAATTACCCGTGCGAAGGTATTTCATACTTCACCGTCTACTATACTCATGTAAGCCTAGCCTTAATCAAGGTCTAAAATATCTTAAAAACAAGTGAAACGTTGTTTTGTAAAATCTGTAATAGGAAATAAATGCGTGAAAAATTTACCATACGTAATTTTCATCTAATTTAGTTTTACTGAATATAGTCACGCGAAAGACAGCTGTTTTGTATATAATAAAGTGAAGGCCTTAATAATAAATTAATATGCTAATTTAATTTTTTCCACTCGTATTGTTGAACAGATTACTGGTAAACGAGTAAGTATCTACTGCCTTAACCAAAATAAATTATAAGAGATACAGTTTACCATTTGCCTACTAAAAAGGACTATAACAAAATTAAATAAAAAATGGATTTTAATAAATTACTTGATGAAAGTGTGAAACTATTGCTTCAGAAATGTACCCGATAGTTTTTAGATGAATGAATTGAGAGTACAAAATAAATGAAGTGTATGTCTTTTCCCGTGGGATGCTACATAGAAGGTCACCCCCCATCTCTACCCGTGGGTGTCGTAATAGGCGACTTAGGGTATACCTACAACAGAAGGTGGGCAGCAGCAATTTCTGAGGAACTGATATCACAACGCGATTTTCAAGCCGCCTGCGCTGCCAAGCGTGGGATTTATGGCAAACCCCCCCATATTGGGGGAGGCTGTGTTCAGCAGTGGAGTATCAGCCAGATGGCAGATACAGAATATCTTTCAATTGCGTTGAACTTCGATATTTTACGCCCCCAATATACCGAACATTATTTTTATTTCATATTTAGGTTATTAATGTCAACTTGATATCACTTGTCGTTTCTGAGAAAAAAGTTCTTAACAGTAATAGCAACGGTTCAATTTATTCCTTTTGAGGTGCGGAAATAATGATTGCACAATATTAAATAATTATTAAAACATACGTAACTTTACGCGAAACTAATAATTATTACTTTGTAGCTTATTAAGGCTTGTAAGTAGGCACAAATGTTGCGAAACAGAATGTTATCAAGCAATCAATGGTTTTACCAAAATGACAAAACTAGGTCAACATAACAGAAGGCCGTTATCAACCTGCTCTTAATAACAATAATATTTTCCATTCAGCGATATATCGTTCAAGAGAAACGATTGCTAAAAATATCATTCTATTTTCATAAGGTAAACAGAGTCTGTAAATGTATGTAAACAAATATTGAGGGCTCCGTTTTGCGCGTTTGCAATATGCACAGAATAATTTGAAAGATTTTTATGCTCAATATACTTGTCATAATATCAGTGTATATAAAGACTGATTGTGGCGCAGTTATGAGGTAATGTTACGGCATGTAAATTAAAAAATATAAATTTCCACGCCAACGTTTTGTTTAGCACAATTTACAATACATATAGTAGTTAGTAGATACTTATAATTATTATCAGAAGGGAGTTTAGGGAATTTAAATCTTAATGACATTATTAATGCTAATAAACTTGCTCCTCTCCAAAGGTTGTCTGGAAGAGATCGCTTTGAGCGATAAGGCCGCCTATTGTTCACTATTATAAGCTAAATATTTTTAATTTTGATATAGTTTAAGGTGTTCAATAAAGAGTTTATCTATCTATCTAATGTGTCGCCTAAGTTCCGTAAGAAGTCGTAGATTCTCTTCGAAGAAATATTTTTATCGTATTAGGTTCTAAATACTATAACTGCATAATGGCTTAACAACACGGTGGCGTGTAGGAAATTTACATTTTTTCCTGGTTAGCTTATAACCGTCACTTAGAAAATTTGTCGAATGATATGGTCATGTTATTGTCTTTGAAAGCCAGTTGTCATTTTAGGTCTTACCTGCATCATCAGATCACTTGCCATAAGGGGACACGTGTAATGGTATCAGTTATTAAAAAACGCGTTGCTTCGTTTCGTGTTTTCGTAGACCTTGTATCTATAGGCAGCTGCGTGATCGTTCTTTGTAGAATTTTACATTGCGCTTGCGTCATTTGCAATTCAATGCGAGGGATCCAGTGAAGGGGTCAAAATAAAATCCCTTGGGTTTCGAGGGCGTAATGGTTCATATTTATTAAGGTATTCTAATAATGTTGCTGTAAACTGTGTGTAAACTAGCCTTAAAAGAATTCGTTTGCGTAGAATGGTTCAGTGAGTAAAGTTTTGTTTAAGCCTTTGCTGATACAAATTTAATGACATTACATCTAAACACAACATATAAAAATACATAGAAAAATAAAACTATTTTATCTTATAAATTCTAACACATTGGAGTTCACGGTTTAGTGGCAAGAGTGTCCTGTGACACATAGGCCCTTTCCAATAATTTTTATTATTAATTTTCATTCACCAAATTTCACGTCCAATAATCATGATGTCATTTGTCCATATTTTAACTTTTCCACCCGTTTTTCTTTTACCATCACGAGAGTCGCAACCGACTCTGTTATGATTTTACTTAAATTATTCTTGCTTTTCCCTTGTCATGTGTCAAACGCCATTTCACTTGTCTTATATCATTTAGTAGGTACTTATGTCTTACTACTACGTAATTAGATCTAATTTCTTCGCTCATTTGCCTTCTTTTAGCATAACACTTGTCATACTTCTTTCGATTACCCTCTGGCACTCAGTTTTAGAAGATGTTTCTGAATCAAGGCCCAAGGCACCTCCTCAGTGTTTGAATCAACGCCCAAGTTTGGCATTCCAGACATGGCCAGATACAAGAGTTGAACGCTTTGTTCTTGGCTGACATAGGAAATAGTTTTATTTTGAATACTTCTTTCAAATACCAATATATCTTTTCCATGTATAAGTCACTCTTCGTTTTATTTTTATGTCTGTCTGGTCTCTCAATTATATTATGAATTACCCTTAGTAGTATAGTTTCTTACATATTCAATATTCTCATCATTTATTGCTTTAGCTATTTCACCTCTGTTGTCATTATTTTCGTATTTGATTTATTTACGGTGAGACTCACTACTTTATTTGCTTCTATCAAGCTTCGTAGTCAGTTATTAGATGCAAGTCATCCGTGAACTTTTAGTGGTTAAGATGCCTGCCGTTGATATTTATACCCAAGTACTACAAAGGAAAGCATTGGAGGATAGCCCTATTGCCTTATACCTCTACCTATAGGAAACTCCCTTCGTTCTTATAGTACTCTACTGACTCGTCAGCTATCAACCGGTGAAGAGTGAGTATAGTTGTTACATATACTTCTAAATACACAAAATAATTATTTTGTTTCTGTATCGGCTACAAAATGAAGTATCTGGTGCTACAATATTGCACGAACAAAATTGTTTGTATTTCGCGCTTGAAGATGTTGTACCTACTCCGTATATAACTTCGTCTGTATGTGTAACTTTCAAAATCGTACCAGTAAAGAATATACGATAGTTAAAATATTCCTGATCTATGAAATCTATCTACTAAATTTTTTCAGAATATGTTCAGCAGTTTTGGTTCAAAATATGCTGACAAACACTGTCGCAGATATAAACTTTCTCATTGATAATATTTGACGATGTTAGACGTCGTCGTCATCAATAATAAGTAGATGTCAAGTTGAATAATTGTAGATTCCACTAGTTTTCTATAAAAAACTGATATCAACGAAGAATTTCCAATAAAACAATGCTGCTTCAATTTCGCACGTCAACTTGGCTTGAGATTAGTTCCTGCTGATACCATATCCTTTTTTTTTTTTTTTTAAGAAAAGCGTGTTATTTGCTATAAAAAGATCAGAGAGTATGTTAAGTTTGCCTGTTTACGTGTATGTACCTCACGTAAACTATTACATATGGCATTTAGTCAGTTCCAGTAGTTCTGAAATAGCCCAAATATATTCATGTTACATGGGTATATGGGAATGAAATCTAAGTTTTATTCTAAAACAGAACTTAGTTTTCTATCTGTTGTTGATCTGATCTTAAATGAAAAGTCCATTACGTTTATTTTTTAATATTTGTACATACTTTTACATTCCCTCCTTAAAATGCATACCATTAAATCAACCTAATAATATGAAGAAAATTAGTTACATCTCTACTGCCTTGATGTATATGCTGACGTTGATTGCGGAAAACTCAAAGATTAAACATAATTATACTAGCTCTGAAGCTAGCTTGTTTCACTACTACGAATATGTAATACACTAGATTCGGAGAAAGTTTTTTGTCATATTTAATATTTCTTATCACTTATTGAATTGATAACATTTGTTTTGTTACGGCTAACATTTTTTTAGTAACTTTTTGATGGGTTTTAGGCTTAATTTAATGAATCATGTGCATTGGTATTCAATAATTTTCAAGATAATACAAGCTATATTATTTTAAGCTTGTGAATAACATGATCATGAAGAAAGGTTACCAGAACTAGCAAGCGCAAAAATTGTTAAAATGTTGCATTTCTTGCCACAGAAAACAGATTCCTCTTTAACTAATCTAAATGAACCAATACAACAAACTGTTTTAAATCATTTAAGTTAAGTGAGTTGACAGTTTTCTGTATTTATTACATAATCAAAGTAACAAACTCTTATTTTCTAGCCAAATCTTAACACAAGATAAAGGCTCAAGATAATATAAGAAAAATATTTTTCTTAAAATTCAAGAAATAAATACATGTTATACCCTCAACCTTCTACTAAGTATTTTGTCATTAACATACTTACACGTATGCGCATCGAATAGATTAACATAATATTCATTTAAATTACATATTATATTGAACTGAATATTAATTGACACATAAAAGGTTGAAATGGTCGTAAGGAATATTACAGTACCTACGCCTTGGCATACTTGGTTTGACAATAAAACGTAGAAACATAATATTTTGTTTATAATTTTCCTAATAGTCACGTCCTATGAGTGTCGAAGTTTCATGCTACATACCAAATATTTTTATGATTTCATCAATATTATGTCAACCGGAAGTGCCAACACAACTCTAACCACAGATAAAGTTCTTATGAAAGGTTTTGCCGTAATATAATGGTAACATTAGGTCTAATGATTACCTAAAAATAGGCAGGTCACTTGCTTGACTAATAATACAATAGAAAACCTAAGTAATATGAAATGTTGTATTAAGATTAGATAGGTACCTATATGGTGTACGCGGAACTGACTTATAGCCACCATTTGTATATTACTATAAACGATGCTAAAATGAATGACGAAATTTTCATCTCTACTGATCACTCAGTAATAGGTAATAACTAATAAATGTTCACTATATGAATTGTATGGCGAATAGATAACCAATTATAATAATAAAAAAAGTGAATAGCGTATTTGGTTTTAAATTATTAATATGATTAAAAGCACTATCGCGTGCTAAGCGAAAAACACATCTACAATTTTTTTATTATATTTTTTATTGGAGCACATTATTTTTTGTACAGGGCGGAATTTGAATCTTTCGATTACATGAATTCTAGTAGTCTGGTTGATGACCGCGTACTGTCCCGTATGACGGTTAAAGTAGTACATTTGGAGCAACAAAGTTTGGGATGGAACGAGAATGTTCTGGTGGCTGAGCAAAATAGGCATCCGGTGCGAAATCGGAGGACGACGCGTTGTTGGTTCGATCTCAGCAACAAAAAAATTGTGTTCCATTAATTTGTACATAAATGTATTTGGTTTCTGTGTTTTCATAAACGGTATAGAAGCTGCAAACTTGCTGTGATTTAAGTACACATTCTAATATTAAAACAAAATATAATAAAAACTTAAATAGGGGTCGGACATGTGCAAAATCGTACCAAATATATCGTGTTAGCACGAAACCCTCTGTGTGTATGACACTTGGCCTGTTTTAGTTCTGGTGGATTGACTAGAGTTGGTATACACAGATATGTACTTCTTGCAATTATGATTCAAGTCTAGTAAAGTATATATTATGTCAACGAATCATTTCATATCAACTTAGCGCAGCTCTTGAAACAAGCCTCTCGTTATATACGCAATGTAGGAGAAGAGATAATGGAGGGTACTTTTACACACTCGAGTTGTTCCAAGGATGTGCTCATTATAAGAAATGCGATAGGCATTTTTGACGCTTATCGTATTATACTTTTTTATTACTTACTCTTTACAAGTTTCGCCAGTATTACGATTTGTGTTGTAAAGTAAAACATACCTGCCTATAATATATTTTCCCTCACAACACATACAAGATCACCAAAACATATAAAAATATATTTTTGCTGACAACACGCACGAATATTTATTTTGTCAATAGTAGGTCTTGACTTTACGAACAGCCACGACGCCAATCCTCCTTTGGCATGTTCGTGTTGATTTAATATCCTCCACTGACCTAGCCCCCTAATAATAATTTTGTTTAAGACGGTAAACTGTCCTGCCATCTAATGTGCAGCAACGCCCTACTAAGGTCGGAATGAGCATGTACCGGCTTCTTATATGCTGCTTATTCAGAATATTCCTTTAGGCTGGTCCTAAGACATATGGACACTCTTGTGGTAGGGCAGTTTACGAAAGTCTGCTTGGCTAGCGACCACTCTGAAGTAGAAAATTTGTCGCCAAGAACCTAATGTTGTGTCAGCCCATGCATTAAAAATAGGTAATAAACTTAAAAAAAAATAGACTAGAGCATATGTGAGCAAGTGAAGAGTTCCATAGGTAATGGGAAAAAGGTCTCATTTAAGTAGACTTTATGAGACTTTCTTTAGCAAATTTAATGAAATACTTTAGTCAGCTATTATCTCACAAGCCACTGAAGGTCTTTGAAGTCATATTATTATCAATACATAGTAATTTTAGTTTATTTGGCAGTATTTAAGTGAATGCCTAAGGGCGAAATCTTGAACCTTACAATATAAAATCTTAACTGGTAAATTAGGTCTTAAGTATTTGAACAAAACGTTGTTTAAAAAACTATACATATAAACTTCACACTTATTCTGAATTTCATTTTCAACGACGCAAATGTGTTTTTACGTCAATTATTTTTCTTGGTAACAGTTTTTATATTGATTTTTCGAGCCACAACCGTGATATGCTTGGCTTATTAGCCAACCTTATTATTGGTAGATATTTAATATTTTTGCTTCTTATTATTTGTAATGATATTATGATCAATAATTTGAGTTGAAATAGATTTATTGGCTTGGAAAGTTTTATTTTGACTTCTTTTCCTAAGTCTTAATTATTGTACAACTTAAGTGTTGGAATTCTGCCTACGTATTTTAATTAGGTTCTTTTAATTGTATATCTAAGTATACTTACGTGCCGAACAATGTGTATCCCTGAGATCCTCTGTGTTCTTGAACATTGTTAATAATACATGAACAAAGTGTCTTATTTTTAGCATCAGATTGTGTAGTGTTTATAATGATACCATAGTGGGTGGTAATACTTACTTTATAACAGTTCTGTGCCTGTATTGTCACCGTCCTCGTTCAGCCTGACACTGCACTCGTCACTCCATGTTGTTATGTCTCGTTCGCCCTGTAATTTAGATATGTTAGCAGCCTTCTCGTAGAATAAGAACTAGTCGTCATTTACTGCTGCTGGAATACATACGATGATCTTTTATTAAGTATAGTGCTACGAGTATATAATTAATAAGGATATGGCCTTCATAGCGCTTTCCAGATAAAAACTAAGTTTCGAAAATTTGTGAATACTAAGCCTACATATTATCAGCAAGGATTAGAAGCATAGATTCTTTTTTTATGCCTGATAGATAAGCCTTTGACCACTATCTCACCTGATGGTAAGTGATGATGTGATCGAAGATGTTGTTCAGGCTAACCTAGAATTGGTTCTCAAGGACAGCTGCCGGAACATACCGTTAGGTGCTTGGCAACATTTCTTTGCTTCTAGTTTGCCAGTTTTTAATGTTATTAGGTATTTATTTTAATATTTTAAATAAATCTTAAACGATTTTCTCGAGTAATTTTGAAAACTGGTAAATCAGAAGCTTGGACTGAGTTTCGACCCTTGGTGTATGACAAAAGCTCTATGAAGATACATGCCTCAATAATATTGTTGTCAGATTCTCCTCTGCATTTATACATTTGAATTGTTTTTAATCTAGGCGACGTTGGGTATTGCTGCATATTAGGTACTTATCAGGACTCTACTATCTTACATTAAAATTTGCAGGTATATACTAACCAATAACAAACATAATAAAATCAAAGCCAAAAAACTCCTCAACATATTATTGTTAAAAAATACGTAGATATGTGGAATAAAGGTAGGAGAGGTAGCAAAATAAAAAGCTTTTTCATTTTGCTTAAGAGCTCTGAGTTGACGCTTAAGAGCTCTGACTTGACTCTACAATATCCATAAATGTATTTGCCATAAAATATACGTCTGCAACGAATACACATTTAAAAATAGCAATCTCTACATAAATTGCCACTTCCCTATCCGAGTCAATAAACACAAGCTTAAATCTCTTCTTTCCACTTTCTTTACCTACGAGACAATATTGCAACAGTAAATTCTGGGAAGCTCTACAGGGAATTATTTGATAGAAAACCGTCTCTTGGGTTCAATCTTTTCATTACACAGAAGCGTATCTTAGAAAGTAAAAGGATGTTATATGAGGAAATGTTTTTTTGAATTTTATTAAGTGATTTCAGTGAAATAACTTTTTGTTGACCATGTTTTGTTACCTATTCTGAGGCTTGATAAATGAAGAGACAAAAGATCCTCCTTTTTCATCTGATAATGTAAGTGGGCTATAATTATTATTTTATTTATAATTAATGTAATTACTTTATTCATATGTTCAATATCTTTGGAGCTCTTTTATCAGATAATTCGTTTTTTTTTATAGCTTATAAACTGATAACCAGGATATTTTTCATGGGATTGTAACAGAATAAGCACAAGGCCCACCTGATATTAAGCGGACTTAACTCTGCCTATATTAAATACATTCATCAAGTGACGAATTGCACTGCGCCCGTCATCCTGAGACATATAATTGTTATATCTCATATTTCTGTATTTTTACTGGCTCTCAAACTGAACGGAACAAACTGTTAGGTACTTGGCGACAGATATTGTACTTGAGGGTGGTAGCTAGCCGGGCTAGCATTTGCAAAATGCCCTTCCACTACGCGGTGAGATTCAAGCCTGCGGCGGTGGAAGCGAACCATGGGCCTGCGGCACGGCAGTTCATAGCTATTCCCCTCGGCCACCATTGCTTCGATAAGCCTTTCACCATCTTCTCACTTATTATTATGTGATGATATTATACTTCGCATCTCTCCCGAAGATGATGACAATTTACATGCAGATATACGCCAGATTATGCTGCCCTTATCACACTCTCAGAGTTGTTATACTAATCTAAAAGATTGATAAATTAGTTGTTTTTTGATTACTTCTCACCACTACTTCCTCCTGACATATTTGTTTCGGTCGAACGCCATAACGTGATTTTGTTTTGTCAGAGTCACACGTGATTTGCTCCTCTTTCAAAATCAAAGTAAATTGGAAAATACCAAGCGGTCAGATTACTGAAGTGTTGTTGAAAGTAAAGGTTTAAAAACCCTAGTAAGTTAAAGATGATCAACCAGATCTTTTTCTTTTTTTAATCCGATTCCGAACATTAATCTAAGCAAGACTGTTTGTTATCTCTAGTTCATTCAAATTATCAGTACTTACGTGGAATCCGAAGTCAGTGATCAACAAGTTCAAGGTAAAATGTGTAAATATTTTATAAAATATTTCCTAGCAACCTAGTGTGAATACTTTTTATATATTACTTCGAAATCTAAATACATAATGCTGCCTAATTTTCCTGCACAGTCGACATGATGTCATAAACGCCATGTAGCCCAACCGAAAGAACTCTCCCATCGTGCGCTGGAAGTGTCAAGACTTCGTGATGATACTTCATGTAGAAACTAAACGCGTCGAAATTTCATCCGGTTGTGCTTTGTGGCGTTTATGACTACATGTCAACTAAGCAGGAAATAATTGATATATTTTAAAATAATGATATATTTTAAATAATTGACACTAGATATTTTTATAAGATACGAATATTTTTCAAAAATATTAGTTCAAGTAAATGTTTCTTGAAAAGATAGAGGTTATTATTAGTTACACACCTTTTAGGCAGTCGTGAAAAAAAATTATAGCTACCTAGGATCATAGTTGGCAAAGTTTTGTGCCACCTTGTACATATATTCTACGTTTTAACACCAAACTATAGAGGCAGAGCTCAACGCATTCAATGAATAGCCGATATCGATACAATCATCGACCGTGGTCATCAATTCCCGTTTTCAATACATACTAATTAGGTGTCGTTTGTCCGTCCGTTGTGATACCGGATAGTGTCGGTATCGGCCGATTGTCACTCGATTTATTTATAGAAATACTTTATATGAATGAATAGGTATAGGTACAAGTTACCAATTGATGTGGACAATGATTTTCAGATGCGTTGGATGCTATGAAATGATTGTTTTGTTCAGTATATTACCCTGCCAGGGTATTATTTGAATATATTCGATATAAAGATATAATATATTCTTTATATCGAATTCTTCTAAAATTTGCACTTTTTGTTTGGCTTCTTTTCACCTCTAGCCTTTCGGGTAAGAAACACTTAAGGCAAATATTAAACGATAATTTTATATAAAATACTAAAATCTGTAAAATAAACATTTACTGACATTACTTATTTAAAATAAACAATAGGTACTAATTAAAAGCTAAGTTAAGTTGCTGCGGTTCTAAGTAACAGTTTTGGAGGATTCAGAACTTGTTTTCACGCTCACACCTTAAATCGATTTTGATGCGAGATATTAAGAATCTAAATAGTCATTTTCTAGGTTGGAAAGGTGAAATAGCTATTTCACCGCACAAGCTTGGAAAAGTGTTAATCACTCGAAATCAACGTTGAAAAGTGCTATCGGCTACCGGGAAAAGATTTTTGAAATTCGAACCTATTTTTGTAATATGTTGTTTCTAAATTTTAGGTAAAATAAATCCAGTATCAATTAAATTTATACATACAGTTCATTTTGACAAAAGTTACTGAAATCTAATTACAATATCAAAAATGAAAATAACAAGCGAAACGCACCCCCGTATATCATTACAATATAGACGTAGGATGTATATTTTTAACACACTACATTACTTTGAATAGCAATTTTTTTATATTTTTATTTATATCTGATGGGCTAGCTTTTAATCACTATCTCACCTGATAGTAAGTGATGATGTGGTCGAAGATGTTGTTCAGGCTAACCTAGAATTACTGGCTCACAAGGACAGCTGCCAAAACACATACCACTGGGTACTTGGCGACAGATTATCTACTTAAGCGTGGTAGCTAGCCAGGCGGCAATACGCAAAATGCCGTTCAACCGTGCTATAACGACTACCAAAGTAAGACAACTGGGACCCACCGAAGCACGGAAACGCTCAGTGATGCAGTGGGCGTTGCTTAACTTAGTTGATCGGTACTGCAATGCTATTAGTTTTTTGATGTCGTGGATTTTATCTAGCCATTCAACTATTTGCTAAATTACCTACTACTACCATGTGAGGCTCAAGTTTTTTTTTACCTGAAGGTGCATAGTAGACATATTGTCTCTTAGCGTTTTAGCCTATTATATCCTAGGCAGCGGACCATCAACTACGAGTACAATATTGCATCTGAAAGTGTATTTATTAATTTGACAAATATCACCTAAACTATGAAATCACATTTAAAAAACACATTTTCAGTAATTTCACTCAGCGAATTTTGAACATTTGGAAATGTACGATAATCGAACGCTTGTTTCGAGCATGTGTAAAATCACCTGTGTAATATTTTTGTGACAACGTAAGATGATGTATAAATTAATATAGACATCTTATATCATAATTTATTTTTATCACTTAATAATAATACTAAATATCTGAGCTACTGACATATTTATATACTGACATTTTTATTACACGTAATTAATCATAATAAGTATTACATATTGTTTTTTCGTATATAATATATACTATATATATAATATATTATATATACGTAATCGCACATATTTTTTTCATAAATAATTTGATACGTGCCACATATTTTAGTAGGTAGGAGACATTACTAACTATCAGTTCATTTGCGACATTTTTGTATTTGTACTTATGTGATAATAATAGTATTTATTACGTGATCATCATTATCAGCCGGAAGACATCAGCTGTTGAACTATGCTCCTCACATAACAAGATACATGTAACTATTACAATATAATAACTATAACATTTATACGCTATAATAAACGGCTATAATAATCTTTTTAATAGGGTTCCGTACTAGAAAACGGGACCCTATTACTAAGACTCGGGTATCCGTTCGTCCGTACGTCTGTCCATTCATCTGCTCGCTGCCTGGGACTGTCGGCAATCTTTGGTACGGCAATAATTATAGGTAGTAATTGAAATTTTCACAGAATACATGTAGGTACAATCGTGTTTTTTTAACGTTTATTCTTTTTGACCCATCGTATAAACCGTATGACATACACATCAAAGTTGGAAATATAGTCCAATATCTAGCGTACAAAAACAAATACTAGAAACTGGTCTAGTACCTACAGTTTCAGACTCTCGATAAGGATCTATATTAAATAAATAACTTTTTGGTACATCCTTGGAACCCTCATACATTTTTGAATCCCCGTTCGCGTTGTGCGATTTCAACTCACGCTTGGCCGGTATTTATAATACATCGGCTCTGATACAAGGGTATACGTCTAGCATATAGTAACCACTCAAGAATCTTTCTTTCCCATTGATTAGCCGAGCGATATGGCCTGCTTATTGCCATTTCAAAGTGTGTGTATGATGTAGTAAAGTATTTTATTACTTATCGAGTTTTAATGCGTTCGTAAACGGTACAAATTCATTACTCATTCTATGGTAAACATTCAAGCTACAGCTGCGGCTATATATTGTCCACTCTCAAATGATGAGACTCACCGGCTCAGTGTGAGCTGTGTGCAAACATTCCACCTCATGAGAAAATATTTGAATTAGGCCGGTCCTTGAGCTGAGATTAAGTGTTGAGTGTGTCGTGAACAAAACTTTGAAGGTTATTTGCTCTGCCACCTATATTATTATTACGTTGCGTAATGCTCAATTTTTTCTGCGCTGTGATTCTTTTTAGGTACGATAAAATTGTATGTAGAATTGGTGATCATTCCATCATGCTAAATGAACATCAAATTACTTATCAACAAACATCAATATACGTAGTTACAAAGTATTGAGTTTTGGAACTTGTGTAATGTAAATCTTTTGTAGTATTTTCGCATGGTTACCACCAAACCATATACCATGGTGGTAAAGCATCTTGCAAATGCCCGCCTGGTTAGCTACTCAAGTAGAAAATTAGCCAAGCACCTAACGGTGTGTTCCGGCAGCTGTGCTTGAGACCCGGTAACGCTACGTTAGCCTAAAAATCATCTTAGACCACATCATCACTTACCATCAGGTGAGATGGTGGTCAAAGGCTAGCCAGTCAGCTATAAAAAATTTCACAATAAATTGTGTGCTTCTGAAAATTTCTGTGTCATTATCTTAGAGTAGCTTTATCAATTCTTATGTGATATCATAAATATATTAAGTACTTGTTCAACTTAAAAATTCAGTATGAGACTAACGCAAATAAAAAACTTGATTGAAGTATAACCACAAACATTTTAGCTCACTAAAATCATATTTTGCTAAAGAATTCAATGCTGCATGGGTAAAACTAAAAATAAACCAATAAATCTTGGAACCGATGCCGCAAAGCGAACGCAATTCGTCCAGTACACAGCCATTTCCCTGCCGTTGGTTGGCTACAATTGCATATTGGCTACAGTACTACAGTATATAAGTGGAAAACCACCACGTCACCGCGGCATTCGTTCATTAATGTTTGTGAGCATTTAAGTACACTCTACTTGCAAAATGGGCACTAAAGGCGGTAGATTAGGCTACAATTGATTACGTGGATGATTGAAAGTTTTCGTCCTGACCTATAAAAGAGTATTATACGAAAATAATTTTACATAATAGGACCGAAAGTTTCGTATATAATACAATCGTATGTTTCAGTTTGTTATATTGCTCAGTTTTTTCTTCTTCCCATAACAGATACATAAAAAACCTGTCAAGTGCGACTTGGACTTTGGACTCGCATACCGAGGGTTCCGTGGCAATACAAAATGTATCAAAAAACATAATATTTTCACACTGGTTGATATGCTTAACGATCTTCGCTTGGCCATTTTTTATTATTTGTTGTTATACGTTAGATATTGGACTAAATCACCAAGTTAGATACTGGCATGTGCATTTCCGTTGTTCCTAGAATGCAAAAATAATAAATTTGTAATAGTAAATTCGCTTTTTTTGTTATTAAACTATACATATACGGTGTTCTGTTTTTTCTTTTTCATGTACTGTAAGACGCTGCTTCTTGTCAATTTTCATGATTCTTTAGTCCAAGGGTAGGCAGATACCCTATAAGGTTAATTGAAGAAATCACAAAATATGCAACAATATGCGAGATAAACGGTCGTACCTTTCTATCGCGCTGACTTACAAGTTTGATTTTATCGTAGCTGAAAGGAACCAAGTATTTTATATAAATTTCAACTTGATACCTCTACGCGTTTCTGAGTAAAAGCTTCTTGACAGGTAGATAGACAACAAACTGATCCTATAAAGGTTCCTCCTACAAACTTTCCTTTTGAGAAAGAAAAATATTATAATCATACAAAATAAAAGGCTAAATTTGTAATTATACATACCATACTAAAGTTTCCAAATTCTGAACTAGTATAGTTTTTGACCCAGAAAACTAATGAAATTTTTCCTAAACTGGCGTCCTACATTTTTATTATTGTAACTAGCTGTACCCGCGACTTCGTTCGCGATTGCCGTACCTGCACACTAATTATTCACATTTGTGCACTGTTTATCTCATATTAAGCAACATTGTGGTCTGCGGTGAAGCACTCTTATAGTAAACCATAGCTCAGAATGGAGCTTTCTACTTTGGATTTCAAAACTCCCGGGTTGTATTTTCCAGAAGACAGTATTTAAGTAACTCAGAGAGTTCTTTCCCGGTTCGCACAATAAATGTTGAAGCAAAGTACCTTGTGCGTTTCTTTAGAATTTCGATTTTAAAACGGCGGCGGTTTGTTTGACGGTAGATCGATTTTTTTTTATTTCTCATTCTCGGAAAGTAGTGTTTGTTTGATCTGAGTAGCGGGTGGGAGACGCTCCTTCCCACCTAAGGCCGGGAAAAACATTGGTGTAAACAAAGTTATATGTCTAAGATTTTTCGTTGTAAAATATTCTGTTGTTGTAAAACAATTAATAACAACTATGTTTGGCAGGGTAGTAACTAAATATAAGGTAGAAAGTTTAGGTAAAAAAAAATTAAAACTTTCTCTAAATTTCATTGTTCTAACTCCTAGTGTATCTTTGTATCTTCTACTCATGTTTATTATTTTTAGTAAATATTTAGAAAACCTACTATTTTTTTACCCTCCTCATATTTTAAATGAAAAGTAGAGTGTTCAACACGGATGTAAGTCATCGATTCCTACTTGGACTATAGCCGCATTAATTTTAAAAATATACTGCTCATGTTATTAAAATCAAAATAAATAATATAAAAAGACATACTATATTTATATCTTTATTCCTTATATTAGTAGTGAAAAGCAGAGAGATTCCTATTCGGGCTATAGCCACCCGTAAATATTCCAAACAAAATTTTATGTAAAATTTCACAAATAGTTCAAACCTCTCAATAAATTTTTAGTAAGTATGTTATTTTATCAATGAATAATTTTTAGAAAAACTACTTTATTTACTTTCTTTAAATTCGATATGAAAAGTAGAGAGCTGACCGCGGGTGAAAGTTACCAATTCCTTTCGATCCTTGTATAACAATCTACTAAAGTTGTGCACTTCCAACTTTAAACGGATTAAATCACGTATATTTATCGTATCACCCCGTGACCACGATCACTACAAAGTGTTTGAAACGTCGGGACAAAAATAATGATAAATATACGCGATTTAAATCGTTTAAAGTTGTTTAATTACAAAGTGTAACAATCGCGAAAACCTAAGACTACATTGTGCACTTTCATTGCGCAGTCTCCGAAATGTATCCATCAAAAGAAAGATGTAGTTTAAAAAACTGATTGTGGTGAATGTTTTTTTTTTATTTTTTTATTGCTGATAGGTAAGCCTTTGACCACAATCTCACCTGATGGTAAGTGACGATGTGGTCGTAGGTGTTAACAGGCTTAACCTAGAATTACTGGCTCTCAAGGACAGCTGTCCTTGAGAGCCTAACGGTTAGGTGCTTGGCGACAGATTTTCCACTGGAGGGTGGTCGCTAGCCAGGCGGGCATTCGCAAAAATGCCCTTCCACCATGCGGTGAAGCTCAAGCCAGCGGCGGGATTCGAACCATGGACCTGCTGCGCGGCAGTCCATAGGCAAAGCCACTGAGCTATCACTGCTTCAAATGTACCACATTTTAGAGTTTTATCGTAGCAAGCTTGGAAAACTAAATAAGGGTGCCGTGCTGCCCGTGGGATGCCGGTCTGTCCGTGGGGTGTCGGGCTTCCCGTGGGGTTCCGGGCTGCCTGTGGGCTTAAGATGAGCCGTACGTTCAAGGGTTTCACAACATTCCGCGGTCCAAGTTATTTAAAACTAAATATTTAGTTTGTGATATCTGTAATTTCTGAACTGCAAAACTGAGGACTGAAATATTTACGGGAAAATAATTAAATAACCAATATTGTAACAAAACAAGAATGATTGAAATCGGACTACGCGTTAATAAATTACAACTAAATGTACATTTTGACTTTCATCCCCTTTCCCAAGAGAACCGTACTGAATTTCGGGATAAAAGTATCGTATGTCCTTCTTCGTAGTGTGAACTCGAATCGTGCTAAGTTTCATTCAAATCCATTCAGTAGTTTTGGAGTGATGCGAGGCCGGGATACAGACAGACAGCCAGAAAAAAAAAAAACAGTTTTTGCATCAGTATCAGCCACAGATTGCTCTCAAAACATATTTTCAAAATATCTGCAATGTACAGAATTGGACCTGTTACATTTTTTTTATTATAAGTATAAATAGATAAATTTAAGCGTCTTATCCCTCGCGTTTCCCTACCCGCCTTCTGCAACTTATATTCTACTACAGAATATATTCAACATATATTCTGTTATAGGTATAGATTAGACTGATTAGAGCATTGCATGTTATGAAAAATATACAAAGGGAAATTGTGCTTATCGTAATAAAAAAACTGTGTTTATAAACAATAGTTTGTAATATCTTGTTCTCTAGTTTGTAATCTTTTGGAGTGGTTCGACTACAGACCTATCTATTATACCTATACGATAAAGTGCAAACGCCAGCTTAAGATGAGCCGTTCGTTGAAAGGTTCCTGTACATTCGGGGTGTCAAGTTATTTGGAACGTAATATTTAGGTTGTGATGTCTGTAATTTCTGAACTGCAAATCCGATGACTTTGAAATATTTACGTGATAATTTTTAAAGCACCACTATTCTAATTAAAAAAATCGGCCAAGTGCGAGTCAGACTCGCGCACGAAGGGTTCCGTACCATTAGCTATACAACATTAGACTTCATATTTTAACCTTTTTAGGGTTCCGTACCCAAAGGGTAATAACGGGACCCTATTACTAAGACTTCGCTGTCCGTCCGTCCGTCCGTCCATCCACCTGTCACCAGGCTGTATCTCAAGAACGGTGATAGCTAGACAGTTGAAATTTTCACAGATGATGTATTTTTATAGCTGTTATGACAACAAATACTAAAAGTAAAATAAATATTTGAGGTACCCCCATACAACAACCTTGATTTTTTTACCGTTTCTTGCTCGATACTAATAACGGTGACTGGTAAACGCTTTAACTATTCTCAGAATATTTAGTTTTATGTTTTCTTTAAATATAATTAATTAAATTAGAATAAATAATTAAGGGGGCACCCATGCAATTAAATTTCAGATAATGGTACGGAACCCTTTGTGCGTGAGTCCCATTCGCATTTGGTCGGTTTTTTTGTTTAAACGTGCGCGAGTCCGACTCGCACTTGGCCAAATTTTTGTATTTTTTGTTATAGCGGCAACAGAAATACATCATCTTGGAAAATTTCAACTGTCTAGCTATCACCGTTCTTGAGATACAGCCTGGTGACAGACGGACGGACGGATGGACGGACAGACGGACGGACGGACAGCGGGACAGACCGTTTTTACCCTTTGGGTACGGAATCCTAAAAAGTACGTCTGAAATCGTACTACGCGTTAATAAATTACAACTAAGTGTATATTTTGACTTTCATCCCCTCTCCCAAGGGAACCACGCTGAATTTCGGGATAAAAAGCTAAATTATCCTACCTTGTAGTATGAACTCCAATCATGCTAAGTTTCATTGAAATCCATTCAGTAGTTTTGGAGTGATACGTGGCCGGGATACAGACAGACAGACAGACAGACAGACAGACAGACAGACAGACAGACAGACAGACAGACAGACAAAAATAAAAAAAATATAGTTTCGGCATCAGTATCAGCTACAGAGTACTGTACATTTTTTTTTCAAAATATCTGCCATGTACAGAATTGGACCTGTTACAGTTTTATTATAAGTATAGAAGATATTATAATTCAATTATTTGTACTCTAGTCAATGAGCTCTATAAAATAAAACCCCACCATAGGTTACAAAACATTTATTTTCGATTACTTCTACTTCTATTGGACACGTCCTGCAAAATTATTCAATTGAATTTACAATTCTATATTAAGTTTTGGGTCAAACTTCTGCATATAATATCTAAATTTCAGGTTTGTTAATAAGACATGTTACTATACGTTATTAGTAACATATGTTACGTACTATATGGAATATTCCGTTTACGAGCTACACACCAGTGACATATGGATGGACAGACAGAGTGCTAGTAACATTAATAAGGATCTGCCCTTTCAGTACGGAACTCTAAAAAGCACACATGACAAACATATATTTCGTGCAGCACACTGCAATTTCTATGCTGCTGCGGCGCGTTGCCATGTCGGCTACAATTACTAATTGCCTACGGTACAAGACGAGCAAAACGGCCGCGTCACCACGGCATTCTTTCATTGGGGAGCTTTTAAATACTCTACTCGGAAAATTTATAATAAAAGGTACAAATAAGACCATAATTATAGAATGAGGGTTTATAATTACGAACTAAAATAGGGGAAAAATTGTCTTCTACAGATAGGAGTATCATAAAACAAACAGGAAGCTGGGTATGTACAATAATAATTTTATATAATAGGTTAGAGGTGAAGTCAAAGCAGCTTAATGGGCACTACTTACTCGTACGTAAAGAGTCCAAAAATGTTGCTTCACGACTCTACAAACTTTATTACTCTGTGGGAGTTTTATAAATATTTTGAGATCCCTCGATCAATGCGTTGGATGATAAAAATAAGCACGTGCGTGTTTGCTATCTAGAGGGTCATTGCAGCTCTAATGCCAACTGTTAGTGGACTAGAACGTAATTTATACCGCCTCTAGGCCTGCAACGGATGTTAGGTTGCCCAAATATGTATTTGGGCCACCTAACGGCCGTACGGTAAATTTTACTTGTTTATCAAGAAGTAGTTATCATCAGTAAGAGTTCGACTCACACCATTTTGATATTGGTGTAAGACATATTGCCTCGAAATAGAACCAATAAGATATTTTTTTCGACCATATTGCTGACTTGACTTTCAATATTTAGATAACAGTTTACTGTATAGCATTTCATTGTGTATTGTTGCATTTATTGACGTGTAAAAGAAACTAAATTAATATAATATAATTTATATTTAATCATTTTCTTTTTCGAGTCAGATCGCACTCAGATTTCAGTTCGAATCATGTAAGATTATGGATATTTTCTAACTAACAAACAAATTAATAGCATTGGAAATGTTTTGAAGTAATATTTATGTCTTTTGTAACCAATATTTTGATCTAAAACACAATTAATTTTAAATTCATAAAGCACCGACTGCCGCAATGTAATTATATACATTACAAAACTCGCACGTCACATCTTAACTTTTACGCTCCAAAAAGTCAAAAAGAACTACAAATGGAAACGAAACCACTAAACAGACGTATTTTCATGCAGTACACTGCAATTTCACCGCCTGTCTCGTCGGCTGCAATTACAAATTGCCTACGGTACGATGTGGAAAACCGCCGCGTCACCACGGCATTCGTTCATTAGCGAGCTTTTAAACACTTGTATATTGTCACTGAAACTGAGGATTGTATTTTACTGTCATTTTATATTGTGTCCATTTTAGTAATGCAGTCTCATTGACTCAATGCTGTTGGTCGAATGGCATTAAGCTTTGTAATCTTAAGGTCCGAACACCACCCACTAATAATAAGCATGGCGATTTTAAATGAACCCCGTCGTTTCTGTATTCACATCATCAGCCGTTACGCCCACCGTTGAACGAAGGGGGGCTTACGATAAACCCGATTGGCAGGCGTCTTGGGCACGGATCGCAGTGTAAGACTGACTTTGCAGTTCTTCAAAATGCGCTACTTCTAATTACTGGTATTTTCCACATCGAAACCGAAGGAAGATATGGGTGGGGTTAGTTTTGCTAGCTGCCCTAGCACGCCACGGGGATAAGAATAAGAAATATAGGTATATAGAGAATTTAGGTATCTACTGAATCTCTTCGTCTTGTAATAGATCTTCAAAATGTATGATTTTATTTGTATGTAAAGATATGAAATGTATTATAAATTTATCTTGTACTCTTAACAAAAACGTTGGTAACAACTGATTTTCATTGTCTTTTAATGTGTATTTTATTTGTTCTTTACGCTATCTATTGTTTACCAAGCGTTACAAAATGTATAGATAGATAGAACATTGTCGCCTATGACCACATAGCACTAAATAAATACGTAGGTATTTCAACTAATTATTAATAATTGAAACAGTCTCGGTAGCGGCAGCTATACTTCAACTTAGCATATATATAAATAGAAAGAACGTGAGATAATAGACATTTACGGTGTTTTAAAATGTATTGTTATGTTATTAGAAGAATATTGTATAAGGTAAGGTCCATGCGATAACATTATTCTGTAATAAGACACTCATAGGTGTTGTCAACGTTACCTTTTTATTTATATGGCGTTGGCACAATCAATCTTAATATATTGTGTTCCTATATGGGGAGGAGCATCAAAAACTAAATTTATAGCAGTTGAACGGGCTCAGCGAGCATTGCTTAAAGTTATGTATTTCAAAAGTATTAGATATTCTACCGAAGGTATATATTCAATTAGTAACTTGCTTTCGGTTAGAAAACTATATCTTGTTAATTTAGTTCTTAAAAAACATAAATCGCTTTCATTTGATACTAACATCCAGAATAAATCAAAAAAAGAAGAAAGATCTCGGTAGCACAAACCACAATATATAAATCAAAATTGGCTTTGAAGCAATATAATGCACGATCGGTTAAAGTATACAATGAAGCTAACAAAATTCTAGATTTATATGCAAAAAGGGTATATGAATGTAAAAAATGTATGATCAAGTGGGTAGCACCGCTTACATATGAAGAAACTGAAATGTTTCTTCAGGTTCAATAAGGTTCATTGACAATTCAACGCACATACACAGGACACACCACCACACCCCCTCACACACACCGCTTCGTACACACCCCCACGCACACACCCTTACATACAAACATACACATCTCATACGTATTTTTTCACAATTCACTCCAAGTTAAGAAATTCTATGTTATGAAAGAGCAGGGACTCCTAATACAAGCATTCTTTGCTTAAAAGGAATCTCTGGTCGCTTAATTTGTATTTGTGTATTTTCTGGTTACTGAAATAAACATAAACATTATTATTATTATCTCAGAGGGAAAACATATGTTTCCATCTTCATAATTTTTAGTAGGTGCTGTTAATAAAATCGATATGCAGATTTCATATATCAACAATAACATATAATTTTGTTTTTGCTTAAAACTATATATACTTTGCAAAAAATGATGTATCTAAACTTATAATATAATAAAAAGGGAAGATTTGACTGTTAATTTGTTTGTTTGCATTGAATAGGCTCTGAAACTACTGGACCGTTTTGAAAAATTCTTTCACCATTTGAATCTTACATTATCCCTGATGAACGTAGGCTATAGAAGATTTTCAAAAAGTTAGGGATCCGTATGAAAGTGATGTTAGTATTATATAAAATTCATAGCCAAAATATACATACCATAGCCAAAATATACATACCATAGCCATAATAACATATCTCTAGCTTGAGCGTTTGCTGCCTCTTCTACTATGTCTGGCGTAATCAGATCTAATCAATTTCTGCTTAAGCTTTATAAAACTAAGAAAGAGTTCAAGCTTTGCATAGACATTTTTAGTCACAAACACTGAACACACTGTGATAATCACGAATCATGCTAAGAAGTTTTGGAATGTGAAAATCATTATCTAACAAGAAAATTTATAAATGCCGTCAACTATCTTAGTGCCTGCGTTGGTGTCTCATATTTAGTAGGGCATGCGCACCAAATGAAAGGGACCAAATATTATCTGGTAAAGTGTCTATTGAAGAACGACCTTCATGATTTTATGTAATTTTATTTTTTTCATTTGTAAGGCATACGCCTTTATTAAAAAAATATTACGAACTATATACAAAACTACAGCTACTTACATATAATATATTACAATGGAAGCAATTAGACCATATACCTACAAGCCATTGCAGATTCACAGGCAGTTCTAATGCTCCAGCCCACTACCAGCTGGCAGCGTGCCCAGCATGCTGGCTGCATTGCCCCGTTGAATTGCAATGCTTATTCGTTGAGCCAAATAGGTGCCAGCATTATGATCACGCGTCGCATCGACCAAGCGCTCTGATAAGTTTTTTTGTTTATATGGAAGTAATTAAAATAACAATGTAAATAAATAAAATTTGTTATTATTTTTATAGCATAATGAATGACACAATATATCATTTATCTGTATTTTTATACAATAATATCTAAGTGTGTAGAAGTACTATAGAAGTATAATTACCGAATCGAACTTACTAAGGACACTTTCCGAGCAAGCAATTTGAAGTCTGGAAAAATAAAATTATTTTTAATAATTATTACAATAAATAGGTTTTCCAAAATATTACCTAAAACCATAAAAAAAGTTTACAATTACTATTTGGGATGTATACCTACAGCTGAAAGAAATAAAAAGTCTCTACATAATAAAATAGTCAATTTGATATAGTTAGTGGAATATATGTGTACGAGGAATAAGATCTGATAAATAGTAATTAAAAATAACGACTAATCAGGGTTAGCATAGCGGTCTCTGCGGTTAGCAGCCATACGCACCGTTTGGCGGCATATAGTTTACGTGATCCGTGACAGATGCGCAATCTACCTTTTGTCACCGGCGTAAATTTCAGGGGCTGGAATTCACAAACAATATTTATTTCTCTTGCGATCGCGACCTTCTCTGATATTTTAATCTGCTAATGGATTATTTTTGTTTGTTACAGAATGCACAAACTTCAAAGTGGGTGAACAGTGAATATCCTCATCTTACGATCAAGACTAAAAAAAACATACGTATCATTGTAAACATATCCTTAGTAATTCTAATATCATTTTTGTGTTAGTAGTACCAAGTAGTGTTTGTGATGAATTTAACCGATAAATAAGTGATGATAACTTTTTTGTCGTTGTAGTTTAAGTATAAGATACTATTAGAAAATTAAGCACTTCAGTTATCTTTTGATTGAAACTTGACAGAAGCATAGAACATGGTTAAACTCTTTGAAAAATTACTAGAGTAAGTTTACGTAACCCGTGTTTCGAAGGTTGCTCGAAGGAGTGTCATAAATAATTGTGATTATATTTCAAGTGTGTGAAACAAGTGTGTGAAAATGTCGGAGAGGTTCAAAGTGACGAAGCATGACGACCCGCCGGGTAAAACGTACAAGAACTACGGCGCTACGTCCGCGGAGAATGACGTCGAACTGAAAGGGAAATTGCTTCCTGATACAGGTTAGTTCCCTTTAATATCCTTTTGTAAGAAATATTTCGAAAAGAGGGTCGATGCAAAATTGCAAGACCGATATGCCAGGAAAGACAGTTTTATTGAACTTTTTGAGGACGTAATTAAATTTAAATACGAGTATCGATATGCATTGTGATATAAAGTATTTCTAATGTTGCGAATGCCCGCCTGACTACCACATTCAAGTAGATAATCTGTCCGTGTGTGTGTGTTCCGGCAGCTGTCCTTGAGAGCCACGAATTCTAGGCTAGTCTGAACAACATCTTGGACCACGTCATCACCTACTATCTTTTTATCATCAGGTGAGATAGTGGTCGAAGGCTAGCCTATCAGCTAATAAAAAAAAAGAAGTCAAAGACTGCTATCAATGGTCCACAACCTTGTGATTTTCACGGCATTTTCTACCTCGCACTGCCATATTATGGAACCAGCTGCCAGGTGAAGTATTTCCGAACAGTTACGACTAAGGAAACTTCAAGAAGAGAGCATATACCCTCCTTAAAGGCCGGCAACGCATCCTCGAGACCTCTGGTGTTGCGGATGTTTGTGGGCGACGGTGATCACTTACCATCACCTGATGGTAAGTGATCACCGCCGCCTGCTCGTTTGCCCTCCTAAAAAAGGCTGTGTTCAGCAGTGGACGATCGGGCTGTTAGTGTTTCTTTCCATCCTAGCAGGATAGGTATGGAAAAATGAAGTCTAGTAATTAAATGTATAATATATACGATAAAAGATTGGCCTTTTGGTTTTTTTTTATTCGTGCTATTAAACTATGGCTAGTTTTTAAAGTAATGCATCTTCAAAGTTATAATCGGCAAAAGTACATACCATCAAATAATGAATATAAGTCATAGAACCGAGACAAGGTTAGCGCTCCATACTTCCACACGCATATGGAGGAGAAATTGGTCTAGACCTAATATAAAATAAATGCTTTTGACACGGAACCCAACAATTTAACTTCTGTTTTGTGAGACCTAAGAAATAGCGATTACCTAAATACTTAGGTAGGTACTTATACTCGTAACAATCACTTGAATATGTCATAGGATTTCAGAGATCAATCGGAAAACAGCGTGAAAACGAGTTATTCTTTACTTAAATAGTTTTTTCTCGTGTAAATATATAATTTATAGATTTACACACAAATATAAATCTCAATGATAACCTTTAAATGCATTAAAAATTATATATGGTAGATAGGAGATTAAAGAAAATGAAAAAGTAATAAAAAAACGTTTCAAGTAAACTAAAGAAACAAAATTTTTAAAAGTTTAAAATATTCATAAAATTTATATTTCTTTTATCTGTTATAACTATTTCAAAGACAACAGGTTACCAAAAAGTAAATTATTAAGAAGCATCGCTTTTAAAAAAAACCGATGCCTTGTATGCTTGTCTCCTTTGCCTTTGTCCAAAGCTTCCATTGTTCACATTTTCACCACTTCTACGAAAACGTAAAGAAATGTAAGACAAACTACAAACAGCAGAACGCAAACCTTACCGTGGCGGGCGTGGTTTAAAAAGTGTACCGTGCGACGCAACAACATTACTTTGACGCGACCAATCGGTTGCGATCATTTCTAATCGCTAAATCAATATACGCCCGTAGCTTTCCCACTACGACTTTATTTATAGGTACAGTTTCAATTGTTCAAGCAGTTCATGTATGTAATGGTACATGTAGACGACGCTTTCCAAGAAGAAAGGCATTTGTTCTATAAAGCACGCCTACTAGAAAAAACTAACGTCTGTGTTCGACAGGTTTATTTTGAGTGCTAGTTGTTAGTGAGTATCTATTGATATTTTATATTACCTATTTTGGGTTATGATTACTAAATATATTTTATAATATATAAGTAGTAATTAAACAACTTAAAACAGTTTAAATAACGTATATTTATCGAGGGGAGTCACCCCGTGACCACGATCACTGAAAAGTGTTTTAAACGTCGGGACAAAAATAATGATAAATATACGCGATATAAACTGTTCAAAGTTGTTTATATATTATGTGTAACTATCGCCCAAACCTATGACAGTATTATATTGTTAAATTGTAAGGCATGTCACAGTAATATAAATATGTCGCTAGATATCAGTGAACTGATAAGTACTAAGTCACATTTATGGAGGTAGGGGCTTACGACACAAATTATAAATGCGAAATTGAGTGTGTAAGAGAGTATTTGTAACCGAGTAAGTAACAAATAGTCTATCTTAGAAATGCCTGATTGCGAAAATTGCTACAAAGATTGAAAGTTTAGTCCCCGTAGATCAATTAATATATAGTAGTTTTTAAGATGTTCCCATAAAAGCGCTATTAAACTACACAAGGAAACTTGTATTAAAATAAATAATATGTAGGTAGTTTAACTTCTAACTTTATCGATTCACACCATACCATTATGAAGTCTATGATCCATTATTAAGAATATTGTCTGGGTCATATAGTTATTAGGTATTTCTAAGGTATTTCTATTCAACAGCAGCTGCAGTCTAGTGGCAGATAGATTGTTATAGTCTTGCCTCCAATGATACACACATACATACATGATACCAAAACCATTACAATTTTCGGGGTTCTAATGGCGAAGTAAATGAACTTCCCCCGTGTATTGCTTACCTCAACTCATATTTTTCTACGATCAATACCGGATGAAAAGAAAATGTGACATGAAAAGAAACTTCCACGGAAGTGATTTTTTTTCATTATCATTTTACAAAGAAATTCTGGGAAGATGATTTGTCAGAATTGTGCATCGAGGCAGATGTGTATGAAGGCTATTTTTATTACTCTATAGTCATTGTATATACCTATATGTACCTATAGATGGGTGGAGTTGTGTTGAAAGTTTGGTGGGTGAAGTTAAAATAAAGTAGGATCTACGCACCACATAGAATTTTACGTGTGTATAAGTATTACAAATTTGACGCTTGTATATATTACTTTCGTTTTTATCATAGAACAATAATAAGCACTTATGAAATTCTTGTAATTTATAATTATTATATATTACCTACTTATATAATCACATTCTTACAACACAAATTCTGTGAAATTTTACTTCTGGGATGAATAAAGTCTGCGGTAATTATTTGCGGTGAGCTCCCGTAAGTAAAATTAAAAATGATAAGTAACCAATAAAGTTAAAAAAAGTGTTTATTCTGTGAACGCTTTGACTGACTACTTATTACGGTTACAAAGATGTGTATGTAAGATTGTGGAATGCTGTACAATTAGACGAACGGATGGGCTAGAGGACTAGAGACTTTGAAGCGCTCGCGAAGTTAGCTTAGCTATCCTGAACCGATCAGCAAAGTTAAGCAACGTCCGCCACGGGAATGAGTTGGATGGGTGACCGCTGGTGACATTACTACTGAGCGCTTCCGTGCTTCGGAGGGCACGTTAAGCCGCCGGTCCCGGTTGTTGTCTTGGATGGCAGTCGTTATAGCATGGTGGTAGGGCATTTTGCGAATGCCCGCCTGGCTAGCTACCACCCTCAAGTAGAAAATCGGTCGCCAAGCACCTAACGGTGTGTTCCGGCAGTTGTCCTTGCCAGTAATTCTAGGTTAGCCTGAACAACATCTCCCACCACATGATCACTTACCATCAGGTGAGATAGTGGCTAACATATCAAGCATAAAAAAAGACTAGAGGATAGCGGATAACCAGGGATTTAATATGTAACCATAGTTCACTTCCTGTCAAGCTTAGTGATAAAATCTTACGAAAACGTACAGATATGGTCCGAGCAAATACGGTTACTAAAACGCTCAAAGCTTACAGTTATTTCAACACGATTGGAATAAACACAACATTCAGGCACGCTATAAGAATCTCCTTATATTTTCATGAGTTTAAATTGATTACATTTGGTTTATAAAAGGAATAGAACAGGGTTCCTATTGTATCCAATATAACAATAACTGTACATTAAGGATCCAACTGATCCTTTAAAATGCTTTTAACTCGCTTCCTGCGTTTTAAACTGGCGTATTTGGAGCGAAGTAAGCACAACAGCAAAATTATAAGCGAAAACGGCGACCTGAGCAAAAACCGTTTTGCCTAAAAGCGCTTGCGAGAGTAATTTACGGAGACGTAAACTGATTTGAGCTTCGTAGCTGGGGAAATGGTCTGATAGGTTTTGTTTTGTATCTACAGCGCAGGTTGAGCGAATAATAGTAGATGTCTTTTAACGTATGTACTCGATACAAGGTTACATTGACAAAGTTATGTTTAAAGTAGGTCTATGCAAAAAGAAAATTGCTCGAAAAAAATGTTTTTTTTTGAGACAGTTATATCGTATATTTAACTGAGTTCATTAAAAGGAGGAGGTTCTCAATTCGTATGTATTTTTGTATGTTTGTTACCTCAGACTTTGACTAGGTCAACTTTTGACTGGGTCAATCGATTTTGATAATTCTTTTTTATTTGAACGCTGATGTTACCATTTAACACGGTAGCATTTAATGTAAAAAATGGAATTGAATTTAACATAAAAGCGTGAAATAACTTGTTGAAATAAAAGTCACAATATTATCACAATATTGTGCGCATGGTACCGACTTCGACAAGTTATATCACACTTTTGAGTGTTGAAGTCGGTTAAACATTTTGGTTAAAAACATTTTTTCACTCTTTTTAGTGACCATTACTACTTACAGGATCGATTGTCATTCACTGTCAACGACTATATCATCAAGATAGGAAAATATTTTTCAGTGTAACTCAAAAACGGTACCATTTACCGATTTTGATAAAATTTAAATGGGACTAAACGACAAGCAACAGCTTTCAAATAAAAAAAAATTAAAATCAGTTCATCCAGTCTAAACTTCTGAGGTAACAAACATAAAAAAACAGACGAATTGAGAACTACCTCCTTTAATCCACCTCCCTAAGGAAATCGGTTAAAAAGACAAAAAAATCGTTCAAAGTAAGAACATAAAAAAATGGCCCTGATTATCTTACCCGTTCATCTCGAAGTAGTTTGATACCATTTTTGCTGAACGCGCCGGAGAATATTTCAATAGTAAATTATGTAATTGACGTTCCTAAGAGAGCGTAGTAGACGCCAAAATTGAATAAATGAATTTGAATTTGACGTTGACCATTGCCATTTAGACACTATGAGCCCAATATTGTGGTCATTGTCCTGACTGTCACAATAATACTTTTTTATTCATAATATTTTTCCCGTCTTTTAACTGACGTAGTAGGTTGTGTCAAACGCCATATAATCATTAACATAAGCTCTTTTAGATTAGCTTTTGAGCTTTAACTTTAGTTGTTAAATCTCATATGTTAATTTAATGATTGCTTACTTTTATGTTAATTTAATGATTGCTTACTGGCTGCCAAGGACTGCTGCCGGAACTCATAGTTAGGTGCTCGGCGACAGATTTTCTACTTGAAGGTGGCTAGCAGGTGAGTTTTAAGTCAAAGACTAGCCTATCAGCAATGAAAATAGGAAGCCTATTGTCAATTATCAGACACATTTCCAGACTGCGGATAGGTACCGATGATTCCTCTATCAGAAGCGTATGCCGAAAATAAAACGGAGAACCTTGATTTCAATAAATTAACGAGGAAAATAGTAGTTTCACATTCCAGACTGCAACATAAGATTTATCAATGATTTCATTAGTATGATCAAATTAGTAATGCATATTCTAATTAATCTTTCTACCCTGGTGAGACAATGTCTTCTCCAACAAAAAATATTAGCTATACCCACCTATTCGCAGAAATCTAGTATTACGCAATCAAACTGTTTTGCGATACATACTAAGAAAAATGTATATATGAAATAAAGGTGTGCCTGATATCATGTATCTCTATAGAATTGTTTCTAAGACGAACTAATCGATCCATAAGGACCACTTATGTTTCTCATGTTAGCTGCCAGAAGTGTTATGTAAGCTACATCGGTACTTATTATTTTTACTTGTTGGCTGTTCCTTCATTCGTTCCCAATTGAAACATAACGACTAGAAAGAGCACTTGCATAGCACTTCAAAAATGGCGACAAACATTGGTTCCATTTGTCACATTTTGGCACCCTCTGAAATCACACACTGACTCACTCACTGGTCTCTCATTCCGACCTGTGCCGCCACGCCGTGCACACCTGTCTACAGCTCCGCCAGTATCTCCCAGTGAGACCGCAATAGTCCCCGCACTATTGCCGTCTCACTCGGGTCATCGTTCCGACGCTAGTTGCAGACCAGTGCCTTGGAATACGCAGTCCTGACGAAGTTTTTGTTTTGTGTGCAGAAGCTGAGCAGCCGCCGAACGCCGAGCAACGCGAGCTACGAGCTCGCCGTGCCGTCGCGCAGAGGCGCTCTAAGACGTCTGGCATTACCACCTACCCAGTCCCTTGTTTCGGACGAACAACATCATATCGGGCTGGTGGTCTTGCTTCGACCGCACTTTTCGGTGCGCATTTCACCACTTTACTATCCGACACAACATAGTAACAGTCGCGTAACAACACACTTTGTGCTGTTAAGCGACGTCGTTCAGGCGTGGGGTAGCGTCAGCCAAACCCGTCTGAACGATCAAATCCGCCATTTGCTGCGGTCGCAGTGTGACACCCTACGGTGACAACGGCCACTGTTGTTGTTTTGGTTTAACCTTGCACCGTGGCCTTTCCCGCTTCACGGGTCAGCCGAAGCAAGCTGGGCTCCGGAATTCTGGCCTTGGGGTCGCCCCTAGTCAAACCCGGAGTAGCGCTTAGGAGCACCCCTCTCCGCCGAGAAAAAAGCTCGGAGAGGGTACACAACTAGGGCACACCGTAGGTACACACTCCCTCTCACACAGTGAGCTCACAAGGTGTGTGAGGGAATTCAAACCCTGGATAGGGCGTCCTGAGTATTCCCCTCAGGATGCAGTCCCGTCCCTCTAACGGTGAGGTGCAGGTCCTTCAGACCTTCGCCCTCCGCCACCCCGATCTATACGTTGCACATATGCAACTCCTAGAAGAGGAAGAGAATGCCCGCTTCACGGACACTCTCATCGCTCCCTCCGGGACTTCAAACCCGGAGGCCAACGTCCCTCCTCTGACCCGGTCCTTCTCAGAGGACAGTCCGCTTTCGCCCGCTCCGGGCCCAGACAACAGACGCACGGTGGCAGCCCCTCCCCGTGAGAGGTCTCGCTCGCGCTCACCGATCGGGAGGCCAGCGAGCACCCGTCCCTCCATCGCCGTTGTAGAGCCCACTTCGGACTCCGAAGCGGAGATGGAGGTAGATCCGAGTCGCGCCTTACGCACTGACTCGGACTCAGATAACGACGGCTATACCGTCGTAGATAGAAAGCGCAAGCGTGCTCCTAAAGCCGCTAGTTGCGCAACTTCCGCCCCTCCCGCCAAGGCACCCGCTAAGGCCCCCGCCTCCGGCAAGAAGCCGACCCCCGCCCCGCGCCCCGCGTCTCCTCCCTCCGCTCCGGCCACCACTGCCGCGTCCCCTCAGGACGCGAGCGCGCGCCGCGAAAAACCGCCTCCGCCCCTGTTCATTCAGGACAAAACCAAATGGGACATGCTGTCCCGTTTAGTTTCGGATCGTGGGATCCATTATACTAATGCCCGCTCCACGCAGCAGGGCATTAAAGTCCAAGTCTCCTCCATTAGCGACCACAGAGCGCTAACAAAACTCCTCCGCAACGAGAGCATAAGTTTTCACACTTATGCGCTCGAAGAGGAGAAAGTCCTCCGAGTGGTCATCCGCGGTGTGCCCAAGGAGGTACATACCGATTCGGTATGTGCCGACCTGAAGGCACAAGACTTCCCCGTACATGCAGTTCACCGCATGTACAGCGGGAAGGACCGCAGTCCCTACGATCTAGTACTCGTAGTACTAGATCGTACTCCTGAAGGCAAGGCCATTTTTAATTTAAAAAAGGTCTGTGGCCTCTCAGGACTCGATGTCCAAGCCCCATACAAGAATGGGAGTCCCTCGCAGTGCCACAACTGCCAACTATACGGGCACGCCTCCCGATTCTGCTTCGCTCGCGCTAGGTGCGTTAAGTGCCTAGGCGATCACGCGACAGCAGCGTGCACTCGCACCCGGGATTCGCCGGACCCACCCAGCTGTGTGTTATGCGGCGCTCAAGGGCATACCGCGAATTACCGTGGTTGCCCTAAAGCACCACGAGTGAACCACAGGGTGGCAAGGCATAGGCCAACCCGTCCCTCATACGACCGTTACCAACGGGTAAGCCCCAAACTAACGGTAGTACCTGCCTCACAGGTAATACCCGCGCCGCTCCCAGCCCGTAACGCATGGTCTAAACCACCCAGTATGGTTAAGACCGTCGCTACCGCCCGCGCCCCGGCCCGCGCGCCCGCACCCGCGCCCGCACCCGCACCCGCCCGCGCCGCGGCCCCTGCCCGCGCACCGGCCCCGGCTCGCCCCGCGCTCCCGGCACCCGTCGCCAACACCATTCGCGCGCCTCCCCGCGCCGCTTCCCGGCCACAAGCTCCACCTATGCCATTGATGGCTGCCCCTCTTCAAGAGGCAATCAACCTAGTCAGCGATCTGGCTATGTCGGTTGACATCAATGAGGTACAAGAGCTATTCCACAAGATGCAATACGCTCAATCCCCAGCGGACGTGATCCAATACACATTGGAACACGCGAATTTACTTAGCGCCCTTAAGCGCTTCGTTCCCCAGGCCCCTCCCCAGTACAACCACTATGGGTAGTACAACCGAACGCACGAAACCGTACTCAGTCTCGTTAGCGTCATTTAACGCTGACGGCCTCTTCAAACAACGTGACCTCGTCCACGACTTTTGTTGTACCCACCTTATCGATATCATATGCGTGCAGGAAACCTTTCTAAAACCGGGGAAGGCGAACCCTAGGTTTGCCAACTACAGAACGGTACGTGATGATAGAGTGAACTCCCGTGGGGGAGGCACTCTTATCTATTACAAAAGGTCCCTGCACTGCATTCCCCTACCTACCCCGACTCTTGTTAATATGGAAGCATCTTGTTGCCTCCTAGCTATGACTGGTCATCAACCTATAGTCATAGCATCCTGTTACCAAGCTTGCAAAAAGCCGATCGTCCGAGCTGACTTAGAAGCCCTATTCTCATTAGGAAGCGCCGTCATTCTGATTGGCGACTTCAACAGTAAGCACATCCTATGGAATTGTAACGTCAACAATCCCAGAGGTATTGCACTCGAAAACCTAATCGCAGAACTTAACTTTGACATAATTGCGCCCACTGAGCCCACTCACTACCCTTATATGGAAAACCACCGATCTGACTTGCTTGACATGGCACTATTCAGAGGCGTAACACTCCGGTTACGCTCCATAGAAGTGGTTCACGAGCTTCACTCTGACCACCGACCCATTATACTGCGACTAGGTCCCGACCCAACGACTGACCTCCCCCGCCCCACTAAGACGATAGTGAACTGGAAGCAAGTAGGCGATGCCCTAAAGGCTATCAGTTCACCGGACCTAGACAAGATCCCTGACGATATCCTGACAAAAGATGACATAACCCTTGCGATCGATTCGTTCACCAATCACCTCTCCACCGTAGTAGGTGCATCCGCAAAGGAGGTCATAGTGCCGGATGACCGGCGCCTTGTCATTCCAGCGGATGTGAGACGATTGGTGACGGAGAGTAAAGCAGTGACCCGACATTACGACTCTTACCCCAGTAAAGAGAACAAAACTAGGAAACGCCACTTTGAACGCATGGTTCAAAGTCGCATGTCTGAGTTGCGTGATCAACAATGGGGCGATAAACTTTCAAACCTCGTGCCAAGCCACCATGCTTACTGGGACTTGGCGCGAGGCTTGAAAGGAAGTAACCATAACGACATGCCTCCCTTATACAGACCAGTCCCACTTGTCCCAGCGTTCTTTGACGAAGACAAAGCTGAGTGCCTAGCTGATAGCCTAGAGGCTCAGTGTTCCCCTAACGTAGATCACGTTGACCAAGCTCACCTCGATTCGGTGGATGCTGAAGTCGAACGTAAAAGCTCTGTGGTCACCTCTGAACTCCCACCAATCACCTTAGCGACTTACGCTGAGGTGGAGAGACTGATCAAGGCCCTCCGACCGCGCAAATCCCCCGGTGCCGATGGCATCTCCAACAGGGTTCTTAAAACCCTCTCTCCTCCTCTCATCCATCTCTTAGTCAGCATCTTCAATGCTGCTATGAGCCACTGCTTATTCCCAGACACCTGGAAATGTGCAAATGTCATTGGCATTCACAAACCAGGCAAAAGCTCATCTGACCCCACCAGTTACCGCCCCATCAGCCTCCTCAGTGCCTTAGGCAAACTTTACGAGCGGTTACTTGCAAACCGTCTCCAGTCCCATGCTAAGGAACACCACCTTATCCCAGATGAGCAGTTTGGCTTCAGACCCGGACACTCATGCGTCCAACAGGTGCACCGCCTCACGGAGCACATCATTGAGGGCTTCAATAAGTACCCCAAACCCCAGACTACGCTAGCAGTCTTCCTCGACGTAGCGAAAGCTTTTGACAAAGTCTGGCACAACGGCTTGATCTACAAGCTATACCAATTTGGCGTGCCAGAACGTCTTGTGCTCATCCTACAAGACTTCCTTAAAGCCAGAAGCTTTCGCTATCGCGTGGAAGGCACCCTCTCCTCCCCCCACCCAGTCAGAGCCGGAGTCCCTCAGGGCTCCGTGCTATCACCTATTCTCTTTGCACTGTATACCAGTGACATCCCACGCTCTCAGCCCAAAGTATTCCTAGCCCAATATGCGGATGATACCGCCATTTACACCACTGGGTGGCATATCAACAGACAGTCCTATTTCGTCATGCAACGGGCCATCACCGAGATCGGCGACTGGTTCCGAAAATGGCGCATCGCGGTCAACCCAGCTAAAAGCACAGCTATGTGCTTTACTGAGAAGACACGCTCCCCTTACCCGAAACCGCTTATTTTGTTCGACGAACCCATTCCCTGGGTTCCTAGAACAAAATACCTCGGAGTCACCCTTGATCGTCATCTCACCTTTAACGATCACATAACAACCGTCCGTAACAGAGCGGCCTTCATAATGGGTCGCCTTGGTCCCCTACTTCGCAAAGAGAGTAAAATGTCTCTTAGTAATAAGAAGACACTTTACACTGCCTGCATCCGCCCCATCATGACTTACGCATCAGTAGTGTTTAGTCATGCTAGTGAGGCCCACCTTCATAAACTTCAAGTCATCCAAAACCGTTTTCTTCGTAATGCAACCGGCGCCCCGTGGTATATCCGGAACACCGAGTTGCATTGCGACTTAAACCTTCCCTCTCTAGCGCAGTTCAATAAGGACTGCGCCCGCCGATACTTTGATCGAGCGCCCCACCACCCGAACCCATTGGTTGTCCAGGCATCGAACTACTCGACTGCCTCTTCTATCCCATTTTTCAAACCCCCCCGTCGCCGACCACGGCAGGTATTAGACGACCCGGATGACACAGAGCATTGGCATCCGTAACAGACCCAAAAACTTGACATAGTACATATTACAGGATGTTGGTAATTATATTTAGCAGTTAGGACTGTGACATAAAAAAGTTTGACTAATACAAAATTAGACAAGACAAACATTTTCATAACGGTAATAATTTTTGGGTAAAACCTGTAAAGCCCTCGAAAAAGTGACATGCGGTTACTCTATTCTCATTTAATAACGGGTAACATCATCCAGGTGATGAAATTTTGCAACTTTGGCAATTTTTATATTGCCAGTTGAGCAATGCCAGCATCTATACTAAAGAGATCAGCGATTACAGCCTTAAAATGGCATAAACATCTAGAAGCAACCACAATAGGGGTTTTGATAAAAACACTACACAGAGCATTGGCATTCGTAACTGACCCAAAAACTTGACATAGTACATATTACAGGATGTTGGTAATTACACTTAGCAATTGGGACTGTGACATAAAAAAGTATGACTAATACAAAATCAGACGAGACAAAAATATTCATAAGGGTAATAATTTTTGGACAAACCTGATCAAGCCCTCCAAAGAGTCTAATGCTTGCGGTGACTCTATTCTCCTCTAATAACTATAATGTCCTCGAATAATAATAGAAGGTGACCATCTTCTATCTTCCAATATGGTTAAAAATGGAACGAGGCTGTCAAGAAACTTTTTTAAGAAATGCGGGATGAACGATATGTCTGGTTTTTATTACAAAAATAAATCCTGAGTGCACAATTTTTTTGTGACTTTCATTGAGATGAGAAAAGGCTTCCCCGATTTCATGGGACCAGAAAATACCAGGGAAAGGTGAGTGTTAGGTAGATCTGCCGACCCCTTCGTGAATATATTATAACGGTGCCGCGCCGTGACGATATTTTTATGTTTAAGTTATTTTTGTTTTCAATTTCAATTCATGGTACAAATTATATTTTCATTAGTTTTTATTTACATTTCACAAAATAAACCGATTTTTATTTCCAGTGGTATAAACGTACGTCTAGATATTAAGTACCACATTATCCATTGCATGCAATGGTAGGGCATTTTGCTACTCAATGCCCGCCTGGCTATAATACCTACCTCCGCAGGTAGAATATCTGTAACATTTAACACAGTGCGTTCTGTCAGCTGTTTTTGAGTTTGTACCATTCTAAGTTAAGCCTGTTTAATATGGTTCACTACACCATTAACTACAAACAGGTGAGTTTTTTTTATGTTCGATAGATCAGGCTAACCTGATTAAAAAGATTGAAATTACGGGCTCCCAAGGGGTGCGTTCCTCCTACCCGTCGGCCAAGACATATTTTGGTCTAAACGCAGATATACGTCGTTCCAGCACTCTAATCGAACTTAATTTGTTCCTGTCAAGATTTGATCATACCCGTTCCGGGCGAGCTGTCAGGGCAAATTTTGCTCTGCCTGGCCAAATTTTTACTACCTTTTGAATCGGCCAAATCTTGGCCAGCTGTAAAATGTGGCAGATTCTACAATAAATAATAGATTTTGTACAAGCTAAGCCAAGGATTAGTGACATACTGTGTTAACATTGCTTTATTACGTATGATGCCCCATTTATTAAAAATGTAGACTGTATTTTATCACCTAAAAACATCGCTGTCGATTCCATATTTTGAAAGGAGCTGTATAGGTCGTTCCAGGTGCCTTAGAGCAAATATTGCACGACCAATATTTACTGGAACGCGCCCAAGGACAGGTTCCGGAATACACCTTTTAGGTTTAGGTTGTCTGGAAGAGATCGCTCTAAGCGATAAGACCGCCTATTGTTACATCATATTTTGTATTGTTATCTTTATAAGTTATTTTTTAAATGGTGTCTCAATAAAGTGTTATCTATCTATCTATCTATCTACACCGTTAGGTGCTTACCGACAGATTTTATACTTGGGGGTGGTAGCTAGCTAGGCGGGCATTCTCAAAATGCCCTGCCACCATGCTATAACGACTACTATCGTAAGAACACAGCCGGGACCGACGGCTTAACGTGCCCTCCGAAGCACGGAAGCGCTCAGCAGTAATGTCACTAGCGGTCACCCATCCAACTTGTGACCGCGATGTTGCTTATATTTGCTGATTGGCTAAGCAAACTTCGCAACGAGAAAGTAATTCAGCCACAAAGCGGAATAAACACATGACACGCCTGATGTTCGGTAAGCGTCTTCATCTGCTCATAACAATGTAGGTAAAACAAGTGACTTTTCTATTCAGTACTTCGATCATGTACAATACTTTAAAATCCGGAGGCATAACCAACGATCCCTTGCGTTTGCCAACTGATATCTCATGTGACTTTATGTTACTACAGTTAAACTTCATCCTTAAATTACGAAAATATTATGAGTAGCAATGTTACTTACACTGCAGGTTACAGTTATCCGAAGAGCCCACTTTTAACGGGAAAACTATGATGTACCGGAGCAAGTACTTCCAATTTCCCCAAATAATCCAGACAACGGTTCAAGCCGAGGTCAGTACACAGTGGTGCCCTTGAGCCTGTTGTCAACTCCTCTATTTATAGCGATGCGTCTTAGGTGCCCTCAGATGATGGAAGAAGAAATAACTTCATATATTTGCAGTAGTCTCGAGTAGAGCGCCTTCCCTCGCCCAACGTAAAGCTGTAAAAGGTTGCAGTGGCAGACAGCATCCAAAGTCCTTTAACAAAACAAACTACTGCCTGGCGCCTACAAAACAAAGCGGGTATAAGTTCAGACATCTTCCTCACGAGAAATTTTACCCAATAGGCTTAGCGACATTGTCGATGTTGGAATCTAATTTTTTACTTAATAGTACCGTGTATATAATTTCACCCACTAAGTTATCAATTGCATTCGATTTCACGGTCACATGACTGATATGTTATCGGACGCGTGTTTGTCACGACCTTTACGTAAATATTCCATTATTCTGTGTGGTAGGTTACATCATATTCATGAGCGTTGTTAACAATATTTATTATCTCCATTGTGCCGTTTGCGTACAATTTCACCAAATTGTGGTACCTGTTTGTTAGGAGATATAGGTAGGTACCTAATATTGAAATTGTACAGACATGTTCACACAGAGGAGTATTAGTGCTGAAATAATGTATGCTAGTGAATCTTGTGTATAACATGAAAAGGATCAAAGTTGATTATGCAGTCAGATAAGAGATTTAAGAAATATATATGCTGTTACTTTGAAAGACAGAGTACGGAATAGCGAGATATGAAAGCAATGTGGATTGAATGAGGATATTGGGACGAAAATCGTGAAAGGTATGTTGAGATGTACTCTTGACAGATGGATGTAATCTATTTACTGTATGAGATGGTGATCAAACCCAGACTCTGGAGATTGAATGAATGAATGAAAAATTATTTATTTGACAGACAGAATAATAAAAATACATTACATAAGATATCTACAAATATACATCTATATGGACAAACTTTTATAAACTATACGGTAATTGATAAATAAGTACTTGTAGTAAAATGTGTCAAATTGGACTCATCTCAGCATGATGCCGAGTGTCACAGACATTCGATGCTGGTTTTCAGATGAACCCATCACGCGGTCGGCACTAACTTAAAACTAGGATATCAATATACTAATAAAAGAAAAAAACTGCATTTAATAATAATTTGTTATATCAATAAAAAGAAGTCTAATAAACACTAGTATAACATAATAATTGATAAGTATATACATATAAATATATTTATACATACATATAAATAGATAATAAATAAACAAATATATAAGATTCTGAAGCAAAAAATGTTTACCTACTATTGTAGTTGATAATAACAGTTCCTGAAAGTTAGTTTATTTATTATCAATAATATACATATAAATTGATATTTAATTTAATTAAAGGCAAGAGTCTTTTTGTTAAAAGCAGTGTAATAAATGATATATTATAATCGAAATGTTGTCCTTGAACAAATGCACTCTGGGAGAAACTAGTCCACCCACAACACATGGTATCCTTTTTTTTTTTTTTTTTCATGAGGAAAATATTCCGCTTCGTGGTATGCCCTGGAACACGAGGGCATCCACACCTCATGAGGACCTAACCCTGATGGGGGGTGCCAGCTGTCCCCACAGCCGACACCCCAGGTCTTCAGAGCGGAGACGGAGTGCGAGCACGATCGACTCGCCTTCGTGTCCGCGCTCTGCGGAGCGGAAGAGAGAGAGGATCTTTCTCCCTTTCCCGCTCCTCCGCCTCCCTCTGCGAGACAATAGTCTCGCAAAACGAGGCCACCGCCTCCCACGACCTCTCATCACCGACCCTCTTTACGATGATAGCCGGCAAGGAGAGGTCGGACCCCAAAACCGCGATCAGGGATTGGGGGCTAGTGTCAATAAGACAACTTGACAAATGTTGGCTTGAGGTATTTTATTACACATTTTTTTTTTCTGTTTATTTAAAATTTATTACATAAAATTAATAACTACTTGTGACCAAAATGCTGGCATATACTTTGGACAGAGGATAAGCATTGCCATACAACGTGGCAATGCGGCCAGCATTTTGGGAACACTGCCTAATGGTAGCGGAATATTGGATTAGTTTGTAGTACTTAATTTTAAGTTTTTTTAGTTAAATATGTAATTTTTAGTCAGAACTATCTATTGTTACACTTTATACAGAAATGATTATATTAATTGGACAAATTCTACTCATATATTCTTAAAATTCAATTTTTCTGTCTGATCTATGTAGGTACCTGTATTTTGCACAATAAACCTTATTATTATTAATCGAATATACATCCAATTGGGGATGCGGTAACGCATACTCGAGACCTCGTGTGTTGCAGATGTCTATGGGTGACGGTGATCACTACCAACAGGTGAGCTACAAGCTCGTTTGCCGTCTTATACCATAAAAAAGAACGGTATGTGATATGCTCGGAAATCGACAAAGTTTAACCATTCGACAAAAATAGAAGTAAGGAAACTAGGTAGTTTAATTAATAACAAAGCAAACAGATTGTATGGGAGTCGGTAGAGAAGACGCGACAGACTACCAAATAGGTAACGTCCCACACCTCACACAATGGAGCTGGGCACAAAGCCAAAAGCTCGACGTCGAGGTTGGCCGTCCTTGAAGTGAAGCACATGTTTTGTGGTTTAAGTAGCTGTAAAAATGTGGGGTAGTTTGAAATTTTTCATGTTTCAAGAATTTTATTTTGGTTATTTTTCTTTGTGAATGTAGTAGGTACACTAGGATAGTCTTGCAAATTATAATTGTTAAAATTATAATTCGAAGTGTTTTAGCCGGTTCGTATGAAAAATGCTAAGTGTAATAAAAACAGCTTAAATAATACACTAAATGATGGCTAATTTATACTATTATACTAAAAAAGAAACTTATTGCCATATAATTTTATAGATTAATTATTTTTTTAAACTGTTATAAAGGTTCAAATTTAAAAAAAAATATCTACGATGTCAAAAAAATTACTTTTGCATGCAGTTTTCCAAAGAAAAACAAAATCTTGTGTGGGGATATAGTTATTTGTTATGCAATTAGTTTAGTCTAAATGCTGCAAAGTTGTTATTTGGCGCAAACACTTGTATTGAAGTAAGCGAATGATGCTAATATGAGCGAAGCGAGTGGTTCCAATACAGAATCCTGAGCGTAGCAAAGATTTCAAAGGTACGAGACGCAAAAATACTTTGCTGCAGTGCTACACAATTTTTAATCTCACTACAGCCACAGAATAAAAAACTCCAGCGAAGAAAATGCTATCGGTGCAAGAAAAACAATATAGAAAATAACGTTAGTTTATATTAAAATTTAAAAGTATACAGTTGGTAATATCGAAAGTAAATTTATTTTCTGCAACTTTTATTAAGGTTCGGATTTTCCACGCTAGTGGATCAAAAGCAATTTTCCATAAATATGTCGAATGATAAAGAACACTATTCTGAGCTTGTACGAAAGAAAGCATATTTACAACTCTGTTGAGATGATACTATGTATCTATCAGACAAGCACCGACTCTCAGAATGTTCAAGGATCAAGTTAAAAAGTTTTATTTGTCCAATTAATTTTGCACTACATTTTTGTCAATGTCTAGGCTTTGTATGGGATAATATTATGATCTGTATGTATCTTTATATAATTTATTTATTTATATATATGTATATATGTATATATATATCATTATCTATTTATGTATGTTGATATGTGTATATATGTATGTATATATTTATTTATGCGTATATATATTATGTATTTATTTATTTTAAAAACTTACATCCTTTTTTTTATACATTTGTTTAGAAACTATAGTAAAATTCGTTTTATTTTTAAAATATTTTTATGAATTTGTACTTTTTTCATTGTTAATTGTTAGACTACACCCGCCCCAACTGTTTTGTTTATTCAACTCCATCCTAAGGTTGCCTGGTAGAGATCACTTTTAGTGATAAGGCCGCCCATTTTAACACTATGTTATTATTATTAATTTAAATGTTATGATGTAAACTTTAATATTTTATATGTGGTGTAACAATAAAGAGTTTTCTATCTATTCTATCTATCTACTAGAAGTTACCAATGTTTTATTTTATAAAATGGCTATGACATACTTAAGGACAATCAGTCCGACAGATAAACACGAAACTATAAGAATCCTTTACTTGGCTATGAAACTACCTAATTCCGTATAAAATACCTTTTCTAAGCAATGATTTGTCTCTGCTTAGAGGACGTGTCGGTTTCGATGGTATGAAAATATTATTATTAATTTTAAATAAGTAAATACTTTTAAATAAGTAAAGACTCGCACTTGGTTGATTTTTAGAAATATTATATATCTTGGTCGATCCTAGGATTGAATTAGGACCTACACCCACCACGAGGCAAAACAAAATCCATAAAGTATGTAAATCCATTTATTATTTATGTAGAATCAAATCAATTTTTTTCATCTTTCTGGCCACCTAAATAACATTTTAAAACTGTGAATTTGAAGATACCAACAACCTATAACAAAAGTTAATTCATAGTGTAGATTCTGCGGACTGAATTATATTAATGTATACCTAACTTGTATATAACTTAACACACAAAATGCAAATATTATATAATTAATCTTTACTATGGGTTTCTGGTATATTTTTGGAAATAAACTTCATTATTATTATTACCTAGTATTTCTAGGTTAGCCTGACCAACATCTTCGACCACATCATCTCTTACCATCAAATGAGATAGCGGTAAAAGGCTAGCCTATCAGGTATGCAAAAATAAAGTTTTGAATCTGTGTAAACCACGCCAATGTGATAAAATAAGGTTTATGGACATATTCCGTGAATACGTTCTATTGAAAACCTAATTGTCATAATATGTTACGTAAGCTCAGAACCTACCTACAATGCTACCTATTGCCTGCCTACAATATTATTGTATAGCACAATATAATACTTAAACAGTAGCATTGAGGTACGCTTTCGTTGCACGATTCCTAGAACAGCTACCATGAACATAATTCCAGTCTATTTTCATTATACAAACCTGACTAAGCTGCATGCATGCATTATAAAGCATGCATTACAATTTGAATTCCTTACTTTATTTACCAGGTACTCTAGCAGCGATGTATTTAAATTCTCACTAATGTTATTATTCTCATTAATGTTATTATGATCATTACAACAACTTAGCCACGATTGAACAAGGTCTCCCCCATCGGGGGGATTAGTAATATTCCCCACGCTTGTCGTCTTGAGGATCGCAGCTGAAGTTGTCAGTTCTTCAGATGGCGCTTCTCACATATTCCGCTATTTTTCCCTTAGTCGTCTTTTCCGACACCCACGGGAAGTAATGGGGGGTGATATTCTACCCAGCGACCCCACGAGTCTTTTCTCTTTACACGCCTCAAACTTCTATTACATTTTAATTGACACATTTACACTTCCCGGTCTATAGATAAGGACTGTTACGTAACCTTCCTTTGGATACTGGGTGTATGAGCTGCACAGATTATGTTATTTAGATGTAAGTAAGGTGTTGCTCTAAACGAAACAAGAACTAGCGATCAACAAGAACATTACATATTGCAGTTTGAACCCATCTATATGTTATAGACGCAATATTCTACTACGTGAGTTGTAGAATGGCCGATGGGGAAGGTGATTATGATTTTCAAAAATGTACGCCGTATACCTACTCTCCCAATATGTTAAGTTAGTGCGAGCTTTCAAAATACCCCACCACCACTAGACAAAACACAAGCCTGCGGAAGGACCTCTTTAATAAAGTCGTAGCGCTACCATTACCACTGTGTCATCATTGCTGAACTACAATTGTTATAACTAGTAAAAATAAATAAGTATGAGGTCCAGAATTACTTCAAGTAAAGCTATAATAACTTAAGGGGGCCAACTCCCACCTTTTACTAAACCATCATAAAAAAGTAGCATTTTGTTTCATGCTTAAAATAATCATTCGCAGACACGAACTATCACCGACCCACAAACGCGTCAAGCAATATTGGTTTGATCCTACTTAAAGAACGAATGAAATATGTTTCACGGATGTGCAAGCGAGATACAAGATGTTTATAATATAGCGTTATCCCGCTCGCACTGTTCAGAAATGCGATGTTATGGAACGGTTTTACCATAGTTTTACGACATTTTTTGTATGCTTCACAAAAACTATCATAACTATTTGTAGTTTCACTCATCAAATGATTTTGCTGCATTTATATTAAAGAATAATATAAATAAAAACAATGTACGTAATTTACAAATTAATTGAATCCATTTTTATCGTGAAATAATCAAAATCAAGTTTTAATCCGCTGCTAGAAAGTAACTTTTTTAAGATGGATAAATCTGACGGATTTGTCGTTGGAACAGAGTATGTATGGATCTTCGATGGTTTCCACCCTTGATACTTCATATTAAATGTCACGTCAGAGTTCACTAAAAGAGTGAACTATTTGTTGTGACGTCATCAAAGCGCCGAGCGATACTTTTACCTCTTGTGAGCCTGGAGGTATACAGTTTAGCAGTAAGATCAAATTATTATTACTATAAGAGGTGAGAGTTGGCCCCCAGTTTTATTGATTCTTTTTCCTTTCGAGTGTCATAAATATATGAACAGACAAAATTTATGAGTTTTATGTGCATACATAATCTAGTGACATGTAGTGAATCAAATGATGTCAATACACTGGTGATATAGATAATATAGATTACTTGAGCGTAACCCGTACAGTGGTAGGAGATTTCCGAATGCTCGTCTGGATACCACCTCAAAAGTAGAAAATCTTTTTTTTTTTATACTTGATAGGTTAGCCTTTGACCACTATCTCACCTGATGGTAAGTGATGATGTGGTCGAAGATGTTGTTCAGGCTAATCTAGAATTACTGGCTCTCAAGGACAGCTGCCGGTACACACCGTTAGGTGCTTGGCGACAGATTTTCAACTTGAGGGTGGTAGCTAGCCAGGCGGGCATTCGCAAAGTGCCCTACCACCATGCTGTAACGACTGCCATCCTAAGACAACAACCGGACTGACTTTGCTGATCAAGCGCCTAGTGCTGTGGTTCGTCAGCGTCTTTGAGAACTAGTTTTTATTCTAAGTTAAGCCGGCTTACTATCCTGATCCACGTCATCGCTTACCAACAGATGAGATAATGATTAAAAGCTATCGTGTTAATTGTAAAAATGTATATAAAATTTATTTTATGACTTATTTTAAACGTAAAACAAATATGGAAATTATTTTCCGTAAGTACATTGATATTCCAAAACTACGAAAAGTTTTCACTTAATTTCATCATCCGTACGAAGTTATAGAACATCCTACCATTTCCAGATACACGATTTATATTGAGTAAATATGTACTGGATGTACATATTGTGCAGGCATGTTCTAGCGAGTTCCACGTCGTCGATTTCCACCGATTACACCGCTATACTGCGGATTGCTTGCTTTTCACAAGAAAAATTAATTCAACAAACAGTATTTCAAAAAACTGAACTCAAGAGAAACTTATAATAACTTACTTCAAACATAGTTACTACGCATGAAATTGCTCCAAGTCTGAAATTCGATTATAAAATACCTAATAATGAAGTAACAAACAGTTCCACTGAATAATGTTGTTAGTTTTTCTTTGAGGGCAGCAAAGCCATTCCATCATTATTTTAAAAAAGGAGGTGGTTGTCAATTCTAAGCATTTTTTTGTTTTCATATTTGTTGACAGGTAGGTGTAACTGTATAATAGGTGTGTATATCTAGAGTGATTTTACAAAATGTAAACAAATATTTTGAAAATACAACTGCGAAAGTAGTAAAATTGTACAAACGTTAAAAATATTTTTTAATGTTGGGCCGTTGGAAGCCAATATAATTTGCATTAAAATACCTATTTACGAATATATACAAACAGCTACGTCCACCGTTGAACATAAGCCACCCCCATTGGAGTTTGCCATAAACCCCATCCTGGGCAGGCGCCTTGGGTATTATAGTGTAAGATGGCAGATCTTCAGAAGGCACCGCAGCTTAGCTTCTGGTATTTTTCCCTTCGTTTCGACTCGCACAGAGCAAAACTAACCCGGTACCCTACCAGCAATATTAAAAATACTAAAATATTAATATTAAACGGCAAAACACTCACGTTAAAAATTAAATACGTAGACCTGGAACACATTTTCTAAAAATTACTGTTTTCTTAATAATTACTGTTTTTCCACTATATAAAGTTTTCGTAAGCAACTAAGTGTTTGTCCTTTGATTCCGAGGGCAACAGGCTATCACATGCGTTTTGCGCCTCAATAAGTATTTCTGAATACGTCATATATATATATTACTCTTCTTCGTTACTTTATTCTCAGAACAATTAAGAAGTATAGTTTGTCAGAGACTTTATGGTGACATTTATAAAAATTCACAATACACAACTGCATCAAGCTAACAAAATGTTTATTAAAAATGGCGGGCTCATTTCTATTTTCGCGCGCTGTCTATGGTTGAGCTAGTTTAGCGCGTGCAGATGGCGCTGACGAAAACACTACAAAATATTTTTTTTCCTAACTCGGGATTTGGACTCGCACGTCTTGTGCATTTGCTAGCGTCATGTTTACATTTCTTCAATATTTCTTTTTTGGGAGTTCTGTTCTGTGGGTTTCAACTGCAAGGTTGGAGCTGGGAAAACTCAGCTTCAAACTTCTTGATCGATTGGGTTGGGACTATGTTATGTCTTTTTCTACTATTTTGTTTATATATTGTTGCAAAAAACGAGGAAATGCAATGTTTATAAAATAATATACCTAAAGGCTTGTGGAAAAATATAGGGTCAGACTCCTCTGACCCTATATTTTTCCACAAGGATGGGAAAATAATAAATACACAGTGTTACATATATCAGTAGAATTTTGTATATTAATCATAATTTGATATTGTTAGATTCAAGCTAACATTTGATTGATTGGAAGACGGTTGCTGTAAGGTAGGAAAAGTATGTTGGTAAGGAAAGGGATTTGAAGATCTTTGAAGACAAGGTCTTTGAAAAGCAGAGCATGATCATAACGAGGACACTTTAAATTAATATGATCGATTTCACCCACGTCTTCTCCACACTCCCGAATTTTCGAGTCTATAACACGTATCCGAGAAAGATGTGCCGGAGACAAAACAAATTTAAAAATATCCAATATTTATATTTTTGTTAAAAACATCGCAAATTATTAGTTTTTTGACAGCAATAATAATCGCTGAAATAAGGAGTTTAAAATTAAATTGTCAAAAGTTTTACCCTCAGTAGCTAAAAAACACTGGTTTGTTTTTATAAGGAAAACGAATTAAAAACAAAAATCTTCTTGGTGAATTCAAAAATTTTCTAATCATGCATTTTTAATAGTACTAGTAAATACTATTAAAAATACATGAATAGAAGTAATTTAGGAAAACTAAACCGACTATAATCTTAATAACTAAAAAGGGAGAAATGACCTCAACAAATTTACGTACCTACTTAGGTAGACGTCCAGTTTCGATTCATTTCGTGTTATTTCTCCTTTTTTGGGAAATTAAAAGAAAAGTTGGTTTAATTTTCATAAATTACTTTTTTTACAATATCTATTTTAGGAAAAGTTCAATAACCTTCGATTTTCTGAGGGTCCATAGGTTACTCTGGAACCCTAAAAACTATTACAAGTTAATACTATATAAACAGTAACAGTTACTGTACGGGTATACTGTTCGGAACCCTTTTTTACCACTTTGATTTAAATAAATAGATTTTTATAATGAATAATATTTTTATAAAAAAATCCTTCCTTATGTTAGCTGAAACCTACAATCATGAAATGTACAAGGTGAATACATTTTTCAATTGTTTGATTAGATTTTTTTTTAATTTAATGCGGAAACGTCAATAAAATATACTTCGTTATGCTGTGTTGATGATTATAATTATTCTTATTTCAATATAATAACAACACTAGGTTAAAACTGCACGATACTCGTCCAACACAGTTTGATATTTGTATGCTTTGACCAGACATGAAGTGAGTCGACATGAAGATCGGAACAAATCACGCTACTCTTCGATGGTTTCCACCCTTGATCATTGCGATTATTCCTAACCGCGAATAGCCAATCATCTATATAAGCACTCCTTATTGTAAATCTGAAATAATTAACAACAATAACACAACAAGTATCACGGGAGTGTTTTAAAAAATACTGCTAATTAACCATTTTCGAAAGTGAAAGTTTGGTAGCCTAGTCGATATTTCTAACCTAGAGACTAGACCTAGAATTTAATTATTTACCATAGAAATAGTTAGTTTTTTTTTTTTATGCCTGATAGGTTAGCTTTTGACCACTATCTCACCTGATGGTAAGTGATGATGTGGTCGAAAATGTTGTTCAGGCTAACCTAGAATTACTGGCTCTCAAGGACGGCTGCCGGAACACACCGTTAGGTGCTTGGCGACCGATTTTCTACTTGAGGGTAGTAGCTAGCCAGGTTGGCATTCGCAAAATGCAATGCATGTATATAATGTTACCGCTACACGAACCGACTATTAAAAACTGCACACTTTTGGAAACAATCTAAAATGTATGTTTGGCAACACTTTACGATCGCATTGTTTACATTTTGGTTCGAAGTTATAACCTAAATTGCGTAGTATAATATTAAAGAAAGTACAATAAATTCAGTACCTACGTGTGAAAAGTAATTCCAGATAACTTTTTCTTCACTGAATATGTTCTGTTTTTGTAGTGTTTTAATACGCAAGTGAGCATTTTTAGTTTATTTACTCCGTTGTGTGACGAGTGTAATGTACGACGGTCTATCGTGAATGAGGTCAAAATTGGCCGAATTTGTATACGTTTGTGTGAGTGAGTTGTGTCTTACATAAAATTGGTCGAATTGAATGCTTAATTTTTGATTTTCATTAAACTCCCTCTTTCTTATTCATTTCTCTGAGGTTACGAGCAAATAAGTTGAAAATAATGTTTAGATAATTAATAAATATATAACTTAATAATTGCCCTTTATAAACGTCCTATCAATTTACGTTATTTTTTATTAAACGTCTTATTTTTTTAATAGATACTAGGTACTAGATTTCGTCATACCTATCTCATAATATCAACCGTCCTATGACATAATGCACCACTGGTAGTGAAATTGTATTGACTATTAATTTTGAAGGGCTACTTATCAGGTTAATTTAACTGTGTGGTAAAATCTGAATATTTCATCACTGATGGTGATATCACAGTGCTGAAGTGTTATTTGATTACTGGTGATCAGTAAAGAAACATTTAGGCCCTGTTTCAGAATGTTCGAGTAAGTTCCGGTTTTACTACCTAGAACATATTTAATAAATAAAACACTATCTTTGCGTTTCACAGTCATCGATCTATCCTATCCATCGGAGCTTGAAACGCGCTGCATGTTAACTGTCATTTTCATCATTTAGTTATTTTATGTGTTGCATAGCAACCCGAAACTTTATTAGGGCATTCTGAAACGGGCCCTCAATCACTAAAGAGTGTCAACTTATCTCTGTGACAAGATTTGGTGGTGACATTGTTATATGTCAAATTTTGGGTGTAAAAATTATATTATTTGTCTAAATTATCATTTCCATAAATTATTGTTTGCCTATATTTATTTAATGAAATTTTTATTGTTTAAACTAGCTGACCTGTCTGTGACACTACCCGCCAGTATTTTTATTTTAACACCGCAAGAGGATTTTATGACACTCTTTTTAACCTAAAAGGATTTATTTCGGTGTATCGATAATAATAATTAAGCGTGAACAAGACGCGCTGAAAAAACCAATGTGGTTATCACTTTCAATTTATGAAAGAATTTTACGATCTAGTACATTATATCATGTACGACTAATTTTATGGAAAGTAGAAAAAAATATGTTTCAATACATAACCTGGGTTTTTATTACCACATTCGAATGGTATTGAAAAAGATGTTCATTTTTAAATTCGAACTTCATAATGGGCATCCTTTTCAAAAGAAAATGACAAAATTATGTCAAAATCATTTTCATCTATATTCTCATTTTGTTACACAATAAAGGCCCTGATCAGGCACGTAATAGATCTGTAAGCACAGGATTAGGACTAAACGTGACATGATTATTTTGATTCAAATTCAACACGTTTCAAATACACATGTTGAATTAAGAACTTACGAGGTAAAATACAGAATAAGCTATTGAAAGACAATCTGTCAAACCTGCTTCTAGTATATATTATTTAGAAAGTTGCAAATGGAATTTAAATTCACCTACATAACTAAAAGAAACTATGTAATTCAAGACTGATATTGTGAAAACACTGACCATAATTCACTATCTATATATACTGATCTATTATACTGATGTAAATTTTTATTTATTTATTTATATAGCTTATAGGTTAACCTTTCACTATCTCATGACATATAATTATATAAAACTATCTTATAATTATATTATAATATATATAATATAGTTAGTAGCTTCAATTATAAGAAAATAACCCAGAAACGAATGCTCGTGGGGTCTATCCCTGTTATTTTGTAATCTTAACAAGAATACTATTACAGAATTAAATGATACTTTCATATCATATAATATTAATATCATTTAATTTCATTAAATTATACTAATCTAAATATTATGATTATAAGCCCTAAGTAAGTAGGTAAAGCAAATAACAATATAAAAACTTTAGAGCAAAAACTGTTCATCTCAAGCGGTAATCAAACCAGCTTCTCCCGGTATTACTTATTCCACCTGGCACATACTATATTCGATTCCCATTTGACATTAGAATTTAGTGTTCTTAAAATTGTGAATTTAATAATTATGATATCCTGTTTTGACTTTTATATTACCTAAGAGCCTATTACTTCGTGACTGTTACTCCAATAATTATTATATTTCCAACACACTTCTAATGGCTTTGTTACGTAGGCGTTATGTACCTGTACCTGTATTGAAATGTGCTTCTCTCTGCACGTGCTTTGTTACTCTCCATTTACACCAAGGAGGTTATTGTGTTTTATTAATTTTCCTTTAAAAACACACCAAGGAGTTTGTCACCCTCGAAGTTAAAAATACAGATCACTTAGTAACCTCTTTTCTGTAGCAGGTATGGTACGATAAGTTACCAAAGTCTATGGCCTTTTTTTTGTAAAATCTGCCAGCTACATTTTTAATTGACATTTCTAACCAGGTGCCTACAGTTTTACTATTTTTACTTTATTACCGTACCAAAATTTTATAATAATAGTAATTACGCAAAATGACTGCCAAAGCGTAGGATACCAAGTTTTCAAATACAACGTCTACGTAACGAAACGATTGCAAAGTAAAATATAAAGGAACATAAGAATCTTTCGTGCGTATTCACTGCTCTTCGCAGCGCGCCCGTGCAGTAGGTACAAAGAGTTCCGTTTGAAAGTAAAAAACGTTAGAAGCGCTGCAGAAAATAGGGAAGTAAACTCAATATTACTCATAGTTTATTTTATAGGTTTTATAATTTTTATATGTTAACTTCGCCTGCATTTTCAGTGATATTAACTCTCTCTGAAATTAGTCAGTAATTTAAGATAAAAAGTATATAACGTCCGAAATAAGTCCCAAAATGGTAGGTACATTGTTAATTTTGTGTCAAGTTCATCAAAATCTGTTTTAGCCGAAAAGTAACAACAAAGATAACTTGAGACGCGCTGAAAATAACGGACTTAGGATGCTGTTGGGGTTGCCACGCTACTGTAGTGCATCGGGGATGTTTATAGAAACACAGATTGCTTCAGGGTAATAGTCAGGAAAAGGGTGGCCTCCTAGATGCAACGCGTGCGAGACAGCACCAACAGTCTAAATACGATTTAAGATAAAATACATTGTCCCGTGGTGAGTCAATGGAACATTCTATATACATATGAGGTCGGTCGTAGAGAAATTTAATGTTAAATTTAATATTAAGTGACTCTTATATGACATTATTAATTCTATTTATTTAATTTTAATAATTATTCAATGAACTATCTGTTATAATATGGTTTTTTCTAAAATAAACGATTGATTGATGTTTGATTGATTGAAAGACATTTTCTCTCAGTTCGTGAAGAATGTTTCACATATTTTTGATGAGATGCCATAAAAGCTTGACGCTACATTGACTTGGAATTTGTGTGCGATATTGGTTGAAGACGTGTTTACAGGAAGTACTTGATTTGAGTGATCTATCGAATTTTTATGTTTATACACCATGTTTTTGGCTATGATTTGTATGGTTTACTAAGAATAAATAGTTATAGTAATTACGTATAAACAAGTTATTTTTTTATAAGATTAGAATTTTATCCTACATCATTCACCTACTTTGGTAATTTACCAATAGAAGCTCAAAGTTCACTCTTGATAAACATAAATCGAGAAGATAATATAATAAAGTTGATAGCATAAAGTTATTGATTTTTAAGCCAGGTCAGAAGTATAGATCAGGTTACTCCGACGGCTAATATGAAGAATGTGATGACTAATGGGAATGCCAAGAGAGGTATGTCAAGGTTAGCGATAAAAACCATATTCTTACTCCTCGTAGAAATGTCGCGACGACTGACGTCAAGTGCCTGTATGGCCAGTTTTAGAAAAAGAAAGAGTAAAATTTTTGGCTGTTATCACATAGAAAATTTATATCAAGATTCAACAAACGGTTTCAAAAATCATGAGACGGACACTCTTCGGAAGTGAATGATCGTCGTGAACGTCCGCCTCGGTTGGATAGGTGACCGCTGGTGACATTACTACTGAGCGCTTCCGTGCTTTGGAGGGCACGTTAAGCCGTCGGTCCCGGTTGTTGTCTTACGATGACAATCGTTACAGCATGGTGATAGGGCATTTTGCGAATGCCCGCGTGAATGCTAGCTACCACCCTCAAGTAGATAATCTGCCACCAAGCACCTAACGGTGTGTTCCGGCAGCTGTCCTTGAGAGCAAGTAATTCTAGGTTAGCCTGAACAACAGCTTCGACCACACCATCACTTACCATCAGGTGAGATAGTGGTCAAAAGCTAACCTATAATGCATAAAAATAAGATCAAGCAGATTGAAGAAGAAGAAACAAGCTTATGACAGTTCAAAGGACAATCTCAATGCGCAAGAAAACGGACAAGGTTTGCAACGATGCGCTTTCGAAATCAAAGACAAAAACAACACGTACCTAATACATACGATATACTTCGTATGAAGATGCGGATTTTTTTCTACGCTACCGCAAACGAATAACAGGATTACTTACACAGCGTACGTATTCCAAATTTGAATATCAGAACGCAACCCACTACATGACAGTGTAATCCCCACAACACACAGGCTTTGCCCCAATAACCCTTCCCACTTTCAAATTAACAACCGAACTTGTAAAGCTCGTCGCCTGCGGTACAGGAAAAAACATTTTCTTACAGCGATAGTTGAAAAGCATCGTTGTCGTGACAGGAATAGAGGGTAGAATTGATTTTTACTCCAACTGGGTTGTTATTGAAATGCAGACACTATTCTTAATGCGTCATTGATGTTAGAGTGCTAGTAGAGAGATTAAAATACATCCCCGTTTCTACTAACAGTGTACTTAACAATTTATGAATTAATAACAGAATCTAAAATTGACCCTAAATTCCAAAAAAACCGTATACTGTGTTCATATACCCAATTGATTCGTTGCCCGAGCCAAAAACCGAGGGCTGGTACTTAAGTCGAGGCTACATTGGGTCTTATTTACGAGTTAAACACTCAAATTTTCACTTAAATTCCGAGGAAATTAAAAATTTGACAACAGAAACAATGTCTCTAAAAAAATCTGAATCTGATATATGAACGATGTCCTATTGTGACAGTTATCGTTACGATAAAATTCATGACAGGGTCTTTAATAATACTCCTGATCTATGGTTATTATGAAAGACCCAGACAAATTTTCTACATGAAACATTAAAAACTGAGTCTCTTTGAAAAATTTGACATGATATATAATCATTTTATGAAAAAAAAACCTGTTTTAAGCACACGTTGTGCTTAAAATGGATTTTATGCAATATAGCATAAAGAGGCGGTTTAATACACTTACCTACACCAGGTAAAAAAAAAACTTTTCGAGCATAAAAAGTAAAAAATATATTTACCTCATGTCCAATTTATTTTAGCTCTGCTATCACGATTATGAGTAACAATTCACTCATTTAATCATAGTTTATCCGGCGCGGCTTTGAATGGAATTAACACAAACATTCACTTTATTGGTCATTTCCGGTGCATGAGTACAGAAACTCATACAAATTATAAGTGATCATACATGATAACTATATTCCTCCTGTTCATGAAAATTGATGTGCAGTCACATGAAGCAGTGATGGCTGCTTCGAATCCCACCACGTGCTTGAGCTTCACCGCATGGTGGAAGAGCATTTTGCGAATGCCCGCCTGGCTGGCGCCCACCCTCAAGTAGAAAATCTGTCGCCAAGCACCTAACGGTGTGTTCCGGCAGCTGTCCTTGAGAGCCAGTAATTCTACGTTCAGCCTGTTAACACCTTCGACCACATCGCCACTTACCATCAGGTGAGATTGAAGTCAAAGACATACTTATCGGAAATATAAAAATAATGTAATAGGTATCATCAGTGGGTAAGGCTTTTGTGCAATAGTGGAGCTGTTAATGTAAAGCTAAAATCACAAGGAAATGAAAAATTGTAACCACGAAGTCCACGATCCCCATTATCAATGTTACAGGTATATTGTGAATCCCTTGGCTCCAAACTAGTGTGGATTGTGTTTCAGAGCCAAAGGTTTCTCCAATAAAAATTATAAATATCATAAAACTCCTGCCAAAACCTAGAATATAGAGTATAGATAGAATATTAATGAGGTAAACGTTATAATAGGTTAAAAAAAACATAAAAATAAAATATGAGAACTAAATATATATTGCAAAACGTTAGTGTTTAGCTACACACCTTTGCCTACCTAATCGAGGAAATACAGATAATGATATTTGATGTAGGTATTCATTCGTTAATGAAGACTCCTTAGCTCTGTCCTTCGTCATGTTCATTACATATCTGCTGAACTGAAACACGTTTATTGTCTAACCTGGAACTAATTCTGTCAGCGTTGTTACTAAGATGAATGCTGCTTTGTTGTTCATAAATAACCATTGTTCTCACAAAACATTTGGAATTCCATTAGCGAAGAATCTATTCTGTCATTTACTTATTTGAAAAAAATACTATAACAGCTCGAAGTAGATACCTATTTATTATTACTATTGCGTAAGTTACTCAAAAACTTATTGCAAATCATAGATAAGATTTATCTACTTTTTTAGTCAGATAGTTGTGAAAAATATAATTGTAATAGAACACCTTTCTAATTTTAAAATTTGAACTTGGCACGAACATTAACTGCGTTATCGTCTTTCGATCTTATTCTGTATTGAAAGGCTTATATTTGTCTACTTATTTGAAAAAAAATGTGTTTCTTTCGTAAATCAGATAAGTAGTATTATTTAGGAAGCAGATTCGGATTCAGCTTTGGTGTTGTGATAACCTGGTAGATACCTACTCACTTCTTCGTTGTTCTGGAAGCTATTGAAATGGCGGTTTTTATTAAAGGTCACATTAATATTAATGATGACATCAAAATCAGTTTTAAAATCTAAACGGAGTTATCGGTGTACACTTAAAAACATATAGTTAGCATTCACTTGAGAATCTCTTTTAGATACAATTGCAGCAGTAAATTACATTCTAAGAGTCAGTCGCTAACTCTAGTATATCTACTTTAGGTAGCTAGCTACCTTAGATACCCATATTTCGATAGATCTTCACTATGGTACTGAGCGCAGGGATAATAAAGTTTATTCTTTGCATGGCAGCTGTTATCTATATTTTTTATATAAAATTTCTTGCGCTGTGTTTTGACTAATTAAAACATTGTGACAATAGGTAGGGAAGTACCACATAGACTAATTATTTTTCCTGTATTATTGTGTACGGATTCCCAAAATGTACCTACCGGTAAAACCATTCTAAATGTCCTTCCAATGTAACTAGAACTTCAAAGAAGTAATGCTAAACAAAGTTATCAAGGTTTCAAGCTCATGATTTATACAATTCGTAACTAATAATGAAATAATTTTACGTTAGTTAATAAACATGGTAGCACGCGTTTATGCAAATATAGCTTAGCGGTATTATAAAATTATTCTTTGGCACGGTGATTGAGTCATACTACCGGCTCGTAATTCGAGTCATGTGACAAGGTACATAGTAACTGTTAAATAATCTATTCCACATACAAAAGAACATTCTCCAGGTGAATAAAAAGTCAGGTGACTGTAAAGAGTCATATGACTTAGTGTAACATCGTTAAATAACGATCGAGCTAGTTTTAAAATTGACGACATCTTTGGTTGGTACTTTTACATATATAATACATATTACATAATAAGTAATATGCCACAATCACGACTGTATCCTCGAAGTGGTAGATACATGTTATAGGTAATATTAGGTACATACTACTTTACGAAAGCGCTTACATTTCGCAAATTGTGCTACTACGATTGTGTACCTACCATGTAGGTAGGAGTTACTTTCAAGGATTGTGTTTCTGATGGATTATTAAAAGAAACGATAAAATCAAGAAGTACAAAATCCAACATTATTTTTAAAACATTAGCTGAACGATGGGTTAGCCCGATGTTCCACTATTGGTTCTTCTTAATTTTATTATGTATACTAATTGCTTGTTTGTGTTTGGTTCTATGTACATATTATTTTTGCTATGATTTATATTATGGGTTGTGAAACCTGAAGTAAATAAATAAAAATACTAACAATTGTTACATCTCGTATTAAAGGATAATATTTCGTGTTATAGAAATTGTGCGACCCAGGGATCGAAGCCAAGGCCTTGAGATTCCAAAACGACGTTTACGCCACTCGACCAAAGAGGCAGTCCGATGATGATTATAGTAATTAAAAATATTAACGCTTTGTGAACTGACTTGGCAAAGTGATTTTTTTACGACTTGTGCGATAAATATGCATGCGTCCTACCTAATGATAATCATCGAAGTGTTAATCATAAAATGAACTGGTATATAACTGAATTGGAATGAAACTCAGATCGAATTCGCTCGTAAATCCATCTCTTTAACCTTTAATATTATATGCTGACATATTACATATTATATATATAAAATCACCACTCTTTCCTGTATGGGTAGGCAGATACCATAAAATTCGACTTGCCACGATCCTAACGTATCTCTTTCGCATCATATAAACCCATCAATCGTTCTATTCAAAAACGTCGTTTAGGATACTCCTGAGCTGGCCTTTTTTCAGAATGTCTTCAATCTGATTTCGGAACGGTCGCCTAGGTCTTCCCCTTCCAACACTTCCGTTCTCTTGGCTGACATATTCTTTGGTATAAAATATGTATTTTTCATTGAGCCGTTGAAAAAAAATAACCACATGAACCACCTTATACATTTTTTTTCACGATATCCAAAATCTGCAAATAATTTATTGTAATGAATATTGCTGTTTGGCATTAGACTGAACAAGGTATTGCTGTTATTCAGACTTATTCACTTGAGAGTGAACATGTGTGGATGTTATTGGCCGAGATATGTTATCTATGATATGAGACATGATATATCTTCAACAATAAAACCAAATATGTCTGTCTTGAATAGCTACCAGTAACCTTCAGGCTCGGACAATATTCAATAGACATTCCATATAAGTAAACCTTTGTATGACACAAAAGAAAATAAGGCAGTAGGAATTATGTGAATACAACCTGGTTTTTTCGTCGAACCTATTGAAATAAAGAATATGTAGTTATTTATATTTGATCAGAAATATACTCAGTCATAGTTCTTGTATTTCATCTCAATCCAAAGATTGCCTGGAAGAGATCGTTATCAGTGAAAAGTGCTATCAGTGGTCGCCCATTGTGACACTTTAATCTAAGTTTTCTAAGCACTAAACTTGTATCTGAGTGTTAAAGCAATAAATAATTGTCTATCTATACTCAATTAAAAATTTTACTATTCACCATCAGGCACACCAATGGAGAGTAGAGGTAAGGAGAATCATCTGTGTACATGAAAAAGTGTCCATCCAAATGCAAATTAGGGTGGCGACACATTAGCATCAGCGTTAATGTTAAAGGAAGCGCCAAATATTATTACAGTAGATTAAAATCCTCATAAAGTAGAAAACAACATATGATGATTTTTGTGTATCAGTTTTAAGGTCTACCTACATAGTGAATATAAAAAATAGTAGTTGAAATTTTCAATAAGTAACTAATTTAGTCGACAGTAATATTATTCTTTTTAACTCGGCATACTTCCATTCGTTTACAATTGCTACATTCATTCCATACCCGTTGTCTACACCAGCGCCAATCTGGAAGGTTTTTGAACTGTTATTTATAGCTAACAGCTGGACACTTTTTTAAATTATCTACTTATGTTTTCTACCATAATGATATGACTCTCCTTACCTCTACCCTCCTTAGGCACACCAAAGGACCACAGAACATCCACAGGACAAGACTAAATATTTTTAACCGAGGAGGTTCATTAAGTATTTGTATACAACTGTTTTTTCTATACGTTTGTATTAACAGGGATAAGTGTGCAGTGTTTCGAAACAATACGTCATGTAAACATGTAAAGTATAATATTATTCTAATAAAAGCTTATTAATATTATTATCAACCATAATAAGTTTATAATCCAAGTGTTACTGTCCCATAAAATTGACTTTTTCAGCGGGTGCATAAAACAAATTTTGTACCCAAGACGTTTTATAAACCAAGCGAAAGGCGAGGACATACAACTCCAGGCTTAAATCGGTTTTATTCACGAGTTATAAATTTTGTTCTTACTTCAATTGAGAGGAAATTAAACAATTATATTGTAATTAATAACTGTTTCGTTAAAATTTGAACTGATATTACAATAATGTACTATTACGTTGCCCTGTCCTGAATACAGTGGGGTCTCTAACCCACAACCGATAGACGTGTGTTAGAATCCCGCTCGTGGTTCAAATTTTCTTGGTTTTTGTATAGACTTCATGACGGAAAAATAATGTTTCTTTAACTTATCTATTATACTTAAAATATCTACTTTTTTGGTTGAATTTATGCTTTAACGAAACGAAACTTTAAGTCCACAGCAGAATGGTATTGACCCAATATCAATACGCAGGTAATTTCCAAAAAAAGTAAACAGATAAATAGGTAAATTAAATTGTAAGAAATAAAAAGAAATAGGTACCCTCTTATTCCAAAAGCGAGGTTATCAAAGTTGACTGACATGTTACAACTGAAACAGGATGACTCCTCAGATATTCCCTTTTATGCTTTAGACGTCTTAACTTCGTAACTCTTTATTTGATATCTAAAAATATATTTTTTCTTCCAATATATTTTTAAATATAATTTTTCTTACATTTGTTTTACAGACAAGATTAAGGAATCATGTGTAAGAGTGTTCAATAGCTTTTGAAGGCATGAGCAATATTATTTTAACTCGCGAATATCACGATCATGTAGAATGGATACCAAACCATAAGAATAAATATAATTATTCTTATGACCAAACCAGCTACAAATGCAATAAAATTGTTTCAAGTTTGAATTTTCTGCATACAAACGTTAGTTAATATATAAGCTAATATAGGTGGTGTAATATATTTACTTCTCTAACTCTTGCCCTTATCCCATGCCAAGTTAACGGATATTTTATAGCCTTTTAGTTGTTTTCATCTCCTCATGATATGCAAATATTGCTTCTCCGTAGTAAATCATTTGATAGATATTAATGAGCCATAGATATAAACTAAAATTCAGCCATGTGCGAGTCGGCCTTCACTCTAAATAGGTATCGCATCACAACCACCAATGGAAAAAATGATTGTTTGTCTTGAGCTTAAATTAAACTACCTATTTTTTTTCTTACAAAATAGTAAAACTATTTGTTTTTATACCAATATTTGAAAGAGTTGTGCAGAAATTTGAAATATTTATTTTTCATAGACAAAATCATACAATAAGAAACAAACTTGAACCTTACCCAATGGGCACTAGACGACGATCCGACTATATTAACTAAGTACTACTCTAGCGAAAAATAATTGAAGTCGACATTCTACACGGTATAAATATATATTTCAAGCTTGCGAATCATTCTGTTTACGAGCTAGAGCCCCGTGGGAGACGACAGATAGGTAGATAGGTGGCAAAGTGAAATAAATAAGGCACCATTTTGCCTTTTAGCTGCGGAAGTCCAAAAATGACTTGGTAAAATTAAATGTAACAAAATGTTATACGATTTCCTACGTCAAATGAGCCACAGCGACCTGTTGAACACAGATAATAGATCCGGTCACTTGCAGCTATTTGTACCGTGCTGGCTACCAGCCAAATGAAAATGGCTTTGGCTGGTAACGTCAAGAGAGTATCCTTATTATTTTCCTTTTTTTGGGTATAAACACGTATAACGTAGTTATCGCCCTTAATTAAAGTGAACCTAAACGAACCTTAAAGAATATTTATACCTGACACCCTAGCTTGTGAGATGTCGTATTCTAGGATCGTAAACCTTTATTCTTTCATTTAATAGCTGATTTTTTTGTTTGTTTAGGGAGGACATAGATGCTGGCTACCGCCTGTGCGGTCGTCCAGCTCCACCGGGTTTTGGGCGAGGGCCTGGCCCTACAATAGCCCGGGAGGGAGAAGTGCCGAAGGCACTTCTCCCGAGACGGGCGTAGAAGGCGAAAAGCGCTTTCTACCTCCGTCTCCTGCGGACGCCGAAAACGTGCCGCTACTATAGGAGGGGTTGACAGCGAGCTCAAGGGCACCACTGTGGTTCGGACCTCGGCTTGTCTCGCTGTCGAGAGACATGGGGGGGATCGGAGCAAAATGCCTCTGTGCAACTGCAGTGTTGCACAATTGGGCCCTACTGAATAATACTCTTTGACTATTTGGAGAGCAATTTATCGTGACCTTGTTTTTGCCTCGAGCTCGCCGGCGGGCTCGGTGTTTGATTGTGTGACCTCTAATTACCTCACACCTGGGGATTTTACCTCGACGACTTGCGGATAACGCTAAGGCTGCCAATGTAATGGCTGCGATGGGGTCATCCGGGTCGTCTAATACCTGCCGTGGTCGGCGACGGGGGGGTTTGAAAAATGGGATAGAAGAGGCAGTCGAGTAGTTCGATGCCTGGACAACCAATGGGTTCGGGTGGTGGGGCGCTCGATCAAAGTATCGGCGGGCGCAGTCCTTATTGAACTGCGCTAAAGAGGGAAGGTTTAAGTCGCAATGCAACTCGGTGTTCCGGATATACCACGGGGCGCCGGTTGCATTACGAAGAAAACGGTTTTGGATGACTTGAAGTTTATGAAGGTGGGCCTCACTAGCATGACTAAACACTACTGATGCGTAAGTCATGATGGGGCGGATGCAGGCAGTGTAAAGTGTCTTCTTATTACTAAGAGACATTTTACTCTCTTTGCGAAGTAGTGGACCAAGGCGACCCATTACGAAGGCCGCTCTGTTACGGACGGTTGTTATGTGATCGTTAAAGGTGAGATGACGATCAAGGGTGACTCCGAGGTATTTTGTTCTAGGAACCCAGGGAATGGGTTCGTCGAACAAAATAAGCGGTTTCGGGTAAGGGGAGCGTGTCTTCTCAGTAAAGCACATAGCTGTGCTTTTAGCTGGGTTGACCGCGATGCGCCATTTTTGGAACCTGTCACCGATCTCGGTGACGGCCCGTTGAATGACGAAATAGGACTGTCTGTTGATATGCCACCCAGTGGTGTAAATGGCGGTATCGTCCGCATATTGGGCTAGGAATACTTTGGGCTGAGAGCGTGGGATGTCACTGGTATACAGTGCAAAGAGAATAGGTGATAGCACGGAGCCCTGAGGGACTCCGGCTCTGACTGGGTGGGGGGAGGAGAGGGTGCCTTCCACGCGATAGCGAAAGCTTCTGGCTTTAAGGAAGTCTTGTAGGATGAGCACAAGACGTTCTGGCACGCCAAATTGGTATAGCTTGTAGATCAAGCCATTGTGCCAGACTTTGTCAAAAGCTTTCGCTACGTCGAGGAAGACTGCTAGCGTAGTCTGGGGTTTGGGGTACTTATTGAAGCCCTCAATGATGTGCTCCGTGAGGCGGTGCACCTGTTGGACGCATGAGTGTCCGGGTCTGAAGCCAAACTGCTCATCTGGGATAAGGTGGTGTTCCTTAGCATGGGACTGGAGACGGTTTGCAAGTAACCGCTCGTAAAGTTTGCCTAAGGCACTGAGGAGGCTGATGGGGCGGTAGCTGGTGGGGTCAGATGAGCTTTTGCCTGGTTTGTGAATGCCAATGACATTTGCACATTTCCAGGTGTCTGGGAATAAGCAGTGGCTCATAGCAGCATTGAAGATGCTGACTAAGAGATGGATGAGAGGAGGAGAGAGGGTTTTAAGAACCCTGTTGGAGATGCCATCGGCACCGGGGGATTTGCGCGGTCGGAGGGCCTTGATCAGTCTCTCCACCTCAGCGTAAGTCGCTAAAGTGATTGGTGGGAGTTCAGAGGTGACCACAGAGCTTTTACGTTCGACTTCAGCATCCACCGAGTCGAGGTGAGCTTGGTCAACGTGATCTACGTTAGGGGAACACTGAGCCTCTAGGCTATCAGCTAGGCACTCAGCTTTGTCTTCGTCAAAGAACGCTGGGACTAGTGGGACTGGTCTGTATAAGGGAGGCATGTCGTTATGGTTACTTCCTTTCAAACCTCGCGCCAAGTCCCAGTAAGCATGGTGACTTGGCACGAGGTTTGAAAGTTTATCGCCCCATTGTTGATCACGCAACTCAGACATGCGACTTTGAACCATGCGTTCAAAGTGGCGTTTCTTAGTTTTGTTCTCTTTACTGGGGTAAGAGTCGTAATGTCGGGTCACTGCTTTACTCTCCGTCACCAATCGTCTCACATCCGCTGGAATGACAAGGCGCCGGTCGTCCGGCTCTATGACCTCCTTTGCGGATGCACCTACTACGGTGGAGAGGTGATTGGTGAACGAATCGATCGCAAGGGTTACGTCATCTTTTGTCAGGATGTCGTCAGGGATCTTGTCAAGGTCCGGTGAACTGATAGCCTTTAGGGCATCGCCTACTTGCTTCCAGTTCACTATCGTCTTAGTGGGGCGGGGGAGGTCAGTCGTTGGGTCGGGACCTAGTCGCAGTATAATGGGTCGGTGGTCAGAGTGAAGCTCGTGAACCACTTCTATGGAGCGTAACCGGAGTGTTACGCCTCTGAGTAGTGCCATGTCAAGCAAGTCAGATCGGTGGTCTTCCATATAAGGGTAGTGAGTGGGCTCAGTGGGCGCAATTATGTCAAAGTTAAGTTCTGCGATTAGGTTTTCAAGTGCAATACCTTTGGGATTGTTGACGTTACAATTCCATAGGATGTGCTTACTGTTGAAGTCGCCAATCAGAATGACGGCGCTTCCTAATGAGAATAAGGCTTCTAAGTCAGCTCGGACGATCGGCTTGGAGCAAGCTTGGTAACAGGACGCTATGACTATAGGTTGATGACCAGTCATAGCTAGGAGGCAACAAGATGCTTCCATATTAACAAGAGTCGGGGTAGGTAGGGGAATGCAGTGCAGGGACCTTTTGTAATAGATAAGAGTGCCTCCCCCACGGGAGTTCACTCTATCATCACGTACCGTTCTGTAATTGGCAAACCTAGGGTTCGCCTTCCCCGGTTTTAGAAAGGTTTCCTGCACGCATATGATATCGATAAGGTGGGTACAACAAAAGTCGTGGACGAGGTCACGTTGTCTGAAGAGGCCGTCAGCGTTAAATGACGCTAACGAAACTGAGTACGGTTTCGTGCGTTCGGTTGTACTACCCATAGTGGTTGTACTGGGGAGGGGCCTGGGGGACGAAGCGCTTAAGGGCGCTTAGTAAGTTTGCGTGTTCCAATGTGTATTGGATCACGTCCGCTGGGGATTGAGCGTATTGCATCTTGTGGAATAGCTCTTGTACCTCATTGATGTCAACCGACATAGCCAGATCGCTGACTAGGTTGATTGCCTCTTGAAGAGGGGCAGCCATCAATGGCATAGGGGGAGCTTTTGGCCGGGAAGCGGCGCGGGGAGGGGCGCGAACGGTGTTGGCAGCGGGTGCCGGGAGCGCGGGGCGAGCCGGGGCCGGTGCGCGGGCAGGGGCCGCGGCGCGGGCGGGTGCGGGAGCGGGCGCGGGCGCGCGGGCCGGGGCGCGGGCGGTAGCGACGGTCTTAACCATACTGGGTGGTTTAGACCATGCGTTACGGGCTGGGAGCGGCGCGGGTATTACCTGTGAGGCAGGTACTACCGTTAGTTTAGGGCTTACCCGTTGGTAACGGTCATAAGAGGGACGGGTCGGCCTATGCCTTGCCACCCTGTGGTTCACTCGTGGTGCTTTAGGGCAACCACGGTAATTCGCGGTATGCCCTTGAGCACCGCATAGAACACAACTGGGTGGGTCCGGCGAATCCCGGGTGCGAGTGCACGCTGCTGTCGCGTGATCGCCTAGGCACTTAACGCACCTAGCGCGAGCGAAGCAGAAACGGGAGGCGTGCCCGTATAGTTGGCAGTTATGGCACTGCGAGGGACTCCCATTCTTGTATGGGGCTTGGACATCGAGTCCTGAGAGGCCACAGACCTTTTTTAAATTAAAAATGGCCTTGCCTTCAGGTGTACGATCTAGTACTACGAGTACTAGATCGTAGGGACTGCGGTCCTTCCCGCTGTACATGCGGTGAACTGCATGTACGAGGAAGTCTTGTGCTTTCAGGTCGGCACATACCGAGTCGGTATGTACCTCCTTGGGCACACCGCGGATGACAACTCGGAGGACTTTCTCCTCTTCGAGCGCATAAGTGTGAAAACTTATGCTCTCTTTGCGGAGGAGCTTTGTTAGCGCTCTGTGGTCGCTAATGGTGGACACTTGGACTTTAATGCCCTGCTGCGTGGAGCGGGCATTAGTATAATGGATCCCACGATCCGAAACTAAACGGGACAGCATGTCCCATTTGGTTTTGTCCTGAATGAACAGGGGCGGAGGCGGTTTTTCGCGGCGCGCGCTCGCGTCCTGAGGGGACGCGGCAGTGGTGGCCGGAGCGGAGGGAGGAGACGCGGGGCGCGGGGCGGGGGTCGGCTTCTTGCCGGAGGCGGGGGCCTTAGCGGGTGCCTTGGCGGGAGGGGCGGAAGTTGCGCAACTAGCGGCTTTAGGAGCACGCTTGCGTTTTCTATCTACGACGGTATAGCCGTCGTTATCTGAGTCCGAGTCGGTGCGTAAGGCGCGACTCGGATCTACCTCCATCTCCGCTTCGGAGTCCGAAGTGGGCTCGACAACGGCGATGGAGGGACGGGTGCTCGCTGACCTCCCGATCGGTGAGCGCGAGCGAGACCTCTCACGGGGAGGGGCTGCCACCGTGCGTCTGTTGTCTGGGCCCGGAGCGGGCGAAAGCGGCCTGTCCTCTGAGAAGGACCGGGTCAGAGGAGGGACGTTGGCCTCCGGGATTGAAGTCCCGGAGGGAGCAATAAGAGTGTCCGTGAGGCGGGCACTCGCTTCCTCTTCGAGGAGTTGCATATGAGCAACATACAGATCGGGGTGGCGGAGGGCGAAGGTCTGAAGGACCTGCACCTCACCGTTAGAGGGACGGGACTGCATCCTGAGGGGAATACTCAGGACGCCCTATCAAGGGTTTGAATTCCCTCACACACCTTGTGAGCTCACTGTGTGAGAGGGAGTGTGTACCTAGGGTGTGCCCTAGTAGTGTACCCTCTCCGAGCTTTTTTCTCGGCGGAGAGGGGTGCTCCTAAGCGCTACTCCGGGGTTGACTAGGGGCGACCCCAAGGCCAGTTATCCCGGAGCCCAGCTTGCTTCGGCTGTCCCATGAAGCGGGAAAGGCCACGGTGCAAGGTTAAACCAAAAGTTCGACAGTGGCCGTTGTCACCGTAGGGTGTCACACTGCGACCGCAGCAAATGGCGGATTTGATCGTTCAGACGGGTTTGGCTGACGCTACCCCACGCCTGAACGACGTCGCTTAACAGCACAAAGTGTGTTGTTACGCGCATAAATAGCTGAGGTGCATGGCCAAAGATTTCCTCATCTTTACATCTTGAATGTTATAAGTTTCAACTACAATAATTAAAATTTACTGACAAATCGTATAAGGACTGACATTTCGAAGCAGTGATGGCTCAGTGGCATGTGCTATGGACTGCCGCGCAGCAGGTCCATGGTTCGAATCCCGCCGCGGGCTTGAGCTTCACCGCATGGTGGAAGGGCATTTTGCGAATGCCCGCCTGGCTAGCTACCACCCTCAAGTTGAAAATCTGTCGCCAAACACCTAACCGGCGTGTTCCGGCAGCTGTCCTTGAGAGCCAGTAATTCTAGGTTAGCCTTAACAACATTTTCGACCACATCTTCACTTACCATCAGATGAGATAGTGCCTAAGAGATAGGACTATCAGTTATAAAAAAGAATCCTTCTTATTCTTATTGTATTATAGTAAATGTTGGATGCTTTCCAAAAACTCTGATCCCACTACAGAGAGCCCAGACAGTGGTGAGTAATGACTTATTAGCCCTATCGATATCTCATTGTTCAACTATAAAATACAGGCATTTGCAAATTGCCCTTCCACCATGCTGTAACGACTGCCATCCTAAGACAACAACCGGGACTGACGGCTTATGCCCTCCGAAGCCCGGAAGCGCTCAGTAGTAACGTCACTAGCGGTCACCCATCCAAGTCATGATCACGGCGGACGTAGCTTAACTTAGCTGATCGGTTAAGAACGGCTAAGCAAACTTCACTACGAGCGCTTCAGAACAGTAGACCCCCTGTAAGACAGTCCATAGCTATTGCCACTGGACCATCACTGCTACAAATGAGGGGGCTGTCAAAGGTCTCAGTTTTAAACCGGTTTTGATATGGGGTCTATCATAAAATAAATCTACATAGATACAGGAATTTGCATAGTGTATGAGAGAGGTTAGGGGAATTTAGTTCAGAAGTTGGAGTTTTTATATAAAGATACAATGACCTTATAGTGCAATTTAAGGATATTGTAAGTGATGATGTGGTCGAAGATGATAAACATGATTTAGGTTGCTACTAGTTGAACTATAGGTGTCGCTACATCCCCATACGATGGTTAAAGAATGAGAGAAAACATTTGAGTTATGACTCATTTTCATGTTAGCTTAGCCGGTCAGAGCATACCCCGACTATCGGGGTGGATGACGCGGGTTCGAACCCCGCATACAACTATAATTTTTCCTCTCGTTAATTTGTAATTTTGTAATGATTTAGGTAAGTACCTAGAATAGGAACTGGCTCTTAAGGAAGCGGATCACAACCGTTATGTGCTTGGTGATAGATTTTCTTCTGTAGGCGGCCATCTGCAAAAAGGCCTTCCAAAATACAAAGTGTCGGAGTTTTCACCATTCAGACTTCCATCATTAGAAAACTGGATAACACGAATTAACGTGCCCTACGAAATACGGATACGCATGATGCGAAGTAGTAACAATAGCGGTAACACATACAAGTAACGATCTTTTGCTGCGAAAGTTGCTTAATTTTAACTAAGCAGATCGGTTAAGAAGGACTAAGCAAGCACCACTACCAATGCTTCAAATTCTGGTCACTTTGGTCGGTCATTGTTGTTCTGTAGGCAAACAACAATTAATAACATCGAAAATGCAATTTTTTATATTGGTAGTAACTAACACAGGTTGGAATTACTATTGATAAATTGAATTACGTGGACTGTACAGCGCCAGTAATTAATTGACATATAAGTTGTGTATGATATATACTTTATGAGAAAGCAATAACGACAAAATGAGTAATACACCACGCTCCATCTCATAATAAGAATCGAGTACTATATTACACACTAGATCTCTTTACAAATCTGAATAAAACAGTTCCAATGTCAGAAGTTCTCAAATCCCAACGCAATCCAAATAAAATTATACGAGTTGGGCGTTGAAACTAGTTTGTATGAAACTCTGTTCTATAACATATTCGTACCCCAGTTGCGGGTTTGAAAATGTTTTGTAATGCTTATTTGCATATATTACCTTTTTCAAATAATATTACCTATGTTCTAGAGTGAGCAAAATTCGAAATGGGGAACTTTCAAATGAGTTTTTAATTAGTAATTTAACAACTTTAAACTGTTTAAATCGCATATTTATCATTATTTTTGTCCCGACGCGACGTTTCAAACTTGAGTACTTTGCGCCACCCCGTGACCACGATCACTGCAAAGTGTTTGAAACGTCGGGACGAAAGTAATGATAAATATACGCGATTTAAACCGTGTAAAGTTGTTTAATTACTATGTGTAACAATCGCGAAAACCTTAGACAACATGAGTTTTCCATTATTTTTCCATAATATTTGGTAGCATTGTTTAAATATAAACCATAACTTTAAGACTTCAGAACTAACCATCTATACTCGGACTCAGACTCAGTAGGTGTAATAAACAAATCACGAGAAAAGTGGTATTTGTAGATGAAAAAGGAAGTAAAATGCGCCTTTGGCACAATAATTAATTCGGTAGAGACAAGCGAGTAAAGCCTTGGACGAGTCAGGTATTATTGTGATTCCATATCTATTATTGAAATCTTATTAATTCTCAGTTTTCATTTTTATCTATAAGTTTCCGTAATTCTACAGCAACCACAGTTGAAGCTATATTTTATAGTATTATTTGATCCATATTGATGATGCCACGGCAGAAAATACAAGTATTCACCCCCTCAACGTTGTACAAAAATCTATACCAATCAGCATTTATCTGTGGATAGGGTAAAGCAGTATTAAACTTGCAGCAGCATTGATTACCTTGCGCAAGTTGCCTTTGAGTGTCTTCACAGAAACGAGTTCGTTTGTTGTCCATGCCCTCTTCTAGTATTTATCTGATAATAAATCCTGCGTATTATTTTTGGCATTTATTTTCCAATACATTCCAGTCTAAAGTATAATGAAATTTAGTTTTTATGTCATTAAAGATATCTGTAACTTTATCTCTCAGCATGAAAAACATGTATATGTATAAATATAATTTCCGTTTACGTTCAGATGGTATAATAGAAGTAATTAAAATCCAACTTTTTGAGTCTAACATATTAATCCTAGACCATCTTTTAATATTCGTACTTTGGTCTCATCCATACAAAACTAGGAAGGATCGAAGGATAATTTCGCATATACCCTAAATAATATTCTCAATAATAATGTTCGGTCTTTTGACAGAACCACCCGACTATTATTGATGTTACCATTGGGGTATTCACCCGTAAGTCCTGTAAGCCTGGAAATGGTTTTCATGTTATATGAATGCCCCACGAATCTGGGTACTAATACGAACTTCGTTACCCTCTCACTTAAGTTCGCCGACTGTAGTGAGCCGTGTATTGTACAGGTTGGGTTATTAATCTCGTATATGTGCCATAAGCCTAAAATAATTTGTCCTAACAAATAGAACTCTACGAGTAGGAATAACCCGGTTTAAAACAGAAGCAAATCGAAAATGTCGATCCAAATCACAAATACATTGTTATGTAGAAGGATAGGCCCCCCACTAGGTGGACTGACGACATCGTGAAAATTAGGTATCATATGTATATAAATACATATATTTTATTTATATGCAATGCCTTTTCAATCTATATTTTAAATCGTCGTTTCATTACAAATCGGATTAGCAGTTTTAGCGAAAAGGAGTAACAAACATACACAGTTACATCCTAACTCACTCACATCCACATTCGCTCACAAACTATCGCATTTATAATATTAAGTATGCTGATACAATTTCGTACACTTTTTTTTTCCATGTGTAAATAGAACTAAATTTTAATTTTATGTTTAAAACAATATACAGGCAAACACAAGAGGAGTATAATGGTTTTGATATTGGTATTTTGACCGGACTGCGACCCATTTTATAGAGAAGCCGTAAAAACGCTTCTGTTGGATAATGCTTTAATTCCCTTACGTGGTAAGACGTATCACCGATTGTTTGTTGTATAATACATGTAGGTCAGACTTTGCCCTTTCTTTTTGTCACTAACTGACCCGCCTGCATGGGCTATTTCGCGAGTCAGATTTGGTTGTACGAGTAACGTGTCTGCTTTAGAAATTCGTGCGTAATGAATTAGGACAGTATGCCTCTTGCGCATGGCGCGCTCAGGTGAACAGCTGTTAAGGAAATTCGGAAATGCCCGGTGTTAAGTGTCCGCGGAGAGTAACAGAAGATAATAGATGAAGAACTCAAAACTGAAAACAACGGTGCACATACTGCGCAGAGCAGCCGTCATCTAGGGTAGCCTGTTTGAAAAAGACATGTTCCATGTTTAGCAAAGAGTTATGCTCGGATGCTTCATAGCTAGATTTTTTACATTGTTACCTCATCGTCTTTTTGCCCTTATACATAGAATACAATTTTGTCAATATTATTTTAAAAAATCTGTCTGAAGTATTACAAAAGCAATAAATATACATACTTGAAGAATTCCCTGTCATATCAAAAAAACGTGCAGTAACCAAGCCTTCAATAGTGCATTGTGATTCAAAGGTGGTTATTGTAAATGATAGAGCTATGGATTGCCGTGGCGCATGTCCATGGTTCAAACCCCACCGCTACCGGCTGGAGCTTCACCGCATGATGGAAGGTCATTTTGCGAATGCTCACCTAACTAACAACTCTTAAATAAAAGATATATCGTTGAGCGCCTAACAGTGTGCAGCAGTCCTTGAAGATCAGTAAGAAATTACAGGCACATGAGACAAACAATTGTATGTCTCAAGGTGATGGGCGCAGTGAAGTTCATCATGGTGACGAAATGCATCAGGTGGACTTCGTGTGTGTTACTTCACAGTACCATAAAAAAGCTAGAGTACAATGTGTGAGAGAACAAGAGTACAGTTGTGTTCAAACATAGTCCCGAGTTTACAATAACCAATAACCTTCACGTACGTGTATCAAACGACATTTTCAGTACGTCTGTGAGCAAATTACAAGTAAAATACTTGGATAGGAAATATATTGTTCTATATTGAGCGCTTGCTGCCTCTTTAACTATGTCTGTCACAGAATAAAGAGGTCTAGAAGGATAACTCCGCAAATTAATTCCTGAAAAAATAGTGACTCTTAAAAACGAAGCAATAAAGTGCACTTCAGCTCGCAAAGCACGCAATGCTTAATATGTATTTATATTCACCTACAAGGCGTCTCATTTTCTATCGCATAGCCACGCATAAATGATTTCTTCTGACGCGTCACACACCGTAGAATAATCCCATCCGGACGGATACGCTGATGTACCTGTCTGTAGCTTTGTACCTAAAGTATTGAGTAAGATCTAATTCCATTTCTGAGCTAGAACTCATTTTTAGTAACAAACACTGAACGTATAATGATAATAATTCCTAGCGGACTCTTATCACCGTTAAGATATAACACTATTTTTTGAGAGAGGGGCGGGTTTTTGCATCTGATGCACTTACAATGACACGTTGCGCTCCTTTCACACTTGATATAAGTCAAGCACGAAGCGCTCGTAGCCAAGTTTGCTTAGCCATTCTGAATCGATCAGCAAAGTTAAGCAACGTCCGCCGCGGTCATGACTTGGATGGGTGACCGCTGGTGACATTACTACTGAGCGCTTCCGTGCTTCGGAGGGCACGTTAAGCCGTCGGTCCCGGTTGTTGTCTTTAGCATAGCAGTCGTTACAGCATGGTGGTAGGGCACTTTGCAAATGCCCGCCTGTCTAGCTACCACCCTCAAGTTGAAAATCTGTCGCCAAGCACCTAACGGTGTGTTCCGGCAGCTGTCCTTGAGAGCCAGTAACTCTAGGTTAGTCTGAACAACATCCTCGACCACATCATCACTTACCATCAGGTGAGATAGTGGTCAAAGGCTAACCTATCAGGAATAAAAAAAAAAAAAAAGTCTGGAACCGCAGTGAAAGCTGCTAGAAATTGTACGCATTGCAAATAATTACATCCTTTCAGACGATAACATTCTTGTGTGGAGTCAAGATTTTTGGACCTCTAAGACCAAGTACTAAACTTAGAAAAAATATTTTATTTTTCACGTCATTAATGGTCAAATGCGTATTTGATTTTTTGTTGACGTGCAAATAATTACATCCTTTCAGACGATAACATTCTTGTGTGGAGTCAAGATTTTTGGACCTCTAAGACCAAGTACTAAACTTAGAAAAAATATTTTATTTTTCACGTCATTAATGGTCAAATGCGTATTTGATTTTTTGTTGACGTGGTCTACACTGAAACATTTCTGCTTAGAAGATACCGACTACTCTGTACTTAAACACTCCGTGATTATGTTGCCTTAGGTTTTCGCGATTATTACACATAGTAATTAAACATCTTTAAACGCTTTAAATCGCGTATATTTATAATTGTTTTTGTCCCGACCTTTCAAACTCTTTCCAGTGATCGTGTTCACGGGGTGACTCTGAAACGTCGGGACAAAAACAATGATAAACATACGCAATTTAAACCGTTTAAAGTTGTTGAATTACTCCTTGTTTATGGCTATGCGGAAATAAAAAAGACTGGAGTATTTTACAGTATTGGAATAGATCTATTCCAGCTCAGTTTGAATTGAAAAAATTATACAAATTAAACTAAAAAAAAAAAAAATTAAAAATAAATGTAATTAAAAAATAATGATAAATAATTATAAAATTTTAATTTTTATATATTTTAAAATTAAGGGGGGCAAAATGCGGGCCCCATAATTTTGAGTGAAAATTGACCTGAGCGTAGGGGTTAATCACACCATATAGATAGTTAATATAGCTAATACACCTCGTGCATATTTTGGAAAATTAATCATTTATGGTTGCTACGTTCAGTGCTTGTTGTCCGATTACAGAAATAAGGTTGTGTAGATTGATCGCACGATTTCCAACAGGAAGCTGTATAATAATGATAAGCAGGAAACTTTGCATCTATGTTCAAGGCTTTGGAGTCTAGCCCTCACTAGCATCGCTACTACTGAGATTTACGTGGTTTCTATAGAGTACAAAGCTTTGAGCTGGTACATAGCCGAGCCATCCCAGATATGGAATATTCCATATAATACAGGATTTCAGATTGATAAAGGATCAAAAGCTGTTCTGTTGACAGTATGGGTATGCAGCTCGAGTTGGTTCGATATCGAAACAAGTAATAAGGAGTAGGACTGAAAGGCTTAGAATAAATATGCCTACCTATTGGGCCTTCTAAGGATATTATAATTTAACAATATGGGCATGCCACATTCTGTGACAGACTGTAGGATAAGATAATTCAGCGCTACGATTCACAAAAAGAGACAGGTGCATTTTTTGTCAAAAACATGTCAACGATCTTGACAAAGTTATCAACATTATTGAACTACGTAATACATTTTTTCTTGTGTTTTGCTAGATTGCCCTATGCTATGCCTAACAATATGTAAATATAACTTTATAACGAAAAATGTTATAAAGCATCTTCATTGCTTATTAAATTAATTTATTTCATATTGCATAATTTGAAAATATGTTATTTAACTTCTACTGAACGATAAAATAAACTAATTAACAAACTGATCAGGTGAATAAGTACGAGTGCTTGCAATAAAATGATAGTAAGATTGCTTATTTGCTTTTATAATTGGAACAAGGTCTATTAAATCGAGTTATAGCCATCACGTGCATAAACACAAGCTGTTACTATAATGTTTCGCATAATCTTATTGCGTCCGAGGCAAGTGTCACCAAATCTGCTGCTGAAGACGCAATATGAATCTAGTTGCGTAACTTTTTGTAGGGGGCGTGTTTAAATATGGAATTTCTACTAAGAAACAACTTTTTTGTGTAAAAATGTAAAATACCTTGACTTTGTGATTTATTCCAGTTTGTGTTTGTTTGAGTGTTATACGGTAATTACTATATAATATTTAGTGTTACCTAAACAAAATTACAACTTAATGTAATAACTAAGTATTTTTGTAAATAGTATTAGTAGTAAAAAAATGTTGAAGTGTCATTTTTGTTACAAGATCATTCATTATTACACTGTTTATTAATGTAAGTTAATTACCTGCAAAATATAAAAAAATAAGATTTTCAGTACAGTACAATGCATTAAAATATCATACATTTGTTGTTTCAAACAAATGTCATTTTAACCAATTTACTGAAATATAAATTGATTTACCTTAGTAGGCTACGCGAGTGTTGATGTTAAGAATAGGAGTGCATGAACTTCATTATGAAATAAAACAGCATAAACAGGATCACACGCAATATAATTTCAGACCACTTCTAGCTGGGATCGAAACATGTCGAGCAAAATGTGGGTTGTTGAGACATACCACCACTAGTTGTGGAATAGAAAAAATACCATGAAATTATCTGTGAACACATACAAAAACAGTAGCCTCAAGATAAAAAAAGAAAATGTACATTACAACGACTTAGTTTAATTTTTTAAACAATCTCTTCTTACAAAATTACAAATTTACGAAAGGAAAAATTTAATTCATGTGCGGGACTCGAACTCGTCGAAAGTTAGTTAGAATAATGAAAGTCAAAGTCAAAACCATTTATTCAATTTAGGCGTCTACGACGCTCTAATGAAATTTTAACATTGAAATATTCTAACATTACTGCCTCGTTCAGTAAACAAAGTTGTATAGAGCCACTTCGAGAAGAACGGGCAAGAAACTCGAGGCCATTCTTTTAAATGTCTTTTAACAATGTGATACTTACTTACTATATACACTTCATTTACACTTATCAACTATTGATTGACATATTCGTCGTTATATAATACTAAAAAAAGAGTATAATAAATTACTTAACTTCACAACATCTTGATTCGGCAGCACTTCGTCGTTAAAGACTATTTCCACACCTCTGGAGGTCTGCTCGGCACGGCGGTCCGACAGACACTGAATCGGGCAGCACTTCGTCATTAAAGACTATTTCGATACCACTAGAGGTCCGCTCCGCACGGCGGTCCGACAGACACTGAAGCTACTCGCAAGTCGCAGTGAGTGAACAAACAAGGTGACAAAGCGACTACCGTCACAAACACATTACTCTTTATAATTGACAATTGTGTGATCTCAAGCTCACGTATGGCAATAAGTATAATAAAATCTTCAATGTTTTTACACATATAAATAAAGCACATAATATAAACTATTTTTTATAAGTATCTCAACAAATGTCACATGACCAGTTAAACTACTTATAAAATATACCTACTTCTATTATTAATAACATCAAATAATGATTCAAGTGATCTATACATATGACAATAATAATAATAATAATAATAAGCATTGCAATTCAACGGGGCAATGCTGCCAGCATGCTGGGCACGCTGCCAACTGGGAGTGGGCTGGAGCATTTGGACTGCCTATGAGTCTGCTATGACTTATAGGTGTCTAAATGCTTTTATTGTAGTAGCTGTAGTGTTGTATATAGTTCATAGTATTTTGTTTAATAAAGGCATACCGCCGGTAAAAAAAAATTGACAATAAGTATAATAAAATCTTCAATGTTTTACACATCATAAATAAAGAACATATTATAAACTATTTTTAATAAGTACTTTACACTGTCACGTGATCAATTTCGCTACTTATAAAATATACTTCCAGTAATATTATCGTCAAATAATGATTCAAGTGATCATGATAATCAATATATTATGCTTAATCACAGTCTAACAACAAACAATTAGGTACAGTATTAAATTCACACCACATATAAAGTAGGTATACACATGGATAATTAAACCAATACTTATTTTCCTCTTAAAAACCACAGAGTATAATTAAAACGAAATGAGAATGTCACATTAAACCAGTTGTTTAATCTTAAGCTTAAAGCTAATCAAGTGAAGATGAACAAATATTTCATTACATAGTAAGTCAATTTTCGAATAATCTATCACGCCCATCCACCCTTTTACCCGGGGTATGCTCTAATCCAATTGAGTTGACATGACAATGAGCCATAACTCAATTTTATCTTTAACCATCGTATTGGGATAGAACGACATCTATAGTTCAATAGTTTCGTTTACATGCAAGTTTAATTTTGCAATTAGCTTTAAACCTGTTAATGATGACGCAACCCTATAATTTAATATTTTTATGTTTGCAATAACGCATGCTCTGCGGCCTACATCTCTTCTTAGTTCCGATTCGAACCGTATCTGGCGACCATTAGGCCCGTCCCTTTTCGGGAACTACAGGCATGACGATATATATGTATACCTACTCGTATTTGTGTACCTACTTCTGATTAAAACCCATAAATAGATCCCTACCTAATCATTCACAAAGAGCATATTATAACAATGAAGTAGGTACGGGGTTCTATATAAAAGATATCAAGTTCGGTAAGTTTCCAAGAATACAAACAAGTTTCCCATAACCGCAAGTTAACAATCAATAGTAGGTATGCTGTACTTGTATATAATGTCACTGAAGTAACTAAAATGTAGTTCGTTAAAATAAGGAAATAATAGGTAAGTAGTTATTTTAGAAGTGTAGAGTTAGAATATATTTTAAAGATTTTTGAAACACAATGAATTTTATATCATAACGTAGGTTGTGACTTGTTTGATCGCAGTTGCACCCTATTAACGTCAACTCAGTTAATATAAGTGAGTCAGTCAGTATTCTTCATCTCACATCACTGGTGTATGACGTGGGGAATGGGCTTCAGTGCTAAGCACTCTGTCCCAGGCTCGTCTATCTCTCTTACTAGAGAGATGTCTTCGGCACCATTTCTCGGTGCGGTAGGTGGCGATGTAGTGAGGTCCTACCGGCCTCCACTCCCGACCGGGGCGATCCCAAGCGACGCCGGGTGGCCCCTCGCCCCGTAGGTTGAGGGCCCGGCGGGCCGATCGTCTGTCTCCGGCAGCGGCAGCCGGCGGTGCCTCACTATCGCGCTCTCTCTCTCACTCTCTATTTTTCTCTAATTATGGCATCTCTGTCTTGCTGGTTTCGTGTGTTGTCATGGTTTCGCTCGCTTTAGGCTTTCTCGTCGGCTTTCTGCTCTTCAGCACCTCTTCAAGGTGCAGAGGGTGCGATGCAGTGCGGGCCAGACCCGGCCTCCGCTCCACCAGGGCGATCCCAAGCCGCGCCGAGTGAATCCCCCGCCTACACGGGAGAAGCCCGGCGGACCGATCCGCGGGCGCTGGCAGCGGCAGCCGGCGGCTCCCGCACTGTCGACCTCTCTCTCTCGGTGTCTCTGTCCTTGTCTGACTTAACAAGGTCTCTAGAAAATGGCTTCGTTTTTCGTCTTCCCTTTTCATCTGGTGGCCTCGCGTGTAAGGGCGCGATACCTCTGAGGTGCTCGTTTCTAGCTTCGTCTGCACGCTTGAACATTCCTGTTGTTAATGCAGTAACAAAGGTCTCTATGTCTTCGTGTTGTAGGTCTCTGGCTATTGTGGAGTTTCTTACATACCTCGGGGCATTGACAATTGCTCTGAGGCACATGTTTTCTTGGGCTTGGAGTCGTTTTTTGCTGGTTTTTGAGATGAATGCGTACCACGCCGGCGCTGCGTAGGTTATACGTGAACGAATGTAAGTTTTGTAAATTCCTATCTTCGTCCGGAGTGGTAGCGGTGATCTTAGTACTGGGGTTAGGACTGCGCGGGCTCCTTTCACCTTACCTATCGTGGTATCTATGTGTTTGGAGAACGTCAATCTGCGGTCAATGTTAACGCCTAGGTATTGCACACTGGGGCTCCATGGGATGTCTTTCCCGAGGAGGTTCAAAGGGGATGGTAGCTTGGTTCTCCCAGTGAGCATGGCCTGTGTCTTGTCTACATTGACCGTGAGCCGCCATTTTTCGAGCCATTCTGGCAGAGCTTCCAATGTAGGTTGCAGTCTTCTTACTGCAAACTCGGGTTTGTATGAGGATGCGTAGTAAGCTGCATCGTCCGCGTACAGTGCCAGCTTCGCCTGCCCAACGACTGGGATGTCGTTGGTGTACCAGGAGTAGCATGCGGGTGAGATGCAGCTTCCTTGGGGTACGCCTGCACGTACCGGCTTCTTGGTGGACAGGGCGTCTTCAACTGCCACTGTGACCTCTCTGTCCTTGAGGAACGATGCGAGGACGTCTACTGTCTTCCGTGGTAAGGCTGACTCCGACAGTTTGTACAGCAGCCCCTCATGCCATACCCTGTCGAACGCCTTTTCCATGTCTAACAGGATCACTGCGACAACCTCCTTTTTATTGTGGCTCGTGGACATCTCATTCACCATCCTCGTGACCTGCAGCGTAGTGGAATGTTCGGACCTAAACCCGTACTGTTCCTCGCGCGGTCGGATGTGTGGGACCACCTGCGATAGCAACAACCTCTCAAAGACTTTTGAGAGGGTGCTCAGCAAGGTGATCGGTCGGTAGCTGCCTGGCTTTTTGGGGTCCTTTCCGGGTTTAGGTATCATCACTACTTTTCCCAATTTCCACGAGGATGGGAAGTGGCCGGATCTCATAATGCCGTTGTAGATGCGTGTAAGGGCGGCTATTGACTTCATAGGTAGGTGTCTTAGCGCTGCATTAGTGATCCTGTCGATCCCGGGCGCTTTCTTCGTAGGCAGCCTTGAAATTAGGCGCGCGACGCGTCCCGGGGAGAAGACAGTAGGCTCCGTCTCAGCTCTCTCCGTCCCGCTCTCGCGTTCCATTTCTCTTTCGCACGTGTCGCCTCTCCGTCCAACGCATGCTGTCTCGCTCGGTCGCTCGAAGTATTCGCGTAGCTTGTTTTCTACGTACTGCACATGTATAGGGTTGCTTGTGGGGTTCGGTTGAAACTGTTTTTCAAGGTGATCGGCGAAGATTTCTGCCCGTGCCTTGGCTTCAAATTTCAAAAGGCCGTCGCTGCCTAATAAAGGTCGGGTAGGTTGAGGCACGCATGATAACTGGCGACATAGGCGATGAACGGAGGGCACGTGGTCGCCTATGGACAGTATGTGTTCTTCCCAGGAGTCTCCGGCATGTTCATGAAGAGCTATTTTTATTTCTTCAATCATGGCATTCACTTTTCTCTTAAGCTGTGGGCAGCGCGTTATTTGCCATTGCTTCCGTGCTTCCCTCTTTTCACTAATAAGCTTCCTTATCCGTGCCGGGAGGGAATCGGAACGCTCTCCCGGCTTGGTGGTGCGTGAGGCTGTCTTGAGGGAGGCCTGGATGGCCGCGGTGAGGTTTTCACATTCACGCTCGACATCTTGTGCAGTAGTAATGGGAGCGGTGGTGGTTAACTTCTGCGCTTCTGTCGCGAAGGTCTCCCAACAGATGTTCTGCCTTACAGTGGGAGCGGCCACTCTTGTTGGGAGCTCTTCCAGCGTCAGAAGCACCGGTCTGTGGTCCGACTGCAGGTCCGGAAGCACAGTTTGGGCTGGTGTAGTTCGCAGGCCCCTAATTAGCGCGATGTCAATTACACTATCTTCGCCCGTGTCTGAGTAATGGGTGGGTTCACTCGGGCCTATGACGTCATAGTCCTGGTTCACCGAGTCGTTATAGAGTAGCTGTCCATGGCGATCTGTTTTGTTAGCGTTCCAATGGGTGTGCTTTGAGTTCATATCGCCGGCCACGATGATTGGTATCTCTCCTGCCATTAGCGACCTTAGCTCGGAGGTAATAAGGGTGCTACTCGGGGGCTTGTAAATTGCATAGATCCGGTGTAATTGACCGGCGATATTTACGAGCACACCCAATGCTTGAAAGGAGCTATATTCGTTTATTGGCATCTGCTGGTGTATGACTCTTCGGTGAACCAGGACGGCGAGCCCTCTGTAGGCTAAGCCCTCCGCGCTGACCTCGTCCTTACGATACACGTGGTAATTTGGTATCTTCAGATCGTGCTTGGCGTTCAAATGTGTTTCGCTGATCAGCATAATATCTATTTTGTGCTCCTGGAGGAAGACGATCAGCCTTCTTTTCTTCCCCCGGAGCGTTTGGGCATTCCAATGCACTATTTTCTTATGTTTGTGATCCATTGACTGAGTTAAGGATCTTCATGAGCCCGCGAAGGGTCGCGGTTTCGGGGTCCATTCCGGTCTGTACCGCCTCCAGAATGTCCTTAAGGACCCCGATAGTCTGTCCTAGCGAGTCCCTTCGCTCTGCAGGTTGGGCTGAGTGCGCGGAGGGGGTGCGGGGCGCGGGGGCGCGTGGTGCTGAGGTGCGCGGCGCAGGGGCTTGCGGCGCAGGGGCGCGCGGCGCGGGGGCGTGCGGCGCGGGGGGCTCTGGCTGTGCTTTCTGTGCGTCAGCCTTCTTCTTCTTCTTCTGCTTCTTCTTGGCACTCTTTCCGGTCTGTCTAGGTAGGTTAGCCGGTGCCATAAGAGTCGTGGCGGCCGACTCCTCTACCGTGGCCGGTACTACCGGCGCAGTGCCTCTTTTGATTATTTGAGTGGCTGCTAGTGTGCCTGCCTTCTTGTTCCTGGTCTCCCGTTTGAACACGGGGCAGGCGGCGTAGTTGGCTGGGTGTGTACCTTCACAGTTAACACAGGTTGCGGGTTCTTCGCGGGGCCTTGGGCATTCATTCGCGCGATGAGGCTCTCCGCATTTAACGCAGGCCAGCTCCCTGTGGCAGTTGTGGGAGCTGTGCCTAAACTTCTGGCAGCGGTGGCACTGCGCCGGGCCCTTCTTCCCGCGCCATGCATCTATTCTTACGCCAGGCATGTATAACATCTCAGTAATGTCGTAGATGGCCGGTATAAGATCAGGCGTCTTCTTCATTTGAACATGGAACACACATCCGGGGCGCCCCTGCCGCCCTTTAATGCATTTCACATATTCTGGAGTGAAACCCTTCTCTTCTAGGTCTTGTTTCACTTCCTGCGGTTCGGTGTCTGCCGGTAATCCGCGTATAGCGATCTTTAGGCTTCGCTCTGCTGGTAATGAATATGAGAACCAGCTAATGCTCTCTTCCTTCTCAAGCTGAGTAAGGTACGATTGAATCGCCCTATATTCATCTTCATCAGTAGGTGAGAAGCGGATTCCCTGTCCATAAGGCCTGCCGTTAGGGGGGCGGCCGAGCTTGGTAGCTAAAATCTTAAAATGTTTCGTCCAGTTGTCGATTTTTTCTACGACTAAGGGCGGGTATCTCGGTCCTGCTGCCTCCTTTGCCTTCGCTTCGCCACTTTGGGAGGCTAGGGGAGCTTTCTGGGACGCAGGAGGTGCGGTATCCATCGATTCCGTGGTATCTTTCTGATGTACCACGACCGGTCTGGCGGGTTGGGTCGCGCCACCGGAACTACTCGCTAGTTGCGCGACTTGTGCGAACGTAGTCGTTTTCTTGGGTAATTCAGTCGGCATTTCGAGCTTTTTAGCGGGATGCTGTCTGGGCATGGGTGCCGATTTCTTAGGCCTTTGTTCTTTAGGCTCAGCAGGCTTCACTGGGGCTGTTTTGGTGGCCTCCTCAGTTGTTTTCTGCGGGGCGGCCCTTGGGCTCGATTCCCACTGAGTGGTTTTCTTATGCGGTGGCGATGGGGATAGCAGTAGGGGAGAATTGGGGGTTCTGCATCTGCATCGCTCTCGCTACGCTCGAGCTCGCGATGCATGACCCCCAATTCTCTCGATTATCTGCTATCCAATCCACATCAAACATACGATTAATAAGTAGTATTGTAATTACAAGGGAACCGACAACTTGTTTGCGCACGGATCATGTGTCAGATGTTTTTATTCTCTATAATCGTCTCGTTAGCGCATTTTACAACATGTATTATGTTCGCTCACTATATTCGTCGCACTGAATTAAAAAAAGCGAGGTTCCCTCTAGCTTATAAACCGCTATCGTTTTATCTGGTCAGTCTGCATTTGTTTATCTGAGCAGTTCATTTTATTTTAGACCGTTCAAGACAGATCAGTTCAGAACATAATACTTTGTCTGTCTAGTGAAACAGATGCGACCGACACATTTATAAGGCATAGGTATATAGTATCCCGATTTAAGTGTGGGTTATACAGCCGTGGTATGTTACCTAGAGTACGTACGAGTACGTATAAAGTGGGGACTTTTTATGATTATTACATTTTATTATTTTGTACTCATGTCAATGATATGTGCAGTCCTATGTACCTAGGCTATCAAGTCAGCCTATATTTGGATTTTCTAGCGTACGTGATTCAACGATATTTTTTTCGTCATATTTTTTTATCAAAGATACGATTAGTCAGACTGTCATGTTGACGTAGTTGGTAAGTTCTTGTCTTCTATGTTGCGGGTACTAGGTTTGATTCCCGACAGTAGCATAAATCTCCTCATCAAGGAAAATATGCACTTCTGGTTCTGGGTGTCATTGTGTGTGTGTGTGTGAAGAAGTGAATGTTTCTAGCACCTAAGATACAAGTCTATGAATTTAGTGTGGGCTATGAGTTTAAAAGTTTTTGTTTTTAGTATTTTCTAAGATATCTATACTTTTCACTATCTATACTATTAAATAGCTTCTTAGCAAACAACAATATTACTGTGATTATATCGATACAAATATTTCTGAAAAGAATTTCTCTTAGCGATAAGACTCCATTGTCACTATCCATAGGTTACTTTACGGGCTTTTGGTTCTTTTGATGTTTTGTAGTAATCATCTTGTATAGAAAATAAAAAAAGTTAAAAAAGAGATTGATTATAATGAATAAATAAATAAATGACGGCCTATGGTTCAAAGATACAACCTTCGTTTCATGATTTTACATAATTAAAATTATAATATACGTTTTGGTTAAAATTTAACGTAGGTACCTACATATTAATGTCTAATAAAAATACTAAATAGGTAACAGTAGTGATCAGAACATTATGTGATTTTTAAATATTTACTTAAGTAGCAATACATTTTTAGTATCGTCAAAAAATACAAATCGACTTATTGATGTTTGTTTCGCTACTAATATCTAAAAGATTTAGTTATAAGGATTTTCATAAAAAGCATTGTTTTATTCGAGAGGTTCTCTCATTACTGGTGATCAATTGAAATATGTTGTTTACCAGTTAAGTGAGATCTGTAATTTAAAAGACTCGTAATTGGTATAAGTACCTGCCACTTCCTTATAGGATTTTTGTCTCCAGTTTTCTTTTTTTTTTTTTTTTTTATAATTTACAAGCAAGCATTTGACCGCAGTCTCACCTGATGGAAAGTGACGACGCGGTCGACGGTGTAACATGCTTGCCCAGCAGATACCTGTTAACTCTGTACTTGAAGGCTTCCAGATTATACTTATCGGGAAATAGAGACGCTGGTAGGGTGTTCCATACATCGGCCGTACGCATTATAAAACTTGATTTAAAACGTTTTGTGCGTATTTTTGGAATATCGACAATGTATGGATGCCGTGTTCCTGTGCGTCTTGTTGTCCGATTAAAGAAAGGAGAAGAGGGAATGAGGTTGTGTAAATCGATCGCACACTCTCCGAAGTGAAGCCTGTAAAATACCGATAAACTGGCGACTTTGCGCCTGTGCTCGAGGCTTTGGAGTCTAGCCTCCACCAACGCATCATCACCAATGAGCTTCTTTGCTCGGTTATCTATCGAGTCCAAGGCTTCGAGCTGGTACTTAGCTGAACCGTCCCAGAGATGGCTGCAGTATTCCACACAAGACCTGACTTGAGCTTGATATAGGTCTAGAAGCTGTCTTGATGTGAAATACCGCCGCACTTTCCAAAGAACACCCAGCTTTTTTGCTGCTAATTTAGCCCTGGACTCAATGTAAGACCCGAAATTGAGTTTCGGTGTAAGAGTTACACCTAATAGCTCTAGTTGGTCGGTTATCGGAACAGGCACACTTCGGAGGACAGGAGTGAGAGTGAAAAGACTCTGTTTAGCACTAAAGAGACACGCCTGGGTCTTTGAAGCATTGAACTTGACTAAGTTAGCGTCACCCCATTCGCAGACTGCTTCTAGTGCCAAATTCATTCGCTCGACCATCGCCTCTCTATGAGACTGGATTTGTTCAACGCCGGCCCGTGCATCGGATATATACCTCTCTACAACTGTGCTGTCATCTGCATACCCAATGATACCGGGTTTGAGCAGATCATTTATGTGCAGCAAGAAGAGAGTAGCAGAGAGAACCGACCCTTGAGGTACCCCGGCATTTATTGCCAATTGATCGGACGAACATCCATCAAGGACAACTCGTAACGATCTTTCCCTCAAGAAGTCGGAAATCCAAGAGCACAGACTAACGGGTAAGCCATACGATGGAAGCTTATTAGCAAGACTGTCGTGCCAGACCCTGTCGAAGGCCTTAGAAATGTCAAGAGAGACGGCGAGTGCTTCTCCGTACATATCAATGGCCTCGCTCCAGATATGAGTGGCATACGCAAGAAGGTCCCCAGTAGACCGGTTTCGGCGAAACCCGTACTGTCGATCACTGAGGATATCATTTGCTTCTAGGTATGCCAGGAGCCTATTGTTCAATACACGTTCCATACTTTTACAAAGTATGGAAGTGATTGAAATGGGTCTGTAGTTAGCAGGGTCTGCACGACTGCCCTTCTTGGGCACAGGCTGCACATTTGCAAGCTTCCAAGATTTCGGCACTTTACCAGTCTGTAGAGAGAGGCGGAAGAGACGTGTCAAAACAGGAGTCAATTCAGGTGCACACGATTTTAGGACTATGGCGGGAATTCCGTCAGGACCACTAGCCTTGTTCACGTTTAGATTGCGGAGCACCCTACGCACTTCGGTCTGACGAATGCGAATTTCCGGCATTGATGCCTCGCATCGAGGTAGACATGGAGGTATTTTGCCCGCTGCATCTAAACGTGAAGACTCCGCAAATAGAGAAGCGAACAAGTTCGCTTTCTCTTTAGCAGTGTGAGCCAATGATCCGTTAGGTCTTAATAGTGGAGGTAGATTAGGGCGGCTGAAGTTGGATTCGATCGACTTCGCCAGGGACCAGAATGCTTTGCTACCTGCAGGATGAGAAGCTAATTTGGACCCAACACGGCTTATGTGATCGAATCGAGCCCTTTTTACAGCCTTTTTGCACGCCTTGGCAGCTTTGTTAAAGGCTCTCTTCTTGTTACGAACATCCTTGGTTTTGCGGGTTCGAGCATCGACCCAGGCTAAGTATGCTTCATGTTTCAGCGCTTCAGCGCGTCTACAATCAACACTAAACCAAGGAATTGCTTTGCTGCTCTGCGGCGCATCACAAAATGGAATAAAATACTCCATTGCTTGACGCAGCACATCAGTCACAGCATCCGCGCAAGTAGAAGAATCACAAGAAGAGAAGCAAAGAGACTGCCAAGGGTAGGATGCAAAAAAAGACCGCATCCCATCCCAATCTGCTGACTTGTATCTCCATATCCGCCGGGTGCCTTTCTGGCAGCGGTCGGGCGGGGAATATAGAGATACAGATTTCACCAGACAGTGGTCAGAGCTACCTAACGGTGAAGAAACTGACACTGAGTAGCGGTCTGGATCTGTCGTCATCAGAAGGTCAAGGCAATAGGCTGTATGGTCAGCAACGTCAGGTACCCTTGTTGCCCCATTAACAAGCTGGGTGAGGTTTAAGGTCAGGGCTAACTTATGCGCCTCTTTCCCAGCGTGGTTGGTATCCTGGTATGGGAATAGCCACTCATGATGGTGAGCATTAAAGTCCCCCAGTAACACAAGTTGGGCAGAAGGGTACCGTTGTTGAGCTATATCTGCCGTCACACTTAGATAGTCCATAAAATCGGTAACCTCCTGGTAACAGGTGTGCGATCGATATACTCCAGCGTAAAGAATTTTCTCTACACCGGTTTCCACCATTATCCATAGTACAGAAAATCTGGAGTCTTCAAGATTACGAAGACGCCGAAAACAGATGTCATCGCGGATAAATACGCACGCCCCGGCACGTGGCTTAAAACAATGCTCCAGGACGTAGCCAGGGTATGTCAAATATGACGCGTCATCCGGACATCTGATCTGCGTCTCCGTTAAAAACAAGAGGTGCGGTTTCGCAGTCTCGAGGTGATAGTGGACTGGGGTGAGATTCGAGTGCAGGCCTCGGATGTTAGAGAGATGCACTTTGAGTGAGAGGACGTGCATCCGCTGTGAAACCGTTTTCTTCTTTCTTGTTTTCATTTTTTTTTTTCGAGTGTGGTAAGGTACAAGGGTGGCAGTGAAACGAGGCGTCACCTACCGACTCAGACACACACACGCATGATGCTGCATCAAAGGATAGCTAGCTTGGAGACCGCGGGGACGCCCGAGCCCCCCCAAGAATGTCCATCGGGTCCTCTCTTCCGGTCGCCAACCGGCACGATGGCGCATTCCCGGGATTTTTCGCAAGATGGCGGGGCAGCCTTTCGTATGTGGCTAGCATACTACTTGGGCCCCCTACTATCTGCGGTCGGCCAGCGGAGAACCGTGCCTCGGATCCCGCTGCTCTCCAGAGCTAGCCATCGGGATACTACAAACATACTGTGTGTGTAAATTCAGTCGTTTTCAGTGGCGCAACTGTTTCGACCCACCCTTCGAAGTGGCTACAACAGAAATCATGTCGGAACACGGCTAGGCCGTTTGGCGACATGGCTTTATCTGATGGGTGGTGACAAGCCGCGGCCGAAGCCTACCACCAGAATTTTTCGCCCATTTAGCACCACCCAGGGATCACGTGTAGGGTCTCGAGGGTAAACCTACGGACGCGGGCGAGATAATCCCCAGTTGCTCGAGAATGTGCAGCAGTCATCGCTTTACATCCCTTGACGACAGCATAAAGTCTCATTCAGATTTGTTTATCGGTTGACAAGATGAAATGAACTTTGTTTACAAGATCGTTAAGGTATACAATCGTTAAAACTTTAACCTTTCTGTTTTTTTATTTTTGTACGTTTTAGTCAAGATTCGACTTGTGAATGCATCTTTATAAAATGAGATTATAAATAGGACTGATTTGGTGCATCTACATTTAAAAGCGGATATTCAGTGGTGGGCGACGACGCTCCAGCATCCAAAAAAAGTGCAGTTATTTACATATTCGGAACTTCAAGGAACCTAACTATGTAAGTAAGTGACCTTAAAGTATTTATTGTTAGTATGAATGAATTATTAGTGAGTGCAAATTGCCTTATAACTTCGGTGAAAAAAATTAGATGCCATGCTGGCGTAGTTGTTAAGTAATTGCCTTCTACACCGGGAGTTTCGGGTTCGATTCCTGACAGAAGCTCAATTTACTTCCCCAAGGGAAATTTGTATTTCTGGTTCAAGGTGAGATTATGAGTGAAGTGAATGTTTCTGGCACCCGCTATACAAGTCATTGAACTAAGTGTGGACTGTGAGTGTGAGGATGTAAACGTATAAAGTGTAATGTGACTTAGGTACCTGTGTTGATCGGCAAACTAACTTGTGTTAACTCATGGATTTTTTATTTATAAAGCATTTTGCTATGCTAGGCTAAAACAATGTTCAGAAACAATGTTGTGTTAACTCGTTGCGAAGTTATCTTCTATTATAATTATTTTAAATTATTGCTTTCAGGCCGGGCTGGTCGCAAAATCCTTTCTGGGCCGATGAGATTGATGTATCGGACGACGAAACACCGGCGGGGTCCGAGCCTGTAGCACCTCCACCTACACCACAACCTCCTGCAAAAAAGGTGGCTCAAGAAAAGAAGAAAGACGGAGGCGCATCAAAGAAACGGACGGCTAGCAGCGGCGCTGGGTCTTCATCGAGAAAGAAAAAACTGCCAGCGGCGGTGTCAACAGAACTGTTGACGACATCCCATTTCTTTGGCTCGGACACGGATGACGTAGAATTACCTCTGGCGCAGCCCTCGATTACACAGGTAATGAAAAAATATTATTCGCTCGTTTACTTATTTTTATGGGTGTGATACTCAGTGTGTGTGTGTGATGATTGTTTACGGCACCATGGCCCTCTTAGGCAGGGTATTTTTTTAGTTACGATGGTGGATAAGCGTTGTTTAATGCAGGCTAGATTATTTTTGTAAACATTTATGTAACTTACTTTTGTTACAGCAGTTATATCAATAAACTGTTACGTATGAAGGTCACTTATTATTTGTTTGATTTTTTTTCAGGAGATCGGAGAAAGCAGCAAGGTGAAACCAGCGCGTGCGGCTACATTGCGGAGCTTCTTTTCACAGCGCGGAACGAGCGGGTATACAACACAACGAGATCTCACACGTGGCGGGGAGTATTACGTCGAGTTAAGGGTCTATAATTCCCGAGAAGCTGAATGTCAGCCTAGCGAAGAACGTTGGAAAAGAGCCCTGGTTACTTTAAAATTGTGTACTGACACCCAAACACCTGTATGGCGCGCATTGTCAACACTTGTAGAAGCCGGGAAAAATGAATTCAAGGCTATACAGCCAATAATGTATCCCATGAAATTACATTGAACAGTATGTTTTAACAGATTGGTACAATCGCAATTGTTTCATTTTGTCTTTACTTTATTATATTACCTTGATATTTTTATTTCTACCTTATAATAGGTAATTACTTGCATATATACTACTTTTGAATTAGTTAATGTTAGTTTTAGATTTTATGAATAAAATTTGAAATGGTTATTCTTATTTTGTGTCTAATAATTGTTTTATTTACAGCAAAACTAAAAATGAGAAATATTGAAATATTGAAATATTGAAAATTGAAATATTGAAAAATTGAAATATAGAAACTGAAATACTAATTGCAAACATTATAATAATATCTACACAGTAAATTGCAAACTAGGATTACCAAACTATACATTTAAGTATCCCATGATACCGCAATGAACAATATGTTCTAACATACTGACGCAATAATATTCAATTATTTCACTTTTATCTAGCTATCTTTACTTAACTGTTATCTTTATTTTATTTATACCTTATAATAGGAAAGCATTTACAATACTTTTTAATCAACAAATGTAAGTTTTATTTTCATGAATAAAATTTTAACTGGTTATTATTATGTTATGTCTAATGATTGTTTTATTTACAGCAAAACTATAAATGAGAAATATTGGAATATTGAAATATTGGAATATTGAAAAATTTAAATATAGAAACTGAAATACTGAAATATACTACTGAAAACTAATTGCAAACAGTAAAATTAAATCTCAGATTACGAAACTATGCATTTATATTATTACCGACATCTAGGCAGGTTAATCGCTTCATATCAATTCATGCAACTATTATATTAAGTAAATACCTCAAATATTTACCTATATTTTTTAATATTTTTTATCAGTTCAAGTTTGTTATCAAGTATACCTACTAAGGAACAAGTGAGGCAAAATGGTATATTGTAGAGAGTGTAATATTGAGGTGTCTCGTATCTCGTCGCATTATAAAAGTAGTATTCATAAATCAAACTGTTTGATCAACTCTGAGTTCCCAGATGTGCAGATTATAGCTAGTGCATTTAAATCTAGAATTGTAAGTTATAAAATAAACCCTATTTCGAATAATATGCTGCCTGAGGAATTTTTGAATAAAGCCTCTACTTCAGTTTTACAATTAATAAAAAAATCATTGATCCAACACAATGCATTAAAAGTCAACATGGAATTTTTTGTGTCATATTATTTACCTAAAAATGATGAAAAAGCCCTTAAGTCATTTAATGTGCCATTTGTAAAGATTTTTTACAACTCTGATTTGATATCGTTTTATAAAACATGTGTCCAAAAGCTGATAACGAAATGTTCAGAATTCGAAATGTCGGGGAGTGGTTGGACACTAAATTCTATCAGTCATTTAGAATTAAATATTAATCAATACAATCCATTACGGGCGGGCTCATACGTGAAATTGCCGCGAGAAATTCAAAACACCAAATCATGTTTAAACATTCAAAACAAAGATGATCGATGTTTCTTATGGAGCATAATTGCGCATATGTATCCAGCAAAAAATAATCCAAATAGAGTGTCGTCATATCCACATTATAAACATATTCTGAACACTTCAGGAATGACTTTTCCTTTGAGTTTAAATGATATTAAAATATTCGAAAAGATAAATCCTTTAATTTCGGTAAATGTGTACGGTTTGGATAAAAACAATATAGTATCTGGTCCCCTCTACAAAACAAAACATCGTAAGTTGACGCATATTAGCCTGCTCCTCATTGAGATAAACGGGAAAAACCATTTCTGTTTGATAAAAGATTTCGGAAAGCTTGTACATAGACAACTTACACAACATAAATGCAGAATTTTTTTGTGTGACGAATGTTTTATTTATTTTCCATCGCAAGAAAAACTGGTAAATCACGATTGCGCTAGAGTAAAAACAATTCTGCCTCAACCAGGTAGTAAGTTATTATTTTCGCATGTTGAACGAACTCGTAGAATTCCTTTCGTAATATATGGTGATTTTGAAAGTTTGCTTAAAGAATATTCGGATAAAAGCAAATCACAACATGTTGAGAACGTGCAAATACATCAAGCGACTTGCTTTGCTTATTACATATGCTGTGAGTCTAAACCGAGTCTAAACAAATTTGTGTCTTATCGGGGCCCAAATTGTGTAAAAAAATTTATTGAAGCTCTAACTAATGATGTAATGGAATTATATCAAATTATATCAATTAAACATGAAATGATGCCGCTAACTGAAAATGAGCTGGCATCGTTTAAACATGCTACCATCTGTCACTTGTGTAAAAAGGAATTTGTAGCTGATGACGTAAAATGCGCAGACCACGATCATTTTGATTCAGCTTATTTAGGTCCGAGTCACGTGGGATGTAATTTGAATGCTAGGACATGTAAATTTATTCCAATCATATTCCACAATCTTTCCGGATATGACTGTCATTTATTTATTACCGAGCTATCTGCGATCATAGGACGTATTAATCTTATTTCAAAAACAAAGGAAAAATACATATCAATCACAAAGTTTATACCAATTGATTCCAACAATGCCGCTCAGTTGAAATTTATTGATTCGTTCAATTTTCTTAGTTGCGGCTTGGATAAGTTAGTAAAAACACTGCAGAAAAGTGACTTTAAAAATTTAAAAAAATATTATCCTGATAGTAAATCGTTTGATTTATTGTGTCAAAAAGGAGTATATTGCTATGATTATTTGAATTCGATGGAACGCTATAATGAACCAAATCTTCCTGACAAGAGTAGTTTTTTTAATAGGCTTTCTTCTGAAGATATATCAGATAAAGATTACGAACATGCGCAAACTATTTGGAATGAATTTAACATAAAAGATTTAGGGGAGTACACCGATTTATATTTAAAATGCGATGTATTATTATTATGTGACGTTTTTGAAAAATTCAGAACAATGAGCTTGACTTACTACAACTTAGATCCTTGTCATTATGTATCATCACCTTCATTAAGTTGGGATGCCATGTTATTGTTTACAAAAGTTGAGCTTGATTTAATTTCCGATGTTGAAATGTATCAAATGCTTGAAAAAGGCATTAGAGGAGGTTTAGCACAATGTTCTCTCAGAAATGCTAAAGCAAATAATAAATATTTGTCTAATTACAATAAATACGAGCCCAATTCTTATCTAATGTACCTCGATTGTGTAAATCTTTATGGATATACGATGATGAAATGTCTTCCTACCAATAATTTTTCCTTTCTAAATGAAGACGAAATTAAAACCCTTAACAACATTGAATCGATACCAGATAGTAACAATCGCGGATACATACTTGAAGTGGACCTTGAATATCCTCCACAAATACATGATCATCATTCTGATTTACCATTCGCGCCAGAAAAATGTATTCCGCCTAATGGAAAATCTCAAAAGCTAATAGCAAACCTACATAATAAATATAAATATGTCATACATTATACTCATTTAAAAGAATGTTTGAGAAACGGACTTGTACTATTAAAAATACACAGAGTATTGGCTTTCGATCAGAAACAATTTCTAAAACCTTACATTGAATTAAACACATTGTTGCGACAAAATGCAACTTCCGAATTTGAAAGGGATTTTTTTAAAAAACAGAATAACTCTATATTTGGTAAAACGATAGAAAACAAAAGAAATCAAGTTGATGTAAAACTAGTTAATGTATGGAAAGATTGTTCTAACAGAACTAATAAAATTTGCGGCGCTGAAAAATATATAAGTGCGCCAAATTTTATGAATCTCTCGATTTTTACAGAAAATTTGGTAGCTATTCAAATGCAGCCAACACAAATCAATCTAGACCGACCAATATATATTGGCTTTACTGTTCTAGAACTCGCGAAGAGACATTTATATAGATTCCATTACGCGATTATGAAAAAAATGTATGGAGAAAATATATGCCTTTGCTACACAGATACTGATAGTCTTTTATATTTGATAAGGACTGATGATTTCTACAAGGATATGAAACTTAACCTACAATACTTTGACACTAGTAATTTTAAAGAAGATAATGTATATGGTATACCTCATGTTAATATTAAACAACCTGGATATTTTAAAGATGAAATGGCTGGTGAGTTAATTACAGAATTCACAGGACTTCGCGCAAAACTTTATTGCATAAATACTGAAACATCTTCACTTAAGAAAGCCAAAGGCACAAAAAAATGTGTAACGAGGAAACTTGACATGGCAAAATATAAACGATGTTTGTTTAGGAATATTGATTTTAGAGATAGTATGTACATTATTAAATCAATTAATCATAAAATATTTACTCAGAGGTTGAATAAATTGATTTTAAATAAATCAGATGATAAGAGACAGATCACGAAAGATATAGTAAAAACTGTACCTTGGGGACATTACAGCAATATATTATAATAATATTGTATTATATTAGAAATATATCATAATAATAAAAGTGACATTTAAAAGCAACATTGAACTGTAAATAATGACAAAATTATATATCTTGTCAACTGAAAACCGTTTTATTTTGGTAAATGTTTACTATAATTCCTAACATAATAACTATATATATATTTATAAGTAATACATTTGTAAAGTTATATAGTCTGTAAGTCTTGATTTACTGGTAAAAGTTATAATTTGCTATATATAATATATGTGAAATATATATGAAATAAATTGAAATCGCATAAAATATCATTCCTTGCATTTTTCTTAACCTATCCTAATTCCTGTCTGATTTTATAAGATTATTGTTAGTGTTCGACCGAATCCAGATTTACATCGGTCACCGAAATAATGTGTAGGTAAACCCTGCGTAAGCAAGATAAATAAAACAAGTACGTGACTCGTAACTATGTTTATTAGGTTATATATTCAATAATATTACAATAAAATAAAATATCAATAAATACAATTAGATAGATTTATAAAGGTTCTGGGACACATAACTTTTTTGTCATCTTACTTATTAAATCTTGCGTTGCGTCTAAAATGTTATCATATTTATCCTCAACTACATACTGCACACTTACACAACAATCATCACTTGCTAGGGTGTTAATTTCACTGATTTCAATTTTTATTAAGTGATGTCCTTTTCCTGGTATTTTTCTGACAACGAATGATGAATCTGGTGATATTTTTTTCTTAAAACTTAACTTTCCTTTCTTATGAATTGTTTTGAATGATTTATTTTTTGTATTGGTTTCTTTATTTTCTCGAACAATATCTCTATCGTGTTCATGACTGTTCCAGATTAAATTCATGTCTTGAGCCTCTTGTAGATAGAAAGGATCAGCGTCAGCAAAAACTATGCTTGTCATTGTTTCTGTAACAAAATAAAATAATACTTATTAAATTAACCTTCATATGAACTACCAATTAGTTTTAACTGATATTATTAGTAAAAAGTTAAAATAAACACTTACCAAAATCAGGATATATGTAAACCAACAGTGCAATGCAAATTTGTCTGCTATACAGTGGAGCTGGTGCAACAATGAATTAATAAGTATTACAAAAATAATAACTAAAATATAACTAGGTACTTACCTTTTTTGGTAATAGATCACGTGGACAAAGGTTGTTTTTAAAAGCTAAATTTCTTGGAAAGCAAACATTAGAACCGCTAACATTCGATCAATAGAAATGGACATTGTAATGATTTATCTATTTAATATAAATACCCTATACAGTATTGTCAGATATCATTATGAGGTTGATAAAGCAACCCACAACTTTAGAAATTAACAACATAGAAGTAAAATCACATTCCGGAATTAACAGACATAGCGTATTACTTCCCAATACGATTCGCTGTCTAATTTGCGGTCCATCTAATTGTGGAAAGACCAATGTAATGATAGGCTTATTATTACATAAAAACGGCTTAAAATTTAAGAATGTTTATCTGTATTCAAAAACCACATTTCAACCAAAATACTGCTTTTTAAATGAAATCTTGAATCAAATTCCAGATATAAAATTTAACATATTTAATGATAACAAAGACGTTATTGACCCGGATATTGCTTTACCAAATTCTGTTTTTATTTTTGACGATGTGGCATGCGAGAATCAGACAAATATACGTAACTATTTTTCAATGGGACGGCATAAAAATATAGATTGCTTTTACTTGTCCCAAACTTATTCGAAAATACCAAAACAATTAATACGAGATAATGCAAACTTTTTAATAATTTTTAAACAGGATGATATAAATTTAAAACATATTTATAATGAACATGTTAATTCAGACATTGATTGGTCCAAATTTAAAAACATATGTTTAAAAACATGGACTTATCCGCACTCATTCTTAATTATAGATAAATATAGTGAATTAAATAATGGTAGATACAGAAGTGGATTTGATACATTTATTAAGTTCGATTGATTTCATTTAAATACAAGTCATAACTACTAAAGTCATCATTTCTTATAATTTAATGGATGTGGTAACATCGTTATAAAACATGGAAAAAAAATGGAAACACCAAATACTCGCCTCAGTTAAAACAATTAAAAACAAAATAAAACAAATAAAGGATGAAGAAGACAACACAAACTTAAATTTAAATAAAATATTTAAACCTCTCACTGATCCTCTTAATAAAATGGCTGAATCTAATTCATATAAAAGTGATATTAAATGCACTTTTGATACAAATGATTCATCACTGTGTAATTATTCCAACGGTTCACCCGACGACAAATTTCAAAGCTATAACTCTGCTAAAAGTGAAAATACATTAACCGATAGTGAATCAGAAAAACAAATACATTCAACGCCATTTAAAAATGAAAAAAAAGTAACCAATTTAGACACTCCCCTTCTATCAATATTAGAAAAACAAAATTTGCTTGATGAAAATAATACATTAAATGTACCATTTGGAGTACGGGATGAAAACAAGCAATTATTCATGGGAAACATACCAATCTCTTTTAAGGTTTTTGGTAAAACTTCTAGCGACAATGAAATTTCTTTAATGACCCTTGGAAATATAAACTACGAAATGACACCTGGTATTAAGGAACTTTTATTTAAAAAAAAGCCGGATTTAAATTTGGTAACAGAGAGAGATAAAATAGTTTATAAAGATATGTTACACAATACTAATGCTCACAAAAGAGATTTTAATCGTTTAGGCCAAATAAGAGGAGACAAAAGCATGAAGTACTGCCAAATTATAAAACCCTTATTTTTTGATCGAGATGAAGTGGAAAACAAAGCTATCAAGCGTGGAACTGGAGTTAAATCCCCAAGTTTTAAAAAAACCTATAAATCAAATACAGATTTTATTTATTGGGACGATCCTAATGAATTAATTGAAAGACTTATGCTTTTGGTGGCATCTAGAGATGCTGGTAACAGTAATCATGACAATGAAATTATTTCAATCATAGAAGAGTTAAAAGAAGCTGGTATAATTAAAGAATAAAATGACTAAGCGTTGCGAATATTTGTTTAGTCTTTAAGAATCATTCAAACATGAATGTCAACAAATTCGGCCATCACCTATATAAAAAACAGAAAAAAGATTATATAATCCAAAGCGAATGTTCTATAAAACAATCTAGTGATGGAAATTTAAACGCCCAAAATAAGATCCTTAAAAATTTGGAACATCCAATTGATCTGAATGACAGCGCAACCAAAGAATATGTTGATAAATCTCTCATTAATATTTTGAATAAAATTTCATCTAACACAAACTTGCTTATTGAATTAAATAATCGAGTTAATAAATTAGAAGTAATATTTAAACATTATAATAAACATGAGCAAAAAAAGTGTGGTAAATGAGATTCATAAATATGCAAGGGTAAATTTTCCTCGAAGACATGTTGTGATGAAAGATATTGATGACCTTTGGCAAGCTGATTTAATAGATATGCAAGCTGTTTCTAAATTTAACGGTGGTCATAATTTTATTTTAGCCGTTATCGATACTTTTTCAAAGTACGCATGGGCATATCCACTGAAAAGTAAAAAAAAAGAAGTTGTCACTCGAGCTTTTCAATCTTTATTACATAAAGGACGAGTGCCTAAACACCTACAAACGGACAGAGGCAATGAGTTCTATAATGACAAATTCAAAAAAATTGTGGATAGTTATAAAATAAATCACTACTCCACTTACTCTACTAAAAAAGCATCTATTGTAGAAAGATTAATCCGAACATTGAAAAATAAGCTCTACAAAGAATTCAGTTTCAGAGGAAACTATATATGGTATGACGAAGTTCTTAATAAAGTGATTGACATATACAACAATACCATTCATAGAACAATTGGTATGTCTCCAGCACAAGTAAAACAAAAAAATAAAGATATATTACTGGAGAGGTTCAAAAAGAATCTTACCTCTATCCCTAAAGAAAAATATAGAAAGAAATTGAATGCCAATGATTATGTGCGCATAAGTAAATATAAAGGCACATTTGAAAAAGGGTATACGCCGAATTAGTCAACAGAAATTTTCAAAATCATCAAAGTGCAAAACACTGACCCAATAACTTATTTATTAGCGGACATGAGGCATCGTCCAATACTAGGTGCATTTTATATACAAGAACTACAAAAAACTCAGCACCCTGATGTTTATCTTGTCGAAAAAGTTTTGAAAAAAAAAGCTAAAAGGTGTTACGTTAAATGGCTCGGGTTCCCTTCCAGTGAAAACAGTTGGATTAACAAAACGAATGTTTTATAAAGATTGATTATACATAATTGTAATTCAGTCTCCATCTGGTTATGACGGAAGATAGTCTTCTGAATAGATTAATCAACAAATTGCCATTTGAACTTCATCTACCAGGATATAATTTCTGTGGACCAGGAACTCGCTTAAAAGAAAGACTGGCTCGTGGGGATAAAGGCATCAATCAGCTGGACGAATATTGCAAACAACACGATATAGCCTACAATAATTCATCTAATTTACATAAACGGCGTAAGGCAGATATAATTTTACTAAAAATGGCGAAGACACGGACTACTTCTGCTAATGCTAGTCCCGGAGAAAAAATAGCAGCTTCATTGGTTAATAAAGCAATGTTGGCCAAAGTTGCTTCTGGTTCTGGAATGAAAAAGAATTTTAAAAGCATTGTATCTCACACTAAAAAGCAGATTCGTAAAATGAAACCAAAATGTAAAAAAATGGCAATAGAACTGGCATTTGCTGCAGCAAAAGATTTAACGAAAGATTTACCTATTAAACTACCACGAATTATTCCTTTACCAAAATCAGGAGGTGTTCTTCCTTTAATACCTATTTTTGCGGGATTATCAGCTGCTGGAAGTCTGGCTGGTGGAGTATCCGGAATCCTTAAAACGTACAACGAATACAAAGCTGCAAAAAAACGTCTTTCGGAGTTAAAGAGACATCATGATAAATTGGAAGGTTTAACTATAGGCAAAGGGCTATGCATTAAACCATATAAAAAAGGTTTTGGATTATACTTATCTAAAAAAAAAAAAAACTAAATCAACGGTTGCCTAGTCGGGCTCTTACAAATATAGATTTATTGAAATATTGTAATAATATTCCTTACTTTAGAGGTGTTTTTATGAGAGATAATTTACCTAAAAGACCATATCCTATTGAGTGTGGTGTCGTCAATTTAGATAGCTCAATAAATCCTGGAACTCATTGGGTAGCCTATGTGAAAATTGACGATTACATTGAATATTTTGATAGCTATGGGAACTTGAGGCCGCCTAAGGAATTTATAAAATATATGATGAAGGGAAACATTCTATATAACTATAATAATCATCAAAAAAATAATACGTATAACTGCGGTCATTTATGCCTTAAATTTTTAGAACAGTTTTGGTGTAATACAAACAAATAAATAGTGGATGTGTTTTATGTTTTCTCCAGTTTAGTATAAATTGTAGAACAGTCTACGACTATGTCTATCTCATTAAGTTTTTCTGGAAAGAAATCTATATTAGAAACCACTTTTCATCCACCTCTATCTTTAAATCATAGCTATGAGTGCGGATTATTATATTTCTCTGTTTTCAATGTTATACCAAATATATCAGATGTTAACAATATATTTAGTTACGGTGAAAAAAATAAAAGATTAAAAATTCCAAATGGAAATTATGATTTACAAGACATTGCCGACTATTTAAATAGCAAATTGGATGACTGTGAACTCAATATTGAATCCAATTCAAATACTGCAAAATGTTCTCTTTTTTGCACAAAACCTGTTAATTTCCAAGTAATAAATAGTATGGGAAACATGTTAGGTTTTCGAAAAGAAATACTAGAAGCTAATAAATGGCATGTATCAGAGAATCCAGTGAACATTCTTCCAACAACAGTCATAAGGATCGAATGTGATTTAATACACGGCTCGTACATTAATGGTTTATCTTCCCACATTATTTATGAATTTGTACCAAACGTTCCTCCAAGCTTTCGGTTTATTGAAAAACCTAAAAATATTATATATTTTCCCGTAAAAGACAACAACATATCATCAATTACAGTAAAAGTTGTTGATCAAGAAGGCAATCTCATTGATTTCGGTGCAGAAGAAATTCAGATGAGCCTTCATCTACGCAAGCAGAAATGATTGTATTTGGTCAAAACACAAAAAAATATAATATTATATCACCAAAACCAAAATTAAAAAACGGTATTATCAGCTATGCTTTCAAAAGGCATAGACGTATCAGAAATCCCAAAGTAAAAAAAATAACAAAAAAGAATAAAGATTTTTTACGAGCTCTGGGTTTCAAAATATGAATATTCTCGATATTGATAATTCACCACATTTCGACAACTCTATTGAGAGTTACGAAATACATACATATAATCCATACAATAACAGTTTTAAAGCCAATGATGAAATACGCATATCTATCCAACAACAAGACATATATGTACTACCATCTGCCAGCTCTATTTACATCGAAGGACGTGCTACGGTAACTGGAAAAGATGCTGCAGGCCATCCTACTAAAAAACCTGTCAATTTTACTAATAATCCAATATCATATCTGTTTCAAGACATTCGATATGAAATAAATGGCGTAGAAATAGATCGTATCAGGAACTCTGGAATTTCTTCTACTATAAAATCATATATTTCTATGAATTACGGTGAGAGCAAAGTTGCTGCTGTATGGGGTTGGAATATAAATGGTCAAAATTCCAAAGATGATTTCTTTAGTGTTGTTATACCACTTAATAAAATGTTAGGGTTTGCTGAAGATTATAATAGAATAATTTTAAACTGCAAACATGAACTGGTACTTAATAGAAGCAGCACTAACTATAACAGTGTTATTATTGATAAAGATGACAGTATTGAAATAGATATACTGAGAGTTCAATGGCGCGTACCACATGTGAAAGTTTCTGACCGAGAAAGGCTTTCATTACTTAAATTTCTAGAAAAAGATAAACCTATACAAATGGCTTTTAGAAATTGGGACTTATATGAATATCCTTTGTTGCCAAGAACCACAAAGCATTCATGGTCTGTAAAAACGGCTTCTCAATTAGAAAAGCCTCGATATGTTATATTTGGTTTACAAACTAATAGAAAAAATAACAAAACTAAAGATAGTTCTACATTTGATCACTGTAATTTGACTAACGTTACATTATTTTTAAATTCCCAATATTATCCTTATGATTCACTAAACATAAAGTTCGATGAAAATAAGTATAATATATTATACGAATTATATGCCAAATTCCGTCAGTCTTATTACAACCTCCCAGCTGATCCGTTGTTAAACATTAACGAATTTAAAGAGAAAGCTCCTTTGTTTATAATAGACTGTTCACGACAAAATGAAAATTTAAAATCAGGACCAGTGGATGTACGTTTAGAAATTGAAAGTGCCCAAGAAATTCCAAATAATACAGCAGCCTATTGCCTTATTGTGAACGACCGGCTTGTTGAATACAAACCACTAAGTAATATTGTACGTAAACTAACATGAATGCAATTGTAGACGTACAAGGTTTCAAAACTGATTCTAATGAATTCATTGTAAAAGAAATAGCACTACAATTTGATAAACAAATAATAAATCTTGTATTTAAGCCACCCTTCCCGTTTTATGACTTAACAAAAACAGAAAAAAGACAAGTATGCTGGATTGAAAGAAATAGACACATTTATTGGAAAGAAGGACTTATACCGTATAATTATCATAAGATTTATATTGCAGAAATTTTAAGGAACTGTAAAATATATGTCAAAGGTTCAGAAAAAGTTAGATGGCTAAGGAAAATATTAGAACAAGATAATATAATGTATGACGGAATTAGTAAGTGTATTTTCGATCTAGAGGATTATGGTTGCCCTAGTTTACTAAGTTTGTATAGAAAGTATATTTCATGTTCCGATGTTTATTGTTGTGTATATCATACTTCATACTGTGCTCTAAGAAATGTAATTTGTCTTCAGAAATGGAATGTAGAAAATAAATGTTTTTAAAATTACCTATCTTTTTAATAAAATCCTATCCTATTTAATTTTAAAAAATAACCGTTCGGATTAAAAATAACTAGGGGTGCCTAATGCATAAGCACTCTTAGAATCCTTAAATCTTGTAAAGTTACAATAAGGATGGACGATTGTGCAAACAGCTCGATCCGAACTTAGCCCATTGATATCAAGAAGAATGCCAGTTGTGATCTATATAACGGAGAGAATTGGGGGTCATGCATCGCGAGCTCGAGCGAAGCGAGAGCGATGCAGATGCAGAACCCCCAATTCTCCCCTACTGATAGCGACCGCGTACGTCTACGCTTTACTACCTCAGATGGCTTAGGGGGGCTGGGCGGTGCTTGTATGTACCGTCTTGGTTTAAACGTCACGCTGGTGATGGGAGGCAGTGAGATCATAGACGACGCGGCCATCTCAAGTATGGCTAGGTCTTCTACCGACAGCTCAGTGCCTTCCATTTCGGCTTCTTCAAGTCGGGTGTATAGTGCCATCCATGACAGCATCCCTTGCGAAAGGTGCCCGGTTCTTACGAGTCGAGCGAGCGTGAGGACGTCACGCTCATGCCGTCCTTTCGGAGAGAGGGAATCATTCGGTGGCACGTCTCCCAGTTCAAAGCTGCTGTCATCACCGGGGTGGTTACTCCCTGGTGATGACGCACGCAGCGGGGTGGCTACAGCATGGCCCTGAAAAGGGCCTTTTTGCACCTCTTGGCGGTGCGGGCGCATGGTTACAGCTACAGCTGGTATGGTTTCAGCATCAGGTGATAGCGGCGGACTACGCGTACGTCTCACACTCGCTTCCTGAGAAGGGCCTTTGGATGGGCCCGGTGAAGGGTCCATGCTTGGCGGCAACGGGGGAGTCCACTCCGTGACCACTGGGAATAGGAGCTGCTGGCGTATGGTTTAGTCCAGCATACTCCTAATCCCGGCTTCCGGTACAGCAAGTATTCCCCTCCGCAGCGCTTAGCTACGGGCGTAATCGAAACTATTTTAATAATAAAATAATTGCGATTCACAAGTGAGCTCTGCGATAGGTGTGGTCCGTACGGAGTACACGGCGATCCAATATAAGTGATGCTGCACACTTAGACTAATAAAGAAATTCCAGACGGAGCACAGCGCTCTATAGAAGTGAAGCTAGAAATAACCACTCTCCCCTCAATGCGTCTCTTTCACGCTCGCATGTAGATAAGCGCCTTAACGAAACACGTTGAAATGAGCATAGTTATTTATACGAGTAACATCACTTCTATCGCACGCTGTTATCTTTTTAATACTACTTTAGTCTGAGTCTGCAATTTAAGGTTAAGCTGGCCGTTCACTCTTCCATACAAACGTAGAAGGAAACACAAATTTGTAAAAAATACCTTAACTGAATGTGACTAGCCTGGAAACACTTTCATGAAAATTTTTGAGTGTAAATATTTTCAGTGTGATATTTTTTTCAAAGAGCTAGTTTATTCCTCGTAAACAGTGACTAAAATAGTTTTTTTTAAAGTGAATGAATTAAGAATATGGATATTTTTAGTAAAAGTTCCAATCACCAAAGATATCAATCACAAACATTGTATGAAAAAGTTACAGGCTTTTATCTGTTTAGGTATTTTTTTTAATTAATATTTTTTATATTTTTTACCCTAATATATAATATATACTTATTTTCTGAGACTATTTCTAATTCTCAAGCCGTAAATAAATCGACAAATGTAAGGGATGGTAGTGGTAAAATTGTAACGATGCACTTCAATATTGAACAATTTTTGATAATTATTGATTATTGATATAAACATTAGCCTCTTTACTATTTTTATGCTGTCTTATTTTTCCTTATAATATCTGAATAAATAAACGTACTATTCCTATTCATAAGTTGCGCTTACTTATTACTTTACATATTTTCTTATAAAGGGTGATAAAAAGTAGAGTAGACACTCTATCGGGAGACAACAACAATTTTAAGGTCGAGTAATTTTGAATCCCACGCTGCACTCAGGATTCTACTTTAGAATCCCTCGCTACCCTCGTGATTCTACTCTCGAATCTTTCGTTTCGCTCTGGATTCAAAGAAACACTCTCCGGCCTTTAAAATGCTTGTTTGGTATCTTGGTAAACAATCTACTATTTTAAAAAATATTGGTAACGGTAAATGCAGATATTAAATAGATAAAATGCTTAGTTCTGAAGCTACAACCTCTAATAAGGGAGTGATCACCCTTTGACATTTGTGTGCAGAAGTGACCGACCAGTTCAAACTTGGCTCTTTACCATCCATCCTTAACCAAAATGAAGTGAGTTTACTATCAACAAGAGCTGTCAAGAATTGTCAAGGGGGCTGACGTCAGGGACGCGGCCGATCTTAAAACCGAAACCAAAACGTTATATGTTCATTGTAGAATTTCGTAGTTTTAGTAAAAACATGTTATTTGGAGGATAAGGGTATGACACAGCTCAAATCTTAACTACTCTTAGTTAACTAAGATGACACAAACGAAAATTAAAAAAAACAGTACATAAGTACTGTTTTTTTTTCGTAATTGCGTAATTCAATTTGGAGCACGGGGAAAGCATATTAGGGCATTGGTTTTTTATGAGTAAAAATGTTTTCACCGACTGCAAGGCTACATAGCTCGTCTTCAAAGAGCTTGTAGAAATTTGAGCACCGTATGGCGTTGGTACAAATTGATCGTGACCATGTTTTTCTCCATTATGAAATTCTCGAAAGTCGGCCCTCAACTGCATTTAAAACTTTGTTGCCTCAGAATTCCTTATGGACTTAACCCAGAACATAATATAAATACAATCAGGGACGTTCAAATGTTGAGCATTACATTGTGACTGGAGGTAAAACATATATATTATATTGTCAAATGCCGTAAAAAAGCACTCTTCTGTATGGGTGTTCGAAGGCGACAGCTTACTGAAAATATTTGCAGCAATTTTTTAAAAGCAGTTAATATATTACTCTATATGTAAATTGTTTTATTTATGAGATACGCAAAACTTTCAGTGTACCCCTATCATGTACCGAGCTATCTTAATTGAAATTGTTTTAAAAGCAAGGCTATGCCAGGAGGGTTTCCGAAGTTATTGTACCTTTAAGTCCTACCTATTCTGTATCAGCCAGATCGTCCAATGCTGAACATAGCCATCCCATTAGGGGGGACTTGCCATAAACCCTACGCTTGGCAAGCGTCTTGTCATCGCATTTCAGGATATCAGATCCTCAGGAAGCGCTGCTGCTTCCGGTATTTTACCCTTAGTTACACCTATGTACTCGTACCTCCTCTTGCCTACCCTACTTATATTAAGAAACAGAAAGGATGTGCGTGGTTGTGTTTATTTGCGCGTGTATGTGTATGTGTGTGTCTGCATGTGTTACACCACCCACCACTGTAATGGCTAGGAAATGAAAAAAAAATCTTTGAACTTAATTTATATCTGTAGGTATATAATTCACTATCTTGCTCCCAAAGGAACAGAACATTGAGAAATCCCTCGCAAAAGATATTGCGCTAAAAGCCTGGCTGGATTTCTTTAGTTTTTTTTTTAAAATCTGTCACTTTTGTCTACCTTAAAAGCATTAAATGTATAGTTAATTATTTGTTGAAGTTTGGTGCCATACCTACTTATTCAAATTCTTATAGTTCCATTTTCCAATATTGACTCCGACATAAACAAATTATTATATGGATACTTACCGAATGTTTCTTAGAGTAAGAGTGTGGTATAATTTTGAAGAAAAAATATATGTTGTAGGCTGCACATCAATATACTGAGAATAGGTTTTGCATAGTCACTAAACTCGTATAACTATTCCTAAAGATAATTCGAAATTGATCACCAAAGTAATAATATCAACATACCTACATTAAAAATACGCATCAAATCAGTATTTCCTACATTTTTGGAAGTCGATTAAAATCTAAGTATCCGTGCAAATAATCTAAGTGAAATTAAGGCAGTGCCGATTAAGGCGGCACACCTGCCATTATTATGAATTAAGGTTATATTTGACGTAACATTCAGTACCGAATACCGGGGTCAGGGTCCCCCTGATCGTTACACAGCATTGAGGAAACAGTGCGGTAGGGCGTAAAACGGAGCCATCAAACTCCGACTATCTGTCAGTGTAATATCATCCGATAAGGAGACATTTCAAGACCTACGGTATGCGATTTATGACTGCTATGATACACATAAGGTTATGTCAAATTATGATCGTATCGTTGTTTGACATAGTCTTTGTCTATATATATATATATCTATACAGAAAATTTAATTGTAAATTTATTTCAGAAAAACATTTAAAAATATAGAAAATGTCAATTAAAATAATAATATCTATACTAATATTATAAAGAGGAAAGATTTGTATTTTTGTATGAAATGAATTAACTTAAAAACTACTGGCCATTTGAAAGATTCATTCACCATTAGAATCCTACATTAATGATTCCTGATGAAAATAGCCTATAGAGTATTATCTAAAATTATTTGTAGCACGTTGGAGGGCTGAGCATTTATATTTATGTAAGTTTATATATTTGACGATAACTTGCGAATGCCTGATGTAATTTTCTTGAAATTTGTCACGTCATTACGTGTAGCTTATACCTATTGAAAATATTGAAATATAATTTGGTAGTTCGTATATGAGCTAAATCGTTTGTGATATAAGGCCTGAGGGATGATATTTTGACGTCATATATTTTAACCCCAGTTAAGCTACAATTTCGGTGAAGTAGAAAATTTCCTCCATTCCGAATGAGTTAAATATGACATATCCGATTAAGTTAAAGTATGACATATCCGATTTGTACAGAGAATTGAAATTTGTTTGCCATCGAGTAGAAAGGTCATTTATGACATTGCGATATAAATCTAGTGATCGAGATTCGAGAAACTGTGAGAAAGCATTTTGTACTGTATCCTGGGAAGAAAACTTTTTATCACGTAAAAAAAGACCAAATCACGAAAATAATGGTAGTCCGTTGGAGCAAGGTCTAGTTAATATGGAGGGTGACGAATAGTTTCTAATTGCAGTTCCTGTAGAGTTAAAATGGTTTCTTTTGCTGTATGAGGTCTGCAGACGTTATCATGGAGCATTAATGGTCAAGATCGATTGTTGCGTCGGGGCTGTTTCACTGCTAGTTTTGCTATTATTTATCGGAGTTCAGCACAGTAGAAATCTGCCGTTATTGCTTGACCATATCTAAGAAAGCTATAGTGAATAACACCATGCTGAGCCCACCAAACAGTTGCCAACACCTTTTTATTGGTAAGCTTTGCTTTAGGATACTGTTGCAGTGTTTGAACTGAGAAAGTAAGTAAGTAAGTAAGCGAAAAACATTTTTCGCTTACGGTTATAGTGAAGAATCAACTTTCCATCACATGTCACAATTCAATCCAATATTCCTTCTTTTCTATATCGATTTAACAAGGCAACACAAGTTTCAGCACGCGTTGCTTTCTGCAGATCAATCAAATTATGAGGCACTCTTATTTCATATTTATTTATTTTATTGATTAGACGCAAATGAGTCAATATCGTTAAACCATGCCGCTAATTCCTGGGTAGATTGGCTCGGATCGGCTTCCACCATCTTTTTCAATTCATTGTTATTCACCTGTGAGACCGCCCGGTCTTCTACGTGGTTTGTTCTTCAAACTAAAGTTTCCATCACGAAAGCGTTTAAGCCATATCGCACGGTGCGTTCATTAGCAGTTCCTTCTCCCAACGCAAAATTGATATTGCAAGCTGTATCTGCCGCGTTAGTTCCACGTCGGAACTCGTATTCAAAAATCACTCGAATTTTCAAAGTATCCATCTTTCTTTTCTAAGCCGAATAAAAAAAATATCTGAAAGTCGGTAATCGAATGCTGCAAATTTTTTAAAAGAAGAACCTCATTGGTACCACGAAAAACAAGTTTCACTCAAAAATCTCAAATCATGAAGGTTCTATGTAATTTCGAAGTACATATTACAATAAAACGGCAATTTCATACTTTACCCTATTATTTTAGAAGAGCTTTTATTTGTAGGTTTGAAAACCTTTTTGTTAAGTTTTTAAGTAACTCTTTAGGGTTTTTTGTTGGAAATCAATATGTATAAAATTCAGACCAGTGGGATGTTTCAATGCCTGATCTGATTATATTGAAATTTTTCACGACAGTAGCTTATACCTATTATAACAGAATATGGAAGTTCGTATAGGTATGATCTAAATTGTTTGGCATTGTTGAGATATTAAGTCTAAGGGTTGACACACACAAAGAGCTTTAGTTGTAGGTTTGTAAACTTTTTTTGGCTTTTTAGGGTTTTCGTTGTGTAAATTAATATGTATAAAATTATGTGCAGTTTGTTGTTTTAATAGGTTAGGGAAAAAAAGATACAAATAATAATTATTTATATTGTTTTATCAATGATTTTCAATCATACATGTCTATGAAAGAAATAGTCTGATTCGCAATTTTAACACAGGGAAAAATACTACTAATATTGATGATATTTATGCTCAATATTTGTATGTGTTTCTTGTAAATTAATTCATCGCGTAAACGGCTAAATGGAATTCTTAGCAATTCGTTACCTGCGTGGATAAGGGCTGGTTAAATTCATGGTTTAATTGTTACCCCAGATTCTGGAAGACTCGAGTTAGGGTGATAAAACTAAATTTTATGCGTGCAAAGTTCATGCATAATAAAACCTGCGAATACGTTACATGGCGTATTAAAGTATATTAACACGAATTTAAAATGAATTATATAAAAATAATAGCATTTTATTTTTATTTTTAATTTAAATTTATAATTAGTCTCACTAATTCCATAGTCGAAGATACCTGTACCAAATAGGTATAGTACGGCTTCCACGATAGATTAGCGGTTTGCGGTCGCCAAGGGCTGCGGCAATTGTTGAAAATGGATATTTAATTCCCTTTGAAAGGTATTTGTAGAAGCTGTGGGTTTGTTTATACCTGCGTTAGTTCGAAGTTCGATGTTGCGAAATCTTAGTAAATTGTTTTGTAATTCGTATTTCACGTGTGACGAAGATTTGTTAAGAATTATGATCAACTCGCTTCACCTCGTGACTTCGCCTGCGTTGTTTTTTTTTCACTGATATTGATATAACAGGTGATATTTATATAAACAGATTTATTTTAACTTAATGGTTAAATTATTAATCTTCCCTTCCTGGGAGGTTGGAATGGGAGGCATAGGGATACGCAAAATTTCTAGTATGGCATTACCAGTTTATTTTTATATTTTGTACACAGTTCATATACAAATTAGTAGAAAAAAAATCTCGCACCAACTATTTTTTCTTTTTAACTTAGATTAGAGATTAGAAAGCCAAAAATACATGAGGATTGGCTCATCCAAATACTCTATTTAACAAATAAACATTGCAAACCAACGGGGCAGTGCTGCCTGTATGCTGGGCACGCTCTCAACTGTTAGTGGGCTGCGCATTTGGTCTGCCTGTAGGCCGGCAACGGCCTTTAGATTGCCTAAATGCATTCGTTATAGCAGCTGTAGTGAATTAAGTTTGTAGTATGTGATTTATAAAGGTTAAAAAAAGATTTAGTTTTAATAATAATTAGCGGTGTGATAGATTTAATTTTAATACATAATACTAAGTACACATCTTTTTACTTGATATGTGTAACACATATTGTCTGTACCGAAATAAAATTATTTATTTATAAAATACGTTCATATGTACAAAATAGGGCCATATACTAGTTTCCACCCATTGCATTGATATTATTATAATGTTAATTGGTGGCAGCTAAAAAGCAATATTCCCTAGTTAGTATCCTACTCAGCAAGAACCAAAAAGCTCAAGCGTTTAGTGCATGCATTCACTGTTTCGTCTTCGATTTCGATAACGCATTGCTAATCGATGGCAAAATTGTATTCGTAGTTCAGCACTATTGACTGTTACATTAAGTATTTCGTACGAGTATGTAACTATATAACCCACCACCAACAATGGTCCTAGCACGGTATTGTAAAAACCTTAGAAACGTATGACAAACATGCGTGTATTATTGCACTTAGGTATAGGAATTTTCCTATATGCTATTGAAGGATTCCAAATATGAAAACACGGATGCAGCATCAGTGTTTTCATATTTGGAGTCAAGTAAAAATAAATCTCCTTACGCCATATTTACCGAAAGTTAGATAAGGGCCCTAGAGCAAATCCCGGGATATTGAAATGTCTAGAAAGTTCACAAACAACGAAGAAGTTGAAGAATAATATTTACCAAAAGAAGTGAGTACAAACTAAGACGTAGGTACTCGTAACGTAGACGTTTCAAAATAAATAATCGTTAGGAACGTTTATTTGCGAAGATTGTTCAACTTTCGACATCACGGATAAATAAGTTTTGTATTCAGTAAATTGACTAACTTGTTTCTTTTTCGCTTAAAAGTTTGTGAAGTAACATTATCTTATAAATCATATTTCAACCTTTATTCCTCTGAGATGGAGCGAAAACATGTATCATGATAGTGAGATCTAAACACTCCTAATATATGAATGAGGGACTACTCGTGTGAGAGTACTACCAGTATAATTATACTTAGTAAAAAGCCATGTTGTGTGCGTAATCAGGCGTGGCTTACTCAGCACTTTAGGCTAGTATTATTATATGTTCTTTGCTTTAGGTACAAAGCTACAGGTAAGTACATCGGCGTATCCGTTCGGATGGGGTTATTTATTGAGAGCAGCGTCAGAAGAGATCAGAGCTATGCGATAGAAAGTGCCTTGTAGGTGAATATAACCATTAGGTACTCCGTGCTTTGCGAGCTGAAGTGCACTGTATTGCGTCGCACCTAGAGTCGCTTATTCATTGGAATGGCTTAGCAAAGTGGTCTTTCTGGGCCTTTTTATTCTGTGGCGTAATGTGTAACTCAACACTTATGTAACTTACTCAGAGAGGATATGGAACAATAATTATCAAAGCGGGAAATGTAAAATAAGGCCTAAGTTTTCTTTTTGATACTAAAATTACTATAGTATGCTCCCCACTTCGTAGATTAGTTTATACGTCACTGCATGTTTCGATTAATTTCATTTTCAGGCCGACGGACCCATATAAAATTTTATTTGCTTTACCATGATTCACGATATTGTGACACTTCACTTCACCCCACTTTACGATAATCCAATTATGGGGTTATGCACTCGCTTGTACTCTTGCAGTGCATCGGCCGTTTACGTTGACGTACCCACCCCGGTAAGCGCTAATTAACTAAAGGCTACTAATGGTTGGCGCGCACTGATCATCCTAGCACTTATCGACACCGCCTCAATTCAAGCCGTGCCCGGTTTAGTTTAGGGAGGACATAGATGCTGGCTACCGCCTGTGCGGTCGTCCAGCTCCACCGGGTTTTGGGCGAGGGCCTGGCCCTACAATAGCCCGGGAGGGAGAAGTGCCGAAGGCACTTCTCCCGAGACGGGCGTAGAAGGCGAAAAGCGCTTTCTACCTCCGTCTCCTGCGGACGCCGAAAACGTACCGCTACTATAGGAGGGGTTGACAGCGAGCTCAAGGGCACCACTGTGGTTCGGACCTCGGCTTGTCTCGCTGTCGAGAGACATGGGGGGGATCGGAGCAAAATGCCTCTGTGCAACTGCAGTGTTGCACAATTGGGCCCTACTGACTAATACTCTTTGACTATTTGGAGAGCAATTTATCGTGACCTTGTTTTTGCCTCGAGCTCGCCGGCGAGCTCGGTGTTTGATTGTGTGACCTCTGATTACCTCACACCTGGGGATTTTACCTCGACGACTTGCGGATAACGCTAAAGCTGCCAACGTAATGGCTGCGATGGGGTCATCCGGGTCGTCTAATACCTGCCGTGGTCGGCGACGGGGGGGTTTGAAGAATGGGATAGAAGAGGCAGTCGAGTAGTTCGATGCCTGGACAACCAATGGGTTCGGGTGGTGGGGCGCTCGATCAAAGTATCGGCGGGCGCAGTCCTTATTGAACTGCGCTAGAGAGGGAAGGTTTAAGTCGCAATGCAACTCGGTGTTCCGGATATACCACGGGGCGCCGGTTGCATTACGAAGAAAACGGTTTTGGATGACTTGAAGTTTATGAAGGTGGGCCTCACTAGCATGACTAAACACTACTGATGCGTAAGTCATGATGGGGCGGATGCAGGCAGTGTAAAGTGTCTTCTTATTACTAAGAGACATTTTACTCTCTTTGCGAAGTAGGGGACCAAGGCGACCCATTATGAAGGCCGCTCTGTTACGGACGGTTGTTATGTGATCGTTAAAGGTGAGATGACGATCAAGGGTGACTCCGAGGTATTTTGTTCTAGGAACCCAGGGAATGGGTTCGTCGAACAAAATAAGCGGTTTCGGGTAAGGGGAGCGTGTCTTCTCAGTAAAGCACATAGCTGTGCTTTTAGCTGGGTTGACCGCGATGCGCCATTTTCGGAACCAGTCACCGATCTCGGTGATGGCCCGTTGCATGACGAAATAGGACTGTCTGTTGATATGCCACCCAGTGGTGTAAATGGCGGTATCATCCGCATATTGGGCTAGGAATACTTTGGGCTGAGAGCGTGGGATGTCACTGGTATACAGTGCAAAGAGAATAGGTGATAGCACGGAGCCCTGAGGGACTCCGGCTCTGACTGGGTGGGGGGAGGAGAGGGTGCCTTCCACGCGATAGCGAAAGCTTCTGGCTTTAAGGAAGTCTTGTAGGATGAGCACAAGACGTTCTGGCACGCCAAATTGGTATAGCTTGTAGATCAAGCCGTTGTGCCAGACTTTGTCAAAAGCTTTCGCTACGTCGAGGAAGACTGCTAGCGTAGTCTGGGGTTTGGGGTACTTATTGAAGCCCTCAATGATGTGCTCCGTGAGGCGGTGCACCTGTTGGACGCATGAGTGTCCGGGTCTGAAGCCAAACTGCTCATCTGGGATAAGGTGGTGTTCCTTAGCATGGGACTGGAGACGGTTTGCAAGTAACCGCTCGTAAAGTTTGCCTAAGGCACTGAGGAGGCTGATGGGGCGGTAACTGGTGGGGTCAGATGAGCTTTTGCCTGGTTTGTGAATGCCAATGACATTTGCACATTTCCAGGTGTCTGGGAATAAGCAGTGGCTCATAGCAGCATTGAAGATGCTGACTAAGAGATGGATGAGAGGAGGAGAGAGGGTTTTAAGAACCCTGTTGGAGATGCCATCGGCACCGGGGGATTTGCGCGGTCTGAGGGCCTTGATCAGTCTCTCCACCTCAGCGTAAGTCGCTAAGGTGATTGGTGGGAGTTCAGAGGTGACCACAGAGCTTTTACGTTCGACTTCAGCATCCACCGAATCGAGGTGAGCTTGGTCAACGTGATCTACGTTAGGGGAACACTGAGCCTCTAGGCTATCAGCTAGGCACTCAGCTTTGTCTTCGTCAAAGAACGCTGGGACTAGTGGGACTGGTCTGTATAAGGGAGGCATGTCGTTATGGTTACTTCCTTTCAAGCCTCGCGCCAAGTCCCAGTAAGCATGGTGGCTTGGCACGAGGTTTGAAAGTTTATCGCCCCATTGTTGATCACGCAACTCAGACATGCGACTTTGAACCATGCGTTCAAAGTGGCGTTTCTTAGTTTTGTTCTCTTTACTGGGGTAAGAGTCGTAATGTCGGGTCACTGCTTTACTCTCCGTCACCAATCGTCTCACATCCGCTGGAATGACAAGGCGCCGGTCGTCCGGCACTATGACCTCCTTTGCGGATGCACCTACTACGGTGGAGAGGTGATTGGTGAACGAATCGATCGCAAGGGTTACGTCATCTTTTGTCAGGATGTCGTCAGGGATCTTGTCTAGGTCCGGTGAACTGATAGCCTTTAGGGCATCGCCTACTTGCTTCCAGTTCACTATCGTCTTAGTGGGGCGGGGGAGGTCAGTCGTTGGGTCGGGACCTAAGCCGTGCCCGTGGTACTATACTTTATTTATACTATACTTTACTATACTTTGTATGGAACTCGCTGTACAGTGCACACTAATCAACGCCTTTTCGGCTTCGCCTCGGGATAAGCTTGAAAGTAGTCCTAAAAATGAGACGAGGCGATGACGTTAAAGAATAAGTAGGATAGCCTTCGATTACAATTTTACCTCATGGTAAGTCGTAATGCGGTCGAAGATGGTCAACCTTTCAAGGCACTGCCTTGCAAGTACAACATTAGGTCCTTGGCGACAGAGTTTTTACTTGAGCCACTTGAGGTTGGTGCAGATATTTTTCATACATTTATATTTGATCCATCAATTTAATTTTATGATGACCAATATTTAATATACGTCATAAATCTGACTTGAAAATAGTGCGCTAAATGAACACGATAATAGTTTCTACATAGAAAGTTTTGTGGAGTGGGGTCATTATAATATTTTGGACCCTTATTAGAGTAGAATTATACTGGTAGTCGGTATAGGTATCAACTTCCTACCCACGTTAATTATTTGCCGAGAATAATTTATGTCAGGTATAACGGCCAGCATAATCTAATTAAAACTTTTACAATACGTGACTAAGCGTTGAGTATTAACTTTGTGTAGTTTAATTATTTGAGAAAAAAACATTATATTATACCACTGATGGGATGATGATGAAGTTGAAATGTAAAATATTGGTCAAAAGTTAATCAGTGGGACTTAGCAACTGGACTTACTAAGTTAGTTACTACAAATGTTCGAAGCGCTCGTAGTGAAGTTCGCTTATCCATTCTGAATCGATCAGCAAAGTTAAGCCACGTCCGCCGCGGTCAGGAGTTGGATGGGTGACCGCTGGTGACATTACTACTGAGCGCTTCCGTGGTTCGGAGGGCACGTTAAGCCGTCGGTCCCGGTTGTTGTCTTAGGGTGGCAGTCGTTACAGCATGGTGGTAGGGCACTTACACGCCTGGCTAGCTACCACCCTCAAGTTGAAAATCTGTCGCCAAGCACCTAACGAACGGTGTGTTCCGGCAGCTGTCCTTGAGAGTCAGTAATTCTAGGTTAGCCTGTACAACATTTTCGACCACACCATCACTTACCAGCAGGTGAGATAGTGGTCAAAGGCTAACTTATCAGGCATAAAAAAATGCCCAAATTGTTAATATTAGACTTAACTTCAAATTATTTGGGGCATGTTAACCTTAACATATAAAGAAATTATCCTGTAACAACATTGTCGATATTATCATATTTTTCCTTTTATCTTAAACACTTACGAACTCAATAACGAATTTATCTGATAAAGGGCCTTTTCCAATCAGCCCGGCGAGATAGGCAATAAGCTCTCCCCAATCAAGGTCGATGGTAACATTAAAAGCGATCCCGAGGTCGCTCAGGTGAGATCAAATCCAAAGTTAATGAGCACCTTATAAAAGCGAAACGAACCTAATATTTTCGTCGCAGGCGCCTGATAGAAATACTGGCAATGAATAAAAGCTGCCATTTGTTCGTAAAGGTTATAAATTAGGAGTCTTTATCTGAAAGTGACGTAGGTTTAAGTCGAAAATTCAAAGTTCTTTTCGATAGAATTACTTTTATCAACGTATGCTGGGATATAGAAAGCTATTCCTTCAGAAATCAGTAGCAATTGAATTTATCTAGATAGACAATGTAAATTATGCATAGTATGGACTCATCCAACTTTTGTTTAGTTATTTATATACATAACTTGTTTCAACGAGAGACTACATACATACGATCTTACTTGAACCATAGTGTGGGACGCTACATGCGTGGACACTTTAGCGCCGTTACATCTTTCTGAAACAAACATGAGGGCTGGTGCCGCGGCTACTTTGGCGGAGCAAATCAAGCGTTTTAAATATGCTAACCTCAATAGTGGTTACATATTTAAGCCGTTTGGTGTGAAGACGTTGGGTCCGTGGGGACCGGGAGCTCATCATATTGTCCAAAACTTATCAGAGCGCTGGGCGATGCAACGTGAATGTCGGCACCTATTTGGTGAACGAATAAGCATTGCAATTCAACGGGGCAATACTGCCAGCATGCTGGGCACGCTGCCAACTAGTAGTGGGCTGGAGCATTTAGACTGCCTGTGAATCTACAATAACTGTTAGGTTGTCTAAATTATTTAAATGTAGTAGCTGTAGTGTTATATTCTATTAATTAAGGCAGACCGCCGCCGGTAAAATGAAAAAAGTTATTTAAGTATATTTTTTATAGTGCACCTCGCTTATACAAGCGAGTAATGTATATCTAAAACTCTTTACACAAAATTTAAAAAATAATCTATGAAATATTTGTTTGTAGTAGAAATTAATTTTATTTAGTGGGTCGTAATTAGGGTAACCTAATGAAAATTTGTTTTTATAATTTTTAATACGATGACGGCCTATACGCCTACAAGCGTATGTTTGAGGGTTTGTGATATGACGAACCACTAACTGGGTATTGTTACGTTTACATACGATTATGTATGGCAATGTATTTATTTCTCTAATAGTACTGACAACCCGAAGGAAATTTGTATATTCTATAGTAAATCTATAGTATCTACCACAACACTATAGGGTTATCACTTTTATATAAAATCAAAATTAATGATACACTTTCGATCCAGCACGTCACTGCAGACCATAAAAATTTGAACGTTTTGACGTTGAAACACTAATAAAATAAAATCTCTCCGGATTGAAGGGCAATGTAGTTAGACTACAGTCACATCAACTATCAGAAAAAAGATCTTGGGTGGTTAAAGACTTAAAGCAATGCAACTCCGTACTTTCTTGTCGTACGACCTATAATTGCTAGAGAAGAGGTACTAGTTAAACACCAGCTACTGGTGGGTGACATGCTCTTTTCGCTACGACGTACCTAATACAATAAGAAGAAATAAGACGAAGGATCGCTTAAACCCTGCATTGTGTATAGCAGCATAGATCCTTTATATAGAATTATAAAGGATTAAATTATGAATGAAAAGCGGGATAAGGGGTTCAGGAGTCTGGCAGTATTACGCCTATTGAATGCAGCGCGAGCTTCTCATTGTAATGGATAACTTAGTAAATGCTCTATTGTCTAGGAGTTTTAACAAATAATAAGACGAGGAATTAAGAAAATTTGAAACGGTTTAATTGAACTATATGTATATCGAAGTGGCATATTAAGTTAGTGTTCCGATCTCGTAAAACTTTTCAAGAATTTACAAGTAGACTGTATAGGTATACTGTACACTTTCTTAATAGTAAATTGTACAAGTAAATCGAGAGTAGAAAACGATCTATTTCTGTTCGACAGCGGAGGGCTTAAAGGGAACTCGAGAACAGAAATATAACTTTCTCCCGAGTGATACATAGTGCTTTATACTGCACCTACGAGGAAAATAAAATCATTAGGTACCTATAAGTTTTCTCGCATTTGTCCCGAGACTCACAGACAGGATGTAAGTTCCTTATGACTTCTTGAGCTGTATTTTTTTTGTGGCGCCGTCACTATAAATTCATCAGATTCACTATCAGATGACATTTTGGAGAATTATTTTGAATAATTAAAAGCGTACTGTTATTTTATCAATTTAGTAAAAAACAAATAAATTGCCGCGTTTATTTATCGTAGTGCAGAGAAAGGTTGCCAACATCCTTACATTGTAAATCCAGTACGAAAAAAATTCCCACCTCTTTTTTGTAATTATTTGATATAAAACCATTTTTGAAGTAAGTATTGGAGCAAATTGTAAAATCGTCATTTCTACTTTCAGATGACATTTTGGAAAATTAACTATTTGGAATAATTACAAGCGTATTGTTAAATTACTTATTTATTTAGTAAAAAACAAAATTTAACATAACTAATAAATTGCCGCGCTTTTTTTCGTAGTGCAGAGCAAGGTTGCTTTGCTAACCTCCTTTCATTGAAAATTGAGTACGAAAAAATTCCCACTTCTTTTTTTTCTTCTTGTTCTTCTTCCTTCGGCACTACAACCCTTTGTGGGTCTTGGCCTTCCCCTTACCAGCTTCCACCACTTTGCTCTGTCTTTGGCTGTCCTCCGCCATGCTGTGAGTTTGTCCATTCTACTCAGGTCTTCTTCCACACAGTTAATCCAGCTCTTTCTTGGTCTGCCCCGTGGTCGTGACTGTTGTGGAGTCCAATTTGAGAGAATTTTTATAACTCTGCTGTCTTCCATTCTCACCAAATGTCCTGCCCATCTCAATCTTTGTGCTTTACTATCTTACTTCTTTTTTTTAATTATTTGATATAAAACCTTTTTGAGATTTGACGATTGCAATTTTTTTTTGTTAGCAGATAAAAAAGTAAAAGAGCGCTAGCAGGGCAGGTATGGGTTTTCATACAAAATTCCTTCACTGCTACAGAGGGAAGGAATGAAATTCGATGTAACTTTTCGCGTCGCACATTTATATGAGAGAAATGACAAACTTTATTTAACGTTTTCGAATGAGCAATGAGACACTTTCTGAGTGGGTGTGGTATAAATATATTTTTTACGCCTATATATATATTATTTTATTCAGGCAAAGGCAATAGTAGCTGTTGAAACTACACTCAAAAAATATGAAGGGGAGCACCCCGGTTCGTGTTTGGAAAACTCTGTACATTCCTACAAAAGTGCGGAAAATATTCGCGAATTAAGTTGTTTAAAGCTTTTGATTTAACCTTAATTGCCTTTAACTTTATTTATAAAAATGGTTGAAAACCCAATTTCTGTAATATTAAAGACAAATTTATAAATTACATTGGTATTTTATTTAATTACAAGATGATGTTAAATTCTTTAAAAAAAGGTTGATATACTCTTCAAAGATATCCTCGTATTTCTGAAAGAGACGGTTATTTTATTTTATGTGAAAGAGTATGTGGATTTTAAAACTAAGCGAATGTCAACTGATAGGATTTTTATATGAATATATACGGCACTATATCAAAACGCTGATCTATTTGTAATAGGTATACGCTTTGGACTAATACTTATAGTAATTTATTTCCTTCGGGCTGGATTTCAGATAATAGGGAATTACAATATTTGTGAAGTAGGAGGACTTTATATGTCGTTACAATCGGATCGAAAGCGGCACAGTTTTGATATGGGTGGTTTCCTCCTTTTTTACCGCTCGGCCATAACAAGAGCCGAGCCGTAACAGCTATGGACTGCAGTGCTGCAGTACCACGATCCCCACCGCCGGTTTAAGCTTCACCGCATGGTGGAATAGCATTTTCAGAGTGATCGCCTACTAGCTACCACCCTCAAGTAGAAAATCTGTCGCCAAGCACGTAACAGTGTGTTCCGGCACCAGTCTTTGACAGCCAGTAAATAAAATGACAGGCATATATGCTTACAACTGAAACATACAACTGTATGTCTCAGGGTGACGAGCGCAGTTCAATTCGTAAGCTGTCACGAAATGCAACTGTTACTGTCAGGGGTAACCGCTTTACATAAGGTGGGTCTCGTGCTTGTTCCGCCACAATCACATAAACAAAAGTTTCACATTAAAATACAAACCAAAGTGTGATTTCTCAAGTCCAGGAAAACCATACAAGAGAAATCTTGAAAATAAAATCTCCGGGAATACCTAGTACGAGTTTTACTTTTCATCGCGACAACTACGCGACGCGACAATTATACGCAAGCTGGCTCGAGCTGTGTTAGTTAGCGGGCACTTTGAACAACCTCATTGTACTGTGAGGGCTCTCGGCAATCTTGACGCACGACTAATTGTGGAAATATGCATTTGGAGCAGAGAAACTGGGTTCAACACTTGGAAATTAGATTTAATGACCTAATTTCATAAGTCTGTAAGCTTGTGTGAGTGTTTGGTGCCACTTACCACACAAATGGCTGAACAGATTGTTTGAATTTCGGTCCTAAGGGGATTCCTTAGGTCCTGGATTGAGAGTATAGATTAAACCCTAAAGTACCTAGACAATAATCACAGTGTGAAAAGTTTAGGAACCAAAATTATAATTAAGCTAGATGAAACAAAAAATGTTTCGGTATAACCTTTTTTTTGAGGTCTGATTGTTCAATTTTTAGATAAAAAATATTAGTTTGATAAAATGTTTACAGACCAAATATAAAACAAATGAACATGCAAATTACTGAAGGTGCCCTTTTCTATAAAGTTTGCTCCTTTGTCGCGAGCAATATGGCTGCTAAATCAGATAGCAATACAAGTTGAAGCGTTGAATTATAGCCAGATGAAATTTACGGGATCGGCACACAAGACTGAAGAGAAAAAGACTATTACATAATGTATTTCTTCTTTACAAAACTGTACTAGGTATAAGTGATATTATGTACCTATTTTGGAATTATTTTCTCTTACCATGTTTATGTAAATTACGTATGTTAGCAAAGTAACGCCTAAATCTATTAATAAGCAATTACTAATCAGTGCAAAAATCTATACTTAATAATAACAAATACCTATTTTAAAAAAGTATGGTCAGATTAACCACATGCTGGCGACATGCGCCTAGTTTCCAGGCCACATCCCCTGCGGTGCAAGTAATAGTGCTTAGTCGTAATGAGCACTTAAGGAAGATACATTTCTGGGCGAATGAGATATAAGACCTAACGTCTTGGAGTGACCAGCGCAGTGCAGTGTCAAGTATAATGGGAACGGTTACACTGACAATTGTAATGGACAGGCGAAAAGCTTATCATCAGGTGATGACTTCTCCGTCCCATCAAATAATCACATATAAAAATAGTCATATATGAGGGAAATATATTATTACCTACTCGTATATAAAGATATGAAATAATTATCCAAATATCAATTTGTTTTCATACTGATGCTTCAGTTTTTTATTTATATAGCATTTCCGTTATATTTAAAAAATTCGGATCTGTCCCACAATAAAATGGAAGTTACCTAATCTGTTTTATATGTTACTAGCTTTCCAGGCGCGGCTCCGCCCGCGCGTATGTCGGTTATCGCGCAAAAACATTAACCTCTTTTTGCGCAGTTGGATAAAAACTATCCTATGTTTTTCCCCGGGTCTCAAACTATTTCCATACCAAATTTCATTCAAATCCATCCAGTAGTTTTGGCGTGAAAGCGTAACAGACAGACAGACAGAGTTACTTTCGCATTTATAATATTAAGTACTGAAGTACTGTTTTTTTTTGTAGCGTGGTTCACTATTTGACTTTTATATAAGTAATATTTTAAAATGACTTATAGGTTGTCTAAATGCTTTTATTGTAGTAGCTGTAGTGTTGTATATAGTTCATAGTATTTTGTTTAATAAAGGAATTAATATTGAAAATTTTTAAAATAGATCATGAATATAATGTTTTTAAACTAAAATTTATCACTGTGCTAGGTACTAAATACACTCACTATGCTCCTGATTTAATTATAGACATCTTCGCTAGCTCGAGAATAAAAGTCAGAACTCGCAACAAAATACAAGTTTGTTCAATTGTTGAACAAATAACTAAGTACATTTTACTTAAGAAAATGTATTCTACTCGTATATCCAAAGAGTTTTTATTGAATGTTTGAAACGAATCGGGTTCTCACTTAGTTTAAATTAAATTCCCAAATCCAATAGCAGATGAAAGATCTTAATTCAATTCATAGTATCACAGTGTGTAGATAAGCGCAAAAATACAAGAGATTCACCGTAGGAATAACGTTTACAGAGTTCTGAAAAGATTTTTTATCTTAGGATGCTTCTGTAGAAAAACCAAAACTAAATTTGTCTAGCGTGTGTCAGCCATGGCAGACAAATATTTGTATGATGCGAAGATTTGCGTATATCTTATTTTTATTTTATGAATCTTACCCATGGGGTGCCGGGTTAGAAAGTCATCCCCCATCTCTAATTGTGAGTGTCGTAAGAGGTAACTAAAGGCGAAGGTAAAATACCGGAAGGAGGGCAGAAGTGCCTTCTGATGAACTGATGTCTTAAACTGCAATCCCTAAGACGCCTGCCAAGCGTCGATATTATGGCAAACCCCCCCTAAATGGGGGAGGCTGTGCTCAGCAGTGGACAATCCGGCTGATACCGTACAGTACAGTTATGAATCTTATAACCTGATCGTCTACCAACTTATTAACCGGTAGATACATATTATGTTGTTCTCATACGTACAGGTATACCTAATATACGAGTAAGTACCTCGTACAATTGAATTTCTTTTATTTTTGTTACAGAACCCCTTAAACAATTTTTTCATTCAGATTTCGAACCTGACATAAAACGAGGCGAGACGTGTTTAGAATATGAAAATTACTTGAATTGAATAACAACAATGTCGGTAATTGAAAACATTTAATTTGAAAACAACACCGTTGCTACAGTAGCTTAATCGTCGGCGTGACGTAAAATTTTTGATGCGCTCGTAGCGAAGTTTACTTAGCCGTTCTTAACCGATCAGTAAAGTTAAGCAACGTCCGCCGCGGTCATGAGTTGGATGGGACACCGCTGGTGACATTACTTAGCGCTTCCGTGCTTCGGAGGCCACGTTAAGCCGTCGCTCCCGGTTATGGTCTTTGGATGGCAGTCGTTATAGCATGGTGGTAGGGCATTTTGCGTATGCCCGACTGGCTAGATACCACCCTCAAGTTGAAAATTCTGTTGCCAAGCACTTAACGGTGTGTTTCGGCAGCTGTCCTGAGCCAGTAATTCTAGGTTAGCCTGAACAACATCTTCGACGACATCATCATTTACCATAAGGTGAGGTAATGTCAAAGGCTAACTTATCAGACATAAAAACAAAAAAAAAATACCTATAAGGAATATAAGATATATGGAATTACTGGTATTGTCCGATCACTTCATCTGAAAGGTTTAGGTAGTTAATTCCTACTTTAAGGTTTGGTTTAATGCATGTGAATTTCTTGTCGGAATTGGAAAACTTATGATTATCAAAATATCTGATCAAATTACGTACAAAATGTCTTTCAGCGCTATACGCCTCTACATATAATGCAGTTTTAGTAACAAAACAAAAATATTCAGGATTGTGACTCACTCCGCTTACGAGATCCACGACATATCGACGGACATACAGACAGTGGAGCCTCATGAATAAGACTTCATTTCGCCTTTTTGGAATGGATATCTATAAAAGTAACATTAGATAAAAAATTAAATTGCAACACTCTGATTTGAAGTTATAGCCCAAATCCCATATATAGAATACAGAGCTAAAAAATTCAACGAGTCTGATCAAAAGATAATAATTGTATCCAACGTATGAAATAGGTATAATACATAAAGTTATTTAGCAAGTTTGTTTTTTCTCCGAAACGATCTAGCAATTTGAAATAAGTGTGATTTGTGAAGAGTCATATTCACAAATATTAAATTTTATTCACTGTCCTTTTTTACGGCTGACAACGTTAGCTTTTGTCTACCTACGCTACAGATATAATCGATTGCACTGTTTTTAATATAAATTTTTACGATTTTTTTTACCGGCGGTATGCCTTTATTGACAAAATACTACTAACTATATACAATACTACTCGTATAGTAAAAGCATTTAGACATCCTATAAGTCAATGCAGACTCACAGGCAGTCCAAATGCTCCAGCCCACTACACACAATGCTTAATCTAATTATTAATTTATACTCTTAATAATTACTTATAAGTCTGTAACGCATCAGTTATAAAATTGAAAGGCTTACACACAAATTGTTTATTGCGTATCTGATGAGATACTAGACACAAGTGCATGTGAGGCAAATGTACTTTTTAATTCTAAAATCCTTAAAATTCACAAAGAGGTTTGTATTTATTTATTTATTCACAATTGCTTACATACTTGCAGCTATATATGTATACCCTATACCCTATACCCTTTCAAAACTATTTTGTTGAATTAATCTTGTAAGCCACTCTAGCGAACCCACAGATGAGCGATAGCAAAATTAAAATACGTTCAAACTACAGTATATCTAGTGTAGGTACCTAGGTACTTTACAACAATCCCTGACCCAATTACGCTCGAAGCTCCTTCAATAGCTGGAACTATTATTATCTATGGTCCAGTCCAAGGATGCAAGAGCTATTGTAACTGAATATTAATGCAGTTATAAGCCAAATTTCGTATAATACGATCTTAAACTCGGTCTATGGATTTGTTTCGTATAATATCTGGATGAACTAAATTAATGTGATACTTATTAGCTTTCTGCTGCTGTGGTACAATGAGCTGAAATGGCATTATAGTTTAGCTTTTTAGCTTTGAAGTTGATTTGTAAATGGCATAAAGCAGGAAAAAAAAACACATTTCCTGTAGAACTTGCATGGTGGCAGGGCATTAAGCGAATGCCCGCCTGGCTAGCTACCACCCTCAAGTAGAAAATCTGTCACCAAGCGCCTAACGGTGTGTTCCGGCTGCTGTCCTTGAGAGCCAGAACACATCACTTACCACCAGGTGCGATAGTGGACAAAGGCTAGCCTAGCACGTACTTAAAAAAAAACTGTTTCTTATTGTTAATATTTGGTGAGAAATCCGCCATAGAAAACTCGTAGCGGAGCTTTCCTAGTAGTTCTAAACCTGTCAACTACCGATGCGTTAATGTCTTAAATGGGTGACTGCTAGTGGTATTCATTATGCTACTGAACGCTCTTCAAAGGCCACGTTAAATCGTCAACGTCGGGCTCAGATGCTGTGTTTAGGATGGCAATCGTTATATCATTTGGTAGAGTATTTTGCAAATGCCTGCCTGGCTACCGCCGTCAAATAAAAAATCTGTTGCCATGCACCTTTTTTTCGGCAGCGGTCCTTGAGATCCAGCAATTCAAGGTTTGTTTGTCCTATTCCTCCTTTTGATCCTGTTAACACTCCACTTTTACATGTCTTTAACTATTGGACAAAAGCAAAATCAGAATTATAATATTAATATAAAAATTAACTACTGTTATTCAGAAACGTTACCCTCCGTCTGGAACAGTGGGGCAAAAACGTGCCTATTTAGATTCAAATTAAGTTTGCTTTCCCTAATTTGGTTTCGCAAGTAAACAATGAAAGCATCTTAAAAAAGTCGAGATAATTAATGACTGTCAAGTTCTGCCAAAAATAGTATTAAAACTTATTTGTCAAGTCATTTCATAATATAATTAATAGAAGTTGTTTTTTTTTCTTATTATTAAAAATGGTATTTGTATCCATATTCATATTACATTCATAATAATTAAGGTCCCATAGTGTCGCATGTTAAAAAGTGACGAGACGTATTGTTTGAATATGCCTGTTCATTACAGTGTTACCGTCATCGTTCTATTTGACACTGCACTGCGCATGTCACTCTAAGATGTTAGGTATTCAATAAGACGGAATTGTCACTAGATATCCATATATATATAAAAATTACGTGTCACGTTGCGATGGACTCCTAAACTACTGAACCGATTTTAAATTTGATTTGCACACCGTGTACAATTTGATCCAAATTGAAAGATAGTATAGCTTACATCTCAATTTATCGCTATCACCCGTGCAAAGCCGGGGCGGGCCGTTAGTATATTTATATTTTTGAGTGTTTTATTAAAATATTAATTGGGTATTTTCTTAAAATATTTTTAGAATATTTATTGTTTGTAATTAACAAATCTGTCACCAAGCATGTACTGTTCCGGGAACTGTCCTTAATTGCCAGTGAAAATTTTAGATATTACATGTTGGTAGAGAGTTTTGTTATGAACGCCTTGAAAGCTTCCAACACCAAGTAACAAATCTGTCGCCGAGAACTATACAGTTTTAAGTACATTGTGAATAAGGCATTTTGGATTTAAAGTGCTTTTGGAGGTCCAATTTTTCTGTTATGAGTCTAATTCTTCACACCACGTTCGTCTAGGCCGATCGAGTTGTCGCATCCCAAGACATAGGTACAGTTGTTAAGTCTCATGTGCTTGTTATCAACTGGCTCTCAAGGATTGCTGCCGATACACACTGTTAGGTGCTTGACTATAGATTTTCTACTTGAGGGTAGTAGCTAGCCATGAGAGCATTCGCAAAATGCCTTTACACCATGCGATGAATCTCAAGCCGGCAGTGAAGATTGAACCATGGACTTATGGACGGCTGTTCTATTACCGCTCGCCTATAACTGTTTCAAAATTGGTGGTAGTAATGTGAAACCATCATCTTAGTCTGTATGTATCAAAAAAAATTATCAACTGCATAACTAAGTTACACTTTGTCGTCAATAACATGTAGCTGAAAGCACGCCAGGGCTATCTCTACAGCACCGCCAAGCGTCGATTGTTCGTACTGCTCGCACTTGTTTATGCCTAGATTTCCACTATTCCCGGATCTTAAATTCTTGTAACGTTGAAACCGTTACACTTTGCATATTTCAATTTTCATAGAATATTTGTTGCTGTGGCAGATGCCTAAAATAAATATTTAAATTAAAATAAAATAAAACTATGCATCTCCAAAAAGAAAACGTAATTTTCTAGGTTTGTGTTTGCTCTATTATACAAACATAACAACAAAATAAAACAACAAATAACAAAAACCCTTGTTGGGTTCCGTGATTGCATCTACGTGCTGGCGTGCACGTCTCATGGAGTGACCGTCGCGTGTCGGTTGCAAGCATTGGTTTCTGTGTACTTTGAGTAATTATCACATTTATGTATCATTCTAGTAAGTAGCAACGTATCAACGATTCGTGTATTGTAGGTACTAGCTATGATCTATAAATTAAGATAGGTACGTGACCCTATAGAGCGTTACCAGATACTTACTCATTGAGGCCTGGGGGTTACCCACAGCGAACCTGACCCCTGTCAAGAAGCACAATGGAACGATAAATGAGCGATCCCATTTAGTTTATCCACAATTCTACCTCGAAGTATCAAAAGCCATTAGACGTTGAGGTGGAAAACAATTCACATTTTTACACTGATAATTTATACGTATTTCAGCGATTTTTTTATCCATAGAACTCCCTGCTTTAGAATCTCTACAGATTAAAAGCCGATTATTGGGAAAGCTATGAAACGGACCAGAGGTATGTACGTATTAACATGAGTTAGTATGTTACTGGTTGAGTATGGAACACTAATTCATTCCCAAAGGATTGGAGCTAGGAACAACGAGAGCGTCCTGTTAGTTAGTTTCTGCTTTCTTTGTATTGATAGATAGATAACTCTTTATTACTACACTCCCTATGTCACGAAGCTCTACCGAGGTTTTGGTAGCATTATAAACTGTGAAGCACACCAAAAAGAAATTAACAATATGGTAAGATGGGCTGCAGGTGCAAAACCGTCTCCTTAACCCTGTCACGTACACCTATTCAGTTCAGCTGCCACATATCTGGTGACAGCCTGGACACAAATTAGTAATTTAGTACTGACCTTAGACATGGGGTTCAATCAGCACATTTGTAATAATATAACTTTGATTTCTATAACATAGCCTCCAACTCCCTTGGTTTTGTCATGTGGCAGACATCTAGGTGTATAATTGCACTATGCTACGCACTCCTGCGTACTAAATTAGAATACAACTCAATAGTTCGTGATCCACACGACGAGAAATATAATTCTAACAATGCTTGAACGTATTCTAAGAAAATTTGCTCGATATCTTTATAAAAATTGTATGGATTTTATCCACATATTTTTATATCCTAAATTATTCGTGCGGGTATGGCGGGCATCACCACGCTGGATTGAGAAGTAAGTGCGTATGGTTGATATATGATGATTATGGTTGATATATAATTATAAGCATTAGCACTTTGCTCGTTGCCCCTCGCCGGGCCATCACGTGGACCCTCTGTTCGTAGCGCTCGTCGCGCGATCGTGCACATCCCGATGATATGCTCCCACATGCCAAGCTATCAATGTATTAAACGCCTTGATTGTTCTGAACTTACATTTTGAAGTTCTTCTTACATCCTTCTATAATTTTGTTAGCTCATGTATTGATTTTTAGTAATAATTATATAGTTAAAGTGCTATTAGTGTTAGATATATGTACAACACGCTTTCGGCATATTTAGGTCGTAACTGTAAGTGTCGCAAGCAAATTCAATAAATAAATAAACTCCATACAACACTAAGACTAATACTATATTACCTTTGGCCACAATATCACTGATGATGGTAAGTGATGGTGGGGGCTAGAATTACTGCCTGCCGGAACTGACGGTTGAGTGCTTGGCGATAGATATTCTATTTGAGGGTCATGGCATTCGCAAAACCAAGCTGCCCTACCACCATGCTGTAACGACTCTCATACTAAGACAACAACCGGGACCAGCGAGGGCTCAACGAAGCCTCTTGAAGTAAATTGAAGTGGTTCTTGGACCACATTATAACAAAGCTTACAAAAAGGAAAAATAGTAATATGTAAAGTTACGTATCATATTATAATATAAACTCACGCTCATATTTATATTTTATGTATAAAAACACGGGTGTTTGAGCGTGAAACATCTTACTATGAGTCGATAATATCAGTATCGACAATGTTTCGTAGAAGTTACGTATTAAAAGTCAAATATACAGTGTACGTAACTTATCGTATACGTACGTACTGTTACACCTAATATATTGCTGACCTAGGTCCGAATCCCTCACAAACCTATTTACGCGGTGTCAGCAGTATTTTTCTCTATATAAACGGTGGCTTCCAAAATTAAGTGCTCAGATTTATTGTGATAACTCCAGGAGTCACCAGACTCAGTACCAGTATACCCTTCAGGTGGAACCTCTGCCCAAATTAGTAGTTAAAAGTGAGTTGCGGGAACTTCAAAAGTCAAGTGTATATTAATAATTTTATTTTTTTAATAAAATAAATGTGTGTGTGTCCATAAGTTGTTTTTTTTTAAGACAACTGAATAGGTCCACACAACAGTACGTTCGTATGTTTTTTTGTTAGAGTAAAAAATAACCTCTTATTCAGTCAGCTTTTGCAGAAGATGAAGAAAATAAAATATTTTTTCCCATTTCCAGTCCATACAAACTATTCTTAGCAAATAATTATTTGACACTGAAAAATGTAATATGTTATTTATGGTCATTTTATTAAATCCGTATTGGTTATATATTTGAGCCGTGGGAAATATGGGGTCCATAGGAGCCTGGAGCTTAATCTATTTTCCAAAACTTACCAAAACGCTTGGTCTATGCTTCATGTCGTCTATTCAGCCATATGCTCCGTAGAATTAGTTTATGGATAATCATCTTGAAGAGAAACTAAACGAGAACATAAAGGGTAGATACTGTATCAGCCGGATTGTCCACTGCTGATCACAGCCCCCCCCCCCCCCAATACGGGGGGTTTGCCATAATCCTCACGCTTGGCAGGCGGCTTGGGGATCGCAGTGTAAGATTCCTCAGAAGGCGCTGCTGCTCCACCTTCCGGTACCCCTTTCACCCTTCGTCACCTCCTACGACATCCACGCGCCACGGAAGGGATGGGGGGGGGGGGGGGGAGACATTCTAGCTCGTCACTATACGGGCATAACACAATGGGTATTCGGTATGTGATCATAATCTGAGGTATATAGGATGATTTTTACCTATTATGTTACCTTAGAAATGAGTAGCATTTAATGTACTTGTGTACTTAATTACTGTAGCTTGAGTAATAATTCAAGGAGTTCGAGCGATTGGACCCTCTTCAACTGTATATTAGTTAGTTTTACGACTGTGTAGGCTAATCTTTAACCTAAATAATTACATGTCTTCCCAAATCTGCCTTAAATTATCATGAGAACATTAAACCTACTCAGCAGATCACCATTTATCTCAAATCCCGGATAAATAAAATCGGAACAGAATACAATTTCACGGTTGAGAACATGAATAATACATCCAATTGAAACAATGTTCAATTTAATTGAATACAAATACAATAACAATCCTCAAATCCCACCTGCGTTGAAATCATTTTAGTATTTGAGCCTGAAATTCATTTTAGGGGTTGTGATTTAAATTGTTTTGGACAGCGATGCTTAATTGCAAGCAATCACGACTGTGAATTTATTTAATTACTGACTGGAATATTGTAGATAATGGTTTTAGTTTTAGCTTTTCGAGACGATGACGATGTCGTTTTCGTTTACTGTAGGTATTAAATGTTGTTACTTTTATATTCTCTTTACTCACAAACAAAATTTTTTTTTTTTTTTTATGCTTGATGGGTTACCCTTTGACCACTATCTCACCTGATGGTAAGTGATGATGTGGTCGAAGATGTTGTTCAGGCTAACCTAGAATTACTGGCTCTCAAGGACAGCTGCCGGAACACACCGTAAGGTGCTTGGCGACAGATTTTCAACTTGAGGGTGGTAGCTAGCCAGGCGGGCATTCGCAAAGTGCCCTACCACCATGCTGTAACGACTGTCATCCTAAGACAACAACCGGGACCGACGGCTTAACGTGCCCTCCGAAGCACGGAAGCGCTCAGTAGTAATGTCACCAGCGGTCACCCATCCAACTCATGACCGCGGCGGACGTTGCTTAACTTTGCTGATCGATTCAGAATGGTTAAGCAAACTTCGCTACGAGCGCTTCAAAGTAAACTATTAGCTTGCCGTGTATAAAAAAGAAACAATTTTGTGTTTGACAAAAACATATTACCACAGTTTTAAAATCCGTATAGCTGTGAAACGAATACCTATGTACTTGCATGGAGCAACGGAGTGGCTGAGCTGTTCGCGGTAGGCAATCTCCGAGTTTGCGTACTTGAACTTTAAGGGCAGGCGTATTTGAAACGAATAGTACGAGCATTTATTTAACAGATTAATTATAATGGTGTACGCGTGTTTTGTCATTTGTGTACGGATTTACCTATTAATACAACAAGATTATGAAGATTTTCATCAACTTCCCCAGGACACGGGGTAGCGCACGCAATTTTTACTTTATGTTGTAACGAATATCGTTTTATAATATTATTCAGTTTGTGCTAATTCTTACCTATGTTCGTGGTCATGAAGGTAATTATATTGAGTTAGGTCTGAAGAAAAACCACAATAAGTGTGTAAACATGTAAAATCGGCATTATTTACTATAGGAACTTGGCACAGAGTGCACACATAGTAGGTACTTAATATTAGGTTAATTCACCACGCATCATCATCACGTCGCTGTGACATAGCCTAGGTTTTTTTAATTGCTGATAGATGTGACTTTGATCACAATCTCCGCTGAAGTTAAGTGATGACGGTGCTAACAATCAGTACTAATATTATAAATGTGAAAGTAGCTCTGTCTGTCTGTCTGTCTGTTACGCTTTCACGCCAAAACTACTGGACCGATTTGAATGAAATTTGGTATGGAAATAATTTGAGACCCGGGAAAAAACATAGGATAGTTTTTATCCAACTGCACAAAAAGTGGTTAATGTTTTTGTGCGATAACCGACATATGCGCGGGCGGAGCCGCGCCCAGAAAGCTAGTATATTATAAATTTAAATTTAATACTAGAAAACAGATAAAAATAGAGTATCACTCAAATATCTTGCTTTGCAATGCAACACATGTAAATTTATATTAGTGTTTATTTTTATTTGTGGCTAGCTCACGTAACTTTAATACTTGACCATATGACACGAAAGTTTTGGATAATTTTCTGTACATTATTCAATACACATTTTTGTTATGTATGTAGGTACCAACCTGTCAATGTTTTTTTATTTGCGGAAAACAGCGACGTAAACGTAAATTTTCATGTTTTAGGGATAACTTGAGTTATTATATATCATGCATTAGTGTTCTTTAAATTTATATATTGTGGGCAGTAGTATTGCAATATGGTTCTATGATCGTTTGATTCGATAGCTAAAAGATCTTAATGAAAATTGTAACACAAAAATAGCTTTGCTAATAGACGAAACTCATCGAAAATTCACAACCTCCCTTGGAGCATGTCCCGTTTGAAATATTTTTTATGTGTGCAATAACGCATGCTCTGCGGATTACATTATTAGGATTACCCCGCACATGACTTAAATGTTTCCTCTCGTAAATTTGAATTAGTGTACTTTTCACGTCTCCAAATAAGTATTTAACAGAATTTTCTTAATTTTGCATGGACCGCGCACACATAGGATTCTCAAGATGTCGAAGACAATATAGCGCCTCCTCCGGTATAAAGCGTGAAGCGCGGTAAACTTTTCTGAACCATAGATAGGTTGAAAATATTTCTCGGTAACCCCACAATCATGTATAATATAAACTATAATTGACACAAAAGCAAAAACACTGATCGTGCTCTTTCGCAATAAAGTATAAGTACCTGTTATGAAATGATTACATACTACCTATATAATATTTATTTAGCTCAGCGGTGTCGGCGTTTCACTACTGTAGGAAGTATATTGTAATATTGTGGTTATACAATTTATCTCCCATTCCCTATCTCATTCTATATCCATCTCCCTTCATTTGACACCATGTTTAACATAAGATTGTCAGGTTTCAAACTATTTAAGACTATAACTCATCAACCCCTAAAACGATTTACCCCATATATATAACAAATGTAGGTACTAAAATTCATAAGTAGACCTCGTACCAGTAAATTTTCTTTTTTATTTATAACTAATCATTTAAATTTGGCTCATATTTAAAAGAAAAAAAGCAAGGATATTGGAAACGTCAATCTTATCAATTCCCTTCTGGCACGCTTCAAATTCCATGCCCCTAAGGAAATTCGTAATAGGAAACGTAGAAATTCCATAAACGAAGTGTCGTATCACGGTTGCCAAATGAAACGATGATCAGAAAAAAAATAACTTGAACGAACTTGAATTTGACGGAAGACTGTTTTGAATTTCTTCATTTGTTTTTTGCGATATACGTATTAGTAAAACCATGACAAAGTATGTTGCCCATGCTCTGAATTTTTAAAAATATTTTATTACTCAATTCAAATTCAAATTCAAAATCATTTATTCAATTTAGGCGTCTACGACGCTCTTATGAAGGTCAATTACAAATTTTAATATTGAAATATTCTACATTGTACTGCCACGTTCAGCAAAAAAAGTTTATAGAGCCACTGCGAGAAGAACGGGCAAGAAACTCGGGGCCATTCTTTTAAACGTCTTTTTACAATGTGTTATAAACAGAGATCGGAATAGGTAGAATGATTTAGGGTCAATGACCTCGAACATATATGTTACTGAAGACTGACCACAACTTACCTGATAGTAAGGGATGATCTCTGACAAACTTACTTAATTGCTCTGAGGGGATGATGTGGTCTAAGGTGTTAACAGGCTTAACCTAGAATTACTGGCTCTCAAGGACAGCTGCCGGAACACACCGTTAGTAGTTGTGGATCGAACTTATTGTTAAACTCGTTTTATTCTATAAAATATCAGAGGCTACATTTATACTACCCGATGATGTGAAGCGAGTTGTAAAAAGTTTATGCTATATCATGACGTACATAATGAATCCTCGAAGGGGTAAGCAGATGTATCTAGGCATCAACGATTCACCAGACATTTTTTGGTTCTACGTTGCATTGCAGCGGACTAGCCTAACATGGGGCTTTACTACAAACAGCTGTATTACCGCAGGGCTAGGATGGATAAGCATTCTTATTTGCAAGATAATGCGGCGCAAACTAAGGGTGGTTATATTGCTTTGTATTTACGCACACCAGCATGCTTCTTTATAATTTATTGGTCAGTTCCATGTAATAATTATAAATGCAATTATATTAATTGACATACTAATAACAAAACCTTTCAAAACACGACCATTGGTGATGATAACGTCAATGGAGAAGAGTTAACTCTAATGTTATCAAACGCTCAGTCAACGAAATTGCGTAAAAGGTCATTGTGCTAAGGCTGTACCAGCCGTTTTCAATTTACGTTCTTCGTAAAATACCTCATTTTTACCAGCATTCATTACTTGAAATTGAGTTTGTTATTCACCAAGCGATAACCATCAATGGTAACTACTTCAGATCTTGCGCAAACCAGGTGGGGCGATAATATGCGGGCTCATTCCACAAATCGACAAACATTTAAAGTCATAATGATATAATAACGTTTCTAATATAAGTAGCACCAATTATGCTGAAGAACTGTTTTGAAAAGTAAGTCGGGTAAAAGATTTCAAGTCCACAAGATTTTAAACATATTTTTATTTACGCCATCGCGATTAGACTGCACTGAGGAGCACTTTTTGATGAAAGATATAAGAATTCACGATCGGTGTTAGTAGACTTAGTAGTAAGTATATAGTTTCCCGTACTGTAGTTGTTATAAGAGAAAATTCATTATCCTTAAACTTAAATCTTAGTATGTAGGTATGTAAGATTTAACTTACGTAATTGTAGTTTTAAGAAATGTTATAAACGCTTCGAACGTGACAGTTGTGTAGCTCGCAATACTTAAGTTTATTTCAGATTTTACTACTTTTATCTAAAACATACATAACGATATGTATTATTTGTGACAGATGTCAAAACTATAGTTGATGTCTTAATATTGGCTTTTGATTTTTATCAAAGGCTGTGTAAAAAATACACATAGCTGTTGTGTTTTTAATCTATTTAAAGGTGTTAAGGCTTATACAGTCGCCAATGGCCTTGAGCATCTGGGCCTAATCAAGCTTACTTTACCAGCGCATCGCCGCAGGTAATCAACAAACGTTCGGCCCTCGCTGCACAAATATAACGGTCAAAGAATATGCAGATGCGCGATACGCTCCGGTAACATGGCACTTTATATGCCTACCGTACGATTCTAGTGAGTATCCGCAGTTGCAACTGCGACTGAGATCAGTACGAAAATTCATACCTACCTAGGTATTTCTGGACGTCTTTATTCCTGGAATTAATTTTTCGACGACGTCATCCAAGTGAATAAAGTTACGCCGATTTGGCTGAAATTCAAAATCTAGGTTGTTCTGGAAGTTATTATTCAGAATTTGGAATTATTTTTCGATGGCATCTGCCAAGTGAATAAAGTTACTCCGATTTGGCTGAAAATCGATATCTAGGTTTTTTTGGACGTCTGCATTACAAATTTGGAATTCATTTTTCGACAACATCTGCCAAGTGATGAAAGTTACTTCGGTTTGGCTGAAAATCGATATCTAGGTATTTCTGGACGTCCTTATTTTGAATTTGGAATTTATTTCGCGACGTCGTCTGCCAAGTGAAGAAAGTTAGTCCGATTTGGCTGAAAATCAAAATCTAGGTTGTTCTAGACGTCTTTGTTCCAAATTTGGAATTTATTTTTCGATGTGGTCTGCCAAGTGAAGAAAGTTACTCCAATTTGGCTGAAATTCAAAATCTAGGTTGTTCTGGAGGTCCTTATTCCAAATTTGGAATGAATTTTTCGATGACGCCTGCTAACTGAAAAAAGTTACTCCGATTTAGCTAAAATTCAAAATCTAGGTTGTTCTGGACGTCCTTATTCCGAATTAGGAATTTATTTTTCGATGTGGTCTGCCAAGTGAAGAAAGTTACTCCGATTTGGCTGTAATTCAAAATCTAGGTTGTTCTGGAGGTCTTTTTTGCGAATTTGTTTTAAGATGACGTCTGCCAAGTGAAAAACGTTACTACGATTTGGCTGAAAATCGATATCTAGGTTGTTCTAGACGTCTTTATTCCGAATTTGGATTTAATGTTTCGAAAACGTCTGCCAAGTGAAATATGTTATACTCCGATTTGGCTGAAAAAATGATTTCTGGAGGTCATTATACATTTGGATTTAATTTTTCAACGACGTTTGCCAAGTAAAGATAGATGACGTATCTTTAAAACGCTATGATATATCGGACAAGAGTAAGAAAATTATGATAATCAATCGTTTATGCAAATCTCCTTATAAATGAGGTGATCCTCAAAAATAGTAGATTGTTATACAAGGGTTGAAAGGCATCAATCCCCTTACGAGGTATTTAGACATGAGAAGGAAGCATTTACTATGAGATTTTCCCGCCCTTAGGTGGGAAGCAGAGTCTTCCACCCGCTACTCGCATCAAACAAACACTACTTTCCGAGTACGAGATATGAGAATGATAATTTCTTGTAGGTCTAGGCAATAATAATATGGGCAATTTATCTAAAGCTATATTGTAAAGATTGGTTCCATCGTGAAAAGGTAACCGAGAAACTTTCTCATTTATTAGGAGATTTGAATAATTGATTGAAAAGTAATCAAAATTTTCCTACTCTTATCCTACTGCCGTTAGGGAGCTGCTAAGCACCCCACGGGCAGCAGGTAGGTAGGTAAACTCAGAGAATAGGTTTGAAAAGGGCCTTATCAGGTTACACAGCCGCACAGTTCTACTGAAGTTACATAGACCGGAGGGAGTCACTGGCCTGATAGTTCTCGTGATCCAGGTCCCAGATGTGGCGGTCTTGGCGTCGGCTGATAGTTCTGGATCTCGGTAGCGAGTGCCAAACAACCGTCCTCCGGTTAAATCAGTGAAATGGAATCCTGGAAGGAAGACACCGACTTAGTGGCTGATGTTCCTCAGCCAACTGTTGCCAAGCCGCGCCGACACGATCGTAGTACTATCGGTATTTATTATCAGTGACTTACATTTTAAAACTCAGTCTAGCGCAGTAGTGCAGCACAGCCGTTTACGTTACATAGGTTTTAGTCAGCACTATGAAATAACAATAATAAATAAGGAACTCACCCTAGAGGGATTCATGCACTTCACAACTAGTAAATAACAATTAAGATTGATACTACGTATTGTATTTTTATTTAGCGCAGGACGAGTGTTCCTTGCCAATTGCATAGACGAAAACGCTAAGATATATCGTGTTTAAAACGCTAAGATATGTCTGTGGGTTCCGCACGAAATTATTTTTAATAATTAGCAATATTAACGTAAGTTTATACTCTTAAGTGGTATGTTAGTTAGTTAAAGAATTTAATTAGTATATTTTTAGTTTATGATTAACATCTAATGTTTTATATGACGAATAATACTATTATTTAAGTAACGGCGTCAGGCACAACGTTGCAGTACATATTATCTTACCGTTTTCGAGATACGTCATCTATCTTCACTTGGCGACGTCATTGATAAATAAACTCCATATATAAAATTGTAGAATAATGACCTCCAGAACAATCTAAATATCAATTTTTATCCAAATTGGAGTATCATTTTCACTTCGCAGACGTCTTCGAAAAATAAATTCTGAATTCAGAATAAGGACGTCTAGAACAACCTAGATACCTATCGATTTTCAGCCAAATTGGAGTAACTTCTTTTACTTGGCAGACGTAATCGAAAAATTAATTCCAAATTTGGAAAAAAAGGCGTCCAGGAAAACCAAGAAAGTATCGATTTGTAGCCAAATCGAAGTAACTTTTTCGACTTGGCCGACGTCATTGTTAAATAAATTCTAAATTTGGCATTAAGACGTCTAGAACAACCTTGATATCGATTTTCAGCTAAATCAAAGTAACTTTTTTCACTGGGCAGACGTCATCGTAAATCAAATTCCAAATTTGTAATAATAACGTCTAAAACAACCTAGATATCCATTTTTAGTCAATTCTGAGTATTTTTCTTCACTTGGCAGACGATATAGAAAAAAATATTCCAAATTCGGAATAATGACACACAGTACAACCTAGGTAACGATATTCAGCCAAATCGGAGGAACTTTTTTCACTTGGCACACGTTGTCGGAATATAAAATACAAATTTGAAATACGGACGTCCAGAATACCCTAGATATCGAATTTCAGTAAAATCAGAGTAACTTTCCTTTGGCAAACGTCATCGAAAAATAAATTCCAAATTAGGAATAAAAACGTCAAAACTACCTAGATTTTGAATGTGAGCCAAATCGGAGTTACTTTCCTCACCTGGCAGTATCGAAAAATGTTTGCCAAATTTTGAACAAAAACGTCCAGAAAAACCTAGATATCGATTTTCAGCCAAATAGGAGTAAGTTATTTTACTTGGCAGACGTCATCCAAAAATAAATTCTAAATTCAGAATAAAGACGTCCACAACAAGCTAGATATCCATTATTAGTCAATTCTGAGTATTTTTCTTCACTTGGCAGACGACATAGAAAAAATTATTCCAAATTCGGAATAATGACGCACAGGACAACCAAGGTATAGATTTTCAGCCAAATCAGAGTAACTTTCTTTCATTGGCAGACGTCATCCAAAAATAAATTTCAAATTCGGAATAAAAACGTCCAGAACTACCTAGATTTTGAATGTTAGCCAAATCGGAGTTACTTCCTCCACTTGGCAGATGTCGTCGAAAAATTCATTTCAAATTTGAAACAAAGACGTCCTGAAAAACCTTGATCCTGAAAAACATCGATTTTTGGACAAATCGGAGCAACTTTTTTTACTTGGCAGACGTCATCGAAAAATACATTCCAAATTCGGAATAAAGACTTCCAGAACTACCTAGATTTTGAATTTCAGGCAAATCGGAGTAACTATTTTCACTTGGCAGACGTCATCGAAAAATACATCCCAAATTCGGAATAATGACGCACAGCACAACCTAGATATCGATTTTCGGCCAAATCGGACAAATTTTTTTTCACTTGGCAGACGTCATCGGAAAATAAATTCCAAATTTGGAATAAGGACGTCCAGAAAAACCTAGATATTGATTTTCAGCCAAATCGGACTGGTTTTGATTTTTAGAATCTTGCATCCGCCAGTTTGGATTTATGACAAGTGTCATTTGACTGCTCTCCCGATTCCCTGCGATAATTGTTCAAATCTCCCTTACTGTAATTGTAACAGCCAGATCGTCCATTGCTAAACACAGCCTCCCCTATTAAGGGGGTATTTGCCATAATCCCCACGCTTGGCAGGCGTCTTGTGGATCGCAGTGTAAGTTGGCAGTTCTTTAGAAGGCGCTGCTGCCCACCTTCCAGTAGTTTTCCCTTAGTCGCTTCTTACGACACCCACGGGATTATATGGGGAGGTGCAATTCTAACCCGGCACCCCAAGGGGCAAATCTCCCTTACCTATCTCTTACTATTTTCGAGTTATCCATCTTCACTTGGCAGACGTTATCTTTATGCAGTATTAATTAACCTATATCAAAACACCTAATACATTTATAAAAAAAAGCTTAGAACTCCAAAAGATGTATGAAGTCCCATACACACTCTTAATGTAGTAGAGAACCATTTTGTACCCTACAAAGTACTAAAGCCGGAAACTATTTACCATAATATAAATAAAAAAATATTATCTTTAGTTTACCAGTTATGTCATGAGAGCGTTATAGACATTACTAATTAATTTTGTACATGTATTATGCACCTAATTAAAAAAAACGTTCATTGATCTTATTGATAAGGCCGCCCATAGTAAAGTACCAACAACATTGTCAATTTCAAGTTTTGATTTTTTTCATATGTGATAAATTTCAAATAAAATTTGTCTACAAAGTACCAATAATAAAGCGTCAACGCGCAAACTTCACCTCGCAACCAAGTTGGCCCTCTGCAGCGAGCGAATCATTACACGCACACAGCTGCGAATTTCGCGTGTCAATGCACTAATACAAAGACAAGATCGTATTCAGTCGAAAGCGCGAGCGGAGCTACGAGCGACACAACCTCCGCGTGCCAACGCTTGCGCAACACTGCCTCGGAACCGCCGCGCTGGTGTGCTCGAGTAAATTCGCGATGAAATAATGAAATAAATGAATATTACACAAAAGTAAAAAAAATAAAACAATAGGGATTTGTAATTATATGTAATACACCTCTTGTATTAAACTTATCAAGATATGTTGATAAATACTAGAGTGACAACTGCTAGAAGATATTTTTAGACCTATGTTCATAATTTTTTTTTATCACGTAAATTGATTGTGATCATGTTTTGGGATCAATAGGAATCTCATAAATATGATCAAAATTTACATATATTTTTTGTTTTGCCACAAACGTAATGGTACGGCTCAACTTTTTTTTTAAAGAACCTTATTTGGCTCCTCACCTCGTCAGCCCCACCTTAAGCTAGCCTTTGACCACTAGCTCGCCTGATAGAAAGTGATGATGTGGTCGAAGATGCAGTTGTTGAGGCTAACCTAGAATTATTGACTCTCAATGACAGCAGCCGGAATACACCGTTTGGTGCTTGGCGACAGATTTTCTACTGGAGGGTGGTAGCTAGTCAGGTGGGCATTCGAAAAATACCCTACCACGATGCTATAACGACTGCCATCCTAAGATAACAACCGGGACCGACGGCCTAACGTGTCCTCCGAAGCAGGGAAGCGCTCAGTAGTAAATGTCACTAGCGGTCACCCAATAAGTGACATTGCTTAACTTAGCTGATCGGTTAAGAACAGCTAAACAAACTTCGCTACGAGCGCAGAAATATTTTTAGATTATTAACTTATGAAAGCAAAAATAATACAACACAATAATTATTCAACATCAACTTTCACTTCAACTTTTTTGTAAGATATACAAGGTCAACTATCATAACACCAGATTGAACGTATATTTCAGGATCATTATTATGTTAATTGTAGCCCATGTATTAGACTGGACCCGTCACTGAATAACATCTAACTTTTTTTTTGTTGAAGGTAAGACCCATACTGTAGTTGAATCTGGAGAATACGACTGTTGCCATACAGCTCTGGTGAGTATAAATACTAATAAAGAATACTTTAAAATTAAAAAAAGGATCTATTATACTATATTCTAGGTATTAAAACATGTCGTAGAACTCTTTCATACTCATATTTCACACAAGTGAGCCTATTACCCATACAAACTCATAGGCTGCGATTCTTTAATAAAGACTAGACTCCAAAGCCTTGAACATCGTCGCAAAGTTGCCGGTGTTTCAGTGTTCTACAGGATACATTTCGGAGAGTGTGCGATGGAGTTGCATAACCTAATACCTGCATTTCCTTTCCACTACCGGACTACAAGACGTATGGAAACACGGCATCAGTATATGGTTGACATTCCTCCTATCCGCACAAAGCGATTTGTGTCCACCTTTATAATAAGAACAGCGAAGGAATGGAACATCCTCCCAGCGTCTTTGTTCCCTGAGAGCTACAATTTGGACGTCTTCAAGTGTACCGTGAACAGGTATCTTCTAGGCAAGCATGCTCCACCGTCGACCACGTTGTCGCTTACCATCAGGTGAGAATTGCAGTCATATGCTTGCCTATTCCGAATAAAAAAAATATTACCATCCAAAGACACCTAATTACCCATTTTACGACTGGGTGTACTTACAAACACGGGTAACGAACGTAAAGGGAAAGTCAGATACCTAATTAGTGGAAATTCTCGTCTATTTTAATTGATGCTATCCGTTCAAATAAATCTAAACAATTACCAAATAATAAAATTATAATTGATGTGGTAATCAATATCGTTCTGATCATTTATCTGTATTTCATCGTTACGATTTAATGGATCCGAATGGACTACTTTGGGAATAAATGGAGAATTGCCCCTCGTATAATTTATCCCATTCCAGTTCATTTTATGTATGCAGGTACATATCAAGTATTTTTTTCAGTAATGGCAACATTGCCTTTTATACTCGAGAGCTTGACTCATTAAATTAGATAAACAAGATTGAGTATAAAAACATATAACCAAAAGTTAAATAGTTAGATTAGAAAAATATACAAAATGTAGGTTAAAGTAGAGAAACTATAGGTATGTGCTTTGTCAACATAACATAAACATACGTTTATCAACATTTATCCGTTTAAAATTGACTGTGACGTATGTGGAGCGATAACCATCAAACGTAACTACCTCAGTGCGTGCAAGAGACGGCTCGTTCGCTAGATGCGGGCTCATTCCACAAATCGACACGCATTTGACGTCGTAGCCCGATATTACTCTGATTATATTTTCACAAGTACTGATTGTACTGACTCTAATTGTATAATATTATTATTACTATATTTTATAATTCAAAGGAATACCGCGTCTTCTTTTAAAATAGGTCTGGGTATTAAGGCATACTCTTACCTTTACCAGAGCTCAAGGGAGCATCTTCCTTGTACTATTATTATTAGTATAGTAGTACAACTCTTTGTGCGAGTTCGTCCGGGAAAATACTGCCATCATATCTCTACCTCCAAGACGATTACGCCAAGTAATATTCGCATTACTGTGTTCCGGTTTGAATGCTATGGGTGCCAGCGAAATTACAAACACATGAAACTTCAACTTTATGTCTCACGGTGATAATCCTAGTGCAGTTGGCCAATTGTGACGAACTGCATTTGTTATAGGCGGAGGTTAACTAATATAGAGGTTAAGTAAGCAAAAACTCTTAGTATATTTAGTATCTGTGTATCAAAATAGTTATAACCTGGCAACTTGTATAATTTAAGAAATAAAAACTCTTGTCTTTGGTAAGCCAACGCGGTCGTTTTACTAATAGGTTATGGGCGATAATTTTATTATTAAAAGTAACAGATTGAACTGTATTGCGTAGAATATGGCTTCAAATTATATACAAAACGTGCCTAAGTTAAGAGGGCGTGAAAACTACGATGAGTGGTGTTTTGCTGCTGAGAATTTGTTGGTGTTGGAGGGCATGGTGAGTTACATCAAGCCAGTCTCCAGCTTTGAAAAAAAATCAGCAGATGACGCAAAAACGAAAGCGAAGCTGATATTAACTATTGATCCTGCGTTGTACGTCCATATAAAGACGTCTACAACATGTCAAGACTTGTGGGAGCGCTTAAAATCGATGTTCGATGACTCCGGCTTGACAAGAAAAATAACCCTACTTCGTCATTTGATATCGATACGCCTTGAAAATTATGAATCAATGATTACATACGTGACGCAAATGGTCGAAACAGCAAATCGACTAAATGGCACTGGATTTCCTATCAGTGATGTATGGTTGGGATCGTTATTATAAGCAGGATTATCCGAGAAGTATTCTCCAATGACACTTGCTATAGAACATTCGGGAATTGAAATTACGGCGGACGTAATTAAATCGAAGTTACTTGATTTAGAAGTCTCACATCCAGCAGACGCGAATTCCAATAGCGCTGCATTCGCTGCAAAGAAAAAGTTCAGTAAAAATTTCCGAAACGAAACGCATCAAAAGTCAAGGACGACTGGTAACGATAAAGTAATAACTTGTTACAAATGTAAACAAAATGGTCATTATAAGAGTCAGTGCCCATTATTACAAAAAAATAGAAGTGCAAATGCTTTCAGTGCTGTATTTTTGAATGGATATTACAGTAAAACCGAATGGTATGTGGATTCCGGTGCGAGTGCACATATGACTGCAAACAAGGAATGGTTAAAGAATACAAACTTTACTCCGAGTCTTCCAGAAATAGTTGTTGCAAATGAAATGAAAGTGCCAGTTGTATGCTCCGGAGATATAGATATCAGCACTAATTATGATTATAGCATCACCATTACTGATGTGCTTTGTGTGCCTAGCTTGACAACAAATTTACTATCAGTGAGTGAACTGATAATGAAAGGAAACAATGTAGTGTTCAGGCAGAATAAATGTTTTATATATAACAAGCAAAATGAATTGGTTGCAACTGCTGAGTTAACCAATGGTGTTTATTAACTGGATATTCAAGTGGCAGAGTGCTTGCTGGCAGCAGCAGCAATAGCAAGTGGCCAGCTGTGGCACAGAAGATTAGCACATATCAATAGCTGTGATATGAATAAAATGAAGAATGGACTTGTGGACGGACTATCGTTTCCTGAGAACTTTAACATGACTAAAACTAAATGTGTCACCTGTTGTGAAGGTAAGCAGATGAGATTACCATTTAGCCAAGTTGGTCAACGCAGTTCAGATATATTGCACATTATACATACTGATGTATGTGGAGCAATGGAAACAAAATCCATCGGAGGTGCACAATATTTTCTTTTATTCATTGATGATTACAGTCGAATGACTTTTATATTTTTCTTGAAACATAAAAGTGAAGTATTCCAGAAATTTAAAGAATTTAAATCATTAGCTGAGAACCAGCAAAATAAAAAAATTAAAACTCTACGCACAGACAATGGTGGAGAATTCTGTAGTAGTGAATTTGAAAATTACCTCAAGAATGAAGGAATTTTGCATCAGAAAACAAATGCTTACACACCTGAACAAAACGGCCTTTCTGAGCGAACCAACCGAACGATAGTGGAAAAAGCACGATGTTTATTATTTGATGCAAAGTTAGAAAAAAAATATTGGGCTGAAGCAGCTAATACTGCTGTCTACTTAAAGAATAGATCTCCTACATCTGGACTTGAGAAAACACCGTACGAAATATGATACAATAAGAAACCAAATCTGAGCCATATCCCTGTAATGGTTCACATCCCAAAGGAACGAAGATTAAAATGGGATAAAAAATCTGAAGAACACATACTTGTGGGATTTTCAGAAAATGTGAAAGGATACAGAGTATACAATCCAAAAATGAACACGGTCTCTACAAGCCGAGATATAATAAGTATGGAGGAGCGGACTGGAATGCACAGTATTAACAGTAACCAAGAAAGCGTGATATGGGTGTATGATGAGAACACTGCAGAAAGCTGTACAAAACAATACAGAGATTCAGTGGGGGATATTGTGGAAAATGAATCTCTGAATAGTTCAAGCAGCGCATATACTGACCCTGAAAATGCAGAAAATGATGATACATTGATGTCTACCAGTATCCAGGAAACTGACATTTCAATTGAGGTACCAGAGGAAATTCCAGTTATGCCCAAAAGAATAAGAAGACCCCCGGAACGGTACACTCATAGTAACTTGTGTGTACCAAGCGGTGTTCCAGAATTTGAGGTTATTACTCTCTCAGAGGCTTTGGAAGGTCCTGAATCCAAGATGTGGAAACAAGCCATGGAAGAAGAGTTACAATCTTTTGAGATAAATGAGGCCTGGTAACTCATGGATATTCCTAGTGGTGAGTCTATTATATAGTGCAAGTGGGTGTTAAATAAAAAACTTGACATTAATAATGATGTGCGGTACCGTGCTAGACTTGTAGCTAAAGGCTTTACTCAGAAGCCTGGAATTGACTTTGAGGAAACTTTTTCTCCAGTAGTGAAACATTCTACATTAAGGATGTTGTTTGCTTTGAGTGTACAATCAGGTATGGATATTACTCATTTAGATGTAACAACTGCCTTTTTAAATGGTCACTTAAAAGAAAACATTTATATGTCAGTACCAGAAGGTTTCAAAAACCAGTGTGATGGGAAGGTTTTAAAACTTAAAAAAGCAATCTATGGGTTGAAACATCCTCACTAGTATGGTATGAAAGAGTAAAAGATTGTTTATGTAAATTGGGTTTCAAAACTAGTAAATATGAGCCATGTTTATTTACATTCATTCAAAAAGATGTTAAAGTCATTATAACTTTATATGTCGATGATTTTTTGATATTTTCAAATAATCAAATAGAAACTGCATTAAGTTCAGAATTTAAATTAAAGGAACTAGGTCGTGTCAGGAGATATCTAGGTATGAACATTAATATTTTATGTTTGCAATAATGCATACTCTGCTTTTGTAATTTTGTAATTTAGAGTAGCAATTTGATAAGTGGGGGTATTAGTATATTTAGTATCTGTGTATCAAAATAGTTATAACCTGGCAACTTGTATAATTTAAGAAATAAAAACTCTTGTCTTTGGTAAGCCAACGCGGTCGTTTTACGAATAAAAACTACAAAAACGAAATTCCTGGTCTCTATGGAGTAGGATTTTTGGTGAAATAGTACCTAAAAAGTAGAATTATAGAGTTTAAAGGAGTGTCCGATAGAATTGCCGTCTTAAACATGAAACTTCCTGGGCATAAGCATCCTACATCTATAGTTCAAATATATGCTCCTACTAAAAATGCGAAAAGCGACAAGAAAAACACATTTTATTAACAGCTCAAAACAACCATGCAAAACTTGTTTAAGACCGTTATTGTAATTGGAGACTTTAACGCTCAAATTGGAAAAAGGAGAAAGAATGAAAATAAAATACTCGGACAATACACTACTGGAAAAAGGAATGACAACGGCCAGAGACTAATAGACTTTAATAACTAAACTTTAAGACTAATGTACTTTAAAAGAACTTAAATATTATGAACAGCTATTATAAGAGAAAATTTAACAGAAAATGGACATGGCAGTCTCCAAATGGTTTAATAAGAAATTAAATTAAGTACATTATCACTAATAAGCCAAAACTATTTACTAATGTCGAAGTTGTAAACCAATTAATTACAATACTGATCACAGACTATTTCGAGCTCAATTGTATCCAGTTGAACTAAAAATATCAAGGAAAAATATATACAATAAAACACAACCAATACATTTACCACTTCCAAGTAACACTTTAAAATCTTTAAAAATTAGATTAGAAATAATAAAAGACCTTCAAGGGGTTCAAGAAAAATATTATGCTCTGGAAAAAGAATTAAAAGAAATTGAATCCAATGCGATACATAATGGAAACAAAAAAGACAGAGTGGGATCAGAGGCAAGAGATTATATCAAACAACGAGCATCTTTACTTAAAGACCGGAAAAATAATAAACAGGATATAGTCAAAATAAGCAAGAAAATTAATGTATGCATTAGGAAACAAAGACAAAAATTGAGAAATGATACAATCAATTTACACATAGACAAATCTGGAGGGGTCAAAAGAGCATGGAAAGAGTTACAAGACAGTTCTAATTGGATAAAGAATATGACACATCATAGACACAAGAGAAAAATAACGAAAAGAAGAGAAATACTAGAAATAGCGACTGATTTCTACCGTGAACTATATAGCGATGAAGGTTCAAGGTTGTCACTGAGATTAGAGAGAGGTGATAAAGAAAATGAAGTAGCTGTTATAATGAAAGAAGAAGTTGTCAAGGCCATACAAACGCAGTAAAAAAGAAAATCACCAGGAGTAGATGGAATCTCTAACGAAGTTCTCATTGGAACATGTCAAACAATACTGAATACAGTTACAAATATTTTTAATGAAATTCTATTTACTGAGTATATACCGCAACAATGGGCTACTTCAACTATAATATTTCTACATAAAAAAGGAAAAACAGATGACATTGCTAATTATAGACCAATCAGTCTTATGTCAAATATTTTCAAAAATACTGCAAAACCGCATAACTAAAGTTTTGGATGAAAACCAACCTATGGAACAAGCTGGATTTCGCAGTGACTTCTCAACAATAGACCACATTCACACTATTAAACAGATAATTCAGAAATGTAACAAATATGTAATAGCATACTACTTAGCCTTTGTGGACTATAATTAGGCATTTGATTCATTAAGACATGAACAATTATGGGAGGCCTTAGTCGCTCAAGGAGTAAATAAGAAATATATAGGTCTAATTAGCAATATTTATAAGGACATGACGGCAAAAATAAAAACAGAAAATGTGGGAGAATCGTTTCCTGTTAAGAGAGGGGTAAGGCAGGGGGATTCACTGTCGCCTAAACTTTTTTCGGCAGCTCTTGAACACATATTTAGAAATCTCGACTGGAGAAACTATGGCCTAAAAATAAATGGAGTCATGCTGAACCACCTTATATTCGCAGACGATTTGATATTAATTTGTGAAGATCCAAAAAGCTTACAAGAGATGATTACAAAACTTGTGTTTGAGAGCGATAAAGTTGGCCTGTCCATAAAAATGGGTAAAACAAAAGTTATAACAAATCGTAGTAAGATCCCAATCACATCAAAAAACATAAAAATACAATATGTTGATGAATATACATATCTCGGACAGATCATCTCACCCATTGATCTCACAACAAAAGAAATTTATAACAGAATAAATATTGGATGGAAGAGATATTGGTCCTTTAAAGAGATTATGAAAAATCCTGGGATACGAAATACTTACTCAACGCTAAGAGAAAAGTATTCAATACTTGTATTCTACCGAGCATGACCTATGGGTGTCAGACATGGATTCTGACAAAGCAGAACATACTAAGGTTAGAAACCTGCCAGCATGCAATGGAGCGAAGTATGCTAAACATCAGAAGAAAAGATAAGGTAAAAATAAAAACAATTCAAAAACAAACAAAACTTACTGATGTAACATATTGTATTAAAAAGCTCAAATGGAGATGAGCTGGTCATTTGATAAGATGCAAAAAAAGGAAATAGGCCATGGAAGTCACAGAGTGGTGTCCTAGATATAACAAAAGAAGAAAAGGCAGACAACGACAAAGATGGGAGGATGACATAAAAAGAGTAGCGGGAATAACGTGGAAAAGGGAGGCGCTAGATCGTACAGCATGGAAAGCTCTGGAGGAGGCCTATGCTGGAAAGCAAGACAATCTTCAATAAGTGTAATTTACTGGTGTCAAGACATATTCATAAGTATATTCTTCAGTTTTATAGTTTATAATTGTGTAAATTAAGTAAGATTGTAAATAAAGGCTATTATTGTTATTATATTATAACTGCTCAACACCAGGTAGGCCTCGTGCTTGTTTCATCACGAGAGCATGAAATAAAATGTGCAGATATATTTGGAAATGCTCACACTCGCTAACATATAGGCTTTCAAAGCGAGCATTTACTTTGTGATTGTACCACGCATTTTTAGTTTATGGAACTGCTAGCGACTATTATAAACAAAGTTTATAGATTTTATACTATTTTTCGATTATTGCTGTGTACAGTGTGTAATAAAGATGGATGCTATCGCAAGAAATATTACTTCTTCTTGTTATACTCACTAGTCCGATGAAGTTTCAGTCGTATTTATTTAGTGTTTTAGATATACCCACTATTATATACTTAACATGACTTGTCACGACTGTTACTAAATAGGACTGCTGCCTGACTGGCACTTGACTGGGGTCTGTCTGTGTTTACTTTTAATCCAACATAATATGTAGTTACTTGACTATTGGCATATGCACCAAGAATCTAATATAGAACTGAAAAAAATGTCACACATTTGTATGTGTGACATTTTTTTGTTATTGGTAATTTGCTAACAACCCTAAGAGGTTGTTAGCAAATTACCAATAACCCTGTATAGGCAGCTATATATCTGCTCCATATAATTTACTCTCCATTCTAAAGGCAATTTTCAATCTAATAGGGGAGGAAAATCGAATTTACTTCCAGAATTTTCCGTTAAATATGACCTGCTTTCCAAGTACTCCTGATCAAAATTCTGTTCTCTAAAAGTAGATTGTGTAATTTGTTATCATATTTGGTGTACTAAGTTGTAGCTAGTTAAAAAAAATCAAATGCATTCTAGAAAGTATCTATGTTTGTTTTTGAAATCTGTATGACGATGATTTAGCACAATATTGTACTGATTGTGGGTAATTTAGACAAAAAATAGGAGTGAAGTTACAAAAATTCGCAGCCAGATGAAAATGGGTAGTACTGACCAAATCACCATTATAAATCATATGTAAGAAGCCCTCATCACGACACCTGGGAAAGAATTTACACGGGGTCAAAGGTCACAAAAACGGGGTTTTATACGATAAGATTAGCCTGAACAAAAAATGTAGATCAGATTATTAAGTATGTATAAAAAAGAACTAAACAATTTTTCCAAAAAGCCGCCGTTTTTGAGATATAACGAATAAAAAGTTGTAATAGTCATAAAATAGACGACAGTGATCTATATAAGTACACCACGTATATATATATCACTGAAGTTGTAATACAGATAAAAATAAAAATATGAGAATATCGTTGATATAGGTACATCAAATTCATCACAAAAATGCTGTTTCCCAAACTATAATAGAATGTATATTGTGTATTATTAATACCCTTGTTTCCCAAGGGAGATTGATTTTTTGTATTATTTTTTTTTTTCTTTCCATGAGGAGAGACTGCGGTCAAATGCTTGCAAGTAAAATATAAAAAAAAAGATACCGCAGGAGCCCAAGTTCACGAAGCCGTATTCGTCACGGGGAATATTATCACTTACAGCTATTAACAAATGTATAAACTCTAAGCTCTTGGCTTGCCATTTATTGTTAATTATTTTATTGCATTTAATTTTATCTCTTAATAGTAAAATAAGAATTCCCTAAGGATACTCATCTATTATCGCTGTAATTGCTTTATGTCAGCTTATTGCTTTAAATTAAGTATTTATTTTATTTATTTATTTATTTATTTATTTATAAATAAATAAATAAATAAATAAGTAAATAAATAAATAAATACATAAATAAATAAATAAATCAAAACTCTGTGGAATTGTAAGCTTTGGTTATATTATTTGTTTTATTCAATATTACATTACGCATGCTAACCTAACCCATGAAAGGGGCTAGTAAAAATTATTTTATTACAAAGTCTCTTGCCAAAAGATTTTTTTTTACTATTTTATCAATTAAATACATTATTTGACAGGAAACTGTTAATCGAAAAAGAAGCCTATTTGTCGCAACAGTTTATTTGGAGTTTGCACACTCGGTGCTCAAAATAGAAATTACATTTCTATGGAAAGCGCCACCACGAACTAAGAAACTACCATCCTGAACGACATGTCGAAGTTAAAAAGATATTTAATTTAATTAGTTTAATTAGCTCGTGTTTTGGCCTCACTTCAACGCAAACTGATATATGGACTACCCAGTGACCGAAAGGCATGTGTGAAAGGCTTGTTTGCATAGTCAGATAGTAATTACTGCGCGGATATTACATCATCGGTCCATCAACTGCTAGCGAAGTACGGTGCCAGTTGAGTTAAACTGGATTATAAACTGACATACTTTTAGATAGCGATGGGTCCTTGGGTAGGTCTAACTACGATAGAATAACGCGTTGTAATACCTGACTGTTGTACCTTGTGCTGATTATGATACGGAACGAAGTAATGAAACGTCTGTTAAAAAGCCTCCGCACAAAAAAGTTGTATTATTGTTAACAGTAGTATCTGTTAACAGAGTTTAGCCTTATCAGTACTTAAGTAACTCTGTCTGTCTGTTACGCTTTCACGCCAAAACTACTGGACAGATTTGAATGAAATTTATTATGGAAATAGTTTGAGACCCGAGAAAAAACATAGTATAGTTTTTATCCAACTGCGCAAAAAGAGGATAATGTTTTTGCGCATACGCGCGGGCGGAGCCACGCCCGGAAAGCTAGTTAGTACTAAAAGTAACGCTGAAATTGTGAATAACTGATACCCTTCGTTAATATCTCACTTGTTGGTAAGGTTTAATTCGCTCGTAGCTGAGCTTGCCTAGTCATTCGTTTTATAAATTCCAAACCAATGTAGCTAATACTTCCAAATACTATTTATTACAAACTTGTACAATTTCAAACTAGTACTTTTCGCCTCGAAGTCTCATGCCAGAATGACCATTCGACTGACTGGTTTCTTCCTCCTGTATTTTTCCCTCCGATAAATGCGATAGTGGTAAATCTTTTCTGATAGGTTGATCGAGCTCAACAGTGATTGGTCGATTTTGAATAACCGACCAAGAGATCGTGTGTGTGTTGCCACTATTTAAAATACCGAAATATTGAATAAAATATTGCTTCAGATAAAATAATCTATAAATCCATTGAAAATCATGACATTCGTAATTGATCAACTTGTTTGATGTTTGTTGCGGCCACTGTTTGGATGGGTGACCGCTAGTTGCATTTAATATTGTGTTCCTCCGTGCTTTGGAGAGCACGTTGCCTCTGTCCCGATTGTTGTCTTTATGATGGCATTCGTTAAGCCATGTCGAAAGCCTGCGGGTGGCTTGAAAAGTCCGACAATTTCCAAGGGTGAACTCAGCTACAACCCTCAAGTAGAAACTTTGTCGCCAAGCACCTAACTGTGCGTTTGCCGTCTTTGAGAGTCCTTTCGCATTCTAGGTTAAGTTTGTTTACAATGTTTACTCACATAATCACTTACCATCAGGTCAATTGCTTGCCTATCAGCAATAGCAAGACATAGTAATAAACCCAAAAGGCCTAGAATAGAATCTGGCACTCAGGTGCCGAAATACATCGTTAGATGACTGGGGTTATTCTTTTTATAGTAGATAGAGTTTCACCAAATTCCCTAACACGACACATAACCTAGTCAAAACTTACTGTCTAGGGCCATTACTTCATGAACTTATTATACCTACCTATAACATAAACTCGCAATAAAGACCATTTTTATAGACCACGCCAGAGGAGCTTCCGGCGAGACCACATACTTACATATCTTGATGCCTGATATTAAACGCCTAATGCCCACCCAGAAGCGATAGGCGGAGGTATCTAAACACCCACGCTTTTCAGGACATATTTTGGCCACATATAATAAAGAGGCGAGCTTATAGCCGTCTACGGGGACACTAAACTGCTACAGAAACTATTCATCCGAAAAACCTAATATAATTCCTACCCGGGGGTCGAACCCCCTCGTAGTTTCTAAGCGGTGCTTTCACACACACACAAAGAGGCATTGTACACAACATAACACTTAAAATAATAGACGTCATATTCACAAAAATCATTTCGCTCAGCTTGCCTTTCAGCTTTCAGTTAGGTATGTACGTGGTACTTATTTACATCACTTGTTTCGCTTGCGGTAATATTGTTGTCAATTTCAGAATAGTACGAAATGAACACGTATCGAATAAAAAAGATATAAAAGCTTTTATACAGTTTCAGATGATATATCATTATTTTTTACTAGAACACAATATTTACTTGCTTTGCGCTTATGTAGTTGTTGGTCACTAATATACTTTTATATGATTTCCAATTCAACGCTTGTTCTACTCGACTTTTGAACACACTATGAGTATATATATTTTTAAACATTGGAAAGTTTATTAAGTGAAAGAAATTAGAAGACATTCATATTTTCCAAACAATGGCAAAGCACTGTGGCAGTAAGTGCCGACTCTGTGACGGTCAAAAAGTTGATTGAAATCCCGCCATGGGATCGACTTTTACAGCTTAGTAGTAGAGCCTTGATACCACTGCCTAGCACCGAATGGTGTACTATCCTTGAGAACAAGTTTCCATTCCAGGCTTTAAAATCTTCGACCACATTTTTACTTGCCAACAGGTGAGATAATGACCTTACAGTAAGAAAAATCAAACAATTGGTGATTGAAAGATCAATCTCCACCACTACCTTGAGTCTTACAAGACGTTAAAGGGTTTTTGCTTCCTTACGTCAAACTAGCTGGACCTCTCAAAAAACGAATCTGTAAAATTACAAATTTACGAGGGAAAAAATTATAGTCATGTGCGGGATTCGAACCCGCGTCCATCCACCCCTTTAGCCGTTACAGTTATGAGTCATTGTGTCATGTTAGCTCAATTGGTTAGAGCATACCCCGGCTAAAGGGGTGAATGGACGCGGGTTCGAATCCCGCACATGACTATAATTTTTTCTCTCGTAAATTTGTAATTTTGTAATGTAATTCGCCTAGCAGGCGTTATTGCAAACTTAACAATATTAATTAAATTAATTAACTTACAGATTAAAACGAATCTGTAAGTTAACACTAATCACTGTTGGTGCTATAAATACAGCTGCACTTAAAAGCCAGTCTTCATTCAAGGTCTACTCTACTACCAGCTTCAAAAACCTAATCACTCAATAACAAATGACTTAATGGTTGTGTGACGATTCCATTGCTAATGTCTAAACTTGCTTTGAGTGTAAAATTAAATGTTGAGATATCAAAAGCGAACTTTCTATGTCAAAATGTTTTACGAACATTAGAACTCCCTTTTCCTCACTTTTAGGGGTTGAATATATCGTTGTTTTTGAATTTTTTGTATATGTTTACAACGTTCTTTCTAACGAATAAGGAGTGAGTTGCTTGACAGTTTATGTTGTTTTACAACTTAACCCAAATTTCAAAAAAACATGTAAGAACTTTATTTAATTTTGATGAAATTATTAATCTGTGATATTTCAACACCAATTTTACCACTTCAAAGTGTACATTTACTAATTACAAACAATTTTATGTTTTATGACACTGGACGTACATACATACATATACACGAAGGGTAGTTATATCGTACAAAGTAAAAATAAAAACGCGTGGCATAGTGAGACCCACCGCCTTTGTTGGAATTTGTTAAGAAGGGGCGGAAGGGTTAAAATTTAATAATGTTTACAGTGTTGACAGGTGTTACAACTCAAGTATTTTATTATGGACATTCTTCCCATATAAGAATGTGTTAATATCTTGCAGGAGCAAAGTTACAGCAGAGTTAAGCGAGCAATAAATCAGTTTCTCTATTCTGCTGGTTTCACCGTAACAACTTTCTAATAGCTTATAATTAAGGATTCCATATGAAGGGTTCATAAAAAGTCAATTTATCCAGTACGATGTTGGATGCTGGAAAAAGTAAAGGCTGCAAAAAAGCTATATACAAATCAATTATAAAGGTACATCCTCAATATACCCATATACACCCCACCATAAAACGTCATATTTAAATACGAAAGCAAGACAATATTATATTTCTTGTAAGGGTGGGTAATAATTGAAAAAAAAGCCCAATTATGCTGTACTTTTATAACTAAGTGATCCACTGTTGAACACAGCCTCCCCCATTATGGGAAGATAGCCATAATCCTCACGCTTGGCAGGCGGCTTGGGGATCGCAGTGTAAGATAGCAGTTTCTCAGAAGGAGCTGCTGGAATATTATCCTTAGTCGTCTCTTACGACACCCACGGTAAAAGATTACATTGAAGGCCCGGTATTCTACGGTTTATTAACACTTTACCTAACCATAATCACAGAAAAACTTTTCGCATATTTTTATTTTTATATAAATATTTGTAGAGGTCATAACGTAAGCGATAAAATCTATCATAAACTCCTTATTATGGTGAAATAAAAATCTAATTTTTGTGACAAAATGTATGAAGCAACACAAGATGAACCATTTTTGTGATTATATCTTGCGGGTTGCTGCATTTTAAAGTGATTCTAAAATATGAAAGAAATAAAATTTTCATCAGGCAGAACTGTGTGTCACATCATTCGACACAGTTTTCTTTATTTATTCTAACAATTAAAAAACCATTTGTTATTGATGATTTATTACGCCGTTTACGCTTTGAGGCATCGATGTCAGAATGACTACCGAGGGACACGGGTTCTCCATTGATTTAAAAAATATTTTTTCACTATTGTATTATGTTTCAAGTATTTTTCTTTAAATATGTTGAGACAGTTCGAGAAATCGTTACATGTAGGTCCCAAAGCTTAATGATTGTTTCAACCTGAAACCAAAATTAAAAAATAACATCTTCTAAAACCTGAACCTGGAGGGCGCTTTCTTTGTGTTTTCGTATCTCCCACTCGTCTTTACGACTCATTCGTACATTTTATGAGGTTTAGTTTACACTACGCGTTGATATACGAGCGTCGTACAATTTGATATCGTAGACGCGCTCAGTGTTTGTCTCCTACACGCTTACCTACTACTTATATTGATATACGTAGTAAGTAATGTATGCGATTGTGTAGAATGTAGTAGAATTTGAAAAATATTATTGTCAATCATGGTTACTGGCTATTGCAGACCAATGAGAGTTGACAGGATCTATAGTTCAAAGGCGTAACAGAATTTTGTGAAATCCAGTCTAGACATCCAGATAGCAGAATTCACCAACCTCAAGCCTCAAGTAGAGACTCTCTGTCGCCAAGCACGGAACTGTTTAAAACGACGGAAATAATAAAAAATAGCTAATGTGAATTAGACCAAGCACTACGATAAGGAAAAACCGCGAAATAATAAAAACGATTTCATCTAAAGGTTTCTGTTCAGTTCATGACTGTGACAAAGGTATTCCCATGAGATGCGTGACAACTGTTAGTTGCTTAGTAGCTGTATTGAGTGTACTTAGTACATTACATGTTTTTTATCATGAAATTGAATCAGATAAGTTGACTGTTATTATTATATGGTAATTTTTCCCGCTTAAGAAGCATTCTGTGTACATATACACCATAATGTAAAATATATTGTGAAATCAAATTCCTGCAGCTCCGTTTGTGCCACAATTTGACTACCTACCACTTTTTTTAATACAGCTGGACGGCGTTTTATCACTATCTCACCTGATTGAAGTGATCACGTGGTCGAAGATTTTGTTTAGGCTTACCTAGAATTACTGGCTCTCAAGGACAGCTGCCGGAACATACCGTTAGGTGCTTGACGACAGGTTTTCTAGTTGACGGTAGTAGCTAACTAAGGGGTCACTCACTAAACAATTTAACCACTGACATCTTAAGACATCGAGCACGACCGACGACTGAACGTGTCCTCCGTAGCACGGAAACGCTCAGTAGCATGCCACTAGCAATCACCCATCTAAGCAATGCAAGCTAAGCTACGAGCTGTTTCAAGAAGAAAATATGTTCCAAAGCACTTCACCTGTATATAAAATATATAGGGGACCCCTACCATTACTAAACCGGGAGCTCTCCTAATAATGTCTAAAATACATAAACTACCTAAACTTTGCAAATAAACTGCTGCATAAGTAAATAACATCTCGAACCCTCACTTACCAAATTTAGTTCTAAAATGGTAATATCCCTTCTAATTATACGGCTACGCTCCATTACCCTGACGAAAGCAGCTTTTACTCTTATTACTGTTATGTAAGTACCTACTCTTGCTTACAATTTACAACTAAATTCAAGACGCTATGTTAAAGATTTTCAGCTTACTCACACGGAATAATTGTAGCAAGATTCTCGATCGATTTAACAAATGGTACGCAGTAGGAAAATAATTAATTTAGCAGAACGATACCTATCAATACTATGTATAAGAAAACACAATCACGTATATATGCCTCGAATATCGTCAGTACGCAGTATATATCACTACATAGTATAAAACAAAGTCATTTCCCGCTGTCTGTCTGTCCCTATGTATGCTTAGATCTTTAAAACTACGCAACGGATTTTGATATGGATTTAAATAGATAGAGTGATTCAAGAGGTAGGTTTATATGTAATACATGCATAATATAGTAGAGAAAGACTGATAATTTTAGAGGTTTTTAATGTGATGTCGTAAATAAACACTTTTATGCGCTTACATTGCAAACGCTGGCTGAACCTAACAAGATAGATGAAAATAATGTACCAAAGTATTGTACACCTTAAAAAAGTCTACAAAAAAGTCCCCGATGGTATATGTCTATCTCTTAGGGATAACCCACAATAACCATTTATTATGCTTTACTTTTTATTACCCGCGCAAAGCCGGGGCGGGTCACTAGTTGTGTAAATAATACACTTGTGGTTGTAAATCTGAAAGATCCATGGAACAATTTATTGTCATGTAAATACAATGAACAATTCCATATACGAAACAGATACCCAGAGAAAAGTTCTTCTTCCGAAAAACTCAATTATTTGAACCTGTAACGACATCATTAATATAAACGCTCACAGACCAACAACGCGGCCATCATTTTCATTAGTTGAGCCGAACCGAATTTAGTTAGGTATATTCCCAAGGTAACGTCCATCCATCTTGTGGCTGCCCCAATATGAGTTATGCCTCTTATTTACTTTGTGAGCTTATTGGATTTATCGCTCCATAAGAAACTACAGTGGAACCCTGATTATACATACTAAATATAGCAGGGCGTCATACGAATAAATGAAAGCTCAAATAGTTAATATTATCGTTTATTTTAAATAAATAAAGAAACATTAAAGTTTTTTTTTATTTTTATGCCTGATAGGTTAGCCTTTGACCACTATCTCACCTGATGGTAAGTGATGATGTGGTCGATGATGTTGTTCAGACTAACCTAGAGTTACTGGCTCTCAAGGACAGCTGCCGGAACACACCGTTAGGTGCTTGGCGACAGATTTTCAACTTGAGGGTGGTAGCTAGCCAGGCGGGCATTTGCAAAGTGCCCTACCACCATGCTGTAACGACTGTTATCCTAAGACAACAACCGGGACCGACGGCTTAACGTGCCCTCCGAAGCACGGAAGCGCTCAGTAGTAATGCCCAACCAGCGGTCACCCATCCAAGTCATGACCGCGGCGGACGTTGCTTAACTTTGCTGATCGATTCAGAAAGGCTAAGCAAACTTGGCTACGAGCGCTTCAAAAGTGATATAAATATAATAAATCTACGTCCCAAGAAGCCATAAAGTGAGAACTTCGAGCATAGTCACAATAATCGCAGTTCGGCGGGATAGTGATCATGTCCAGATTGTCGAGGTTCTACTGTTCGCAAGTTTTCTCTCAATTTTCTGCGAAAAATCACTTTGTATCTAATGGTACATGCGGAGGATTTACTCGGACGCCTTAGTGGACGTTGTTTTGGGAAAAATTGAACAAACTTATATATTTTTTGTACTTTGGTTTGAGAGGTAGGCTAGGTGAGAGGAGGCTTTGTTCAATACTATTTAGACAAAGAAAGAGGGTACACTAATGCCTGCTCTCAATCGATAGTGTTCAATAAACAATCATCTCGCATTTTAGCCCTTAAGTATTAATACGAATAGTTTATAAATCACTAACGGGACTATTTACGCACAAATTATTATCAAAATCATATTTTGACAAACTTCGACCTTCCGATCAAATTTCCGATTTAAGTTCCGAAGAAGCGAGTTTCATCGTCTTGTGGAGCAGTAGGTGCGATTTGAATCTATTTGAATCCTTAATCGTTTGGTTTTCGCATGATCCAAGAAGACATATATTATTGTATCATGGTTTTTCGTTAATGTCTTTATAACTGCCACATTGACACACAATATACTAACAGTAGCGGAACTTACATGCGGAGGCAAATTACGACGCGAGCACTTTAGATTCTTGAACATGAGTTTAGATCACGAAAGTTTAAGAAACAATATTTATTACGAATACGTTTTAGCCTGTTATATTTAACAACATAAATGAAACTTATTTTTGTTATTATAATTAAGGAGACTTCGACCCTAATATAAAAATGGAAATTCTGGCCGACAAGCATAGTTTATCTTCGACCATGTTTACCTTTCATCAGTGGATATCGTTTCCGATTATTTGTCTTAAGCAAAATAAATAAACAAGATAATTTCGAATATCCAAAATTAACTTTGTGCATTAAAAGTTACGAGATTCATTATACATTTAAGGAAGCAATTTGAAAACAGATTAAAATTACGTAGAGGAACATAATTTCGTTATCTTTGCTTATAAAGTTCTGCCCATTACATGAACCTGCAATGGTGACGATAATAATTATTGTCCGTAAATTTATACTTTTGAAGTCATTATTTATCGCATACTCGTATATATACCTAGTACAATCACAAAATTAGTAGGTATAGGGGAGAGCCCGGCAGTACCGTCACCTTAAGGTTTATGTAGGATAAAATAAAAATGTCTTGGGTTTGACGTTAAATATAGGCTATAATGCGTTAACAAACTCATGTGTTGTAAATAAAAACAATAAATTATTAATATATTTAGATACAATCAACTTTATTAATAAAATAGGTAGACTATGAGAATTTAACATTAAAAAAATTGGCCAGTACCGGCCAGCAAAAATATGAGCCCATATACCAAGTAATAATCACAAATATATTAGTTAGGCAGCTCTGATATGTTTGCACAAGCCTCATGGACCCAAGTCTTGCAGTAAATCCTCTTCATGAGACTCAAGACGCAAAAGACAAATTGCGTCTTGAATCTCATCCTCTTTTTATACAGCATATTTTTGTATGCAGAACTGAGTAGATTTCACTTTTGTATTATTTTTTATTTGTCAATTTTATGATTTCACAGTTTTACGACGTCGTCGTGCAGTATTTCATCTTTTCTATGCATCAGAAACCGGTTATAATTATTCTGCGCAACTGTGGCTTTAAAGTTGTCATCTGAGTTTTTTAAAAGTTTTATTGGTTGTTTGAGGCGCGGGTTGTTGGCGAGCTGTTCAGCAACTTTTACACGGGCTAATGCATATTAGCGAGATCCCTAGCGCCCTTCTTTTTCTTCATCTCGCCATCATTTTCATTGCCTGGCATCTTCGAGTACCTAAAAGAAGATAAAATTACTCAAAAATAAACTTTAACAGTGGCCGGTACTGAAGGACATTTTTATGGCCGGTATTGTAGGGAACGAAAAAAATATAAGGTTTGATGCTACAAAATATTTAACGCAGAAATGTTGAATTAAAACATATTTTATAATAGCTAAATAAATGAACAATACATACCAGGTTTAACTTCTATCGAACTCTTTCTATGAACTTCTGAAATCACCCACAGAACTTTACTGGTGTACCTTGCGTTCACCACGTGCAATACAAATTTGCACACTGAAAGTAACCGTGTCGCGACAGGTTACTGCCGCGCGGGGCTTATACTCGTATGAACGTATTACTTTAATGGCAATAACTATATCGTATCCATCTGTTATATATTTTTGGAAACTGCATCTGGCCGGTACTGGATGCCGACCGGTACTATAGGACTTTCCCCTACTTACAACAAGCGAATTTCTAAGAATTTCAGGCAAGAATTAATATTCGCCAGGCGGCAGAAAACCAAAGCCAAAAAAATCTACATTATGTTATTGTGTTGTTAGAGAAATCATGCTGTACTGACCCCACATACACGAAATAAGTGCTGGAAGGTGATGGTTATGGTACAAAACTTAAATCCATAACAAATATTAAACACTCTAAATATTTGAAAATTTTCTGTGTGGGTAAAAATCCAATGGTCTATCTTTTGCTTAGTTTGATTTCATATGATAAAAGTCGGACAGATTATCCTAATCCCAACGTACATCAACTAAGGTTCGAATAAGACCCTAAGTAGTAGTAGTAGACCCTAGTTCTCATGCTGGTCTACAACACATCCACGACCTTCCCTGACACTTATTTTTGGTATCACAACATCAACTAACAAGGCCTCTTCCATATGGTTTGTGCCACATTATAGAATAAATGATTTTGGCCTAATGCGCGGCAACACCCCACTAAGTTTTGGTGGTGGTAGTGACGTGGTGCATTATATAAGAAATGGAAACTGTTCTGATCTTTTAAGCCCGGAATGGCCTACGGTACTCCTTAAAGGTAAAAATAATAATGTTTAAAATATTAGGATTGCCCTTTCGGTAATATAAGAAGAGCAAGATCACGGTAATGTTATACCGTGGCAAGACGATGTATCTTTTCCAAATTGTATGAGCTTTTTAACTTTCTTAGTTTACCGAATTTCCTAATAAATTCAAAATTGTGCGTCGTTGTCATGTTCAAATGACATTACATTATTATAGAGCTAAAGTGTGTTAGTAGGACAATAGAAACACAAAGAGGTAACAAAACTTCTCAGTTACTAACTGCAGGTTGATAGAGTGAGTGCTAATTCTAAACAGCTTACAGTACCAATTACACTAACCTTAAAAATATCTTCTACAGAATATTGGTTTTTATAACTAATATTATTCGGTCCCTAAAACTGTCCAGTCCGTTTATTCCAAGTAGTAGTATATATACTCGTATAATATTCAGTATATAAACCAAAATGAAGGTTCACGTCTACAGAACTTAATCGAGCTCAGGGTTTGCAGACTTTGCTGTGGAGAGGTTAATTTGGCTTGTAACAAATTGAACTCTAGTTAAACTACTCTCTTAGAACTTGCTGGTTGTTTGAGTTAAATGAGACAATGTAGTTGTAGAGATGTGTATACAGGTCTTTAACTCTAAATTGCTGATTTTGGGCCAAGCTAAGCGCGTTGAAAAGCAGACTTTTATTTATATTCTAATTTCTCAACAAGATTGTGATTAGTAAGTAATATTACGCATATGTTTAATAAAAACCTATATAAATTAAAAACCTATTTAAATTTAAGGTTTTTTTTTATACCGAACTGGGTAGCACTTGATCATACTATCTCACGTGATGTAAAGTGATGATGCGATTGATGATGGAGCGCGCTTACCCAGATGATACCTATTCACTCGCGTTTTGAAGACCCCCATATCACGATAATATTATAACATTACCGTGCTACATATACTCAGGCAGGGTGTTCAATTCCCTGCCGGTTCGTATGATGAACGAAATAGCAAATTGATTCGTTCGGGTAAATGGAATGACCAACATATAGTGGCGGCGCTTCTGAGTATCCCTGGATGTCCGGTTATAGAATGGGGATAGCGGAATCAAATTCTGAAGTTCCGTTGCACACTCACCGAAATGTATCCGATAAAAAAACCGATAAACAAGCGCCTTTGCGGCGATGCTCGAGACTGGAGTCTCTTGCCTACTAGGTGGTCGTCGTTAATGAGTTTCTTGGCTCTCCTCTCAATAGCTTCCATTGTATCCAGCTGGTATTTGGCAGAACCATCCCAAAGGAGAACAGTACTGCATACACGTCCGGACTTGGGCTTGATACAGATTAAGCACCTGTGTGACATTCACACGTAACAATAAGTATCATAGTGATAATATATCCGTGCAATCTTACATGTGCATGCAGCTTTATCGGTCGTGTACGTATTACTAATCGTTGCAGTTTATCTTGTTCGAAAACTTGAATCTTTGCTTCATTTCTTTCCTTATGGACCGCTTAGTTAAATATCCTTCCAAATCATTGGATTGTAAATATAATTTTCTGCTTGCAGTTATTCTAATTCCACTTTTATCGTTGGTTACGAAATTAATAACGATTATGAGAATTAAGGAAGGTCTAACGAGATACTAGTGAACCAAGATCACGTTGATGTTTATAAATCAATTATAACTTTTTTTTATTTTTTCATTTAAGGTACAATAGCTCGTTCCTAGAAGAAAATTCAATCAAAGAGCACGTTCCTAGAAGAAAATTCAATTATATTTTACACTAAACTATAGGATGTTGTCATTAAACCGCGAGCTACGAGTACTTTGTCATAAATAAATAAATGATATGTAATCTGGGAAAATAATTAAGATTCTCAACTCGTTGTTAATTCTCCATATGCGGTAAAACAGATCTAGTTCTCCATTATCAAAATTTGTCTCAAATAAAATTATTCTTTTACGTTTGTGGAGTTCTTGCGGAATTCGGAAGCCCAATTTGCCGGGTTCTATTTTCCTGGCGTAAGTCCATTTCATCGACAACAGGCTTTTTCTACAAATCAACTTGACCGTGCTTCCGACCCTTCAATTTATGGAACATAAGTGAATTACTTACTCTCGAGTAAATACATACAGACAGGATGATGGAGAGGAAGTATAATTGTGTGGAGAAAGTGTGGGATTATTCAACGATGTATTACATATCGACAAAATTTGAAGTCTGACTTTAATATCCTTATGAGTAATAGACACACATCATGTTAAAAACTGCCTTATATTTTTTGTAACTGATTATAATACTAGGTAGACATATTTTCATCGTATTGGAATGTTGTATGTTAAGGGTTTTAAGCAGTGATAGCTCAGTGGCTTTGACTTTGTACTGCCGCGCAGCAGGTCCATGGTTCGAATCCTGTCGCTGGCTTGAGCATCACCGCGTGGTGGAAGGGCATTTTTGCGAATGCCCGCCTGGCTAGCGACCAACCTCAAGTGGAAAATCTGTCGCCAAGCACCTAACGGTGTGTTCCGGCAGCTGTCCTTGAGAGCCAGTAGTTCTAGGTTAAGCCTGTAAACACCTTCGACCACATCATCACTTGCCATCAGGTGAGATTGTGGTCAAAGTCTTACCAATCAGCAATAAAAAAAAAAAATTATTTTGGAGTCTTACACAACATACAATAGTAACTATAAGAAAACTTGTTTTATATTTTTATGATTTATGTTAGTTTGAAGTTGAACACTTTAAGTTAATATTTATACATTGTCACTAATTACCTTATTTCTTTTTGTAACAGATAAAAACTTCTGGATAAATCATGGCTATTTAACTAAAATTTTAAGACTCCGTTTCAGAATGTCCTAGGGTTGCTATGCAACACATAAAATAACTGAATGATAAAAATGACAGTTAACATGCAGCGCAATGACTGTGAAACGCAAAGATAGTTTTTAATTTATTAAATATGTTCTGGGTAGTAAAACCGGAACTTACTCGAACATTCTGAAACAGGCCCCACACATTACACACATTAAAACATGTTACTTGTTTTAACATAAAGTAAATTGAAGGAAATCATTCGTGACTACAGTGCTACGAGATCCTTACTAAATTGAATTTAATGCAATTCATTATACTGGTAACCCCTATACTATCCGCACAGTAATTAAACTTGTTGGGAAGCCTTTAAAACTCCCAATCAGCTTATACTAGCTGCAATATACCTACTGGAGATAGAAAACTGATAATGCATAGTGTAGAACATTTTCTGAACGCTTGTTTGGCTAGCTAACGCCCAGGAATATAAAACACTATACTGTGTTTTCTAGCAGCTACGCATACTAAGCTTATGATAACTTCTACTTACCACATCATCACTTACCAACATGTGAGTACAGTCGAGTGGGTAACCTCAAAAAGAAAATATTTGGATAGAAGCTCCCTCTGAAATTCTGTGATCAAAACAAACAGGCAAAACAAAGTTTTAAGCTTTGGTAGGGATGGGTCTGTCTCATGAAATAGCTCCAAAATGGCACGTCGTGGTATGAAATTCAAAGCTTAAAATACCTAGCTTATTTAAAAAAATGCTTGTTTTAGTTTTCACCCATTGTGTTATGGATATATTAAATGTTTTGAAGAATATTGTTGATATAATAGCCCGGCACCCCACGGTATAAACATACAAATTGCAAACATTACCTATTAACAATATTAGTGTAGGTAATTAACATTTACGTGGGGGTGCACGATATATATCGATATATCATAAAATATCGATATATGGACATGATATATCGCTTCCACCCGATATTATCGAATAACCTAATATTTATATCGATACATCAATCGATAGTATTCAACCGATATATCACCATAGCTCACTTGACATAATAGTTGACCAAAACCCCAAAACCGTAAAGGTTTCAAAAGGGATGTAAGGGCAAAGTTGTTTTTACTGCAAAGTGATCGCAAACGTTGCTAACATGTTAATTTATGATTTTCATAATACAAGTACGAGTACTGCTAATTATACTGATTATGATGTATACACATATTTAGGCATATAGTCTGGTTCGTAAATGTTAACCTATGATGTGTTCGTTTAGTTATTATATTCTCTTTTGTTTCTCAATATAAATAATAAATAAATAGATACTGATTTATGGTTGGCAACTTGAGTAAAAATAAAACCACGAATTGTGAATAATTACCTTTCGCAGTTACTAAATAGTCGTAACTGCATTTTGTTATGGGTATGGTAAAAATATAGGGAATTAAAAATAAATAGAATTGATTTGTTTCTTTACCACATCTGTTTTTACTTATATCAACCAGAGCCCTATCCAATATTTAATATTATAGACTAGTTAAATACAAGAAGTACATTTTTTACGATATATCGAAGATATAAAAATATTTCTACGATATATCGCGAAGTAACGATAGAACACTACGATATATTATATCGGAAAATATATCGATACATTTTTTATATGAACATCCCCACTAATTTACAATGATACAATGATACAATGATACAATGATTTATTCGTCTGTGAATCTAGGTACAAACAAAAGATATTACATATTTTATATACAAAGAACGCTAGTTCCACCAATTTGGCATACAGACATTAATTCAATTCAAAACATTGTTATATTAAACATATTACATTCGGAACAATTATAATTTCATTAACATTACACATCTTATAAATTAATAATAATAGTAATACAATATTCATTAAATGTCAATTAGTTAAACAATTGTAGTAAAAGTAATTATTATTGATTAAATGTCAAATATTAAATAATTTAAATTAAGCAATAACATTCATATTTTTACAATCGAGGAATTCATTAATATTATAATAAGCTTTCTTAGTCAAAAACTCATTGAGTAGGTTTGAAATATATTGATGTCATCTCTAGAACGGATAGCTGATAGTATTTTGTTAAATATTAATGATGCCATACAGAACACACTCATTCGCAGCAACTTTGTGCTGCATCGCACTTGTCGTAACATACCTTTTCGACGACTACTTAACGGGTATGTTTCAAAGAGCTCAGGATTTTACTTAACAAAAATTGCAACTTCACTTATATATAACGATGGTAGAGTCAATATTTTCAAACGTATAAAATGCTCTTAACACGAGTCTGTTTTTTTCAATCCACATATCGACCTTATGCATCTTTTTTGGGCTTTAAAGGCTTTTTCTCGGTCAGTTGAGTTACCCCAGTACATCACTCCATAGCGCAATATAGATGCGACGTGACCATGATAGGCAGTAAGTAATGTAGCTTCGTTAGTTACCTTTCTTAATTGATAAAGAGCATACGAAAACTGAGATAATCTTTTGCAGACATTTTCTATATTGGATTTCCAAGTAAGTTTATTGTCAATATTAAGTCCTAGAAACCGCGTCATTTCAATTTCCATTACATTTTTTCCCTCAATATTAATATTAAGATCCAACCGATCATTATGGCGTTGTCTAAAGTACATTAGTAAAGTTTTGTCAATATTGATATGTAAATTGTTAAGTTTCAACCATTTATTAAAATCTATTAGCGTATTATTAACGTCAAATTCAGCATCACTAAGTTCGTCATATGAAAATAATAAAGTACTATCGTCCGCAAATAATGTGATATGATGATGAGTGATTTGTGGCATATCATTTATATAAATAAGAAACAATAGTGGCCCTAGTACACTCCCCTGCGGCACCCCGTTGATTATTATATTACGTTGATTATTTACACCATAGAGATATAAAATACTATTTATCTCACCAGATGGTTAGTGAAATGTGGTCAAAAATTTTACTAAAACCCTAACCTAAAACTATGTGTTGAACCACGTAGTTACCTCCTGGGTGATAAATATTTTCTATGATTTACACAAATGAACATAGCTGTATATGAGTCGGAATGTGTTCCTGGAAATTTTAATGAATTTGAAATTTAAGTATAACATGGTTTTTTACAGTATCTTAATTTCATAGTGTCTATAATCTATTATTTGGAATATGGCATCGATCACTGCGGAAACCAAGCGTAACGCTATTAAATGGGCAAATGGAAAACATCTCGTTATATGTATCGAGTCACTGAGCTCTCCAGGGTGCTCGATAACAGTACGAACAACTTGGTCGAGTTAACGCCAGAAAGGCAAGTGTGCGTTCTCGACGGAAACATCTCCGTTTCTTCCTCTTTCGTCTCTTCAGAATATTACGTTTGGAGTACAGAATAAGCTAAATATTCTTAGCTTGGATATCCATAGTGATCTGAACCAGCGAGACTACTTTCAGAGATTAAGCTTGTTTACGCCAATTCTGATTCCTGAAAAGAGTAAGGTGTTTCTTCACACCTGATCAACGCTGCCTCCTTTATAAAACTCAGGTGCGCCCTTGTGTTGAAATTAGATGCCACTTCTGGGATGGGTTCATTCAGTACCTTATAGATGCTCTCTAGCCTATAGAAGTCGTACAGTTCGTATTTATTGTAGGCACGTAGGGCAGACAACACCTACAGCCTTTCAGCTTCTCTAAGCGTTTTATATCGTTTGTTCCATGTTGAATGTTCTGTCTGAAGAGCTCTTTAATCTAATTCATTCCACACAATTTTAATCCAATATAACTCGTTCCGGCCTGGAAAGTCATCCATATACTGTCCCAAATCTCTTACAACACAAAAAAAGTTTTGGCAGTTCCAATCTCTGTCATGTAATTAAACTGTGAAACGCTTTGCCGTTGTATGTTTTTTACACGACTGCCCAAAAAAAGGAGAGTTATTTTTTCGACCAGCGATGGGCAATCCATACAAACTTGAGAACGAAGAGTCGAAGACACTTGCAGTAACAACTGTCTGTAGTTCATTCATGCACCGCGTATATGCAGTACACGGCGGTCGATTGTCATCGATCCGGTTTGAAACGCGCGCTCAAGCAAAGCCCGCGAAGTTTGAGTGAGCTATTCAGCACACAATACTTACAACGGTAAGGAGCCATTCAACCACAAATATTTGGCGCAAACACCACCTGATTGAAAAAGCTACATTAAAGTGTCATGCAAATCTCTCAATATAAGATGAGTAACTTATAATTACTGATTTAAGCCCTAAGGCTTAGCAGAGCGAAATTGTACTGAAATTCTCTATAGGCCCATTAGTAAACTCAAAATGTGTATGAAAACGTTAACCATATAGACAAAATAATTTTGTCTGTACGGTAAACGCTTATTTTGATTATCACGGCCTCCATAAGGAGATTTCATCCCAGACTTCGGCAAATGTACAGACCAGTATGGAATATATGATGTCAAAAACAGAACACAGATCAAGTTGCTGCTGATGTGAAAACAATGTGAAAACAAATTATGTGAAAACGCTCTGATAGTCTCTTTCCATACCTATACATATATACAAATAATATGTCATATAAACAAGTAACATATTATATACTAATGTTAATAATTGTACTAAGAATTAGCAAAGAAGATATTGAAGAGGCACTGAGTAAATTTATGAATTTTCTCAAGGTTATTAATTTATCAAATATAAACTTTTAATTATGAACGACTTCTAAGTCATAAGAAAGTACAAATACTTTTGAATTCGTAAGTATACTTAATTGAAATAAAATGCTATGTACTCGTACTTATTATTTTTGTTTTTATTTTCTCGCAGATGACATCGAATATATAGTATTCTCCTCGGAGATAAAGCTGATTTCATTATTTGCGAGCCTATATTTATCTTGGTACTGAATTTTCAATTTCATGTTCATTTCGTCATCCAATCTAACTTTATTGTATGGTAAGCCCGAATAATTCAATGTGTCGTGACTGTATTGGAGAATTAGTTTAGTGCGAGGCAAAGCTAATTTCGGGCTGAAGGTTAGGTCAATAAAGTTTCAGGGCATGTGAGTTTGTTATTGTATGAATTATGTCTGACTAAATACTAAGTGAACCTTGATTTTTAGTTATGACGACCACTTGTTATGCTGCCGTACTCTATCGGGGACCTCGTAAAGAAGGATACTTTGTTTTAAATTTTATTACTGTTATGATTGTTTATTTTCTTGTAAGCCATATCAAGATACATAATATAAATAAAATATATAGAATTTATTAAAATATATAGATTGTTAAAGCAGTGATAGCTCAGTGGCTTTGGCTATGGACTGCCGCGCAACAGGTCCATGGTTCGAATCCCGCCGCGGGCTTGAGCTTCACCGCATGGTGGAAGGGCATTTTTGCGAATGCCCGCCTGGCTAGCGTTTACCCTCAAGTTGAAAATCTGTCGCCAAGCACCTATCAGTGTGTTCCGGCAGCTCTCCTTGAGAGCCAGTCATTCTAGGTTAAGCCTGTTAACACCTTCGACCACATCATCACTTACCATCACGTGAGATTGTGGTCAAAGGCTTACCTATCAGCAATAAAAAAAAAAAATAGAACGGTAGGTGATATTATAATTACCCATGGAAATAGTAACATATAGATGTTGATTTCTTGTATAATAGTATCCGAACGAAAAAAAACTCAAAATGAAGAACATTCCCGAGTCTTCGTTTCATCGTTCAAAAGGCAATAATAAACTTTCGTCTACTATCATACATACTTCATTATAATAACTTTAGTAAGGTGAAAAATGATTACGTAACATATAAACATTAACTAAAAGTATCTCCTGCAAACAAACACTCATAAACACCAGTATAAAGACCATAGACTTAGGATTTTTTCGCTACCCTCATACATCCTAAGCCTATGGTAATGACAGTGAACAGATATGAATGATGTTGATTTTATACAAACACTTTCAACTGTAATGTTCAAGTGTTTTCAAATTATTTATTGTATTGTGATAAAAAACAGGCTTATAAATGCTACTAGGATAACTTGGTTTTACATTGGGCCAGTATGCTTAGGCAGAAGAGCGAGTAGAAGCCTGTTTGTCACAATCTTACAAAAAGGCACCGTACAAAATATAGGGTTGGGATGGTTGCCAACATTTTTGAACAGTTGCAGTAGGTAAGCGAGGCTGCCACTTGGCAAGCATGTGCGAGATTTCAAAGTCGATAGGTAATCTGGTTTCACGTTCAAAAAAATGGTGATTATCTGCCTCTGAATTTTGGCAAAAATTCTATATGTATCACTGACACGGTCTTGACTGCCTTTACGATGATTTTGCTATTAAAAAACTTAGTAGATCGTATATCTTTTGAATTAGGAGGTCGAAAAGTAATTAGAAAAGTATTGATCCTCATTTGACGGCAGTCTGTATAGGCTCATGCTTACAAATATCAAAATCTATTGTGTAATTTTCAATAACTTCTTGAATTGAAGAATGTTTGCCAATAGATAGACACAATATCCGTGTATGCTGTTACGTTGAAGCGCTCGTAGCGAAATTTGCTAGCCATTCTGAACCGATCAGCAAAGTTAAACAACATCCACCGCGGTCATGACTTGGATGGGTGACCGCTAGTGACATTACTACTGAGCGTTTCCGTGCTTCGAAGGGCACGTTAATCCGTCGGCCCCGGTTGTTGTTTCAGGATGGCAGTCGTTATAGCATGGTGGTAGGGCATTTTGCGAATGCCCGCCTGGCTAGCAACCACCCTCAAATTTAAAATCTGTCAACAAGCACCTAATGGTGCATTCCGGTAGCTGTCCTTGAGTGCCGGTGATTCTAGGTTAGCCTGAACAACAGCTTCGACCACATCATCACTTACCATCAGGTGAGATAATGGTCAAAGGCAAACCTATCAGGCATATAAAAAAATACTAAGTTCATGTGGTAGGCATCCCTCTTAAGAAGAAATTAGGATATTTTTGTAGTATTTAATGAATATTTTTTTTTGTTTTAATAATAATTTTAAGTCAAATCACAGAAATTGGGTTGGTGTTAATTACCAATATAGTTATCTCATAAATGAGGCAATCGAGATAAATTATACCTTGTATCCTTATTTCTGCCTTACTCCGAAAACTTTGTTAATACTTCTTGTACATCCAAGAAGGTGGTAGTAATAATAATCCTCCACTGTGTATCAGAATCAGTAATTTGGAAGTGAAAATATAAATAACATGCACAAGACAGAATGTTGATATACAAGCGAACAGATTTGTTTATGAAATATAAGAAACATGAGTTTTAGGAACATAGCCTGTAGGTACATAAATTCGCAAAAAAATATGAAATGGAGTTAACGGCTGACGTAAAGAGAAGAGAATAAAATGTGACCTTAGTGCACTTTCGCACCTCTTTTCTTATGTAATAAACTAGAAGCTATACTACTAGAAACTAGAATATGATTTCATATGTAATGATTAAAGCATCATCGATAGCCATCGTTTCTAACTACTAATAAACGATAGTCATTGTTTATTACTAATTAAAAGATAACTGTCATTTTGATGGTTTAAAATATCCTTTGTAATATATGTGAAATTAAGATTTAGGTGTACTACCTTACAGAATTTATAATTCGGTAATTTATAAGCGAATATGTTACAAACATAAATAACGAGCAAATATCTTTTAGTAATATTAGCAGGAAAATAGATATGTGAATATATCCAGTAAATTAACATCACACATTCTATTCGAATGAAGTTCAGATAGGTAGGTAACGCACGTGATCTCGTTACAATATTGGATTCGATTTTAATACCCGTCCGGAGTTTTAATACGGAGCACATTCACGCTATGAATCTGATTTGATTTGTGAATAAACCAAATTAATTGAATTTTTTGTCTCTATGCTGTATATGGTCTAGTATAACGATTGGATAAAATTGTACGGGCACGAGTTATATCTAACTTCCCGTGGAAATCGTAAGAAGCGACGGAGGGAAAAAATACCAGAAAAGGGGCAGCAGCGCTTTCTGTAGACCTGCCATCTTACTCTGCGATCCTGTCCTACTTACTTTGCTCTTTGTTTAGATCACACTCTACTGTCTATGGCACATTTTTCACTTATGGAACGTTTTAATATTGTTAAGTTTGCAATGACGCCTGCTAGGCGAATTACATTACAAAATTACAAATTTACGAGAGAAAAAATTATAGTCATGTGCGGGATTCGAACCCGCGTCCATCCACCCCTTTAGCCGGGGTATGCTCTAACCAATTGAGCTAACATGACACAATGACTCATAACTGTAATTCTTGCTCTCGTTCTTCATGCAACCATCTGTACTACAAACAAGACCAATTGCAAAATTGGTCTTGTTTGTAGTACAACGCAAGTTGAACTATAGGTGTCGCTCCATCCCAATACGATGGTTGCATGAAGAACGAGAGCAAGAATTACAGTTATGAGTCATTGTGTCATGTTAGCTCAATTGGTTAGAGCATACCCCGGCTAAAGGGGTGGATGGACGCGGGTTCGAATCCCGCACATGACTATAATTTTTTCTCTCGTAAATTTGTAATTTTGTAATGTAATTCGCCTAGCAGGCGTCATTGCAAACTTAACAATATTAAAATTATAAGGTTGCGTCATCATTTACAAGTTTAAAACCAATTGCAAAATTGGTCTTGTTTGTAGTACAACGCAAGTTGAACTATAGGTGTCGCTCCATCCTAATACGATGGTTGCATGAAGAACGAGAGCAAGAATTACAGTTATGAGTCATTGTGTCATGTTAGCTCAATTGGTTAGAGCATACCCCGGCTAAAGGGGTGGATGGACGCGGGTTCGAATCCCGCACATGACTATAATTTTTTCTCTCGTAAATTTGTAATTATGGAACGTTTACTGGTTCTTGAAAGGACAAGAACAACAGTATATAAAATGTGATTGGAGTGAGTGAAACAAAATAAGTGCCTTTTTCAATTTACGAAAAAAGTTCCTGAAGAACTTTTTGCACCATACGCCTCAGTATCTCACTTGGCTGCGCCACTCTTTTTTTGAGACAGGCTAAAGTAGTCGATTTCCACTACTTGGCTTAGCATAGCACGCGCTAAGTTAAGCGCTGTGCCAGACGTCTCTGAATACAATTATTTATTTATTTATTTATTTATTGCAATATGTACTTACATAATAAGACGAGTACATACCCTGTTAGGGTGTAGCAAATACATAATATTAAGGCCATAGAATAATAATTGTTAATCCATAGGTATTACGTGAGGATATATTATGATATATATATTTTATATATATTATAGGTATTATTATGAAGCTAAGCACTACATTTTGACGGATTAAAGCATTAGTTCATGCTTATATAGACTTGTCTCTGAATATTAGCCTAAGACTCGTTTCTAGCGTGGGGGTTATGCCAAACCCAAATGGGGGAGGCATTCATTCAACGATGGACATAAGTTCATTGTTGAACAAGGTGAGATATTGGTAAAAAGTATAAATAAAGGCTAAATCGAAACCGCCTCAATTTCTGAACGAAACCAAACTTAGCGGTTTAAATCTCTTCTTAAGCCAGAAATGCTAAATTAAACAGTTTTACAGGTTTTTTTTATCGAGACTGGGTTATTATCGTTTTTGATCATGTATTCATTAGGTTTGAATATTCTTGTTCTATTTTAATATCGTTATATATACTTTTACAGGATACAGACCATTTAGATGGGTCATTATGGGCAAGTTTGAAACTACAAGACATACAAAGTTCTCTTCTTAGGAACCATTTATTTTAAAAAAAAACTGCATTCATAGATTTAAGAGAACAATATACGAGTGCAACTTAGTTCTAACCTATAAAAACAGGCATTTTATTCTTACCTCAGTTTTTAAGCAAGGTATTTCAACCTTAGTGACTACATATTGTTACCTTAACACTATAGAAAAATTACTCAGCATCCCTTGCACGACGGACCCATCATATTCTGAGGAAAGTGCACTTGCATAGCATGCGATAGGACATTATGTATCATATCCATTCCTAAGTATGATATCTCTGAGACAAGTGCTCCATACGTCACGAAAGATCTAATCATATAGTTTTATAAAGTTCCATTTGGTCCATGCATGATCTACATTTGGAACGAGTAAATAAAAAATAAAATTTGGTTTGTTACCTAGGTCTTAGGTTAAAGCAGAATACCAAATAAAATTTATCCCGATTTGTTGTGTGTTTGTAAGTACATAGGAAACTGTTAAAGAAATCTAACGAAATGTTGTGTAGGTATAGATAACTTAGATCCTAAAAGGAGATAGGTAATTATTATTTATTCAGTTTACTAATAACTTAAGATATTCTTCAGAAGGAGCTTATGTAACCAATTTAAAAGCGGGAAAAGCCAAGGGAGGATTAGTACCATATAAACTAATATTGCAAATTAATTGCAAATGAAGTTCACATCAGCGGCTAATGCATCGAGATCTCGTTACGTATATTGGATTCGATGGGAATTCGATTAATATCCGCACGGAGCACGTTCACGCTATGAATCTGGTCTGATTTGTTAATAAACCGAATTAATTGAATTTTGCGATGTTGACAATATTATGATTACTTTCTAAATACAAAGTGTCGTGACTTCGAAACATCTAGAATGTTGTGAAGGTACAACCAGCGATAATTATAGCTTGTGAAGACGCGTGTCGCGACTACGACGCAGATGAGTTTTACTACCTTTTTTATAAGTAATTAGCTGCTAAGTAGCAAATTACTTTTTGGAGCCAATACAATTTTAGTTTTGCAAATTGGTCTATTTTATTTCACTTCTAGCACGAGCTTGCTTATAGTTGTAGTGCCGATAAACTAGCGTAAGCAATGTTTGCTGCAGTCAGTAATTTGATGGTTGACCGGTAGTGCCAGTCAATACTGACTGCTAGAGTTCTTCAGAGTTCACGCTAAGCTGCGAGTCCCGGTTGTTGTCTAAGGATAGCAATCGTTATAGCATGGTGGTAAGGCATTCTGCGAATGCCCGCCTGGCTAGCTATGACTCCCAAATAATAAATCTTTTCCTAAGTTTCGGCAGCTGTCCTTTAGAACCAGTGCTCATTCTAGGTTACGCCTTCCATCGACCGCATCATGACTTACCATCAAATTTCAAATTTAAATAATTTATTTGTCAGAACACGGTGAGTATACATCATAAAATAGCATACTAGTCATCAGTTGAGTTTTTAGTCTAAAACAAGTCTATCCGTAATAAAAAAACGTATATTATTTCAGGAAATGAATGCTAAGCATGCCTGATGAGATGAAATCTGACTTTATTTCATAAGTTGCTGTAGGTTTAACTTAAGGCAGGGCACATACTCATCATTATTAAATGTTAAAAAAGCCGCAAGACTGCTTGTCTTGCGGCTTTTTTAATACCCCGACTGCAAAGTTGTTATTTGTTGTGAGTATTTGTAATTGAAACCTAAGGAAGCGAAGGACTATATGAATGAAGCATATCGAATCTTCCAATTGACCGTAATCTTGCACAGAACTAAAGGTCGTAAGTCTAAAACACAATTTAATTTATTATGAGAATACTAATTACTCTAGGTAAATTTTACTTATACAGCGGATAATAAACTACATTTCTTTTCTATTTGTATTTATTATCTATATGTAACTGATGTAGTTTCCAAGAAAAATCAAATAATTTAAAGAAAAGGCTTCATTAAAAAAAAAAATCTTTTGAGTAAACTTTTTCAAATGTGTTTCTGTCTGAAAAACGGATAGAAAAAGGTTTGAAAAGTCAAATATTTATGTTATCGTGTCGATTGCATATTTAAGTTGCTTAAAAAACTAGTCAAATGAGAGTATTTTTTCCGCAGCCTCGTCTTAAACCATGGAGCGAGTACTTCAAATATGGAATACTGAACATAACAAAGGTTTCAAAGATACGAACCTCAAAACAACTATGCTGCTGAGCGAAAAATACAATTTTCACCTCACTGCAGCAAGGAGAATGCTAGGTGCAATAAAAACAGCTTAAATAATAATATGTAAATTAGTATTAATATAATATACAGAAATTTAAAAGTAGAATTACTTCAATTGGTAATATTGAAGGCAAGTTTATTTTTCTGGAACTTTTATGGAGGTCCGAATTTGAAAAACATTTTCCAAGCTATCGGATAGGTATAAAGCACTTTTCCACGCAGATTTCGAATGATATAAACAGCCTTCCTAGCTTCTGAGGTGAATCTAATACAATATATTAAATAAATCACATCATTCCATTGGTTTAAAATGTATGTAGCTTCTTATCAAAATAAGTTCTTTGAACTTTTATCCGCTTCATATAATTATGATATGTAAGTCAGTACCTAAATCATTGAGTCTTATAAGGTAGATCACTGAAACTTAAGCCGTACATAATATCAACATCTTTGATAGAGAGTAATTTTCAAAAATTTGTGATGTGACGAGTTTTGATGTGTCATTAATAATAGTTGTTTATTTTTATAATTCCTGATGATCAAGCCCTTGCACAATCTCACTTGATGGTAAGTGATGATGTGGTCGAAGGTGTTTACAGGCTTAACCTAGAATTACTGGCTCAAGGTTCAAGGACAGCTGCCGGAACACACTGTTAGGTGCTTGGCGACAGATGTTTTACTTGAGGGTGGTAGATAATCAAAAAGTACTGTTTACTGTGGCTGTTTTGTGTACCCAATATCCCTATGAAGTTTTACTTAGGTATTTATCTTTACATCATGAGACCTCTGGAGTTGCGGTTCATGGGTGATCACTTATACGTATTTACATAAAAACAGAGAAATATTGAACTAAAACTTTTAAAAGCAAAATTTTTGCAGTCTGTGAGCAGACCTTGTGAAACCCACCCGATTACACGCAAAAATGTCAGTGTCATTGGAGATATTATTTAATAACGTTATAGCGCGTGACATGGGAGAAAATTTCAGAAGATTGGTATAGAACCAATATAGCGTAGGCCATTGAATGTAGGGAACCCGCGTCTCCTGGACGGGGCCTCGTCCAGCGCACACAACCCCAGCGCCTCCAGCACCTTGGGGTGGAGCTCACCCCGCAGCACACGCCATACGTACATACAGAGTGCAACGTCGCGCCTTACGCTTAGCTTGACATACCCTGTTATGCCGATAACGAACTAGGTCGGACACATCAGCAGAAGCAGGATCGACGCCGTACTCCATCAATACAAAAAACTTAGAACCTGATGTGTCCACCATCTTACTAAACCTAACATCTTACTAAAACACGACATTGACATTATTATGTACTGGCTGCGCCACGCGGTTACACCCACGTGGTGATGGATGATAATGATAAAAAGTATGATATGTGTTAAATCTAGCGCCACATCTACCTCCATACCAAGTTTTATCTAAATTGGTCAAGCCTTTGAGCGTAATATACATACAAAGACACTCACAGACGTTCGCCTCATTAATATGTATTAAATTGCTATGGATCAATTTGTTACTATCAAATATGCATTAGAATCAAATTATTAATTTTATAGTATTTATGGTTCATTATTTTGGCGATAATAGCTTAAACATGAAAGATAGATATATGCTGTTGTGGGATTTTTAGTAGGACAACTTAAGACATATAATTTTCATGACATTTCCAAGTAAAATAATATAAATTTCCGTTATAAATTATGTAGGTATGTGATACTAAAGGTTTTTGCAGCGCACGCGAGAATAAGTCGCATATGACAAAAAAATCCTTTATATTTTGGACAATTCACTAATACTTTATAAATTATAGGTTAGCCTAAACAACATCTTCGACCACATCATCGCTTACCATCAGGTGAGATAGTGGCCAAAGGCTAACTTATCAGGCATTAAAACAAAATACAGCCTATGTGTTATTCTTATTTGTAAGCTATATTATTGTAAAGTTTCATTAAAATCCATTCAGTAGTTTTTGCGTGAAAGAGTAACAAACATTCATCCACACATCCATACTTTCGCGTTTATAATATTAGTAATAATAAAAGTATATTACCAGTTCCCAATATGTACTCGTAAATAAAATTATGTACATAAATTACAAACTTTTGTGTTAAATAATGCTTGGTGCTCTGAGATTTATGTATAATACGGACAAGACTAATTTAAAACAAAACAGCAACTCATTAAAGCTATTTTCCCAAATGATTAATAGCGATAAAAGGCCTTCTAATTTTCACTACACAGGGCCCAAAAAACAAAGTCTTAGTCTTAGTCCCAAAACTAGTTGGAAGTAAAATCGTGTTCCAATTTAAAAGTTTACGCCAGTTTTCGAACAATTAGCGGGGGAAAAAATCCTTTGAACTCCCAATCCTTTGCAACTTAAAATGAAGGTTTGTTATTGAGGTCCTACTTTTTCTTATTTTCTTTTTCATGAATTGCAGGGTCTTGTTTAATGTGTACTTTGACTCATTAACATTTACTGTTGGACTGCTCTTTTATCATTCCAGTAATTAAAAAGATATGACTTGCAACAAGTTAGGGTATTATTTTTAATGACGGAATAGCTCCTAGCTACTAAGTAGTTATTATGTCGCCAAGCATTTAGCGGTATTCTCCGGCAGCTGTCCTTGCAAGCCCGTTCTCATTCCCGGTAATCATGTTTACCATCTTTGCTAACATCATCGCATAACATCAGGTGAGAGTGTGGTCAAAGGCTAGCCTGTTGGTAATTAAAAAGCATAATGTAAACATCCAACCTGAAGCGTGGTTGGATTGGAAAAAAGTGATAAAGAGCCACAGCGAGCCGAACGGAATTTGTGTATGTATATACCCGCAAAGAAAGCAGGTTGGTAACAAAAACCAAAACTAGCTTTATGAATTAGTGGCTGTAATATATACAATTTTAAAGTGCTAATTTAAAAGTCATAAATGTGCAAGATTACATTATTATTTCAACGCAACGTCCGCTACTGTTATGACTTGGGTGGGTCACACCGTGCTTTGGATAGCATCGGTCATTTTGCTTGTAGAATGGCAGTCGCAATAGCACGGTATTATAATGCTACTCAAGTAAACTACTCTTCTTGAGGGTGGTAGCAACCAATAATATGATACGTAGAAAGTGAATTTCGACTTAAACTGACGTTTGAAATCGATTGGTCACCATTCTTGAGATCATAATATAACGGCCCTCCCACCCTGCCGTGCGCCTTGCACGACCCGTTCCTGGTCTACGAATATTGGATCCAGTCACCTCATATCGCTGGAGCACTCTTTGAATGATTCATAAAGAAATACCAACAGTTCTGATTGTATACGCACACTACGTCCTAACGTTGCACATTACCTCTTCTAATATGGTTCGAATTCTTGTACATTCTTCAGGGCTTCTTCAGTAACATGTTTTTAAATTAATTAAATCAGAATAAAGAAAGTTTGCACCAGAAAAAAATTTAAACAACAAATGGAATTGACTTCAACACCCAAAAATGAGAAAAAACTACCATGATAGTTCAAAAGTACCGCACAATATTGTGATAATAGGTTGTTTAAAATTTTTTGGATAAAAATCCTTGTCGTTTGGTCCCACTTAAAATGCTTGTATAGTGATTTTCTCAAATAATGCGCGGAAATTAAAACAAAGTAGTGCCTAGGTACAGGCAGAATTTTTTATTTGAAGATACAGTTGTTTAATGTACAATTTTCAATAAACAGCGTTCTATTTGCAAGCCAGATCGAAATTTAAATAAAACCTTTGATAAGTTACCTCCATGGTTGCCATGCTTCGAAGTAAAAGATCGTTCCATTTTTAAATTACACGACAGATATGAGTTTACTATGCAATTTATTAGGCCGCTAGACACGACAGATATAGATTTTCATACATACTTTGCCAGCCGCTGCGCGCATGTATTTGGCCAGTATAGCAATTTCGATTTATCTCGAAGAAGGTTGTCAAAATAATGCTCAAATTTCCAAGCATATTTGAGAAAAATACATATTTATATATGGCAGAAATAAAATAAAACTGTAGGTACAACTATACCATGTAAAAAAGTTATTTACACTTGCAAAGTTTTTTTTTGTTTTGCATGTAGGTATAGGGATTGCTTTATTTATTATCTGTTTAGTTACCTAAACTATTAGTTAATTAGGCATATTGTTGTCCGTCAATAAATAATCTGACAACGATATATCTAATACTCGTATTTGTTTTAATTATTAACGCTTATAACAACTGAAACTATCTATCAATTCTAACTTTTGTAATAGAACTTATTGAAACTTTGGGATTAATCCTACTTAATTATAAACTTTGTACTAACACTCCTGCATAGTCTAAGCAAGGCCTTTGCAATTAGCGAAATCTACCTGCTATACTCAAGCAGAAAATCTGTCACCGAGCACCTAACAAGCTACTCCCATTCTTGGTTAGAATGCTGTTACATCTATCGAACACCGCTTCACTTTTTCTCACCGACATGCGACATTTGCCCTATCAGTAATAGAAAAATATTACCAACCTCAAACGTTTAACCCAGCCACTAAATTGGTGAAATGCAGACAGATAATGACAATAGGGGCGGTAATTCTCCAACATTAAACTCGCTCGACCCTCCATGATGGATCCTCCGAGACCAGATATGATTGATGAATCTGTCACAGAATAAGTGACAGTATGTGTCTGAAATGACAGATGTGGGAAGTTTGCTGGATGAAGTTGGTATTAGTTATGAGAAAACTTAAGCTGTTATATTTATGTAAGTGTTAAGCAGCCCTTTTGCTTTTTTTAGCGATACATGTAAAGTAAAAACTAAACATTAGGATAACTGGCTTGTCTGTCAGTCAGTTCATCTTTTACAACAAATTTTCTCTTAATTTTTTGCTGTCAGCGGCTATCGCCGAATAACCGTCCACGGGTAAAGAGTTGCTTACAAATAATTTTTAATCATAATTTTGTATTTGTTTCAGGTACATATTATGCGTCCAACTACACATCAATACTAACCCACATATCCATAGCATTCTGCACATCAATAACCACCTACGTTCATCAATATAACTTTCGATTATAGCAATAAAATTTACATACATCTGGGCAAAAAGGGTAAGTGAGTTAAAAGGCCTGGAAAAGACATAGCAATGATTGATCGATCCTAATGACATGTAGCATATGTAGTACTTGCCAAAGAAGCCTTTTCCTCTACTCGATATTTATAAATATGTTGAATATTTACGAGAAATAGGTATACGTTTTAAAAACAGACTGTTTTAAAATAAGGTACAACTAAATAATTCAGGAAACTCGCTCTGAATGAGCAGCATGTAATTTGAGAACCTACTCACGACAACGTTGCGGCGCACAAGATCGAAAAAGAAGAACGCGCACCTAAACGCGTACGCCATACGCGCCACAGTCATCGAATTGTATTATATTTTTATATAATATTGAATGCAATAACTGCATATTCGCTTCCGCTATAAACGACCCGTATTTCAGCATTTATAGAATGTGGTAAAATTATTTAGATACATAGCGAATCCTACAGCACGCGGATGACGCTTATGTTTAGCCATAGAGAAAAGTACTTGCTTTTCTCTATGGTTTAGCGTTCACTGCGTGCAGTATGGCGCGCGGCGGCCGGGGCATTATGTCGTTAGACAGCACTTTTCATTCGGCACACACAGATTTTTATCTGTGGGTCGGCACGTAGATGGGCGGTTTTTTTATTTTTTGTACCTAGACTTTTTGCCCTGTCCTATTGCTGTTTTACGACTTACAATTTTAATTTACACATATTCATGTTTGAAAGTTCCCGTGAGTATAAGACATATTAATGTTTTATAAAACCGGCTGTACTCACGAGTATTGGTCGAGATTGTCGACCTAGATTTCGGGCATATCTTATGTCCTTCCACATGGAAGTAAAAAATATGTAACACATGGAAGTTCCTACTGAGTTACATTTGTTTTCCTGTTTTACAAGATTACTGCCAATATTACCACTGTATATTATCCTGGCAACTCTTGTCCCCTATTCAAGGCAGCTATATTGTTTTCTCTCAATATGTTTATGTTAGCCGCATAAAATTACACGAAAGAAAGTTTTACGCCTCAAAATTGAGACTAGGAATTCCACTGAGCAATCAATAGTGATCTCGAGCTATCTAAAAATCTTGTGTAAGTAACCGTTTTTCGTCTATTATACATATAATTTTTTTTAAACCAGCGATATGCCTTTATTAAACAAAATACTATGAACTATATACAACACTACAGCTACTACAATAAAATCATTTAGACAACCTATAAGTCATAGCAGACTCATAGGCAGTCCAAATGCTCCAGCCCACTCCCAGTTATGGCAGCGTGCCAAGCATGCTGGCAGCATTGCCCGTTGAATTGCAATGCTTATTCGTTGAGCCAAATATGTGCCAGCATTGATCACGCGTCGCATCGACCAAGCGCTCAGACAGACCCAACGTCTCTACACCAAACGGGTCAAATATGTAACCCATACCGAGGATAGCATATTTGCGCCGCTTGAGTTGCTCCGCCGAAGTAGCCGCAGCGCCAGCCCTCATGTTGGTTTCAGAAAGATGTGACGGCGCTATAGTGTCTACGCAAGTAGCGTCCCACACTAAGGGCCGTCCTAACTTCCACGGAACCAGATTCATGCCGTCAGGTCTTTTACCATCGTCACGCATCAGGCCATACTTTTTAATATTAACACGTGAACAACAAAAACAATGAAGAATTTCAAACCGCGGAAAGATTCGTTACGTTCCACTGAGAAATATTTGCCAATAATATTTCTCAGTGGACGTAATGTAGTGGAAAATGAAGGCATGCTCCCATGGGTGAGAGATACACTAAGATATTTTTGAATGTACCTTATTAAATGTTTAATAATTTTTTACGTTTTTGTTTTGTACATATTTTCATAAACAAAAAGTATAATTTGTTTTTCTTTTTTTTTTTTTAATTACACTTATTTTTATATGTATGACCAGGCATCACTTTACAGTGTTTTAGAGATTCCGATTTTGATAATTCTTTTTTTATTGGAAAGGGTATACGTCCGAGGTATCATATACATTTCATCAAAATCGGCTGAGTTGTTACACTCAGCTAACTAAAACACTTGACTTACCTAAGTGACTTGGTAGTTGCAAGTTTTGTCGATGGTGACCAGTATTGTGAGTGAAAATCGATCGTTTAACCAGTAAATATCACAAAAAACATTGAAACTGGATTTTTTATACTGAAAAGTATGAAATAATTTGTTGTAGTCGGACTATGAAAATGTGATCTCAGTGGGGCCGGCTTTAACGAGTAATTTATATTTTGCAGTGTTAAAAGTCAGTTTAATTTTTATGATAATTTTTGTTTAAATACTGTTTAGTAAAATAATGTTTTATTTTTGCTATATAGCAAAGATAAAAAACGTTAACTATGAATGTGCATAGACCTTTAGTTTCCACTGAGAAATAATAAGATTCCAATTAGTGACTGTCCTCAAAATTGGACAGTAAAATAAAATGAAGACATACTCTTGCATGAGATATAAGAGTCCGTAAACATACACTAAAAATAGTTTGAATCTGTCTTAAAACTAAATAAATATAAAAAACTGAATATACGTGGTGACATTTTATCGTAAAAGATTATTAGAGTCGCATTGCCAAAACGTAACTCTGTAGAAAATTTTTGTATGAAAACAAAAAAGTTTTTGTAACTCAGTAGAAAATTTAGATGCACAACCTTAAACAAATTAATAACTTTATACGCCATCAACGAAAATGTTCTCACAACAACCTACGCCTCACCTCATCCAAATGGGGAGCAAACCCTACAGTGCTATGCTATGCACTATATTCTGCAGGAGAGTATGCGTGTCCAGGGTGGGCAAGGTCTACCCACGCTAAGGAGGTAGACTTGGAGCTAAATTAAACCTGCCGCATTGTATTGGGTTGTCTCAAACCTACTAAGGTCGGTATGCTTTATCACACTTATAACATTAGCAATAATTAGCATGATTTTTAGAAGAAAATAAAAAAATATATAATGTTCATATAACAAAGAATACAAGAAAACCTATAAATAGCAATTAGCTATGAATGTATTTTTTTCGCCAAGTATTGGATTTGGTACAAAAAAATAAAAAACGCCCAGATACATGATTTTATCGCGTGTGACGCATGCGTCTCCTGAAACGAGTATTTAGCTATATTGTGAGAAAACGAGATGATTGCGGTGCGACTTGCTCACCGTCATGTAGCAGGTGACCGACGAAAGCATTTTTAAGGAGCGTTGGTGTCTAGATGGCGATCGGTAAACTATTGCTAGGATATTATTCTTACTGAAATCGAATAGTTTAGTTTTTATTTGTGAAGTGGCCATGAACATTTCATGCTCAATAATAATGTGTTATACTAAGAATCCTTGTGTCGCATGGGAGGCATGGTGACACCACAAACATATACTTATCAAGCATATATTATTCGAAAGGCAAGACAGATATGTTCTAACACCGGCCGGGAATCGATCCCAGGACCTCGTGATTCCAAAGCGGCGGTTATATACACACACACACACACACAGAGACAGAAAGAGAGACAAGGCAGTCAACACTAAGACCTGAATTAGAGAAATGATTTACCATTACAAAAACATTATCCACGGCCAGAATTTAAAGCCGGGGTTATACCGAGCGATTTTAAACAACTACAACGGTATCCAGTTGATTCAAAACAGCACTTATCTGAAAACCAATTTAAAATAAAACATAGAGGATTAATTGAAAGCTAGTCAGTCATACAGAAATAGCGGCGCGGCGGGTCAGGGCAGAGGTAGCGGCCAAGGTCCACAGCCGGGTAGTGGGTTAATAATGAAGTTCGATGCAATGGAAATAGATTCAAGTGTAGGGTTACCAGTGGATTATTCTTCTTGACTGCTGTACGTTATATTATGTTGTACTGTGGTAGCCTTCTACCCACTATTTTTAGTCGGCCTTTTAGGGTTTCATCTCAATGGGCAAAACGAAACTCTATGTCTGTCTATCCGTCCCTATGACGTGGGACTATATCATAAACGGATGAAGTAATAATCCGAAATTTGGATATTTTGTGAAAAATGTTGACGACAAAACCAAACGATGAATAAGATCTCTAATAAAAATATTTGACAGTAAATGAAACGATTAACTGAAAAAAGTTGTGACTCTAGCATGTAGGGTATACCTATCATTGTTTAACACTAATTGAGTAGGTGGCAAATATTTTTTTTTGTATTTTTATGTAGGTGTAAAATAAAGAGAGATTTTTCAGTCTAAAAATGCACGCCCCTCCACTAAAAGTGATTATATAAATGTGTGCGTGCAGCGATGTAACTGTGACATCTTTTCGACATTCCGACCTGTGCCGCCACGCCGTGCACACCTGTCTACAGCTCCGCCAGTATCTCCCAGTGAGACCGCAATAGTCCCCGCACTATTGCCGTCTCACTCGGGTCATCGTTCCGACGCTAGTTGCAGACCAGTGCCTTGGAATACGCAGTCCTGACGAAGTTTTGTTTTGTGTGCAGAAGCTGAGCAGCCGCCGAACGCCGTGCAACGTGAGCTACGAGCTCGCCGTGCCGTCGCGCAGAGGCGCTCTAAGACGTCAGGCATTACCACCTACCCAAGTCCCTTGTTTCGGAACAACATCATATCGGGCTGGTGGTCTTGTTTTGACCGCACTTTTCGGTGCGCATTTCACAACTTTACTACTCGACACAACATTGTAACAGTGCGCGTAACAACACACTTTGTGCTGTTAAGCGACGTCGTTCAGGCGTGGGGTAGCGTCAGCCAAACCCGTCTGAACGATCAAATCCGCCATTTGCTGCGGTCGCAGTGTGACACCCTACGGTGACAACGGCCACTGTCGAACTTTTGGTTTAACCTTGCACCGTGGCCTTTCCCGCTTCACGGGTCAGCCGAAGCAAGCTGGGCTCCGGGATAACTGGCCTTGGGGTCGCCCCTAGTCAACCCCGGAGTAGCGCTTAGGAGCACCCCTCTCCGCCGAGAAAAAAGCTCGGAGAGGGTACACAACTAGGGCACACCCTAGGTACACACTCCCTCTCACACAGTGAGCTCACAAGGTGTGTGAGGGAATTCAAACCCTTGATAGGGCGTCCTGAGTATTCCCCTCAGGATGCAGTCCCGTCCCTCTAACGGTGAGGTGCAGGTCCTTCAGACCTTCGCCCTCCGCCACCCCGATCTGTATGTTGCTCATATGCAACTCCTCGAAGAGGAAGCGAGTGCCCGCCTCACGGACACTCTTATTGCTCCCTCCGGGACTTCAATCCCGGAGGCCAACGTCCCTCCTCTGACCCGGTCCTTCTCAGAGGACAGTCCGCTTTCGCCCGCTCCGGGCCCAGACAACAGACGCACGGTGGCAGCCCCTCCCCGTGAGAGGTCTCGCTCGCGCTCACCGATCGGGAGGCCAGCGAGCACCCGTCCCTCCATCGCCGTTGTCGAGCCCACTTCGGACTCCGAAGCGGAGATGGAGGTAGATCCGAGTCGCGCCTTACGCACCGACTCGGACTCAGATAACGACGGCTATACCGTCGTAGATAGAAAGCGCAAGCGTGCTCCTAAAGCCGCTAGTTGCGCAACTTCCGCCCCTCCCGCCAAGGCACCCGCTAAGGCCCCCGCCTCCGGCAAGAAGCCGACCCCCGCCCCGCGCCCCGCGTCTCCTCCCTCCGCTCCGGCCACCACTGCCGCGTCCCCTCAGGACGCGAGCGCGCGCCGCGAAAAACCGCCTCCGCCCCTGTTCATTCAGGACAAAACCAAATGGGACATGCTGTCCCGTTTAGTTTCGGATCGTGGGATCCATTATACTAATGCCCGCTCCACGCAGCAGGGCATTAAAGTCCAAGTGTCCACCATTAGCGACCACAGAGCGCTAACAAAGCTCCTCCGTAAAGAGAGCATAAGTTTTCACACTTATGCGCTCGAAGAGGAGAAAGTCCTCCGAGTTGTCATCCGCGGTGTGCCCAAGGAGGTACATACCGATTCGGTATGTGCCGACCTGAAGGCACAAGACTTCCCCGTACATGCAGTTCACCGCATGTACAGCGGGAAGGACCGCAGTCCCTACGATCTAGTACTCGTAGTACTAGATCGTACACCTGAAGGCAAGGCCATTTTTAATTTAAAAAAGGTCTGTGGCCTCTCAGGACTCGATGTCCAAGCCCCATACAAGAATGGGAGTCCCTCGCAGTGCCATAACTGCCAACTATACGGGCATGCCTCCCGTTTCTGCTTCGCTCGCGCTAGGTGCGTTAAGTGCCTAGGCGATCACGCGACAGCAGCGTGCACTCGCACCCGGGATTCGCCGGACCCACCCAGTTGTGTTCTATGCGGTGCTCAAGGGCATACCGCGAATTACCGTGGTTGCCCTAAAGCACCACGAGTGAACCACAGGGTGGCAAGGCATAGGCCGACCCGCCCCTCTTACGACCGTTACCAACGGGTAAGCCCTAAACTAACGGTAGTACCTGCCTCACAGGTAATACCCGCGCCGCTTCCAGCCCGTAACGCATGGTCTAAACCACCCAGTATGGTTAAGACCGTCGCTACCGCCCGCGCCCCGGCCCGCGCGCCCGCACCCGCGCCCGCACCCGCACCCGCCCGCGCACCGGCCCCGGCTCGCCCCGCGCTCCCGGCACCCGTTGCCAACACCATTCGCGCGCCTCCCCGCGCCGCTTCCCGGCCACAAGCTCCACCTATGCCATTGATGGCTGCCCCTCTTCAAGAGGCAATCAACCTAGTCAGCGATCTGGCTATGTCGGTTGACATCAATGAGGTACAAGAGCTATTTCACAAGATGCAATACGCTCAATCCCCAGCGGACGTGATCCAATACACATTGGAACACGCAAACTTACTAAGCGCCCTTAAGCGCTTCGTCCCCCAGGCCCCTCCCCAGTACAACCACTATGGGTAGTACAACCGAACGCACGAAACCGCACTCAGTTTCGTTAGCGTCATTTAACGCTAATGGCCTCTTCAGACAACGTGACCTCGTCCACGACTTTTGTTGTACCCACCTTATCGATATCATATGCGTGCAGGAAACCCTTCTAAAACCGGGGAAGGCGAACCCTAGGTTTGCCAATTACAGAACGGTACGTGATGATAGAGTGAACTCCCGTGGGGGAGGCACTCTTATCTATTACAAAAGGTCCCTGCACTGCATTCCCCTACCTACCCCGACTCTTGTTAATATGGAAGCATCTTGTTGCCTCCTAGCTATGACTGGTCATCAACCTATAGTCATAGCATCCTGTTACCAAGCTTGCTCCAAGCCGATCGTCCGAGCTGACTTAGAAGCATTGTTCTCCTTAGGAAGCGCCGTCCTTCTGATTGGCGACTTCAATAGTAAGCACATCCTATGGAATTGTAATATCAACAATCCCAGAGGTATTGCACTTGAAAAACTAGTCGCAGAACTTAATTTTGACATAATTGCGCCCACTGAGCCCACTCACTACCCTCATATGGAAGACTTTCGACCTGACTTGCTTGACATGGCACTGCTCAAAGGCGTAACACTTCAGTTACGCTCCATAGAAGTGGTTCACGAGCTTCTCTCTGACCACCGACCCATTATACTGCGACTAGGTCCCGACCCAACGACAGACCTCCCCCGCCCCACTAAGACAATAGTGAACTGGAAGCAAGTAGGCGATGCCCTAAAGGCTATCAGTTCACCGGACCTTGACAAGATCCCTGACGACATCCTGACTAAAGATGACGTAACCCTTGCGATCGATTCGTTCACTAATCACCTCTCCACCGTAGTAGGTGCATCCGCAAAGGAGGTCATGGTGCCGGACGACCGGCGCCTTGTCATTCCAGCGGATGTGAGACGATTAGTGACGGAAAGTAAAGCAGTGACCCGACATTACGACTCTTACCCCAGTAAAGAGAACAAAACAAAGAAACGCCACTTTGAACGCATGGTTCAAAGTCGCATGTCTGAGTTGCGTGATCAACAATGGGGTGACAAACTTTCAAACCTCGTGCCAAGCCACCATGCTTATTGGGACTTGGCGCGACGTATGAAAGGTAGTAACCATAACGACATGCCTCCCTTATACAGACCAGTCCCACTAGTCCCAGCGTTCTTTGACGAAGACAAAGCTGAGTGCCTAGCTGATAGCCTAGAGGCTCAGTGTTCCCCTAACGTAGATCACGTTGACCAAGCTCACCTCGATTCGGTGGATGCTGAAGTCGAACGTAAAAGCTCTGTGGTCACCTCTGAACTCCCACCAATCACCTTAGCGACTTACGCTGAGGTGGCGAGACTGATCAAGGCCCTCCGACCGCGCAAATCCCCCGGTGCCGATGGCATCTCCAACAGGGTTCTTAAAACCCTCTCTCCTCCTCTCATCCATCTCCTAGTCAGCATCTTCAATGCTGCTATGAGCCACTGCTTATTCCCAGACACCTGGAAATGTGCAAATGTCATTGGCATTCACAAACCAGGCAAAAGCTCATCTGACCCCACCAGTTACCGCCCCATCAGCCTCCTCAGTGCCTTAGGCAAACTTTACGAGCGGTTACTTGCAAACCGTCTCCAGACCCATGCTAAGGAACACCACCTTATTCCAGATGAGCAGTTTGGCTTCAGACCCGGACACTCATGCGTCCAACAGGTGCACCGCCTCACGGAGCACATCATTGAGGGCTTTAACAAGTACCCCAAACCCCAGACAACGCTAGCAGTCTTCCTCGACGTAGCGAAAGCTTTTGACAAAGTCTGGCACAATGGCTTGATTTACAAGCTATACCAACTTGGCGTGCCAGAACGTCTTGTGCTCATCCTACAAGACTTCCTTAAAGCCAGAAGCTTTCGCTATCGCGTGGAAGGCACCCTCTCCTCCCCCCACCCAGTCAGAGCCGGAGTCCCTCAGGGCTCCGTGCTATCACCCATTCTCTTCGCGCTGTATACCAGCGACATCCCACGCTCTCAGCCAGACGTCCTACTAGCCCAATACGCGGATGATACCGCTATTTATACCACTGGGTGGCGTATCAGCAGAAAGTCAATTTTCGCCCTTCAACGGGCCATCACCGAGATCGGTGACTGGTTCCGTAAATGGCGCATCGCGGTCAACCCAGTTAAAAGTGCAGCTATGTACTTTACTGAGAAGACTCGCCCCCGTTACCCGCAACCTTTAACTTTGTTTGACCAACCCATCCCCTGGGTTAGTAAAACAAAATATCTCGGAGTCACCCTTGATCGGAATCTCACCTTTAGCGATCATATAACAACCGTCCGAAACAGAGCGGCCTTTGTAATGGGTCGCCTTGGTCCCCTGATTCGCAAAGAGAGTAAAATGTCTCTTAGAAATAAGAAGACACTTTACACTGCCTGCATCCGCCCCATCATGACTTACGCATCAGTAGTGTTTAGTCATGCTAGTGAGGCCCATCTCCATAAGCTTCAAGTCATTCAAAATCGTTTTCTTCGTAGTGCAACCGGCGCTCCGTGGTATATCCGGAACACCGAGTTGCATTGCGACCTAAACCTTCCCTCTTTAGCGCAGTTCAATAAGGACTGCGCCCGCCGATACTTTGATCGAGCGCCCCACCACTCGAACCCATTGGTTGTCCAGGCATCGAACTACTCGACCGCCTCTTCTATCCCATTTTTCAAACCCCCCCGTCGCCGACCACGGCAGGTATTAGACGACCCGGATGACCCCATCGCAGTCATTACATTGGCAGCTTTAGCGTTATCCGCAAGTCGTCGAGGTAAAATCCCCAGGTGTGAGGTAATTAGAGGTCACACAATCAAACACCGAGCTCGCCGGCGAGCTCGAGGCAAAAACAAGGTCACGATAAATTGCTCTCCAAATAGTCAAAGAGTATTATTCAGTAGGGCCCAATTGTGCAACACTGCAGTTGCACAGAGGCATTTTGCTCCGATCCCCCCCATGTCTCTCGACAGCGAGACAAGCCGAGGTCCGAACCACAGTGGTGCCCTTGAGCTCGCTGTCAACCCCTCCTATAATAGCGGTACGTTTTCGGCGTCCGCAGGAGACGGAGGTAGAAAGCGCTTTTCGCCTTCTACGCCCGTCTCGGGAGAAGTGCCTTCGGCACTTCTCCCTCCCGGGCTATTGTAGGGCCAGGCCCTCGCCCAAAACCCGGTGGAGCTGGACGACCGCACAGGCGGTAGCCAGCATCTATGTCCTCCCTAAAAAAAAAAAAAAAAAATGTAACTGTGACTCGTCCACACACTCCACATACGCAAATGGTATTTTAAACCTTATATTTTACACTAGCTTTCCAGGCGCGGCTCCGCCCGCTCGTATGTCGTTTATCGCGCAAAAACATTAACCTCTTTTTGCGCAGTTGGATAAAAACTATCCTATGTTTTTTCCCGGGTCTCAAACTATTTCCATACCAAATTTCATTTAAATCGGTCCAGTAGTTTTGCGTGAAAGCGTAACAGACATACAGACAGACAGAGTTACTTTCGCATTTATAATATTATAGTACTGATTATTAACAAATAACAAAAAAGGAGGAGGTTCTCAATTCGTCTGTATATTTTTTTATGTCACCTCAGAACTTTTGACTGGGTGAACCGATTTTGATATATCTTGTTTTATTTGAAAGCTGATACTTGGTCTTCAAGATAAACACGATCTCATTTTGTTTAACCATCGGGGCTTATCCACGTCCACTTCCTGGATGACCGCTCCTCAAAGAAGGACTTCATCGCAAAGAGTCCATCCTTTTCCATGAAGTCGACCAGCCGCTGGCCGCTCTGATTCCGCTGCCCATATCCAAATAATAATAATATCTTTATTGAAAAACTTACATTGCACTGAAGTTGTTGAAACTCTGCCTTTTGCTTTAGTAGAAACTGTGTTGCAAAAGGCAGTCTCTCCAATATATTAATATCAAAGTTTAACAATAAAACTAACATAACTAAGCTATACAGTAGGTTACAGAGGACAAAGTACTAACCTAGGATCAAACAAACTGGGAAAACAACATTAATAACAATGTAAAATATATTGATATAACTGTGACTATAAAATCTTCAGTAATGAAATAGTTCTGTTAAAAAATATTTGTGAATATGATTAATGATTACAATATAAATTTTACGGTATTATATAAATAAGTATTGATAGATATTTATGCAAATAATACATTTAAAAAGTAAATTAATTTTAATATTTATTTTATGGGATACTGTATTAATAGTTTGTGTAATGTATACGTGTGTGTATGTATTTCGGTTTGTTTGATGGGAAATGGCCCCACTCTCAACTCATCGCCATTCCGTTTGCCTTACTTAGCGTTGAAGTTCCCCATAACAACGGTGAAATATGTTTTGGAGGAAAGTAGCCCTTCAGTTATCTCCTCATACATTGCCTATACTTCATCTTCTGAGTGTGTTGAGGTCGGTGTGTACACCTGTATGTATACCTTAAGACCTGTGTATACCCTAAGAGAATACTGTTTGGTGATTCTGAATATCAGTTCACGCTACTCTGGTCGACACACTTTCGACTTTTTCAATATAGTTATCAAGGGACCTCCAGACGAAAAAACCCAACAGCACTCCGAGATTTTGGTGATCTTCCCGGTAGAATAACAAGTTACAGGAGTCAAGGATTACTGTATCCTTTCCTTGTTTATCGGACTTCCTGTCCCATGACATCCCAGCGTAACCTGTTCAGTTCTTCATACGGCTCGACAATATTTTGGTTCTCCCTGAGCGTACGTATGTTATGTGTTGCCAGGGCCAAGGGTCGTTGGTTTTAGAGGGTGGTAGTCTGGCATCTTCTCTCCCCACCCCCCCCTGCTCCACCGTTGCCTGGCCTGCTACCGGGGTCAGGAATAATAGAGCTGACGGGGAGTGGGGGCCAAGTTATTGTGCTTATCATTAGTGGGAGTTTACCCATAATCCCAACGTTTGGCAGGCATCTTGAGGATCGCAGTCCTAGGTGTAAATTTCTCTGAAGGCACTGCTGCCCACCTATCGGTATTTTCCATTAGTCGCCTGTAACGACACCCAAGGCAAGAGATGGGAGCGAGACTGTCTAGCCCGCTCACCACGGGTGGCGGTAATTTATAAAACTCTATTAATATAAATGTCAGCTACTAGGTATTTATTAATAACAACAGTAGTCACTTTTTAAAATTTAATGCGAAGTTAGGTTTTTTTTTAAATGTATGTAATTTTTTTAGGAACATGTATTTTTTTCATTTCAATTTTTTTTTATATTTAGATAATATCCCACTAAATTATACAGTCTTTATATATTTTTTAAATATGGATACACCACGTCTGTGCCGCGGGCCATCCCACTTTTTTGATATTTTTTTTATTCTGGACTCAAAACAGGCTCTCTAAATCATATACAGAATTACTGAAAGGCATAAAATTTTCATATTTACACTAACTTATGAAAGTCACATTCATACCCACCTTAGAGAGGGAAGCAATTACTTGAGTCTTTCCCGCCCTCGGGCGGGTATCAGCGGCTTCTACCAGGATCAAACAAACACTACTCGGAAAGTATGATAAATGAAAAATAAATGTATTACCTATGTGAATAAAATTGATCAAACAGACGGAATAAAGAAGTATAAAAAACTAAATGCATTCTAATCTAACTCTACATGTGAACATGGGAACTCAAATATCGAACTTCATTTCCCTTACCGTCCACCTTGACCGCTACCCCTGACCTGCTGCTATTTCTGTTCGCCTGGTCGCGGCGACCGGCTTTCAATTATTTTCCTCTAGGTTTTGTTTTCAAATGAAGTGGTTTCCCGGTCGTTTTTGAATCTGTATTAATTAGTTTTTCGATTGGTACTTACCTAATAATATTGTTGAACTGGCAGAAACTGTGTAGTAGGTATATACATTATACAGTATAGATATAGATAGTATAAATATATATACATAATACAGGGTATATTGTACATTCGAGTCATAAATTACATATCGTTGTGATATCGTCGGCTTACAGGTAAAACCAATTAACTGCCTCTATTGTCGTTTTGAGTAAGTCGCTTTTGAAAGTTTAAGCTAAGATCTGACTTAATTAAAACTTAAGAGGTCGGAAATTACTTATGTGAAATCATGCAATATTTATCGTTTTTTTATACCTTTAGTATGTTATGTATCGTTGAAGTAAAAACTCTATTAAATTGACTTTATATCCTGAAGGGTGTGCACGTGTGCAAGTAAGACTAGAGGGAAGTGTCGAATTTTCATACATAAAGAGAGAAAATGTTTCTACCCCCCTAAACAATCACCGATATATCCCATAATCCCTAAACATATCGAAAATGCAAATCATAACAATTTGCATTTTCGATATGTTGGATGGTGAGTGATGGGAAAAAATCGATGGTGTAGACATTTCAATTCTAAGAATATTAATGTTTACTGAATATTACATTTTAATTATCGAAACTAAGAAATATATTATAGACGTACATAACCCAAAATACAAATATAAAAACATGTTCACAGATCAGTTTTTACCTATTTATGAATTTCATATTTTTACCTATCCTTCTAAGTAGGTATACCTTTGCCGTGAAATCTTAGTTTCTAAAGTTTACATTATCACGAACATCGATTGAGCCGATGTTATAGATAAATAATGTAAATTAAATATCACAGCACATTTTGTAGAAAATCTAGTAAAGTCTCTAAAGTAAGTAGGTATAGGATATTTGTTCTTCGATACACATAAAACATGTTATTTTATGAAATGAATTCATCACACCATAAAAAACGAACAAAAATTAAACCGACTTCTAATACCAAAAAGTCTGAAATACCTAGTCAAAGTCGGTACCATGACGTGAGTTTGAAAGTATGATCTCCATATTGTGGTCCTGGTGACTTCGACAAATTATTTTTAATTTTTTGGTTTCATTATAGGTATTATGTTCAATTTTTGAAAAACAAAATTTGAGCTCCGGCCACTTACGGCATCGATTTGTGTATTCCGGTATACCACAATCGGATCCCACACCGTTTATTAACAAAAAAAAATTCTGGCTTGATCCCGACACAATTTTTCGTTCCCATCTGATCCCACTCATTGTTTCATGGCCCTGACTTAATAATAGTTGCAGCTTGGGTACGTTATCAAAAAAGGAAGAAATTTATGAAACTATGCTTAACACGACAACACACATTGGTATAAATTCCAAGATTATTCGCAAGCTACCAGGAGAGCAGAAGCTCATAGGAGTTGCATACTGTATATCTCGTTACAGAAAAAAAACTATTTTAACTTCCTATGAAGTTAAAATAGTTTTTTTCTGACTGATAACTCGCGTTTCGGCCGTTTCTATAAACGGCCGAAACGCGAGTTATACCTACGCGCCCCGATCTCAGCCCGCGCTCAGTACGCAGACAATCGCGACTGCGTCGCAGTGACGAATGGACGGTGTTTAATTTTCTTTAACAAAAAATAAGTTCATGTACATATTTAATATGATGAATAGGATATATTGTGCTGTTTTTGGTTGCATGAATTCGTCAATAACGCATCCAGAGATAACTTTTTTTACATTACCTGGAAACTCTGAAAGGTAAGACTATAAAATAAATTTACTTACTAGTGTAGGTAGGTTACTTACATGCGTGTCTTTTTAATGGATAAGTGTATTTCCTTTTATCTCCCGAAAAAAAGCTAACTGGATTAATAATAAAATAAGTGAATAGAGTAAAGGAATGACACGAGTCAAGTAGGTAGTTATAGCCGGTTCATTAATAAAGATACGGTAGGTACGTTTGTGTTAAAACCTCGGGGCATGTGTGTTTTGTTTTGTTACTTTGTATGATTCAAAATAAAGACGTGGTATTTTATCAGTACTAATATATAATATATAATCAGTACTTATATTATAAATGCGAAAGTAACTCTGTCTGTCTGTCTGTTACGCTTTCACGCCAAAACTACTGGACTGGACTGTATTTATAACACTGATTTGTTATTCAAAAATAAACATGGTTTTTTTAATTATATCTACCAATCATAAAACAACCCCCCTTTTTTTGAACATTACCTATTTAATTCACATTCTTTTATTTGTTTTTTTTTTTTTTAATTATTTAAAAAAAATATATATATTATTTTTTTTTTTAAAGTTATTTATTTAAAAAAAGTATATTTACAATCACAAAGCTAAATGGAAACACAAAGTAGGCAAATGTAATTAAAATGCTGGAGGCGGGCAGCCCTATCGCATGTTTACGTACCGCGCGGTGGTAGGTAATTATTTCGAGGACAGAGCCGATTTAAGATACTGTATAGATAACATTACCGTGGTATCAGTGTGGTTTAGTGAGCCGAAGAATCTGCGCTGGTGCTCGTAAGTCGATTTCGAAGCGAAAACGCAAATTTCAAGGATACGTAAAACAAATATGTTTTACGTGTCTTTGAAATTTTCGTTTTCACTAATTTTTTAATAAGTTTTGGCTTCGAAATTGACCATGATGAGCACCAGCGCAGATTCTTCGGCTTACTAAACAACACCGATACATATTGGATAAGCCAAAATTGACCCCAAATTTGATTAGTAAAGTTTGTGGATAGATGTTAAATATGGTTATAATATTATATAAGATAAGTACCCGATATTTCATTCAAAAATATTTTTTTTTAGTAAGGGTGGTCGCGAATGTTTCGATTAAACTAAGGTGCTTTCGCTTTACGAACATGTGCTCGTAAAGGAGTGATTTTCGTCGAATCTTATTTAGTTTTTCCAAGGTGCTGTGTCATAAGAGCGTAAATGTCAAGATTGCTTGCCATACTATTATATATGGTTTAATTCAAACAAGAAATTTTAACCTTCTCAATAATCAAAAACAAGACGATCGGGAAAGAATCACCTGTCGACTAGCGGCAAGTTAGAATGGAAGAGATTAGAGAACAGACTTTTTACGTGCACACTATAGTACATTGTTCACCGAGAGGAGAAAGTGACCGATTACCGTCGAGGGTGTCGTTTGAAGCCCGAGCCCTACGGCTCGGGCTTTAAAACACCCGAATCGGGAATCGCACTTTCTCTTGAGTGATACATAGTGCTTTATACTACACCTACGAGGAAAATAAAAAACTAAATCTTTACTTGATTTCTGTGGTAAAAGGTTATCAATCAGTATTTTTGCTGTTTCCTTCAACTGCGGCGGAGTTAAAAAATCTTCATCATCACTATTAATACTTATCATTTTGATAGTTTTATTTTACTTTTCTATGAAAACTGAATCCTCAAACAACACACAAATTGAAAATGGCGCCAATGGCGTCTGCAATTTTCACATGTTATTTTTTCAAATTGTTTGACACCATCCAACACACAGCTAGTGGCCAGTGTCATTTTGCGAACTTGGAGATAAAAACTCACTGTAAAAACTTTTTGGCTTTTGATATTTAGGTTACCAGCGCATAGTCTTACCCAAAATTAAAAAAGAAAAACCACGTAAGAAATGGATTTTCATACACTTTTCTCTCCCGCTCAGATGCGTTTTCTCGCCGCATATTTGTTCGATATGCAATGACGTACTTTCTACCGTAAATTTGATAAAGTATCAAGGTACTTTCCGAGCAGGTGTAGTATAAAATATTAAGTGTGTTCACATATAAAGTTGTTCAGTTTTTTTGTCGTTACTTGAGGTGATGCCTCCTATTTTCTTTTATAAAACATTTTTGTATGAAATCGGTGTAATAATGAAACAGATGCCATCATAAAATAAAACGTTAAGGTTGATGTTTTTTTTTATTATCTATATTTCTCCAATGATGATACGAACAGCGACGTAAAAGTTGTCGACAAAAAAAATCGGTTGTGACCATTGTTTTAAGTGATTTCACAAATGTACAGCTTGAAACAAATTTGATACCTACTAAAGAGCTGTTTTTTTACCAGACTAAACATTATCCTGTAAACATTTTGATATTTCACCTAAATATTAGGATTAACATCTTCAAGAGAGAGATCAGTCTCTTTATGAAGTAGCCTTTATATAGTTGTGAACTGACAGAAAAAAAGGGTCGAAAACACGTTGTTGGTGTCCGTGAACTGACGTAGTCACGATTTTCGACAAATTCTGAATTTATTTGAGCCGTTTGGTTTAGAGACGCTGGGTTCGTGGGAAGCGGGAGCTTATCAAATTTTCCAAAACTTAACACAGTGCTTAGTCGAAGGGACGCGTGACCAAAATGCATAAACCTATTTGGCTCAGCAAATAAGCATTGCAATTCAAAGGGGTAAAGCTGCCAGCACGCTGCCAACTGGTAGTGGGCTGGAGCATTTGGACTGCCTGTGAGTCTGCCATGACTTGGTTGTCTAAATGCTTTTTTGTACCTAATAGCTATAGTGTTGTATATAGATAGTAATATTTTATAAATAAAGGCATATCGCTGGTTTTACAAGTTTAATCATTATATAAAATATACGATATAGAAGCGCATTCAAATAATATAAGCTGTTTTATTTATATTCAACGGCGGACGTGCTCCGGCTGATGATGATGAATAAGTATTTGTTATTCAGCGCCATCTACTGCGACGATAATAAACCATTTGGAAACTGAATAACCTTAACGCGTAGAACTTAGCTTTGGCAGTTTTCCGCAGATTGAAATGGTTTCTAGCCTATAAACTAGATGGCGCAACTGGTTCGGCTAAATACAATATTATTGATACAGATGGCACTAGCCATCGTAACAAGTCACTAGACATCGAAGTTGAAGAAAATATATTTCAACAAAATTATAATAAATGGGATACTAGGTACGTACCAGTAGTAACTTTGCATTTTCGCTCCTAATCTCGTATATTACCATAGAACATATAATAATACAACTACATGAATTTAAACATACCTAAGGTATTTTTGGGATATTGAACATGAATAAATTATTAAGTTTTGGATTGAGGAAGTAGGATAATAAGATGTAAAAGCGATTATCTTGTTAACTTCTTGCCTTAGACCCTTATTTATGCATCGGACCAAAGTGGTTTTCAAAAAGCAGAAAAATCTTATCCGTTTTAGTTACGTTGTTTTTTGTTAATTTGTCTCCTAATACATTCAAATTTTATTTTTTTACGTATAGTCAGGTACTTATATATTTTAAACAGTATAAATTAAACCTAGCTAACACTTAGCTAACTAACTCACCAGTTGTCTATGCCACACTGTATTACGACAATTTGGCTTCTTTCCAAACGGGATGGTACAAAGTAAGGTTCTATCGAAGGGGAAAGCCGAAAATGGAACAACAATGATTTACGCAGCGAAACGATTTACCGCGAAAAAAGTAACATCCTACTTTTTTCCATCCTTGCCATGCTCAATGTTTAGCTATTCATTTTAGTTAAATCAACCTACTTACTTATATGTATATATGTAAAAGGTTATAAGGTTCCGTATTAAATTTAATAAATTTAAATTAATGTATGGCTGAGCTAATCATATTTATACAACTGGGTACCTAATACTTCAAAATTTCTTCCGATTGGCTTAGAAAAAAATAGCGGAGTCAACACTAGGTCTTTAAGGTAATTCTAAAATATTGAAAATATTGGTTTATAATATTATTTAATAAGTAAATAACTAAGTTTTGCACATAACTTAAATTACAATACAGTTTTATTATGTTTATATCAAAGCGGACCAGGTTATATGTAATTTTATTCAAGAATGCAAAAAGTTTGACCTGACTTAAGTGTTCACATTCCTAAATAAATTATTATACTCTGGCCAGATAATTATCTTATAATTTTATTAATTTATAAGCTGAAGTATAGGTAGGTATATGTTTGATATTCATATCAACAAAAATTGACACTTATTTAAAAGATAGGTGAAAAGTGATAACAAATTAGAACATAAGTACGTAGAGTAAATTCGACGCAATCGTAAGCTGACAACGTAATTTATAATAATATCTCAACATGAAGGAGGGAGGTGTTCATCCCTCCCACCTTCACGCTGCCCAGCAAACTCACTAAATTAGTGATAGACTACGAGTATCTACTGTTAGTTAGTGTTTCACACATTAAAAGGGCCATCTTTTGTAGATTTGAAGCGCTCGTAGAGAAGTTTGCTTAGCCATTCTTAAACGATCAGCAAAGTTAAGCAACGTCCGCCGCGGTCAGGAGTTGGATGGGTGACGGCTGGTGATATTACTACTGAGCGCTTCCGTGCTTCGGAGGGCACGTTAAGCCGTCGGTCTCGGTTGTTGTCTTAGGATGGCAGACGTTATAGCATGGTGGTAGGGCATTTTGCGAATACCCGCCTGACTAGCTACCACCCTCAAGTAGAAAATCTGTCACCAAGCACCTAACGGTGTGTTCCGACAGCTGTCCTTGAGAGCCAGTAATTCTAGGTTAGTCTGAACAACATCTTCGACCATATCATCACTTACCATCAGGTGAGATAGTGGTCAAAGGCTAACCTAACAGGCATAAAAATAAAACAAAAAATCTTCGCGTGTCGAGAGCTATAGCGCAGAGGTGCCGGCGGAGTCCCGCGCTTTTCGCTCGTCGGAGTACCTACCTATGCTTCTTTTTAATTCCTACGCAAACACGATAGCACTTTCTTTGAATCACTAAAGAAGACAGAACTAAAATCGAGCTTACATTGGTATTTGGTGGCGTAAACCATTAGTCATAGGGAAATAAAACGTTAGTTTATAATATCATATCGGTTTAAATTTTGGGGTCTCTCTAGTGAGATAGATATACCTTCAGATATAGCTATAAGTAGATATATAAGTTACAGTTTCTTTTTTATGGTCAGTTGCTATCCTAACGCCAACCCTCTCTTAAGAATGCTCTTGGTAGTTTTATCTTTTAATTTTTAACATCTTAGGTACATGCAGCATCACTTTTTACGACATGAGAAAAGTGGCATGCTGCTCATTCAGTGTCTTATTCATTACAAGGGAAGGTCACGCCGAAATCTTTAATTTATATAATATTTTGTAAGTTCGTAGAGACGATTCTGATCAGTATATCATATTTTATAATGGTAAAATATTCATGGATATCATTTAAATAAGTTTCCGAGATCACCTATAAAGCAAATTTGACCAAAGTAGCTATTTATTGTGGTCGAAGCATATTAGAATAGATAAAATAACGAACACTCTTTATATGATGGAATAAGAAATAAATAAAGATAGATGGATTATTTAGATAAATATCATGTTCAGAACACAAATTTATTTTACATGCCTTCTTCTGTACAAAATAGCAGATTCGTAGATTACGGATCTGCTATTATGTAATGAGATTCTGTATATATCGAATATGAATCTCATTGATTCCTACCGCAGACCAGTTGATATGACCAGAAACAAATTTTGCAGAAACCAGTGCCGCCGGCCATCATCCGTAGAAAGTAGTTCTACACTGTAAAAAAAACAGAATTTAGTGGCGTACGGTGTGGTAATACGTGGACTATCGGAAATCTTTTACAAGTTGAATCATAGAAAACGTTTAGTACAAAATGAAATTTAATTTTCCGATGAAAATATATCCAACACTGGCTTCATCATTTTTCCTACACGAGCAATGCATTTGAGATGAATGTTTTTTATTATATAATCACCTGCTTTACAACCAACTAAATTTCAGTCATCTTGTACATTTTTAACCGACTTCCAATTCTCAATTCGTCTGTTTTTTTTTTATGTTTGTTACCTCAGAACTCTTGACTGGGTGAACCGATTTTGAAAAATCTTGTTTTGTTTGAAATCTGATGCTTGTCGTTTGGTCCCATTTTAAATATCATCAAAATCGGTCAAGCCGTTTTTGAGTTACGCTCCAAAAACTGAAAAATATTCATCTATCTTGATGATATAGTCGTTAACAATGAATGAGAATCGGTCCCGTAAGTAGCAAGGGTCATTAAAAAGAGTGAAAAAATTTTTTTTTCCAAAAAATAGAACCGACTTCAACACCCAAAAGTGTGAAATAACTTGTTGAAGTCGGCATGATAGTTAATTTTTTTTTGTTGTAAGCCGCCGAGGATATCGGAAAACCTTGGAGTGTATCAATAAGTATAATAATTCAACAATGATTATCTCAACGTGCTCTGCAACGTGACTTTTCCAATCACTGCCCCATTACCACCGTTACGTAAAGCGGAATTTGTCAATTTAGTATTTGCTAGCGGCAAACCGCTTCTCCCACGTCAATATCAGTCATAACGCGGTCACTCAGGAACTTATTTGAAAAACAGAATAAAGTATTTGGCACGTAATATGATAATTGAAATATTTCATTGTTCTATGTAGAGAAGGCGCGACTCTCAACAATATGGTATTGATGCGCATTTGTATTAATAGGCTCGGTACACTACGTCTCAGTTGTGGATGTCAATGCTATTTGTACATACTGGAAAACAATAAAATGTTACATATTTGAGCCATTTGGTGTAGAGACGGGTGGGTCCGCGCGGACCGCGAGCTCATCGTATATTCCAAAACTTATCAGAGCCACAGTCTATATAACATAGTTTTTACACTGTGTCAGAGCGCTTGATCGATGCGATGCGTGATTAAAATGCTTGCATCTTTTTGGCTCAACGAATAAGCAATGCAATTCAACGGGGCAATGCTGCCAGCATGCTGGGCACGCTGCCAACTGGTAGTGGCTGGCATTTGGACTGCCTGTGAGCCTGCAATGATTCATAGGTTTTATAAATGCTTTTTTTAGCAGCTGTAATGTTGTATGTAGTTCGTAGTATTTTGTTAATAAAGGCATACCGCCGTTTATAAAATGTAAAATATGATTGCATGGGTAGATAGTAAACAAAAAATAACGAAGGCACTTTCGTGAGTTAAAAGATCTTTACTTAATCAGTGCAAAGTTGGCAGCCAAAATATTTTATTACTTACAACCACACACGAACCTTTTGCATTGTATTGTTAAGTTAAAAAGTTTATATGTATAAGTAACTAAACCCACTGTGAAAGAAGTAATAATATGGTGTCTAAAATCCGCTTTTTTTATGTACTTGTTGTCATTTGCGATATCAAGTCATTTAAAATGATATACATTAAAATCGGTTAAGCCAATTAGAAGTTATGGTAAATAAAGATACTCACAAACATACATACATATACATAAACCCTATTAAATACTTCTTTTTTTGTGCAGTCATGTTCTAGTGGCATTTTCAAGCGTTTCCGTGCTTCTGAGGGTAGGATTATACGTCGCATCGGTCCCGGCTGTTATTTCAGAGTGGCAATATTTCAACGTTGTGGTAGGGCATTTTGCCTTGAGGCAGAGAGCATGCATAGAAAATTTTGCGCTAAGCAACTAACTGTGTGTTGCTGCAGCTGTCTTTGAGAGCCAGTTTCCATTCTAAGCTGAGCTCGATCAGCATCTTTGATCACATAATTTACTATTAGTTGAGATTGTAATAAAAAAGCTAGCCTAACGGTTATTAAAATATCTTTATTCAAGCCAGCATGTAGTTTGGAAGATGTAAACCAATCGATTGAAATATTTCTATATTAAGCGCTTTTGCGTGTTAAGCGAAAATCGCATTCATAATTTTTTGAATATTAAAAAAACGAAAAACATAATAGGTATATAATTTATATTATTTAAATACACATATATTATGTATTATATAAATATGAATGTGACACAAACATTTATAATGGAACGCTACGCTTAAATTTGATCACTCAGCAATTTACACACACATTTCTAATTTTCTTTGTATTTGCAATCTTTATTTTGCTGAACAGGTATATATTCAGTTAATATGATATCGATTTCTGATTTTTAACTTAATCGATCATTGAGGATTCTCGTTTTTTTTTCTCTATGATCACTAGTTCGTCGACCAAAATAGTTTACTGTTTGATTATAAATCAGCTTATTTTCACGGAAAATTATTTTTAACTAGTTGAAGTTTAGTCAAAATCGATTTGGCCTCAATGACACGAAATAATTATTGATTGTATTAGTCCGGTCAATTTAGACATTCGAAGCTACATAGATTCCCACCAAGGAGAAAATCAGTAAGATTGTTTAAAATATGATTAAAAATAAAATTTGAAAGTTCCCCATCTTTCCCCTGTATGGAAAAAAAATATTCAAGGTCAAAGGTCAACAAAATGAGATTTTCGCGATTTTCACCAAAACGGTAAGTTATATCGTAAAAATCTCTTGATAAAACTCTTGACAAAAATTTTAGATCATAAAATTATCTATAAAAAATATGTCACTAATTTTTTTTCTACGAGTCATCGTTTTACAGATGTAACGATTCAAAAAGTTGTAAATGTTGTCATTGTACCTTACGCTTATTTAACTTAGCGTGTTTTCAGATTGGTGGCAATTTATGTGGCTTTACGCTTATATTTTGGTTTAATTTGACCTAGTGTATCTGGACTAGTATAACTTTTGTACTCTAAGGGCCTGTTTCAGAATATTCGAGTAAGTTCCGGTTTTACTACCCAGAACATATTTATTAAACAAAACACTATCTTTGCGTTTCACAGTCATCGATCTATCCTATCCATCGGTTAAAGCTTGAAATGCGCTGCATGTTAACTGTCATTTATATCATTCAGTTATTTTATGTGTTGCATAGCAACCCGAAACTTTATTATGACATTATGAAACGGGCCCTAAATGTGACTCACAACTCGTCAACATAATGTTGCTATGTTGTTTAGATAAACATATAGACACTTCAAGGTTTGTAGCACGTTTATTTTAGATATATTATTATAGTCGTTTATAACTTTTATTATTTATGTAACTTGCTCAAGGCTTCAAAAATAAATCAACTTTGTAGGTAGTACTGTACTGCATCAGCCGGATTGTCCACTGCTGACCACAGCCTACGACGAAAATAAAAGACATTTTTTTACTGTTATTAACTTTTAGAAATAAATCATTCCGAGCGTGCGCGATGTTCACCTGTTTATTTTTTTCAATATTCATTTTTTTAGACAACGCTAGTGCCCAGTATCATTTTACGCATACAGTGATAAAAACATTTTGTTTTTTGACAAAGCTCGTTCGATTTTCATTAACTATTTTTTCCCGCTTAGCGCGTTAGGAATGAATTTCCATACAACTTTCTCTACCGCACCTTTGTACTACAGCGATAATACAAAAGTGTAGAACTGAGTTCTTAATTTTTACTACCTTCCGAGCATGTATAGTTGAATAGATATTTGTTATGCGTGCAAGGCAAAGGATTCTAGATTTAAACCATGGGTGCAGCGTTTAGATATATGAGAGCTTAATATAATAGTCCTTAAATCTACTGTAATTTTGAAGCAAAAACAGTTTTTTGTCTCTATCTATCGAGTGTAAAAATGTTGCATGAAATCAGTGTAATTTTAAGGTTTAGTAGTAGTGCGCTACCGGAGTAGTACCTTTTGGTATATTATGACGGTTCAAGCAAGGGGCCCACTTGATGTTAAGCGGCATCCTCTGCCTTTAACAGATGCATTTTGTCACATGTAACGAACTGCACTGCGCCCGTCACCCAGAGACATACAGTTGGTAAGTCTCATTATGTGCCTGTAATTTTACTGGCTCTCAAGGACTGCTGCCGGAACACACTGTTAGGTGCTTGGCGACAGATTTTTTACTTGAGGGTCGTAGCTAGCCAGGCGAGCATTCGCAAAATGCCCTTCCACCATTCATTGAAGCTCAAGTCGGCGCGGCGGCGGGGACCTGCGGCACCGCAGTCCATAGCCATAGGCGCTCGGCCATCATTGCTAGGTACGCAGTGTATTTGACTTTATTATTTTCGTAATGTATGGGGAGTGGTGGGGATCGCGGTCCATGTGTGATGAAGCGAGGAAATTCAGAAAAATTTTGAAAATAATATTAGTATCACGAAAAATTACGAAACCTTAAATTAAATTCGAGACAAAAAAAAACTGTCCTGGTCGAGCGAAACACACAATTTTCACCTCATTCCAGCGAGGAAAATGCTAAGTGCGGGAAAAACACCTTAAATAATATACTTAGTGTAAAATAGTATTCATTTATTTTTCGGGAGCTGTTATAACGGCTTAAATTAAAAAAAAAACCCTTTTCAAGCTAGAGGATGACAGTAGTTTTCTGCGCAGATTTTGTATGATAAACAACACCTTTCCGAGCTTGTAAGGTGAAAAACATTTTGTACGAGTAGGTACAGATCCCGCATGAGTAGAAATAGTAAAGATTGTTATTCAAGGGTGAAAGAAATCAATTCCCATATGGAGGTATGTAGGAATTGATGACTTTCACCCGATATGAATACCCTATTTTTCGTTTCGAATATAAGGAAAGTAAAAATAATAGTATTTCTAATATATTTATTGATTACTTACAATAACATGAGTAGAGCATATTTTAAATTGATTGCAGTTAGAACAATTTTGAAATTTTTGTTTGGAATATGAACTTTTTTTCATATTTTTTTTATATTTAGTCAGTATCGTCGATCATCAAGTTGTAATTAAATTTTAAATATGAAACACACCGCGCCTCCTGGTCTCCACCCCATTTAAAAAGGTTTTTTTCAGTCACATTGGCATATCCAGCTCATAACCCAAATTAGTGACAAGCCTAAAATGTACTTATATAGACTAACTTAAGAAAATCTATTAAGTTTATTAAATTTATCAATTCCCGCCCTAGAGTGAAAGAGAAGCAGCAACCACTACTCGGATCGAAGAAATACTACTTTCCGAGTACGAGAAATAAAAAGGTAGTATATAAAATATAAAAGCTTTCAAATAAGTACCTTTGTATATAAAACTATTTGGAATATCATTTTAGTAAGCAGTAGTGTACATGGTAATAAGGCATTATGAATGCTTATCTGGCTATTCACCATCCAGAGGTAGAAAATCTGTTGCCTAGCACATGACGGTGTGTTTCGGCAGCTGTCTTTGAAAACCTTGTTTACCATCCTTGACCATAACCACCATCTGATAATGTGGAAGTCAAAAACTGACCTTAGTAAAAATAGTAATATTTTATTTCACAAAAGGAATATTCTACGTCTATATACCTACTTTAATGTTATTCATCATTTATTTTATGAAGCCTCAATGCTCCTTCGAGTATATTTTAGGCTTATTATATTTATGAATGTTATGAAGGATGGAAGAAAGAAATCATGTGTTAGGTAAATCGTATGTTCCACCCTAGGGTGGTAATAAATGTGTAAATTAAAGTTGTAAGGATAAGGAACTGATTTCTTATTCTATTTCTTAAAAATGATTTTTTTTAAGAAATCATTTCCTTATCTTACCAATTCGATAATTTACTTGCTGATCGCATCTATTTTGCCAACGTGTTTATATGTACATATATGTATGATTCGTTTTGTAAATGATTAATAAGTGCAAATGCAGTCGTTGAAATTCCTTATAGTTACTTCCGGTACGCCGATTCACAATATAGCTTTTAAGCTGTGATTAAAACATACAAACATTTCTTATTTCACAGGTAGTGCATTTCAGAACATAGAAGCGCGAAGCCGAACTCGCACCTGGCTGCTTTTTTATACCAACAATATTTAGTGACCGTTTCATAACTTACACTTTCACCCGATAGCATGAAATTGTGACAATTTCAAACCTCAGCATTCAAACCTCGACATGCCGCACTTACTTAGATCTCGCTCAATCTATTGAATACTACATAACATAACGTTATTGTTCTTCAGTTTGTATCACAGACTGGTAAGCAGTATCCACGACCTGTAGTAACATTCCTCGACAGTGACCGTGGTAGTAACCCAGAGCGTACATAGTAAGAGTTCACTCGGAGCTCGACGGGTCGATACAGCTCGGCCGGGCTAGGTTACAATATAGACTACCTATAGGCAGTATACAACTTCGTATAGCTTACCGACGTAGAATACAGCCGGTAACAGGGACGCATGAAGTGTGTGGTTATGGGGGTTAGATAGAATTTGCGTTTGTATCTCCAGTTATTTTTGTCTGATCGTTGGCGTAGCAAAGTTGAAAGGTAAATAAATACTTATAAGGTTCATTCCGTTTAATTACATATGAAAAATTAAACACTTTTATGTAATTAAATTAAGCTGACTCAGCTTAGAACCTTTCCAAGATAAAAATGTTTGCTTCATGCCTCTAGTAAACCACTGTCGTAGAAAAACTTATTTTTTTATGATGGCTAAGTAATTAATTTTAATTGGTAAGTTTTTAAAAGTAAGAATTAAATTTTTAGATTAGAAAATACTTTTGAAAAGGCCCGTTTGTTTTGTGGGGTTTTCCGCTCCCTTTCTTTCGGTTCCGGCTTCACCACAGTTGCACCAATTATCAAAGCATGCAGGAAGTTAGTAGTAGTACTGTCTACTGACCTGTCCACCACCAGTACGGTGGTGGAGTACCTGTTATACAAAGCAGAGGTAATTTGGATTTTATGATATAATTTATGATGTATGATATGTTTTCTACTAGATTTGACGTTTTTCAGTACCTATACAACGCAATCCAACTCCAGCAACTCTAGCAAAATCTAGACAATAATATAAATAGCTACACTGTTTTTTCTTATAATCGTTGAGGTTTTGTCCCTTGTTTAAATTATTATACGGTAACGAACTCAATTCTGTTCAAAAGTAAAAAAAAACACCTCACGCGATCGAATTGGCACGAATGAAAATAAATAAAGTTTCTTCGTAAACATAGAGAATACTATAAGTTTTGGCTCCATTCTTGATATTTTGGTCGAAAATTCTTCAAATGAGTATTAAATATACCCACAAATTTGAGAACAAAATGGGTAAAGTGAATATTTCGCTTCAATATGTTACTCGGCCGTCAATTGCAAAATTTAACAATGTTAAGAAAGGACCACTTAGCAAAGATAATGTTGGAGCGTCGTTTCTCACCAACCACAAGAAAATTATCCATCCTTTTTTTAGGGTTCCGTACCCAAAGGGTGAAAACGGGACCCTATTACTGAGACTTCGCTGTCCGTCCGTGCGTCTGTCACGAGGCTGTATCTAAAGAACGGTGCTAGCTAGACAGTTGAAATTTTCACAGATGATGTATTTCTATTGCCGCTATAACAACACATACTAAAAATAAAATAAAATAAATATTTAAGGGGGTTTCCCATACAACAAACTTGATTTTTACCGTTTTTTTCTCGATACTAATAACGGTGACAGGTAGACGCTTTAACTATTCACAGAATAATTAATATTATGTTCTCTATAAATATAATTAATTCAAATAAATAATTAAAACGGCTCCCATACAATAAATATTCGCCGTTTTTTGCTATAAATAATAGTGTCTGTAACTTGCAAGATTAGATTACAGATAATGGTACGGAACCCTTCGCGCGCGAATCCCACTCGCACTTGGCCGGTTTTTACCTCTATTATAAGATAATAACAAAAGCCTTCTCCGCTCATCGGATTTTCCATTAATAGCACAAAAATAATGTTGATTGACGCAGGTATTATCCGACACGTCATAGGATATCGTGTGGGTAGACCTAAACGCAGAACATGAACATTTTGTAAAGGTATGGTTATATTCCTTATATTAAACTTTTGTAGTGAATCTAGGATCTCGCGATTCAGATGTGGCGCTTACGCTCCTCTTCCAGGTAGGCAGTCATTGGTATGAAATATATATTAATATCTACATGTTACGAAATGGAATAGAATGGATATAATAGTAGGCACAACTAAGTAATTAGTTTTCATCGATATAAAAATGCCAGGCGTAGTCTACTGTTATTTTCACTTCTACAAAAACATTATATCTGAAAAATATATTATATAATCATATTGATATAAAATAAATCATAATACATTGTGAAATGCAGCGAAAATTACTAATTAGAACGGTTACAAATAAGAAAGACACATAGTTAAATGTATAAAATATATAAAAATTGTAATATAGGTAAATAGTAAAACACACTCAAAGAAGAACATTTGAACTTAGTTACGATATTAATAATGTATTTTTTTTCTCAAAAAGTAATTAACTAATGTAAATAACTAATTATATAATTATTTCCATTTCAAAGCTATATGTCTACTAGGTGAAATAACTTTATTAAAAAATTTAATGATAATGAAATAAAAAAGTCATATGTGTAATAATTTTACAATAAATGCGTGACCAAACAACAAAACAAAAAGTCTATTCGAAGACCCATGGGTCTTTGAATTAAAAAAATAAAAATTAAAATCATGCTTATATATCAAATGTATCTTCTTATTAATCTTTTCTAATTATCATTAGGTTTTATAAAAATAACTTACAATTCTGTACATTAGAAATTTCGCTAGTCATATTCCAGCTTGTTATTGCTTTTAACAAACAATGTTTGAAAGCATTGTTATCTAGAAAAACCTTACTCATTCAAAACATAATGTATTTTAACTCAGACTATTCCCGACACCTTCGAGATACCTTTGTAACCGCATAAGAATGAAACATTAATCCATTCCAATCTCTTTGTAATATTCCGCACATGTATTATTATTAGAAACTAAGTGACATTTTGAATGATAAGGTTATTTATTTACATTTCTTTATTGTTTAATATGAAGGAAAATGTATTCGAAAGTATAATTTTAGAAGTTTATAAATATACATATATAAGTAGTCGTTGTTTAAGAGCGCCCAGTGATGTATCTTTCTGAGTCTTGTGAAGAGATTTTTATATTTTTGTACAAACGTACTTAGAACGTAATGAGTCGCCATTTCACACGATTTGATTTTAGTCCCTTGCTTAAGGTTACCAGGGCTGTTACATATCTTCGTATAGGTATGGGATTTTGTAAAAGATGACGAATGGTAAGAATGCGCCCAATGAGCAGCATGTCATTTTTCACATGATGAACAAAGAGCTCTGTGTCATAATTTCACTCTCCGTATACCTACTACCTACAACAACAATCAAGTAGGGTCGACGTCAAACAGTTGCCGGCTGTTAAAGTGAAACCAAGGTTTTGTACAATGCCTACCTATGTTTTTGTCTTTATTAGTCTTTTCGAGAGATTATTTCGAGAAATCATATAGAACCCACCACATAGTCGTATGATAATACTAAGAAGTTTATCATATTGGTACCTAATATCAGATATTTTAAAAAAATACATAAAAATTTCTTAAATAAAGTGCTGTAGGGAAAATTATGTGCCAAATGAGAGGCATGCCATTTTCAAACACTTTACAGCAATTATATAGTCACGAGTAGGCTTAGTTGAAAGTTGTCTAAATTGTTTGAGTATATATTTGTGTGTACCGGCTAAGATATTATTGTATTATGTTACTTATAGACGCAATATTCGCTCACAGTACATAATATAGACCTTGAAGAGAACAAACTCGAACACATACAAACACGAAAAGTGAGCTCGTAGGTAAGATAAGGGTAAGATAAATCGTCATTAAATAAATTATATCAATTCAAAACCACAATTTACACCCACTTTAAACCTCTTACAGAAACTGTAAGATATCAGTGAAACTGTTTGAATTATTTTCAGCATCACTACAAAGTACAAAGGCAAATACTGTACGTCTCTTTGATTACTCAGACAGGAAATCCAATATTTGCTCCTCTCTATTTGCAGATTCCTGTATAGGTAATCCTTGAGCGTAGGCAGAAGCGGTAAATAAATAATACTTCTAGGAGACATTGCGTGATGTTTGTTTGTAATTATTAATGTCACTTGCTCAGTCTTGCGAATAATTGAGTTAGCTTTGAACCTTCCAAATGTCAAAGTTTGCCGAAGAGGTAAAGACCTATATGTATACATATTTCAGACTTGGAATAAATTTAATGTCTCATATTACCATATATCGATTAGAGATTTGAAAGTCAAACTGTTCTACATAATATCAGCAAAATACGAAGCTTGGACAAGATATTTTTGGAATAGTTATAAATACTACTAGTAGTAACTGAATTAGCTGTTTTTTTGATTACGGTTACCGAATACAAAGAAGTTTAAAAAAATATAATATATTATTTAATTATAGACGCCAAGGGTGACAAGAACGCTAGTGCGTTTTTCGCTCAAAATTTGTCTCTAACAATTCAACACGGAAAGTCAATCAGGTAGTACCACTTGCTTGTTTATCACTGCTAAAAAAATATCACGACACAAAGATGTACTTATTTATGCTCAGATATTTGGTACCATGTTGTAAAGAATTAACCGATTGTCACAGATCTACTGGTGAATATTTCTCTGACATAGATAAAAAAAACTGTTCGACCTGACTGTGGCATCGAACCCGGATCCTCACGATTCTTAAGCAACACATCTGCTGTCTCAAATCAAATCAAAACCATTAATAAAATGCACAGTGGTTAATTTTTTTCAACTCTGCTAAAATTACTCGTTACATAATCGTGGCAAAAGTGCTGGATATTCTATAACAAATTGGTTGTAAGATTAATGTGGCCAAAGGCTTTCAAGGTTTTGCTTCTTTGAAGCACCCCAACCAAGGGTTAATAATGATGGACCCTTAAGGTACCGCGTAATGCCTCCTAACCCTGAAAAAATGGTTTTAATATTTCACCTGGTACCCACACGACTCATTTTTTCGTTATGTTAAACCACTTTGCGTGAATACTTTCATAAAATGTGTCATATTAGATTGTATCAATGCTAGAAATAAAACCAGTTTCATTCTACATGGAAGATATTTTTATTATGAGTAAAAGATAAATGTATTGTTTAAATTATAATACAATATTTATGCACACTTAAGATTAAAATTAAGCTACGAAAAATGTACATATGTATTTTTAATGTGCAAAATATTGTCCGAAATGATTAATATAATCCTATTTTATTCTAGGAAATCAGGCTTTTGTCTTTATTTAAGTTCATAGTCAATGCCAAAATGCTACAGGACAGAACTATGTACTATCAGTACTTAGTATATATTATTATAAATGCGAAAGTAAATGTCTGTCTGTCTGTTACGCTTTCACGCCAAAACTAGTGGACTGATTTGAATGAAATTTGGTATGGAAATAGTTTGAGACCCGGGAAAAAACATAGGATATTTTTATCCAAATGCGCAAAAAGAGATTAATGTTTTTGCGCGATAACCGGCTACGCGCGGACGGAGCCGCGCCCGGAAAACTAGTGATATAATAATTTGAAGACTTCTGATCTAGACTAGTGTGATATTTTGCAGTTTTATATCTTTTTATATTTTTATCAATATTGGAGTTCTGCTTGCTACATTGTATACAGCGTAGGTGATTGAATATCTGTAACAGTTGTTATGATTTTTACTAATATAAAAAGTAACGAGACCATGGAAAAAAAAATCATGCCGCATATCGATACGGCATGATAAATTGCTAAGAAATTGCCAGTTACCGGAAGACACCGTAATGTGCTTGGTACTTGCGAGGGTAGCTATCCAGGTGAATATTCGAGCTTTCGCAAAATGCCCTACCACCATGTACACATACTTGTAATTGCTGCATAGTTTTACTTTTTGGCATTTCGTAATATCCCCAAGCTTTGACGGGCATGTCACCCTACATATATCTTCCTGTGTACAGTAAAGTACCGGAAGGTAGGCAGCAGCGCCATCTGAGGAACTGCTATTTTATACTGCGATCCCTAAGATGCCTGCAATCGTGGGGATTATAACAAACCCCTCCGCGATGGGGGAGTGTGTGGTCAGCAGTGGATAATCCGGGTGATACAATACTTATAATATGGAACTCGTATTTCGATTTTTGACCCACTGGAGTGCTTTAGATACGAGTTTAGTGAAGGATCATGTACAGTTACAGCTGTGACTTATTTTTTCAAAGTATTTCTTTATGATCGCGTGGCAAGAGGAAACAAATAGTTTTATTACCTTTTTATGGATTAATAAAATTCATATTTAAATTGGGTATACATATTTAGTATATTAATTAAAATGTATATATATATTTTATTGATTTATTTACATATTTGGCTTATAATATATATATAATATATTCCTTGTAACAGGAAATACATGATTTTAATAAATTTTTGTGCTCATGTTGTAGTTTTATTGACATAAAAATATTCAATTGGCCAAGTTAGTAGACATGGCAAGCAGCATAAAGTCAACGCATAAAAAGCTGGGATGTAGTCTTCATAAACATCTTTCAGTAAACCTGAAACAAAGGAAATTAGCAATGTTAATAAGGTAGTAAAGTATGCAAAATTTTAATATTCATTATGTCCTTGTAAAACGTAAGTTGTGTTGATAGAAAAATATATAAACGGAGACACGTTTACGCCAGTATATCTTTTGGGATAATAGACTTATATCTAAACTACACTTAGGTTATAAAAAGGAAAAATTTGTATTTTAGTATGTAACGAATAAACTTAACACCTACTGGACCGATTTGAAAAATTCTTTCATCATTAGAATCCTCCATTATTCCATATGAACATATGCAAAAGAATATTTTCAAAAAAGTTGATTTGTTATTTGAAATTTTTGTTCAATACCCGTGCGAAGCCGGTATGGGCCGCTTGTTTTATATAAAAAAGTTCTAATATGTAACATTTAAAACATAATTTTGAATATTTTTTTGCCACAACCTTCTCATGTCCATAGATAAAATGACTGAAAACCATTTAGCAGAATCGAAGCCAGTTGCCTTTAAAGATAAATGCTACGAATAAATATATTTATTAACTATATGTACATAATCTATACTATCAGCAGCTCGGCCCAGGGCCTGCACGGACCCAGGACATGCTCTACTAAAATCAAGTACCCACGTAATTAGTAACAGTTAAAATCTTTCATTTTGTTTTTATTTAACACCTAAGACTAACATTGATATCTAGTTTAAATAAATGTGAAGGATTAAATTTGGAATCGGAAATGCTTTTATCCTACGAATAAATATATTTATTCGTAGGATAAAAGCATTTCCGATTGCAGCGCGGCCCAGGGCCTGCACGGACCCAGGACATGCTCTACTAACTCAGGTACATAGTGTATATGATGAAACGTTAATCAACGTTATGTTAAGCTACTTAAAGAATTATCCTACCAGAGATACATCCTACTTAGATGAAAGATACTGCTAATCACCTAATGATACTTTCCATCGGAATGCTTGGTAAAAGGGGTAGTTACTTGAGACTACTTTGTAGTTAGAACGCCTAAGACTAATTAAATCTGGTTAAATAATTTGCAACGGGTATGAGCAGTCTCTAAATTTCCCCTACACTACAACAGACTACCATCTATGTGTATCAGTATGGTATATTACGCCGTTCGAGTAGATTCTATTTGGTTGTCAAGCAACACATAATAATATTCATATATAGGATCAAGTTGAATGTTATTCTTACTATATCTTATTTTTATAAAAACTATGGAAGATTAGAGCCGACTTTTTGCTATCTCAAATAGCTATCTATATATATAATATATATATCACATAAATAGATTGAAGTGACAACTAATGGTACACGTGCAGATTTAAATTCTAAATAATATTTTGCTATAGATCTTTATCATAATTTATGTAGTATGATATTTTTGTACCCATCTTTAAATTAAATATTTTAAACCTTAAGTATGCATAGAATTATGCTCAAGATATAATAATATTGATTAACCTGACGTTTCGTTCCAGTTTCATTAGCAGTGTGATCATGGCGAACTGGGCCTTTTTTCAACATGGGCAATTAGTGGGTAATTGGTAAATATTTACAATGCTCTTCCAAAGAAATTTCTATATATGCTATCAACTAATTTTACTAGAGTCTCCTTGGTTCTAGGAGTGATAAACAAATACCTACTAATAATGTTATTGTTATTGATGAAATTTAATGTGTTTTATATTAAAAATATAATACACATAAAAATAATTTTGCAGTAAAATAATGTATGTTAAAAATGTATATATATATATTAAATCAAATAGATAAGTTCCATTTCCATCCAAAATCAGAATAATGCCTTGTTTACATTTACGGCGCGAAACCGTAGCAGCGTGTAAAGCTGCTTTTAGTGAGTAGGAATCGGTATAGGTAAATGGCTATGAAAATAGACGGTAGAAACTTATGAACACCTCTGATGTTGTATTTACTAAATTATAATTATATGGTTACAGAATAAAATGACCGTTTACAACCCAAAAGTAGTTTTAGCGATTTATGCTTTTTTATTTTATAGTGTGGCGATAACCTAACTTATATATTAATAGGGAAGTCAAAGAAGCAATCTTTTTAGGGTTCCGTACCCAAAGGGTAAAAACGGGACCCTATTACTGAGACTTCGCTGTCCGTCCGTCCGTCCGTCTGTCACCAGGTTGTATCTCAAGAACGATGATAGCTAGACAGTTGAAATTTTCACAGATGATGTTTTTCTGTTGCCGCTATAACAACAAATACAAAAAGTTGAACAAGTGCGAGTGGGACACGCGCACGTTAAAACAAAAAAAGGTTAAAATATGAAGTCTAATGTTGCATAGCTAATGGTACAGAACCCTTCGTGCGCGAGTCCGACTCGCACTTGGCCGATTTTTTTTTATAATAGTCAACATTTCGAAAGTCGGACTGGCGGATATGTGAACGGAGCACAACTTATATCGTCAAAATTCCGCGGGGAAAGGGAGATTCGTGATAAAATCTTTGTTACGAGCAGATAATTTCGCTTAATTTAATTATAATTGACAAATCGGGGGCACTGCAGCAGTTCCACTGTTATGATTTATCGACGGAGAATGTGAACGGGGCATAATGCATAATTTTATTGGAAGAAAACTGTTAAAAGCAGACATATATATATATATTGTTTTGGTTCAGATATTAAGAACAGCATAATATATTTAGATTTTATCTAGAATATATATCACATGAATATTTTATTAAAAAATAATTATGGAAATAGACAGACAAATATTTTGGGATGGTAAATATTATAACAGAAACATTACGTAGACCGTTAATGTGTCTAAGAAAGTATTTTTAAGTTTTCAACATCTAAGAGGGTGGAAATGGGGATAAAATTTGGGTTATTTCTAGAAATCATTTTAAAAGTTACATATATGGAAATGGGTGATAAGGCTCAATACAAAGTGAATCATATGATGATAATTCAGTTTTAATCTTGGAGAATAAGACCGGCCAAGTCCGAGTTGGGCTCACGCACCGAGGGTTCCGTTCCTTCACAGGATGTAGGTGCAATAAATTCGTCATTTTTTTAAATAGAGTTAGAGATCCTTCCATTGCCCGTCCCGCACATGGGCGGTTTTTGTTATATGTGTTTGTAATTTAGACTATAAGATAATATCATATTATACTTTAGTTAAAGTTTTTGTTAGATTCAAATTTGTATTTTAGTGGTGTTAGTGTAACAATAAATAATTATCTATCTATCTATAATAAACTTATCTAAAAAGTTTCACGCTTGTTTCTATTGCCATTTTAAGGATTTGTACTAACAAAAAACGTAAAAATAACACGTTTCTTGCATGGGCACCTTCTTTAGTCTTTATATATTTTATAATACATTATTATTTGTTACGAAATCCACCACAATGACACATATACTGTGAAAATTTCTAAATTTGGCTTTATAATCGTATATTTCCAACATACAGGTCATTAAAAGTTGGACAGTTGGACGGACGGATAGCCGAGGCTTACGAATAGGGTCCTCTTTTTTAAAACGGAACCCTAAGACAAAGACGGTTCCTAAGATGAGACTGATTGGAAGTCCCATCAGGCACGCGGGTGCAGATATTTATTTCGACGGTAGAAAAAAAAAACAAATTTAGCGCCAATTGGGCAATTGTTCAGCATTGGCCTATGAAGCGTTTACTCAAAATGTAATTTCAAAGAAACACCACTTTTTTCTAAAATTATTGGCATTAATACATTCAAATTAAATACAAAATCTATAACATAAAAAACTAGGTATGTTCACAAAATTGGAATAAAAATACACTATTAAATAAAAAATATATAATCATTTAAAAATAATTATAAACTTTAAACAGCTCTGCTGAACAAAATGCCCCATTGACGCTACCTTTGTTTTTCCTTTCTAACGTCGAATTTTCATTCATTCGGTACAAAATATTACTTTATTATGTAGCGAAGTAATCAAAATACGACTTGGGTACTCCCAAGTTAGAAGATAAGGTAGAACTATAATTTCTTATGAATTTTACGAGTAACAAAAAACAAAGAATAGTTTTATCCGTTTAATGTTATATTAATATAATGAAAAAAATGTCGTCCCCAACGCGGAAAACTGGAATAACTAAAGGGTGCCCTATGATAAAAGATCAGAAAACGCTTACGGAAGCTCGTACATCATATAGATCGTATCTTGGCTCAATAAAAACGGTTCTAATTTGTCATTGTGCGCCGTCGGTTCGGTTCCTCATTTATCTCGGCGGAGTCACGTCAACTCACGAAGTAATGTATTGTTGTAAAAAAATGTTAGAATAGGATGAAACGTTATTGCGAGTTCGGCACTAACGGCCATTAGCTTCTATTTGCGCTTTGGTGAATAAGCTTTTCCGTTATTATTTTTAATTAATACGACGGCCAAAGGTGTACTTATTTCTTTTGAGGTGGCAAATTCATGATGTTTCGCATCTTTCAGTCTTAATGCAACCTTTTTTCTTGTACTTGTGTGGAAAATGCACTTACGCATTCCCATCCACACAGGGGGAGGTGGCACGGATGTATCGAGCACGGCACCAACTATTCTCACAGCAGAAAGTGCCACTACCGTATAAATACCACACAGTGTCACATATCGTCTGAATTTGGCGTGAACGCTTGCACACATGACCGCGAACCCACAGCGGGTGTTCGTCTCCGGACCCTCCCCTAGGCCCCCCCAGGGAAGAGTCCGTTGGCGTGTAGCAATGGAGGTTGCACAGACACACAGGATGAACATGGCGTGCCATAACTTGCTTATAAATTTACTCAATCATGTCAGTCCAGGCATATGCACACAAAATTCAGGAGTAATTTATATATTTTTTTGTATTTTGGTTATGGTAGGCGATCCTAATGTTAAGTGGTAACCCCTGGCCTTCCAGAGGACACGATTCATTTGCCTGTAATTTCATCAGCTTAACTTATATCCTTCAAAGTGGAACACAGTCATGCGATAATTTTTGCCTAGCGGTAGAAATAGGTACAAACTTGTTCACAAAGAGTTCTAATGCTACTAGAACTCTTTTGTAACCTAAAGAATATGTAAATAAACCAAATCAGTGAAGCAAAAAGAAAGGATATATATACATACCTACTTTGGGCTACTTTAATTATTGTTCGGAGTGTTACGTCATGTATGGTTATTATGTTGACAGTTCTTTTTGGCAAAAATAATAAATAACATTTCAATGGAGCGCAATTTATGATAATGCCTACAGATTCTTATGCTAGATAAACCTCAAAATTTCTAAATGAATTATATTTTTACAATATCTCAAGAAGATACGATTAATAATAATGAGTGCCGAGCAAAAGATAAACAATATATATAACGAAGGGGGATGTAAAACATAAAGTATGCGAAACAATGTACATTACCAGTATGTACGAATAAGAAGTAGATTTTTTTTAACAGCGGTATGCCTTTATTAAACAAAATACTACGAACTATATACAACACTACAGCTACTACAATAAAAGTATTTAGATAACCTATAAGTCATAGCAGACTCATAGGCAGTCGAAATGCTCCAGCTCACTCCCAGTTGGCAGCGTGCCCAGCATGCTGGCAGACCCGTTGAATTGCAATGCTTATTCGTTGAGCCAAATACGTGCCAGAATTTTGATCACGCGTCGCATGGACCAAGCGCTCAGATAATTTTTGGACCCAACGTCTCCACACAGGACAAGAATAAGGTAGAAGACGTTGTAGTGTAGTGCTTAGCGGACTAAGTGTGAGACTAGGGCTTGGTGTCTCTTGTTCTCGCTTGTTGACTCTTTATATTCTGTGGTTTGGAGTAGAAAGAGAATAGTAGGCAGTGCTGTCTGAGCATACAAATATAATTATATACAAGTGTAAGCAGTATGTAGCTGTGTAGGCAGCGGGCTTGTTATCATCTACAAATAATAAGTCCAAAATACAGGCTGTTACTGCCCATTTTTTTTTATATAACACTGTCTGACCAGAGAACCAAATCCGCATGATATGTCCACGCCAATCGACAAACAAATCATTTTTTGAACTGGCAACGAAGACATTTAATTAACATGATGTTATTGACTAGCAACTTGTAAACACAATACTATGAACTATATACAACACTACAGCTACTACAATAAAAGCACTTAGACAACCTACAAGTCATAGCAGACTCATAGGCAGTCCAAATGCTCCAGCCCACTCCCAGTTGGCAGCGTGCCCAGCATGCTGGCAGCATTGCCCCGATGAATTGCAATGCTTATTCGTTGAGCCAAATATGTGCCAGCATTTTGATCACGCGTCGCATCGACCAAGCGCTCAGATAGGTTTTGGAACTTAGTATTTATGACTATTATCTTATCTTCTAGGTGCTGCTAGAGATAAGTCTAGCATTATTTAATGATGCAAATAATAGACATTATTATTACGAACAAAATTTCGTTAACATTGCAATACTCAAAAACATATTAATTATTTATTGCCTTGTTAAACTAATGGTGTAGCTTGTGATGTTTGTACCGTTTTGGGTAGAAGGTTTCGGTTGATGGGGGCGAGGTGAATATGATATTCGTATGTCTCGTATGTCTAAACGTTTGGTTAAAATAACGGATAACTAAAATGCTGGCTCATATTTTACACTAGAATATTAACTATTACTGTTCAGCTTAGTAATGCAGCCAGCAATCTGGTCCTTTTGTTGGGACTTTTCCTTCAACCAATGGTCTATCAAATTTATTTAATTTTTAATATCCTCTACTTTTTTATATTTAATTTTCTGGAACCTATATCAACCTAATTCGCGAATATTTTTCGCACTTTGGTAGGAATGTACAGACTTTTCTAAAAACCAACTGAGGTGCTCCCCTCCATATTTTTTGAGTGTAGTTTCAACAGCTACTAGTCTCTGCCTGAATAAAATAATATATATAGGCGTAAAAAATATATTTATACCACACACACTTAGAAAGTGTCACATTGCTCATTCAAAAACGTATTATAAAGTTCGTAATTTTTCCCTTATAAATGTGGGGCGGGAAAAGTTATATGGAATTTCATACCTTCCCTTCGTAGCAGTGAAGGAATGTTGTATGAAAATCCATACCTGCCCTGCTAGCGCTATTTTGATTTTTAGCAGCTTCCAAAAAAATACATTCGCCATATCTCAAGAAGGTTTTATATCAAATAAGTAGAAAAAAGAGGTGGGATTTTTATCGTATGCAATTTTCAATGAAAGGAGGTTGGCAACCTTTCTCTGCACTACGAAAAAGGTGCGGCAATTTATTTGTTTTGTTAAAGTTTGTTTTTTATTAAACAAATAATTTAACAATAGATACATACGCTTTTTATTAATCCAAATATTTTTCTAAAATGCCATCTGATAGTAGAAGTGACGATTTTATAAAGATGACGTCACCAGAAATTAAAAATACAGCTCCAAAACTAACTTCAAACAAGGTTTTATATCAAATAATTAGAAGAATGAGGTGAGATTTTTCTCGTACTGGATTTTCAATGAATGGAGGTTGGCAACCTCTTTCGATAAAAATACGCGGCATTTTATTTGTTTTGTTAAATTTTGTTTTTTACTAAATTGATAATATAACAGCACGCTTTTAATTATTCTAAATAATTTTCCGTAAAGCCATCTGATAGTAAAAGTGACTATTTTAAAGTGACGGCGCCACCAGAAATAAAAAATACAGCTCAAGAAGTCATATGGAACTTACTTCCTGAGAAGTCTCGGGACAAATACGAGAAAACTCATAGGTATTTAATGATTTTATTTTCCTCGTGGGTGTAGTATAAAACACTATGTATCACTCGGGAGAAAATTATATTTCTGTTGTCGAGTTCCCTTTAAGCCCTCCGCTGTACTATCGAACAGAAATACATCGTTTTCTCCGCTCGATGTACATTGTACTATTTTTTTTTTGTATTTTACTCATGTATCGACTAACCATTGCTGTCATGATAAACATATAATAATATCACTAATCACTAATGAGCCCTTTCACTTTAATACTATTGTCAAATTTTATTCATAATACTACAGGTTTAGTAAACCTCATTTTACGACGTGGTCTATATCGCGAAACCTTAAAAATATGTACCGCATCCTTACTAAGTTGATTTTTTACATTAGAATTAGAACCTTACTTAAGGAAATCTGCTGGAATACGCAATTTGATATTATTCTTGAGGGTGGTAACTAGTCAGTCCTGCATTCGTACAATTCTGTAGAAAAATGCGTGATGAAGCGCAGTAGATATTCTCGGTCTTCTAACAATAGCCCTAAACATGGCAGTCCATAGTCATTAGGTACTTGACCAACAATTCTTACATAATATTGCCATCCTACAGATATTCCAAAAATGTGCACGAAGCATTTCCATTCCAGATTCATTATGCATGCAGCTAGTGTGAAATGCCTTACCAGCACCTCTATTTCCGGTCGATGTGATCTAGGAGTATTCAAGTAAATAGTGAATTCTATATTCCTCCAGGTGAAACTGCGGCATAGAACATATAATAATACTAACTGCGGTCAAATAAAATGCTGGCTTTTTATCAGATATTGGTATGTTATGTACATAACAAAATAAACCAAGGAAAAAAATAACATAGGAATTTCATCGTGTCAGTTTGATATCTAGTCTTAGATAGGTATTTATAGTTTCAAATAGTTATGAATATTAAGTAAAGCATGTTTAGTTAAAGCAGAATAACGACTCCTATTGCAGGGTTCCGTTGCTAATTTCGCATTATTTTACATTCTCATTTTAACCCATTTATAGCGACCACTTGGTATAAAGATATAAAATACGTTATTTAAAAAAAATAAACATATAGACACACCGAAGTTTTGAAGCTATTATAGCCGAGCGGTAAAAGCTACGAGCTGCCGTGCCTCAAGTCCATGGTCCATCCTCATGGTGGAAGAGCATTTTGCGAATGCTCAGTGCGTTCCGGCAGCAGTCCTTGTTTATGATTACAGTAATTTAACGATACTATTTATCTAAAAGGTGTTCAATTGATGGAAACTGTTTGGACTCGCATTTTGAATATTCCATATAAAAGTACTTAATTTGATTACCACAAAGAAAGATGACATTTGAAAGTGGAGGCAGTTTTGGAGATTCATTCCGTGCAGGGCTCTGGTTCAGTCAAGACGTTGTAAAGATTAAAATTTTGTCGTGGCCACCTAGACCTTCAAATATACACATATATATCTATATGTATCTGGGCTGATTATTGTGGTTAGAATTATAAGTTACTACAAAATAAGTGTTTCATTGCACTTGAGAGCCAGTAGAGTAATTATGAAATTACAGGCACCTGAGACTTAACGACTGTTTGTCTCAGAGTTATGGCATATACCGCTTAAATTTTGGTGGCCATCGGGCTTGGTCCGTAACGATCCTATATAAGAAAAAGAAGTGTCGAAATATCCACGTTTCGCTTGACAAAATATTTTGGTGTCCTGTAATAGGAGAAGATACCAATACCATCTACTGGGCACATTTCCAGATGGTCTTACCCTAAATTAAAACGAATTAAATAACTCTAATTTAACACAAATTTGAGAAAAATGATATGAATCTCGAATTTTCTCTATATTGGATACTGTCCGTAATCTAAAGTATTTCTTTATCAAAAGTATCTTTCAACTGTGAACGGAACGCTAAATTACAAGTTCACGTAACTTGTTTAAAATATAAAAGAAATATGAATGATTGATAACGTAAACCTCTTATGTTGTTTTTTAGTGGAACAGACAAAAAAATAATGCTTTAATCTCGGCACGTTTATAAAACACATTAATAATTTGCTATGTATTATGTTGCTATTCTAAATATCGTTTTTTGAATGCTAGGTTCTAGACTAAATAATGCAAACAAGTGACATAAAAGTAACTAGCAGCTTTTTATTCTGTGATTGCAGTTGAACTCTTGGTACGAGTTCTTTTTTTTTATTGCTAATAGGTACTTAGTCTTTGACCACAATCTTACCTGTGGGTAAGTGATGATGTGATCGAAGTTGTTAAACAGGCTTAACCTAGAATTACAGGCTCTCAAGGACAGCTGCCGGAACACACCGTTAGGTGCTTGGCGACAGATTTTCTACTTGAAGGTGGTAGCTAGCTAGGCGGGCATTCGCAAAATGCCCTACCACCATGCTATAACAACTGCCATCCTAAGACAACAACCGGGACGGCTTAACGTGCCCTCCGAAGCACGGAAGCGTTCAGTAGTAATGTCACCAGCGGTCACCCATCCAAGTCATGACCGCGTCGGACGTTGCTTAACTTTGCTGATCGGTTCAGAATGGCTAAGCAAACTTCGCTACGAGCGCTTCAAAATATATATATATACTGAGGTATTATTACTTTACACAAGGTAGGCTTGTTCTATCATGAAAATATAAAAATATGTGAACGGAATGTTTCTTGTCGTTTCAGTACAGCAATTTCCGTTTTGCAATTTCCGAGTGTAGTTATTGGCAATTGTTAGAGTCCTCCACGGAGGAATTACATGGTTCAAATTACACCGTGGGCTTAATCTTTACTGCAAAGTAATTGGGCATTTTATGAATGCCCGCATAGCTACCTATTACCCTCAAATTGAAAATCTGAAGCGATGCACCTCATAGAGGCATCTAAGTTAGCTTCCGCAGCTGTCATAGTTAGTTCTCAATCTGGGTTAAGCCTGTTCGACCACAACAGTTATTATCAGGTGACATATAATATCAAAGTAAATCCGCGTTCAAAAAGAACCTTTCCAGATATATCCTATACGTTTAGCAAGAGTAAATATGTAACAAAGCGGATCCTGCTGAATTTTCTGTTACAAGAGATACCCAGGAGGTCAATGATCCCTAGGGAAAGGTGAGCCTTTTTTCAATGTATTCACTAGTGGAAGAATCGTTATAATCCCATTTAAATAGATTCAGGCGTTACTTTGCGGAAATCCACATATAATAATAACAAATATTTAAGCAAACATTAAATTAAAAAATCATAAACGAAAATTAAAAAACCTAATGACAATTCCGTCTAATTAATTAGGTGGAAGAAATATAATAAGGCGGAATTGTAACTAGTATTTGTTGTTATTATAATCATATTTCATCTCTATGTAAAATCGATACATTGCATTGTATGTAGATACATCTCTAATAATAATAAAAAATAAATTTTCAACGGCCAAATAAGAGCAAAGAAATATAAACGAAATGTAAATATCGATTTTCTTATTAGGAGATTAACTTACATGTATTAAAAATAAAATAATATAAGTTTTTTTGCGAACAGGTAGGGGGATAGCGTATAGGGCATAGAAGTAAATAACTGAGCGGTGCGAACACGTGGAAGAAAGTGTTTGCGTAGTGCTTTGTGGTATAAAACGTTGTTTCGTCATATTTTCAATACCAATAGTTTAAATTCTGTAATATTTTGCATCCAAACCCTTGAGCTTAATATCTATCCTACTTACAAAATTACAATTTCCGAGAGGAAAAATGTGCGGGATTCAACACCACGTCATCCACCCCTATTGCCACGGTATGCTCTGACCGAACGAGCTGACATCACCATTAGTCATAACTCTATTTTTTCCTAAGGTTCTTTAGCTTTCGTATGGGGATGAAGCGACACCTATAGTTCAACTTACGTTAAAATCTAATCCTCCTGTTCTCTTAAAATGTTTTTATTGATAGAAGTTTTAAGAAGAATAATGTTATGCGTCTTACCAACAATTGGTGAGAAAATGACATTGACGACTCCTGCAGCTAGCATGAACAAAGCGTAGGCACCAGGGAAATCTTGATGGGAAACATGGTTGGATATCACCAGAGGGCTGGACACGTGCAAAAAGGCTCTCAGCAAACCAAGTACACCAGTAACTATGGCCACGTAGATAAAGGTATTAACTTGAAGTATAACTGGAACGTAATAAGAAATTATCTTATGAGTGGCAAAATAAAAATGAATTTTCAGTAATTGTTGCTTAAAAACCTTGTTGCGTTTTGACAGCTTTCTCTGCCTTTTTAACTCATTACGTGTTTCTACCCTGATTCCGCTAAAGCATGGTTGGTAAAACTTCTTTTGGTAACAAAAAATACATGCAAACGCGCTGTGATTTTGATCTAGCTACCTACACACCGCCACCCCCGCCTGAGACTAATAATATAAAAACGGTAATATATTGTACAACCCCTGAAGTATAATAGCAATTGAAAAAACCGGATACTGCGAATCGAACTTATTGAAAATGTTATTAATATTTTTTTGTTGTACTCGTAAGTTGGTACGGATCTCTTAGTATGTGAGTCCTCCACTTGGCTAGTTATTGTTACCATAAATAAAATAAAGGTGCGTTCATTTGTCTAATTATGGGTCTTTTGAGAATTTGATGCTTCTTATCTCTCTATCACAATGCTACCATTGAGGTAGCCTCTCACGAACCTTTTTTTGTTTTCAAAAAAAAGCTTAACTCAAAATATTTTCAATGGAAGACGACAACTTACCAATTCTAAAAATGCATGTAAATAAAGTTGCTGAATAAAACAATACTCTAGTGTTGATATTTGTAATGCTGCTTATCAACGCTAAGACACAACGCCCAGCAACATCAGCGCCCGCGCAAATAGAGATACAAGTCGCTACTTCATTCTGAAAAAATAAATAGGTTAGGTTTGATGCGTTTAAAATAAACTATATAAAAAAAGGTATATCAGAATATATAGATGCCTCAATTTACCATGTGAAACACGTAGATCACGTGACTACTTGTGAGACAAGTGATGATGTGGATGAAGGTGTTAAAACATTTATTTTAGAATAATTGGCTCGTGAAGACAGCTGCCAGAACACATCGTTAGGTTATATTTCTTACTGGAATGTGATAGCTAGCAAAAATTACCTATCACCGTGCACCTTGAAAATTTCCAACAGTAATCGCTGCCATACAAGATAAATTGTGGGACATAATGGAATTGGTAAATAATAACGGACCTGTTACTCACCGTGTCATATCCATATTGAAATAAAAGCATTGGTTGTAGTATAAAGAAAGTTAAATCGGAGAAGTTAACAAAACTTTGTCCAAGACAAATGTTGCGATACACTGGATCCTTGAAGACGTTTATGTTTAAAATTTCTAGTATCTGCGTCCTGAAATATGTATCATTCTAATATAATAAGTACAGGAAATGCTTCACGTTTCCTGTATTTAAGTGAAAGTTATCATAATTAAATCATGCGCTTACCTATAACTATGTTCAGTCTCTTTTTTCGTTTCACATTTTGATTCACCACAATCCTTTTTAAGCAGCAAATCCTCATTTCCACATTCATTTTTACCACTTTCTATACTATCTGCAAAAAAACCAATAATTACTTATATGTAACATGTAATTTCGCCAATTGGAAGTCTGAAAATAAATAAGATTAAAAATACTTGCTGTTCGTACTCTTGTCTCTGTTTTACTCGTATCTGTTTTGATGACGAGCATACCCGGAAAGGTATGCAGTGATATTCCAAATATGATTATAAGAGTTCCTCTGAAGCCGAAGTGGTAAATTATTTGTTTTATCAGTTGTGGGTACCACATTAGAACGAATCCTTGGACAGCTTTTATAACACTCATCACCATTGTTCTTTTCTGCACAAAATATCTATTTATTGTTGAATAACTAACAGGAACCATCATCCCAAATCCGATTCCTTGTAACAAACCAAACGTCAATGGTAATTGATTGGTGTTCGAGATTATGATTGTAGTCAATGAGCCAATCGAAAATGCCGTTGCTCCTATAAGTCCCCCAAGTCTTAATGATATAGTTTTTGTCATTGTATTTAGTATTATACCTGTAAAATAAAATTCAAATTAATTTTAAAATCAGATAACTTAGTATGACAAAATTAAAAAGGGTTATAAAAATGTATATATTGTGTATATTATAATTATTACCTTTACTAGACATACAGCCTTATTCATAAAAAAAACCTTTATCGACATATTAAGCATTACTTAACTAATTTAGTAACTATCCAATAAAATCTTAAATAGTATTTAACATTTTCTTATTCATAAACGATAATTGAACATTGCTTTGTTAATCAGTATTTTTTTACCACTGGCAATTGTGATTTTTTATGTCAGAAAATCGTAAAATTATGTTATCCAAAAAGCAAATTAAAAAACAACAGTAAGTACGTATCGAAGAGCATAAAATCACTTGCTATTCGCTACCTGTTATAGTAAGTGAATGCTGCATATTGTCCTCCATACTCTTGGCAATTTTACTCAGTAGCAGTAATATTAATTCCTAATATTTTTGTTATTATCTCTGTGCGATGGCAGAAACAAATGGATGAGACGCGACTTCGTCCAGCAAGAAACGATGCCGCTCCGTAAACTGAAGGATTTTTTTATTCTGTGACTGGATTCAATTAGTAAAAGGTAGGAAACGATCTTTAAAAATATGTTCTACATATTTTTAAAGATCGTTTCCTACCTTTTACTAAATGAATCCAGTAACTGTTGATTTCCATGTTAAAGAAGTAATTTTAGATGTTAACTATATAGCATTACTGACACATTTGACTGAAGAAGAGGTTTATATTATTGAGGATAAATATGTCACCAAAAATAATAATCTATTGAAATAGACTGTTTAGCAAGATATTCTGCAAAGGCAAATTGTAGTTTTTTGTTGATTTATCACCGTCCTTCATACATATACTAACAGATGATAATGTTTTAATGTTAGAATTACGCAATAAATAAAATAGAACATATTTTTTGTACATATGGCCACCAAATGCATTGCCACTGGAATACTTTTTTAATAATCTTATTCCTACTTTCAAACTGAATAATCTATACCAACGAAAAAAAATACTTGTTAGTAAGAACCACTCGCATGGCTTTTAATCGTGTTTTCAAGGATATTGTCTGCATTTTTTTATAAAAAGATTTCTATTTTATTTTCTTAAACTTAATTTGATCAGTAGTCAAATAAATCTTCTACGTCCTTAAAGAGGCTTAAATCGTCACCAGATTTTAGACCAATACGTGCGATCAAATTATCAGGTACCTGAACTAATTGTTTGGAAAAAATTATACGGTTAAATAAATTAAAATTTCCCATAAGGTCCTAAAAGTCTTAAAATAATGATTATAATGTTCTTCGTCCTAGATTGATTATTTATGGGCAAATTTTTACTCTCTACAACTACGTGTGTAACGGCGCTGATAAAATTAAATGACAAACCTCCTACAGCCAACATTATTGAAAATACTCCATGGGCAGTCGTGAGTGACTTGGCCGTTGAATTGGTATCAATGATGAAATCTTTGTATATTAGTCCAAATGAATTAACATGACCGATCCCAGCGATCTGAAATACAAAATATCTCTAAATTAATCTGCACAAAAGATATATTATTATGTGCATGTCATCGTTAAAAAAGGAATTTGTCTGTTAGCTTTGCTTTAGGTTAGGAAGTTGAGTTCTCATGTGCTTCACTGGCTACTTTTTAGCTTTACCCGAATGACTATCCGTCCGTCAGGCACAACAACTAAACGAAATGAAAATAAAAGACACATAAAACTTAGTAAATGATGTTTAAAACTATAACAATACAATTTACGACATTATCGCTAATAGTAATTTCTTACATGCAACCTTTAGACTGACAGTAATAGGCAAAGAAAAATAGAAGGAGGCGAACAATAACATGATGTGTCGTTATCTGCAGGACTCAGAAAATCAATTTTAGTTCATTTAATTTTTCTTTTACATACAATATAATAATAATATGAAATATGTCATCATCATCGCTAGACGGAAGCCGTCCACTGCTGAACAAATTCCCTTTTATAAAGGCCATTAGTCACTTGTTACCATTCTCACTTGGTACTTGCTACCCATGACTCTTACGATGGCGTCAGTCTACCTAGAGGATGACCCACCAATTCTACGTCTACCGGTATAATGTGGTAACCACTCGAGCACCTTTCTACTCCGTTTTTCCATTATCACCTGGCGCTTTATTCTTAAACTGTTTGAGACCCATTCTAAGAATTGCAACTTCTGGTATCTTCCTAACGGACTCGTAAAAAGCTACAAAAAGTAAATAACTTGGTGATGGTGCTCAGCAGCGTCTTCTGAAAAAGCCATATTACGCTGCGTTCACGAATACACTGCCCAGGTGTGGGGATAATGGCAAAACCCCCCTTAAATGAGAGAGGTCTTTTTTCAACAGTGGCCGTCTTCCAGCTGATGATGTCCGGCTGAGGTATTATGTCCTTACATGATAACATTAATAAATATATCACCACATAAACCATAAAACTAATTAGGTTTTACATAAGTTATACGTTAATATAATGTATGCAATGAAAAAAATATTAAACACAAGATGTTAAAATGGTATAAACTAGTAGTTAAATGTATATTATATTATCTCCATGAAGGGGACACAGTTTTTAATGTCGAGATAACCCATATTACTGAGCTCTAGTGTAGAATGATACTTGCTTAGGTGATTAACCTATAGGTGGACAAAGACAAAGAACAGGATGCAGATAAGATTTATACCAGACCAGAGTAAATGGACTCAAAAGAAAGAGGCACTATGCCTGCAGATGCCAGCAATGGATTGACAAGGGCTGTCATGTTAACACACCGTTATCTCTCCGTGTCCATCAATGTTGACACGCTATTGGGTCAATTTGATAATAAACGAGGTATGGCTCACTGTGCAATGTAAAAATATCCCCACTTTTATGATTAGATCACAAAAGCGAGGATATGCCTACTAAGAATGGATATGTCTTCTTATTTGTCTGGGTTTTCTGTCACCTGCCTTCTTTGTAATATTTTGCTCTCAACTTTTTTGCGATGAAATTACGAGTCTGACAAGTTGCTTGCCTGATAGTAAACATCACAACAGTGCCACCGTCGTCGTTCTTGATGACATTAGTTTTTATGTTTCATTCGCCTAGTAATTTCACTTATAACAATACTCTTCCCGCCTTAACATAGCAGTGTTTTCACATTTATTGCCATATGACGTTCATATTACTCTTTTTTATTATTTAAATTTTTCAACTATTTGTTCTACATATATCTAAGCAAATCTAAATTTACTGTTTTAAATAAGAATTTAAGATAACACTTCCATCCATATATCTTATTATTATATTAACACAGTAATGGCGTGGTAGGAAGCTAACAGTGTGTAACAAAAAGGCCTTGCAACAAAATTGATCGTCATAGTTGTCACTTTGTCTACCAGGTTGGCACTACACCCGTCAAAAACATGGTCTTGTTGAGTATAGTATTTTGGGAATTATACGGAAACATAATGCATCCCTTTTTTGAATAGCATTAAATGGCCTAGTTTTATTGATTTAACATGATTCAATAACTGTCTAATTTATTTTTTATTCAGTGTGTTCATAAATTTATTGACTGGCAATAGGCTAGTTACCAACATAGCTCTTGCTGTTATTTTCTTCTATTTTATGCCAGTATAAGCATTAAGTATATTTAATTACCAGTACAACATATGTTTCGTTCAACAATATATGTATATTATCTAGCTGGGCTTATCAAAACGTGCCAATTCTCAGTTTAGAGTTCAATAACACTTATGTTTACATTCATTATCAAACATACAAATCGTAATTATACTTACAAATGTAATGATAGTTCCAAAACAGACAACATATCCCCAGAAATCCTTTTCTTCAACATGGTTTTCTCTTATTTTAAATTCAACTCTTTCATTCATTTTATCACGCACTACTCCTCCGACAACACAATCAGGACTGCGGATGCTCCCGATAAAACAATAAACACTATTTATTACGTGTGCATCACACGTAACAAATCAGATAGTTCTTTATGTATTTAGCTATGACTAAGACGTAAGTATATAAACGTGTAGGTATATGTTTTCTATATCAATGGAAATAAACACATAGCATGTACTAAGATTATGTATCTATTTTAAGATCGACACATATAGATGTAAGACTAAATTTGGAGCAGCAGTACCGCCTATTATATATGTATAGCTGAGAGAAAGAATCCTGAACGATGCAATCATACGTATTTATTTATTTTGTAACATTCTTTTTGGTAGGGGAGTTTCTCAATCTATTCATTTTAAAACTACCATACTTCAAATGGTTGATACAAAAAATTCAAAAGTTGGTACTGTTACACCTAATATATTATTGACCTAGGCCCGAATCCCTCATAACTCATAAACCTATTTATGCGTTACCAGTAGTATTTTTCTCTATATAAACGGTGGCTTCCAAAATTAAGTGCTCAGAATTATTGTGATAACTCCAGGACTCAGTACTAGTATACCGTTCAGGTGGAACCTCTGCCCAAATTAATGGTAAAAGTGAGTCGCGGGAACTTGTAAGTTATTTTTTTATGCCTGATAGGTTAGTCTTTGACCACTATCGCACCCATAGAGATATAAATCTTTTCTGTGATCGCACCTGATGGTTACTGAGGATGTGGTCTTATATGTTGTTCAGGCTAACCTATAATTACTGGCTCTCAAGGACGTAACAGACAGTTCGATTTTCTACTTGAGGGTGGTAGCTAGCCAGGCGGGCTTTCGCAAAATGCCCTACCACCATCCTCTTGTAAATTTAATAATTTTATTTTTTCAAATAAAATAATTCTATACAATAGGGGTACACGACAGTACTCTTAAACATTCCAATCTTTGGTTTTTATTTTATACAGCAATGGACTTATTTACATATTTAAATATAGTTTCCATGATTATTACACGTAAAACAATTTAAAAACTAACCACATTCACTGAAAAATGTTTGAAACGGGATAAATTGTTTATACTTACTGATTAATTAATTACTGATTTACTGTAGGATTCTTTTTAAATCATTACCATGTATTGATTTATCCAATTTTATTAATGTATTAAATTAACAAGCGATACAGATGAATAATAGACAGTAGAAGCAAGTAGAAGTTGTGCTGCATGACAAATCTCGGTAAACTATACGTGTATAATAATTTCATGTATTTCTTTGGTTTCATAAGCATTGTCTCCTTATTATAAGCACTTACCTTTATTCCACTCTAAGTTGGGTCTTCTAATTCTTCCTCAAGGCTAATCTCAGTACTCTCTCCTTTTCTGTACCATCATACATAAATATAAATTTTTGTTATACCTTTATAGGTATACATATATACTTTCTCTGTCTTTACCATCTACATTCGTACACAATACTGAAATATTCTTCATCCTTCCTCTTGCCATGGCTACCTAGTCACCGGCAGTGATGTCACCTTACCTACGTCACAAGTAGGTAGTTGAATTGTACCGAAAATATTGCTAGATGCTAAAATTTGGATGCTCCGTAATGTTACTAAAATGGTGACAGAAACAGATAACAGAATACCAAATGTCGTCATTAAATGCCCTTATAGGCAAAAATAAGTTTTTACGTCATTAGGCATTTTTTTAATCATAATTAATATTCGCATGAATGTTCCAACTCACCAGCGGTTAAAATATATACCTACTTATAAATTTACTTATGAGATTTTAAACCAACTAATATTCTAAGCGGTTATTGAAGGTTCAGTTTCGAAATATAGTCATTTTTAGGTACCTATTCAGGTATTTCCATCTTGACTGTTCAGAATGCTGACTGATATAGAATATGAGGCACACGACGTCTTATTATTGTTCTTTTAAAAATATATCATAATTAAAATTTAGTTTAGAGTGAGTAAACCCATTCCATTCCTACATCTCCGGTTCAAGGAGGCAATGATAGAGCAGTCAAAGCCAACTCGCTTCGAAGTCTGGTATATTTACTACTTCCCAAAAGTACACTCAAGATTCAGGTATTGAATTGATTCTGGAAATCAAAGCAAGTCAAAGTATGAAAATCCCCGAATCCAACAAGTTAAATGAGTTAAAAAAAATTTTTTTGATCTTTTATTATACCTTCTTTAAATATAATGACATATTAAAAGAGGCCCACAACATATGAAAAAGTGGCTAAAACCACCAAATGTTTAATTTGTGCATAACAAAGTAGGTAAGTAAATACTGCTAGATTTAACTAAGAAGTGGCTACAGTGGCAGCATCGGTCACTGGCGCTACTCTCAAGCTCTCTCTTATTGCATCTTGTACATTCAAGCATTCGCATTTCCTTCTTAAGTTACCCAATATTAAGTTTTTTTTTTGTAATTTTAATCTTATTAGCTGTATTTTCAGTGGACTCACAGAACCTGCGGTTCAAGTTGTATTATGGACTCCGTTTATTGTCATCTAACTTAGTTATCTAAACTTGTCACCGTAAACACGTTTGGTGGTTCCAATGTTCACGTTAAAATTATGAGATTGTTTTTGAATTAAACTTTGTTATTTGAGCTACGTAAGTGTACATAGCATCAATGATAGTCGTACTATCAGATATGAGAATATAATTTATACTGATATTGTTCTGATAGTCTTATCATTATAACCTTGTGTTTACTTTACTGATTTGTGTCTTGTATCTATTTTTATCTCAATTGCTTTGTATTTTAGTGACTACCTAGGTAACTTACGTGTATCAAATAATTGTCCCAGGTATTTTTTCAGTCCTGACATACCTCATCACACGCTTAGTGTTTTACCTATTAAATATTAAACTGCGTTTTTGCGCGTATCACGTTGTTACTACGGAATATATATTTGTTTAATTTGTTAAATATATTTTTTGAAATTGCACATAATTGATAGCTGTTCACTAATTGCTTCCAGTGGGTGCGCAATATAACAAAATTCTAATCGTTCATAATTAGTTTAATGAATCACATTCATCATAATGTGAATGACATGAAATTTGCATCTTTAAACAAATTAAAATAATGATTAATTGTTTCATAGTTTTTCGTTTATACATATTATTTACTTGTTATATAAGAACTAACGTCAATAAAAAACTTAAATGCACGTACGTTTTATTAAGGTTTTTATTGCGTCGGAACAATTCAAAGGTAAAAATAAAATTAAAATATCCTTTGCATAACCTTAATTCTTTTATTCTTCCAAAATACACGATACTTTAACATAAAATTTTACAGAACAAATACTTATTTTTATGTTTGAATTTTAAAAACTTATTACTACAGTGTTCAGAACTTTTAGAGTATGGCTAATAAGCCAGGGCCTATTATATATATTTGTAGATTGTGAACGGCTGCTTCAATTTTACGAAGTAGATTGCAAGGTCTTCGTTTAGTCGTTAAGCCGTAGGTCTTCATTTTTTATTTACTTACACGTTCGATTTTTTAATATTAAGTGATAATATGGTGAAAGATGTAATCACGCCAGGAGTTCAGAATTGTCTTCCATTTTTCAGCCTAAAATTCAAATACTAATTTGGACCCACATGAGAAAGTGAAAGAATATACTCAAGTTAATACATTAACATTAATCTATCACTAGATAAAACACGGATATATTTCATTTAAGTACGTCTAATATCACAGGTTGAATCAACTCTAAACTGGTCGGAGTAAGAGTCACGAAACTTTTGTCCTTCAAGTGTGAAAACTTTTGTTCTTCTTCTTGATGTATTTAATAACTGCTTCTATGGTCCAGGGTACCACGCAGATCATGTTGCACACTGCTAGCATCGAGAACGCCACACTATAGTTGCCAGTATAGTCGCGAATGAAACCTGTAACAATCGAACAGTACTTGGAATCATTTACATATTATTTGTCCCTTTCTAGGTTCTCAGCCGCTGCAAAAACTAATTGCAATTCCGTGAAGGTGCAACAGTGTCATTCAATACTGGGGACATCCCTGTGAGGCCATTTAATATTTAAATGTAATCAGCGTAATAACGAGTCTGATGCTGCCGTTACGACAAGCACGAGACTGCATCGTTCTAAAATATTGGATGTAAAAGTCGGGCATTTAACATAGCTGCAAATTCCGCTGACGCTTCCTTTGCATGATCAACTCATCGCATGGTGGAAGGGCATTTTGCAAATGCCTGCCTAGTTAGCTAGCCCTCAAATAGAAAATCTGTCGCCGAACAATTAACAGTGTGCGTGCCAGTAAAATTACAGACAAATGATGAGATGCACAACTGTATGTTTCAGGGTGATGGGCGCAGTGCAGTTCGTCACTTGCAACGAAATTCATCTGCTATCAGCAGAACCGCTTAACATCAGGTAGGCTTCGTGCTTGTTCCGTCACAAAGACTAAAAAAAACTGATTTGTCGAGCGGATCAACAGCGCAGCGCTATTATAGGCTCTGAATGTGTCTCAGCGAAAAAAGCTGGCTACATGGAAAGTTGATGAGCGCATCATTGTGCCAGTATTTAACGATTATCAGTATACGAAAAATAGCCATTATAATATGAACATTTATTAAGCTTATGGATACGGTAGTGATACACATCCATTCACGAGAATTGCTATTATCAGTTGCGTAACTGTAATATATATAAAATATACTTTTATACAGCGAACAGGCAAGCCTTTGACCATCTCACCTGTTGGTTACAGGTGATATGGTCGCGGATGATAAATATGCTTAAATACCTGCAAAACATGGTAACTAGATCTCAAGGAGAACTAACAATAAGGTCTGGTAGGTAGTGAAGACAGATTTTCTACCTTTCGGTGGTACCTAGTCAGGTCAGAATTTGCAAAACACCACAAAACAGCAAGGGACGGCAACTCTTAATTGATCAACTAAGTAGATTAAGCAACGTTTTTTTTTTTTTTTTAAGCCCGATATGTTAGCCTTTGACCACTATCTCACCTGATGGTAAGTGATGATGTGGTCGAAGATGTTGTTCAGGCTAGCCTAGAATTACTGGCTCTCAAGGACAGTTGTCAGAACACACCATTAGGTGCTTGGCGACAGATTTTCAACTTGAGGGTGGTAGCTAGCCAGGCGGGCATTAGCAAAGTGCCCTACCACCATACTTTAACGACTGCCATCCTAAGACAACAACCGGGACCGACGGCTTAACGTGCCCTCCGAAGCACGGAAGCGCTCAGTAGTAATGTACCAGCGGTCACCCATCCAAGTCATGACCGCGGCGGACGTTGCTTAACTTTGCTGATCGATTCAGAATGGCTAAGCAAACTTCGCTACGAGCGCTTCAAAAAAGCGCTTCGTCCACTGCAGCCATGACTTGGATGTGTGACCGCTAATACACTTACCAATTTCAACCATTGTATGAATCCTTTTTGTCAATAACATCATATTGATTACAAATACTCTGTAGTTATTATCTCGATAACGCTTAATCAAGTGGAAATCACTAGAGTACGTGAAAATGTGCGTATGTGTTGTATAAAGTTCATTGACTGTGATGTTCAACCGAGTCGCTGTGATTGATCGATTTGTTAGATGTAAATTATACTTGTATAAGTAGCCAAAGACAGTGCTGTGTTCAATGTGTGTTGTGTATGTGAAGGTTTATTGCTTTATTAGACGGTGAAAAGTAACTGCTTTTGTGCGCATATTATTATTTCCCCTCCGTAAACAATGCTAGAACTATTTGAACGGTAACATATCGCTAAGCGGTCTCCCATCCCTTGTTGCTTTTAGGAAAAACATCTACTACGAAGCAAAGCTAAAGCTTACGATAGAATTCAATCCATAGCCCTTTCCATCGTAGTGGAAATCCATTGCCATTGCCACTGGGTTATCATTGCACCTGTTTTCTTTTTGATTGATTATCAAATAAACACTTTGGTTTGCACAAAGATAACTATTTGTAGGTTGAAACACGTTATTGCATATAATATTCTTTAATATTTAAAGAAATAAAACGATAACACGTTCGAGTTTTTGATTAACAGCTAATAAAATAGTAATCTTTAACATCTTGCTTAGCATGTTCGTATTTTTTCTCTTTGTTGTTTGTTATTAAAAATAGAAACTTAATAATTTATTTTCTTCAAGGAAGACAAGTTATGTTCAATAACATGACTTGTTATTTCTTTGACAGTAATTGATTAGGTTTTAAGCTAATGAAATCGTTAGACTGAATATAATTAAGCATAAAACTAAAAGTATTATGAGCAATCAAATACTTTTACGACCTGATAATCATACTTTTTTTCATATATCTTTAATGTGAATCTTTCTTCTTTAGAAACTCTTTCACAATATCATCCGTATAAATATATAAAAATTACGTGTCACGTTGTTTGTCCGCGATGGAATCCTAAACTATGGAACCGATTTTAGATTTGATTTGCACACCGTGTGCAATTTGATCCAAATTGAAAGATAGGATAGCTTACATTTCAATTTATAGTCGCTATTACCCGTGCAAAGCCGGGGCAGGCCGCAAGTGTTAATAAAATAAAGTTATATGTATGAACCTTTTTTATAAAATATAATTAAGTCGATGTAAGTATATTAGTAAATCAGCGGAAGATTAATCGTGTTTGCTACCAAATGAATGAACCAACATCAAAGCTGCTTTCTTATCGAGTTTTTTTATAGCAAGCATTAATGCCAGTAGTTTTACCTGTGCTTTTCGAAAAACTAAGCAGAGTTTTAAATGTTTATTATGCCAATACAACGAAGGCTTTGTATTTTTAATATTTATATATATTTTTTTATAAATATATATTTGATTACTTGTGTAAAATTATATTCACTACTGAGTGACGTATACGTTACTGTACGGGATTGCGTTCTTCACCCAGTATTCTAAATCATTATTACCCATGCGCAATTTAATTAATTTAAACTCTGCGACTGTATCATTCAATGGACTTCAAGGGACTTTTCATTACTTATTGCCATGCTTATGATGACTATTTGATAGACAACGCACCACTACCGCGCGTTTTGGGCAAGTACATTTCTCGATGTTACCAGTAGACAACAATTTTCAACTTGATTCTATGTCAACAAATAAATACTTACTAGTACTTACTTGTAGAATTCTTTAAATCACTTTCTGAATCATTAATGTTATTTGTGTTAGTTTTTAGAGGTCATTTTTTATTACTACAGTTAAATTTTAAAAGCCACTTTATTAGGTCGGCTTGTTAACTTTTTTTAATGGTTCTAATAAATCATTTATGTGACTAGTGCTATTCGTTGGTTGACTGATTTTAACTGACATGTGATTTATATTTAAATCGCAGAAATATGTCTTTGTACCTATTGTAGCTGCATCAATTATAAATGTTTCCTGCATTTGTCTGAACTTCCGTAACGTCCAAAATACCAGTTTTTGATGACAAACTTACCAAGAATTAATGGAATGTGAATCGACAAAACGGTCTGTTTTATTGCGCAATCATGAGACGTCCCTTCGAATTTAAATTACGGTTATTATACGCAAATAATTTAGATTGTATTAATTAACCATTCACATTTTCAACTTCAATGAAGCAAGTTCAACGTACTTCTTGGTGATATAATAACTGAACAAGTATGTGTTAGTATACTGCAAAAAGTTGTAACGCCAACTGCAAAAACTTAGTGACGTTGACGTCATCTCGCCTCAAAGTAATATTTCCATGTAAAAGTTGTAAGAAATTGAATTTCGAAATTTATCTCTTTCAACAATACTCCATAAAAAATATTTAAAAAAACGTTGTTGACTTCCAACACGTAAACATATACATAAACATATAAAATAACTTAATGATGTCGGTACCATGCTGACCTTACATCATCGTTATTTATTTTTTTGTTCTTTCTAGTATACTTCCGTGCTTCGGAGGGCATGTTAAACTGTCGGTCCCGGTTATTATCAGTAGTTACTCGTATAACATGGTGGTAGGGTATTTAGCAAATGCGCGCCTGGCTAGCTACCAATCTCAAGTAGCACATCTGTCACCAAGTACTTAACGGTGTGTTCCGGCTGATGTCCTTGAAAGCCAGTACTTCTAGGTTAGCCTGGACAACATTCTCGATCATTTCACTATCCATCTGGTGAGATAGAGACCAAAGGTCAGTCTATCCGCTTTATGAAACATGATAACAATTTAAACTGATGTATCCACCCATTGTCCTATGGGTCCCATATGCGGCTAGATATCGCTCTACTGTATGTTTGTCTAGATTCTACTACCACTACTATTAACAGAAGAAAATAGACCAGCGGAGGATGTTCTAATGATCAATGAATAGCAATATTTTTTATATCATCTTGCAGTGATGGCTCAGTGGCATTGGCTATGGACTGCCGCGCAGCAGGTCCATGGTTCGAATCCCGCCGCGGGCTTGAGCTTCACCGCATGGTGGAAGGGCTTTTTGCGAATACCCGCCTGGCTAGCGACCACCCTCAAGTTGAAAATCTGTCGCCAAGCACCTAACGGTGTGTTCCGGCAGCAGTCCTTGAGAGCCAGTGAAATTACAGGCACATGAGACTTAACAACTATGTCTCAAGGTGACGGACGCAGCGCAATTCGTCACTTGAACGATGAACTGCATCTGTTATAGGCAGAGGTAACCGCTTAACATCAGGTGGGCCTCGAGCTTGTTCCGTCATAATAACATAAAAAAAAAAAAAAAAAAAAAGAATAAACCTATACTGACCAAAGATATTAAAAGGTGAACTTACCAATTAAAGGTCCCACGCTCATGCTGATACCCCCAGCTAGCAACATGTACAGTCCATATGCTGGTGGATATCTCTCTATGGGCACATAGTCTGCCATCACAATAGGCTGGGATATGTGGACCAGCGATCGCAGAGCCCCCAGGATTCCAGTCAAGATCATCAGTGGCAAGTATGTTGAGAATTGGATAAACACTGAAAACAGTTTAAGCTCAAGTATTTGTTTTGTGTATAGCATTTGTCAAACTAATATTTTGCTGATTTCAGGACTAAAATTGGAATGGCTAGGGATTTCTGATTTTCGATTCTAGGTCCTTCTATTTAGATTTTAGCGCCTATTCTTGAAGATTACATAAATACTTATAGAATCGAATTGCCAGGTGATGGCAGAGATGATCATGATCTAACGTCGTATGAATTATAAATGCGAAAGTTTGTGTACGTTTGTTACTCATTAACGCTGAAACGGCTGAGTTGATTTAGATGAAACTTAGATTATAAGTAGCTTAGATCTTTGGTTAACACATACGATACTTTTCATCCTCATCTATATATGTCAGACACTTTGTCAGTCAATTATCTCCTACTGTATTTTAGCATGGGGTGGGATGCCAAAAACACACATGTTAACAGTAGAAATTGCTCAAAGATTAATCCTAAAAATAAGTTTTTTCAAGCCCTGGTTATTCCCCACCGTCAAATTATATAATGAAACAGGATTATTGACTGCGAGACAATTATACATTCTGGCTTTGATCTTAAAACAACATGTAACAATACCATACATTCCGACCTCAAACCAAAAAAGAAGGTCCTTTGAAGTCTGCATAAATAAAGCCTTTAAAAGTAAACTTCCACATAGATTTTTCTGTTATCAAGGAACTAGATTATATAACAATGCAAATAAAAAACACTATCTTTTCACTAACAAAAAAAGAATGAAAAAATATTATTAGTAAATGGTTACAAGCATACACGTATGATGAAACCAAAAACCTACTTGCAGTGATTGAGTAGTTTAATATATATGATAAATCAATTACACATAGAACAATTACATTCAAAGGTTTAGAGAGCCAGTAATTACAGTAATGCTTGAACAGGTGAGAAAATAGTGGTCGAAATGTAACCTATAATATACTATAGGTATATAAAAACAAAAGATAATCCGTTTAGAATTTAATGTATTATAACATTCTCATGTTTGTTAAGAATTTAAAAGTCTAATTATTCCAAAATATTTTTTAAATAATTTATACAAAGATCAAACAAATCATGTTATGAGGATAATACGCCATGTAAGTTTTGAGGTGCTGGTTACGGATACGCGGGAAGTGTATCTACTACATTTTTAGTTATAAGAAATCTACTAACCAAGTTTTTAGTTTTAGTATTCAATACTATATTGAAAAGCTCTTTCACAAGTATTCTAGTATGTAATTGTTTTAATATCTTTTAGTACCTACATAATAGATTTTGTATAAACTAATATTAAGTAAAAAGGTTCGAGTTGGGGGGCCAGGAGTGCCATAGCACAGGATCAACCTAGTTTGGGCTCCTGTTCCTTCTCAAGACATTTCTTGTAATGAGTAATTCCATCATTATCATTATATGGTTAGAGAAACTATTGTGGAAGGAAAAATAAAGACTATTATTATTTATTTATTATTTATATATGTGAAACATTTTCTATGCATCTAGTTTGGTTATATATTATTATAGATAGAGTTCCTTGACTGATTCTTCAATCTATTATGAGTGTGTGGTTTGGGCTGTATATGAATCACAATTAAATAACCCAATTGTTAAAAAAAATATGCAGAACGTTTTGTAATTTTATGTTACATAATATGACTGAGTTCATAAAATATGCTTAACTACTTTTTTTTCAACCGGCGGTTATGACTTTATTAAAAAAATATTATGAACTATGTACTAGAGCTACTACAATAAAAGCATTTAGATAAGTACAACAAATATTTGACTTAAGTACTTAATTTTAAAGTTACAAATATATTATGCATCTAAATGAACAATGTTGCTAAGCTTTTGATATGTGAATCAGTTTGGTACGTGATAATCAAATGGTTTCACGGATAAATTTATAATGCATACAATTATAATAGGCCATATACATATTGTAAGTGATTTTAAATTATACGGAATAGCCTGAACCGGGCGTAAAAAAGTTGACTCAGTTTATAAGTAAATATCCGACAATATTAACCTCCAAGGCCGAACAAAAAGACTATACAAAACCATTTGTGCTAAATTAACTTTACTGATAAATTCCTGTAGCTAACATACTAGTTTTTTTTATTTGATTTTAATGTATACAACCGAATAAAAGACATCATAAAATTTTAACTATTGGTATGGAAACTTTTGATATAATTGTGTAATAGTAGTTAAAACGGGTTTTAGGGGCTCCGTAGGGAAAACGAATCCATACCTAGTCTCCCCGTGTAGCTCACCAGTGTCTCTTTATGTATGTATTTATTCATTATACTTATTACTAAATTTTTCCCTTTGGGACAGCACTACGTACCCACCAAAACGCCAGCTCACCAGTTTATAAAAAGAGCCGTTGAAAAAAAGAGGATTACCTACTTATAATTCTTGACAGGCTATTCGATATAGAATTGAGTATATTTAATATTTTTAAACATACTTAGGCAAAATGAAGACCTAAGTGGCCATATTCTGTTTAAACGGTCCAATGCGTGTCGAGCCACGCAAAATGTAGGGTTCCGTAGGAGCACGTTATCATAATATAGAACGATTGTGTAGTTCTTTATTCTACTCCACCTTCTTCCTGCTAAATCTAAGAAATAAGAGTACGATTGCCGCCAAGTTATTATTTCAGCTGTTGTAATTCGAAACTTAAACAAAATTCGTTTGTGAATTCTATAGGTAGATAATCGAATGAAACCGTAACGATAGCGCGAGTCAGAATATAAGAGAATTCGAATGTTATTTAATTTATTTGCTGTAGCATAAATAATTAAGTATTGAAATTATTAAATTATCTAAATCGTTCTATATATATATATATATATATTGAAAAAACCTGGTATCAGCCGTATTTTTGTATATCGTAATATCAACAGACACAACAACACTTCGTCCTCTAACCATATGACCATAAAAGATCAGGGCATTCGTGTGTCTTAGAACTACAAATTAATGCTGTTAAAGCCAGAATTGGTCAAAATCCCATTAGGAAGTAAAAATATTATGATAACTCAACAATAATCTTATTGCGAGAAATGAAGATTCCGCTCGCTAGGAAAATGTCGCATATTATAAAACAAGACCTGAAGCTCGGTGCTTGTCGTCGATATACAGTACATGCCCGAAATCTATCTTTAAAATTAAATAAAGTGCCGTCGTGACACGCAAGTGAAAGGCACAGAAATATTCTCTTTACCGAAGAAAAAAATTACACGATTGAAAAGCAATACAATTAGCAAATTGATGATGTGTGAAATGAAGTGAGTGATGACCTTGGTACGACTGGTACAGACAGCAAACACTTCAAGTGTACGGCGAGGATGAGGTCCAAAAAGTACTTTGTACCTATATAAGTCGAATCTTTGTACTGTCATATCTATATCTATACCAATATTATAAAGAGGAAAGATTTGTATTTTTGTATGCAACGAATAAACTTAAAATGTACTGGACCGTTTTGGATTTAAATTAGCATGAAAATAGTTTGAGACCCGGGAAAGGACATAGGATAGTTTTTATCCAACTGCGCAAAAAGAGGTTCATGGTTTTGCGCGATAACCACAATACGCGCGGTTGGAGCCGCGGCTGGAAACCTAGTAACTATTATTTATGACATAGGGCATAGTTATAGTTTTAAGATTGTTTTACCCCTTATAAACAACCAACTACTTTATCTTAGTCACTTTAAAGGATTTATTCTATAGGTTTTATATTTGGTACAAAATTATCTAACACCCAATTTTAACGACTATTACTGATAAACTAATAAAGTTATCTCAACCGCTATACTTTTCCTTTAAAGTTCATAAAACGCACTAACAGCTTGAATTTTTTAAAATTTTTCAAGCCAGCTTTTAGAGGGGGGGGGACGCTTGCAGGAACAAAAATTTGCACTTTAAAATATTTCGTAAATGGAGCATTAAATCGAAAAACAGTATTAGCAACCCCTAAGTCATTTCAAAACACCTATTCAACTATACCACACACGAAGAGATAGATGACGATATAAAATTTCATCCCCACATCACATGTATGGTACCATAAAAAAATATTTTTCAAAATTTTATTTTACCACTTTGTCGGCGTAATTGATTTACATATCCATACGAAATTACAGCTTCCTAGTAATAACGGTCTCTTAGCAAAACCTCGGACCGACGGACAAGACGAAACTATAAGGGTTCCTTGTCAGGACTACGGAACCCTAAAAAGTGCCGTTGAAAAAAGTGGATTATCTACTTATGATTGTTGACAGGTGATTCGATATAGAATTCAGGATATTTAATATTTTTAAACATACTAAGGCAAAATAAAGACCTAAGTTGCCATATTCTGTTTATTATCATAACAATCGTTGTATGGTTTCTACCTATATATATATATATATTTCCGTAAAACCTATAAACCCAACCTATAACCATTTTAAGGCTCAAGCGACGTTAGTATACTAATCTAGGTAATAGTTACATATTAACCCGTTCAGTGTAGAGACATTGAGACTGAAGGGACCAGGAGCTCATTTTATTTCCCAAAAAATTATCAGAGCCACAGATGACAAAATACTAGTATCAGAGCGGCCTTTCGATGCAACGCGCGATCCGGTGGGGTGCCGGGGTTGTATACACCTCCCCATATCATCCCATAGGTGTCGTAAGAGGCGAGTAAGGGAAAAATACTGGATGATGGGCAGCAGCGCCTTCTAAAGAACTGCCATCTTACACTGCGATCCCCAAGACGCCTGTCAAGCGGGGATTATGGCAAATACCCCTTAATAGGGGAGGCTGTGTTCAGCAGTGGACGATCCGGCTGTTACAATACTAAAACTATTTTTTGAGCTCTTAAATATGAGTATAATACTTTTATTAATACCTAAAGCTCTTCACTATTTAGTTTCAGCGACTTCAAAATATGGCAGCTTTGTATGTAATATTATTAGAACTGTTACCCATGATAATCTACTAAGGCTTTCAAAGAAATAAACTAATTTTATATTTGTGTGTCCCGTGTCAGTCCCAGGTTTCTTTTATTTGAATTATGACCAACATTGTTTTTTGCTTACAGGTACTTCAACTTAAGGAATAATTTAAGTGTCATCAAAATCGATTTAGTAAGATATGGGCTAATACGTTTAAGTGTGACAGCTCGGCTTATTGATACGAGCTACGGGTGTGTATTCAAAGGTAAAACATCTAATTCTAATTCATTAATGTAAGAATAATTTAAATGGCCGAAACCAAACTGGTCTAACGGTAAAATTTCGTAGTTACAAAAAACTAACTGGTTCTAAACTATAAACTATTACTATAAACGCTTACAACGAAATCTTTAAATATTTTCAAAAAAACAATTTAACGACTTCTTATTTTATTAAATACTAATATTAGAGTATTTTTTAAAGAAAAGAAATGAGTTAATTTGTTTCAGAAGTGGATTTTATTTATAAAATCGAACCATTTTATGTTTTACTAAAAACTTCATTTTTCCTTTCATGAGTTGCTTCGATGCACCCTAAAGCAATGTCTGGAGCTAACACTTAGTCTTGGCTTTGGCAGTAATAACTGCTGTTTTTTTTAAACAATTTTTTTTTCATATTACGTCTTAGGCACAAGAGACTTTAACATTAGGTGGTCTTCCTGCTTATTTCTTCACAAATACATAAAAAAAATATCGGTAGAATAATTCGTCTTAAAATATTTGTTAGGACAAACAGAAGTCAACTTTAAGAGTTTGTTAACATCAATAACCATGTATAGGTTAATCTGAATCTATTCTATGATACAAAATCTTAGAAACTCTTTTTACATCTCCTTTTTTTATATGCCTGATAGGTTAGCCTTTGAACACTATCTCACCTGATGGTAAGTGATGATGTGGTCGGGGATGTTCAGGCTAACCTAGTATACTCTAGGCTCTCAAGGACAGCTGCCGGAACACACCATTAGGTGCTTGGTGACAGATTTTCTACTTGAGGGTGGAAGCTAGCCAGGCGGGCATTTGCAAAATGCCCTACCACCATGCATCCTTTTGATTCATGTCGCATCATATGAGTATAGCTTGTCATTATTATAATGTTACCATTACAATTTAATAATATACTGCCATCATGTTAGTTTAATGATGGAGCTGAAAGAATAACGGAACCTTAGAATGGCTACTATATAGTATACTACAACCACGGATTGGCATTGTTTAGATTTGGCTCAACGAGTACTACTGTCTTTTTATTTTCTGTGCCACCACCAGCACTTAAATACAACTTGTTGGTTAGTTGAAGTAGCTAATTTTAACCCTTAAATGGGGCGCGCGGTATTTTGTGACGCAGAAGTCCGCGGGGACCGCGGGTTACCCAAAAGACTAATGGGATATTTCAGGGACTTCAATCACTAATTAATCCATTTTTTTTTGTATTTAGATACATTATCACTACGTTGGGACACAATTTGTATTGAAACAAAATTTGTTATAATAATAAACTTAAATCAAGTAGCATCACTCAAATTTCCTTGAATTAGAAAGCATGAAATAGCTGAGCCCTAATTTTTCCTCTCTATGTTTTCGTTTTATTTGCGCAAGTATTGCACTATTAGTTAGCAGTCGACTAATCATTATAATGAAACAAACACTATTACAAGCTTAATTCGATGATTTTGATAACAATTTAGACGACTGGCGCGTGGCGTGTTTTCGACGCCTACACCGTGACTAAAACAAATACAATCAGTTTGATTTTGGGAGCCGATTGAGGGAATATATACTGCTTATCCCGTGAACAGTGAAACGAAGACAGGCTACTAGGAATGTGAAATGTAGGCGACAAGAAGTTATGATATTATGAATAACAATGTATCGTTTGCGGTCGATTTGAAGCCGCGCGACCGCTTGAAGATTAAATAAAGCTAATATTCATAAATGAAAGCGACGTCATGTGAAGGTAAGCTGGCTTTAGCTCGACAAAAAGTAACGTGGTGCAATTTATTTGAATACTAAGACTGATGACACTAATTCATAATTAATATTATAATTAATACAGTCATGTTTCTAGACGTCATGTAGAATAAATTCGTTACCCACACAAGGCTGGGTATGAGTATTTTTAGATTGTGTTTTGTGACTTCTAAATATAGTTTATGATTGATGATTTGATTCCATGACATAGATAACGTATCAAAGAAGTAATTTATTAAATATATATTTTTTACAGTTGCTTTTACATGGACAAAGACAACATCATTATAAAATGGTCACTTTCAGTATTAGATGACATTTTGAGAATTATTTAGAAAAATTAAAAGCGTACCTACTGTTATATTATCAATTTAGTAAAAAATAAATATAAATAAACAAATTGCCGCGTTTTAATTCTAGTAGTGCAGAAAAATAATGTTCTTTCATGAAGATCGAGTTCCTATAATAGTACATTATCCAACAAGTGCGCGAAGTTGTTTATTACAATCGAGACGGGTTTTAGTAGTAGCCTAAATGGAGTAGAGATTGTAATAAACAACGCGCACGAGTTTCATACAATGTTTTTCAACACACTTGCGAGGAACGTATACGAAAATTTCGATACGAAAATATTTTCTTGATCTTTTTGATAGCAATAATAATCTGATTAAGAAGGTTTATAATTAAGTCTTCTAAAGTTCTACTTCAGTAGTTTAAAAACTCTTTGGTTTGTTTTTTTTATGAAAAACGCACGAAACAAACTACAGTCTCCTTGGTGAGAAGTGTGGAAACGTTGTTTTTTTTTCTATTTAAAACACTAGTACGGTAAAGTTAACAAAAAGCACGAGTGCGTAATATACTATATTATGACAATAAAACTTCGATGCATTTAATGCCCGTTAAGAGCGAGTGTGTTGAAAAAAACAATTCTTACCTCTTTTTTTCTAATTATTTGATATAAAACCTCTTTGAGATTTGAAGTTGGTATTATTTTTATGATCGCATCTTAAAAAAAACATAAGTACGCTAACAGAGCAGGTATGGATTTTCATACAACATTCCTGCACTGCTACGAAGAGCAGGAATTAAATTTCATATAACTTTTTCTGTCGCATAGGGGAGAAATGACGAACTTTATAACCCGTTTTTAAACGAGCTTTGAGACACTTTCTGAGTGGGTGTGGTATAAAAATACTTCATTTAGATTGGTCAAACTTTTACACGTAAATTCTGTGAAAGTTCCTATGCTAGTTTTACGGCTATTATCAATATTATTAAAAACATACTCAAAACGAAATACAACACTACGGCTACTACATCGAAAGCATTTAGACAACCCAAAGGCCATTCCAGGTCTACAGGTAGTCTAGTTAACTACCAGTTGGCAGCGTGCCCAGCATGGCTCAACTTCAACATTGTAGGTTAAGCCTGTTAATACCTTCGACCACATCATCACTTACCAGCACGTGAGATTGTGGTCAAAGGCGTACCTATCAGCAATAAAAAAAAAAACTTCACAACTTCGTACTCAGTATGAAATATTATGGGGTACCGAGTCAAGCGCGGATCCACCGGTGTGGGTACGATGGTGATGCCCACAACCCTAACAGACTTGTGACGTCACGCTTGCATGGTTTATTGAGGTCGATTGGCTGATGATATTATATCCAATGCTTTAATAAATTAAATGAAAAATAAATCTTGTAAAATGGCTAGCTGTCCTAAATTATACACAAAGATGTGAACCTGTTTCATATGTACAAAATCATGGTCAGGGCGTGATATATTTTCTAAGCCTTTCCTTTGTAGGAATGCACTATGTACATCGATCATGGTCGAGTCGTAATCTGACTCGCATTGGTCGATTTTCGGGTGGCTATGACCAATGCGTAAGATGAGATACAAGAGGAAAATCAGCCACTTGATATATTTTAGAGGGTTCCTAAATACCACTCCCGACGAGTCCTTACATATATACGATTTAAGAAAGATATCATAGTTTCAGCCAAATCCAGTGCCACAGTATAAGCCCAGGTTTTATCCAACTTCAAAAAGGGCGAAAAAAAATTTGAAACCGATTTCAACACTCAAAAGTGTGAAATAACTTGTCGAAGTCGGTGCCATGAGCACAATATTATAATAATAATATGTTTTGAACTATCATGACGTTTGGACTTCAACAAGTTATTGCCCAACTTTGAGTGTTAAAGTCGGTTCCATTTTTTGGTATTTTTTTTCCTAATCTATAGAATATTTAATGTCAAGGCTCAACTTACCCATTCTGAACATGGCGGCAAACAAGGCACCTGCGTAAAACATGTACCGGCTGTTCATTCGATAGAACTGGCCTGCCACTCCCAGGAACAAGCGCGCCAACATGTCTGTTGCACCGCCTATCGCTATTATGTTAGCAATCTCGCTCTGAAAACATGCTCACTGTCAGAAATATTTTATCAATAAGCTCATCATTTCTGAAAAGTGTGTATACGGGTGTGTAATGTTATGGGATCCAAAAATGTGATATCCTTTTTTTAATATTGTATACATTACAATATTAAAAAAAGGATATCACGCCTGCTCTGCGAATTACGATACAAAATTACAAATTTACTAGAGAAAAAAAATAGTCATTTGCGGGATTCGAACCCGCGTCCATCCACACCTATAGCCAGGTATGCTCTGACCAACTGAGCTAACATGACATTATGACTCTAATTTTTGCACTCGTTCTTCAACCATCGTATGGGAATGGAGCGACACCTATAGTTCAACTTACGTTGTACTAAAAACAAGACCAATTTCGCAATTGGTTTTAAACTAGGAAATGATGACGCAACCTTACAATTTTAATTTCTGGATTACATTAATAAAATTACAAAATTACGAATGAAAAAAATATTATCCCGCACTTTATTTGTCTTTTTAATCCTTGGTTTTATGAGATTAAAATTAGTTTGTGATTGATAATTTTTCAGCCCTTTGGGTGCCGTGCTAGAATGTCACTCCCGCCAACTCTTTCCGTGGGTGTCATAAGAGGCGACTAAGACAGCAGCAGCACCTTCTAAAAAATCGCTCGCTATCTTATACTGTGATCCACAAGACGCCTGCAAAGCGTAAGGATTAAGGCAACGCGGCCCTTGATGGGGAAGCTGTGTTCATCAGTGGACGTTTTGCCTGATACGTAACAGTTTAGTACAGTATAAATTTGATGTAATAATCAAACGCTAATACGACAGATTTCCGAAAAATAATTATATGTAACTTTATAAAGGTTATAAAAACTTTCGGTGTACTTATGCTTTTTTACCTATTAAGTAATATGTTTTGATAATTCTTATACAAAGAGAATTTTAGATACAGAATAATATTTATTTATACAACAAAATATGACAACTGGCATTGTGTTCTTATTATCATACCAAAATTAGGAAGTTCTACTTTTGCAATTAAATCAAAATTATCGTTTATTTAGATCCAAAATCAAAGATGTCATATTTTTGGGTCCAGTCACACGGTGGGCGACAAGAAGTAGGTACTGAGATAGACATGAAACCAATAATTTCGTAAATTTAAAAAGTAAGTACTTATTATTGTTTTCAACTACCACATGATACTAAAAAACGATGACACGTTCCGTAATCTGCAACTTACTTGGCTACTAAAAAAGGCGAAGCAGGTTATATTATTTTTTTTACATTCTTTTGAATAATCCATATAAGCTTTTATATAATGACGGATAGCAAATTATGTAAATATAATTTGCATCGAACACTGATTTGTGAGGTACTTAACAAACTCGATATTTATAAAAAAACCCGGACATTTATTTAAATATATTTTTATCTGGAACCTGCAATCAGTAATCTATAGCGGGCGGATTAAAATACGACATTACCGCCGACATGCAATGTTATCTATCATCTATATTTGGACGTATTATATTAGCATATACAGTCGACTCTCGTTAATTCAAACCTGCGATAGCTCGAACCTCTTTATGATTCAAAGTTCGTTTTTTGAAGCGCTCGTAGCCAAGTTTGCTTAGCCATTCTGAATTGATCAGCAAAGTTAAGCAACGTCCGCCGCGGTCATGACTTGGATGGGTGACCGCTGGTGACATTACTACTGAGCGCTTCCGTGCTTCGGAGGGCACGTTAAGCCGTCGGTCTCGGTTGTTGTCTTAGGATAGCAGTCGTTACAGCATGGTGGTAGGGCACTTTGCGAATGTCCGCCTGGCTAGCTACCACCCTCAAGTTGAAAATCTGTCGCCAAGCACCTAACGGTGTGTTCTGTCTTTGAGAGCCAGTAACTCTAGGTTAGCCTGAACAACATCCTCGACCACATCATCACTTACCATCAGGTGAGATAGTGGTCAAAGGCTAACCTATGAGGCATAAAAAAAAAGTTATCACGAGTTCCCTAGAAAATCTCTTTATATTTCAAACTAAATCCATACATTTTGATGTACTTGGTAATTCGAACGTAAAATCAACGCTCCGCAACAAAAATCGTCAAACACTCGACTATTCGTAAAGAATAAGTCACTTGGTCTTATATACAAGTCCGAATAATTCATCCCGCTGCGCCGCGGAGACATCTAAGTACATTGCCGACCAAGTTCAAGCTTGTATCATCATACACGAGACTTTGTTTTGGTAATGATTAGTTTGACATAAACATCCGCAAGAATTGGTTGTTTTCTCTAAAAAATGTTGAACCATTTGATATTTCAAACACTCGATAATTCTTAACATTTTAAGAGTCCCTCGAGTTTCGAATTAACGAAAGTCGACTGTAAGTGGGTACCTATTTATCTTTTAAAGATTATACTTATCTTCAATTCCGAACTCGTATTGAATTTTATTTTCAAATATAGGTAATGTAGTTTTTTTTCTCAATACGGAATCAAGTAATTAGAAAAAAGAAAACTGGCACCGCTCATTATCTTGGTACTGATGCTGCTTTGTCAGCGATACCATACAGCACTCAACATACTTGGGAAAATTATATGATGGTAAAGTTTCAATAGTATTATGTTCTTGGACTTACATAATGTATTGTACCACGTACTAAAAATATGCATACGGTCTAAACAAAAAAAAAGTGGCTCGAAAACTTTTACATATAACATTTAATAATTAAGATCATATTTAGTAGAAATTCACTCAATATATAATTATTGTTATTTATTGGCATATTTTAATCCACTAAAACATTTCGTGAGGCATCCAACTATATATGGACTCGTATTTCTGGTATTTTTTGTATGCATTGCACTAAAATGAAATACCTAGCGAAAATGTTAATTTATCTAAAACAATATTGATATGTTTTTTTTTACCAGCGGTATACCTTTATTAATAAAATATTACGAACTATATACAACACTACAGCTGCAACAATACTAATAGCCCACTACCAGTTGGCAGCGTGCCCAACATGATGGGAGCATTGTCCCGTTGAATTGCAATGCTTATAAGAGCCAAATAAGTGCCAGCATTTTGATCACGCGTCGCATTAACCAAGCGCTCTGATAAACTTTGGAAAAGATGTGCTCCCGGTTCCCACGGACCCAACGTCTCTACACCAAACGGCTCTAATATGTAGCCACTACCGAGATGGGCATACTTGAACCCTTGAGTTGCTTCGCCGAAGAACCCGCGGCACCAGCCCTCACGTCGGTCGTTGGTTTCAGAAATATATTGTTATGTGGAATTCATCATTATAACATTTTAAAATAACATTTTAATAAAGATCACACTTACGAAATATACAGTAATAAAAATAATTTCTTACCCGACTAAGATTCTTCTTGTCAAGATACAAGGGCTCCAGTGTAAAGAAGGTTAAATCGGCAAAGAAAGTAATCGCCATCCCCAAAATGATGTTGTCATACACTAAATCTTTCAAAAGAGTTAAATCTAGGAACTCCGCCACAGTTTGCCTAAAAATATTCCAAATATTAGTATAAACTGTTTCTTAATAATATAATCAAAGACACATTATACAGATAATGTGATACGATAGCACTACTATGATAGCAGCTGTTGGTAAGCGATGATGTGGTAGAAGATATTTGCATGCTAGGCTTGCTAGAATTGGAACAAGCTCTCTAGGACAGCTAAATTAGAGCTCATTACATACATATAATGCATTATTGGGATAATTGGGTGTATAATTATAATATAGACGGCATGCATTGGTATACATGACGTTTTGCCGCAAATAATTATACAGGGTTATTGGGAAAATGCTACAAACCTCTTACAGTTGAATTCTGTGGTCGTAACAAATATTTTGAGATTATATATAAGATATGTATCTTTTTATTTTATGTTTTGTTGTTATTTTTTATTTATTGTTTATGTTTTTCTTTAATAGAGTAAAAGACAATGCCTTCTCCAAGCCAAGAGCGCCCACCGCGGCAACACTGGACCGCGCCGCGCTCACTTTGAATAGAGTTTTGAATATTTACATCGACCAAAGTTATAAAAAATATGAAATAATAAATTACAGGCACAAGAGGCCTTTAACATCAGCTGGTCCCCGCGCTTATTCCGTCACAAACACATAAAAGAACATGTCAAAATGTTTGTGAGGGCTAGTAGAAGTCAACTCAAAGAGGTTGTTAGCATTTTTCCAATAACGCTTTTGAAAAAGATCCTTAAAAATGTAGGGGTTTAGCTTGCATGGTTATACGTCATTTTGCGATTGCTGTCATGTCATGATTGTCTGGCTGACTCCCACTCTAAAGAAGAAAATCGCAATCCGTATGTACTGGTAGCTAGCTGTCTTTGTGAGCCAATGATTCAAGATTAGCTTGAACACATCTTCGACCGCATCATCGCCGTGAGATAGTTGTAGTTGTGAGTAGTGTAAAGGCAATTAAAAAAGCGACATTGGTCAACGAGATTCTATAAATGTATCCTAAAAAATCTATATTGATAAGTACTTTACCATTTGCCCTCCTTGTTCTTTATAATTGGCATCGGTTCTGCAGCTATGCCTCCGAAATTTCCCAAACTGGTCACAGAGGCGGCTTTGTATAAGTTCTCTATGTAAACATTGTCACTGGAATTGAATTTGCTATCTACATTCGAATCTCCGGGTATCAGAACCACTGGAATGCTAGATCGTCGAGAGTCTAAGTTTGGTACAAAAAGCAAGTCCGATTTAAGATTTTTCTTTATTTGGTATAGGTTTTCCACAGACTTTGCACTGTTTTCAGCTACCTTCAATCCGTTTGTGGTCTGGCCGAAATTGAATTGATTCTTTTCTTGTTCCACTGCAGGAGTAGGAGGAATTACTGAAAATGAAAGATTTCGTTTTAGAAAAACAAAATTATACATAACTTATTAAATCGTTGATGGCTGGTAACCGTTTTACAGCTCAATAAGTGCTACATATTGTTGTTCTTTCTTGTTATTACGATGTAGAAGAATAACAAGACAGGTGATGATTGTTTTTTTTCCCTCCATATTTAAGTGTAGTTTATTCAGACTCTACTATTATAAACGCTTATTTATATCAAATATTAATCAGGTAGTAGTTAAAATAACGAGCTTTCCATCCTTCATTTTCTGCTGGACTTTCTCAGAAATGTAGCTAGCAATACGGTTTTAAAATATCTAGTCTGTCGTTTTCAATTACAGACTACCTCTATAATAAATTTTCTCAAGACATTTCAGTAGTTTAAGCAAGAAAAGTAGCAAATTTACAAAGCGACTGCTTTAAATATTTATTATACAAGGTACATAGCCATGTAATTTGAAGCAATGATGTCCGAGCGGTAATACGAGTAGCTATGGACTGTCGTGCCGCAGCTCCGTGGTTCGATTCCGACCGCCGGCTTAAGCTTCATCGAATGGTGGAACGGCAATTTGCGAATGCTTGCTAGCTACCACCTTCAAGTAGAAAATCTGTCACCAAGCACCTAAGAAACAAATTTAAAATGGCGCCGCTAATCTTTACCTCTCACTTGATCACTGTTGCTGTCAGTCGTTAATAATAATGTTTGTTTTGCATCAAGGACATGTAAAATTAATATACATAGTAACTTAGAACATATTCATTATAACATACATACTATTTATATTATAATTGAAGTATTAATTATATAACGTAAATTAATCAAATTGTTCTCTAGTTATAATAGTAGGATCCCCTGTGTTTGCGATGACTACTCTTCCAAGGATTCAACACAATAAGTTAATTACATACACAAAACTTTGTATGTTCATGCATTTTTTTGTAAGTGAAATCTAATTTTTCCTTGTTCGTTTGAAATTGAAATCTAATGAACAGCGCCATTTTACATTCGTTGTTTTATTTAACTGGGCTATATATATTTCTGTAGAGAAGTAAAATCATACTTACAAACAATACTCTCACACGTTTTCGGCTTCTTCACCATATGCCATTTGACTGGATGCATAACCATGGCTCCAAAAATACTGTGCATTGATATGGCACAAAGAATCGCCAAAGTCCCTCTGAACCCGTACTCCGTTATTGTAAACTTTATAAACAATGGATACACCATTGTTATCAAGCCAATAGAAGCTTTACACAAACTCAGATAGAGTACTTTTTTCTTTGTAAAGTAAGCGTTGAAACTTGTATACGAGACTGGTATGAGTAAACCCATTCCCAATCCTTGTAAGAAACCATTTGTTATTATAAGTTGTGTTGTGGAAACAACAAATATGGCTAAAAATGATGCTAATGTATATATAAATGCTCCTATGAGACCAACTTGTCTAAGTGTCAATCTTTTTAATGCTATATTTGCTGAAAATCCTGAAAATAAAAGAAATTCTGTGTAAGACATGATGCAACATTAGGAGTACGGTGGGATGGTGGGTACCTCCGTAATGAATAATTATTTCATATCTCTTTTGCGCTCTACGAATTACATTCGTTATGATTCTAAAATTTCGTCGAGTAATAATAATGTACTGAGCACAGAGTTTTATACTTTCATCATGGCCCTCTTGTTAATCTTATTTGAAAAAGGAATTTAATATTTGTTTGAACATATTTACCATACAGTAAATACACAAAAACTGTGCTATTCAAAAATTGAACTGGGCATGTGATGGTTATCACATGCCACCAACTATATAATATATATACTAGTTGCCCGCCCGGCTTCGCACGGGTAATTACGACTATAAATTGAGATGTAAGCTATCCTATCTTTAAATTTGGATCAAATTGCACACGATGTGCAAATCAAATTAAAAATTGGTTCAGTAGTTTAGGAGTACATCGCGGACAAACAACGTGACATGTAATTTTTATATATAAAGATATATGGTTGCATATATGAGCCTGATAAAATGTGTCGTAATAATAATAATCCAACCATCATGCCAGGAACAGAAAACAGTTAGTTGTTAGAAATTTTCTTCAAGTAATACATATATCATAAATAAACAACGAATGTTAGTCCGGTCAATTTAGACAATTGAAATAAAGAAAATTCCGACAGAGCCAAATATTGGTGGAGAGCTGGGGTTTACCATTACAAACAATATATTAAAAATCCCCATCGATCATCTGTGTGCAACAAAAGTTATTCGGGGTCAAAGGTCAAAATTTGAAGTTTCTTGGATTTTTCTCGAAAATGGTAGATTTTATCAAACAAAACCTCGAACCAAAGTTGTAGATCTTAAAATTATCTACAAAAATAGTGTTCATATTTTTTTCCTAAGAGTTACCGTGCCTGAGATATCGCGATTCTAAGAATCACATGATATGTACACATTTCCACGCTTTTGAGCTAGAGTACTCGGCGATTTTATTTACCGTAGACATGCCTATTTCAAAATATATGTTTCTGGACCAGTTTTTATAGCCTATTTCTCAATAAAGAATCATAGCGGAATACATTATATTTTCTTCTTGGGCGAGCGTCAAGATAGGGCTTTGTATATTCGCTGCTCTTAGAATTATACACACTGTCATTCTGTGTTTGGAAACTATTGGGATTGTAAATATTGCCCGTTACGTAAAATACCGATTGACCTCTTAATGCAGAATATACTATTTAAAATATTTTCAAGGCCATTACTAAAAGAACAAATATCAAATACTTACATGTTTGTTGACAGAGGAAAAGGTAATCAATTTATTCTTTGAGCCACGACATTTTATTGCATTTTGATTAGGTAAAGTAATAAAATTAAGTATCTGCATGTTTTTATTTCTTCATATTTTTAAGCTACAGATAGCCATCTATAGAGATTATAATCGTATGATTTTTTATCCGTAAATAGTGTCCGTTGATTTTTATTCAAAAGCTTCGTTTAGATTGAATTATGGATCTAAATTGAGTTGAACTTGATGTAAAAAATTATTCGCACTAGTTATTATTTAATTTATTCGTTTATCATAATGAATATATATAATGTATGTTTTTAGAAAATTAATGTAGTAGGAGCCGATTTTAATTACTTAATAACACAAAAACACCAGTATCAGGAAAATATTTTTTATCTGCAGTTCAAAAACATTAGTCAATTATTGAAATAGTTTTTAAGTCAGGCATCCAGTTTCGAAAACAAGTATATTATTAGGTATGGTATAAGGTCAGTAATTATTTAATGTATTTATAGAAAAATATTCACATATTTAAATAATATACATTCAATTTACATTTACCATAAATTTAGAACATAAAAAAGCTTTGAGTGATAAGGCCGCCTATTGATCATTATTGTAAACTGTATGTTTGTTATTTGATAATAATAATAGATTATGCACGAAGCGGATAAGAAATCGTGTTCGGCTGCAGGGGACAATTTTAATCCCAAGCGTAAGATATTTAGGGTTAATAATAAATACCTAGCGAAGAGGTGGATTTAAGTCTAGAATCCTGAGTGGTCAGCAATTCAAGCTCGCCCAAGACGAGTAATATATACATATATAACATCTCCAATTTATGTAAGCTAAGAATTACGATATTTTATGATAATCGAGTGGTAACAATGGTCTGCCGTGCCGTTTCTCCATGGTTCGATTCCCATACGCTGGCTTGAGATTCATCGCATGGTGGGAGGGCATTTTGCGAATGCTCGCCTGGCTAGCTACCAACCGTGAGTGGAAAATCGCCATCAAGCACCGAACGTGGATTCTGGCAGCAGTCCTTAGAGCCAGTAAAAATACAGGCACTTGAAACTTAACTACTGTATGTCTCAGGGGGAAGAGCGAAATGCATATGTTATAGGTATACGATACCGCTTAACATCAGGTGGACCTCGTTCTAGTTCCATCACAATTCCATAAAAAAACAATTCGATTAGTTTGACGGAAGATAAAAAGTGTATGTTGGAAGTTTCTAGTTTAAAATATCTTAATACATACCTAATTTACATTAGAAGTCATAGTGTGAAGGATTTTCTTTTATAGCATCATGGACACGGCTTAAGGCTGTACATCACATTTATGAATATATTTGAGTATATTATTTCTTCTCCATAACTATTCAGTTCATAAAAAGAAGACCCACTGGGTTTTTATGTCTCTTATTAAAACTATTTTATATTTTCATAAGTCTTGACATTTAAAAGTACCTATTAATATTGATATCTACGATAAAGATCTTATCTTAGTGTGAAATATTAGAAATAGTTTTGATACAGTCTGCCAAATGAACAACATTATTTTTTAGCAACAAGTATTTTTTTTTAAATTTATTTGTAGACTAGCCTGCTTGGGGTTACCACTATTTTATCGTTTGGTAAGTGATATTGCAGTCGAATATGTTGTGGTAAGCCTAGAAATGTAACTAACTCTCAAAGTTGAGTAGGTTGGAAATTTGGAGCAGCCAGTCAGACAAGCATTCGCATGTCCTGCCATCAAGCGGTAATATTCAATCCATGGCATGAAAAAGATTATAAGTCTAATTTAATATTTAAGATAGGTAAGGACCTGTAGTATATATTTAGTAAACATTTTGTTACAAATAAATGAATTTTATGATGTTGTTGGAATTTTGAAGTTATTTTATGTTTTTTTTATTGCTGATAGGTAATCTTTTGACCACAATCTCACCTGATGATAAGTGATGATGTGGTCAAAGATCTTGTTCAGGAAAGCCTAGAATGACTGGCTCTCAAGGACATCTGCCGGAATACACCGAAAGGTGCTTGGCGACCAATTTTCTACTTTGTTCTATTAGGGTAATAAAAGTTATTTACCTACCAAATATTAATAAAGGCCTACTATCGTGGTTTTAAACATTACACCGGAAGACGTAGAGCTGGTAGGCCCCCAACTAGGTGGACTGACGACATCGTAAAAGTCGCGGGTAGTTAATGGTTATAAGCGGCTAGTAGCCGTTATTTGTGATATTCTATGGGGTATAGGACTTTGTTCAACAGTGGACGTGTACCGGATAATGTTGATGATCGTGGTTAGAGTCAAAACCACGGAAGTACCCTTGTCGAAATCAATCAAATTTTATACTACAGTTTTTTTTACATTAATGTATTTCGTTGTTTATGGTTTGGCATACATGGCTATGATGGAAACCGTCAATGTCGTTTAGTAGATATACCCATTTGGTTCCATAACTTAACAAAATCTTATTTCACAAAGCCACATATAGTCAAAAAGTTTCGCTGCCTCTGAAACTGTATTTGTTATCGAAACCCGACAATGTTTTTTTTTATGCCTGAAAGGTTAGCCTTTGACCACTAGCTCACCTGATGGTAAGTGATGATGTGGTCGAAGATGTTGTTCAGGCTAACCTAGAATTACTGGCTCTCAAGGACAGCTGCCGGAGCACACCTTTAGGTGCTTGGCGACAGATTTTTTAATTGAGGGTGGTAGCTAGCCAGGCGGGCAGTCGCAAAATGCCCTACTACCATGCTATAACGACTGCCATCCTAAGACAACAACCGGGACCGACGGCTTCCCGTCGGTGAGCGGTCACCCATCCAACTCATGACCGCGGCGGACGTTGCTTAGCTTTGCTGATCGGTTCAGAATGGCTAAGCAAACTTCGCTACGAGCACTTCAAAATTATTAAATAAATACATATAGTATTAAGTTAATATTATAAATTATTATTAAGTTAATACATACTAGTTTAATACATTTTGTAAAACACTCGTAATATAAAGTAAAAGGAATCGTATTTATAGACCATTTTTTATTGCTTAACTAGACCTTAGATGATTAGTATAGATGATTATGTACCTACTATTATACGTATTACGTAGAATAGATAATTAGTCGTCGACGCGGTCATTGACATTCGAGACATTTAATAATTATTATACAGCCACACGTAACTATAACTTCACTGATATATATTTTAAGCCAATATAAATTTATCGGATTGGTTGCTCAGTTAAGTTTGTTTTTGTTTTCTTGGTTACTAGTTGGTGTACCTAGTAATCATATGTTCTTACGACGTGACCTCATTTAGATACGCACCGACCACAAAATGCATCGTCATTTACCTATTAAAATTACGAACAAACCCATGCTTATTGTCTAGTGAAACTGCACATTTTTGGAGCGCTCGTAGCGAAGTTTGCTTAACCATTCTGAATCGATCAGCAAAGTTAAGCAACGTCCGCCGCGGTCATGACTTGGATGGGTGACCGCTGGTGACATTACTACTGAGCGCTTACGTGCTTCGGAGGGCACGTTAAGCCGTCGGTCCCGGTTGTTGTCTTAGCATGGCAGTCGTTATAGCATGGTGGTAGGGCACTTTGCGAATGCCCGCCTGGCTAGCTACCACCCTCAAGTTGAAAATCTGTCGCCAAGCACTTAACGGTGTGTTCCGGCAGCTGTCCTTGAGAGCCAGTAATTCTAGGTTAGCCTGAACAACATCTTCGACCACATCATCACTTACCATCAGGTGAGATAGTGGTCAAAGGCTAACTTACCAGGCATAAAAAAAAAATCATAGTGAAAAAATTCGACTTACCAGCAATGGCTACTGTGACTTGAAATACTCCATAAACTAGCGTGACTGCTCCTGTGCCTACTCCTAACTCATCCAAAAAATCATTGTAGATAAAACCGAATACTGGTTGGTGTGCCGTGCCGGCTATCTGAAATTATATAAATATTGTTAAAGTTCTATACCTATATCACAGGCTGAAATCTTAATTGACTAACTTAAATCCCGGTTTTTAGAACACGATCTCAAGGAGTGTACATAATTATTAATTTAATTGTTAAGCTCCGTATTCGACTCTCGAACTTCCTGGAAGATTCTACTATATAATAGAACATCCTATGCCAATTTTCTCGAAGATTTGAAATCTTCTAATTCAGGAAATCATTAGGCCTCATGGACAGTTGATTTTCAGCTGCTTCACTGACTTTCCATAAGAAGTCTTATATTGCACTGTCCTATTTTGATATCTATTTCTTCGAGAATTTTTCAAATATTTTTCTATGGGATAGAGGCCTGACATCGCCATACCAAAGACCCATGCGAGCTTCGCGGTTATGAATTTATAAAAATATTCTTTAAATATTAGCAAAAAAAATTTTCATGTGGATTTAAATTTATTTTTATGATTGCAATTTAATTTATGTAAATATTATTTTTAATTAAACTAATATATAAACCTACTTTTGTTGCCTTAATTCTAAGAAAAACAATCGCACTAAGAAGTCCAGGATCAGATTTTGAAATTTCAGAAGAAGTGTAATTGCAAATTTATATTTAATTATACACACATTATGTATAAATATATTTCTACAAGCCTGGGTTAGAATTAATTGGTATTCTGTAAAAAAAAAATTAGTCCACCGCACAAAATGAAAAAGGTATAAGAATATTGGAAATTTGTAATTACTTATACCTCTAAGATTTCTAAAGTAACCTGCTAATAATATATTAGTCATCACTCGATGTTCATTGAATGACGTCGATATCTTAATTCGACACATTTTGCTAATTAATAGCGTTTAGAGCTAATTGCACTATGATAACATTGTGCAAGCCTTATTATAAAAAGCATCATAGCACGCTGCATAATAGTTACTCAGAATTTTATAACTAGTCTTTTAATTTCTTTATAGATTAAAAAAACATAATTTTTATTCCACATAATAAAATATAACGATGGTAATATTGTAATAAAACAAGCCAACATATTAAATCAAATCACCCAGAAAAATGTGTTAAACACTAAATAATGGCATTATTAAAAAATATTGAATTATATTTAAGTTCCGCATATTTAACGGCCATGAATTTTTAATTAACAAAATAACAACACGCCCATGTAGGTACAACGCCACTCGTATTTTTATGAGATATTTCATCTAGATTAATTTTACTTACAGATTCTAACTTGAAGTATTTATACGTACTAATAAATACAACATTAAAATATATTTTATAATAACAGTAATATGCAAAATATAAATTAATTCATTTTTAAAAGGGGAGACATATTAATTTAATTTTAGGGATAATTAACGATTCTAATAAGTTTATTTACATACCAAACAGTGCAAAACGATATAAATACTGTGTAACATGTAATATAACACAAAAAGTGAATGGTATCATAACAAAAACAAAAAAATATATATGTTGTATGGTTTCTTTTTTATAAATTATTTTATCGGTTTGGTATTAGAATTTGATAATAATTCCTAAAATTTATTCAGTATTAGAATATACTCCTGGTAAAGCAAATAAGAATTTGCAAGCTTTTGTTGGATCTATATTGATTGGCACATAACATATTGGAGAAGATTTCAGCGTTACATTGAGTTTGAAAATTTGAAATGAACAGCTTGGCACTACATTAATGCGTGGATGAAATGTAATAAATTAATGCTCAATTTGGATAAAACCAAAATTATAAGCTTTCGATTTCCTCAGAAAACGCTTCATCCACTGAATGTCACAGTCAATGGCACACAAATAGAAGAAGTACAAGATCATACATTTCTGGGACTCGTAGTCGATCGCGAATGTAATTGGAAATCACATATACACCAAGTCAACAATAAAATAAGCAGATTTGTACATGCGCTTAGAAAGCAAGACGTGTGACTTCGATACAAACAATTAAGACAAGTGACTTCGATACAAACAACCATGTCTGCATACCATGCTTACGTACATTCGAACTTAAGGTACGGATTCATGTTCTGGGGCAACTCGACGGATAAAGATAGATGCTTTATATTTTAGAAAAAAATGTATCAGAGCCATAACTGGCATAAAGAAAATTGAGAGTTGTCGTCCTCACTTCGTAAACCTAAAAATAATGACCCTGTGCTCTCTTTACATTTACGAATGTTGCGTGTTTGTAAAGCACAATTCTAAATATTATCAGAAAAGTCATATAGTCAGTCTTCGTTACATAACATTAATCTAAGGAATAAGGACGATCTGGTTCCTACTAATCCTAAAGCTACAGCATATCATACTAGTGCATTCTACACTCCAACCGTTTTATTTAATCACTTACCAAAAAATATTAAAAATGCTCCTTTCGACTATTTAAAAAAAATTATTATTTAAATTATTGACTATGAACTGTTTTTACACATTAAAAAAAAATGTCTTATAACTTTGACACGTAAAGAACTATGTAACTGTTGTATGTATTAATTGTACTGAAATATTATTAACATTTAAATCTATTAATTTACTAATGAAAACAAATCGAATAATGTGTGAGATGTTTAAAATATTCAGTTTATGATGCTAAATGTTCAGTATATTATTAGGAACAGTTTTTGTATAAACTATACATACTCAAACAAATTATGTATAATAAAAGCTAATTTGCATGCTAAATAGTAAGTTATAGAAATTGACTATGTTCATGCACTAATAATATATCAGCATACTAGGTATATACTCTATAATTACGCAAATAAACGTTTGAATCTTTGAATCTACTTAAATCTACGTGAATAAGGTATTGCTGCCCATATGGAGCATAAATAACTCTTTACCGTCATATAGCCATTACCCCGTTTATAAGTTCCTGAGCAAGGTAATGTTTATCAAATACTGTTCAAATTAAAATCTTTCTAGTTTTCACCAAATCGTCACTTTTCAAATAATAAATATTCTTTTACAATTTTGTCATACAATGTTGCATATTTCAAAACACATATTTGATATACTCGTAATACGCAAAACACCAATGTACTTGCAATAAAACATATTAAATTGGTTGTCTGGAAGAAATCGCTATAAGCGATAAGGCCGCCATTTTGCACTTGATTATTTTATATATAAGCCTTTTTGTAATGCTATTTTTTAAGTTCTTATGCAAATAAAGTGCTTTCTATCTATCCATCTAAATTGTAATAGTTGCCGTATTGGATTTTATCGCTCAAAATATCATTTGTAAAGCTTGATATATAAGTAATTTTGCTGTACAGTTCAAATTCCGTGAAGTAATTATGTAATTAATATAATTCGAGTATTGTTTTTATTAAAATAAATAAATAAATATAATTAATATATAGAAATAATAACCATAACATTATTGAAAGAAATCTTTCATTATAGAAGTTGTTTCCAAAATTAATTTTAAAATCAACATTATCATAATTTTATGTACTTATCTCCCTTCTGTAGGGTTGTACCAATATGCTTACCTTACTAACACATATAGGACAACCCGAGACCATATAAAAATGAGTTATTTTTATATAAATAGCACAAAGGCAATCACTATTAATAAAGCTTTATCTAAATCATACTTTGATTATTTACTATACATACTTTGACATGTTTCCGATAAAGCTCTTAAAACAAACAAACAGCATTATATAACCTCTAAAATCTACAGAACCGTCTATAGCGTGGCAAATCAAGCAATCTACCGGTAGTTGGAACATCAATGGCGAGGAATCTCTGGAAGATATCGCCATAAAGCGATAAGACTGTATATTCTACTACCATAGAAGAAGCACGCTAAATATTTAATTAAGTATTAAGTAAGCAAATGAGTGTTCTAAAAAACTACCTCCTTGCAAAAGATATTTGATAACATATTATACTTACAAATATAACTGATACACCGACACACACTAGATAACCCCAACCTCCTTCAGGTGGTACCATTTCATATTTCTCACTGCAAACGCTTCCTTTCTCCTTGTCACTCATTTTCACCTGAAACTTCTAAACTGTATTGAGCCGGTATCAATACAACCTCCCTTTATATCTAACTCGCTTGGTGGTCCACAAATCACTTGTTATCGTCTACCGCACAGATGCTATTTATTTTAAGGCTTAAATTATAACACCTTAATTGAGGATACGTATATAAAACTGTAAACACAACCCTCGGATTTCCCGCGAACAACAAGATAGAGTGCGTGAGACGCGTCGCAAATTTATTGCTACAGTCGTCAAAGTAAAGTCGACTAGATTCAATGATCGCAATAGATAATATGAACACATTCGTTTTGTTGGTCGCACTTTTTAATAGACACGTCATACAAGTTAGATGTTCGGATGGAAGATGACCCAGTAATTTGTTACTTTTTGTAGCCTGAGCCTACTGTTAGCTAATCTACGCCAGTCCGTTCGGAATTTGTTGTAGTCATGGTTAATCGACACGTAGGTACCTACTTACGTTTCCGCGTAGGGTTAAGGTAATATTTTATTAATTCGTAAGACAGAGGTGAGTGTGACCATAGTCATTTTAATGTAATACAAATATAGTTACGTATAGCTACACAATGTCAGCTTAAATCTAAACTCTTGAGTGACATATATAAACTTTTTACTCGTAAATTCTTCCACCGACCGCTTAGTAAAATTAAATATTGTATATTATAAACTAAACAAACCCGAAAAGTCGCATAAAATATATAATTCACTGAATAAAATTAAATAGATTTAAAAATGTGTAATTTTTTGAACATAAAACAAGAAATAACATAGGTATATTAATTGAAATCGATGCTGTATTTATTAAAAAAATTATTTATAAAAATTATATATATTCAAACTTAGAGCTATACAATAGGAATGGTTCTCAGTTGGACTCTATATCACTACTCAGGAGTTAAATTTTCCATAATCTTATCGGGACCACAATATACCATTACCAATAACTACTAAATGAAATATTCAAATAATTTCTTTTATAACTTATTAAGGTTATTTTACTGTCGATATCAAAGGCTAGCCTTTGATTTATTATATGAATAATAATAGTAGAATAGTTAAGAAACTTAAAAAACATCTAATAATGACAATTATTTTTACTAAGGTTACAAGAGGTAATACAAAACACTATAAGTATATTGATTACATTGTTTTTGTACTCTGTATTGTTCATAGAAAACCAATGTATATACATTACTTACGAATATTTTCGATTATCTTTGGTGAAAAGTGTCAGAGCGTGAAATTAAGTGGGGAAGCAAGGGAATCTTGATCGTTAATCCTGGAACCTTTTATAATGTGTTCGACCGTTAGGGGTTAAGCATAATATTATGAAAACGAATAAAATAATAGCTTTTGCCGCAAGAAACTTTCAGTAGTATCCCGGAGTTTGGAACTGTGCCAGATATATGGCCCATTGTCTCGTTCACTATTACGAGGGACCAAAAATATTTGGCTCAAAGTGGGTGTTGAGAGCTACCCCGCTTCTTTGGGAATTGAGAAGCGTGAGTTTGTTTTAAGTTCGTTTATACAATTATATTTATGCTTGTGACCTTAATTTTTAAGATTACAACACATTACTTAGGGCCAATTTTACAATGTAGGGTTAAATTAAAACGTAGATAACTTTATACCATTAAAATGTGGTTGGTATTTGCTAGCATGGAAGGTCTAAGTCCAACCTACACGTAGATTTAAAATTTGTTAGGTTCTTGTCTTCAGTACTATCAGTACTAATATTATAAATGTGAAAGTAACTCTGTCTGTCTGTCTGCTGTTACGCTTTCACGCCAAAACTACTGGACCCATTTGAATGAAATTTGGTATGGAAATACTTTGAGACCCGGGAAAAACATAGGATAGTTTTTATCCAACTGCGCAAAAAGAGGTTAATGTTTTTGCGCGATAACCGACATACTCGCGGGCGGAGCCGCGCCCGGAAAGCTAGTTGAAAAATAAAACTCCTTTTATGACATCTGACGGCAGCGTACATAAAAATAGTATGTATTATAAGTTGTAGCAATGTGGCCATATTAGTTATTTTTTTATTAAGGAGCTAAATTCGATGGCATATGTTTTTAATTTAAATAAGATTTTTTCCAATGCGCAAGCAATATTTTTATTTTTTCATTCGCTACTGCATTAGCTTTCAGATTGATATAAATTCATAAAAGTGGCAAATGGCAAATTTAAAACACTGCATGCAACATCATTGAACATCTATGGTGATAAAGGTCTATTATATTTGTTTACAGATAAAATTATTTTCATGTAATTTTATCCTGGTTTAGTGAAAAGTAAATAAAAATTAGTAAACAGTTGTTTAGACTGTTGCAAAATTGATTCCGTCAGAAGTCTACTTTTTTTGTCTGATAAGTTAGCCTTTGACCACTATATCACCTGATGGTAAATGATGATGTGGTAAAGATGTTGATATTTTTAAATGTTTAACAAAACAGATAAAAATATGGGGTAACATAATCTTTACGGGTGCGCATGAAGATTGTGTTGAAAGTGATTGATTTATGTATTACAAAGTAGCTTTACCAAGTAGTCAAGTATATTGACGGTGTCCTCCTCCCGAGAACTGGTATCATTGAATGTACGTATCTACTTTTAACTTAGCCTTTTTTACTGTTCCCTGATTTGTATTGGTATTACTTACGATTACCTAATATAGTACTTATGTTGAAAAGCATATTAGGTTACATGTATTTACTTTTACATTATTGCATGTGCTAGTCTCACAAAGTTTTCGTAGTTATTAAACTAAATGGCACGAAAGAAGGCAATTTATCGATTTTATAATCAGTAGCTGTTTAATTCAATGTTCTGGTTAAAAACCGTATAAGTAAGTGAAGGTGGCATTACTAATTAGTTTTATACGAGAGAAAAATATGTTGCTGTGTAAATGGCTGAAATATTATACACATTTCCTGACCGTGGGCTTGTGTTACTTAGCTTGGTGGGAAGGCTTTTTCATGCTCGCCTGGTTAGCAACCTTCCTCAAAGAAAATTTTTCACCAAGTATATAATTTGTAATTGTGAATGTATTTTAGCGGCAAACGAAATTCTTGTACTCCCTAAAAAAATGCCATCATTCCGCGCTTGTCAGCGGTCTTAGCCGGATGGATGTATGGCTTTGAAGAAAAATGACAAGTATCGTCATATTCCCAAAGGAAAGTGCACGAACGCATGTTTTGGTGTGTAGTGTTTTGATACGTGTACTCTTAGACGCAGAAAAAAGTCATACCCGACCGTTTATTAAATTGCAAAATTTATAATTTGACTATAGTACTTGTTTTAATAACCATATTTGTTTTTATAGAATATGATTTACCTCCCGGCTGAGTATAGAACGCCGTTGTAGGGTTGGTACCACAGAGGTCTGTGGTAGGTACTTACCTACTCTGTTACAGCATATGTACACTGTTACATGTGTAGCATATTTGATTGGGCTCAGAGAGCATATTCTGTTCAAACTCCTAAGATATGATGATGGAAAAGAACTACATTTCATGCAAAACCTAAATTTTCAAATAATGGGGATTGTTTAATTCGTTTAAAGTTTTTAAAGTTTAGAGTTCACATGATGCTATTGGCGTATTTTGTGATCTTTCCAAGGCATTCGACTGTGTAGAACACTGCACTCTGATTCGTAAGCTTTCACACTATGGTGTTCGTGGAAAAGCTTTGAATCTAATAGAGTCCTATCTGTCTGACAGGCTACAGATGGTTGGAATAAATGGCAATACTTCTTCCGGGTCTTTCGTAAAAATAGGTGTACCGCAGGGATAAATTTTGGGACCTTTTCTGTTCCTAGCGTATATTAATGATCTGCCTTGCATGGTCAAAGATTTCTGTGATATTGTTTTATTCGCGGATGATACCTCTCTGATTTTTAAAGTAGATAGGAAAGATAGTGAACTCATTCATGTAAATAATGTGTTATCTATGATCTCTGAATGGTTCGCCGCTAATAATCTTCTGTTAAATTCAAAAAAGACCAAATGTTTAAAGTTTTCATTACCAAATGTTCCTTATGTTGAACCAAACATTAAGCTTGGCCTAGATAAACTCTCTATTGACAAAGCGACAGTCTTTCTGGGAATCAAAATGGATTCAACTTTACAGTGGGATCCACATATACATGATCTAGCCGGAAGACTTAGTTCTGCTGCATATGCAGTTTGCAAGATAAGACAGTTAACAGATGTAGCTACTGCACGGCTAGTTTATTTCGCATACTTCCATAGTATTATGTCGTATGGTGTATTGCTGTGGGGAGCTGCTGCTGAGATAGAGACAATCTTTATCTTACAAAAGCGTGCAATTCGAGCCATATATGAAATGGATCCTAGGGAATCTCTAAGGGATCTTTTTAAAGAAATTGATATATTAACTTTACCGAGTCTGTATATATTTGAAAATATTATGTATGTTCGGAAAAATTTGAGTAAATTTAAATTAAACAGTGACAACCATCATTACAACACTAGGAACAAATATAAATTAACGGTACCATGTTTTAGATTAGCAAAGACAAATAAAAGGTCCTTTTTAGGTAATTGTGTGCGGTTTTATAATAAAATTCCCGAACATATTACAATGCTCACAGAAGGAAAATTCAAATTGCACGTGAAAAATATTTTGATGAGGAAATCCTACTACACAGTTTGTGATTACTTAAACGACAAAAATGCTTGGAAAATTCCACCTCTGCCAAGCCATCACATGTCTCCTACGTAATTTAAACAAATATTGTAATAATTGTATTATATTGTTTATAACACATTGTAAAAAGACGTTTAAAAGAATGGCCCCGAGTTTCTTGCCCGTTCTTCTCGCAGTGGCTCTATAAACTTTTTTTGCTGAACGTGGCAGTACAATGTAGAATATTTCAATATTAAAATTTGTAATTGACCTTCATAAGAGCGTCGTAGACGCCTAAATTGAATAAATGATTTTGAATTTGAATTTGAATTTTGACCTCAGTTGTTAAAAAACTCTATGGTTTGATTTTATGAAGAAAAGAAATGGAACAAACAACAATCTCTTTATAATATTATTAAAACTCACGCACATTTTTATTAATTGATTCAAACAGGTTATTCACGTGATATTTAACACTTACGTGTTGCCGATATAAGGATCGACAATTGTTTCGGCTTCATAAGGAAGCCATCTTCAGGATCTGGAGTGCGGTTCGATCGCTGTCGCGGCCCGTTTCACACTGCGGGCGGCGGCCCGTAGCGCTCGGGACGACAGCGGTGGCTGTTGCGGGGTGCGGGGTGGTGACTGCTGCATGTTGGGACACGCCTGCGAGATGTTATCTTCATCGCTGCTGCTGCTGCTCTCTTCTGATAAAATCCTCGCAGTCCGACAGGCGAAACTCACTGTGTCTTCGACTTTCTTTTTAACATTTTGTACCGTTCCATGTAGACACGTCTTCCAGCTTTGTGATAACGCCCACCCACTATCTCTATTAAAATTCGGACGCCGACTTATTTCGATGGCTTCCCGGACCTTGCGAGGAATATATAACTTTTCTCTCGCTAGTACTCGGGTCTTGTCAAATCGAATGTAGTGGGCCGTGCTGGAGGCCAGGGCGTGTTCTGCTACCGCTGAGCTGTTACTATCAGCATTTTTCATGGAACGGATATGTTCACTTAGTCTGGTAGACACGTTTCTTCCAGTTTCACCAATGTAACAGTCACCACACTCACAAGGAATCATATAGACGCCCGGGGTTTCCAATGGATCTTTGTCCTTTGGTGATCTGAGTAACTGCCTAATTTTTGAGGGTGGCCGGAAAATCGTTTTAATGCCGTAGCTACGGCGCAACAAGTGTCCGATTTTATCTGTCACTCCTTTTACGAAAGGTAGGTAAGTTACTGCTCTCTCCACATTTGTTACGCGGCTTCTAGCGGAGGTATTAGCTATACGACAACATTGCTTCCATCTATACCCATTACATTCGAGCACTGATCGTACATGGTCGAGCTCCGCGTCCACATATTGAGGATCACACAATTTCAGTGCTCTATTGATGAGTGTTCGAGGCACTGCAGCAAGATGTGAAGGGTGGTGATGTGACTCAGCTCTTAAATATCTATCTGTGTGAGTTGGTTTGCGGTAAACTGTGTGTGACAGACGACCATTTTGTTCTCGCTTCACCAACACGTCCAAAAAGGGCAAAGAGTTGTCGGTTTCCTGTTCCACCGTGAAAGATATTTTTGGGTGTTTACTATTCAAGTGCTCCAGTAAGGGTGTGATGTGATTTTTATGTAAAATAGCAAACACGTCATCCACATATCGCCACCAATGTCTCGGTTTGCAAGCTATGTCGTCTAACGCTGTTGTCTCAAACCATTCCATGAAAACGTTCGCCACCACTGGCGCTATGGGGGAACCCATGGCAACCCCTTCCGTTTGTAAATAATACTCACCTCGCCAACGAAAATATCCACTGGTAAGTATATATTCTATGAGTTTCATATATTCGATAGGTATAAGGCTTGTTTGAAATAAATTCAAAATTATATTTAATGTGTCCGCTATCGGTATATTTGTGAAAAGCGAGGTTACATCGAAGCTCACCATACGATCGTCTACGTTTAGCACCACTCCCTCTAACATCTGAACAAAATGTACTGAGTCCTTGACGTAACTAGTGGTGTTCCCTGTCAGCGGAAGAAGCATGTCTGCGAGAAAACGAGACGTCTTATAGGTTGGTGAGTCGATTTGACTTACAATCGGTCTTAGGGGCCAGGACGGTTTATGTATTTTCGGCAGGCCATATAACTTCGGCGAAGTAGGGTTCAGTGGGCGAAGATTTTTATATAGATCGTCGCTAAATGCGCGTAGTAGATTATTTAATTTTGCTGTAACCCGAGTTGTGGGGTTATAATTAGCTTTCGTATACGTACTATTATCGCTGAGTATGTGAGCTATTTTGTGTTCATACTCACTGGTATCCATTACTACGGTTGCATTTCCTTTATCTGCCGGTAATACTAAAAGGTCCTCCTTGCCGCGTAAACTCCTGAGGGCGTCCATTTCCAGTTTTGTTAAGTTTGGTTTTGGTAACTTAGCCTTGCGTAACGTTGTTGCAACTTCTTGTCGTAAGCAGTCAGCATCTCGAGTGGGAATGTTATTGCGAGAGATCGTATCTTCAATGCTCGTCACGATCTCCTCAGCGGGAACTTTCCGTGGTGTTGGTGCGAAATTAAGTCCCTTAGATAACACTAATTCTTCCTCAATCGAAAGCACATGAGATGACAAGTTAACCACTACGCTGTCATTATTTATAGACCGCTTTGCGTTCGTAGTACTCCCGCTTACGTTTTTGATAAGACGATTCAGTTTGGAATCATGAGTCCGTATTAAATTATTAAGCACATTCTGTGCTCTAATGTAGGACATTGCATCTAAATGATTCCACAAGTCTCGCCGTAATAAATTTGACAACTCAAGATGTAATTGCATCAACTCCGTGGTCACCAAAGAAATGTCTCGATAGTAATTCCGAATTACCCGTGACAACAGTTTATTATTAACATCATCGAAGAACTTTTCATAACCTCGAAAGCACTTTATTGGTTTAATACGCATGGATATAGGCACAACACTATTTAATCGGCACTTTTTCACGAAATCTAAACCACACTCGAGTTTGTTACGTTTTATTCTCAATGATGCGAACCGTTGAACATTTTTTAGTCCTACCTCCCCGTAGAGGTCGAATATAATATTATTAAAACTCACGCACATTTTTATTAATTGATTCAAACAGGTTATTCACGTGATATTTAACACTTACGTGTTGCCGATATAAGGATCGACAATTGTTTCGGCTTCATAAGGAAGCCATCTTCAGGATCTGGAGTGCGGTTCGATCGCTGTCGCGGCCCGTTTCACACTGCGGGCGGCGGCCCGTAGCGCTCGGGAAACAATTGTCGATCCTTATATCGGCAACACGTAAGTGTTAAATATCACGTGAATAACCTGTTTGAATCAATTAACAATCTCTTTGGTGACTAGAACGGTAAAATTGTTTTTTTTTCATATAAAACACAAGTACGGTAAGTAGAAAAATAAGCACGCGTACATAAAAGACTTCATTGTGACACTGTAATCGATGCATTAAAATACCCGTCATGAGCAAGTGTATTAAAAAAGACAGTTATACTATAGATTCTTATTAGAGAGGTATGCACTGGCTAGCAAAATTCAAATCCAGTCTGACAGGGCGGCGATGGTCGAGCGAGATATTACTGATCTGCAGCGCAAGTACCGAACTTACCGATCGCTAAATTTGACGTTGCAATCGTCTAAATTCGATAAAATGGTGTTTGCGAACATCGATATAACCCGTTTTATCGAATTTAGACGATTGTAACGTCAAATTTAGCGATCGGTAAGTTCGGTACTTGCGCTGCTGATGACCAAACAATTCGAGCTAGTAGGCGCAACGCGTTTACTTTAACTACATTTTGGTTCATAAATTAAGTCTAAGGCTAAATAAGGAACAAAAACCTAAGAGCTCTCTGTAAGTGTAGCAGTATTTCACATCAGTTCAGCTTAAAATAAAGTATTTAAGTCCTAGCTCTAGTCCGATTTATTATCGAACACTAGCATACACATATTTTAACTCTTTCCTTATTCAGCATCTTCTCCATAATATTTTCCAATCTACATTTTGAATTGGGCATTGGTACAGTGACGCCCCAATTCAAAATGACAGAAGGTTTTAAAATGGAAAAAGAAAACTAAGTTTGTTGATAATGTTGATTTTGCTTTACTGACGGTGTTAATGAGAGTGGATTTTGACACATCCTTCCGGGTAAATTATGCTACATTGTCAACAGAGGGTGACTGGTTTCACTAATACCTTTGGGTTTGTTTGCCCAGTCTCGCCTTGTTTCGTCTCGTCGAAATACCATCATCTGTGTTTCCCGATACATTATAACATCCCCTCATAGCTTCCTGTGGAAGTCGTAATAATAACGGAAGATTCCAGAAGGTGGGCAGCAGTGTCTTCTTAAGAACTGCCATCTAACATTGCGATCCTCAAGCCGCCTGCCAAGGGGACCCTCCTCCCAACCCGTTCCCTAAATGGAGGAGCCTGTATTTGCCTGTTCAGCAGTAGACAATCCGGCGACATCTTAAATGATTATAACAAGTCGTCATTTTCGACCAATTGAGATGGAGGTCAATGTATTTTTTTTTGTATTAAAAAAACAACTTCAGCAATAATGTTAAAGGAAATACCTGTCTTTTATATAAGATAAAATCATATCTGTTTAAAATAATATTTATATGGCTACGAAGCCATTATAATATAATTTTGTCTGACATTTAAAATGGTCTTGTTTTTGAAGCAAATTCGTTTTAGACCGTTTTATTAGTACTACTAAGACTAGGTATTATTAATTTAAGTCTGTAAGTGTTTTTTATTTAACCGAGAATATGCTTATTATGCTTATATTAATAATGAAGAATCAATTTATTTTATTACTGGTATTTTTTGATCATAAATTAATATTTTGAACCAAGTTTTATGATATAAAAATATTATTTGACAAATAAAGTACTAAGGTGACATGGCAAATCAAACATTACAACATTCACATTGCAGTGATTGAAGGTGATTTACACTTATGAGTAGCCCACTTATAGTAGCTACGTTTCCATTTGTGGAATATGGAAGAAAACAATAATTGTAATTTAAGAAACCGCACATACAACGAAACCTTATTTAAAAAAAATAAAGAATATAAGGCAGAATTCTCGAATATCTATATATCAGAGCTCAAAATATCAGCGTACACCACTTTAAACATGAACAAAAAATACACTAGAAATAAATTGAGAGCCAACTGACTTTTTTAGCTATTAATATATCTAACAAGGAATAATAGAATGTTGTCAAATACCCAAGAGAATTCACACAGGTAATAATAGAACTTGTTACATTTATGTATAGTTAGTCAGCCATATGTTTTTTTATGTTTTAATAAGTTGTTAACAAAAAAACTGTTATTTGTTCATGTAAGTATAACAAAAAACACACAAGGAACAATAGATCTTGTAACCTTTTTGTATACTAAGTGAGTTTATAAGATTTTTTTAACCGGCGCGGCGGTACGCCTTTATTAAACAAAATACTACAAAATATATACAATACTACAGCTACTACAATAAAAGTATTTAGACAACCTATAAGTCATAGCAGACTCATAGGCAGTCTAAATGCTCCAGCTCACTCCCAGTTGGCAGCGTGCTCAGCATGCTGGCAGCGTTGCCCCGGTGAATTGCAATGCTTATTCGTTGAGCCAAATATGTGCCAGCATTTTGATCACGCGTCGCATCGACCAAGCGCTCAGATAAGTTTTGGAAAATACGATGAGCTCCCGGTGCAGCTTTATAAGATATTAATTAATTAACAAAAATATTGTAATATGTAAATGTGACACTATAGTAGTTTATGTAACTGTCATATAATAGAGGGTATTAAAACATGAGTGCAGTTTTTTGAAACGAGCCGCAGGCGAGTTTCAAAATATGATTACACGAGTGTTTTAATACGTAATTATATGCAGTTGCATACACTACTTTATTTAATCTCATGGCTATATTATTATTTTTTTACCTGTATTTCAACTCTCTGTGGTTATACGCTTTTCTTGATTTTTCTGGCAAAAGACTATTCGCCAGTTTCGTAGCTGTTTCTAGAATGTCAGGTGGAGTTAAATCATCAGTATCGTTGGTGTTGCTTGACATTTTTGCCACTAAAGTTTTATCCAACAAAATATTACTCAAATTCATATGTACGAAATAGCGCCAAAATGGAAAAAGTCTGTTATTGGTCTATTGGCTCGGAACCAGCGCAGCGCGTTGCGCGCGCATCTCGCTCACCATAGATAATGTGTACTTAAATTGAATTGAAACCTCCTTGGTCGGGACACATTGTACTTTAATAATTAAAAAATTGTTTTAAAGCATTGTTTTGTTTGGAGAACAATGCTTTAATTGAATTTTTTTATTTTCATAAAGAAGTATGTACATAAAATATGCCAATAAAAGTCTGTATTTAATTTCATAATTAGAATATTACCGAATGAGATTATATAAATCACATGTTTATTTATAAATAGATTAGCCCTTCTTCTAGTTTTAAAGCTACTCGTATATATATGTCTATAAATTTTTAACGAAACAACATTTCCATTGAAATAATTGTTAAGACGTGTATAGTGTACGTCAATTATCATGCAAACATTATGTAAATATTTTGTGTACGCTTAACTACACAGGGGGCGAATAGCAGGCTTTAACTGTTGATTTTACTTTATCATATTACATCGTTTAATTACAGAGATAACATGACATAATACGGAAAAATACTGCTATCATAATAATATAAAAATCACGGAAAATAGCGAACATTTTTACTCTGGAAGTATGTGCTTTTAAATCAAGGGCTATGCACACCGAAATGTTAGAGCTCTATGTTACCAAAAAATGTCAAATGATGTTGCACTAGTTGTTTACATGTGACACATTTGTTTGATTTGCTTGACAACAGAAAGTCAAGATTAAGTTTCGCTACACACTTTTTATATTATTCGTATTTATAGAATAAAATTGTGTGGAAATGGGCACGAAACAACACCTAAAATCGACTTAACAAATTCGCACAGCAAGTTAATCTAATTTATGCTAAACTGAGCTCACCCAAAATATTGACTTAATAAAATATAAGTTAACAGCATTTTAGCAACAACTCACGTTGATGCAAGTGAGGTGTTGCTACATATTAGGCGTACAAATGCCCATTTGTTTTTACCATATCCAAAGGAAGCGCATACTATCATCAAGAGCAGCTCCAGAAAGGGTAACGTTAGGTAGGCGTCCGGCTTTATAAGTACTTATTAGTGTAAATGTTTTTGATCTTGCGCAATAAATAATACTAAAATAACTCCATGTTGTAGAAAGGACAGAAAAGTGATGATAAATCTGTTTATCGAGTATAATGAATAGATTCAGGCGTTACTTTGCGGAAATCCATATTTAATAATAACAAATATTTTTAAAGTATTTTAAGGGAACATCAAATTAATACCTTAATAATACACTAAAAATAAATTTAAATAAAATATCTAGTGTCAATTTCGCCAAATTTTCCTGTTATGCCGACGTGATGTCACAAACCAGAATAATTTTCGACGCGTTTCGCCTTTATCGAGGAATTCAATGCCACCCATGGGGTGCCGAGCGGGAATTTCACTCCCCTTTATCTTCTTGTCTGAAACGTAAGAGGTAATAAAGGAGTACATGGGCATCAGCCCCTTCTAAATAACTGCCATCCACAAAGCGGACCCGCGGTCTTTAAACTATTATCCTTTGAGTAGCATTTTGCGTGTGTGTCTTTGAGTCGGCAACTAACGCTTCGTTTCAATTATTCGTGTTAATTGTGGACGTGCTGAAGCGCTGATACAAGAAGCATAAGCCATGGACGATGCTCAAACCCACAAAACTAAGCATATTCCTGACAAGAAGAAGGCTGCCAAGTCATGCAAAATGTTCGTAAAATGGCCCAGATTTGATCACATTAGCTGAGTTGGATCCAAAGTAACTTGTCACCATGTGGGTACCAAAGCGTTCTGATACCTGCGGCAAAATCGATCAAACCCAACTTTAGACACCCCAATCTGCCTCCATTAATAAAACCGCATGGAACGTTGGCTCATACCGCTGAAGAGAAAGCGAACTTGATTGCTACTCTTTCGCCTCTCTCTACAAACTGGTTAAGTGCCGAAATCATGAAAGCTCGCAAATGTGGAGCCTGTAATTAAGAAGAGCAGTCGTGCAGACCCTGCTTACTATAAACTTTTAACAATCACTTTAATACTATGTTAAAGTATAGAAGGCGTATTGAACAATAGGCTCCTGGTAGTAATGACATCCTCAGTGACCGACAGTGTTTCGCGGAAACCGGTCAATCGGGGACTTTTTTGCGTATGCTACTCACATTTGGAGCGAGGTGATTGATAAGAACAAATGAGCGCTTGCTGTCTCTCTTGATATCTCAAAGACCTTTGACAGGGTCTGGAACGACTGTCTTATCTGGTATGTGCTCTTGGATTTCCTACTTCATCAAGGAAAGAATTTTACGAGTTGTTCTTGATGAGTTTTTGTGCGATCAATTAGCAATAAATGCCGGGGTATCTCAAAGTTCGGTTTTCTCTGCTATTCCTTTCTGGCTGCACATAATTTATCTACTCAAACACGGTATCATTGAGAATGCAGACAACATTACAGTTGTAGATAGATATTTATCCGGGGAATAGATTTTTATTATTTAATTAAGCAACTCGCGAAAACCTAAGGACAACATTATCGGTATTTGACAGACGGAAAATGTGCGATAGATCTACACAACCTAATTCTACCATAGCCTTTCTTCCGTCGTTCAACAAGACTCACATAAATGCGATACATGCTCGATATTCCGAAAATAAGCATGAAATCTAGCTTTATAATCGTATGGCTGAAGTATGGATCACCCTACTATTTCTTCTCTATTTCCCTATAGATATAATCTGGGAATCTTCAAACACAGAGTGAATCGGTATCTGCTAAGCAAGCATGTTCCACCGTTCACCATATCGTCACTTTCCATAAGGTAATACTTCGGCCCAAAACTTGCTTATCATTTTAAAAATAATTAATAACGAAAGGTGATAATTAAGGGCCGCATAACCCAAATGCACTCGTCTCTATGCAAGAAATCTTACGTTGTGTTGAGCATCTAATTAATGTCAATAATAAAATGAACAATTTTGCAATTTTAGTCAAAAATAAATTGACTGAAAAATTAAATGACTAAAATTGCATGTTTGCAATAGGAACGTAATGTTATAATGATAAAATCATTAATTGTTTCTTAATCCAAAATAATCAATTGTATAAAAAAGTTATTTCATTACTAAATAGTTTTAAGAATACTAATTTATATTAATATCTCTACACGTAATTTAAGTAAGTATGATGCAATCGACTAGTAATTTAGTAAGGCACTTGAGAATTCGCATAGATTAATTAATTATTACTACTAAATTCTTACTACTTCCACCCAAGTTCATGTTATGTATATTAGGAATAAACATAATAATCTTATATTTCCAAGTTTTAACATTCTACATTTCATATTCTGTAGAAATTTGGTACTTAGCTAAAGCAAAAGCAAAATAATCGTGAGTAAAATGATAGAAAAAAAAATGTTACACAACAAGCAATGTAATGTAATGTAATGGAGTCATAAATCGGTACAAATATTAAACGTCAAAGACGATTGTATGTATTTAAAACCATGTCAATTTTGAAGCGCTCATAGCAATAGTCATTCTGAACCGATCAGTAAACCTAAGCAACGTCCGCCTCGGTCATGACTTGGATGGGTGACCGCTGGTGACAGTACTACTGAGCGCTTCCGTAATTCGGAGGGCACGTTAAGACGTCGGTCCTGGTTATTGTCTTCGGATGGCAGTCGTTATAGCATGGTGGTAGGGCATTTTGCAAATGCCCGCCTGGCTAGCTACCACCCTCAAGTAGAAAATCTGTCGCCAAGCACCTAACGGTGTGTTCCGGCAGCTGTCTTTGAGAGCCAGTAATTCTCTAGGTTAGCCTGAACAACACATTCGACCACATCATCACTTACCATCAGGTGAGATAGTGGTCAAAGGCTAACGTATAATGCATAAAAAAAAAACAATTGACAACACTTGATAGTTGATATCAAAATTAATCGTTAAGTGGGTAATTTTTGGGATAGGACGTGTACCGTTGAAAAAATATGGTTTCCGATCTGCGAGATTTTTAGGAGCTACCCAAATCTTTAAGCGGAACTTTAAAAAAATCGGTCAATCCTGTCCACGTCAAAAGGTCGGGTAGGTCATCTCTAATTTTTGCGCATATTTGACAAGGCGATTCTCACTATCGCAACTACCACGTTACCGCGGGCGCTTATATGAACCTTATTTGAATGAGAGTTTGTTTGATTTTCGTACTCACCAGCAATGACCTGTTTAATAATTTTGGTTTATGAAGGGCCTTGACTCGCTAACCTGTTCAAACCCACGCCTTGCATACCCTACACGATAATCTCGGAATACATTGACAAAAAATTAGGTGATGCGTATAAAAGAGCCAGTGTGTAAAAAGTAAAGCCAATAAAGATATGCTGGATAGGATGGATAGGAAGATAGGTGGGCAGCCTGATCAAAATCTCATTTAGTTTTTTTTTGTGTGCGCGTCTAGCATCGCTCAAAGCTGCCCGCATTCCTTGAGTATGGGCATCTTTACTAATCGAACACCGGTCGTAGATTACGACTAAACACCGTCAATGCTAGCCGGTATATTTAGTTGATAATCTCATTTCGTTTTCGTAGAATATATGAGTTTTGAAATTAACTAAACTGGCTTTATATAAGTTTGTAATATAATGCGTTACATAATTGATTTCCCTATGATGTATAATGCGTAAATATTTTAAACGTGCCTTTATTAAATATCAACAAGTTTTATCCTTGTAGCACGTTGAATATAGTCATGATATAAAACGATTAGGTTACTATACTAACGATATGACAACGATCCCCAAAACGCCTGTCAAGCGTGGGGATTATGGCAACATTGGCAACCCACCCCTTAATGGAGGAGGTTGTGTTGAGTAGTAGACAATACGGCTGATACAGTACAGTAACAATCACGACCGCATATAATAGAGATAAAATAGTGGTGCCAGGTTAGATTAGCAAAGAGAATCTTTAGTAAGTTCCATAAGGTTTTTAAAGGTTATGTTTAAAGAGGTAGAATTCATCCAAGCATTTTTGTATCTTAGTAGCTACCCCCTGTCAACTACTTAATTTCAACAAATATTGTAATATTTTTATACTTTGTAACACGTTGCAAAGAGGTTTAAAAAGAATGGCTCCGAGTTGGCACTGTGGAAGTTTGTGTTGTTTTATTTAAACACTAGATTGTAGAATGTTTTAATATCAAACCTACATGTGTTATTGAACCACATATATTAGAGCGTCGTAGACGCTAAAATTAGATACATGATTTTGTCTTAGATGAGATTTTGAACGCTTCTAGCCTAGATACAAAGATAATGACTGATGATTATTTATGAAACTGGTAAAATATACATAAGCCCTAATGCTATACATATTTTCTGACCAAAGGCACCGGCTATTATTGGTAAGGGTCAGGCATGAAGTACTTGTATTTGGTTCAAAACGAGTTAAACTGGTTTTATTCTTAACATGAGATATTTTTAATTACCTATGCTCGGTAAGTATTCTCAATCAGGAAGTTAATTAGATTGTTCACCCTAGGCAGGAAGAATTCGATTATCCGTAGGTAAGGTGATAAGCAGAGGTAAGGTAAGGGAGCTAGGGCTAGAAACTAAGCTCCGTGTACGAGTAATGGTGGAATTAAGTACAGGGATATAGGTAAGGCAAGTGTATGGGTAGGCATTAGAGTGGGGGCAATGTTAAAACGTACCTAGTGGTTCAATGCCACGTTACTTTGTTTCCTAGCACTCAGAGCCATATATAACAACAGGTCTTATGACGGTCTTTTTTCCACATAAGCTTCATGGGCATTTTTTGTACTGTGTTAACTAGAGGCAAATGAAATAGGTAAGAAAATTATATCTCAGTGGTGAACGAGGGTCGTGCAAATAGTTATTTGTAATTATTGGGTATAAATTACATTACAAAAAAAATTACAAATACAAAAATTCTTTATTTAACAAATGTACGTATATGTTTAAAAATTACCTGTAGTTATCACATTATGCGTTTCGGTCTGTACCGTGTGGGCCTATTTAAACATTTATATAAAACATTAGGCAGATCAATATTTAATATTTCAAATACTAAAACAAATAATATGTTGTCATAATTTTGACACGAGTTTAATACACTATTAATGGCTCGTTGTATAACCTCTTGATTGGTGGTGTTTAAAAAATTAAGAACACAGTTATAATGGGCGTGTAAACAACATTCTTTATCTTCTTCTTTGTTTCGCAAAATATGTCCTTACGTTTACGCCAACAATTCTAAATCTATTTTTGTTACTCTCATTCGAATATTCAAGCTGCTTATGCAAAATATCTGACTGACTTTAACCTAGATATATAAGGTTATTGGAAACTTTTGGATTTAATTATAGCTAATGTATGTGTGGTAAACACCTATGTTAATTTGTATGTTGTTCCAAATAAACAACTTTATTTCTAAATATATTCCATTCCTCGCGTTAAAACCTCCTATGATACGACGGACAGATATGTAACTTCCGCATCATAGATTCAATTTTATAGAAAAAGGAAGGTCGTTATTAATAAACTTAACTCACCTTACTAACTTAGTACAAAGTTGTAGAGTACAAGTATTAAAAAGTAATTGAGGTTTAGTGGACTTAAAAAATGGGAGCACTTTTACAGTACTGTATCAGCTGGATTGTCTACTGCTGAACATAGCCTCCCACTATGGGAAGTTTTGCCATAATCTCCACGCTTGGTAGGTGTTTTGGGGATCGCAGTGTAAGGTATCAGTTCCTCAGAAATCGCTGCTGCCCACCTTCTGGTGTGTTACTCTTAGTCGCCTTATACGACATCCACGAGCAGAGATGGAGGGTGACATTCTAGCCTGCCACCTCACGGGAACACATATAATTATTTTTACAATTATGTAAAAAAAAAAGTATGTAACCGACTTCCAAATTTAAGAAATATGATAGACATATAGAAATGAACGCTATGCTGATTCAAAATACTGACCTCACATTATCATGGTCCTACTTTCATAATTTAAATCAAACGTTTCAGAGCTGAAAGATGGTTCCTTTAAAAATACTCTTTTAAGCATACAACAATATCATTGTCAGTCGCCTAAAATACTGCTTACCATTGGCCATACCTCAAATCATCCAGATATGCAAACATATTAATCAGTCAATTTACTGTAACTTAAAAAGTACTAGACTGTTTATAATGAAATTTAAATGGAACTAACTTATGTATTTTTACCTAATGAAAGAATCAACAAAATCAATACATAATTATGGGGTAAAAGAGTAACAAACATACAAAACAAGTATATATAATTAAAAAAGAAAAAACACGACTGCAAGTAATTTATTTCTGTTGAGCATTTAAAAAAAGTGTTGAGAACCTCCTTTTTTTGGTGGTCGGTTCAAAATGTCCACAAACGATTTATATGAATAGATTCAGGCGTTACTTTGCGGAAATCCATATTTAATAATAACAAATATTTTTAAAAGTATGTAGGTATGATACGAGTATATCTAAATATTTTTAAATGTCTCGATCCTGCGCTCGGCGAGTCAAGAGAAGATGCTTCGTTTAGAAACGAAACTAGTCGAATATTCTTCCGGTTGGGCTGCGTGGCGTTTGTTACGTCACGCAGGCTTAGCAGGAAAATTTGGCGGAATTGTCACTAGATATATATTTTATACTTTCTTAAGTGTTTTATTAAAATATTATTTTATGTTTTCTTAAGATACTTTTAAAAATATTTGTTATTATTAACGATTTATATATTTTACTGTAAAATTGTCATCCTCTGAAAAGAAGTTTCCGTCCAAAGGGATCATAAATGAGGGGAGCGGGACCTTAGATGTCGGTGTATTTAACCATTACGGATCTAATTTTCAAAATTAGATCCGTAATAATTCGATAATAGTTAATCAAAACGATAGAGACATTGACGTGGACACAAGTTACATTTACCAGGTGGTAGTAGGTCTCCAGAAACCGTCTTAGTGGGTACCTGTGTCAATTATTCAGCCTCGAGCAGTAAGTACGAAGTGAGCAAATACGCCTGTAAAGAGGCTTGAAGGGGATTGTAGCAAGTTAAATTACTGAGCGAACGAGACGCAGATTCTCAGATCCATCAGGATGGACCAAATCTTAATGGATGGTGACGGTTTTACACAAGGCGAGTGACTGGTCAGTTAATCACTACATCTTAATATACTAAATAATAACTGTGTTGCATTATGAATATGATTTTTGATGATATCAAAAACCAGATGTAAATGCCTATGAAATCAACTAATTTATAAAACCATTTACTTCACACGTACCCGTGCATAGCCTGTCGTAATTAATTGGTATGAGTATTAAACCAGCACAGAGGTGGATGAAATAATATCCAATGCATGTTGCAGATAAAAATGTAAGAATGTGGTGTAACTAGAATGTACAAGAAAGATACGTTTAGTGTGGAAGCTTGAAAGTGGCATCTCAGTGACCGAAAAGTTTAAGAGTAAGAAGTTTGCCGCCGTGGTAGAGTAATTAAAGGGTCGGAGCGTTATTAGGTTTTTCTAACTTTGTGAGACGAAACGTAGTTGGTTGTGAAAGTAATTTGAAACAGTGATGAGCGAGCGGTAAAATTTGTGGACTGCCTTTCCGCATGTCCACAGTTCAATCCCCACCGCCCCGCGCGCCGAATTGAGCTTCACCGTATTTTACATAAATTGGCTAGCTACCATTCTTAAAAAAAATCTGTCGCCAAACACCTATTAAGTTGTGTTCCGACAGCAATCCTTGGTAGCCAGTAGGTAATCATGAAATTAGAGGTACGAGATTTAATATGCGGTTACTTAACACGCGGGGGGCCTCGTTCTTGATCCGTCACAAACCCATAATAAGATGCCTTTTTTCTAGACCTTCGTGGAATATATATATGAATACAGATTTTTTTAAATATCTAATAATAGAGGGGTCTTTAATTTAAGGACATAAATTACCTATAATATTAGTATATGTGATAAAAATATAATATATATATTTTTATCACAATATAATATATTCAAAATGAGGTAGTTGGTACCTCTTAAGCAGAGCCCACACACACTGTTTAGTCCATATAAGTGATTTCAATTTGGCATTAAAATATTGTTAGAAAATTTACCAATCAAAATTATCAAAGAGATCGATCACGAACATTAAATCACAAGTACGTATATACAACCTGCTGTAACATAAAATAAACGTAGAAAACACGCAAGTTAAAGTAGTAAAATTGTAAGTTATATTATGTATGTATATATATACATATATATATACATATATATATATATATATATATATATACATGTCGTTAATTCCTGCAACATGCATATTCTGCCTCTAAATGCTACTCATCACTCCCCAAATTACACTCCTTCACTTCTTGACTTGATTATAGTATCATCCACCCTGCATGTTGCGAAGCACGGTCAATGTTCCGCCGATGCCTTCTCATAATCATGATCTGATATTCCTATCTTATAAAATTCGTCCTCCTAAAGCAAAACCTAAAGTCATACTTCAGCGCAATTTTAGTGGCATGGACCAGGTTGCATTTCTTAATGATGCCCAAGTACTCGACTGGTCTCCGGTATATAATGCAGCGACTGTGAATGACCAAGTCGCTATTTTCAACTCCTTATTAACATAGTTGTATGATAAGCATGCCCCTCTGCGAGCTATAAAATTAAAACACCTTCCAGCTCCTTGGCTAACCAATGACATAAAAGTGTTAATGCATAAAAAAGCAGTCACTAAAAGTAAATACAAGCGTCAACCAAGTGATGAAAATAAAGCTGTGTATGTTAAATCTCGCAATCACTGCAATATGGTGTGTAGGGATGCTTTACGCCACCATGTTCACAAGTCTGTCGCTAACGAGGACCCTGCCAAAGTTTGGATATTTCTCAGGTCATTGGGCATAGGTAAATCACGACAAGAATCTATTCCTAATGATTTAAATATCAATTCTCTCAACCAACATTTCTCTTCGTCATCTGATATTAACATCTCAGATAAAAACAATACCTTACGTTATCTTTCAACTTTACCGACTCCCGATCATTCTCCATTTATTTTTAATCAACTATCCGCTTGTGATGTTAAGAAGAGTATACATACGTCGTTCGTCCTTCGTTTTGAGTGATTGAGTATATCGCTTTTCTTAATAAAATATTTGACATTACTACATGCTATTAAAATAGTTATATTAAACAGTCTAAGGTGTATTTTGCTGTGCTTGGTGGTTGTGGTGCAAGTGAATTTACAGTGTCACAAAGTGGGTCTGGTCTCAGCCTTCACCCCCGCGTAAAAGAGACAGTTGTGATAATTCATCTCTTTCCCCGACACGAAACCAGTCTGCAATACTACGATCGTCGTGCATCGGGAATCTGCGCCGGCTGCTTTTGTAACATTTGTGACTACGTTCAAGAGATTTCCTGGCGCTGCTATCACGACATAAAACAGAATGTCTAATTCTAACTGCCATGCATGCAATAAACCGGTGAGACAGCCGGAGAAGATTATTTGTACTCGCACTAACTGCGCTCGTCCCTACCACTGCTTATGCGTTGGGCTCACAGCAGATAAATCGCTCAAAAGTTCAAAAAATTTAACTTGGGTATGCCCTGCCTGCATCGCCAAGCAGCCGAGGACAGGCGATAATTCTAATACCCCAATAAAAAGTATTGCAGCCCCGAGTTCAATAGAAGACAATAGTTCAAATGTTACGATCAGAAATCCGACCCGTTCCTCTCCGTTTGAGCAGCGGGAATCGTTAATAGATACTTTGCCTTTGGAAGGAATGACCTCAGAGAACCAAAAGCTTCGTGACACCGAGCTGCAAATCATAATTAGAAATGCTATTAAAAGTGAGCTTTGTTCTGTAAAAACTCAAATTTCAACTATTGAATCAACTGTAAACTATATTAGCTCTCAGTACGATGACCTTCTAAAAATTATGGCTTCGAATGCCACTGAAATGAAGTGCCTGAAAGAGGAGAATACTCGTCTCCGAAAGGACATTGATACAAACAGCACTCGCCTACAACGCTTAGAAGAGGAAATAGCGCGTCAACAACAGTGGAGTTTGCTGCAAAACATAGAAATTGTTGGCATTCCCGAATCCAAAGACAGTGTGGAGGACACAGTTAAAATAGTGACGAGTTTGTCCGAAAAAATGGGTGTTACCATTGACAACACCGATGTGGAGTTCGCGCATCGAGTGCAGGCACGGCGGCCGAGCAGCTCCGCCAACGGCCGCACCATCATCGCCCGGCTGCGACACCGCCGCACTAAGGACGCTATTATTGCCGCGTCACGCAAGCACCGCGGAATCAAACCATCCGACGTTGGGCTGGGTGGCGATGCGAAACACAATATTGAGAATGCCTCCCGTATTTACGTTAATGAACATCTGTCTAAACAGAATCGAGCCTTACTCAAAGAATGTAAACAAAAGGCTAAGGAAGCTAACTTTAAGTTTATTTGGACAAAAAACTGTCAAATCTTTGTTCGTCGAAACGAAACCTCGCCTGCTATTCCAATCATAACAACTTCCGATTTAACAAAGATAGGTTAACTTTGCTCGCACTAAGTAAGCTGTTTATAGTATTATTGTTACGAATTCTTAATAATATAGTTAGCATTTACGTACGACCCACCTTTACACATAATATTAATTTATTCTACACATGCAGGAATCACTCACGACTTTCACACACACTATTATATCATATCCGATCGCACTACACACAATGTAACAGTAGTATTGCATTTCATACATATCATTTACTGATCGATCTTTGCTTTAGTATAGTAATGTTTGTTTTATTATACTGCTGTATTTTATATTGCTGTTCTAGCTGCCGAGCGTTTATACAGGCGCATACCATATTGCGTAATATTACAATACAGTTTTTAAATTTCCATGCGACTATGCTGCGCCGACGACGAGTTCAAGCGTCTACTTTGATATATTTACTTACCCACATTTTATACATTACTTTAATGTATGTATGCATTCTAATTCTAACTGTGAATTTTGCTGTTAAGTCCAAGGATGCTATTTATATGATGAATTTATATTGTAGCCTACGGTACCTATTATCTAAGTTGACGACAGGTTATATGTTATATTTTAACTATTTTAAATCCTTTGGCGGAAAAATATTTCATTATGGCGGGACACAATAATACATTGAAACTCATGTATCAAAACGTAAGAGGCTTAAGGACGAAAACTAATATATTTTATAATAACCTGCTTCTTTCAGACACGGACATAGTGATAGTTTCGGAGACGTGGTTGTGTGATGGCATTCTGGACTCTGAGCTATGTGCCCCCGATAAGTATGACTTGTTCCGTCGCGATCGCGGTGCGCTCGGCGGCGGAGTGATGATAAGTTGCGCATCTCGACTGGGCGCGCGTCGCTTGCCTGACCTTGACCATGATGATCTTGAATGCGTATGCGTATCCATACCTGCGCGTGCTATTGGCTCTCAATATCCTTTAAATATCATATGCGTATACATTCCCCCGGATCGCGCACTTGCATCACGTGTGCTTAAGCTATTAGAACTTTTAACTAACTTAATAAACTCCAGACCTGACGATTATTTTATTCTGACAGGAGACTTCAATCTTCCGTGCATTGATTGGAAATCAAATTATCCCGTTATTGCCAAAAAGGGTGCAGTGGAAACTCAAAACGCGGCCACGGAATTGATTAATTTATGTTGTTACTTTGGTTTAACTCAATTTAATTATGTCCCGAACGCATATGGTAACGTGTTAGACTTAATTTTTTCAAATACTCCAATTCTCATTAATAAATCCGATTGCGCACTGGTAAAGGAGGATATCTGCCATCCAACGTTATCTATGTGTGTTACCGACATTTTGATACCTTCTATCAAACCACCTAGTATTACAAAAAAATTATTCCGTAAGACAGACTATGACAATTTGAACTCTTACCTATCTGACTGCGACTGGACATTCTTAAGTTCCTTAAGCATTCAGGAGGTGGTTGATAAATTTTATTTAATCTTAAATACAGCTATATCTAAATTTGTTCCCCTCAAAATTGTTTCTAATACTTATAAATATCCGGTTTGGTACAACAAACCCCTTATAAAATTAATAAAAGAAAAATCTAAATATCACGCCCTTTGGAAAAAATATAATAACCGTGTCGATTACGCCTCCTTTTCAATACTACGTATGCGGCTAAAAAGACTTGAGAAACAATGCTACCAAACTTATATCGAATTTTCGCAAAAACAAATTAAAAAATCACCTAAACTATTGTGGACTTACGTAAAAACAAAAAGAAATAATAAATCAAACTATCCTCAAATAATGCAGTATAACAATAATAGTTATGCTAATCATCGTGATATTTGCAATGCCTTTAACGACTTTTTCAGTAGAAATTTTAGTCATCCATCTCATAGTTATACGGTTTTTTCAGAGAATAAAGCCCCGTGTTGTGACGTTATTGCAAATATACATGTCTCCGTGTTTGACATTTTAAAATTACTTAAAAACCTTGACTGTTCCAAAGGCGCTGGCTGCGATGAAATTCCACCTTATTTCTTTGTCAAATGTGCTGATTCTTTAGCAGTTCCTTTGACACAGCTTTTTAATAGGTGTTTTACAGAAGGGTATTTTCCAGAGATCTGGAAAACTGCTAACATTGTTCCGATACATAAAAAAGGGACAAAAACGGCTATTGAGCATTATAGACCAATTTCAATTCTTAATGTTTTAAGTAAAGTAATGGAGAGAGTAGTTCATAGACACGTATATCCATTTGTTTTTCGTCATATTCCTCCACAGCAGCATGGTTTTGTACAAGGACGTTCAACTAATACGAATCTATCTGTTTTTGTCAATGATGTTCTGCGTGGTATGAACGATGGGTTTCAAATAGATGTCATATATACAGATTTTGAAAAGGCGTTCGATCGCGTCGACCATGTCATCCTTCTTCGAAAGCTTCAGGAACTAGGAATACGCGGAAATCTTTTGAGATGGGTAGAATCCTATCTACGAAATCGTTCGCAGGCTGTTGTAGTTGCTGGTCACCGTTCTGACCTCGTAAACATACCTTCTGGCGTACCACAGGGCTCGATATTAGGACCTTTATTATATACAACATACTTGTACGACATAGAAAACTGTTTTAAATTTGCTAAATTTCTGATGTATGCTGATGATACGAAAATTTATGCCCCTGTTAAGACTGAAGCAGACGCTCATAAGCTTCAGAACGACTTAGATAGACTTTCTGAATATTACCGTGATAATCGTATTGGTGTCAATATCACGAAATGTTTACAAATCAGCTTCACCCGCAAAATTAATAAACTTAATTATGACTACAAGATAGATAGTTTATTATTAACGCGTTGTGATAGCGCAAAAGATCTTGGAATCATTTTTGACTCTAAAATGCTCATGGCAGATCATGTCTCAGCAATGGTTGCTAAAGCATATAAAAATCTAGGTTTCGTTCTGCGAGTGAGTAGACTTTTCACTGATGCAGAGTGTATTAAGGCCTTGTATTTCGCTTACGTCCGTAGCGTTCTCGAATACGGTAGTATCGTATGGAACCCTAGTTACACGACTTACGTACATGACATAGAACACATTCAATCCAAGTTTGTCAGAGCGCTAAATTACCGTACGCGAAACAAAACTAGCAATTATGAACAAGCCTGCGACTTCCATTGTCTAATGACACTTAGAGATCGTCGTACTTTATTGCAGGTTTTGTTCCTCCACGATGTTTGCAGTAACAGACTAGACTGCCCAGAATTGACTCATCTCTTCTTACAACTCAGAGTTCCCACTAAACGAACTAGACATACAGTCTTATTTCATGTCCCAGCGAGTCGCACAAACTATGCGCATAATTCCATTATAAGCCGAACGCTCGACAGCTATAATAAGTGTTTCTCAGCAGTCGATATATTTCACCTTCATAAATTAGGGTTTAAGAAACAAATTACTCAAATAATTAACAACAAAGCATGTTGTTAATACCTTAATTTCTGATGCTACAAACACACTACACACTGTGTCTTCTGGTATCCTTACTCTTAGAGCCTTGGTACTCCAGAAGAACGCTCACATTCACCTTGTACACCATTCACCTTACACTACATTCACACACTTAACTAACATATATAATAACTTTTTTAACATAACTAGGTACACCTCCCTATCTAAGTCCTATCCTTGGTGCGTGTCAAATACTGTTAATAATAGGTTGTATGTTTCTTTAGTTGTTGATAACTTTAAGCGATATATATTATTAATATTATTTTGTATAAAAAGTAAGAACCTGTCATTGGCAGTAAGTATTAATAAAAATAGTTATAATGTAATTTTATTAAGTGCTGTTGGTTCTATGACAATAAATAAAAAAAAAAAAAAAAAAAAGAGCGTAATTGCAATCACTTCCAATGCTGTTGGTGTTGATGGCATAAGTCGTAACATGGTTATGCCCATCTTAGATGTTATACTTCCTGTTCTCAGTCACATTTTTAATAACTCTGTCTCTGATGGAGTATTTCCCTCAATTTGGAAAGACGCTCAAATTATTCCCTTGGCTAAAAAATCAAACCCTAAATCTTATTCCGATTATCAACCCATTTCTATCCTTCCATTCCTGTCAAAAGTTTTCGAGCGTCTTATCTACAACCAAATTAGCAAATTCTTATCTAGTCACAATCTCTTAAACCCTTTTCAATCTGGCTTTCGACCTGGGCATAGCACTGTAACTACTCTCATCAAAATTACTGATGATATCCGTCTTGGAATGGACAACGGCCAACTTACCGTATTAACTCTATTAGATTTTAGCAACGCCTTCAACACTGTTAATTTTGACATTCTTCTTGCTCTCCTTCGCTCAATTAACATTTCTCCAACGGTAGTTGATTGGTTTCACAGTTATCTGTACCGGCGCAGGCAGCGTGTTCGCCTTGAAGATAAATACTCTTTGTGGTGTAACACGTCAGCAGGCGTCCCGCAAGGTGGCGTCTTATCTCCTTTATTGTTTGCTTTGTTTATTAATTCCATTTCTCACAACCTCACTTCTTCCTACCACCTATATGCAGACGATCTACAGATTTATTCTAAGGCACCAGTGAATAAACTATCTGAAGCAATTCAGACTGTTAATGCTGATCTTGATCGTATAGCTAAATGGAGCAATTCTTTTGGGTTACAAGTAAATCCCATTAAGACACAAACAACAGTAATTGGTAGCTCAAGATTGCTGTCTACAATAGACTGGACATTACTTCCTCAAGTTTTCTTTGGTGGTATTGCTATTCCCTTTAGTAGCTCTGTAAAGAATCTTGGAATAACAATGGATCGCTATATGAGGTGGGATCAACAGCTACAAATCACCAGTCGCAAGCTATTTGCCGCAGAGTCTTTTTTCCACATGATCATTCCGACCTGTGCCGCCACGCCGTGCACACCTGTCTACAGCTCCGCCAGTATCTCCCAGTGAGACCGCAATAGTCCCCGCACTATTGCCGTCTCACTCGGGTCATCGTTCCGACGCTAGTTGCAGACCAGTGCCTTGGAATACGCAGTCCTGACGAAGTTTTTGTTTTGTGTGCAGAAGCTGAGCAGCCGCCGAACGCCGAGCAACGCGAGCTACGAGCTCGCCGTGCCGTCGCGCAGAGGCGCTCTAAGACGTCAGGCATTACCACCTACCCAAGTCCCTTGTTTCGGACGAACAACATCATATCGGGCTGGTGGTCTTGTTTTGACCGCACTTTTCGGTGCGCATTTCACCACTTTACTACCCGACACAACATAGTAACAGTCGCGTAACAACACACTTTGTGCTGTTAAGCGACGTCGTTCAGGCGTGGGGTAGCGTCAGCCAAACCCGTCTGAACGATCAAATCCGCCATTTGCTGCGGTCGCAGTGTGACACCCTACGGTGACAACAGCCACTGTTGTTGTTTTGGTTTAACCTTGCACCGTGGCCTTTCCCGCTTCACGGGTCAGCCGAAGCAAGCTGGGCTCCGGGATTACTGGCCTTGGGGTCGCCCCTAGTCAACCCCGGAGTAGCGCTTAGGAGCACCCCTCTCCGCCGAGAAAAAAGCTCGGAGAGGGTACACAACTAGGGCACACCCTAGGTACACACTCCCTCTCACACAGTGAGCTCACAAGGTGTGTGAGGGAATTCAAACCCTTGATAGGGCGTCCTGAGTATTCCCCTCAGGATGCAGTCCCGTCCCTCTAACGGTGAGGTGCAGGTCCTTCAGACCTTCGCCCTCCGCCACCCCGATCTGTATGTTGCTCATATGCAACTCCTAGAAGAGGAAGCGAGTGCCCGCCTCACGGACACTCTTATTGCTCCCTCCGGGACTTCAATCCCGGAGGCCAACGTCCCTCCTCTGACCCGGTCCTTCTCAGAGGACAGCCCGCTTTCGCCCGCCCCGGGCCCGGACAATAGACGCACGGTGGCAGCCCCTCCCCGTGAGAGGTCTCGCTCGCGCTCACCGATCGGGAGGCCAGCGAGCACCCGTCCCTCCATCGCCGTTGTCGAGCCCACTTCGGACTCCGAAACGGAGATGGAAGTAGATCCGAGTCGCGCCTTACGCACTGACTCGGACTCCGACAACGACGGCTATACCGTCGTTGACCGCAAACGCAAGCGTGCTCCTAAAGCCGCTAGTTGCGCAACTTCCGCCCCTCCCGCCAAGGCACCCGCTAAGGCCCCCGCCTCCGGCAAGAAGCCGACCCCCGCCCCGCGCCCCGCGTCTCCTCCCTCCGCTCCGGCCACCACTGCCGCGTCCCCTCAGGACGCGAGCGCGCGCCGCGAAAAACCGCCTCCGCCCCTGTTCATTCAGGACAAAACCAAATGGGACATGCTGTCCCGTTTAGTTTCGGATCGTGGGATCCACTACACTAATGCCCGCTCCACGCAGCAGGGCATTAAAGTTCAAGTGTCCACCATTAGCGACCACAGAGCGCTAACAAAGCTCCTCCGTAAAGAGAGCATAAGTTTTCACACTTATGCGCTCGAAGAGGAGAAAGTCCTCCGAGTGGTCATCCGCGGTGTGCCCAAGGAGGTACATACCGATTCGGTATGTGCCGACCTGAAGGCACAAGACTTCCCCGTACATGCAGTTCACCGCATGTACAGCGGGAAGGACCGCAGTCCCTACGATCTAGTACTCGTAGTACTAGATCGTACACCTGAAGGCAAGGCCATTTTTAACTTAAAAAAGGTCTGTGGCCTCTCAGGACTCGATGTCCAAGCCCCATACAAAAATGGGAGTCCCTCGCAGTGCCATAACTGCCAACTATACGGGCACGCCTCCCGTTTCTGCTTCGCTCGCGCTAGGTGCGTTAAGTGCCTAGGCGATCACGCGACAGCAGCGTGCACTCGCACCCGGGATTCACCGGACCCACCCAGCTGTGTTTTATGCGGTGCTCAAGGGCATACCGCGAATTACCGTGGTTGCCCTAAAGCACCACGAGTGAACCACAGGGTGGCAAGGCATAGGCCGACCCGTCCCTCTTACGACCGTTACCAACGGGTAAGCCCTAAACTAACGGTAGTACCTGCCTCACAGGTAATACCCGCGCCGCTCCCAGCCCGTAACGCATGGTCTAAACCACCCAGTATGGTTAAGACCGTCGCTACCGCCCGCGCCCCGGCCCGCGCGCCCGCACCCGCGCCCGCACCCGCACCCACCCGCGCCGCGGCCCCTGCCCGCGCACCGGCCCCGGCTCGCCCCGCGCTCCCGGCACCCGTCGCCAACACCATTCGCGCGCCTCCCCGCGCCGCTTCCCGGCCACAAGCTCCACCTATGCCATTGATGGCTGCCCCTCTTCAAGAGGCAATCAACCTAGTCAGCGATCTGGCTATGTCGGTTGACATCAATGAGGTACAAGAGCTATTCCACAAGATGCAATACGCTCAATCCCCAGCGGACGTGATCCAATACACATTGGAACACGCGAATTTACTTAGCGCCCTTAAGCGCTTCGTTCCCCAGGCCCCTCCCCAGTACAACCACTATGGGTAGTACAACCGAACGCACGAAACCGTACTCAGTTTCGTTAGCGTCATTTAACGCTGACGGCCTCTTCAGACAACGTGACCTCGTCCACGACTTTTGTTGTACCCACCTTATCGATATCATATGCGTGCAGGAAACCTTTCTAAAACCGGGGAAGGCGAACCCTAGGTTTGCCAATTACAGAACGGTACGTGATGATAGAGTGAACTCCCGTGGGGGAGGCACTCTTATCTATTACAAAAGGTCCCTGCACTGCATTCCCCTACCTACCCCGACTCTTGTTAATATGGAAGCATCTTGTTGCCTCCTAGCTATGACTGGTCATCAACCTATAGTCATAGCATCCTGTTACCAAGCTTGCAAAAAGCCGATCGTCCGAGCTGACTTAGAAGCCCTATTCTCATTAGGAAGCGCCGTCATTCTGATTGGTGACTTCAACAGTAAGCACATCCTATGGAATTGTAACGTCAACAATCCCAGAGGTATTGCACTTGAAAACCTAATCGCAGAACTTAACTTTGACATAATTGCGCCCACTGAGCCCACTCACTACCCTTATATGGAAGACCACCGATCTGACTTGCTTGACATGGCACTATTCAGAGGCGTAACACTCCGGTTACGCTCCATAGAAGTGGTTCACGAGCTTCACTCTGACCACCGACCCATTATACTGCGACTAGGTCCCGACCCAACGACTGACCTCCCCCGCCCCACTAAGACGATAGTGAACTGGAAGCAAGTAGGCGATGCCCTAAAGGCTATCAGTTCACCGGACCTAGACAAGATCCCTGACGACATCCTGACAAAAGATGACGTAACCCTTGCGATCGATTCGTTCACCAATCACCTCTCCACCGTAGTAGGTGCATCCGCAAAGGAGGTCATAGTGCCGGACGACCGGCGCCTTGTCATTCCAGCGGATGTGAGACGATTGGTGACGGAGAGTAAAGCAGTGACCCGACATTACGACTCTTACCCCAGTAAAGAGAACAAAACTAAGAAACGCCACTTTGAACGCATGGTTCAAAGTCGCATGTCTGAGTTGCGTGATCAACAATGGGGCGATAAACTTTCAAACCTCGTGCCAAGCCACCATGCTTACTGGGACTTGGCGCGAGGCTTGAAAGGAAGTAACCATAACGACATGCCTCCCTTATACAGACCAGTCCCACTAGTCCCAGCGTTCTTTGACGAAGACAAAGCTGAGTGCCTAGCTGATAGCCTAGAGGCTCAGTGTTCCCCTAACGTAGATCACGTTGACCAAGCTCACCTCGATTCGGTGGATGCTGAAGTCGAACGTAAAAGCTCTGTGGTCACCTCTGAACTCCCACCAATCACCTTAGCGACTTACGCTGAGGTGGAGAGACTGATCAAGGCCCTCCGACCGCGCAAATCCCCCGGTGCCGATGGCATCTCCAACAGGGTTCTTAAAACCCTCTCTCCTCCTCTCATCCATCTCTTAGTCAGCATCTTCAATGCTGCTATGAGCCACTGCTTATTCCCAGACACCTGGAAATGTGCAAATGTCATTGGCATTCACAAACCAGGCAAAAGCTCATCTGACCCCACCAGTTACCGCCCCATCAGCCTCCTCAGTGCCTTAGGCAAACTTTACGAGCGGTTACTTGCAAACCGTCTCCAGTCCCATGCTAAGGAACACCACCTTATCCCAGATGAGCAGTTTGGCTTCAGACCCGGACACTCATGCGTCCAACAGGTGCACCGCCTCACGGAGCACATCATTGAGGGCTTCAATAAGTACCCCAAACCCCAGACTACGCTAGCAGTCTTCCTCGACGTAGCGAAAGCTTTTGACAAAGTCTGGCACAACGGCTTGATCTACAAGCTATACCAATTTGGCGTGCCAGAACGTCTTGTGCTCATCCTACAAGACTTCCTTAAAGCCAGAAGCTTTCGCTATCGCGTGGAAGGCACCCTCTCCTCCCCCCACCCAGTCAGAGCCGGAGTCCCTCAGGGCTCCGTGCTATCACCTATTCTCTTTGCACTGTATACCAGTGACATCCCACGCTCTCAGCCCAAAGTATTCCTAGCCCAATATGCGGATGATACCGCCATTTACACCACTGGGTGGCATATCAACAGACAGTCCTATTTCGTCATGCAACGGGCCATCACCGAGATCGGTGACTGGTTCCGAAAATGGCGCATCGCGGTCAACCCAGCTAAAAGCACAGCTATGTGCTTTACTGAGAAGACACGCTCCCCTTACCCGAAACCGCTTATTTTGTTCGACGAACCCATTCCCTGGGTTCCTAGAACAAAATACCTCGGAGTCACCCTTGATCGTCATCTCACCTTTAACGATCACATAACAACCGTCCGTAACAGAGCGGCCTTCATAATGGGTCGCCTTGGTCCCCTACTTCGCAAAGAGAGTAAAATGTCTCTTAGTAATAAGAAGACACTTTACACTGCCTGCATCCGCCCCATCATGACTTACGCATCAGTAGTGTTTAGTCATGCTAGTGAGGCCCACCTTCATAAACTTCAAGTCATCCAAAACCGTTTTCTTCGTAATGCAACCGGCGCCCCGTGGTATATCCGGAACACCGAGTTGCATTGCGACTTAAACCTTCCCTCTCTAGCGCAGTTCAATAAGGACTGCGCCCGCCGATACTTTGATCGAGCGCCCCACCACCCGAACCCATTGGTTGTCCAGGCATCGAACTACTCGACTGCCTCTTCTATCCCATTTTTCAAACCCCCCCGTCGCCGACCACGGCAGGTATTAGACGACCCGGATGACCCCATCGCAGCCATTACGTTGGCAGCTTTAGCGTTATCCGCAAGTCGTCGAGGTAAAATCCCCAGGTGTGAGGTAATCAGAGGTCACACAATCAAACACCGAGCTCGCCGGCGAGCTCGAGGCAAAAACAAGGTCACGATAAATTGCTCTCCAAATAGTCAAAGAGTATTATTCAGTAGGGCCCAATTGTGCAACACTGCAGTTGCACAGAGGCATTTTGCTCCGATCCCCCCCATGTCTCTCGACAGCGAGACAAGCCGAGGTCCGAACCACAGTGGTGCCCTTGAGCTCGCTGTCAACCCCTCCTATAGTAGCGGTACGTTTTCGGCGTCCGCAGGAGACGGAGGTAGAAAGCGCTTTTCGCCTTCTACGCCCGTCTCGGGAGAAGTGCCTTCGGCACTTCTCCCTCCCGGGCTATTGTAGGGCCAGGCCCTCGCCCAAAACCCGGTGGAGCTGGACGACCGCACAGGCGGTAGCCAGCATCTATGTCCTCCCTAAACAAAACAAAACATTTGCCGCAGAAGGATCCTTAAAAAGGTTGCGCAACTTTCTTCCAACAGCCACTAAAATTGCATTAGCTCAATCTCTTTTACTTCCTATTCTTGACTACGCTGATGCCTGCTATCTAGATCTCTTTTTTTTTTTTTTTTTTTTTTATTGCTGATAGGTAAGCCTTTGACCACAATCTCACCTGATGGTAAGTGACGATGTGGTCGAAGGTGTTAACAGGCTTAACCTAGAATTACTGGCTCTCAAGGACAGCTGCCGGAACACACCGTTAGGTGCTTGGCGACAGATTCTCCACTTGAGAGTGGTCGCTAGCCAGGCGGGCATCCGCAAAAATGCCCTTCCACCATGCGGTGAAGCTCAAGCCAGCGGCGGGATTCGAACCATGGACCTGCTGCGCGGCAGTCCATAGCCAAAGCCACTGAGCTATCACTGCTTCGAATTCGAATCTCACGGAGGAACAGCTAGATAAACTTGAGCGGTTTACGCAAATATGATCACGTATCTCAGTTTCGTTCTAAGCTCAATTGGCTGAATATACGCTTTCGCCGGAATGCTCATATTCTCAGTCTCCTTTACAATATATTGTTCAGTCCTACATCCCCGCGCTATCTCAAGGAACGCTTCGATTTCATTCACTGTTCTTCATACACGTTAAGGTCATCAGAAAATCTCACACTTGAAATCCATCCTCATACGAGTTCGTTTTATAGCAAATCCTTCACTATTCAGGCTGCCCGCTTGTGGAATTCTCTTCCTGTATCAATCAGACAAGCACCGACTCTCAATATGTTCAAGGATCAAGTTAAAAGGTTTTATTTGTCCAATTAATTTTGCACTATATTTTTGTCAATTTCTATGCTATATATGAGATAATATTATAATATGTACTATATTTTTATATAATTTTTAGGTATATGTATATATCATTATCTATTTATGTATGTTGTTATGTATATGTTTATATATATATATATATATATATATATATATATATATATATTATATATATGTTTATAATTGTATCTGTTTAATTATTATAAAAACCTATATGTATGCTATTTTTTATATATTTGTTTAGAAATTACACTAAAATACGTTTTATTTTAAAATGTTTTTATGAAATTTGATAATGTATTTGGACTACACCCGCCTCTATTGTTTTATTCGTTCAACTCCATCCTAAGGTTGCCTGGTAGAGATCACTTTTAGTGATAAGGCCGCCCATTGTAACACTATGTTATTATAATTTAATGTGTAATCTTTTATATTTCTAAAGTGGTGTAACAATAAAGAGTTTTCTATCTATCTATCTATATATATATATATATATATATAAAGATTCCATATACATATATGGAATCTTTTCTTAAAGCCTTTCATTTTGATACCCCACTCGATGGGTTTGGAAGAAAAATTTGGCAATACAATATGGCACCTAAAATCCGTCAGTTCGCAATTCTAGTCCGGCACCTTCGGGGTTATTTTCGTTTAATAATAATAATAAATACTTAGTAGTTACAATTAACATAGAGGCTGACATAAAGATAGTTTTGGGTTTCTCGTCCTTAAGCCCTTGTTAATAACGTTGAAAAAAAATTAAGTGTATCGCACTGGGTAACAGGTATGAGGATCTCCATACTCAGAATCACCAAACGGTCTTCGCTGAAGACACAGACCTTGAAACGGTCAAAAGATGAAGTAAATGGCTACGTACGGCTACTGGCGGAGATATCGGAATCCGTACATTCCTACGAAACATACATTTCTACAAAACATATTGAACGCACAAATATCATATTTATAGAGAATAGTGCAATTTATAGAGAATATGGGCAGTGGAATTAGAGGGGCCAGTTGCTGGTTGACTTCATGAAAGCAGGGATTCTTTGCAACGAACTCCTTCTTCAAGAAAGACCATCCAAGAAGAGGACCGATATACTAGTATAAACCCCAATGGTTCAACAAAAATTGACTGATATTATCATGATGAACAATGAACGTATAATAATCTTTACAAACTTTTTTCGAGAATCAACATGAATCGTCTTGCTCTTAGGTTTGATGACTCTCGAACAAGCCGGTTTCCGTAAAGGTTTAGCACCATAGTCACTTTCGCTCCGCGAGATTCCACAAAAGACGTTATATATTATGCCATTATATTTACCGTGGACAATGGAAATTCCTTCTATTCCATCGAAACCTGGGCGATACAGCAGTCTCTTAGCGATGCTAAGAGTTACTTCTAGTCTATAGGTGTATCGAACCGTGTGTGGGAAATCTTTATATAGAAGCGCCATCGCCATCAATTTCGTTCCGCTACAGGACCAGAGCGTGGAAAAAAGTAAACATGAAATGAAAATAGGCGGGAACTAAATTTTTTCGCTAGAACCTAATGGTAAAAAAAATATGTTTCACAGAAAAGTTTAATTTTAGGACATGTCTTTTAAAGTTTTCACTGTACTCAGTAGTATATAAAATAACATTCTAGACTAAGTACTTCGTTGGCTAGGGATTTTAAGTACACTTGTACCAAAATTATGACTTTACTTACTTGTTGAACAAATCCTAACTATTTTTCCGAGTCATAGCTTTTTTTATTGCAAGTTTTGACAGGTCCAAGACAGTGTTAAATTACGGATATAATTATTATTAGTAAAAAAATATTTGCTAGAGAATGTATTACGTTACACCGCGAAAACAAAAACGCTCGGTTTAATCCGAACGAGCAGAATGAATGACCAAGCCAGTGCACGGTGGCAACGAGACGATACAGTAATACCACGGTAATGTTATCTATACAGTATTTCAACTTCATAGAAACGGACGAATCGCGAGTTATACCTACGCGCCTCGATCTCGGCCTGCGCTCGTACCGCAGACAGTCTCGAGTGTCGTGACTACGCCGCAGTGACGAGCGAATGGTTTGTTGTTTTTTAACAATAACCGCGCGATTTTTTCACCAAAAATAAGTTCAAGTACATATTTACATATAAAATATGACGAGTAAGATATATTGTGCTGTTTTAAGTTACATGAATTCGTCAAAAACGCATCCAGAGATAACTTTTTTGATTACCTGGAAACTGAAAGGTAATACTATAAAATAATTTTACTTGATACTATAAAACAATTTAACTTACTAGTAAGTAACATTTTTTTATAGTCTACATATAGTTGACGGTACATAAAGTGTGTCTTTTTAATGGACAAGTATTTCCTTTTATCCCGCGAAAAATATGCCTCAATTAATAAAATAAAGTGAATAGAGTGAAGGAAAGTGATTGACACGAGTGAAATAGGTACTAGTTATAATAATATTACAGGTAGTTATTAGAATGTGGATTTTTTATACCTTAAAATATAATAATAAAGCATTTCGTACGTCTCACAAATATTTTTCGGTCGCCAATTTTTAAAAACGATTTTTTATTCAAACATAAACATGGTTTTTTGTTTAAATCTACCTACTGGTCAAAAAACAATACACATTTTTAGTGAACACTTCCTGTTCAATTCACAGAGTATTTTATTTGTTTATATAAAAAGAGTATATTTACAATCCCAAAACTAAATAGAAACACAAAGTAGGCAAATGTAATTAAAATACTGGAGGCGGGCAGCCCTATCGCATGTTTACGTACAGCGCGGCTGTAGGTACTTATTTCGAAGACAGAGCCGAGTTACACTACTGTATAGAAAACATCACCGTGGTAATACGCCGGACGCGGCGTAATATGAACATCCTTTAATCACAGTCTATATATGTGTGTGTTGGTAAAAACCTTGCCTTAAAATAGTATTTGTAACAAGTTTTGTTCTACCGATGACCAGCTTGGCCAGATTCCAATGTAGATTTCTAAACTTGTGGTTACACATTTTTAACCGAGAATCTGAGCTAATAACGAATTCAGTGGACAAATTATAACAACGCAAGTAACGTACTCATACATACTTAATTAGACAGACCGGTTTAGACAGTTAGATGTGTGGTACGCACATATCATTTTTCAACATAGCTAACCGCTGTGACTTGGAATGTCAGCCAATCAATTACTAAACAAGACAATAAGTCCTATTTTTTGTTCTCTCTTTATAGTCTCTCTAAGCAAAAAAGACACTTCTGCTGCAACGTGACAACAAACAAACTATACGAGATTAACTCATTAATTCAACACGTAATTATATTTTTTGTGGCATCATTATTATTATTATACAGCATTTGATCTTAACATAACTGATCACTATGTAGGGTTGAAGGGAAACTGAATCTTTGTCTAGAATGCGATAGGAATTATATGTGACTTTTAACACAAATTAACGCTGAATAATAGTTTAAAATGATGATGATAATATGAACATCAACGATAATTGTTATAAGATTTTTGAACTATCTATGGACCTACAACATTATTAACAGTAAAATTGTTTGGCGGTGCTTCACTGTCTGATGATGAGCACCACCTTCAGCAGCTGATTAATTTATTTTATTTGTGACGACGATGTTTGAAATACGTCTGTGGTTTCGAGGTAGTATCCAGTGTAAACTTTAATCCTATACTTATAACTGTTTATATATGCATCTCAAAATAGGATATTTTATGGATGGGCACAATAGGTTTTAGTGGCTTCTTGCCTCTTAAATAAAAGCATATTTAGTTTTCATCACCTCAATAAAAGTTCACTTTGGCTTACTTTTCTTAGTTTACTTCGCCAATAGTATTTTTTTATGCTTAAAACACTTTTAGTAATTTTAAGACTTTTGCGACTTATGATGGAAACTGACCTCTATGGCGGGAAATTCAATAATTTTCACTCTTGTGGGTTTCGTAATATCTTTAAATCATGATATTCGCGATTTTAAAATCACATTCATTATATAATATTCATCATCTGCTGGAAGACGTCCACTGTTGAACAAAGTCACACTGTCTCCTCCATAGAGCGCCACAAGGAAGGGTTTTCAGCCGCTTGTAACCATTGGCTACCCGCGAGTTTTACGATTTCATCAGTCCACTTAGGGGGGCCTACCAACTCTGTGAATTGCTCGTATTATCAATTATTGAACACCAATGCCCATGATTCCATAAACTACCACTAAAACTGCCAATTTTATTGTTATTTTTGACGCTTACCCCTAAAAATAAAATTAAATAATTCAATAATAAAATAAAATATTTAAATTTGTAGAAACTCTTTTCCGAATCTTGCGTTTTACGTGATCAAGTAGGTAGACGATCAAGCAACAAAATCAAAATAATAATAACATTATTTAAGGTTTTCCGTCAGCGTTCCCATAAACACATATAAGTATACTTATAACTATGTGTTTGTGGGAACGCTGACCGTGATATATCACGGGGCATAAACACGATAAAAACATGTTTACTATTTACCATTAGGTACTACTTGTTCGAAACGTCTATGTTAATAAATAATATACTTGATTTAACGATGAAGTACCGTAAATACTTATAACTATAAAACACTTGTAATTTCTATCGTACTCTAAAAAGACAAATATGAGAAATTTCTGCGTTTGAGTGTGAGTGACTACTAATGTTATTGTTAGTACTAGTTCTGGAATTAAACCATTTGTTTCTTAATGGCTTTGTGTTTATCTTCTTTTTAGGGTTCCGTACCGAAAGAGTAAAAACGGGACCCAATACTGAGAATTCGCTGTCCGTCCGTCCGTCCGTTTGTGACCAGGCTGATTCGAAATTTTCACAGATGATATATTTCTGTTGCCGCTGTAACAACAAATACTAAACAAATATTTAGGGGGGGCTCCCAACAAACTTAATTAGTTTACCGTTTCTTGCTCGATACTAATAACGGTGACAGGTAGAAGCTTTAACTATTCACAGAATATTTAGTTTTATGATCTCTTTAAAAATAATTAATTAAAATAAAATAAATAATTAAGGGGGCTCCCATACAATAAAAGAGGTTTTCGCCGTTTATTTAATTTTAAAGTGTCTGTAACTTGCAAGATTAGGTTACAGATAATGGTACGGAACCTTTCGTGCGGGAGTCCCACTCGCGCTTGGGCGGTTTTTTTTTCATAATACAAGAATTATAGAAATTATGTAGCGTAAGTTATTACATTAAAAGAGGTTTATTTATACATACGCCTAACTGTTGACTTTACTAACGAACCCAAGTTACTACACTTTTTTCATTAATACAATTACGTAGAGAAAAGACAAAATTTCACATGTCATTTTAATAAGTAGGGAGTTTAACTACACTTTGATTGTATCAAGCGTACAATAATGTCGGCCAAATAAATAACACAAGGGAGTATATAAATAACTATATAGTCATGGTCATAGTGAACTTTGGCGTCCTTGAAATCTATGCTATACATATATGCAGGATTATTGGTAAAATGCTAACAACCTCTTAGGATTGACTTCTGCTAGTCCTAACAAACATTCTGAGATGTATTTTCTTCAATAATATTTATATTATATTTCTTGGGGTTTTCATTATGTGTTTTTGATGGAATAAGTACGAAGGCCACCTGATGTTAAGAGTCTCTTGTGCCTGTAATGTATTATTTCATACTAGCTTTCCGGGCGCGGCTCCCCCGCGCGTATGTCGGTTATCGCGCAAAAACATTAACCTCTTTTTGCGCAGTTGGATGAAAACTATCCTATGTGTTTTCCCGGGTTTCAAACTATTTCCATACCAAATTTCATTTAAATCGGTCCAGTAGTTTTGGCTTAACAGACGGACAGACAGACAGAGTTACTTTCGCATTTATAATATTAAGTACTGATTTTTTGTTACATTGCTAGATGTAAATATTCATTCATATTCATTCAAAAACTCTATTCAAATGCAGCACGGCGCTTTCCAGTATTGCTGCGGCGAACGCTCTTGGCTCGGAGAAGGCTTTAAACAGCAAAAAATATTTCATTTTTGTTTTAAATTTGTCTCCTAAATATCTCAAAATGTTTGTTAGGAGTAGCAGAAGTCAACTCTAAAAGGTTGTTAGCATTTGACCAATAACCCTGTATATCCCGGGAACCTTAATACCAACAATGTTATTTTTTATTACTCTTACTCGGTAAATTTTACTTCAGATGCATATGGTTAATTCTATTTCAACGCCTTTGGAAGATTAGTGAGTACTTGATTTAATTTATTTAGAACTAATATCGTGGTTGCGTCCATAAAGTGAACTTATTAATCTGTTCCAAAAGTTCAAATTCCACCTAGAGAAAAGAAATGCAGACTGTTTTATCCTAATACGTAGATTATCCTAACTGTGTAGACTTAGGTTCCTCAGTGGATGCAACGACTTTGGAGGGACAGCAGCAGCAAAGCTGGCACGTCGAATTTATCTAGCTCAGTAACGCTGCTAATGCGATGTCGTACGCCATCATCACCCAATACATATTATATGAAGCCGTCCAGAGTCCATGCTTTAGATATGCCAAACCTTTCCCGCGCTTGAACGTGTCTTGGTCAAAAATCCAGTCAGTGTGATACCTGTGCCTTTAAGATTGCTCTTGGCTGTCCATAACTTAGCACGGATCAAAGAGTCTCTAAGTTTGAAAAGTATGGGCCTCGGCCGTCCCGAAGGCGATATTTTTCCCAATCTGTGACAGCGGCTAATATCTTCCACTTTAAAGTAAGATAACTTCAGTTTTCACAGCCACCTTTGTAATGACAGAAGCAGTGTCCTCTGTGTTTACTTCAGCCACTCAATGAATGAGAAGTATTTTCTACTATGCATCTCCTAATTATCAGACACCCGTGCCAGGAGCTCAACTTGCGCCTGCAGCGAGCGAAGGGCGTTTACAGTAAAAGCCTTGAAGAAGGCATAGTCCTCTGCAAGGTTATATGCATCCTCTGAAGAAGGAAACTTAACTTCTGCTGCGTGTCTTTAAATGCTCCAAATTTTTGGTAAAATGACAGTCAACTGTGAAATTTAACCCTTGATGGCATCCATCTCCATGTGAAAAAAATAAGCTCTGTGTTCCTGATTGTATCGATAATAGAGATTTGCTTGTGAGATGCTGATTATAACACTTGATCGCAGATATTGTAAGTTTGATTATAATTATACATAATATAAATTACTAATAAAAACAGTGTATTTATATTTTCAATACAATAATAGAGAGCAAATAGATAGCAAATAGAACTAATGTTTAATTTACAACTACCGTCATAGATATTCCATATTAAAAAAAAAGTATTTCGTATATTGTTTCAGGTATCACTTATACGTGTAATTGAAAACAATAAAATTCCTTGTTTCATTTTCCTTTATTTAATCGAGATAATTTTATTTTCTCTAACGTTTCCTTTTGCAATTTTCGCTTTTCTTTGTTCTTTTTATAACAAATTTCTATTGACCAGAACAATGCTATAATCAGGAAAAAGGACGTGAGGAGGTAGAACGCCGTGTTGTAGCTGTTTGTGAGATCCCGTATGCCGCCTGCAAAAAATATTCTTAGTTATTATTATCGTATATTATTATGATGAATTTATAATTCAGGCGCTATCACTTCTTATAAAAACTATTAGGACCTACCTAACTACCACCCGCCACTGGAAATGATATCACTGGTTTCATGCTCCCTGGAAATGGCTTAATGACCCTGATACATATATCCTATATTTGACCCTAATCATAACATAGGGGTCTATAAACGAAGACTGTTTCCGTGCTTTAAAATCTTGAAATCATAAATTAACACTTTTTTTTTGTGAGTTTTTCAGTTGTCGAATCAGAAAACGTGACCCTGTAAGCCTCCGCTGTTCATCCGTCTGTCCAATCTTTAACATTTTGACCCAGAATACCTAGGAACTGTTTGAGATGTTCATAAAGTATGTGTTAATAAGGTAGATTGCGTAAAAATAGTAAAACGTACCCGTCACAGTATAAAAAATAAATGGGGTGCCCATACAAAAAAACATATTTCATTAACTTATATATTTTCAATCGTAAAAATTGAATATATACATGCGTCAATTGGCATCATTGTACAAATCACAGTGAAAACCCATAATAGACCCATAGATGAATCCTACAAGATAAGACTAAGGATAACGAATTTTAAGAAAAAATTATGTACTTTTACATAAATTTTTATACCTTAGGTATCTACATAAAAAAAACTATTTTTCTTGCAGGTGTAGGTACTTTTACATACTCAACTAATATATTCCTTTTATAAACCTAACTAATAAATAACCTGCTAATACTAGGTGTTGGAGAGGTACGGATCCCTCGGTATGCAAGTCTCACTCGCAATTGGCAAACTTTAAAATTTTATATGGACTTTACTTTAGAAAATATGAAAGTTTCGCCAATAGTAGGGTATTGTTATTAGAAGCAGTGATGGCTCAGTAGCTTTGGCTATCGACTGTCGCGCAACAGTTCCATGGTTCGAATCCCGCCGCGGGCTTGAGCTTCACTGCATGGTGGAAGGGCATTTTGAGAATGCCCGCCCTTCTGCCAACCACGACCACCCTCAAGTAGAAAATCTGTCGCCAAGTATCTAACGGTGTGTTCCGGCAGCAGTCCTTGAGAGCCAGTGAAATTACAGGCACTACTTAACAACTACGTTTCAAGGTGACGGTAGCAGTCCAATTCGTGACTTGTGACGAAATGCGTCTGTTATAGGCAGAGATTTATAAGGGGCTCTTCTAGGTGTTCTCATCTAGGTGGGCTTCGAACTTGTTCCGTCACATAAAAAACTACCGAATCCGAAAAAACATCAATGAAAAGTTCCTTGTATGAGGTCTCCCTTTCATTTAAAACATTGTGTTATTATTATAATTTGGTGGACTATCCATCATACTCAGAATTTTTTTTAACAACTAGTACCTTCCTCTTACCTACGCTATTAAAGATACCGCCCTTTAGATGTTTGACGGACAGCGGAGGTTTGGAAATTGTGTTCCGTTTCCTAGTACGTTACCCTTAAGGTACTTTTCCTATCATGCGTATTTTCACCCGCGTCCGAATCCGGTCCGCATGCGGGTGATTGCACGCTCCTGGCCACACGCAGGACAAAGATTTCGTTTGCCGCTGCAGTGTGCGTGTCGCCAATCCGCGTTCCGAGCGCGTGATAGGAAAAGCATGTATGAAATTATAGGATGCCGGCAGCCCGCCTGCGGGCAAGATCCGCGATTGGCTATCCGCATGACAGGAACGCTTTAAGAAGAGAGCTGTTAAGTATCATTATGATATTCCTCATGCTTAGCTTCTTCTTTTTCCTACATAATCATTTGATGACAAGAATATACATATTTTCGTATCAAACACATTAAGGTTCTTATCTATAGTCTTATGTCCGGCCTCCTATCGGACGACATTCCTCCATGTGAATTACTCGTTAATAGTTATACCCACTATAATTCAACTAGTAAGGACTCAAAAGATGACAAGGAGCTTGTACCTAAAGCTTAGTAGAAAACTACTATGTTAATTAAATTAAGTCGACAGCTGACAGCTGTAACCCAGGTTCGACCTAGCACAGCTGTCAGAGTTTCTGTTCGTACCTATTGTTTACGTAAGTTACTTTCTATGTTATTTTATTTCAAGCATGTACGATTAGTGTAGTGAGTATAACTGGAGTTTTTATAGTAAAAATTATTCTTATTTTTATTCTTATTAGTAATGGCTTTTTATTAGATTTATTTTACCAGAATAGTTTTTGCAATACCTCATCACATGGAACAGTTCAGTTACAGGTCACCAGGCGCTGCGTTAAAAAAAATTTAGTATAAAAACGGTACCAACTGAACTGTATAAGAGAACTTGTTGAAGTCGGTACCGTGCTGAATAAAAAAACTGACCTCACATTAGCATGGTTGGACTTCCAAAAGTTATTTCGAGGTTATTTTCAGTATTGGGAGCTGGTGTCGCATTGTTTCTCTCGTTTTATTGTTGCAGACTATTTACGAGATCATTTATATGCCTAAAATGTGGAATATCGATAATTTAAAAACTGCTCAACATATTTTGATAAAATTTATATTACCTTCAGAGATATCCCCTACCCCAAAAATTACTCGCACCAGCGACAAAATATGTGATATAAACTATAATAATATTTATTGCCTAAGTAATCTTACCAATAGCAGGCCCCAGCACTATCATTGTAAAGCCAAGAAACATCATATAGAGCCCCATGGCTGCTGTGAACTGATCTGAAGTGACTGCTTCTGAGATGACCACGGTGGCAAGAACTACAATGATGCATCGAGCAACACCTATCAGGGAAATGTAGAAGAAGATGGCGTACTGGTTCTCGGACCAAAGCATGCCTGTAAAACAAAAATACATTATTTTATTAAGGTGATTACAATTGATTTCAATTGTACTTAAGAATATTAGCACTTTTCTATTCCTTTATGGAATCATAAATAGCAATGGAACGTGTTTCATTTGTGTTGAAAAGTATTAACATAATTTTCCCAAACGTTTTTCCTAGTTAAAAAAGGTTAAACTGTATCAGACATTTGCGACCCCCCATTTTGGGTGGGTTTGCCGGAATCCCCACGCTTGGCAGGTGTCTTGGGATCGCAATTTAAGATATTAATTTCCTCAGACGGCGCTGATACCTACCTTCCGGTATTTTACCTTTAGTTGCCTCGTAAGACACCCAATGTACAAATGCTAGGGTGACATTCTAACCCGGAACCCCACGGTCCTAAAGAAGGCTGAACAAGACGTCATTATTACAACTTTATATGAACAAAATAAGATTAGAAGATGAAACAGATACGTCTACAAAATCATTTTTAAAATTTTTCAAATGATAATAAACTTTTCTAATCCCTCCGGATAACAGGAACCTTAGAATGTTTTATCTAAGAATTAGATAAATCTTTAGTTAAAATAAAAAAGGAATTACCAAGTCTAGAAAAACACGCAACGAGAACACCAATGACGTACATCTCCTGAGCTCCGATCTTCAAAAGCCATGTGCTAGCAAAAATTAACATAGTTCTCATTGCCAAGTCACCGAATCCAGCTGTTGATATAGCCATAGCTACCTTATCCTGTAAATAGGATACAATATGTGTATATTAATAATAATTAATGTGTATATACCTACATATTCAGGTGCACAGATTTAAGCCGATCTAATCAAAATGAATAATATTACTTCATTATTACACCAGCACACCTGTTATGTACGAGTATAATGTCGTCTTTGCCGAGACACCGCGAGTTCCAAAATGGAATAAAATCCGTGAATGCGCTGTAAATATTTTGTATTACTCGAATTTGGGATGTTAGTATACATGAAATCACTGTCTTGAATTTGGTTTTATGATGAAGTGTTCAAATGATGTATTATTTATGCATAATGCATTGGTTAGTGGAGGGTAGTAGCGTCGGTAGGCGAAGAAACGTCTGACATCTGCTGGTATATGGTTGTAGTCTATGAAGTTGATTTAAACTGTCAATTTTGAGCCACGACAAGTTTTAACCGGGAATTTAGATCGAAGTGTACTAGGATTCCCTGTTGCCTCGATAAGGCAGACATGTCAGGATCTCTTTATACTCTGATCGTGTCAACGGCTTTAAGCGCTTATACTTATTCAAAAGTAAAGTAGAATTCACAGTAAGGCGACGACTGGGTTATTTTATTTTGTCACACAAGTTTAGTCTACTGCTTGACGACCATTTGTTATTAGGTATATGAATTCATTAACGGTGGGCGTACACTGATCCTTCTGCACCGTATCGACATATCCTTATTTCAAGTCACTTGGTATTCCTTGTATGGCAGTCCACACAGTATAGCACACTAATCAATGCCGTAATCATTGCCATAGCTTGGGACAAGCTCGTCAGAATGAGTTTAGGCGTTATTCATACGGTGCTAAAGCGATACGTCTACGCCCTAAATATCATGATCCATGTTGATAAGTGTCACTTACCTGACTCCAGCCCAAGGCGTACAAAGCTTGAGGCAAGATTAAGCAAAAAGTCACGTCCGCGAAGTTGCAGACCGCGGGGCCGATACACACACACGATAGCATAAACTTCTTTGCGAAGGATACGTCTATGAATGTGTCGATAACTCTCCTGAAATTAGAGAAAAAATATAATTTATTAATTGTCCACAAATTGAAAAGCTGCATTGACTGTAGGCTGTAGGCCTCCTCTCTAAGATGTGCATGTGCATGAATACACCTTGATCTATTTGAATAACAAATCAATTATTTTGGCTGCAGTTTTAATAAATTGGTTCCATCCTGGATGGGTAAATCGAGTGTAAATACTTACAAAAAGTCTTTAACTTAAATAAATATAGTCTTTACTTGATGAATGTTCTTGGTTTCGACGTTGTTTTAATAGGTAGATAGGTTAATATGTGTTGTACATATATATATTCTTGGCTTCCGTCAAGGGGTTTCACAAAAAATATGCTTTTTGTAGTTTTCATCCGTTATTGGTTTCAATGAAAAAAAATATTTCATTGTTATTTTAGAAACCCCTAAAAATTGGATAAAATTAACCGTAATATAAATAAAAAAGTACCTGAGAGCTGATTTCTTTCCGGCGTTTATAATAATTTCATTGACTTGTTTTTCTGATTTAATTGCCATTTCTTCATCTGTTAATTTGACTGTCGGTATCACCTCTATTTTTTTGTCAACCAACAGTGGCTGCATTTCTGTAAAGAATAGTTAAAATATATAAATAAAAATCACTCACACACACAAAATATAATATTTTACTTCATTGAAATACGTAATTTCATCCCCACTGTACCGCAACGTTCCCGTGCGACAGAGGTAACTAGCGAATTAGTTTGTATAATTATAAGAGTAATTTACCTGCACTAGGCATTATTTCGACTCGCTTTTTGTGCCATTTTACAGGATGCATCAGCAGCACGCCAAATATATTGTGCAGCATTACACCCGCCACCAGCAGCAAAGTTCCTCGGAACCCAAACTCTTCAAGTGACCACTTGACGAACATTGGTGCAAACATTGCAGTAATAGCTAGGATAAACGTGATAAATCTTAAATTAATTGATACCTCATGTTCAGAAAAAAACATAGTTGTATGTAATTTACTTAAATATATGATAGCTGATGCTTATTACCAAAACCTAAATATTAAATTTTTGGTAATAAGCATCAGCTATCTAAAATTAACTTGTCGGTGAGTGTAATGATTATGGATAGACCCATTGAATGGGTATATGAAACTAGCAATCTGGGCTTGCTAATGGACACCAATTTACGATACGAAAAACATGTAGCTAAGTCAATACAAAATTGTATTTATAAATTAAAAGTGCTTTACCGTATTAGACCTTATTTGAAAGAAGACTTACGTATCCAACATGTAGATTCCCTAGTATTGTCTAAATTAAATTACATGGACACAGTATTTGGCCCCAGTCTACTAGCACGGACACAAAAAATTATACAAAGAGTACAAAACGCCTGCGCTAGATTCTGCTTTGACATTCCGCCAAGAGCTTATGTTAGTCCATACCTCAACGATCGCTTTATTCTAAAAATTAAGCACCGTCGCAAGTTGCACTTGGCATGCCTACTTTTCAGTATCATAAAATATAAACAGCCTTCATATCTGTACGAAAAACTATCGTGGATGTCAAGTGATAGACCCCTAGAGCCCCGCCAGTGCGCGTCACGACTCTCCACGCAATGCCATAAGTCAGCCGCCTTCAGAGGTTCTTTCCGTTACGCAGCTACTAAATGCTGGAATAATATCCCACCACCGATGAGGAACCTGCAAACTGTACTTAGTTTTAGACTCAAATTAAAGAAACATTTTACTGTACACCAAATGAATGAGGAAACGCTCAAACATGACACGAGTGCAATATGAGCCAAACCCACTTTAAACATGTGTTGTAATTAAATAAGTAACTAAAGCGAAGTGTACATAGTTATTGTAATTAAATAATTAAAAGATAATAAAAGGATAGTGTAGTGTAGCTTAATTATTAAAATTAATTTATTGTGTTGTTTATTAGAGTAGATTTTTTTTTTGGTCGTATAGATGATTTATATTTGTATTGTATTATGTATATATATTGTATAACATATATATTTATTCTGTACTGTGTGTATGCCGGTACGTGAAATCACCAAATGGCTCCAACGGAAAGACCAGCGCTGGCGAACAGTTGGTATTATGCTGAGTTGGAGCCAATTTGTGACAATTACATGTATTGTGTTATTTTTGTAGTTATGAATTGTTTTTTATGTTTTTCTTGTATCGTACTTTGTAATGTCACAAATAAAATATTTTCTATTCTATTCTACTTGAAAACATGGCGGTGGTTATTGAAGTTTTCCCTGCTGTTCTTAAGTTTTTACTAAAAAGTGCTGATTTTTCATCACCATTGGGTATCGGTACTAATTTAAAGCGAGTACCGAATTATATACAACTTCTTTATACACTCCTTTGATTATTATGCTGCTAACAAATAACCGTTCAGGCAACTCACTAACCAACAACGGTAAAACGAAAGTGTTATAAGTTATCTTAGTCTGTGTGTCTTTTTTTATGTTATTGTGACGGAACATGCTCGAGACCCACCAGATGTTAAGCAGACTAACCTCTGCATATAACAGATGCATTTCGTCACAAGTCACGAATTGCACTGCGCCGGTCACCTTGAGACATAGTTGTTAAGTCTCATCGCCTTTGCACCATGTGGTGAAGTTCAAGTCCGCGGCGCGATCCGAACCATGGACCTGCTGCAGTCCATAGCCGATGCCATCGCTGCTTCAAAACTTAAACAAATGCGTTACATACTTGTTTGTCTTATTTCAGTAGATATTTCCAAGACATTAAGATTTAAGGAAAGTCCGGGCGCCACCGCAACGCACATCATGTAGCACCGGATTATTTTCTTGATAATGATTTGAAATACCTACTTGTTACCAAGTCAAGCAAAATTATTTGAGTTTTATGATGAAGGCCATTAAAATTTGTGGTAAGGAGTAGGTCACTAAAATTAGATCCTACTTTTATTGCACATCTAAGAAACCAGCCATTTTGGTTTTTGGTCAAATGCTAACAACCTCTTCGGGTGGACTTCTGCTAGTCCTAACAAACATTTTGAGATATTTTTTTTTATGTTTTGAACAATTGTGTTTTCATGCTTACTCCGAGCCAAGAGCGCTTGCCGCGGCAACACTGGACCGCGCCGCCTCCCTTTGAATAGAGTTTTGAATATTTACATCGAGCAAAGTAATAAATAATATGAAATAATGCTTTACAGGCACAAGAGACATTTAATATCAGGTGGTCTTCGTATATATTCCGTCAAAATCACAAAAAAAATATTTAAATGTTTGTTAGGACTTGCGGAAGTCAACACTAAGATTATAATGAAGTATGTAACAAAAACGCGGAATATCTTCCACACTTACCGACGAAAAATTGTCCCAAACTAAAAGCGAAAACTCTTCTCTTAACAAAGTAGTCGTTTAAAATAGAACATGACAAGTTAAAAGTTATTCCAATTCCGGCACCCTAGAAAAAAAACTGTGTAAAAAATACGTTACATATAAAATGACACTTATTAATAAAATATCCCAAATACATATTATATTAATATGCTTGGTGTACACTGAAAGTATCTTCGTAACTCATAAATACAACAGTTTACATTTGAAACCTTTCAAATGTAAACTATTAAATTTACTACTTACGAAGTATTCTCTGTTAATTTTTGAAAACTTTTTTGATTTCAGACCATTTTTGAAAACATGGAGACCACAGGTCATGATTTTCACATTTTTTAAAGCCATAACTTTGACTCTGCTCGCCTTTGACCATTATCTCTCCTAATGGTAAGTGATGATGTGGTCGAAGATGTTGTACAGGCTAGCCTAGAATTACCAGCTCTCAAGGACAGCTGCCAGAACAAACTGTTAGGCTTGGCTACAGATTTTCTACTTGAGGATGGTAGCTAGCTAGGCGTGCATTTGCAAAATGCCCTACCACCACGTTGTAACGAATGCCATCGTAAGACAACAACCAGGACCGACGGCTTAAAGTACCCTCAGAAGTACGGAAGCGCTCAGTAGTTGTGTCACTAGCGGTCACCAATCCAACTCCTGACCGCGGCGGACGTTGCTTAACTTAGCCGATCGAATAGGAATGACTAAGCAAACTTCGCTACGAGCGCTTAGTTATCAAACTTTATAAAACTCGAACCAAGCAGCTTTCTTTCCTCCACTACAGAAATACAACAAATTTTATAAACTATCACTACGATTGAGTTGAGAGTTGGTAGGCTCCACTTAGGTGGACTGACGACATTAAAAGAGTTACGGGCAGCCAATGGTTCCAAGTGGCCAACCCATCGTGGTGTTTTATGGGTGAGGCATTTGTCCAACTGTGGATGTCATCCGCATGCTTAGTGACGATGATAATTTTTGGTAGTATAAAGTTATTCGCGTATATTTAAACTCTAGATAGGTGATATTCTTCTATTCGCTATACATACAAAACATGGAAAGTTTATTTAGTTTGATCTATTTTTCAAGCGTATATGCACTACGCCTTCTCTATAAAAATGGGATTAAAGAAATGAGTTTTGCATAAGCAATAAATCAATACTTTCTACTTATTTCAAATCTACCTCCCAAGCATCTGTGCAATGTCTAGTAACATGTTCGAAAGGAACAACAAAAACATACCATCATAATTCCCTGGCAGAAGAAGAACATGGGTACAGATTTCACAAACACCATGCCAAGAGCACCCACATCATGCATTACCACAGAAAGCATGCATAGCTTTCGAAGGCTCATCATCTTCAGAAAAGAGTTTGTTAGAAATCCTGAAATACATAAAAAATGGCATAGAGCACAACTATATGTACAAAAGTATCCTAGGCTTTGCTCAGAAGGTTTAGGTAGGATAACGTTGTTTTCTGATTTCATTATAATTTATTTCTAATATGAAACTTACTGTTTGCATGGGAATTTATTATACACCATTAGATTCGTTCATGTTTGGAAACGCTTTATAGTTCTTAGCACAAAGTAGTAGCCTTGCCTTACAGATATATAATATATATTTTTATATACCAATAAATAAAAAAAATACACCCTAGCGGCCCACCCGCCTTCGCACGGGTATTTAACAAAAAGAACAAAAGTTATAAATTTAAACATAAAAAAGTAGTTATAGTAACATGTCCTCTATAAAATTGGAATACACCACTTTGCTCTATTGTCAATCATTTCCGCAGCGTACAAGATACTTATAACGATTTTTTTTTCTGTATTTTTAACGCGTTCGGTTACATTATCGAAGTTTTTATACGGATCCCTAACTTTTTTTGAAAATATTGCCTATGTCCATCAGGGATATAATATATAAGATTACGATGATGAAAGAATTTTTCAAACAACTTTTAACTTTATTCGTTACATACAAAAACGCAAATCTTTCATCTTTTTTTATATTAATTTAGAAGTGTAGATGTTGATAAAAACATAAAATTCTGTGGAAAAGCTTATGCGTAGGAAGAAAGTATCTGACGATTACAATGATATCCTTAAGATACTCAAGAAGCCAATAGAAGTTCTCACATATAATAAAATTTTGAATTTTGACAAAACAATTTTGAATTTGAATTTTGAATAATACATTGTTACCCACATTGGGAAACAGCAACAATTACAATGCAAAAAGGGAGACCACCAATATATATCAAAAACATCTATAAATCAATAAGTCTGTTGCAGTCAATATACAAATGATTTACGAACATCCTACGAACATCATATTAAATATGTAGATAAATATTATATAATATTGAAAGTTTATAGTTATAGTTATATTAGTTAGTAGTTAGTCACAGTGATCTCGATAGTTAGCTGGCTATTGAATTATTTACTCTACACTGGACCAGATAATCACTGTAATCGTATTTTTAAAATATTTGAAATACAATAAAATATGTGCTATACACTATATTCTACATAAATTATGATACATTTATGAAATTATCGTACTTTCATCACAACTTAATTCCACAATTTTTTTCTAAGAAATTTTAAGTAAATGGTTTAAATTATTATTACATAGTGGTAGGGCCCATTCGCAAAATGCATGGCTAGCTACAATCCTCAAGAAGAAAATCTGTCGTCAAGCACGTAACGGTGTGTTCTGGCAGGTGTCCCTGAGAGCCAGTAATTCTAGGTTAGCCTGAACAACATTTTAGATCACATAATCACTTACCATCAGCTGAAACAGTGGTCAAAGGCTACCAGAAAAAAATAAACAATATAAATACATAGTTTATTTATGTAACCCCACATTCGCGGATTTCGGCCAGCTCTCGAGAGGTTTAATATGATAAATAGATATAGATATCCTAATGACTTGCGCTGCTGTATTTTTGCTGCTGAAAAGCCTGGGGTGGGATAGGTTACTAATCAAATTTCACTAAAGTAGCTGTAGTGTTTAGATGACTATATTGACATACTATTAATTACGACTAACGCGTAAACATTACATAGGTATAGTTACCAGAAGTAGCAAAACACATCGAGTTGACACCAGTGAGAAATGTAACAGTAGTCGAGTTCATCCCTATTTCTGCCATGAAGTCATTGTAAAGTAAACCAAAACAGCCAATGAAACCAGTGATTGTGGACTGAAAAGAAAAAAGCACTTGATTGCTAATTTTGGTAATCAAAGAAAACAACTTAGTGAAAATAAGTTTATTTTGATCTGATCGGTGGTGTGGTCGAACGTGTTAATCGAAGTCGAACTTAACGTATAATAAAACAGCTCTCAAGAACAGATGTTGGATTATTTTAACCCTATGATGCTTTATTCAATCATTATAGTCATCACATCTAAACTAGTAGTAAACTCTTGTATCATATATTGATTTCTTAACAACAAACACGACGACCATTAGAAACCAAATATCATGCATTTTTGCCTTCATGTCTTAAGAATAGAAATTAATCTTATAAGATTTATCCCCCTAATTTCGAAATCTAATAATTTATTAGCTTCAGAAGCTTCATTAAAATATATTTTAACCCAATCCTCTGTGTCAAAGTTTAAAAAGATTATATGAGTTGAAATTTTTTTTATTTATTTATTTAAAGCGCAAAACAGAACACAATCAAAACAGTATAAAATACATACGTTCACTTATTTTTGATGCTGGATTGCAATCCAACTACATGCGCTTACAGCTATACAAATTATACATAACATAATACGCGTGTGCTCGTAGCTAATAATATTACTAATTTAATTAAACCAATGGAAAAACCGTGAAATTGTTCACGGTCTTTCCATAACATCATTAATGGAATAGTCATTCGGACAGACGAGGCGCGGTCGCGCCGCTATTGTCCGAGTTATTTGGTTCGGGGAAGAGGATATCTTTTACAGTTTTGATATAAAAATTATATCTTGGATAAAATACATCTACTTCAGGATGTTTTACAAAACTTTCGTTATACTGGCGGGCCATACGGACAAGGGGATTAAAGTAGGAAATGTTGTTTCTGTGAATATTAAGAACAAACAAGGAGGTACTATTGGATCTGCGTGCATTGTATTTAATGTTAAGGGTTAAATTTGATAATAAATTGGGAGTATCTGTGATGGAGTGAACAATTTTATAAAGGTAAACAAAATCAAAGTACCTACGACGCATCTCTAGCGAATGTACCTACATTGAATTTAGAAAGCCTCATCTCGTAGTCAAGATTCGAGCGACCTATCTTCAGACGATAACAAAGCATTCTTAAACACTTCTTCTGTACTTTTTCAATATTATCAATGTGTACTTTGTAATACGGAGACCAAATCAGGCTACCGTATTCCAAAATACTCCTCACGAGGGTATTGAAAAGGTAGAGCAGAGTACGAGGCTTTTTAAAACCCTTAGTTGATCTAAAGACGAAGCCTAGAAGTTGATTGGCTCGTGTGATAATATGCTGATAATGAGGGCGGAAGCTGAGCTGGTCATCAAAGAAGATACCAAGATCTTTAGCAACATAGGATTTTTTTAACATTTGTCCATCAATTGCGTAATCATAAACTATCTTGTTGCGCTTATTTGAGAAAGATATTGTGAAGCATTTACTAATGTTTAAGTACATGTTGTTAAGGTTGCACCAATCTGATAAAGTATTTAGATCATTTTGTAAAGTCTGACAATCAGTGATACTAGATACGACATTGTAAATTTTTAAATCGTCAGCATAGAGGAGACATTGACAGGAAAGGTGTTCAACCAGGTCATTTATGAACACAATAAAAAAGAGAGGTCCTAAATGCGATCCCTGTGGCACCCCAGAAGTAGGTTTTACAGGGGATGAAACGAACCCTTTCAATGCAACTAACTGACTTCGGTTGTTTAGGTAGGAACAGATCCAACGAAACAAACTACCATTGATTCCATACATAGAAATTGTGAAAATAAAAATAAATTGGTCGATAAGCAGTACCTATTCTATCTTCTAATAGACCATTAGAATATTTTTTTAGGAATATGGAAATAATATAAATTGAAATTTGCGCGTTCATCAGTTTATTCTCTAAAATCAAATAAACATCGACATGCCTTTTTAGGTTTGTTCAACTTCACTCCTTTTGTTTAAGAAACCATATATTATTTCTTCATTATGCTACGAAATCATCTTATATATTTATCTTGATATATGATTAACAGTTATTTTTTATAATAATTACACAAATAGTTTTGATTATATCGGCATAACCCTGAGTTTTGAATTCTTTTGCTTGGCAGTTTTGATTAGGTTAGAAGTTACATAGTTATTAAATACTGGTTGTTTGCTGACACATAATTACATAGATTTAGACCGCAGTTCCATGTAGTTAAGTGATTTAGACTAAAACTTTTTATAATCTGTGATAGCCTAGCGATAGTCAAAACTATGGAGTGCCGCGCTGCAGGCCTATAGTCCCCACCACTGGCTTGATGCCCTTCCACCATCTCGCAAATGCTCTCCTGACTAGCCACCACCCTCAAGTAGAAAATCTGTCACCAAGCACCTAACAGTGTAATCCGGCAGCAGTCCATGAGAGCCAGTAAAATTACAGGCACATGAGATTTAAGAACTGTAGTATCAGGGAGACGGGCGCAGTACAGTCGTCACTTGTGTCGAAATGCATCTGTGATAGGCAGAGGTTACCGCTAACCAACAGGCGGCCTCGTGCTTGTTCCGTCACAATCAAAATGTAAACGTCAACTCAAAAAAAATACAAAAATGAAATTAGTATTAGGGCCTGTTTCAGAATGTCCTAATAAAGTTTCGGGTTGCTATGCAACACATAAAATAACTGAATGATAAAAATGACAGTTAACATGCAGCGCGTTTCAAGCTTTAACCGATGGATAGGCTAAATCGATGACTGTGAAACGCAAAGTCAAAGTCAAAGTCAAAGTCAAAATCATTTATTCAATTTAGGCGTCTACGACGCTCTTATGAAGGTCAATTACAAATTTTAATATTGAAATATACTACATTGTACTGCCACGTTCAGCAAACAAAAGTTATAGAGCCACTGCGAGAAGAACGGGCAAGAAAACTCGGGGCCATTCTTTTAAACGTTTTTTAAAAATGTGTTAAGTACATACTATATAGTAAAATTATTACAATACTTAATTTACATTACGTAGGTGTTAGGCGCTAGCTTGGCAGAGGCGAACCAGTCCAAGCATTTTTGTCGTTTAAGTAATCACAAACTGTGTAGTAAGATTTCTTTATCAAAATATTCTTCACATGCAACTTGAATTTTTTTTCTGTGAGCGTTGTAATATGTTTGGGCAATTTATTATAAAACCGCACACAATTTCCTAAGAAGGACCTTTTATTTGTCTTTGCTAATCTAAAACCTGGCACCGCTATTTTATCTTTATTCCTAGTGTTATAATCGTGAGTGTCACTGTTTGATTTAAATTTGCTCAAATTTTTACGAACATACATAATATTTTCAAATATATACAGACTTGGTAAAGTTAAAATATCAATTTCTTTAAAAATATCTCTCAGGGATTCCCTAGGATCCATTTCATATATGGCTCGAATTGCACGCTTTTGTAAGATAAAGATTGTCTCTATCTCAGCAGCAGCTCCCCACAGCAATATACTATAAGACATAATACTGTGGAAGTACGCGAAATAAACGAGCCTAGCAGTAGCTACGTCTGTTAGCTGTCTTATCTTACGAACTGCATATGCAGCAGAACTAAGTCTTCCAGATAGATCATGTATATGTGGATTCCACTGTAAAGTTGAATCCATTTTAATTCCCAGGAAGACTCTTTTGACAATGCGACAGGCATTGTCAAAAGAGATTTTTTCTAGGCCAAGCTTAATGTTTGGTTCAACATAAGTAACATTTGGTAAAGAAAACTTTAAACATTTGGTCTTTTTTGAATTTAAGAGAAGATTATTAGCCGCGAACCACTTAGAGATCATAGATAACACATTATTTACATGAATAAGTTCACTATCCCTCCTATCTACTTTAAAAATTAGGGAGGTATCATCTGCGAATAAAACTATATCGCAGAAATTTTTAACCATGCAAGGCAGATTATTTATATATGCTAGAAACAGAAAAGGTCCTAAAATTGATCCTTGCGGTACGCCTATTCTTACCAAAGACCCGGAAGAAGTATTGCCATTTATTCTTGTTGTAATATTAGTAAATATTAATAATCTTATGTTAGCTATTTTTATACTCATAGCGCCATCTATTTTTTTTTATAGACGCAAACTTATTATATCTGATCTATGCTAGACATAATTTAATCTGTGAACTTTTTCACTCCTTCCTGCTCCTCACCAATGTAACACTTCAACTTCAGAAAATAAAGTACTCAGTTTTATTCAGCATTTTATATTTTTTATTTCAACATGGTAGCAGAGCGTGGTTCGCCAGTTTTCATAGTAATGTCCTTAGTTTTTTTTTTAAATCAGTCAGTATAAAAGTAAAATCAGTGAAATATCAAGAAAGTGAAAATGCGTGAGTGAGGTTATACCGCGTGTCTATGTAAAATTGAGAAAGATTCTAATAATTCAGTAAAATCAAACGTAATTATCATAAAAATGGCCAGGCAGGCAAGAATTGAGGACATCATGTTGCCTATTTTTGATGGAGCCAACTATTCGAGCTGGAAATTGAGATTACTTACCCTACTAGAGTACAAAGAATGCCACGAACCGGCCACCGCCATGATGCCAGCGCCGAGTAAAAATGAAAATGTTGAGGCGGAATGGAAAAAGAAGGATTTAAAGGCAAGAACGATTATTATGAGTACAATATCGGACAAACAATTGGAATATATTAGTTTATGTAAAACCGCATTTGAAATGTTGAACAAATTTGACAAGATGTACCTAACTCAGTCTACAGCCATGCAAATAATATGCAGAGGAAAAATTGAAGAGTTAAAAATGTATAATTATAGTACAGTAGAAGACTTCTTTGTTGATTTTGAGAAAACAATAAATGATTTCAAAGTGGCTGGAGGAAAGATAGATGAATCCGAGAAGTTGAGGTATTTACTTAGAGCCCTGCCACCGAGCTATAGTTATATTGGAGATTTTCTTGATGTTATTCCAGAAGAACAACGAACCGTTGATTATGTACAGTCAAAAATAAAAGAGAAAAATATGACTTCTTCAGAACCAAATCAGAAAAACAATGTCAGTACATTTGTAACTAAAACAAATGCCCAATGCTTTGTATGTGGGAAGCTGGGCCATATGAAGAACGACTGCTGGTATGCGCAGAGAAATAACCAAGGACTAAACAGCTACCGAGGCCAGCGAGCACAGAGAGGACACCGTGGCCAACGAGTTTTTAACCGAGGTGGACTCTATAGAGGTCGCAGCAGAGGTAGAGGCCAAAGTTCTTCCAGAGGTGAGTCGTCCAAACATTTCTCATCTGAGTCCTGGACATTACAAGTATGCAGTTCAGAAATAAATAACTTAACCGGGCTTGTGAAAAGGGAAGAATATGATAATTATTGTGAAATAAATTGGCTTTTAGACAGTGGTTGTACAGATCACATAGTCAATAATGAAAGTTAATTTTGGAATTACATTGATTTGAAAAACCCAGTGGATGTAAAACTTCCAGATGGCAAAACATTACAAGCAACAAAAGTGGGTACAGTAAAAGTTTATTTTCAAAATTATTATAATAAAAAATACATTGATTTAAAAAATGTATACTTTGTGAAAGGTATAAAACAAAACTTGCTTAGTTTTTCCAAAATAACTAAGAGTTGCACTATTATTGCCAAAAATGAAAATGCAAAAATATATAATCAATATAGAGAGTTAATAGTTGTTGCTGATAAAATAAACAATTTGTATTGTATAAAAAGTTATGTATCCAAAGGTTATAAAAATGATATGTATGTAAGCTCAATTCAATTGACTCATAAAGAGAAGTGGCATAGGGCACTTGGCCATGTGAACTTTCAATATTTAAATAAATTAATTAGTGATAAATTAGTGGATGGTTTGCCAGACAAAATTGAAAACACTGAAATGAAATGTTCAAATTGTATTCAAAGTAAAATGTGTAATGTACCTTTTGAAAATAATAGAAGAAAGACTACCGAGATTTTGGAATTGATTCATACTGATTTAAACGGGCCGCATAACACAACTGGTTATAGCGGGGAGAAATATTTTCTGACTTTTATTGATGATTACAGTAAATGTACTAGAATATTTTGTATTAAAAATAAGTCTGAAACGGCTAGTTGCTTTATAGAATTTGTGAACTTAGTAGAAAATAAATTCAATAAGAAGGTTAAGAAATTACAGTGTGATAACGGTAAGGAATACTTAAATAAGGATATTTATGATTTTATTAGACAAAAGGGTATAGAGTTGTTACCATGTCCACCCTATGTTCATGAACTAAATGGCGTAGCAGAAAGATACAATAGATCCGCTATGGACATAGGTAGGTGTTTAATGAGAGAAGCTAAAATTCATAGAAGATATTGGCCAGAGGTTATAAAAACAGCAGCTTATTTAAAGAATAGAACCATTGCAAATACTGTTGAAAATAAAACTCCATTTGAGATATTTTTTGGAATTAAACCTAAAGTAGAGCATTTAAAAATATATGGGAGTAGAGTCTTTGTCAGAGTTTCTGAGGTTTTGAGAAAAAGTAAATGGGATGATAAAGCCCAACTAGGAGTTCTTGTGGGTTATACTGAAAATGGTTATAGAGTTCTATTGAAAAACAGAATAATTAACGCTAGACATGTGAAAGTAGTAGAAGATAACATTCAATTAATTTGCTTAGAAAAACTAGATGATCAAAGAGAAGAAAATAAAGATTTAGATAATGATGTAACTTCAAATGTGTCAAATGAAATGCTTAAGAATGAATATGAATATGATGAAAATCTTGAAGATGCCAGTGAGATAAATACTAATGATAAAGATTTGATTAAAAATGATTGTTTAGATGATAGCGGAGAAAATTCTGTAGAAACGCCAAAAAGAAAAAGAGTCCCTGTTAATAGATATGGTAATCCAATTTCTCATTTTACTTATGTCAATTATGTTGATGCAAATGTACCAAATACATTTGAGGAGGCGATGAACTCCAATGATAGTAAACTATGGCAAGTAGCTATGAACTCTGAAATAAACAGTTTATATAAAAATAATACTTGGCAACTTGTTGATAGACCGAAAGATAAAAATGTTATAGATGTTAAGTGGATTTATAAAAAGAAAAATAATAATGTGTTTAAGGCTAGGTTAGTTGTAAGAGGATTCCAACAAAAGGAATACATTGAGAATGTTTACTCGCCAGTAGGTAAAATGCAAACATTAAAAATTTTATTGTCATATAGTTGCAAAAATAATTTATTTTTTGAACAAATGGATGTAGAGACAGCTTTTTTAAATGGTCATGTTAAGTCAGAAATTTATATAAATCAACCAGAAGGTTATGAATCTGGAGACAATAAAGTTTTCAAATTGCAAAAGGATCTCTATGGTCTCAAAGAAAGTCCTAGAGTATGGTATGATTGTTTTGATAAGTTTATTCAAACATTACGTTTTGTTAGAAGTAACTATGATTACTGTCTATATGTAAATAGAGCAAACAAAGATCCAATATATATATTAATATTTGTAGATGACCTTTTGATTTGTTGTAAGAATAAAAATATAATAGAAGAGATTAAAACTAGTTTGATGAAAAGATTTGCGATGAAGGATTTGGGAAAAATTAAAAGTTATATTGGGATAGATATTGATTATAGTGATGATAAACATGTAATGACCCTAAATCAAACAAAATATATTGAATCTTTGGCTGCAAAATATAATTTAGAATATTCTAAGTTATATGATACACCGATGGAAACAAATTTAAAATTAGAGCAATCTCAAGTAGTTGATGAAAGCATAAAATATAGAAATATTATTGGTGAATTATTGTATATTAGTACAGGCACACGGCCAGATGTAGCTTACAGTGTAAACTATTTAAGCAGATATCAAAGTTGTCACAATCAAACACATTTTAAATATGCAATGAGAGTGTTGAAATATCTGTATAAAACTAAGGATTTGAAATTAACATACTATGATAATGCAAATGCCGAAATATTGGATTGTATGGTAGATTCTGATTATGCAGGAGATAATGTTGATCGAAAGTCTACTTCAGGTTTTATTATTAGATTTTTTGGAAACTTAATTTTTTGGAAAACACATAAACAAAATACTGTAACTAAATGTTCAACTTTTGCAGAATATATAGCTATGTCAGAGGCAGTCTCAGAAGTACTTTTTGTTAGAAACTTATTATGTGAATCATTTGATATTAAGTTATGTCAACCAATTAAAATGTACGAGGATAATTCAGGTGCCATTGCTATTGCTAAGTATGGTAACTTCACAAAAAATTCAAAACATATTGAAGTACAATACCATTATATAAACGAGAACTATGAAAATAAGATAATTGATATTGTAAAAATTGATACAAAATTTAACTTAGCAGACTTTTTAACTAAAAGTTTAGATAAAACCAAATTTTTAAAAAATAGATTAGAGTTAAAGTTAATGTAGTGTATTTGAAATTATTGTTTCTTTTGTATTTTTCATGTAAAAGATATAAGATTATAAATTTAAGGAGGCGTGTTGTAATATTAGTAAATATTAATAATCTTATGTTAGCTATTTTTATACTCATAGCGCCATCCATTTTTTTTTATAGACGCAAACTTATTATATCTGATCTATGCTAGACATAATTTAATCTGTGAACTTTTTCACTCCTTCCTGCTCCTCACCAATGTAACACTTCAACTTCAGAAAATAAAGTACTCAGTTTTATTCAGCATTTTATATTTTTTATTTCAACAATTCTAACCTTCTGTAGCCTGTCTGACAGATATGACTTTATAAGATCCAGAGCTTTTCCACGAATACCATAATGTGAAAGTTTTCGAATCAGAGTGCGGTGCTCTACACAGTCAAACGCCTTAGAAAGGTCACAGAATACGGCAATAGCATCTTGTGAACTCTCCCAGGCTTCAAGTATATGTGACATCAATTGAGCACCTGCATCTGTTGTGGATCTGCTCTTTGTGAAACCAAACTGATTCTCATTCAATATATTATGCTCAATAAAATGGGATAGAAGTTGTTTGAGCATAATTTTTTCGAATACTTTACTCAGAACAGGTAAGATAGAAATAGGTCTGTAATTGCAAGGGTCAGATGTAGCCCCCGACTTCAAAATTGGAGTGATTTTACTTTGTTTCATTAAGTCGGGGAAGTTTCCTTTATCAATACAAAGATTGAATATTGTTTTTAAATATGGTGCAATAATGCATATTATAGACTCTGCCACTTTAACTGACATACCCCACAAGTCTTCGGTGCTCTTAACATTTAAATTTTTAAATGTCTTTATAATTTCAAATATTGTTGTGTGTCTGAAAGAAAAGTCCGGTGATTTGCAGGGGAAATTATGTATTAGCAGAGTTTCTGCTACATCGGGACATGCATCCAATGACTTAGTGACTTCTAGGGGTAAGTTAGAAAAAAAATTGTCAAATATATTTGCCACTTGTATTGGATCAGATATTTGATTTTTATCAACATTTAAGACATATGTAGAATCTCTAGGTTTATTTTTTCCGGTCTCAGTATTTATAGTATTCCAAATGGTTTTTATTTTATTTTTAGACTTGCTAATTTTATTTCTAATCAAAAGAGATTTAGCACACAAGCAAACAGACTTAAACATTTTTGAATAGTTCCTAACATAATCACGAAACTGCTTGCAGGATGTCAAATTCTTCCTGCGATACAGATCATACAAATAATCTCTACTTTTTCGAATACCTGTAGTTGCCCAATCACCGAACTTCAACTTTCCATTTACTTGTTTCTTTATTTTTGGACAAACTTTTTGAAACTCAGTATTTACTAGAGAGAATAAACTATTATAAATGTCATTCGGGTCACTATGAGAAAAACTTGTAATGGCAAGCTTAGCTTCTATATTGGTACTGAGTATTTCTAGCCTACTGGTTGTTAACGGCCTATGTTCAATTTCATACCTTGCTGTTTCTCTGCTTCCATCAAATCTAATTGCCAGGCCCTCATGATCAGATCTAACACCCTTCATTATTGACTTTTGTTTAGTCTTACAGTTCGAGTATCTATTGTCTATACAGGTAGCTGAAGTATCTGTTATTCTAGTGGGCTCACAGAATAGAAATTTCAAATTAAATGACTTAAACAATGAAATAAGATCAGTCTTATTTTTAGATTTCAATAAAATATCGACATTAAAATCACCACATACAAATATGGGTTTTTTACATTTAGAAATTTTTAGTAGTATACTTTCCAGAGTGGCTAAGAATTCTGTAAAATTTTGAGCACGACCTTCATCTGTTGGTGGTCGATATACACACAACAAGATACCTGTCCACCTCCACACAAGCAACTTCACAGACACGTTCAACAGAACATCTGACTAAGTCACGGCGTTCTTTAAATTTTAAGTTATTTTTTACAAGAATAATACACCCTCCTCCTTCTGCAGATGATCTGTTAAACGCACTGCCTACACTAAAATTCTTAACATTAAATAACATTGTATCAGCTCTTAGCCATGTTTCAGTAAAGCATAATATATCAAAAGGATATTTATCTAAGAGCATTTCAATTTCAAGTATTTTGCCAGAGAAGCGATTTATATTTTGGTAGTACAGTGCTATGTCAAAACACTTCCCTGTTGTCGGACTTAAAAGTTTAAACAGTTTGACTCAACATTTGTATTAGTACATGTACTAAAATCTGTATCGTCAATAGAAGACATGGTTATATTTCCTATAACCGACTCAAAGATAGTGTTTTGTTTAATTAATTTGTTCTGGGTAGTAAAACCGGAACTTACTCGAACATTCTGAAACAGGCACTAAGTCTCAGTAAATATATACATGTAAATATAAACTTACTAAGTTTAGGATAAAGGACAAACATATCATATACCCCCATCCACCGTCGGGAGACACAAGTTCATATTTCTTAACTTTATCAGTTTTCATGTCACTCATCTTGGACCACTTATCGCGACTTTTTGATCACCACTGTGAAGATTTCATGAAACTACCTCTCGTTTATCATTGATTAAATACAAGAATTAACTTCATCTAGATAAAGGTTAAGCCTACTGCCGCATGCCGTAGGTTTTGAAATATGAGTTGGGGAGATGTGGTATGAAAGGGACATTTATGTAGCTGAAGCTATCGCAAATTATTGAAATAATATTTAAAACAGGTTCGCATCAAATAGGAAACCTTCATTATTATTCTATTAAAATAAAATACAATCATTGGCAATTCTTTATCCTTAGTTGGTTTATTCGTATATTGTGATGGCTCAGTGGCGTTGGCTATGGACTGCCGCGCAGCAGGTCTATGGTTCGTATCCCGCCACGGGCTTGAGCTTCACCGCATGGTGGAAGGGCATTTTGCGACTGCCCGCCTGGCTAGTGACCACCCTCAAGTAGCAAAATCGGTCGCCAAGCACCTAACGATGTGTTCCGGCAGCACTCCTTGAGAGCCAGTGAAATTACAGGCACACGAAACTTAACAACTATATGTCTGAAGGTGACGGGCGCAGTGCCATTCTCATGAACTGTAACGAAATGCAACTGTTTTGGGCAGAGGTTAGTTCGCTTAACATCAGGTGGGCCTCGAGCTTGTCCGGTCACAATAAGATAAAAAAAAAATAAAAAAAGTGTATTATGTCCCTTTCATAAATTTTATCGTTGTATTGAGAGGTACACCCCGATTCCTGCAAGAGACAGTACTTCAATCTAGGAAAAATCACATTATTATTACAACAAATGCCCTAAAAATATGAGTCATTATACAAAACTACTTAGGTAATATATTTGAAAAGTAACGCTGTAAAAATAATGGATCCTCAGCTAAAAGTTTTATGTTTAAAAAGTATTACATAGTGTTACTGGTGTCATAAGACACATTATTATGTAGTTATAATGTAAGTAATACAACTCAACAATATTATAATCTTCTTCGTTATTATACCTAATTAACAAAAAATGCAACATTTACAAACATTGATCAACAATTATCAAACTAAAAAAATGCTTTTTTTGATTCATGGCCTCTTAAATCGACAAGCGTTTTCTTTTAAAAATGATACATTCTGTAGATAGAAAGTCCAGATATAACAGTCATGAAAGGGTTATGAGTTGGTTATGAATGGGCGTCATATTCATAACCGATTTTTGTGTCCCTTTCAAAAATATCACACTGAATTTGTTAATATAACCACAATATTTACAATTATAGACTAAAGTCTACTAACCTGCTGTTGCTATATTTGCCTATTTCTGGTCTATTATAAGCAATATTTAAGAACCAAATAACCAATCACAACAGTTAACACAAAGTTTTGCAATTATTAAGTAAAAAATACTTTGCGAAGTCAAAAAATAAACTCTCAGTTTCCGCCATTTTTGAAATGACAGGAGTGTGAACTTCGAACGAATGTACATCAGAGTTGCCATACAACAAAAATTGTTTTGATCGGAAATTGTTTTCAGTTTGCCGGTTATTGCAATTGTCCCTTTCATAACATGTAACTATCATACCACCTCTTCCCTACATGTATCTACTTGCGTAATTTCGTCTCGCTCATGCGATCATAAGCTGTACAATGTAGAGATGCTTACAGGTATCAAAAGTCAAAAACCACCTGCCAAAACATCGAAGTCCAAACTCACAAAAAAAAAAATTCCAACTTTGTTGTCGTATGCATACACAGGAGTACGAAATTATTTTCTTTTGGTTTTGTTTTTTAATTAATAATAAATACATAAGATAAGCATAAAGCAGAGATATATTAGATGAGTTTCCCCTTAAATATTTATTTTATTTATTTTTAGTATTTGTTGTTATAGCGGCAATAGAAATACTTGATCTGTGAAAATTTCAACTGTCTAGCTATTACCGTTCTTGTGATACAGCCTGGTGACAGACGGACGTACAGGAAAGTCTCAGTAATAGGGTCCCGTTTTTACCCTTTGGGTACGGAACACTAAAAATACCACTTTTCTCAAGATAATCTGAAACACTGACTATAGGATGGTCCCCTTACTGGCAGTTTGTTCTCACGATATACTTTCATGCCCCAACTTTAAATTACCCGTTTTATTTATAAAAAAAAATCTGTCCATAATAAGATCCTTTCGTTTGCCTATAAGAAACAATTTTAAATTTAACCCTACGATTTATTTATAAGAAGGTCTAGCTCCTATTTGAGCTCATGAATTCGCCCCTGATTTATTTGTTTAAAGTTCTCGTAGCGATGTTTGCTTAGCTGTTTCTAACTGATCTGCTAAGTAAAGCAACGTCCGATGCGGTTATAATATGGATGAGAGACCGCTAGTGATATTACTACTGATTACGCTTCCGTGCTTCGGAGGGTACGTTAAGCCGTCAGTTCCGCATGTTGGTTTAGGATGGCAGTAGTTAGGTATAGCATGGTGTTAGGGCATTTTGAAAATGCCCACCTGGCCAGCTACAACCTTCAAGTAGAAAATATCTCGCCAAGCACCTAACGGTGTGTTCCGACAGCTTTCTCTGTGTGCCAATAATTCTAGGTTAGCCTGAACAACATCTTCGATCAATCATCACTTACCATCAGGTGAGATAGTGGTCAAAGGCTATCCTATCTAAACCTATTAATATAAAAGAAACTAAATTTCATGCACCAACTTTAAAAATATATGACTTTAAAAGTAATACACTAACCGGCAAAACACTCACGTTGGGGATCGAGTACGTCAGATGCTAGTGCCCGTCGGGAGCTCGCAGACGCAGCTGCGCACTCGCACTGATGATGAGCATTTAACATGCTCGAAACCAGGGTCGACATACTCGATCCCCAACGTGAGTGTTTTGCCGGTTAGTGTATAACTTTTAATAATGTATGAAACTCACGATAATTACATTTCAAAAATATATGACTCTTATTAAATTCATTCGCCCCTGTTCGTCCTTTACTCCAGCTCTTTTATAAAATGTTTACACAGAAACTATTTTTGTAGATCTCGTACTTTTCGAGATTTTATCAGTGAAAATTTAGTCATTATACGACTATGTATAGAAGGTAATGTTAAATCAAATAAATCAACCTACGTTTGTCATATATTCTTTATGTTTCCACTATCAGGGATCATTTAGTACGTACTCCTAAAAGGTGATAAGGCCGTACAATTCCCGGCTCAAGAATTACAACTATTCCATACTTATATGATCTAATAGAGGGGCCTATTGGATGTTCGTATAAGTCGACTAAAATAAAAATCAGACGAATGAGCAGCATGCAGCTTCTTCTATCAACGTATTGCAAATAGTGTACGTGGTACACCTAAGAAGCACAAGAATGCTCATCACAAACTCTTGTTCTGTTAGGCAAACAGTAGCAAACAGGTATAATCATATTATCAAATACAAGTAAATGATAGTGTAAGAGTAAATATTATTGTATTGCTTCGAGCTGCTATTTTACATGACCGAAGGTACTTTACACGACCCTACGTAAGGTATGCGTAGTTAGATGATGAAAGCAAACAAGTGCCCGCCGGTAGCTCACAGACGCAGCTGCGTACTCGCCCCGATGATGAGCATCTGATATGCTCGAAACCCGGGTCGACGTATTCGATCCCCAACATGAGTGTTTTTGCCGGTTTCATTTATAATATTTAAAAAAGCAAACAAGGTTTATCTTTTGATGACTAGGAGTCTATTTAAGCCTTTAGATTTTCCGTTTATCTATTGACTCATCGTTTAATCCATATATAACAATTTATGAAGAATCTTACCTTGCTTATAATAATAATTATTCTAATAAGTTACTAATGATATGTTTGAATGTACATTTTATGGTTTAATAACTGAAATAAATAATAATAATAATTATTAATTTCAGTTATTAAACCATAAAATGTACATTCAAACATATCATTAGTAACATTATATCAAAATACATTAAAATCAAATAATCACATTATAACGGTCATTAAATATTAGTGAAATCGTAATCAAAGGTTAGTATAATCAAATATAATTATAAGAAGTATTCCAATAAACTAAAAATAAAACAATAATAGTACAATAAGTCAAAGTATTAAGAAATAAAATAAAATAATTATAATGTCAAATAGAAGTAGGTATGTGATAATGTCAAATAAAAAATATGATTTAAGATAAATTGACTTGCCCAGTGACAATTTTTACCCATCTATATTGGATAGGGCAGTCTGGTCGTGATTCAAACATCTGCAGGATACCGTTACCAGTGCCTCGCGTGCGCCGGGATAAGCTGGCGACTTTTTTGCGAATTATTGCGTGAAAACCATCAGTGCGCGCTTCCGTAAACATCCCCGACGCGCTGCAATAACGAGGCAGTGCCAACAGTATCCTGAAGATATCGTTATATTGGACTCGCAGAGAACTGGCGGCGCGACGAGTATGGTTCACCCATAGACTGCTGGAGTAAAAAGACTGGCAGTAAGCCTTAAAAAGGCAGAATTTTACTTCTTTAGAGCAGCGAGCAAATCTACGAGCTAGCATATTTCCTCGTACCGCCAGCGTCCTGCGCTCTCTCTCTATGTCCATATCATCTTTGAGCTCTTCAGTGACAATGTGCCCCAGGTATTTAAAACTACTTACCACCCTCAGAGCCGCACCATTGAGCACAATAGGCGGGACACAAGCGGGCTTTATTCTACCACTCTTAAAAACGAGAACTTCGCTTTTAGTAGAGTTAGAGACCTTAGCCCGTGTTCCACCGCATACGCTTCACAAATTGTGAGTAGTTTGCGAATCACACCAACTGACGGACCCAGCAGCACCATATCGTCAGCATAACTTATATTATTGACAGATACTCCATCTATAAAACAACCAGCATGCGTGCTGCTGAGTTCGCCCACGCACACCACACCCCATGCCATACGCGTCGGACAAACTACCCGCCCATCATTGTAAACGCTACACGGTTTCATTAACATTACTCACCAAATAAAATTTTGAACTTTAAAGTATCCCAAAAGTTTAGTCACTCAGTAATTATAAGTTTAACTTGGTTGATTTTCAAAATCTGACCTCATAGTGCATTAGATATTGATTTCTTAGCGAGGGTAACCAGATTTTTTGTCATGAACAAAATTTTTACATTTTAAAGACTGTCTGATATTCATCATTTTTGTGTCTTTATAATTTTTTGCTGTTTTAGTAAGATATGGGTATTTTGTTTAATTTGAAGTGTTTTGTTTTAGTGGCACAGCCCCAAACTATCATATAAAAGATGTGGCCTTACTAAAGCATTGTAGATAGTAGATATATCTCAGCTTTTGTGGATACATCTTAAAATATTACGTAAAGAGCCGAGAAACGACGAAAGCTTACTTTTGAGGTGTTCTATGTGAGTATTCTGTGTTAGAGCGCTATCTACAGACAGATCAAGAAATTTTTCACAAGATTTTTGCTTGAAATTTGCGTTGTTAATCACCCCAAACAAAAAAAAGAGTTCTTAATTTCCCGTCAGACGTCAGCATTGACCTAAGCATTGAAGGGCAGAGATCGAAAAAGTAGAATTTTCCAGCATATCCACTTATATCATGTAAAATAAATCAGCAGATAATTAGTAGGTAATGTCATTATCTCAAAGCCATAATAGGAGTCTGATTACGAGTACATATATTTATCAAATAAAATATATATACATATAGCTACGCAGACAGTAATCACGTCGGTGGAGGCACGTTCAGTAAGCCAATATGCAAATAAAAAATGAAATTTGTATGCATTTATCTTTACGAAAGATAAGAAACATCACTCTCGGTCTTGAATAATTATTGCACACTCATAGCGTCTTGATAAAAAAAAGTATCTAATTAATAAACAAGGTTATAACGTCTCAAGTATTGTTGCCAACTTTTTTAGGAAAAAAACATGAGTGATTTGAATCAGCATGGTACCGACTTAAACAGGTTATTTCATACTTTTCAGGGTCGATTCTGTATTATATAAAAAATAAGGGGGAAAAGGCATAAATGTCAACTATTATAGTTATCGACATGTTACTTTAGTTAAACATAAATGTATATTTTGTATTATTAAATATCTATTCATTTTATTTTGTTATCATACCAATACGGTAAACAATGCTGGAGAAGAATGCTTGGGTTGTCGTGGACCGAGTTTCGCACAAATGTCTCGATACTCCAAGAACTCAGCATTAAGCAGCGTCTTTCAGCTATAGTGCAATCCCGGATCCTCGCATTCTTCGGACATGTTTCGAGGCGAGGTAGCCAGTCCATTGAGCGACAGGGAATCAGGGTTGTCGTTCAGGGAAAGGTACTACAGGGCACAAGACCGCGCCGGAGGTCACCCATGCGATGGACTGACCAAATTAAATCTGCAGTGGGCGGTCCCTTGCATGAGTGCACCAAGATGACCGTAAATAGAGGGCGATGGCGTGACATTGTGAGGCGCATTACATCTGCCCCCACTACAACTACATGACGAACACGACCGCTCTGTCAAGAGCGTAACGACTGAGAAGAAGAACAATATGGTTCATATTGAAACAATTTTTATTTATTACTCCAACAAACGTACCCATTTTTAGGGTTCCGTAGTCCTGACAAGGAACCCTTATAGTTTCGTCAAGTCCGTCTGTCTGTCCGTCTGTCCGAGGTTTTGCTAAGAGACCGTTAGTACTAGGAAGCTGTAATTTCGTCTGGATATGTAAATCAATTACGCCGACAAAGTGGTAAAATAAAATTTCGAAAAATATTTTTTTTAGGGCACATCCCATACATGTGATGTGGGGGTGAAATTTTTTTTCGTCGTCTATCTCTTCGTTTGTGGAATGGTTGAATAGGTCTTCTAAAATTACTTAGGGGTTGCTAATACTGTTTTTCGATTTAAGGCTCCATTTACGAAATATTAAACTTTAAAGTGCAAATTTTTGTTCTAGTAGGACGTCCTCGTCCTCCCCCCCCTCTAAAAGCTAAACCGCGGGCTCGAAAAATCTGAAAAAATTCAAGCTGATAATGCGTTTAATGAACTTTAAAGGAAAAGTATTGCGGTTGAGATAACTTTATTAGTTTAGCAGTAATAGTCGTTGAACTTGGGTGTTAGATAATTTTGTACCAAATATAAAATCTATACAATTAATCCTTTAAAGTGACTAAGATGAAGTAGTTGGTTGTTTATTGAAAACTTAATCTGAAATAAAAAATCTTAAAACTATAACTATGCCCTATGTCATACCACTAGGTGAAGTGACGATATCGTGAAAGTCGCGGGCAGCCAATGGCTACAAGTGGCTAATAGCCGTTCTTTGTGGCGATCTATGGGGAGGCCTTTGTTCAGCAGTGGACGTCTTCCGGCTGGTGATGATGATGATGTCATACATAATAGACTAGCTTTCCAGCCGCGGCTCCACCCCCGCGTATTGCGGTTATCGGGCAAAACTATTAACTTCTTTTTGCGCAGTTAGATAAAAACTATCCTATGTCCTTTCCCGGGTCTCAAACTATTTTCATTATTAGTATAGATATAGATATGGCAATACAAAGATTCAACTTATATAGGTATAAAGTACTTTTTGGACCTCATCTTCGCCGGACACTAGAAGTGTTTGCTGTCTGTACCTACCTGTTGTACCAAGGTCATCGATCACTTCATTTCACACATCATCAATTTGCTGATTGTAATGCTCATCAATAGTGTAAATTTTATCATCGGTAAAGAGAATATTTCTGTGCCCTTCACTTGCGTATCGCAACGGAAGGCACTCTATTTAATTTTAAAGATCGATTTAGGGTATGTACTGTATATCGACGATAAGCACCGAGCTTCAGGTCTTGTTTTATAATACGCGACATTTTCCAAGCGGGAATCTTCATTTCTCGCAATAAGATTATTGTTGAGTTATCATAATATTTTTACTTCCTAATGGGATTTCGACCAATTTTGGCTTTAACAGCATTAATTTGTAGTTCTAAGACCCGCGGCTGCCCTCATCTTTTATGGTCTTCGACAGAGGAAGTGTTGTAGTATCTGTTGATATTACGATTACGAACATACCTACGGCTGATACCAAGCTTTTGAAGTGTCTGGAATATGACCGACGCGACGGCTCAATACCTACTTTACACAAGGCGAATAGTAGGTACTATCCTATTTTCTTTAACACCTCATTTCATATTGTTATTTGATAATGAACACGAAATAATATATGAAATGGCGCGAAATCGAAAGAAAATTTTAAAGTAATATGTAAACGCGTTCAAAATTCTAAATAATTCTAAAGCTGAAAAGTTTTTATGTTACAGTATTTATGGCCAGACTAGTTATATAGTATAATAGCCCATTTATAAGCTTACCTGAATATATCGGTGTATACTTTTAATTTTTCTTTCATATATATATCAACTATTTTATAATAGAATAATTATTTATGCTACAGCAAATAAATTAAATGACATTCAAATTCTTACAATGTACCAACGGATTCTGAATCGCGCTATCGTTACGTTTTCATTCGAGTATCTACCTATAGAATTCACAAACGAATTTTGTTTAGTTTTCGAATTACAATTGAAATAATAGCTTGTCGGCAATCGTACTCTTATTACTTAGATTTAGCAGGAAGAAAGTGGAGGAGAATAAAGAACTACAGAATCGTTCTATATTATGATAACGGGCTTCTACGGAAACCTACATTGTGCGTGGCTCGACACGCATTTGACCGTTTTTTAGGAATAAAATCATGCTAATATATTATGTAAATCGCGTTGAAGACCTAATTTGGCATACTATTACATGTCACATATTATTATAGGCATGCTGTAAACAAGCACATTCTAAGATGTGTAGGGCTCTGAACCTTTGCATACAATCAAGAAAATGCTTCTCTACGCACCAAATCTCGGTCTCAGCTAAATTGGTCGTCGCTGCGCACGGAATCAAGTTAGATGACAAGGCATTCAGAAACACGATTAAATATTTCATCATAAATTCTAATTCTAAATATTGCAATTTTAAAATTTGTAATTGACCTTCATAAGAGTGTCGTAGACGCCTAAATTGAATAAATGATTTTGACTTTGACTTTGACATGACATCTGTTCATTGTTGACATATTTTTGCTATCGAGCATCAGTACCGCAGCGTATTGCTAACTTTTAAAAGAACTGCATGGAATCGAATAATTTTCCGGAGTCCTTAGGTCTGATAATTATAACCTGGACCACTTCAAGTATAGAAGTAATAGGTAGGTACTTCTTAGATGGTATGCTCCATATTCAATCACGTCCTAACGAACTTTTCATCATGTGAGATTACGGTCAAACGCTAGTCTATTTGGAAAAGTCCTCGTCTTCGATGTTAAAATCGAATTGCGTAATCTTATTCGAACTTTAAGCGGACCAACAGCACAGCTATAGTAATACTAGATCAGTAGCTACTCAGGCCTTTTACGTCCCTGAACATTGTTTAAAGGATGGATAACCTCATAGTGTAACATAACCATATTTAGTGTAACCCATATTTCGCCATTTAATTTCTGCTCACCTGTACGGTAAAAAAAATTATGTAAGCTGACAGAAGTAGGCACCCTATACATATCTACTTCATGCATTTCTTATTTTAATCATAGGTTTATATATTATTTTTATGTTAATGTGTAATTTGTATACATTGTTGGAATTCTATCCTGAAATAAAACATTATTAATATTATTATAACGAGTGTTGAAAGAACCCTATTTTGCGCAGTCTACTCTTATTCTCAAACATAACTCCAAGTATTATTATTCCATTTCCAATTTAATCTCACATAGTTACATCTACAGCTTTACCTACATACTCATACCTTCGTCAATAAGCTTATCGTTGAATAATTCCTTCTTGGCTGAACACAAAATTAAACTCAAAGAAATCAATAATTAGTGGGTAACGCAGGTTTCGCCTAAAATTAAAACAATCAAATTACTTTGTTTCATTTTCCTTTATTCAATCGTCACGTTTTTGTTGCCCCCAAGGTTTCCTTTTGTAATTTTTGCTTTTCTTTGTTCTTTTTATAACAAAGTTCTATTGACCATAACAATGCTATAATCAGAAAGAAAGACGTGAGAAGGTAGAACGCTGCGTTGTAGCTATTTGTAAGATCACGTATGGCCCCTGGAAAAAAAAGAGTTAAAGTCAATTCATCCATCAGGTGTTATTACTTATTATTTTAATAAACCAGCTTCAACCGGCCACTAGAATTAAACAAGTGAACTTTAGTTTATTTTAGTAGGCATTATTATATACAATATCTCTCATTTTATTTTTAAATGTAAAAAAGTTTGTCTTTCATACTTTTCAAATTGGTTAAAAAAAAGTACCTTCTCATACTTTTGTAAATAGTTTAACATATCACATAAAATTAGTATTTGGTTTATAATATATATGTACTCTAAGTATGTAATATTTTTGATTTGGTAACTTTCCAGTCAATTGACTAAAATATAAATTTCGTAAATTTTACAGTATAAGACAATCGTAGTAATAATTACTGTTTCAATATTTATTTTCTATCATGATAATTGTGTCATAGCAGTATGTAATTAAAACGGATTTTTATGTAAGGTACATTCTTAAAATAAAACTAACTATTTTTGATGTTGTTATTAATTTTAGCCAGAGCCATCTCTTAAGTGTAGAGATTACCTTCTTCCTATATCTTACCTAATAATTCCTAAAGTAGAAGTTCACTGTGAAATGCGACAAAAAACTGTATTGATTTTTTATAAATGTTGTCATGCTATATATAGCTAAAGAATTTAAAATAACCATTTTAATTTGTATTCAAAATACTATTGTCTACATACTCCTATAAGATACTCTACTTGACCTATTCTTGTTAGTGTAATTTTGAACCCAATTCTTACCTCGATCTCTTAACAAACCCACTGACCCATTCGACTCGTATACAAAAATAATAATTCAATATATTTATGTAAGCTACTTTCCTACCGACTTCATGAAAATCACATCAGGCGTTGATAAAATCACGTCTTATGTAAACCTACAAAATAAATGCTCAGCTCCCAATTGCAAAAGAACCCTCGCTTCGGAAGAAGTGAAAATTAATGTTTTACAATCAGCAAGTTTGAGTTGATACACATTTTAGGTTTCAAACTCGAATCAATAATCAATATTATTATTATCAATATTTTATTAATTGTTAAATACCAGAAAACAGTTCTTGCGGGAGTATACACTCCAAACTCGTATTTACCCAGTTTTTACACGACTGCACAAAAAAAGGAGAGTTATGTTTTCAGGGTTCATGTATGTATGTTTGTGAGTTTCTTTATTCCACCGTAATTTCCAAATGGTCAAGCCAATTTTTACGTAAGATATATCGTTAGATTCGTCTTGACAGTGGAAGTGACACTAGGTACATAAAAAATGATAAAAAAATCAAACTACCGGATTTAAGACGCCATATTTTAATATAATCAAAATGAAGGGCTTTAAAACACGATTCCATAAATATATATAACTTGCAGTTTTATGTTTAATGAAACGAAAAAATGTTTAACGTAAATAAATAATTCGCGGTCGGGTTTTTTACTTTATTAACTTATTTTGACTTGTTATTTTATACCTATAACTAATAATATGATTTTTTTCTATTGACTTGTACTGAAATAACTATTTATTTTATCATTTTTAGGGTTTTGTACCTAAAGGGTATAAAACAGGACCCTATTACTGAGACTTCGCTGTCCGTCCGTCTGTCACTAGGCTGTATCTCAAGAACGGTGATAGCTAGACAGTTGAAATTTTCACAGATGATGTTTTTCTGTTGCCGCTATAACAACAAATACCAAAATTTGGCCAAGTGCGAGTCGGACTCTCGCACGTTAAAACAAAAATAGGTTAAAATATGAAGTCTAGTGTTGTAGAGCTAATGGTTCGGAACCCTTCGTACGCGAGTCCGACTCGCACTTAAACGATTTTTACAGTACCTTCATGTACAGAGTACCAAAAACTTAAAAATAAAATGGGCGATACATTCGAAATATTTACCGGTAATCCGACCACCGACGAGTTGACCAGTTTTTGATACTTATTGTGACGGTGAACATTGCACTGTATTCGTAGCTAGTTTGACGCATATCTGAATTACCTACAGGTTTAAGATACAGCAAAGAGAAACAACGTCAAAACAACATATTTATTTTCTTTACTTTATTTGTTAGACAATCCGACTGCGCAAATTTTATTACTTATGCTTATAAAGAAAAAAGTTCGCATTTTAAAGGTCGGATGGACGGACACCAAGAAGAACAGAAAATCGACAACTTTTAGTTTTCATTATGATGTTACTCCTGCCAACTTTCTCTCTGTTCCTTTTTTCTCACATAAACTTAGAATAACATAAAAATATCTATTAGGCTAATGTTTTTTTTTAATGAGTACTGTACTGTACTTTACTGTAACAGCCGGATCGTCCACTGCTGAACACAGCCTCCCCTATTTAAGGGGGTATTTGCCATAATCCCCACGCCTTGCAGGCGTCTTGGGGATCGATTTGCAGTTCTTAAGAAGGCGCTGCTGCCTACCTTCCAATATTTTTCCCTTAGTCGCCTCTTACGACACCCATGGGCTGATATAGGGAGGTGCAATTCTAACCTGGCACCCCACGGGGCACTTTTATGAGTAAGTATAAGTAAACTTGCTGGGTGACTTATCTTCACCGGGTTTCAGTGTTTGTAACAAGGTTTATCTACAGCTTAATACCATGTTAGTGGGCTATGACAAAATCCATTGGCCAGGTTCAGTATACTATATTCCGGCTGCCACAGAGTCCTCATTTACACTTAGCTGAACCAGCAAATATAACCCCCGACGTGACAGTTCACAATTAGTACAAAATATTATCCAAAATTAGAAATAATCAATATTGTCTACGTAATCTTACCAATTGCAGGCCCCAGTACTAACATTGTTAGGCCGGTCAACATCATAAAGATCCCCATAGTTGCCGTGAACTGATCTGGATTAACCTCAGAAATGACCACCGTGGCTAGTACTACAATGATGCATCGAGCAACACCCATCAGGGAAACGTAGAAGAAGATGGTGTATTGGTTTTCAGACCAAAGCATGCCTGTAAGAGATTTTTCGTAATGGATTATTACAATCCAATGGATCTAATTGTAGGGAAGAATTTTAGGCATCTCCTCCTGTTGAGTTTTATAGAACAACGGAGCATATGTTTCTAATTGTGTCGAAAAGGATTAATAGCTAGTTCAAATTTAATATAAACAGTAACTTATTATAACAAATAAAAATTTTTAATAATCCCCTTTCATCAGTACTTTCATAGTAGGTATGTATTTTCATAAATTCTGAAGTACGAACGTGTAGTTTTACACTATAGTGAAGAAGGGAATTTTTAATAATGGTCAAGTAATTTTGACTCGAAAAATATTATTTTGCATAAACATTTTGCCAGTTGGTGAAAACACCAAAATCAGTGTTTCATTGTCGGTTTTTAAGAGCAAGACAACAGAAGCATAATTTCCCATACCAATTGTTCTACCCCTGTATATCGTTTTAACCCAACAAAACGATTCAGTTTTAAGAATAAATAGATAACAGTTAAAATAAAAGTAAATACCAAGCCTTGAAAGGCAAGCCACGACAACACCAAATAAGTAAATCCCCTGAGCCCCAATCTTCAACAGCCACGTGCTAGCAAAAATGAGGACAGTTCTCATTGCCAAGTCACCGAATCCATAGGTTGATATAGCCAAAGCTACTTTATCCTGCAATAAGGGTACAATAAATTATTATACATCAGTACTTATATGTTGATATACATAGATAAGCCGATTTATCCCAAACGAATACTTATTTCTTTTAATAACAGTGGTTTTCCATTTTTTTATGACTACCCATACATAGAAGAACCAACCTATCATAAAATACAGATGTTTTTTAAATGTGAATTGATAGGCGTTTCTCCTTATTCAACATTGAAAAAAATCTAGTGTTAGTACCACGCTGTAGCCTTACCGTCGGGTACCCCCCGGCTCAGGGAAAGCTCGCGAGTAGAATGAGGTGAGGCGATATTGATACGGTGCGGAGGCAAAGCGTCTAGTTGGCTTTGAATACGGTCCGTTTGATAAGTGTCACACATACCTGACTCCAGCCCATGGCATACAATGCTTGCGGCAAGATTAGGCAAAAAGTAACCTCCGCAAAGTTGCTGAACACCGGGCCAATACACACACACGATAATATGAACTTCTTTGCGAAGGAAACATCTATGAATGTGTCGATAACTCTCCTAAAATAAAGAAAAACATAATATCATGCTCTACGATTCGAATTCTTGTGATCAAGTTGTATTGAATCAACGAAAGTGAAAATAATGCAGGAATATACCGATTAATTATTCCTTCATTATTATAAATCTCTTTGAATAAGAAATTATCATTTTCTATTACAAGCGTGTCTTATAGTAGGACATTTCTACTATATGTACACATTTCTATAAAATTGGTTACGTCTTTAACAGGCAAAGTAGATGTATATATTTTTTTTAATTCTTACACTGATTCGTATTCCTGATAAAAAGCTCAGTCGTACAGTTCAACTAACTATCAAAAAATTATTCTGAATTGTAAATCATAGAAATTTGAATAGGCGTTATCGACTCAGTTTTCATAACTCCACTCGGCACACTTCTCCTGTAATATGAAGGATGAGTGTTTTGATAAGTATATAAAATACAAATAACATTAGCTCTTGGGAGATTTTATTCGAACTATTTTGATTAGTTTTTCTCGGTGTATTAGAACCACAGTCACCACCTTCATATTAATATGTCACACATATGGGATCTTGCGTGCATTTTTTCTTATAACACAAAACATGTATAATTCTGCATGGATAATTAATAATATAAATAATATAATAATAATTATTAATAATATACTAATTCTAGGGCCTGTTAACACCTTCGACCACATTATCACTTACTATCAGGTGAGATTGTGGCTTGGTGGCTTACCTATCAGCAAAATATAATAAAGTCGTTTGTTTTAGTATGTATATTTAAGTTCATAATGGCGTTAAGATGGTAATCAACGCGATTTGTGAGCAATTTCTAATGTGTAATAATACCCTATTTATTAGAGTTGATGGGAGCAATGGCATGACATGCTGCTATTCCGGGGCATTGTTATATTATCAGGAGGATTTGGATCAATTTCGATATTAAAGTCTATTTAAACCCACGGATCGCTAAAATGTTGATAATTTTAGGTACAAATAAAAAAACTACCTGAAAGCTGATTTCTTTCCAGCGTTTATAATTATTTCATTTACTTTTTTTTCAGATTGTTTTGCCTTTTCATCGTCTGTTAGTTTAACGGTCGGTATTACATCCATTGTTTTGTCTACCAACAGTGGTTTCATTTCTGTAAATAACGGTTTATAAAAATAACCTTAATAAAAATAACTTATTTACCAATGATACATTACTACAGAATCCAGTAATTGCTTACTGGATCTATGCCTTTCTGTTCAAGTATGAGTTAAATTACATACTAACTTACTGGTCAGTAGGATATTCCAAATTTAAAATCTCCCTATTTACTGGACATTTGTGAATAAGTCCCCGGTAAAGTTCACTTTCTGGATACTTTTTAGAGATGTTATGGCAACATTACATACCATTTTTGAGAAAAATATATTTTACTTAATTGATAATACGAAATTCTATCTCCACCGTACCGCAACGTTTCGGTGCGATAGAGATGACTAGCGAATTAGTTGCAATCAGTTTATTATGGGAGTAATTTACCTGCACTGGGCATAACTTCAACTCGTTTTTTGTGCCATTTGACAGGTTGCATCAGCAGCACGCCAAATATATTGTGCAGCATCACACCCGCCACCAGCAGCACAGTTCCCCGGAACCCAAACTCTTCAAGCGACCACTTGATGAACATTGGTGCTACCATTGCAGAGACAGCTAAAAAGATATGATAATTCTCAAATTAATGGGTAACTCTTAATTTAAGCTGCACTTGAAAACTTGGGGGCTCTTGTTGCCAATTATACCTTATAATTTTTAACACTGTTTTTACTTTAGCAATGGGTACCTATATATGTAGGTATCGGTTATCATGATTATAAAATTGAAAAAATTATGTACGTTCCTTTTATACAAAGTCTCCTTCAATTACTAGGATACTAGCAATTAACAGATTTAGGTTCGTTACTAAACCCTGTCGGCACAGGAGGAGCGTAATAAGTATGAAACCTTTGTCTCTGTGTCAATCATCAATCAATTTTGAATAGCCCGGCAAGGTAACCACTTCACTGAATGCCATGTAGCACCGGTGAACCGGATATAACAAGATGATTTGGATAGAAAACAAGATATTTAATAGTCCAATGGAATACATCCGGTTCTGAGGGTACTATCAAAAGTTTTGTTTAAATTTGTGTTTGAACGTATAGGTACTTTAAAAGCCAATTTTTACGAGTACAACAAACATCAACCCAACAAAACCAATGAAATGTTTTTTCGGTTGTCATTGCAAATACATATAGGTACCAAAATGTATAATTATTGTGATGTAACTCCTTTAAGCGCTTTGCTGACCAAAGATATTGGTGTTGGGTCTAGTGCGATTCTGCGTGCAGGTTGTTTGAGTATACTTGAGTTAATGTGGTTTATATCATCAAACCAAATCTTGACAATACCCATGAAGGTGAATAAGGAAAAATTGCAGACAGCTGGCATCGCTGTCCATTAGGCAGATATCGTCAGCGTAGAGAGCGTTTCTTCTTGTAACGATATTTCCACTCTGAAATGAGTTAGATCGTAGATGCATTTGTCAGTTCTGATATTAGGACAGATTCAGTTGCTGGTGCTATAAGATTATCTAAACTCGTTTCCAAAAATAACGGGTCAGTCACATAAACCCGAACCGAACTTCGTATGCCATCCTAATGAAACGAAGACTGTTCAATTGAGAATTTAATTATACAGATAAAAAATAAAATAAAACTAAGTTGCACCCACAATATTAAACTCTAAATTAAAAAAAAAACTAAAGTAGTCATATTTTTCTTAAGTTTAAATTTTTTTATGATTGTTTTTTTGCTGGTTTTCATCACTTTCTTCATTTAATACTTTGTATTGCCTCCACGAGCTCTTCTGAGATCTTCCAGGCGGTTAGGCATGCTGTACACCAAATTTCGGAGCCGGTGCTGAGGAATATCTTCCCATTCCTCCACCAGTGGTTGTTTGAGCTCGGGAAGCGTGATTGGTGGGGGGTTTCGACCTTTCACTTGTAATTACCGCGGTTTGCCATGTGGATGAAATGTGAATTGGACTTTTTTCAGGCCATACATTCTAAGTCATTTCCCTATGTAGATTTGTAGATTTGAGAACATCGATATTTTATAGGGCAGTTTAGTAATCAGGTATGCCACCAAAACTGTCCACTGACTGCAGTCGAATTCAGGAGCGACTACACTTATCTGCCCGCTGATAATAAGAGAGACAACTATAAGAATCGGACACAGCATAATCTGAATTCCTTCTTTTATCCTTGATCACCCATCGCTATAAGACTTGTGGTCGTAGACCAAAGTCTATGCAAGGTTCATCACCGCGAGTTTTTTTGGGTATGCAGGAAGTTTGGTTAATACCCACTCTATCTTCCCATACTACGAGTACCCGATAAAACAGAGGCCGACGTAGACTTAGTGTACATTTTGGGGTAGAATCCGAGTTGACTAAATAGTACAGGATTTAATAATGGAGGGGTCCATTTGATCAACGAGACTTTTTTTTTTATGCCTGATAGTTCAGCCTTTGACCTCTATCTCACCTGATGGTAAGTGATGATGTTGTCGAAGATGTTGTTCAGGCTAACCTAGAATTACTTGCTCTAAAGAACAGTTGCCGGAACACACCGTTAAGTGTTCGTCGACAGATTTTCAACTTGAGGGTGGTAGCTAGCCAGGCGGGCATTCACAAAATGCCCTTCCACCATGCTATATCGACTGCCATCCTAAGACAACAACCGGGGCCGACAGCTTAACGTGCCTCCGAAGAACGGAAGCGCTCAGTAGTAATGTCACCTGCGGTCACCCATCCAAGTCATGACCGAGGCGGACGATGTTTTTTTTTTTTTTTTTTTTTTATTTGCTGATTGGTTAAGAACCTAAGCAAACTTCGCTACGAGCGCTTCAAAACGACAATACGACTTCCGGAAGTGTGGAGGCTGCTTACATCGTAGCTACATGGAGTCACTATGGCGCCACTAATTGGTGACTAGTAGTAGCGACATGTATACTCGCAATAATAAAATGGACAACAACCCCCTGACATAAAACAGCTTTTTATCCATAGAAAGCTCAAATTAAAATAATAAGTTTAATTAAGTAATAAATCTGAATCAAAATACTTACCAACAAAAAACTGTCCCAAACTAAAGGCGAATATTCTTCTCTTATCAAAGTAGTCATTTACAATAGAACACGATAAGTTATAAATTATTCCAAGTCCAATACCCTAGAATGAAAACATGAGTACAAAATCGTAAATTGACATATGTTAATATAAAAAAACTATCTGCTAATTATCTGTACAATGCCTTTTGTCTGCAATAACATATAAGAATGGAACAACAAAAACGTACCATCATAATTCCCTGGCAGAGGAAGAACATAGGTATAGATTTCACGAATACTATTCCAAGCGCACCAGCATCATGCATTACCACAGAAAACATGCATAGCTTTCGAAGGCTCATAATCTTCAGAAAAGAGTTTGTTAGAAATCCTGAAATACATAAAAAATGGTATAAAGCACAACAATAAATATATTAAAAAGGCTTTGATCAAAAAGGTTATTTTTACATACAAGTACATTTTTTCTATTATTATGTATTAATTTCTGTATATATTATGTACTTAACAAGGAGCTGACTGCTACCACAGAAGGTGTACTACTACGTTCGATCATGTTTGAACTCTCGAGTTTTATTAACAATGGAATTCATAGTCAAGATAGAGGCTCCTCCAGGGGATGATTCATGAGATGTGTGATGAATTTAACCTCATTGCATTTCATAGATTTGGGCAATGTTCTGAAACTTCGATAGGATCTAATAGCTGATAAAGTACTTCAAGATAATACAACATAAATTGTTCGCAGAAATAATATAAGTGCCGAAACAATATATTCGTTACCACTTTAACCCCACTGAATTCTAAAGTGATAAGAAATTTTGCCAACGATACACATTTATGAAGAAAACCATACCTTGTTTACCTAATGGCTCTTTTTGGGAACGAGCTAAGGTGTAATATCAAATTACTGAAAAACTTTCACGCCTATAAATTTATGCTTTAACATAGTAATTTAGCTTCATATCCAGATGTATAATCGGTCAAAAAAAAAATTAAAACCATAAACAAAATCAACTTAAACAATTTATATTTATTGGATAGAATGTTATTGTACTAACGCCATCTGTTGGAAAACCAAAGAGTTACTATCACTGCAACAGAACTAAACTCAATACTTAAACATATCCTAGACACGGTAATATTATCTATAAATATTACCGTGTCCTAGATAATCTACTTAAAACTAGATAACACCACTAGAAAATTAGGTTGTAAAATGAAAGCGAGCTTTCACAAAGCTCAACTTTTTCCTAGAATCATTACTAGGAAAAAGTTTTCTACCAAAAGTTTTTAGTGGGTGTTAGGTTGCTCAACTGCTTTCACTATAGTAGCCATATCTAAGTTTGTGTAGTGTTATATTTATTAGTAGTATAGTTACCAGATAGAGCGAAACAAATCGCGTTTAATCCCGTGAGGAAAGTAACAGTAGTCGAGTTCATTCCGATTTCTGCCATGAAGTCATTGTAAAGTAAACCGAAACAACCAGCGAACATAGTAATAGTGGACTGAAAAGAAAAAATAATTAAACGTGGGAATCGATTGGCAATAATTTTATATAAAAAATAACTAAGTAAAGAGAAAGAATGAAAGAAAATATATTTATTTGACACAAACAACTTTAAATTATGTTGTTACTAGCTAGGCCCCGCGGTTACACCCGCGTGGTAATAAAATGATGATAATAAAAATTATGATATGTGTTAATCCAGCGCCTTATCCCATGCCATAATTTTTTGTATAAGATTTATATTTAAATATGATCATGTCTCCGATTTTGGCAATTAGCTCAAGTACCTATTCGTCATCGCCGCAATGCTCTATATATAATCTCTTAATCCTTTATCTCCGAGCTACCTCAAGGAATAATTTCAATTTCTTCATTCTACCCATTCCCTGTCGTTCCGGTCATTAGAAAACTTAACGCTACAACAACCTGCAACTAAAACTACCTTATACCACTATTCATTTGCCGCTGAAGCTGTCAGACTGTCAAATCTCCTACCGCTAGAAATTAAATGTGCTCCTTCATTGAAATCTTTTAAGGATCAAGTCAAAAACTTCTCTTGCTCTAAATATCTATAATAATGGACACTGTGGTACAAACATCCTTTTCAATTCAATTGTGTTTAACATGTATAAAATTATATGTGTATAGATAATATATATCTATGACGTATTTATGTAGGTATTTATTTATTATAATAATATTAGTATTAATATTATAATATATTTATTATATATAATTATGTGTATTCATTTATTTATGTAGTTTTTGGTTAAATATGTAATTATTTGGAAACATCGGTTATTTATGTATAGAATTATTACGACCATAAAATACCTGCCCAATATTTTGACCATCTCGAATTAGTCTGTGGTCTGGAGAAAATCGCTCTGAGCGATAAGACCGCCCCGTGATATACCTGGTACCCAATTTCACAAAATCAGTCCAGCCGATTGAACAAACGTTCGCCTTTATAATATTAGTTTGAAAAGGATCAAATTGTTACTACTGAATATGCATTAGAAATAAATTATATTTTTATAGGATATATGGTTCACTATTTTGGCGATAATGGCTTACACATAAAACATAGATATATGCTATCGCGGGCTTTTTTGTAGGAAAATTTAAAAATAATCATTTTCGTTATACATTATGTACGTGTGAAACTTAAGGTTTTTGCAACGCGCGCCAGAATGTCTCGCACGTAACAAACATCCATACATCCATACACACTCACAAACTTTCGCATTTATAATATTAGTAGGATTTGGTTAAGTAAGAGTTAGTATACCAACATACATAATATTATCTATATATTTATTCGTGTCAAATGAGATCCATCTCAGCATAATGCCGAGTGCACTGAGCACGCGACGCTGGTTTCAGATGAACCCCTCACGCGGTCGGCGTTAAGAGGTCCTTACGTATTATTTTTACAATATTTAATTAAGTACACATTAACACTTCGGATTCAGAAGTAACGTATAAAATAAATAGTAAAAAAACTCTTAATACATTATTACATTATTGCACAAAATATTCTTATTTCGTATATATTTGGTTGTTTTATCCCTATTAAACTGCCTTATAAAATCATTATATTCATATTACATATTATATGTAATATGATAAATAGTTACCTCCTGCATTTATATTGATTTCATCTATCTGTCTTAAGCGTTCACGAAGAACAAGTTACTGTCACGTTAAGGGTATATTTTAGACGAACGCCCCCATACAAAACGCGGCTCCAGTCTCATTTTAATAATAGCGAATAAAACTCAATGATTTTTTACTTACGTAATCACTACCCTAATATCTAGGTTTGTGGTGCATCAGATTTTCATTAAATTATACAGTTTTGAAATTACACTAGCTCAAAAACTCGTAATTTTAGATAAAAGAAACAACTTTAAGCATCTCTTTCAAGAAAAATAAGCATGTTTTTAATATTTCTATTCCACCACAAACATGGGGAATATAATTAACTTTCTATAATGGGAAGTTATTTATACATGTGTACTATACTTTTAAATAAATCTGGAGCTACGAATAACTGGCTCAAACTCCTAACAACAAGTGCTATATACTAAACGCTATATAATAATAAAAAAAAATTATAAGTCCAAAAGAAAAAAGATTTAAACCAGAATCGATAGATCTAATAATACACTATATTTACATGCGAGTTTTTTTTAAATAACAAGTTGAATTGTATATGTCCTTAACATGCAAATACGATCACAATAGATACATATTCGGTCATTAAACTATGTTTAACTCAATTAATACTGAGTAGACTATTAATGCCAGTGTATTCTTGTATTATTTTCTATACGTTCTAGTTGAGAAGTTGCTTTATTATTATTATTCACTCTTGGCTGATGAACCGTCATAGGAATCCGGGTGTTTTTTTTAAATGATGGCGGATTGCGATATAATGATAATTACAAATTGGTGAAAATTAAATAGGGTTCCAATTTAAGAACTTTGTTTTTCTTTTTATTTTGCTATCTATCCTAAAAACGGTAATACACTCAAGCATTATACTTTAAAAATCCAATTTGTACATAATATAAAACATTTAATAGAAACTGGCCAAAAGCGGGTTGGATTCGCGCTAGGCATCTCTGGCTGATTGTTTTTACAATATATATCGTTATTGTTCCTACCGGAACCCTTGGTGCATGAGTGCAACTCGCACTTAGCCGTTTTTTTAGTATCGTTTTTTCGTACATGATCCGTGACTTGAAAAATTTAATATATTTAGAAAACCTATCTAAATTTAGGAGTCTTCAAGTCTAGAGCGAATTTGTATCTTCTAGGCAAGCACGCTACATCTGCGGCCGCATTATCACTTTCCGTCAGGTGAGATAGCGGCCAAATGATTGCCTACCTAGATTAAAAGAAAAAAAAAATTGTGATTCGAGGTAGTATATCAGATGTGGTGTCAAATATATTAACAAATTTCGCTAGATCCGCTTAATTAGCATACAAGAGTTTTATACATAAAAAAAAAAATTACACGGAAGAAAAAAACTTACACAGTTTAGGATAAAAGACAAACATATCATATACCCCCATCCTCCGTCGGGAGGCACAAGTTCATATTTCTTAACTTTATCAGTTTTCATGTCAGTGTTCATCTTCGACCACTTATCGCGACTTTTTGATCACCACTGTGAAGATTCTATGAAACTGCATCTCGTTTATCATTGATTAAATACAAGAATTAACTTCATTTTGTTTATTATTATCTTGATAAAGGTTAAGCCTACTGCCGCATGCCATGAGTTTTGAAATATGAGTACATGAACTGAACGTGATTGTATAGTTTATGATCATTGCGATCATAAACTATATAATGCAGTGCTTAATACTGAAATATATATTCATGGGTACTAAGAATGGTCTGATGCGTGACGATGGTAAAAGACCTGACGGCATGACTCTGGTTCCCTGGAAGTTTTTATTGTGGGACGCTACTTGCATACTTAGACACTTTAGCACCGTCACATCTTTCTGAAACCAACGTGAGGGCTGGCGCCGCGGCAACTTCGGCGGAGTAACTCAAGCGGCGCAATATGCTAACCTCGGTATGGGTTACACATTTGAGCCGTTTGGTGTGGAAACGTTGGGTCCTTAGGGATCGAGAGCTCATAGTATTTTCCAAAACTTATCAGAGCGCTTGGTCGATACGACACGTGATCAAAATGCTGGCACCTATTTGGCTCAACGAATAAGCATTGCAATTCAACGGGGCAAAGCTGTCAGCATGCTGGGCACGCTGCCAACTGGTAGTGGGCTGGAGCATTTGGACTGCCTGTGAGTCTTCAATGGCTTATGGGTTGTCTAAATGCTTGTATTGTAGTAGCTGTAGTGTTGTATATAGTTCGTAGTATTTTGTTTAAGGGCGCACCGAGCTTTTTAGGCGCGCCGCGTATGTGTGCGTGAGTAAGGCACGCCAACAGCATCGTCCCCGTCCGACGGCCGAAGAATTACTAAAGCGGATAGGGACAAAGCATCGCGGCTCTGACTAAAATGGGCGGAACATGCGTAAATTTGAGTATTTCCTTCGTATAATAAAAACAAATACCTATTAGAAAAATGTAATGTGTATACGCTATAGAAAATATGTTGTTTTTTTTATTTTTCAAATTAAATATAATACGGATGACTCTCCGTTAAGTATTTACGCCGTACTAAGGGTTTATTTCGTTTTTTAGATGTAACTTTGGATTTTTTTTGTATAGAGAAAATTTTAAGTAATCGTGTTTCCAAAGTGCGTGATTTATTGAATGAATCCTTAAATATAATATATATTTATTACATAACACAAAATTAAGAAATGAAGATACAGCAAGGGATCAAACGAACCACAATTACGTATCGCTGCCTCGGTGCAGGCTTAACAACGGCATACCGCCGGTTTCATCAAGTAGGTAAATAAAAATGTGTTGTTTTAGTCCTTTTTAGTAGGTAAATGGTAAACTGTATCTCTTACAATTTCTTTTGGTTTAGGCAATAGATACTTACTCGTTTACCAGTAATCTGTTCAACAATACAAGTAGAAATTGTTCAATTATCTTTTTCTATGTAGGTATAATTAATACCTTCACTTTAATTTATAAATTCACCCCCCCAACAGTATTGTTGATATATATTCATATCCCCATAAAGACTATTAGACTTATACGGTGGGTAACTGCCAATATCTTAAATTACCTCAGTGCGAGTATATTAGTAAAAAAAAACATGTTATGTAACAAGTGTAAACATAACTAAATCACGTCGGCGGATACATGTTCGGGTAAGCCAATATGCAAATAATAAGAAAATATGATTGCATTTAACTATCAGTACTAATATTATAAATGCGAAAGTAACTCTGTCTGTCTGTCTGTTACGCTTTCACGCCAAAACTACTGGACCGATTTAAATGAAATTTGGTATGGTAAATAGTTTGAGACCCGGGAAAAAAACATAGGATATTTTTTATCCAACTGCGCAAAAATAGGTTAATGTTTTTGCGCGATAACTGGTATACGCGCGGGCGGAGCTGCGCCCGGAAAGCTAGTGTGTAAGATAAATAGCACCACTCTGAGTTATCTTGTGTAATTAAGAAATTGTACAATCATTGCATCTTAAAAAATAATAGGTATCTTATGAATGTATTTGAATAGTTTACCGTCTCATACTAAGGAGAACCCTGGCCGTCTATGGCGGATTTTTTTTTACTTTTAATATTATTTGGTTTTGTTTTCAAAGTCGTCTATTTTTACTTGATATTGTAAAACGCGAGATAATGATTGTACGATTACATTTGTTACGTGTTATTGTTATTTTTTAACGTTTTCGAAGGTTTCGGGGAATACATGAAGTAATTATATTGAATAATCAATAATATGTAATCTTACACATTGGTATTTAAACACTTTTCAGTTATACTCACAATATTATTTGAAACTCACGAATACCATGAACATGAACAATGATGGACTAGCTGTAGCTAATTTGTAATCCATTACTAGTTAGAAAAAACTGTTAAAATTTTTTAAGAAGTTTTATGATTTATATTTTTTTTTCAAAGCTACCTTAGACTAGTTCACGATGAAGTGATGTTACGTTACAATAGTTTATTTTCTAAAATACCCTCTGAACAATTAGCCAATGTTATTAGGTTGAGCGAAGCGATCTCTATCCAGAACGATCTGCTCGAACAATGGAGAACCCAGTTGGCACTGTCTCATCTGTGATACTATCTGCCAGCCACGTCTCCGTTATAAAAAACAGTGTAGCTGTAGCTACAGTCGAAGCAGCAGAGAACTTGTTTAGCTTGGTTCGAAGCCCTCTTACGTTCTGGTAATAAATTCACATAATTCTCTTACCATTCGCTACCCCCGGTAGCTGTTGGATTTCGGGTGTTTAGGATGTTTTTAAGTGTTTAAGTTTTTCCGTAATTATTTTACATATTTCTAAATTTGATTACAAGCACTATCGCGTTCTACGCGAAAATCATATCTAACAAATTATTCCCAGGTGGCCGAGATGGTATAAGGCATCCGACGCGATATCGAAGGACGCGGGTTCGATTCCCGCCTTGGGCATAAAATTTTGTGCTCCAATCATTTGTTTGATATAAATATTTTACATATTTACGTCTGATCTACTATGTAACATATCGATAAAATCCCGTATTCAATGTTCTTAGATAATTGTATATATCGTCCGAGAAAGGCAAACTAGAAAGGCAACGCAATTTAGTATCAACGGCAGCAGACTTCCAAATAACGATGACCTTTCAATTTTGTGAGTTTATAACATTGGTTTTATATGCATCATGAAATATAATATCAACATGATTTTTTTCAATATTAGATATTCCATATTAATGCTTTTCATTACCATGAATCAGGAATATCTGACTACGTCATTTTAGAAGTATAAAGTAAGAACGTTAAATAAAGATAATTATAATGCAGCGATATTTTAAAATAAAATTTTATGAAATATTACCGAGTATTTTTTTCTATCTCAACTTAATGTACTACATACTACTACTACTGTTTAATGTAGTACATACTACTAACGCTACCAGAGTTAACATCGCTACAACAAAACTAAACTCAATACTCAAGCACATTGTAGTTATTTTACTTATTTACACCAGTAGAATCAATCAATTGTAGAATAAACGCGAACACTCACAAAGCTGATAATAAAAGACCGCACAAATAAAATTAGCAAAACATCTAAAACCAACATAAAACTAAAAATCCAAAATAAATTTATTTCTGAACCCACGTAAATAGCTGCTGCTTTTAACTCATCATGAAATTTATTAAAATTATTAAAATCAGTTATGTAGTAGAAAAAATAATTGTAACCCAGTATTTTTTTGCTTGGAATGACGGGTTTACGGTAATACTTTGGAAGCCAAAAGAAATAATATCTGAGAGCTCGGCGGCATAACTTATTTGCAGTCCCGAGATGCAATACTGAGCTTGGAAGTCAGTCACCTCTCCAAGGTGCGTTGCGCTTACTTCACGGAGTTAGTCAGCAGTTGGATTTGTTCCACTGCACGTTGAGTTTCACAGAACGGGTGTAGAGTATGTGGAATTTAACTCTTTCAGGCAATTGTAAATATATTTATGTATCTATTTTGCTTTTTGTATATGTATAGTGTAATGAATAGGAAATTGTTTTAAGTTAAGCATTGAGTAGGCGAATTGTGAAACTGTAATGCCCACCAAACCTAACGTATAATAAATAAATAAATAAATGGTTGGTTGAGGATAGTCTCGTACTTAAAGTATTGTAGCGTTGAGTAATGTGTATTGAAATATAAGGAAATTCTTAGCATGTAGCTGTACATTGCGACTGCCTAAGCTCTAAATTATATATATTTGCAAATAATTACAACTATACATAAAAACACCCTAAATACCTGAAATTAATGGTTGTTGGTGTCACTCAACTATCTCTAACCTTGTACTTAAATTTTCCCATGCAGAGTTAAGTTATGTTTTTATTATTAAAATAATATTATATAAGCTTATTCTTGGCATCAGTTGTTACATATAGCTAATCCGACTGCGCAAAAATAGGTTAATGTTTCTGCGCGATAACAGACATACTCGCGGGCGGAGACGCGCCCGGAAAGCTAGTCCTTAATAAATATTAATTTTATATATATACTTAAATGAATCGTATTTGTAGTTGTATATATATGTTTATGTTAAAGAGAATTATTTGGCTTTTAAACTATGCAAACATATTAAAACAAGTATAAAATTGATCATTTTTAGAAACCCCCGACACAGATCTTCATAAATTGTGACTAATAACAATCTCGACTACGTCAGCTATCAAACAAATAAAATGCACACACATGATCACATCGGTCCATTCCTTTAGGAGCTACACCCCTCTTTTTGCATCGGGGGTTATGTTACAAGAAAAAATATTTGGCTACTGGCGGGATTTGAACCCACTCGTTATTTTCCTGTTTGGCAGAATTTAAACTTTTGTTCGAGAATTATATAGTATTGTTGTCATACGGTATTAGTAGTTTTTCATCGAGTCTAGATAAATATAATTTTCACTTAAATTGAGTCTCCACGAAGCGCTATGAACCTCTAAAAATTCAAAAAAAAAAAGTAACAAAATATATCGTATATGGACTAAGTTTTTTTGCTAAGTAGCTTATTTCTATGTTATTTTATGTTACTAAGTTTCAGTGAAATTATATGTTTTGTGTAGGTACTCGTCTGCATCGAGCTGCTGCAATGACTAGAACTCACTGTTGCTTATATCGGTTAATATAACCAAGGTCGTGATACCCTTGTTACCACAGCCTTGGTAAATAATTCAACTGGTAGGTTATATTGCTACCAACAATTTTTACCTCGTGATATCCTGGTGCACAAATTTTAAATTTACACGTGTATGATATACTGTTCACACCTAGCATTTACCAAGCTTACTTACGATGCAAAGCCATAAAGGTGCGGCTCGTACGGATCAATAAAGGTGGGGTGCTGCAATTCTACCTGGGCGTGACTGGCTTGTCTTTTTTTATCTGTGTACCACCAAGCTAGAGAATACAGGAGATTTCACTGACGCATGAATTTTTCAAGACTTAGTTCATCTGTTTGAGTGTACCGAAGGATAATGACGAGTTAATTCATGATATAAAATATTCCATAATTATAAGAGCTATTATACGTATATCTTCGTACAGAATTTCACCGAAATATTAGATTATAAACAAAGAAATAACAATCTCCGTGTAACAAATCAATAAAAATTCGTTCTGTTTACAGACTTAGCAAAATAACAAAGACACGATTCATGCAAATCAATACTTATTCGATGAAATCGTGGGACAGGTTTACAGTTTGAGGTCATTTCATGTCTGCCTTTGTTGCACGTAGATACAAATAGGGATAGTTGACGAAGACGATAATGAAGACCTTTCTTTTATTTGGTTTAAATAACACGTCATCCTTAAAAAGTATAGACGTCACGTGTATAAAAATCCACATTTTGTCAGCTATTTTTTGTTTTAATTTAATAAGGGGTTTGTCTTAGCAGCCAGGTGGCAGCTCAGACAAACCCCACAGATGTAGTCTGTTCCTGATTAAAGATATATCGTTAATTGTAGTTAATGCTGTTACTAGATTTTTTGTAAAAAAATGTTAAGAATTAAAAAAACGGTCGGAACGTAGTATCACTGCATAGTACTATATAAGCTGGATTGTCGACTGCTGAATACAGCCTTCCCCATACAAGAGTGGTTTTCCATAATTACCACGCTTGGCAAGCGTCTTATCAGTATCTCAGAAGGCGCTGCCTACTTTCCCGTATTTTACCTTTGGTTAATTCTTACGACATCCACAGATAGTAATAGGGGGAGAGGGGGACATTCTAGCCAGGCACCCCACGGAGCAGTATCACTCCATAGTACTTAAGCAATATATTCAATTAAACGTATCCCGACAACTTTTAATATGTGAAACTAAATAGCGGAAAACCAACTTGCCCGCCAACTCCTTTGAAATGTTACAGGAGAAAGACACCTCAGATCGTTCACTTGAGAATCGGACTAGCCACGCCCTATCACAAAAAAAATGTCTAAAAAGTTAGTTCTGGCTTCGAGCAACTCCACAAAAAAGGCGCGTTGCGTAGATCAATATACGGCAGCTTGCTATCGAGGTGGGTGTGGACTTGTATCATAACTATAATAATGCCACGCGTCAGCCAAAGGGAACTATTTTAAGCTGAATAAAAGCAGTAGTAAAAAAACTCAATTTAACTATACTTATACAAATACAATTCATACTATCATTATAGCTTTTTTATTGACGCAACAACTGAGACCATTACGGATGCAGTGATATACACAAACACACATAAATATGTGTCACGTCTATTCCGCAGAGCAGGCTGAATTGCCTAACCATTCACGTTTCACAAGACGTGTGATGTTTCTAAAATTGTCTTATTTTTGTACCATCTATTCCACAAGTAAAGGTTCGTTATCAGACTTATTGTTTTGTCATCCGTCATTTGTACAAACGAAGAAATTTAAAATAATATTGAATAATTTATAGCAGTGTTAGTAGGATCCACTCGTTTAATCGTTGCTGATTTACCGAACATTGTCAGGATATAAACCTCGGAAATTGACATGACACTTCCTTAAATACCTATCACAATATTTATTATATCGATAAATCATGATATTCTTGGTAAGTAATGCAAAAACACATTAAATAGGTCACGAAATTCTGAAAGAGCCCGAGGTAAACAGATTATCGCGTGCGCCTCGGTCGGGCTTTCCCTTCGCTCTTCCGCCAAGATTATTCCGTCGATAAGCAAGCTATTTAAACTAATATAATATCAGGTAATTTTTGTAAGGATTTCGGGTCATCTTAAAAGAATTTCGCAAATAAAACATGCCTATTAGCGAGGGATCTTTTTTCGTAGAGGAATGAAAAGGGCTTCACCCTTTAGTAATATTATTAATTTATAATATAAACATGTTATATTAATTAAATAAAACATATAGTATAATATAATAATCCCAATATGAGTTCATATGGCGTAAACTCATATTGAATTTATTATATTTTCTATATAAAGATATGGGTCAATTATAATTTCGAAAATACATAATTTCATGGAAAGCTGGCAAACAAGAAGCATAGATCAAAGACATGCATGCAAAATTTCAGCGAGTCCGAACACATGCTTTTTACAATATGAAAATATTGCGTTTGTATCGAAAGTGCTATATATATATATTCCCCCTAAACGTAACAGGAAGATTGGAACCGGTGAGGGACCAGCACTGAATTTACAGAAATAAGATTATAGATAAAAAAAAATGCTTTATGTTGATTTATATATGTAAAAGGGCTTGATAAGAGATTAAGATTCCTAGTTGAACGATTTCCCAGTACCTACCAAGTATCATTATCATATTATTAAATATTAACCTCTATATACATATAAGCGACTTCTGACACTCAATGGTATGAAATAACTTGTTGAAGTCAGATCATAAAACTGTGATCTCAGAGTGATTTGAAGGGACTGAACTTGAATGGGGCCGACTTTAATAAGTTATATATCATACAATTCAGTTAAAGTTTCGGTCCCATTTTTTGTTGTTTTTTTTTCTTTTTCTTTATACATATGCCACACATTATATACAATTACAGCTACTACAACGAAAACATTAAGGCAACCAATGTAGAATCACAAGCAGGCCAAGTGATATAATAAAATTCATTCAGATTAGAATTTCTTAATTTCTGATGACAGTTCATTATCTTCCTAATCTAGTGTTTAAGTTGTATAACTCACATAATTTTCTATTTACAGGTACGTCTATCTTTATGGCCTCCTACAACGCATTTGACGTGAGTACAAGAAACAATATTTCATTTCCTGAAAAGGATTAGCTGATTGACTAGTCTTATTTGTTCCATGTTAACGTTTTTAAAATGTCACATATCATGATGAGTTGTTACTTCGACTGCCTATTTGTGGAAAAGAGTCACTTTGGAATCTTGCAGTCTTGGGCTCGATCACTGGACCGAACACGTAAAAGGTTTTTCATATAAACATCTTTTAGTACATTTCTAAATATTATGATTAAAAGCACTGCCGCGTACTAAGCGAAAATCATAAATTTACAAATTATTGGAGTACAAAATTGTTTGCCCCGGGCGGGAATAATAATTTTTAATTTTATCTTTTAGTACATTTCCGGAGTCTGAAACTATATTTGTGGGGATAGGCTCGTCCCCAATTATAGGAGCTCAAAATATATATGGATAAATGTGGTCGTTTTAGACATCTCTTCCGTTATTATAATTTTCTTACTGATGTTATACATTTATTAACAACACACTACAAACTTTAATCAACACTACAACTTCTACATCGCAAGCGCATTTTAGGAAAACTAAAGGCCATTGTACGCCCACGAGCAGTGCAAATGCTTGAACCTACTACCAGTTAGCAGCGGCTAACTTTTGTTATTAAGTTGTGTTTAGAAAATAAGTGTAATCTTTGAAATGGTCTAGTACAAAAATGTGACTTTGATATAATTGTCAAATAATTGATAATTATATTTCACCGAATACTATTATTGTGAACACCTTTAAAACATATTTTATAAAAATATTTATTTCAAAATTACTTCATTTTTTTACGTTAAAAGCTATTAGAGAAGCTATCTTACAATTGCTGCGTTACATAGATATAAACACGTCTGATTTCAAAGTCTGTTATAATGACACTAAAGGAAAAAGTCAAATGGTTGATATTCCATTTACCCGAACGAAGCGATTTGCGTTTTCTTTCATCATACGAACTGCCTAGGAATAGAACACCCTGCCTGAGTCTGTGTTTCCGTTTAAGTACAATATAGGGGTATTCAAAAAGCGAGTGAATAGATACTTACCTTCTGGGTAAGCGCGCTTCAACATCGATCGCATCATAACTTAACATCAGGTCAGTTAGTGGTCAAGTGCTACCCAGTTCAGTATAAAAAAAAGGTTTTATGCATGCGTAAAAGCACGCCTATTTCCTGTAGAAGTTGGCAGACACCACAGATTTCCCCTGATTACGATCCTTACATACCTCTTTCGCTTCTTTTAAACACATCAATCCTTTCATATATAAGCGTCGGTTCAGCCTACTCCTGACCTGACCTTTTTTCAGAACGTCTTCAATCGTCTTCGTAACGTCCGCCTAGGTCTCCCCTTCCAACACTTCCGTTCACTTGTCTTCCAACACTTCTTTACTTTCTTATCTTATCATTCTTACGTTTATACGACAATTTAATTTGATTATGCTAATGAAGAGATAAGGTAATTTACCATATGTTATGACTGTATATAATTTCTAGGTAATTTATTGCATGATGTTAACCACAAAAGAAGAAAAACATATTTATTGACAAATAGTTCATATTTAGTTTCCATAGTATAAGACCAAACAAATAACTAAACTCTCTGCGCTATATATTTAAACGTACCAAAGCTACAAAAAATGTGTACCAATAAACGAAAATCCTGTCTTTTATATCCTTCTTCCTAGTATCTCTAATATTTTCTGTATTGCCAGTGTGTTCGTTAAAATCAAAATTTAAGGATACTTCGATCCGTTGGCCAGATGTTCGGGGGTTGAAATCCCACTCATTTTATTTTTCGTTTGATCAATTAGAGCGTAACATTCACGCCCCTAGTATCGGTTCAGTATCGAAAATAGAAACGCTCTACAAAAGATTTGGGTTCCACTCGTATATATATCAATTTTATTGGTTACAATATATCTATGAACAAAGGCAAGCCTAGAAGCCTAGTGGTAAAAAATCTGATAAAAACAATAAAATGCTACGTCGTTTCCGTGCGTAGCGCGCTCGTAGCACTGTAGCTGCATTAAGTATTCATTCTACATACGTGGGCCTTCGTTCAAGGACAAAAAGGTTGTTAAGTGAGGCCAAGGCTAAAGTACTGATGGCCTCCACTGTACACAGCGAAAGGAAATTGTAACGTTAGCAGCATATGTTATAAGTGCTAACACTCATTATTATGTTCGCTTAAATAATTTATCGATGTCCATACGTCATTCGTTGCACTGTTGAATCTCCAACAGTTTATTTAATTGTAGGTTATAATTTTCATTACAACTGAAAAGTAGCTGTGTCTGCATTTTTGTATTCCATATTAAACGACATAGTAGTTAGTAAAAATTGCGGGTACATGACAAAGGAGGATGTTATTTTTCTTACTTGAGAGGTCCCTATAATTATTAACTTTGTATCATGTAATACAGAGCATATTAAGTTCCGGTAGCTGTCCTTTAGAGTCAGTAATTCTAGGTTACCCTGAACAACATCTTCGACTACATGATCACTTACTATCAGGTGAGATAGTGGTCAAAAGATCAGGAATAAAAAAACTCATTTAACCTATTAAATTGTAAAACTCACCGAGTGCGAGTCAGGCACGTTGTTATCACAGCTTCAATTAAAACTACTCCTTAAATTATTATAAATTTTTCAGCAATGTCTTTAATTCTGTTTATTACATTCGATTGAATTGCTTTACAAAAAATATAAAATTTTCAGGTTTGTCACAAATTTCATTTAGTTCGTAAATCCCGTTAAGAAAAAAAGAACCGTTACCTAGCACAGACGGACAGACTGACAGTCAGCAGAGGCTCAATAATAGGGCTCCGTTTTTCCCTTCCGGTATGGAACCCTAAAACGACGACCTGCCAGTATAATATAGGACCTATATAAACGGGAAGCTTAATAGAATTTCATAACATTAATGATGGTTTTAGAATGGAACCCAATTCGGTTCCGAATAAGCTTATAAAAACATTTATGGTGTAACCCTTGGTTTTTATGTTTATGTATTGCCCAAGTTTAATGCTCGGTTTACGTGGGTCAAGTTTTAAGACTCACTTAAACATATTATATTAAAGTGGGTCTTAAAATTTGACCCAAGTTACAGTTTTGTTTGTTGTTTAAGCAGAGTGATTGTTGATTAGTATTATTTTATAACAGCATTGACGCATGCTAAGCGAAAACAGAAATTATTTTGGATGGAAAAAGATAACTTCCAGCGGTACTTGAACCCGCAACCCCCAGAATACCGTCCTGGTGCATTACCAATTATGCTATGGAAGCGGGGTGCTGAACAGTCCAAATTTCTCCATCCGATTGAAAGTACGTCTTTTTGACGTTGGCGACATCTACCCAAATAGCAGAAGACTATTTACATAGGCTGGTAGGTTGATATACGATCAACACTGAACACCAAATCGATGAAGCCATTTTTATTTGGACTGTCCAGCGCCCTGCTTCCATAGCATAATTGGTAATGCACCAGGACGGTATTCTGGGGGTTGCGGGTTCAAGAGTGATTGTTGTTTGTTAGAAATAAAATTGATCATCCAATCAAATTATTAAATAATTGTAAGGTTTATTAAATTTTAATAAAATTAGGGTAAAGATGGTTTGACAAAATAATGTGAAGTTTAATTTTTTTTCAGCTTTATATTGATGTGTAGGTACTTGTAGTGTTTTAACGGTTCGAACGTAATAATGATACTATCCGAATAGCCGGCTGGGAATGTTGTATATTTTTCTTCTACTATAATACTACCTTTTACTGCATCTCCCTTTGTATTTCATTTGTTATAAGTACAACGAAATACCAGGTAAGTTTACATATCTAATAATTATTATTTTACAAAATGAATTAGTTTTTTATGTCATATTACTAATAATGTTTAAAAACGGTGGTTGAATTATAACTATAATGTTTTTAAAGCAAAACGAATCATTCAATCTAAGGTGAAAGAAAATAGTTAAATTATGAAATGGCTCCTTTTGCTTTTAACAGAGCAAATGCATTCTAAACAAATAGGAAAATATTGCTTTTTGTATTCACTCGTGCCATGCAAACTCTCCATAATGGTAAACGCTATACCCCACGATAGGGCCATGCCCATGGGGTGGTGGCAGTGGCGTGCTACCACCACGGTCGACTTAACGTGCGGTGGGATCGACCTTTCTTCGTAATATTTGTGTACAGAGTTAAAAATACTAATGACGTAATTAAGAAAAACAATGTGTTGTATTTTGTGAAAAACGTTTCAGTCTTGATGTGATTGTGAAAAAAATGTTGTCTGTGTAAATCAGATCAGCAGAAAGTCTAAAATAATAATCAAAATCAGCGCACGTACCTTAATGGAGCTTTTGTTAAAGAAAATAGGAGTTGTGCACATAAACTTTTGAGTAAATATAAAAAAGGCATTGACTTTCTCTCTCTGTGTGAGAGAGTTATTAGGGCAGTTATTATATTATAAGGAATATATGGTATAAATATAGCTAAATTATTATTATACCGTGTTTTAGTATGGAATCATCGGTGGGTCAGACTCAACAAGTGAAATGGCAACATAAATAAAGCAAGATATTCTAAAAAGAGAATCATCCGAGAAATTCAAATATTATCTTTCTATCTTTCAATTAAGCAGTACAGGTTCAGGCAATCTATACACCAAATTATTCATTTATAATGTAGTTTCTGTGTGCTTTTCATATTGTTACTGTCCATTCTAACTATTTATTTATTTATCATATACAGTCTAATTTTTTATCATATAAGTATATTCTTGACCTTAAATCTTTTTGAGTTACCAATTCATATATCTACTATTTTTACGCTTATTCTTGTAATGTAGAACAATTTCAAACTCCAAGTTAAATATTTGACATAAGTTGTACTGGTTGTGAAAAGCCCTACAAGTGATGAATTACGGTAGCTCTTTCCTGTGGGTGGGGTCTGGAAATGAAATTGTAGGGTGAACGGTGAGGGCAAACAACTTTCAGGGAATTAACTTATAAAGCGAGCTTATCTAGACCTTGTCTAAACGTCTAGAAACAGTTTAGTTAGACAGACAATTGGAGAAAGGTTACTTTTAATCTACGTTCTTTTGTTGAATAATATTTTGCCAAAGAAAAGGCACTTTCAGAACACAAAATTATACTGTGTCAACATTACCTACATATATATTCTTTGAGATAAAGTTATATGCCTATCTGCAAAATACAATGATGATAAAAATTGACGTTTTTTTTCTTTAAACTAAAACATTTTTTTATATTTTCTCCCATTGCATGTTCAGGAGACTTTGAAAGTTTCTCTATGAGAAACAGACAATTATAGGCATAAATTTCTTCTAAATAAACATTAGTGATGTGATTGAAGTGAAATAATATATTCAGTGAATGTGTCCAAATAATGATATTATACTGAAGCATCTCTCACCATGTTCAACAGCGGTGATACGCCCCTCATGACCCCTGATGGTTACTGCAACATATCACAAGGTAAGTACACGCTGAAAAATATTGTAGTGATTTTATAAGAATAGGCAAAACGCAGTCAGCGCTTAAAATCTTCTTACACCTAAACGTTTCTCTATGTACACTCTTCCACCAAAACCGACGTATAAATACAAATATTCTTCTAATGCCCTTGAGAACACAATTTTACGGATTTTATTTCTCTTTGCGATTAACATGTCTTATACCTACTTAGTGGTGAAGCGTCAATGCCTTATCAATGTAATAATTTTCTTCTATACAATATTATCTTAGTTCTTAATTGAAACCCACAGGATAGCACCAATATGCTGCAAAGGCCTTGGTATCAGCTGCACTCTATGTTTTTTAGTTCAATAGATCTCAGAGATGGCGTTAGCAGTATCGATTTGGTAGATATTTGGTTTTATAATCTACCTACAAAAGCCATAAAAGATGCTCGCAACAAATATTTTTGTATAGAGGGTAACGTGTGGACCCAACATTCGATTCTTCGCTTGTATCTTAAAATATATACATCGCCGTCGATATTAAATTAGTCAATTTAATTGAATAATTGAAGACGCAAGAAATGATATATGCTATATACAAGTACTCAATATTGTAAGGACGACACAGTGCAGTGAATGTAACAGATTTTGGGCGTAAATCGAAAGAGACTTTCTTTCGATTATTTTGGATTTGTGTGTCTCCGGCAGGTCGTCGTGTAAGAATGCCAAGAAAGATGTTTGCTGTAAATCCCAACTTGAAACATTTGTGGGGATAACGAGGATTGCTTAAGGTACGTGGATTATTTACTGCATTATAGGCACAATAGGTGTAGACTATTTACAAGCCTCACCACTTAGTATGGCATTAATCGACGGCTTTCATAAAGGTCCGACTGACTACTTCGACTCGCATAAGGAAGTATGATCTTCAAAATCGGCAGATTGAAAGGTTTGAGATGAAGGAAAAAAAAAACGTTTGGCATACAAATCAAACATCCTTACCCACGCATACTAGAAGCCCAATTCTTCCCTCATGGTCTTTGGCCAGTTATGCTTCGACTACTTTTGTATAAAGTTGTGAATTGCGTTTTAGCGTTACCGAATTATCAAGCTAAATATTTGATAAATTTGACTTTCATTCACGAAGTAATTGATCACTATGGTATACTTAAGTGTTTAGTTTGCGTGACTAAGTATCGATACTTGAAATTATTATAGTAATGTTCTTAAGCTGTAAAATTTGTTATATCGTTTTTAGTTTAGGCAGAATTAAGGAATTTGTGTATTTTATTTATTGCTATGGCGTTGATCACTCTGGTTTAAGAGACCAAAGCAATCAATAATTGCATAGAAGACTTTTATGTGAGAGAAATTACGTCTTTATTTTTTATTCTAATGGCTGCGGATTTTAACCTGAAAAACCAAGTAATAAAGGAAACTTAAAATATTTCAAAAATAAGCCGTTGTAAATTACAAAAAAGTAAAGATATTGATAATAATGTAAATCAAAGTGTACATTTGGAATTACCAAACAGTGTTTGGGAAAAAGTTCCCTCATCAAAGATTATTTGACATTTAGTATTTCTAGGGCTCTTATATCCTCACTCCACCAAAAAAGTATGTATGAAACTACAGCTATCTTAAGCTGTAGCTGTAGTTTCAACCATACTTACGATAGCCATGACGAGTTTCCATTCTTCAGTCCATCAAAGAAGATGAAAAATAAACCTACAGCTCAAGCTACTTCACTGAACCAAGGAGGTAAGGCTAAGCCTCCAGATATTTACGATAGTGATAGCTAATTTCAAATATGTATTAATTAGTGTTTCAAATATAATGAAAAATTATACCACAGCTCAAGGTACTTCCCGAAATCAAAGAATAATGGATAGGACCACAGTTAAAGCTCAAAGAATTACAATAGTAATGACGAGTCTTCAATCTTCAGTGTATATATAAAACTTACTATATAATAAAACCTACAGCTCTATCTACAGCTCAAGAAAGTGACGACGATGATAACTTTAAAATTTTAAGACTCAACTAAGACAAAAATAATCGATAAATCCAAATAAGATATTTTAATAATTTTAATCTTAGTAACGTATCTACGTTCTAAGTTCTTAATTATATTGATTATTATGTTCTTAATTATTGTAGTTCATTAATTATAGATTTACACATAATAAATTCTCATTAATAGGTAAATTATTTTAGGTTTGTTCAGTGTGTTAATAAACGTTAAAAATAGCAAGATTTTCAGATTTTAAAGGTTAAATCTTTCATAAAAATACAAAATAACAATACAAATGTTGGTTTATAAACTTCTTTCTTATTCAGGTGCTTGCATAAAAGAAATATTGGTTCAGTTTTGAGGGTATGTTTCGATTAGGTTGCAACAGCAATTCAGTAATTTCCTTTTAAAGTTTTTATTTTTTGATTTTTTTTTCTATTCAAATTGTATTTTCTGTTTCATGTAGAAGACTGTTTGCATTATTTTGATCAAACTTAATATAGACCGGCTAGATCCATGATAGTTATAATGGCAGGATGTATGGCTGATAATTTTGTTGCTAAATTAAAGTTAAATGAAAAATAAACACATCTTTTACTTCTAGTTTAAATATTTTTGAACGCTCTGGCATCGTTATTGATCTATCTGTCCACATTTTTTTTAGACTTAAATCAACCTTATAAAGCTCTAAGAAAATTGACGCGAGTATAAAAATGAGCTTGTGTAGACACATCTTTTAAATGAAAAATGTGTGGATGACATCAGATATTTAAAAAGTCCACAACGATCAACGAAACAATACAATTTTTAAGGAGTGCCCTGGTCCTAACAAACATATTGAGATGTTTTTTTTTTGAGTTTTGTGTAATTTTTATGATCTATGTATAAAAAACCTGTTTTTTTCCCAGTTACTTATAGTTAATACTCACTTGGCTGGTTTGTTGGTTTCTAAAGGATCATTCTACCTTAAAATACTAGCATACCAATTTTTTTTTATTTGTGTAGGGATTCCCCTGCGGCCTTGTATTTTTTTTTTATTCAGTAAGCCCTTTCAGGCGTACTTACATTTGTAGTCCCTCAAAGGAACCACGAATCTCAAGGTAGGGTTCCCCTTTTGTGGCCATGCGCGGCGTTTTATCGCGAGTGTCTAACATCTGTCCCGTTACCAGTCTTGTATGAGTTACACATGGAGAGTGCTCTCAGGCGCCTAGCTGCATCATTTGGAGCGGGAGGCAGATAGTCGTAGAAAGACTTAATAAGTCTTACACCCGACCTCGCGGTCTGTACGAAGACATGGACGTAAAATATTATTTTTCACCAAAAAGTACACTTATACATAAAAATATTGTAGGACTTTTTTAGGACTACCTACAAAGCAATTAATCGAACACTCAACAAGAAATCGAACAATAATAGTATTTTTTTGCAAATATAATACAATGAGAAAAATAATCAGAATATTTACATCCTACCATATAAGCGATATCATTATTGCCCGCCCCTTCGGAAATATAAATGGGCGATGACATATATACAGACTTGAGTGCAGCGACGAGAAGATAGAGGTTAATCAATTTAAATTAATTCAATAAGTAGTAGTTATAACAAAACGTATTCAATTTTCATATTTCCTTCGACACTAAATTAATCTGTTAGTTATGTCTGTTAAGGGAAATCAAAATAGGTCATCCTGTTCATTTCGACGCTTGTGTTGGAGTAATCAAATAAATTTACCGTCTTACAACTTTCTTAAAAAATATATTTTCTATCTTAACTCGGTTACAATTTAAAAGTTAGGTTAAGTTGCCTTCTTTCCGAGTTCAGCCTTAACTTTCTTCACTAGTATCTCGAACGAAATCTCTTTTTGGTCTCTCGGTTTGAAGTTTTCGAAATGTAAGTTTTAGTTCTTTAAGTTTGTTTCGTGTTCCAACATGAAGCTACCGAGTCTCTCGTATCTAGGGCGTTGTTTTATCGCAAAATTGCAAGCGGAGATACGTACACTCTTAAATGACGTCTTGCTTGTATGCTGTAGGATTAGACGAATATCATGAATTTCTATGGTAACGTCCAATCTTAAGAATATCCCGTTTGCTTTAATACTTACTGATAAAAAAATATATAGTTTCAGTATACCCATACAATTTCATTACACTGACGTGAAGTCAGACCAACTATTGAGTCTGAATATTTGAAACTAAAGATATTAGTAAGAACTTGATCGTATATATTTTTTATCTTTTTATCACATTTTTATAAACGGCTATCAGGCTTGCTAGGTTACCTCCTTTTGACAAAGCCTTTTTCTCGCCAATTTCAGGTTCAAGGATCCATTCTATCAAGAATAACAAAATTTTTCCTTATAAATATATTAAGTGTTCATATTTTATTCAATGACTTTTCACATTGCCTGCGAGAACTCTCTCTCCACTAATTTGTCGTGATAAAAACTGCTACCAAAGAATCAGAAGATATAATTTCAAATTTCAAATAGGTAAATTCTCTTTATTTGAGCTGTCTGTTATGACAGCTCAAATAAAAAGCTTCTACAGCTTACAAAATAACAACGCAAGGAAATTTTTTAACCGGGATTCGATCCCGTGACCATCTGTCCCTAAAGCTGAACATTCTCTGCCAATTGAGTTACCGTAGTGAGGCATAGCTCAAATTAATCCTTTCGTTCCTGTTGAGTTTTTGTCACATACACAGAGCGATGCTTTCTTGGCGGTCAAAGATTCGCTCGACACTTTTTTTTTTTTATTCTTTATAGGTTTGCGTTTGACCACACCCTGCCTGATGTTAAGCATTGGTGTGGTTTAAGACGGAGCACGCTTACCTAGAAGCAACCTATTTACTCTCGATTTGAAGACACCCATGTTGTATTCATCGGGAAAAACTGACAGCGGTAAGGAGTTGGAATTGAAAGTTTTGCTTATGCTTAACACTTGCTTTGGTTCAATACTCTTACCAGCAATAATTTTATTTATAATGTTAGAATTGATGAGGCGGTAAAGTCGCAAGCCGGGTAAGCATCAAGCCTGTCCATTACAGTTGCAATTGCACCTTTCTCGTTCTGCTTAACACTGCTTTGCATTTGTCACTTCGAGGAGTTCGTTCCTATCTCTCGTTCAGTGATTTCACTTACTACATTATAATACAGTAGTGCTTGCATACTACTGCTTCGATATCTGACACTACAGTGCAGATCCAGATGCAGATCCTTGCCAAAGAGTTTAATATACACGTACAGCCTATGGGTTAAATATACGCAGAATTCATATAACGCCCTGAGTGTGCTATACACTAACGCATACAGGGTTCTGGTGAAGCTGTCACGCTTTTGTAGCGCATCGGGAATGTTTACGCAGGATCAAGTGGATTTTTCAGCGATACTTCGCAAAAGAACAGCATCCTTGGTGCGGGGCAGCTCCAACAGATACCTGCAACTGATTGCACTGAGAATGGATGTGGACTGCAGTTTTATGGAGCATTGGTCAAAAATGCATGTTGTGCATTCTTAACTAATGCTTTAATATTGTAATTTATATGTAAGACTTTTAATAATGTATTGTAGTCTGAAATAAATATTGTTTTTGTATTTTTTTTATTTTATTGATGATAGGTAAGCCTTTGACCACAATCTCACCTGATGGTAAGCGATGATGCGGTCGAAGGTGTTAACAGGCTTAACCTAGAATGTTTTTGTTTTTTTCTGATTTTGATTATTCGATTAAGCAAAGAATCTAAATATAAGTTCAAATTTGAATACGAAGAACCCTGCACAGCATCTATGAAAAGTTTTCATAAAATCAATTTTTATAATACTCTTTCCTGTCTACTTGTTCTTAGGCCGGCTCGAATGCTACATGTGAAGTTAGCTTCAACTTAACATGCTATGACACTGAATTTTCATACGAGTAAATTTGTGTCGTTTTGTATTTTACAAAAATACAAATCACCAGATACTAATATATGAAAAACACGGGTGTTTGAGCGTGAACTTACTATGAGTCGATATCGCTATTGACAATGTTTCGGCTTCTACCGGAAGCCTTCCTCAAGATTTTGAGTGTGGTACGTCCGCCGCGGTCGCGTCACGCTTCACACTTTTTTTTATAATATCACCAGATACTTTTAAAATTCAGGTACTTATGTGCCACACGTTCCCAAACAAAAATTCTAATTGGAAATTCATTTATAGAGTTAGCTCCATTAAATATCTTGGTGTCACTATTGATGAGCAGCTAAAATGAAGCTCAAATAATGACTTAGCATCGTCAGATCGGCTCAGAAGATTCATGGATCTTCAAAAATCTATGAAAAGTAGCTACTTTTGCGTTACTTAAAACCGTTTGTTTCGCTTTATGCTAATATTTTGTCATTTATTGCATTTCTGTTTGGGGAGGTGCTTGCAAGACTATTCTAATAAAACTAGAAACAGCACAGCGCTTAGTACTAAAAGTAATAACTATTAAGCCATTTCATTTTTCCACCAGACTATTTTATAGTGAATGCAAAGTTTTATCAGTTTGACAACTATTCTTCCAGTATATTGTTATCGCACAAATTATAGTACTGAGACCCGTACTTGCAAGAACGTATGCAAAACACGCAAATGCAGAACGGCACTCATACTTTCTCGGTGCTTACATTTATAATAATATGCCAAGAGCTGTATAAGTCCTATGACAAGTAATTCCTGTAAAATTACAGTAAGGGAATGGCTATTTACTCTAGATTATATAGTCACCGAATTAATTTTATTGCAATAATAATAAGTCACACCATGCCAAATCAAGGCTGCAAGGAACGCGACCCAAATTTTAGCCGGCTTGCTGTTCAGGAAGTCCTACTTTTTGAGCGCGGTTTGTGTGGTTGTTTGTTGTGGAGTAATTAAATAATAAATTGAAAGGGCTTAAAAACTTAATGCCAAGAGAAGCTGTATGTCTTTTCTTTTTTTTTGTATGTCATTTAAGTCCAGAAAATAATCGTATATTCATAATAAATTATAAATGGCCGATATTCCGTACGCAAAGAAAGCTTTGCATACTTTCTGTATGGTCTTGTATCAAAAGAACCAATATTTTAAAAGTATCTTAAGAAAACTTTAAATAATATTTATATAAAACACTTAAAAAAGTATAAAAATATATATCTAGTGACAATGCCGCCTAATTTTCCTGCTATCTACGTGACGTCACAAACATCACGCAGCCTAATCGGTACCTTATTTGTTATTATTCAATATGGATTTCCGCAAAGTTCCGCCTCAATCTATTCATTGTCTTGTATCATGTTCGTGATATTTTAGTTTTCATGAGCGTAAATGTACTATAGTGAAGCATTTCATTATATTTTTTAATTATCACAATGTCGTGAAGTGTCCTAAGGTTAATTTAAAATAAGAAGTGTGGAAACATTGTTTTCTTTCTATTTAAAACACTAGTACAGTAAAGTAAACAAAAAGCACGCGTGCGTAATAAACTATATTATGACACTAAAATCGGTGCATTTAAAGGCCCGTTACTAAGTGTTCTAACTTGATGAAATATTGCATGCATGTCCTGAAGCCTTAATATCTATGCTTCTGTTTTGTCAGTTTTGCGTTTTATTATTTATATATTACCTAGTAAATGTGCCAATAATATTTCTATACTAAACAAATTTTCCGATTTATTTTGAATATACACAATTTTACGTAAAACTGGAAAACTAGAAGCATAGATTTAAGGCTCAAGTATGAAGACATGTAGCAAAAAATCACTAAGTTTAAACACCTATATTTTATATATATAGGTCAATACCATCATATTTTATATATATAAATAAAATTTATTATATATATAAAATATGATAATATCCTTAAAAGTAGGTTAAATTAAAGCTTAATTTTATACATATATTCAAAATAGTGGATAAGAGATAGTTTTACTTTACTATTGACAATTACTTATTAGTAAGGTTAACAAAACAATTTTCAACGTAAAATCTTATCTTGACAATTTTTCTCGTATCAAGCAATTGGTATTTATAAGATATCCATTATTGCTACTACGTCTACTGTATTAATGCACGAGGATGATAACTATATAAACGATAATCGATCGGGAAAACCCTGCCAATTTTATTGTTTTGAACAGGTTTTTCTGGTTGTAAAATGTAAAACTGAGATAACACGGCTTCTTTAAATGTATTAAAGGTTATCTAAATTATTACGTTTACAGTTGACCTATCACGATGATTACCTGGATATTCTTTTTGGGACCAAATTACAGTCAGGCACGTGTTTTCATAATGTAAGGTAACATTACTAAGATTTAAATACTTGTTTGTAGTGTTTTAGCCTTAGCATAGGTTCCATGTAATAAGGGGCATGAAAATTGCCTTCTACCGAGTACATTTTCTCTAGTCTGTTACTTAGATTGTCCTAAATTTAAAAGTCCAATAGCTACCAAGTCCGGGACCGAATCTAGCACCACATGCTTCTAAAGATTTCGTTTGAAGCTTTAAATTTGAGTGTACGTTTGAGTCTTTCTATTAGTTATATGTACATGCAGTATGTCTTAGAGAAGTTAATAAGTTTGAATGTAGAAATTCTGAAACGCTCAGTAATAATGCTACTAGCGGTCACCCATCCAACTCTTGACGTTGCTTAACGTTGCTGATAGGTTAATAACTGCTAAGCAAACTACGCTACGAGCGCTTCAAAAAATTTATAATAATTAAACGTCTTAAATCGAGAATTCCTGGGCAGAGAAAAAGTTTTTTCTATTTTATTAAAACTAAACTATAAGTTCTTTTTTCTTTTTAGGTTAGATATAACATAATTACTCGTATATCAATTTGGCTAGAAAATTATGGACATTTTAAACTAGAGTATCTGCTGCTGAACTAGGCTTATCACCTGTATTTCAGCATACAGCGCTCCTCCCCTTATATCGGACTGCTACTAGCCTCTACTTTAGTATTTCAAATTAATATTATCTTAAAATAAAACTAATACAATTGGTTTCTTAAGCTATTTTGTGTGACCGTGCCTCTCTTTGTGTAAATGAATTTATGAGTGTGTGAGTGTGAGAGGGTGTGTGCATCTATCCTTTGTGTGTTATGTATGGGGTCGTGTAAGGCAATCTTAACGTATATGTATTTATGGTACTTAAATTAACATTTTTAGAATTTCTTCAGACTCTTCATATGATAACGATTTTAGCCAATTTTCAACTTTAATTTTAACATTTTTTTGTATAATTGGGTAAATGTTTAACAATTTGTTAATTTAATTATATAAGAAAGGCCCTTGGTAAATAAAAAATCTATTTATAAAAACTGTATTAAAACGTTGGGTTTGATCACAAACTTTGTATTTTAATCTTTTTTGTAACCTTTGGGGCTCAAAATGTAAACTACTGTGTTGTTTTAAAATTACACTCATAATAAAAAGTTGGCGCACGGTAAGCACATCACATGAAGCGTAAAGCAATGAGGTAGGGTATAGATATGGCTTACCCGTAGCGACTTTCAAAACGGCTCTTTGGGCCACCTCAAGCATTTGCAAATATGTTTTGGGAGCTCCCCCCCATGATGAAATACAGTAAGACAATAGAGACTGACAGAGGCTTAAGTATATTTGTTTAACTAAATTTGGACTAGCGATATGCCGAAGTTTTTTAAAGATAAATATAATTTTTCGGATTCGTCCACTGAGAACTTCAATATGATTTCGGAAATTAAGATTTTTGTCAATAATTATGCCTAAATATTTTACACTATCACTTTTATCTAATTTATTACAATAACAATTGTCATAGTCTGTTAGTACACAAAATTTATTATGGGCTAAGATAGAAAGTTCGGAAACTTGTGTTGTATCTCTGATCGAAAACAATACATATTGAGTTTTATTAATATTCAGAGACAAAATATTGTCATGGAGCCAGGTCGTTACCACATCAAACCCTTTTTGGGCAGAATCCATTACTTGTTCCCAAGTATCAGCTGCAAATACTAGTGCTGTATCATCGGCATATGATATGAGTTTGCCATTAACAGGTTGAAACAAGCACAAGTCATTTATGTATAACAGAAAGAGGGTAGGTCCCAAAATGCTGCCCTGAGGAATACCGTGCGTAATTGGTAAATCCATGCTTGTGTGAGCACCCACCTTGACACTCTGGTATCTGTCAGTCATGTAATCTTTTAGTAAAGCTAGTTGGTTTCCACGAATACCAATTCGCTCTAATTTAGAAACGAGCAAAGGGACAGAGACTGTATCAAACGCTTTTGCTATGTCAAGGAAAATAGAGAGGCATTTCTTGCCACAGTCGAGATTGGTAGAAATAAAATTGGTCAGCTCATGAACGGCGTCACTGGTTGATTTTTCTCTACGAAAACCGTACTGATTTTCGGACAAAATCGTATTTCTCTCTATAAACTCTATTAATCTTTTATTTATAATGCGCTCTAAAATTTTGGAAATGGAGGGGAGTATAGATATCGGTCTATAATTATTGATACAGCCTCTGTCTCCGTTTTTATAGATGGGAAGAACACAAGATCTTTTAAGATCGCGGGGAAAAACTCCACATGTGAGGCATAAATTAAAAATATACGTCAATGGAGGTACAAGTACTTCTCTAAACTGTTTGAGAAATCTATTTGAGATCTGATCCCATCCAATAGAGCAATCGTTTTTAAGGTTTAGTATAAGAGACTCTACTTCTTCTTGGTCCGTTTCTAATAGTACGAGTGACTCCAATACAGGGCTAGATGAACCATGAATTTTAAAGTCAGGCGGACTACAATTTTGCTCAATGTCCCGTGCTAAAGTTTTCCCAACGTTAACAAAAAAGTTATTTATTTTATTTACCGACTGTTTGGGTGATTGGCATATACCTAGTAGTTCCTTTGGTAATTCCCTTGTCTCTTGTGTTCCTGATATGTCTTTAACTGCTTGCCAAATTTTTTTACTGTTGTTTCCTGCTTTATTAATAGACTCTGTTTCGAAAGCTCTCTTGACTTTTTTGATCAGTCTGTTGCAAAAATTTCTATATCGTGTATACGTTAATTTTAGATTATTGTCATTTGGGTACTTATTTTGTTTTTTGTGCAGTTTGTCTCTGTTGCGAATACAACGAAGTAGACCAGCTGTCATCCAAGGCTTGATGATTCTTTTACGTCTTGGTATGTTATGGATTATGGTACTACTTTTAATAGCTGTTTGAAGCATATTTATCAGATATGACATCGCAAAATTTGGGTCAGATGAATCATAAATAGGCTTGAGGTTGAGAACACTAAGATCTAGTTTGAGTTTTTTATAGTCTATTTTGGATCTAGTGATTATTGCACAGTCACGCCTCATACTAAGCTCAATACATAATAGTGTCGCCTTATGGTCAGTCACATCTGAATCTATAACACAAGTTAAAGCAGGATAATTAGTTCTTAACAGTACATGATCTAAGCATGTCCCACTTTGAGCGCGAGTAACAAAAGAATGTGCTGGTAGCATACCATGAAAAGCAGTCAAGCTTAAGTAACGGGATGACTTTTCATCGTACGTTCCTGATTTAATGTTGATGTTAACATCACCAGTTATAATGACATTTCGAAAGGTTGTTAAATTTGAAAGAACTCTATGTAAAGAGTTTAAAAAATTGTCAAGATTTTTAAAACTTGGTGATCGGTATATAGCTAATATAACCGTATTTGAATCAATCTTTACGATAAGACAATTTCCTTCTTCAAAGCTTGGCTCTTCACTTTGAAATGTAAGATCTCGATTGACAAATATAACTATTCCATCATTTTGATTTAGATTGGTTTTGGTGTAAATAGAGCTATATCCTTCAATAATTGAGTAAGTATTAAAAAGTTAATGTATTGATAGGTTGATTACCATAGGGATTATTAATATATGGATTCTCTATGTATGCTGAAAAGTATTAATCTATTAATATCTTTGGAAAGAAATTTAATCTTATTAATTTTTTTGAAATGTGACTCTTTACATCTAAAAACCAATATATACAGGTTTATTGGTAAAATGATAACAACCTCTTAGGGTTGACTTCTGCTAGTCCTAAAAAACATTTCGAGATGTTTTTTTTGGTGTGTAAAAATAAAATTCCGCACATTTTTTTTTGTTTTTGGCGGTATAAGTACGTGAACCACCTGATGTTAAAAGTCTCTTGAGCCTGTAATATATTAGTTCGTATATTTTATTACTTTGTTTGATGTAAATATTCAAAACTCTATTCAAAGGGAGAACGGCGCGGTCCAGTGTTGCCGCGGCGGGCGCTCTTGGCTCGGAGTTAAGAGTTAAAACATAAAAAATATTAAAAATAACAACAAAAACAATTTGCTTTTTAAAACAAAAAAAAATTATCTCATCATGTTAGTTAGGACTAGCAGAAGTCAACCCTAAGAGGTTGTTAGCATTTTACCAATAACCATTTATAATACGAAACGGAACGAAACATCCAACACCGGCACGCATAAAAAAAAAATATTGAAGTCAATACCATGGTGATTCGAAACACTCAGAGCTCACAATGTCAGGGTCTGACTTCCACAAATTATTTAATGCTCTTCGGTGTTAGAAATAGGATGGTTTGTTTTTTAACTAACTTCATATTTTCATACCATTTAAAAATCGGTTAAATCACTCGCCCACAATTCTGGTCACCATCGACAAGATTTCCTGGACTTTAAAACTTCTGACAAAATTAGATTCCAAATTTTAATTTATTTATTTATTAAATTATAAATATATTTTACTAACCCAAACATTCAAGTCACTATAAATCACTCAAGGCACATATTCACTGTACATATGTTTTCCAATTCCTTAATAGCGAATACCTATCAGAATTATGCCCATTTCTTTTTATATGTATCCCCTCTAATGAGTTTTCGTTTGACATGGTGTCAAATGAACGTAATAAAAAAACAAAATGTTGGATTTTTTACTATAGTAAGTAATAAACATAATAGTGTTGCTATAGATAACGATCATGGAAACGAAAATATATCTAAGGTCGTATTAAAAATAGAGAGCCTCGACATGTCCTTCCTAAAGCCATAACCTTTATTACAAATTCGTCACTGGACACAAGAGCGATCAATAGACAAGTTCAAGCGATACAGGGCCACCAACTTAGCAGTATGCAGTGGATGAGGGCGCTGCTGGCCTAGTAAAACTTATCGCAGCGTCTCAACACAAGGTTTGTTTTAGTTCCTTTTTTCGCCACCTGCACTGAATATTTTGTTGGAAAAATCGATTCAGGCAGGTGGGCATTCTCGCCATCGTTCAGTAGCGTGTTCGCCATCACCATTGACATTGATATTACGTTGAGGCAAAGTGATACTCCACATAGGCCCCTGTGGGATGTCGGAACCAGAATGGAAAAATAATGTGGGTTTTAGAGCCTTCTAAAAATCTCATATCTTACACTGCGAACCCCAAGACGCCTGCCAAGCGTGGCGATTGTGGCAAACCATTTGAAGCAATGACAGCCGAGCAAAGACTGCGATCCCGCAGGTCCATGGTTCGAACCCCAGCCGGCTTGAGCTTCACCGCATGATGGGAGGGCATTTTGCGAATGCTCAACTGCGTTTTTACTACCCTCAAGTTGAAAATCTGTCACCAAGCACCTAACAGTGTATCCCGGCAGCAGTCCTTGAGTGCCTCTAAAATTAAAGACGCATAAAACTCAACAACTGTATGTCTCAGGGTGACGGGCGCAGTGCAGTTCATCACATGTGACGAAATGCACCTGTTATAGGCAGAGGTTACCGCTTACTATCAGGTACTTAAACCCTGAATTCATAGCCTTTGTTACGTAAAAATATATAATATCATTATCACATAAAAACCTGCTATATAGATGGGGTCCTTGTCGCTAATAGTTTTAGGTGTTTTTTTTATGCATGATAAGCAAGCATTTGGCCGCTATCTCACCTGATGGAAAGTGATGATGCGCCCGAAGATGTAGCAAGCTTGCCTAGAAGATACCTTTTCACTCTAGACTTAAATACACCCAAATTATACTGATCGGGAAACAAAGACGCGGGCAATGCGTTCCACTCCTTCGCTGTACGGATAATAAATGTGGAAGCGAAACGCTTCGAGCAAACTGAAGGAATGTCAACCATGAAAGGATAACGGTCATCAGAAAGTCTTGTTGTCCGATGATAAAAGGTTACGCTTTGACTTACAATAAATGCTGGTGAGGCTGCTTTTCAACCTAGAAGGGGAAACTGGGCGTACAATCAGTACTATCAGTACTAATATTATAAATGCGAAAGTAACTCTGTCTGTCTGTCTGTCTGTCTGTCTGTTACGCTTTCACGCCAAAACTACTGGACCGATTTGAATGAAATTTGGTATGGAGATAGTTTGAGACCCGGGAAAAAACATAGGACAGTTTTTATCCGACTGCGCAAAAAGAGGTTAATGTTTTCGCGCGATAACCGCAATACGCGCGGGCGGAGCCGCGCCCGGAAAGCTAGTTTACTATATTTTCGGACATAGATATCCTTGCGAGTTGCTACTATGGCATAGAGTCTGTCACGTCGGCCGTACATACTGATTACTCTACAAATATTCAGAAAATGAACGCTTTAATATTTTGTGTGACTGGGAGGAAATTTCACTGCTATCTTTTCTCTCCATAATGATTTTATATAACACAGAAAATAACAGACTGGTGTCCATGTTAGAAGGGAAACTAGTAGGGGTGTAATATAAAAACATAGAAACAATACCAAAACTTATCTTTTTATACCTAATACAAAAGATAGCCTTGGTATCATAGAAACTGTACATATAGTGTTCATTAAACCTTCAAAATGGCTATCATGCCACTTAACGTAATCTGATACACCAACACAATATCCACTGTACATTTTGTAAGCCATAAAAGATAATATGTAATATCGCCAACCATTTACTTACTAAGTAAATTATAGGCGATATTACATTGTAACTTGCAACAATGAAATGGTTTTATATTCTCGTTGTGGAGATGGCCTAGTAGAGTGAATCATGCACGCGCGGGATATGAAGAAAATTCACGGAATCGTCATTTCTAGAGATACGTCTCTATAATTTCCTAATTTTCAGTAACTAATTATTATTAAAAAAAAATATATAACCGTGAAAATCACAAAATGCTCTGTTTTATCGCCATGATGAGCACCACCAGACATACGTATATGATTTTTTTTATAATATTTTTATTATTATGAACTAAGAGCACTTAGTTATAATATTGATGCCATTATTAAATTATACTTATTGCCAATTACAGGTTTATACTTTTTATACATATAGATATTACAGCTTACAAAAATCATAATATAATATGGTTAGGTATCCACGCACCAAGATAAGAAATTAAACTATACAGGGTTTTTGGAAACATGCTAACAACCTCTTAGGGTTGAATTCTGCTAGTCCTAACAAACATTTTGAGTTATTAATAATTTTTTTTGTGTTTTATATTGGTTTTTGAAGGAATAAGCACGAGGACCACCTGATGTTAAAAGTCTCTCGTGCCTGTAATGTATTATTTCATATTTTTTATTACTATGCTTGGTGTACATATTTAAAACTCTATTCAAAGGGAACACGGCGCGGTCGAGTGATGCCGCGGCGGGTGCTTTTAACTCGGAGCAGACTTTAAAACAGAAAAAAATATTTTTTTAAAATCCCATAATTTTTTTTTTCAAAACTACGAAAAACTCAAAATGTTTGTTAGGACTAGCAGAAGTCAACCCTAAGAGGTTGTAAGCATTTTACCAATAACTCTGTGTAATTATGTGTGAGTCGTGTCCTGTGTAAAGGTGAGTGTGGGTGGATGAGCGCTCTGCTGGAATTACAGGACTCATAAGAATCAGGATTCCAGAAGAGAGAAGAGGAAAGATTACTTATAATATAAAAGAACATTTCCAATGCATCCGTTATGTAATCACTGCCTTTGACATTATTATATGTTCTATGCTCAAGTATAAGTATGTATTCTTCTTTTATTTTATTTAAGAGGGAATACCCCGCTTTGGAGTAACAAAACTACTGTCCATGAAAACATACTCAGCTAATTTTATAACCCTATATATACCCATATAACGCAATGTTTTTGAATTCTTATTTATGTGCAATAAATGTTAAGTCGCTACGGACTATAATCTTGTATAACGCTTATGAATTTCAATATAACATATGCCATAATAATTCAAATCTAGTCGTTGGTGTATATGTACCTATATGTTTGTATTATAAATAACTTCTCGCACACGAAAGGATCTCAAATCGAGACGCTATGGAATAACTAGTGACGAAAAAACATTACACCGTTCTCAGTATGAAAATGAATATATACTTAGCATTTTTTTGCACTTTGCTCCCTATTCCTTATTTACTATCATTATGGGTTTTGAGTTATTTTATTAGATTTCAGTATGAATATTAACACGGTAGCACCAGTTATTAATTAAAATATGCCTTTCTGCCTTAATTATTTCATATTTATCGTAGGATTTAGTAAAACTAGGCGTGGGTAAATATAACTTCAAAATAAGCGTTTTTTATCCCGAATATTTTTATGGAGTATGGGTCATTAAATATGACCGTATCCCCTACGTGTTATTGAATATAAGTGATATAATAAATAAGATTATAGACGTTATTGTGATGGATCAAGGACTATATCATAACTAATATTAATATTCAACGAGTTGAAAGAGTTCCCGGAGTTGTTGAGGATATGGTAGCGTTCATGCATATCATCGCTTCATTATAAACTACTTGTTTTAATTATCATCTCATATTCCTATCGCTTTCAAAGTTGAAGTCATATAAATGCTCTCTTGTTTCATGACTTTGAGTTAGCGAGTAGATTTTTTTAGGTATTAGAGCAATGTTATATTACTTATAAGTTTATATTACTTACCTTAAACATTACTTACCTTACAAACTTCGAATCGCTGGCGCTAAAACGCTTTTGTAAGTAAATACACGAAAACTTTATTGCTACTATGTCATGATTCGGTGTCGTGTTTTATAATTGAACTGTAGATTTATCTTGATCTTTTGATATGAATGTGATGAGACCAATTTTCTTTTGAATTATATATCTATACTAATATTATAACGAGGAAAGATTTGTATTTTTGTATGCAACGAAGGAACTTAAAAACTACTGGACCAATTTGAATGAAATGTATCATGGAAATAGTTTGAGACCCGGGAAAGGACATAGGATAGTTTTTATCCAACTGCGCAAAAAGAGGATAATGTAATAAATTTGCGCCATAACCGAAATACGCGCGGACGGAGCCGCGGATGGATAGCTAGTATATTGTAATTTAAAAGAGAATGTAATTGTATTATAATATGTACTTTTATGGGACTATGACCCACTGAGGCCCACTCGATGTTAAGCGGTAACCTCTGCATAAAACAGATGTAAGATAAGTCTCATATGATGTGCCTGAAACTTCAAAATTACTTGGATCTGCGACAACACAGTCCATAGCCTTTTACCGCTCAAATATCACTGCTTCATCACTCTTCTTTTAATTTTTATACTGTATTGTGACGGAACACAACGGTCACCTGATGTTAAGGGGTAACTTCTTCCTATAACAGTTACATTTCGTCATAAGAGACTAACTGCACAACGCCCATCACCCTGAGACTTACAGATCTTTAGTCTCTTGTCAGTCATGTCCTATAACTTTACTGGATATCAATGACTGATGCCTGAACATGCTGTTAGGTGCTTGGCGACAGAATTTCTTCTTAATGGTGGTAGCTATCCAGGCGAGCATTCACATAATACATATACCTACAAGTTTGTACGTAACCCTCGGTGCCCGAATCCGACTCTCACTTGGCCGGTTTTTTAACGAAGTGTGAATTATTGAATTTGACTTACCATACGTGTATTTGAATATTAGTGAAATAAATGTAAGATGTGAAATGTCTATGTGTTAGATCAAGGTATGTCTTAATTATAAAATACTAGCTGCGCCCCGCGGTTTCACCCGCGGGTTGATGGATGAGATGCGCGCTCATGGTACAATAATATACTACGCCAGGTATTACACTCCGAGACCGGTTGTCACGTGACCGGGACACAAGCTTGTCAAACATACCGTCATCAACGGCTCTCAAACTTTATACCTAATTTGAGGAAATTGGGGGGCAGTAAAATAACAGTTAATAGATTTCACCTTTTTTTTAATAAAGAAAATCACGTGAAATTGATTTAAGTTAAACAGATGAATGATTCTTGAATAAATTATGGTTATCAAGTTCGTACAGTGTATGTTCGTATTTTTGTTATAATGGGTACCGTCGATGCTAATAGGCCTAAATTTTTCGTAGATTGAAATCAAGTAATTATTTTCTATGCCGAAGAAAAAGCCAGTTATCTGTATTTTGTTGTACAATTTAGTTTCAAAGAAAGCTCAAAAATATCGGAAGTAAAAACCAATTAGGTAGATACTTTATACAACCAAAGAAATTTTACATTACATACCATATTTAGTAGTCGCAGTAAGAATGAAACAATTTTTCAGGAAATGAAAAAACATCAAAACACGGCTTTTTCTACTTTTACTCTTACAGTTACTTTTTGCATGGTGGAATGGCATTTTGCGAATGCCCGCCTGGCCAGCGACCCCCTCAAGTAGAAAATCTGTCGCCAAGCACCTAACGGTGTGTTCCGGCAGCAGTCCTTGAGAGCAAGTGAAATTACAGGTACAGAGACTTAACATCTATGTCTCCTGGGGACAGGCGCAGTGCAATTCGTGACTTGTGACGAAATGCATCTGTTATAGGCAGAGGTTAGTCTGCCTAACATCAGGTAGGCCTCGAGCTTGTTAGCTTGTTCCGTCACAATAGAAAAAAATTACATGTTTTTTATTATACTCGTAGCTTCCAGAAATGGGCCGACCACAAAGTTTCTAAGTAAGTAAGTAATCACTGCGCATATGTGCATGAGAGAGATTGAAACAGATGCAAATCATATACGTGAGACAGAGACGGCGATATTTGTCAAAATGGTGGAACCATAGGGAGACAACTTTTTTCATACCATTTACTGAGATGAACATTGATTCATGTGTGACTTTCTATTAGACGTTTGAAATATTGTATTGATATTTTATAACAAAACATTCGCATGAAAAAGAACCATGAACTTGTATTCTGCTGCAATCACGTTTTAACAAAGAGCCAATTTGTTAGTGACGCATGCCTGTGATTCTTCGGGAGTAGAAGACCTTGTTTTCTTAGACCATGATCTAGCTTATTTATACAATTGCTTTTTGACATTTCTTGTCGAGCTAATTTCTAATCAGTTGTTTTTTGTTTCCATGGCAACGCTGCCCGTTTTTTGTTTCCATGGCAACGCTGCCCGCGACACCGGCGCGCGCACTTCGGTCGACGTTGTAGACGCGAGCCTTCATCTGGGTTGAGACATCGCAAAAATTTCTAGTGTGGCTTATTAACAGTTTTTTTGATATTTTCGTCAATTTACACAGTATATCTTTATAAATTATAGCCTATGTGTTATTCTGATGTATAAGCTATATTATTGTAAATTGTTTCATTCAAATCCGTTCAGTAGTTTTTGCGTGAAAGAGTAACAAACATCCATACATCCATACATCCATACACACTCACAAACTTTCGCATTTATAATATTAGTAGGATTAGTAGGATTTCAATGAGTTATGAGTTATCTCGGAGTTGTTGAGTATATGTAGTGTTATTACATCGCTTCATATTACTTACACGTTTATATTAAAAGATGCAAATACAAAAATTTAGCAAGTTTTCAAGGGATTCGGAAAATATTACAATTTTACTATTAGTTCTTCACAACTATATTGTAATTACTTAACAAAAAAGTAACGCTATCCCCGTGGGGTGGGGGTCCAGTGTTAACAAATGAAAAGTGCATTTTTTTTATCTTAAATGCGTTATGTAGTATTTAAGGGATATCTGAAAATATAAAAGTCCTTAAATAAAACTTTAATTCACAATAAAAGATTTTATGTTAATTTATAGATTTGTTTTATTTTGTGTTTATGTAAATAATTATATCTAAAAAATAATCGATACATTCGTTTAGGCATGCTGTTGAATCCAAGCAGTGTAACGGGAGACGCGAACATTGACACCAGGGTATCGGGCTAGAGCACATTCTTCACCCCAAGAGCAGATACCAACAACGATTCCGTTATGGTAGAGGGGACCACCGGAGTCACCCTGGCACTGGTCACGGCCGCCAACGTCGAGCCATCCGGAGCACAGCATATTGTCATTGACGAAGCGATTGATTTCACGGTAGCGATTGACGCAAATAGCCTGGTTAACAGTCCATACTTGCACATGGCGAAGAGTCTCAGAAGGCCAGCCATTAAACTGAAAACCATAATAAAATTTACAGACAAAATGTAGTCACATGACAAATAGACAATAACGTTTGAAGTACATTTTTCTTGAATTTCATGACAAATAGACAAAAACTTTTAAAGTACATGGTTCTTAGAATTGGACTGGCCATATAAGACGGTTTTATTTCAATTTGTTTATAACATTTTCACCGTATCTGCATCATTATTTTTAATAAATTTATAAAATGGTATGAAATGATATAAAAGAAAATATTTAAGGTAATATTTTAGTCGTATAAACGAATGAAGTGAATAAAAACAGACAGGCTACAGTGTCTACTGCAGAGTTGTCAATACGTGTAATGCAAAACCGCAGAGTCAGATTGAAAACCTCCCCTTATTATGGAGGTCGTTAAAACGTATCAAATAAAATTTAAATCAGATACTACAATAATTCTTTAATAACGAAGCAATACTAACCGTCGTGTCTCCCCATCCAGCGGCCCAAACAACTGAGTTGTCAGCAATGTTGTAGTTGGGACCAGCGATCGTGCCGGGCTGAACGGCATTGTTTACGTAGCCAATAGTGGTAGCAGTGCGCATGACAGAGATGTCATTGTTGAGAGTAGCTCCTATGTTGTACTGAGGGTGGATGACGAAGCTCTGGAAGTTGTGGACAACTCCACCACTGTTAGCGTAAGTGGAACCAACGCGTACACGCCATCTGGACACTGTATCACCCCTACAAATTAAATATTCCTTACTCTTATCATGTTTTTATACATTGTATAACTTTTAAAATTTTGTAATTTTTTATTTACAAGACTTTTCACCCTAAAGCAACCAAAAGATTACTTCTAGATTAAATAAAGATTAACTAAATCTATTCTAATAAAAAATTCGTGTACTTACACTGGGCAATGAGCGGCTGTAAGAATAGATCTGGTGTTTATTATAGTGCCACCGCAGGACTGCCAGTAGGTACTTAAATTCCAAGAGTACAAGAGGGCAACAATGTGGGGGTACTGAGAGATGGTAGTTGTTGAACCACCCACAATTCTCTGTGGGTTTTGCGGCAAAGCTAAAACACCAAAACTTTATTAAAAATCGACACTATTGCAATTTTATATTTTGCTAGGTTTAGTGATGATGTAAATATGGACACCATTGTGATCAATTAATAAAATCCAAACATCTCACTCAATGGTTTTCAGAAAGACAAAATTCGATAATCAGTTGCAAAAAAAAAAATATATAGACATACCAGCCACTACTGCGAGGCCCAAAGCCAACAGGAGCACGATGGTTCTCATCTTCACGTTCGACCTCTTGCTGAAGAATATCACCTTACGGTAGATTACCTTAATTTATATATCGCTGGAGGCTAACAATTATATAATTCGTTGATAGATAATCAAACAAATTTAGTCACTGTACTGATAGTTTATCTAAAAGGATTATATCTATCGCCACTAATGGTGTCATTCTGAGGTTCTTAGTTACGAAATGCAGGTCTTTATAAGTCTTTAATTAATACAATGTCAGGAGAACCTGGCAAGTAATCTTCGAGTGTATGCATTTAATAAATAATTTTGAAGGTTTTTATTTCTGTATACAAGCATAATTTTAAAATTTAATATAACAATTATTAGGCAGTTAAAAAGAAAAAAAGGTGAACAAGATAATAATAAAAGCCCAGTATAAATGTGGTAAAAGAGGTGAGTATAGATGTAGTAAAATTAACCGCAGAAGGCATGAAAGAAGAGAAAAATTATAAGGATAGGTGCTACTGGTTAAGTATTAAAATTATTTAAAACAGATGGAAGTGGCTGAATTTTCTTCATTTTCAAGTTGTTAATGAGAAGAACAGCTAACCGTTTATTTAAATGGTTAGCTGTTAGGTAGTTCCCACATTTTAAAACAAGAGTTATGTAAAAAACAATGAAATTTACCAAGAAATATGACTAATGTGAATGAGCGAGGCTTATAAGAGAAGAGAGTGCTGCGACTCTGAACCAGTTTGGGTTTATATGGTTCGGTACGGGACAATGAACATCATCTTTTCATAGTAATTAAACAACTTTAAACGGTATGTTTGTCATTATTTTGTCCCCACGTTTCAAACACTTTGCGTCACGGGGTGACTATACCGTTTAAAGTGGTTTAATTACTATGTGTAACAATCGCGAAAACCTAAGGCGACATCATCTTTGCACTTCAGCAACTAAACGAGAAATAAATTCAATACCACAAAAACTGGGAATATGGTTTTCGTTGACCTAGAAAAGGCGTGTACTACGAGAGTTTTGTAGTGGGCTCTATATGAGAAAGAGTGCCTCGAAAGTATCTACAGATTATCGGTTCCATGATAAGTATTCGGTTCCTTTCCGAGGCTGAAACAACCAATAAGTATAAGAGGAAATAATGTGCCAAAGATGCAAATGTTAAGATGTATGTGTGGTATAATCAGACTGGTCAAAATATTAGAAATTAACCGGCAAAACACTCACATAAGGGATAATCATATTTATTATTATATGTGTGAAATTCACGAAATTTTATTTCAAAAACAAAATGGAAGAGGAATGCAAAAGTATCATGAATTTTTCAAATAATATTTAGTGATATTATGTTTATTACGAAATACAACAATATCAGGGACATATTTGAAACTATTTTTAAACAGAAATTAAACGATGCCGAATTGATTCATATTAGTTTTTTAATTAATTAGTTTTTTTTGCGTTCTATGAAACAGTGCCTTTAAATGTTAATATTAGGATATCTTGAGTAAATTACCTAAATCAGTTATCTACTGGGAACTTCCCCATTGATATCATCATACTCAAAAATATGATTAAAGGCTAACCAATTTGTCATAAAATAATGTTATTTTATCGTTCTAATCACTGTTATCTTTGAATAAAAACTTGGGAAAAACGTTGTGTAAAGAAATTGAAGATTTACAAAATATCATAATCCTATATATTGTTATCTAATCGTAAAATTAACGCGAAGGTATCATCGGAACTGTATGTGCAGCAATGGTATTTGTACAACTAGCGGGCAAACTTCATCGGCGTTTGATGCGGGTGGTGAATTTGAATCCCGAGAAACGGAAGGATTCTATAATGGAATCACGAGCGTAGGGAGTGAGGGCATAAAGAAAGTAATTGTAGGCTTTTAGATTTAGATACATATGTCACTCCTGATTTTTGAGCAAGAAATTTTAACTCAGCATTCAGCATTCTTAATTTCAAACACTGGTGCCAAGTTGCTGTTTTCATCATTGGAATTACTTATATATTTTTATGCTATACAATAAGACTTCTCCGTTCATAAACCATTAAATAATAAGGCCAGCTTCTTACTATTCTGCTTAATTTTGTCGCCTGAATACGTCTAGAAGTTATCATATAGCATTTGAAATCTCGTATTTTTCAGCCCCTTATATTTCAAGAGTCATGACCAGCTAACTGACTGTTATTGTCTTTTAGAATATTGTACTTTCTTCAGCAAGATCTACCTAGATATCATCTACTTTTCAGGTGTATAAAAGTATTTAGTTTCCTCGAAGGTGACATAATCAACTATAATAAAATCCTCAAAAAAAAGTATAAATATATTTTTATAAAAACGGCCAACTGCGAGTCGGACTCACTCACTGAGGATTCCGTACAAACTTGAAGGTATATTAATAAAAGTTATGATATATTTATTGCTATGTGAAGTCCATAAAATTAACATTCTTAAAAATATGTTTATTATAAGAGGTAACTTAAAGTGTATGCTTTTTGCAATTTATCCTTGATTGAAATAAAACAATAGGTAATAACAGTTTGGGACTGTTCATAAGGCAATACAACAATAAGCATCTCGAGCATTAGAGCGTGAATGCCATAAAATAACAATAACTATATAATAGTGAAACATATGAAATTTAATTTGTAAAATAAACTTAGATAATTTTAATATCTGCAAACAAACGTTTATAATTCACTATAGATGTCATCGGCACGTAGAGTTATAATTACTACGAGAAGGATTTAGAACATTTTCTTATGATTAGGAGTAAGCTGACATAATATTATCTTGCGATTGACCGCTATTTAACCTGACTAACGTAAATTCTAAACATTTCAACATGGATGGCGATCCAATGTATCGCGCATATTGATTAGCCATGGGTCTACACCAGATAAATTGTAGATTCGAGATCCGCAATTCGCAATCCAGAACGTGAATCCAACTTCTCTGATCCGGCTTAGGAAACTTTCGATCCTGCCCCGCCGCTCTAACGCGGTCCAGCCGATCCATGACATAATAGACCAGCCTGTCTTTCTCTCGCTATAGAGTCACACGTGCAGCAGCATCGTGGAGTTACCGTGGCAGCGGCAACCTATAATCTGCTCGTAGATTTATTGATGACAACATATAAGGATTATTGAAGTCTAAACGTCTAGCATGCGCCTCAATATTTATCACATAAGGACGCGCCACAGCAGCTCGTTCAACAACTCGTTCGTAGCCTAATTAGACCCAGTACAAGTGAATTTTACATATTATTTTAACCATGTATTTGAACAGGTTATGAACACTAAGTTTGGATAAACACTACTACCTTGTCTGTTGATTCAGAGAGCAGTAAATTTTTACTGACTTCAAAAAAAGGAAGAGGTTCTCAATCCCACTGTAATATTTTTGTGTGTGTTACCTTGATTTTAATTATAACTTCAATAGTTATTATTGTTATAATTTCTATTCAATTCCATTTATTCTTGAACACACAGCTGACTATTTGTACCTTGCTTTGTTTCTGTGCGAATCAGAATCACTGTGCAATTGTGAATTTCAGACTCCTTTCATATTACACCAGCAATTAACACTCACGCTAACGCTATTACTTAAATTCAAGGCGCATAGGCCAGGAACAATACATGTTTTACTTTTACGAGTATGAGTGTACGTTACCTAGTGTGAGAAAAGGAGTAAAATGTAAATGTTATTATTTCAAAAACAGAAACGTGAATTATGACAACGACGCAGTCGTTTATTCTTGAAAACAATAATATGTAACTATGAAATCATTTCATTGACCCCAAGACATCTGTTGGGGTTTTAACCGTAAATTAGGACTTAGATGAAGAAAAACGAGGAATGAATATAATATACGTATAATTCGAGTACCTTCTCATTCGCAAGTGACCTCACATATCTAAAATCTACGTAAACAACGCGGGCGCAAGAGATTAGCTAACGCAAAACTGTCAGGCGCTTCAACATGCCCCCGGGCGTTGAAAACCGTGTTTTCAACCACTTTCAGACGATACAGGCAACGGACAGATTTTGCTAAATGCCCTCCGGATCACACCAGTAGAAGTTCTGATATCGGCCACGCGAACAATGCCGTCAGGACCAGGGTGAACAGCAACAACCCTGCCTAGTTTCCATTTCAACGGTGGCAGATTTTCTTCCTTCACCACAACCAATGTATCCATTTTCAAGCTATCCTTGCAAGAACGCCATTTTATTCGTTGCTGCAATTCTGCAATAAATTCCTTGCTCCATCGAGCCCAAAAGTGTTGCCGGAGTTGCTGTATGCGTTGAAATCGGTTAAGACAACTTGTGGGCTTTTCCTGAAGATCACGCTCCGGTAACGAAGTAAGTAGGCGTCCAATGAGAAAATGGCCTGGCGTCAGTGGATTATAATCAACGGGGTCTGAAGACAAGGGCGTGAGCGGTCTGGAATTCAAAATCGCCTCAATTTGCGTAAGTGTGGTGTCAAGTTCTTCAAATGTTAGGTTACAATTCCCCAGCACTCGTTTTAAGTGATATTTCGTTGCCTTTACACCAGCCTCCCATAACCCACCAAAATGAGGAGTATACGCGGGAATAAAGTGGAAGCGGATGCCTTCATTAGCTAAACTTTCAATAAGGGAGTCGCAATTAGTTTTCAAGAAACTTAGAAAGGTCGTTGTATGCGCCAATAAATGAGGTGCCGTTGTCTGAAAATATATTGAGAGGTTTACCTCTACGCGAAATAAAGCGTCGCAACGCCATTATGTAGCTGTTGCTGGTTAAATCTCCTACGAGCTCCAGATGTATACATTTCGTTGTGAAGCATATAAAAATCGCGATATATGCTTTAATTAGCCTACAACCTCGTCCGCGACGACTAGCACACATTATAGTGCCAGTATAATCGACACCCACATTTTCAAATGGATAGCCACCTGGAATGAGTCGCTGCTGTGGTAAGTTTCCCATCAAAGGAGTTACGATTTTGCCCTTCATACGACTACATCGGATCCAATTATGGTAACAGGCTTTCGCTAAATTTCGACCACCTATGGGCCAAAATGACTCCTTTATGGACGCCAGTAATAACTGGGGACCAGCATGCATAAGCCCTTTGTGCTCAAAATTAAATAATAACTTCGTGAATATATGTGTGGACTGTAATATAGCTGGATTTTTTTTGTTGTAAGAAAAATCAGAATTATCAAGACGTCCTCCAACGCGCATTATATAAGATTTATCTAAAAATATATTAAATTTTAACAAAGGACTCTTTTTTGGTAATTCTTGCCCTTTTAAAAGCATTGTATATTCAGGGAATGACTGCTCTTGACTTTTCTTAATGATAACATTTAACGCATCGTGTAGCTCATTCTCGGTTAAAAATGTAGTTGCTCTAATAGCATGCCTACACAATCGGATAAAACGTAAGACATAGGCTACAGAACGCACAAGTCGTAGGTAGTTAGAAAATCGACTAAAGTCAATTAAACAATTGGTATTGCGAGTGTCATCTAAGACAACATTTAATGAGACGTCAGGATGAAGCTCGGGTAGTATCTGAACAAGGTCAGGTTTAGAGGGCCATTTACTTGGATCTTCCTTTAAATAATCAGGACCAGACCACCATAGATTCACCGTTTGCAAAATGCTAATATCCACGCCACGAGATATTAGGTCTGCAGGGTTTTTAGTTGTTGGGACGTGCCTCCATATGCAATTGCCTGCCTTATCTAAAATTTCAGCGACGCGATTGCGTACAAATGGCTGAAGTTTAGAAGGCATCATTTGTAACCATCCCAACACTATAGTTGAATCGGTCCAGAAATATACATGTTCGATCTTAACCCTAAGAGAACTTCTGACTTTATCATAGAGGCGAGCTCCTATCAACGCTCCACACAATTCCAATCTTGGAATAGTGGTAGGTTTTATTGGCGCCACTCGACTTTTAGCCATCAATAGACCAACCACGACCTCCCCTTTATTATTAACACTACGGACGTAGACACATGAGCCATAGGCGCGTTCAGATGAGTCGCTGAAAATGTGTAATTCCAATGTTTTACAAGAATCACAAATTACACGCCTTGGAATGTACAAGTTATTTAAAAGGGGTAACGTTTGAACAATGTCAAACCACAGTTTATGAATTTTGGGAGTCAATGGTTCATCCCACGTCAACTTACCAAGCCACAATTGTTGCAGCAGCATTTTCATTAAAATAACACACGGTGCTAATAGACCTAACGGGTCAAAGATGCGTGAAATAACAGAAAGAATATCTCGCTTGGAATTGCCACTGGGAACTGATGGACTTACTGGAAAACAAAGTCTATCTGTGCTTGCATGTCAACCTAGACCTAATAACTTACTAGGTTCATCTGAACCAATATTTAAATCAAGGGATGTTTTAGCAGTATCAGATACCAATTGCGGTTCATTTGACATCCGTTTTCTTAATGGCATACCAGCTGAATCTAGCATTTTAGTCAACTCCGTGCGTATTCTACTTAATTTATGAAGATCATCATCGCCAGTAAGCAGATCATCGACATAAAAATCGTGTTGTATTATTTCAGCAACCTCTTCATTATTACAATCTATGCCTATTTGTTTTAAGCATCTAGTCGCGAGATATGGAGCACTGGCAGTACCGTACGTGACTCTATTCATTTGATAGGTCTTAATGGGTTCACAGGAGTTATTACGCCAGAGTACCTGCTGTAGATACCTATCAGATGGATGGACGACGATTTGTCTATACATTTTCTCAACATCGGCTGATAGGATGTATTTGTGTTGTCTAAATCGCAGAAGAATGGATAGCAGGTCATCTTGGACTGTAGGTCCTACCAACTGAAGGTCATTACCGGAGACCCCAGACAAAGAAGGACTACTTGCATTAAACACTACCCTTAGTTTGGTGGTGGTACTACTCTCGCGGTGGACTCCATGGTGGGGCATATAATACGCCACGTGATCACCTTCTGTCGCGTGAATTTCAGACATGTGACCTAATGTTTCATATTCCATCATAAAGTCATGATACATTTTATTACGGTCAGGTTTATTTAATAACCTGCGCTCTAAAGAAATTAAACATCGCTTAGCGCGCTGAAAGGAATCTCCTAACAAATCAGGGCTTTGCTTAAGCGGTATGCGAACACAGAACCGGCTGTCATCAAGACGACGAGTGTTTTTCACGAAATGTTCCTCACAGATCTTTTCGTCTGGCATGTAATGAGATGATTTTACGTCGATTTCTTCCAAGTGCCAAAAACGCGTTAAGTCCGTTCGGATGTCCTCAATATCGTCACTAAAATCAGAGCTCATTTTAACGAAATTACACCTTAAATCATTGGATACCAGAGATATATGATTACTGTGTAATGGACCAGAAATAATCCAACCTAACTTGGTTTCACAAAGCACGGGCTTTTTATTACCTAATCTTATTTGTTGTGACCCTAACAAATCCCAGAAGATGTCAGCTCCTATTAAAATATCAACTTCTGAGGGCTTATAAAACAGCGGGTCAGCCAGACAAATGTGAGAAGGTATTTTCAAATCGGAGATGTTGATTTCACGACTCGGCATATTACTTGTAATTGATGGCAAAACATAACATATAATGTCGGTGGTAAAACTGTCATTCAATGACGTCATGCTTACACGACATGTTTTGCCTACGTGTGAAGTCACGTTATTAATACCCAATATCGATCTATCAATCTCATTAGTCGCTAAGTTTAACTTACGGCTCAAAGCTTCCGTAATTAAACAAGACGTACTTCCACTATCTAACACGGCACGAACGATATGTTCACAATTATCAATATCGCACAGTTTAATTAACGCTGTGGACAATAAAACGTCACACGGCTGTGGCTGGCCGTGACCTTGATGCAAAGCTACGTTTGCTGATAAGGAAACATGGCTACCGGTAGCTGCAGCTATAGCAGGCTTAGTAACGGAACAGGCGGGTGGCGTCGCTGACATCGGCACACTTGATGCTGAAGACAATTGCCCAGACACACTACTACTGTCTTTACAGATATTCAGGACAGGTTTGGTCTCAGCTATATGCACTAAAGTATTATGTCGGCGTTTACATATTTTACATCCTGTCTTTTTACAAACATTTGCAAAATGTCCTGTTCTGAAACAATTAAAACAAACCTTATAACTCGATAACGATTTTAATCGGGTTTCGTTACTCATAGCTAAAAATTGAGGGCAGTTATTTAAGTAATGGTCACCTTTACATTTAGGACAAGCTTTTGGTGTCGTTTCTGTACTTGAATTAAACGAGTTTTGTGACACCATTGACCTAAGCTTGGGATTCGATTTATTATGCGAATTTGATGAACTAGTACGTGATAGCTCTAAAGTTTCTATTAAATCAGCGCGATTTCGTAAAAACTGTAAAAATATATCAAATGTTATAGGGCTATCCCGCTCCAGATGACCTTTGAACTCTTCCCACTCACGGTACGTTTTTTGATCTAATTTATGTGTAACAATGTAAATTAACAAAGTGTCCCATTGCTTAACCGGCTCACCTAAAGATTCCAGAGCACGAAGATTTTTATTTAAGTGGTCAATTAATTGTTTTAATATATAAGAGGATTCTTTTGTAATAGCGTCGAGATTAAATAAGGCTGACACATGATTTTGAATCAATAACCTTTTATTATCAAACCTTTCGCATAATAGTTTCCAAGCTACGGCATAATTGTTAGCTGAGAACTCGATTGATTGTATGACCACAGCAGCAGACCCTTCCAAGGATGCTCGTAAATAATGAAATTTGTTTATCTCATCTATTTCGTCATTAGAATGAATGAGGCTAGTAAATGTATCATGAAATTCCAACCAGTTGCTATAAGATCCGCTAAATTTAGGTAACTGAATAGTAGGCAATTTAACTAATTTCTGATTGCTAGTATGAGACCTCTTATCGCTATTTTGAGTATCATTGTGTTCATTTATAAAACCTTGAGCGTCAGACAAAGCTTTATAGTAACAAGATTCAAACTCGGCGCGCTCATTGAGTTGCGTTTGCATATCTTCAGCTAAACATTCTAATTGAAGTTGTACCTCGTCATACTGTTCAAATAATGCCTCAAGCTTACCCATACGCATTTGCAATTCCCTTGTGTCCGAAACAGTTAAAGGTTTAGGTAGTGACTGCAAGTAATTGACAAAGACAGTTAAACGTCCCTTGAAACTGCCTCGCTTTTTAATCAATTCTTTTTCCTGACTCATTTTGGGAACTTGGGAGAACTGGTGGTGGCAACCTGGAATTTATACAACAAAAAATGTTAACTTACATAAATTAGCAATATTTTACTACTTGAGAATGTGACAATAATATGTTCCTATCAATTGAATGCAATGGTATATAGGTAGCTACCATCAAGCTTATAACTGTTTACATGAAGTTACTCGTATATATATTTCAAACAAGTTTAAGCTAGGACATCAACAGTGTTTGCTAATATAATTAAACAGTATATAAAACTTATTACAATTTACTTTGGTTACTACTTGTTTACAAATAACAATGTTTTTATTTTTAAGACTTTAATTTAACGCTATACCACTATTGTTTAGAAATGCAATATAATGACAGGATATTATTTGTTGGTTAAAATTTACTAATTTCACAAATTGAATAACACACTTTTAATGAATGCAATAATAATTATCACGTAAGTTCAAGTGTCTAGCTAGACTTGGCCAAGCATTGAATTGTAATACGTACCTACAAACAACGATTACAAGTTTTATAAGATTCACAAATCTTAACAATAAATAAGTCAAAATAATGTAGCACATACCATTCTATGGTGCTACTGTACTGAATACTAAGTACCTTTAACTTAATTTAAGTGAAATCTAACAAATTAATCGCTGATACATTGAAAACTTCGAATGTTCCGTAGTTAGGTAAATTTTATGAACAGAGTGAGAGTAAGTCTTAGGTAAATGTGCGATATTTACTAACCTTTTTTCAATTAGCGTTCCTTAATACTTACTATATACATTAATTACTACCTGTTCGAATGCTGGGTTATATAAATAATAAAATAAACACTTGACACAACTTATTCATTGAACTCGATCCATATTCCTCGTGAACATTATAACCTCCAAGTCTTCCAATTTAATCCTTTGATACATAATTTTATTCCACTGATTATGTTACATGAGTTACATCAATATTTCTTCAACTCAGATCTTCTTAATCACATCTGGCTCGATCCAGGACCATGTTGGGGTTTTAACCGTAAATTAGGACTTAGATGAAGAAAAACGAGGAATGAATATAATATACGTATAATTCGAGTACCTTCTCATTCGCAAGTGACCTCACATATCTAAAATCTACGTAAACAACGCGGGCGCAAGAGATTAGCTAACGCAAAACTGTCAGGCGCTTCAACACATCTGGGAAGCTTGAGAATTATGGTAATTGGCAACCCTCCCGTGATGGTGGAGGTTTTGTTCAACAATGATGTCTTCTGGCTGTTGATGATTATAATAATGTATTTTATGATTAATTGTACAGTCATTGCCTATAGTATTTTTATTATTATATAGTATTTTATTGTATAATATACTAGTTTACCAGTTTCCTATTTATTATATCCCTAAATGATGAAATAAGAATTCCCATACAAAACGATTTTTATGAATATTTTTGAAAATATTGAATTTTGCGAAAATCTGGCAAATTAGAAGCATAGATAATTAGGCTCAAGGATACACATGCAAAGTTTCACCGAGTTTGAACACGTGGTGTTTAAAATATGAGAATGTACGTTTATATGGAAAGCGCGATGAGCGTAAAAAAAGACGTATAATTTCCTGATGATTAAAAATTTCTATTGACTTGACTAATTCAGATAGATTCTGCAGATTGCACTATGCTTGACATCTCGTCTCTATACCCCCGTCACTTTACTTTTCTAACTAATTTCAGTGGCCTTCAAATCTTAGTAGAGTGTTTGTATACACTAATATTCGAATTAGAATATCTGCGGTCACTGCAGTGGTGCTCACTAAGACAAACACTTGCTTAAGAGACTTTCCATTAACTTTGTATTTATACTTTGATTGGCTGAACTTAACAATAATAAATACCCATTGCTTTTTCTAAGTGATGCTCTTTATTTAATGTGCTTATTAATTGATTAATAGCTAATTGATAGACTAATTAGAGTAAATTTAATATTATTACGTGTAACATAACAAAAGATAGTTTTTCAATCATTCGCCTGCTTCATGTACTGTATCACCTGGATTATCCACTGCTGAACACAGTGGGACTTTGCCATAATCCCCACGCTTGGCAGGCATCTTGGGGATCTCAGTTTGTGATAGCAGTTCTTCAGAAGGCGCTGCTGACCACTTTCCAGTATTTTACACTTAGTCGCCTCTTACGACACTCACGGGATGAGATGGGGGAAAGGGGGGATGACTTTTTAGCACGACACCCCACTGACATGTTCATGGCTGTTTCATGTAGACATAATCAATTCATGCTAAAAACTATGCAATATAAGTATTTTCCAACCTTGCACAATGCAAAACTTACTACGAGTTTATACTAGACAGCATATTCGTAGTAGATATTGAATAGCGAAGTTCAAGGTATCAATACTTTTCAGCAGTTTATCTAATATATATGACACATAGTACTTCTAACTTACTGTGCCAAGATAAACAAACATTTCTAAGGACCACACAATAAAAACAAACAAATACGACTTAACAAATTATTTAAAAAGGGTAATGTAGTTAATTTATGTGCTACAGTAGTCGAAGCAAGGGTTATAATATAACAGTCCAACGAAATCACTTAAAAGACCTGTCAAGAACAACCGTAACTAACATCCTAAAATGTGTATCCTAAGCGGCATTAGTAGGACCAAGTTTGGTTATGAAGGCGAGGAGGTTCGAGCGGTGGAGGGGAGCATTGAAGACATCGTAAAGGGGCCTCTTTATCCAACTCTCTAGGTAGGGGTAAGGGGTACCTGGCTGTAGTCCGAGCTCCTGTACTAGGGCATTTTCCTCTGCAATGCGTTAACCCAACACCCGCACTATGAATCCATAGAATGATAAGTAATTCGTCTCATCATCTTTATTATAATCTGTATGATATGTGACGTAACAGTTGTAAATACTCTATAGTCATTGTTAGCCGATTAAAAATACTAACTAAATGAAAAAAAAGATTCAACGCCTGGAGACTTCTGTGATTCTCAATAAATTTTTGTGCTCTCATATAATTGATATAGACTGGAGTTAGGACATTTAAAAATTTGTAAATGTGATTTTTGCTTAGCACGAGAGCTTGAAACGATGTTAACGAGATATATACTCGTAATTGATATTTTCCGGCTAAATATCCAGAGATTACGATAGCTAAGTTGGAAGAGCATGTCCATGTTATAAAGACTGATGGTCGCGGGTTCGAAATTATAACTACATTTAAGATTATATATTATATCTCTCGGAGAAATAAAAAGATTACTTCTTTTGAAAGGAAATTCTTGTAGTTCATATTCTATTAAACTGAATAGGTATATATTACTTCCTTATGTCTTTAAACACACATATTTTTTTTAAGACATTAAGGGCCTGTTTCAGAATGTTCGAGTAAGTTCCGGTTTTACTATCCAGAACATATTTAATAAATATAACACTATCTTTGCGTTTCACAGTCATCGATTTAGCCTATCCATCGATTAAAGCTTGAAACGCGCTGCATATTAACCGTCATTTTTATCTTGCATAGCAACCCGAAACTTTATTAGGCCATTCTGAAACGGGCCCTTATTCATTTGAATAAAGTAGGATATTCATTATGGTTTGAAGTAGTTTGATTTGTTTGATGAAACCTTTTTTCCGTGTATGTTGAACTTATTTTAATAAATTTGTTTACATTATCTTGAGAACTGTGGCCTTATATCACAGTTAAAGGAACTATTATACAACATAGTGGATCACAGTTCTTTACAAGTCGTTCACTGTTATTGTACATTAATAATATATTATCGTTCGATTACCAAGTACCAAGTAGTTTGCAATATTTAATCACATATGAAAAATCGATTGAGTGCGGATATTATCAGATAAGTTTTATCAAATACCTCTTCCTAGTAATCCAATTTTGAGCACTAAGTAGTTGTAAATTTGGTTAATTAGAGAAGATTAAATTCCCCTTGGGATTGCACCATTTTTTTAATCTGATAAAATAGCCTTTGACCACTTTCTCACTGGATGGTAAGCAACAATGTGGTCGAAGATGTGGTTCAGGCTAACCTAGAATAGTTATATTTAAAAAAAACTGAACAATTATACTAAGTTTTATTGTAATTTATTTGAGTATTTATTAATAACACACCCTGTACTTAACGTTTTTATTATTAATATTTAAAAATGTTACATAAATATATAGTGTTTGCGTAGCGGTTTCAATACAAAGCATAACATTTTAATTTTTTTTGAATATAAACTTTTGAAATCTGTGAAATTTTGCATTCATGTCCTTAAACCTAATGTATATATTCCTAGTTTGTAAGCTTTCAGTTCTTTTCATCTTAAAATAGAACACCGGAATTCCCATACAAAAATAATTTATTGAACAATTTTGATAAAACAAAATTTTACTAAGAGTCTATATATTAAGTATAAGTATTAGTCTGAAGATAAATTGTAAAAAAATCATTTTCAAATTTTAAATGTCCTAACTCCAGTCTATATCAATTATATGAGAGCACAAAAATTAATTGAAAATCACAGAAGTCTCCAGGCGTTGAATCTTTTTTTCGTTTAGTTATTATTTTTAATCAGCTAATAATGACTATAGAGTATTTACAACTGGTACGTCACATATCATACGAATTATAATAAAGATGATGAGAGGAATTACCTAATTCCATGGATTCATAGTGCGATAGTTTCTTAAAACAATGTTCAATTTTGCTGAAATTATTGTTTGCATAGCAAGCACTTTCACTTGCTATGCATGCAATATCCTGCATAAGTTTAAATACTCGTGTATACAAATACAAGTTATATATAACTTAATAAATAGTTATTTGTTATACAAGAGTGCAAAGTTGCTTTTTAACCGCGTGTTAAAGTTTGATGACCGAGCAAGCGAAGGATTCTAAAATTAGAATCCTGAGCGTTAGCGAGGGAATCAAAAGAGCACGAGGTGAAAAATCTTTGCACTCGAGTGCAACACGTAACTTTTCATTCCACCTCAGCGAGGAAATGACTAAGAACCGCGTACAAAGCAAATTGAAACAAGAACACCAAGAAGGTTCCGAATCTGAGTTTTTAACAAATTAAAAAAAAGTTGTATGATATATTCGGCACCATAGAGGTAGCAGTAAATAGGTTTAATGTTTTTTTTAATTCACAAACTTAGTGCACACGATGTTCTAAATTCAATTTACTTTATCCTCTAGAGAATAAAAACGGCTTTTTCACTCAGATATTGAAGATTAAAAATACTCGTTCCGAGATGGTGGGATGAAAAATATATATTTTACACTCTCAGTAATATCTTGTGTCTACAAAAGTATAATAAATTCCGTGTAAAGTTAATGTAATGTGTGTAAGTATATTATATATTGCTTTTGATCATAAGGGCCTGTTTCAGAATGTTTGTGTAAGTTCTGGTTTTACTACCCAATACATATTTATTAAACAAAACACTATCTTTGCGTTTCACAGTCATCGATTTAGCCTATCCATCGGTTAAAGCGCGAAACGCGCTGCATCTTAACTGTCATTTTTATCATTCAGTTGTGTGTTGCATAGCAACTCGAAACTTTATTAGGACATTCTAAAACGGGCCCTAAGTCTTCCAAATAATCGTAGTCTATTTTAGTATAACCAGTCAAACATTTTGATCTCATCCTAAAGCCAAACTATTTTCTTATGAGTATCACATAAAATTATCTACTAATTTCTTATCATCTTCCTAGCCATATTCTGGCAACAACATGTTTTCTTTAACAATCCAAAGGACAAGAAAGTTTGCAGTGCAAGTTATAAAAATTGCAAAATATACAGTGTTTATGGCCGCCGTACTTCTTACCTGATACCAACCATGCATCCTTGGAAATATTCATGTTGGTAGCTGCGATCCCAAAGACGCCTGCCACGCCTGAGGATTTTGCCAAATCTCCCCTTAACGCGGAGGCTGAGTTCAGCAATAGACAATCTGGCTCATACAATACAGTTCTGGATGAAAGGATTTTGAAAACAAAACTACGTATTTTGAACGGTTTGTAACTGTTCTGTACAGTATGCAAAATCAAAAATCTAAGGCTGCTTTGTTGTTACAAAAGGTAAACAAATAAAAAATACTTCAAGAGAAATGATTATAGAGATTACTAATTTATAATTGTAAGCCTTTTGATAAGAAAATAACAATCATTTACCCTAGATTATTTTAATTTGAGCTACCGATACGTATAATATGATTTCATATATATATAAATGCAAAAGGTTGGTGTATTTGTCAGCGATATCTTGAAGGGCTGAAAAACGGGCAATAATGAGAAGAATATTTAATTTTAATTTTGGTATAGTTTAAGGTGTTCAATAAAGAGTTTATCTATCTATCTATAATGACCTCATATCTACCAAACGGCTGAATTTATTTGTTAAGGTCTGGTTTTATTCGTCATTACTAAATAAAAACACAAGTGTTCTTCAGGTGGTGGTGTTTGAAAAAAATAGGTGATTTTAAAAAAAAGTACGAAACTTATCCAGTAAAAGAATACAAAATAAAGGAAACCGGACTGCGCCAGAAATACTGAAACAAGTTGAAGATCTTGCATTGAGTTTAGTAGCAGGCGGGACCCTGTTGCAAATTATATTTATACCAAAAGAAAATTAGGAGTTCCTTTTGAAACTAAACTTAATGCGGAATTCTCAATCTTGTTTTGGTCTTTTTAGTGCTTAATCTAATTTACTATTTTATTCCCGAGTGAAGTCGCAGGCATAAGTTAATAATTCACCAAAACTTATCCTAATCGATAAAAGTATTACCAAGCATATTTATGTATTAATAATATATGATTAATCATTGATATTGCCGATTTTGATAATACCAATTAATTCCTTCCAATAGCGAGTATTGCCTTTATTAATGGCTGATAAGTTAGTTAGCCTTTGACCACAGTCTCACCTGATGATAACAAAAGATAAGGTCGAATGCAGTAAACAGGCTTAACCTAGAATAGGAAGTAGCTCTCTGAGTCAGCTGCCGGGACCCGGAACACATCGTTAGGTTTTAGGCGACAGATTCTATACTTTGGACTTTAAGCTAGCTATGCGGGCATTCGGAAAATGTCCTAACACCATACCTTAACGAATGTCATGTAAAAATGCATCGAATTTTGTCACAAGAGATGGCTTATCGTGCCGTCCGAAGCAAAAAGCTCAGTGTAATAACAATTGAAAGTTAAACATCAATAATGCCTTTTTGAAATCAAACCTATTGTTAATTTTCGTGTGAAAATAGTTTCTCTTTGAAACTTGACACTATACGTATTTATTTTTATTAATTTTTTTTTTTAAATGACAACTTCATTTTAAACTGCTATTAATAGCAAACACATTATATTTTGTAATTCCGCCAAAATATCCGGCTTACATAACCCAGGCGGAACTACTTTCGAAGCGTGAACATAAGCTTCTTTAGGAGGTAATGTATCCTCGACCGTACGATCGAGGACCTTACTAAATAAAACATATTTAATAATTTCTATACCAGAAACGGGAACATATCCGCAGTCCAGGTGTCCGGACGAACCTTATTTGGGAGCATGATAAAAATTATAGGTGATGAAATTTTCACAAACTTTTTTTTTCCATACGGATAGTACCTCTGATTACACGTTTTAATATTTTTTTCCATAAGCATAGTACGTCTGATGTCAATTTCATAAATGGACTTTACAAACGTAGTTACATCATATTTTAAATACCAAGTGTCCAATCTCGCTAAGATTCAGCATGCATATATCTTTGTATGTATTTTGATAATTATTCGAAAATAGGTTCTGCATGGAAATTACTAACTAAAACCAGGAATATAATTAGGCTCTAAGACGTAAGTACGTGAAAAAAATTAACCATGTTGGACTTACTTATTATGTGATGCGGAAATACGTTTGAATTGAAAGCTATATGAATTCACTAAACTTAATCGAAACTGAATATACTGAAGTGATTCTCAAATAATTTTTTCACACAATTGATTGCCGAGAAGAGTGGCCTCTATTTTTATGCTACAAACTAACTCGTTGTTACAATCATATACAAATGTTATACCCACAATTAACTTGCCTTTGATATATCATTAGATAAATCAAGTAACATTTTAGCTAAACAAACGAGTAATCCGGTGACGCGATAATTTGAAATTGCAAAAATTATACTGTGTACATTTTTCCAACACGGGGCTAATTGATAAACCATATTCCTAAAAATATGGAAGAAATTTGTTCTTCCAAATTATATTAAAGTGTAAAGTGGAAAAAATTTTAAACAGTATCATCATCATCATCAGCCGGAAGACGTCCACTGTTGAACAAAGGCCTCCCCCATATAGGGTGGTTTTGCCATAATCCCCACGCTTGGCTGGCGTCTTGGAGATCGTAGTTATTGGTGTAAATTTCTCAGAAGGCGCCTTCCGGTATTTTTCTCTTAGTCGCCTTTTACGACACCCACGGGAAGAGATGGGGGGTGACATTCTAGCCCGGCACCCCACGGGATACACAATCAACAGTATCATAATTACGAGTAAATATTTTTTATATCATAAAAACAAAACGAAAATAATTTTTTTCGCGTCGTGCCGACTACGAGTAAACGGTAAAAATAATACATTTTATTGTATCACCAAGAAAAATATTTTAGCTTAGCTTCATTATCAAAAAAGAAGTAGCTACTCACTGGGCATTGCTCTTACTTATGCTTTTATCTGAAATTACGATAATGACTTACTAATTCTGTTATTCTTGTAAACTGCTTATATCAGATAAAATAACACCAATCATTGCATTATGTGTGATGGAAGAAAAAGATTAGTCCTGAAAACGGGTTGGTCAATGGCTATAAATACAAAACATTTCAGTGGGCAATCAGTCAATAATTGCAACTACAAGAAACTACAACAATGCGTTCAATCACAGTTTTAGCTCTGTGCCTTGCTGCAGTAACAGGTATGTACTCGTACATGTATTAATTTTTAATTTAGTCAATTAGCCACAAATTTATGTTTTACCATTATGAGTATCATATTTAACAATGGACTTACTCGATTAGCAGAAGTGATACTACTCTAAGGGTCCGTTTCAGAATGTCCTAATAAAGTTTCGGGTTGCTATGCAACACATAAAATAACTGAATTGTAAAAATGACAGTTAACATGCAGCGCGTTTCAAGCTTTAACCGATGGATAGGCTAAATCAATGACTGTGAAACGCAACTTACTCGAACATTCTGAAACAGGCCCTAATACTAAAAATATATAAACAAGTATATAAATAGCATTGGTATATTATATAAATATACAGGCTGTGTAAAGTTTCTTGCAATTTGCGACTTTTTGAGTACTCTAACGACGACGGTTGGTCCCATAGAAGATTTTGATCAGTATAGTAGAAACAAGGCCGATTGCATCAAAAAATGTTTTTGTGTAAAATGGATATTTTCTTGTTAAATGTATTTTTTTAAATCTGTGAATGGCGATAAAAATTCCATAAAAAATATGGATAGTCTCCTAAGACCATTTCCGAATAGCTGCAACGGATAAAGTACTTCCCTTTACTGCCCCGATGAAAGTTTCTAACTGTATATACGCAAAATATACTGCTAAGTGAATAAAAATAAATGATACTATCCCATCCCTTTGTGGAAGGAGCTAACGCTATACATATCATGTTTGCTTAGGGCATAGCTGGTAATTTTAATTTCAATAAGTATTGCAAATTGGCAGTTTGCCCGTAATGGTGTTGTTTTTTATTGTATTATTTAATGTTTTACAGCTCTTCCTAGCAATCCACAGCGGATCGTGGGAGGCACAGAAACTACTACCGATCAATATCCCACCATCGTAGCGTTGCTCTACTCTTCAAACCTCAGCACCTATTTGCAAGCATGTGGTGGAACAATTATCAACACTAGAAACGTTCTCTCTGCTGCTCACTGCGTGGTGTATGTATATATATGAACAATTTTATATTGTATATTTATATATCAGCTTAAGTGATTGTTATGGATAAATGTATTGCTTAATTAGATTACTTGTCTAAAGAATATCAAGTGCAATTATTATGGAAACATTTCACCACAACCAAATAACTTATTCATAGTCACATTATTCAGTACACTCCATGATTAATGATACAATGATTTAGTAGAATACTATTTCCACCAATTTTGCATATTTAAAATCATTTTATTAACATCTAACATTAATATTAGTTACTAGTCATACAAAATTGTGTTGATTTTGATTATGATTAGATTCAGATATAATCATGTCCACGTGTGATACTCATATGACACAGACAAAAATATCGACTGCGTTCTTTTCGCTATTATTATTATTATAAACGTTCGACATAAGTCATTGACTAGCCTTTTATATGTATGAGTGGAGACAAAAACATACGTCTCTCAGAAGCCTGCTTAGAATGAAAGTTTAATACTGTAATAAACATTAAGTCATTTCTTATAATGTGTTGAGGCAGATGATGACGCGCCACTTAATGCAAGGGCTATCTATTATTATTATATGTATTGCTCTAGAACCAGAATTCCTCTAAGGTGTTATTTACTGAGGCTTGCAGATATAGGTACGTTTTTATTTTCATAACTTTTTTTCAGAGGTGATGCACCTAACAGATGGCGCGTTCGCGTTGGATCAACATATGCAAACAGCGGTGGTGTGGTGCACTCTATGAGCTTTTCTAACATCCACTTCAGTTTCAACCGTCAGACCCTCGATGGCAACATCGTCATCGTGCGCCTCTCATCTCAAATAAACTACGTCAACAATGCTGCTCAACCCGCTACGATTTCCGGATTCAACTATGTCGTTCCCGATAACGCACCCGTCTGGGCTGCTGGATGGGGAAGAACCGCCGTAAGTACCTTAGCATTTTTTAAATTTAGGAATTTTATAAACTAATATAAAATTCTCAATGGTAGGATTACTTTGGATATATCGACATTCGTTTATTTTCATATTTGATTCTTCATTTCTAGGGTTGATATTATCCATATAACATTTTATATAAAGGTATAATAAGTACACTATTTTTAAAATTGCATATGATAAATAAATTTGGGGTTTGTTAAACATGGCCCTTCAAGTTTAGTTGTGACATATACATTTAAGTTATATTAGAAACTTAAGCTCTCATTTCGGAAAAAATGCTCATAATGAATTGGTTTATATGTCAATATACAAAATAAATGTAATACGAGTATCTCCAGTACTTACTTATTTTATCAATAACACTAAGATTACTTCACATACATGAATCAATGAGGATGTGAGTCATTCAACTTTAATAAACATATTTTTTTACTCTTAGGTGGGAGGAGCTGTTTCGGAACAATTGCGTCACGTCCAGCTCTATACTGTCAATCAGGCTACCTGCAGGAGTCGCCATGCTGAATTGGGCCGTTATGTAACTGATAACATGTTATGTGCCGGCTGGCTCGACGTCGGCGGCCGTGACCAGTGTGAGGGCGATGATGGAAGTCCTCTCTACCACAATGACATCGTCGTCGGTGTATACTCTTGGGGCCAGAGCTGTGGTTTAGCTCGCTACCCGGGTGTTAACACTCGTGTCGGACCCTTCGCCTCATGGATCCAGAATGCTGCACGATAATTTAAACTTTTACGACGTTATATATAAATGAATATGTTTTTCAATAAAGTTTCAGTAAAATCATCACAATCGAATGTGTATTGTAATGTACTGGTTATTTCTTTATTCAATTACCACATGTCGTGTCATTTTTGACATATTATTCTGTTTAGAAGTACCTACCTACTGGAGATTTTCATTATTTTGTCTTGTTAGCAAATTTTATTTTATACAATATTCATAAGACACATATAACTAATGTTATTTTAAAGGGCATTAACGCATGCTAAGCGAATACATACGAAAAACATAACAGATAAACATTTTATTAATAATTGCAAAAATTATAAGTCATTTACATTCTTGTCAAACAATTATGCATAATTCATCTAATGAGATAAACAACAATTCACACAAATAATATGTACTTATATCTTTGTAAGTAACAAAATGTACTAGATAAATAAGTAGTAATCATTATATTAAAAAATATTCGAAGTTATATATTATAATTATAAATTACAATTTACATAGGCATTAATAAATTAATATAGTCATAATATAAGCATAATAAAATAAAATAAAAAAACATAATTATGAATATAATTACTTGGAGTCAAAAAATTCGTTGACTGTATATAATGTCATTGCGATAAGCCAGTGTTTTAGTTTAAATTTAAATATAACTTCCTTAAATTAATTTCCTTCCAGCTTATATTAACTTCCAGCAGGACTTGAATCTGCAACCCCAGAGAACAGTCCTGGTGCATTTCCAATTACTCTATGGCAGCGGGTGCTGGACAGTCGAATTTTCTCCATCCGTTTGAATTCACGTCTTCTTGACGGTGTCAACATCTAGCTAAAAAAATAAAGTATAAAGTAAATAGTCTTCCACTGAAGATTTCCTTATATTTATGCTTTCTTCTTTATTATTTTTTCCTGCATTTTAAAGATAGTAGGGCATTTTACGAATGCCCGCCTGGCTAGCGACGACTCTCATGTAGAAAATCTATCGCCAAGCACCTAACGGTATGTTCCGGCAGCTGTCTTTGATTGCCAGTAATTCTAGGTTACGCCTGTTAACACCTTCGACCAGATCATCACTTACTATCAGAGCAATAAAACATAAATTTCGTTGTACAGTATCAAAAGCGCAAACATAAAGACGAAGAAACGGATGGACAGACGGTGCTGTGGCCTAAGAGCGCCCTAATTTCCTAGTAGAAAAATCATCAAAATAAATTTCGATGATGGCATTTTGTCAAAAATAATGCGGTGCTGATCATCTAAATATAGGCGTTTTATTTTTTTTGTAGTTGCTTTATTTATTTAGTTAAATGAGCTATTACCGCAAAACTGCTTGACAGAAGTTGTTGAAATTTAAATGAGAAAAACTTGGACGAAGTACTAAATAAAAATTAATTGCTGGATATGTTTTTTTTTATTATTGATAGGTTAGCCTTTGACCACTATCTCACTAGATGGTAAGTGATGGTGTGGTCGAAGGTGTTGTTCAGTCTTACCTAGAATCTGTTGTTATTTAAACAATATAACTAATGAACATATCAGCTAATTAATCTTGTCAAATTCTGGCTTTGAAAATTTGTAAATTTGTATTTTGAAAATGACAAAATCACAGTGATTTGAAAAAAGTAAACGAGTCGGGCAATGGTGCTGCAATTGGCTTATAAACTAATATTTAGTGACTTACGAACAGGAGTATAGTTAATTATTATGATTCTATTTCAAAATAACAACTTAATAAATCTATTGCTTTTCGTTTTTTCTATAATGTTCTGCTCTTAAACCTCTTGATTAAAAAAAAAAAACCACAGGCTAGTGCAAATCGCATTCATACATGATATTCTTATATGGAGTGAACAGTTTACTGTGACGCCTGTTTAGAATATAATAGTAGCAACGAAAGCAATCTAGCTTTGCGTTGCCAATTCATTATTAATTTTATTTATTTAACACTGTATTGCACAAAAAATACATAAGGTGGACTTAATGCTAAGGCATTATGTACCAGTCATCCAGTAATGGTATTTGAGAAGGTGAATAAGCAAGTGAATAAATAGGTTAAGTATGCTAAAAATAAAACTACAAGAAGTACAGAAGAATTCATGGAAATAAATAGCTATGATAACTTTAACTATATTATTTTTATAACAATTATAACTCTGCCCTAAATTCAAATTTTTATCCTAATAGCTTATGTTTAAAGCTTTCAAGGGATCTTATTTACCACCCAAGGTAGAAATTATCGATTCATAACATTTGCACTAACATTAGGTATGTATCATCAAAATAAATTATTCATGGCGTGATTCCTTTAAAACTGACGTCGGTATAGAGTTCCTCTGCTCTTCGCTAAGTACCGACGTCGGTTTTCACCATGTAGGCAAAGTTGAGCCTTATCGGAGAAGAGTACGCTATTTCAGTTAACTAAGTATTCAAGATAGCCAATTTCTAGCGAAGCTCAATCGAGCAATCCGTTGCTCATGGAGTAATTTGTGGGGCCGAGCTGGTCGCTGACTGCGTGTATCAGACGTTGAAAACCTCCTCCTCACAGTCCATATAGGCTAGCTTGTGCTCCTCGTACCTCTCCAAGGTTTCTTTTGAGGTCTATGTAACTGCATCAGAATCAGAATTATTTATGTCACTGCATTTACAGTTCCTCCCGCCCTTGAGTAACTTTTTTTTTTTTTTTTTTATGCCTTATAGGATAGCCTTTGACCACTATCTCACCTGATGGTAAGTGATGATGTGGTCGAGGATGTTGTTCAGACTAACCTAGAGTAACTGGCTCTCAAGGACAGCTGCCGGAACACACCGTTAAGTGCTTGGCGACAGATTTTCAACTTGAGGGTGGTAGCTAGCCAGGCGCGCATTTGCAAAGTGCCCTACCACCATGCTGTAACGACTGCTATCCTAAGACAACAACCGGGACCGACGGCTTAACGTGCCCTCCGAAGCACGGAAGCGCTCAGTAGTAATGCCCAACCAGCGGTCACCCATCCAAGTCATGACCGCGGCGGACGTTGCTTAACTTTGCTGATCGATTCAGAATGGCTATGCAAACTTGGCTACGAGCGCTTCAAAACTAAAAAACGATTGTCTCGTGTTTGTATGTAACGTTTTCTCCCAGAACCTTGCTTTCTCTCAACGGAACTTCTCTGGGTAGTCGTCCAGGTTCTTAAGACGGTTGAACTACTCACGTTTAAGGGTATATTTTAGACGAACGCCCCCATACAAAACGCAGCTCCAATCTGATTTTAATAATAGCGAATAAAACTCAATGATTTTTTACCTACGTAATCACTACCCTAATATCTAGGTTTGTGGTGCATCAGATTTTTTATTAAATTATACAGTTTTGAAATTACACTAACTCAAAAACTCGTAATTTTAGATAAAAGAAAGACCCAACTTTAAGCATCTCTTTCAAGAAAAATAAGCATGTTTTTAATATTCCTATTGTACCACAAACATGGGGAATAATAATGAACTTTCTATAATGGGAAGTTATTTACACATGTGTACTATACTTTTTAAATAAATCTGGAGCTACGAATAACTGGCTCAAACTCCTAAAAACGAGTGCTATATACTAAACGCTATACAATAAAAAATTTAATAATAGTCCAAAAGAAAAAGGATTTAAGCCAGAAACGATAGGTCTAATAATACACTATATTTACATGCGAATTTTTTTTTAATTACAAGTTGAGTTTATATGAAAGTTCACGCTTTGGCTGGCGGGTATATGTCCTTAAGTACCAGTCACATATTTTGCCTATTAAAATCTCTTATAAATTTTTTTTATGTTAATATTTTTTTTTTTTTTTTTTTTTTATGTATTTTTATCGTGCGATCAGTCTTGCAACTATAAGCAGATGGAGTGTGTGATTTTTGTCGTGTAGGGCGCTACTTCCAGCGAAGTCAGCCCCTTCTTTTTTCAGTCAATTAGTATGACTCTTAGTCAAAGATGTCCCGTCGCTTTTTAAGGCGACGGATGGTTTCAGGGAAGGTGAGTTGCCCCGCCAGCTGGTTCGGGTGCCTCTGTAATCTAGACATGTAGTTAGCTCCATGATTATCAATCTCCTCCTTCACCATAGGCATGTTGAGTATTTCATGCAGCTCTGTTGTTCTGACAAACCATGGTGCATTTGAAATTTGTTTCAGGATGTAGTTTTGCACCCTTTGAATTATCATTATGTTTGAGGCACTAGCAGAACCCCACAACTGTATGCCATATGTCCAAATTGGTTTTAAGATTGATTTGTATATCAACAGCTTATTGTCTATGGCTAGTTTTGAGTTTCGTCCCATCAGCCAGTAGAGCCCTTTGTATTTCAAATTAATTTCATCCCGTTTTGTTTCAACATGTTTCCTCCAGGTGAGTCTACGGTCCAAGTGTATACCCAAGTACTTTACTGTATCTTGATGTGGCAATTGGGTATCATTCAGAGTGACTGGTGCGCAGTTCTGTTTTTTCAGAGTAAATGTTACATGTACTGATTTGGAAGCACTGGCAGCAATTCGCCATTTGGAAAGCCATTCATCTATGTCATTAAGACTGTTTTGGAGTAGCCTAGAGGCCTCAATCGGGCATTTACTAGAGGCAAGTAGAGCGGTGTCATCAGCGAAGGTCGCAGTTATAGCTTCTGGGTTCTGCGGTAGGTCTTATGTATACAACGTATACAAGACGGGTCCAAGTACGGAGCCTTGTGGTACCCCTGCGAGTATATCGTAGAATTTTGATGTGCATTCTTTTTCTCTTACTTGAAATATTCTATTTTTTATATATGATTTTAAGACTCCATAGAAAGTATGAGGTAATATTGTTTTTATTTTATACAGCAAGCCTTTGTGCCACACCCTGTCAAATGCTTGTTGCATGTCGAGGAAAGCTGATGAACAGTATTCTTTTTTTTCAAAGGATTTCCTAATTGTCCTACATACCCTGTGGACTTGTTCGATAGTAGCATGTTCTTGCCGAAACCCAAATTGATGATCAGGAATTATGTCTTTATCTTTAATTACTTTGATCATTCTGTGTAGTATTGACTTCTCCAGTATCTTGGACATTATCGATAACAGGCTGATGGGTCTATACGAGGATATCTCATGGATAGGTTTTCCTGGTTTTATGATCATTACTACTTGTGATACTTTCCACAGGTCTGGGAAATATCCAACTCTAATAATAGCATTGAATATCATGGTGAGTAGAACAATTGCTTTTCGAGGCAACTCTTCAAGAACCCTTTTGTCTATGAGGTCATACCCTGGGGCTTTTTTGTTATCCATGGACTTGATGTTATTGTATATCTCATTAGGTGTCACTAGTTTCAAGGGTAAGTCAAGTTGGAGATCTTGGTTTAGAATCAAGTCAATTTCTGAATCATCCGCACCTGGTCTAGGGTCATTTGGTTTGAATACATGGCTAAGGTGTTCAGCAAAAGCTTCTGCTTTCTCCTGATTTTTCCTGATCCACTGCCTACCATGTGTTCGAATCGGTGGCTTGTGATTTAAAGGTAGGTCTAGGTTTCTACACGCTCTCCAAAGTGAGTAGTTTGTTGTTTTGGTAGCGGATAGTCCTTCCAGATAGGTATCCAGAGCAGTGTCATTAGCATTTTTTATTAGATTTTTCAGGTCCTGTATAGCTTTGTTCAATTTTGTTTTGTCTTGTCGATGTCTACTGGTATGCCAAACGCGCCGTAACCTTCTTTTTTCGGTGATTTTTTGCCGTATGACATCGCAGTATGTCTTACTCTGAGGGGGTTGGATGGTGATTTCTGGCGACGAAATCCAACAAGATTCTTGGATCACAGAGGTTACAATTCTTACCGCTTCATCGATGTCTGTCTGGGTTTTTAATGCTATTTTCAGATTTAGTTTCTCATGAACCAGTTCTCGGAAGGAGTTCCAGTCAGTTCGCTTGTTATATAGTTTTAAGTTACTATCTATGTTCAAGACTGTAGTGCCAATTGTCAATATTACCGGAACATGGTTAGTACTGGAGTCCAGGCATATTTCTATCGTATAGAAAAGTCTAGAGAGTCCCTTTGTGATGAAAAAATCTATGACATCAGGAAGCCTGTTTGGGTCAGTAGGCCAGTTTGTTGGGTCCGATGTGGAGATTGTGGTGAGGTTAATCTTGTCTATACTTTTTTTAAGCTCTCTTCCTCTGGTGCTGGTTAATCTAGAAGCCCAGTGAACATGCTTTGCGTTCCAGTCACCCCCGGCTATAAATCTCAGACCAAGCGTCTTAAAAAACTCCTCGAAATGTTCTTCCTTTATTTTGTGCTTTGGAGGGCAGTATATAGCAGATACATTGAATGTACTATTTCGATCTTCTACTGCAATGGTTGCTGCTTGTATATGATCCTTTCGGAACTGTGGTTGTTCATAGTGTTTAATACAAGACCTTACAATCACAGCTGCTCCTGCATGTGCAGTGCCATCTGGGTGGTTAGTGGCAAAAATGTTATAATTTTGGATCTTGATACTATGATTTTCAGTAAGATGAGATTCAGACACGAGTAGTATGTCTATGTTGTGGGTGTGTAATAGGACTTCAACCTCATTCACATTTGGAGATAGTCCGTCTAGGTTCCACGTGACTATCTTGAGGGAAGCCATTATGACAGTTTGGTCACTAGAGTTGTTATGAGATTAATTAAGGTGCTCATTTGTTGTAAGATTAAGTCAAATTTTTCTGCTTGTTTGAGTAGCATCTCTTCTGTTGATAGTTTTGGTGGTAGGCTGTCTATATTTTTAGCTTCCTGATGGTGGTTGGCTTTCAGTGCTTCTGCATAATATCTGGCTTGTTTTTGTTTAGCTGGGTCTGGCCTAGATTTTTCATCAGGTAGTGGCATGGATTTTGAAGGAAACTTGGTATTCGTTTTAATTTTACTAGCTGGATCGTCATTTTGATGTGGCAGCTGGTTGGCTGAGTTACTTGCTGGTTTCGCAGTATCTCTAGTTCTCAAACTTAGATGTTTATTAGATTTCCTCGATAGGATTTCTTTATATACCTCACAGCCTTTGAAATTCGCAGGATGAGCACCGAGGCACAAAGCGCATGTCGCTGGTGTATTTCGATCGGTCTTAGGGCACTCAGCAGTTCTGTGTGACTGGGCACATTTCACGCAACGGTATGGTCTCATGCAATAGTTCTTAGAATGACCATATTGTTGGCATCTTTGACATTGAACAATAGCAATTCGTTTATGCGGATCTTCTATAGTCACCGATTGATTGTTTATGTATCTTACATTCTTCACAGCTTTATTATTGGCACTTTGTTCCAAAGTTGCAAAGAAGGTAGATGTCGGTTTTTTATGTGGCCCATACTTGGCATTTATTATCTGTCCAATCACAGTGTTTCCTGTCTGTTCCAGGGTTTCTTTGATTACATTGATTGGGGTTGAGTGATGAAGGTTTTTTATAACGATTCTATAGGGTTTTTTATCCTTTCTGTTGAATGTGTGTCCAATTATACCTTTTTGTCTTATTATCTCTATTATAGTTTTGTAGATTTCCACATTAGTACAATTAATCCGGAGTTGGTTTTGATTAATGATTTTGTAGGTGAAGTCTGCTTTCTTTACTGTACTTTCTAGAAGCTCTGTGAGCTTATTGAGATCTTCAATACCGTAAAGGATTATGGGTGGTGGTTTAGCAACTTTTTTAGGAGCTTCTCTGTGTGTGTCTTCGTCTTGATCAACAGGGAGCCCGCTGAATGTATTGGTAATGGGAATTCTCTCCGGTGATGGTGATGAGACTTTCTTTCTTTTGGCATTTCTTAGTGTTGGTGCTCTCTGCCAGGTGGGGGGGTTATGTTAATAATTAATATTATTTTTTTACATACTTGTAAAGTGTATTCATTGTTATTTCACGTCTTCTTCCCGTCGCTTGTAGTGTGCGAGCTGCCCGGCACTCCGCCCTGTCGTGCAACCCATCTATACTACATTTATTGAATATCCGTGCAAAGTTGCAGCTGCAGTGGACAACGTGACTCGGAATCGAACCATTAAGATTCTATTCCACGCGATGCCGCAACGCGCACAGGCGCGTTGCATGTGGTGTGCTTCCGAACGATACTGCCAACTGCAAATGCCGCGGCTGCACGCAGTTGGCCGCAGCCTGCACTATTGGCATGTATGAAATACTTTGAAATGACTTCCGAACACTGTGGCACAGCAAAAGGCGCGCGCCTGCGCTTGGCATCTTCGTCACTCAGAATAGAACCGATAAATAAAGGTTCGATAACGACGCTGCCAACTACAAGTGCCGCGGCTAAATGCTGTCAGCCGCAGCGGTACTAGTTTATCACTTTCAACAACATTATCACTTACTATCTGGTAAGGTTGTGGTAAAAGGCTAACCTATCAGGCATAAATAAAAAATTAAAAAAGCAGCAGCATGAGGTTGAGAACCTCATCCTTTTCTGGAAGTCGGTTAAAAAAAAGAGCTCCGGCTCTCCACGGACCTACACCAACCAGTTCAAATATGTAACTAGTACCGATTAGCGATTAGCAATTTGCGCCGCTTGAGTCGCTCCGCCGATGTATAGCCGCGGCGCGCGGCGCCAGCCTTCATGTTTGTTATAGAAATGTGACGGTACACGATAAAGTGCCAACGCACATAGCGTCACACACTAAGGGCCGCCCTAACTTCCATGTAACCAGAGTTTTACAGTTTTTACTAACGTCACGCATTAGACCATTCAGTTCGAAAATAGCTGCAACATTGACACTGGTAAAAGCTTGGCGGACGATATCGTCAAATCTGGCGTGGCTGGAAACTCGACCAGCGCTTCGAGAACAAGACAGGACATGTTGACCGAATTTTAAAGAAATTAGTATATCTCAAGAACGGTGATAGCTAGACAGTTGAAATTTTCACAGATGATGTATTTTTATTGCCGCTATAACAACAAATATGTACTAAAAACTAAATAACATAAATATTTAAGCGAGCTCCGATACAACAAACTTTATTTTTTTACCGTTTCTTGCTTGATACTAATAACAGTGCATGTACATGCTTTAACTATTTACAGAATATTTAGTTTTATATTCTCTTTAAATATAATTAATTCAAATAAAATAAAATAAATAATTAACATACTATAAAAGAGGTTTTCGCCGTTTATTGGGTTACAGATAATGGTAGGTACGGAACCCTTCCTGCGCGAGTCCCACTCGCACTTGGCCAGTTTTTTCTCAGCTAGAGGATAAAGAAAATTGAATTTAATTTTTGTGAATTCAAAACATTAAACCTGTTTACTTCTACCTCCATGGTGTCGAATTTACCATACAACCTTTTTAATTTGTTAAAAACTCAGTCTAGGAACCTTCTAAGTGTACTTTTTCTTTTAATTTGCTTTACGCACGGCGTTTTCTTTTTGTGTCAAATGTTAAAACCTAAGGTTTGAAAAACATTATTAAAACCTTTTTTGCATTTAATCATTTCCTCGCTGACGTGGGATGAAAAGTTAAGTGTTGCACTCGAGTGCAAATATTTTTCACCTCGTGCTCTTTAGATTCCCCACTGACGCTCAGAATTTAAAAATCAACTTTGCGTTCTTTTATAACAAATAACTATTAAACCAACTTGTAAACTTTAAAAAATATTCCTTTAAAATTTCATCACCCATTTCTTAACCTATACAAGGAATAAAATATATATATTTATATACATATATATATATAACTTATGCCAAATATATTCTATATTGGGCATACTACATACATAGAAAATGTCATAACTACAGACATTTCACCATTTTATCTTATCATTTGTTTTAAAATTAAATTGTCAAGATAGGCTCTTGACAATTTAATTTCATGTGTGTTAGGTAAAAATTATGTGGCTTCATGTTTTATATTTATAGTTAAGGCAGCTTTAACTTAGGTATATATAAATATCAACAACAATTTTAAAAACTACTTTTGCATAAAAGTCACACAGGTAAAATACTGCCTACAAAGTTGTATAGGAATAAGTAAATTGTAGTGCAAGTAGTGTTTTACTACACTACATTTCGGTTACCTGTGAAATTTTAAGACTACTAGAACCGGTTTTATATTGTTTAGTGATAAGACGGACAAGACGCCCACATGATTGTAAGCATCACGCCTATCCAATGCAGTTGCAGTGTCACTTTATCGTTCTGCTATTGTAACTCTGTTCTAATATCTCGTTCGCTCAATTATTTCACCTGTTGCAGTGCCTTTCATGTCTCATTAATGCTTTCAAAATCTGAACATCTATCACTGTGGCGCTACCCACTAAGATTCATTCTTGATAAAGAGACCTGCATAATTTTATACAACGGCAATAAGTAAGAGGATTTCACGGACACAAATGAAAGGGAGGATGAAATTGACACTCGGATCCATAACACCCTCCGTTGCAGTTACAGTGCTCCATGAGTTGTTGGTGTCCAGGCTAAGCAGGAAAAACAAGCTCTAAATACACAAAACTGTCATCAGACCTTTATTGATGTATATGGATGCGAGACCTGGACAATGACCCTCAATAAAAAGAACAAACTTCTAGTGGCGGTGAGAAGGATTATGCTCAAATTTTGGGCCCGGTCCAACGTGATTTTTTTTTTTTATGCCTGATAGGTTAGCCTTTGACCACTATCTCACTTGATGGTAAGTGATGATGTGGTCGAGGATGTTGTTCAGACTAACCTAGAGTTACTGGCTCTCAAGGACAGCTGCCGGAACACACTGTTAGGTGCTTGGTGACAGATTTTCAACTTGAGGGTGGTAGCTAGCCAGGTAGGCATTTGCAAAGTGCCCTACCACCATGCTGTAACGACTGCTATCCTAAGACAACAATCGGGACCGATGGCTTAACGTGCCCTCCGAAGCACGGAATCTCTCAGTAGTAATGTCACCAGCGGGTACCCATCCAAGTCATGACCGCGGCGGACGTTGCTTAACTTTGCTGATCGATTCAGAATGGCCAAGCAAACTTCGCTACGAGCGCTTCAAAAATGATGGCAGCAGGCGTTTTCAAACGAACGAGATCGAGGAATTGATCGCCGATCCTAACATAGTGGGAAATACCAAAGACCAGAATGTGGGAGGATCGTAAAGTCAAGAAAGCGTATCTTGAAGTTCCAAGTAGCCTTCGAACCGTCAGCGAGCCCAGTTATCCTATGAAAGACGCTTTGGAGTCGGACCTGCGGCTTAGAGTTTACTCTAAGCTGCTGATCTGATGGTGTTCTCTCTGATCGGAGGTCAAGACCCACTTTGGGTCACTGCGCTAGACGAGTAAGTTACTAAGTAATCTACTATTATTATCCCACCCAGCCATACTACCAAAAAGGGAATAGTGGATATTGTTTTCTACCTTTCCGTCGCAGGGTAGATAAGTGACATCAGCTTTTCCACTTATCAATCCAAGTATCCCACCTGGGAGCGTAAATTTATTTATTACTCCACCATTCCGTTCCAAGGCTGATGATAATGCGCAATATTAGTGGTAATACTAAATGGCGTTTGATAAAGTTACGTATATATTAAAAATAACCTCTCACAGGACAGCAAGTTTGTGACATTCGACTTTTATACGCTATTACACACAAAAAATGGCACGTTTTTACTATTATTAATTTTTTTAAAAACGATCATGAACTAGAGACTGATTGTTCATTGAAATTTGGAAGATAGGTGATAAAAAAGTATAAAAATTGTATATTATGATACAAGTGAGCTAAGTTGCTCTTTATACACGAGGCTGTGTGTTGCAGCCCGAGCCGTAGGCGAGGGCGTAAATCAGCCGAGTGTATAATGAGCAAGTTGCTCACGAGTTTCATACGCACTTTCTCAACACCCTTGCGAGGAAAAAAAAATATTGCACAACTGACTTTTTTGCGCTCGGCAAATGTTTGGTCGTTAATTACATATATGTACTTATAGCCTTAAACCTCTTTGTTATTGCAAATCTGTATTACCCGGTTAAATTGAAAATGCTCTGTTTACTCGCATATAATTTGCAGTTAGGTACTAACTTTGTAGGAATAATTATATCACGCACTAGTGTATAATATAATTATTCACGAGGGTGTTATAATTCGGTTTATGGCCCTAAGAACGATATAATAAAGCTCACTTTACGAGCAAGGGTGTTGAAAATAACATTATATGATTGTAGTTATTTAACTGTTTGCAGAATATACTCGAAGTAAAAAAATCAGGAAAATCCTTCGCATTTCACCATATTGATACCACTGATTCCTACGCGATTAAGCAAAGAAAAACTTAGAATCAAATGGTACTAATTGCATCAGAAATTGGATGAACGCTAAACGCCACTCATTAGTAAATCTACTTTTTCCGAATTGGGGCATTTAGACGTAAACGTACATAACAGAAAAAAAAATCCTGTCATTGATTTCTTTCCGCTTTACCTTTCGGTCTTGTTACCAACCACTATAAGTACATTCTGTAATTAAAATCCATCCACCATCCTGCATGATGCTCTCCAGACCTTGAGTTGTTATACTTGGGCCAAAACGCTTATTTTCCAACATAATTATGTGTTACCACCTATTTAATTCAACAAATAAGCATTACGACCCGACGAGCCAATGCTGCCAGCATACTAGATACAGTCAGCTGGTAGCTGGTAGCCTTATAAACGACCTTATGTTGCTAAGATGCTTTCTTTGTAGTGGATGTAGTGTTTTTTATAGTTTACTTTGAAGCAGCACTAACTTATTATCTTTGAGGCAATACACGTTTTGATTACCCCACGATGAAAAAAAAAGAGAATAAGTTTGGAGCTTTTATGGATATGTGTCGGCCTATCTCATTAGCGTTGAAGTTCCACGGTAACTTAACCAATATACAGAAAAAAACCTGCACGCAAATGCGATAGATCTTAGCCATGTTTTATTAAAGTATGGTCTATGTACAATGTTGGGAACCGCTGATTACAATTTTTGAACGCTGCATACCATGTACTAGTTACTCTTAGAACCGAATATCAGTGATTATCAAAACGAGATGCTTCAGATTTGTACCTAAATATTTCTTAGGCCAATGCAATAGTGTCCCATTACAAGACGGAGTTATTTTTTTATAAATTATATGCATCTGCTTCTTATCATATACAGATCCCAAGATCTCCGAAATCAAACAAGGTTTGTCAGGTAAAGAATGAGTGATTTATTTCAACTTTCACAAAATGTACATCGGCCACCGTGTTACAAACGTTTGCGTGTTTCAGCCTTTCGACCGCTCACTGAGGAGCGCCATCTATGATTTTACTTAAGTACTAAGTAGTATGAACATTTTGTGTGACGTCAGGAGCCTGAACACTTATAATTACATTCATTTTTATATTACTTTACCAAACAAGTGCGCAAAATTACAAACATTGTCAAATAAATAATGAAGATAATGTACTTTTCAAAACAAAGTAGCCAGACGTTGATTTGTGACAGTTTAAGAATTGGTTTGGATCCAATTAGTGTATTGTGAGACGCGTGCGTTGACTCCAGGATATCGAGCTAAGGCACAACTTTCACCCCAGGAGCAGATACCGACAACAACTTTGTTGTGGAAGAGAGGACCGCCGGAGTCACCCTGGCACTGATCACGGCCGCCCACGTCTAACCAGCCAGAGCAGAGCATATTGTCGGTGACAGTATATCCAAGCTCAGCATAGCGAGTCCTGCAGATTTCCTGATTGACTGTCCAAATCTGAACGTGGCGCAGCTGCTCGGAGGCGGGTCCTCCCGGCTGAAATTTGCAAATAAATCATTACGTCATAGACATAAATTTGTCACAAAATTATAGTCTTGTAAAAGTATAGATTCGAACCGGTTGTAATTTTGTAATGTAATCCGTAGAGCATGCGTTATTACAAAAATATAAATATTAAAACTATAGGTACGCTTGCGTCATTGTTAACAAGGTAAAAGCTAATTGCAAAAATTTGTATTGTTTGTAGTACAACGTCAATTGAACTATAGATGTTGCTCCATCCCATCCCATACATCCACATCCCATACGATAGTCAAGAACGATAGGACAAATAAGAGATATGAGTCATATGTCATGTTGGCCTAGCGGTCAGAGCAAACCCTGGCTATAGAGGCGGATGGCGCGGGTTCGAATCCCGCACATGACTATAATTTTTCCACTCGTTGTTATTTTGTAATGTAATCCGTGAAGCATGCATTATTGCAGAAATAAAAATATTAAAACATAAATTTGTATTTGTCACACATGATTCAAGCCAGCAAGTAAAATATCTTAACATTTCCTAAAGTATGAATGAGTGTCACTTAAATGATGGTTTTACTTTCTGCTTCACGTATCTCCAAAACAAACGAAACTTAAGCAGCAATAACTTCAAATATATGAGTATGGTATTATCGTCCCAATACACGAAATTACTGCAAATAAGATTTGAACTGTGGTAAAGAAGTATAAACATTACTAGGGACTGTAGAAGAGATAGGATTAATTTGACTTGTTAAACATAAGTACGTGTATATAAGCAGAAATTGCCCTGCGAGAATGTCATGTTTTCATAAAATTCGGTTTATTCACTTGTAAGAATTAGTTGAAAATGAAGTAAACTTAGTGTTATCATGCTTATGTTAGTCAATGTGAAATTTGGGTTTTGCTAATGGAAATATGACGGTAAAAACTGTTTTATTTTTATTAGTAAAAATGTACTACAACAATTTTAACACACATTGATGTTATTTCTAAAGCGCGTGCAAATTACTCGAAACATAGAAGCGCTCATAGCGAAGTTAGCTCAGCCAGCAAATTATTCAGCAGTTAGATCAGCAAAGTTAAACAACGTCCGCCTCGGTCGTTGTTTTGCGGTAGATATGTTACTTGAGGCTGGAATAATTTATGCCCAAAAATACAAATAATGGTGCTTGTGAAGCTGCATAACACTAACAGCAGCAGTGCACGCTCTACGGCTCTGCACTTAACACCTTTGAGAACTAAAAGATTAACTAGTTGTGTTATTTGGGAAGGCACAATATAATTTTACTTACAGAGGTTGTTCCCCATCCAGCAGCCCAGACAACTTCGTTGTCGGCAAGGTTGTAGTATGTCCCAGCAATCAAAGCTGGTTGAACAGCATTATTGACATAGACGATATTGGAAGCGGTTCTTATGATGGCAACGTCGTTATCCAGAGTACGGGTGTTATAGTTAGGGTGGGTGATGAAACTAGCGGAGTTGTGGACAGTACCATCGCTGTTAGCCCAAGTAGATCCAACACGAACACGCCAACTGTTAGTTGCATCGCCACTATAAAAAAAATTAAAGCGTTGTTAAGAATTACAAGAATAATCAATGTAGTCATTAAATAATAAAACAAATATTTAAATCTTACGTACAAGACGCAGTGAGCGGCAGTGAAGATGCTTCTGTTGTTGACGATAAAACCGCCACACGCTTGCCAGTAGGTGCTCAGGTTCCATGAGTAAAGCAAGGCGACAATGGTAGGGTACTGGCTTATGGTGGTCACAGAACCACCTACGATCTTTTGTACGTTGCTGGGAACAGCTATGCAAAAAAAAAATCTATTTAATGACATGTTTAAAAATATTTAAAACGCATGAAAAAAAAAACATTGTGTAGGAATTAATATGATTTAAATGACCAATACACGTCATATATCAAAATATATATATCAAATTATATATATCAATTAAATATTTCCCCATGTCCTGGCATAAACCAGGCCAGTTTCTGGGTTAAGTTATTATCTTATTCTTCTCGATGTTTTTTTATTCAAGATCTTGTTAGCATTTGACTTAAAACATTTTATAGTTGTTACAGTCTTTTAAATCATCCCTTGGCTAACGACCTGTTTGCATCATTTATATGGGATCACTTTTTTCTGGAAAAGGATTTTATATACCGCCAAGGCACTGAAAGAATCAATGATGCACTGGCCCACACCGCAGAGGAGAACGCCGATCTTCTAGGCCCTCTCTTTGCGTCTAACTTGACTTGGGATAACCAAGAACTCACTACCGACCTTACCACCGTGTGGTACTCTTATGTCGGACATTATTTTCCGGCAATTTTCAGTACTAAAACCCTGTTGTCCTTGAATACTCCTAAGTCGAGTGGGCTTGATGGCCGCTTATATCCATTCTATTAGTGCTGCGGACTTCGGCGCTCTAAAGTTGACACCGGTTCTAATGCGTCTTTTCCGGCTCTACTACATATCAGGCGATGTCTCAAAAATGGGGAAGACGGCTTTGATGCACCTAATCCCTAAAAACGGTGACCGCTCAGAGACGTCCAACTACCGCCCTATAGCCATAGCTCTCCAAGATAATAAAACAAAGTTTCGGCTCGAAAGAGTTTGTCCAAGTGTCCAAGTGGATTAGGCATCCAGCGTGAAATTGGAGGACGTGGGTTCGATTCCCGCTGGAGACAAAATATTTCATACTCCAATAATTTGCGAAATGTGATTTTTTCTTAGCACGCGATAGTGTTTGTTATCATATAAAGAAAAAAAAACTTTATATTTTTAAACTGAGAACTGCACAGTTTACGCAAACAAAAAAGTAAAGCCCAAAAAATTTTTAACAAAAAATGAAACCGGTAAAAAAGTCGGTTTCATTTTTTGTTAAATTTTTTTTTTCAATCTTTTTAGTGTAACTAAAAAACGGCTTGACCGATTTTGATGAAATTTAAAATGGGACCAAACGACAAGCATCAGCTTTCAAACAAAAAAAGAATTTTCAAAATCGGTTCACCCAGTCAAGAGAACTGAGGTAACAAACATAAAAAAAAAAAAAAAAATAATACAGACGAACTGAGAACCTCCTCCTTTTTTGGAAGTCGGTTAAAAATACATGTATTCGTTTTGATAACTATAAAAACACAGCTCACATAATACATTATGCAAACGAATTTATATGGCTCAGTTACGGATTCAAAAATTTTGAACGGAAATAGATCTGGATTAGGGTGTTAGTTATCGGTATGTTCTTTGTCAAGTTTTGTTTTATTGATTTTAATCCGGTATTTTGTACGAATAACTGGTATTTGACTTATATAACATTGTTATAATAATATTAGATTTATTTTTATATACCTGCTACTGCAGCAACGCACACAGCGAGAAAGAAGATGGCACGCATCGTTTCCTTACAGATACAATCACTTACTGACTTTCATCAAAATCGTGTATACTGTTATATGTTCAATTTTTTCAAATTATCTGCTGCGTTAATCCGATTGATTACACAGTAGCAGGTATTAATACCATTCAAGATAAGCACAGCGTACCTATCTCCAACTTAAGTACTGTTCTGTCCCCAAATTGTTGAAGTAAAACATTTGCATTGGATTGCCAATTGAGTTTAGAAGATGTTTTGTTAATTGTGAACTTGATGAGTCTGAAATAAAAGCTGTATCTGGTTGGGAGTTACACTTCTTTACATATTTATTCGTAGGCGTAGGCTACGAATACTACATATTTATTCGTGGCCTCAGTTAGTAGCGTGTGCGAAAAAAGAATGTCGACTAATGTTGCCATAACTGTGCATCCAGATGTCATCTACGAATATTGCATTTGGTTTAAAATGGGCTTAATAGTGATTTTTTTATGTAAGTTCTTTTGTCGTTACGTAAGTTTTTTTTCAATTGATTGATATTTATGTCCAATCGTCTATTAGGTACAGTCGGATTTTGTTGAAAGAGAAGGGTATTTTTTTTCAGGTGAGTTTTTGCCATTTAAAATGTTTTTCTTGGTGTATTCTGTTCACTTATTAATTCGCAGGCACTTATAAATAAACAGGGATTAATCCCTGTTTATTATATAAGACTCATGCCAGCTGGACATGTTAGGCGTGTAAGTGTGTAGGTTATGGTTTTTTATCAGGCATGATTGCCACTTATCAAACCACCCATCGACTAAAGAGATATGTTTTGAAATTTCTTGATGCTATCTCTGCGTCGATGTGGACAGACAGAAGGGCTCCCAAGCAGCACGTAGGCGTTATTTGCATCAATATTACAGCCAGTTTGGTACTTAGAGTTAATTTTAATAAAATTCTTTTAGAGACTTACGAGAGTTTAAATTACAGCTTTTGTCTCTATAAGATTGGTAAATGATATATTATACATCCGTCTAAATAAAGTATATTTTATTATGTAAGTATCCGCGTAAGCTTAGGGTGTCTTAAAAGTATATTTCACCTCTACCATACGACTTTGAAGTATCTTTTGACACTTTTAAACCGATTTAATTGTTAAAGCTGTATAAAACCTGTATTTTATATTGCTATCATCGCTGTAAATCAAGTTTTTTTTCGTGCACCTAGAACTAGGACACTTAATACCCGTCTTATATACAAATATTTTATTCGCATTGAATCAGATAGTTTCATACCTAGCGTTTCTTGTAAAAATTTTCCTACTTTATCTCTCCCTGGGGCAAAAGGAGACATACAGAATACGGGAAGGAATAAAAGCTCCGAGGTATATAGGTAGTAGGATAAGTGAGTTATTGTTATTTCCGCAAACTACATCGAATATCAGATAAACATTTTAGTATACATGGCCATACCCATCATAACTCTATATCAGAAACCTGATATTCTAAGTTAATTTTAACCATGGATCAAAATTACCAACATAGCCCCCAGTTTAAGTTACGTGTTTCCTAAGTGCACCGAGAACCGACATAGTCCCTAATGGGTTAAATTATTTTAACCCATTATTATACAACTTAGACATACATGTAAAAAAAAACATGTTAAGATTTCCTAAGTAGCAGCGAAGAATACATGATGTAACTGAATTATACGCGGGTGAAGCTACAGGTGGTTTTGCTATAAATACTAATAGTAAAGAATCGCTATGCTCGAAAATTTCCAATCAGTAGATGTTTGTATAATCTTTATATATAAAAATTACGTGTCACGTTGTTTGTCCTTGATGGACTCCTAAGCTACTGTACCAATTTTAAATTTTATTTATACACCGTGTGCTATTTGATCCAAATTGAAAGATGGGATAGCGTACATCTCAATTTATAGTCGTAATTACCCGTACGAAGCCGGGGCGGGCCGCTAGTATCTTATAAATAATATAGTAACCTATATTATTAATAAGATCTACAATTAATAATATAACGTATATATAATATGATAATAAAACGATGATATACAAAAAATACAAATACTAGAATACAAACAGGATGTGTATGTAATGTATTGTGCTGATAGGTGTCTGCATGGTTTTGTGTTTTTGACGGGATGCGGCGTGCATAACCCACCTCGGTACTTATGTTTTGTTAGATACACATGTACGTAATTTACTTTTTTGATTTCGTTATGTAAGTATCTAGCTTATCTTGTGTCGTGAGTGACATAAAACGGGTACTTATAAGATACTTCAGAAAATTCATCGATACTTAAATATACCCAGTCTATAAACTTATATACATTATATAGACAGTAAATATGTTCTTAATGTATTAAAATTTTATTAATCCTTTGGCATCCGAGATAACGTGAACAATAACATTTCATTAATAAATTGACGATGTCAATAGGTAACCATCATTTACTATACTTCGATATTTAATAACACTACATACTTAATAGTTTTTGTTATTTATCTTTATTTAAAAAAAAACATACCTACACTACATGTCTGCATACCTACATTTTCATTCATGCCCCGCAATGAATATATAGGTAATTGGAAAAAAATTGTCTGCGAGCAACTTGAGCGCGTTCAGACTTTAGGCACACTAGGTATACAGTAACACATCAACTGCACCTACATTCATACAAGTAGATAGGTACGTGCATGTATGCACAAGCGCGCGCGCAAACCAGTAAATTATGAACATGTAATATTATATTCCTTCCTTGTCTAACCTAAGCTTGAAAGGGCGGCTTATGTATTTATAAATCATACATTATGTAGGTGTTCTTTACTTTATTTAATCAGTATTAGTGTATGTAAGACTTAGATATATAATTTTGTGATCATTTAGGGAGACCTGTATTTGGATGTATTACCTAACTGTAATGTATTCTTACCATATAACAATTGTAGTGCTGTTGGTCTTCGTTCAATAATTAAATAAGTACATATAAACTTGAAATTCAAAAAATCAACCGAATAGAAAGTACAAAAAAATACAAAACAGTAGGATTAATAATGTCTTAAACGTTTTACAAGAATACTCATTTTATTATGGTTGAAAAAGACGGTATGTGTATGTATAATTCATGTAATTTATTTTTTAAAGTCATTACTGATATAAATATATGTGTAATATTTAGAATCTTCTAGCATTACATTAAGTAGCATTAGCCTGGATCCATGGGGTAAAACGGGATACTCTAGTATTGACGCCAGGGTAGTAAGCCAAAGCACACTGTTGACCCCAGGAGCAAACTCCAACGACCACGCCATTGTGATAAAGAGGACTTCCTGAATCCCCCTGGCACTGATCACGGCCACCGACGTCGAGCCAGCCAATACAGAGCATGTTAGCGGTAATGGCGTACCCGACAGTCGCATAACGCTGTGCACAAGTGCTCTGATTGATCGTCCAGATTTGAACGTGTTTCAGCTGCTCAGAAGCCTCGCCACCAGACTGAAACATTTTAACATATTTTTTTTAAGATCTGTTTCCATTTTTGTAGATTATATAAACATTTTGAAGCCAAGTGAGGGATGAATTATCTCATACAGTTCTTTTTGGCGTATTTTTTTTATATAAATAAAACAAATCTTTGAAGGTGTGTTAAGATTCAACAAGTAGAACTATTACGATGGGTATTTTCTTGGTTCTACGGTTTAAGTACCTGAAGGTTTCAACTTAAAGTAAAGCAAGCTTTAAAATTTAGTTTCCATAGGACATTTTGTCGCATGCCTGACGGGCTAGCTACCACCCTCAAGTATAAAATCTATCCCAAACACCTTTATGTTTTGGAAGCTGTCCTTAGAGTCAGTTCCCAGTCTGGTTTTTCCTGTTTACCACCTTTGACCACATCTTTACTTGCCATGAAGTGAAATTGTGATCAAATGATAGACTTTCAGGAGTAAAAAGAATGCCAAAGCGTGCAAAATTATTATAAAATTACACATTACATATTTCAGTTTGATTTGGAATGCATGTCATATCAATACACTTTATTGTGAGTTAAACTGGGTCATTTAAAGGTCTTTTCATCATCACCAGCCTGAGAGACGTCCATTGTTACATGTGAGACTCCTTCTTTGACCACAACAAAATAAAGAACAAAGACTATTGTGTATCGTTTTTAGGCATCATAGTCGTAAGAATTCACAACTTACAGAAGTAGTTCCCCATCCAGCAGCCCAAACGACTTGGTTGTCTGCGAGGTTGTAGTTGAGTCCAGCGATGTAAGCAGGCTGAACGGCGTTAGTCACATAGGTTATGGTAGAGTTTAGGCGCAGGATAGCGATATCGTTATCCATAGTACTGCCGTTATAGCTGCTATGGATGATGTAGGAAGCCACGGCGTGGACAACACCACGACTGTTAGCGTACGAGGACCCAACGCGAACTCGCCATCTGGCAGCCGCGTCACCACTGTATTATAAAGTTAGGTACATTTAAGGCTTAGCAAACATATAACAGGTTGAAAGTTGCAAGCCTTATTTTGTAAATTTGAAACTTACAAAACAAAAAACTTTCTTGCAACATATTTTTACATTAGAACACATTCATACGCTCCGCCAGATTATACGGAAGACTGAGGAGTGTATTCAGCAACTGTGTCTAACGTTTGTGATCTATGAGTAAGCCACAAATTTCAAGGCACAAATTCAACCGAAGCCTTATCGGTACTAGTCTTCAGTCGATGACAAATCGACTATAGTTATATCAACGAGCTGAAGTGTTTCTATTATAACGTCACAATCTCGATTCATTAGGCTGAATGACGATGGGTTAACGAGGTCTATAATAATATACGTGGTTGTATGCAAAAGTGACATTACAACTGGAGCCTAACGAGATAAATATTTTAGTCGATATTATCATCACGACGTGAGCGCAATAAATATTGTAATGCAAATATTAAAGTGTGTTGCATTAGTACTTACTAAGGGCAGTGAGCAGCGGTAAGTATACTTCTTGTGGTCAGAATCGTGCCACCGCAAGCCTGGTAGTAGTTGCTAAAATCCCATGAGTATAATAAAGCTGCAATTGTGGGATATTGACTGATAGTAGCTAAACTACCACCAACAATCTTCTGGGGATGTCTTGGGTTAGCTACAAAAAAATATTAATAAGTACTTATTCATCAACTTTATACCATTATACTTAAAATATCTGTAAATGATAAAAATAAATATTAGTCAGGAATCATCATCATCAGCCGGAAGACGTCAAAAGACGGAAGAGGTATAACGTCACAATGAACGGTCACTTTTTTTTTTTTTTTTTTAGGGAGGACATAGATGCTGGCTACCGCCTGTGCGGTCGTCCAGCTCCACCGGGTTTTGGGCGAGGGCCTGGCCCTACAATAGCCCGGGAGGGAGAAGTGCCGAAGGCACTTCTCCCGAGACGGGCGTAGAAGGCGAAAAGCGCTTTCTACCTCCGTCTCCTGCGGACGCCGAAAACGTACCGCTACTATAGGAGGGGTTGACAGCGAGCTCAAGGGCACCACTGTGGTTCGGACCTCGGCTTGTCTCGCTGTCTAGAGACATGGGGGGGATCGGAGCAAAATGCCTCTGTGCAACTGCAGTGTTGCACAATTGGGCCCTACTGAATAATACTCTTTGACTATTTGGAGAGCAATTTATCGTGACCTTGTTTTTGCCTCGAGCTCGCCGGCGAGCTCGGTGTTTGATTGTGTGACCTCTGATTACCTCACACCTGGGGATTTTACCTCGACGACTTGCGGATAACGCTAAAGCTGCCAATGTAATGGCTGCGATGGGGTCATCCGGGTCGTCTAATACCTGCCGTGGTCGGCGACGGGGGGGTTTGAAAAATGGGATAGAAGAGGCAGTCGAGTAGTTCGATGCCTGGACAACCAATGGGTTCGGGTGGTGGGGCGCTCGATCAAAGTATCGGCGGGCGCAGTCCTTATTGAACTGCGCTAGAGAGGGAAGGTTTAAGTCGCAATGCAACTCGGTGTTCCGGATATACCACGGGGCGCCGGTTGCATTACGAAGAAAACGGTTTTGGATGACTTGAAGTTTATGAAGGTGGGCCTCACTAGCATGACTAAACACTACTGATGCGTAAGTCATGATGGGGCGGATGCAGGCAGTGTAAAGTGTCTTCTTATTACTAAGAGACATTTTACTCTCTTTGCGAAGTAGGGGACCAAGGCGACCCATTATGAAGGCCGCTCTGTTTCGGACGGTTGTTATGTGATCGTTAAAGGTGAGATGACGATCAAGGGTGACTCCGAGGTATTTTGTTCTAGGAACCCAGGGAATGGGTTCGTCGAACAAAATAAGCGGTTTCGGGTAAGGGGAGCGTGTCTTCTCAGTAAAGCACATAGCTGTGCTTTTAGCTGGGTTGACCGCGATGCGCCATTTTCGGAACCAGTCACCGATCTCGGTGATGGCCCGTTGCATGACGAAATAGGACTGTCTGTTGATATGCCACCCAGTGGTGTAAATGGCGGTATCATCCGCATATTGGGCTAGGAATATTTTGGGCTGAGAGCGTGGGATGTCACTGGTATACAGTGCAAAGAGAATAGGTGATAGCACGGAGCCCTGAGGGACTCCGGCTCTGACTGGGTGGGGGGAGGAAAGGGTGCCTTCCACGCGATAGCGAAAGCTTCTGGCTTTAAGGAAGTCTTGTAGGATGAGCACAAGACGTTCTGGCACGCCAAATTGGTATAGCTTGTAGATCAAGCCGTTGTGCCAGACTTTGTCAAAAGCTTTCGCTACGTCGAGGAAGACTGCTAGCGTAGTCTGGGGTTTGGGGTACTTATTGAAGCCCTCAATGATGTGCTCCGTGAGGCGGTGCACCTGTTGGACGCATGAGTGTCCGGGTCTGAAGCCAAACTGCTCATCTGGGATAAGGTGGTGTTCCTTAGCATGGGACTGGAGACGGTTTGCAAGTAACCGCTCGTAAAGTTTGCCTAAGGCACTGAGGAGGCTGATGGGGCGGTAACTGGTGGGGTCAGATGAGCTTTTGCCTGGTTTGTGAATGCCAATGACATTTGCACATTTCCAGGTGTCTGGGAATAAGCAGTGGCTCATAGCAGCATTGAAGATGCTGACTAAGAGATGGATGAGAGGAGGAGAGAGGGTTTTAAGAACCCTGTTGGAGATGCCATCGGCACCGGGGGATTTGCGCGGTCGGAGGGCCTTGATCAGTCTCTCCACCTCAGCGTAAGTCGCTAAGGTGATTGGTGGGAGTTCAGAGGTGACCACAGAGCTTTTACGTTCGACTTCAGCATCCACCGAATCGAGGTGAGCTTGGTCAACGTGATCTACGTTAGGGGAACACTGAGCCTCTAGGCTATCAGCTAGGCACTCAGCTTTGTCTTCGTCAAAGAACGCTGGGACAAGTGGGACTGGTCTGTATAAGGGAGGCATGTCGTTATGGTTACTTCCTTTCAAGCCTCGCGCCAAGTCCCAGTAAGCATGGTGGCTTGGCACGAGGTTTGAAAGTTTATCGCCCCATTGTTGATCACGCAACTCAGACATGCGACTTTGAACCATGCGTTCAAAGTGGCGTTTCTTAGTTTTGTTCTCTTTACTGGGGTAAGAGTCGTAATGTCGGGTCACTGCTTTACTCTCCGTCACCAATCGTCTCACATCCGCTGGAATGACAAGGCGCCGGTCGTCCGGCACTATGACCTCCTTTGCGGATGCACCTACTACGGTGGAGAGGTGATTGGTGAACGAATCGATCGCAAGGGTTACGTCATCTTTTGTCAGGATGTCGTCAGGGATCTTGTCTAGGTCCGGTGAACTGATAGCCTTTAGGGCATCGCCTACTTGCTTCCAGTTCACTATCGTCTTAGTGGGGCGGGGGAGGTCAGTCGTTGGGTCGGGACCTAGTCGCAGTATAATGGGTCGGTGGTCAGAGTGAAGCTCGTGAACCACTTCTATGGAGCGTAACCGGAGTGTTACGCCTCTGAATAGTGCCATGTCAAGCAAGTCAGATCGGTGGTCTGCCATATAAGGGTAGTGAGTGGGCTCAGTGGGCGCAATTATGTCAAAGTTAAGTTCTGCGATTAGGTTTTCAAGTGCAATACCTCTGGGATTGTTGACGTTACAATTCCATAGGATGTGCTTACTGTTGAAGTCGCCAATCAGAATGACGGCGCTTCCTAATGAGAATAGGGCTTCTAAGTCAGCTCGGACGATCGGCTTTGCGCAAGCTTGGTAACAGGATGCTATGACTATAGGTTGATGACCAGTCATAGCTAGGAGGCAACAAGATGCTTCCATATTAACAAGAGTCGGGGTAGGTAGGGGAATGCAGTGCAGGGACCTTTTGTAATAGATAAGAGTGCCTCCCCCACGGGAGTTCACTCTATCATCACGTACCTGAACGGTCACTAGCCACATGTAACCGTTGGTAGCCCGTGACTTTTACGATGTAGTCACCTAGTGGGAGGCCTATCAACTCTACGCCTTCCAGTATAATGAGGTCGACTCGAGAACCTTTCTTCCCCATCAGTTATCGGTTCATTGAGCAATGTGGCCTGCCCATTTCCAGTTCAACTTGAAAATCCTAAAACCTATGTCAGTGGCTGTGGTTTTTCGGTGAATTTCCCCGTTCCGGAATTCATCGCGCAAAGCTACAAATAAATATTATTCGTACTTAGGCGCCAAAGAAACTCTGAACCTAGCTCTCTCCATCGCTCGCTTAGCTATTATAACGCAACGCTGTGCCACAGTTATGGAACAAGTCCCAGTGCCAACAAATCCATCAAATATTTCTGACTAACTGATTACCAAAAAAGTGAATTCTCTAGTCGACAACGACGCACATGTTTTTATGCAAGTAATAGTATATTACGGTAAAAGTGTGTAATGTTGGTGTTTACCGCTGAGGCGCCGGCTCGGGTCTGAAGAGAGACGAGGACGGTAATCATCAATACATACTTGTATCATACGCCGTTTTTCAAACACACTTGTGAAGAAAATAATCTAAAAATGTTTTTTTACCTTAGAGTTTTCAGGTTGTAAACTTTCCATAACGTTAAGGGCAACTTATATCGAGTGGCGTACAACGTAAATTATTTTCTTCATTACTAGTACAGTAGATCTTAATTAATAAATAACTAAGTATAATTTCAACAGTGAAAACGAAAGTTGTGAATTTTTTTATCAATTGCGGGAAAATTTATCAACTTTCCTATGCGCGCGCATGGCGATCGGCCACAGACTAAAGAATAAGGTTTCTTTTTTATTTGCTTTTCGCGGTAAGCTTTTTAGCCACGTACAAAATGGGGTATTTAAAGTTACTTTTTAATAAAAGTTTTATTGTTAAACAAGTTGAAACTATCTTTATAAATACGAAGTTGTATGAAATGAGCAACCAATTGGTCTACAAACAACCTACTCGTACATTAATATATATTGAAATACGATCTTTTTTGTATCGAAACTTTTTTAAGAACAATGGAACTCACCCAATATTATAAAAAAAGCTCTATATCTCACTTGTGAATAATAGCAATGAAAAAGTCACAGTTTGATTACATGTATTATTGTGCCTAAGAGCCACTATATGAGCAAGTGTGTTAAAAACCTTTTTATACGACTGCCTGAAAAAAGGAGAGTTATGTTTTTAACCTGATACTTCGTTTGGATAGTCAGAAATTTTATCAACTTCGTTTTTGAAAATGTTTAGCTCGGTAAAAAGTAGTTATTTCTGCTTTAGAATGCGGGTCCTTGATTTTTGTATCCAAGAAGTTTAATTTACAAAACTTACCTTTAACCAGAGCAAGACAGCAAGCAAGAACTAGCACCACACGCATTTTATCAGTTTCTTTCCCAACAGTGCTAATTTCCAATAAAGCCGCTTCTATTTATAATAATAGAGCACTTGAAATCACAATTACCTCTCAAACTGCAATCGATTATTGTCCGAGATAACGCATTGGAACTAAGTGTACGACGATAGGTAGTTTTATCTTTAATTATGGTAGCAGTATACTTAACCTGTTAACGTTGTCGACCTCATACTTACCATCACGTGAAAGAGGATTGTACATTTTCGGCTCTGCGTGAACAAGGTGCCCGCAAAAAAGTAAATATGCCAATAAATCAGATTGTATTTAAAATTAATTGCTGGGCTTTACTTTTGTATCAACTTAAACCTATTCAAAATAATTAATAAAAGTATTTATCTGATAATATCCGCACATACATCGATCTTTCATAATACAGTGTTGCCAGCAACTAAATACGGAAAAGTATACACTTAATACGAAATATGAAGTTTTTGTGAAATATGACTTTATAATGATTGTGACTAGACCCAAACGTGACTGTTATGACTTGACTCGACTATTTAGTTACATATACAACACGATTCAACTAAATTGACGAATGGTGAGTGTACAAACAACACTAGTCCATCCATAGAAAAAAAAAAGTGTGAAGAAATCAAACGATTTCGCTGTCACCTATGTCATGTCAATGTCATTCATTTAATTCCAGTGTTTCCACTTTTAGGGATTTCGCCCTATTTTAGGGCGAAACTATGTATTTCATGTACGACTTAGGGCATTTTTTAGTCCAACAGGGATTTAGGGAATTTTAGGGGAAAAAATTTGTTGTGAAGGACATTCGGAATTAGTAGCACTATAGTTTCGTATATTTATTTTCGTTTGATTATATTTTCTAGTTGCCGTGAAACCATAGCAACTTATCTTATTACGTGTGTTATATTGTGTTTAAGAAAATATTAAATTTATATGAATACTCTATAAGAAGAGGTGGGCTCGTATAAATTGCCGGGAATTTTATAGGGAACATATTTTGCGGATTCAAAAATGGTTCGATTTAGACCAGAAACTTTTTGATTTGTTAAAATATGTAGATTCTAATGTAGCACGGAATATTGGAAAGAAATCTATTAAAGACGTATACGTTATGGGTTTTAGCCACAAAATGTTAAATGCGAAAAGCTGATAACGAATGGAGAAGTAGGCTTTAATCGAAATTAAGTATTTTGTAGTTGATAATGAAGAACAAATAAAAATAATGCCAACTGATCTTTACTGATATAAAGTACTAAGCTTGAAATACCAACGTGGTTATGTTTTAATACAAAAAACCTCTCAGTGGTGTTATCGCTATTACTAGGCGTACCTACCATCGTCAAACACAGAAATAGCTAATTGTCCTTTATAATATAATAAAAAATCTATACTTAATATAATTTAAAAAATCCTGAAACATGTTAAGACTGACAAAAAAAAACGGGCTGCTTAATGAAACTCTCGACGGAGTTCTACACACTGAGGAATAACAACGGCATAATTTTAGAGCCAACAAGTGCCATGTTCAGTGAGGCGATAACGTACAAAAGTAATGCATCACCTTCAGCCTTTTCTAAACAACACAGATTTGTTTGATTTTTTGTTATAAGTATGTATAAAAAAAGTTTTTTTAATAGGTATAATATTATGCGCCCTAACTTAAGGTATTTTCAAAAAGAAATAGGGATTTTTAGGGATATTTTCCAAGGAATTTAAGGCAAAACTGAAATCTTAAGTGGAAACACTGTTTAATTCTGCTTTTCCGGTGTTGTGATTAACAGATCTCGCTTGTTTGATATATTTGCGTTTTCGTTTTCCTAATGGATTTCGGTGGTTCTTCCTCCCTGGCCCCGTAATGGACACCTTAATGGAACCGCTTCTCCTCACAATCACGATGACTTCAGCTCGTCTACGAACATTGATACTTCTCCTCATGATGACCCTGGCCTGCCTTGAATACCGTCTCCCGAGCCAGGGGAGGGAATCAATAAAACAATATTGCTGCAATTGCATTGTGGGCCGAAGGACAGTGGCTTCGTTCATCGTTATGACGACGTGTGCGCAGCCCACGTCATAACGATAATTTGGTTTTTGAGCTTGGCAAGGTATCAGGAAGATCTAAATCCACCTGCCCAGTTTTTAGATAACATACTGTTAACTTATGATAATAAGTAATAATAAAGAAAAATAATAAATAAGTATGTTTTGTTCCAAAAGCTATTTAAGTAGACCGTGGTGAGCAAGGGCTTATCTGACATCCTGATACAATATATTTATGATATGATTATTTTAACAGGTATAAGCTATTAAACCTATATCATATTTATACCTATAGTGTCTGTTCATTGTAGGCCAAAAGGTCCATACAAGTGGACAATGCCCTTTGGCCGAAGAATAGCCTTTGAGAAAAATTATAACGAGTACTGAGTGCCAAACCGAGGATTTTTACCAGATTTTGACCTTGGTAGTCACCACAACAGTGTCAGATTCCTTGAACAATAATGTGCAAACACTACTGTGTTGCACTACGCGTAAAGTGCACTGCGACAAGTAAGATTATTGGGCGAACAAGACAACAACTAAAGTTACTCCGCAGTGCAGTGTTAAGCAGGATGAGAACAGTGCAACTACAACGGAAAGGCGTGATGCTTAAAAATGGCGGGTGACTCTCATCACTGTTTAACATAAAAAAACTTTTTAATATTTATTAATTTTTATGCAATTACGCATGCTCTGCGGATTACATTACAAAATAACGACGAGACGAAAAATTATATGATAATATGGATATATTTTGGCATGTATTACGCACCCTATTTTCATTTTATTATATGATTTCACTTTGTATCATTTATTTAGAATATTTACCTACCATTTTAGTTTTCATTTATAATATATTATTTTATATGTTTCTGAACGCAACATTTAAGTTAAGGCCACTGGCAACACATACATACCAGCCAATGACGCGTTCGGTCGGTTACGCGTAAACGACTGCGCAGCGTATTTTACATGTAATCTTTGTATATTACACAAATAATTTTAGGTTTCTATTTTAACCGTTTTACTGTGTATTATAAATTATAATAACTTTGGTGTCCAACTAATAAATTCCGTGTAACATTCAAGTAACTTGTAGTTTCAACTTGTCTTATAAATAGTGCATAACAATCTTCGGCATTTCGTTCATCGAGCTATCATCCACCACACGTAAATAAGAACACAGTACAACAAAACAAAAAGGGTGATACGGGCTGTACCATCATCCGCTCATATCATCACCCCAAAATATTAACCATCCCCGGACGATGGTTAAGAACGAGAAGATAATATACAAGTGAGCTAAGTTGCTCATTATACACGAGGCTGTGGGTTGCAACCCGAGCCGTAGGCGAGGGCGTAGGTAAATCAGCCGAGCGTATAATGAGCAAGTCGCTCACGAGTTTCATACGAACTTTTTCAAGACCCTTGCGAAAAAAAAAATGGTATTTAATTAGGTAGGGTATGTAATTTAGGTATGTAATTGCACAATTACATACCTAATATTGTAGTGAACAGTATCTAATCGTATGATTTCTTATAGGTATGTACTATATTATGTTACTGGCACTAAACGTAGTAACTACGAAATCCAAGAGATGGCGTTGACTTTTCGTCAAATTTTCTTTACAATTTATCTTCTCTTGCTATTTATCTGCACAATGAAATCGTTGGGTATTAAATTATGGATTCATATCTTTGACTCCAAAGGTAAGAAACTGCTTGGTTTGTTTTTGCTAAGGAAAATTAACAAGTCACAACAATCTCCTCGGAGTCATGGAGTCAATCTACTCGTAACTTATTAAAACTACCTAAATTGGAAAGTAAAAACCTACTAAAAAGAAGCATATAAGCCATTAACGCCAACTTAATAAAGCCTTTACAAGTATGTGTGCTGAGCATTGACATAGGAAATTATTATATAAGTGCGGTAGGTTAGCTATTGTAAGCCCAAGCCTTAGGCGAGAAATTAAAAGTTACATTTTTGTTTGGAATATCTAAGAATAGCTATAGTCCGAGTAGGAATTGATGAGTTTCAGCCGTGCACTGAACTTTTACACTCTACTTTTCATAGCAAATGTAAGAAAAGTTTAATTTTGTTTTATACAAATGGGTTTTTAAAAAAATTCTATGGGGTGATGTTAAACAATTTGCCTATCTTCTTATTTTAATCTTCTTCAATCAATTAATCTTTTGATTAATTGAAGAAGATTAATTGATCAAAAGATAAAAAAACAATGTTGGAATCGATTAAGTCAGTTTGGTGGTTGTTTCTGTTTTCTTTAAAACAGACACCCAGAAACAACCCTTCAATCAAGCAGTAGTTAAAATAGCACAAAAGTATTTTGTTGTATGATGTTTTCTGGGGCAAGTGATACTTACAAAACGTTTACAAATTTATTTTCTATATGAATAAGTTTCATATGGGCAACTCTGATTTACGTCAATTGCTAAAAATATCCCAATCTGACCGAGACATACTTTTGTTACAGGTAAAACTGCTTTGATTGACCATCCATCCTCTATTCATTCTGTAAGTACCTGTAACCGCAATGTACATAATATTTAAGTGAAGTAATTAATACCATTAAGTGATATTATGAACCTGTAATACTGAAAATTGACGATTTTCTACTTGAGGGGAGCTATACCGTTGCGCAATAGCAACGGTTAGCCTGAACCTTAGCTGATGATTTTGTATCCAGGCATATGCAAGGTGTTTTTAGTTATTTGCCACATTTGCACGAATACACCTACGGAGTATCAGTCGTATCAGAGATTAATAAACAAAACAGCATGAATTAGTTAGTCATTTTAATTTTATAAGTACACTAACGCCACGGGTCCGGAATTCTCAATTGCAATTTTTCATTGTATTATATTAAAGCATTAGCTTGAATCCATGTAGAAAAGGGAGCTACACGCGTATTGACGCCAGGGAAAACTGGACTTGCGCATAAATTGCCAAAGGAGCAGACTCCTACAATTACTCCGTTATGGTAGACTGGACCACCGGAGTCATAAGTACACTGGTCACGGCCTCCAACGTCCAGTACTCCTGTGCATAACATGTTGTCAGTAATGCCACCGCGGTAACGCTCGTTGCATATGTTCCTGTTTATTGTCCACACTTGGACGTGACGAAGCTGCTCGGATAGAACCCAGTCTTCCTAAAATAAAATAAAACAATTTAGAAAAAATATTTGCTATTTAAATCTTGTTTTAGTTTGTCGTCATTAGGCTAGGCTTAAGATCACTTATTATATCAATATACACATATGCATAACTACAAACCGGTTAGTCGGAAAGGTAGACAAAAACAACACGGATTTTTCTTTGCTACGATCTTGGCACATCATATCTCTAACTTCTGTCAAGCTCATTACTTTATTTATACACGCCAGTCTACTAAGGGTACTCATGACCTGTCTTTTTGCCAGAGTATCTTCAATCTATACAAATGTGTATAAATACTGATAAAAAATATATGATTTCTAAAGTTTGTAAAAATAATCAATTAGATAGTAAATAACATTGCTAACTCCTAACAGACTGTCTTTACAAAAACCCTGTCCAAGTTGTGAGCGCATATTTGTTAGAAAAGAAGCAGAAAAACCTCTTGGAAATTCAAAAACCTGCTTCCAAGGACATATACCCGCCAGCCAAAGAGCGAACTTTAATATAAACTCAACTTGTTATTAAGAAAAAACTCGCATGTAAATATAGTGTATTATTAGACCTATCGTTTCTGTTTTAAATCCTTTTTCTTTTGGACTAATAATATTTTTTTTTATTATATAGCATTTAGTATATAGCACTCGTTTTTAGGAGTTTGATCCAGTTATTCGTAGCTCCAGATTTATTTAAAAAGTATAGTACACATGTATAAATAACTTCCCATTATAGAAAGTTTATTATATTGCCCATGTATGTGGTGCAATAGAAATATTAAAAACATGCTTATTTTTCTTGAAAGAGATGCTTAAAGTTGGGTCTTTCTTTTATCTAAAATTATGAGTTCTTGAGCTAGTGTAATTTCAATACTGTATAATTTAATGAAAATCTGATGCACCACAAACCTAAATATTAGGGTAGTGATTACGTAGGTAAAAAATCATTGAGTTTTATTCGCTATTATTAAAATGAGATTGGATCTGCGTTTTTTATGGGGGCGTTCGTCTAAAATATACCCTTAACTTCAGCCCATTCCCTCCCACCATTGTTTTAATGTCACTCAATACTAACTATTAAAGAGTGCTGGGTTTCAATTCAGACACGATCTTTGTACCATGTTTTTATTGCTGCTGGGCTAGCCTTTGACCACAATATCACCTGATGGTAAGTTATGATACGGTAGAATATAGCAAACTGGCATAACCTAAAATGGGAAATGGCTCGCCCTTTAGGTAGTTGAACACATATTTTTACTTGAGGGTGGTAGCTCGCTAGGCGGGTATTAACAAAATGCCATACCACGAATAGTATGATAATATAAAGAGTTGATGTTTACCGTTACGCCCCAACCAGTAGCCCACACGACTGCGTTATCACCAGTATTGTAATTAGGGCCAGCGTACGTTCCTGGCTGCACAGCATTGTTCGTATATGTAATTGCAGACGTCGTGCGGACAATTGCTATGTCACTGTCCATGAAGGCTATCTGGTTGTATTCCGGGTGCAAGATGAAAGTTGTAATGGAATGAACAGTGCCACCACTGTTGGCCCACGTCGAACCTACTCGAGCTCGCAATTGAACAGGCTGGAACCATCTGCAACATAGAAATGTTAAGTTACTAAACATAAGTTTTTAAAGTTTCGTGTGACTGTGGAATCCGCTTCGTAAACCGACGAACTTTTAAATGGCTGTATTTTCGTAAACGTTATAGGCTGCTTGAAATTTACGTATCAATAAAATTAGTTTGTTTGTAATTTATTTTTTAATAACATTAGGATACTTTAAATGGACATCAAGGCAAAGACAAAAAACACACGGCCTTAAGCCGATTTCTTCAAAGCAATGAACATGAATCTTGATGAAAATTGGCTAGAGTATTTCTATACTCTAGCCAATTTTCATCGCAGACTCGTCACAAATTATAATATGAATACGAAAATGGCCGGGTTAAATTAAACTCTGAGCTAAACAACTCTCTGTAAAAATATACAGTATACACTTCGGCTTGTCAAAATAATCATGTGAATACCTAAAACAAAGCTAGTTTAAACTTTCTACATTATTTGTGGCATAATTGGCGTCTAAGGAGATTTAAATATTTCTAAGAATTTATTCGGCTTGAAAGTAATTTTTAGTGGGGAAAACATACTAAAATTCTGATACAAACCACTAGACAATACTAGACAGGGCTGCATAAATAATCCCCCGATTGAGACAAGACAGGGGCGTAAATTTCTGACCATAACTTGGAAAATCAGTCTCCAGAAAACCATAGCAGTAATGCAAGTAGAGGCTAAGGTCGCTGCTACCTACATGGGCAATATCACTTATGAATTTTGCGACACTGATATATTTACTCTGAAAAACTGGATAGAGTTTGGAATTAAGGCTTGTGTCATGTTATTTTACAAAACTTGACAAACAAATTTGGAATAATTATACACTGGACAAAGGGACATGGTATGTATCCGTCTAGCTAGAACATAAATGATGACTTTAAGAAGCTTTGCAATCCATCAGCGATGGAAGTACGGGGACTATTGGGTCTTCACACCGAGAGAAAACAACAAAACCTGTGAAATAAGAAAGACCTATGTCTTACTTCACGGTTTCTTATGACTAAATAACTTTTCGTAATTGTTGAATGTTTATATAACCTAGATTGTGGATACAACATATAAACACGCAAACCACAGTTACAGATCAAGATGTGCATTACCAGTATAATTTTATAAAAAGATATTTCGTTAAATCAAAATATATCATATCTAGTTACAGTTTTCAAAAAGTACAATAAATTTGACTTACTCAATGCAATGACCGGCCGTTAGTATGTTTCTGGTGTTGATAATCGTTCCACCACAGTTCTGCATGAACACGCTACTGTCCCAGGAGAAAAGCATGCTCACCATATGAGGATACTGGGCGATGGTTGTCACAGAACCACCGATAATCCTCGAGGGCTTTGCTAAACAGATTTATTATTTATTAATTTATTTATTGAGATACGTGGGTTTTGACTACGAATTCTTCGCGTGGAATTAGAGTTATTATTAACACAATACTGCGGGAATGCTTGTTTAATCGGTGCTAAAACTGTCCATAATTGATCATCTGGTTTAGTCTATCTAGATGTCCCATGCCTATCCAAGACCACATTGCTTTTGAAATACGAGGGTGAATCAAAAAATTCTTGGAATCAATATTAAAAAATGCAAAGATTTAAATAATAATATTTTATTTTTCTACATAATCTCCCTCCAATGCAATGCATTTAGAATAACGCGTTTCTAACTTCCTTATTCCTTGTGAAAAAAAAATATTTTCTTGACTCTCGAAAAAGTCCTCTACGGCAGCTATAACCGCGTCATTATCGTGAAATTTTGTTCCACGAATTTCCTCTTTTAATTTTGGAAACAAGTGAAAATCACTTGGGGCTAAGTCCGGAGAATATGGTGGGTGGTCAAGGAGATTGAAGCCAGCACAGCGGATTGCGTTGACCGCAACTTCCGATCGATGAGCAGGAGCGTTATCTTGAAGGAACAACACGCCCAACGACAGTTTTCCACGACGTTTTTCTTTAATCGCTTCACGCACTTTCGGGATTAAATTTGCGTAATAGGGTCCAGTAATCGTCTGGCCTTTTGGCATGTAATCAATAAAAAGGATTCCTTCACTATCCCAGAACACAGAGGCCATAACTTTGCCAGCGGTAGGAGCAACTCGAAATTTTTTAATGGATGGAGAGGATGGTTGTTTCCAAGACATGCTTTGTCTTTTAGTTTCAGGATCAAAATGGTGGACCCACGTTTCATCCATGGTGACAAGACGACGGCAAAAATTATCCGGATCACGCTGGAACATTTCGAGATTACGCTTGGAAATTTCCAAACGTCGCTTTTTGTTTTCGTCGGTTAACATTCGTGGCCCATCTTGCAGACACTTTTTTGAACCCCAGTGAATCAATTAAAATGGATTGAACGCTACCAAAAGATATCTTTAGGATCTCAGCTATATGTTTTATAGTCATTCTTCTGTCTTCCAAAACCAGATTCTCAACCTTTTTGACATTTTCTTCTGTAACGGAGGTTGAAGGCCGCCCAGAACGCGGGTCATCTTTACAGCTTGATCTACCTCTTTTAAATTCAGCCACCCAGTACGCAACCGTAGAATAGGGTACAGCATCACCCCCTAATGTCTGCTGAATGTCCAAAAAAATTTCCTTCGTAGACATTTTTTTCAAACTGAGATATTTTATCACCGCACGTAACTCACTTTTATCCATAATTTTGACTTTTTAGCAACTCGTTGCACAAAAAAAATTATTACATGCGAACGAACTGACAAAAATAAGTGACAGTCTGCATAAATATAGTGTGATAGACACTCTTTAATTTGAATATCGAACTTGATCCAAAAAGGTTTCATATATATGCACTTCTAAGAACTTTTTGATTCACCCTCGTAGTAACCAATAGATGGAAAAAATACACAATGACATTTATTTTATTGTGAGAAAGAATATGAAAAGTTTTACTTCATCCTGCCAGAAGTGTTACAAATTAAAGAAATGTAGTAGAACAACCTGAAGAAGAACATGGATACACCTTATCTTACCGATTCAACACATGCCTACATAGTACCTGGGATATTGTGTTTGTGATTCAATATCCACGGTATGAAGCCACTGGCATTTTAGTAGCTTTTTTAAACTTTAACGTTATATTGTATATTGTTTGTGATTAGAGGTACATTATGCTGTCTATAATTTTGGATTGTGTGCATCCACAATACAGATTGGCAGATTACCCAGAAAGTAACAAATATACCACATTTATAGATTTATAGAGTTTAAATGTAATTTACCTGCAGAATATCCCAAACATAGTGCCCATAAGATCAAAAAGTATTTCATTGTGACTTTTGAAAGAAAACTGTAACCCTACCATATTGACACAGAATTTATATCAAACCAAAATATAATCTATAGATTACGTACTGAAACGCCAATTAATAGTTTAGATTATGTGTAGTAATCAGCGGATTTTCCCATTGATAAATTCTTACAAATGTATCCCACCGTGCAATTATCGGCTAAAGAATTTATACATTTATTACATATCAATTTAATGGTTGATCGTAAAATTTTCCAGGATGTTGTTGCATGTTCTATTTTGTATTACTAATAGTTAGCCTTATTTAGTTGTTAAATATGTATGACAGAGTTCATTAAAATATGTGCGTCCCAATAAAAGTAAACAAATTAGAAATAAGAGGATGGTGAGAGGATTGGTGTCATGACGGCGATGAAAATCTCAATGCACTTGATATAGTTGCCCTTATTGCTCGAAAATACATTTTCATGATATTCATGGGTTTTAATGTGAGTTAGAGAATATATAGGTAAAGTGCCGACCCCTTAAAAATGGCCATAAGACAGGAAGATGACGTTATTATGATTCGATTGATTGCTAACGAGAGAGAGACGTTGCATTTTATTTAGCTCAGTTGAATTAACTGATATTAAAGTTTTGTGTAGGTTACTTGCCGCCGATGGATCACATTATGACCCAGAAAAAGTCTATAAAAAGACTAGTTACAACAAAGTGATTGAATTATCAAGTCATAGTTATTATTACTAATTAAACATCCTTACTGATTTAATAATTATGAACCAAAACGCAGAGTGAAAGTAATAATTCCTTGAGTCAATAATTATACCTTCTCTGAATAGTAATATTATCATAATTTTGCTTTCTCTTTTCTGTGATTATCATACACAATTGTCGTAACTGCTTAATACATCACCTGCTCGAAAAGTCACATTATGTGTCTCTGAGAAAGTAATTGCTCTGATTTATGTGTCATGCCAATCTAAAGTAAGTTATTATATGCATAAAAGAAATAATCTATACACATTTGGGCAGAGCTGGGCTATAGTGTTGTACTGGATTTCATTATAACCTGCTGGTCTATAACAAAAAAGATTAGAATTTGGAACAAAATTTGTGTGAAAACTTTTACCATAGAGATTATTATAAAGAGTTCCAGTCAAAATGGAGCTGACAATGGCCTTCACAAGCAGAACCAGTCAGGTTTCATCTCTAAAATCATAAAACCTTCCTTTACCTCTCTATTTATTGAGCAGTTTTAAAAAATAAACTGAAAACCGTGAATTACCAAACCCATTACTACTACATATACAGTCTAAGCTAGTAACTACGTGTAAATGAATACAAAACAAGTATTGAGAAAGCACTGTTCGTACAAATTCTATCAGGCGTCAAAAGTGATTTAAACCAATATATGCACATCTTAGACATTGTTCTTTACATACACATAAGTGTGGACGAAAACGTAGGTATATGTACTCAAAAACCTCTCTTAGATTTTATTTGTTTCCCATAGTAGAAAACTACAGAAAGCGTCAGTCTGCGCCTGAATTAGTATTTTAAGCATTCATCAACGACAAACAACGAAGCCATTGTTGCATCTAAACACTGTTCAGGTCAACAAAAACCATCAACTCGTTATTTTAGTATCAAATTATTTTAATTATTTAATAAGACATAGAAATTCATCGAGTTTAATTGTGTATTTCTAAAACCGCTATGTATCAAATATAAACTTCTAATTACGTATCATAAAATGGTATATTCGTATGGCTAATTTGCTATTTATTTTCTCGCAGAAAGATGTATAAAGTAGAGTATCTGCATTGGGGTTAAACGCAAAGCTTCTATATTAGGGACGGCCCAGGGCTGGAAAGTTTACTCTAGAGATAATTAAAAGAAGGAGATCTCTCAGATCTTGCCTACTTTAGTCTGGATACGCAGGTTGTTTATAGGTAACCTTGTACAATGTAAAGGTATACTATCAATTCCTACCTACATACACGACTTTTATGGTTGTAAATAACTATACTCTCATAAAATAAATCGACGCACTCTGGACACGCTCAATATTTGTCATGGTGTGCATGCGGCGGCACGTGCGTACGAGCGCGCACACTTACAAGCCGCGTTTGGGACCTCTCTACGAAACTACGAAGTCAAACTACTTCTCTCAGGTTTTACTATAATATCGTCGTATCGAACTCCTTGAATTTAAAAAACATACTAGTGTGTAATATTTTTTAATATCGCACTGTTTCATATAGCGTAGATAATAGCTTACTTTTACAGTATTTCATTTATTAATGTATTAAGTACATACATAATTTTCGAGCAATAAGTAATGAAAGAAAATTAAACATGTTAGGCAGCCAACAGTGACGTGGCACATTATTGTTATTAAACGAGTACCATACCTATTTATTGCTTCCTTGACAAAGTTTTTTGAAATAAATTTAAAATTTGTTGTGCAAAATTGAAAAGAAAAACAATAATGTTTTGATTTTTATTGCTGATGTTATAGACAAAACCTAGCCTCCATCTCTCCCTTGATTGTGTTTGGAGAACGACGTCCATAAAAGGATCGTTATATACACATACTCGTAGATGTCCCGCTCGAATGATTGTTTTTTTGTTCCAGGCATCTGATGTTGAGACACAAAAATTAATTTATTAAAACGTTATAATAATCCTAATATTTTTAATAAACATGAATGTAATATTTCAATAATATATTAAAATATTATTCCTTCGTGAAAATATTTTAATTTTTTTCGTGGCGTAGTATGAAATAGGAAAAAATTGCTATAATTTATTGTACTTTTTTTTATAAAATACCCTATATGTCAAAGAAGTCTAACTCACTACCAATATGCGGACGATACCGCCATTTACACCACTGGGTGGCATATCAACAGACAGTCCTATTTCGTCATTCAACGGGCCGTCACCGAGATCGGTGACTGGTTCCGAAAATGGCGCATCGCGGTCAACCCAGCTAAAAGCACAGCTATGTGCTTTACTGAGAAGACACGCTCCCCTTACCCGAAACCACTTATTTTGTTCGACGAACCCATTCCCTGGGTTCCTAGAACAAAATACCTCGGAGTCACCCTTGATCGTCATCTCACCTTTAACGATCACATAACAACCGTCCGTAACAGAGCGGCCTTCGTAATGGGTCGCCTTGGTCCCCTGCTTCGCAAAGAGAGTAAAATGTCTCTTAGTAATAAGAAGACACTTTACACTGCCTGCATCCGCCCCATCATGACTTACGCATCAGTAGTGTTTAGTCATGCTAGTGAGGCCCACCTTAATTAACTTCAAGTCATCCAAAACCGTTTTCTTCGTAATGCAACCGGCGCCCCGTGGTATATCCGGAACACCGAGTTGCATTGCGACTTAAACCTTCCCTCTCTAGCGCAGTTCAATAAGGACTGCGCCCGCCGATACTTTGATCGAGCGCCCCACCACCCGAACCCATTGGTTGTCCAGGCATCGAACTACTCGACTGCCTCTTCTATCCCATTTTTCAAACCCCCCCGTCGCCGACCACGGCAGGTATTAGACGACCCGGATGACCCCATCGCAGCCATTACATTGGCAGCTTTAGCGTTATCCGCAAGTCGTCGAGGTAAAATCCCCAGGTGTGAGGTAATTAGAGGTCACACAATCAAACACCGAGCTCGCCGGCGAGCTCGAGGCAAAAACAAGGTCACGATAAATTGCTCTCCAAATAGTCAAAGAGTATTATTCAGTAGGGCCCAATTGTGCAACACTGCAGTTGCACAGAGGCATTTTGCTCCGATCCCCCCCATGTCTCTCGACAGCGAGACAAGCCGAGGTCCGAACCACAGTGGTGCCCTTGAGCTCGCTGTCAACCCCTCCTATAGTAGCGGCACGTTTTCGGCGTCCGCAGGAGACGGAGGTAGAAAGCGCTTTTCGCCTTCTACGCCCGTCTCAGGAGAAGTGCCTTCGGCACTTCTCCCTCCCGGGCTATTGTAGGGCCAGGCCCTCGCCCAAAACCCGGTGGAGCTGGACGACCGCACAGGCGGTAGCCAGCATCTCTGTCCTCCCTAAACAACAAAATGTGTTACTTAACTATTTCCTACGAACTCCTCCTTGCGGTCTAGGTGTAAAACCAAACTCCATTTTTCGTGTTAAAGAAGGGGAAGTGTAGCTTGTTAATTTTCTTTTATCTTTTTCATTTCACCACAGAAAAGTCATACAATTGCTAATGATATTAAAGCTGGACTAATTTATCGGTTGTCTGGAGAGCGGCAAAGTTTACATATTGTTAGTATTCACGTAGCGGTTTCCATACAAACGTAGTTTCGTATTCAAACTCACTTTCTTCTTTTCTTTATTTGTTTATTTTCACAATTATTCGTAAAAATCGTTTAGTATGGGAGTTCTTATTTTGAAATCAGGAAATTAATCAGTACTTAATATTATAAATGCGAAAGTAACTCTGTCTGTCTGTTTGTTACGCTTTCACGCCAGAACTACTGGACCGATTTGAATGAAATTTGGTATGGAAATAGTTTGAGACCCGGGAAAAAACATTAAATAGTTTATATCCAACTCCGCAAAAAGAGGTTAATTTTTTTGCGCGATAACCGACATATGTGCGGGCGGAGCCGCGCCCGGAAAGCTAGTTACATAATAAAACAGATACAACGCCTAATGAAATATGATAAAAGCAAAAATGAATTACATATTAAAATAGATAACTGGCAAACCGAAGGCTCAAGTACAAACATGCTTATTAATTCACTTTATATTTAAAATATGATGAAACTGCGTTTGTATGGAAAGCTCAACGAATACTAACCTTAGCCACATTTACAATGTGACCAATTCTCACGGGATGAAGTAATAGGTATCTCAGTAGCTACCCGTGGCTTCGTTGATTTTCATAATATCAATAAACTATTACCTACTACACTTTCATATTGTCTAGAATAGAGAGTATATGTGTGTAGGTACACACGGGTAGCTTTTAATGTATACAATAAATTCAGGTAAACTAACAAATGAATTTTATGGAAAATTGTTTTGGATAAATTCGTCAAACATAAATGTGTATTGCACCTGCAGCGTATCCCAAGCATAGTGTGCAAAAAATCCAAATATATTACATGATGATATTTAAAATAAAACTAATAAACAATAAATTCCAACACAGTATTTAAATGAAATGAAAATATTATCTTTTGATAACATACCTACATAAACAATTTTAATATGTCCGTTACTAAGATAATAATATATCACAATCAGCGCATTATCTTATCAATTGAAGTAAAAATTTTTTGTGGGGTCCGATTCTTGATTATGCTGATGCTTCTTACATCCTACGGCTTAACTTGATTGGCATGACTTAATTTTTTAGGGTTCCGTACCCAAAGAGAAAAACGGGACCCTATTACTGAGACTTCGCTGTTCGTCCGTCCGTCACCAGGCTGTATCTTAAGAACAGTGATAGCTAGATAGTTGAAATTTACACAGATATGTAGTACAGTAGATGTATTTCTGTTGCCGCTACAAACAAAAACAAAAAAGTTTGCCAAGTGCGAGTCGGACTCGAGCACGTTAAAACAAAAAAGGTTAAAATATGAAGTCTAATGTTGTATACTTAGCTAATGGTACGGAATCCTTCGTGCGCGCGCCCTACTCGCACTTAGCCGATTTTTTTAATATTATTTAGACGGAACAAGCACGAGGTCCACCTGAGGTTAAGTGGATTGTCCTCTGCCTATAACAGATGCATTTCGTCATGTGACGAATTGCACTGCGCTCGTCACATTGAGACATACAGTTGTTAAGTCTTATGTTCCTATATTTTTTGTTCAGTCTTAAAAAATACGACCATGTTTCTCAGTTTCGTACGAAGTTCTAGTGGTTACCCATTCGCCTTCGCTAGAATACGCATATCCTGTCTATTTTGTATAATATTTTATATCCCCTTACTCCCATCGACGTGAAAAAAGTTTGAATTCCTGTATAACTCTTAGGTCATCATGTAATACTATCATCAATCGCTTCTACGACATATTTTATAACGAGTTATAATACTGTTAAAGCCTTAAGTTTTAGAACGCGCCCCAGTTACCATTAGAAGATTCGTTCAAAAATCAAATCAGATCATTTTATCTTGCACGCTGATAATTAGTTTTCTTATGGCTGTCTTATACTGTCGTAATTTGTTTCTTTTATTTTAATATATTATTTTTTTTTAAATATAATATTTCATTTCTATACGATATATATTTTATTCCCCTTTATATCTATATTTTCCACCTGGAAAAAATCTCTCTGAGCGATAAGCCCAAGAAAGAGCACAAGACCCCAAGGAATAGCGTCTCTTAGTATCGGAGGCCAGGATCCAGCTTGGATTATATGTGTCATCTTATTAAGTAAGTATTACTTAAACTATATCATTGTTTGATTTCTTTGTAATCGAAGTGAAATTTGATGTGTATAACTCGTGCATAATAGTAGACAATCCACAATCCCCAATCCCCAATCCCCAATCCCCAATCCCCAATCCCCAATCCCCAATCCCCAATCCCAATCCCAATCCCCAATCCCCAATCTCCAATCTCCAATCTCCAATCCCCAATCCCCAATCCCCAATCGCCAATCGCCAATCGCCAATCGCCAATCGCCAATCCCCAATCCCCAATCCCCAATCCCCAATCCCCAATAACCCCAACTCCCGATTTATGCAACGGTCATATAATAGGGGTTATTAAAACACGAGTGTAGGTTTATCGCATGAGGCGAAGCCGAGTGTAGCCGATAATAGTATAACACGAGTTTAATACCTAATTATATGCCTTTGAATACACTATTTTATCTTCACTCATACAGCTGATATAAAACAAAACTGGAAAATGAGTTAAGTATTTATTTACTACTAGCGGGCTGCCCCGGCTTCGCACGGGTAATTGCGACTATAAATTGAGGTGCAAGTTATCCTATCTTTCAATTTGGATCACATTGTACATGGTGTGCAAATCAAATTTAAAATCCGTTCAGTAGTTTAGGAGTCCATCGCTGACAAACAGCGTAATACGTAATTTTTATATGTAAAGATAAATTGTTCTAATTATAAATGTTGCAATGCAAATATGAAATTGAATCTATGGAGCTGGCAGAGGCATTATTGTTACTCACAGCTGGGACTGGAATATTTATATTTACTTCTTTTGCCTTGTTTTCTTTAATATTGATGATTGTCTTTGATACTTGAATCTTACTATTTACGGACTCATCTATGTATGATTCCGTAACTGCCGTATACATCCAACCACCGTGTCTTTTGAGCGCTGAAAAATCTCCACTACCATATTTGCGATGCTCGTGATTCAATCATTGAATCAATCGCTTGCTCAGGATTCAAAATCAGCACTCCCAGCAAAAAACGACTTTGCTCTCTTGTTGCACAAATAACTATTATTTTAAACTCACAGCCACGGAAAAATATGGCGGGAAATTTAGATTCTCATTGCGCATTAACGCGCGCATCCATAGATAATGACACTTTTTTTCTACATTAAGTCAATGATAATGATATTTTATGATGGAGTTGATTGAAAATCGAAAGAAAATGTTTCACTGTAAATGATTTTTTTTTTCATTTTACCTATCCTTGAACAAAAGTACGTATTTATACAATATTTTTTAATCATATATGGAATATTACGTTGTGAGTATAGATAAAACCCATTTTAGCCTCGACTTAATATCGGCCGTCGCCCATGGCTCGGGCTGATAAACACGTTGCCTATAATGACTTTTTATGCACACTCAAGTAATGATGGCTCAGTGGCATTGGCTATATGGACTGCCGCGCGGCAGGTCTAGCGACCACCCTCAAGTAGAAAATCTGTCGCGAAGCACCTAACGGTGTCTTCCGGCAGCAGTCCTTGAGAGCCAGTGTAATTACAGGCACATGAGACTTAACAACTATGTCTCGAGGTGGCGGGCGCAGTACAATTCGTGATTTGTGACGAAAGCATCTGTTATAGACAGAGGTTAGTTCGCTTAACATCAGGTGGGCCTCGGGCTTGTTCCGTCACAATAACATAAAAAAATGCGATAAAATAAGAATAAACAACAAGGAAGCGATTGTCCAACTATAAAAAATTTCATAGCGGATTTGTTAAGACTAATTGGTCACATGTTAGTGAAAATCAAAAGTGAAAATTCACTATCGTTGAGGAGGAGTTCTTTACAGGATAAAATAATTTGAAAACAGCTGCACTTCAGATTTTTTGACCTTTATTAATCAAGTCGATATGAAAAATCCTTCTGCAAGAATTTGTCGCCAAAAAGTCCGCTCATACATATTTTTTGTAATTCAAATAATGATCATCTGAAGCCCTGATCACGAAGGTGTCTGAAGGTGACCTAAAGAGATCAAAATTAGAGAATCGCCTTAAGAAAACCATCTAAGATGCAAATGCTCCGTACGGGAAACATAGCCGAGCCGCTTGAGTTGGTTTGGATAGGAAACCCGATTACGTAGATACGCGACAAACCAAATGCAAGTGGACTGCCGTGCCTGTTTTGGAGAACAAGTCAGTGCGCGGTGGGGAACCATGGACCTGCGAGTCCATGGTTCGATCTCCGCCTTCATCGCATGGTGGAAGGGCATTTTGCGTATGCTCGCCTGGCTAACCTAACACCCTCCACTAGAAAATCGGTTGCCAAGCACCTAAAAGTGTAATGAATAGATTCAGGCGTTACTTTGCGGAAATCCATATTTAATAATAACAAATATTTTTAAAATATTTTAAGATAACAATTTTTTTTCTCAATATTGCGCTCGCAGATTCAAGATCTCCTGAGGATGCTTCGTGTAGAAGCGTCGGAAAAAAAATCTTCCGGTTTGGCTGCGTGGCGTTTATGACGACACGTCGGCTTAGCAGGAAAATTAGGCGCAATTGTCACTAGATATTTTTTGTATTTTTTAAGTGTTTTATTAAAATATTTTAAAAATATTTGTTATTATTACCTAAAAGTGTGTTGCGGCAGTAGTCCTTGAGAGCCTATAAGTCTGAGGTTAGTCCGAGTAAACGAAATTATAATTAAAAAAGAAAAATATGAACAACGAAAATTATGTTATTTGAATGTAAGAATACTAAGGCACGTTTTTTTAATGATCAGATAGTTACTTTTCATAATAATAAATGTATAAACAACCAATATAAAAAGCACGAATGATGATTGTTAAAAAGAAAAATTCATTTGTTTTAAATTTGGTCGGTTTACATTTCATCAGTATGATATTTTTTATCTGACGAATTAAAAACCACTCCTTAGAAGAATTGTAATCGAAACAATAAAAAAGCATTGATAATGAGTAATGTGGAGTACTAGTTTTGATTCTGTGAAATCTAAGCGATGAGTGGATAGATGTGACTTACGATATGGTTCCTGTCGTACCCCTGGTTATTTCTACCCCCTGGAGCCTAGCCCTTTTTTATTTTTATCATGAGATTGTAGGATTAACACGTTGTTACCCACCTGATTTTAAGTGGGAAACTGCATGGTGGTAGGGCATTTGTGAATGCTCGCCAGGCTAGCTATCACCCTCAAGCAGAAAATCTCTCGCAGAGCACCTAACACCGTGTTCTGAAAGCACTACTGGCCAGTAAAATTGCAGAAACTACTTAATAACTATATGTCTCAGTGTGAAGGGCGCAGTGCGATTCGTCCGTTGTGATGAAATGCATCTGTTATAGGCAGAGGTTAGTCCGCTTAACATCAGGTGGGCCGCGAGCGTGTTCCGTCATAATCTCATAATAAACAATGTACTGTACTGTACTGTATCAGCCGGATTGTCCACTGCAGAATACAGCCTCCCCCTTGGGGATCGCAGTGTGAAAGTATCAGTTCCTCATTATGGTGTATTAACCTTTGTCGGCTCTTACGACACCCAAGGATAAAGATTGGGGGTGACATTCTAGCCCGGCACCCCACGGGTAAAAGGTAAAATCAATGTAGGTAAAAAATAATTCCGTCATCATTTTGAATGTAGAACATAGATTCTATAGATAATACTTATTACACTCGAATTTTCTTTCGGACAGGTTTCATTTTCAAGTGAATAAGGCAATACAAAAAAACGGAAATTGTGCACTCAAATTAAGTATGTGTAAAAGGATAGTTACAATTAAAATTATATGTTCGAAAATCGTTTAATTTTCACCATTAGTAAATCTCTGACAAGTTTGATTAGAATTTATGTAAAACAGCGGACTATAGTGGTGATATGACTTGGCAACGAGGAACCACGTCCGCATTGAAGTTATGTCCTCGTTAATTTTATTAGTGCAACGTCAGATACGTGATATCGTTAACGCTTGTAGACTCCTGTTTACTCACCATTTTCTCAGCGTAGAATTTCAGTAAAACCACATACTCTTGTTAACGATATGACACTTCTCAATATATATATTATCATTCATCGAGCAACATTTAAGATTTTCTTAGCTCTGGGCAGAAAAATATATTTAATACTTTATTGCCACATACCTACACAGTTTTTAAAAATGTTCAAAGCAAATGACAAATAAATTCATATACATTCAATCTAAAAAGTATCGGTAATGGATGATTTGTTTATGGTTCCAAATTCATTTTTTTTCTTGTTGGTTTTGTTAGATTGAAACAACTGTTTTCCATTTTGGCGCGGGGTTTGAGTTGCATTTGTTATTTAGATTAAATACAGTGCTGTTTTTAGTTATATCATAATATCTTGCGAATTTCATAATTGATAAACACATAGTACAAGAGTTTGTCTTACATAAATTATTCATCGCCAATGGAATTATGTGTCGGAGTCATCGAAAATGTTACAGATGTCTTACGGTGTATCACTTTCATCAGAAACACGTACTTATGAGTGGTATAAAATGTTCAAAAGTGGTCGAGATGTGTTGGCGATTTGCCTCGCTATGGTAGGCCATCAACATCTGCAAGTGAAGTTAAAATTGCAAAAGTGAAGAAAATAATGACTTAAAATCCTCATTTAAGTTTGAGAGAGATAGCTGCCGAACTTTCTATGTCTGTGAATAATCACTTAGGTGTGAAGCATGTTGCCGTTTGGCTAGTCTCAAATTCTAGGTTAGCCTGAACAACATCTTCGACCACATCATCACTTACCATCAGGTGAGATAGTGGTCAAAGGCTAACCTATCAAGCATAAAAAACAAAAAAAAAAAAGATCTGCATTATCTCCAAAACCTCAATCGCATAAGAGTCGCTGAGGACATGCTAAAACAAGTTAATTACAACCCAACATTTATGAAACGCATTGTTACGAGTTTGACAAGCAAAAAAGTTAACATGCTTGGGAGTGGCGTCTTCTAGCTGAACCAAAACCAAAAACACATGCCAAATTCGATCAAAAGTCACAGTCAAGTTGACTGTTTTCTTTGACTATCGCGGTGTTGTGCGCTCGGAATACTTGCCGAAAGATGAAACGATAAATAAAAATATTATTTGTGCGTTATTAGAATGATTAAGAGAAAAAAATTCGACGAACAAGGTCAAATTTGTGGAAAGTATATTCTTAGTTTTTGCACCATGAAAATGCGCCTTCGCACAAGGCCATCATTATTAACGATTTTTTGACCAAAAAATCAACAAACAGCGCCGAGAAACCACCTGATTCACCAGATATGAGCCATATCTGGTGAGTAAAGTGGTTGCTCGGCGCTACTAAGTCGGCTACTTTCTTTTCCTAAACTCAAATTACCACTTTGTGGCATCGGTTTTAATTCGTAGCAGAAGACATAAAGGAGAATTCGCGACGAGAACTGAACTCAGTTTCGGAAAAAGCGTTTAAAAATGTGTTGATCATTTGATTATTCGTTGGCGTAAGTATATCAGCAAACTTTGTAGTAAATAAAATCAATTTGGATGAATGACTTACATTTTGTGTATTATTGATCTTTCCCCGGAGCTTCTTAACAGAGTAGTACTTCGTTGTTTGAGTGGCTCGAGCCACACTTTTTGTTTTCTGTTTGTACTGTATTTTCGATGCTCGAATATGTGAAGCAAGATTTTTCTGACAAGGAACAATCAGTTGCATAGTCCTAATATTACGTCAAACTAAGACTCAGATTCAGTTATTTCTTGAGATAACAGTAACAGTGCGAACCGTGGATGCTAATTCCTCTACAGTACATACTCGACTCGGCAAGTAGATAAATACGAGTATAATATTTTTTTAAGATCTCTTAGTTAAGTAAGAAAGTGATAGTTCCACAAACCTACCGCTCTTAAACAAATTTTCTGTAGAATACGAGTATGATAGCAATCGAATATCGGTAAATATCCACCTAATCATTATTTATCCGTTCATCATAAAGATTATAATCTCTTCATTATCAGATTGAAAAAAGGCGGTCAATGACTGCATGTTATGTGACACTATTCCAGTAATATTGTGCAAAATTATGTCAAAGATATGGTATCGTAGGCAACGCAAAGCACAAGATACGTGATCGCAAAGTATCCTGAAAGTGTCATCGTTTATTAGCCATCTTCCTAAAACCAAACTTGTTTTATTTCATACTAGCTTTCCGAGAGCGGCTCCACCCGCGCGTATGTCGGCTCTTTTGCGCAGTTGGATAAAAACTATTCTATGTTTTTTCCCGGGCCTCAAACTATTTTTATACCAAACTTCATTCAAATCGGTCCAGTAGTTTTGGCGTGAAAGCGTAACAGACAGACAGACAGACAGAGTTACTTTCGCATTTATAATATTAGTACTGATATGCCTCATATATGCGTCTTATAGGGTACAAAGGTTTTGATATATTTTTTTATAATCATCAAAATTTCTCCTTAATATTTTATTCGCTTATTAGACCAGATATTTATTTGATATTTAATCACTAAAGTAAAAAGACTGAGCTAACGCACTATTATAAATTAGAACAAGACTTCATTCATACTAAAACATAATTAACATAACAGTAACTTATTCTAAAGGCTATCCGGCTAACATAGAAATTTAAAACACTAAAATATTTCATTTGATCACATTTTTCCTCCTAAACAAACACGAAGATTAAACCACTTGATTGTAGTCTTTATCAATGCAGATATTTCTCATGGGCATTAATCATTGACAGCTTCAGCAAACATTGCAATCCTAAGTCCAATAATCCTGTTCATATCACCAACCAACATTTACTCAGTTCTTTGTTATAATCCATCAGTAGAGGTTCTGTGTATCAACATTTATAAAAACTAAGATACGAGTAGATATAATGTTCTTTGGTTAAAGTAAAATAGGTTTGTGTACAACGTTTTAGTAAATATATTGCTTGAACTAGGTGCGTCAATTTGCTTGCCACAGGCCATTAGCCTGAAGCGACTTTCATGTTAGCCAAACGAAACCAAAGCGTTTGCTATCAGAGATAGACCAAAAAGGGTAACTGGTGCGTTTGTACTACACAAAACATGCTATACGTAAAACAAATATATATGTTTTAAGCAAACGAAACTATAATTTCGGTGATATTGTGTGTACATAGTGTTAAAAGTTGATTCATATTATGGCAGACGATGAAATGCTGACTGAACCAGATGGATATGCATCTCTAGTAAACAAAGCAATAGGTGAGACTAATTTACTTTTTGATAAGCTATTAATAACGATTTATAATTGCTTTGTTTAGTTTTATTGGTTCTAACGTATTAGTAATAACAAAACTATAACTAACTATGTTATAAATAAATAGGTCAAATTTATTTATAAATTAAAGGATATTTTCAGTATGGTATTGTTGCAGCTTGGATTTGAAAATTGCTAGAATAATAACAAGAACAGCTCCTTTCACTTATCATTGTAACAGAATAAAAATTTTAATAATATCATAGTTATAGCCAGCCAGAACGTATACTAATATATAATTAAACTCCCAGGTGCTAATAACAAAATATAAGAGGTTAATGATACGTTTATACTTATAAGAAGATTGTTCTATGTAATGTTTGTGTCCATGTCAATTTACATAAAATATAAGTGATATAAAAATTTTCAGTACAAGGAGTTTACTGTTTAACTAAATATTTGCCACTGCTAATTTTTCTGTACTTATTGCACAGAACATTGATAAGAAGCCAAAATTTATAGATCTTTATCGAATGTTATCAGATTTTATGACAAAGTTAATTGCACGAGTTCAAGACCCTTAGTATCCTTTGTTTACCGTCAGTTTTATCAGTCACATGACCGGTATTCGATAGGGGATAACCTACTTTAACTTGTATAAATAAGATTTCCCAACGTCCACCGGGACAGTTAACAATATTTGTTTAGTGTAAGTGATTCATTTATCTATCTATCATTTCGGATATCTGTTTGTGAGTGGGGACAAAATGAGACTCCAATCTGGACAAGACCGAGATGGTGGAGCTGCAGAAGCCGCGCTTATGACAGGTACTTCAAGATTGATAAAGAATGACTTCAGGTCAAAGTTTGATAAACTTTTGCCTGAGGACATAAAATTACTTAAGTCATTTTTAATTGATTATCGTCTCGCGCTTCTTATTTGAAGTAATATAATTGCAACAATTTAGTATTGTTGTTGTTATTTAAATCATTTTCTTTATAATATTCAAAATGGGTTAGACACAGTAGCATCTGAGATTTGTTACAGAGTTAGCACAAAATTTAAAAAGCAGGCTCAATTTTTTACATAATACCTGCATTTTTTGAAGGCTATAAACTTAAATGATCTTAATGTATATATTATTATTATTTATTTTTATCTTTATGTGGCTATGAACAAAACTTTCAAACTGTCTTGGACGGGGTGACATTAATGGTCAATGCATTACTATTATTATTGTTATTATTAAAGGACTTGTCACATTGTATGCGTTCTGAATTCTGCGATCCAGCCAAATCAAAAGCAGCCGCTGCGCCAGGTTGAGTCTGTGCATATCGTATTTACTGCATTAATAAAATATGTTTAAGCACTTAACGATTCAAGTTAAAATATGTATGGTGGTAGGGAATTTTAAAAGCAGTCACCAAGCATTATTGTGTTCTGGGAGCTGTATTAAACCCAATTTCCATTTTAGACTAAGGCTAAAATACATCGTATCACCACTACTGATTAGTGATCTCAAGTGCTAAAAAGCATGTTTACCAAATCTTTACTAAACAAAATCAATTCTCGAGTAATGTTACCACAGACAAGTACCAAAATAATGTGCGAAAAAACCACAGAACAAATATTAAATAATAATATAGAGTGACGGTCACCGACAAAGTTGTAAAATTTTATCTGAGGCTATAACCAACAGAAAAGTAAAAGACAAGCAAGACCTAATCAAAGTCTGTAAGATATTCTCGCAATAAAATATTGTGATTTAAAATTGGTTCAAGAAACTAATCATATTGGTAGGAAATTTCTCTCGGTTACTGTCTGTATGTCAACACATCACGAGAAAACTACTCAACTGATTTTCATACAACTTAAACGGCCTTGTGTCAATCAAGCTTTCATCAATTCATGGCAAGTCTAGCTTTGCACCATAGATGTTAGTAACTTCTAATTTAGCACGTTATAACTAAACACCATATAGGTAATGTTGCGGGCAGAAGCTAATATTATGATACGTTTTGCAGTATATAATACTGATATATTATAACGATTATTATGAACAGTTATCAGTTTCGATAGCGCAGATCATCAGTATATCTTTGATAACGACAATTGTCAGCGATAGTCTCTGTGTAGTTGCCGACATAGCTTATTCAGTAGATAACAAGAACGTAATAGTTGGTTTACCCGTCGTAATACTGTAACTTACATTCCAAAACTTGAATATTATGTACCAAGTATTGTCTTAAAGCGCTTTTAGGAGTCCGTACGATAAAACTCTAATAAAACGCCTATACCTTTACGTTGTGCATTCGTCCGTCTCGATCCATCTATCCGTAGTATAAACAATCGCAATTGGCAGCTGGTTCAAGCTTTTACAGAATATTATTATGTTATTGCGGCGGAATGGCCGAAATTTTTACCCGAAAATTATAACTAATACAAGTAGGTATATTGGAGGTGTGCATGCAAAAGGAGTATATTTTTTTATTTTGCTCTATTTTAATATTATGGCGCAGAGACGTTGACTGTTCGCCTAAAAGACCAGCACAAAATTGATTCACTCGGGATGTGGTGTTGGCGGTGACTGCTGCGAATTCCCTGGACAGCGTTTAGGACCAACAACGTCGCGATCCTGAAAGAACTAAATGTCAAACAGAGATTATCGTCGACTGTGCGACGAATCCTCAAATATTTCGGACATGTTGTTCGAAACGAACATTCCATGAAACGAATCGTTGTCCAGGGACGGGTAGAAGGCAAGCGGTCACGCGGTCGATCACCTATGCGTTTGACAGACCTCACACAAACCTCCATAGTTCAGAGTTCCTGAAACCGCAACAACTGGAGGCGCATCGCGAGGGCTGCTTTAGCTAATGAAAATGCAGCATCATCAACAACGACCACTCTGTCAAGAGTGAACGACTAAGAAAGAATAATTAGCCCTTTTCTGTGCCAAAATATCATTCTTAACATGGGTACTGCTTATTTAGCGCTTTTCAGTTGCTTTTAACGAACACCTAAATAGTAAGATATGAAACAACACTGATAAGTCAGCAACGTCATCAAACATGTTACAGTCATTCAATGGTGAAAAACTACACAACTACAAGTATTTGACACGCAAACTAATTTTCTCATCCTTTGAATGGGAAAATTAGTAGACGAGATACTCGTGATAGATAAACATCATAGTCAACTGTGCGGGATGATTATTTCACATATTAATCATGCGGCAAATGCGTTCTGAGTGGCAGCAGGCGATTAGCTGTCTTGGATAATGAACGTGCAATCAGTTAAACAGTTAGTAAACAAGATTATTGTATTAATGGTCACAAAGATCTTTCTGTGATAGATAGATAATATAATATAATTTTTCAGATCTTTGTATATTAATATATTTCCATTTCATATTGTTTCTGTTTTTTTTTCATTCACATAAAGAACTAGAGGATTTAAATTATTATTACAAACGGTATATTTACCGTGTTTTTGGTTAGTTTTGAGCTCCCGATTGAGCAGACGAACCGGTCTACCCTCTTTCTAGTACGAGGGACTTTCTAGCTAGAGGATGTACTTCTTATAATATGTCTGTATTCATTTTTCATTAATTCCTGACAGGATAGCTTCTGACCAATATCAGGGTACTAGGGCACCATGCATTTATTATAACGAGCCCTTAGACTCGTAGGTCTCAAAGTTGTATCAATCTTAAGATGCAGTTTTTTAACATGTTCCATACATTCAACGTCAAAACTGCAATATGCATACTTCTTACTGTATTTAAATAAAAAAACAGGCTCTTCGACGGTGACGGTGAGGAGCTGTTGAGGAAATTTGAAAAATAAATTGTCCAGATCGCGTTATAAAAAACATGATGAAATTGAAAGTCATATCATACGATAAATATGCAGATGATGGAGGGCATACGTAGTACTTAAAATGACAAGTTGCACAAAAATGTGCTGCCTCTATCTGTATGTTTATTGTATGATATTATGACTTTCAATTTCAACTTGTTGCCATATATTTAGTTCACTCAGTTTTTATAGTATTCGTAATGTCAACATAAAAAAAGATTACTCTCCTTCTGGCACATTCAAGTCAAAAAGCACTATATTGCATATAAATCTGTGAAACTACAACAATTAAAAGTATTTGTAGTGCCTTTAACGCTAGCTTGAATTATTTACGCTTATTTTATTTCTTTGACATAGCATTTACTGCTTCAACAAAACACAGATATAAAAGAATTCCTTCGCAGTTTAAAAAACTATGAATTGCCCATATAATTTTTTTATATGTCTTTAAGAGAGGGAAACAAATGCTCCTAATGAGCACCAAGCCATTACTCACTTCACATTAACGCCTTGATTACCAGTACGGTAACGAGTATAGTACTATATACGAGTACTGTACTAGTACTATATACTATACTAGGGTACTCCCAAAGATGTTTGGCGTTAGGAAAGCGGCCGGTCACAAAAAAGAAAACAAAACTTTGTACAGTAATAGCCTTGTGATGTTTTGTATTGTATTTTTTAAGATTATACAGGGTTATTGGTAATTTGCTAACAACCTCTTAGGGTTGACATCTGCTAATCTTAACAAACATTTTGAGATATTTTTTTTTCGTTTTGAAAAAATAAAATATATTTTTAATTTTTTTTCGTGTTTAGCGTTAACGTGTCCAGCAGATGTCAACCCTAAGAGGTTGTTAGCGTATTACCAATAACCCTGTATATTCTCCTTACACCCCATGTTATGCATGTGTGGGATATGAGTAGAAAAATATGATAAATTGAGCATCAAGAATAATTTCATAATTTCATAATTTATTTATTTCTTTGTTACAAATATGTTTTCCTTAATTATCTTAAAACTATTCTAAAACTAGACAATGTTTGCAATTTTAAGAAAGATAATATCAATAACTCTAGCTCTCACTGTAGGATTCCCTGTGTTTATGAGAGCTAGTTCACTCCATTAGGGTCTAAGTTAACATAACCATTTTTTAGGTGAATATTTTTCTGTGTATGTGTGTGAGTTTGTGAGCTTAGGGTGTGTGTAATTGTGTGAGTGTGTGTATGTATGTGTGTATGAGTGTGAGTGAAAGATTAGATGTTGATTTGTAGCAAATTTTCGGTACCTTTAAGTCCTAATATAAGTAGGTAATCTGTGATTTTCCGTTTACATAATTTCCTAGTATTGTGTATTAAATTTAGTGTTTTGTTCAATTGTTTATAAATATAGTGACCTAGATAGTTATAGCATCTTTTTCCTATTGTTGTCTTTGTTAATGTTGTTTGCCATGAGCATTTGCGCCTAGAATAAATTTTGTTTTGATCTCTGCTGAAGAGGGCTGTTTTGTGGAATCTTAATGCACTCGCCAATACAAAGAGTTGTCTTACTCTAAGTTCCTTTGTGTCAGCGTATAGTGCATCGGTGGAATATCTATATGGCTTCTTAAATGCTACTTTAAGTATGGCACGTTGTACACGTTCCACTTTCATCAAGTGCGTAATGCAGGCTGCTCCCCAAGATGTAATACAGTAAGTAAGGACAGATCGGCAGAGTGCCGTGTAAACAACTTTGATAGTATCAACATCAGCCACCGATCTTAATCTTTTAAAAATGAACAGTAGCTTCCTCAGCCTGTTACTCACAATTTGTATGTGTTTGGTCCAGGATAACAGTTCATCAATATATATGCCCAAGTACTTTACATCTTCAACCTGATGTAGCTTTGGGCATATACATTGTTGCTCTTTATGTGGTTCACATGAGTGGAGTTTAATACTGAGGGGCTGAGTGGGTGCTGTACGATTTGAGACGCGGAACGCGATGATTTTGGTTTTCTCTGCATTCAGCTTTAATAGATTTGTCTGCAACCAGTTCACTATTAAACGAAGACCGTTATGAGCTACCTTTGAAAGTACGTTCCAGTTTTTTTCATAGAAAATTACTGCGGTGTCATCTGCAAAGGCAAACAGCTTGCACTGATTCACTTGCAGTTGGAAAAGATCATTGATATAGACTATAAACAGAGAAGGACCGAGCACGCTGCCCTGCGGCACCCCAAAAAGAGTTTCTTGAAAGTCACTGTAATGCTCGCCAAGTTTTACTCGCTGCTTTCGACCACACAGGTAAGATTGAAACCAATCTAGTGCTACTCCCCGTATACCGATATGTTCTAACTTTTTAAGTAGTATTGGTCTTGAGACGGTATCGAAAGCTTTGGCCAGATCGAGGGAGACGCCTATACATCTCTGTCCTTCATCTAGCTTACCAGCAACAAAGTCTACTAATGATGTAACAGCGTCCTCAGTCGATCTGCCATGTCAAAACCCAAACTGATTTGGCGAGAGAATACCTTCTTTTTCAAGAAATGATACTAAATTCCTGTTCACCACTCTTTCCAGTATTTTAGCAAGAGAGCTCAGTAGGGATATAGGCCTGTAATTGGAAGCCAGTTCTGCGTCACCTGCTTTATATATAGGGCAAATATTCGCATCCTTTAAAGAAGCTGGAAAGATTCCGCTTTCTATACTAAGGTTGCAAACATAGGAAATTGGAGAAGCAAGAACATGCTTAGCATACTTCAAAATTTTGTTGTTTATGTTATCTATTCCTGGGGCCGAGAATGTTTTGAGTGTAGATATTATTTTTGAAATTTGTGCTGGATCTGTTGGGGCTAAAAACAGTGAGCTGGAAGGTGCACCCTTCAGTAGTAATTCATCTGCAAGATCTTGTTCTGTTACATTAAGTTGTGCTAAAGTGTCATTTGCCAGTTTTTGACCGACTGAAGTGAAGTAATTGTTCACTTCATTTAAAGCTTGTTTTGGTGAAGGGGCTATGCGAAGTAAATCTTCGTTTTTATATTTTGTCTGCTTAATATTACACACATCTTTGACAGCATACCATAACTTTTTACTATTTCCACTGCTTTCTTTAATTTTATTGCAGTCGTATTCATTTTTTTTTTTTTTTTTTTTTTTTAAAGAATATATTGTCTTAAACAGAACAGTCCCATAAAAGCGAACGAATAAAACTACATGTAACCATATCTATTCACTTTCCTTTGAGACTTTTCAAGATAATAAATCTTTGTTAACAATAAGTACGACTTGAATGAGAATCTTTGTTTCAACTTAAAAAATATCTATGTTGTTTTACTTCAAAATGTTCTGATATGGTTTTTAATGTTTAACTTTATTATATTCACTAGTACATGTTTGTTTGTACTCTCTACTCTTTTTTAAGCACTGGTGCAAAAAAAGCCTGCTCATTAAGCACAAGTTCATGAAATGATTGAATTATTTAAAATTGCTCGTGCTGGTTTAGTTTTGAATGCATTTCATGCAAGAAGTTTATGGGTCTTTAATAATACCCATATAGGTTAGTGGACTTACTAAAGACCTGGATATTTTTTTCGAAACTATGACACTCAAAAGCAAAATTGTACAAATATCAAATTCAATTTGAATTAAAGATATATGTATTACAAAAAAATAATTGAAAACCTTAGTGTATAACTCGAGCATAAAACCCATTTTAGGCTCGGATTATGTCTTCGCCTTTGACTCGGGCTGTCAAGCTTCTCGACTTCTTGTTTTATGATCTCAATATATAATCCACTATTTATGGCCGAAGCACATCTCAGTAAATAATATTTAAACTCTTACACAGACATGGTATGGATACGGAGTTTCATTATGCATTTCCAGTACCTTACTTCCGGCTGCATCAGTAGGTACATCCGTCCAATATAATATGTACTTCTGAAGACATGATGAATATAATATGTACTTCTGACACATGTACTCAATAGAATAATATTGTTGTTGTATTAGTAACTTTAAGACTTTCACAACCTAAACACATATGTAGTTATAAGTATTTAACGGAACTCAATCATAATAAAAAAAAATTATATTATTTACCTCGACGTTTTGACCAAATTGCATTGGTCGTGGTCACGAGCGGACTGAAGTGGTGGGAGTCAACGTCTTGAAGGGCGGGTATTTTCTCCAACTACCCGCATTTGATTTGGATATGTATCCAATATACATGTTTTGATCGCGATTAAGTCCCGTCAAATACTTATAACTATGTGTTATCGTTTTGTTTTCAGAAGTAAATAGGTTTGCGTAGCTTCGTGAAGGTGTAATTATTATAGGTGGGGAAATTTTTATTCTTTCGATTCCATCCCACACATACTAGTATAGGTCCACCATAAAATCGTCTTAGACAAATCTGGAACTAGATATAATATCTGACACATGTACCGTTATAAGATTATGAAATAGAAATATTGTACATAGACATAATTACATATAAGACGTTTGAATTGAAAAAAAATTACTAAGTAAAATCAATGGATTAATATGTTACGGCGAGGGTGCTTTTTTGAATCCAGAGCGGAGCGAAAAGTTCTATAGTAGAATCCTAAGCGCAGCGAGGGAAAAAAATATTTGCGACTTTGAGATTTTTGATGACATCTACATATTATTATTATTCTTAGATAAAATTAGAGTAATAAATAAGTAAAAGTATATATGAACTCCTTATTATTTTGATAATTTGCTTATGGAATTTCTCGCGAACTTTTATTTCGCTGCCTAGACCGCATTCGCGCGTTCTTCATTTGCTTTTATTTTCACTCTAGTTTTATAACTAGTCAGTTACATATGTACTATTTTCTTACTAAACGATTCTCCTATCTTTCAAGTCTATGATCTAGTTGGTCATGACACATAACCGTAGCGAGATGCCCTGCAAGGAACAATATGTATGTTACAAAATTAAAAATTTACAAGAGAATACATATAGTCATGTGCGGGATTCGAACCCGTGTCCACTAGTAATTCTGTAATGTAATCCGCAGAGCAGGCGTTATTGCAAACATATCAAAATAATTATATGCGTGTTCCAAATTCATGCTATTTTCCGCTCTCTAACTCTCTAACAAAAAATACAAGTATTTTCTCGCACCTACAGATGTACGAATCATTGTTTTTCGACTAGATGGGATAAAAATATATGTAAAGTACCAAGGTACAAAAATGTCTAGCGCTTTAAGCTCTCGCTACATCGTCTATGCATGCTTTTCTCGTCTAAGCTAAGTGATTTGCTACTTAAACAGTATGCGCGAACCTTAAGGCACATTAAGTCAGGATTTATGTAAGTGCCAGGGCTGACATTGCAGACAATGTTTGTCGCCCGAGTTTCAACTTTATTACCCTCGTCTTGGAAATCAAAGGTCGTCTCTTGATAGAAGATAAAACTTTCAAATTTTGGGTGGGAAACCTGAGGAGCTTACAGATTGCCAGCTGATTTGAATAACAGATATTAAGCCCGAAACTTTAGATCATTGTGTTAAATTGGACAGGATTGGTCAGACATTAAATATGATAATTTGTTACTTTGATGAAATACATATTTCCGATTAATAATAACAAATATACAAATATATATAACTACAATTCCGCCAAAACTGCCTGCTTATAGACGTGGCGTCAGAGATGAAACGTAGAATAGCCAGAATGAAATATCGTCGGATTTCGCTTCCGTGCCGGATCTTTTTTTTTATTTATTTTTTTATTTTTTATGTTATTGTTACGGAACAAGCTCGAGGCCCACCTGATGTTAAGCGGTATCCTCTGCCTATAACAGATGCATTTCGTAACAAGTCACGAATTGCATTGCGCCCGTCACCTTGACACATAGTTGTTAAATCTCATGTGCCTGTAATTTCACTGGCTCTCAAGGACTGCATCCGGAACACACCGTTAGGTGCTTGGCGACATATTTTCTACTTGAGCGGGCATTCGCAAAAAGCCCTTCCACCATGCGGTGAAGCTCAAGCCCGCGCCGGGATTCGAACCATGGACCTGTTTCGCGGCAGTCCATAGCTAATGCCACTGAGCCATCACTGCTTCAAACATTTTGATTCTTCGAACGCAGGATCGAGAATCTGTTCTTGCAGATTATGATTGACCCCTGATCCTTCACTTTTCACCAATCTCCCGAGGTTTTCGGCGTCACTTGATTGTTTTTAACAAAAGTTATTAAGTTTGTAGCTGCAAGAAAATGCCTTACTTTTTTACATGAATGCCCAAAAAAGGAGTGTTATGTTTTCAGGGTTCATGTACGTATGTTTGTGAGTTTCTTTATTCCACCTTAACTAAACGGCTTAATTGATTTAAATGTATGATATCGTTAGATTTGTCTTGATAGCGTTATATGTTTCACATTTTCGATTTAAATTAAGTACCAGTAGTTTTATAAAATATGTGATTTGATATCGCGATTTCATTCTCGTTGCCTCTCTTTCACTTCTGCACAAAACTATCGTAATGCAGTTTAAAGTCTTGTCAGCGATTTAATTAACAATTAACGAACGATTATAAAATATGTAGGCCTTGATTATACCTATATGTTTTACTCCAACTCAAGGAGAGTGATAAGACCTATTACACCATTACTTATCAGAGTATATAACACCATATAAGAGAGATATAACGCCTTTATCATCACAAAAGCTCTATTTAACCTGATTGATTTTTAGTACAACTTCGAAGTGTGTAAAAAGCATATAGATAATTTTTTACCCACAACCAGTCTGCTATAATGCTGCAAAAATGGTAAGGCATATTGTTGTGGGGCTGTAGTAAGAGAAGACAGAGGTGGCCCACTTTTTGTCAGCTGTGTTTGCCCCGTCGACCACCTGCGTTACCCCCGTCGGATACCAGGAGATAATTGCACTCCCATATCCTGTAGGTGTCTTCAAAGGCAACGAGGGGATAAGAACTGCTGTCTTACAGAGCTATACCCAAGACATACATGGGGATTATGGCAAAACCTTCATAATAGGCTTTTATCTCGCGGTGGACGTAATGGCTGTAATAGTAGTTGTTCCCGTATTGTAAGAAGTGGGCCTATTTATTGCCTTTACTCTGCCAATTTGTTAGAAATTCCAGAAACCAAAAGATCAAGACTTCCAAATGACATTTTACGCCATTCGAACAAAGAGGTAGTCGTCATAGTAGCAATTGATCAATACGTCATCGTAAAATGTGGCATTCTCCACATTTTTACATTATTTGCTCTTATGCGGATTCTAAGAGAAAATCTCAAACTTCGAATCTCGCTCGTAGTTCATATTTCTTTGTAAATTTGTGATAATAAAGGAGTTTGAACTGACTGTTCCACTGCTGTAATCAGTCCTTCAATTCATCACAGTCACCCAGTCCAGCAAATACCTTCCTGCATTTGTTCGCGCAGAACGAGTTAATTAAGTTTTTAAATCGTCGACGCAGACAGAACAGTTCAATTAGTTTGCAGTACAACGCAGACACTGTGGCACTGTGGGTTGATCGTGAGCTGATTGCCAATGGCTTTATTTTGACCGACTGAACAATTTGACTGAGCTTTTAAAGTAGAGTATTATGTTTCACTAATCTTTATAATCTTTAATAGCAAGTTCAAGTATTATTATTCCAATATAATATTTGTGAAAACATGTCGGATATTCTTTCTTCAAGTAATAAGATATAGGGCTCATTGAACCATTTTTCTTTTAGAAGCAGCTTTGTCTAAACTTATCAAACGACAACTACATTGTTGCTGGGCCCGTATCGCTGGATATCTTGGGTAGTAAATTTTATATTCAACTGTGTGATATCATAATATAAGTTGTATGTCCTTGGTTTTTTTAAAGTAGTAATCGATTCATTGTACCCCAGTTGGACATGGGCCATAGTAAATCTTAACTTGGGGTGTTGGGGTACTTACAATTACAAAGGGGCACAATGCCGTATAATATTTTCATTCTGATAACCGCGGGAAACATAATATCCAACTGATGCTGGAATGAGCAAAACAATATATTATATGAGTTAATTTTATTCAACAGTTTTTTGTCGTGTCGTTTTTAACAATATAAACACTTTTTACACTTATTTAATAATGGCAAATAAAATTTATAAAAAGCATTTTTTGCACACTGATAATTTTTAAATGAACCACGTGTATAGGTTTTTGTTCAGACTTATGGTTACACCGATATACTCTTGGAATCTCCAAGCCTAGTAGAAGCTTAGAACATATAATAATAAGAAGCTTGATGCGTGGAATAAATAAGTTTTTGAAGTTTTGGTGATCCGAGACAAAAATTGACAAAAATGCTAAACATCTTGTTCGTATTTTTCTTACTGTTATAATATATTTGGGTCATTATTTTTTGCTTTTAAATATTGGCTTTAATTTTGTTGTTGTCTCTGTTGTAATCTCAGGATTACCCTCGTCCCATTATTGTGGATATACCAAAGCGTCAGCTCGGTCAAAAGTGTAGATATCAATAGTATAAAGTATAGTAAATATTTTATAATATACTTACTAGCTTTCCGGGCGCGGCTCCGCCCGCGCGTATGTCGGTTATCGCACAAAAACATTAACCTCTTTTTGCGCAGTTGGATAAAAACTATCCTATGTTTTTTCCCGGACTATTTCCATACCAAATTTAATTCAAATTGGTCCAGTAGTTTTGGCGTGAAAGCGTAACAGACAGACAGACAGAGAGAGTTACTTTCGCATTTGTAATAGTAGTACTGATTAGAGTAGGTAGACTGTATGTGTGCGTATTAGTAAGTAATGCTCTCACTACATCCGCTATATATAGACGTCAATCAGGGCGTCAAGATTGTGTGTGCTTGTGACATTCTGCAACACCATGGGGGAATACCTACTGAATATAGACATGAATAAGAAACAATTTGATTGCTACATATATATATGGTAATAAAAAAACCAAGAGCATTCACTACTTTTTCAAAATAAACACTGTGTAGTGATGATTATATATATAAAATAAATAAAAATGAATATCATGCTAGTCCGTTATATTGACTCGTCAGTCAACACAGACTAGCAGTCCTTAACAATTCTGTGTAATGTAAGAATATGAAAGTTTTATTACTACTGATCATCAATGAAGTTATAAATTCTTATATATTAGTATAATATATTATATAGCACTCTCATGGAAATTAAGTAATGTATGTATATAGTATATTAGTATACAAAGTATAATATCAATGTGTATGTTTATCTCTCAACTATATACTACCTTCGTGCCAAATTAATCAAAGTAGATTCAGAGTTTTAGGTCCCAGATTAAAGGCCCGGACACATGTGCAGGGCGCCACCGTGAAATAGAACAATACGTGAAAATATTCCACGCCGAAATCGCTAAGCACGAGCTGCCTATGCTGAGATTAGCAGCATAGGCGCGCCGTGCATATGTGCAAGATTCGCGTGCGCGGCGATACCGGCACCGCAACCGTGTCTCGGCGCATATTTATGCAGCACGGCGCTGTGCCGTTCAATTCAACGGCACGGAGCCATGGAGATGTATCCAGGCCCTATAACAATGACATTAGTAAGGAAATCCAATGAAGCATAAATAAAGTCCCTTTAAAACCTTGTCTGGATAAAAATATTACAAAACGTTTAACCCACTATGTAAATAAAGATAGCCTTGTGACTCGGCACTTAGCATAGACGGTATATTTCCGAGCGAGGGTGAGGGAGGTGCTATTAACAATGCGAAGGGTTAACTTGATCATTAGCCCCCGCCATAGGTCACTCGTTGCATTTCGCTTAGTACTTTGTTCTTGTTTATTATTACTTTAAAAAAAGCTGACTACCACAACATGAAACTATAAAATGAAATTATACACAAATCTATAGGCGTAATAGTTTAACAGTAAAGTGTGCCACAACATGTTCAAGTTGGGGATAGTGATAGGGCTTGCTTCGCTCGCATTAAACATATTTCTGAAAACGAACATAGAAATAATTCTGAAGAAACGAACATAGAAAATACAACAGTATTGAGAACCTTTTCCTTTTTGTGAAGTCGGGTAAAAAGAAAGAATTCTTCGCTTCAAGAATGGAGGACGGGAATAATTTCATCTCCACCTAATGACTAGTTCTTTAGGGTTCCGTACCCAAAGGGCAAAACGGAGTCCTATCAATGAGACTCTGTCTGATTATACGTCTGTCCGTCCGTACGTCATCAATCTGGCTCAAAAACAAAGATTACAAATTAAGACAAATTATTTTCCATGGAGGCTCCAATACCTGAGCGAATGGCCGAAAAATAAATCTTTTATACACCTGGGGGTAGTCGTCATCCAGAGTTTATTGAGTAGAATACAACTATTACTCTACAAAGATTTTGCGCATTTTTGTTTAGAGATTTATCTCAAAGAGTAACCTAGGTAGGTATCATATTTTCGGAATGTTATGTGCTTTATCTCACTGCTTCTAACACTAATAACAACAAAAAGTAACAAAAATTTATAACACCGATTTATAGTTTAGGGTTTAAGCTGTGATTTAAACAAACAAAATGTTTTATGTTGCTCGAGCTGTTGCGATGCGGTTCCCTAATAGAACGAGGCTCCAATCGCACTTGGCCGGATTTTTAATAGAACAGCAATGGCAATGATTATTTAATACCGCGCATAAGGGTTCAGAGATGGATTCTTTAATTTTTATGTATGCAAAAATGTATGTATAAAAATTTATATAATCAATAGATGAAATGCATAAATGGAACTTAAGCGGCGAAAATATGCTTATCTCGGTAGTGGTTAAATATTTGAGCCGTTTGGTGTAGAGACATGGGTCATTTGGGTCCGTGGGGACCGAGAGCTCATTTTATTTTCCAAAAATGTGAGCGCTTGGTCAATGCGACGCGTGATCAAAATGCTGGCCGTTATTTGGCTCAACGACTAAGCATTGCAATCCAATGGGGCAATAAGTGGAGTGAATCCATTGCATGAGTTTATGTTCACTGACCCCGGGTCGACGTATTCGATCCCCAACGTGAGTGTTTTTTGCCGGTTTAATTAAATATATTCACTGATATATATAATCTGTATGTAATATAAAGAAGTTGATGTAACACTTTCCATACCCATGCATTTTCATCATATTTTGTGTATCTAGCAAACCAGAAGCAAATATATTAATAAGGCTAGCAAATTTATCAACTATCGCCCCGTGGTTTCATCCGAGTAGACAAAGAAGAAAGTAATGGTCAGGCTCATGAATCCATTTCACCGAATAATACTTGGTATTCAAAATATGCCAAAAATACCTATGTATTCAAAGCACTTCGTGAACGCCACTTGTGTTGTATAATCGTTATCGATTACTTGGTTAAATAAGCGGCCAAACGCGTGCTCATTTAAAAATACCAACACAAAAAACAGTAAACAAACGACAATATAAAAATTTCCACGCAACGATTGCATATTTGATTTCGCACCCACCCCAAAGCACATGAATCGTTTATACAGATCAAATGACAGAATCACTGGCAATTCCGTCAGCAGTGTATTTTTATGCAAACCCAACATTTTGACGGCAAGAAAGTGATTTTATTCTTTTCGCATTCACAGCCGTGGCAGAGCTGTGTTATAAATTTACATATTTTTAACGCTTTTATTTCATTTTTCCTACTCTCATAAATTTTATTATTGCAGAAAGAAAGACTATGAAGACAGAGAGTTTGTCGCACATATGTTTAAAATTTTTATATTTGCAAGGATATCATAAAAGTCATATTTTCACTAATAATTCATACGTTGTTATTAGATTTCTGTACTAGGATTATATAAAATATCAATAATAGTTTTATCGATATATAGTACAAAAATCTGACAAATAATAATTTTAAGCTACAAAGTCAAGAATAACGCTTTATTGTAGGCAGCAATTCAGGATTATAACCGGTATTATCATCTTCACAAAACTGGAGAATCAGAGAGCTTCCTCTATGTAGAGGTATACATAACTGTACACAGAGGAATTTCTGTTACTGGGCTGGATAGCGGTGCTACTATGGAGCACGTACACGGACGTTTTTTTAGCTGATAATTAAGCCTTTCACCGCTAGCATATCTGATTGTCAGTGATGATGTCGTCGAAGATGTGGTTCAACCTAGAGTTACTGGTTTTCAAGAATAGCTGCCGAAACACACCGTTACGTGTTAGGCGACGGATTATCTACTTGATAATGCTAGCCAGAGACGTCCGCAAATATCTCTACCCCCACGATGTGATGACTACCATCCTTAGGCAGCCACCGGGACCGACGGCTTCACGTGCCCCCCGAAGCACGTAAACGCTTAGTAGTAATGCCACTAGCGGTCACCCATCCAAGACATGACCGCAGCGCGGACGTTACTATTGCAATGTAAAGAACCAATAATAATAAATAATACCAACTAAACCAACTGACAGATGAAGTCTAGTAGTCTGGTTGATAGCCGCACACCGTCCCCTATGACGGTTTAAGAAATACGATTGGAGTACGAAATTTCGGCGACACAGCCGTACCCCCGGTAGCTTAATAGATAAAGCATCCGGCGCGAAATCGGAAGGACGCGGGTTCAATTCCCGCCCGGGGCAAAAACATTTTGTATTCCAATATAAATTTATAAACCAACTGAATGAACAAATAATATTATGATCATACTCGTCAACGACATCCTCACCGCCAGCATACGATACTTGAGAAGTTTCGCCAGAGCAGTGAACCAAAATGCTCCGATACCTACTAAGTCTTTATTTAAACTTAAGGCTTGGTAGAAAGTAGCGGACAGAGGGAGGCACATAACACCCCACAAAATCATTGCCTGATATATCGCCCTGAAATTAATAAGAATAAGCAGAAAGTCTACCCTATTTCGTTTTTTATCAATACAAAGCTAAAAAAAATAAAATATTCACTAGCTGCGCCCGCGGTGTTACCCTGTAGACAGGCACCTGTAGACCTGTAGATAAAAATGGCCCACGATCGCAACAATCTATAATCTACGTATCATCTAAATCAGTTCAGCCATTGCAGAGTAAAGGAGTAACAATCACACACCCAGAAACATTCGTTTTAATAATTAGGCGTATTTTAAATCCACGTTTTCACACACCAACAATCAAATGAAGGCTCTTTTTCTCCCACAAACAAATGTTCATTGTCCAGTACATAAATAATATTATTTTGTGAGGAATGTACGAAATGGGAGAGCGCGATACGCGAACAAAAATTAAAATTTTACTAACTTTATATGGAATTGTTTGCTGTTCTTTGTTTTTTCTTTGTTTACCGCTCAGAATGGTTGAAATTTGTATGTCTTTTATTCTCTGTAACTTTTTATTTATGAATGTGCTTTCAAAAACGTATATGTGCCTTCAGTAATTCTTCTAAAAGTAAATAGTGGCGAAATCACTAAGTTATAATATTACTTATACCTACTATAATTTTACTTGAAGTTTAAATCACCAGTGCTGCACATAACAAGCAACGCATAAATTGAAAAATAAGTACTTAATTAATACGCTTTGGAAGCATTAATGGCCCAGTGGTAATAACAATGAACTGCCGCACTGGGGGTACATGGTTAGTATACCATCGCGAAATGGAGCATCATCGCATGGTGACAGGTCATTTGAAATAATCCATCACTATGCGGTGAATCATCAGCTCGCACATTTTGTGAATGCTTGCCTCGAGTAGAAAATCTGTAGCTAAAGACCACTGTGTTCCGGCAGCGGTTCTTGAAAGATCTTCTAGGCTACGCCTGTTTACTATATAAATGGAGAGAAATAATTGAACTTAAGTCTGCCAGCGTCTGTGATGAAAACAGCAAAGGAACGCGGTATCCGTACGTGATCGATATCCCAAAAATACAAATAGAGCGCATTCAATTCATCTTTATTATACGTACGGTTTGGCCGTACGTATAATAAAGATATGTACGAAACTCTCTACCACCTTTTCTATTTCCGAATTTGTGTTGTTTAATAATGTGGGACTGTTCAATAAAGAGTAAAAAGGTATCTTCTAGATATGTATGTTCTACCGTGTACCGCGTCGTCCTTTGCATCAGTTGAAACTTCAGAAAAATCTTTGCTTATTTTTCTCAAAAACTGCCGAAGTGCCAACAATAGAAAACAGGGTGTTAGTTTATAGAAACAAAAAATAATATTATGATATATCTACACAGAAACTACACGAGTTAATTTGAATTAAAAACTATATTAAGCCATTTTGATATTGTAATGGCGAACAAAAGGCTTTATCGACCTTGATAATCTATTGTATTTATAACCATGGTTTCTTTATAGATCTATAACACAAAGAAAAAACACAATGACAGCCAAATTCTTTACCTTTATAAAAACAACAAAAAGAATGTATACTACTTATACCTATAATTTATCATCAAAGCGCTCGTTTTAATTAATTGTTTAGATGAAAGCTCTCAAAGTTTCGAGATGAAACTCATTCAGGCTTTATAACGGCCACCTGCGGACTTTGTGAAGATATTCAACACTTTGTACGTAACACGGAGTTTACATTACGCTATTACATTAGCATTTAAGTAAGTGGTGTGAACCACTTTACCGCTAGATTTTCTACTTTATCGTCAATATGCGACTTACTAGCAAAAAGCTGAGCTTTGTGAGGGATGATGTTTAATTTAAACCTGATTCTAGTGGTGTCTAGTATTAAGTAGATTAACTAAGATGTATATGTATATATGTATTGAGTTTAGTTCTGTGACATCGATATTAACTCTTTGGTTTTCTAACAGATGGCGTTTGCAGTACAATAACATTATATCCAATGAATACAGAATTGATAATGTTCATTTTTTCGAATGGTGATAAAATTATACTTTTTTGACAGATAACATATCTAAATATGATGTTAAATTACTATGTCAAAGCACAAATCTATAGGCGTGATAGTTTTTCAGGAAATTGTACCACAAAATGCTCAGGTTGTGGGATAGTGATAGGTTGTATTATGACCTCAATATTGGGGTATGTGTGTGTGTGTGAGAGAGAGAGAGAGATTTGGTAAGTATATTCATAGATCCTAATAATGTGTTTTGTGCATTAACACCTGCTTATCAAATAAGCCTATATAAAATCACAACAAGCAAATAAATAAGAACCATGAGCACGGTTCAAACTTGCGACTATTCATGCCTGATAAGCAGGGACATGCTCTTCCAGTCTGAAACAGCGTGGTCATTGCAGGCAAAGTTTGAATTATCTTTTCGTTGTTATAAACAGTCTTAAGACATCTATGTTTATGTTATAAGTGTTTTGATTGAGATTTTAACGTAAATACAGCTACGAACCAGTGCTACGCTTACTACGAAATCAATTCAGCGTCTACGAAAACATTGCAGATGTAAAATTTAAGCGTCTGTCCGTCCATTTATAATTTCTCATTACTAAAATTACTGTTTTCGCCACACACCAATCTTGACAAAATGCGCAAAAACTGCTTGTACCCCGGACAAAAAAATAGTGTTTTCCTACAGTTTAAAGTATGTCCCAGATAAGTAGTTCCAATATAGTTAAATACGTGCGAATTGTTACGGGTAACTTAGCTTTAGTAAAGCTAATTGAAATGATCATACTCAACGGCAGAAACAACTTTGTGTATATCGCACGCACACAGTTAAACCGGGGGTTTGCGTGATGACGTCACAAGGGAGCGAGACAGAGCGTATCGTAATGAGCGGGTGGGAAAAGGAGTAAATATAGGCCAAGCACCGACCCACCTTCACTTGGTGATACAGTCGAGGCATGGCTCATTTACAATGACAGTACCTTAGCTCAAGCTGTTTTAGAGATTGAGAAATACAGAAATAATAATAAAAACTGGACCTTAACGTTGCACTAAGTGGTGGGATTCCTGCTAAAGAAGACAACTTCAACAAGAAGAATCTTCAATCAGAAAAAATCCGATGTAGGTATTTCAAATGATCAATTTCTTGTTTTTATATAATTATATATTTTCTATCAGATATTTTGACTGAAAATACTGAAAATTTGGTAAATAAATTAATAGAGTATTGTTTTTTGAGCCCATGCATAGCGCACTTACTATTTCATGGATACAAGCGCCGCTGCAAAAATAATACAGTGTAGACTTGGTTATGCGCCTCAAAAAGACCAACCTAGAAGAAATGTTATTTATTTTACCTAATTAAAGTTCTATTATAAAAATGTCGCGAGTAATGGATATCAGAAATGTTTATATTCAAATACTTACTATAGCTTCGACCTAACAGAGACCTTGTGTTGTGTACCGATTTCCACTATTTAAGTTTTGATCGTATAAATGCCAGATATTTTTTTATGATAGTACATTAGACCAGTATTTTTTTGCTTTCTTCTATGAATTTAACTTTTGACACAAATTTAAATATTTGTGCTTGAAAACTACCGTCATGTTAAATTCCGTAGTAATAAAGTTTTCTAAATTTACCGTCAACCGAAGACACGAGAGGCTCCAGTTCACCACCACACATTTTTTTTAATATAGAATTTTTTCCTGTCTATATTTTGTAGTAACATAAAAAACTGGCTGCCGCTGTCCTCCCGGCACCTAGAAGCTTGTAATAAGGTCGCATACAAACGGTGGCGGTGGCCTTCAAATTATGCTATTCACTAGCTATTTCTTTTATTATGATGACTTTACGCCCAATTTAGAAACAAGTTTTTGGGTCTAATTTAATCAGTTGTGTTTTTTTTCTGATAAGACGTTATTAATCTACACTAATAACATAACTACATGAATGATTTTCGTTACCATACTGTTTGCTGATTTGTTTTTGATAATTTACACCGAAATAGTCACTTACTGCTTGAGGTACTAATTTAAAGAAAGATGTTATGGTTGTTCTTGTCCTGCCAAGGTTTGCGAAACAACGCTGGTATACCTCCTAGCTCCGCAAAAATATTCTATAAAAATAAAGGATTACTCATTATAATACCTATAGTAACAGCGATCTGATTATAGCTAAGCCCATCCCTAACACTCTTTGGGAAAGAGCACCAGTTGTAGTTGAAATACCACTGATAGTAAGTGATCATGTGGCCGAATATGTTGAACAGGTTTAACTTAGAATTAGTACTGACTCGCAAGGATACCTGCCGGAACACACTGTTAGTTGCTATGCGACAAATTTTCTGCTTGAGAGTGATAGCTACCCAGGCGGGCATGTATAAAATGTATTGGCTGATAATCCTTCGAAGGCAACCGACACAGGCTAACAAGTGCCATCGTAAGACAACTACCGACTAAGGACCGACGATGACGACCTAATGCCGTGCCGGCCAGACACGGCAGCGCTCAGTAGTATTACCTCTAGTGGTCACTTATCCAAGTAATGACCTCAGCCGTAGACAAAGCGAGGTTCCCCAACCACCTTAAAAGATGTGGTGAATCTTTAGTCGGTCCTACTCGTACTTTATTTCCGTTAACAATCCCATATTTTAGTAGAATCAGTGAATAGAAAGTTAGTTTTATGATTATAAGTCTTCGAGGTTTATGGATTTATGATTGCTGCCTTACTTCAAACTATTTATATCGTAGCCGTAGTACAAGGTTGTTTTTCTCTCACAAGTTCTATTCCTCGACAAGCAGAGCCCGTGTGCTCTTCGTTACTTCGCTTAAGTTCTTCGACACACACATGAAACTTGCTAGTTTGTTTGTAAGTGCGCGAATCGCGATGTATGATCAAGTGTAGTAAGTTTTAAGACTAACAGGTTCGCTTAAAAAAACAATGTTGCTAGCTCTTTTAGTACTCCGTTTCGTATTATTATCAATATTAATTTATTCCGAAGAGTTTAAAGTTCAAATAAACAAGTAGGTTTATGTAAGCCGCGTGCCTAGCAGTTCTAAGCTTATAGCCGTACAGTTCTCAGTGAATTTAGAACTGTTTTATATCCTCGTATTATATTATAAAATAGAGCGCCAAATCGGCAGCTTACCATTTATTGGCTCCAAACTGGATTCATATGGTGTTTACATTTGCTTTTTGTTATGTATATATGTAACGCTAGTGTAATTTGCATAAAAGAAGTGAATAAACACGAACATTTAAAGGTAATCTATCAACATTACACGTCTACACTGGGCGACAGATTTCCGATTTTGCCGCCGAAACTTCAGCATGCTACTTTTTTTTACTGCTGGTAGATTAGCCTTTGACTATCGTTTCACCTGATGGTAAGGATGTGGTTGAAGGTGCTAAGCAGCCCTAACCTGATACTGTCTCTCAACGACTGTACTTATTTTTCTTTTTTACCCTCTCTTTGAAGTGGGGTTGGTGCAATATGTATTTTGCTAACCAAGTGTAACACATATTGTTAAGGTTTTAGCTTAGGTGCAAGCGCAAAACTCGAGCGAAGCGTCTTCGTTTCAGCTTGAGCAAATGCTTTCGTATATATGTCCGGATTCCGAATTATCGGTAATTCTCCTCTACAGATTGATATTCTCAACTGATTCTCATAAAATTTTGTGAGCAGGTTAGATAATTATATCGATTTTTTTTGGAAATTTTGAAAACTACGGATATATGGGGCTTAAAAATGAAAAAAAATATTATTTCAGTCACGACTTCTTCGGCTCACAGAGCCATTAGTATAGTAAGGTTATTACATACACTTAATGTTGATATGGCAAAACCCCATATAAATGGGATAAGAGCAGGAATATCCTGCGTCCTTTTTAAATAAGGATCACTAAATATTTAGTTTTTTGGATTTCTAATGGTGTATGCGACTATCTTATCTTTTTGTTCAATAGTGAATAAAATTTCTTAGACGATTTCCTCATTCAACATCTGTTGGCAAGATTTGATGATTTTTGTATAAAAATCATTGGACCTTGAATGATGTCGTTCGAGATTTCATTACTAAACCTACGTTATCTGTCTACTTTTATAAGGTATTTTTTTGCAAACCCCTATAGAAAGAAGGTAAGTTTTTTACTAGATATGAGTTATAATAGCGGAAGAACATTACCATAAATCAAAACTGAAACAAGTAAAACATTTTTTAAACCATGTATTACCATACAAAACCTATATATATGGCATTTGATGTATCGTCAAAAAGGTAACAAAATACAAACGTCAAACTTGGTGTTCATACTGTAAATAAAAAAAATAACAATTAATAAAAACCAACCAAGCAGGTACGCTGTGAATCCTAAAGCAAATGAGAAATGTTACCTAAATATTAAACTGTGGGACGGTATCTAACACTCACCAGGGCGCAGAAACTAAATGTATTTTAAAATCGAAATAAAAAGCGTTTAAAAAAAATCAGTAATTTTATAAATTCCTCTAACTTCAAACTCCTTGGGGACAAAAAGATTCGATCGTGACATACTAATGATTACTAGATATAGATACTTTTAAGATTATTCTTTCCCTTCAAAAATATATAATGGCATAAAAAAGGTTCCGGTTACATGCCATGTGATATTCCAATTTTTAATAATAAAGAATACTAGACAAAGTTGTTGTCTTGTTTTAAAGAGAATATACACTCTAAAATTATATTTTTATATACATGGGCCTACTTTAACTAACTGTTCTTTGATTTGGTCTTCCAATAGGTATAACAAAATGACCCGCATCCATTGGAAAGAATAGGGCAACAGCTTTTTTCCTCAACCCAACCTTTTTTCACTTTTGTTGGCAAATCCTCAAAAGGAAACAGCCACTTTGTAGATTGTCTTTTGTTTTCGGGTTCATAACAGCTATATTATATTTATGGCAAACAAATTGAGATATAATACGTGCACCTCTGTTTTTATTATTATACAAAACACTGGCCCTGCAAGCGTTTAACAGCAGTTTGACCTTTATAAACACATTTGGAGAAGACGGTGATTATTTAGTACAAAGCTTATGAGATTCATGATTTTTAGAAAAAATAAAAACAGTGAAAAATAAAAACATGATTTCTATAAGCATTTTCTTAATATTGTCTTAAGTTTTCCTCCCTTTTTCTTTTTAACATATGGCTATAGGTCACTAGTCTATAAACACCTATCCCTAAATCAAGGAACAGTATTTGTAATCTTTTTGTGAGAGTCTCTATCATTTACGTTGCAAAAATGGCTTTCTATTCTTATGATGATTACAAGTCCTATATGAATTAAGGGGCTACATTTAGCTGGGGCTAACAAAGTATCAATAGTTACCATGAAATGCGTTTAACTATGTCTGCGAATGCATATTGCGCGTAAGTGAGATTGTGGTTGATGCCTTCTCCTCGCACCGTACGTCTTTAGACTCCAGCCAAAAAACCGACATCCAATCTTCGGGACCATCGAAATTTCGGGGAAGCGAGGTAACATTAACAATAAAGTTTATCAATTTCAACTAAAATATACCATCACATACATCTAACGTTAACATACATAATATCTAGGTACCTAACAATTACATACTTAAGTAACATTACCAATTTTTCACACAAGGAAGGTCGTTAGCTAAGACGAGAGGAGGCGCGAGGACGAAGGGAGTCCTTTTTTTCCATCGTGGCGCCCATAGAGATTTGTGGTGGCGCCAACCACACTCTCATACTCGCGTCGTCTCGTCTTACCTCCCGGAGTGTACATCGGGCATTAGAGCGCAAAATTTTTGCCTCGGGCGATGTGACCCGTATTTTCCGGCTAAACGCGCGAACTCGTTACAATTTTTCGTTACCGACTGATAGCAGCATCGTGGATAATGTGCTCTATTTCATTCTTAACCGTCAAAGGGAACGGTGCGAGTGTTAAACACTATTAAATGTTGTCTTAAGGCAAGAATTATTTTTTTAAATATATAGTATACTTTCATAATGAGGTTGCTATCCTCCTTAGATTTGCAAATATAATTTTCAAGCACTACATATCTCATAATAAATGATTCGCATCTGCAAGTTTTAGAGCGAGTCCTGCCACTTCTTATTCAGGGTTTTAAACGCTGCTTGGCGTTAGAGTAAGTTAAATTCACATATGAAATAAAATGGCATGATAGTTGACGTAATATTAGTCCAAAGTTCTAAAGACAATATTTTTTTAAATATGATGATAAAGAATCATGTCATCGACTTCATAAATTAGATTTTTATTTATATCATTTTGATGCAACACACAACAAAAACACAATAACTAGGTAATAAAGAATTAAGTATATTAAGTTGAGGATCCAGATGCATACTATTGAAGGTATTATTGTGCGACTAAGGGCCTGTTTCAGAATATTCGAGTAAGTTTTGGTTATACTACCCAGAACATATTTATTAAACAAAACACTATCTTTGCGTTTCACAGTCTACGATTTAACCTATCCATCGGTTAAATCTTGAAACGCGCCGCATGTGAACTGTAATTTTTATCATTCAGATATTTTATGTGTTGGTTAATAACCTGAAACTTTATTAGGACATTCTGAAACGGGGCCTTAATCATCAAAATATATATTCGTAAGAACTAACTTACAAATATAGGCATGTGTTGATAGAAAAGGGGTTTATATTTTGTCTCGTACTTAAGTATTAGAATATAATAACAAATATTTTTAAAAGTATCTTTTGAAAACATTAAATAATATTTTAATGAAACACTTAAAAAGTATAAAAATATACATCTAGTGACTACTCCGCCTAATTTTCTTTTTTTTTTACAAGCTTTTGCTTATAAGGCGTTTTTTTCCATAGCTTTAACGAAATGTAACAGGAGGGTATAAAGCATTAGGTATTATATAATAATCCGTGGAAATGTTTGGATATCTTCGGTACCGACTTCGACCAATTAGTATTGAATGTTTTTTAGAAGATAATAGGAAGGAGCTGTATAATTATTATTTATGTAAAATAAATTTAAATTTATTTTACCAGAGTGTAGGTCTCTTTAACAAGTAGATACCACCACAGTGCTAGTTTATTTCCACAAAACAGTAGTTTGCTAACACTACTGTTTACATGTGAAATCCACTGAAATCACAGGGCAAACAAGAACATATGAACTAATGTCTCGAAGTGACTAGTGCAGTGCAGTGTCAACAGAACGAGAAAGTTGACACTGAAACTGTAATGGAGAGGCATGATCATTAACAACAAGCGGGTGAACTGTGCGTCTCATCATTCGATAACATAAAATTTCATAGCTGGTTGCAGTATTTATAACATTAAGAGCCCGTTTCAGAATGTCTTAATAAAGTTTCGGGTTGCTATGCAACACATAAAATAACTGAATGATAAAAATGACAGTTAATATGCAGCGCGTTTCAAGCTTTAACCGATGGATAGGCTAAATCGATGACTGTGAAACGCAAAGATAGTGTTTTGTTTATTAAATATGTTCTGGGTAGTAAAACCGGAACTCACTCGAACATTCTGAAACAGGCCCTAAAAGTTGAACATCAAGATGCAGATAAATTATATAAGTTTTTGGTGACTGTCATGTATATATAAATATAGGGTAGTAACCAATTATAAAATTCCAACAAGAGAAGGAAATCAAAACGGACGATAATGTGTTACTTTATTCCGCTTTTCACGCAATCTCTCAATGCAAACAAGTCATTAGAATTTCGTTAATTAATTATTTTAAAGTCAGCAATCGCGTATAATCTCAAATTTATTATGAAAACATTAATTAATACCTTACCGCTAAAATAATTATTTACCAACTTCTTAATGGACTATTAAGTGTTATTAGATAGAATTTTATAACAGCTTTAACAGTGATGATTTTCTGTTGAATTAATAGTGTCTTCAGTCATACAAAATCTTTGGCTGGGTTCGAATATAAGTACTTTATCACCAGCGCATCTATCACTTATCAGTTACGAAATGTGAAACGTCATGTAATATGACTAAATAGTTATGTAATAGTCATGTAATATGTTAGCCTTATGGTTTTCGGGCTGCCTTCTGGTCATTGTTCTCCGGTCTTCGTGTGTTTGCTACTCATTTTCAATGACGAAAGCAATAAAGAATTAATGTTGACATGTATAGAGTGCGTCGCAAACGCCTGGATTTCTGAATGATTTTGAATTAGATGGGAATGCTACAAATAGCTTTAAAATTATGCATATTTATCATACCATAAATAACCAAATTTTTCAATAAATGGAAATATCAAATGCCAACAAACGTGGTTCGCAACGTCTGTCTCCACTAGGTAGGGGCGTCGCCCTATTTTGCATCGGGTAATAAAATCAGCTGACAAGTGAAGTTTTCCGAACACCCAAAATTAAATGTTAAAATTCACTCCGTGCTGATTTTTGGAGAATACTGATTTCTTAAAGCTAGCTATTATACATGTGCAAATTTGTATAGACTTTATTTTTGTAAAAGCATTCATAACAATATAACTTTTAAAAAATAAAGTAAAATGCATATCATAAAAATAAATACAAACGATTTATTTTCGAATAAACTTTTGGTCAATATATAAGATATACCTATTTTTTAAATTTCTTATATTTCGTTAATTCAAAACTTCGAAATGCTAATAGTAAAAATATTTGTGTCTTAATGTGAAACACGACTAGAATAAGTATCTTATCTCAGAACTGATTACAAGTAACCTAGCCAATGATCAGGTGCTTGACATAATTATACCCATTTCACAACCCACCAACAAACTCGTGTATTGGATTCCTTGTGATAAGCAGTACCCAGTGGCCACAGCATTAACTGACGCTCGCGTAATCTGTGGTTCAAATCATACCACAGACTTGAGCTTCATTGCATCTCCAGCACGGCAGTAGAGCATTGAACGAATATCTGTCTAGCCCCCTCATAGAACATCTGACAACAAGCACTTAATGTAAACCCGCAGCTGTTTAGTTAGTTCTCATTATTGACCGTATCCTTCTTATATCTTCGACAACAGGTAAAATTACTAACATGCGGAACAGTTTCTAAATATGATTACTATCATTATCACGCGCTGAGGAAACATCACATTTACAAATTATTGGAGTACATATTTAGAAATGTAGAAGGGTAGCAACGTCATTGCGATAATTAAGTGTGTGAAAAAGCACTTCTTTCCATCAGGTGAAGTCTAGTAGTCTGGTTGATGACCACGCACCGTCCCCTATGACGGTTAATGTAATACAATTGGATCACAAATTTTCGTCTCGTAATTCTCTCGGCCGAATGGATTAGGTATCCGGCGCGAAATTGGAGGAGGTGGGCTCGATTCCCGTCTGGAACAAAAAAAAATTACTCCAATAATTTGTAAACGTGAAATAGGCAAAAAAAAGAAGTATTCGACAAGAAGTACTCGACATTGCCGACGACGTTACAAGAAAAAGTACTCGACGTTGCCAACATCTTCTGATTCACTATATCGACGCTTTGATAACTATGCCACGTGGTGGCTGCGTGCACTTATGTTTTAGTGTCATTAACTAGATTGATTGAATATTAGAAACTGAAGTAGTGGTTATCTTGCAGTCTACTTGAGATTTGTTTTAAAGTAACGTGCTTATATTGTAGTCACTTTTAACTAGAAATATAAACCTGTCTGTCGCCTACCGCACACTAAAATGTGCGTTTTTTTCAATTGAGTTTGTTTTTTTACACCTATTTGATAACTTATTATTTTGATTTCAGGTAAATATCAACTTTAGAAGACTCCACCTTACAACGAGTAAGTAGAAATAATTTAACTGGCTGAGTGCGACTGCGGCCTTACTATATATATTTTTTCAGCTTCACTTACATTTATAAGTCTCGTCCGTGTCCAGTTGAATTTACATTGAAGATACGTATATCAGAGAGCAATATGAGTCCATGTGCCATTAGAGTGCGAAAAGAAGACGCTCAAAGTAAGCTCTTTAGTACTCTATAAAAGAAAAAAAATATCCGATTACTCCCACAATTATGAATGACTGTTCTCTTTTTGTTTGGAAGGTAATACTTTAGACGTCTCATATAAATTTTATCTGAATCGTTACATAAGTTTAGTCCTCAAATTGAAAGAATTGAAAAAATACCTAAGTCATCTTACTTGCCAAGCTAACGGAACCAAATTGCGTTTCATACTTTTCAGTCTTGGCAGGTTTCGCTTTATTTTAAAAGCAATTTTATTGTCTTTTTCCGCTTAGGTGCTGAAATTATTTATGATATATTCGTATTTTTACGTCAAAAATTATCCCATATGTGACTTTATTTTTTCCTCTCGTTGAAATTTTGTAAAATATTTTTAGAAGTATTATAAGTACTAGCTTGAAAGGAAAATGAAGTAAAATTGTAATATTTCACTTCGTTCTATAGTTTCTTCTGTACTTATAGAGTACATATAGTTGTGCAATCGAACACAACAGTTTAAGGTGCTAAGATATAATAAATGAATAGAAATATACACTATTTTTTAATTCTTCAAATCTTAAGGCTCTCTGTTTAAGTATATAAATACCTTCTCTTGTAGATTTTAACGTTTTATTGCATAATTTTCATAGTTCTGATAGTCTTTCAAATTTATTAGAATCGGGAGCAATAAACATGGGTTCAAACGAAACCGGTTACCGGTAGTTAAGCTTTATACTCATATCATTTATTGTACTTTATTTATTGCTTGTTGTTAGCATATATCTTACGCGTAAGCTTTTTTTTTGGTTTAACAACTACACTAAGTAACTCCCCTCTCAAAGGTTTTTGAGTTGCCCATATAGCTAACATTATCCGTGACTAGAGGATAAACATATTTAGTAACCAAAATAACATGATTCAAATCTCGCCGCAGCAGGCTTGATCTTTATTACCACATAGTCGAAGGGTATTCTGCGATGTTGCCCCTATTGAGCCAACTACCTACCTCAAATACTACCTCTTCCATATTTATACATATAGGAAATTGCTCTTTTTGTTAAGCGACATCCAAATTTCTTCGAAATAAAAGCTTGTTTGTTGTTTAGGGAGGACATAGATGCTGGCTACCGCCTGTGCGGTCGTCCAGCTCCACCGGGTTTTGGGCGAGGGCCTGGCCCTACAATAGCCCGGGAGGGAGAAGTGCCGAAGGCACTTCTCCCGAGACGGGCGTAGAAGGCGAAAAGCGCTTTCTACCTCCGTCTCCTGCGGACGCCGAAAACGTACCGCTATTATAGGAGGGGTTGACAGCGAGCTCAAGGGCACCACTGTGGTTCGGACCTCGGCTTGTCTCGCTGTCGAGAGACATGGGGGGGATCGGAGCAAAATGCCTCTGTGCAACTGCAGTGTTGCACAATTGGGCCCTACTGAATAATACTCTTTGACTATTTGGAGAGCAATTTATCGTGACCTTGTTTTTGCCTCGAGCTCGCCGGCGAGCTCGGTGTTTGATTGTGTGACCTCTGATTACCTCACACCTGGGGATTTTACCTCGACGACTTGCGGATAACGCTAAAGCTGCCAACGTAATGGCTGCGATGGGGTCATCCGGGTCGTCTAATACCTGCCGTGGTCGGCGACGGGGGGGTTTGAAAAATGGGATAGAAGAGGCAGTCGAGTAGTTCGATGCCTGGACAACCAATGGGTTCGGGTGGTGGGGCGCTCGATCAAAGTATCGGCGGGCGCAGTCCTTATTGAACTGCGCTAGAGAGGGAAGGTTTAAGTCGCAATGCAACTCGGTGTTCCGGATATACCACGGGGCGCCGGTTGCATTACGAAGAAAACGGTTTTGGATGACTTGAAGTTTATGAAGGTGGGCCTCACTAGCATGACTAAACACTACTGATGCGTAAGTCATGATGGGGCGGATGCAGGCAGTGTAAAGTGTCTTCTTATTACTAAGAGACATTTTACTCTCTTTGCGAAGTAGGGGACCAAGGCGACCCATTATGAAGGCCGCTCTGTTACGGACGGTTGTTATGTGATCGTTAAAGGTGAGATGACGATCAAGGGTGACTCCGAGGTATTTTGTTCTAGGAACCCAGGGAATGGGTTCGTCGAACAAAATAAGCGGTTTCGGGTAAGGGGAGCGTGTCTTCTCAGTAAAGCACATAGCTGTGCTTTTAGCTGGGTTGACCGCGATGCGCCATTTTCGGAACCAGTCACCGATCTCGGTGATGGCCCGTTGCATGACGAAATAGGACTGTCTGTTGATATGCCACCCAGTGGTGTAAATGGCGGTATCATCCGCATATTGGGCTAGGAATACTTTGGGCTGAGAGCGTGGGATGTAACTGGTATACAGTGCAAAGAGAATAGGTGATAGCACGGAGCCCTGAGGGACTCCGGCTCTGACTGGGTGGGGGGAGGAGAGGGTGCCTTCCACGCGATAGCGAAAGCTTCTGGCTTTAAGGAAGTCTTGTAGGATGAGCACAAGACGTTCTGGCACGCCAAATTGGTATAGCTTGTAGATCAAGCCGTTGTGCCAGACTTTGTCAAAAGCTTTCGCTACGTCGAGGAAGACTGCTAGCGTAGTCTGGGGTTTGGGGTACTTATTGAAGCCCTCAATGATGTGCTCCGTGAGGCGGTGCACCTGTTGGACGCATGAGTGTCCGGGTCTGAAGCCAAACTGCTCATCTGGGATAAGGTGGTGTTCCTTAGCATGGGACTGGAGACGGTTTGCAAGTAACCGCTCGTAAAGTTTGCCTAAGGCACTGAGGAGGCTGATGGGGCGGTAACTGGTGGGGTCAGATGAGCTTTTGCCTGGTTTGTGAATGCCAATGACATTTGCACATTTCCAGGTGTCTGGGAATAAGCAGTGGCTCATAGCAGCATTGAAGATGCTGACTAAGAGATGGATGAGAGGAGGAGAGAGGGTTTTAAGAACCCTGTTGGAGATGCCATCGGCACCGGGGGATTTGCGCGGTCGGAGGGCCTTGATCAGTCTCTCCACCTCAGCGTAAGTCGCTAAGGTGATTGGTGGGAGTTCAGAGGTGACCACAGAGCTTTTACGTTCGACTTCAGCATCCACCGAATCGAGGTGAGCTTGGTCAACGTGATCTACGTTAGGGGAACACTGAGCCTCTAGGCTATCAGCTAGGCACTCAGCTTTGTCTTCGTCAAAGAACGCTGGGACTAGTGGGACTGGTCTGTATAAGGGAGGCATGTCGTTATGGTTACTTCCTTTCAAGCCTCGCGCCAAGTCCCAGTAAGCATGGTGGCTTGGCACGAGGTTTGAAAGTTTATCACCCCATTGTTGATCACGCAACTCAGACATGCGACTTTGAACCATGCGTTCAAAGTGGCGTTTCTTAGTTTTGTTCTCTTTACTGGGGTAAGAGTCGTAATGTCGGGTCACTGCTTTACTCTCCGTCACCAATCGTCTCACATCCGCTGGAATGACAAGGCGCCGGTCGTCCGGCACTATGACCTCCTTTGCGGATGCACCTACTACGGTGGAGAGGTGATTGGTGAACGAATCGATCGCAAGGGTTACGTCATCTTTTGTCAGGATGTCGTCAGGGATCTTGTCTAGGTCCGGTGAACTGATAGCCTTTAGGGCATCGCCTACTTGCTTCCAGTTCACTATCGTCTTAGTGGGGCGGGGGAGGTCAGTCGTTGGGTCGGGACCTAGTCGCAGTATAATGGGTCGGTGGTCAGAGTGAAGCTCGTGAACCACTTCTATGGAGCGTAACTGGAGTGTTACGCCTCTGAGTAGTGCCATGTCAAGCAAGTCAGATCGGTGGTCTTCCATATAAGGGTAGTGAGTGTGCTCAGTGGGCGCAATTATGTCAAAGTTAAGTTCTGCGATTAGGTTTTCAAGTGCAATACCTCTGGGATTGTTGACGTTACAATTCCATAGGATGTGCTTACTGTTGAAGTCGCCAATCAGAATGACGGCGCTTCCTAATGAGAATAGGGCTTCTAAGTCAGCTCGGACGATCGGCTTTTTGCAAGCTTGGTAACAGGATGCTATGACTATAGGTTGATGACCAGTCATAGCTAGGAGGCAACAAGATGCTTCCATATTAACAAGAGTCGGGGTAGGTAGGGGAATGCAGTGCAGGGACCTTTTGTAATAGATAAGAGTGCCTCCCCCACGGGAGTTCACTCTATCATCACGTACCGTTCTGTAATTGGCAAACCTAGGGTTCGCCTTCCCCGGTTTTAGAAAGGTTTCCTGCACGCATATGATATCGATAAGGTGGGTACAACAAAAGTCGTGGACGAGGTCACGTTGTCTGAAGAGGCCGTCAGCGTTAAATGACGCTAACAAAACTGAGTACGGTTTCGTGCGTTCGGTTGTACTACCCATAGTGGTTGTACTGGGGAGGGGCCTGGGGAACGAAGCGCTTAAGGGCGCTAAGTAAATTCGCGTGTTCCAATGTGTATTGGATCACGTCCGCTGGGGATTGAGCGTATTGCATCTTGTGGAATAGCTCTTGTACCTCATTGATGTCAACCGACATAGCCAGATCGCTGACTAGGTTGATTGCCTCTTGAAGAGGGGCAGCCATCAATGGCATAGGTGGAGCTTGTGGCCGGGAAGCGGCGCGGGGAGGCGCGCGAATGGTGTTGGCGACGGGTGCCGGGAGCGCGGGGCGAGCCGGGGCCGGTGCGCGGGCAGGGGCCGCGGCGCGGGCGGGTGCGGGTGCGGGCGCGGGTGCGGGCGCGCGGGCCGGGGCGCGGGCGGTAGCGACGGTCTTAACCATACTGGGTGGTTTAGACCATGCGTTACGGGCTGGGAGCGGCGCGGGTATTACCTGTGAGGCAGGTACTACCGTTAGTTTAGGGCTTACCCGTTGGTAACGGTCGTAAGAGGGACGGGTCGGCCTATGCCTTGCCACCCTGTGGTTCACTCGTGGTGCTTTAGGGCAACCACGGTAATTCGCGGTATGCCCTTGAGCACCGCATAGAACACAACTGGGTGGGTCCGGCGAATCCCGGGTGCGAGTGCACGCTGCTGTCGCGTGATCGCCTAGGCACTTAACGCACCTAGCGCGAGCGAAGCAGAAACGGGAGGCGTGCCCGTATAGTTGGCAGTTATGGCACTGCGAGGGACTTCCATTTTTGTATGGGGCTTGGACATCGAGTCCTGAGAGGCCACAGACCTTTTTTAAATTAAAAATGGCCTTGCCCTCTGGTGTACGGTCTAGTACTACGAGTACTAGGTCATATGGACTGCGGTCCTTCCCGCTGTACATGCGGTGAACCGCATGCACAGGGAAGTCTTGTGCTTTAAGGTCGTCACATACCGCATCGGTATGTATCTCCTTAGGCACACCGCGAATCACAACGCGAAGGACTTTCTCCTCTTCGAGCGCATAAGTATGAAAACTTATGCTCTCTTTACGGAGGAGCTTTGTTAGCGCTCTGTGGTCGCTACTGGTGGGCACTTGGACTTTAATGCCCTGCTGCGTGGAGCGGGCATTAGTGTAATGGATCCCACGATCCGAAACTAAACGGGACAGCATGTCCCATTTGGTTTTGTCCTGAATGAACAGGGGTGGAGGCGGTTTTTCGCGGCGCGCGCTCGCGTCCTGAGGGGACGCGGCAGTAGTGGCCGGAGCGGAGGGAGGAGACGCGGGGCGCGGGGCGGGGGTCGGCTTCTTGCCGGAGGCGGGGGCCTTAGCGGGTGCCTTGGCGGGAGGGGCGGAAGTTGCGCAACTAGCGGCTTTAGGAGCACGCTTGCGTTTGCGGTCAACGACGGTATAGCCGTCGTTATCGGAGTCCGAGTCAGTGCGTAAGGCGCGACTCGGATCTACTTCCATCTCCGTTTCGGAGTCCGAAGTGGGCTCGACAACGGCGATGGAGGGACGGGTGCTCGCTGGCCTCCCGATCGGTGAGCGCGAGCGAGACCTCTCACGGGGAGGGGCTGCCACCGTGCGTCTATTGTCCGGGCCCGGGGCGGGCGAAAGCGGGCTGTCCTCTGAGAAGGACCGGGTCAGAGGAGGGACGTTGGCCTCCGGGATTGAAGTCCCGGAGGGAGCAATAAGAGTGTCCGTGAGGCGGGCACTCGCTTCCTCTTCTAGGAGTTGCATATGAGCAACATACAGATCGGGGTGGCGGAGGGCGAAGGTCTGAAGGACCTGCACCTCACCGTTAGAGGGACGGGACTGCATCCTGAGGGGAATACTCAGGACGCCCTATCAAGGGTTTGAATTCCCTCACACACCTTGTGAGCTCACTGTGTGAGAGGGAGTGTGTACCTAGGGTGTGCCCTAGTTGTGTACCCTCTCCGAGCTTTTTTCTCGGCGGAGAGGGGTGCTCCTAAGCGCTACTCCGGGGTTGACTAGGGGCGACCCCAAGGCCAGTAATCCCGGAGCCCAGCTTGCTTCGGCTGACCCGTGAAGCGGGAAAGGCCACGGTGCAAGGTTAAACCAAAACAACAACAGTGGCCGTTGTCACCGTAGGGTGTCACACTGCGACCGCAGCAAATGGCGGATTTGATCGTTCAGACGGGTTTGGCTGACGCTACCCCACGCCTGAACGACGTCGCTTAACAGCACAAAGTGTGTTGTTACGCGACTGTTACTATGTTGTGTCGGGTAGTAAAGTGGTGAAATGCGCACCGAAAAGTGCGGTCAAAACAAGACCACAAGCCCGATATGATGTTGTTCGTCCGAAACAAGGGACTTGGGTAGGTGGTAATGCCTGACGTCTTAGAGCGCCTCTGCGCGCCGGCACGGCGAGCTCGTAGCTCACGTTGCACGGCGGTCGGTGGCTGCTCAGCTTCTGCACAGAAAACAAAACTTCGTCAGGACTGCGTATTCCAAGGCACTGGTCTGCAACTAGCGTCGGAACGATGACCCGAGTGAGACGGCAATAGTGCGGGGACTATTGCGGTCTCACTGGGAGATACTGGCGGAGCTGTAGACAGGTGTGCACGGCGTGGCGGCACAGGTCGGAATGTCAGTGTGTGTGTCGAAATAAAAGCTAATGCACATCGCTCTATATAGGAAAAATCTCGTAATGCCTAAATCTAACTTAGCATTATTTCAAAACAATACGTATTGTGTGGCAATTAAAATTTACAATACAATCCCAATAGACATTCTAATGTCTATTGGGATTGTACAATACGTATTGTTTTGAAATAATGCTTACCCTTAAGTAAATTTAAATCTAAATTGCATACTGGGCTTTTACACATTTCATTTTATTCAATTGACGCTTTTTTAAATGTAAAACTAAAGTAATTTGTAATTTAATTGATTTACCTTCGGACATAATTTCATGACGTACCTGCCTACCTACTGCTTTATAGTTAAATTCACATACTTCAAGAACGTTTATATTTTGACATTGTATCGCTTCTTATTAGTATTTAGATATAATTTTTTTGTGACTTTTAATATATCAAAATTTGTACGCCATAAGGCAGAACATGCTGGAATCTTTAAATACTGACATAACTTAATAAAACCTTTAATACGCATGTTTTTAACAAATAAATAATTAATTCATTCAAGTAGAAGATCTGTCGTCAAGCATCTAATGGTTAGTTTCGGCAGCTGCCTTTAAGAGCCAGTCCCAAATTTAGGTCAAGCCTTTTTACCATCTTCGATCACGTCATCGCTTATCATCAGGTTAAATTGCGGTCAAAGACTAACCTAGGTTTCCGCTTTAAAAAAATAAGTGTAGCTAAAAACACGCAGTTATATCCGAGTTGTAAAATCCACGAGAAGTTGTTCCGAAACATAATAAAAACTACGTAAAATGCGAGTATTTTACCGTCTCTGTCCTTTTAACTTTGAAAAGCTTGTTTGTGAATATTTAAGAGGCGGAAATTGCTCTGCCCTAGAGTGGAAAGGACCGGCCACTCCAAACAATCTTTATTGTAATGATACTCCCTTTCGCAACGGAAATAATTGATTTTACCGTTTGGCGTTTGGACATGGAAATTTGAAGTTATAAAAGTACATTTCTACTGCTTGGACTCGTGTAGATGTTGCTAAGCAGTTCTTAATGGATAATCTGAATCATTCAGATAACGAAATTATTTGAAATGATTTGGATGACTTCAAAAAATTCAATATCTTAAAGTTGAGTATGGGTCAAAATTGCTTAGTCGAAGAGACAAAGATAGTTTGTAGAAGCTTTTCTTCCTGGTTATTTTTACCCTCACAAAGAGTTGAGTAATATAAAACTGTTAAATCCAGGTATATTAGTAAGAATCGGGAACACTATAATGCAACAATGATTTGAAATAAGAAGCAATGAAAGGATTTTGGGGAAGTTATTTTACCAGAATTTAGCCAATGAGTGAAGAAAAATCAAATAATTTAAATACATACGAAATTATATGTAGTTTATCTGTTTTTTTTATAATGAAGCTCTCATAAATTGAGAATTTCAATAAATGTTTGGTAATATGAGAGTGAATAAAATTAAAATCAATAGAGAAACTCGAAATATCGATGTTACTGGCAATCCAATATTCAAACTTTTCAGGTGTATTTTTCTATATTTAATTTTGTATCTTTATATAAAAACCACGTACGAAATTATATTATCGAAACTGATATTTTCATTGCTGAAACAACGATCGGATGTTGTGTTTAATCACCGAAGAAATAGGGGAATAAGTATAACATTGTTTAGCGAAATATTTCCTCGTTGTTGCCCATAAATAATAAATGAGTTATAACCAGCTAACAATTGTACCTTTCTGCTTTAATATATCCGCTGCCCGATCATATTAATATATTCTGTTGTGTTATTAAAACGTTCATATTTTATATATAACCCATTTATATTATGCCATCAACTTTGTTGCGTGAAATTTAGTAGTAAGGACTTATCGTGGTACACGACAAACTACTTAGGTATTTATTAGGATAAAAATTAAAATGATCTCTATTTTTTTATCATTTCCTGCTCTAAATAAATAGACAATTTCTTAAATTTGTTTCAGGAAGTTTAGCGTGAAGACATAATAAGCAGATAGACACCATTGTAACTTTAAAATCACAATTTTCCAAACCAAATCATACATGTAAATGAAGCATTCCTGTAGGTATATATGATATATATTATATAAATATATTGTAAACCGGATCCATATTCTTGTCATAGATAAATATAAAAAATTACGATGCTCTAGTTAATGAAATCCTTTATACATTGAATAGTTTTTAGTAAACATTCTATAGATATCTAAACTTCATTTATAAATATGATGACACTATCGCGTGATGAAATAAAATCACATTTACTAATTAAAGGAGCACAACATTTTTTTTTCCAGACGAGTGAAATAGACATCCGTCGCAAAAGCTGAGGATGCGGATTCTATTCCCGTCCGGAATAAAAACTATTGTTTTGAGCTTCATTTATTTTCGTATGCTATCGTGATGGAACAAGCCCTAGTCCCACCTGGTATTAAGCTGTAACCTCTGTATATAACAGACGCAGTTCGTCACAACTGGCAAACTGCCCATCACCCTGAGATATAAAGTCTCGTGAGCCCGTAAATTCACCACCGTTACCCTTCAAACCGAAACACAGTAATGTGAACACTATATACTGCTCGGCGGTATGAATAGGTATGTATACAGGGTTATTGTTAAAATGCTAACAACCGCTTGGGGTTTACTTCTGCTAGTCCTGACAATTGAGATGTTTTTTTTATATTTAATAAGGAATTTATTCTCATAAAGACAATGTCTAGCCTAGCAGAAGTCAACCCTAAGAGGTTGTTAGCATTTTACCAATAACCCTGTATATTGCAAGTATCATATTTATACTTGTACTAATGCCAAGTATTATTATAATTATGTTCCACGCTAATACGAGCTAAAAACCCGTGACATACTGACAGCAAGACATACAGTCAGACAGTAGAGTATCTGTAATAGATCTCCTTTTTTCTCTATGGATACGGAACCCTATAAGGAGAATCTTTCAGCAGAGAATATTATATTAAATTATGTAATGTAACTAGAAGGTTAAATACTCGTAAAAGTAACGCACATATTATTAATGTTCAGTTAACGAGTGACCCGACCCTCGCGTTTGAACCCGAAAATGTTTTACCCGATGTGTTATACAGAGTTACTGGAATTAATTAAATATTACATTGAGTTGTTTGGCGACGCGTGAACTCTATGTCCATAGTAATATGCTCAAATTATTTTTCAAACAATCTCAAAGAGGTAATAAAAATATTTTAAGAAAATATTAAATTAATTTAATAAAACACTTTAAAAATATAAAAAATATATCGCAATTCCGCTCACACGCACAAATTAATCTCAAAGTGACCATACATTTTTAAATTCTACTACATTTGAGTATGCTTGCCTCATATTACATTTGTTCAAAACACTATCAGGTGAAAATGTGCCTTATCCTTCAATTAATACAGGCTTAACGATATTTTTTAACGACACCCACGGGAAGATATGGGTAGGTGCAATTCTAACCCGGCACCCCACGGGGTACTTGTTTTAGATATCAATAATTCTTGGTTGTACTTCAAAATTATACGTGAATTACAACCTTTAAACTATTTTGAAATAATGTATTACAATGGGTGGTCTAATCGCTTTAAAGCGTTTTCTTATATACACAACCTTTCCAATGATGTATTAAGAAAAGAAGACAAATAATAGAACAAATATATAACTTCTTCTTATATAATGCTATCTCACTACATACGAGTATATATTATGATTACATTGAGCACTTGTGCAGTTTTCGAAACAAGAAAATACCTTCTATGTACAGATTATTCTTTTAATCTTTTCAAGGTTCTCTTTACAGCATCATTGTCGACTTTCTACAAACCCTCTGATGATATCAAACTCATACATTTTAGTTCAAACCCGAAACATCTACCTTTAATATTCACCGACAAGGTGAGCGGTGAGCAGGCCCAAAGCTATGTTTACTCATCGTTCTATTTGAGAAACAAACGCAGAAACGCTACCCGATGTGACACAACAAAAATAATATTAATTATTAGCTGTACTTAAATGCGGCCTACGTCGCGTCATCGCAATGATTAGTTGGTGAAATGGTTTCTGTCGTAACACTAATTATTTTATTTTTTGCTTTATACCAATAATAACAACCAACAAATAACAACCAACAATATGGGAAGAATAACTCGAAAATCACTAGTTGCTCACCTAAGACAATGGTAGCTGAAAACCATCGTTTCGAATAATTAAAAGAACATAGAATCCGTTTATTTGATTACAAGCTTTTCGGAAGCTAGGACGCCACAAGCCTGAATAACACACAGAAAATGAATTTAAGCCATTATGAGTTTTAAATACATATATTATAGTATATTATGGTTGTGTTTATTCGTGACTTTTGTGTTCGCCACCAGGCATACTGTAAAAGTAGGTTGTATTTAACTTGAAATACTAATGTTGGTTCGTTTTAATGCTCTAAGGCAATAAGTAAATTTGATATTTAAATGCTTATGTACTTTGCATAACTGGTAACCTATGATGTGTTACAGAAGAACTGTCTGTTCTTCTGTAACACATCATAGGTCAGTATTTACTTATTAAGTTTGTAAGCTATTATATATCTATCATAATCTATTATACATAAAGTAATTTTATTAGCATGACGCTAATAATAATTATTAATGTATGAATTTGAAACATGTCTGATTTTATAATGTATCTATAGAATTCTTAATAATTTTATATGTACAAAATTATTTTAAATTGAATATTATTTATTACTTTTCTTTTGGATCCAATAAAAAATGTTATTATTATTATTATTTTTTTATGCGCTATAGGCAAGCATTTGGCCGCTATCTCACCTGATGGAAAGTGATGATGTGTATTATATTATGATGTGTATTGTATTATATTATTATTAATCTTGTACTAGGTAAATGGATTTGATATTTTTCGATAATTTTTAAAAAACTGTGTCATTCGTTACTCTTACTGTAAAGTAGTTAAGTATAAAACCCTGTCATTCATCCACACTTCACTTCCTATATACTCGTATCTACACTTAAAGAATAGCTTAGAATATAGGTTTATTAATGGACTTCTCACACGTTTCTAGGTAAAACTACGAGCGTGGAAACTGTTAAGAGCCTGTTAAACCCCAACTAGTGAGACTATAGAAAGCAGTTAACAGCTTTATGTTCGAAGGAACAGCACCCAGCGTCACGTTTTGCTGGAAATTGCTTTGGACGTATCATATACCTAAACATCTTATTGTTCATCTCTGTAACGTAAATTCCGGTTAACTGCCTTTTTCATGCTTTTGTACGATACTGTGTGACGTACGTCCACTCCCTTATCTTGTCTCATTTGTCGGGTCAATGCAACATTATTACTTTCAAACATCAAATCATATGCTCATATCGTAAAATTATTGATTTCGGATTTTTGCAGGTCGCTGTCTGCAAGTAAAAAAATTATATCGTAACGCAAACTATTATGTGCAGCAATATCTCTCATAAGCTTCAACATCATTAGATATGCTGTTCATTTGGTGCATATTGTTTTTCCTTAATCAATTTTATGACATCTAGGAACCGTAATTCTGCAACCGAAAACAGTGTGTTTATGTTTTTTTGGACACCCTTGCTCGTAAAGTAAGCTTTATTATAGCGTTCTTATGTATACCGAATATAACACCCTCGTGCATAATAATATTATGCACGAGGGTTACACTAGTGCGTAATAGAATTATCCCTACAAAGTTAGTACCTAACTGCAAATTATATCCGAGTAAACAGAGCATTTTCAATTTAACCGGATAATACAGATTTGTAACAACAAAGAGGTTTTATAGCGTTGAAGATCCACTTATATGTTTAGAATACACAAATGTGTCTTTAATGAAGACGAAAATATTATTATTATACATTTATTATCATCAAATTATTTATAATTCACAATAATTTGTGTATTGCTTGAGATAAGGTTTTTTTTCCGGCGGTATGCCTTAAATAAGATAAGATAAGGTTGATTTTAGATTGGCAGGGTAAGGAAATAACTTTGTACGTATGCACTCGATGCTGGTTTATTGCAACTGAACTCGCCTAGCATTGTGCCGGCACTTATATTACAATAGCATTACAAAAGGTAAATACGATTTACTTTAAATTTTGAACAACAATTTGTAATAAAATATTTGCAGTTTATCACAAAAATTATAATTTTGAAGTAGGTTGTAAGGCCAAGTATATATAATCAAATACCATAAATTTGCCGCGCGTAAAAAAAGTTTTTTTTTATTCGCAAGGGTGTTGAGAAGGTGCGTATGAAACTCGTGATCAACTTGCTCATTCACTCGGCTGATTCACGCCCTCGCCTACGGCTCGGGCTGCAACCCACAGCCTCGTGTATAATGAGCAACTGAGCTCACTTGTTTCATATTATACTATTATTGTTGGTGGACTTGCGTACTCGTCGACCACTTCCTTATCTGTTGAAAAGCTATCAATTTTGCATTTTTTTGGTGAGCCATTTTGCGAATTCCCGCCTGGCTAACTACCACCCTGAAGTAGAAAAACCGGTCGCCAAGTAACAAACGGTGTGTTCTGTCAGCTGTCCTTGTGGGCAGGTAATTCTAGGTTAGCCTAAACAACATTTTCGACCACATCATCACTTAACATCAGGTGAGATAGTGGTAACGATTCGAAGGAAACCAACGGTTGTTAGCATTGTCAGTATTTCCATAGTTTTTGACTGACTTGACAAATATTCTTGTCAAATCTTTATATTTTTATATGAGCTATCTCTTGGCTGTAGGTAAGTAGAAGGTATGTAGGCTAGCTAGATAGCTTCTGCCTTTATATTATATATTCTAGAAGCTAGCTACTTTTACTGACATAATAAAATTAGAAGAGTCGGAGACAGAGTATATACCTAATTTTATCTAACCATTTATAATGTATTCAACATCTTGAACCATGTTCTCACTTACCAGCAAGTCTAAAGTCAGTAATATTTGTCCGAGGCATATTACTATTAAAATTTAAATCATCGGCGCAGATTTTTTATTTAATCAATATTTTATCCTCTGTTACATTTTCCTTTATTTTCTTTAAACTTATAACTTACTATCTTGACACCCTGGTTGGACAAAGGCTAGCCTATTAGCTATAAAAAATAAGTGATCGAAGGTGGTAAACAAATTAAAGCTAGAATATAAGCTGTCTAGGACATGTCTTGTCGGACACGCCAATATAAATGAATAACTACGTATAAATATAACCGTGTAGATATAAGTGCTTAGTAAGATTTTCAACGTAAGAGCAAGCAAGGTGAGAATTCAGAAAATGTCCTATATCACCATGTGATGAAGATTATAGCCAAGCAGGATTCAAACCTTGTACCGCTGCGTGGCAGTCCATAGCCACAGATACTGGGGCCATCATTGCTTCGAAATACACAACTATGCTATGTTAGTAAGTAAAAACTTGGTAATAACTTTAATTGCAACAAACAAGTTTAAAATGAATTACAAAGTATGTTATTTTTGCAGTAATTTACGTTAACTAAAGATGTCATTCACCGCTTTAGGACAGTAAAATAATAAGGGATAAATTTCAACTAAGATTTACTTCACCACGACAGCTCAGGATTGGCAGAGCATGTGGAGCAGGAACAGATGGTCGCATATTATTAAGCGTAAAATGCACAGCGTTCACGATATATACCGCTCTTTCAGGCTTTTGAATTAATCTCCCCATAACCGAGCTGAGGCCTCATCTTGTTGCATAATTTACAGACGGCCGTTTACACAGAATATTTGATGGCAACTCCTCTTTATGCGAAATCCGAAGGGTGGATAAACCGATATAATAATTTATTTACATATTCTTGGAACTATGCATTGTCATGGTTGGCTCCTGACATGCTTTAATTTATTGCTATTTCCCTCTAATAAATTACGACTTTAGCGAATCCATGATTATCACGGCTTGGTTCAATAGCTTTATAGCTAGAATTTCAGGTCTTCAAGCATCGTATTCTTATTGTAGTAGCTGTAGTGTTGTGTATACATAGTTCATAGTATTATGTTAGTAAAGGCATACGTATTATTGGATTAAACAATCTCAGAGAAGAATCAATCCATACTGAATATTAGAAATTATTATTTCTAGTAGCTAAAAGCAAAAAAGTTTACTTATTATGATTCGATTCAATATATTGCATAAACATATATTTTATAAATATTTGTCATAGGTTTTAATTATGATTGAAGAGCAATATAACAATGACTAATTTATAATAGCAAAAAAACTTAGACTTTAAAAATAGCCAGCAATCAACTTGTTCAAAGAGCCATCAGTTGCCTTAACCCGTCCTCTGTTTATCTTGGAACCTAATTCAGATACCGATGCGGAGAGCAAAAACTTTGCTTGTTGACCCGCCCGCCTCCGATTCCTTGATTAAACGAACCACTTGGAACTCGTAACTGATTGGAAGGAAACCAACGGTTGTTAGCATTGTCAGTATTTCCATAATTTTATAGTGACTTCACATATATTCTCGTCAAATCTTTATATTTTTATATGAGGTATCTCTTGGATGTAGGCAGAAGACATTAGATGAAGTACTTTTACTGACTTAACAAAATGAGACGAGTTGCAGATAGAGTATATACCTTTATTTTATTGCTGGTAGGCTCGCCTTTGGCCACTATCTCACCTGATGGTAAGTGATTATGTGGTCGCAGGTGTTGTTCAGGCTAACCTAGAATTGCAGGCTCTCAAGGACAGCTGCCGGAACACACCCTTAGGTGCTTGGCAACAGATGTTCTAATTGAGGGTGGTAGCTAGCCAGGCGGGCATTCACAAAATGGTAGGGTGAGGATGTAAGGCACCACCATGCCAAAATACCTTATTTTATCTAACCATTTAGAATGTATTCAACGTCTTTAACCATGTTCTCATTTACCAGCAAGTCAAAAGTCAGTAATATTTGTCCGAGGCATATTCCTATTAAATTTTAAATCATCGGTGCTGATTTATTATTTAATAAATCTTTTATCCTTCGTTACCTTTTCCTTTTTTGTTTTTTTTTATTCCGAATAAGCAAGCATTTGACCGCGATCTCATCTGAAGTTAAGCGACAACGCGGTCGACGGTGGAGCATGCTTGCCTAGAAGACTCTAAACATGAAGACTTCCAAATTGTAGCTATTATTATTAAAATTAATTAATAAATCCTTTAAACTTTTTACTTACTGTCTTGACACCCTGGTTACCCGAAACGGTAAAGTAAAACTTTTTACTGTTCTGCTCCATACCAATAACTTACAGCGTGTTAATACCGAAAACACATGTTTTACATGTTCTTGTCTGGTCTGCTTGCTTTGTTAGAGAAGATATATTGAGGCGAGCCCCTTTCACTGGCATAATGGCTGAAAAATGTCTTATGATGCAGAATTTCAATATTTTAGTTTTCAATTATAGAATTAAGCTACGTGCACTTACAGAAACACGTGGTGAGCTAAAATTATATATTTAGTTATATTCTGGAAGAGTTTTTACGTCCATACTTTGTACTCGCACAGGTTAAAAATAAAAAAGCTGTCTTTGAAATTCATATTAACGCCGATCAAACACATTAAACCCGGGCCGTTAAAAACCCGGGCTTTCAATTAGAGATAATTTCGCAGTTCACGCCTTGACGGGCAGTATAACGAGTTCCGGAGAATAATTTTCTCTAATGACTGCCGCTCATAATCGTCCCTGATATTGATTTTCATTTTCATACTAGCTGATAGGGCCCACAGCTTCACTCCCGTGACCTACATGTTACTATACTATTGTAAGTACACATTTATTTCTTATTTTCTCTATGTATATAACTAGTATGTGGTTGAAGTCCCATGAGAACACATTTGATTTTCTGAGATAAAAAAACTTTCTATAAAGTAACTTCTAATAAAATTTAATCTCACAGGCGTTCAACCTAAAATTTCGAACAAGTGGTAAGTTCTAAATTCTTTTTCATATTAGTATATATATACATATTATATATATATATATGTAAGTATACAAGAATCAGATGAAAGAAAGGTGGCAGTTTTTTTTTATAAAACAGCCGACATACTTACGAAGTTTTAATTTATTTCGTATCATTGTATGGCTTAGTCCTAAATTGAATTTATGAAATTACTGGTAATGTATTCAACATACAATTATAGCCATTTTAACACTTGCGTTAGTTTATTACTATAATTTATAATCATTCATCAAAATGGTTCAAGTAAGCTAGTTAATTAAACATTTAGTGGAAAATAAGGCCTATCATGTTGGAGCATCGCCGCAGAAGTTTGTTTATCTCCCTAAGTTACAAGACATTATTTCACAGAGTCGAAGCCAAGAACTCACCTAAATGCTAATTGGAACAAGAATGAGTTATGAAATAAATAATAATACATTGGGTAATGCCACCTAAGAAAATGAGAGATATTGTTTATTGTTTAGGGAGGACATAGATGCTGGCTACCGCCTGTGCGGTCGTCCAGCTCCACCGGGTTTTGGGCGAGGGCCTGGCCCTACAATAGCCCGGGAGGGAGAAGTGCCGAAGGCACTTCTCCCGAGACGGGCGTAGAAGGCGAAAAGCGCTTTCTACCTCCGTCTCCTGCGGACGCCGAAAACGTACCGCTACTATAGGAGGGGTTGACAGCGAGCTCAAGGGCACCACTGTGGTTCGGACCTCGGCTTGTCTCGCTGTCGAGAGACATGGGGGGGATCGGAGCAAAATGCCTCTGTGCAACTGCAGTGTTGCACAATTGGGCCCTACTGAATAATACTCTTTGACTATTTGGAGAGCAATTTATCGTGACCTTGTTTTTGCCTCGAGCTCGCCGGCGAGCTCGGTGTTTGATTGTGTGACCTCTGATTACCTCACACCTGGGGATTTTACTTCGACGACTTGCGGATAACGCTAAAGCTGCCAACGTAATGGCTGCGATGGGGTCATCCGGGTCGTCTAATACCTGCCGTGGTCGGCGACGGGGGGGTTTGAAAAATGGGATAGAAGAGGCAGTCGAGTAGTTCGATGCCTGGACAACCAATGGGTTCGGGTGGTGGGGCGCTCGATCAAAGTATCGGCGGGCGCAGTCCTTATTGAACTGCGCTAGAGAGGGAAGGTTTAAGTCGCAATGCAACTCGGTGTTCCGGATATACCACGGGGCGCCGGTTGCATTACGAAGAAAACGGTTTTGGATGACTTGAAGTTTATGAAGGTGGGCCTCACTAGCATGACTAAACACTACTGATGCGTAAGTCATGATGGGGCGGATGCAGGCAGTGTAAAGTGTCTTCTTATTACTAAGAGACATTTTACTCTCTTTGCGAAGTAGGGGACCAAGGCGACCCATTATGAAGGCCGCTCTGTTACGGACGGTTGTTATGTGATCGTTAAAGGTGAGATGACGATCAAGGGTGACTCCGAGGTATTTTGTTCTAGGAACCCAGGGAATGGGTTCGTCGAACAAAATAAGCGGTTTCGGGTAAGGGGAGCGTGTCTTCTCAGTAAAGCACATAGCTGTGCTTTTAGCTGGGTTGACCGCGATGCGCCATTTTCGGAACCAGTCACCGATCTCGGTGATGGCCCGTTGCATGACGAAATAGGACTGTCTGTTGATATGCCACCCAGTGGTGTAAATGGCGGTATCATCCGCATATTGGGCTAGGAATACTTTGGGCTGAGAGCGTGGGATGTCACTGGTATACAGTGCAAAGAGAATAGGTGATAGCACGGAGCCCTGAGGGACTCCGGCTCTGACTGGGTGGGGGGAGGAGAGGGTGCCTTCCACGCGATAGCGAAAGCTTCTGGCTTTAAGGAAGTCTTGTAGGATGAGCACAAGACGTTCTGGCACGCCAAATTGGTATAGCTTGTAGATCAAGCCGTTGTGCCAGACTTTGTCAAAAGCTTTCGCTACGTCGAGGAAGACTGCTAGCGTAGTCTGGGGTTTGGGGTACTTATTGAAGCCCTCAATGATGTGCTCCGTGAGGCGGTGCACCTGTTGGACGCATGAGTGTCCCGGTCTGAAGCCAAACTGCTCATCTGGGATAAGGTGGTGTTCCTTAGCATGGGACTGGAGACGGTTTGCAAGTAACCGCTCGTAAAGTTTGCCTAAGGCACTGAGGAGGCTGATGGGGCGGTAACTGGTGGGGTCAGATGAGCTTTTGCCTGGTTTGTGAATGCCAATGACATTTGCACATTTCCAGGTGTCTGGGAATAAGCAGTGGCTCATAGCAGCATTGAAGATGCTGACTAAGAGATGGATGAGAGGAGGAGAGAGGGTTTTAAGAACCCTGTTGGAGATGCCATCGGCACCGGGGGATTTGCGCGGTCGGAGGGCCTTGATCAGTCTCTCCACCTCAGCGTAAGTCGCTAAGGTGATTGGTGGGAGTTCAGAGGTGACCACAGAGCTTTTACGTTCGACTTCAGCATCCACCGAATCGAGGTGAGCTTGGTCAACGTGATCTACGTTAGGGGAACACTGAGCCTCTAGGCTATCAGCTAGGCACTCAGCTTTGTCTTCGTCAAAGAACGCTGGGACTAGTGGGACTGGTCTGTATAAGGGAGGCATGTCGTTATGGTTACTTCCTTTCAAGCCTCGCGCCAAGTCCCAGTAAGCATGGTGGCTTGGCACGAGGTTTGAAAGTTTATCGCCCCATTGTTGATCACGCAACTCAGACATGCGACTTTGAACCATGCGTTCAAAGTGGCGTTTCTTAGTTTTGTTCTCTTTACTGGGGTAAGAGTCGTAATGTCGGGTCACTGCTTTACTCTCCGTCACCAATCGTCTCACATCCGCTGGAATGACAAGGCGCCGGTCGTCCGGCACTATGACCTCCTTTGCGGATGCACCTACTACGGTGGAGAGGTGATTGGTGAACGAATCGATCGCAAGGGTTACGTCATCTTTTGTCAGGATGTCGTCAGGGATCTTGTCTAGGTCCGGTGAACTGATAGCCTTTAGGGCATCGCCTACTTGCTTCCAGTTCACTATCGTCTTAGTGGGGCGGGGGAGGTCAGTCGTTGGGTCGGGACCTAGTCGCAGTATAATGGGTCGGTGGTCAGAGTGAAGCTCGTGAACCACTTCTATGGAGCGTAACCGGAGTGTTACGCCTCTGAATAGTGCCATGTCAAGCAAGTCAGATCGGTGGTCTTCCATATAAGGGTAGTGAGTGGGCTCAGTGGGCGCAATTATGTCAAAGTTAAGTTCTGCGATTTGGTTTTCAAGTGCAATACCTCTGGGATTGTTGACGTTACAATTCCATAGGATGTGCTTACTGTTGAAGTCGCCAATCAGAATGACGGCGCTTCCTAATGAGAATAGGGCTTCTAAGTCAGCTCGGACGATCGGCTTTTTGCAAGCTTGGTAACAGGATGCTATGACTATAGGTTGATGACCAGTCATAGCTAGGAGGCAACAAGATGCTTCCATATTAACAAGAGTCGGGGTAGGTAGGGGAATGCAGTGCAGGGACCTTTTGTAATAGATAAGAGTGCCTCCCCCACGGGAGTTCACTCTATCATCACGTACCGTTCTGTAGTTGGCAAACCTAGGGTTCGCCTTCCCCGGTTTTAGAAAGGTTTCCTGCACGCATATGATATCGATAAGGTGGGTACAACAAAAGTCGTGGACGAGGTCACGTTGTTTGAAGAGGCCGTCAGCGTTAAATGACGCTAACGAAACTGAGTACGGTTTCGTGCGTTCGGTTGTACTACCCATAGTGGTTGTACTGGGGAGGGGCCTGGGGAACGAAGCGCTTAAGGGCGCTAAGTAAATTCGCGTGTTCCAATGTGTATTGGATCACGTCCGCTGGGGATTGAGCGTATTGCATCTTGTGGAATAGCTCTTGTACCTCATTGATGTCAACCGACATAGCCAGATCGCTGACTAGGTTGATTGCCTCTTGAAGAGGGGCAGCCATCAATGGCATAGGTGGAGCTTGTGGCCGGGAAGCGGCGCGGGGAGGCGCGCGAATGGTGTTGGCGACGGGTGCCGGGAGTGCGGGGCGAGCCGGGGCCGGTGCGCGGGCAGGGGCCGCGGCGCGGGCGGGTGCGGGTGCGGGCGCGGGTGCGGGCGCGCGGGCCGGGGCGCGGGCGGTAGCGACGGTCTTAACCATACTGGGTGGTTTAGACCATGCGTTACGGGCTGGGAGCGGCGCGGGTATTACCTGTGAGGCAGGTACTACCGTTAGTTTAGGGCTTACCCGTTGGTAACGGTCGTAAGAGGGACGGGTCGGCCTATGCCTTGCCACCCTGTGGTTCACTCGTGGTGCTTTAGGGCAACCACGGTAATTCGCGGTATGCCCTTGAGCACCGCATAAAACACAGCTGGGTGGGTCCGGTGAATCCCGGGTGCGAGTGCACGCTGCTGTCGCGTGATCGCCTAGGCACTTAACGCACCTAGCGCGAGCGAAGCAGAAACGGGAGGCGTGCCCGTATAGTTGGCAGTTATGGCACTGCGAGGGACTCCCATTTTTGTATGGGGCTTGGACATCGAGTCCTGAGAGGCCACAGACCTTTTTTAAATTAAAAATGGCCTTGCCTTCAGGTGTACGATCTAGTACTACGAGTACTAGATCGTAGGGACTGCGGTCCTTCCCGCTGTACATGCGGTGAACTGCATGTACGGGGAAGTCTTGTGCCTTCAGGTCGGCACATACCGAATCGGTATGTACCTCCTTGGGCACACCGCGGATGACCACTCGGAGGACTTTCTCCTCTTCGAGCGCATAAGTGTGAAAACTTATGCTCTCTTTACGGAGGAGCTTTGTTAGCGCTCTATGGTCGCTAATGGTGGACACTTGAACTTTAATGCCCTGCTGCGTGGAGCGGGCATTAGTGTAGTGGATCCCACGATCCGAAACTAAACGGGACAGCATGTCCCATTTGGTTTTGTCCTGAATGAACAGGGGCGGAGGCGGTTTTTCGCGGCGCGCACTCGCGTCCTGAGGGGACGCGGCAGTGGTGGCCGGAGCGGAGGGAGGAGACGCGGGGCGCGGGGCGGGGGTCGGCTTCTTGCCGGAGGCGGGGGCCTTAGCGGGTGCCTTGGCGGGAGGGGCGGAAGTTGCGCAACTAGCGGCTTTAGGAGCACGCTTGCGTTTTCTGTCTACGACGGTATAGCCGTCGTTATCGGAGTCCGAGTCAGTGCGTAAGGCACGACTCGGATCTACATCCATCTCCGCTTCGGAGTCCGAAGTGGGCTCGACAACGGCGATGGAGGGACGGGTGCTCGCTGGCCTCCCGATCGGTGAGCGCGAGCGAGACCTCTCACGGGGAGGGGCTGCCACCGTGCGTCTGTTGTCAGGGCCCGGAGCGGGCGAAGTCGGGCTGTCCTCTGAGAAGGACCGGGTCAGAGGAGGGACGATGGCCTCCGGAATTGGAGTTCCGGAGGGAGCGATGAGAGTGTCCGTGAGGCGGGCACTCTCTGCATCGTTAAGTGATTGCTGATGATCAGCGTAGAGTTCGGGGTAGCGGAGGGCGAAGGTCTGAAGGACCTCCACCTCACCGTTAGAGGGACGTTGCATCCTGAGGGGAATACTCAGGATGGCCTAACGGGTTCTGTCTCCCTCTCGCAACTCGTGAGCTCACTTGTGTGAGAGGGAGTGAGTACCTATGGTGTGCCCTAGTTGTGTACCCTCTCCGAGCTTTTTTCTCGGCGGAGAGGGGTGCTCCTAAGCGCTACTCCGGGGTTGACTAGGGGTGACCCCAAGGCCAGTAATCCCGGAGCCCAGCTTGCTTCGGCTGACCCGTGAAGCGGGAAAGGCCACGGTGCAAGGTTAAACCAAAACAACAACAGTGGCCGTTGTCACCGTAGGGTGTCACACTGCGACCGCAGCAAATGGCGGATTTGATCGTTCAGACGGGTTTGGCTGACGCTACCCCACGCCTGAACGACGTCGCTTAACAGCACAAAGTGTGTTGTTACGCGACTGTTACTATGTTGTGTCGGGTAGTAAAGTGGTGAAATGCGCACCGAAAAGTGCGGTCAAAACAAGACCACCAGCCCGATATGATGTTGTTCGTCCGAAACAAGGGACTTGGGTAGGTGATAATGCCTGACGTCTTAGAGCGCCTCTGCGCGACGGCACGGCGAGCTCGTAGCTCGCGTTGCTCGGCGTTCGGCGGCTGCTCAGCTTCTGCACACAAAACAAAAACTTCGTCAGGACTGCGTATTCCAAGGCACTGGTCTGCAACTAGCGTCGGAACGATGACCCGAGTGAGACGGCAATAGTGCGGGGACTATTGCGGTCTCACTGGGAGATACTGGCGGAGCTGTAGACAGGTGTGCACGGCGTGGCGGCACAGGTCGGAATCCAGTGTCATGAGTGAAAAAAAAAAAAAAATGAGAGAAAATTTTAAGGTATTGTTGGAGTGTAGATTGGCGCTCTTTGCAGTGACCTTATGTGTAGCTCAAAATAACCAAAATGTGTAAACCTCGCAATTAGGTATAGAAAAATTGGGGCTAATTTCTTTTACGTGAAATTTTGCACTAGTTTCAAAGACCTAAGCTATGGGCGCATTTCTTCATTTTCTATTTGTTTCATTTTTATTTAGATTATTTCATGCTACAAGTACATTAGTCGTGCCGTCTAAGTTAGAAAAGAAAACATCGTAAACTCCTCGTGTTCAATGTATTAATATAATTAATATCATATGACACCTTAGAACAAGCAACGCTACGGCAATTATCGCTCTTCCATTACATCCTCCGACTTTTAACTCGTTAGCATTACACACGCCTGAATTCAAGCATTTATGAATGAAATTCAATTGTTATCATTGTCTGTGATGCGCAAGGAATAATAGAAGTGGCAATTTAAATGGTATTCTATTTATGTGTCATACATGACGTAGCTTTAAGTACGGTAGTTAGTTTATGCTTTTTTAATCCTTTAGGCACTTATAAAAGGGATTTTCGAGTTTATAATTATATTATAGTAGTATATTGGTATAATAGTTGATAAAGAGGAACTGGGAGTGGGCTGGAGCATTTGGACTGCCTATGAGTCTGCTATGACTTATAGGTGTCTAAATGCTTTTATTGTAGTAGCTGTAGTGTTGTATATAGTTCATAGTATTTTGTTTAATATAGTTGATAAATAACTATTAGGTATTATTATCATCTAATAGAATGAGACTAAGAAAATTGGCATGAACATTTCTATTAAGTATCCTATATGCCAATTAGGATCTCGAAGTCGAATGCCTAGTGTGGTAATAGTATTGAACTGAAGTGAAAAAAACAAAGATTACAGACAAACATTCAAGTAAAAAAAAAAATTTTTAACAAAAAATGGAACCGACTTCAACACCCAAAAGTGTGAAATAACTTGTTGAAGTCGGTAATGATGGTTCAAAAGTACCTATTATCACAATATTGTGGGCATGGTACCGACTTCGACAAGTTATTTCACACTTTTGGGTGTTGGAGTCGGTTCCATTTTTTGTTAAAAATTTTTTTTCAATCTTTTTAGTGTTACTCAAAAACGGCTTGACCGATTTTGATGAAATTTAAAATGGGGCCAAACGACAAGCATCAGCTTTCAAACAAAAAAATAATTTTCAAAATCGGTTCACCCAGTCAAGAGATCTGAGGTAACAAACATAAAAAAAAAAAAAAAAAAAAAAAAATACAGACGAACTGAGAACCTCCTCCTTTTTTGGAAGTCGGTTAAGAAACCACCAGCACCGTATTATCTTACTTTAGGCAGTTTGCTTTTCCACAAACGGATGTAATAAACAACGGATTCTAAAACCGAAAATGTAAAAAAGTCTGAGCTCCGTAAGTTTCACGAGTTGTTTCAAGTTTTCAATGATAAATAAATAACAATTGTGTAGCACATAAAAAATATACAATTATTTGTGACAGGATCCCTTGCGTCATCAGCCATTTTTATGCATGGTACTACAGTAAAGCTTGATATGACAAATTAACCTCTAAACTACATATATTGAGGCATGCTGCCACATTTTTTAAATTTTTTATTACCAAAAAAACTACTTTACCGAAATTGATTAAATTAAATTGGAACGAATTTGAAGATTACCATATATGAGATCAAAGCCTATTCATTTATTTAGAGTAAAATCTTAAACAAAATACACAACGATTTTACAATATTGGAAGGCGGTTAAAAAAAGAAGGTAAGTAACGAAAACTCTGGAAATATATTTGATAATTTACTTTGTTACTTATAAATGCTTTGCTTCAAGCTTGTTAAATTATAAAAGTAAAATAGCATGGATGGAGTGTTATCTCGCCTGTTGTCTTCCTTACTTGAGTGGAACCCCTTTGTTTCACAAAGAATATTAACTTTACTCGGCGCCCCGGGCCGGCAGCCTCTGAAATACATGTATTAATGTTTACCTTGGCTCCGTTTACCTCATCCTGTCTCGTCGAGTATAATTTGACGATACATGACATGGAATATACTGCCTTTATAATGTATATGTATAGGTGCCAGTCACGATAAATTGTTTAGATGGAAGTATTATGATTAAGTTTCCAGTTCAGACAAAGTTTATAGATTTTCCCTTGATTTTTTTAGAATACGGAGTTTCGTACTGTCTCCGATAGATAGGAATAGACTCGCCTCATATTGGTTCCCCCTTTGAGGCCAGTACATACGCGTGATGTGTTCACATGGATATTTAAAACAATTATACTCAAATTTAGTAACCTCCGTTCTTGGTAACGCGTGACGAGAAGGGCAAATTCCATTTACATACCAAATATACATGGCGTATTATTTGATTTTTTTATATTAACATAAAAGGATATGGATTTTTTTTAATGTAAAGCTTAGCATTTACAATATAGAATCAACATCGTAAACACTACCTTTATCCCCACACCGTATATATTTTACAAGTTATTATAGTGATCTATTCATATAAAATAATCGTGCATGACGCCAAATACATATATCAGTGGATTTTGCCACAAAAGTATTTTGACTGAGTGAGAAGTAATTACGATAATGAAATTAGTTTTATAGCACCTGGATGGACCTAATGTGTGACTTAAATTTATGGCCTGTGATATAAAACAATACGGTCAAAGTCAATGTTGATTTGGAACCGATAAAAACTTAATGGCACTCGTAAACTCAACAGCTGTCTGTTACCATCGCTCATATCAGAAATACATCGAAATGTTTAAATTGCGATTTATTAGTATTGCTCTTTGTGTATGAAAAAAACGGCTATTTTAAAGGTAATTGTTAATTTTTTTAACAACCATCTCTATATATACTGTACACAGCCTCCTCTATTACGAGGGTATTTGCCATAATTCCCACGCTTGGCAGGCGTTTGGGGATCGCAGTATAAGTTGGCAGTTCTATTGAAGGCGCTGCTGCCCACCTTCCAGTATTTTTCCCCTAGTCGCCTCTTACGACACCTACGGGATGATATGTGGAGGTGCAATTTTAACCCGGCACCCCACGGAGTGCAATACCCTATCTCTGAAAATAATCACGTGTAATATGTTATATATACTCGTATATACCCATTTATTAAGAAACAGTGATGGCACATTGGCAATAGCTATTTAACTGACGGATTGCCGCACATGAGGTCTATTTTTACAGCTTTTTATAAACTTTGACCACTGTCTCACCTGATGGTAAGTGATGATGTGGTGGTCGAAGATGTTGTTCAGGCTAATCTAGAATTACTGTTTCTCAAGCCGCCTTACTAGGTACCACCACGGAGCCGTGGACGATAATGGTGGCAAATAAAAAAATAAGCATTTTTTTTTATTTTGTTGCTTGTTCGCCTTACTATTTGCATTTGATCACGTAATAAGCAATATCCGGAGAATATTTGTAACAATACTTTTTTGTAGTACAATTTAATTGGTTTGTTACGAGTAAACGCACTTTCATATATATTTTTATTGCCATATGGCTTAATTTGTGGAGTAACATGCATTTGTGTCCAACAACATTCAAAATAATACAATCAATATTATTTTAACATTCCAGAATGGTAACCAAACCTAGATGTATACATGTGCGATAAAACTGTTTCAATTTTGAATTTCCCGCTACAGACTTGAGTTTCCACCTCAAAAAGAAAATCTGTCGCCAAGTACCTAATGATGTATTCCGGCAGCTATCATTGAGAGCCAGTAAGTGTATGCTTAGCTTGTTAACCATCCTGGATCACATCATCACTTAGATTTAGTCTTGACCACTGAGACAGTAGTCAAGACTAACTTATCATCTGTAAAAATAAACTGTCAAAAAGTAACCAAATAGTTTACATACAATCACGCCTATTTATGCCAAAAGAGGTTGTGCCTCATCGCCTAGGTTTTGGTGAGTAAATTTGGTTCCATGTAGCTATAGGTATCACCGATAGTCTATTGCAGTTTATAACCGGGCACCATTAAACACTCCGAACAGCAATACTGAATATGCTAAACTAACTTACTGATTTCTTTTTAAAGTGCTCATGGCGAAGTTTGCCTAGTCGTTCTTAAAACCGATCATTTAGGTTAAGCAACGTCCGCTGCAGTTACTACTTGGACTGAGTGGCCGATAGTGGCTCTTACTACTGAGCGCTTCCATGTTTGGAAGGGCATGTTGAACCGTCAGTCTCGTTTGTTATCCAAGGATAACGGTCATTATTGCATGATGGTTAGCTTAGGATAGGTAGGGCATTTTTTGAATGCCCGCCTAGCTGTCTACCATCGCGAAAATTTTAAGAAAACGTTTTTCGGAACGTTTTTGGCCATAGATGTGATCAAGTTTAACATATAAATTACTGCTGAAAACTAAACACATTTTGCTAAAAATCTGTTCAAGCTATTTAGCACTTGACGGCGTCTTAATTATTGTAAATAATATAGTTTTAAGCTTTAACATAGAGCATTTCATGTATGAAATATTATTGTTTACATTAGAAGTACTCTTCGCTCTATTATAGCACGAGTAGCTATCTAGTTCACTATTCATTTCCCACTTTTCCTATTACTATTAGAGAGAATATCTCTGTTAACCTAAATTCCACGAGTTTCCGCGCTACATATTCGTATAACTACTAAATATCTGTATTTTCCTGTCCTCCAAACATCCTTGACTAACCTACATTGAGGACATACGAATCTGTAGAATGTGGTTGTAAGTAATGAATGACATAAATAATGAACGCTACATTATCGTTTTTTTTTTCATAGCAATTTATTCTCTTCTGTATCATCATATGTCCACGAAGGTTGTATGTAACTATGTGAAAAAATAAACACCCGTTCCCTGATTTAAGAATCAGGTCAGTTACATATCCTCCTATTTAATGATCACAAAATTATATTTATTGAAAACCATGCCACTATTCTTACCTATCAATGGCTTTATAATAAATATATAGTAGATTTTATTAACTTATTTGGAACCTGCTAGGACGCGTTATAAATATATTTACCGTGATATTTACGCCGTTCTCGTTGCTTCGCGCAATCGTGACTCCCAGACGTAGAACTCCATAACAGTCTGAAACTGGTCGGAATCTTTCCGGTAAATATAACGCGGTTTCTAGCCGGTTTCTAATAAGTTCATATAAATGAATCTCGCGATAGTTTTCAAAGTAAATTATTATAAACTACACAACATTTTTTCCCCATTGAAACCTTCTCTAACTCATCGTCATTATGACCATCAATAGTCGGAAGACGGCCACAGTTGCAACAATTTGTTGGTTTGTCATAATCCCCGCGCTTGGCAAGCATATTGGAGATCCCAGTCTAAGATGGCAGTTTTTCAGAAGACGTTACTGTTCACCTACGAGTATTTTTCCCTTTTTTGCCTCTTACGACCACCACAGAAAAACATAGGGGTGGCCGGCACCCCAAAGGTATACATACATAGTTCAGCAATGTACTATAAACGTAGGTTGCTACATAGATTTAGTGGAATGAAGACTGAAGTACGTATATAAAAAGAGCCAACCTAACGTATGGAGAAAGTAGATAGGAAGATGATGATTTCAAATTTTTTTGTATGTTCTGCGCTCCCATGTAATAGGCGGGAGGTAAGTGTTAAACTGGCTCTAAATCTCGGGGCTGCAAAACATGAACCAAATTTCATTAAAATCGGTTCATTGACTTTGTCGTAATGGGAGGCAACAATATTATTTCGCATGTTATTTTCTAACCTTAATAATTGATTAATGAATTAATGAGTTTTTATACGATTATACAATGATTTCTTAAAAACTCATCTGATAAATAAAACCGATTAGCCACCCGTTACCACGATCATTGCAAAGTGTTTGAAAAGCTGATAAATATACGCGATTTTAACCGTTTAAAGTTGTTTAAATACTTTGTGTAACATTGACGAAGACAACAACAGTCGTATTTACCTAAAAGTATTTGAAGAAAACATTAAATAATTTTAACATTATAAATATTCGCAAGCACATAAGCTTGCAAAAATACAACTAAATGAAAAATTTTAACTACAAGCGGGATTTGAACTGGCGACCATCCGTCCCTGTAGCCGGGACATACTCTGCCAATTGAGCTATCGTGGTGAATGAGTCATAACCTGGCTAGCTACCTATCAAGCATAAAAAAATCACTAGTTCGCAACATTCTAGCCTTATTACAAATATTTACTTCAATACTCCTACTACTTCAAGTAATTACCTACCATTTCTTCCAGCGTTTGTAACTAATGCAAATCAGCTTCGCTCCCGTCGAAATGGATCTCCCAGTAACGAAAGTCTAGGAGCGATGCTGTAACTAGACCATTTATTAAAATGTATTTTCCTATCGCTTCAATACATCTAGGTATCCATGCTTGCTACAAATTACTTTGAGTCTCATGAATACAGATCGTATCTGCGTATTTGTTCGCGCCAGTACCTTCGGTGACAGTATCGTTATCGGAGTGACGGGTACTGTCGAAGACATAATTCAGCGCGATGTCTGTGGCTGCGGTGACGTCACAGCCGCCATTGTCTGACATTATTGTTTCCTGATGGCAGCGACCTTAAGACGACATAATCTTAGATAAATTTCATAATACCCAACTGTTTCAGACTGTTTTATCTACTTATGTATTCCAAATGAATTTATTGAAGCTGAAAATATCGCTATTAAATGGGCAGGTTAAAATTGGACCTTTGATAATATTGAATTATAGTGAAAATAAATGTGTAAGCCCTAAATGCGAGGCGCGCCATAAAAGCATACCTAATAGTTCAGCTCGACAGCAGAAACCAAACAACCTTAAAGCGAAATAATGACTGAAAACAACGGTCTCGCATGGAGAAGGATTTCACGCTACAATAACATCTAATAATAACTCGTATTTTTAATACCAGGTTTTTTTAATATTAGGAGATTCTTTAGTAGGTGTATGAAGATTTTGCTTTTATATTTTCTATATCACGAGTCTCTTTTAAACTAAACAAAATAACTAAATATTGAATACTATATATTACAAAATAACGAAAAAAAATCCGCGCCATCTAATCTTGCATTAGCTTGTATCATTAAAGCTAACAACAAATAAAAATTTTGAGCCATGTGTCATGTTAGTTTAGCGATCAGAGCATACCCCGGCATATTGAAAAATAAAACTGGTAGCCCTATTACCATCTGCCGGGCCCAAGATCTCTTTAGCAAAAGACCATCTTGGTGGATACCATACTGACAGATATTCTATTTCGAAGCAGTGGTGTGCAAATATACTATGTTGTGGCTGAAAGGGCACTATAGCTAGTGAAATTATTGGGCGAACGAGACTGTCAAGCAGAACCAGAAAGGGGACACTGCTACCGTAGTGGACAAGCGTGACGCTTACTATCATGCGGTTGACTTATCCATCTTATCACTTTATAACATAAAAAGTGGTCAAGTGCGAGTCGGACGTCGCTCTTTTGGGTTCCGCATTGTAACAGCTCGTAAAAGAAATTCTTTTGTTGGATTTGGTCACATTTTACAGTACTATTTATAAACATTTTGAAGCAGTGATGTCTCAGTGGCATTGGCAATGGACTGCCGTGCAGCAGGTCCATGGTTTGAATTCCGCCGCGGGATTGAGCTTTACCGCATGGTGGAAGGGCATATTGCGAATGCCCGCCTGGCTAGCCACCAACTGAAGTAGAAAATCTGTCGTCAAGCACCTTTCGTTGTGTCCCGGCAGCTGTTCTTGAGAGCCGGTAATTCTAGGTTAGCCTGAACAACATCTTCGACCACTCGCAATAAAAAAACTATACGTTATAAATCGGCGTTTTCAATATTTTCTGGTTGAATAAAATATAGGTATGTTTAATAATGTACCGAAATATGAGGTTCCTAACAAGTTTGGTGTTTGAGATAGACCCCAAACCAAAATTATCTAAAATTTCAAATAAGGACGACCCCTCTTAATTAGTGTTTTTTTATAAAAATATATATTTTAAATGTATTTACTTTCTCCTAATGAGCTATAGACGGCGACTCCCTACATGCTAGGGTTCGAAAAATATATTTTTCGGCTATTTCGCGCCCAATTGAAAAATGATTCAATTTAATTATTAGTCCAATATTGGTTTATGGGTGAATGTTCTGCACAAAATATCAAAATTTCTGGTGTCAATGCATAACAACTCTGCTTACGAGTTATCGACTCAGCTATATTGCCCTTCGGTCGAACAGTCATATAGCCAGCGGAATCTGATTAATAAGCTCCGTTTTCACCATTGAGTACGGAACCCTAAAAACAGAGCATAAGTTCAAACACGGGATTACACTGAAAAAATTCATTTGAATTAAATAATTTATTTTATATTAGACGACGGAGTGACATTTATAAAATAAAATACATTATTTTATTTTAATAAATGTCGGTCTTTTAAATAAGAACGAAAGGATAAATATGAACTACGTCTCACCTTCACCACGGTACCTCAAATTGGCAGTACATGTCCCGGAGAGACATGAGGCCGGGCCCCCAGGGACGGATGGCCACAACCCGAATCCCACACATGGTTAAAATTTTACCTTGCAATATAGTTACCGTAAATATTAACTTTATACATATATCTAGAAAAAGATTGAAGCCAATAATAATAAGAGTTCCTTCATTTCTGGAGACATCTCTTTAATCGGTCTCCGTCTATACGGCGCGGCGGCGCTTTGACTGTGATTGCGATCTGTGTCGGCATCGGCACGACTCACGTGTGCCCACAAATCAGAAGCCACGGGATTTTATATTTCGTTATTTATTATCGCTTTTCCATTCGCCTTTTCACGAAAAGGTTACGATAAAATTGTGTGATTACATTCGTAAAATTGTATTTTCTTCACGCTCTTCTTATTTACACCCGTAATTTTAGGATACAAAAACTTTTAAGGTAATATAATGTTCCGATATTATTACTTTCAATATTTTTAGCCAATATTTTGTACCAGTCTTGACAGTAGATCTCCTAAATTTCAGCCAAGCATGTTTGCCAAACACTTATAGGAGTATCAAATAAAACGTATATATCTGCCTGATGTTATTTAGAAAATTGTAAAATGTATTTTTTGGGTTTAAGAACAAACACTTTTTCAGCGTTGCAATACGTAAACCCGAAAAAAAACATGGCCCGACAAAAAGAAAACAAGATAATTTTTTCAATTATTTTGTATCTAGGTATATATGCTAACCTCAGACTCGTTGGAAAGTAAAGATTTTAGCAGGCACAGAGGAGCCTGAATGGAATTTAGCTCTCAACGATATATAACACACTGTTCGATATTTGAAAACGAACTTTCTACTTGAGGGTGGTAGCTAACAAGTTGAGTTTTCATAAAACGCCCAACCACAAAGCTGTGAAGCTCAAGACCATGATTTTAACCAAGGATCCCGCGTCAACAGTTACTGCCATCATTATTTTAATATAAGAAAACAGCTTAGAAACAATGTTCCCAAAATATAGAGCAGCTAGGGTATGGATGCTTATATTAGTTCTGTTGAGTTTCAGATCTAGCTGGCAACCAATCAGTCAATCAAAATCAATACGACAGATAATAAATTTTCGTATTGCGTAACTTTTTCCATCAAAGAATATTTAATGAATGCCATTTATTTCTAATATTGTTTTCAAAATTGTTGAAACAGAAATCATTTCAATTGTTATTTCCCTGGATAGTCAAAGGTACAGGGGAATGTTTATAGCGCTCTTACAGCCGTGAAATGGCGGCCGACAACCGATTAAAGACGCGATGGCTGTGTTATTGCGCACAGGTGTCCTTGAACACATCATCACGTTCTAAGGGTCATGTATTGTATTTTATATCTATTGCAACGTCAGTACATCTATATAGAACGTTGTTTGGAAGAAAGGTCAATGACAGCTACATATTTTGTGTGTTTCGGAACATTTTGTCAGAATACAAAAGGTATTCTTTCCTTTTTAAGATGTTATTCAGGCTATCCTAGAATTACTGGCTCTCAAAGACAGCAGTCGGAACACACTGATCGGTGTTAGGTGACAGATTTTCTATTTGAGAGTGGTAGATATCTAGGCGGACAGTCGTAAAAAGGTCTACTACATTTTTTTTTGTGGGGTGCAGCATTTACCTCGCCCTCTCTGACGCGCTCCGCCGCCTCCTTCTACGCCATTACCGATTCGCAGAAGGAGACCACGGCCTGACACGACCTCTTCCCGCTGAGCATAGCATTAACAACGCTCGGCAGAGAGAGATAAGCTCTACTACCATGCTATAACGACTGCCACCCTAGGACGACAACCGGGGCCGACGGCTTAAAGTGCTCTCCGAAGCACGGAAGCGCTCCTCCAAGTGATAGGTCAGCAAAGGTTTCTAATCGCTTAAGATCGACAAGGCCAACTCCGCCAAAATAATGACTTCATCATCTGAATGAACGGTACAAATAATGACAGAGTTCCAATCGCTTTGTTTATTTTATCACTGTAGGTCCTACTTAGTATTTAGTAGCAGTAGAACTCTTCGTGAAAAAGTTCCTTCGGGGAAGTACTGCAAGCATAACTATTTCTTCCGCCAAGCAGAAATGTTTGCATTACTGAGTCCGGTTTGAAGGGTCAGTTTGAAGGGAATAGATGCCGGTAAAATTACAGACACATACGATACAGACACATGCGATTGTCCACCCGGCTAGCTACTACCCTCAAGAAGAAAATCTCACGCCGAGCACTTAACGGTGAGTTCTGGCAGCTGCCTTGAGAGCCAGTAACTCTAGTTTAACCTGAACATCATGTTCGTACATGTAAGAGCGGTCAAATGCTAACCCGCCTATCAGCAAAAAAAACAAGAACCATCAGATAAAATAATAAATGTGCATAAAATGGTGTGTATTAATGTACCTAGATGTATGTATATGCATATAACATTTTCATGTTTATATAATATCTCGTCATCTCGTAACTCAAAATGTGGAAGTGGTAAAATATAAATGGTATTTATAATATATGATAAAATGAAGATATTTCGAAAGTCAAACGTTTTCTTTTTAATAAAAAATCGAGCATGGTTTTCATGGATTTGAACCTATAGGTATTTCTTAAGAATTTAAATTTAAAAGAAACGAAGCAAACCTACCATCTCTTACAATCGTCTAACTTAAAAAGATAGATACGTTCTATATAATATATGGGCCATCAATAAAATTTAACGCGATTTCATGTTGCTCACCCTAATTTATATTCAGACCATGAGCTTCGTTATGCCGTTGGAAAAATACCCGAGCACTTTTCATGGATTTGTATACTGTGGAGCAGGAAAGAACTTTTATATTATTAAGTTGTTCCATTTTAACAGCATTCCGATGATGATTAATATGATTTATTTTTCAATTGTTACATACACTGTTCGAAGACCAGCAAATTTTAATCGTCCGTTAGTCTATTAGAAAGTTAATTCCCAATAGTTCAACCACATCGTTAGCCAACTCTATAATAATTCAAGGAATAAGGGAGTTGATTAAAGGACTGACTACTGTAGCTTTCAGGTTTGTTTAAAAACAGGCTCGCTTGACATTTCGAGAATTGTATATAATACTAAATATGGAAAGAATTGTAACTCACATAAAATTACCGCTTCGTTTCGTTCAGACTCATCAAGTTCACAATAAACAAAACACGCATAATCTTCCAAAATGAAAAACCTGGATTGGTTAAATGATTTGGCGCTTAGAAATAATCGCATCCGATTGGTCGCGTCAAAATTAAATTAAAATTAAATTAAAATTAAATTAAAATTAAATTAAAATTAAATTAAAATTAAATTAAAATTAAATTAAAATTAAATTAAAATTAAATTAAAATTAAATTAAAATTAAATTAAAATTAAATTAAAATTAAATTAAAATTAAATTAAAATTAAATTAAAATTAAATTAAAATTAAATTAAAATTAAATTAAAATTAAATTAAAATTAAATTAAAATTAAATTAAAATTAAATTAAAATTAAATTAAAATTAAATTAAAATTAAATTAAAATTAAATTAAAATTAAATTAAAATTAAATTAAAATTAAATTAAAATTAAATTAAAATTAAATTAAAATTAAATTAAAATTAAATTAAAATTAAATTAAAATTAAATTAAAATTAAATTAAAATTAAATTAAAATTAAATTAAAATTAAATTAAAATTAAATTAAAATTAAATTAAAATTAAATTAAAATTAAATTAAAATTAAATTAAAATTAAATTAAAATTAAATTAAAATTAAATTAAAATTAAATTAAAATTAAATTAAAATTAAATTAAAATTAAATTAAAATTAAATTAAAATTAAATTAAAATTAAATTAAAATTAAATTAAAATTAAATTAAAATTAAATTAAAATTAAATTAAAATTAAATTAAAATTAAATTAAAATTAAATTAAAATTAAATTAAAATTAAATTAAAATTAAATTAAAATTAAATTAAAATTAAATTAAAATTAAATTAAAATTAAATTAAAATTAAATTAAAATTAAATTAAAATTAAATTAAAATTAAATTAAAATTAAATTAAAATTAAATTAAAATTAAATTAAAATTAAATTAAAATTAAATTAAAATTAAATTAAAATTAAATTAAAATTAAATTAAAATTAAATTAAAATTAAATTAAAATTAAATTAAAATTAAATTAAAATTAAATTAAAATTAAATTAAAATTAAATTAAAATTAAATTAAAATTAAATTAAAATTAAATTAAAATTAAATTAAAATTAAATTAAAATTAAATTAAAATTAAATTAAAATTAAATTAAAATTAAATTAAAATTAAATTAAAATTAAATTAAAATTAAATTAAAATTAAATTAAAATTAAATTAAAATTAAATTAAAATTAAATTAAAATTAAATTAAAATTAAATTAAAATTAAATTAAAATTAAATTAAAATTAAATTAAAATTAAATTAAAATTAAATTAAAATAAAATTAAAATTAAATTAAAATTAAATTAAAATTAAATTAAAATAAAATTAAAATTAAATTAAAATTAAATTAAAATTAAATTAAAATTAAATTAAAATTAAATTAAAATTAAATTAAAATTAAATTAAAATTAAATTAAAATTAAATTAAAATTAAATTAAAATTAAATTAAAATTAAATTAAAATTAAATTAAAATTAAATTTGTTTATTGTGAATAGAAACGACTTTACATTCAATTACATCTACCACACAGATTAGAATTAACATACAAATAAGCACCGCCGCGGTAAGATTTGTGGTCTGCCATTTTTGACCTTGACTAACATTTCTATACATATTAGTTCGTAGTATATAATACATAACATATTTTTCTGATAATTTATTAACTGCAAATAATAATGGTTACTTTAGTAATAAGGTACTGCCTTCGACTTCACCTGTTTTTGATTTATACCTTATCATGCTCCCATGGAAATACAACACAAAACCAGGATTGAACATACCCATACTCAACATACTCCTATGTGTACATCCAGGAGCCTTAGGGCCTCTGTTGAATGGTTATAAGAAATAATTTCATTTTGACATTTCAATTCCACAATGGCCTTTGTTTTCAAAGAAAAATGTCATGATCTGGTCAATAGTATCTATACAGTTTTCTGTACCGCAATACATAGGTACTATAATATTGTACTGTCAGTGGCATACATTCGTATCGCATCTGAATCAGTAAGTCAAAGAACTGTGATAAGATGATGAGAAAAATACATTTCCCACTATACTCATACAGATATAATTAAATTTAAAGACCAGATAATGTTTCACAAAACATTTTTTTTATTTTATATTGGTTGAATGGAGAAATTACATGTCTTATATGACTAGCAAAAATATATTTGTAATCATTTATTAAGATACTTTTTCAGGGCGTAAGTCTTAATACATTTAAGTAATATTTAAAACTTTTATTCTGGCATCTTATATATATAATATTATACACATTTTTGCCTATTTTTTTATAACAATTAAAATCAGAATAAAATTCCCAAAATAAAACAAGAACTGCAGTTGTTTTTTCACTCACCCATAGATTATAATAAAGTCAACAAAAGCAATCTGTGTCAGAAAATACCATTCCTTCCAAGTTGGTCCCGTTTTATCAACTTTGATAAAAAAAACACTGAGTAATAAAATAAAAACACGCTATTGACGGGACTATCACCGTAAGTATCAAGAATCAAACAATCATATTTTCGATGTAGATAGCTAACCTTTGCTTACAAACCCCCTGATTGTAAGTGATGATTTGGTCAGATAGCAAACAGGCGTAACTAAGAATAAACTCACTCTCAAGCTCAAGGCAGCTGCCGCAACATACCAAATAGGTGCATGGTGGCAGTATTACTACTTGCGATTGCATGTAATCTAGCCAAGTGAGCATTTGCAAAACTCTTTTTCTACCACTATGCATGCTGCAATGCCAGCAACTGACACTGCAAAAAAAGTTATGCACTTCCAAAACAGAAAAATATACAACAACAAGCTTATGCGCCTGTATGGCTCCAACGGCAAGCAATTTGGATGCATCGCGCTCTCCTGGGAAATACGTAAGTATAATTTACACACAACATTTTAAATTTCATTATAGCTATACGAATATAGTGGAAAATAAAATGTATTTTTATCATAAAATCTGGATAAAAATATCCAGTGTTCAGAGATTAGCATCAGAATATTTTTTAATCAGAACCCGTTTTCGATTGAATTAAATGACAAAAAAAAAAACAAATAATAAAACACATGCTCTCAAACTTTGGCATCGCCGTAATTTCATCCGAATCCATTCCGCCGTTTGGTTAATAACCTTGCAATCAAACTATCACATTCAAAATATTAATAGAAATTGTAGACCAACACAACACAAAAATTAAACAACCATTGTAGCCCACATACCGACTTCCTAATTCTTTTAAACTATCATGTGTTGGAAATGTTTTTATCAAAACATTAAGACTTTTATATCTATAGCTATGATTTGCACAGAGTGGCCATTATAACTTCTCAACTGGCATTATTGCCTCAAATAGTTGGGAGTTCGAATGAGTTGCGAAATGAATTCATTAGCTAATCATAACTAACTTCTCGACTTCCAATGTATAACCGCTATGGCCAGCTCAAATAGTTCCAGTGTGTGTCAAATGTTACATGTGAAGTGGTGGTGATGTTATTATACTTATCCTTTTCACATTAAATTTTCAATATTATTATTCTTATTTTCTAAGTAATTAAATAAATAATAAGTATATTAGTCTATGCAAACACATTACAATAAAACTATAAAATATAATGTCTTAAGAGAAAAAATATAATATATCTACACACTGCAAATTCTCAGCCTAAATATTATATAAACTAGTTTTGCACGTTGGTAGTGCAAACTGTTGTAACTTAAGGCTCGTGTTCACTCAGCGCTTTCCATGCAAACGTTGTATCATATTATGTATAAATATAAATTAATCCGATATCGGAAAGTGATGTGACTGAAAGACTACGAAAAACAAAAGCCCCTAGATCAATGACTTGTAGATAACATTCAGTAGTTTTAAAGTTTCAACTGACGGTAAATGTGGTGAGAACTTTAATGTTTAAGCGCAGGTAGTAAAATGCAGGCTATACTACCAGAGTGTCTGCGCTGAAGCTTGTGTTGACTGCCAGACACAAAATGGAACGACTTCAGTTCGCCAAAGAATATTTAAAACTTCGATTTCATAAAAGTTGTTTTTTTGATGAAAAAACTTGGAAATTGTCAGAAAATGAAAGCATTTCTCTGGAGATTAAATCGAACTAGATATTGTGAACAAAATATCTCACACAATAGATCGAGTGGACGAATCAGTTTTGGGGATCGATAAGTGAATTGTCTCCCGAACAAAAGAAAACATGCCTACAGGACATGGCAATTTTCGTGGACGAGGTACGTGCCGTCATAAGGTGGTTTCAAGCTCCAAAGCGTAATCGATGCGAATACAATTTTTAGTGCTGCTGGAATGACTTTCGATGGATAAGTGAATTTTCGCAGAGAAAATATTTTGAATATACAGATGTGTATTTGTTACTAACAAACTGCAAGCTGCCTATCATTTCCCTGAACAATGATGATGATTATGTGAAATAATTCTAATGTATCCTACTTAACTGACTTCAGAAAAGGAGGAGGTCTTAATTCGTCTATATATTTTTTTGTTACCGCTGAACTTTTGACTGGGTGAACCGATTTTGATAATTTCTTTTTTTAGCTTAGTCCCATAAAAGTTTCATCAAAATCGGTCAAGCCATTTTCGAGTTACAGTTCAATAATTGAAAAAAAAATCCTCTTGATGATATTTATAGTCGTTGACAATGAATGACAATCGATCCCTTAAGTAGCAAGGGTCATTAAAAAGATTTTTAGTTATTTTTTTTACTTCAAGTCATGACTCACGTGCAGGACATCTCTTGGTCATTTAATCAAACTGTACCCTGTAAAATCTCGTATGTACCACCAAGAGTACGATGCTATGGATAGTAGGCCTACTAACTTTTCTACTCACAAAGGCGTGATCCTCCATATTCTTATAGTACTAACTTTTCTACTCACAAAGGCGTGATCCTCCATATTCTTATAGTACTAACTTTTTCACTCACAAAGGCATGATCCTCCATATTCTTACAGTACCTACTAACTTTTCCACTTACAAAAGCGTGATCCTCCATATTCTTGAGTGTAGTTGCAATTACTACTGCCCTGCCTAGCCAAGTAACCTTATTATATATTTTATTGCTTTACTGTTTGTACCATTACAAATTTACACCCACACTAAGACGTACTTTGCAAAAGAGGCCTACCCTTACAAATGAGCATCAATAATTTACTGTGGATACTGTGGCGCACCTTCGTAAGTATTTGTAACTAAAGTGGGTCTGTAGCGATGTTTTTTCATTGTAGAACCAGCTACGCTACAGAGAAAAAGTTATATTGAAAATACGCGTCAACCACTATTGATACCATAACCGTAAGGCCATAACATTATAAGTGTTGGTAAGTACAATGGGAGCATAACAGTTTCACACGAAAATAATGGGGCGTGTACATTGTATATTCTCATATATAGTCCATCACGGTGATTTCCCTGAAGGCATCCAAAAAATGTATTCAATAAACAAGTTTGATAAGGTCACATGTTTCGTATTATTATTTTTTACCTCTCGACATTTTATGTTTTCACAAGTGAATATTGATTTATGGATTTTGTAGGAGTTAACGTTGTGTCGAGTGAGCGAAAAGGCTAGAAATTTCTACTAAACTTTGTGTCTAAAGTCCTTACCACCATGCGATTAAGGTCGATCACGTAGTGAGATTTATAACCAAGCCATGGGCCACCTGGTGAGTTATTTGCCACAAGACCATCACTTCTTTTAAATGCTGCTAATATGTTTTATATTGAAATAGAGTTTGCAAAATTGTATACAATCCTTTGTTCCACAGAGCGTAATGTTTAAACTCTCATTTAATAAATCCGTGAATGCAGCGCATTATTAAACAGAGGTTACACGTAAAGTCTGGCATTAGTTCAGTCCATGATTGATAACAGATTGATGGTGTAATGTGCTGACTGATGAATTGATGCTTCGGAGGGCATGTTAGGCCGTCGGCGCCGGTTGTTGTCTTAGGATGGCAGGCCTCAATCGGAAATCTATTACCAAGTACCGAACGGTGTGTTCCAGCAGTTGTCCTTGTAAGCTAGTAATTTTAGGTTAGCCTGAACGGCATCTTAAGCCACATCCTCTCTTATCATCAGGCTAGCCTATCAGCTATAAAAAAGTAATTTAAATTTGAAATTTAGGTATTCCGTAAAAAATTTTGTCCGAAAAATGATAATTTGACTAGAAGTTCAATTAAACTATTTCTCTTAGAAATGTTTAATATTTATAGTTGGAAAGATGCCGAAAAAAACATGTGGGATGTTATCGTCAAGAGCTCATAGTAGAGTACAACACATATATTTTAATTTGTAAATAACATATTTTTGGTGTAAAAAGTAAGAAAATAAATACAGAGCTGCTAAAGTATTTTTAGACCATTTATATTATGTGGTCTAACCAAAAAACTAAAATTGTTAAGAATCTGAAAGTGTTCCATTTTTATTCTATTTTATTTCATACTTACCTAACGACAACGATGTTCGAATGCCTCCTAACTAACAAAACCCAAAATTTACAGGAGACGAAAAAAACGTTTTATTGTTTATTTACTTACTTTGTGAAAATATGTAATAGAGTATCTTATGTATAAATATGTAAATTTAATGCTGGCATTGATTTCACGTTTAAACAAGCCCTTTGTAAGTTAGTGTTAGTTAGGAGTTATTGCTTTCACAACTGTTCACTTCAGATTTATTTTAATGAAGTTACAAGGTATTCGTAAATCTATAAGTAAAGCCATAATCCAATTATAAAGATATATTTATTGAATTGAACTAACTTGAGGGTTCTGCATTATTGTACGTTAGATCGTTACAGATCGGAAAATTACAGACAATTTAATTTGTTTTAAATAGTTTTAGGTAAATAATGATAGAAGGCGTGGCAATCCGGAGCAATGACAGATTTAAGCTGTTGCAAGTGATATATTTAGTAAATTTATTGGAATTGGCCAGAATGAATACGTTGGTACGAGTATGAAATTCATGATTAATAACCTGTTGTCTTTGGGGCAAATTAAAACAATCATCGTCAAAGTCAAGCTTAATTTGTATTTTACTATCAGCAGTGAATGTAATCGCTTCAATATCGGTGACTTTTGCCTCCCCTGCTTTACGTCCTGGCCGAATATTTTTGTAAACTCAGTTTTTGGGATCATCCGTAGTTTTTGACGAATTCGTGATCAACCGTGAGCACTTCATAACAAGAGTGATGCGTCTCTTTTGTCACCATACTGTAATCACTTGGTAAGTGGAATTCCAGTATGTATGAAGGGTCAGTAATTCTAGGTTAGCCTGTACAACATCTTCGACCACATCATCACTTACCATCAGGTGAAATAGTGGTCAAAGGCTAACTTATCAGGCGTAAAATATTATCTTTTCTTCAATCTCCTACCACTTAAACTGAATTGCATTCCATCTGTGTGTGTCCTGGTACTAAAAATTTTTGAGTTATGGTTACTCTTTGGAGTAAACTAGAGTTGAGCAAAGCGTTTGCGTCGAATTAACATTTCGATTCTGGTACGTACAGCTATCAGAAAAGATTTCAATTGGTAGCTTGAGAAACAAGCAGTGTCATTCCAAATAATCTAACTAAAACGAATCCAATGTAGCCATTAAAACTGCTGCAGTTTAATCGAACCAATTAATTAACAATTTAGAATTTTGACAGTTCACCTTTGTCTTGAAATAAAAGGACATACCTTTACAGATTGTAAGTTCATCGTAAGTAAAATAAATATTTGTTTAGCTGCCTTTTTTATCATCATCCTTCTCTTTCCTCGCTCTGTTTTCTATTGATTAAATGCATTTACTAATCAGCATCGTTGAAGCGACCAAGCGGAACATACGTCGCACATGACTTTCTTCAATGCAAGTAGAAATAGAGTTTTCTCATCAAATTTATTTCAAAAGTATGTCCACAAACAGACATTTCATTGTTGGAGGAGCAAAATTCTTTGTAGGATTTGAATAAATGTGCAAGCGACATGGGCATCAAATAAAGTTTCCTGGTACACTTCCCAGCGTAAGGTGATGGCAGTTTCGGTAGATTGTCGGAACAGGTTTCCAAAGCTAACTTTTTTTATTTGTTTCCTTGGGCTCTACAAGTTATGAGGTATTCGTTTTTTGGGCAGACATGCAAAATTCAGCCTTTTTTACCCAAGCCTGGACAGTGTTAAAACATTTCCCTATTCATTTGAACTGTTTGGTCTATGCTCGTCAGTGGCAATGAGTATTGCAGAGTTCTTGACGTCTAGAACCTGACTCATTTCTATACAGTTTTTCGATTCATAGCTGCAAGTTTTACTAGACCACATACGAATAACTTGCGTTGGTCCCAATAAGGTTCTTCCTGAAGTTGCAGTGAGTCTTTTAACATGTTTCTTCACTTAATTGCGAGCAACCCCTTAATAACCATACCAGATTGTTTGAAGCTCAACTGTTAATACAATTACTAATTAAAAATGAACACGACTGCCATAATACCATGATAGTGAAATAAAAACCTTAAAGATATTGTGATCGAACTGAAGATCACAAAAAGTGCCCTATTTTCAGGTATACATACTAATAAATTACTATTCGTCTCACTAACACCATTTATCAATAATCGTTGTTGACACTTAAACTTTTTACAAACAGTGTCCTTTCTTGACAAAAAGCAACGAAGTATAGCCGCCTGCCAATGCCCTCAATACGCGTGGCGAAACGCCTGGTTGGTTGCCTTAGGGCCATTGGTTTGGAAGCAGCGAGCCACTACAGGTGCGTTTGATGGTAGATAGGAGATATTGGCAACAAAACTGCATCAAAACTAGAGAAAAAGAACTTAGATATTTACTTTAACAAGTTAGAATATATTAGCGGCATTATTGGCCTCCGTGCTTGAAATTAGATTTTAGGAGGTATTTGCACAATCAATTTGTGACGCCAATTTACACAAAATCTTTTGGGAGCTTTTGCTAGTCTGGGCAAAATTGAACTCTAAATCGAATGACATAGATAACTCATTTTGGCCCAAAATGTCAGTTAGGAGGTATTCGAACATCGTCGTCGCTATATTTGACCAACAAATACTAAAAACATCAAATTATAGTATAGTAGGTAGTTCTGATCCAAACTACGAGTAACAACATTTGTTTCTTATACGGGCTGTTACAATTCAGAACCCTTAAAGAAAAGAGCGCAAGGACCAACTCGCGCCTACGTAGGTTTTATTTTTAATCATGTAATTAAAATCCATAGTGCGTGTTAGCTATAGCCAGTTCTCGTTTGGACTGATGGTCAATCTGATTGAGCGTGTAATATCGTTCGCCCTTTTATCAATCTGGTATCAGTTTCATCGTGATCAAGGTCACGGACTGAACTGATGCTAGACTTTACGTGTAGGCTCCGACTTACAGGACCCTTCATGCTTTGGCTTTAGATACGTATCTTTTAAGTCAAATGACAGATTAGGTATTTAAAAGGAAATATTATTTACAGCGGTACGTGATCGATAATTTTATGGTAACAGTGTGATTATAATCATATGGGCTAAGGAATTTAATTTATTTATTTATTTTACAAACACTCATGTACAAAATAAACTAGACGTATAATATTTATATACTTTTATGCATTTTTTTCCCTCACGATATTTTTTTCCAGTATCGGCCCACATATAAAAATTCACTGGAGTGTTGAAGGAAAATGTACTGACCACACAAACATGGAAATAAGGGTATGATTACGATGACTTTAGGTACCTACAACACTTCAGATTCAGCCCATCTTTTTATAAAGATTTTATCTTTAATTCATGGACGCTTATATGTCAAGAATTTTATTAGGATTATAGTATAAAATAAACGCAAATTAAAAACAAAGCCTTTTAATTATTATGTACCCAAAAAGTTATGTATCTACATTCCATAGCCGTTCAAACAAAGGAACATTTTGCAGATGAGCGCACATGTTTACTGACAAAGAAACGATAAATTATCGCTACCCTTTAATTTTGTGTTTCGTATCTCGAAAAGCGAGAAAATGTCTGAATGGAGCGCTTTAGAAAGGACAAGTTAAAGATTGTGAGCAAATCAGAGGTTGGAGGTCACGAATCGTGCTCGCGCTACCTGATGTAGCTCAAGCGCTTTTTGACGTCTCAAGCGCCCTTCGCTACAAGTGATAAGACACGCTGGTTCGATATCTCAATATTCATCCTCTATATAGGTACTTAGATATTTTGTACTGATAAACATTTCACAGCTTCCATTGTACGAAAGAATTGAATAATATATATTGTTTAAAAAACAAAGAGTCTACTTACTTATCACTTCGGCGAAACGATACCAATTCAAACGTTTCGTCATATTTTTATTAAGATAAGAATGTGTGGAACCTATACACGGTAAATATTGGTGACATGAATGAAAATAAAGCGACAGGTTCTATTTGGCGCTTTTTTAGAATTTCACAGTAAAACGTACCTACGTTATACTGTGAAATTCTAAAAAAGACTTCGTCGAAACGATATTTACATATTTTGGTATATTTTTAAGATGTAGTCATGTATTTATTTAGCTTAGAACAATGCGCGGTATATATTTGGCACGAATAAAAACGTATATTAAAATTTTGCACTTTCAAAACCTACTTAATGCTATAATTAATCCTCAATTATAAATATATTACCAACTATGAATTTTTTTCATCAACACGATATTAAAATTTTTTGCTATATTTTATGTATTTGCAACGAATAAATGCGCGAGAAATATTTGACAAGAATATAAGTGGTGACAGGATGTTTTGCTAAGTTTTAGTACTTCATGCTACGAGTACAAAACATCCATTTAATTATCATAAAAAATATGAAAGTAAAGTTTATAGTAAATGAGCGCGGGATGAAGAGGGGATTGAGACATGGTATGGGTAGCGGTCGGCGTGAGAGGGTCGGGGAGTGGTGGTGTGGCTGTGCCCGGCCCGGGAGGGTTGACGCGCGTGCGCGGCGAGGGGCGGGCGGGGCGCAGCCTCCGGGCTGCTGCACTCCGCCGCCGCGCGCCGCCCGCATCGATCCCGCCCGGGCCGCAGCCTCCCGGAGTGAACGCGCGGAGCCCGCACGCACCCGAGCGCGACGCACGACGCGCGCCGCACGCTCATCGCTCGTAGCCCGCCCGACGCCCGTCGCCCGTTGCCCATCGCTGGCCGCCCGCCCAGAGGTCCGCTATCATCTCTCGTCATCCACAACAACTCTATTCGCCAGTGTTGCAGGTTATAATCGCGGCTTACGTAACATTTGAGATATCGTGCGTACTTATTGACAGGTTATAAGTGTTGCCCATCTTCGGGCTCGAGTGTTAGGCCATCAGCAAAACCATTTATTTTTTACTTCATAAAAAGTACCGCTTGGCTAAATTACGGTGATGTTTCATCTGTTCTAAAATGATTGGACAATGAAAGTTTAATTTTAAAATATTGTTCTAAAGTTTACAATAAGTAAGCAAAGCGACAAACGAGAGCGGCTATAAACAGCCTGCTACGAGAACACACCGTTGTCGTAGCCACAAAGACATATTAAATTAGACTTAGTTGCCAAGAGCTACAGAGTCGAAAAATGATTGTATGGTAGCGGTTAAATTAAGCGGCAACAAAATAGAACTTCGTGATTCTATTTTTACATCTTTGTTGTTTATATTTATTATGTTTGTGAGAATTAAAACAATGTTCATTACTATCAAAAATAAATAAATGTAAATACGAAAGTAAACTACAAATTCTGAAAAAAGCTCGACGTTAGTTTGAAATGAAAGAACTTCTTTGTTTCAACAAGAAAAAAAATTTAGTAGCACTATTAGTATTTTAATTACTATACCGTGTTTCGTGGGATAAAAAAAATAAAAGTAAGATTGGACCAATAAAAAAATTGCTTTGAATTTAAAAGAAATATTTTTATTTCACTATTACTAGCAATCTTTAAAATAGATGTACAAATTATAATGATTAACAAGTTATTACTCTTATCCCACTTATGAAAGGTGGGCGCTAAATATCTTTCTCTACAATGAAAACCATGTGTATACATCATTTATTGTAAGAGTTTTGTCTTCAGGTAAATGACCGTGTAAGAGTTTTATTTTTAGGTCTAAATGGCTCACTCGGCCCTTCGTGGGAAATCTCGTTGGCAACGTTCCGTAAATTTTAAATGATTAAGTAAGATATTCTATACTGGGAAATTATATTGTTTTTGTCCTTACAACGAACTTACTGTTGAAAAATTACAATTAAAGATATATTATAATTCACAATAGCGTCAATTTAATACAAATTACCAATTAGCAGCATATGTATTAGTAAAGTTATAATAATTATCAGTGCGGTATTGTTGTTAGATATTCTTTATATACATTACTCTAGTCGAACCACAAAATGTCAAAGTTAATAAGAAAAGCTAAGGAAATATTCTGTTCCAATATGAATAGAATAAATTTGACGCTAATTTCGGGATCAAACTCAACTCGGTAACATCTATTACAAACGGATAAATATTTTGATCTTTTCTGAACATGTTAATTAATCTAAATACTGAGTAGGACATATTTAATTTGTGATTAGCGCGAGTACACTGATACAGCAAAGTGATTAGCGTCTAAGCTAACTTGAATAACGGTCATCACAAGTTTGCAGCTCAGCTTGTACTAGACGGTAAAAACGCGCCGTTCTAATCCTTAATATGGAGAAAATAAGGTTTACCAATTTTAAAAGCTAAAGAACGTCTATACCTTTGCAATGAAGAAATAGTAACTAAGTTGAAACTGCGCGAGCGCTGCGTGATCACACTTTAATTAATACATCACGTACTAGAAAATACATAAAAGTAAGACGGTTCTATGGTCATAGAATAAATATTAAGAAAATTCTCTGTAAATCGCCGTTTGGTCCCGATTGTTGGTATTATTTTGGCCATAAGCATCCGTGTTTGTTAGTTGCGGTTAGTTTAAAGTTTTGTGAGTAAAAGTCAATATGGTGTTGGCTGTTTGCCGAGTTAGTTAGTCATTGCAAATCACTCATCGTTCATTATCCGTAATAATAGTTTTTGTGGTCCTTGGGTGCGGGCGCCTAGCGTTTGGACTCTATACGTACATTTAATTCGAACAGTAATGCGAGGCGGTGCGCTCGTTTGGTGATCGGGTGTGGACTGCTAGTGTGAACCGCGCTTTAGAATGGCTTCTGAAAAAGAGAAAATGGCGGCAGCTGAAGCCAAATCCCCCTCAAACAAGAGCAACTGCGCTTCGCCCGGAAAGAAAGGTATTGTCTCTAGAATATAGGTCACACCTAGATGTCTACAGCAAAGGTATTTCAGGTTCAGAAATATTCGCAATTGACTCGCCATTGGCTGGGCTTTATTGTTTTAATTTTAAGTGTGCTATATTCCTATGAAATTTGACGCTTGTATGTATTACCGACAATATGAAAGAGCCAAATCAAAAAGTTTTATGGTTTATTTTTTCTTTTTGATTTTTATTAAATCTATCTTTTAAAGAAACACATAATCTGTGAATATTTCAAACAGTTATTCAATATATTACTTTATATATTCTTTTACTTTTTCTATATATTTCGATATAAATGTTGGACGGACTGACAACGTAGACTTAGAAAGAGAGTGGACTTTTCTTACACGAAACTCTAAATGCTGCTGATAAGCACCCATGACATAAACTCTGGGTGCTTGCCGACAGCTTTTTCATAATTTTGCTTAAGAATATAAAGACTGTATTAATAGAACTGTGTCCTGTCGGATTTCATGAAAGGCAACCAAGGAACCAAGAATGCACCGTATGAACAGCAAGCTTCTACTCACGTTGATGTGATTGGGGATTTGCTACACATAAGCGCACCGCAGGGCACTTTACCATATAATATGTCCTCTTCTTTAACTGAGAGATAGCGGCGGTAGTATCAAAAGTATATACCCAAAGTGGAGTGACACAGGGAGACGGCTGGTCCTAAAACCGAGAACTTACCCCAATATGCTAATATCTATTAACGCTTCAGCTAAGTACAAATATAGCTGAGCATATTCCAAACCGTGGGAAAATATAGCTGGTTACCAAAGGGAGACTAACGTTGTCTCCCAACTGACGGTCAACAAGGTCCTGTTTCTCCGCTAGCCCATTGTCCTGTTCAGGGAGAAAGTCCAGCCCTGTATTGCTTTTTCTCGTCTTCTTCGTGGATAGTTTCACCACTATGGATATGGACTGTATTTTCTTATTTCTAAATCTATTCGTGAGGAAGTTGGAACGCAGCTTCCAATGTTTACGGGATTGCGTAGAATCGCGTTGAAATAAACGATGGATAATCCCATAGGATGAAGAATCCAGATCATTCGGTTTGAATGCGAAGCAGTATCTACGATGGGCATGTGCCGGCCGCATCATCTGCTTGCGGTGGCGATAGCAAGCAGATCGCTTGCAGGCACAGTTGAGTTACAGATATTCGTCAAAATGCGAATAAGAATATATGATATAGTTATATTAATGTGCCAACCTAGTGAAACGAATATTACCACCGATTAAAAAGCCATTAATTTTTACCAAGGATTGTGTTTTAAGAGAAAATAGTAATATATATATTGTTCACCGAGGAAAGAAAGTGACCGATTCCCATAGAGAGTTTAGTTTGACGCCTGAGGCCGGGCCGAGGTTATATACTGAGGATATTAAATTGCTCTAACTACCGTACACATAGTGTTTTATGCTATACTTGCGAGGAAAATAAAAGACAAATTTATACTGTATAGAACTTTTGGCAATTCTGTTGTTCTTATTAAACATAGAACGCATTCGGCGCGTGCGCGATGTTCTCTTGTTTATTTTTTCAGAAAAAGCTAGTGGCATATATATCATTTTGCTGATTTAGTGTTCTAAACTTTTATATTTTGACATTATACTTATTTGAAATAGGTTACATACTAAAATTGTGTTAAAAAACAACACTTTAGAAATGGGTTTCCATACAACTTTCCCGCCTGCATGTTTGTTCTGCAGAAATGACATAATTTCTACGTCATTTTAATAAACATGTATAGTATAAAATAGTGTACAGATCCGAATCAACCGCAATAATCCGCGTTGTAGTTGTGAATATAAGGCATCATACATTATACTGAGTGTGATGTTGAACTGATAACTAGCGCGTGCGCCTCGAATCTCTGTAATGTGCTGATTTATTAAAAATAAATAGCGAGTAATATTTTGGTCATTTTGTATATCGTATATATATTATGCATCGATACATATTATATCTGTCTCGAAAACAGTCGTAACGATTATGATAAAACCTGCGGGATTTTTGTCGAACATATTATTAGATAGATAGGTGGCTAGCTTTCCGATCTCTGAGAAAATTCGGTTTCATAGGTACCACGCCAAACAAGGGCTTTAGTGTCTCATTCAAAAAGTAATGAAATTGATCTTCATTTTGAAACTCCATTATGGGCCTCGTTTTTAAAGGAAAATATGAAAATTATTTAAATGTTGTTATGTATGCAATAACGCCTGCTCTGCATTACAACATTACAAATTTACGAGAGAAAAAAATTATAGTCATGTGCAAACCCGCGTCCATCGACCCCTATAGCCGGTGTGTGCTCTGACCAACTGAGCTTACATGACATTATGACTCATAACTCCAATTTTTGCTCTCATTCTTCAACCATCGTATGGGGGTGAAAATTATGTCAAATTAACTACATTACCATTTTAGTTACACAATAAGGTCCCTGGCTGCCTTGACTCTTTCACATAACAACTATGAAGTTAAGTTAAACATAACCAGTTTTGAATTGTGGAATTATGAGAATAATCTCGCCTAGAACATCATCGGAAAATCCTCATCGTGTGTCGCGATTTTTAGCTGTGGTATATCTCTTCCCTAAAGCGGAAGTCCTAGAAGAACCTATTATTCATTGACGCAGTGTTTAATTTAAAACCTTAGCTGAAACATTGAAGTTGCTACTCGTACTATGGCCTTTTACTTTATTTCATACATAATAAGAGGCAAAATTACAAGTATGCCTTTTTGTTACATTCTTGACACATATATCAAAACAGGTTTAGATAATATTTTGACCTGCAGGCAAAGGTGTCTATGTCGTTCAGAAAGTTATTTCTGTGCTAAACTGTAATCCTGATTTAACGTGGATAGCGATAGATAAATTTCCCGCAGGTTAAATTAAAATTAAAAAACCGCAGGTTTGTTGGTATTGAATGAAAACAATTTTAACCTTAACCGCTATGAACAAGGTGAAGGAAAGAAACACGACCACTACCTAGGTACTGGTTTATTTCAAGTTGTCCCTGTAAGGTTTCCCGCCTTGGTGCGGAAGCCCGGAATCGGCTTACGGCGCGCGGCGTAGACAACGTGATTGCCGTTATCACAATGCACTATACTTACCTATGTTAGTAGTAGTTAATAACTGTAGAATAGTACATTGTTCACCGAGAGGAGAAAGTGACCGATTACCGTCGAGGGTGTCGTTTGAAGCCCGAGCCGTAGGCGAGGACTTTAAAACACCCGAGGTCGGGAATCGCACTTTCTCTCGAGTGATACATAGTGCTTTATACTACACCTACCTTTTGTTTTACTTTTCTACGAAAACTGAATCCTCAAACAACACACAAATTGAAAATGGCGGCAATGGCGTCTGCAATTTTCACATGTTCTTTTTTCAAATTGTTTGACACCATACAACACACAGCTAGTAGCCAGTGTCATTTTGCGAACTTGGAGATAAAAACTCACTGTAAAAACTTTTTGGCTTTTGATATTAAGGTTACCAGCGCATAGTCTTACCCAAAATTAAAAAAGAAAAACCACGTAAGAAATGGATTTTCATACACTTTTCTCTCCCGCTCAGATGCGTTTTCTCCCCGCATATTTGTTCGATATGCAATGACGTACTTTCTACCGTAAATTTGATAAAGTATCAAGGTACTTTCCGAGCAGGTGTATATAAATGTACATATTTAAGTTTACTACATAATCTCGGCAAGTGAATATTAATATAAATTATACAACACTAGAAAGTAAGTTAACACTTCTACGAGTACTTCAATGTTCAAATTAGGGTTCTTTTTCTGTCATGCACCTATTATATAATAATATATCTGTATATACCCCGAGGTGTTGGCGGCGCTGCACTATATAATCTCATTATATATTTATAAATTCTACGATAACTTTCAACTTCGAGGAAGAAGTCCCTAAAAGAGTGTACCAGTGTTCTTTGTTCGACTATATATAGAACCTTATGGAATAAGATAAGAAACTACTTACAGATAAATTGATAGTAATATAATACAACCATTAGTAGCGACGGTTACGTAACTCGCCAAAGTTATCGCGGTTTGCGATGGGCGGGCTACTAACCGCAGGGCACGAGTTAAGCCCATTCTGCAAACAAAGGATGAATAGCAGTTTGCTGTTTTCAAATTATATAATTATAGTTGTGGACTAGAGACAGGTAAAATGTTAAATTCAATGTACTAAGTTCTTGGTTATCTGTTGCTATTTTGTGGGTGAAAAATGTATACTAATTCCATTTATATCTAGATGTTTTCACATTGATGATGCTACCTTGGTAACCTTGTAATATATAATAGCCCAGTGTAAATAACTATGGTTTTTCGCGAAAAGGATCCAAACCTTGAAACCATGCTGTAGACTTAAGCTAAGCACCGCATGTCAGTAACTCAGAAGCAGTTTTGAAGCAGTGATAGCTCAGTGGTATTGGCTATGGAGAGCCGCGCAGTAGGTCCATGGTTTGAATTCCGCCGCGGGCGGCTTCATGGCATAGTAGAAGGACATTTTGCGAATGCCCGCCTGTCTGGCGACCACACTCGAGTAGAAAATCTGTCACCAAGCAACTTCCGGTGTGTTCCGGCAGGTGTCCTTGAGAGCCAGTAATTGTTAGTTAAGCCTGTTAACAACTTCGACCACATCATCACTTACCATTAGGTGAGATTGTGATCAAAGGCTTACCTATCAGCATTAAAAAAACATGTATATCTGTCCCACTCTAGGTTAAGACTGATCAACATCTTTAACCATATGGGCTATAGAATATTTTAAAAAAGAAATTTTTTTGTTAAATGCCCGTGCAAAACCGGGGCGGGCCGCTCGTCTCATATATATACGAATATCTTTGTCTTCCAAGTCACATGTATAATACAAACTGATTAATTTCAAACAATTGCTTACTTGTAGGCACAATTTGCTCACCTTTAATATAACCAAACGTAAACCCAAGCTATAATTATTACAATAGAAATGCCCCTTTGGTGGAGGCTACTGCCGCGCTTGGGAGGGTGTATAAGCTGAGTCCTTTGTGAAAACACAAAGGTAACGCAACACCAAAATTGTAGTAACCAAAGCCTTTGTGGAATCTATATCTATCTTCTGTCTATTTATATTCTATACCTTTACAAAGGAGTAAAACCTCCTTAAAAAGGAGCAGAAGAAAAAAACTGTACATGAAATATTAATATAAAAATATCGCTAATGAGACTTAAAAGAAACTACAGAACGCAACATTTTTGAATCTGTCTGTATACTAACTAAAAATTACCAAACAGATACTTTTTTGCTGATAGGCTAGTTTTTGAACACTAACTCATCTGATACTAAGTGGTATCGTGTTCGTTTTTTTCATGTATTAAAGTGATGTTGAGACAGTCACGTGCTCGCATGATGGTATGCGATTACGCCTGTCCATTACAAAATCAGTGTCACAATCCTTGTATCGCTTGACACTGCACAACAGTCATCACTCCCAGACGCTTATTCCTATGTGTCGTTAATATTGTTAGGCTTTTCTAAAAATTACTGGTTCTCAAAGACAGCTGTCGAAACACACCGAATGCACCGAGGCAAACCCATAATAACATGAGGGTTGGCCAGTTTCGCATTCGGAAAATGACTACCATGCTAGAACGACTGCCATACCTAACAACAACCGGAACCGACGATGGCTTAGCGTGGCCTTCGTAGTAGGGAAGAGCTCCGTAATCTACGAGCGTTTCAACGAGATGATGAGTGGTGGAGGATGAATCTTTTAACAGTAAAAATGTTCACAGCTCTTAAAACGGTCATATAAACAAACGTTAAATTTGATTAATTTATTATAGTATCAATATTGAAATATGATAATAAATAAAATCTGGTAAAATTCAGACACCCGGGAAAAATCTCGAACTGAATATATGAAAACTCATTTTGTTGTAGAACGGAACCGAATCCTCCTTGGTAAGCGATTTTAACTCGCACGTGACTGGCTTTTCAGCAATATTTAAGCTGACATGAGTTAACAGCATGAGTTCTTCACGAAACGCGATCACAATATATGAAGCGAGGGTCAATATTTTACCGAGGCCCTTGTAACAATAGGGACCCGGTCTTGGAGAGAGCCTCCTCGTAGCGCACGTATGCAGCTGACCACGAGAGCTGTACCCGCCATTACCAACTGTACCGTCTCTGGCAGCAAGCGACTCGTATATTTGTGGAAAGCGTGGCACAAATCACCCAGTGGAAGCCCACGTTCCACAGGAGTGGCTCTAGCACCGATCCCTTTGGAATCCCACAGGCAATGCACTACGTGATACCGGAGCACCTCCTGTATGAAATGGAGCGCTCCTATCACTTGTGTAAGACTGCTGAAGGCTTTGTTCACCGAGACCAACGCCTTCCAACAATTTACTGCATTCTGCATTCACCCCTTGAGGCAGGGCAGAGCGTCTATTGTTGACTGCATTCAGTGCCTGTAACCGTTGGTGGATCGATAAAATTATTTTAGATGAAAAAATGAAAACATCTAATATGTTTTGATACAGATATGATGTGTTAAAAAGGTGATGCCGTGATAATCACGAAAGTACTTGAGATTGCATGGTGTCAGCTGGCCAATCTTGTTGAAACTTTTTTTTGAAAATTCATGTGAAGATAGCTTTTCCAACAAGCACTTGCTTAATTAGTGCAATAGTGAGCCAATCCATTGGACTAGTCGGTAGGTACTTGAATGGTAGCTTTCATTCACTTTTTTATTGTTATATGTAAAGAGAATTACTCTAATTTGTAATTCAGTTAATTAAGGGCCTGTTTCAGAATGTTCGAGTAAGTTCCGGTTATACTACCCAGAACATATTTAATAAATAAAACACTATCTTTGCGTTTCACAGTCATCGATTCAGCCTATCTATCGATTAAAGCTAGAAACGCGCTGCATGTTAACTGTAATTTTTATCATTCAGTTATTTTATGTGTTGGTTGGCAACCCGAAACTTTATTAGGACATTCTGAAACGGAACCTAAGAGTATCACCTTATGTAATAAGGCAAGCTCACCAAAAGACGCTTCTAGAAAACTAAAAAGGGAATAAACAATGGTGCTCGAATAAAATTATACATAAAATACTTTGTTCCCTTCAAACGATTCGCACAATTAACCTCTTTCACAATCACATAGATTCCACAAATTGGCCCTTTTTGGTCAATAGCAGGAAATTTAGTTAAGTATACCAGCTATGTAGTTCAGGTCGGGTGTACTGAATCTCAGACTGCCTGGCCTTCACTTTGAATCGCTACATTTAAGAGGGTCGAAAGAACTCAAACTTTGTCTCCAAAGTTCTTAAATTGATTTCGAGTCCTTGCGCAAAGTTTTCTCTGTCTGTTTTAACTTTTCTACACTTGACTAAATTGTAAATCATGTTTCTTACCCCTCACTCTTACAATTGTTAATATTTAATTAGTTATCGACATATTACAAATTTTACATAACCTTTTTCACCTTTATAAGAACAATGTTTAAGTGTACTCCTTCTAATCAATTAAATACATTTTGATGACGATGTTAGACCCTGAATTAACACGTAAGATAATCTTTATTCCAATTAACTAATTAAGTAAATAGTTCCCGATTAAATGTGATATTATCCATTGTCACAGGTGAAGCCATATAATAAAGTAGTAGCTACTTATAGTACATATATGATTAAATATAATAATAAATATATGGGACAATATTTTACATAACACTATCCTAATTTCAGTTCAGGAGGACAGACAGAGAGTCAACAGAGTGACAACAATAAGCTCCGTTTTGCAGATGTCGCTTCGTCCTCTTACTGTATCAGCCGGATTGTACACTGCTGAACACAGCCTCTATCTTTTTCCATAATCCCCACGCTTGGCAGGCGTCGAGGGGATCACAGTGTGAGATATCAGTTCCTCACAGGCGCTGCTGCCCACCTACTAATGTGTTATCCTTAGGCACCGTTTATGGCACTCACGGGTAGAGATGGCTGGTGACATTCTAGCCCGGCATCCCATGGATAGTCACACACATAATAAGAAGATACATTTGATCTAGAACTCACTCATCACGATAGTTCAATTGGCAGAGCATATCAGTCTCTAGCGACGGATGGTCGCGGGTTCGAATCCCTCTTTGATTATTTTTTTTTCTGTCGTTGTAAATAGGGAACTTTACATGCGTTAATGCACAAATTACAATGTTTGAAATACATGCTGTATTTTTTTATCCAACTGTCTATTTTGCCTTGGCTCCGTTAAAAAATAATATTTAATGTACTGACATTATGCAGCCTACGTATTATATTAAAGTATTTTTACCATCCCGACTAAAGGGATCTAAATGACAGCTAGACCTCTTTGCACAACGTGAGCCTAATATGAAGCGGAGAGAATGATTGATGGTGAGCTACTAAAATAGACATAAGCTGTTTTGAGCACCTAACTGCTCGCGAAGTTCCGCTTATTAATAATAACAATGAAACTGTGTATTTATATCGATATACATACACTCGAGAGCAATGAATCCGGGTCACTTAAAGAATGTTAAAAATCTCGGAAACTAAAAATGATAGGTTAATGCAATAAATTGTATTTAATAGGCAATGTAATACTCCTTAAATGAAAGTCAAAAAAATATGAGTCACCATACATTTTATTAACACAAAATTACATAAAGAAAAAAACTGCTGATCTCTCCTTAAAACAAAAATAGGAAACATGAAATTTTTGAACTTTATTACGATTTTCTTGAATTTTAATACTTCGTATTGCCTCCTCGTGCTTCCATTACTGCGTTTACGCGGTTTGGCATGCTGTACACCAAGTTCCTTATACGATTTTGGGGAATATTCTCCCATTCCTCTGTGAGAGCAATTTTGAGCTCACGAAGCGTGATTGGGGGAGGGTTTCGTTGTTTTACGCATCTGCCTAGCTCGTCCCAAGCATGCTCGATCGGGTTGATATCCGGGCTGCGCGCTGGCCACTCCATACGAGTAATGTTCATCTCTTGAAGGTAGTCATTCACAATCCTACCTGTATGAGGTCGGGCATTGTCATGCATAAATATAGCATCCTCACCTAAATTGACCATAAATGGACCAACGTGATCATTGAGGATTTCTTCCACATATCTTACGCTAGTTAAAGAGCCGTTTTCTATGATCACCAGCTCTGTGCGACTTTCAGAAGAAATTCCGGCCCACACAAGTACAGACCCACCACCGTAGGCTACTTTTTCTTCGATGCATGCTTGCTTGAATCTTTCCCCTGGTCTTCGATACACTCTGTCTTCCATCGTGCTTGTAGAGCATAAATTTTGATTCGTCGGAGAACATAACTTTTGACCAATCTTCAATACTCCAATTTACGTGGCTCTGGGCATATCTTAGTCTCGAAATACGATGCCCACGCTCCAGTTTAGGGCCGTTTGCAGGTCTAAGGGGTTTTAAGTTAGATTCAGCAAGCCGACGTCTTACTGTCCATGCACTTGGGTTACTTCCTCCGAGGCGTCGAAACTGATTGGTGAGTTCAGTTCCTGTGAGAAAGCGATTTCGAAGCATGGTGTTCACCAAGTATCGGTCTTCTCGTGCTGTGGTACACCTGGTTCTGCCCGTTCCTGGTCTGCGTAGGTTAGAACCAGTTTCTTCGTAACGTGGGAGAACTCTTTGTACTGTTGACAGCGACACACCGACAGTCCTGGCGGTATCGCGCTGACTCCGGCCGGTTTCCAGCATTGTAAGTATTCTGGTGCATTCTTCAAGCGTAAGCGACATAATTTCAGCTTGAATAATGAATATAGAGCACTATCAACATGGTTTATGTACCCACATAAATGACAGATTACAAACAAAAGCAAAACCAAATGCTGTAATTTCGTAGTTCCATCTTCGAAAGTGGCCCTTTTTCAAATTTGATTTTTTTATGATATAACTTTACAATAACTAAGAAGTTTTAATACCTTCATTTAAGGAGTATTACATTGTCTATTAAATACAATTTATTGCATTAACCTAGCATTTTTAGTTACCGAGATTTTTAGGATTCTTTAAGTGACCCGGATTCATTGCTCTCCAGTGTATTTTGATGGTGATTATTCCAAAAAAAATGGACTATATACCAAAATAAATCGTTAGTCCTTTCGTTTTAGTTTGCTTCTCTTTCTATTCTTCGCTTAATCAGGTCAAGTAACGTTATGAGGAATTGAGACGTTTTTCTCTCACATGTCACTGATGCAGAGAGCAATGTCTCAACGCCATTTATAAAGATCAAACGCATTACAGTGTTCTTACAAAACGCACGAATAAAGAGTTGCTAAAGCATTGTTCTTGATATGAGCAAATCCCCGAGTGCACAGTTATTAAAGTGCTCCACGTCTCGCGGCTCTGCATTAGCACAGACTGAACATTTAATCCCGGCGCCGAAGTAGGTATACGAGAAGCTGGCTTCTTTCAGCTCTATAAAACGTACCTCGTGAATAAAACGCAATTTAAGCGAGAACTGCTTCGCTCCGTGGTAATGGCGCCCCGGGCCAACGAAAGCAGATTACGTTTCTCTAACGCGACGTCTGTCCGCAAGCTTTTGAATCTAGAAATTGGTTTTCAATTCTGAATGAAATTTATGTTACAATTTGCTCGAAAGTAATTTCTTGACTATTCGCCGGCGGAACTAATTCACTATCACCGTTCAACTGACTATGGCAAATAGAAACGGAATATTGGTGTCACGAGTACTTTGAAAGCTTCTAAATTTTAATGAAATAACTACGTAGGAAACCTTTTTGTTTACTGCTGATAGGCTAGCGCTTGACCACTATCTCATCTGTTGGTAAGTGATGATGTGGTGCAGGATAGTAAACGGACAAGACCTGGAATTACTGACTCTCAATGATAGCTGCCAGAACTCATTGCTAGGTAAAATTTTCGACTTTAGGGTGGTAGCTAGCTAGGCAAACACTCACAAAATGTCCGTCTACCATGCAGTGAAGCTCAAGCTGGCGATGGACATCGAACCGTGGACTATTATTATATTACCGCTCTGCTATCACTGCCTCAAAATGCTTAGCTGATTATGTTCATCTTGAATTTATTTTATATGTAGAATGAAACTGCTGTAGTTACCAGTCTCTCTACAAGGCATAATCCAAATGTGATATTTATGATTGAAATATTACTAAATGCATAGTAAATCATAGTGACATTCATATGCGCGCAAAGATCCAAGGATAAAAGGGCCCCGCTAGCCATATCCATTTTCTTGTTTATTTACTTGTTTATTCAATTTCCTGTGGGAAACCAAATCAGAAATTTCAGACAAAGATAGTGAATGGATAGTATATAATGTTGATGACTTTATACAAGCGGGGTTCCCGCTAGGTATACGGACACAACATTTACCTACCTAATGCTTTCCGTGTCAAAGATGGACTTGTGTATAAGATAAAATTATTTTTAACATAATATACTTGCTACAATCATATTTACCGATAAAAGTCAATATTTTGACCAAATTCTAACTATGACAATAAAGCCAACATAAGACCCAATGATCATCAAACTAGACGGATGTAGAACAAAGCCCCAGAACGCAATCATGCTAACCAAAGACCTGTTTTACGACCGACCGTCAAGCGGAAAGTCACGGATGTCACGCTAGACGCAATCACATTATTTGCTAACTTTCATTTACGATACATAAAATGACAGAATAGCAAGTTACTTTGTGACAAGCACATCATTATATACAACGGAAGTGCATCCGGCTACAACGAAGCGCAGGAAAAGTATTTTGTGCTACATTATACGAATATCATGTGATATACATTAGTTTTTCTCTTTATCATGCTTTAAAACAAATGGAGTTGCTTCAATGAATGTTTATTGTCATTGGCAAGTTGTAGCAATTTGTAACTGTGTGAATCGAACCAAGTGGTCTAAACTTTAGTTTAATATATGGGCTGTTAAAACCACGGTCAGTCTGAAACCTATGGTAATGAACTATAACGGACGCTTAGGTTAACTAGTTAACTAATAGCGCTATTATTTGTGACATTTGAGAGATTACGTACAACAAAACACTGCATTAAAGCACAGTCCATATGCCCGGCACTAAGTACAAGCTTAGTTCGCAGTCTGAACCTAGTTAGTTTAGCTCGCTCATATAGCTCGTTGAGCTAGCTGCGCAATTGGATTGAGCTAAGATAAGCTGGGTTAGCTTCACTCGTCGTGAAAGTGTATGTTCAGTTCTTAAAAGAAGTAAGTGGAAAGAGCTGCAACAAATGGCGTGCTGCCAGTAATGCTCATTTTAATTACCGCTATTACGTTGGCCGTTTGCTGAATTCATCGATAAAGAAAAATACTTCGTAAAGATCTGGTATTTGCTTATTTGATGAATGCAACGCATTTGATCGCTAAATTATTTAAAGTGGTCTACATTTTTACGAAGGGCGTTAAGACCTGTTTGCACTTTTATTGCTGTTTAGTGATTAGTGCTTAGTAGCTGTGTTCAATAAAGCTGTTTAGTGTGAGTAGTGTACAATACTGTTTAACTGTTGTGTTTACTAAATCAGTATCGATCTCACCTCTGGTATTGGACAAGCTATTTATTTGAAATGAACGAATAATAGAATTTGCATTTTTGTAAGAAAATATATAAAATGCAGAGTTGTTATCGGAAACAGAAGAATACAGTAATACGCTAAATTATAATGTGTCGGTTCTTTACATTGTACAAATTCGTATTTTGTATATATTCTTAAACAAATTGATTGGAGCGAGAGCAGGAATTGAAGTTATGAGTCAGTGTGTCATGTTAGCTCAATTGGGTAGAGCATACCCCGGCTAAAGGGGTGGATGGACGGGGGTTCGAATCCCGCACATGACTATAATATTTTCTCTCGTAATTTGTATTTTTGTAACAAATTGATTGGTTCAAATTTCACTTTGCCATTATTTAAAAACCAGATAGGTACCTACTCTATAATATCTTTAAGCTGTGCTACAAGCGTCTATTTGCACAAACAAACGCCCGTACAAGTGGCGGACGCTAGGCACTCCGACAGTGAAGGGACGTTGCTACTCGCAAAAGATTAGACACGCTACTAAATGCGGTACTAAACACTAAACAGTTACTGTCTAGTTAAAAAATGTAATGCAGACAAAATACTATCATTCCTTAAGGGGTCCTGCCATCTTTATGGTTATAGATTGGGAATAGTAGATTAATTAGCTACTTTAAAATATTTGGGGCCCGTTTCAGAATGTCCTAATAAAATTTTGGGTAGCTATGCAAAACATAAAATAACTGAATGATAAAAATGACAGTTAATATGCAACGAGTTTCGCGCTTTAACCGATGGATAGACTAAATCGATGACTGTGAAACGCAAAGATAGTGTTTTGTTTATTAAATATGTATTGGGTAGTAAAACCAGAACATACTCAAACATTCTGAAACAGGCCCTTAGTCATTTGTTTCTATGTAGCCGACGAAACTGTTTAACCTGTAAGACTTTGTTTTAAATACCAAACTATAAAGACACCATCTAAGGGTTTTGATAATCCTTTATCCCTTAACTAAGTACGATCTCTATTGCAAACATAACCGCCAAGATAGTAGACCCGTGACCGCAGTGGCCCTTAAAGTTAATCGCTATTAACTTCAGGAGACATAATAACTGTAACAATCTATTCACAAAGTCTATTTTGCTATATATCCATTATTTTTAGGGATCGGGTGTAATATCGCTATGTCTTTATTTGGAAAACGGAATAAGTTACAGTAATGAACTAAAATTTGCATATTTTGTGTAGAGTGCTGTACAAAACCGCACATTAAATCTGAAACTCAGTTGTTACACACTTCCAAATACAGGAGGAAGGTCTTCGAGCTCTTGAGTATATATTTTTTTATTTGTGACGTAACATTCACGAGGTCCATCTGATGTTAAGCGGTAACCTATGCATATAAAAGATGTCTTTGCCGATCACCCTGAAACATATAGTGATAAAGTCCACACATTTTCTACTTCAAAGTAGGTAGCCAGGCGAGCATTCATAAAATGGCCTTCCAGTATGCAGTGAAGAACAAGTGAGTGTTGGGAAACGAACCGTGGACGTGAGGCACGGCAGTCCATGGGGTCGAGCATTTACTGCTTCAAAATTTTATTCAAAATATTATGCATAACTTTTTATTGCATTATCTAATCTTGATGATTATTTTCAGTTGGGTAGAATATACCTCTATTGGTTGTGTGTAAATTTGATCAACATTGGTTTAGTTTCACTCAGTTACACTGAAAAAAATATTTGTCATTAAGCCTATACCTGGATGACAGCCTACACATGACTGGTAATTACCACTCTTGTCAATGGTAATAAGTAATGTGGGAAAGGGAAAATCAATCTTGTAAGCAGTAATATACAATCACAGAAATCGGTGAAAAATAATAAAACAGAACCGACATAGATATAACCCTGAAAAGTACGTATTATCGAGTGTTTTGAATCGCTCGGTACCAACTACCCAAAGTTATTTTATAGTAAATAGTGTCAGAAGTTTTTTTTTTAATTTATTTTAGACATGAAAAGAAAACCCCCCTTATTACCCCTTAACCCTCGACGAAAATTTCTGATGCCATTTTTTTATAAATAGGGTATCATGTTTCTTTTAACCGCAAAATGCTGATTTTAATATATTCTATGTATGTTCTGAACATGTATAGTAACTACTTATGTACTTTCAAGCACTAGAGTCATGCCGTGTTTTTGTATACTCCAAAGAGGTTTTTTAATTGTTGTGTTCTATTTCGTATGAAAAATCAATGACACCTGTCCAACCTACAATACTACCCAAAGTCCATTGGACCATTACGCATTCTAAAATTAATGACTATTGTTTCCTGATACTGAATATACATAGCTGATACTAAATATTATATTATGCCTATCAGAAAAAATACGCTGAATTACAAGAATAATTTTATTAATTGAATCAATAATTTGTTTCAGGTAACTGACTCCGACAATCATCAAAAACAAAATACCTAAGAATTTATGACCTCCTTGGTAAGATCCAACTAAGAAAGTTACGTAATAACGCCGGAGGAGTACCAAATAATTGTAGCATCGTAGCAACCGACTACTCCATTTGACATCTGTCACGGAATCACTTAAGCCTGGGAAATATAATTCTTTCCGGAAGAAAATCACTTGAGCCGCGGCTCTCGATTCCATCACGGGTCAAATAATTTTTATCCGGATAGGAAATTAGAGCGCGGATAATGTTCGTGCGCCATTTGGACGCGATCCAAGCGCCCTACTGCGACGGATTTGGGCACAAATCTGTCGGAAACCCGAACCTTAATCCGGCCCAGCAAACAGTATTCAATTTTGATAACATGCGGCTCACATATTAAGTAACTAGTAAAATTATAGAGTGTTTTACTATCAGAGCGTGGCAGCAACATATAGACTTTAGATCCAAAGGCCCAGGTATTGACGGAAAACTTATTTCTTATTTTTAAATGGGCCTTATTAGATTACCCTTTTCTAACCAGAATTTTATACGTTCAAACCAGGATATTAAATGAAAAAGGCAAAAACAACCACGACACAGTGTACCTCAACAAAGCTACGCTGAAATTATAGTTTTAACTAAACTATGGATCGACAACATTTATCGTCCACCGTTGAACAAACCGTCATGCTTGGCAGGCGTCTTAGAGATCGCAGTAGAAAGTAAGTTCTTCAAAAGTTTCTGCTTCTCACCTTCTGGTATTTTTCCCTTAGTCGTCTCTTACGACACCCACGGGAAGAATGTTAGACACAGGGCCAAATGTGTATGACCAAGGTATCTAATTTAAACCTACACCTATCTTATATTAAGATTATTATAAGTATAGATTAGTATAGTTCAGTCCGCAACGTGGGTGAAACGTGTAATTTTGATAGTATTCCCTGTATGTTTAATAAATCATGAAAAACTGTATTACTGTACCTATATACCACATAAATTTAATCCAAAAGAAACTATTTAAATAGATTCTTTTGGATTAAATTTATATGGATGAATAACTCTGCATCACATTGTACACACTATTACTAGTAATTAATTTTGTAACTTTAAATGGTAAAATGCCTTTGCGGCTACATGTTATGTGTTTGAAAAAATATTCGAAAATTTCGAAGCGCTCGTAGCGTTTGCTTAGCTGTTCTGAATCGATCAGCAAAGTTAAGCAACACCCGCCGCGGTCATGACTTGGATGGGTGACCGCTGGTGACATTACTACTGAATGCTGCCGTGCTTCGGAGGGCACGTTAAGCCGTCGGTCCCGGTTGTTGTCTTAGGATGGCAGTCGTTATAGCATGGTGGTAGGGCATTTTGCGAATGCCCGCCTGGCTAGCTACCACCCTCAAGTAGAAAATCTGTCGCCAAGCACCTAACGGTGTGTTCTGGCAGCTGTTTTTGAAAGCCAGTAATTCTAGGTTAGCCTGAACAACATCTTCGACAACATCATCACTTACCATCCGGTGAGATAGTGATTACAATAATATAGTTACGGGTACGTCTTCGGCAGTTTTACCGTGTTAAAACACGGTAAAACGATCCCACGCTTATAACGCAGCTAAAATATTCCTGTTGGTGTTTTTTTTATTCAGTATACTTGTTATGCTTTCTCGCCCTTCGTTTTTTCTTAGTCAGTTCACACGATACCTAGTAATAAAGAAAGATTAAACTCTTCAAAAGGATATATTTGATTTACAATATTTTACCAAATTTTTATGTTAATAAATATTTGCTTGTAATACTAGATTGAATAAACGAGTTATTAAACACAAAATTGGTTAGTGCCAGGTTAAAACTTCAATTCTTTTGCCAAGTTTAGCTGTTACGTAAAGTGAAGCAAGTCACAAAGAAATTAATAACTTCTTACTTTGGTATTTTCGCATTTCGCTAACATTAAGTACACTTTGGACGGAGTTATGAAAGCTTTTATCTGTTATTAAGCCGAGAGTAAGGTTGTCTCACTGCTGGAAAAGACGCGACTGACTACTCTGACTACTTACATCATCTCTTCTTTAGCATGAAACTTGTCGTTACACATGTAAAGAGCGTACCAGACAGTTCGCGACCATGGCCCCGAACCATGGTTTCGAACTGTGGAGATGATGGTTTGCGACCAAATTACGTTTGACTTTCCAACGCCCTGGGATTGCGAGCATGCGTTGTCAACCGTGGTTCGGGACCACTATTTCCCACTGTGTAGACGCCGGTCGCAAACCACGCGAGGGCAGTATGCCGCTGCCGCCGGCAAAAGCGCACGCATGGCGGGAGCACACGCGTAGCGCGTTTCCCTCTTTGAGATACGTAGGTATAAAAGCCACGACCAAATATAATGCATTATTTATGACATATTTTTCTTCCAAATTTCATATATAGATAGTAATTTTAAAATGTATAAATTAAGCGATATCGTGTGTAGTTTGGCCTTCATTGGATGAACGAAACACACTGTGGTTTCGAACTGTGTAGTAGCAAAAAAAAAAAAAGTAAAGTGCAGACGATATGAATTCAGAACTATGGATTTAACGGCTAATATTTTTTACTAATTAAAATCTTATTGGGGCGTTTTTATTGGCCAATGCATTTATGATTGTAAGTACAGTGACTGTGTAACCTAGCAAGAGTAAGATGCCTCACAGTTACCGACAACTTTAAAGAAACAACAGTCGGAATTATTTCGAGAGTGGGCGCTGAGTACACATGATCCCTACTTTTTAGGAAAATGATCAACCAAATGCCTAGTCTAGGTTCTAAGTTTAATTCTTATTACTATCAAAAAGACTTTTTGAATCCTTTAACAAGCAATAAAATAACATAAATTTGTATGCGTCCTACATTATAACAAATTCAAAGTGTCAATGCACGAGACAGATTATTCCAATTTCCGAAATCAGTCACCATATTATTACGAAACTGCAAAGCCAGATCCGTCAGTAATTAATTGGAATAATGAATGGACGGTAACAATTACCGTGCGGAATACATATAGCCTTAATTAGTGGAGCATAATGAAGCCTTCACACAACACGAAGCCCTCACTAATTTGATAGAATTTGAATGTCTATTGTGGACCTTAAATACATAATTAACAGAAATAAATCGAGTATTTTATAGGATAGGTCAAGTTTGGGATAGGCCTAGAATTCGTGGTATGGTATATCATAAGGAAGTACGAAAATCATGGAGAAAATTCTTGAGTATGAATGTGGACTGTGTCAATAAGGAAGGCTATGTGAGTAGTCAGGTGACAAGCAACAGAATAGAGTGGACGAAAATTACACGTAGTGCTGACTCCATTCATCATCATCATCATCATCATCAACAGTCGTTATAGGTCCACTGTAGAACAAAAGCCTTCACCATAGGGAGGGCAGGTTTGCCTTTACCCCTACGCTTGGCAGGTGTCTTGGGGACCGAGGTGTAAGATTAATAGTTCTTCAAATGGCACTGCTGCCAACCTAGTATTTGTCACTTCGTCGCCTAGACTCCCACTGGAAGATATAGGAGGGTGCAAAATAAAAATAGAATGAAGATTCTCTACATATGAGATTTAAGCACATCACCCAAAAACGAATTACATTCACAGAGAATGTAAAAGCACAAGAGCTGTATCGAATGTTTCCACAATAAGACTAGACATAGACACGATTTATATAGGAGGGAACGACTGAGGGCATATTGTATTAAGAGAATGGAAATAAAAATGATTTTGACATTTTAACTCCATAATTGGATTCGTTTTCAAAGGCTAACCTCAAAATAAAGTTTATCTCAGTTATCATTTTAATTAGACAATAAGACCCAGGTCCACGACTTTACGAAATTGTTTTTATTATCTGAAGAATCAAGGAAGCTCGGCTTTAGATTAGGACTCTTTTATATCCTATAAATATTTATTGTTCATAAAAGCGGACTGTGAGAAACCTGGGCCAAATGAGCAGGATCCCAATACTCGCGTCAAATACGCGAAACGCGACGCGTGAAAGACTTCTGCCCTGCGTTTCATTACATATGTTGAGTATCAATGGTTGTAGGAATAAAAAACACTCACTCCCGGTGTATCTAAACTCATATTGATGTATTTGATTGTTAGGTTGTTATTATGTCAGTCGCTGAAGTTGAGTGGTTTTACGCAAATTTCGTTGATGGAGAACAAAAGTCTGCGTTTTAGAGCAATCCTTCATCCCTTTGTGCGTATAAAAGTGGCACAATTTTTTTCCCGTCTGTCACAGGACTAAAAACTTTCGCAATATTTCTTTGAATTTGGGGTGAATTTTGTTAGATTAGCATCTATCAGAGTCTTTGGACAATGAAATCAAATTACTTTATTGTGTTTTGTTTGTTACAAATATATATTTACCTTCAACAACATATTGCTATATTTTTATATATGATGATCTATGGTATTAATAGGCGCGATAAAATTTCTGGAGTATTATTTATTCTTCGGTATACTGGTAAGTTAATGATAACCAAGCCTTTGGTTATCATTAACTTATAAGAGAATTTGGTTGTTTATTGTAGGCCAGTCCTAATAAAATGGGATTGAAATTTCAGAAGCAGCTGTGAAAACAAAGCTAGGTGTTTGGCGACAGACTTATATAATTTATTTTTAATATATTTTATGTAAGGCATCTGTCTATTTGGTAACTGCTTTGTACCTATATTATAGAGAAGCTCATCTACAACTTGAGTTTCAGAATATACTTAGCCTCGTTATGTCAGTTATTCAATTTGAAGCAACACAATCAACACGCCGCGCTGCGATACTTTAGCTCTTGGCGTAATTTAGTTAGCAGCAATCCCTCGAAGTTTCTCCAAACTTCTTGTGTCAAACTTGTTCACAATAGACACATAATCATGTTTTGGGAACCTATAATTATATTTTAACGTTGACGTGGTATTTAGTCCAAATGAAAGATTTTTAGTATAAAGGCGAAAGACATCTGAAAATAATCGTTATGAATCGGCTGAGACTCAAGTGATATCTACCGGATGTTTTTCCTCCACATGACTAAATATCATGTACGCGTATGCGTATTATTTCTCAATATAATTTTTTTACATACCTATGTACATTAATGTATTTGCTTTATTTATTTATGTGAGTTACCTCGCCTTCTTATTGAAATAATACCTACATTAAGTTTAATCATTTTATATAAAAGATACACATTTGCAAGAGGTGTCTCATCAAAGATGACACAAGAAAAACTTGCTCATTTTTTAATTCACAATTGTAAGTGTAATGTATTATAGAAAAATAATGTTTTATATCTAAACCTTTCTCGTACTAAATCTTTAAGAAACAAACCGGAGCTACTACTATTTTATATGAAATTTATTCTTTGTTACGTTTTGTGCGCGCCTGTGGAAAAAATGCTAATAAGCTCGAAGCTTACGCAAACGTCTAAATCAAGGCCTGAAAACGTATACGCTATCAATCCTAGGATAAGGAGTCCAATAAGAAAGAAAATATTGCGCGCCGAGATCGGTAAAAGTGCGAAAACTCCGAACGACTGTATGTAGAATAGGGGGAAGGGCTGCGACGCGGCAATGCGTAAATATTGGACATGTCGATACTATCAGATATTGTGGCACGCCTTGACAAACATAATATCGATGACATTAAAGATATTATCAAATAATTTTGGAAGGAAACACTGTTTATGAAGTCACATATCAATAAGGAAATTAAATAACCACAGATATATTTAATGCGATAATTATTTATCATTTAGAGTGATGTGTGTTTTTTTGCATCTGCCTCTATGCAATGCAAAACAGCAAGGAGTCCATGTTTGTCCATCCGCATATCTAAGAATTCCAAAGATTGTAAATAATGTAAAATCAACAAGCTCTATTTCGCTCGCGTGATACGGTCTCACTGTTCTTGTATAGGTCTCATAGACAAGGTTTGTGTAGAGACACAAAAAAAAGAAAACTTAATAAATGCAATTGAATCATAGTTAACCGTCATGACAAAGACGATGTTGAAGGGACAGATTCTGTTTTCCTTTTGACAAGGTAGCTACCACCTGTAAGTTGGCTAATTCCACATTTAAGTTACTTTCCACACAGTCAATAAGTTAAGATCAGAGACGCGTCGTGCCTCTGAATCAGAATCAAAAGATATCGTTTAGGTTGATTACCTTACACGAATCAGCAAAACAAAATTTAAACTAAGGTTTAAGCGTAACCGCATCATTATTACCTTTAATTGCTATATCTCACTGGTCTTCTTCTCATATCATCTGATATGGGGAAAATGGATAAGGGCATTGTGTGCCCTCTGCCCTTGGCTCTTCTCAGCTCATGACGATGAGCCGGTCTTTACTAAAGCACGATTTGTGCTTGTCTTGGTGTCTGTGAGGGGTGTTCCTGCCGGGTTCGCACTATGTGTCCCGGCGATCTCCACCACTAGGCCACGCCGGGTTGATCCCGCTGGTTGAAAGCCCAGCGGACCGATCAGCGACGCGGACAGTGCTAGCCTACAGGCCCACCCCCCTGACCTCTACATCTTCTTCTTTTTCTTTATCATTGGCATCTTCCTTGATAATGGAGTCTCTGGAGTGTGGTCTCATCTTTCTTGTCGCTCCGCTCTTCTTGTCAGGCGGTCTGGCGTGAAGAGGAGCGAGGTTTCTCAGATGTTCTAGCTCCGTTAATCGCTATATCTGACAATCATACCTCGGGATAAACTAGCATAACGTTTATCTACGTTAACTAATCCCCATTGGTCTTCATTGGTCTATACTACTATTGGTCCTTGCGATACCCCTACTTAAAAGAAAGACGGAACAGTGGACACTCAATGTTATGAAAGAAGTGATGTTTGTTGTATTGCCACCACAAACCTTGGTATTAAATGTGAAACTATAGAAACCATTAACTTCTCCACAAATCTCAGTAACAACAAAGCTATTGTACTCCATATCACAATAGCCTTCCGATTTTGAGACTATCCGACATATTATGATTAGACGTCGTCATTATTGGACTCCCTTTGGGGCTTACGAGACTTGTCATAATGTCAATACCGTGATAGAGGTTGTCCAGTGTTTGATGTGACCATATAATACGATTAGTGAAAGCGTATTTGGTAAGCTATGACGTTTATTGATGAGTTTGTTCGCCTAAAATTGACTCAAGCAAGAGCATATTAATATATTTTTGAGAAAATCACGAATAAAAAAGGCATTAATACTGGTCTATATACCAAAAAAATTGTCATATAGATTTTTTTATTTAGTTTTTTTAAGCGTAGAAATCTCGTGTCTCTTCTGAGAAATGTTACAACAAAGGTTCGAATTGTTAACTCTTCAAAACTCAAAATTACTCTTAAAGTCAATCTTATTTTCGTTAAACAGCTGTACCTAGTGTTCATTTAGATAGCTTTATTCCGTCTTAATTCTGTCCAACAACTTCTAACCCGATTACTTAATAGACAAACGGAAGAGTAACTCAAACACGTAGACAGTTAACAAAAACAATGAATACTTAGCCCAATAGTTCATTCTGTACCTTTTAGGATAAAAGGCACGTCGGCTAACAGAGACACCTCTAATTAAAACTTCGGACCAATTTCTAAAGCGTCCCAAAACTTTTTTGTACCAAACAGAAGTTTGCGAGTGGCAGTAAATACCTGATTGTGGCGATATCGCGGATGCTTTATTTTCTTTTGTGAAAACGGATGGTTTCTGTAATCTATTATATTTACCAATCATTATAAAGTTGTTTTTACTTTGGATCCAATTTATTACGTTAGGTACAAATTATCGCAATAAACTTTATAATTGAATTGCATGTAAAGGATGATATGACACGTTCACTTAAAACTTATTGAAAATTAACAGCGAAATTCCTATGAGAAATACGCATTTATGTAAATTTATCAACTAGGGAATCCAAAACGAAACCTCGCAATAGATAAGGTGCTTGCCTCATACAAGACTAATACATTTTTAAATTAAACGGGCTTTAATTTTTCTAATTACTTTTGCGTAAAAGTGAATATCGCCCTTTCCAGAATATAGATATATAAAGAAAACTTGCGCCCTGTTACATAAAATCTAAACCATGTGTGTCAGTTCATACGGCTTGAATTGATATACGGGCGTATTCTGTTTTTATGAATCAACTGTTACAGGCGTTGCTGGGTGCTTGTAAAATATTAGCTTTTCAAATTAACAAAAACCGAATGTTATATTTTTACAAATTATTGCAGTACAGGGGCTGAATGGAATTATTATTTTTAATTTTGTACAATTATTCTGAACATTCAAAATATACATCTGTCGGAGCGTGAGAACAGCACTACACTACTATTTGATTCGTTTAAGACATTCGTCCATCAAGCCAGGAAGCTACGTTCAGGAACGTCCAGCGTGCAGGTTCAGGTAGCTTGCTACAGATCTGGCAACACTATCTAAAATTGAGTTCCAACATGGCGATTTCTGCTGTTGGTACAGATTGAAATCAGTTCAAATAAAGTTGCCCAACATGTTGATTAAGTAGTTACTTTTGTTCAAGCAGTATCACATGTACCTACCATCAAAATCTGAGCATCGTATACTAATCCGTATATGTTAATCAAACTTATTGTGACCATATTACTTAATATTTTATGATTGAAATATTACAAACGTACAAGCATGGCGTATGGGTATGTGTACAAAGTATTATTAATTCAAAGAAGATGGTGGTAGAATCCGTAAATTAATAATCATAGAATGATGACGTGTAACCAGTGAGATCCAAGACTTGACTCGTGAAAGATGACGATCAATTTTGCATGCCGATTAGAGTGGCTGTCACCGGAGCCGGAGCCCTCTGAAGAGTAACCTCTCTAACCTGTGGATGAGAATAAAACCAGGTTTTATAATGATCATCCTTCTTCTCATTTGCATCATTCGCTCTCATAACTGATATAAAAATAATAATAAAGTGATTTGTAATAAAAATTTAATACTTTTGGCTTACATCATGATGTAAAAAAATATTGTTGTACACAGCAGAATGTGAATGTTGCAACGAGTGTTAGTTTGGAGACCGAGCTCTAGTGAGAACACAAAAACATGAGTGTGAATAATCACATTGGCAACACTGTGTGTTATGTACATTCTGCTTTTGCACTACAGTGAGAAAAGTTAATCAAATAAAGAATTTCAAATAACACACAAATGTACAAGTATTCAATTCAAATATACAAGTATTATTTTATGTGAAAGTTATAAAAACGTTACGCCTGCTCAAAGACTAAAAAGGATAAAGTTTTTATAAATGACAATGGAAACCTGAGTGTAGTAGATTTTATATCATATTTTTTCACTATTCATTTGTCAGTGCCTAGTATTTCTTATGTTAACTTATTACTAAGTACAGTGGTACTCAAGTAAGTAACTTACACGTGTTCCCAAGAGTCTTGACAACCGACAAAGCGCAAAACTCACGTCCCTTAATACCAGGCAAGCTTTCTATGTCACAGGCGCAAAGCCGAACTTTTCCGCGGAAATTCCACATGGGTAAAATGAAAATTTCAAATGTTTGGAATATAAGAGCGCCAACGGTCTGCGGCTGGCAACTTTGCGTGACACAGTTCAAGAACTAGCAAAAGGATTTAAAACACTGAGCTTGTTTTAATACCCCGCAAAAGGATCTGAGCATTTCAACGGACCTTTTATTTAGTTAACGACCGAGATTACACATACGCCTCCCTTGGATTAAGGTAATTTACGCTGAGATATAGATTTATGAAAGTGAGTTGAATAATATATATTATAAAAGCAGTGCTGCTTGTCTTCTAATATATATATGAATTTTTTTTCAGTTAGGTTGAGCAGACAATATAAGTACAAATTGAATTGTATTTAATAAAGGACATATCTTTATCATTTTTATACCGTTATCACACTTAAGTATGATTGAAATAACACATTGATTACCGTCTTAAAAAAGGAGATTATCAATTCAACACGTGTGTATTGTCCACGCATTTTTATATAATTCGAGTCATAACCTTTTTTTATTTGCTACATTTACTTCAAATTAAGGAACAGTTCAAATTTCATTAAAATATATACAGTAGCTTTCTAGATATGGAATACCTATTTAGGTGTTATGGCCTGGTTTATTGTTTATTTGTTTATTTGTTTATTTGATTATAGGCGAGCAGCGCAATGCTGATGTGCCTATATCACACTGTGTCGAATCATTAGGCTTTTTTGTAGTGTCCACACACTTGTGAGTCAGCATTGGTTACAAGTTGGTAAGTGATTTTTTGCTTTTACACAACCAGCTATCTAGCCTGTTCTTAAATGCATTCACAGATGAAGCAGAGACAACCTCCTCAGGCAACCTGTTCCAGTTGTGGACAACTCTGTTGCTGAGGATGTGGTGCGCAGTGTTTGTGTTAGCATGTACACGCTGAATTTGCTGGTTATGCCCTCTGACTTCTCTGTCACGTATGATTTTCACAAACAGATTGTGTATTTCGGGGAGGTTGTATAATCCGTTGAGTATTTTGAAAGTCTTATGAGGTCCCCACGTAACCTCCTTTCTTCAAGAGTAGTGAGACGCAGGATTTCCAATCTCTGCTCGTAAGATTTGCGGCGTAAGGCTTGCGGTATCTTTGTGGCTTTTCTTTGCGCACTTTCAAGCAGATCTATGTCTTTTCGAAAGTGTGGGCTCCAGACTTGAAATCCATACTCCAGCAATGGTCTTATGTATGTCTTGTAGATCTTGAGAAATACTTCAACTGTCATAGTTTGGAACGCTTTGCGAATCACATATATAAAGGAATTTGCTTTCTTGACAATCGTTCCTATATGTTCTGCCCATTTGAGGTCGTTGGAGATAATTGATACCAGCTATTTTAAAAAATATTTTTAAGTCTACCTTTTCCTTTCTGCCTTTCCAAATTTGAAGTCGTGATGATATGTTGTTTATTTTTGTATTAAACACGATTACGAAAATATAACCTTACAAACTAAAAAAAAAAAAAGAACTGGTAGTGAAAATAAAATCAATGGATGGAACAAATTTTATTGTAAATACGCTACATTACATACACAGTTAATATTGATTATAATTTATTGATAATATTGATTTACACTATTTCAAAACGACAAATTGTGTTCAACACAATTTCTTTGTTTACTCGTAACCGTCGTCACGGGCATAAAAACTGATGTATTGACATATCTAACAAAAATATGAATCTTCCCGCCGTCATATCGTTAGCGGGACAAAACTATCCCCTTTTGGCGATCCGCCAGAGCTCCAGAAATTGTCATCAATAAAACTTATCATTCGAGGGCCGTGACCGAATTTCCCTAAAACCCACATCTGCGCACTAAACTTTGACGAATTTTGCAGAGAAGCATTTGTTTGAAAGACATTCACCGCTTTGTAATGAATTAGGTATATAACAGGGTGTTGAATACTGAGAGCATAGGGATTTTTCATTACGAAGCTTTTGATTATACGTACGTTAATACGAAACGTTAAATAAACGACTAATTCAAAACTTCATATTATGAGTAAAGAGTAAATCTCATAAAACAAGAATTTGGGTAAAGATTTCCTATTAAATCAATGACACACCAGCATCTTCTCACACCAATACTAAAGTAGGGTGTTGCTGCACATTATAACAAACAGGGTTCTTTACCATAATGCTTGCAATAACCGAAAATTAGCGGTTATTCTATTAACAAGAGTTGTCACAAGAAGGGTTGGCATCAGGAATGGAGTAAAGGTCATCTAAGCGAAGCTAACGCTTTGTTCAATATGTTCGTGTCGTCCTGTGTGTTGTTAGTTAAAACATAATTTATGATACGAATAATGTTCTGACATCATCCTTTATGTTGTTAGAGAGTACATATATGACGATGAAACCGAGAAACAAAATTATGAATTTTCAGAGCAAATGATGAGGACTCCTTTCTTAAATAGGTATTTAAATTCCTAGTTTTGTCTGTGTGGACGTGATGCGTACAGACGTACTTATCTGTATTGGGTGTTGGCAAAACCAGCATTGCGCCAGTCTATCGCTCCTATCCCCGCTTTGTGGGTCAGCCATCAATAAAAGTTATCGCCCAAGTCTGCCTGCGACATCTCCTATAAACAACAGCAAACGTGCCCTCGAAAAATATAGCGAATTGAATTACTTTAACGTTCGGCTTATGAAGCCGTGACGTTTTCTACTTTATACAACGTCTTTATGCCTAAAAAAATATTAAACTTAAGAAAACGTTTGCCCATAGTTTACTTATTTAACCTGAAGATTTTAGCAGAAGCTTGATCTAGATTAGTTTAGATTATTAAAAGAGGCCTTAATGCCTTATTACCTTTTTTTTTAATTGTGGTATGAAAGATATTTACGTTGTTTATTTCAAACTAACGTCCGCGTTGCGGAACTTCTTTGATTTGGTATGTAGATCGGTTCGTGATAATCAGTCAACAAAAAACAATCAGTGACAATAGGAACCGAGAGTACAGAGATTTCAAGCTGCTCTATAAAATGGATCTAAATATAGTCTATCCAATAATATTATATGGGTTACAGACTATATATCTGATCTTAGTTTTATAGAAATTGGTTTACTTTGAAATTGGTTTTTAATTTTCACGTAATATGCAGTCATGCAAAATTTCCACAGCAATTCTTGTAATATATCTTTACATCATTCTAGGTTGGTACTGTTTTGAAACTTTAATATTCATTCTTGGTATTATTGATACTGTGTGTATAGTAAGGTAAGTTTTGGTCACCTTTTAAAACCAACCTCCATTCTTGGTGCAGGCAGTACCGTTTTATTCATTTAATTATACATAAGTAAACCAGTCTTACGTACTTATGCTTAAAGAACGCGTCGAAACCGAAAAAAAGTTCTTCTTTGTTTTATAAATTAATGTCGAAAATTAATTTTCTATGCAGCTTTCATTTTACGCAATGTTTCAATATGAGTTCAAACTCATATTTTTTACTTTATTACGATTACATTCAACATAACATAACGGCCCTGAGATTTTACATTAATTGTGGATAGAAATTAAAAATAGGTCAAAGCTATTGGAAATCGAGACAGGAAATGAAACACGTTCAATACGGGTTTATCGGAGGCACGGCGGCTTTCACTGCAAGGAACATAAATTTAATTGAATGGGTTTACAGAGAATAATTATTCTCGCGCAAGTTTTTATATACCATTGGGGTAATTACAATGAAAATCATAAATACCTTTTACGATAAAGTTACAATTTGCAAATATACTAACCTCAGAAGTTGTTAGAGTTTCCCAAAACTAATCAGAGTGCCTAGTTGATGCGAAATGTGAACATATTGTTAGCACTATTTTGGCTCAACTAATCAACATTGGCAATACAACAAGGAAATGCTGCCAAGGCACTGGCTATATACCGCAGGGAGACTATCTAGTATTCCTAAAAAGAGAAACAGTCTGTATTCAGATAGGCGGTAGAGAAGCAAAAACGAACAGTTTGTTATTGGTAAGCAGTATTTTGTGTGAGAAAGAAGTACTGTGCCGAACCCACATCAAATAGGTCAAGATTAAGAAAAAGGTTGTAGTGGTTTTTTCAATAAAGGCAAACCACAGCTAGAAAACAACTCGTTGAAAGCATTAGCAGCCAAGTAGAGCGTGAGCCAAGATCCGCCGCTTCAAACTTTGTCCGCACGTGCCGTCACTTTGTTCTCTAGCAGATACAGTCAGGTACAACAGCTAGTTTCCACTGCAGCTGGCTTGACTAAATTCAGTGCAATAAATATTATGTTACCTTAAATTATATATTATGGCGCTTTTTTAAAGAACGTACCTACTTTCATAATGAATTACAATGTCGAAGAAGTTAAAATAATTGATCACTGGTTCTGAATTAGAAATTTCTGTAAAATATCGTGAGTGGTAACTTGCAAGGTTTATTTATTTTTTAACGTTAAAACCTTTTTAAGGAACGTTGGTAAATTGAAAAGTGCACGGTACAGACGAAATAACAATTCTCAACTTTGATGACTCTCTAGTAAATTTTCTACCTTGGATAGATTTTATCTTATCATTTATTACTTGATTGCGGCACACAATTTGAGTTGCGGCCGAGTACCCAACTTTAGTCTTAGCTTCAAAATATTGAAAACAACATTGGGACCGTGCTTGGAAAAGTAATTCGTCTTATGTTCGTAAATACTTTGTCTAAGTATTGTTTTATTTCATGTCCTCAATTTGTATTGTAGTATGTGACACCTCACAATTAATGGGCAACAATACTTCAAAGAAATAATTTGAAGGTAGAGACTTTTAACAAAAACTCTTCTCGATTGAAGCTTGTCTTTGATGAGAAATAATTTCTTCTAAAAAACAGATTCAAAGCGCTTGGAGTGGAGTCTGCCTTGAAATCATTAACCGATCAAATAGGTAAAGTAGTGTTCGCAGGTATCATTATTTTGCATACCGCCTAGCTAGCTACCACTCTCAAGTAGAAAACCTATTGCCAAGCACCTAACCGTGTATTACGGCAGCTGTCCTTGAAATCCCACTTCCACTCTAGGTCAAACATGATTACCATCTTCTACTACATTTTCGCTTAGCATCAGTTCATATTGTGGTCAAAGGCTAGCTTATAGGCGAAAATAACGTCAAAAAAAATTATATCAAACATTCCGAAATATCGATCGATTAAACATGCATCGCCATCATGATCGTCTATTAGCTTATGTTACCCACTGGTTAGTATGATGGCCTCCATTCGCTTTCACAGTCACGTTTCAACCTCATCTGTACTTACATATTTTCTTTCAGCTCAAACCATATATGCGTTGGCCAATAGAACTGCCCGATAACATACTTTTCCTTTTATTGCTAGGTAGCCACAGCTTTACTCCACCTGGCCTAGAGCTAAACCGCTAAGGTGCCATTGAGAAAAAGCTGGTCACCTCCATATTATGCCAATTAGGCACTCCTGTTTTTGAACTAGTCGCCAGTGACCAAATAACACCATCACCAGATATGGTTTAATTATTTTAGTTACACACAAATACCCAGGTGCCACTACTTGCCACTAAGATTTTGCTTTTCTCTTGATATTATGATTAACCTCTTCCCTAGAAATTTCAATGCCTCCTAGACTTAGCGAGCATATTGCCATCAACTGGCCACAGCTCCAGACTTCAGACTGCTACAGATAATTTCTTGGTCATATAACCCAATAGATGTCCAACCTAAGGATTGCACCCAGGACCTCGAGTTTTTAAAGCGAAAATTTCGTCATTGCTCTTCCGAGGACGTCATATAATAAAATCTGTACTATAAGCTATATCTATCTTTTCAGTTGCTACAACCCAATCGTTAAAATTCATGAGTAAGGTCAATAATAATCTAACCTCATGAATTTTAGCCCAATAGCAAACTAGCCCAATAGCGGAAAACAATAAACATGTAGGGCCTCACACTATTGAGGTACTTAAAATAAAAAGGTCGTAGACATTTGTCTTTATGTATTTCCAATTCGCTATTAAATACAGATAAGCCTTTTACCCTTTACCGTTAAAAGGATATGGACCGACACACCCTGAGTAGCCAAATTGACGTGGTCTGAAAGGCAAAAGAAACCGAAGCCTTGAGGCTACCAATACGGAATTTTATTATCATTTTTTGTGAGGCATAAAAGACACGACACAGTTTCAACAACCTGATACATTGTTGAAACTGTGTCGTGTCTTTTATACCTTTGTCGGTTTTTATCTGTTCTTTTATAATGATATGAGAAGAAGCTGTGTGGACTCTCACATAGTTACACAAGTCTTATACAGTCACATAAGTGATGACAAGAGTATTTAATTACATATTTATCTCTTAATATCAAGTCATGTTTATACACTGATTCATTATTGAGAGAGAAGACAATTTTTACGTTATTTTCTTGTAAAAACACACTGTACCAACCCCTTATACGAGGATCAAGGTAAGAAGATGATGTATTCAAATCATAATACAAATTGTACGTTGCCAAAACACGATAATTCGCAGAGGAACAAACAACGAAATGGATGAACATGTTTAGATTAATTAAAATACGCCTCGCCATAATCCAAGCGTTCAGGAAAGCCAGTACTGATCTGATCTATTAATAGGGCGACAAAACGATCGGACTGGTATTAAAATAATAATTGGACATTGTTTTACGAGTGCGGGTGAGTTTTTATCTGTCACCGAGCACCTAACGGTGTGTTCTGGCTGCTGTGCTTGAAAGCCAGCTCCCATTCTAATTTTACACTGTTATATTATCTGTTGACTGCATCATAACTTACCAAACGGTGAGATAGTGTTAAGACTAAGTTTCCAACAATAATTAAGGGGTGACAAAATAGCCAGATATCCCCAAAACCAGAATGAGCTTCACGGCATGGTGGTAGGGCATTTTGCGAATGCTCACCTGGCTAACCACCACCCAAGAAGAAAATCTGTCCCCAAGCACCTAATAGTGTTCCGTCACCAGTCCTTGAGAGCCAGTAAACTACAGGCATATGAGAGTTAACAACTAACTACACTCAAGGCGCCGTGCAGATCTTGTGACGAAATGCATCTTTTAAAGGGGGAGGTTACCGCTTAACATCAGGTGGGCCTTGTGCATGTGTCACAATCACGTAGTACTCTACTATAGTATTACGGCCATGTGTGGATATAAGATATATGCTACATTTTTCGTAGAAAGGTTCTATTTTACTTATTTCCTAAAATTTAAGATATATGCCCCTATAACGCGCAATGACTACAAAGCGGTTAAAACAAAGTTTTTAGGTATAGCGATAGTAAATTTCCAAGTAAAATCGATTTCCCAAGAAAATTCGACTATAAAAATATTGACGACTTATTCATATATATATACTATAAATTCGAAAGCATATTAACAGTCCGAATACTTTTTAATTATATAGATATACTTCCACATAATAATCGAATATTCGAAGATTAGACAATTATTTCTTCCAGCTTCTTTTTCATCATGACTCAAGTACAAGCCTTTTACGCGTTATATTGTGTAAAGTCACCATTATTGTGTTCCGATTGAAGGATAGTGGTATAAAACTGAAGTTAGTATTGTATTATTTTTGGGGAATTTTTATGACTGTTGAAAATAATTTACTCGTTATGGGTAAAAAAAAAGGGGGGAAAAAAATAAATAAATAAAAAAAATATTTCTAACGGGCTATCCAAAAAGTTAGAAATAATAACTAGTTAAACTTGACACCATGCTGACTCAAACACTTTGAGTTCAATATCGTTTTTATTGTCCCGCTTTTCACAATTTTCTGTGTCGGAATTCGTTTTCCTTGTTTCATAAGAGTTTTTTTTCTTACTTTTCATTTTGTACTTACAATAAATAATGCTCTTTATATAACTGCACGGTTGACATCAGTGATGATGAATATGATTAGGTAATTTAGATGAAGGCGATAAATGGGATAGAATTGGACCAACTTAAAGGAAACTCTATTTAAAAAAACTAGCAGTGTGCGTGTTGGGCTCGTACACCGAGGGTTCCAAACCAAAAAAGCCTGAAGAGGTCTACTGTTGAACAAAGGTCTCCCCCATAGAAAGCTACAAAAAGGACGGTTAGAACCAACACAGAATGTTGTAAAAAAAAATTTTTTTCATACTGTAAAAGAACTTTTTTCTTATTTGATGCTATACGATAGACATTGGACTAGAGTCACACCAAGCTTAACACTTCTATGTATAACCGTTTTTACAACAGAACAAAAACAAAAAAAACGTTGAAAAGTACACGTTTCTTGTATGGACTCTTTTTACTTTTAACATGTTGCTTTTGTTAGGCAATCCACCATACTATACTAATACATATACAGAAATTTTCACAGATTAATTACATAAAGGGTTTTAAGATACAGCCCTTTAACCGCTCAGGATCGGTTGTGAATATATTCACAAGGTTACAATATATTTCTATTGTTATTAATTAGATACCGATTTGTAAGGGCTAAGGGTTGTACGAACAGTGGAGTCTTAGTAATAGGGTCCCGTTTTCTAATACAGAACCATAAAAACTGTATCAATCAAAGAAAACCATTGTGTAATCATACATAAAAAAAACTCGTGTTGATTAGAGAATGCCTTCCTGCTTTGAAAGTCACACTAATATAGCAAAATATAGTAAAGTGATGGTAAAGAATCTTAAAACACTCACTCACATTTTCTAGAAACTGCGAATTTATGAGGGCTTGTGGGAGTTGTTCAACACGGGATTTCTTCCATAAAAATTAATCATTAGTATTGGGTAGAAAATTAGGTACTCTTCACAGCCCTATTAGTCAATGGTGAGTTTATAGAAATAGTATCACCTAATTTGCAGTTAAGCACATAACAATTCTCTTTTGTATTTAAAATGATCTCTCAAGAAAGCTCAAATTTAAAAATAACTGAAAGCTTGGCTTAGTTTCGTTAATAAACTACGACGTAGGTAATGGTGCGATACCATAATGAAATCTTGGGGTTGCCATCAATCAATGTGACCTCCTTAATGCGGCCGGTATTGCCACTTTACCCGGAATGCTTACGCACGCACTACATTGATTAATTTAAAAATCTCTCGAGGCTTGGTATGTATAGCGTGCTTTTGATCTTAAAGTACTCAATGTTTTGCTTAAGTTCGTTTATTTCCCAGCTTTCTTGCATATTTAATTTTATCTTTAAAAATTTGATGTCACATTGGTTAAATAAATTTGTGTGACGTGATATTTATAGAAAATATTTTACTATAAACATTTTACTCCTATATTACAAAAACAACTAAAACAATAAAGTAATGAAATGGTTTTTTTGTTTAAGACAAAATGACAATGTTAGTAGTTACGATTTATTTGAAATATCTTTACGGTGTACTGAAATAAACATTCTTCAATAGCCGCATGACCATTCAATACCTGGCTGAGCTAGAAAAACAAAAACTGGGACTAATTCCTTTTTAGATTTCTTTATTGCTATACAACGGTTAAGATCATAGGTATATGATTAAAATAAACAATATATGGACCGACGATATCGTGAAAGTTGTGGGGATCAGATGAATGCAAATGTCTAATAATACAGGTACTTAATGTAGCATTCACAGGGCGAGGCATACCTACTACGGTTAATGTTTTCCGGTGGTTATCAGCCGGAACGATAGCGGCATTTTCTTATTTTAATGAAATTGTGTACCTATCTACATCTCAAGTATCAGTGTAGAATGCTTGTATTACAGTACAATTTCAAGTAATACTCGTATATGTCAATATTTATATATCCAGATAACGGATTCGTTTAATACATATTAGTTTTATTTTACGAACTTGTATTCTTTTAAACTTCGGTTAATTCAGGAGGTGTGAAATCAAAATTGTTTCATGACTGCATATAACAAATATGCAGTGATTGCAAACCAAATTTACAAAAATTGAAGATTAACAAAGATATGTTATCATACAAATTATAAAATAGTTCTATCGAGCCCGAAAAATATTACATTTATGGATTGCAAACAACAATAATAGTTTACCCACGGATATATAACAGATATAAAACACAGTCCAATAGCGAGATTGTAATTAAAACCGCTCGTGTGTTGTGGGGGATAAAGCGGGGTATTGAAAAAGTTCAACAATTTTCCCTAACAATCCTTTGTGAATTGGGACGTGCAAAGCGATCAAACGATACATTTGAGAGCTTTGTTCTGTTTAAGTGTTGAAATTTATATTTAAAATCAATAGGGGATTTCAAATGGGTAGTAAGTACACATACCAGTATATTTTTCGGTAAATATAATCGACTTTCCTTATTAACTCGTAATTTTATCTAATATCTGGAATTACGTGAACCTTTGCCGGGAAGCACAGACGTGAGGTTTTTTGGGTTTGTAAAACTTGGTATACTTACTTACTTAGTTTTATATACCTACAAAAGTGTGGCGGTGAAATCCTTAGCGATGAAGGACTGGCGTGATGTTTTGTTGGTTTTTAAAACTGAGTATACTAACTAGTTTTATAAACCTACAAAATTTTATTAAAATGCTACTAGTCTCCGTAGAGATATAAGTTCCCTGTGTATTTTTTACCGCTCGTTTTTCGGGGAATTTACCGACGAACTTTTTGATCTTATTCCTGCGTTGAAATTTTACCACCACACATTTTGACACACAAATAACCCTCTCCCACATCCTGCAAGTATGGACATCAAACACGTGAGAGCTTAGTCACCTATGCCTACCGCTTTGTGAAATAATATACTACGATTATTTCACAAATTACAAGAGTAGCTCTCCTCAATTGTAAAAGCTCTTGTCAACGTCGGGTTCCGAACTAACAATGGGTGCGACAAAAAGTCGCCTTTCACTTAGATGAAACAATATATTACTCTATGCCTTTTCAACCCGCAAAGATCAACGTTCGTTATTCTCTGTTTAGCCTTTTATAGAGCCATGAAGCGATAAATTGAATATTCCGTTCTCATTCGTTGGCAATAATAGAGTTGACAATTTTGAAGTGCTGTAGATAGGTTTGAGTTTTTTTGCCATAACGGATGTTGAACATATTGTTTCATTAAGTTTCACTCTTTCCCTTTACTTTCTTAGGGTGTCATATGAATCAGCCTAAAAAGTTCTTTACTTGCTACAACTAACACCCACGATTTGGAACTACAACTTCTGAAGAATTTTGGATTAACAGGATATTTTGGCTCCTTGATACTGCAACTTTTTGTACTCGTACCTATCTATACTATATCTTTTGTATAAATATTTTATTCCTAGGTGAGCTATTTGACGACTGTTTGTCCTGTTGTTGATTTTGTTGAAGTTGGAACGTAAACGGATGACAAATAGTGGTCAGGTCAGATGCCAAAAGCAAACATAGTATTTAAAATTGTATCTTTACATTTTATTTGAAGAAAACTACTATTCGTATCTTCTGCCTTTACTTATGACTAGATTAAGACAACATACCACATTTAGTCTTAATCTAGTCATAAGTAAAGACAGAACATACAAAGTAGTTTTCTGCATATAAAAAGGGGATAATATACTAAATATATTATAGACGAGAGTAATATTCACTCTGGGCTTAACTGCAATGCGGCATAATATTTTTCAAGACCTTCCTAATACTTCAAACTCTCGCTAACAACGCTTACATCTGCGTATAAACAACGCTCATTAGAATTCAAAGAACGCTGTAAAACGTACCAGTTTGTAAAGCATATTGCACACATGCGTAAAGTATTACGTTATATCTCGCATTAAGCTGAGGTATGCGAGTTTACTACGTACTGTTCCGCAAGTGAATTAATTACCTAGTCGTATACCCGATTGCTCGACGTGCCTATCTCGAGTGGCTGTAATTTAAGCTCGTGTGTTAACACCTTAACTACCCTCATTGAGCAGCTTTAGGATGTTATTCAAGGCTGCGTTACTTGCCCTAGCTACGTTGGCAAGAAATACTTTTATATAAGTATATCAGAGTTGTGTTCTTGAAGTAAAATACATTAAAACTATTTTTAAAAATAGATTTAATATGTAAATGCATAAGTGTGTGAGTGTGCTTGGCGCAATTCTGATGGACGGATTTTGGTGATATTGAGTACATGTATACCTCATGTTATCTATTAAAACAAAGGATACCTTGATTTAAACAGTATCGGGAATGAAATATAGGTTAAAGATTTTCACGTTGGCGAAGCTGCCAGTGAAAGCCAGAACATAATAAATTTAATTGAGATTTAATGATGTCGCTATATTTTCTTCAGGCTACGTGGTCATGCAACTAAGATCGACGGATTGGACTAAATAAAATCGTTTCTATTGATTTAATCCTACACCCATCTTCGCGTAGTCATTTCTTAAGTATGACTACGTGATACTTGTACATAAATAGTTTCCCCAGCAATAAAATCAGTTATATGATTGGAGGGCTCCTAGTGGAGCTAGCTTAGTTGTTCTCAGCCGATTAACTAGATAAATAGATTTTGCTACCGCATCATCAATTACCATCAGGTGAAATATCATCGCTTCATCGAGAACTAGCTAAATTACTACTTCCTGGCACCTAGGAAATTCGCGGCAAGAACTGAACTTAATTCCGGAAAAAGCGTTTAAAAATGTTTTGATGATTGTATTATTCGTTAGCGTAAGTGAATCATTTCTCAAGAACCAGATTTTTAAGGTGTTTCATGAATTTGGATGAAAAGTAACATTTTTTGTTATTGATCTTTTCCCGGTACTTTCTTGACAGACTCTCAAAAAATCATACATTTATTATGGAACATGTAATAATACTATGTTCCTTTATGTTTAATTTGACTAAGTCGTTACAGTTTACTCCAACGTGGCTGTGCAATGCCTTATATATGAATAAACATTTTCATTTTCATATATTATGATGATTACAAAAATTATTTGTATTTTTGTTTGCTATTTTAACGAAACATACAATTGTTATAATCTTTTAACATTTTTTACACATATTCAAAGAAAACAATTAGGATATTGGATAATAAAAAGTGTAGAACCATTGCCTGAAAAAAAAAATACAAGCTTATTAGAATATACCTTACTTAACTAATCCTATGAAATATAAGTTGAAGTAGAATTTTTACTTTTATTTATTTTAGTCTAGTTTTAATGAATCATAAAATCTATATTACGCACATACAAAGTGATCCAAAGGTTCACAAACTATCAAGTTCAACCAGAACTGTGCACTGTGCAGTGTGCAGTCTTAATATAGTTAACAAAGATAATATAACCGTTACGTTTTACTAATACTTACTTACACACAATAAACGTTACTAAGTGACACATAAACCCGCAAACAAAGCTAGATATGAGCTTATTATAAGCATACACACAAGCTGCTAACCTTCCGGATACATAACTACCTACCTACCCATCCTTGGCCCTTAATATCTTACTACCAAGGACACGCTTAATTTTACTTCGGAAATAGATTTAGTGTTTGGTCCCAATTTGCCAAATTGAAGCCAGATTGAGTTGTATGTATCATATTGGTGTTTTTCGTCTAACATTACTACTCTAGACGCTGACATCCAACTGATGATGCTGCTACAAGAAAAATAGGGGAACAAAATTTACTTTGTATATAGCAATAGACTCGCCCACTAGTTCAAGTGATCAAAACATATGAAACAAAATTATACGGTAATTTAATATGTTCTTAGGGTTCCATACACAGACAATATTTACTATTTCTGTTTATATTTAGTACTAAAATATTGTACTGAAACATAAATTCAACAACCAAAAATATCAAGGAGTAACAAAATACTTATAATTAATCAAAAACAACCTATTAATGGTTTTGTTCTTATGCCTCGTCTAGATATTATGTAGCTGTAGTCTTAAAAGCCCGCATGACAGCAACTCAGAGAACCCATATAGTGGAGAAAACATTTATTTCAAACCACAAACAAACAACGGTCTCTCATATCCATTTACCGAGTAGACATACATATTTACCGAGATAGTACATCACGACTCTCCGACTCTCGAGGGATGTCTTACATAAAATATAAACACCTACGGGCACGGGCATTCATTACGCTACGTAAATATTTCACTACGATTATTTTCTTGCAGGATTAGTAAGCGCTACATGTGTTGTGAGAATTAGTATCTTTCATGTATTGAGCATTGCTCTCCAGTCTGGTATGGTCCAGCCTTGCTAAAATATAAAAGTTTACATAATATTTTTGTCTCTTAACTTATCAAGTTTTATTGTTAAGTAATAGAAAAAAAAGTGGAATCAACATCATAGTAACGTTGTTTATTTAAACTACGAGTACTTCACTTAGGCACTATAAAATCGTACATAAGTCTGTCTTAATGTACCTATTTATTTTTGTGTCCATATTCATTTATATAAACGAATTTAAAAATATAAAATATTTTAATAATGTCACTCTGACGTATGTCATAATGGACTCACTTAGTTTTTAAGATATAACACCATAACACTAACCTACATCTAAGTGTTATAGTCAATGATGTAATGGAGTACAAATTTTGTAAAATTGTATTATTTAGTAACATGAAAATAGATCTAAAAAGAGTACGGACCACGAGTCTGTAGAGCGTTGTATGTTAAATTAAAAAAAATAAAAAATTTAATGCGTTAATGTAATGTAATAGCAAATTGTATAATTATAAAAATAATGTGCTATTTCATTGTATATTTTATTTTATTTCTTTAAGCTGTGGTGGATAAAATATTATTTTATCGACCTTCCGGGCAAAATATATACAATGCATCAAATTTGATTTTTCTCTCGCTCAGACGCTATTTCCGTTCATACAAATAAAATGAAACAAGTGTCGTTATATTCTGCAACATAGTTGAACTATTCACGGTAGACTTATTACGTAAAGGAAAAGAATACATCGTTTGTATTTTATCCAAATGATAAAACATTTCCTAGCACACCACAAAATTGTTAAAGGATACACAAGGATAACCTTTAAAGTACATTATTGGTCGTTGCTTTAATAAATGCTACGCAGCTATGTTTCTTTAAGAGAAAAAAGTAAAAGCTCATGTGCTTAATTTTATGGTTCCATGCATGCTTTAACGACCGTCTGAGAAGAACTTTATTTTAATTATCATACAACAATTTAGCCTTGATCCTGAACTAAACACGCGAGTTAAAATTAAATTGACCGGAAAAGGAAGAGAGTAAAGTATTGGTAAATAGTACGTATAACTACAAAGAGAAGCCGTACTATGCGATACTGTTTTTCCAGGCCGTGAAGTTCAAATTGGTTAACCTTCCCCCTATTCGATAGGCTACCTACCACCACCCCTCGCTTTCGTAACCGCCTGAAGGGCACGTGTAGATGTTAATTTTATTTTCCATATTTCAGCGCGGCTAACTTCGTTTAGTCGGTCGCAATACCACGCTTCGCTGCTAATTTTATACCGAACCTTGTTATGAGGACAATTTTTCGTATATCTATTAAGAACGCATCGTTGGTTTGGTCTTAATATAGAAAATTTTGTGTTGCTTCTTTCAGAATAACCGATATTTATACCTCGCTATCAAAGATGCATACGCCTGGATTATTTACTCTGGTCGTCGAATCACTATAAAATAACGTATGTACAATAATAATTATAGATTTATATATATTAACAGCTACTCCGCGTTTTTTTTTATTTGTATTGGATTTATTATATATAAGAGTACACATTTTTTTCGCCTCAAACGAGCAAGTTTCCAAGTCCGAGTAGTTTTAGCAACTGGCGTGATATCGAAGGAGGCAGATTAGATTCCCGCCCGAGACAACAATGTTGTGTTGTTAATTTTAATTGTGATTTCCAGTAAGCGCACGCGATGTGCTTGTATCGTATTTAGGAATGTAAATGTTTTATTTTATTTGTTCTCAGGTGAAGCTGACGATCATGGCCTGCCTTCGGAAAAAGACAAGGGATGCGACACCAATCTTTACCTATACCATGTGAGTGTTATCTATTTTTTATTTAGTTTGTAATGCGCTGATAGGTAATTTGGTCATATAAAAGTACTTACATTATCTACTGCCGTTATCCCAACTCCTGGCAAAGAATATGTGGGCATTTTTCAAAATATAAATTCTTTTAAAAAATATCACAAATAGCTCAGAGCATATTTCAAAAGTCATTAAAAATATTATGTGTTCTCGTCAAACCTTCCCATGAAGTAAACAAATAGTGGAGTCACATTCGAAACTGTTTCAGCAGTGGCATGTCATATTTGACAGAGGAAGGGCCGAGAAATATATCGGTTCCAGGTTTGCCAAAAATTATTTTCGTATGTCTGTCTGGATTTCCAGTTGTTCTTACTATAGGTCTCATTTCTCAACCAATTCTGGTTAAATTTGGTAAGCAGACGGATCTGCCAAACTATATCTTTATCGGAATAAAGATATAGATTTTTATCGATTAACTCTTTAGTAATTTTTCAAAACAGCGGAATTTCGAAGGTCGAAAACGTGAAATAAATCATGCCAGTTATAATTTATTCAGCTCACAGAGCTAGTAATATTATCGGAATGGTTTAGAGTCACTTTATTTTCTAAAGCGCAATTAATTCATAGTTCTAGTCAACCCAATTCATAGATCGTGTTAACATCAATTTAATATACTAGATTTATATTCTACTCTATAACCAGAGTCCCTAGAAGATTGCTAATGATGTTAATAATGTTTTCTAACAAAATTAAATTCAGTATGATTTTCTCAACTGTAAGACTACATAACTTGTTCATTATTAACCTTGTTGTTCCCCGGTGAGGTAAGGCGGTAATCCCCAGGATTACGCCGACCTCGCCAAACTCGGAGGCCACCAACCGCCGCCGAATTTACGTTATTTCACTTATTTAATGTGTACACAGTTTCAGTCTCGTAAAAGTTCTGGGAAGTTATGGTGCCGTTCAGAAGGGTGTTTACTTTGCGTACATGGGAGCTGTCGAACGTCATCGTAAAATCTCTTTTTTAGATAGGTACATCAATGTAACGTGCAGTCTCTGACTTTATGCCTTGGAGCTACATAAAATATATTATTACGCCTTTCTATCCCCAAAGGAGTAGGTAGAAGTGTCGATAATTTATTTGTGTTAAAAACACTAATACTGGACAAACTAGGGATCGATCAATACCCCTAGACTCCAAGGTGCCGCTTTACGCCTCTGAAACATGTTCAGAGGCGTAAAGCATGCAGTCTTTGGTATGCTATATAGACAGTTGAATAGAACACGTAAACGTAGCTGAGTACGCAATACTACATGCAATACGTTCCTATCAGAGATTGACAGAGACAGTGTCCCTCACGCCTAAATACAATAGTGCTGGGAGGCAGAATATCTGACACTGCGGTATTACCAATCAAGATTGACACGATACACAACCTACTATGATATACCATCATGGTCCTGAAATTTCACTTTCTAACCCGTCTCAAAATACTGAACACGGCTTACCTACATAGGCGCTACAAGTAAAATATGAGACATGGATTACTTGAGGATGGAGAGGATCCAGATAGAGTTTTCAGGAGGAATCCTACAACCAAATATTGTACATACTTGTTTGTAACTTTATTGAGATATTTATTTATTTACTATAACAGCCATTCCAATATAAAATATATTAACTAATAGTAAGAACTTAAAGGTTACTACGTCCAGTACGTACATATTTTTTCTAAACAGCTACCTTGCCAATATTCTCAAGTAACATCTTCAACAATAATTTAAAATTAAACGGTATTTTAATATCTTGTCATTTTCGCTCTACTTAATCCTAACTTTAAGTTTGCGAGTTACTCAGCGACGATAATGGCTAATAATTAATTCATTTAATTTTCTACAAGAACGTTGAGACAAGTTGGAGTCGTAATTCTTTATTGAAGATTAAAAGTACGGGAACCTTGCCTTGGTCGATCGTGGTCTAGAATGACATCATAATAATATGGAGATAGACTTTCTTCTGTATCTTTGAAAGAGTATTAAAGTTAATGGTGCTTACTTCAGAACATAACTATTTGTTTGATTGTATTTAAAGAACAATATTTTAAATTTTCCGGTACAATAAATACTAAGGGCCACTTGTGCTAACAAAGAAACCCGAGTTAAACTCGAATTAAGTGTATATTGTCATACAAAACCCAAGTTAATTCGCCCGACTTTAATTCTCGAACTTACGTAAGCGCAATAAGCACTAAGTCTCCGTTTTGCGTAATCAGTATTATCTATGCTACTAAACTGTTTTTTTACTAAAGTTTATTACAACTGGCACAAATTATGAAAAAAAAACTGATTTTTGCGAAATATCAGGGATTCAAAATAAATATAAAAGCATTACGCCTCGTCCCTAAGTAATATTTGTATTTTATTATAAAAACTAACGTAGTTTTCACTCATTTTTAGTAAATAATACGGGATAACTAATATTTGTATCATTTTTGTATGCCAGATAGTAGACGAAACTGATGCGAAGCAGCAAATTTATTAAAATATTAAGAACCTATTAAATAAACATATTAAAAAAAGTAATATTACGTAACCGCAATAAGTTTTTATATTCAAATCTGTTTAGGCACTTAAGTAGAATGACGAAACTCGCATACATAACCATCAACCCTAAAACGTGACACTAGAAAATAGAAAACTACTATTGCTTATTTTTCATTAATTATATGGATTATAAATTAAATACTGATCCTGATAGACTGATCCTGTAATAGATACTGATATTTTCATATTACGCGGTGACGTCTCCGCTCAACATGCGGAGTCGTCGTCGCGATTTAGATGCGTGAACTCACCTGATGAAGGGCATCGAATATGCCCGATACCTAGGTCGACAATCTCGACCAATACGCGTGAGTATAGCTGGTTATTTAAAACATTAATATGTCTTATACTCACAGGAACTCTCAAACAAAAATATGTCAATAATTCTGATAACATAAAAATAATTTTACATAGGAAAACATATGGACAAATCGTTAAAACTTATGTAGCTCAGTGATTGTTACTCTTATAAAAAAATCTATATTAAAAGGTTGCAAATATTGTGTGGTTCCGGTATAATAAGCAATAGTTTCCTTCCTCTCTTCTACATCTCTTTATCTGCACATGAAAGTGTGTAATGCTATTCTTATCTCGATTCAGTCCTATAAGCTAGTCTTAAGTTGAGTTGTTCAGTTTTTTACGTGAATCTAGATTATATAAATGTAAATTTGTTGCAAATATATTAAATTATAGGGCAATGCTAGGCTACGGGCAATTCAATGACCCGCATAACTGTAGAGCCACGTAGCAGTTTCGTAGCGCCCGTAGGGCGTTCGTAGCTCGTTACGAGCACTTGTAGAACTCCAATTTCAAGCCCTATTTCTTCCTATGCCTCGCTCCACTTACTATCGGTCTGGTTGTTAAAGTAGCATTATTAAATATAGCGACTAATATCAACTTAAAAGTAAATAGCTCTTCTCTTTTGTAAAGTTACATTACGGTAACATTATGAGGTGGTAATTTAAGTAATTGCACCACTTTTGTATTACATTTACATACTCTACGCGACTACGCTAGCATCATATTTGGTTATATTGCGCTCGTTACAGAAATACTTTTAAAACAGATAAAAAATGTGCGTCCTAAGCCAAGACTTATATAAGTTACGTATTCATCCAATTTAAACCAATTGATTTACAAAACATAATATTTATAATATAAAGAATTATCGGCAGTTCATGTGAGTTTTAGTAAGACATGCCGGACAAGGCCCTGATATTCCCTATATACCCAATAATTAGTAATTAATGTATTTTCGCACAATATTGCGCCGAAGAGTTTCAACACGGTTGTTCATTTTACGAATTGGTCAAAACGCATTCAAACATTTGAATCCGTAAATAAATAAGAATTTTATATAAAATTTAAAATCACTTCACAAATATAAGAAACTGAACACAGGCAATATTACTTCGCTTATCATGGGATCTTCTTCATCGACCGTCAAATCATCTTTAAGTTTGTCAGCTTTTTAAATCAAAGTTTGTATTCAACGAGCATTGATTTAAAAAGCTGGTCATGTGATCGTTACGAAGTAAAACGGGAAAATATCAGTATGCAACTGTTTACGAGATCAGAAAAAAAACTGGTTACAAAAGACGCGTCAAAAGAAAAAGTATATCTACTAAATAAACAATACGCTATACACCTTTTAATCCTATACCACCTTATTATACACGTTCGAAAATGTGTAAATATATTAACGCATTAATAAACATTGTAAAAAAAACAATAAAAACATTATATTGGCATCACAACAACACGTAATAAAACGTTATAATGTAGCGTTAAAATACATAATGCGCTCTTTGGTATCAATAATAATAATTTTTCCATCACAACATTATTAACTACCTACATAAAGGAGGTAATAAAAGTATATTTACTAGCAGGTGGTTGATGTTTTAATAAATAAAAGTTAAGGAAACATTTACCACTAGGTGGTACTTAATAACAGTTATATGCGCACTGATGGCAATATTATCAATTATATTGAGTTATTTTTAAACGTATTATTTTAATGGTTATAATAAAGGAGCGTGACGAAGCTCAAATCGTTATTTTGATACCAAAATTGAATATTTTATAAGCGGGAACCAGATGTGTACGCTGACTATAAATTGTTTCAGTTTCAATATATATCATTTAGAACAACGTATGTTAAAGCACGTTAGGGGTAGATATTCAATTTTAAATAATTCAAATGCAGTTTCTGAAATAATGTAATACAAAACAGTGATATTTTGATCTTATAAAGTTATAACTACTTTTAGGGCCTGTTTCAGAATGTTCGAGTAAGTTCCGTTTTTACTAACCAGAATATATTTAATAAATAAAACACTATCTTTGCGTTTTACTGTCATCAATTTAGCCTATCCATAGGTTAAAGCTGCATGTTAACTGTCATTTTTATCATTCAGTTATTTTATGTGTTGTATAGCAACCCGAAACTTTATCATGATATTCTGAAACGGACCCTTAGTTTACTATTTCGTACTGTTAAAATATACCAGAACATATTTTAATTAACGCTTCTTTGGTTCATTGGTATGAGCGCTATATCCATAGGACAAGATCTCAGGTTCGACCCCCTATCGACCAAGCATTTTTGAGCTTTTCTTAGAGAAAATTCTCAGTAACATTCTGGAGTACAGCGCAGTGCTCAGTCGATGGCAATAAGTTTGCTCTGTAATAAATGGAATATTAAGGTCTGGAAAGATGTACATATTTGTTCATCTCTGCCTGTTGGCAGGGATTCCTGTCATCCCCCAGGGATACCCCCATCACCGTCGGGGATATATAAGCGAGAATATAACTCTATATTTACGAAAAAATATGAAAACATAGTGTAACTCTCTTACAGTTCCCGCTTTGATTTCCGACTCGTCAAGTTCAAATTTACAAAACTTAAAAAAAAAATTGTATTGGTTAGATTAATTGATTCAACGCTTAGAAATCATCGCATCCGATTGGTTACGTCAAGGTAATGTTGTTGCGCCGCACCGCACGGTACACTTTTTAAACCACGCCCTTCGCGGTCAGGTGTACGTTCTGCTGTTATTGAGCTTGCCTTACATTTCTTTACATTTATACGTAGCTCTATGTAATATGTAAAGAAATAAATGAATAACAATGAGAGTTGCGTAGAAGTACTTCAAAAACGTACTACGGAAAGAGTATTGCTCTTGAATCAAAATGAGCGGCAGAATTTTTATAACAGTAAAGTGTACGAAATGGAACCACTTACCATCATTCTCGCGTACTACCAGCTTACCACTTTGAGCCAAAAATAATAATAAAGGCACGTACACACCTGGCTCCGACATCATTTCGTACGTTCCGTGAGAAATCTCTTATATAATTCACGCACCATTTGCACGCAGCGCGACTTCGGCCCACAGTTACATTAAATTGACGTTGGTTTTATACATAAATAACCTTTGTACTCCTGTGTGCATCTGTGACATAAAAACATTTCGTTAAAGCATGGAAAGCAAAAAATATGCTACACTTATGTTTAGCTCTATAATTGAGTTGACAGGAAAACAATGTTATGTAAACCACTTCAATATTTATTTTGTACGGATAATATGTGTTTTTAATAAGTTAATGTAATAAAATAGAACTATGTGGCCGCAACCAGCAACTGTTTCCAAGTTAAACCGACGTACAATTGTCTGGAGTAGTGATGCAGACAGCTCAAACTGTGTTGGACACAGACAAAGTTGGTCTCCAACTGAAATGCCCTCAAGCAAAGACTTAGTGGACCCATAACTACATAATAACATTGACTAAGACACTACCTATGTATTTTTAGCATTTATTTAGGGGGGAATGCACTTTAGATTATAAGATGATATAAGTCACAATTTGGAAGCTGTATTTGCCTGATTGTGTAGTCTGTCATCTCTTTTTTTTTTTTTTTTATTTGAAGGGCTTTGTCGCTGAGCGACCACACCGCCCTGTAATAACAAAATATACAAATATCTTACATACAAATATATTATAATCTATTATACAAATATTACTTAATATCTACTAGGTAGTGCCATGTCCGCTAGCTTATACAACATTTTTGCTTGCTCTGACATTGGGTGAACTAAAATACTGTTACCTAGGCCTACATCGATCTCTCTCGCTGCACCAAAATATGTAAATCTAAGAGCTGCGTTTCGCACACATTCCCACAAAACATGTTGCACGTCCTCTATTGTTCCGCAATCAACACAATTAGGAGATAAGACCTTGCCCATAAGGTATGCGAACTTGTTTGACGGTATGTGTCCAGATCGCAGTCTAAGAGCAGTTACCAACTTCTTCCTATTCAATGTAACTATGTCGATCCATCCACGGGTATTTCAAAATTTGTGGCTGTATAATCCTGTACCATATAGAAGGGTCTGTCATCACTAATAACTGTCTCGTAAAATTTTTAAATGAAAAATACCATTTCTCTTCTCAAATACAATAACGCGGTGCAATCAAATTTGTTTTGGTTTTCCTGTTCAAAGCTGAGTATTTTTTCAAGATGGACAAGTTAAAAAAGTACTACAGTTGACGCTAGTAGTTAGTATTTGGTAACTTGATGATCTATTAGCCCATTTTGTCTAATAATACTACAAAAGTCAGTTATTCTGTCTCTTTTATACCTCTTGTTAGCTTGAGTTATGTAATTACTGCAACAGCCGGCTCGTCTACTGCTCAACACAGCCTATGCAAATACCCCCTATAAAGGGGGTATTTGCCATAATCCCCACGCTTGGCAGGCGTCTTGGGGATCACAGTGTAAGTTAGCAGTTCTTTAGAAGGCGCTGCTGCCCACCTTCCAGTATTTTTGCCTTAGTCGCCTCTTACGACATCCACGGGATTATATGATGGGGAGGTACAATTCTAAGCCGGCACCCCACGGGGTATATAATTAATGTTGATTAATAAATCATGTAATTGTCAAAAAATTTAATTCATTAATTGATACATACTGACAACTAAATAGTTTGGACTGAAAGTTAGAAATAGAAACACAAATTTCAATTAAGCGATCTATTTCGAAAATGTTCATCAAGCGTAGGCCCTCTGTATTTACAGAGTTCTCGCTTAATTTGATCACCAAGCTTTAGGCTTATTGAATTATGCGACGGGAATATTCCAAACTTTAATTATCGTTATAAGTTTCGGAATAGTTTGGAAGACATAACGTATAGTTACATATTACGTCGTGCACTTGTATCCGGGCGGATATTGGCTACCCGAAGTCGGCCTTGATCGAAAGCGAAGCACCCTACAACCGAGTGCGCTTCATCATGTCACCGAAAGAAATGCGAGTTTGCTTTTAAACATCTTCATTGAGGTCAAGCCCTCTCAGTTACCCGACTCAACTTTGAATATTGTTAATGATTTTATACACTTTAGGATTATTATGCGGAGGACTTAATGAAAAGCGGCTTCGAGTTTATTAAGCACACTTGACGTCCAGAAGGGTGTTGGTTTGATTAAATTGGATGAGCTATTCAGTGAGCGAAGCTATTTCCAATATGACCGTCTCGCCGTTTTGCGATTCCATAATTAAATAGGTCTTGGTGAAAGTGTTCATGACAGTGTTTGTCAACCTGATTTACACACTGACGACTTCAGCAAACGAACTAGTATTCTACCCTGTGGTAACTAGAAGCTATTTGCATCAGCTGATGTCACTGTTTTGTTGTTTGAATCGGTGTACCATACCGCATTCGACAATAGGCAAACAAAGAAGTTCATTACGTTTGATACTAACACAGGCCTCCGAATGCCAAATAAAGTGGAGCACGATGTCAAAACGAAAATGAGAACAAATTGAAAGAACAAGCTATAAATTGTATGTTGTACGGCTTTACTTTATGGCCCAGCATAAATTACAACCCATATTTAGGACAAAGATCGCTTCTTTAACGGGTTTTTTTAATTTGGGGCCATTATGCAATACAATTTCTATAATAAAATTGCTTATTCTTGTTTCGCCGAGGATTACATTTTTGAAGCGTCCCGATGAATCAAGATTACAAATGTAAATCCGCGTAAAAACTCTTCCGTATTTAGCATATTTTTATTTTCGTTTACAATAGAAAGGTCAACACCGCAGAATGCAAATGAGCGGGCATTCATTTCTTTATTGGATTTCTTAGTCTGAAGCAAAATAAAGGGGTGGTTACAGGTCTTACCTTAATCCGTTATAAGAAATGGAAATAGATTACTGAATATTATATAACGTTTGAAAATTAGAATTTTATTTATGTGTCGTAGTTATTTTTTTGTTTGTAACAAATTTTCCTAGGTACAAAAAAATAATGGTAAAAACGATAGATTTCTGTCATATCAAACTTTTCATAATTATTTACTATATATGCACCGCCGTGGACATCTTAAGTTTCGAATGGTTTTTTAAAGCGTGTTAGTAAGCGGTATTAGCTCTGTGGTCATCATCATTCATAGTGCGTCATAAGTCTGAATTCCACAGACATTGAGCTTTGCGCGATGATTGTATGGCATTTTACATATTAACCTGAATGGCAATTGTAGGTGGTCGTGTCGATTCCTATTCTAGATCTAGTTTGTGTCTTCTGCCTAACCTGGTCCTCAGCCACAGAGGCACTTATTAACAGGAAACGAATTGAGCACAGGCTATATGTAATCGAATGAAAATCGAAAAAAGGCTATATCGGTTATATGTAATGAAATCAAATTAAATATTAACGAATATAATACAATGCCATTCAACATGATGTTGTAGATAAGTCAAGTACAATACAGTCTGCAGACAGTAAAAGCATTATTTTTCTAGTTAAAATTGACATACCAAGTAATACTAAAAAACGTTTGCTTATATAGCTAGAAAGCTTTATAAGTGTTAAGTCGCATTATCGTTTCTTAAGTATTTTTCTCCATAATTTCGCATAGCAACAAGGATCTTATTATAATTAGATATACACAAAATAACTTTGCGAAAAGAATATTAGGTAAAATACTTTGACACTTATACAAAGACTGAAATAGGCACCTTTTCATTAATATCGTGCCAAGTAACAAATAGGCTTTCATTCTTATATTGAATTGTGGTATGATTCATCCAAAGAGCTTTTGCATTTCAAGAAACATGGTTTAACTCCATTCATTATCTATTTATGTATTATTTAACCCCTAAGAAAAATACATAAGTTGTCTTTACAAACTCGAAAGACTTTGAACTAATGGTTGAAAGAATTTCGAAGACATGAGTGACCAATCGACTAGAGGACGAGCCTGGCTATTATTATTACACATACAATAAATCCTTATGTATTCATTACTCTCAATCTTCTTAGAGCTACCAAAAATTGGCACTACTGTTTTGTCTACTTATCCACAACGTACCGGAGGAACCCGATAATGATATCAAAGTAACCGAAGTAGAAAATCCATTTCATATAATCTGATCAGTTCACTTCAGACAGTTCTAAATTCAGGTTACGAGACTTACGGATTCTCGCATACATTTCCCACGCTTCGGGAGCGAAGCGTCCTAGATATGCAAGGGTTACTCAAATTTCCCCGAGAAGCGAACGAAGCGAGCTTCACGGGAGAAATGAGCGACGATGTTACGTTGCAGGGCACGGCGATGCAAATGGCGTTTAAATAAAATACGAACGTTTTCGATTACATTTTCAGTGACGTTAACCTGCGATCTGCTCCTTACTTATACAAATCACATTCCGATGCAATTTTTAGTTAGATTGAGATTTGTGTATCCAGGACGGATGGATCGGAAGCGAGGCGGTATATGCATTTGGGTTTAGAAGTTGTTTGTATGACTCTTAGCATTTTCCTCGAACACTACGAGACTTGTGTTCATCATCATCATCATTTCAGCCGCAAGAAGTCCATCGATGGATATAAGCCTCCCCATAGATTTCCAAGTAGAACGGTTGGAAGCGGCCTACACCCAGGCGCAGAGACTCCGTGAAGTTTCCCGAACGCTGCCTAGCCGAGTTGGATTCGACGATTGACCTCTTTCACTAAATTGGAATTGCCTAGCTGGGCTGATTGTCCTAAGTAAACATATTTGTCAACAACTTTGAGTACTGAGTTCCCCACTGATACCGGTACGAGCACAACATGGACATTTGACATAACCGTTGTCTTGTCCGTGTTCATCTTAAGGTTCTTCCCGTTGAGAAACTCGATTGAGGCTTTCAAGCATTGTGCTCAAGTATGCCATAGATTCTGCCATGACCACTATATCATCACCAAATCGGAGGTCAGTGATGTACTCGCCGTATATTTTTATACCGAGTCCTTTCCACTCCAGAAGTTTGAAGGCATCTTCCAACGCGGCAGTAAACTGTTTCGGAAATATGACATCTCTCTGTCTCACGCCTCTTTGTAATGAAATCGCCTTCGAACTCTGCTCCTTTGCTCGGACCGAAATGGTAGCGTTATAGTACAAGCACTTTAGCACTTCGATGTACCGATAGTCAATACGGCATCGTTGGAGAGACTTAAGCACCGCCCACGTTTTAATCGAATTTTCTCATAGAATCGAAGCTTTCTCATAGTCCACAAACGCTAAGCATAGTGGCAAGTCATACTCATCGGTCTTTTGTATAACTGGCCGCAGCGATAGGATGTGGTCTATGGTACTATAATCTTTTCGGAAACCGGCTTATTCGGGTCACACAACAGATAATATGAATTTTAGAACATGTTCATACACAGGTTTCACGGCTATAGACCACCAGAGAGCGCTGCAGCAGCCAGAATAGTCGAACGTAGCAACCAAACACCCAACTAGGATATCGATGTGAAATTTGTCAAAGTGACAATTCAGACCACATTTTTTGGTTTTTATTTCACATTTGGAATAAAATGTATTTAAAACAAATACCTGAACAGTACATCGATATGACAGCTATCAAAATTACAGTTCAAACTGTCAAAATCAAAAGGCTTACCTCTCAGAAACGATTGAACCTAGATTATTTCTTTACATAAGTCTATCCTCGTGCCATTGTGTGCCGCGGCCATTCTCCACATTTGACGGTAGTAGATAAAAGCAGCACGTGGCCATCCTACGAAATGAATAAAACCAGGTTTAAAAAAAACGATTGTATGTCGATATTAATGAACTTAACATCCGTACTCTCTAAAGAGTTTAAAATAAAAGCAAAACTAGAACTGTTAAGTAATTAAAAATAAGTATTGTATGTAACTGAAGATTGACTCCCAGTCCTCGACGAATTGTTTGGATTTGCCATTATATTCATTTTTCGACTTCCGACATAATTATCTAATTGAAAACATTTTTTTACAAATTTTTAACCATTTTAAGTATATAATTATACCAATATTATTAAACCAAAATAACCATAAAAATCTTAAACATCTTATTTCGTGATATTTTTATTTTCCGACCGATAATTATCTGTAATCCATTTTCAATTGCAACACTTACGGAGTTCGTGGGTTTATATAGTTAATTATTGATTTAGCTTTTTATTAAGAAATGCCTTTCTTTACTGATTGGGATTTAAAATAATGAGCTGTTTTAAAAAACAATTGTGAAGTGCATAGTGCCGCGGAGCGGCTTTAATACTTGATTTAGGAGAAGATTGCTATAAATGGACCACTTAACTTACGGCCCCAAATCTCAATAAAGATATGTGTAAAAATATGTATTGTTAGTGTTTTAACAGTAAACAAAATAATTCAGATCACTAATAAATGAAGAAAACTTGAATTTCCAATGCGATCACATGGCGATGTTGCCATCAATCTCTATTTTTTCCGTAGCGGTCCAATAGAGTAAACTTTTTTTTTACAATTTAAATACTATTGGTATGAGACTGAAATTCTAAGAAGATCCTATGATACGACCGGTCCAATTGTAGAACTTTCTCGTGGTCCAACAGTAGCAACAAAAATGCTTGGAAAATTCCGCCTCTGACAAGCGATCGCCTGTCACCCACGTAATTGTTAAAAGACCTTTAAGAGAATGATTCCGATTATTGTGCTCGTTCTTCTCGTAGTGGCACTATATTTTTTTTTCTAAACGTGGCATTACAATTTAGTATAAATTTTAATATTGAATAATTACATTTAAAATAATATACATAAAATAATTGTAATTATATTTAAAATTAGTATTGCCCTTCAAAAGACCGTCGTAGACGCCTAAATTGAATAAATTATTTTGACTTAGAGCGCCATGAAAATATACGATAAAAACAAAATGGACTTAAATAGTCAAAATTATATAACACACGTCGAATCACAATGAAATTGTCTAATTTTTAATCCATGTGTACTGGCAAATACGCTCGAATCGATTCATGACTTTTAGATAGACCAAATGAACTATTTTATGGAATTAATAAAACTTCTAAATAATAAAAACACACAACTAAAGATGACTGTAAGGTTTTTATAGAATTCAACCATAAGAGGTTGTTAGCATTTTTTCGATAACCCTGTATATACCTACATAAAGTTGTCCTAATATGTATGGGTTAGATTTTGGGTACCTACAAAAAATATCTTAGTTGCAAATTTGAACTTCTGAACAAATAGGATCGCACGTTGTGATAGATGAAAGAACAAAATGAAGTAACGAGTGCAAAGTTGATGAAATATTACCTTAGCCGATCATAACTTTTCACGAATATTGAACAGATTTTCTCCACTTTAAACACAGCTAAGAAATAAAACTTTGTGATTGGAGAAGGCGACCCTATGCTTAAGTTCACAATAAAGTGTGATGAGAAAACTTAAGCATTATGTAAGCAAGCATTTTATAACGATCAGATTGAGATAAAAAGACAACCATTACTGTTGTTAGTGCTATACCTGTCGCTGGCATCTATTTTTGTGAAAAAGAAATAGTACGAAGTATTTTGTTAGTGTGAATATGGTGATTGTAATTCGTTTGCCGCAATAGTCAATATAAAAAAACTGGACACGTACGATTCAGATTTGAACATTGGCGGTTCCGTCATTGTGCAAGCCTGAATTTAATGTCAATTTTAAAAAATTACGTAAACGTACTTGCAAATGAAACTTATACTTACTTTACTGTACTTATAAATGAATTTTTTTTTTTTAATTATTGGCAAATTAGACGTTTAACCACAACTCAATTAGCTTTTTTTCGTATCGTGTTATGCGTACATTTCTTTACTTTGCAAGCAGATGTGTCTAGTCATATGTGTCACGAAATTTGACTTACATATCAAAGTATCGGAAAACATGGGTCACTAAGCTACGATGACAATATGTTTTACAAAACAGATAAATGGAAAGCATAAAATAGTAAATATTTCTTGGGCTTATGCTATAAAAGAAATAAGAATAATACACACTTCTGTTCTTTGAAATCCACTGTGAATTTTTACCAGCGTTCTTTATTAACAAGTATGTACAGTTCGACTAACTTTTGTGAACTCTAAGAGGGCGCTGTCGGTTGAGAAACACCAAATTCTTTTTTTTCGTAAGCAATTTCGTATTTCCTATTCCTGCCACTTCACAGACAACTTGGTTGAACTGTACACTGTAACTAAACAAAATAGCGGGGTTTTGTAGGTTTTTAATTTATTGGCAACTGAATATATAGTCCTTATGCCTATTTTATTTTAATATAATGTCATCTGGAGGTAGAAATTTTATGGTAAGTAGTGTTGCCAATCATGAAAAATGAGCATCAAGTGGTGGATTTGCAATGAACAATTACGAAATTATCTGTGACATACCCTGATGCTACTCACATGATCATAATCCAGATTATATTAGGCAAATATTAAAGTGTTATTTTAACTCGATCTAACAAACGATCGCGACTAGTCTGTTTTTTTAAATTGGTATATCGATAGATAGATAATTCTTTATTGTTACACCAATAATATACATATTTCATTCTTACAAACAAAAACTTAGACTAAAGTGTCACAATGGGCGGCCTTATCACTAATAGCGATCTCTTCCAGGCAACCTTTATATATTATGGTAATACATTGCACTCTGCGTGAAATGTAAAAAAGATCTGGGATCTTATCATTTTACTTATCCCCCGTGTAAATAGAACTAAATCCTTTGATTATGTTAAGATGTAAAAGGGATACTTACTTCTGTTTTAATGAGACAATCAGGAAAGTAAAAAACATAGAAAATATCTTCAATCACGACTGAAAGCCGGTTTTAGTATAAAAATACTTTTAATAATAGAATAGAGAGATACAATAGACATAGATAATTTATAAATTGACTTAATTACGTTATTTCATATTCCAGGACAAGAATTTTCAAGAAATGTAACCACATGTTTTTGATTGTGGCCATTTAGTTACGTTCGCTTTAGTACAGTTAACCGCTAAAACAATAATATATAAAAAAAAATATATAATCTTCTATTCTGCCGCTGCTGAACCGCGAGTCAGTACTCGCGTTTCCTGAATCAATATTCGAAACTGACTAAAAATATGCATAGGCCATAGCACAAGAAGTACTTATTAGTATGGGGACCAATTTCATCTATAGGTCTATCTTTAAAATATAGTAAATATGATAAGAGACAGTTGAGGTGAGGCTTTGCTGAAATATTTAGATAGATGTAACTGTGTCATGAGTTTGTTTTTCATATATAATCATGACTTTCACAGGAAGAGATCGAGGACCGGCCGCGCGCAGCGACTTTCCTCAGCTCGCTGGCTGACTACTCCAATACTATTCCTACGGCGTCAGCGGCGGACCCTGATGCACCCAAGCCGGCACCGCCTGCGCGCATGGGAACACTTATCGGCGTCTACCTCCCCTGCATTCAGAACATCTTTGGAGTTATTCTCTTCATCCGTTTGACATGGGTCGTCGGCACCGCCGGCGCTATACAAGGCTTCCTTATTGTTCTTATTTGCTGCTGTACGGTAAGTTATCTAACTACACAAACTTCATATAGTACCGTTCACACGCTTGTTCTCAGGTCCTCAACTCTCAACAATAAAAAAACTAGTTTCATAGCTATTTACATAATTTGTATGTAATATTCCATACCCCAAACTTATAACATAACTCCGATAAAGCCAATAAAAAGTCTCAGAAATCTCAGCGGACCCTATTTTCGTACGCCTGTGTTCTGATAACATTTGTTACGCTACACGGCTGGATTTCTCTTGAGACTGTGCCAGCTTCGCTTATAAGGGTCAGTTTATAACCTTAGACGCCACTAACTTATCCAATTTAACTTGTCTGTATATTATCTAGGCTTGGACTAGCGTCTATCTTGGTGACTTGTTTAATGAAAGCAGGGATTATCTAGAGCTCAGCATTCTGTTATCCCTTGTCACCTGCTCAATAAAGAAAGCCCGAGATAAAAATGGAGGCAGTATCTTTTATTTGTCTGGGTAGAAAGCGAGGCCTGAGGGTGTAAATTATGGTTCATCCCTAAAGAGAGGATTCGCCATACGGATGTTTCTAGCTACAACACATTATGTGACCTACGTTATCGGCAACATTGTCGTTGTATTGTAACGCTATAAGAAAAGGCAGTTTACTCAGAATGTGATGTGGGTTAACTTGTTTACCTTCAAAGAGCTTTTTCACAGCCTCATTTTGCATTAAGGTTATTTCCATTGCTTCGATATGGGTGTTTGGAATTGCACGTGAAATTTCCAAATCTTTAACTGTCTACCTGCGTTTAATGTTTCAATTGTTGTACGTTTAGTCCTAAATAGTTTATCCGTAACCCATTACTTGTAAATGAATTTAATATATGGTTATCACTTTCATGATGACCAATTACACTGTTTAATGATGTCAATAATTTCAGACCATGCTAACCGCGATATCGATGTCTGCAATTGCGACGAACGGCGTGGTCCCGGCGGGTGGGTCATACTTCATGATCGGTCGCTCCCTGGGGCCAGAGTGTGGTGGCGCGGTCGGCATGCTCTTCTATACGGGGACCACGCTCGCGGCCGCTATGTATATCGTGGGCGCTGTCGAGATAGTGCTGGTAAGTTACTTTTTAGGATGAGTAAACAATTAAGTCTTGCCATATCTTACATCTATAATGAGAGGGTGACTCCTTCTTCACGATCGATCGGTTTTAGGTTAAATATGCAGAGGCACTAGTCGCTGTGTTCTTCTGTTCAGTTATATAAAAATATAATGGCTGCCAAAGAAATACTTGTTTCGTGATTTTTTTTAATAAGATCGTAATTGTCAATAAAGAAAACAGAATTAAATATCAGCCACCCGGAAATATTCGCTTCAGATATTCCAGCATGTTACATTGTATATACTGCTACAGCATTTTATAAAGCTCAGCGTCATATATGTCAACGCATACTTGGTTCACAAATTTAGAGAAATTGTATTAGAAATTAAGTCTATTTTAAAGACAATTTTGTAATTTCGTAGTCCATTTCTTTCAATAAAAAACTAATAGCCTTATGCCGAATGAAGTTTATAAAGTCAAATGCATTACGCTTCCTTGAAGCAGCGAAAATGTTTTCTAAATTGTTGAATTATGGTAAATGGGAGTCATATCACAGATAATTTTATTCGGTGACCATATCCGTTAGATATTTTAGGTCCCTAAAGCTGCCACATGAAAATTTTACTTGCAATAGCTAGTTAGGCTAGAGTACCTTTTACAAAAATCCAAATAAATACCTAAGTATATTATATTACTTTTCAAATACGAGTATGATGGGTTTGGAAGTTATCTTCACTGATATAAAGGGACGTCGCGGTTAAAGATATTATCTGTTTACTTAGAAGATTCCTATTCATTCTTGCCTTAAAAGCAATCAGATTCTTGCTTTATTTTCAAATTCCAATGGAAATTAAATTCATTTTCAAAGCAAAATGTCAAAATTAAATGAAAATTTACTTCATCTCCATTACCATTTTGTAAGACAATGAGGTATTTATTGTCTTACAAAATGAATATATTAAAGTTTCACTCATGTTAAAGTTTCAGGAAACATAGACTGAAGAAAAATATGTTATTGAAAACAAATTTACATGTGGATGTAGAGGTCGTATACGGTATATTTCCCAATTAAAAAAATTATAACCAGTACTAATATTATAAATGCGAAGGTAACTCTGTCTGTTACGCTTTCACGCCAAAACTACTGGACCGATTTGAATGAAATTTGGTATGGAAACAGTTTGAGACCCGGGAAAAAAATAGGATTGTTTTTATCCAACTGCGCAAAAAGAAGTTAATGTTATGAGCCGCGCCCGGAAAGCTTGTATATAATATTTAAAAAAAATTAAAATGTGAGATGAGACGCGTATGGAAGCCATTCGCAATTTTCCTATAAAAATAACAATATTATTAGATAAATGTATGTATGTTGTAACGATTTCATTTAACCTTGTATGTTGTGGTAATATAAGCATTCTAAATTTAAAATTTTATAATAATACGTATGTTAACATATCTGCAGTATACAAAATACAGATCCTACAGTGTTTCATGAAATCTGTTTGACAAGTTAACCTATCAGTCACGAGAATTCAATTAATTTTGAACGAAGCTTTAACGAATGGAGAGGGATTTGAATTTGTAATTTATTTCATCCAATTCTCCCCGAATTATACACGTTCTCTGTAGGATATTCTCTCGGGGTTTCCGTCGTTTTGTTCATAAAAGCAGCTGTGTGAAGTTTGTTAACCATGGTATAAGTTGATTGTAGACCGCACGGCCGGAGCTGTGGGTACACGTACAAGCAACTCTCTCGAGGCCTTATTTGGAATTAAATACCGGCAGTAACCCGATCCTGTATGTACGCATACACAAGCATCACGTATACGTAGGGGAATATGGGGTGATACTGAATAGTTTAGCCAAAAGTACACAAACATGAGTAACACTCAGAAAATTGTTTATAAAATCAACACTACTTAACAATGTGAGTTATATAAAATATACGAACCAAAGAACTCTTGCATTTTTGTAAAATAAAACTGTAGATTTTACCTGGAGATAACAGTGGACATGCATTTTTGCTATACGAGTGACAATGTGCCCTAACTAACCTACAGTCTTTACGATTGTCAGGAATTATCAGTCATTGAACAGAAGGGCATCCAACGCATTCTTCATGAGCCCATGTAATACACGAACACTGATGCCATCAGTGGACATGGCTTTACTTTTCTCCACTGATTGAAACAATTCTGAATTCCTCAGCCTACATTACTCCAAGCCGTACATTTTAATTGTACTAAATTGTCGCTGGCACTTCATTATAAACTCAGTTTTGTTGGAATACTTCATCAAAATAATTGTTTTTCCACTACGATTTATAAGAAGCTCGTGCCTGGAGACACACTGTCTGTTTGTATCCCGCTTGTGCCACTTACTTAATATTTACATTATTGCTGGCATTATATCTCTTGGACAGTGATGGACCAAATTTACAGTAAATTTTATGATATGTCTAGATTCACCTTGCTATACCGGTAAGGCGAAAGCCTATAAGAAGACGAAAGCCTATAAGATACGAAATTTTTATATCATTTCTTTTTATTGACTTTATTTTCTTATTCTGTACACCGCTTCTCACCATGCTCACCAATTACAAACTGACCTATAGTTTATTTGATGACCATATATGATCTATGCGTGTAATAGAGAAAAAGGAGAGTGTTATGTTTTCTTATACCCTTATCCGGGTTTTCCCTACTTTCACCTACATCACACAAAATTTTATGTAACCGTATGAAAGGGCGAAATTATAGTTTCACTAAACCTATATTACATTATCCTCCGTTTTTTGCAATATTTTAGACTAATGTCACTTTATAACGAGATATAAACCATTTAAATTACCCATTCATTCACATAATGGCCACTTGAATCACAGAACTTTTTCAAGTAATGTGGGCACATAAAAAGGGCACAATTTTGTAACGTTAACTTCCATCTGTTCTGTTGAATCCGTGACTGGTTGAAGTTTAAATACATAATACATACTTTATGTTCTAATCAACTCTATAAGTAGTACAGCTGCCCTATTCCATCCATATCAAAATCGCGTTAACGTTTACGATAATAAGAAGTTACGGAAGAGGGTAGGGAGAGGAGGATGTGTTTGACTAACTTCGTCTGACTAACGTCATTTGTATTATAACTTTGTCACCTAACTCACAATTTGATATTCTGAACACATAGTTAGAAAGGTAAAATGACTTCACAAAAAAAAATAATTGCTTGCAATTGCGAAGTTTAAACGTTGGTATGGATGGCCCACTTCATTTGTAATGTTTTATGCATATGAAACAACGTGCCTTCAACAAGCACATAACATACTAAGTAAAGCCACGCAGGCCTCGTTTTATCTCCGTAGCAGTTAACACTTACTTACGCGCAAACAGGCTTGAAGTTGTACCAGATGTGCGGTGTTACCAACTTTTTACTAATGGCCAGTATTGAATATGCTAAGAACAAATTTTTGCTTAACACACAAGTCTAAATTTTGTAAGTATTTTCTATTCTATTTCTAACCGATACCTAATTGGAAACTACCACCTGACCGGATATTCCATTAAGGATCGATTCATTGAATACCTATATATATATATATTTATTATACATGAAAGAACAAGCCTTAACCTGTAAATACTCAATACAGAGCCTGCTGGAATTTGAAAATAGAATAATTTGAGGTGCCAAGAAAAGAATTTTGAAAATTCAACACCCAAAAAGGTGAAAACGGCGCTCAGTTTGTGTGAAAATTTTACTGGATTGTCACTTTAGATCGAATGTCAGTATATATAAAACGAAAACAAATTAGACAAAAAAAAAGTTTTTCCCAACTTCCTTACCCTTAACTAAGGGTTTTTCTGAAAAATCTTGCTGGATCGGCATTTAATATCGATTGTTAGTGCATAGTATTAAATTAAAAAAAAATTAAGAAATCTTTGCTTGTTTTACACCGGTTCTCTGTTTCGGTATACTTCTTATGCTCAAATTGAGAAAAAAATTATGTCTGCCGCAATTGATAGCAATACTATAGTCATTGTCTATTTAGGCCAAAGTTTAGGTATAGACAGGAAACAGGTTATAGCAAATGTAACCTCATTGTTAAGCCTTAATGCATTTAAAATTATGTTATGTGCTTTTCCTTACTCAGATGCACTAACTAAAAGTCAGAATGAGCATATTAACTGCTTAAATACAATTTTATATAATATGACATGTTGTCATAAAGACAAACTTTTATTTTTTGACTGTAATAAATTTATTACTAAATTTATGTTGACTCAGAATAGGATGTACCTACCTAAGAAATCTAAGAATTTAATTGCTACTTTGGTAGCTTATAATATTGAGTCGGTTATAGGAAATATAACCATGTCTTCTATTGACGATACAGATTTTAGTACATGTACTAATACAAATGTTGAGTCAAACTGTTTAAACTTTTAAGTCCGACAACAGGGAAGTGTTTTGACATAGCACTGTACTACCAAAATATAAATCGCTTCTCTGGCAAAATACTTGAAATTGAAATGCTCTTAGATAAATATCCTTTTGATATATTATGCTTTACTGAAACATGGCTAAGAGCTGATACAATGTTATTTAATGTTAAGAATTTTAGTGTAGGCAGTGCGTTTAACAGATCATCTGCAGAAGGAGGAGGGTGTATTATTCTTGTAAAAAATAACTTAAAATTTAAAGAACGCCGTGACTTAGTCAGATGTTCTGTTGAACGTGTCTGTGAAGTTGCTTGTGTGGAGGTGGACAGGCATCTTGTGTTGTGTGTATATCGACCACGAACAGATGAAGGTCGTGCTCAAAATTTTACAGAATTCTTAGTCACTCTGGAAAGTATACTACTAAAAATTTCTAAATGTAAAAAACCCATATTTGTATGTGGTGATTTTAATGTCGATATTTTATTGAAATCTAAAAATAAGACTGATCTTATTTCATTGTTTAAGTCATTTAATTTGAAATTTCTATTCTGTGAGCCCACTAGAATAACAGATACTTCAGCTACCTGTATAGACAATATATACTCGAACTGTAAGACTAAACAAAAGTCAATAATGAAGGGTGTTAGATCTGATCATGAGGGCCTGGCAATTAGATTTGATGGAAGCAGAGAAACAGCAAGGTATGAAATTGAACATAGGCCGTTAACAACCAGTAGGCTAGAAATACTCAGTACCAATATAGAAGCTAAGCTTGCCATTACAAGTTTTTCTCATAGTGACCCGAATGACATTTATAATAGTTTATTCTCTCTAGTAAATACTGAGTTTCAAAAAGTTTGTCCAAAAATAAAGAAACAAGTAAATGGAAAGTTGAAGTTCGGTGATTGGGCAACTACAGGTATTCGAAAAAGTAGAGATTATTTGTATGATCTGTATCGCAGGAAGAATTTGACATCCTGCAAGCAGTTTTGTGATTATGTTAGGAACTATTCAAAAATGTTTAAGTCTGTTTGCTTGTGTGCTAAATCTCTTTTTATTAGAAATAAAATTAGCAAGTCTAAAAATAAAATAAAAACCATTTGGAATACTATAAATACTGAGACCGGAAAAAATAAACCTAGAGATTCTACATATGCCTTAAATGTTGATAAAAATCAAATATCTGATCCAATACAAGTGGCAAATATATTTGACAATTTTTTTTCTAACTTACCCCTAGAAGTCACTAAGTCATTGGATGCATGTCCCGATGTAGCAGAAACTCTGCTAATACATAATTTCCCCTGCAAATCGCCGGACTTTTCTTTCAGACACACAACAATATTTGAAATTATAAAGACATTTAAAAATTTAAATATTAAGAGCACCGAAGACTTGTGGGGTATGTCAGTTAAAGTGGCAGAGTCTATAATATGCATTATTGCACCATATTTAAAAACAATATTCAATCTTTGTATTGATAAAGGAAACTTCCCCGACTTAATGAAACAAAGTAAAATCACTCCAATTTTGAAGTCGGGGGCTACATCTGACCCTTGCAATTACAGACCTATTTCTATCTTACCTGTTCTGAGTAAAGTATTCGAAAAAATTATGCTCAAACAACTTCTATCCCATTTTAATGAGCATAATATATTGAATGAGAATCAGTTTGGTTTCACAAAGAGCAGATCCACAACAGATGCAGGTGCTCAATTGATGTCACTTATACTTGAAGCCTGGGAGAGTTCACAGGATGCTATTGCCGTATTCTGTGACCTTTCTAAGGCATTTGACTGTGTAGAGCACTGCACTCTGATTCGAAAACTTTCACATTATGGTATTCGTGGAAAAGCTCTGGATCTTATAAAGTCATATCTGTCAGACAGGCTACAGAAGGTTAGAATAAATGGCAATACTTCTTCCGGGTCTTTGGTAAGAATAGGCGTACCGCAAGGATCAATTTTAGGACCTTTTCTGTTTCTAGCATATATAAATGATCTGCCTTGCATGGTTAAAAATTTCTGCGATATAGTTTTATTCGCAGATGATACCTCCCTAATTTTTAAAGTAGATAGGAGGGATAGTGAACTTATTCATGTAAATAATGTGTTATCTATGATCTCTAAGTGGTTCGCGGCTAATAATCTTCTCTTAAATTCAAAAAAGACCAAATGTTTAAAGTTTTCTTTACCAAATGTTACTTATGTTGAACCAAACATTAAGCTTGGCCTAGAAAAACTCTCTTTTGACAATGCGACAGTCTTCCTGGGAATTAAAATGGATTCAACTTTACAGTGGAATCCACATATACATGATCTATCTGGAAGACTTAGTTCTGCTGCATATGCAGTTCGTAAGATAAGACAGCTAACAGACGTAGCTACTGCTAGGCTCGTTTATTTCGCGTATTTCCACAGTATTATGTCTTATGGTATATTGCTGTGGGGAGCTGCTGCTGAGATAGAGACAATCTTTATCTTACAAAAGCGTGCAATTCGAGCCATATATGAAATGGATCCTAGGGAATCCCTGAGAGATATTTTTAAAGAAATTGATATTTTAACTTTACCAAGTCTGTATATATTTGAAAATATTATGTATGTTCGTAAAAATTTGAGCAAATTTAAATCAAACAGTGACACTCACGATTATAACACTAGGAATAAAGATAAAATAGCGGTGCCAGGTTTTAGATTAGCAAAGACAAATAAAAGGTCCTTCTTAGGAAATTGTGTGCGGTTTTATAATAAATTGCCCAAACATATTACAACGCTCACAGAAAGAAAATTCAAGTTGCATGTGAAGAATATTTTGATAAAGAAATCTTACTACACAGTTTGTGATTACTTAAACGACAAAAATGCTTGGACTGGTTCGCCTCTACCAAGCTAGCGCCTAACACCTACGTAATGTAAATTAAGTATTGTAATAATTTTATTATATAGTAGGTATGTACCAAACACATTTTTAAAAAACGTTTAAAAGAATGGCCCCGAGTTTCTTGCCCGTTCTTCTCGCAGTGGCTCTATAATTTTTGTTTGCTGAACGTGGCAGTACAATGTAGTATATTTCAATATTAAAATTTGTAATTGACCTTCATAAGAGCGTCGTAGACGCCTAAATTGAATAAATGATTTTGACTTTGACTTTGACTTTGGTATATATAGAATGGTTTATAGTTTCATGTTTAAAATGAGTGGAAAGGCTTTCTTACTATTGTCAACTGTTTATAACACTACCGATATCAACGATTAAATATCGTGTATATAACATTATAGTATAGGGCTTAAAAATATCTGAAGTACAGTTCATAACATTATAGTATAGGGCCTAAAAATATCTGAAGTACAGTTCATAACATTATAGTATAGGGCTTAAAAATATCTGAAGTACAGTTCTATTATCTTTAGGGTCAGTTCTTATATCTCTTTTGACGAGAACACTGTACTTCCATTATTTAAAATCTTGTAAGGCCTACTATTATCACCATTTATATGTTTGGCAATAATAAGGAAACTCTTCGTCTTTACATGTGCCAATTGGCCACTGCTTTTAGTAGCAGCCCTTATGTTAACCTAATATGCATAATGTTAACCACAGCATGAAGAAGGGAGGTATTGATCTAGTCGTTTGCATTTGATAATTTTTTTTTCTATGTATCTTAAATGACTTTTTTTTTCGAAAATATTTGGCGTACGAAGTTGTAACTGTATATAAAAAAGGCACCTTGTAACCCATATATGTAGATGAAAAGGTATAAATAGTAGAGACACTGCATATTTGGGGTTTTATTTTTCTGGTCAAAGTTGTAGGAAGAGTATCCGTTGTTCTGAGTTGAAGCATCCTTAAAATCTTGGTAAATATCCGCACTCCCTCTGTAGTCTGTCTAATCAACATCAAATAAATACTGGCAGTTAATAATTCACAGTTTGGTACATAACTGAACGGGATGCTAAAGTTGCCGACAGCTATCCATTTGTTAATTCGAAGCCTGGAGCACCGGGATTTGACGGCAACAGTTGCACGTCCTAGTTAATGAATCTAGAACAATAAAAGTACTTTAGTGAACTGTCATCAATTTTACTGCTGGTAATTTTCTGCTGCACGGGATATTATATTAGGCTAATTTTTGGTCGCTACCTCAACTGCTGGGAATTAAAGGTGTGGTCTAAGATGTTTTCAGACTTACCCAACCTCGAGAATAACTGCCGGAAAACACATAGATTTTCCACACGTTCATTCGGAAATTTCCAAAACACTACTCTGTGAAGTTTAAACGTCGGGGTAGGTGTCGAACCACGATATCCTGTATCAGACGCAGTTCTTAGCCTTTGCCAATCGTCAGGGTTACTATTTAAATAGTCACCATCACTCCAAAACATCTTTCAAATACGTGAGACGTAGATATATAAGTTCCCAGATTCAAGATAGCTTTGGCACTTTGTAACATTGGCATATTTTTACATTAGCATGTCAACCTCCAACAAATCAAAGCCTGTCAATTTTACCCACTCTATTCTTCAGTCGCAATGATCTACGCGCTACCTACGCTAACGCTCTACTCTTCGAGGGTGTTATATGATGCTTTTAAAAATAGCTCAAAACATTATTTGAAAAATTATACACAACAGGTTTTTGAAGCAATGATATAGCTATGGACTGCGGTGCTCTAGGTCCACGGTTCGATCCCCGCCGCCGGCTTGAGCTTCCATGCATGTTTAAAGGGCATTTTGCGAATGCCGACCTGGCTAGCTACCACCCTCAAGTAGGAAATCTGTCGCCAAGCATCTAACAGTGTGTTCCGGCAGCATTCCTTGAGAGCCAGTAAAATTACAGGCACATGATGAGACTTAGCAATTGTATGCCTCGGGGTGACGGGCGCAGTGCAGTTCGTCCCTTATGACGAAATGTATCTGTTATAGGCAGAGGGTACCGATTAACATCAAGTGGGCTTCCTGCATTTTCCAGGACAATAACATTAAAAAAAAAGGTTTTTTTTTTTACGATGCAGAACTATTTTTCAATTACTTTAAAACATTTTACAATAACAAATGATTTGTGGCAAAATAATATGATAAGTAAAGTACATAATATTTAAATAGAAATGCAAAACTATCACAAACAAAAGTTTCTCACAAAAGGCGAATAGTATAGAATAATATAGTACTACTGATACATAAGTACACTCATAGGTCAGGTGACATGTACAACCGTAGTAGACATAAAAGTCTCATTAGTACGGTCAATCGGACTAATAACCGACCTACTGATACTACTCCAGTTACGCTACTTTCATCGATCCGAGGTATCCGCGAGTTCAATCCATCTTGCAGTGATGAATTTTGAGTAAATTTGGTTTACGCACACTCGTTCAATAAACCATACAGGAATTATTATTAATTGATTCTTACGTGCATCACAAAATTTTCTTGCAGACATACATGGCGCCGTGGATCTCCATATTTGGCGACTTCACCAAAGACCCACAGGCAATGTACAACAACTTCCGTGTATATGGAACCGGCTTGCTTCTCATAATGGGAATGGTGGTGTTCGTGGGGGTGAAATTCGTGAACAAGTTCGCGACCATTGCCCTCGCTTGCGTCATTTTGTCCATCACCGCCGTGTATGCCGGAATTTTCGTTAATTTCAACGGGAATGACAAACTACAGTAAGTTTCTCTCAAAGACATAAATCTGTTTAAGCCCTAACTATACACGAACAAATTAAATTTTTTTGAGCCTAGAGTGTATATCGCTATATTAGTACAAAACCTCCTATCGTTCCACAGAATGTGCGTCCTTGGGAAAAGGCTGTTGAAAGATATCCATATCTCAAACTGCACCAAGGAAGTGGGTGGAGAGCTTTACCAAGTGTTCTGTCAAAACAATACCTGCGATCCCTATTACACTGCTCACAATGTCAGCGTCGTACAAGGAATTAAGGTATGTTTTCCTAAGAATTATTTTAGGAACAAAGAAAACACAACGAGTTTGGCAGTTTCCGAGTATTTTATACACAATTAAACAACACCGGCGGATACCGTACCCATAACGCCTCCATGTTACTATTTATATCAGATGCTTGCAGCGTTTTCTACTACTCGTTTGTATTATAAAACTTTTTTCTTATTTACAGGGGTTAGCTAGTGGTGTGTTTTTCGACAACTTGCAAGATTCCTTCCTGCAACTGGGCCAATACATAGCGTACGGCAAGGAACCTGATGATATAGAACAAATGGAGAGGCCTACGTACAACCAGATCGCTGCGGACTGTACGACTACCTTCACCATCCTTATTGGCATCTTCTTTCCTTCTGTCACTGGCAAGTGTTCTATAATATCAATATGTTCACGTATAGAAGACATTTTTAGTATTTAGAGACATATCTGAATTAACAAAATGTACATTTATTATTTACTAGCGTCACGCCCCGTCTTCGCACTGGTAATTACGATTATTAATTGAGATGTAAGCTATCCTATCTTTCAATTTGGATCAAATTGCACACAGTGTGCTAATCAAATTTAAAATTATTTGAGTAGTCTAGGAGTCCATCGCGGACAAACAACGTGATACGTAATTTTTATACATAAAGTAAAAAAAAATCTAATAAAACCTTCGATCCTAAATATGAATTCTAAGCACTATTGCATTCTTAGCAAAAATCACATCTACAGATGTTTAGAGCGCATTTTTTTTCAGATGGTAATAGAAACTCAAGTTTGATTTTTGTCGAATACCTAACGGTGTGTTCCGGCAGCTGTCCCAAAGAGCTAGTAATCTAGGTTAGCCTGAACAATATCTTTGACCGCATCATTATTTACCATTAAGCGAGATAGTGGTCAAAGGCTAGCCCATCAGCGTTTCAAAAAAATTGCTCAAAGAACTGAGATTGATAGATATATAGGTAGATAGACCATTCATTATTACACCAATAAAATAAAAAAAATAATTTTAACAAAAAAAAAATTGTCTTAAGTGTCACAATGGGCGACCTTATCACTAATAGCGATCACTTCCAGGCAACCTTTGCAGGCATTGATCGCATGGATGAAATGTACTCATATGTATACTCCATTTATAGAAATTAAAAATATTGCTGAATAGCTATGATGAATACCTTATGATTACTGCTCATACCAGTGAGCTACACCGCACAAGAGTACCTACACATTAAAGTATGGGCATCGGACACATTAATAGATGTTTAAACGTTAAACGGCCGTCCTATAACTTACATGCAATCATCAATATCCAAAATAATGGACAAAAACTACTAACTATAATGACAGCTTAGTGACATTTTAAAGTTACCTACTGCTTGACGAGATGTCCAAGTTTTTACATTCTTCTGATATAGTTTAGTTTATATCTTTTGTATTGTTTTTAGGCATAATGGCAGGATCTAACCGGTCAGGCGACTTGGCGGATGCGCAGAAAAGCATCCCCATAGGAACTATCTGCGCCATCCTCACCACCTCCACCGTCTACTTGTCGTGTGTACTGCTGTTCGCAGGGACTGTTGACAACCTACTGCTTCGGGATAAGTAAGAACTCACCTGAGAAATTATATATTTATTATATGGGTTCATGAAATATTTACAATACGTTGCTTTGAAATAGATGTCCACTTACATAAACAACGAGTACAACCTATTTGGATCCTTGAAACGAAATTATATTTGTATCAGAAATATATGTTTTACTTTACAAATACACACACAACATTTGAAAATATCGGTCCATCACAATTATTTAGGTGGCATTAGACTCATTCCCGCCGCGCCGTGTCGATATCCATTTTCTCACATGTAGCAACGATGATGATGTCGCTATTTTTTTCATAGCGCATCAGTCTACTGACTTACAGCATGCGAACGCTGTGTGTACCGATCTCGTATTCACTGCGTAGCGTTGCGCATGAGTACAGTCAGTGTAGCACTGTAACGTTTAATGAAATTCCATATATATAACAAAATGCGACCGACGTTCGCACTGATGGTCGATGCAGCACTATAACCAGTCTAAAGTAGGTACTAACGGGTACATAAAGAACTAATATTCATACTTATTAAATTCCTAAAACAAACACCTAGTTTTAGAACATAAAGCTAATTCCAGAAACATACCGCGACATGGCATCTCTGCTTCTGAAAAGTCTTTCACATCAGTCTACATTTATTCTTCATATTCCCTGTATATATTGAATATTATTTTCTGCAATGTAACACCAAATAAGTAACCCAGGTAAATTAAGTAAACGACACATTTTCCTTTCTCAGATTTGGGCAGTCTATAGGCGGCAAACTAGTGGTGGCAAACATGGCGTGGCCAAACCAATGGGTGATCTTAATCGGGTCGTTCCTCTCAACCTTGGGCGCAGGGCTCCAGTCCCTGACCGGGGCCCCGCGACTGCTGCAAGCCATCGCCAAGGATGAGATCATACCATTTCTGGCACCGTTTGCTGTCTCCTCCAAGCGGGGCGAACCTACTAGGTAAGAAAATTTGCATTATATAATATACGTAAGTTCATTACGATGAATTAATGGACATGTTTTTTGCTTCATTAATTGACGTCGCTAACTTTAAAGAAGGTGGTATCTGCCAATAAGAGCCATCATTTATATGAATGAATGGTTAGCTTAAGAAAGGCTTCCCGGCCATTAAACCGAAGCCAAAACGTTTTAGTATCGTCTTTTGTGTTGCTAGATTAAAGAAAACATTTTTAGTTGGTGTAAGAAAAATGAATATACAAATTTTGGAAGTCACCATTGAAGTCATTGTATAATTTAAGATTTGTCAGTGTAGAAAAATAAGGTTGATTAGTTTTTATCACAGCTAAATTGTAAAAATTATAAATCTGCACAGTGTTCAGTATTTGTAGGTTTAGAGGATATGGTATAAAATGTATTGATATTTCAGAATTCGAACTAATATTTGAATTTACACTTGGTCTAAAATTTACCAATTTGAAATTCACAAATAAAAAATACTAATAGTAGTAATACTACCTACTTAACGTGCCGCAGCCGATACATATTATGCTGCGTATTAGGGTATAGAAAAAAAAATTAAGCACCATTCTGCACAAAACTGAATAGGTTTGTTCTACTGCGGCAGCTGATATTATAAATATTTTCTTTTGTGATGATATACTTTTAGTGTGCTAGCACTAGTTGAAGCAATAGTTGAAGAGGTTAATAACCTCATCTCATAATAATATCACCTAGATTTAAGCAAAACACTTTTTTCTCAATCTCTCTCTCTCTCTCTCTTAAATCTTACTCAAAACGGGGCCTACCTTGAATGGTTTAGGTAACTGTAACATCGAAGAAGGTTAAAAGGAAATTAGGCAAGATGGCAAAACTGTCGCTATTTAAACTAAAATTAGGGTTAGTTTTAAGAGATTTAAAAATTTGCAGAGATACTTTAAATTTAACGATCTATCTATTCGTCAAGTGTCTTCTCTTCACTGATAATCACCTAATACATACTTGCTGTGTTGAAGCTTACGTTGAAAAAGATAAATGTGTGAGGCATTTAATACTTTTAATTGTATGAAAGATTCACAAGCAATACTACATTATTGCAAAGGCCGTGAAATAGGCCATAAGAGGTCGAGTTTGAAATTTTAATACGAGACAGTCAATTGCCATATCCGCCGAGGCATGTATAGTGCTTTTCTCAAAAAAATGCAGGGAAATTAAACATACTTTCTTTTGACTTCGCTGGAAGAAGGTTTTCCGTTGCCAATTTGACTTCTGATCTTAAATCTGGTGGAGTACTCCATTTCATTGTCTGAACCGTAGGAACTAATTTTAATTATTCGATTTTTATTTATTAAATACGTAAATATTAAAATTTTAAGCTTTGCCGTCAATTTTCTATTTATTATCTGTGCCGAAAGGCAAACGCATTTATGGCAATACAGCCTCGTGAACGCAATTTGTTCTAAGCAAAGAGACTTAGTTTGGTATGCCAAGAATGATGAAAGAGATCCAATCAAAGAGTATTTAATAACCCCAGCACACCGTTTCATACAACATTGCTGGAGTGTTGAAAGGTTCCAAAATTCTGCAATGGATTTGATTTTCTTTGTCCGTAAATTCGCTAGTTCGTGTGTTCTTTTTAAAATAATGACAATATTTTCATGCATATTTGAGAAAAAGCATTTATTTACTTAGGAACTGTATTTAAGAGGAATGAGGGAGATATAAAAAGAAAATTCAATGCTGAAAATCAAGTGAATGGTGTACTCTACACCTTAATAACCAGCCGAAACGTGTTCCAAAAGGTATGACTGATACTGCATAGAAGAGCGTTAGTTAAGGCAAGTAAAAATTGCGTATGACAGAAGAAAATTTAAAGTCCTAGTAATGCAGTTGAAATAAGATGTTTATATGTGTGATCACTGTGAAAGGCAGAGAGAGGAACAGCATAAGAAATCCGTGTGTGTAGGTATAGCACTATACCTACCACACTGATTTCTTATATATACGACATGTCGTTATTAAATTAAGGTATGCTGGGATGGTTTGGACATATAGAAATGATGGCTATTAAAACTATTAATTTCTTATCACCGAAAACAGCTTACGATAATTTTACGTCTTTTAACAAATGCAATAGTTATATGACACCATTTGACATTTAGAGAATCTTGACATAATCGTTCTCTCTCTCTTTCTCTCTCATCTAAACATTTTAACATTTCACAATTATAGCCATCTGCATTTTATTGGCTTCGCAATCATCTTTGCGGATAAAATACTTTTTCATCCCACCATCTCGGAAAGAGTATTTTTAATCTTCAATATCTGACTGGAAAAGCCGTTTTTATTCTCTAGAGGATAAAGTAAATGTAAGTAAATAATGAATTTAAAACATCGTGTGCACTAAATTTGTGAATTAAAAAAACATTAAACCTATTTACTGCTACCTCTATGGTGCCGAATATATCATACAACTTTTTTTTAATTTGTTAAAAACTCAGACTCTGAACCTTCTTGGTGTTCTTTTTTCAATTTGCTTTGTACGCGGTTCTTTACGCGGCATTTTTTCACGTCATTGTTAAACCTTTATTAAAAACAAGAAACTTGAAAACAAGTGAAAAAACTAAAATGAGTGATTCGAGCGACGAGGAAGTTTGTTTGACGCCAACAGAATTGACTGAAACTGTTAATAATGCGCAAATGAGAGTTGTGAAATCTTGTGATTGTGAACGTTTTTTTTTGCATTTAGTCATTTCCTCGCTGAGGTGGAATGAAAAGTTACGTGTTGCACTCGAGTGCAAAGATTTTCACCTCGTGCTCTTTTGATTACCTCGCTAACGCTCAGGATTCTAATTTTGAATCCTTCGCTTGCTCGGTCATCAAAATTGAACACGCGGTTAAAAAGCAACTTTGCACTCTTGTATAACAAATAACTATTGCCTCTCGTTGTACAATGCTTCAAGTTGTTGGAAAACAAGCTATTACGAGTAAGCACTTTGTGTACTACTTCAATAAATGTATGTGCTATCTAGTTAGACACATTTCTTTTTAAAGAATTTATGAGACAGTTATTAACTATTATTAAAAAATACTGAAGGATAGGCATAATAGCACAAATAAGTGTCTTAATTTCACTTCATGTATTATGAAACCAAAGATTTAAAATGAAAGTTTTTTCCATGTGTCAAAAAAAATTCAATTTAAAATACAAAGCATTAAACGACTCCACACAAACAAAATATTATTTTATAACACACCCACTCAGAAATCTTCTCATTTCTCGTTCAAAAATGTATTATGAAGTTCGTCATTTCTCCCTTATAAATGTGTGGCGTTGTATGAAAATCCTGCCCTGCTAGCGTTCTTTTCATTTTTTAGCTGCGAACATAAAAAATACAAATGTCTAATTTCAAAAAGGTTTTATATCAAATACATAATGAGAAAAAAGAGATGGATTTTTTACTCAATTTTCAATGAAAGGAGGTTGGCAACCTTTTTCAGCACTAAAAAAAAAGCGCGGCAATTTATTTTGTTTTGTTAAATTTCGTTTTATAAATTGAAAATTTAACAGTACGCTTTTAATTATTGCATTTTATTTACATGGAAATTGTTTCATGGTGTGAACGTTGAATTTATTGAAATTGTTACATATGTTCCTCAGGGCCCTGCTCCTTACCATGGTGATTTGCCAATGCGGTATCCTTCTCGGCAACGTCGACATCCTCGCGCCACTGCTGTCCATGTTCTTCCTCATGTGTTATGGATTCGTGAACCTCGCCTGTGCGTTGCAGACTCTGCTGAAGACCCCCAACTGGAGACCTCGCTTCAAGTATTACCACTGGTACGATGTTCTGTCTAACGACACTTATTAAAACTACAGAGACTGCTTGGACAGCTAACGGTATTTTGGTGACTATTTTTGTGAGCCATTTTGCAGCATGGGGCTAGAATAGTCGAATATATTCGACTAAATGATAATTTTAAACGGGTGAGTTAGTGTTCTAGTGAAGCTACTTACCCCCAGATTCTGGAATTTTTGTCGAAGTCCTCATCGTGAGTAAATATTGAATGCTCATTGGTCGCCAATCGAGTCACTGCCTGGCGTTAACCAATGAACGTTCAATATTTAACTTGTGAACTTATCAAAACTTTGATTTACATTCCAGAAACGGAGCTTAAAATACTTAAAGCAGTATGCTTGACCCTTTAAATACTTATTACAGCTTTGGTTCCACTTGTTAAGCGTATAACTTTGGCCTATAATATTGCAATTGCTGTTTCACAGTAAACATCGATATATTATTATTTATTAATATATAAAAAACACGAGAACATAAATATAAAAAATAATATCGGTTTCCACATGGCAGGTCCCTCTCCCTAGCGGGGCTCGTTCTCTGCATCTCCATCATGTTCATGACGTCCTGGTTCTACGCACTCATCGCGATGGGCATGGCTGGCCTCATCTACAAGTACATCGAATACCGTGGGTAAGTATGGTTATTAATATATCTTCCAGAAAGGCTATTTATTATTATAGGCTATTAATATATCGTCATTCTTATAAATTGATTAAGGCTTTCACAGCTGAAGTGTAACCCATATTGTTAGCAGTAGAACTCTTCGTTAGCCACATAGTAGGGAACACATTAGTAGGAAAGTGTTGCCAATATGCCTGTTTTTACAGCAATGTTCGCATTATTTCCAGTTTGAAGAGTATGAGCGCCAGTGAAATTACAATTTTTAATAAATTTATATTATAATGCTTGAATTGAAGAGTCAACACCTCCTGGTGGTGCTAAATATATGGTAGTTAATTTCTTCATGGTATTTGTGACATCATATATGTTTATAAGTGCCTATAAGTATAATTTACCTTAACTCCTTAGAAGGATATCACGCCGCTGGGTAATAATTAAACAGGGCGAACAAGATACAAGAACTAAGGTCTCAGAGTGAGAAACGCGGTGTAGTAACTTAAATTGGCAGGCATGGCGCTAACCATCAGGTGTGTTGATGTGTGCTTTTCATACCATAAACTTAATTTGGTAAAAACTTACTAAACGGATTTTTTGCAAAAATGCAAACATTAAGAACGGTCTTGTTACTGCTTTAATGTGCCTTAAAGATAAATAGGCCATGATAAATATAGCTCATGACTTTACAAAATTCTATAAGGGCTGAGAAGGAATGGGGTGACGGCCTCCGCGGTCTGGCGCTCTCAGCCGCTCGCTACTCCCTGCTGCGTCTCGAGGAAGGTCCTCCTCACACCAAGAACTGGCGTCCACAAGTCCTCGTGCTAGCCAAGCTGAACAATGAGCTGATGCCAACCTACAAAAAGATGCTGGCATTCGCTAATCAGCTAAAAGCTGGTAAGTACAGCCATTTGGGAGAGAAAAAATCTGACTGAAAACTATTATTTTAATAATGCTTGCCTAGTAGAAAATTTGCCCTACCACCCTCAAGTACAGAATATTTCACCAAGCACATAAAAGTGTATTCCGCGAACTGTACTTGAATGTCAGCTAGTATCCTCGTCGTAGTTACTATCCTCGGCCACATCATCACTAGACCACACTATCATCGGCCACACCAAAAGATTAGATAATAGTCGAAAGCTATTTTGAAAGCTGTAAAATTGTTTTTAAATGTTAAGGGTCAAATTGATTAACTATGGTTTATTTTTTCAATCAGTTTATTTTATTCTCGTCGGAAAACTTACAGCCTAATTATTACAAGCAAATTAAAATTAAGAGTTAAAAACTAGGCCAATTACAAGTTTTCACCTTTAAAATGAGAATTACTAATAATCATTAACAAATTGTAGCATATTTGACTACATAATGTTACCAAAATAAGATTAATTCCAAATTAAGTTCTGTAGGAAAATAATTAAATAACCATATATCTTATTAATAATAATAACAAAATATCTTAATAATAATATGTTTCGAGAAACTAAAGCAAATAAATACAATTGGAGACGAATTCTTGTGAAAAATTAGAATCTGCGCTTATAAAATAAAGTCTTAGTCAAATGCGTAATTGCTTCTAGAGAGCTTTTCTTCGCCAGATACCCTTAAGAGTAGAGTTCACGGAGCGATTACGATACAAACGTAGATTCTCATATTTTAAATACTAAGTCTTCAAAGTCAGTGAAACTTTGCATGTATATCATTGAGCCTAATATCTATGCTTCTGCTCAACAATATGCATACAACATTTCACCGAGTATGAACTCTTGGTATTTAAAATATGACGAAACTACGTTTGTATGGAAAGCATTGCGTGAACTCTACTCGTTCTGGCCACGCCCTTGTCTGCGCCATATAGGTAATACTTGTCATGTTTATAGGCAAAGGCCTGACCGTGTGTGTGTCGGTCCTTGGCGGGGACTTCCCGAAGCGCGCCGGAGAAGCGGCCACTGCTCGACAAAACCTGCGCAAGTGCATGTGCGACGAGAAGGTCAAAGGTTTCGTAGACGTTCTCGTCTCGCCTAACATACCCGAGGGACTTAGCCATCTGTAAGTAATATCTAGTTACTATTTCTTTTATGTGATCATTTTCAGTCTGTTTCACGAGCCCCGAAAAGTACTAGTAGAAATACAGCGAGCGGAGTGTTCCAAATGAAAATGGAAACGGGTCATTAGGACGGAACTTACCCTATTAAACATTATAACATAATCATATTATATTTTTTTACATTAGGTCTTATGACTTTTTACGTTAGGTGGGCTTCGTCCTTCTTTCGTCACAAACATCTAATGATTTTATTATAAAAATATTTAAAGTTGTTTGTTAGGACTCAAAGTCAAATCTGAGAGGTTTTCAGCATTCTTCCAATAAAGAATTTTCTTCACTAACGAACAACTTTCCAGCTAGTATGTATATAATATTTCTACTTTATCAGCTATAGAAAACCCTTCCACCATTTCTTATACTTGGAAATCAGTTATATAGCTACCTCGAGACTATATATAGGTTAAGTTAATGATGAGTACTAAATATTAACTGTTTACAAATTTACGAGAGAGAAATTATAGACATGTGCGGGATTCGAACCCGCGTCAACCACCCCTTTAACTGACCCCTGTTAAACGTATATGCTCTGACCGACTGAGCTAACATGACAATAGTTCATAACTCTAATTTTTCCCCTCGCTTAGTAACCATCGTATCGTTATGAAAGAGGCAAAGCATGCGCTATTTCAAAAATAAAATTATTAAAAGTAACTGTTTACTTAGTTTTGGGTCTAGTTATCTATGAACTGTACATGACGGGATCATCTAACTCTGTATAATATATACTAAATTTAAACTTTTTCCGTCAAGTAGAGTTGTGGGAGTAAATAGGTTGTGGCGGACGGACAGGCTTGCATATTATCTCATAAGGATTTCGTTTGTTCATCGGTTATACGGAACTCTAAAAATCTGATATTTTGTCAGAGTCCAAACTTGCGGCTTGGGCGGTCTGAAGCCCAACACCGTGATAGTGGGCTGGCCATACGGGTGGCGCCAGTCGGAGCAGCAGATGTGTGACGGAGGAGAGCCGCGGTGGAGAGGCTTCCTGCAGACCGTGCGCGCAGTCACCGCGGCCAGGATGGCAATGCTAGTGCCCAAGGGGATCAATTTCTTCCCAGATTCCACTGAGAAGGTATATGTTACTTTTTATTGAGATATTCCAAATGTGTAGCTGGAGCAGTGTAGTGACCAGCACGATGATAGTGGTCTAGATATTCAGGTAGCGTGTCAACGATTCCATTCATAAGAATTTCATGAAATTGAATAAAAAGCATAAATATGGGTTTATTTGAACTAATATTTAATAGTCTATCCTTTGACCATAATTTAGGGTAATTAGGTGATGATGTAATCGAAGATTTGAACGTGAATTTTAGCTGGCTGTCCAGGGCAGCTGCTGGAACTCATTGTTAGATGCTTGGTGACAGACTTTTCTATCCATTCGCAGCATCGAGCATTAGCGAAGTGCAGTATCACCATAGAAGCTGCTAGAGAACATATAAAAAAGAATTTGATCTCCATAAATACTAATATTGTCATAATTTTCTAGTACGCACAAGCGTAGCAACTATGTAGTTGAATCAAGAACATCTATAATGTAATTCTATCGAAAAACATCTGTTCCCCAGGTATCCGGCAACATTGACATCTGGTGGATCGTCCACGATGGCGGCATGCTGATGCTGCTTCCCTTCCTCCTGAAGCAGCACCGCACCTGGAAGAACTGCAAGATGCGCATCTTCACCGTTGCGCAGATGGAGGACAACTCTATTCAGATGAAGAAAGACTTAAAGATGTTCTTGTACCAGCTGCGGCTTGAGGCTGAAGTTGAAGTTGTTGAAATGGTTCGTTTGTTCATTCAGACTCACAAAATTCACCTTGGATATCATAAAAAACCACCTGTTATAAGCAGAACGATAAAATTAACAAGATTAATAAGATTATGAATAAATAATAATGAATAATATTATTTCAGGTTTATTCAATTCAATTGTACCTTTACAAAAATATAAAAACACAAAAAAAAATGGGAATTGTAATATATTTTTTAGAATTTTAAAAGAAATACATTATTTTATTGGCTTATACAATTTACATTCATCATGTTGTATGGATAACTTTAATTAGCATAAAAGTAGAGTCAAGTTACAGTCATGTAAAAGTAATTTGGATAGGTTTTCACAAACTGAAGTGCGGCAACACGAAACATAAGATTTGTTACTAACGATACGTACGTATACTATTTATTGCCTACGCTCGTGAACATTCACAAATTTTTAGCGGTTCTATATTTACCATTCACTGCACTAAAACACAATTTTTGACACAATATCAAGGACCTCACATTTCAGGCCGCTGAAACTTTAACATAGATAGATAGATAAACTCTTTACTGAATACCTTAAACCATACTAAAACTAAAAATATAATAGTGAACAATAGGCGGCCTTATCGCTCAAAGCGATCTCTTCCGGACAGCCTTTGGAGAGGAGCAAGTTTTGACAAGGGCCATCCCTTGTGTACAATATACTTAATAGTACATAAGTTATCATGTACTTTTCAGACTGACAGCGACATCTCCGCTTACACTTACGAACGCACCCTGATGATGGAACAACGCAACCAAATGCTCCGCGAACTGAGGCTTAATAAGAAGGAAACTCTGGGCATGGTATGTGTGTCATTTTTCACTATAAGAATAGTTAAGAAATAGACTCATACCGTGAAACAGCCTGCAAGCTGCATGGCTAGAACATCACAACCATAACATTGAAGACATACGAATTCTTACTAAGAAGTGGTATTATCTTTTAAAATCAAAGGGTATTTATTGATTTATACATCTATTTGATTAAAATTAAAATAATTGTATCAGTGATTCGTCTTATCTTAAGATTTTAGATAATTACAAAACCAATTTATACTTCATACAATTTTTGAGCAAGAAGAGCACTTGCCCTCTTGTTACCTGGCGTCAATAATAATAGGTAAGATTTTTTAAAGTTTAATTTTTCAGATCCAATATTAAAAACATTATAGGAACAAATTATTCAGTGTATAGAAAAAAATCCATCTGACAATACTCAACTCCTCTGTCTAACATTACATCAAGTCTTACTTATCACTGTAAGAACAGGCAAAACGAAAAAACAACATCACATACCTACTCAAATAATAAAATCATAATCATTTGTTGAACTGATTTCTATATGGAAAACAAATATATCCTATAATCTTTAGTTTTCATAAAGAGAAAGTGAAGTATTATGTTTACTTAATCTGGATGAAATGATCCATCTGAAATGGCAGTAGCCCTCTTTGGTATAATAGTATTAGCTCTTGAGGCTAAAGACGTTTACACGCATAGCTTTGTGTATTTCTTTACAATTTAATGCATATACATTTCCTGTGTCTACTGCGGTAAAAATCTATTAAAAATAAAGAAGATTTTTTCAGTCGTGAGGGTATATTCAGACCTATTAGGTCTGCCACTGTACAATCCGTTGTTAGTCATGCAGACATGCATATATTTTAAATTCATGTTAATGCTTCTAAAATAGCTTCAAAATGTTAATAATGGTACACAGCTTCGTTATTTATCTACTTAAATATGTATATTGTAACATAGTACTAATATATTTGTCTGTCGATTGCGATGCAGATGCAAAATTTCGTGGACTATCGTGAAAACGCTGAGGAAAAACAGCCTCTGGTAAAATGGAAACTTTACCCCGATTTCAGTCCACTTATTTCCTTATTTAGCTAATGTTATGTTTCTATTATCATTATTTTACTTTACGTATGTATAGGTGAATTGTTTTTCTTTATAGCTTGTTTTGATGTTGTCTTAGAATAGTTGTCGTCTTCTAAGTAAGCCTGACACTTTTATTAGGTATCTATATGTCCCATTGATCACTTTAATATTCATAAGCTCACTTTCCTCGGTTATATAGTTTTTCACTGACATGATTGTTAAGCTTAGCAACCTTATTGTGCGCTTTCGGTGTTGAAGTTTCATGACCTTACCCTCCACTAACTAACATTGCTTTGTTCATGAACTCTTAAAGTGCGCAAAAAGTAGCAATGTGTAGAATGTTTTTTATACATATATAAGTTAACTCTATTAGGCTTACAGTAATAAATGTTTCTCAAAGTTGAGATCGATCTTAACTTGCAGTAATGACGTTTAATGTATGGGACATCTGTCAAAATCTGTATCTTAAGACCGATCTCAATTTTGAGATGTATTTATTATTAGGAGTTTTACACTTGCCGTTTTTTGCTAAGCTGTTTGCACTAAGCATTTTTTCTACTCACTTTTTGTATATATCTAATGTCTGACAATATTTTAATATCTATCTTAATGTAATTATTAAGCTACTTTTTTTTAGTATCTTGAAATAGTTGTTAAATAATTTCGATGTTATATAAAACTGTTATATAAAATCATGAAATTCAAAGAAATAAAATGTTGCGAAACCTGCTTGATTATCTGGAACCAGCAGATACTATGAATATATACTAAACAAGAAAATGTACTAAACCGTTAAATTTACGACTGCCCTGCCAAAAAATGTACCTATAGCCAGTGTGACTCGGCCAAATCTGTTTTGACATTTAAAAGTTATATTGGAATAAAGAAAATACCTACATATATGAACCCTAAAATTATTACAATCCTTTTGAGCATTCGTGTAAAAATGGCAGTATAAAAGCACATACATTTAAAAAAAACGCGTGTCAGTAATGGTAATAAACAAATTCAGAATTAAGCTCAGTAAATTATCTGGTATTGGACGATTTTTACAGTAATAAAGCATAGGTACATTTTTGCCCAACAAAATGCGAACGTACCTATTACCTGCTTTTACCTAGCTGGACGTATTTGTACTCTATGCTTATATGCGCCTTCATAGAATCCCGATAACTTAATCGTAGCGATTTTAAATGTGTACAAAAAATAAAACCATCAATATAAGTAGAATCACAAAGTAAACTCTTCTAGTCACAAAATGTATGTATAATCTGACCAGACTAATATGCACACCGCGATATAGAATTTAAAAAAAAAGATAGGTTTAAATGCCAACCAGCGCACGCCACCATATAGGTATATTACGATTTGGTCTTTTTGCCGCACGACAATCGTGTCGACAAAATTTTGTCGCAGCGTGCATGTTAATTATGCTAAATTCGCTATTAGTTAATTTTACAAGTATAACACATTTTATTTTTACGTCAAGTTTCTTTGTATCAAAAAGCAAAGTATATTCTATAAAGACTAAAATGACAACCCACCTTGATTAGCTAGTTTTATGATTAGTTTATATGTAACCGGCCCAACCCGATTTTAGGACAGCAGGAGCACGCCAAACTAATTTTCTCAAACAACAGAATTTGGCACAAGCTAAACCCTGATATCGGGTTTGGTGGGTCACATTATATTCGTGCCTATCTGTATGAGCTGTGTGTACGGTATGTAGGTGCAAGCCATAGTGGATCACCACCACGCGGATGTGAAGACGGCCAGTAAGGTACGCTTCGCGGAGCCCGGCGCTGAGCCACCCGCAGACGAGGACGCACCCTCGCCACCGCTCACCGACCCTGAGGATAAGGACAGAGACGACAAGGTGAACATATCTTATTATTATTACTGTACTTTGTCGTGATGAAGCGATTCAGTATTCAACTTTGTCAATGTTCATAATTTTTTGAATCGTTTAGGATGGGTAATTCAACTATTCAGGAGCCATAAGTTTAGATTTAGGCCTTCTTGTTTTTCCAAAGAATAAATTTAATAGTAAAAACACCGTTTATATATCTCATATATATATACGGGTGCCAAAACTTGACACTTGAAGCGAGTGACGGGTGTATCGTATTTTAAACCGCCGATTTTAATTATATGTATATGTTTACTATAACTTTTCCTCTACTGCCGCCGATAGAACTCTTAACAACAGATTAAATCTATTATAAATAACGGTAAATTATCATAACTTGAAAATTTAAAACTAAAGTAACCCCATTTTGTACTTATGAACTAAAACTTGTAACATTATTGTTAGCTGCAAATAGGGGCGAAGTAGCAGTCAATACAATGAATTTTATCTTCCAAAAGCGGGTTATTCGTGCTGTATTCTTTCTAATCTCAGAGAAACTAACAAAACACATTCAGTATTGTGTTTTTACCGTTTATACATTCTTGTATACACGAAAAAATAAATTATATTCAATGGTGACTTTTAGATTAAATTTTTGTTTTGTTTGATTAAATGATTAAAGATTAACTAAGCATGGCTTTAGATTAGCAATAACAAAAAAACTCCATTTAAGGGAATTATGTGCAATGTTGTAATAAATTTCCTAAAGAAATTATAATTCTCTATATATATTCGGAGGAAAATTTAAGGTAATAAGTCAAAAATCAAGTATGTATTTAAAACATGTTATCTTTTTCTTATATATATCCTTATTAATATAAGCATAAAAATATTTAGAGAACACCATTGTTGGCATATTGTACCTCTGCAAAACTACCGTCAGTCACCTATATAATTTAATTAAATATTGTATTAATTTTATAATAAATAAAAGTTACAAACTGTTATACATCTAAGAGTTCCAAAGTTTCTTTTCCGTTCTTCTCTCAGAGGGTCCTAAACCTTTTATGCTGAACGTGGCATTAGAACAGTTTTGTAATTGACCTTCATAAGAGCGTCCTAGACGTCTAATTTTGATGAATTATTTTGAATAACTAAAACATAAAGTTTAGCTTTGAATAATAAAAAAAACTGATTTTCTTTTAAACATGTAAAAAATGACAGGCTTAGAGGAACATATTATAATTTACAGGCATAGTACACAGCTTAAAATATTGGAATAAACTATGGGGTTGTTTATTCAAATAAGTGCATGAAAAATAAAAAAAAAACAGAGTTGTTGAACGTAAAACGTATTTACGTTTAACGCTTTGAAAATATGTTAGGTAAGCATTATTTACTAAAAGACTTACAATTTTACTGATAGTTGTGTGTATACTTCCATAAAAAATAGCATGAGGCAACGTCGTGAGTAACAGCGCAGCAGGGAAAGTTACCGTTTTTTGTGTAAGCAATAAGTCAACATTGCTCAGTATAAAAAAAATACCCTAGTGGGTATAATTTACGAAGTGGATCAAGTTGAATACTGAATACTGTTGTTAAAAATGACAATATTTTGCTTTCTTTTACATTAGCTAAAATAAAACTTACGGGGAGCTGTATGAAGTTAATGAGCTATGAACACGAAACGAAATCTTTTTGTTTTTCACAGTTTTTTGTAAATTTTTATTTTTATATTTGACCATCTTTTCTTGCATTACCGAAAACAATAACGAATTAAGTATAAAACTCTTTAAAATATAAAGTATACATTTGTTTCAAATGGCTCCTCGTACTTGTCGTTAATTTTCATAAGAATAGCTAATCGACATTATTAGCTATTCCTATGTTCAGTATTGGTTGTTTTGATTGCAATCGGGATTTGAAGAAATTATTCTATAATAATTATTGGCCCTAGACTAAATATCTAAGGTAGATGGCTTATATTTTCTAGAACAGCATTTTCCCGAAAGTTCTTATTAGTATCAATTTCTCTCATGTAATTACGAGATAAGTTTAAAAAAATGGTATATATTTTTTATGAATAGTAAAATAATGTTAACTTGAAAATTTTAGTCTTTTTAATTAAAATAATAGTATCGTGATAACTTCTCACAATGATTGCAATATGTGGGATTGTTATCTAAAAGAAGTTCTATGTTTTCATTGCTATGTACTAAGCTACTTCTTTTATTTTGAGTCTCTTTTAGATTACAATTCTACTCAAAACAAATTTATTTATAAAACGTGCTATTGGTGTCTATCTCACCATTAAGCTAGAGCTACGTAAACACTAACGTAGAAAGCTACGTTTTTACTTAACCAGTTATAATTGAAATAATGAATAAAATGGATGATAATAGATGTCTTTGGGGAGAGTGGGGCAAAGAAATGAAATGATTTTGTTTATTTTCAATTGTTTTATTTTTTTATTTGATTGGCTATATGCCACCAGTATAATATTGTGGTGCTGAAGGTTTATGGCAAAAAGCTCGCCCATTATTTCACGGAAACATAACATATCTAGAAAAACTATGTAAACGCCTGATGATGTGCAAGAGCATATTTTTTAGTAAAATTTGTGGATCTATACCGATGTTAAACCCTACATATTATCTAGTTGAATATAGTCGAATTTCTGACAAGTCTCGACTACATCGTCGTATAAAAGACATATCCATCCCCATTTATTCAAAAATCTTACTGACACTATATACATATAAATATACTAAATAAATACTGACTAAGTAAAGTCCGAAATCGAAGAATACTGTCTTCTGTACAGTTTCCCTTTCTCCAACATGTCAATATGTTTAGCGGTGAAAATAATGGCCAAAGAAGCAATCGAAACGAAAACATTCGTATCTCTAACGACTATCATTAACATGATAACGAAAGGAGTTTACCTGTTAAACTGCCTTTGTACTTTTTAATATAAAACACCCTTAAATTTTCTTGTTTACGAATTTCCTGGTTAAAATTTCTGTCTTTATTATTTATATGTATATTAAACAGTACAAGATCATTCAAAATAATTGAATTGCACCAAACATCATAGATTGACTTTTATTTAAATTTTTCTAATAAGTTATCCATTCTAATCATAACTTGTAGTCTCACGAATGAGTCCTAGCGAATTTACACACGGTGGTCATATGTTTGGCGAGTTCATTCACCTTGAGTTCTTCACTTTAGTTTGTTTTGTTGTTCACTTATCCACGTAACACGCTTCGAGGGAGCTTTTAAATTTTGAGCTTACATAATCGCCATTTTAACGGAATAGTTGGTTTTCCAAAATGTACAATATGAGCAATTGAAACACGATGAGATCGTCTGCCTATAAAGTTGACCCTGATAATTGAACCTAGTGTAATCCATGACTGTAATCACTGGTTGCACCAAAATATTAGCATTGAATTTGTTATAAATTATTCGTGGACATTTTCAGTGCCAGTGCTTTAGTTGAAATCAATAATTACGCTAAAGCTGCGGGGCAGTTGGAAGTAAAGCGCTGAGGTCAGAGATCGATAGTCAAAAAATTGTAAGCAAACTTTTTAGAGATAAACATTCTACACAGTTTGTCTACAATTGCAACCATGGTCTCCGAAACACCGGAGTGTTTCATTCATAATACGAGTATATTATGTGCTATTTTAATATGAAATTAAATTAAGTGCTGCAGGAAGTCTGATCGTTTCAAAGCTAAAATTACAACTACGGTCGGTTGCAAAAACGTCTCGTTTTGTAAACGAGGGTCTTGAAATTTCTATTATGTGGTTGAAACTGTAGTTGTACTATGGTCGACTAAATAATAGTCTAAAACTAAGTAAGCGTTAATTCAACGTTATTTTGATGGGATACCACTACCTCCGTGGCGGAAATGAAACTGGCTTCCTCTAGGCGTGTGACGCGGGTGGCAAGAGATTGGATGTTTGAATGTCCGTAGTGTTCTATTGTTTAACAATTTAAATAATATATGACATCCCGTGTTTTATTCGCCTTGAATCCGTCATGTGCAACTGTCGGGTGCGCGATCTCTAATTGGATTCACAAACACATTGGGTATTTGAAATTGGGGTGAGTAGGACGACTTTCGAAGTAGTTTGTTGCACATAATCGATTCAATGTGGGACTCGCCCGATGAACGGTCGCAGTGTGAGAGCGCCACATCGCCGGAGGAGAAGCATCGTGACGGCTCCAACGGGGACGCGCTCAAGCCGAAGCCCAACATGACCGACATCACACCGTGAGTCTCCTTACTTTTCATTTTATTATACCTTCATATTCAAAATATATTCTCCGAGAAATACCTAAATTGTTTGATGTCAATTTTCCATTTCTACACGAGAAGATAATTTGAGTATGTTTGTATAAAAAAAAATAGTAAGATTTTTACAATATTTTTAGAAAACATATAATTGCCTCTCTTTAGCAAGAGTCTATCTTGTTGGGCACGATGACAGAATCTGAGATTTTGCCTCGAAGCAGTAGTCTGCGAGTACTACTGTTTTAAGACGTGATAGGTGCTGTAGCAAATTAAATTACGGGCCAACGAGACATAACAACTAACCTCTCAGAGTGACGAGTGCAGTGCAGTGTCAAACAGAACGAGGATAGTGACACTGCCACTGTGATGGACAAGCGTGATGCTTAACATCAGTCGGGCAACTTGTCCGTCTCAACACTACATAAAAATTTAAGAAAAAACATACAGCATTGAATAATATTTCAATCATAGGTACATATAAACTTTAATTTCGTGTTAATATCGAAAAATTCGAAGAGCCGGTACGATGTTTCGTATTGAAGCGAAACTTGAGAAAACTATTATATATTGGCGTCACGTTGGTTTAGGTGGAAATTTACGTGGAAATGTCAATAGATCTATTTTATGTTTTCTCAAATAATAATAAGTAGATTCCTAAAGAATGTTTTTAATTTAGTGATGGATTTCCGCAAAGTAACTTCTGAATCTGTTAATTTCTGCATCCTGTTACTATCATAGGGACACTTAGGTATATAATACGTTAGTAAAGAAATGTTATATATTTCCAAAGGATATTTTCATAACCTTATGTCCTGATTCATTTTTTTCAATACCAATTTGATGTTACTAAAATTGGTTCTTATAATAGGGATGAAGGCACAGTGCGGCGGATGCATACCGCCGTGAAACTGAACGAAGTGATCGTGTCGCGGTCGCACGACGCACAACTAGTCATACTGAACTTGCCCGGTCCGCCCAGAGACACAAAGTTCGAGCGCGAGTCCAACTGTAAGTACCCACTGTCTTTACGACTAGATGACTACTTAAACTACATAATACCTACATATTCTGTTACTCGATATATAAATTAAAGTAGGAGTAGTCCCATAGTGGGTAAACTCGTAGTGCGTAATCTCGTAGAACGTAGTCTCACACCGCGTAGTCTCGTAGCACCATTGCTCCGAGGGTTCCGAAACCAAAGGCAAACGGAAAACGGACCCCAATTAATGATCTCCACTGTCTGTTCAATCTGTCCGTCAGTCAGTCCTTCCTTCCGCAAAAATCTGTAATTGATTCCAATTTCTCATTTTCTGGAGGCTCTCTGATAAATAAAAACAATATTCCATTATACATTTGCCTCGTTTTTCATATCCTTAGTAATATTATAAATGCGAAAGTAACTTTCTTTTTATCTGTCTGCCTGTCTCGCTTTCACGCCAAAACTACTGGACCGATTTGGATGAAATTTGATATGGAAATAGTTTGAGACCCAGGGAAGGACATATGATAGTTTTTACCCAACTGCGCAAAAATAGGTTTGCCTTCTGAGGACTGCTATCTTACACTGCGATCCCCAAGACACCTGCCAAGCGTGGGGATTATGGCAAACCCCCGATGAGAGAGCAGCGGACAATCCGAATGTCGACGACAATAGTCAGAAAGACATTAACCGGCTATTTCCTGAAAATAGCATTGTAGCTAGCTTTATTTTACAGTAGATTATTGAACTACGAGTACATTTGAAAGTTTCATTGTTTTGCAAAGTTGTTTTTAGCTCAATGGGGTGTTTGATATAAGCCTTTTATGTTTGACAGTGTTTACACTGTGTCACTACAGTGAGGACACGCTGTAAATATTACGCTTGATACAAGGGGACAAAATATTCCCTTAGATGGAGCGCACCACTGACGCTCTATACAACTCTATATTGCATCCCACGACATTATCCTCTGGTTATTTCACGTAACTCCCTACGAGTACTTATTTGAGTGGCATGTCTCGCAGCGCTTCAAGCCTTCACTCTATAATCTGCGTAATTGATTAATTTTTAAACTATTTCAGATATGGAGTTCCTGGAAGTACTGACGGAAGGCCTCGAGAAGGTGCTGATGGTGCGCGGCGGTGGCCGCGAGGTGATCACCATCTACTCGTGAACGCGTTCTACTTGCAGCCCCTGCGCCTCGACCTCACACAAGGACTTACCAACCGTCACACAGGCTTACTATCTAGTGCCGTGGGTTACCCATATTCTAAGACGTGCCTTGTGTTGACGCCACCTTACAGCAGGCGCAGTATATTAAAAGCGTTATAAAAGTGCAAGCTGTGTGGGTTCGGTGTGCGCCCGCGCAACTCCCTCGGCCACCTTCGGCCCTTATGAAACCTCTTTGTGATCCTCTATTTTAGTACTCTGTGGTTCGCGTGTATTCTTTTTACTGGTACATCTTAGTTCTATTATGTTGAGTAGTTCAGAATTCTGTTCGGGAATTTATTCACTGTTGTATAGGTATTTGTGAATGTATGAGTCTAAAGAAAAGCCTTACTGTCGATTAGAGCTAAGTTTGTTATGTTATTAGACTAGCTAAGGATTACTTTAGGTGTGTAAGCTGTCTCTCGTTTACCGTTGTACTATATCGTTTATTATGTTAACGAGTTAGGTACATTATGCGGTTGTTTTGTAGTATTTTTTAATTTTTATTTCTTGTATTACTTTTTTATGAATGTTGATATAACGTAGATACTTTATATAAAAGTTTACATTTGTGAAGGTAAATCGTGAAATTTCTATATAATATAGTTTGTAAATATGATTGTTCTGTTCTAAGATTTTACGTCTGCTCAACTTAAAACTTACCGAGGGACTGAAGCGTGAAACTGTCTACTTACATGTGCCGGCTTATAAACACCTAAAATGACGGTACACATACAAAAAAATATTAACTCTAGTCATTTATTGAAGTAGTTATGTATTGATACAAATTATTACACAAGATATTACCTATTACTTTTTACCTATTTCTGTTAACTAAAGTGTATACTTAAAAGATAATGAAATCTGTGTTGTAACACAGCATTCCTTCAAAGTTTTTATGGTGAGTAGATTCATGCATCTTTAAGACAAGAATGTTCTCTAAGGACTATTTAAATATAAAATATTTAGTTTTAGCTACTACGTGTTGATATAGAATATCATGTTTTATCCATCGCCGTGAATGAGCGGTTGTCTTAGAAACTTATGGCGCACACTCGCGTAGGTAGATTATTATGTACTGTGATCATTAATGACATAAATCATCATTGCTGACTACTTATTATTGGGTTGAAAGCTACCTGTGTTAAACAACAGAAGTGTCAGTAAAATAAATGAAATGAAAAGATTCTGAAGAGAAGAGTTGCTGGTCGATAGATAGCTAATATGCAAAAGTACAGGAGCTGAGTTGGTTCAACCTAATTAAAATGTCGCACGATCGTACCCCACAATTTTCTTTTCAGAAATTTGATTGAGCACCACTGTTCACATTAATAACTACCAGTTACACATGTACAAAATTTCTGACAAGTGTCGATTATAAGTAAGTAGATCTATATACCTAATTAATAAATATGAAACTAAGGCTCAAAACTGTGGAAAGATCTTTAACAACCCTAGTGACGAATTATTAAGATTGCTAGGTGCCGAGCATTTGTCAGGTTACGGGCAGTGAGTTAACATTTCCATTTTGTCATTCTACATTCTCTATATAGGTAACATATGTACTTTTAAATGTAGGTCGAACTATACATTCCTGGTGGAATAATGAAATTATAATCAAGTTTTAAGCCAGTTACAAATAAGGACATGACATTAAAAACTAACAAATTAACCTGACATAAAATAATATCTTACGTTCGACTTTGAAGACGATCTTGCGGGTATAAGGCTGACGGAGAGATATAAGGCTACGACCAGAACTAGCAGAGTACCAACTTAACTACTTACTTATCAAAATCAGGAAGTAGGTAGGTTTTTATTCTGTTAATAATTCATATATCTCTGCACGCAGTTACCAAAGGCCCTAAAAACCCATACTGAATCATGTTAACCTGTCAATTTTAATTTCTATCACAAACTTAGAAACTATCTTAGTTTTACTTGTAGGTACTTCATAATATAAACATAATTTTAGATAACTGCCAAATAGGTTTCGATTTCAATGTTGTAATCAAACTAGTTTTAAGACCCTGTTTTCAATAACGTTTGCTATTTGACTACATAAAAAACTTCATTTTTGAAATTGATACTTATACTCGTATAATACGTAGGTATGGTAAGAAAAATCTAGCAAATTATATCACTATAATGATTATTATATCTAGTGTTAGGATTGAATGACCTCAGAAGTGACGTCAACTTAAATGAAATATGCCTGACTTACACTTCACGCTGTGAATGTTTGGTGCAACTCTAAATAAGAGGTAGCAACACCTTACGGGCGGACACAAAATGTGTTATAAAGCTACGTTTCTTCTGCTTTACTAGCATATATAAACCAAATCATAAGAAATGTTTTTTAATATCTGCTTAATCTACTTTGGTGCATTTGTAAAATGCTGAGTTTACAAATTGGTTGGAGGTTTTAATCCGTTTATGTTAATGTATTCAGAATAGAAAACGAAATCGGTACTGTGAAATTCGTTAATGTGAGTAAATAGGTACTTAGTGTGCCATAAAAATATAGACGCCTTAATAACTAGCGAGCTATTGTACAAATCCGAAAGTTGTATTTTGGCCGGCCTAAACATAGGCATTCCGAACCCAACTTTCTCGCATGTATCTGCGCTAAGAAATCACAGCGCTGCAAATTGGTTACTTTAGACGTGAGGTGCACAGGCTTCTGTAAGTTCAATTAGGCCAAGAAACGACAAACGCCTACATACGTAGTTTGATCATAATATTTTGAATACATGCTTAAATTCAGTAGCATTTGGTAGCCACATGACCATGATTAAATTCTAGATTCCTATTTTTTTACATTACCGTTGAGCCAAGTTAATTAAAAAAAAATTGCAATGCAACCATTGTGAACAACTAATTCCCTCAAGAAAAAAGTCGTATATATACCTACGTGCGAAAGCCAACGAAGGATTTTAATTTGTATAAAACGGACAAACCACAATCCTAATAATTCATCTCTTGGTTATTTCCATATTTTTTTGTGTTGGAATGCTTAATGTGTATTCAATATAAGACCAAAGTACCTATATGTAGGCACTTCCATATGTTTGGCGCGATGCTTGAGCACGATAGCGAGACATATATATTATCTACCATAGCTAATCGAAGACCAATCGTGCTCTAGAGTCTCTACTTTATTCCGTAGATCAAACTTGGAAGACGTTTAGTGCAGTGCAAAGCTAATGGCGGCTGTAAAGTTAGGTGCAAAATGCTGAGCAATATTAAATGTTTGTAAGCGAACACCAGCCATCACTGTAGGTTCGCGTAATTTTCTTTTAACGTCTTTTAGAGCCATCATTGAGATTGCATTGCAAAATCTAAAGTTTGAACGAATCATCTGTTGTGGTCTTAGTGTAAGTCACTGTTCGATGCATCCCAGTGCTATGCAGGACGTGTAGAGCAAGTTCTACCAATTACTGCCGTCTCGTAAATTACAACTATAAATAACTTAATAAGATTAAGTATAAACTATTCTATGAATTATTCCAAAATTACGCAACCATTTGGTTTTATTAGACGTGGTTTCATCACTTAGTGATATAAAATAAAAAATGAAGTTTAAAACGAAATAGTGATCAACATATCTTCCTTTCAATAAATTTTCGATTATAGCATTGGATAATAATATAATATTTATGCCTACGTAATAGGTATTGGTAAAATAAATTTATTCAATTATTTACAATAAATTATAAAATTACTTCCTACATATTATAGATATTTATTCAAATAATATTCTTCTACTTAAATATTCTTAAATTTTTATTTAAGTATCTAAATACTTAGGCACCTAACATGTATCACAGCATTTACAGTTACTTTATGATTGATCAGAATATTAAATTATATTGATATAAAATAGAAACATTATTTCGATCACTAACAAAAATACTGTGTGAATAGATACCTACTAGAAGTTTATATTTGGGAACAAATGTCACCCGAAGACACCCAAATACTGACTCCGTAAATAGTCCCATCTAATTAAATTACATTATATACTACGTAAGTGACATCTATTATTAACTTAATACTAATTTTAACATCTGAATTAGAGCATAATGTGCCAAAACCTCATGAATAACTTTCAGTAAATGATGGCAATACTTGGTGATGGTAAGCTATAGCTAAATACATAATATTCTGTAGTTACCTATGTAATAAGTAGAATAGCTTCAATTCGAGTGTGTAACTTCATTTCAGTGAGAAATTAGGGAAATAATAATTAAATAGTTTTTGACGTTACATTATAATGGTAGAATTGTCACATTTAACTTACCAACATAGCTGACATAGTAACTTCTTACAAAGTGGCCTACTTTCATGTGAGTAGTACCAACCTACCTGCGTATTTTCAGTCATAGCGTTGAAATCTCTGGGTAATAAATAACTAGAATTTTAACAGCAAACATACGAATATAACTCGAATTATTAAAAAAAACGAAGATGGCGCTGTAAATCACAACATTTCCTTTGCACACTATAGTTTGTCTATGGTGTGTAAGTGTTAAATACCTACTTTTATTTGCAGCGCCAGTTCATTTCTTAACCGATTTATACCATATACAGACATAACTAGCATCCACGCTGTTGCCTCAATACGCGACTTTCAAGTATTTCGGCAACGTTATGAAGTAAGTATTACCTACTTAGATATTAGGCTGTGAGTCAGCGTATATTATGTACTTTCTTTACGGTTTAATATTCAAGCTAGAGTTGCTGTGATACACCATTATGGCTAAAAAATATGATAGTGTAGTCATTTCTGGCTATTAACAAAGTAACGCCTCAAAAGCGTTTACAATGCCATATTATATCTGTGATTTCACTATAGATACACCCTTAATGCAACACTTTACCAAATAATTGAAATCCAATTCAATCAACGATTCAAAGTCACTCGGTTTAATTCCAATATATCTTCGCCTCATAAATAATCTACAATATTAATAGCTGAAATCAATTATTACATAAAATTGTAATAAACAAGGCTGTCTGTATCTTGAAAAATATTTTGGAAAACTTATTTTATAGGGACTGTATCAAATGGGCATAGAGCTCGTCTAATAGTATTTTGTCTATTAGCTATGTGGACTTCAGGTGGTATAGTAGGTACGGCGACGTACAACTGTTAATATAAGCAATAACGAACATAGATTGCCGAGTGGTACACTAGAATTCTTCAAAAATTTTGATCTGGAACGAGTTTTTCATAGAAATATTTCGAATTATAAAAGTTGGTTTAAGAGATTATTAAAATATTCAAGTAATAATAATTTTAGTAAAATTAGTCGGTGAGTAAATAATTTAAGAGGAAGATGTTATGAATATAATAAAATAAAATTTAAAAATTATCAATTGTTTTATTTCAAATTGTTATCCAAACAAAAATATGATTTTTATTTTTATGTACACAGAATAACTTCTAACTTATATAAAATAACTGCAAGACTTATGTAGCTAAGTACATACGAATATATAGCACATGCAAAGTTAAAAACAAAACCTTTAAAAAAATGCGCTAACTCTTATTTTGCGCCTGTGTGAATCTTGGAAGTCACGGGGCTAGACGAGACTGATTTTATTATTATTATTGATTTAATTATTGTTATTTTGGCAGATAACTACACTGAAACTGTAATACATAAAAGCATCAAACATGGAGTGAATAATCACATAATTGATAGCACGGCATTAAAACAGTGCTATCAATAAACGAATAATAAAACCCAACTAGTTGGATTTTGTACCTACCTGATAGGTTAGCCTTTGACGACTGATTGGGGATGATGTGGTCGAAGATGTTGTTCAGGCTAACCTAGACTTACTGGCTCTCAAGGACAGTTGGCCGAACACACCGTTAGGTGCTTGGCGACAGATTTTCTACTTTAGGGTGGTAGCTAGCCAGGAGGGACCAACGGTTAACGTGCCCTCCGAAGTTCCTTGCTTCAGCGCTCAGTAGTAAAGCCACTAGTGGTCACCCATCCAACTCATGACCGTGGCGAAGGTTGCTTAACTTTGCTGATTGGTTAAGAACAGCTAAGCAAACTTCGCTACGAGCGCTTCAACTTGCTCCCCAACTAAACGAAAACAACGATTTTAATGAATACACTTCACGAATCATAATATTGGGTGCTACAAAACACTTGGTGTGCGACTCCAACTCGATTTGGCCTGTTTGACTTAAAAAAGAATTATGGCTAAAAAGATTTAACTTTTTTAAATGACTTTTTGCACCAAAACATTTTTGATTTCCCGTTAGATCAGACGTAATCCCGAATTTTTTATATGATTGTAAGTGACGTATTTTATGATTTTCATCCGCGCATAGTTAATTCATAATATATTTTGTAAGAATGATAAATTGTAGATTAGTGCCTGACACTAGTAAATTCCTGAAATTATGTGATTTTAACTCGTCCAAGCTGAGCCTGAAGACAAGTCTTGAACTAGTGTGTTTGGCCAGTGATGGATTATGGCTGAAGGGAATTCACTTGAGAGCCAATCATCGCACAGCTATCAGAATTTGGATTGCTCGAAGAAACGATAATCGAAGAAGACAATAAAAGGGTTCTCCCATGGCGACCATGAACCTAATGACTTAGAATTGGAAGACTAGGTGGACCGAGGACATGGTGAGAGTCAACAGAGCTAACAAAGTATTCATTTGTTGTTGAGTTAGAACACTATACATATACTTCCTATGTAGACAGGAAGTATATTTTATTGGACAATGGGAATCTTATGGGTATGACAATGGAAGAAAATATTTTTCGCAAGATATATTATGGTCCCATATAATAGTCGGTGAGCCTATGTCCATCAACCATGCACTTACACACTCCTCATATCTACTGAAAATTTGAGACAAACCAGAACAGACCTAGGGAAGAGAAGCTACAATGTCCAGAACTTAAAGGAACTCCGTATGTCACTGAACCAACAAGATAGTCTTACTTACTTACATAAAATATACAAGGCACTTCTATTAAAATATAAAAATTAAATCTAGATGTTAATTTGGCATCAATTGGGCTGTTACAAAAATAATATATTTAGAAATATATACTTATTTGTAAAAATATATTCCTGTGTTAATATCACAAAATTTCAATGATGAGCATACTAGATGTATGTGATCTATACTTACAACCAGAATTTATATCACACTTGTCATACATATTTTTCTACATTTTCAACACTATCTATAATATATTTTCTCAAGCCACTAATATTGCAAGATGTATAGTACTGGCTAATAACTGAATATTTTAAACTGACTACTTTCAGGCCTAATATTTTGAAATGCTTTTTCCTCATCTGTTGTGGTCCCACCAACTGCTCATTGTCTGAACAGTAATGATCAGGCAAGTGAATTAATATCGCAATATTTTCATTCCTGACAAAATTTGACTTCGAATTGAAAGTGTTACCTCCTGTGCTGGCTGGATGTAACATAACATCTAACAAGTACGAGTCATCAGAATAGATGTGAGGAACCATTACAGCAAAAGACAACTTATCATGTCCTCCAGCAACGCTAGTAAAAACATCCTTTGTTTTTTTTATGATATTTCGTATACGAGGGTCTTGAGATATAGGTTTGGGACATTGGTCCTTTGGTAACCTTGGCCCAAAATAATTAGTGTATTCTAAAGAAAGGGCAGTGTCAATTAAGTAAAGTTTCTTCCATGTGTCTAGACTATTTACTTTGGCCAAATAAACTGAATTGAATAATTTATCAACTAGATTAACTGGATATTTTTCAATGTAAAGAAAGGACAGAATTATAGAACAAACATCATCAGTAGTTAATTTAAGAAATTGTTCATCCAATATATTTTCTACAAGAGACCAAAACTGAGAACATTTTATGGGGTCAAAATACAAATATCCAAATGGATAAATTATACACTTTAAGAAATTATTTGGTACATTTTCAGCATTATTAAGAAAATATTCATTACAAGCATTTAAAATGTTTTCATTGCGTATCTGAAACTGCAGGCAGTAGTTTAAAATCCCAACAATGAGAACAGGAGCATCTATTTTAGAGCCTTTTAATTTCATATATTTTTCTACAGCTTTTTCTATCTGATCATCATTATACATTAGTTGTGTGAGCTTTGAAATGATGTCTAGCATAGCCTCTTGACTAACTGCATGAATATTAGCAAATAACCATGACCCCACTATATCTAAAGACTGAAAAGATATATACTTTTCTTGCTCAAACACACTCAGGATGTCTTGCATGTCTTGAACACTTATTTTAGGCCATAAATCAGAGAATTTTTGTTCCAGCAATGTCAAGATAGTTTTTTTACTTGATTTAAACCCATTCAGAACTTCATACACTTTTACAATATTTTTGCTGTCAATATAATTTTCTTTTTCAAGGAAACCAACCCAGAGTTTATCTATTAACTCTGAATACTTTGACTGTGATTTGTTTTTAATCAAGAAAAGCATAAACTCGCAGAGCTGTTCAACCGTTAGCTTATTGTCTATAACTCGCATCAACAATTCATCACAAAATTTAGGTTTGTAGGTATCCATAAATGTTGATACAGTATTCAATATATTCAGGATGGTTTGAGTGTCTTCAGTTTTTAATACAACTTTTAGTAATTTATCTAGAATAGCACCTTTTGCCAAATTGACATGAACACTGTCAATGGGTATGCGCATTGGAGTGCTTGATGGTGGATTCTTTTCCAAATCATAAATACGTTCTATTGCGCCCAAAGCAATATTCGGGGTAATTTTTGTACACTTGGACAGTAAAGCAAACACATCTCGAAGGTGCAAACACTGCATAAACTCTTTTTGTATGAGTGGATAGTTAGATGCCTCAGGGCAACCATTAACAATTTCTGTGTTAGGATTTCGCTCAACTTCCGATATCGTCCTCAATCTGCGAATAATCAAGGGCAGTTCGTGAACATTTAAACCGCTTTCAACCATAATAGTACTGTGACTGAACTGTGCCTGTGGTGGTTCGTCATTGGTAAACGAATCGTCGCCATAACTTCGTTGGAACACGGAGGCTTTATATGGAATCACAATTGATTTTGCGTTGCTCGAAGAAAATAAGCAACTATTGGCTTTTCTACACCTTCGTAGAACTAAAGACATCACTCTACCACTACAGTCTAAATTTACAAAATAGAATTCACAATATTGTGCCTTCTTGACAGCAATCACAAGAAGTCAAAACACAACTCACAAGCATAGATCAGATAGAATAGAATTAAGAATTTAATATACATTCTAAACGTGTGCGTTTGCATTGAGTGAGCACCACCAGAAAAAAAAAAAAAAAATAGAATAATATAATAAAAGCTCTAAAACTATTGTAAAACCAATATACCTTTTTGTAAATAGGTAAAACAGAAGATAAATCGTTTATAACGTGCTCACTCAGGGGTGCGTTCTTATTTGTCATCCGACGACGTCCGACGACGCCCCGAGCGTTTTTATATGCCCGGGGCGATCGTCCGATGATCATCCGGAGCGTTCTTATATATCGCTCGACGACGCACCGGTCGCCCCACGAAATCGGTGGATAAATATCGCCCTGACGTTTCATTTGACAGTTGGGACTTGATTTTTCTTTGTTTTAAGTTACTTTTTGTTTACGTAAACTTCTGTTTACAAAATTTTATTATTATTATTGTTATATTATGTATGTTTGTTTTAGTTATGTATTCTGGAAAAGTACATAATTGTAAATACATTTCTTCTGAGTCAGTGAAACATTTTAAGTAGTGTTCTTGATACAGATATGATACAGAGCCGTTCTTAAAAGGCGGACGAAGAGCGTCGCTCTGCTTGGAGCGATCATCCGTCGTCGGACGACATATAAGAACGCACCCCAGGGGTGCGTTCTTATTTGTCGTCCGACGACGTCCGACGACGCCCCGAGCGTTTTTATATGCCCGGGGCGATCGTCCGATGATCATCCGGAGCGTTCTTATATATCGCTCGACGACGCACCGGTCGCCCCACGAAATCGGTGGATAAATATCGCCCTGACGTTTCATTTGACAGTTGGGACTTGATTTTTCTTTGTTTTAAGTTACTTTTTGTCTACGTAGACTTCTGTTTACAAAATTTTATTATTATTATTGTTATATTATGTATGTTTGTTTTAGTTATGTATTCTGGAAAAGTACATAATTGTAAATACATTTCTTCTGAGTCAGTGAAACATTTTAAGTAGTGTTCTTGATACAGATATGATACTGAGCCGTTCTTAAAAGGCGGACGAAGAGCGTCGCTCTGCTTGGAGCGATCATCCGTCGTCGGACGACATATAAGAACGCACCCCAGTTCTCACAGAAAACCATCAATATATATTTTTTTTTCTGGCGCGCGGCGGTATGCCTTTATTAATCAAAATACTATGAACTTTATAGACTACAGCTACTACAATAAAAGCATTTAGACACCTATAAGTCATAGCAGACTCATGGGCAGTCCAAATGCTCCAGCCCACTAAATAATAATTAAATTTAATTATTATTTTATTTATTAATCAATATATGTAATTAAATCTATTGAGTTCACAAAAAATAATTGTAAACTAGTTTTTAGTAAAACTTGTGAAGAGTATAAGTATGTATTTACCATGGAAGTAATAAGTACTACGTACAACAGGAATGAGCTGTTGTCGCAAAATTGAAGCCGAACGAGAGCTCAGTAACTGTACCTCTGGCGATGGTGAATATATTGAAATATGGTTTAAGGACAATATGTATAAAAATGATTTGTGATCTGACGTCAGCCTATCATTGCTTCAGATGGATTTTAATCGAAGATGCTACTGATAAACTTGCCCTTTGCAGCACTGTACATTTACTGTTTTTGCTTGCTTTTCACACTCCTTCACGTCCTTGTGGAATACGACATGCAGCTGGACTGAGATAAAATTACGAGAAGCTCATTGTGGTATATTTCATTAATTAGGTAAGAAAAAAAAAAGTTACATTTAAGTTTAATTGTAAATTAGATATTGTTAAATAGAAGAGTCTTGTGAAATTTCTGCCGCAAACCCAGCTTATTCCTTATATGTTTCATTGACTCTAATTTTGCATTATGAGCTAACTCTTTAAAATCAAATTAGACCCCGGTGTCTAACGATCGTTGCGTCCGTTAGAGTCAAATTAGACACCAGGGTCTCGTAGAACCGTTCGCAACGTTTAGCCTTATATCTCCAAAACTAAGCCGTATTTTTTAACGAAACTTTCTATGGAATGAAGAAAATGAAACAAAGAATGCATTGGGGAGCTTAGTCAGATCTGTGCCCGAATAAAATATGTAGTGTTCACAGTGGGAATGTTTACTACGAAATTGTCAGTGCCGAGAAATCGCTGTCGAAGTTTGATAGAGAGAAAAAGTAGTGAAATATTGTTAAATTGGTAAGTTATTATGTAATTCTTATTATTGAGTGTTTATATCATCGATATACATAACAGGAATTATGTATTTATTGTGTTTTGTGCTCATAATCGTAAATTTATTTTGGAGCGGTCCTGTCACCGGCAGCCTATTTTACGAACGAATTTTTTTTCAAACGCCCGTAGAATATGAAACAAACATAAGAAAACATGTTATTTATAGATATTACAATAGCCTAGTTCATTGGCTTTCTAAAAATGTGACTTTCACTGATAAGGGTCCAGGGACGCGTCAAATATTGCAACATTTGTGGAACAACTCCCCGCTCACGTTTTCGTCGTCTTAGTCGCTTTGTCCGTATAGGCTTATAGGCTCGCGGGAACTATGATCTCAAAAAGACTAACAAGGATCTTTAGGAAATCTGAAATTGAAACAAAGTTATTTTAATAGAGAAAGGAATAAAATATGCATAGGTATTTAATTTATTTGTTCTTGAACTAGGATTGGATAGTTACCCGACCTCTCTTTGCCGGCAATCATCGTAAAGATGGTCGGTGACGAGAGGTCGTGGGAGGCGGTGGCCTCGTTTTGCGAGACAATCGTCTCACAGAGGGAGGCGGAGGAGCGGGAAGGGAGAGAGATTTTCTCTCTGTCCCGCTCCGCAGAGCGCGTACACGGAGGCGAGCCGATCGTGCTCGCACTCCGTCTCCGCTCAGAGGACCTGGAGTGTCGGCCGTGGGGACAGCCGGCACCCCCCATCAGGGTTAGGTCCTTATGAGGTGAGGATGCCCTCATGGGCATCCCACAAAGCGGTACATTGGGAAGAGTTATTCCCAGAGGCTGACCTCGTGCCGCCAGTCGACGAAGACGGAACACCATGAGGTTTTTAGCCGGTAGTGGGGTCCCTATTGACCCTGAGTGCGACATAACCACCTGCTCCCTGGCGGGTGTGTATACGTAATTTTTTTTTTTTTTTTTTTTATGCCTGATAGGTTAGCCTTTGACCACTATCTCACCTGATATATCTTTGTAGCTGTAGTGTTGTATATAGTTCATAGTATTTTGTTTAATAAAGGCATACCGCCGGTAAAAAAAAAAAAAAATCTCACCTGATGGTAAGTGATGATGTGGTCGAGGATGTTGTTCAGACTAACCTAGAGTTACTGGCTCTCAACGTAAATGCATTTTCCTCATGACAATAAAATAAAAAATGGATTAGATTCATGGTCACCGTAATTCTTCACTAACAAATAATGTTTAAAACTATTACCTGTGAAAAGATAAACCATAATCAGGATAATACTCGCTTCCGCAAGCCTCCATGACATAAATTCTCCCTATTTATACTAAAATTTCCAAAATATCACGTAATCAAAAAACACACCGATATTAATGTCGAGTCGGTGATATCATGTGGGGTTGTCAGGTCAGGTGTCCGTATTTCATACAAATAAAAGAAAAACTAACACGTACATAAATTATTATTTATATTTAGAAATATTTTAGAAGTAAATGTTTTCACTTCATTACATAACATCAATCGCAAACAACGAAAGGATTGAAATCAACTTAACTCTGGCAACTCTAAGTCACTGTTAGAACGGGACACAGGGTTCAGTGGTAACCTTCTCACTCGGCTTCATTTTTATTTTGCTCGCAACAAGACTCTTACGTCCTTAGCATAAGGTTTTATTTTCTTTATTTTAGCTGCATGATGCACAGATAGAGCTCATTCCTGTTGTACGTAGTACTTATTACTTCCATGGTATTTACAGATCGCCTAGTCACGGTAATGTTATCTATACAGTAGTGTAACTCGGCTCTGTCTTCGAAATAAGTACCTACAGCCGCGCTGTACGTAAACATGCGATAGGGCTGCCCGCCTCCAGCATTTTAATTACATTTGCCTACTTTGTGTTTCTATTTAGTTTTGTGATTGTAAATATATTTACAATCACAAAACTATTTAAACAAATAAAATACTCTGTGAATTGAACAGGAAGTGTTCGCTAAAAATGTGTGTTGTTTTCTTGACCAGTAGGTTGATTTAAACAAAAAACCATGTTTAAGTTTGAATAAAAAATCGTTCTTCAAAATTGGCGACCGAAAAATATATGTGAGACGTACGAAATGCTTTATTATTTTATTTTAAGGTATTAAAAATCCACATTCTAATAACTACCTGTAATATTATTATAACTTGCTTATAAGTACTACCTATTTCACACTTTCCTTCACTCTATTCACTTTTTTTATTAATTGAGACATTTTTTTCGTGGGATAAAAGGAAATACTTGTCCATTAAAAAAACAAACATTATGTACCGTCAACTATATTATGTAGCCTATAATTTTTTTTTAAGTAAAATTATTTTAACATTACCTTTCAGTTTCCAGGTAATCAAAAAAGCTATCTCTAGATGCGTTTTTGACGAAATCATGTAACTTAAAACAACACAATATATCTTACTCGTCATATTTTATATGTAAATATGTACTTGAACTTATTTTGGTGAAAAAATCGCGCGGTTATTGTTAAAAAACAACAAACCGTCTCGTCACTGCGGCGTAGTCACGACACTCGAGACTGTCTGTGGTACGAGCGCAGGCCGAGATCGAGACGCGTAGGTATAACTCGCGTTTCGTCCGTTTCTATGAAGTAGAAATACTGTATAGATAACATTACCGTGGCCTAGTGCCGTATTTAAAAATTTACAATTTATTAATTGTGCTCACTCAATCCTCCATTTTCGCAAGGGCCGACTGCCCTGTAATGAACTATACAATTAAACTTCGATAAATTACTCATGTTTAGTTATTGTTCAATAGTGTTTCGTAATATACTAAACGAAACTCTATTGTGATACATATATAAGTAATTAATTATTTTAAATGCTCACTCAATCCACACATTTATGAAAATCAAAAAAACATTAATATCATTATCTTAGGTTTTTGCGATTGTTACACATAGTAATTAAACAACTTTAAACGGTTTCTCCACAGCTGTGGCTATGCCGAAGATCTACAAACGGTACGTAGATGATACTTTTACCATCCTTCCCAGTAATAAAGTTTCTGCAATAAAATTCAATTTACAATGGAGCCTGAAGTCAATAAATGCTTTGCTTTTCTTGATGTTTTAGTTATCAGGAATCCTGACAACTCCCTTAGTCATACAGTGTATAGGAAACCCACCCATACAGATAAATATCTCAATGGTAACTCCCATCACCATCCATTCAGTTGGCTACCGTAGGCAAATCTTTGTTACAGAGAGCACATGGCATCTGCGACACTGACCATCTCAAGGAGGAGCTTCAGCATGTAAAACAAGTACTGCGAAGCAATAATCACAAGCTCCCACGAATGCGTCACAGAAGCCGGCCCAAGCCTTCCACAGTTGAGCGACAACCTGCCATCTTACCTTACATCAAGGGTGTCACGGACAAAATTGGTAATATCTTAAGACGAGCTTCAATAAAAACTTACTTCAAGCCGCACAAGAAGATCAACCAATTTTTAAGACCTGTTAAGTGCAATATTCCCTTACAAGATGCAGGTGTTTACAAACTTGATTGTGAATGTGGGCTGTCATACATTGGGCAAACAAAGAGGAGCGTTGGTATCCGAGTAAAAGAACACATTGCTGACATGAAGAACAGACGCTCAACCAAGTCTGCGGTTTGTGAACATGCCCAGGACAAACCCAACCACTACATTCGGTTCGACAAACCACAAATCCTCGCTAGAGAGACCCGGTTTATGCCAAGAATGTTACGCGAGGCTATTGAAATCAAAAAGTACCCAAATTTCAATAGGGATGATGGTTGGCAAGTACCACCTGCTTGGGATCCTGTTATCAAATTAATTAAATCCCAAGGCCGACATAAATCTGCAAGACCTTTATTATTTTATTTTAAGGTATTAAAAATCCACATTCTAATAACTACCTGTAATATTATTATAACTTGCTTATAAGTACTACCTATTTCACACTTTCCTTCACTCTATTCACTTTTTTTATTAATTGAGACATTTTTTTCGTGGGATAAAAGGAAATACTTGTCCATTAAAAAAACAAACATTATGTACCGTCAACTATATTATGTAGCCTATAATTTTTTTTTAAGTAAAATTATTTTAACATTACCTTTCAGTTTCCAGGTAATCAAAAAAGCTATCTCTAGATGCGTTTTTGACGAAATCATGTAACTTAAAACAACACAATATATCTTACTCGTCATATTTTATATGTAAATATGTACTTGAACTTATTTTGGTGAAAAAATCGCGCGGTTATTGTTAAAAAACAACAAACCGTCTCGTCACTGCGGCGTAGTCACGACACTCGAGACTGTCTGTGGTACGAGCGCAGGCCGAGATCGAGACGCGTAGGTATAACTCGCGTTTCGTCCGTTTCTATGAAGTAGAAATACTGTATAGATAACATTACCGTGGCCTAGTGCCGTATTTAAAAATTTACAATTTATTAATTGTGCTCACTCAATCCTCCATTTTCGCAAGGGCCGACTGCCCTGTAATGAACTATACAATTAAACTTCGATAAATTACTCATGTTTAGTTATTGTTCAATAGTGTTTCGTAATATACTAAACGAAACTCTATTGTGATACATATATAAGTAATTAATTATTTTAAATGCTCACTCAATCCACACATTTATGAAAATCAAAAAAACATTAATATCATTATCTTAGGTTTTTGCGATTGTTACACATAGTAATTAAACAACTTTAAACGGTTTCTCCACAGCTGTGGCTATGCCGAAGATCTACAAACGGTACGTAGATGATACTTTTACCATCCTTCCCAGTAATAAAGTTTCTGCATTTCTAGACCATCTAAACTCCTTACATAATAAAATTCAATTTACAATGGAGCCTGAAGTCAATAAATGCTTTGCTTTTCTTGATGTTTTAGTTATCAGGAATCCTGACAACTCCCTTAGTCATACAGTGTATAGGAAACCCACCCATACAGATAAATATCTCAATGGTAACTCCCATCACCATCCATTCAGTTGGCTACCGTAGGCAAATCTTTGTTACAGAGAGCACATGGCATCTGCGACACTGACCATCTCAAGGAGGAGCTTCAGCATGTAAAACAAGTACTGCGAAGCAATAATCACAAGCTCCCACGAATGCGTCACAGAAGCCGGCCCAAGCCTTCCACAGTTGAGCGACAACCTGCCATCTTACCTTACATCAAGGGTGTCACGGACAAAATTGGTAATATCTTAAGACGAGCTTCAATAAAAACTTACTTCAAGCCGCACAAGAAGATCAACCAATTTTTAAGACCTGTTAAGTGCAATATTCCCTTACAAGATGCAGGTGTTTACAAACTTGATTGTGAATGTGGGCTGTCATACATTGGGCAAACAAAGAGGAGCGTTGGTATCCGAGTAAAAGAACACATTGCTGACATGAAGAACAGACGCTCAACCAAGTCTGCGGTTTGTGAACATGCCCAGGACAAACCCAACCACTACATTCGGTTCGACAAACCACAAATCCTCGCTAGAGAGACCCGGTTTATGCCAAGAATGTTACGCGAGGCTATTGAAATCAAAAAGTACCCAAATTTCAATAGGGATGATGGTTGGCAAGTACCACCTGCTTGGGATCCTGTTATCAAATTAATTAAATCCCAAGGCCGACATAAATCTGCAAGACCTCTGGACACTGTGAGCGAATACTGCGTGAATAGTTATGATTAATATAAAAATTTCTGACGGTAGACCAAATAATTTCTTAATAACTTATGTGACAAATAAAATCAATTAGTCACCCCGTGACCACGATCACTGCAAAGTGTTTGAAACGTCGGGATAAAATAATGAAAAATATACGCGATTTAAACCGTTTAAAGTTGTTTAATTACTATTAATATCATTAGTTTTGTAACCATTACAAAAAGCCCAGATAGCTCATGTTTTAGTAATTTTTTTTACTAAATATCTGCTATATCACTTCTACTTAATTTTTTTTATTTTATGAGATATCCTTATTTTATTGTTTGTATGTAATTTCGTAATGTAGGGTAACCATCGAGACGAATTACTTAGCATTTCATGGATTCACCGTGCGGGTGCCGGGTCCATAGCGTTGCAGAGGAAGAGGCTAGAGGGGCCTGGGGCTTGCAACCCAGGAGCAGGGTTAAGAGGCCTCTTTATAATATATCAATGCTCCCCTTCCCGCTCGAGCCTCCTCCTCTACCGAACCAAATTTGGTAAGATCCTACTAATGCCGCCTTAGATGCACGTTCTAGGATGGAAGTTACGGTTGTTCTTTGCAGGCCAAGGTCTTTAAGTATGTTATATAGGGATTTCGCTGGTATACCCTTTGCTCCAATTTCTACACAAGAAAAATTAACCACATAACCGTTTTTGGTTAATTCATTTGTTAGGTCATAATATTTGTTTGTTTTTATTGTGTGGTCTTTAGGTATGTTCGTTTCCCACGGCACAGTAAGTTCTATAAGTACTTTGCGTTTTAGATATTTTAGACACAGAAATATGTCTGGTCTGGAAGACGAAACACCAACATCGTAGTGTTTTTCATACGTGTCCATCAAAAGAGTCCAATCGGGAGCTGCACCTATGATGGAGTAAGGCTTGGATTTAGATTTTGTAGATGACCCTTCTTTTACGAAATCGACTTGTCGTTTGTTCGTGGTTAAACCTTTTTTTGCTCTAGCTACCACCGAGCTAGCCAAGAGACTACTTCACGTATGATTTCGAGGACTCTATCATGGCGACGTGAATAATGACCCCTATCAAGAAGCACCTTGTATCCTACCAGTAAGTGCCTTGCTGTACCTATTGCCTCCCGACAAATGCCGCAAGACTTTTCAGTGGCTTTCCCCCATCTTACTATGTTACTTTGGTCTGGGAGGGTCATCTGAAAGGCGTTTAAATAAAATTTTAACAAGGCAGGTGACCAATCTTATATCAAGGTACGCCACTTTAGCGCCAGAGGGATACAAAATTCACCTATGGTTAGCCATTTGCTTTGCATTTTTATGCTCATTGCATGTACTTTATAGCTATCATGTTCGTCTTGTTGTAGAAAAGATTTTACAATGTCTTTGTCCTCATCTTTCTTTTTCGACCCAAAACCCGCTTTGCTAGACTGAGCACCTATCATAAATTGTTTGTGGAATTGAAGCCTCGAATCAAGGTCGGAGGCACTTTTGTTTTTTGGGAGAGATGCGACTATATCGTCCTGAGATTTTGATAAGGCAAGCGTTTTGGTAACTCTGAGGTGTTTATAGAGCTTGGATGGTTTTTTAATTTCATCCTAAACTTAGTTTGATCCCTAAATAATGTAGATGGGGCTGCCGAAAGTGCAAGCCCCAACCGTGACTTCAATGTCCTTATGACGTTTACATCCAGCTTTGTTAAAAGGGATTTATTAATGTCGTATACTAGAAAAGGCCAAGTCAGACGTGATGTTTAGTAGTTGTCGTATATCCAAGCCTTTTTAATGTTACTTAGTGGTTGTTGGTCCACCATACTAAGGTCTTTTAGAAAGCTATCAACAACTGCGTCTAAAGATGGTGTGCGTCCTTTCCAATTGTGGAAACACATTCTTCTCCTATCAATAGTCCCGGGTCGTAAGAGGTAAATTTGGTATTCCGTCTACCCAGACGCAGACAGTGGCATTTACTTGGTATGTAAATTTTCCGATATACGGAACAATGATTTTTTCTTTTACATAGGTCAGGTCGAATTATATTTACTTTTCTTTGTAAATTTTTTTCAATGCTATTGCTATTATCTCGTTTTTAACCGACTTCCAAAAGGAGGAGGTTCTTAAGTCACCTGTGTGTTCAGCCAATTATGACCTGATTTTGATGATTATTTTATGTTTGGTCTATACTACTGAGGTGGTCCTATTTATATTTTACCAAAATTAGCCAAGTGAGTTTTGAGTGACACTCCACTAAATGAAATGTGTTATGCATATCTTAATGACTTACTTACTAATTAACGGTGAATGAATATCTATCCATAAGTAGCAAGGGTCAATGAAAAGGCTAAATATGACAAAAAAACTATATATGGAACCGACTTCAATACTTAAATGTGTCAAATATCTGGTCGAAGTCGGTACCACGCGCACCAAATTGTGATAATAGATACCTTTGAACTATCGTGGTACCGACGTCACCTAGTAATTTCACACAAAACAATTTCAGAAAGTCAGTTCCATATTTTTGTAAGAAATATTTTCACGAATTATGTAACAAATTTATTTAAGTATCGATGTTTACAATCGTTAGTTATTATCTATTATCAACAGCACTTCAGCACTACTTTTGTAGAACTGTCGCAGTGATCAAACTAAGCATGTTTGAGGAATTGAGGCGGGGAAAGTGAAAGGTCAATGGTTAGAATGTTGTATTATATTCCGGAAATAGTGACTGTTTGAGTTTCAATGTTTAATTATGGTGGATAATTAACTATTAATTGTTCTTTAATGTGCACGAGTGTAGGCAAGTGATACAGGGTTGAGGAACATGGCTATTCGTGATTCCGTCTTTGGAAGCATTATAGCAATTAATTTATACAATCAGGCATTTATACATATTTAAATGAGTTTCATCCTATTTTAGTCATAATTTGAAAGTACAATTTTTCCCATACCTTCTTATTGCTATAAAAGTAATAATCAAAAAACTCTGGAAGAATGAGCGCCCAAGATACAGGCTTTGCTTAGTTTGGGGCTTATTGAAAACATTGCATAGCTTTTAAGATGTAGGCATCCACCATATGTTAGTATTTATTAGATAAGATTTTAAATGTTTTTCTGAAATAAATTATTGTGATTATGTTCGAAGCAGGTTTGTATTATTTTTCAAATATAATCGCAATCCTTTAAGGCGTTTCGGAATCGAATGGTAATAAACTAACATATACATACAAACTTTCGAATTAATAATATTAGTAGTATAGCTTATCGACTCATAATATTTTTAAAACTAGAATGGTTATAAACAAATATATATGAATAAAAGAAAAAACATTGTTCGGTATATCGGAACTTTTACATAACGGATGGTTACCCTACATTACGAAATTTATACAAACAATAAAATAAGGATATCTCATAAAATAAACAAGTTTAAGTAGAAGTGAAATAGCACATATTTAGTAAAATATTTTACTAAAACATGAGCTCTATCTATTGATGAATGAATCTATTGATATTAATGTTTTTTGATTTTCATAAATGTGTGGATCGAGTGAGCATTTAAAATAATTAATTACATATGTATCACAATAGAGTTTCGTTTAGTATGTTACGAAACACTGTTAAACAATAACTAGACATGAGTAATATAACGAAGTTTAATTTTATAGTTCATCACAGGGCAATCGGCCCTTGCGAAAATGGAGGGTTAAGTGAGCACAATAAACTATTTTTAAATTTGTAAATACGGCTCTAGGCGATCTGTAAATACATACTTATACTCTTCACAAGTTTTACTAAAAATAGTATACAACTGTTTTTGTTAACTCAATAGATTTAAATATATTGATGGTTTTCTGTGAGAACTGAGTGAGCACATTATAAACGATTTATCTTCTGTTTTACCTTTTTACAAAAAGGTATATTGGTTTTACAATTGTTTTAGAGCTTACACTAAATTATCCTATTTTTATTTTTCTGAGGGTGCTCACTCAATGCACACGCACACTTTTAAACAACTAGTATTCATAAACTGGGCGAATAGTGCATTCGATCATTATGGATTGTTCCATGCGTTACATTCACAGAATAACAAAGAATACTTATAGTCACGGTTCAATTTGAGGCGTATATATGGTACAAATAATTTGTTAGTGAGGAAATACGGTGACCATGCATGACTATCCAATTCTAGTTCAAGAACAAATAAATTAAATACCTATGTATATTTTATTCCTTTCTCTATTAAAATGACTTTGTTTTAATTTCAGATTTCCTAAAGATCCTAATGTTAGTTTAACTCATAATGCAAAATTAGAAACAATGAAACATATAAGGAATAAGCTTGGTTTGCGGCAGAAACTTCACAAGACTGTTTTATTTAACAATATCTGATTTAGAATTACACTTAAATGTAAACTTAACTGTTTTTCATTAATTAGGTAAGAATACCTAATTAATGAAATATACCACAATAGGTAGTTTATCATAATTATATCTCAGTCCAACTGCATGTCGAGTACCACAAGCACCAGTAGGTAAGTACCTACCTATACGACGCGAGTGTGAAAATCAAGCAAAAACAGGAAATCTACAGTGCCGCAAAGGGCAAGTTTATCATTAGTATCTTCGATTAAAATCCATTTAAAGCATTGATCTGGTGAAGTCAGATCACAAATCATTTTTTATAATTAAAGTATTGTCCTTAAATCATATTTAATATTGTCACCATTACCAGAGAGGGATAAGAGGTACAGTTACTGGGCTCTCGTTCAGCTTCAATTTTGCAACAACAGCTTATTCCTGTTGTACGTAGTACTTATTACTTCCATGTAAGTACTACATGTTGTACGTAGTACTTATTACTTCCATGGCGTAGATACAGTTCTTATATCATTATTACCTACGAATACATAAGTGGGCAACGTGTGTTGCACTTTATCTAGCTCTTGAATATCTTACTACGTAGATAATGATTGTAACTGACGAGGATGATGATGATGAAAAGTATGGATGACCTACACTAACTATACCGTTGTTTCATCCAAATCCGTTATAGCGTGAATAGAAGACCAAAACACACACACACAATTTTTGCCATTATAACATTAGTGTGGCACAATTTACGCTAAAAGAGCTAATAAATGTCTTGACAGGGTGTGTACTAGATGATAAAACTATCATTACGAGACTACAACAGAAGAACGTAACCGATATTATATTAACGAAAATAGTAGGTGCTTAAAAATAACATGAATTAAAAATTACTCTTTATATAAAAAGAAAGACATTAGCATAAATTACATTAGAATTAAAATATGCTTTAAGTATAGACCTCAACATTTTTTTTATTGCATGGCCAGCTAAGTGTTATTCAATAAATTGACACTTAATTAAAATAGATAAGTAGGTAACCAAAAAAAATTGTTTAATGATAAAGTCAATAATAAATGAAAATTATATATATAGCAATAATTTATAACCTTAAAATATTAAGAGTTTTTGCTCGGGACTACCAGTTGACCTCACGTGATTCTCTGATCGCGCGCTCTCCACGCTCTATCACGGTAATGTTATCTATACAGTATCTTAACTCGGCTCTGTCGTTGAAATAACTACCTACAACCGCGCTGTACGTAAACATGCGATAGGGCTACCCGCCTCCAGTATTTTAATTACATTTGCCTACTTTGTGTTTCCATTTAGTTTTGCGATTGTAATTTTTTTTTTATATAAACAAATGAAATTCTTTGTGAAATGAACAGGAAGTGTTCACTAAATGCGTGTTGTTTTTTGACAAGTAGGTAGATTTAATTTAAAAAACATTTTTATATTTTAATAAAAAATCAGTCTTAAAAATTTGCGACCGAAAAATATTTGTGAGACGAAATAAGAAATGCTTTATTATTCAATTTTAAAGTATAAAAATCCGCATTCTGAAAATGCTTATACACCACTATATTGAAACTACCAAAAAAAAAAAAATGGGTGGTACAGAAGTGTTAATACAATGTAGATATGTAGTCAAAATTTGAGATTACTTCACAGTGAAATAATTATGAATTGTTAAAGTTTTCGAAAATTCCACCTAAAAGTATGGACACCACGTAAACAAAAATACTATGTGCCTATGTACAATTTATTAATGAAAACACATGATGCGCGACAGTGAAAAAATATCTCTCTTACTCTTTCTAACATCCCGCACCCGAGCGTTCGGTTCGATAGAGACGTACGAGTTTCAGAATAATGTTTGTAGGGGCGTAGGTATTTGTAGGTAAATAAAAGAAAATATTTGACATTGAAACCTTATAATTGATAAATACTAACTTTTCCTTCATACTTTGGCGGGCTTAGGACCGACAAAATTACTTTATTGGTTAGGTAGTTTATGTAGATATTGAATTATTATTGATATAAAGAACGATAGGTAAGTTTGTAATTCTGAGTTAAAACTAAATAAAGTAATTATGGCGTATTTAAAAAGTTAGTAATAATTCACAACAATCATTATTACAGCGCGCCTGAGCACTGTTGTGATCACGCGCGCTGTAATAACGATAGGAATCCGCGCGCAGTCGAGCCCAGACAACAAACTTTAATGAGGAGCCCTAACTAAAGAAAACATACAAAATAGGACACTACCGGTAAACCGACGCGAGCGATGAGCTTAAGGCGGTCGAGGTCTAGGGTCTGACAAACGTTTTTTACTTTACATGCCAAATAAATCTACAAAAAATTACGAGAAAAACGGTGTTTTTACTATTTTCATATCTTAAAAAATGGCTGAGATATTAACGATCAAAGTGCGTATTTCCAGCCGAAGGTTTTAAAAAACGCGGGCGGGCACTCACTAGCTGATTACGTCACAACCATAGTCATTCAACAGTCGCGCTCTCGTTCTCACGCCGCCGCTGCGCTGTGTTGCGCTCTGACCGAGCGCACACGCCGTGTCGCGGACTCGAGGTCGCGGACCGAACGGGTGGTTGTGACGTCATAGCATGAGCCCGCGTAATCTCAGAAATTCAAAAAAGAGCTTCAACTTCACGTCGTTATAACTTCGGAAATAGTGCATGTATTGAAGTGAAATAAAAAGTAATGTTATGTACATGATCTACGCTCCGATATTAAGTGTATTTAATAGTAATATTTTGACCCTTTTGTGTTGTAAACAAATGGGTCTGAGAGAGCGCGTGGATCCCACGAAACAATACTCACTTTACAAATTAACGTATAAGCATCGATGTAATACCTAGGTATTACATCGATGCTTACAAATATTTCAACAACTGTTCAAAGTGTCCACCTTCATTGTCAATACACACTCGCGCACGTTTTAAAAGATTGTTTCGTAATGACATTAATACGTTTAAACTTTTCACTTCATCAAAAGCGTCAATAATTCGCTGTTTTAACACTTCCACTGTGTCAGGTTCACTGACATAAACACGACGTTTTATTTCACTCCATAGAAAGAAGTCCATAGGCGTTAAATCTGGCGAGCGTGGTGGCCACGCTACTGGTCCACCACGACCAATCCAACGGCTTCCGAACTGGTCACTTAGGTATTCTCGAACCGCTCGGTGATAGTGTGGTGGAGCACCGTCCTGTTGAAACCACAATCCTTGCAGGTATGCTAGTGGTACGTCGTCTAACATAGAAGATACCATGGTCTGAAGAAGGTTCAAATAACTTTCTCCTGTAAGACGACCTTCAATGAAATACGGGCCGATGAGTCTGTCGTTAAGAATTCCCGCCCACACATTTACACTAAACCGGTGTTGGAACGAATGTTCCCGCGTCAGTTTTGGATTCCGAATCGACCACCAATGTTCATTGTGCTGATTAAACAGGCCAATCCTTGTGAATAAACACTCATCCGTAAATAATACATTGGCATCCCGATTGCTCAGAATCCAGTTGCAAAACGCTATTCTTGGACTTCGGTCTATTGTGGTTAGTTCCTGCGTTTTCCGGTAATGATACGGATGCATGCCTGCTGAACGCACTATTCTCCACGCGCAGTACTGGCTAATTCCAAAATGGCGAGCGGCATCGTTGGTACTTCTCCGAGGGTCTTCCTCGAAGTAGCTCAGGACATCGTCGTATACGTTTTGTGAGAGCCCAGATCTCCCTCGCCCTTGTGCGTGTGACGGAGTGTAAACAGATCCATGGTCCAGCAAACGTTGGTAGACACTTGACATTGTAGCGTGGTTTGGTTGACGAGAGTTAGGGTACAGTTCCCGGTACATCCTCAAAGCTTCGCTTGTGTTTTCTCCAGAAAGAAAGTAAACACGTAACATAAGAGTATATTCGCGAGATGAAAATTGATAAGCCATCACGACGGTTATAAAATCACGGCGTGTTTGAAGAGAAACTAATCACTTCGCTAATCAAGTTTATGCGCATGTGACGCGTGCGACACGAGCGATGTAACTGAGCTGACCTTCGTTAATTACGTTTCGCCTTTCGGCTTTCGTTCGTGCGCTTTCGGAAGAAACAAAGGCCGCGCGGTGGCAGGGCGGAGGGTGCGGGATTGGTCCGGTGGCCAGCTCTCCCGAGAATGCCCGAGCGCACAGAATGAATAATAGTATGTACTAACGAGCTTGGACGCGAGTTTGCCGAATGTTATTGTTATGAATGACACATTTCTATGTAGGGGTGTTAAGTTTTATGCATAAACTGCGTGCATGTAGTATTTCTTAATGAAGTAAAGGAAACGGCGAGAATTAAATGCTTGGGTGTGTTAATCAATGAAGAGGTTTGACCAAAAATTTATTTATATGTAGGATATTTTTTTTTTTACGTAACTCATGTTTTTTTCTGTCTGTATGTTTTTAGTACCAGCAGCAGATAGACCAGTTTTTTTTTTTTTGGTAGTTTCAATATAGTGGTGTATAGCTTATAACTACCTATTTCACTCGTGTCAATCACTTTCCTTTACTCTATTAATAGAACGACTGGCACGGGGCGCGGGGGTCCTGTTACCATAGAGACGGCCGCTGGGCCGGCATGCGTACGTGAACTCACTGGCAGCATACAGGAACCCCTAAGGCACCGCGCGAGATTTAAATTTAGTATTATACTTACAAGTTTAATCTAAAATAAAACGTAGAGGCTTCTGACCTCTGTTTGCACGAGGAGGGAGCTTACTACTGTTATTGTGTAGGTCACTTGCTACATCTGTGGGATTGCCATTGTTTTGGTTTGATAAAGGATCCTGCCTGGCTTGCTACATACATACTAGATACCATACTCTGGTTTTTAATTCGAGATCAAAAATGTAAACAAAGGGGTTAACCACGCAAAAAAATTACTAGTACTTAGTAATTATACTAATTTTGGAAACGGATGAAACGATTAACAAATAGAAAATAATTTAAGCTATTATTTATTACTTTAGTATTAACTTGTAAAACACTTTTTCAAACGCGTACATATTTACTCATATCAAGCCTGAAAAAAATTGTGTAACCTATTTTGTTTTTAATTGCCACACTGGCAGAATTGTCATTTTCTAGCTGACGCCATTTTTGCTTATTCGAAATTTATATACATTCTTAAATTCGAATGTGTTTCTCGCGGATTGATTTTCTTGTTATTGTTGAATTTCCTTGTAATTTGGTATTATTTTTATTGTTTATATTTATTGTTAGAGAGTTGTGTTCAGTTTTTGTTTATTGTTACATAAACATAATTTTCGAAATATGGAGGCTGGAGCCTCCAAACCAGAGCTTGAACCAGGCTCTTCAATAACTAAATACATTATATCTCCTTTTAGAAACGTAAGACATATATCTCCTTTTATCACATTATGAAACGTGCTGGCAAATCTTAGAATGCTTCCAAAAAGCTGATGGTGATGAAGGCGTATAAACACACATTTTTTGCGTGGCCGATGGACGAACATTGGAACTAAATAGAGTTTGCTAAAAAACCGCTGACATATAAGGGATATCGTCAGTTTCAGTCAGAAGGATTGTCAGCGAATATAAGGGCAGCGATGAGTTCTCTTCACCAAGAAAAACAGGACCAAAGCAGATTTTTTTTATCATTTTTTTGCTATTTTTGAACAAATTTGGTGAATATACATTTTACCCTATACGGATCAGTATTTAGCCAAAAAAACGTTGGACAATCTGCTAACGTTTTTTTCACAGCAAAGTACATACTTTAGTAATTAATATATTTGTAACTAGCTTTCCGGGCGCGGCTCCGCCCGCGCGTATGTCGGTTATCGCGCAATAACATTAACCTCTTTTTGCGCAGTCGGATAAAAACTATCCTATGTTTTTTCCCGGGACTCAAACTATCTCCATACCAAATTTCATTCAAATCGGTCCAGTAGTTTTGGCGTGAAAGCGTAACAGACAGACAGACAGTCAGACAGACAGACAGAGTTACTTTCGCATTTATAATATTAGTACTGAGTACTGATTAGTACTGATTTCTCACTAAAATCAGAAAAATTATAACTACTCAAGCACAAGTCACACTATCAAATCCGAAACGTCTACCGTTGAACAAGGTTCCACTGAGGAGACTTTCCATAATCCCCACGCTTTCGTCTTGAGAATCGCAGTAAAAGATGTCAGTTCTCTAGAAGGCGCTGCTTCCCACCTTCCGGTATTTCTGTGGCCTAACGCCACAGGGGATGCTGCGGGTTACAATGTCACCCCCGTTTCTTCCCGTGGGTGCCGTAAGAGGCAACTAAGATAAATATATATATATTATTGTATAGGTGTTGAATTATTTCAATGAATATACTAAAAATGGAAACTTAGCTCAGCAGGGTACGCGGCAACCCCGAGAGGGGAATTGATGGTTCACCCGATCATGCAACTGGTGTGTGATTTCTAACACATTTAAGTCAGCATGAGCGCACATAAATTTGAAAATCTGTCGCCAAGCACCTAACGGTGTGTTCCGGCAGCTGGCTCTCAAGAGCCAGTAATTCTAGGTAAGCCTGAACAATATCTTCAACCACATCATCAATTACCATCAGGTGAATTTTGAAGCGCTCGTAGCCAAGTTTGCTTAGCCATTCTGAATCGATCAGCAAAGTTAAGCAACGTCCGCCGTGGTCATGAGTTGGATGGGTGACCGCTGGTGACATTACTACTGAGCGCTTCCGTGCTTCGGAGGGCACGTTAAGCCGTCGGTCCCGGTTGTTGTCTTAGGATAGCAGTCGTTACAGCATGGTGGTAGGGCACTTTGCAAATGCCCGCCTGGCTAGCTACCACCCTCAAGTTGAAAATCTGTCGCCAAGCACCTAACGGTGTGTTCCGGCAGCTGTCCTTGAGAGCCAGTAACTCTAGGTTAGTCTGAACAACATCCTCGACCACATCATCACTTACCATCAGGTGAGATAGTGGTCAAAGGTTAACCTATCAGGCATAAAAAAAAAAAAAAAAAAAAGGTGAGATAGTGGTCAAAGGCCAACCTATCAGGCATAAAAAAAAACAGTACGCGACCAGAAGCTTGATCTGTACGTACGAGTCTGAAAATATTTTTATTTTTGACGATTGTAGGCATTCATTGCAATAAAATACCTGCTTCATTAAATGTTGCGGGAAAAATAGTAAAACATCCAATTATAAAACAGATGGAATTACCTTCCACGAGTAAGTAAAATTTATCAATTTACGTATTTTATTTACTTCATTTTTAATAGGTCAAGTTAAACTGGGCAATCTAATAGACCTGTATGAATGCATTTCACTCCCACTTACTACATTCATCTATTATCATCCTGTCTTTCTGTGAACCGCACCCTCTCCTAGTGTTGTACTACTGTACTGTATAAGCAGTACGGTAATTTATCGTTAAAGTGGAACTAAAATCGATATCGTCATACTCTGGCCTATAAATATATTTAGCTTTGGATGTAAAAAGGGGATACCTTTTATATGTTTGATATGAGTTTATAATAATAATATTATAAATAATTTATTTCACAATATACAGTTACATGTTGTTATTCTTAACTTTATTACAATTGGTACACTAAATTGTAATGATTTTTTGACAGTAAAATGACATGCAGATCTCACACTAAGAAAAAAATCTTGTGTCGTGGGAGCCTGCTACCTTCAATAATACATTGAGATTGAGGTTTGCTTATTAAATGATATGGCTGTATAAAATTTCGTATATGTTTTAGGAAATATTATATTATTGTATATGTGGGTGTGTGACGGGATGTGTGTGTGTGTGTGTGTGTGTGTGTTTGTGTGTATGCATGAAGTGCAATGAATATAATGCTTTGTGTGAATATATAGTGTAAAGCTAACTTGATTTATTATTAATCATACGATAACTTTTAGAAAATCTTTCATACTTGTTGATTTCGATTTTAGCTTGCCTAGTCGTGTGTGTTCTCAGATTAGTGATGACTTTACTAGTTTTTTATATACATATGAGCCTAGAAAACTCTGATGACGGTGTGCCAGTTTTGTGTAGAATTTCTGTCTCATAAACACCAAATTTTTTCTACGTTTTTTACTTGATATAAGTCTATCTTAATATAATCTTAGGTATATCAATATACTTGTACCAATTTCAAAATCATATTTTTGTAAAAAACAACCTTAAGTTATTCTATGGTAATATATTAACAAACAAAATTGTTTTTTTTAATAGATTCCCTAGAACTCCAAATCTCAAACAAAAATGGATTGAGCCAACAAGAAGAGAAAATTGCTTTCAGCATACTACAACAGGGTTTGCTCCTGTCACTTTTCAGACGATTGTTTTCATTTAATGAAAAGTGGCCGCCAACGTTTATTTGATACTGCGTTTCCTACAAAACATATAGATGTTGATATATCGGAATATTATTACAACAGATACATACATATTTCTTATTGATTACAAGCACTACAAGCGAGCTGAGCAAAAATCACGTTTATAAATTATTATTAGAGTACAAAATGTTTTGTGCCGGACGGGAATCGAACCCTCGTTCTCTGATTTCGCGCCGGATGCCTAATCTATTCGGCCACCGGAAGCTTACTCTTACGAGTCGAAAATTTAAGAAATATACTCCAATATAAAAATATTAAAAGAGATATTTAAATGTTTATCATTTTAGTAAGGATATATCAAGCAGAATTGTGGAATCACACAACCAAATCATTATTCTATATTTTATTATAACAAAACAGCTATACTCTTACAAAAAAAAATTACCAAAAAATGGAACCGATTTAAAAACCCAAAAGTGTGAAATAACTTGTTGAAGTCGGTACCATGATAGTTCAAAAGTACCTATTGTCACAAAATTGTGCACATGGTACCGACTTCGACAAATTATTTCACACTTTTGGGGGTTGAAGTCAGTTCCATTTTTTGGTAAAAAAAATTTTCACTCATTTTAGTGACCCTTGCTACTTACGGGATCAATTCTAATTCATTGTCGACGACCATATCATCAAGATAGGTGAATATTTTTCAGTTATTGGAGCGTCTCAAAAACAGCTTGACCGATTTTGTTGAAATTTAAAATGGAACCAAACGACAAGCAACAGCTTCCAAACAAAAAAAGAATTTTGAAAATCGGTTCACCCAGTCAAGGGTTCTGAGGTAACAAAAATTAAAAAAAAAAAAATACAGATGAATTGGAGATTCTCCTCCTTTTTTGGAAGTCAGTTAAAAATACCGCGCGAGGTATCTGCTGGGTATTATTGCCAACGCAAGTGGGACAAATATCACTTTTATCTAAATAGGCCGTCACGGAGAAATAAATTATACGATGAGCTTATATATTTATTACGATGTATTGATATCGATTATATTTGCTTGAATCACGTCCCATCACTATGGGACTCGGGTGTTTACCGCATGGAGGTGGCTTAGCCAATTAGAGCGCGTTTAGGTTAAACAGAGTTTGGCAGAATTCAGATCTGATCTCAAACAAACCAAATCTTATTGCACCTCTAGAGAGATATTTTCTCGATGATCTCTAATTAAAAACCAGAGTATAGTAATCTGTGGATTTGGTTTTGTAATCCGTGTTTTTATCAATACATACATCCAGCCCATAGAATAAATAGAATATAAACTGATCTAGCCGTAGTATATATTCTATTTGATCTATGGATCTAGCCAGCAATAAACAAATATTCCGGCCTACGAAGAAGTGCTATTAATAATATATTAAATAAGGATAGTAAAGTATCCTTGTGTTAATTATAGAAAATGTATTTGAATTCCTTTACATTTTAAATTGTTGTAGTTGGACTGAAACTGTGCCTTATGGTTAACAAGGACTGCCGACTGACGAGTTCGTTGTGCTGAGCGCCTGTTTGCTTTGAGCAAGAGATACCCAAAGGAATGGTAGGCCCTATTTCAGAATATTTTTTCTTATCTCGCGTTATGTGAAGTCGTACTAGGTAAGGTAGGTAATCCATAACCGTAATAGCTTCTACACATCTTACGATCTTGCACGCATAACTTATAAACCTTTCTAAGCCTTCCTCTGTCCCCATGCATTCAATTACATTTATATTGATCCATAAGCGGTACATCAGTGACACCAAATAAACTAGGTTTAAGAAGCATGAAGATCTGTAGAGAAATGCAACATAAAATAAGATTCTATTACAGAGTAAAACCGAGTAATTTTGCTCCTTACACACACCATCAAAGAAACACAGTAAAACAACACAATTTTACCTAAGTATAAATGCATAGTGTTCAACATTTTCTTTCCTCAAATTTTCAAGTTATAAATACCTATTTAAGTATTTGTGGCCCTGCTTAGAAATTAAAACTGGAAACTACACAAACTGTCTCTATGGCTGGTGGCACAGCTATGACCTATCAGAGTGTTAATTTAAAGCCCAATGTGAAATCTTTATTATAATAAATGAGATGTTATTTTAATAAATAAAACAGCACAGCTTTCCTTTGTCTTCTGTTGATTTGGGGGTTGATATTTTTTTCACAGAAAGGTTACATTATTATGTGCACACACGCAAAGTTTAAAAATCAGTCATTTCATTTCACACACATTGGGACATTTGCACATTTTGATGTAAAATTTTCAAGTTAAGATAAATTAGTATTTTCAATATATTAAAATATTAAAAAAGAATACATTAATATTATTGATTCATATTACATATTTATAAAAATATTGCTATTTTAATGTATCTAAATAAGTTCATTCCATGACCAATATTAATGGTCTTATTTATCAAATAAAATGAATCATCACTAGTTATAAGTGGTGTATTTAGTTAATTCTGTTTTCATATGGATTCCTAACTTATTGAGAATCTTTTATAGCCTATGTTCATCAGAGACAGTGTAGGATTCTAATGGTGAAAGAATTTTTCAAATCAATCCTGTAGTTTCTGAGCCTATTCAGAAACAATCTAATCTTTCCTCTTTATTATATTAGATAGAATACTATATGGTAGGAACTTCTCATGTTTTTAAACTATCAAGGAATAAGAAGATAAATTAAGTACCTACTCATAGTAATATTTGTGTGTAAACAAAAGAGAATTGTTATGCCTTTGACATTTAATTAGAATTATTTGTTTTATAATGTATAATAGTAATTATGTACAATACTGTTATTTTAGGTTCACTATTAAATCACAACTCAATATTCACATTCATCTGGACAATAGTGGTCACATATTGTGACCATAAATTGTGCATTGTTGACACCAAAACAAGTAAATATTTGTTAAATCCTTTAATTTGGTTCTGTCACATACCATAACATGGTACAGATTGTTATAAGTTGTTAGAGGATTTTTATACCCAAAATAATTTATTGCAATACAATACATAATTGGTGACTTTTCACGGCCACACATTTTCGGAGAAATATTTTTAGCTAAGAAATTATCAATAACCATTATTACAGATCGAACAATCCAAATATACTTACCATGAGTATTAGGGATGGGCCGAATATTCGTTTTATATTCGGTATTCGGCATATTCGGCAGGTTTGCCGAATATTCGTATTCGGCCGAATATTCGGTCAAATCACCGAATATTCGATAAAAGGGTAGGTACCTAATTGCGATAACACTTACCTTTTTGTTGGTTTATGCACAAAACACACTAATTACATAACACGTAGACAAATATATCTAATTATCGCAGTCTTTCACATAAATATTTGCAATGTTTATCCACTCGCGTAACAGGTTTCAACGAGTTGTCTCAGTCTGACAGCAAAATTGACGGGAAGTAAAATGGCTATCAAAACGAAGTGCTGCCAACATAAAAATATGGAATTCGTTCAGAAACTTACACATGTTATTTTTTCGATTCAGAAACTTAAAAACCGGCAATTCTTGATCATTTTTTTTTTTTTTAAATGTTGTAAGTCTCCCCATAGTTGTAAGACACCCCAGATTACGGTACTCAAAGTTAATACGGTATTAAAACCGATTGATCATGAGTTGAGTGTTAAATGTGTCCTATATTTTGTTTTTATGTGGTAAGTAATTTGCAGTATTTTTATGTAGACAGTGTAGTTTTATTTCCAATAACAGCAGATAAAAAATATGGTTATTTTGGGGTTAAACTACTGTACGGTGCAACCGCATATTCGCCCGCGTAATAATTTTTGGCATAGTTCTAAGTAAATGACCAGTTCGTAATTAGCATCGATTTGATCGTATCTCACGCGGCTCACTATCATTAAATCACTATATTTATTTTACATATCAAATAAACATATATATCAACTAGCAAATCAAAGATTTATTTCTCATTTTATATCATCTTTAGAGTACGGTCTCGGACCGTACAACTACTGTGAACTCTTTATAATAAATAACGTTATTATAATCAGATCTTAATTGTGAGAAATTAAGTTTTTTTTTATTTATAAATTTTAAATATAAAATTCAAAAAAAAAAATAAACTTACGCGGTGAAGTTTTACTGTTTACTAGATGATGCAATAATAACATAGGCGGTACAACGGGGGAGCGGGAGGGAGTGTCCGGCGCATTATTTAAGTGAGGTAATCAATTGTGCCGAACATTCGGCCGAATATACGGTTCGGTATGAGTTTTACCGAACATTCGGCCAAATGTTCGTATTCGGTGAAACCCATGTTCGGCCCATCTCTAATGAGTATATCTGAAAATATCCGAAGTTCATGTAGATCACACGTGGTTCACGTATATATACGTGACGCGACATGTCACCTTATGGTGTGACGGTCACACCATATGTGACAACAGGTTGGAAGGATTAGTTGACTTTATGTTACGTGCACGCTCACCAATGAATTAAGTGTGAGATTTGAGCTATAAGATGGCATCGGCACGCGGCAGCAGCGCACCCATTTAGGGCGAGGTTCAGTGACGCAATGTGCGCAGTCCTCGTCATTTCTGCGCGCGGCGTTGGTGCGCCGCAGGGACGCGTCTTCGGGCACGGGTGGCCCCTTTACGCGGCAATCCATCGCCAGCCGTGCATCACACGTGGGTCGCGGGGTGCGAGTTATCTTCATGGCTCCTTCGTCTTTTTCGGGGGGGTAAAAGGTTACGTTACGTTACGTGTATCGTCAACCCTTTCTGGGGCTGGTGGAGGCTTCGAGACAGGGCTCTTGGCCTCTGTGGCACCTCGTGAGGCAACTACCTCTAGGTTCCTCTACACTGTGCAGGCTACTCAATTTAAGGCCGCTCTGCGCAGTCTCTGTCTGCACTCTTGTCCTTGTCTACTGTAGGATCTTGTGTTGATTCTTGATTTCATCAGGAACGCACTATCCTCGGCATATAGTGCCAGCATAAAGGGTTCCTTGGGTTCTTGGATTTGTAACAGTGGAATTTCATGCGTGTACAAGCCGTAGAGCCCAGGTGGGTAAAAGGTCTATCCGTGATCTTCGGTCTCCCTACTCGTCCTTCTACCCACCGGAGAGCCCAGTGGGCGGGGCGCTCGGGAGACGAGATGTGAGCGCGCCCTGGCCGGCCCTTGGGGCCTAGAGCGCGCGCCGGCGACGTGACTTCGTCCGGTTGGTGCTCCTAACTTCAGGAGAGGAGTTTACCCGCCCCCGCTAATACTAGCGGGATGGGGTCCACTCCCTCCCTGAGCGCCTGGAACACGTCTTGGAGGGTGCTGAGTGCGGTCTCGAATATTTCGAGTAATGTGCGCAGTGAAGCAATGTGATGATAGTATGCCCAGATGCGTGCTTCACACCCCATACACTTTCAGAAAAACTGTTTACTCTCCAATATGCCAAATTCCTTTCAAATGTCTTGCCAAAGGCCTTCAACGCGATTCACGTATATATTGGCGTGATTTTATATTTTCTCAAAAATGTTTTTTTTTTCCTTTCCTGGCGCTTGTATGCCCGACCCGCGAGCTAAGGTCCCCTAATATGGTCAGGGTCTTTATTTATCCTTATTCTAATTTTACAATTTGTCTTTACTTTATTACATATTATTTCAGTTTATACTTAAATTTAAGTTACAAGGTAGTATTTTAATAATTTTTACTTATATATATTATTTTTATCTAGTTATACAGTTTTATTTATCTTTTGCATATACAAATGCTGTTTATATATACATACCATATATATAACATCATTTACTTATCTATCTCAAAAATGGTTATGTTTGGCTGGCTACTAAAAACTATTTCTATACCTATGTGCTATTGCTTATCAAAAAAAAATATAAATTGTTACTAATTGTTCAAAAAAGTATGTTGAGCTACCATACCGAAAATATATAATATATCGAAAATGCACCACTTATGGTACTTGTACGCACTACCCCCGCGTGGAAAGTGTATACGTTGAACAGCAAAAAACATTATTTTTAATTATTTATTTATATAAAGCAATGTTCGGTTATTGTTATACCTATTGAAAAAAATTGTTTCTTATTATCATACAAACCATCACCAATTTACAGCTACATTGTTGTAAAGTTAGAGAAATGGTAATATACATAGCAAGCGGCAAAGTTCCTCAACCTTACCCAGCAAGATAGCCACCCTACTGAAGTAAGGCATGAGATAGGGAGACGTTTTTCTCTGTAACTGTCCTCGAACATATGTTAAGGTAATTTTTAAAGATGGATTGTTTGAATAATTAAATTATTCTACTTTCATATCTTTATATATAAAAATTACGTGTCACCTTGTTTGCCCGCGATGGACTCCCTAAACTACTGAACCAATTTTTCGCGGCGGGACGCTAGTAATTTTATATAATCCTTATTTAGGTATTCAAGTTCTTATACGTGATTCTTTTTTACATGTTATACATATATGTATGAATTATAATAAAATTAATCTCTTAACTTTTCTATCCATCCATTTTACAAGCTCATTAAATCTTATAATACGTAAAAAAAGTTAATGAACAATGTGCCTTTTGCTTTGTAATAATTAATAGCTTCATTCGTTTACAGCTTCATCTGTGGCTTTTAGGTAGTCGAAGATGTTGCTTTAATTTTTTAAATCTGAAGAAGCATTGCTGGCCCAGTCAAAATTCAAAAATGATGTAGAGGAGTGTTTGAGTTACAGCTTATTCTGAAACAGTAATTACACATTTCATGCTGAAATCCAACTTGAGATTTGGATTTAAACAATCTAGCAAATTCAGCAGTTTTTGGATATTATGTTGGCCCAAAGCAAACTGTTGTTGTGAGACAAAAACCCAAAAAACGCGTCATAAAAAGGAGTATGCATTTGTTAAGGAATAACGGATCGAAAAGTTTTGCTGAGTGGTGCCTTCCACTAGAGCTGTACCAGGTCTATACAATGAGGGAAGAGCGCAACATACTATAAAATAATTAAGTGTAGAAGATTTTGTGATGATTACAATATAAGAAATCGCTATGAGCCTGGTACTAATTTGATTATTAGAATATGCCTACATTCAAACCTCAAAAAGCAATTACACGGACGCTCTTTATTTTAATTGTATACTCGTGACTGATGGACGTGGTTGTGGTGTGTAGCCTGTGCCACAATTTCTATCCAATTCACTTTTTCTTGCGACACAAAATACACATCGTTAATTTGTTTGGGTGTCTGCGAAGTAACATCTTGTGTTACCTTGGATCATTTACATTAGGTTTATATTGGGCCATAAGGCTTCGTGAGTTTGATACAGCCAGTAATTATCAACATCTCAACACTCTCTAGATCTCGTCTAACTGTGTGTCCCAAGAGTTAGAGAAACTCTTCCTGCAGATTTTGAGAGACGTATTTTTGTATTTAACGCTATCTGACCACTGTCTTACCGGCAATATGTCGTATTAGGTTTGCCTATACATAGTTATATCGGTCTCAATTTACGCATATATATTATAAGCTCATGAGGATCATAAACAATCACAGATTAAGTCATTGTTACTATGATCATTACACTCTCAATAGTAGCAATTAACTGGGTAATGGAAATATACCTTTGACAAGTACCTATTTCGAAACTATTGACTTGTCAGTGGATTTGCCTTTTCATGTCAAAACTTCAGCAAACAACGGCGTCTAATTTTTATTAATCAACTGTTTATTGAATTTTTGAAGCCGTAGCGTAGTTTGTTGAAACGAATACCGGACTTTAATTAAGAGTTAAGGTCGGCGCAATTAGGGCCACCGTTTCGAATGGTGCCGGGACCATACGTAGCTGCTAACCTTTAAGTCTTGATTCTTGTGCTCACATCTACGCATCGTGATGTTCCCAACCAAAAATAATGGCGTCGTCGCCGCGTAGTTGTTCCGAGTCAGACAGACTTGAACCTTTCCTAGAACTCAGTCACTAACCAGTAAAGAGCTTCACTTTCGGATTTAGATATATAAGCTGCCCTTAAATAATTTTTATTGTTATGTACCTAATATCCTCGTTACTTAACTGTGGCCCTTATGTACAAACTCAGAGTCGCTCAAAAAGCCATGGAAATAGCTATGCTCGGAGTTTCTTTGAGCAATAAAATCCGGAACGTGGATATTCGCCAAAGAACCAAAGTCACCGACATAGCTTTCAGAATTAGCAAGTTGAAGTGGTAATGAGCGGGGCACATTGCTCGACGAACCGATAACTGATAGGGAAGAAAGGTTCTCGAGTGGGTACCACGTTACACCGGAAGACGTAGAGTTGGTACCCCACTACATGGACTGACGACATCGTAAAAGTCGCGCGTAGCCAATCGTAACAAGCGATGAATATCCTCGTTATTCGATTGTTATACAGCTTGGTATTGTAATGTCAAAGTATTAGGTTAGTTCTTCGAGTTATTTTTATAACATAGAGATTGGCTATTCAATAGCAGTCCGGTGTCTGGAACAGTCCCCGGCAATAGGCTTGCACGAAATATATTTAATGAAATGTGGGCGTTAAGATACCTTTGCCTTATCCTTCAGGAATATAATGGCGTGCTGATGTGTTAATCTGTATTTAGGAGGACCATAGTATCATATTGATAGAGATACACACCTATACTATAGGTGTCTCTGTCAAGATTTTACCACAGATTTGATAATAGTTATTTCTATACAATGTTTCTCATAAATATTCACCTGTAGATGAATTTCTCAATTAAATAGTTCTGGCATAGATATAGTGGCAGATACAAGAGCCGGCCCCTACAAATTACTGTAGGTATATTTATTATTATTATTAGCCTTTATTGCTGATACCAAACAATGATTTTGTATACAGTAGCAAATTGTTTTAACTTGAATCTAATACATCGGGTTTCCCGGTTCAGTGGTCAGCGTGTCTAGTGACACATAGGCCTCTTCCAGCTGCTTCCATTCTTCTCTATTAATAGCTTTTCTAGACCAGATTGTCCCTCCAATAATCTTGATATCATCGGTCCATCTTTTAGCTTGTCTGCCTCTTTTCCTTTTGCCATCACGTGGTTGCCATTCTGTTATAATTTTTGTCCATTTCATTCTGCTTTCCCTTGTCATATGTCCTGTCCATCGCCATTTTAACCGTCTTATTTTCTTTAGTACATCTTCCACCTTTGTTGTAGATCTAATGTCTGCTGCTCTTTTGCGGTCTTTCAGCGTCACGCCCAACATACTTCTTTCAATTCCCCTTTGACATGATCGTAGTTTTAAAAGATGTTTTTGAGTCAATGCCCATGTTTGGCACCCATACGTAAGACAAGGCAAAATACAAGAATTAAAAACTTTTTTCTTGGCTGTCATAGGAAAGTGTTTGCTTTTAAGTACCTCTTTAAGGGACCAGTATCTTTTCCAAGCACAGGCCACTCTGCTTTCTATTTCGATGTCTGTCTGGTCTCTAAAAGATATTAATTTCCCTAAGTATGTATACTGTACTGTAGATATATACCTAATTTGTACTAATTGGCACCGATATTTCAATTATACCATTGCGTTCCATTCCAGCACTCTATAACGAGTATTCTAGTGAAAATAGAATACTCGTTATAGAGTCAGTCATCACTCGTGATGATCCTCCGTTATTGTGCCTGATAAGTTAACTCAACCTACCCTACTCATGTAAATACTGAGACTAGAAGCCATATATTATTATGTATTTCTGCTGACCTATACGAGTATATTTATACCATGATATCACTTTTATAAGTTTACTTGCATATACGAGGGTGAATCAAAAAGTTCTTAGAAGTGCATATATATGAAACCTTTTTGGATCAAGTTCGATATTCAAATTAAAGAGTGTCTATCACACTATATTTATGCAGACTGTCACTTATTTTTGTCAGTTCGTTCGCATGTAATAAATTTTTTTGTGCAACGAGTTGCTAAAAAGTCAAAATTATGGATAAAAGTGAGTTACGTGCGGTGATAAAATATCTCAGTTTGAAAAAAATGTCTACGAAGGAAATTTTTTTGGACATTCAGCAGACATTAGGGGGTGATGCTGTACCCTATTCTAGGGTTGCGTACTGGGTGGCTGAATTTAAAAGAGGTAGATCAAGCTGTAAAGATGACCCGCGTTCTGGGCGGCCTTCAACCTCCGTTACAGAAGAAAATGTCAAAAAGGTTGAGAATCTGGTTTTGGAAGACAGAAGAATGACTATAAAACATATAGCTGAGATCCTAAAGATATCTTTTGGTAGCGTTCAATCCATTTTAATTGATTCACTGGGGTTCAAAAAAGTGTCTGCAAGATGGGTGCCACGAATGTTAACCGACGAAAACAAAAAGCGACGTTTGGAAATTTCCAAGCGTAATCTCGAAATGTTCCAGCGTGATCCGGATAATTTTTGCCGTCGTCTTGTCACCATGGATGAAACGTGGGTCCACCATTTTGATCCTGAAACTAAAAGACAAAGCATGTCTTGGAAACGACCATCCTCTCCATCCATTAAAAAATTTCGAGTTGCTCCTACCGCTGGCAAAGTTATGGCCTCTGTGTTCTGGGATAGTGAAGGAATCCTTTTTATTGATTACATGCCAAAAGGCCAGACGATTACTGGACCCTATTACGCAAATTTAATCCCGAAAGTGCGTGAAGCGATTAAAGAAAAACGTCGTGGAAAACTGTCGTTGGGCGTGTTGTTCCTTCAAGATAACGCTCCTGCTCATCGATCGGAAGTTGCGGTCAACGCAATCCGCTGTGCTGGCTTCAATCTCCTTGACCACCCACCATATTCTCCGGACTTAGCCCCAAGTGATTTTCACTTGTTTCCAAAATTAAAAGAGGAAATTCGTGGAACAAAATTTCACGATAATGACGCGGTTATAGCTGCCGTAGAGGACTTTTTCGAGAGTCAAGAAAATATTTTTTTTTCACAAGGAATAAGGAAGTTAGAAACGCGTTATTCTAAATGCATTGCATTGGAGGGAGATTATGTAGAAAAATAAAATATTATTATTTAAATCTTTGCATTTTTTAATATTGATTCCAAGAATTTTTTGATTCACCCTCGTATGTTGCGTGTATACTTTTTATTTTTTTTCTTGATCAACTATTTGAATAATTTTCTACTCTCTACCTATGCTATGTCTAACTTACTACAAATGTTTACATAATTTGTGGTTAACGATGTTGGTCTCACAATTATTATTATAAATAAGATTACCTTTAATTAAGAAATATTGTGAAACTGTTTGTTGATCCTTAAATAAATTAAAAAAAAAAAAAAAATATTCATAAAAGTTTAGTAAGTGTAGTAGAATGCCACAACTACTTACAACACCCTACATTTAGTAGATTATGTTATACCTGTAAGTAGTCAGATTCGGATATTATGTTTAGCTACTAATTTATTATCTCTTGAGCCAATAAGTAGCTAAGCAAGGTCAAGAGCTTTCTTAATTAGAATTTTTTGGTTGCTAAAACATGATATAGAGCTACGAAATTAGAAGTACGAAAATGTCACCTACATTATGCGATAATACCAAACCAGACAGACTGACGGACTGTCAACACAGATTTCTCCATGTCTGATACAGTGATACATATGTCAACATTTCAATTAACACATGCCCAGAGGCCTCCAGATGGAAGGCGTCGTCAGATCACGAGCGAGGACAAATCACGGTGGACTTAACACAGAAAAAAAAACAGATAACAACATTGTGATACCAACACATTTTTCACTGATTATCTTCAATGATAAGAGCACATAATACCACTACCATTTATATTTACTCGTGTTTATCCAGCTTTATCTAAACACTGTTCCACATTAGCATTACGTGTTCGGTCGCTCACTATGTTGGTCACTCGGGGCACAAAGGTGTCGAATATCGTACATTTGTAATTTTTGTTTGTACATTCGTATTCGTGCTCTGGTAGAGGTGAGTGAAATTTGCACATAATTACTTTACTGTTACTAAATTACTTTAACTAAACTGTTATTAAATTAACTGTGTGCTTTGCCTACGACCGTACGGCAGACTTTTTTCCTTATCGTCATATACATTTGTAACTAAAATTTAGAATTTTAAAAGATCCTAATTATACACAACTGTAAAGTCTTAACTTCTTAACAAGTCTTAACTATAAATTTATATTTTGTATACCTTAGACTCCAACGCTTAGAGATTAAATTCGAGAGCTAAGATTTCTCTCAGTGATCCCACGAATACATATTAGATATACTCTATCAGCCGGATTGTCCACTGCTGAACACAGCTTCCCCCATTAAGGGGGGGAGTTGCCATATTCCCCACGCTTGGCAGGCGTCTTGGGGAGCGTAGTTTAAGATAGAAGTTCCTCAGAAGGCGCTGCTGCCCACCTTTCGGTATTCAAGGTTTAGTCGCCTCTTACGACTATAGAACTCTTGTGGATATTAAATATGTGAACAAATTTATATGTATTTGTTATCAGCTAGCTCGGAATACCCTGGATAAAATTCTCTTATAACCCTGAAAAAACATATACTTTTAATATATATTTATACATATCCCAATTGAGTCAGTAGGTACCGAGTTGCAGCATGATATTAATTATTGCAAAGTAGTTCGAAAGTATAGTAGACATCCACCTATGTAAACTTACCTAAGCATCTATCCTTAGAGGAATCGCAATATACAATCGGAATACCAAAGAAACATACAGCTAAAAAGGCATTTGCCTATCTATGCATAAAGTAAAACAATTCCTAAAAACTTACACACGGAAAATACTGAACAATTTTCTGTATTCTAAAGACTTCCTCATTGCTCGGTTGGCCATGGTCTTGTTTTGTCATAGCATAGACAAACTACTATTTTATACTTGCATTATAAAATGGGTCACAAACGAAAACATTACTTATCATTCTAGTAGTATGTATAAGAATTAAAACATTGTTCCGTTTGCTAGAACCGTCGATCGCTTTGTGACTTCGTTAGCTTAGCTGTGATAATTCAGATATCTGATACATATAGCTAAAATTACACAACATAGCGTCGGGAGTTGTATTTCGATATTCCTTCAATCTACACGAATCTACCTCTTTCGTATACATATCGTTTTCTGACGCGCATTATCACTACCGTCGTACTCGCCTATAAATATATTTACGCGATAAGTACTGAAACTGCACCCACTTTCATTTGCACATTAATAATTTGGGATCTCAGTGAAGATCATACGTTCAAGATGTCAGAACAAATGCCTGTTCTGTTTGAATAATATAACTTTTTATTGACAATATAAATCAATGATAGATTGTCATTGAAAAAATATTGTATTGGTACTTTAACAACATCAATCAACGATCAAGTAAATTTTTTAAAGTAACGTAAATTATAGCCATTTTTTAAATGTTAATTAAATATACATGATATATATCTATTATACATAGCTGTCTAATATCTATATAACTGTGACATTCTTGACGTGCCTCAAATGCACAATCATGTTTTATTCTTTATTTGAAGGTATAAAATACTTTATCTTATCTTAGTTTACGTAAAAATCACAAGCCTCATCTTTCAACGTCAAGCAATGTTTGTACGACATTAAATACCCAAAAACTCCTAAACAAAATCAACAAGTTGATCGTTCAGTTTCTACCTCGATGGAGTCGAAGTTACACTACATTGCCTCCAGTATAAAAAGGAATAAGTTCCGTTTCTCTGGCCGGAAGCTGAAACCGGCTAAATTAGACCCTGTCATGGAAAGTGCCTTTTACAGTTTTTCTTGTGTTGGCAAAAGATCTTATAATAATGGTTGTGTCGGACGTTAAACTGAGCCTACTGAATCCCACAGTAAACATCAGGCATATGTAAATACGAGTATATGCTTGAATTTCGAAGATGACCAATCTGACTAACGTCATACCGTGTCGATAAATATACAAAGCAGTGTCCTAGCTTATTGTTGTAGTGTTTATCAGCTAGTAATGTCTAGCTAGCTTAATCAACAGGTCTAATCACCGTCAGTTGGACAGAAGCGTCGGTTGAGTGAGCTCGTATTCTAGACAGTATACCTTTGTTTCCAGATGGGCATTGTATTGAAATGGGGCATTGCTGGGGTGGGCATGATAGCACACGATTTCCTGACGGCTTTGGCCACGCTGTCAGAAGATCAACACCGTGTGCTTGCGATCGCTGGGAAAGACTTGGACCGTGTTCACAGATTGGCAACGCTCCACAAAATCCCCACAGCATACGAAGGCTACGACGCGCTCGCGCGTGATGAATCTATAGGTAAGCAAATATGCTAATTTATTACTGAAATGACCCATTGTTCCGTATATAAATATTCATAATGCTTTTCAGAGCGGTTAGAGTCGCGCAGCAGAATTTACCGCATAAGCTACTCTTTTTATAAATTGACAGTAAATAATCAATTTTGCGGTCTTCATGAATAGCATGCGACAGTTACTGAAGACTAGTATACAATTGCATTCGATTAGCTTTAAAAATTTGCCATCTCTTTTTTAATAAAGAAAGAACATGTTACCTATTGAGTCGTGATGTAGAATAAAATAACCGACCAATGCGAGTCGCGCTTTGTTGTATTACGGTTCCGCTTCACAACAATCCTTAAAAGAAAAATGTTTGTTTGTTTTTACCACAGCTTACAAAGTACTTTTTGGTTCGGTGTCTTCCGTATTAGTTTATTAAATTTAATATAGGTGACTTAGAAACTTCAAATTCCTAAGTTCTTATGATAAATCCCGTTATCTAAATGATCTAAAATATTGTTATAATACCTTTTTTGTACCTTAGAGCTTTAACATAAACCCCCTTAAAATTATTGTATTGAATTTACGTTTCAATATTCTGTTTCATTTCTATAATATTTTGCGTATATGACACATTCCGCTTACGAGATACAAACCTGTAACGGATGGACGGATAAACAGACAGAAGATTGACAGCAATAGGGCTCCGTTTTGCTTTTTTGCTTTGGAACCTTAAGTATGTTATCAGTATGTTACAGATAAACATCTTAAAAAAATCTTTAAAGATAAATATCTATCTTCACGCATATGTCTCCGAAGTAGCAGGGGAGTATTTTCTAAAGACTCATGACTAGCCTATTACCATCTACCGGGAACATTTCTCTTACTGATAATTTTCTTTGAACGATGTTTCTGTCATAGAAATTGTCAGTAATGTTCAGCCAATGTTTTTGCGACCCGATGATCTAACCGAAATACTAGAGACTAAGAAAACTACGCTTCAAGTCACTCGACCAATGGTCGGTTGACCACATTGCGTTAGCAAAGTATTCAAAATATGTGTTATAAAATGCCAGTATGTCCTCTACCTCCAATTAACTCTATTAACCTTGTTTCATAACTGCTGTCGCATTTATATTACTCGTAATATAGGTACCAACTAATGCCCATGTGTGGCGCATATATATCTTACATATAAACTAGTTGAGATCGAGTTTAGAATGATTACTGTTAGTTACACTTGTAGATATTGATACAATACATTTTCAGAGTATCCACGGCATTTTTAGCAGGCTTAAATAATTAGGTAGTCTTCGATTCAATGTGTTTTTTTATTTATCTTACTGTGATCGATTTGGATGATTCTTTCTCTATTCTATAGGTTGTAAGGCCAATGTGATCCTATTTTTTTATATTATTCCTATTTTGGTGGATTTGTGATTTAAATGTAAAGTTCTCCCCAAAAGAATCACCATTTTATACACCTAAATTAAGACTTAGTATAATTGTACGGTTATAAAATAAATAAAGATACAATAAAAAACCTTTTTTTTCTTAGTCCAGTTAACCAGTTTTTTTTAAACGGTGGTATGCCTTCATTTACAAAATACCACAAACTATATACAACACCAGTTACTAGAAAAATCATTTAGATCACCTACAATATAATGTTAATATGCCTATATTAATACTTGTAGCATTTATGTGCAATATTTCCTTTCCAGATATTGTATTCGTGAGCGTACTTAACTTGCAGCATTACGAAATAACTAAACTAATGCTAGATAACGGCAAACACGTACTGTGCGAGAAACCGATGGGCATGACATATAAACAGACTAAATCACTTGTGGATCTTGCGAGAGACAAGAAGCTCTTCTTATTAGAAGGGATGTGGTCTCGATTCTTCCCTGCTTATGACGCTTTGGACAAACACATTTCCTCTGGTGGTCTTGGCGATATATATCACATCAGCATACAGTTCGGTGTTGAAATAAACGACATTGAAAGGAACCTGTAAGATATGCTTTATTCTGTTACTCCATCTTTCAACGCTTCATCTGCTTAGAAAAGTTTCTATTGCACGCCGGGTCTTTTTTGTATTATTGTTATCTGTGATCACACACTGCAATTAAGAGCACCTCATCAATCAGTAAAACTGTTTTAAACACAAAATTGTACCGAATCTATCATTCTAACAGTATCATTTTTGCATTAACGTCTTCCTAAGTCCATTAGCTAACAAAATCACAGCGAAAGGAAAAATAACGAGCGGGATTCGAACCGGCGTCCTATCCCTCCCACAGGCCGGCACTTACTCTACCAATCTGAGCTACCGCTGCAAGGAGTCATGGTTCGAATTTTTCCATTCACTGTAATTTTGTAAGCCTGCTATCATCACTGCCAATGTAAACTACAAACCAAATACAGTATTTGGATCTTTGATTTTCATACCGATATGTACTTAATTTGATCACTTGGGACATTCAGTAAGCTATTTTTAAATATAACTACTATTAACTACACTTAAAAACGATTTTTCTGAATTGCCAGATTGATCATTCTGGTGTTTGCTGATAAACTGCTAACCAAAGATTTGGATTGGTGTTGCCATTGGTGATGGAATACGCAAGTGCTGCGTGCTGGCTTTTAAGCATTTTGTATACGGCCTTTATGCCTGACACCAAAGGACACGGGTTATTTAGTTCTGCAATGTATTTTTACTCTTTAATTTGATCACTTCAAACAATACTCACATGTCAGTCAGTTGACAACGCGATCAGCCTTAATATGTTAGTTCAGATACAATAGGCCTTCCTTCTCCGTCATCGAACGTCAGCCTGTATAATTTACTTTGTCATTTAATAATTTTCCAGATTTAGGTTATTTGAATTTCCTAGTTCCTCTAAGTAACCGATATGGATTTCAATGAAAAGGTTAATTCAATGGAATTCTGAATAATTATTCCATAAACGACGTTGTTCATTAGTACCAAAGTATTGAATCATTTAATTTCTAACACAATAAGAAGGAAGTTAAGAACCAGTTCTCATTATTATTGGTTAAGCTCATTTACTATCTACAACATCATTACTTACCTTCAGGTGAAATTCCGGTTGATCGATAGCTTATCAGAAATAAAAATTAAGTCTATGGTTCCGTGTGAACAAAGAATATAAATATTTGTTCTGTGTATTTATCAAAAATCTTTTTTTTTTATTCGTTTCGGGACCCTACGAGTCTGACTCGCACTTAGCCAATGATTCAATTTGTTTTTGAACCTTTATACTATAATTACTTACCTACACTAAGTTAGGCGCTTGTGTGTACTCATATTATTAGTATTATATTATTATGATAGAACAAAAACAAAAATTCGACCAAATGCGAGTCGGACACGTGTACGAAGGGTTCCGTACCATTATCTATACACACTACATATAACATAGCCTTTTCTTAGATTTCACAAGGGTACGAAATCCTTCGTGCGAGAGTCCGACTTGCGATCTTAAGTATTTGTTGTTAGAGCTCCAACAAAAATACATCATGTGTGAAAGTTTCAACTATCTAGCTATCGCGGTTCATGAGATTCAGCCTGATGACAGACAGACAGTGAGGTCCCGTTTTTAGCCTTTGGGTATGGAACCCTAAAACTATTTTTTTTTGTTCGGAGATCTATCCTCCTTTGTTTTTAACATTCATGTTTTATTTGTTAAGCAATCTGTCATATTAACATAATTGTAAATATTTCAATAGACGCCAATCAATACAACCCAAAAGTTTGGACCGACGGAAAGCGAAGGTTAAGTAATGCCTTACAAATAACTAGTAGAAAATCCAAAAAAGGCTAAACATTTTATTACGACAGCGTAATTATAAACACATACATTTATACAGATAAAACGTAATTTTATACAGATAAAATTAATATGCTTACATGACTTATGTGATAAATTTGATAATTGGTAATTATTCATTTTTATTCCCATTAACTCATAAATATTACTTAACGGGCTGACTTCATCCAATTAGTATTTTTTCAAATACAAGCTGTGTAGTGTTTGGCACGCAATAAACCATATGCTACAGGTTCCTATACCATATCTGTGGTAAATTTTTATTGCTGCTGGCAAAAAACAGACACTTTTGCCAGCACCAATAAAATTCTATACAGATATCAATTAACTGTTTTATTATTAGCTTAAAGTCGCTTTGTGTGAATAATCATAACACGGACATAAACACTTTGCAATAAACTGTTCAGTTTGAATGGTATTACATCACATATAGCGTGCGTTCAAATTTGTCTATTTATTCTAAGTTCACTTATCTGCAAATGAATGTCATATATGCTATTTGAAAACGTAGTAGTTTGACAATTAATACTCACACATTATACGCTGCAATTTAGTTGAACCAAAATCCTGATAGACCATGTATCGCCTCTAGAATCCATCATAGATCTTGAACAGCGCTAGGTCGAAAACTACAACAACCAATTATTTCTGATTCAGAATATCGGTTGAGGTGTATACGATATCATCAAATAACATTCTTCGCTGTGTTTATAAATAGTCACGATGTTGTCTTATGTTTGGCGATACCACTTGAATAAGAAGCATTTTACGCAGGTATTTGTGTAAGTTTCAAAAGAATAATCATTAATTACTAAACAGTTTCGAAGTCTCGAATATCTATTTACGTAGTTCAACAGTATTGTGATGGGATTCTGTACCTTAAAATATTTTTATTGAAGCGCTAGTAGCGAAGTTTACATTCTTAACCGATCGGATAAGTAAAGTCCGCCGTGGTTATTGTTTTGGATTGGTGACCGCTAGTGACATTACTACTGAGCGCTTCAGTCCTTTGGTGGGTACGTTAAGAAGTTGGTCCTGGATGTTGTATTACGGATGGCAGTCGTTACAGTATGATGGTAGGGCGAATGCTCGTCTGGCTAGCTACCACCCTCTAGTAGAAAATCTGTCACCAAGCACTAAACGGTGTTCCGGCAGCTGTCCCTGAGAGCCAGTAATTCTAGGCTACCCTGAACAACATTTTCGACTACATCATCACTTAACATCAGGTGAGATAGACGTGGTCAAATGCTAGTCTTGCAGTTATTAATAAAAAATATACATCATTGAATATGGATAAAAGTCGCGATAGTTTTCAAAGTGAAGTTACATCAGTACTAATATTATAAATGCGAAAGTAACTCTGTCTGTCTGTCTGTCTGTCTGTCTGTCTGTCTGTCTGTTACGCTTTCACGCCAAAACTACTGGACCGATTTGAATGAAATTTGGTATGGAGATAGTTTGAGACCCGGGAAAAAACATAGGATAGTTTTTATCCGATTGCGCAAAAAGAGGTTAATGTTTTCGTGCGATAACCGACATACGCGCGGGCGGAGCCGCGCCCGGAAAGCTAGTAATATATACATGCCAAACTTTTTGTTATTGCTGTGTGTATTGTGTATTGCTGTGTCTGTATATAAATTCGAGTTTCACACAAATTATCACAGGCGTGTCTATTTTACTCTGAAGCAGTAAGTTCGTATAGAGCCTAATGCTATCTGTCGAGCTCTTTCACATGCTGCATCTGACTCCTAACCCAAATCTTGACTTGACGCCCATATCGCTAGACCAACGAGTCAGTAACTCATACAAACTTTAAACTTTCCAGTATGAAAGACTTAGGCGGCGGCGCCGTGTTAGACCTGGGCATATACATGCTTCAACTAGTACAATATATATTCAAGGACCCTCCCACCGACATCGTGTGCACCGGCCACCTCAGCAAGGCTGGTGTGGACGAGTCCATATCCTGTGCCTTGAAGTATAAGGATGGTAGAACCGCAACACTGTCTGCCCACACTAGAGCTAATATGACGAATAAGGCTGAGATCATCGGCACTAAAGGTGGAGTTTCGGTGAGTAATACATAACGAAATGTTCATTAAACACACGCACAATTTATTTTTATACAACAGAAAAAAATATCTGTTATATCCATCAAGGCCAAACACTAAGTTAGCAGCAGCTATAAAATAACTTAGAAACTAAACAAACTGCTAGAAATACCAAATGAATAGATGGCCTGCCTTATGTTAAGAAACCTGAAAACCATAAAAAATCGTTTATATAATCTCATTCGGTAATATTCTAATTATGAAATGAAATACAGACTTTTATTGGCATATTTTATTTACATACATCTTTAAGAAAATTAAAAAATTAAATTAAAGCATTATTCGCCTAGCAAAACAATGCTTTAAAACAATTTTTTAACTATTAAAGTACAATGTGTCCCGAACAAGGAGGTTTCAATTCAATTTAAATATATATTATCTATGGTGAGCGCTGGTTCCGAGCCAATAGACCAATAACAGACTTTTTCCATTTTGGCGCTATTTTGTCCATACGAATTTGAGTAATATTTTGTTGGATAAAACTTTAGTAGCAAAAATGTCAACCAACCAACAGCGACGATACTGATGAATAGTCTTTTGCCAGAAAAATCAAGAAAAGCGAGATTCATCCATGAGATTTAATAAAGTAGTGTATGCAACTGCATATAATTAGGTATTAAAACACTCGTGTATTCTTATATTGAAACTCGCCTACGGCTCGTTTCAAAAAACTACACTCATGTTTTAATACCCTCTAGTATATGACAGTTGCATAAACTACTATTATAAACTTATGTTTTGTAATAGCATTTATGTATTCAGTGATGATATAGCCTCCTATTACAAAGACGGCAGCTACTGCTGGCAGTGCTAGTCCGGTATCGCTCCGACTAGAAAAGCGTCTTGCGCTAATTCATGCAAGCGACCTCTGTAGCTTCTCAAAATATTGCCCATTTCTGTAAAGTATCCGACTCGAAGGACCGGTTACATTCATGATAATGTGCGTACACAATTCCGTGAATAAAACGTCAAGAGCAAACAGGGACTAAAAAACTTACGATGTGGTACTTTCTATGAGTAATTAATTCCTTCTATGATTAAATAAGATTAGATGTTCCCGGAGAATCTCCTCATTACAATTTAGGAGTTGAGCGCCATCTAGTTATCAAATATTTGAGCATTAAGCAATACCAAGAATAGTCCATTCAATTTATGTTTCAAATTTGTTACTTCGATTATTCTTACTTAAAAGATAAAGGAGGTGTCATTGACATGCACTATCGCCAATATCTAGTATCTAACTGCTTTTTCCCGAGATTTTCAAATGCAGTTATCATACTTAAATATTATATTGTGTAGATTGGATAAGAATCTAACTAACATTAAAATCTCTTAATTCCAGCTTGACTACTTTTGGTGCCCCACAGTACTACACATATCGGCTGCAAATAGCACGGAATGGACATTACCCAAGGGAAAGTACAAGTTTCACTTTCACAACAGCGCAGGTCTCAGCTATGAAATACAGGAATGCTGGGATTGTATAAATGAAGGTAATAACAAGGAAACTTTGTTTTCTGATTGCCGCGGCGTGACACTTACCATCAAGCGTGCGGCTGATCCATAATTTTTTTTATCACCTAGGGGATATATAAGTTGTAATAAAATACTTAAGAATGTCAATAGCGGCTCAACATAGGTACAAAATAAAGCAAAAAAGTATTTTTTACATTTTCGTAGTTCCTATGTATTTTTATACCCCGATCGTAAAACAAAAATATTATGTATTAACGCGAAACCTACGTTTTTACTACGAAATAAAGCTAATGGTCACATTAAAACACAAAATTAATGCTATGACATATCAACAGTGTCAATGGCATAATGTTCAGAAAGAATTGAAGTTGTAGTAAATTCAATTCTTTCAAATTTAATAAAGACATTATGCCATTCGCTGCCTGGAACTAAATGTTTAATTCTGTCATGGTCAAATGAACTACAATCAGCGTCCAGAAACTACCTGTCATGGCGCTAACTTTCAATACGGCGGATTGAATGTATCATTTAGTGACGCGCTCGTAGCGAAGTTTGCCTAGCCATTCTGAATCGATCAGCAGGAGTTGGATGGGTGACCGCTGGTGACATTACTACTGAGCGCTTCCGTGCTTCGGAGGGCACGTTAAGCCGTCGGTCCCGGTTGCTAACCTATCATGCATTTAAAAAAAAAACATTCAAGATTGCGGTTCCTTGTAGCTAAAATAAACGAAAAACACTGTGGGCTTTACCAAATGGTGGATAAAGCCCAAATTTATATTTCAATTGTTAAGGCTAGACAAACTGTAGGTACTAATACCACTGTATTGCCTTAATAATGGATCGTTTCAGTTAATGAATGTACTCCGTGCTTCGGAGGCCACGTCAAGCCATCGCTTCCGGTTGTTGTCATAGGATGTCAGTCGTTATAGTGGTGGTAGGCCATTTTGACAATGCCCGTCTGGTAAGCTCAACCCTCAAGTAGAAAATTTATCGTCAAGCATCCGGCGGTGGAGATCGAACCATGCACCTGCCGTACTGCTGTGCATAGATTTTATCGCTAACTCCGCTTCAAAATGATTATGCAACCTTGTCAAAAGCAAAAAAAAACCCTTCTAGGTTATGCCTGTTTACCACCTTTGACCACTTCATCACTTTCCATCAAGTGACATTTGAATTTTGTTCAAAGGCGATCAAGCAGTAAAAAATGTCATATGAAAATAAATTATATTTTTATCTTTTTTTATGTAATACCTACATACAGCATGCTTATCAATAATTGTGTATCTGAGTAATATTATCATCTTTACAAATGGAATGTTTGTAAATTAATAAAAATATATACAGATTAAGGTTTGATTAAATTACACGATTCAAACATACGTTTATGTTTCATCACATTTTACATGTACACAAACACTCGTATTAAAAATATTAGCGTACACTAATATTTTGTAGTTTGTGTGTGACATGTAAAATGTGATGAAACATAATAAACTAAATATGTTTGAAGTGATGTATCTCTATAACAGCTTGGATGAAATTGTTTACCTATGTCCCAGGTCCCGAATCTATATATTAATTGCCTCACCCATAAAAAAGGCTAGAGATGTGCAGTAGTTTTAATAATATCAGTTTAGCCCTTGAAAATTTAGGTTAAGACAATTTAAATATATAACAAATAATTCCGATCGATACCTCATTTCAAATACACTTATACACTAACATACACAATTGAAAAAAAAAAATATAGACTTTTCAGTAAAACTATTACATATAATTTTATATTTAGAGAAAAAGTCTGTGACTTATCACTTCAAAAACTTATTCTTAAATGAGTAAGTATGTATATGTATATATATATTGTTGTTAACAACAATATAATATGCTATATATATATATATATATATATATAATTAAGTATTTACTTCTCCGACTTCACAAAAAGTTCCCGAGGAGATAAGTTAACCTTTGACCACTATCTCACCTCAGTGCAGATGTGGTCGAAGATGTTGTTCAAGCTAACCTAAAATACTGGCTCTCAATGACAGCTGCCGTAACACACCGTTAAGTGCTTGGCGACAAATTTTCAACTTGAGGGTGCATGGTAGCTAGCCAGGCGGGCATTCGCAAAATGCCCTACCACCATGCTATAACGACTGCCATCTTAATACAACAACCGGGACCGACGGCTTAACGTGCCCTCCGAAGAACGGAAGCGCTCAGCAGTAATGTCACCAGCGGTCACCCATCCAACTCATGACCGAGGCGGACGTTGCTTAACTTAGCTGAACGGTTCAGAACAGCTAAGCCAACTTCAATGTGGTGATGTCGAGTGAATTTACTAATGTTATGTAAAAATACCTGTAACATATGAACGTCCATAAAAATAAAGCAAAGTGATAAAGCACGCTTTTCAAACTTTGTCCGTCATTCTGAGATCACAAGCAAAGTTGTCGTTCCAGCGTGACGTAGCTTGACTAACTATTCCTGGTAGAGTCACGTTTTCATACTATTATCACCACCGTGAAGTATTGTAAAAGGTAGCCGATACTGTTATTATTTAGTTTACCTTTATTGATAGTTATATAAGATCAGGCAATATTGTGTAAGGGATAAAGACTCTCACTTAGCAAACTCGTTTACATTATGTAGTTTGGCCAGTCAGACTAGTTCATCCAGAACTGACATAGGATGCCGGAGGTTATTATATAATTTGTGATACGTAAAAATAAGGGGTTTCATATTTTTTTTACATAAAAATGTAACCGGGATATACCGGGACCAAGTTGGTTTTGGATAAGAAAGCGTAGGTATAAATGTAACTAGGAATAACTAGTTTAGCCCACGAGAAATATAAGTGTCCTGAAATCTGGTTTTACAGGTAACATAATTAACATTATGTCAATAAAGTACCAAGAATTAGTAATTTGTACGCTAAATCAAATTAAACTATTTTTATTTTCGTAGGTTATGAGCACCGTCCTTAATTACTGTGCCTAAAATGACCGCGTCCTGACTATATAAGCACATTTCGGTAGCGATTTCTGATACTTAAAAAAGTATTTTTATGTGACTGTAACGCACGAGGCCCACGTGATGTTAAGCGGTAACCACTGCATTTTCGCCACAAGTGACGCACTGCACTACACCCTGAGACCAATTATTAAGAATCATATGTGCCTGTCATTTCATAATTACTTACTCACTGGTTCACAAGGACTGCTGCCGGAACTCACTGTTAGGTGCTTGCTGACAGACTTTCTACTTGAGGCACTTGTCCCACCGCCGACGAGAAAACGAGTAACTATCGACTATTTTCTCGCTCAAGCAACGTACAATAGATATACATGTAAATAAGAGAGATACATATACAAATAGTTGATCGCTGACTTTTCACACTGCCGGCGAGCACTCGCTTCACTAGTTTATCGTAGCCAAGCTACACAACTATCGGAACTACGCACTCGCTTCCCGCGGCTCGCCAACTCGTTTCTAATTCTAGCTGTACTCGTTACTCGTTCTTCGTTTCCGGTGAGACAACTGCCTGAAGGTGGTAGATAGCCAGGCAAGCATTCGTAGCATAAGCTGGCAGTGCGGATGTAACCATAGACCTGCCTTATCCCAGCTATTACCAAAACAAAGCTTCAAAACAAAGACCTCATATTTCGTGATGCCAACCAAAAAAAGATGAGACATTCTACTTGAATCGTCAAAAGGTGAATGAGCGATCATCCTGGTATAGTAATCCATTAAATAGCTGTTAGAATTGGGAAAATATTTTGCTGATTTTCTTAAACTAAAACTTTGGCTTCGTGAAAAAAAGAAAAGTAACTACATTGGTGTATATTGCGGGAAATGGGATCTACTTTAGGTGACAAAATAAATATTTATGATTGAATGAAATTACTGATAATTCCCGGTAGTCATATATTGAAAATCTTTTCATTTTCTTCCTTGAGATCTCCGTTCATTATTATCATCAAAAGCCATGACGTCTTTCGATGAACAAAACCCTCCCCTTTACGGGGACTTGCCACTATCCCCACGCTTGACAGACGTCTTAGAGATCGCAGTATAAGTTTTCAGTAGGTGCTGCCGTTTCTGGTTTTTAGGGTTCCGTAAGGGTAAAAACTATTACTAAGACTTCGCTTTCAGTCCGTCCGTCCGTCTGTCACCAGGCTGTATCTCAAGAACGGTGATAGCTAGACAGTTGAAATTGTCACAGATGATGTATTTCTGTTGCCGCTATAACAACAAATACAAAAAGTTGGCCAAGTGCGAGTCGGACTCGCGCACGTTAAAGCAAAAAAAGGTTAAAATATGAAGTCTAATGTTGTATTGCTAATGGTACGGAACCCTTCGTGCGCGAGTCCGTCTCGCACTTGGCCGATATTATTTTTTACCTTAGTCGCCTCTTCACGCACTGGAAGATATGGGAAGTTACAATTATAGCCCGACACCCGACGGGCATTCCCGTTAGCATTACTCTATTCCTCTTACAATCATTTTCTTTTCTTTGTTTCAGGTTTATTAGAAAGTCCAAAAATGACATTAGACGAAAGTGTGCTGATATCGAAATTGACTGATACAATGAGAGCCCAAATGGGTGTCTTAGAAACGGTATTAGACTAAATTGTTATTGTTAATTAATTGAAGACCAGTGTATTCGTACAAATTTACTGCGGGCAGTAACTTATTTTACAATTAAGTAACTCGATGCTTTATGCAGTAACCAAGTATTTATCTACTCGTGCGACGAACCGTGTTCAAAGTTTAGTGTTCAAAATCTGTATTATTTTTGCTTTGGATATAAATTTTGAATGAATTTAAAGATCGGAAGTCGATTTAACAATGAATATTAGTGGAACACGGAATCAGACAAAATAGTAAGAACTTTTAGAAGGTAAGCGACAAATACACAAGGGCAGAAAATGGTTTCCGTATTTAAAAGAATCATTCCGTTACGTAACTGACCCACCGCTTTTAGGACTTAAAATATCTATTGAAGTACAAAATCTGTTAATTCTAGAATGTGCCACAGTTGTTCCGGTCTATTCCAGATTTTCAAAATTATTATAGACTGACGATATGCAGTAAATACGTAAAGCATTCGGTGAAACGGAACACGAGTAAACTTAACCAAAGTAGTTAAATGTACTGTAATAATGTGTTGATATCAAATTCGCTGAGTACGCGATAGTAATAAAATTACTCTTTTAATCGAATTCTGTTAACAAAATATTAGATTAGGTGGGTACTTCTACTTTACCCCTTTATGCTCTATACAGTCTGATAGTATTTGGGCACGTATTTTTTTCTTATAACCTATCATTGCCATGTTAATTTTATAACAATGTTGAAAGAATACTTGTATACTGCATAATCTAAACCTTTGCACACGGCGTTATCTTAACGCGCCACCTACACTATGATTCCAATGGTATGGTATATATATCACACTATCTATATATATATGATCATATATATATAATATGGAAACACAAAAACTGCTTATTTTTGTGCTTTAAATACGTGTTTCAATAATTGCCAAATTTGTGTTTGGTGGAAACCCAGCTTAAACTATGATCATAAAATATATATATATATATATGATAATAAACGTAATGATAAAGTAAATAAACTAGGCAGCTATTAAAGAGTTGCAGTTGATTCTTTCTGCTGGCTCGTATTGTTATTGCGGTCTTCCATCGCTCTGTCCTGTTTACGTGATTATTTTTCTGGATAATTCTTTTTCTTTTATGATTTTACCTGTTATATTTAGTAAAATACATATAAGTATATCATCTGTATATACATACACTTGTTTTAAGGCAAATCGTGTCATATTTCGACGTAGACCTGATATATACAGGGTTGTTGCTAAAATGCTAACCACCTCTTAGGGTTGACGACCATCTGATGTTCAAAGTCTCTTAATATAGTAACTCTCAATAAAGTTATATCTCTTATTACTCTCAATACAGTTTTGTATATTTACATAGAGCAAAGTAATAAAAAATATGAGATAATACATTACAATCACACTTTTAACATAGTCCTCGTGCTTATTCCGACAAAAACACATAAATAATCACAAAGAAAATACAAAAAAAACATCTCATAATGTTTGTTAGGACTAGCAGAAGTCAACCCTAAGAGGTTGTTAGCATTTTACCAATAACCCTGTATAATTATTAAGTAGGTTTCAATGTTATGAATTAGGTAGGTATGCCCATTTAAATAGCCTACTATTTTTTAAGAGCCCACTTTATCTTTAGTAGTATTAATTCCTTACTCAACAAAACATTCAGATAACTCTCCCTAGCAATCCATTTTGTGAGGGTCACACCATATGGTGACACATCGCGCCGTAAGCTGGACGACACGTTCAACCTTGACTTGACCTAACGATGAAAAAACAATGATAAAAAAATACATTCAAAGAATATAACTACATAATATATTGGATATCCATCCCATCTCGACGTTTACTTAAGTATTGTGTAATAGTCAATAACATTTTTTTTTTTTTTTATGCCTGATAGGTTAGCCTTTGACCACTATCTCACCTGATGGTAAGTGATGATGTGGTCGAAGATGTTGTACAGGCTAACCTAGAATTACTGGCTCTCTAGGACAGCTGCCGGAACACACAGTTAGGTGCTTGGCGACAGATTTTCAACTTGAGGGTGGTAGCTAGCCAGACGGGCATTCGCAAAGTGCCCTACCACCATGCTGTAACGACTGCCATCCTAAGACAACAACCGGGACCGACGGCTTAACGTGCCCTCCGAAGCACGGAAGCGCTCAGTAGTAATGTCACCAGCGGTCACCCATCCAACTCCTGACCGCGGCGGACGATGCTTAACTTTGCTGATCGATTCAGAATGGCCAAGCAAACTTCGCTACGAGCGCTTCATTTACACGTACACTAACAACAATGATGCAATTTATCATGCTGGTGATAAATTGTCGCCGTGAGTATCAGTGACCTGTCTGTCGCAGACACAATCTATTTTCATTGTGTCCCAAATAGATAGAGCACTGTGACGCTCACCGCTTAAATTAAAATTAATTTAATGTTGTTTTTCGCGATTGTTACACATAGTAAACAACTTTAAACGGTTTAAATCGCGTATATTTATCATTATTTTGTCAAACACTTTGCAGTGCTAAAATTAATTTTCATCCCACCATCTCGGAAAGAGTATTTTTAATCTTCAATATCTGAGTGGAAAAGCCGTTTTTATTCTCTAGAGGATAAAATAAATTAAATTTAGAACATCGTGTGCACTAAGTTTGTGAATTAAAAAAAACATTAAACCTATTTACTGCTACCTCTATGGTGCCGAATATATCATACAACTTTTTTTTAATTTGTTAAAAACTCAGACTCGGAACCTTCTTGGTGTTCTTTTTTCAATTTGCTTTGTACGCGGTTCTTTACGCGGCATTTTTTCACGTCATTGTTAAACCTTATATTAAAAACAAGAAACTTGAAAACAAGTGAAAAAACTAAGATGAGTGATTCTAGCGACGAGGAAGTTAGTTTGACGCCAACAGCATTTAGTCATTTACTCGCTGAGGTGGAATGAAAAGTTACGTGTTGCACTCGAGTGCAAAGATTTTTCACCTCGTGCTCTTTTGATTCCCTCGCTAACGCTCAGGATTCTAATTTTGAATCACTCGCTGCGCTCGTGATTCAATTTTAGAATCCTTCGCTTGCTCGGTCATCAAAATTGAACACGCGGTTAAAAAGCAACTTTGCACTCTTGTATAACAAATAACTATTTCAACACGCTCGCTCGTAAGGGGCCTTTAAATGCACCGATTTTAGTGTCATAATATAGTCTATTACGCACGCGTGCTTTTTGTTTTCCTTACCGCAATAGTGTTTTAAATAGAAAAAAAACAACGTTTCCACACTTCTCACCAAGGAGATTGTAGTTTGTTTCGTTCGTTTTTCATATAAAAAAAAACCAAAGAGTTTTTTTCCTGAAGTAGAACTTTAGACAATTTAATTATAAACCTTCTTAATCAGATTATTATTGCTATCAAAAACATCAAGAAAATATTTTCGTATTCGTTCCTCGCAACTGTGTTAGTTAGTTATGAAACTGGTGCGCGTTGTTTATTACAATCTCTACTCAATTTAGGCTTTCGATCTTCGATGTCAGGCCTAAAACCCGTCTCGATTGTATATATAAACGACTTCGCGCACTTGTTGCATAATGTACTATTGTGTCCGTGAACGAAAAACTCTTAATATAGACGTATATCAAAAAATAAGGTTGGCCCTTTGTAGAGAAGATGTAATTCTGTACGAAAATGTCTATTTGTAGAGAATATTTAAACTTTTGCAGAAAAAAAATGAATTTGTTCTAAAAAAATAATCAAGTGGGATTGTCGGGTAATTTTTCTTTTTCATTTGTTATGAAATATTAGAGCTTTAACAAATTTCCATGTATTTGGGAATGTTGATGTCTGTTTTGACTGAACTCATGTGCACACCTTACTTTCGCTTGTCAGCAAAAGAACAGTGTCGCTTTGTGTACAAATAAATACGTCGTGTGCAAAGGTTCTTATATAATTTGCTTAAAATATACGTACCGCTAAGTGCCAGTATGCATAAGGAACAAGCTTTGTGATATTTATACCCAAGTTTTGCTTAGTACACATTTATATGGTGTTCAAATGTTTAAAGTACAGTATTTACCTAACTGTGATTTGAAGCGTGTTGTGAGATGTATTTAAAAATGTTCAAAATAAAGTATTTATGCCATTTTTATATGATTTTATTTATTTTACATGTCCCGTAATTTAGTAGCTTCCTACAGTGTGTAATTTTTAAGTTAGTAATTAAGAATTTCTAAATCAGTTTTTCAACTCATAAAACTGACTCCAACCCTCGTTGAGAAAGCTCTCGTTGGTAGTATACCTACCAATGAGGTGTGTGTATTACCCCAGCAAGAAAATCACTACAACAACAACAACACTTCTACAAATAATTAGTGCGTTATACGCTGTGCCGTTTTGTTAAAAAAAAAAAAAGGAAAAACCAATTCTGCTGGAGTAACGTTGTTCCAGCAGGAAATTTTTAATCGAATGATCGGAAAGAAAAATTAACTATATGGACAGATAGCTTATATTTGTGCGTAAATGTGCGCCAAAAATTAAATTTGTGCGTCGTAAGGTTTCCGAGATATTTCATTTCCTGCTGGAGTAACGTTTAGCAAAATCCATTTTCTCGAAAACTATTAATTGTGCAACAGTACAATAGAAGTATATTAGTAGCTCTTCATTTGTGCTTATTTGTGACACCATTAGGTTTTCAAAAATCTGTACCATTTTTAGTGCAATAACGAAAATAAAAAAAATATGTCTAGCGCTAAAACGAACAAATGGTTGTACTCACTAAAAACGGTAGTTGGTTCATCTTGTTATTCCATCCATAAAAAATACTAACTAGACAAAATATACACACATTTATCAATAATTTCAATATATATCGCAACCGACAGTGTCATAGTTAGACATCAAAATGCAAGAAATAGAATTAACCCAACATGTTTCGGTGTTAAGCAAAAATAAGTGCGTTTAATGAAATATATATACTGAAAATTTCAGCTTCAATGTAAAGTATTCAAGAAGATATGAACAAAAAACTAAAACAATAGCGAGATTACTGGTTATCCGAGCAAATTTGAAAGAGCAAAAAAGCGGCGGTTTCATACATTATATTTTAACCACGTTAAAATATAATTTTTTTTTGCCTGTTAGGTTAGCCTTTGACCACTATCACACCTGATGGTAAGTGATGATGTGTTCGAAGATGTTGTTCAGGCTAACCTAGATATGATTACAAACAACATCGCGTGCTAAGCTAAAATCATATTATACAAATTATTGGAGTGCAAACATTTATGGCCAAGGCGGGAATCGAATCCGCGTCCTCCGATATCGCGTCGAATGCCTCCTAGGCGGTTACTCCAATAATTTGTAAAATATAACCTAGAACTACTGGCTCTCCATAATGTATAACTGAACAATGACCAGGTCACCTTCCGTGTTCAGTAGGTTTCGTGAAAAAGGATACTTCTGAATTCGCAGAATTATTGAGGCACCCAAAGACACTTCACTATTATATTGTACCGATTAAACTTATAGGTATATATGGCCATTCTTAAAGAATCAATTTTTATTCGTTTTCTTTTTGATATATGTACCTAGTAGGTATGTTATGTAAGTGAAAGCCATTTTATTAAATTAATCATTTTTCAAACTAAATTATAAATTAACAAAATAAGAAGGTATATAATTGTATCCAATACAGTTACTAACCTTCTCGTAATTTACATTGGTATTAAAAACGTTTAGTACCATCAAAATTTTAAAACTCTTCAAAACTATAAAACGTCTGCTCGATGAGCCAGCACTTCGACAACCGTCTGTTTTTAAAGCTACCGGCACTCGGAGCGTTTTTTACGACATCCGGCAGGCGGTTGAAGACATCTGTACCTGCATAATGTGTCAATTTACTGGGTTTGGCTAGGGAGTGGGGAATCTGCGCTAGCCTGCTTCCATATCGAAAATTATAAGAGCCCGAGTCGTTGCGCCTCGGGTATAGGTTGTAATTCGTTTTAGTGTACATTGCGAACTGATATAGTAAGATGGCAGGCAGTGAGAATACCAAGTTGCTTGAAGTACGATGGCTCGCACAGCACGTTTCTGCGATCGTAAAGCGCGCTTCTAGTCGGCAGCGCGCCCGTATAGTTCCGCGCCGTACTGCAGCCGCAAGGGCACCGTGGCGAAGTAGCAGGCACGCGACACCTCCGTCACGGTTATGTTATAAATAAAACATTACCGTGCCTCCCTGGATACAACTCGGGACACTCGCCTGAGCGCAAAGCACGCGGCACTTTTTTGCCACACAGGGTGTTTATGTGGTTTTAGTCGACAGACTTCTGTCGATCTCGAATCCTAAGAAAGTTGTGCTCGCTCGCTACCTGCTCCAACTAGATGCTATCTCTAGTAGTCGTAGTAGTAGTAGTAGTCGATAAGACGAAGTGCACAAATTGAGTCTTCTTCAAGTTTAGTACCAGACCATTGACACGGAACCAGCCAGCGACGTGCGAAGCAAGAAGCAGGTAATTCTATGACAAATAAAACAAATCACGCCTCGTTTAAAAGTTTATTTTAATAGAGTAAATACATACGTATATATAATATACGATTACGTTGGTTCGATAAAACATTTAAGAATAAACTTAATATAACCATGTAGGACTATCATAACGCTACAGGAGTGCGTAAACATGGAATTAATTTAGAAACTGATGTATCCGACACATTATGTACAGAAGCGACATTACTTCTCCGTTTTTTTTTCTTTGGCCATCTACATATATATGATTTTTTTCATTATAAATATAAAAATTATAACTTAAGCACACAAATCGCTTAGTAACTAAATAAGAATTACTTTTCAAATCAAATTTGCATATCGAGAAACTTTTACTTGCTACGATAAGCTCTGAGTTAGTGAATACACTGTGCTAACTATAACTAATACTTAATAAAAATTATACCAATACTTCTTTTTGTAACATCGTGAATCCTTTGGATACGTATAAGATTTAATACAGGATTCCAAACCAACTAGAATTTGTAGTGGCTGATAAATAATGTCGCCCCTACACGAACAAGCACAACATTTAATGGCTGTCAATAACGCGTGCAAACGCTGTAAGCTCGCTCTTTTGACGCACAATAATTGACGCCTATTTGTTGAAACTGTTGAAAACATTGCGGATAATAGCAACGCCTTCGCGGATCTGAGCTTCCGTAATGACTAGTGGAGGCGCCAGGCGGATGATTTGACCGTGTGTGGTCTTGGAAAGGAGCCCAGCTTCTTTGAGTCGAAGGCAGACGTCGTACGCAGGAATATCTGGAAGGTAAGTGTAAAAATAAGTACCCAAAATTTATGAGCAGAAAATAATAGGTACATAAAACACCTTAAATATGAACTAATGGCATTTTTATTAGCTATCCATTGAAATTTGGATGGGGATGATAGATTTGTAGCTGCAATACTAAACTGTTTCCCCCGATTTTGTTATCATTGTTTTTTTTTAATTGGGTCCCTATGGAAGCAATTTTAAAGACATATTCACGTCAAAAAAAGAAGGCTTGACGAAAATGCAGTCTTGCCCAGTATGTCGTAAATCCCGACTTACACAGCAACGGTAAATAAAATGGCAGTTGACACTGTCAGGCAGATGTAAATCGCGTAATTTCTTGAACACGTAACGACCCATGATACAACAATATACTGAACCTGGATCATGGAACTACCTATGTGATAGATTTTAAAAAGAACGTTTTTTATTTTTTAGTGCATCATGAAACAGCGCCAGTAAAAGTAGAAATTTAGGGTGGTATTGGCATGCCATGAGGAAAGATATAAAAAAACCTAAAAATTACTAAGTAAACAGTGTTGAATATGAATGTAAATATGTGCAGAAAAATAATTCCTAAGCATATAGACACTTATGTACAAAGTTCGTTAGTACCATTCCTTTTAAAGTATGTACATTTTTTAAGCATAGACACTTCAGTCTATTGTGGGTGAACTGACCGGCCACACCTCTCCATAGAAACGTTGTAGGAATTCTCTTGGTTTTCTCCCATAATAACTGAAGTTTCAGATCCTGAACTAGGCATAGGATTGATCTCTTCATTATCTGGTTTGTATCGTTATATACAATTTGTAAAAATATAACTACTACTATCTCAACTAATCAACTTGAAAGTTATGAGCCTCGAAAAATGTCATGTATTTTTAGGGTTCCGTACCCAAAGGGTAACAACGGGACCCCTGCATTACTGAGACTTCGCTGTCCGTCCGTCCGTCTGTCACCAGGCTGTATCTCAAGAACGGTGATAGCTAGACAGTTAAAGTTTTCACAGATGATGTATTTCTCTTGCCGCTATAGCAAAAAATAAAAAAAAAACTTTTTTTATATATATATAAAGATTTTTTTATTAAATACTTTAAGGCTGGAGAAGTGATGGGTCAATTCATTTTCCATTCATCCTTAAACTTCTTACCTTTCCTTTTAAAGTCTAATGTTGTATAGCTAATGGTACGGAACACTTCGTGCGCGAGTCCGACTCGCACTTGGCCGATTTTTTATGAATTGGCCGATATTTTAATTTTCTTAGCATAGATAGGTACTGTCCATTAATATTCGTATATTTTAATGTCCTATAAAGTCTGTATTTTTTATGCTATCGCGATGGAACAAGTACGAGTGCGGTGCCCTCTGCCTATAACAGACGCATTTAATCATAAGTGGCGAGCTGCACTGCGCCCATCACACTGAGACATAAAGTTGTTACGTTTCATGTGCCTTTAATTTTACCGGCACCCAAAACCTTGAAACCGGAACACATTAATGGGAAAAATTTGCTAAGCATAGTCACTTTTTACAGTTATAGGTATTATAAATGCGAAAGTTTGTAAGTGTGAGCCTGTCTGTTACTCCATTAACGGCTGAACCTATTGTGATGAAATTTGAAATACAGATAGTTTAACATAGACAGTTAACAGTTAGACATGAGATACTTTGACAATGTCCACGCAGGTGAAATCGAGGAGCGCAGCTAGTGTATAATAAAGTTAGTACCCTTCCTTTTAAGGTATATAAATTAAATTATCATAGAAATTTCCAGTGTGTTACATGTTATTATATTATAACTATTCTTACTGTCATTGACAACGATGGCGCACAACAGCCCACGGCCGCGCACAGTCACTATCTGCGACTTAGGCAGCTTGCTTAGCTCTTCGCGTAGCAACTGTCCCATTTTCTCCGCGTTTTCAGACAACTTCTCCTCTAGTAACACCTGTAATTAACATATGTGAGGTATTAACAATAAATACGAAAGTATTAACAATGATAACCATGGTGTATCAAAGTTGAGAATTTTTGTTGCGCTTCCCATATTCATCGCGGAGGTGATTGTTTGTAATGTGGTAACGTTTCTTCATGACCACCTCCACGTAGGTGTCTAGCCATAACAAGTTACTGCTCGGTCAGAGTACACAAACAATATACAAGGCTCCTGGCATACCTAGAAGCAAATGATATCCTCAGTGATCGACAGTACGGGTTTCGCCGAAACCGGTCAACTGGGGACCTTCTTGCGTATGCCACTCATATCTGGAGCGAGGCCATTGATATGTACGGAGAAGCACTCGCCGTCTCTCTTGACATTTCAAAGGCCTTCGACAGGGTCTGGCACGACAGTCTTGCTAATAAGCTTCCATCGTATGGCTTACCCGTTAGTCTGTGCTCTTGGATTTCCGACTTCTTGAGGGAAAGATCGTTACGAGTTGTCCTTGATGGATGTTCGTCCGATCAATTGGCAATAAATGCCGGGGTACCTCAAGGGTCGGTTCTCTCTGCTACTCTCTTCTTGCTGCACATAAATGATCTGCTCAAACCCGGTATCATTGGGTATGCAGATGACAGCACAGTTGTAGAGAGGTATATATCCGATGCACGGACCGGCGTTGAACAAATCCAATCTCATAGAGAGGCGATGGTCGAGCGAATGAATTTGGCACTAGAAGCAGTCTGCGAATGGGGTGACGCTAACTTAGTCAAGTTCAATGCTTCAAAGACCCAGGCGTGTCTCTTTAGTGCTAAACAGAGTCTTTTCACTCTCACTCCTGTCCTCCGAAGTGTGCCTGTTCCGATAACCGACCAACTAGAGCTATTAGGTGTAACTCTTACACCGAAACTCAATTTCGGGTCTTACATTGAGTCCAGGGCTAAATTAGCAGCAAAAAAGCTGGGTGTTCTTTGGAAAGTGCGGCGGTATTTCACATCAAGACAGCTTCTAGACCTATATCAAGCTCAAGTCAGGTCTTGTATGGAATACTGCAGCCATCTCTGGGACGGTTCAGCTAAGTACCAGCTCGAAGCCTTGGACTCGATAGATAACCGAGCAAAGAAGCTCATTGGTGATGATGCGTTGGTGGAGGCTAGACTCCAAAGCCTCGAGCACAGGCGCAAAGTTGCCAGTTTATCGGTATTTTACAGGCTTCACTTCGGAGAGTGTGCGATCGATTTACACAACCTCATTCCCTCTTCTCCTTTCTTTAATCGGACAACAAGACGCACAGGAACACGGCATCCATACATTGTCGATATTCCAAAAATACGCACAAAACGTTTTAAATCAAGTTTTATAATGCGTACGGCCGATGTATGGAACACCCTACCAGCGTCTATTTCCCGATAAGTATAATCTGGAAGTCTTCAAGTACAGAGTTAACAGGTATCTGCTGGGCAAGCATGTTACACCGTCGACCGCGTCGTCACTTTCCATCAGGTGAGACTGCGGTCAAATGCTTGCTTGTAAATTATAAAAAAAAAAAAAAAAAAAAAAAAAAAAAAAAAAAAAAAAAAAAAAAGTAACGTTGTATGTCACACAGTCATGTTCGGCACCCGAGATATTACTATTGTTATATCTGTCTGGAGTCTCGTATTGTGCCTGGGAGACTGTCTCGTCGAAATGTGTGTATAGCGCTTTTAGTGTAGCTTGCATAGTTTTTCTTAGCCGACAACTAGGTCGTTACTAAGCCCTTTCGTGCTTCGGAGAGCACAATAAGCCGTCAGACCCGGTTTATGTCTCACGATGGCAATCGTTATTGCATGATGGTAGGGTATTAACGAATGCCCGCCAAGCTAACTTCCACCCTCAAGTATAAATATCAGTCACCAAACACCCAATGGTTTGTTCCCCCAACTACCCTTGAGAGTCAGTTCATATTCTAGTTCACACCTTCATCCGCATCAAGCAAGGTGAGATTATGTTCATAGGCAATAAAAAAGTCACTGGTCCTATCCCTAGAGTACCTATGTATATGTTGCCAAGCAATAGAGTATTCCGGCTGCTGTCCTTCAGAGCCAGTATATACCTACCAATTGTCTAAAGCTAGCGTAGCTAACCTATCAAAATTACAAAATATAAGTACCTAGGTATATTATAATATATACTATGTTACCTTCATGGCTTCTAGAGCTACAGCACACGCCAAAGGATTTCCACCGTAGGTCGATCCGTGTGTTCCGGGCTTAATCACCTGTACAGAAATGTGATTGATTAGGTACAATGTACTTAGGTTTGGAGTGAATTGCATAGAGATGATAGCCTTCTATGTGGAACTATACAATCAAGAAAATAACCATCTGATGCCACCCAGAAAACAAATCAAAACGTCTTTCAGGTCCTGATTTTTACTCCGGCAGCGATACTTAATCCCAGATCCTTCAAATTATTCGCCGCTCAAAGTTTACCGAAGATTAGTATGTCAGGTTCCAGAAAACGAATTATATGCGTGCAAAAGAATCATATATGTCAGGGAAATCTCGACTGCAGGCCAATTTTCTTAAACTTCAAACTTTAACTTACATCCATGACCTCGTTGTCAGCCAGCACAGCGGAGACGGGCAGTACTCCGCCGCTCAACGCTTTACCCAGGATCAGTATGTCGGGTTTCACGCCTTCGTGCTGCACCGCAAGGAGTTTGCCAGTGCGACCTGGAATGAGTAATAGATACATGCAAGTAAGGAAAAGCGGAATTTTGTCAATGCTGAGGATAGGTATTTTTTCCCAAAAGGAATAACTACGAAACAAATATAAAACGGGATAAGTATGTTACACGTAGCGGATCAATATTCTATTGCACAGCTTTTGCAGCCATTTTTGTCGGTGACCAAAAACGTTCTGTATCAATAGTACTACTGACTAGTACAACACTAACACAAATGATACAACTTTGTACCTCTAGTACTACCAGTAAAAGTGCAATGGTTGTAAGGTACCGATACTTAAATGTCACGTTATAATATATACTTACCTAGTATATAGAGATATATAGAATATACATTATTGTACACTAACGTTTGGTCTATCTTGACAAAAATTTTATTACAAATAAATGAATATAATAAATGAGATAAAAGAAAATAAATAGAGAATGGACGCAGGGAGTGTAGTTCTTAAGAATTATCATTTCTCTGCAGGAATATTACAAGAAAATTATTGAACTGTAAAAGACATTCCACAACATTGTATAAGTTCTTGTCTTGGTTCATCTGTTTATTAGAGTATTGACAGTTTTCAATTATAAATAATGTAGTGTCCGTCTTATTTAACAGACAGGCTACGGATAGTTGGAATAAGAGACGTTACGTAAACGCTACTTATTCTATGTAGACCACCATCTAGACTTATACTTTTATTTATTTTAGAAAGTGATCAAACCTGCTCGCATCAACGACAACAGTATACTCGTATATGCCATCGTCTTTGACGACAGCACAACCAACAACATGACTGGGCTAGTATTTCAATGTCTTTCAGACTTGATAAGAAAATGTTTCTAAGAATTTATTTGAGTATAAAATAAATAACTAGAGATACAATATACTTCCCCCGACGAAAAGATATTTTGCAACCGTGTGATTACACTGTCAAATATAACTCAAGTAGGTATATGATAAATAAAATGGTTCATATTACAGTATTTTATTCTTGGATAAAATTAAAGTAACGTAATAAGTAACTAAATATTAATTTAACCTAATTTTTATTAAATTATTTGCTTAGAAATAATCCGTAAACTTTTATTTCGCTTCGAACAGACCGCATTCGTGCGTTCTTCGTTTATTTTTATTTATGTCCATTTTATTACCGGCTAGTTAAATACTTTTTTCCTGATAAACGATTCATCTTATAATTTTATGGAGTTGGTCTCGACCCTTGACAATGCAAGAAACAATATTCTTGTTATCAAACAGTTTTGCGCCCTCTATCTTATTTATCTCTGACATAAAAGACCTACGTTGCTCGCACTTGTAGACGAACCAATCATTGTTTTTTCAATAGATGGGACGAAAACATCACTCATAATATGTTATGTTTCGTGTTACTGTTACCGCTTTCTCACCCTGATGACCCGATGTCGACGATTCAAAGATATCAAGAAGTAGGTACTTTGAAGAAAGACAGACTTTTGTAACCTCTTGACATGTAGGTACAAATTTGCTATTTTTAGCTATAGCTAACTATAACATTACTAAAATTAATTATTTAAAGGCTTGGCTGATGATTGTATCCATATCAGATAACATGCGAAACACTTTTGTGACGAAATTATAACTTTTCAGAAAACACTAAATTATCCTCCCTATGGGTATGTTCTTTGTGAAGCCAAAATGTACCTAAAAAGCCATAGTATTAAATTGATGCGCAAATGAAATTAAAAAGCTTGAGGGCCGTTGCATCATAGCCTTAAATAACTTTTATGATATTAAAATTTTAGGCAATAATGCATTATTTTACACAACATGAAAATATATTGTAACGAAAAACAAGAAAAGTGCATTTTAGTGCACAATGCACATACATGTTTCGACTTCATTTTTATTTTGGGTAAATGAACCTAATAAAGCCCTTGTTGTGGTATGAGAAGTCACGCAAATGACCTAATTAAATCCTACCTTGGTAACAGGTTACTAATCACACAAATAGAAAGAGTCTCCCCTAATACAACTACATATGATGACTTCTGAAATAAGAAATGTATCATAGTATGAAGTGTCACAGGGGAGTGTAATAGGGCCCACTTGTTTGTTATTTACATAAATTATTTGCCACAGATCACTAATCATCAAATCACATTATTTAGGGACGACTGTACTTTATTTTTCTCCTGACGAACTTAGCGATGATGAATTTGACATTAATAATACTCTAATAGCTTTTAATGAATGGATGACACTTAACAATTAATCAATATTGACAAAACATTACTAATGTGATGTACTTTAGACAACGCCATAATGAACGGTTGAATCTTAATATTAACGCAGACGGTAAAAATGTCACGGAAATTAAAATGACGCGGTTTCTAGGACTTAATATTGATAGTAAACTTACTTGGAAATCACTTAGAGTAAATGTCTGCAAAAGATTATTTCAGTTTTTATATGCACTTTATCAATTAAGAACAGTTAGGTACTAACGAAGCTACATTACCAATTGCTTATGACGGTCACGTTGCATCTATATTGCACTATGGAGTGATATACTGGGGTAACTCAACTGCCTGAGAAAAGCCTTTAAAGCCAAAAAAGATGCATCAGATCGATATGTGGATTGAAAAAAAACAGAATAATTTAAAGAGTATTTCATACTTGTCAAAATATTGTCTCTATCGTAATCGTTATATATAAGTGAAGCTGCAATTTTACTAAGTCAAATCCTCAGCTCTTTGAAATATCGAAAGAGTATGTGTGTTGTAAGGGTACCTAAATGTGCGATGCAGCACCAAGTTGATGCGAATGAGTGTGTTCTGTATGGTACCATTAATATTTAACTAAATACTATCAGCTATCCGTTCTAAAAATGACATCGATATATTTTAAAACCTATTCAATGACTTCTGACTAAGAAAGCTTATTAATATATTAAAGAATTCCTTAATAATTAAATATGAATGTTATTGCTTAATCACCTTCACAATTATTTAATATTTGACAGTCCATGAATATTGTATTAAACTGTTATTATGAATTTATAAGATGTGTAAAGTTTATGTCATTAGAACAGTTTCCAATGTAATTTTATGTACTTAGTAAATTAATGTCTAAATGTCAAATTGGTGGAACTAATATTCTATATATATATAAAATAAGTAATATGCTTTGTGCCTACCTAGATTCACAAAATAATAAATCATTGTGTCATAAGTCATTGTACCTAACAAGGTCAACCATTAACTTTTTGGTCGTCCTCACAACGAGCCTTTACAATGAACGCTACCAATTTTCCAACTAAAATGGAACAAAGGTAACAATTTTCAAACTATAATACCAAACTACAACCAATAAAAAAAATATATAAAACACAATTGAATTACATAACTAAAAACTTAGATTTCACTCTCCGCGCTAATTCAATGACAACCTCTACAAAGTGTATACTACCTCCACAGAATGGCGGGGACAGTGACACGGTGCCTCTTTGTTACTTTGGGTTGATTGGATTGGATGTTCGTAGATCGGTTCCACATTCGACAATCCACGGCGATCATATGATATAAATATCTATTTTTGGATAATTGGCCTTACAAAGATCCGGCTCACCTACCATAAATTCGTTTTTTTTTATTGCAACTCACCCAAGCCAGTTTGCACTTCGTCCGCGATCCACAGCACGTTGTATTTCGTGCAGAGATCTCGCACTTTCTTCAGGTATCCATCACTGGGCACCACGACACCGGCTTCTCCTTGTATAGGCTCGACCATGAACGCAGCAACTGTTGGGTCTTGGAGGACTTTCTACGACAGTTAAGTAGGTTTAAAATGATTAATAAACCTAATTAAAACAATAAAAATATGCGAAAGTATTTTCTTCTTTTATCTAAGTATTATGAGGTCTACTCAGCCCCGGATCTTCAATTATTTTTAGGCGGGGCAAAAACTGAAAAATGCGGCCTTCGGCCTCTTATATCATATTTATAATTTCAGTTATCAGATGTCCTGTCCACTAATTGGTTGACATTTGAAAATAGACCTTTCGGAAATAATGCATCCATTGCTGATCTTCTGTGTTATGTCTATTTAATTACAGTTATACATTTGTTGTATAGACATAAATGTGTATTATAAAAACACACATTCAAAAAAAAACCATTAATTTTAATTTATATATATTTTAAAATTAAGGGGGTCAAAATGCGGGCCCCATAATTTTGAGCGAAAATTGGCCTGAGATTATGGGCGAAAATTGACCTGAGCGTAGGGAGCAAAAAGCCCGCCATCCGCTTTATAAAAAAAGTCACGTATTTCGTAATTATAGTTGTGATGGCTTGTGTATTAAAGCTATAATTCATTATTATTTACTCGCAAATGTGATGAAAAACATTGCATGTTTCACGGGCGGTACGGGAATTACGAACTTCGACTTAGAAATTTAATGACGCAAACCTATAATTTAATATTAAAATTATAGGGATTCGTCATCATTAAACAAGTTTAAAGCTAATTGCATAATTTGTCTTGTTTGTAGTACAACGTAAGTTGAACTATTGATGTCTGCATCCCAATATGATGCTTTAAGAACTATAGGACAAATTGAGTTATGACTCATTGTCATGTTAGCTCAATTAGATAGAGCATACCCCGGCCGGCTAATGGGGTGGATGGACGATACTATTTGAATCCCGCACATCAAGTAAATTAATATTGATTGTGTTTTGGCAATAGGAAACGTTTAGCGAATATGATAAAAAATTACATTTAATTTTCCTGCTGCCACAAAATAATGTTACGCTTATTAGTAGATACTTTGCTCAAAAACTATTCAAGTGAGGATGTATAGGTTTTGTGAAGGGAATCTTCTGTTTCTATGTATATATTGAAAAATACATTAAATGTAGGAATAAAAAAAAACTGTATGATAATATGTAAATGAAAATCCAATGTCTTTACCTTTTTTGCAAAATACATAATATACAGTACACAATACACGCCATCGCGGCAATATTATTGGTTCTTAAGTCATCATGGTGTGTGTGCGGAGTGCATACACATGTTCAAGTTCACAGTAAAATCACTCACGCACACACATATACATACTCCAGTTTAATGGAGGGGCGTGTCTTTGCTGGCAGAAACATCTCTACTTACTATTACGAGTAGCTTTTTAACAGGACGTGTATTTTATTATCCACTTATATTCTATAACCTTTTTTTACGCCTGATAGGTTAGCCTTTGACTACTATCTCACCTGATGGTAAGTGATGATGTGGTCGAAGAGGTTGTTCAGGCTAACCTAGAATTACTGGCCCTCAAGGACAGTTGCCGGAACACACCGTTAGGTGCTTGGCGACAGATTTTCTACTTGAGGGTGGTAGCTAGTCAGGCGGGCATTCGCAAAATGCCCTACCACTATGCGAAACCAAATATGAAGTTTTTGACTTACTTCTAAAGCGGGTATGTCGTTGTAGGGTATGAGCGTAAATCCGGGCATGTAAGGACCATAGCCTTCGTAGCATGAGGGATCAGACGACGAAGACACGGCGGACAATGTACGACCCCAGAAGTTACCCTCCGCGAAGATGATCTGAAAACAAGCAATATTATTAAAAATTTAAAAACTGCACTGTCCTGACAAAAAAAAATGTAGCCGGTGTTGGATGATATAAGGATTCTAACGATACCCCATGCATCCAAATCTTTTCCCGCATTTAAAAGTTATGTTGGAATAAATAAATTCACAAACATACATTCGGGAATTCTAAGAACATTACACTCTGGTAAACATTGAATTTCTTTTACCCTACTTATTACACGACTGCCCTACAGGAGTGTAGTGTTTATTTATTTATAGCTTGTAGGCTAGCCTTTTACCACTATCTCACCGATGTTAAGTGATGGTGTGGTCGAAGATGTTGTTCAGGCTAACATATAGAATTAATGGCTCTCAAGGATAGCTGCCGGAACACACCGTTAGGTGCTTGGCCACAGATTTTCCACTTAAGGGTGGTAGCTAGCCAACAACATGCCCTCCGAAGCACGGAAGCGCTCAGTATCTAGTAATGCCACTAGCGGTCACCTAGCAAAGGTATGACGTTACTTAACTAAGCGAATGGCTAAGTAAACTACGCTACGAGCGCTTCGCTTTTGAGGCGCGCATCACAAAAAAATAGAAGCCAGATTCGGCTTTTTCGTGACGTTACGATGACCCTATGAATGCTCGTGGAACGCTGTCACGATTTCGTTAGGTGGAAAAAAATCTCGTAAATTATGAAACAGGTGCCAACGTCTCAGAACTAATAGAACGCTAATTGTTATGGAATTTTTGAGATACCTAAATCAGAACTTGTGTTAGGTTAGGTAGTTACCTTTGCCTGTCCATCAGGTATCTTTTTGACAGAGTAGCCCCATTTACGTGCGATTTTGCAAGCACTCTCGCCTCCTTCGACGCCGGTGTTCATGGGCAGGAGCCGGTCGAAGCCGAAAAGGTCTGTCATAAACTCCTCATAGACACCGAGCCGGTCTGAGTAAAATGCTCTGGAATTAATGGGAAATTTATCATAAGCTCACTTACTACACAATAAGTACCAACAAATTATGAGAATATTGTGTTAAATACAACCCTCTATAAGTGTTATATTATATAATAACATTCGTAGATATAACTAAATTTTTGTTTCTTACACAGGAAATTCTATCTAAGTCATATTCCGGCAAGGGCGCAGTAGACGGCAGTGGCCTTTGTCAATTGTGATTGTTTATTCAGTGAAAGTTATTATTAAAGCAAGTTTTTTTTTATGTTATGAAGTGAAGGCAAGTCGCCGGCCTGCCGATAAGAGCAACGTCTGTCTATTACAGTTGCAGTGTCACTTCTTTAGTTCCTTTTGCTCGACATTGCTCTGCGGTCGTCACTCCATGACGTTAGTTCCTATACCTCGTTCGCCCAGCGATGACACACTTGTTACGGTGCCTTTCACTACAAAAAACCGGGTGTTTTGGCTTTTACGCCAAAATACACTAGTTTTATCACGTTACTGCTTATAGGCAGTAATAATTACTAAGTATGTTAGCCATAAGCTATAACTACGCAGTTACCCACAAAAACGGACTTTTGCTAAAGAGACCTCCCAAATTATTTATTAGAACAACAAATGTATTATTATGTTTTAATGTTACCTAGATACCAGCGTTAGTTTCTCCGCTTGTTTTTTGAGCGCATCGATGATCCTCGGATGGCAATGCCCCTGGTTCACCGCCGAGTAAGCGCTCAGGAAGTCGTAGTACTTCTTGCCTTCTACATCCCATACGAAGACGCCTGCCAAATACCACAATTACAATTAATAGCTAGGGGAAAATCTTCGCAATAGATTTCTCGTACTGGAACTCATTTGGTTCCGTTCATTGGTATACCTAGGTAATTAGGTAGATACATAAATAAATCCAATATTATGAATCATGAACCAAATATCACAGTGTAGTATTTTCCTAAAACTGAGGTACTGTACTGTACTGTATCAGCCGGATTTTCCACTGCTGAACATCCCTGCGCTTGGCTTTTTGTCTTGGAGATCGCAGTGTAAGATATCAGTTCCTCAGAAAGCGCTGCTCCCCACCTTCTTGTGTGTCCTTAGACCACTTCTAGTCACCTCTTACATGTGTTCATATTCTTTGAGCATAAAGCTTGGCTGAACTTAGCAGCATTAAGTATATATTCTGTGCCATTATAAGTAGTTACTATAGGTTATCTATACACAATGTTTAAAAATCTTATGTCCTCTAAAAATATGATAAGGCTGGATGAGAAGGATTACCACCACGTCTGGCTCGTATTGTTTGTAAAATAATTATACAAAATGCTGATAAGAGTCATTATTTAACCTCTTTCTGTAAAGATTAGCCATAATCTCTTCAGGCATTGTGCTACAATCTTATTTGTCTAATTTTATAATTACCAAGTTATAAAAGTCATAACTCATAAGCAGGGTTAGTACCTAGATATAATATTTTTTATTGGCGAGCGAACAAGCCATGGTAATAACATACATAAACAATTAACGAATTTCCCACAAAGGTACCTTATATTAATGACACGTATTTAATGAAATAAAAATATGTTTTCCGTGTACTCTATTGGTGGTAACTTTTATAGGTATCTCTTACCTACGTACTATCATATTAATATAACTAAAAATGTCGTGACTGGGGTTACTCAAATAGTGCCAACAGCATCAGCTGAAAGATGTCCAATGCTGAACATTAGCCCCACCATAGACCGGAACGAGAAACTGCAATTTCCATTATTTGAGTTGAAATTTTGCATATTTGCAATCGGTAACCGAGAAGTGAATAAATTTAATTTGCAAGATTTTATGACAAACATCGGGTTGGTGTAGCTAAATAAAAGCTGGTAAAAAGAACACGCGAAGTATCGAATTTACGGACAAAGAAAATCAAATCCATTGCAAGAGTTTTGCTAATTACAAAGTAGGTATGTAATTATTTAAATAGACATAAATGCGTGTAGATAATAAGTAGAAAATTAACGGCAAAGCTGAAAATTCGTCTTGATTTGTTATTTACATACTTAATAAATATACATTTAATAATTAATTTGAGTTCCAACGGTTCAGAAAGTTAAATGGAGATCGATTTTACTCCAACAGATTTAAGATGAAAAGCAAAATTGGCAATGGAAAACCTGCTTCCAGCGAAGTCAAAAGAAAGTATGTTTTATTTCCCTGTATTCTTTTGAGAAAATCACTACATATGCCTCGGCGGAAATGGCAATTGCCTGTCTCGTATTAATGAATTCCTACGGCTTGGCCTTCAAACTCGTACTCGATCTGCAATTGCCTATTTCACGGCCTTTGCAATGATGTACTATTCCACACACAAAAAAAAATTACTTATATGTGGCCTACGTTGATTGGTGTTCAATTGTGATTGTGGTTCAAATGCGACAACATCAATGCCCAATGCCAAATCGACAACACCAAAGTGCTATTAACTACTTGTCCACCTAGCAAATTGTGTTAGCTGTAAATGTAGGAAAAATACTGAGTTCTGTACTATTCATCTACATTGCATGGTATTTATAATGTCAAATGAGTATAATATTGGTTAAACATAATGCATTCTTAAACCGATAACTGAGTTCGTTAAGTCACCTTATCTTATATAAATGTTTAGGTTTGTGCGTTGAGAACACAATCCGTCTAATTAGTCGTTAACACATTAAATGTGGTTATAGTCAGTTAAAGAGTAAAAATGTAACCTTAAACTGGTTATAGCCGAATTAAGTGTAAATACTACTGAATCAATTATCTAATTATGTGTAAAGTCAAAGCTCTGGTATATTATATTGTAATAGTGTGGTTAAAGTGTAGATAAGTAATATTTAAATGTATAATTGTCACTTACGATTTAGAAGTCCAGTAGAAGGATGGAGTACTATGATAATCTAGCTAGTGGATGGAAGAATTTAATAAATTAAGTAGAAAATCTGTCGCCAAACACCTAAAGGTGTGTCCGGCAGCTGCCATTCAGAGCAAGTTCGCATTCTCCAGTTCGATTCTAGGTTATGCATGTTTATCATTTTCGACCATCATCGCTTTATAACAATACTTTACAAAGGTAATTTTAGGATTGGTATGCTAGCCTACCAGCTATAAACAAGTATAAATTAATTACAAAAGTAAAAAACCCGACTGCAAATTGTTTAATTACGTTAAGCGTTTTATCGTTCTATTGCAATTTAAACTGCGAATTATTTAAATTTGTGAAATCGTTTTTTAAAGCTCTTCATTTTGATATATACCCTACTCGATGGTTTTGGAAGAGAAAGAAAAATATTTTTCTCACAATATGGCCCATAATTTTATGTACCCAGTGTAAGTTACACTGGGTACATAAAAAAAACTTATTAAGACGAATATATTGATATCTCATACATTAAAATCGGTAAGCCGTTTAAAAGTTTTGGTGGAATAACGAAACTCACAAACATACATACATACATGAAAACATAACATAATAAGAACAACAAGGCGCCAGGTGATGACGGAATGACGACAGAACTTCTGAGAGCGGGTGGAAAACCGGTAGTTACTCTCAGTCCTCCGGAAGTTTTTTAATTCCGTCATCCTTGAAGGTAAAACGCCAGAAGCGTGGAGCAGAAGTGTAGTGTTACTGTTCTTCAAAAAAGGTGACAAGACCTTGTTGAAGAACTACAGGCCCATTTCACTTTTGAGTCATGTTTATAAGATGTTCTCGAGAGTCATTACGAATCGTCTTGCTCGTTGGTTTGATGACTTCCAGCCTCCCGAACAAGCCGGGTTCCGAAAAGGCTTTAGAACCATAAACCACATCCACACGCTCCGCCAGATTATACAGAAGGCTGAGGAGTATTATCGGCCATTATGTTTAGCGTTTGTGGACTATGAAAAAGCCTTCGATTCAATCGAAACCTGGGCTGTACTGCAGTTTCTTCAGCGACTATGGATAAATCGAAGCGCTGAAGTGTTTGTATAGAAATGCCATCATGTCGATTCGACTACAGGACAAGAGCACAGAACCAAACCAACTGCAGCGAGGTGTGAGACAGGAAGACGTTATTTGTCCGAAACTGTTCACGAATGCATTGGAGGACATTTTTAAGCTCTTGAACTGGAAAGAATTCGGCACCATCATCTATGGCATACATCACGCACCTTCGTTTCGCCGATGACATAGTCATAATGGCAGAGTAGCTTGAGGAACTCAGTACAATGCTCAGCGACCTCAGCGAGAGTTTCCCAGCAGGTGGGTCTTAAAATGAATATGGACAAGACGAAAATTATGTCGAATGTCCATGCTGCACCCGTACGTAGCGTATACGTGCTACGATACGCTCGAAGTTGTTGACCATTGCATTTACCTGGGACAGACAGTCCAGTTAGGTAGGTCCAACTTTAACAAAGAGGTCGCCCGAAGAATCCAACTGGGATTGGCCGGGGTTCGGGAAGTTATACGCGACATCTTCTCGTCAAAGATCCCGCAGAGCCTGAAGACCAAAGTTGTCAACCAGTGTGTATTCCCAGTGATGATATATAGCACCGAGACGTGGTCCTTAACTGTGGTCTTTATGGACTAACTCAGAGTCACTAAACGAGCCATGGAGAGAGCTATGCTCGGAGTTTCTTTGCGCGATAAAATCCGGAACGTGGATATTCGACAAAGAACCAAAGTCACGGACATAGCTTTCAGAATTAGCAAGTTGAAGTGGCAATGGGCGGGCCACATTGCTCGACGAACTGATAACCTATGGGGAAGAAAGGTTCTCGAATGGGTACCACGTTACACCGGAAGACGTAGAGTTAGTAGGCCCCCCACTAGATGGACTGACGACATCGTAAAAGTCGCGGGTAGCCAATGGTTACAAGCGGCTAATAGCCGTTCTTTGTTCAACAGTGGACGTCTTCCAGCTGATGATGAATGAATGAAAATGAATTTAATTCATAAAACATAACACTCCTTTTTTTAGGCAGTCGTGTAAAAAATAGGCAAATTACTCAAAGAAGAAGCTGTGAACACTTCAATATAGCCATTCTGAACCGATCAGTTGCCTCGGTCATGACTTGGATGGGTGACCGCTGGTGACATTACTACTGAGCGATTCCATGCTTCGGAGGTCACGTTAAGCCGTCGGCCCGGTTGTTGTCTTAGGACGACAGTCGTTATAGCATGGTAGTAGGGCATTTTGCGAATGCCCGCCTGGCTAGCTACCACCCTCAAGTAAAAAATCTGTCGCCAAGCACCTAACGGTGTGTTCCGGCAGCTATCCTTGAGAGTGAGAGCCAGTAATTCTAGGTTAGCCTGAACAACATCTTCGACCACATCATCACTTACTATCAGGTGAGATAGTGGTCAAAGGCTAACCTACCAAGCATAAAAAAATATTTTAAAAAATGTTACCGTAATCTGTACAATCCGGTATTCTATACAATACCGGATATGCAGCCGGTAATGTAAGTAAAAGACGACAGAAAGGAAGGAGGGGACGTGCGGGCGGCAGGCAAAAATAGTTACGTTAGGTTAGAGTTTTCAGTTTCACGTTAATTTTATTGTGATTTTACTGTAGTAATAGAAAGTCACTTTTAGGTACCCTATTCACAAAGATTATTTTTAAGGATTAATAAAGTTGATTTTAAGTAGTACATATTTCATTCGCCCGTCATTTTGTAGGCTGGTTAACATTGATAAATATAGACCAAGATCTATTTATTTTACACAACTCCGGTGCAACAGCAGGTATTATATACAATCCCTAGGAATTGTATACATTACCTAGGTAAATGTAGTGGACAATAATATGTATCGTCTAGGTATTGTATAGAATACCTGAATTATACAGATTGCCGGTGACATATACACTAAAAAATGCCGATTTACTTTCACTTGGTGAGCCCCGTGATTATTTGCAGCTCTCATTAGAAGCCTCTAGAACCGGTAACTAATAGAAATAATAGACGCGAAGGTGAGGTTCAACATTACGCACAAACTATTTAGAAAGTAGTTGTACCATTATGATATTACTTTTCAGTCCCAATGTTTTTATTAGAAATAAAAAAATTGGCACACTTTTTATCTGTTATAATAGTCTAGACCTCCTCATGATGCTTCATGTAAAAGCGAAAAACATCAAACATTCATCCGGTTAGGCAACGTACCATTTCTGACGCCACGTTGTCTTAGCAGGATGATGAGAGGCGGAATTTTTACAGATATATTTTCATATATTCTATAATTATTTCCAAAACTAATAATATGTTCCCTTAAAATATATTTTCATATACATATTTGTTATTATTAATTATGGATTTTCTATAACTAAGTAATCCCTGAATCTATTAATTATGGTGTGTTCAGGCAACTGTCCCTATGATTCAGTAATTCTAGGTTAGCCTGAACAACATCTTCGACTTCATCATCTACCATCACGTGAGATAGTTGTCAAAACTAGCCTATCAGCTAAGTACCTAAATATACTGACTACCTTCTCTGTAACTCGAAGTATGCTATCAACTGTAGAGCAAAAAAGCTGGCGAACAGAAAAGACTTCAATTGGTATTCTTCGGCAAGCTTTATATTAACAGATCTTCCATTTTTGACATTTAAAAACCCTAAAAAACTACGTTGTACCCTGTTTAACTCGAGTGTAAGGGACATAATTAAATTTCTCGCGGGCAAAGACGCGATTGGATTAGCCAGTAGGTATATATTTATCATATTATTAAAATTATTATTCACCGATTTATATGATTTTTTTGTGCAACGAAAACTTAAAAAAAGATGGAAATACATAGGTTTGCATGCACCGATGACTCGGGGTTAATTTGCGGGTCAAATTATAGTCAAATACACAAGTATTCCCAAATTGAAGAACCAAACCATTTTACAGCACAAGTAACTCTAGTGTTGATATATCTCAATACAAAGTGTTAAATACCAAGTTACTTATGCATAAAATATTAATTTGGTGAACTCAAGATTGAAAACGTGACTCCTGGACTGTATAAGCACTTAATTAAAAACAAATATTAATCTTGCTCTTCAGTTTATGAGAATACAAGAAAAAACAAATTTAAAATGTACAGAAAGCCTTACCTTCGCCACGAGTCAAAGCAACGGGGATTGGAGCATAGTTGCGACAGCCTTTTTTGTTTTCGAGAGCGAAAATCTCCTGAGAGGACAGAGTCTTCTTGTCTGCAGACATTCTACACAAAAAAAATATGGATTATTTGAATGGGTAGAATTTTATATACAATTAGAATAGGTCTTGTCGGCAACAATCAGAAACTTTGCATTGTACCTAGGTATGTATAACATGGCTGCACTGATACGTCTTCAATAAAAGTAAACCAAATGTACAGAATCTTCGATAAAATAAATATATTATCGATGTTCAGAATCTTTTAACTGATTAAACTAACCAACTACTTACTATAATAACGTAATTTTCTGTTATAAAATTTAAAAACTATTGCACAAGACAAAAATCCAATTTAAACAAGAGTCAACATTTTGCACGCCCACAATATAAAAAGACAAACCTACCTCGTAGAGTTCGTAGACACTTTTCTATGAAACGCTTTAAATAAACTGATTAACTTTTCAGACGACATCTTCTTATATAGCACAATTGCATGTATAATAATCGTTCTCAGATTGAAAGTTCTGAATGAAGTCATAAAATAATTATACCTAGCTCAGGTCGTTAACGAGATAAAAGACCTCACAGAGAGATTACGTACAGTTTAAAGAGAGCCGTGTACATTTCTAGACATTTTTAATTATCAATTCTATAAAATATACTTGCGTAGCAAATAAACAATATTAATGTGACATTAAGCTATTTGTTGAAACAAAGTACTAATCTAGAGCACTTAAATTAAAACGCACGGTGCACGACGCCATATAAAAACATGCGCAGAATATGAAGATATTGATAGGTACTCTTACGAGAATAATATGTCAGTTCATAATAATTATGATATGCAATTGATATTAAGTTTATTTCCAGTGAATAACAAAACTATTAATATAGAAGACATTCTTTGTTATCTGTACGCCTACATATATTAATACTTTTGTTATGAATGGAGCTGACCTTTTAACTTTTAAAATAAGTTTATTATTTGATAGAGTTGGACAAAATGATCGCGGGAGGTGTGTCCTCGATCAAATTTAACAAACGACTGATGGATGTGGATTGTTACTTGTTAGGCGATATGCGCTAAACAACAGACGACCGACATTGATGGAAAAATACCAAACACATACTAAGATCATTACGGGTTCTCTCAGAGACTTACGTCACCCGGGGACCCTGCCCTATCTTAATGAACCACTATCAACAATCACCACTATTGTTAAGACTTATTAATAATTATTAAGTTCATGAACGTACAAAAATAAATATATTATTTATAAACGTACCTAATTATTGTTTTTGATATTTACACTAAAGTCACCTAGACGTCACGGGGTCGGCTGCTTTCAAGATGTAAGAGTTACCTACTTTATGAATTAAATAATACAATTTATTATTGCATCATTCAATTCAATGCTACATATGCTGATCATAGTTTTTTCTTCTAGGTATACTTGAAATATCTATTTCCTTAAATAGACTGGCTCCGAAGTATAATAAATACAATGTCTAGTAGTATAATATCAGATTCTCAAAACCCCAGCCTATCAATATAACAGAATATAAACAGCAGGATTTATGTGTCAAAAATAACATTTTCGTAGATTATCATAATACCTACTAGCATAAAATAATAGTTATTTTTTGACCACTTCAAAAAAAGGAGAAGGTACTTACTCAATTCGACTATATTTTTTTTACCTCAGATCTTTTGACTGGGTGAATCGATTTTGATGATTTTTTTTTATTTGAAAGCTGATGCTTCCCCTGTAGTCCCATTTAAATTTCATAATTATAAATATAAAACAAAACTTCTTATAATATACTTAATTACCCATATTCTCCTGTAGCTTCAGCGACTGTTTTGTCAATATATGCGAAGGTAACACTTGGAGTTATATTATTAGGTAGGTATATCCTACTAATATTATAAACGCGAAAGTTTGTTAGGATGTATGTATGGATGTTTGTTACTCTTTCACGCAAAAACCACTGAACGAATTTTAATGAAACTTTACAGAAATATAATAACACATACATAGGCATATATAAACATATTATGTGAATTTTCGAAAATATAACTATAAGTGTCAAATAAAATAAAAAAAACATCAGTCATATGCGACCTATTCTGGCGTGCACTGCAAAAACCTTATGTCACAAGCACATAATGTAGAACGAAAATGTTTATCTTAAATTTTCCTACCTGCTCGCGACAACATATATCTATCTTTTATGTGTAAGTCATTATCGCCAAAATAGTGAACCATATATACCATAAAAAATTATAATTTATTTCTAATAAATATTCGGTATATACTAACAAATTGATCCTTTTCAAACTAATATTATAAAGGCAAACATTTGTGAGTGTGTTTGATAACTCTTTATTGAAAACACCATAATAAGAACAATAAACTTATTACTTAAACATAAATTAAAACCGAGTGTATTAATGGGTGGTCTAATCGCTCAGAGCGATCTCTTCCAGACAATCCATCAACAATAGATATGGTCAAAATATTGGGCGGGGTTTCTTATGGTCTTAATAATTTGTATAGGTACATAAATAACTGATGTATAACATTAAGTTTTCTAATGACAGTAACGACAGAGAATGGGTAGAATGCAGAAATTTAAATTGTTCCCTGAGGTAGCGTGGGGATAAAGGATTGAACAGAATACTGTTAAGGAGAGATAATATATGAGCATTCCGGCGACGACGAATGAGGAGCCACTTGAGCTTATATTACGAAAATCGGAGTCATGATCATATTTGCGTACGCCATATATAAATCGTATAAAAAAAAATATGGTATGTAGGTAGATAAGGTGCTGGATTAACACATATCATACATTTAATCATCATCATCCATCACCACGCGGGTGTAACCGCGGGGTGCAGCTAGTAAAATATAAGTTAAACTGCACTTGACTTATAACTAAATTAAACTTTGCCGTAATCTGCTTGTAGGTCAGATTTTATCAAGAGGCGCACAACATTGATATTATCTTCGGTCATTGCTGTTGGAGGTCGTCTGTTCCCTGGGCAAGTATAGGTACCTACCGTCACTGATATAGAGCATTAGGATTAGTGAGATTGATAAGAGCACGCTTGAATTTCTTAGTGTAGGTTCCTTTTTTTCGCAATCAAATTGGAGGTATCAACATCATTGAAGAAATGCGTCCCCCATTAGAGAGTTTGTCATATCTCCATGCTAGCTAGGTGTCTTGGAAACCGAAGTGTAACGTGGCAATTCGACAGAAGGCGCTTCTGCCCACCTTCTGATATATTTTCATTCGTCTTCTACAACTCTTACAGCAAGTTTTGGGCGGTGCAATGGTAGCACCTCACGGGAAAGGAGGTAGAACTACCCAAAACAAAAGTATTGAAAAAATTGAATTAAAAGTAATTTAAAGAAACATTAATTTTACTCTAAATATAAGCAGTTTTAGTCATTTTCTTTATAAATTAACGCAAATTGACTATAGTACCTAATTAAACAACGGTTAAGTTGTTTAATTAAATACTTTGTGTAATAATCGCGAAAACCTAAGAAAGCAAATAAGACTACAAAAATGATGTGTTGCGATCGGCAGCAAAGTTATTTTGAGTCTCGTACCTTTGCTTTGAATACTTCGATAGGTACTAAGGAATCACAAATTAGTAATCTACGAGTCGACTTGAGAACCTCCCTTATTTTTTTTGAAAATAAATAATAATAATAAAATATTATACCGAAGAATATTGCTGAAAATTCCGAAATAATTATGCAATTTTAATTTGACCGATAATAAATGATAAAATTAAAATATCAAGCGAGATTCTTATACTTTTAATAGTACCTAAGTTTGTGTAATGTAGTAGGTAGGTATATATAACTAAATGAACAAATATATGTTAACGGTTCGACCCAGGTAATGTGGCACACTGAAATTCCGGCTCAGCATTATAATACATGTGCGACTTAGCCTTAGCCTTATTAGAGGATAGGGAGAGCGGTCGTACAGCGACTAGGTACTTCCCATGCGGCCCCACCGCGTCCGCCAACAAATGCTAGCAGCCCCGTTAAGGTCGCGGAAGGTACGGAGAGTGGCGCACCGTGGTTTCCAACCGAGTCCTCCATCCATCAGCCACGTTGCGCTCATTCCGCAACCTACGGCCGTTTTAACATGGGCTTGAGGAGCACAACCCAGAGAAGCGGCCCCACCTCGGGTTTCATTTTCTTCATCATGGTGACCCACCCACGTTTACTAGAGCCCCGCCTCGACAAGGCGGGAACCCACGGGGGAGCGTTCCTTACGTCGAGTCTAGCCTAATGGTACCATTTTGATGAATAAAAATAGTTTTATTTGATCAATATGTAGCTTAATACCAATCAGCACGCAATATTTCAATTAATTTGAATGTTCCAACCACTTACTTCACTGACAAGGACAATAACAGTTCTTTAGTCCAAAATACATGTGCCTATCAGCCGGATTGTGCACTGCTGAACTCATCCCCCATTAAGGGGGGTCGTTTAGGCTTTTAAAACGAAAAAGCTTAATATATTATTATATATACCAGGTACTCCTGCAAGTAATTTTGTAGGTTCGAAAGAATACTTACACTAATAAACTTGAATCGTTTTACGACCAATCGTAGGTACCTCATTAATGACGTATAATGGAATTAAAGCTAGATATTGATATATAATATAGGGTTAAATTTTGTATACTGGAGAAGTTAACATTTTTACTAAAAAAACAACCGACTTCACATAAAATACGGTATCAGGGATAACTCAAATACTATTCATTGAAATGGAATTCATGACAAGCACCAGCTTGAATATAAAAAATCATCAAAATCAGGAAATCATGTAAAGAGTTATGAGGTAAAAAAAATACAGTCGAATTGAGAACCTCCTCCTTTTTTACCCGACTTCCAAAAAACCTCCTTTTTTAGGTTCTCAATTCGACTGTATTTTTAGAACTTTGACTGGGTGAACCGATTTTGAAAATTCTTTTTTGTTTGAAAGCTGATGCTTGGCGTTTGGTTACATTTAAATGTCATCAAAATCGGTCAAGCCGTTTTTGAGTCCAATTACTGAAAAATATTTAACTATCTTGAGTCGTTGACAATGAATGACAATCGATCTCATAAGTAGCAAGGGTCACTAAAAAGAGTGATTATTTTTTTTTACCAAAAAATGAAACCAACTTCTACCCCCAAGTGTCAAATAACTTGGCGAAGTCGGTATCATGTGCACGATATTGTGATAATAGGTACTTTTGAACTATCATGGTACCGACTTCAAAATGTTACCGAGTTCAAAAAGTTTTGGGTGCTTTCAAATTCAAATTCAAAATCATTTATTCAATTAAGGCGTCTACGACGCTCTTATGAAGGTCAATTACAAATTTTAATATTTAAATATTCTTCATAGTACTGCCTCGTTCAGCAAAAAAAAATTATAGAGCCACTGCGAGAAGAACGGGCAAGAAACTCGGGGCCATTCTTTTAAACATCTTTTAACAATGTGTTATATACAATATAATACGATTATTACAATATTTGTTTAAATTACGTAGGTGACAGGTGATAGCTTGGCAGAGGCGGAACTTTCCAAGCATCTTTGTCGTTTAAGTAATCATAAACTTTGTAGTATGATTTCTTAATCAAAATATAATTCACATGCAACTTGAATTTTCCTTCTGTTAGCATTGTAATATGTTTGGGAATTTTATTATAAAACCGCACACAATTACCTAAAAAGGACCTTTTATTTGTCTTTGCTAGTCTTAAACCTGGTACTGCTATTTTATATTTATTCCTAGTGTTGTAATCGTGGTTGTCACTATTTAATTTATATTTACGCAATTTTTTCCGAATATACATAATATTTTCAAATATATACAGACTCGGTAAAGTTAATATATCAATTTCTTTAAAAATATCCCTAAGAGATTCCATTGAACCATTTCATATGTGGCTCGAATGGCACGCTTTTGTAAGATAAAGATTGTCTCTATCTCAGCAGCAGCTCCCCACAGCAATACACCATACGACATAATACTGTGGAAGTACGCGAAAAAAACTAGCCGTGCAGTAGCTACGTCTGTTAACTGTCTTTTCTTACAAACTGCATATGCAGCAGAACTAAGTCTTCCGGCTATATCATGTATATGTGGATCCCACTGTAAAGTAGAATCCATTTTGATTCCCAGAAAGACTGTCGCTTTGTCAATAGAGAGTTTATCTAGGCCAAGATTAATGTTTAGTTCAACATAAGGAACATTTGGTAAAGAAAACTTTAAATTATTAGCGGCGAACCGTTCTGAGTTGAAGTCGGTTCTATTTTTTAGTTTTCTTTTTTTTTAAGTTGTTTAAAAACCCCTGTCATCAAAGTGTTTTATATGAGATAGTTAAACCGTACAAAAAATTTTGTTTAATAACTACATGTAATAAGAGTAAAAACTTAAGAAAATATTAAAACGTTAGATGATGCATTGATCGTGGTCGCTAACAGACCTAAGGCTGCGTATCCACCAGAGATGTTGAAGGTAGATGAGCGGTGTAAGAAAAAAACAACACCAATGGGATTGCTGCGGTCGGCAAGGCTAGAAAAATCAAGCAATCCAATTGGTGGATATTTTTCTCTTATACCGCTCATGTTTTTCGCACATCTCTTTTTTTTTATGCCTGATAGGTTAGCCTTTGACCACTATCTCACCTGATGGTAAGTGATGATGTGGTCGAAGATGTTGTTCAGGCTAACCTAGAATTACTGGCTCTCAAGGACAGCTGTCGGAACACACCGTTAGTCGCTTGGCGACAGATTTTCAACTTGAGGGTGGTAGCTAGCCAGGCGGGCATTCGCAAAGTGCCCTACCACCATGCTGCAACGACTGCCATCCTAAGACAACAACCGGGACCGACGGCTTAACGTGCCCTCCGAAGCACGGAAGCGCTCAGTAGTAATGTCACCAGCGGTCACCCATCCAAGTCATGACCGCGGCGGACGTTGCTTAACTTTGCTGATCGATTCAGAATGGTTAAGCAAACTTCGCTACGAGCGCTTCAAATCTCTGGTGGATACGCTAATGTGATCAGACCAAATACTAGAAATTCTTCTTCGCACAACATTTAACTGTCGTGCGGATGCGGTATCGGGCACGGGGGGCCCCTGACCGCAGGGTTCATACGCGGCTTGCCATTTGCAAGCCGGTCATGGGGTTGAAGATGCCTTCGTAGGATTTTGGGAGCCTCCGAGCGTCCTCTGTGCTGGTGTTAAGGCCCCTGATGGGATCTTGTCCTGCGCTGTGGCTTGGTCGGAGGATTCCTTTAAGTCTGTTCGATCGTCTTGGTCTAGATCTTGGGTTTGGTCTTGGGATTCTTCTGTGGTTTCAATGAGGTCACGAGGTTGTCTTTTGGCACCATGGTAGCGTTCATATTTTGGCGCGACCATATACTAGATTTCACCACAGAATAAAAAGAACCAATAGCATCACTCCACATAGCTATTTTAATAAATAGGCGGCTCTAGCTACGAACCTATAAAGTGCATTTCAGCCCGCAGAACAATAGCAGTACCTAATATTTATATTCATCTACAAGGCGTCTCTCTTTCTAACCCAAAGTCTTACAAAACAAAATAATAAAAATGCTCTTTAGACATCACCATTTAACATCAACCAAAAAAGTTTATAGGGAAACGAAAATAATGAATATTAGCACACTATACAACTATAATATTTGCATATTTATTAAAAAAGCTTTAAACAAAAATATCCACACTAATTTAACATTTACCAAACTAAAACAGTTTCTAACCGCTGCTCTTGTCGAGCTAGCTCCTTGTACTTCCAAAGGTAAGAAAAAATTACGGCAAAACGATGCTTACTTTTGCGGGAGCACAACTTTTTAATAAACTACCCACACATATAAAACAGGTAAACTCGTTTAACAAAAAAAAAACCTAAGTACCATAGATTAATCATAGTGAATCACTTCTAAATAATATGTATTACATGAGTTTCAAATATAGTAGTATTTATAATCTTATTCTCGGTACTTTAACTATTATTATAAACTACTTTATGAAACTTTTATTTAAATGTTATCTATTTTATCATTTGTAATTTAATTTAGAAAGAAAGAAAGAAAAAATATTTATTCCAGACACAACTGTGTATATAAGGTGCAATTTAATACATATCTTGTTGTGACAACGAACGTGCTTATATTTTTAAGTTAAACTATATTCTCATGTAAGTGACTACTATTGTCTTAATTAAGAAAAAAAATCTTTAAACTGATCTCTTCTGATGCGGCACGCGCCGTAGAATAATCCGGACGGATACGCCGATGTACCTGCACCTTTGTAACGTGCGGAGTGAGCCAGGCCTGATTTGGCCTTAAGATTCAATGACCCCAAATTCCTTACTTCTGGTCCACCATTATTTCATTGGACAAATAAATAAACCAGCTCATTAACAAAAACAGTTTACTAATGCAAACACAACAGAATTACTTTCTAAAATCACAGGATATTTAATACTACAATACATTACATATTTTCTATGACGTATAGTACGTAGTAGTAAAGCTACAGTTATTTTGAAGGTCTAACCTTGTAATATAAATATGTACCTAACAAAAGACAAGTCTATAACTATTTCCATTTCAAAATACTCTTTTATTTCATAGCTAAAACACAAGCGAGCATTATGCTCAATATCTTTGTTAATTGTTCAATACATAACACATTCTGTCAAAAAAATACCAGGAATAAGAAATCAAAAATATTTTTGTGTTTCTTTTTAAAGGTTAGCATCCGAGCGGGTCACTCGCCAGGTGGTTAGTGATCTGATCACCGATGTTCACAAACAGCCGAAACACCGGCAATTCGTAGCGCCATTCTTAAGGGTGATATGGCCGATCACTTCTCCATACAAACGTGGAAAGGGTATCACTCACTTATTTGAGGTCTTAGGTCTTGAACTAAGCATGATATCGATTGATCTTTTCATTGTCTAGGCTTGTATCGTAATATATATTTTTTTTAATACTGTACTGTACAGTAACAGCTGGATAGTCCACTGCTGAACACAGCCTCCCCTGTTATGGGGGTATTTGCCATAATCCCCACGCTTGGCAGGCGTCTTGTAAGTTGGCAGTTTTTTTTAGAAGGCGCTGCTGCCCACCGTCCATTATGTCTCCCTTAGTCGCCTCTTACAAAACCCACGGGATGATATGGGGAGGTGCAATTCTAACCCGGCACCCCACGGGTTTTTTTTAATACAACCAGACAATTGTGAGCCTTGAAATATTGAGATATTTTTTTTCGAAGCCTATAACTACAAACCTAATTATATTTTTAGAAATTCGACACGGTACAAGACTAGTTAATGAAGAGATAAATAGATATTATGCTTAGTTCTGAAATTAAAACCTCAAATATGTTATTGATCACACTCCCGCGTTTGTAGAGAGAAGAGACCGGCAAGTTCACCCTTAATATAAATACGGTCTGATTATTAGAAAGTGATCGTGATCTGTCCAGTCATCGTCGCCACGCCATATTTTCACAACTACTTCCGAGCTTGTTCCGAGTCGAGGCGATGCGTTGAACACGTAAACATTGGCGTGTTTTGAGTCAAATGGGACCTAGATATATTGATGATGCGATGAAAGTGAAATAATTTAATATTTCCTGATTCTTTTTTGACAGAACAGTGGGTATATGTTTTTAATATACAATTCATTTTACTATTATTATTTTACATATAAATTAATTTCTCTTGCCCTCCATCTCTCCACCATGGAACTCTTCGTACTTGGGGAAGGATTCCTGCCCTTTCTCGGGTACAGATGGTAGAGAACCTCCTTCTGCTAACCTTTTCGCTTCTATCTTGGCTGCATTCACCTTTTTCATTTGAGCTATAGCAACATTTTTAGCTACCTCTTCTTCTGTTGGTGGCTGGGATCTGAAATATGCATAGGTTTTTTTTTTATAGGATTGTGATGGAACTGACACAAAGACCATCTGATCTCCATCTATATAAGATGAGTGCAAACCTCGGCCTATAACAGATGCATTTTGTCAGAAGTGTCTAACTGCACTGCACCCGTCACTCTTGAGACAAACAGTTGTAAGTCTCATGTGCCTGTGTAATTGCACTAGATCCCAAGGACTGCTTCCAGAACACACTGTTAGGTGCTTGGCGACAAATTTTCTAAATGAGGGTAGTACATAGAGCCAGGCGAGCATTCACAACTTCCACAATGCAGTAAAGCTGAAGTGGGGATCAATCCATTAACCTACGACGTGGCAGTTAATTATCGCTCCGCTATAATTGCTTCATAATATTCACCTCATGGTCAATCCATTGAATGCTAAGAAATTTGTCTCTCTTTACAGAAGAAGATCCATAAACTTTAGCTACCTGCAGATAACTGAAGCATCCTAGATAGGATAGGGAACACCCTCAAAGAAATTCTCCTATAAAGAGCTCAGAAAAGAAGACAACTTTATCCCTTATATTAATGTCAGCCGTATGAAACTTTCTAAGCTGCCGGGAGGTAATAGTCATTAGGATTATATGTATTTTATAAATATAATAATATAGTAACCTTCTTTGTCGAAGCCAAGATTCCCATTCTGAAGGTATTGGGTCCTGAAAGTCTTGTCCTTTGGCAGGATCATACCAACGAGTTGGATTCCGTTTGCCTGTGCCGGGCACAGCTGGAATTTCGTAATACTCATTGCCAATGTAGTCTCTGCCTGAAAAGTAGTAAATAAATGGATCATGGGTATTCTATGCTCCGAAAATACTGTATCAATTTTGATTTAGAAACTATCTTCGAGTTTAGCTTCACTAAACTGCAAGCAAGAATGACTATCTAACCTAAATATTAGATTTTAGTGGAGTGATATTAAATTAGATAATCGCTACTTATAATTATAATGGGTCTTCCGAATTTTGACAATTGATAGCAAATTCAAATATATTTATTGCTTGAACATGGGTGATAAAAAAGTTCTTAGTTGTACAAAGTTCTCCATATTCCACCTTTATGGTATGCAAAAGATAGTAAAATTGAAGTTATTTCAGACATATTATTACAATATTAACATACATCATTATACATACAAATAAGATTCAGAATTTCAGATAAATGAAATTTCTATTAAATTACTTATAGTAAATGCCAATTCACAGTGTCAAATGTCAATATTTTTACACAGCAATATTACAGCCCTATTGTTGAAGCTACATCTGACAAATTGGCTGTTTTGGCACATCAGCCATAGAGGATATAATTACTTGAAATCACCATGGATGGATACAGCGTTCAACCACACATGCAAATGCTATAATTATTTTAATATTTCGATCTCTCGGACCAGTGGACTGAGACTGCTCACAAGATCTCGGCCCTTCACAGACCACAACTTTTTGCTTTGTGATTTGAGCTTGCACCCATACAAAATTCAACTGACTCAGGAGTTGCTGATAAACGACCCTACACAACGCGTGTTTGCTGCATGGGCTGAGGAGGAGAAAGAAAAAGTTCCTAATTTTTAATAAATAAATAATCTTAGGCGATAAGGCCCAATTCAAAATTATTTGATTTGGAAAATCTAGGTAGCCGTTGCGAGTTTGAGGTTGATATCTACCTATTTTATTTTTACTACTGGGCTGATAAGCAGCCAGTTATTAATTTTGTTATATATTAATGTTTTTGTTTAATTGATTCTATTAATTTATTAGGTAGTCCTTACCTATATGATTACCACGGATTTGCTTGGGTTTGAGAGAGTTGATGAAATTCCTTAACACAATGCGCCAAACATGTCTAGATTCTCCACCAGACATCTGAAATAGGTTAGATTAATAATGTAAGTAAATACACACTATGAATATTTGTAATAAGTTTGATTTATTTAAAAGGGCTGGATGTCTAACTGCTGGTGACTAAGATGGGGTAATTTTTTTTTATATTGTTGGTAGGTAAGGCTTTGACCACAATCTCACCTGATGGAAAGTGATGGTGTGGTTGATGGTGTTGAGAGCTGATGGAAAACTCCGTAAGGTAACAGATTTTCTACTTGAGAGTGGTTGCCAGGGGTATTTGCGAAATGCCCTTCCTCCATGCAGTGAAGCTCTAGCCCGCAGCGGGATTCCAACAATGGACCTGCTATCAGTCCATAGACCTATTTCAGTTCCTAAGATAACAGCCCTTCAAAGTTTGGATGGACTGACACCCCAGTCTTAGTAATAGGTTTTAGTTTTCTAGCAAGGAACCCTAAAAATATGCATTCTCTTAATGGCCAGAAGTGAAAATTGTGAATAATTAAAGCAGTGCCACATTAATTAAATTATTAAGGGAAATTTTTGCTGCTCAAGACTACCTGATCTGGTTCTGTTGTAAATGACAATGACAAAAGTTTATATCAGAGGAGTAAAAAAACCAAATTGTGGCATTTGGCAAGTATTGGTGGCTCCATAACACCATGGTCAGGCTGTCCAAACTGTAAAAATAAACTGAAGAAGATAGTTTCAGAACTGTGGCATGTCCGTTAACCTACCATATTGTAGTGGTTGAGGGCAACACTGACCAGTATCAATGGTAAGACCCCTGCAGTACTTTTAAAGAACTGGTGATTTAGAACCAGGTTTGTTTACTTGAAACTGAACTTGAAAATGGATGAGAAATTGATTGCAGGTGAAAAGAGAGACAGTCAGAAAATTTATTTAAGACCATTCAACATTGGGCAAACTGTGTCTGGAATTATTCTTAAGTACCATGTTGGTTGCAGAGAATAGTGGAAAAAAGGATAGGAGTATGTAGATACCCGCCTTACTACACACAGCCGCAAAACACTAATCACTAAACAATGCTACTAAATACTAATACTAAGTGTAAATAGGCCTTATGGAAGGCGCAACCCTCCACAGTAAATTTATTAGTCTACTATTATTACATTTGCTAAGTTATGCAGTTTATACACCACATCGTTATGACTATTTACAGTAAATCAATGAAATATAAAATATGATTACTTGGCTAAGCAGTACTAAGGTTACAACTACACTCCAACTATATGGAGAAGAGCGCCTTCGTGAAACTGATTAGCTGCATTAATACACAAAAAAAACCCAGAAAAACGTACTCTGGTCTACTGGGGAGCACCACTAAGTCCACAAGAACACACACTGAGCAAACACAATTAAATGAATTCAAATATATTAGACACAATGCATTTATATAACTAAGTCACTGACGGTAGAGATATACGATATTTCTTTGCAATAAAAAAACATACAACTACTACAATTTTAAAAATTATTATTTTTTCACATAAATGTAATTCATTATTTATGATTGAGCTATTTTCACGAAAACACACCAAGGAAGATAAAATAAATTAGAATCTATGGTTATTATTATAACCTTAGAGAAAGAAAGCTAGTATGCTAGTAATAATACCTTGGAGTAAGAAAGCTATGGAGAGACGGGTAGCGTGGCCACATGAGACAAAATATTATAAACATAACCGTAGGTATATAGCTGAACTCAGTGATACCATAAAGTTTATGGGTTTATGGCATAAACCTTACCCTTTATGAAAAGAATAGGCGTGGTCAGCCCCATAACCTTTTTTACAAGGAGACGGGTCGTACTACCGCACGATATATGTCGCCTTTGGTTCGAACCCGCAATCACTTCAATGCGCTCCTTTCCGCTAACACTGATTTTGATATTTTATTTGACAACTGGAAAATAACTGTAGAACAATTTTTGACATATTGTGAAAATTTAAATGATCAAAGTTTAAAGGACAGGTGCAAGGAACATGATAGCTCTATTAACTGTGATGATATTTAAATTGATTTGTAACTTATTATTATTGATAGATCTATTTGAAATTGTATGAATTAATTGATTATTGTATATGTAATTTAATATAAATTAATATTTTTGTGTAATTAGAAATTAGATTTAATTAATTATAAACTTATTTTTGTGACATAAACGTAAATGTGTAATTCGTTTTTATGTCCATAAACAATTTGAATTTGCATTTTACCCTTTACCCAGCAACAGGGATATTTAAGTACCTCGCAGTTCCACCGCTGAGTGGAGCATGGATTACTAAGAGGCAAGTTCCTGGAAAAATCCGATCAAGGATTCAAAAATAAAAAACATTACCTTAATCACAATCATAACATATATTAATGTAAATATCTTATACTAGATCAAACAGAACAGAGATAATAATTTATTGCCCCTTCAATGGCACTAGTTTATTGTTATGTATATAAACTGTTTAGTACTGTGGTGAATCCTAACTTCAAAGAAATTCATGGCGATTGCTTTCAATAGCATTATCCTATGATTTCCAATCAATGTTTGGGCATGATTATCGTGCAGATTTTCAAAAATATATGTATCACCTACACAGCCTTTAGAACATGAGAGTATCAATTTCTGCATAAAGATTTTTTAATTGAAAAAGCTGATACCTTCATGTGAAGGCAATCTAAATATATTTTCAGCACGTTCGCATATTTCGATTACCCCCCTTGATGGACAGATCTACCCTCCTTTATCTTTCTTGGCAAATAATCCATCACATATTTATCTGATATTAAAGGTAGGAGAGGCATTCCTCACATTTAATTAGTCTTCTTATTTTTTTTACAAAAAATTCGGCTACTTGCTAAATGAATTCTTGTGTATACAAATAAAGTCTAGAGGGGTCTCCCAAGTAGTTATGGTCACTATCGATAGCTGGTAAACTCTCTTAAGCTGGTAACTTTTCCAGGGGGAAGTAATTTCTTGAAGTAATTGTTTCATTTCTCCGTGTATAATTAGCCTTTTATGTGAGCTTTTAAATAGAATTGCAGTTGGGTTATTGTTAAATCCGCCTTTGGCACGAATAGGGCTAAAAATACGTTCCAGGTGATCCTGGCTCAATTTGTACAAGGGCACAAAATTTATAATCTTGGAAGCGATTACGTTTCGGTAAACTTTTTTAAGACTTCTTTTTTCTGAGTACTAATATAGAATCCAAAGACCGTAATTTTCTATTAGTCCATAATATTGGTTGATCTATTAATTCCTTTTCTTAAAATCTGCAGAAAATGTTGAAACTCTCTTTTGGAACCCATTGATATCGACCTCAGGCAGCAATCCATTTATTTCGCATATCGTGATGATACGGTTAATTTTAATATTAGATAAATTTTAAATTATATATATTACGCAATGAAATGATTGGATGAAATATTTGAATATAATTGTCTATTACAAGATTACAGACGGAAAGAGGGGAAAATAAACGTTATTTTGAATCGTGATCTTAAGCGTTTTAACCACTGTTATTATGACAAAAACTGGCAGTACTTCACCGAGATAAAACGCTTAAAACACAAAACATTGTTACAATAACCAAGACATAAAGAAAAGCTAGAAACTTACGTATGAAAGGACAGTCCTGGTATTTTCCGCTCACTGTCGACTTTACAGTTAAGCACACTACACTGCATTGTAATAAAGGTTTATCTAACTTTATAAACAACAAAAAACACATATATCATAATTAATTGTGCAGAAACGTGCCAAAGTAAATTTCACAATTTCACAAAGATATATCATCTTTGTGAAATTGACTGTCAAAATTTGTTGCGCTACATATGTTGCTGGCCTTGAAAAAACTGGCACGCACTGAGAGATAGAAATAGTATAACTTTGTCTTAATATTATAGAAGAATTGGTGGCGAAAGAAATGCAATCATTAATGCAATTAATGCAAATCAAATGCTTGCACTTTTATTCAATTCACATTTTCTTAGAAAATTTTCATAACGTAAGACATAGAACAATCACAATAGTGACAAACCTATAAGTCACAGAATCTTTGCTAGTTAACTATGGAGTATTTATACATAATACTCTAATGAGTTTATCCTAACACTTTGTCCTTTTCTGTTACATATAATAACTCAATAATGTATCCCTTTCTTGTGAGATGAAATTGAAGCTACCAGCAGTCTATACATTTCTTTGTCTAAGGATAATACGATGCCCTTGTCTGTGGATAGTAGCTACGAGAGGACTATGTAATCTATGTACTTAATACATATGATTAATCTGTGGATATACTAGACTGGCTGGTAACACGAACTTGGTTGTGTAATCGTATAAATAAATAATTTCGCTAAAATGGGAATGTTAAAAAAGGTATTGCCTAACGTTTTTATCAACCGTGTTCCATAATTAAAATATATAGCTACTCATAAATTTACTAAAATATGTTTTCGCTTGCTTCAGACGACAGGCCTAGTAGGCTTAGCCGTTGCTCCGAACCCTCACCATACATTGGGTGCTCTGTACGGCAAGATATTGAGAGTCCTGCAGAAGATGCCAGAAACATCTGTGTATAGGAAATACACTGAATCGATTGTCCGAGATAGAGCTGCTGTGCTAACTACAGTAAGTGATTGTAAAAACTCTTCAGACTGAATGTAATAGTATGAGAAAATCAAGCTTACAAGATAGACATTGTCACTTGCCCGCAAAAATGGTCTCCATCGGCAACAGGTCTCATCATCGAGGTATAGGCATATTGGCAAATAAGGGTTGTTTATTAAACAACACTAATACAATTCACTTATTTACATACTTACACTATAAGTTCCTTAAGCGCTAAGTAAATCTTGTAAGCACCGGATTTTAGATGTAAGTGCCAGTGTCATAACTATTATGGGAGAAGCTCATGGTTCCCGAAACATAGCTGATGCTAGTTTGGGTACCTATGGATTCATATTTGCTCTGTACCTATGTAACTTGAGTCCATAAAAAGTATTTTTATATGGGTATTTAACTAAAATTTTCAATTTTAAGGACATACAAAAATGACCCTGTAATAGTATTTTTATAGTTGATACATGTTTGTTTCAGACAAAAGATGCTTATGAAATTGAATCAAAAATTAACTGTGGTCAATGTGAAGAACTGATTGTACAGGCAGAGAATGAGCTAAATCTCGCCAGGAAGATGCTCAACTGGAAACCTTGGGAGCCACTGATGGCCAAACCTCCCAAGGGTCAGTGGGACTGGCCCCCAGCACAAGCTTAATGCATAATTATATTTTACCCTTGCTTTATACTAGGATTGTTAGTTAATTAAAGTTAATTATTGTTTACAAAATTGTACTTACTGTATTTCTTTTTTGGTTTCGCTCCAACCAGCTCTGTTAAATATAGAAAGTGGACAATACAAATGAACCCAGAAAAATTATTATCCTTCTACTGCTTATCATAGATCTTTGCTATATTAATTCATTTGCAGATGATACCTCTTTGATTTTTATAGTACATAGAAAAGATAGCAAACTGGTACAAGTAAATGTGTTTGCTATTATAGTTTCTTGCAAATATCTAAAGGTTTTTAAAAGATCATTTTGACATGAGTCTTTCTACTTGGAAATATAATGTATGATTGAAAATAATTAAGTATATTTAAATTAAACAGTGACAACCATAGTTCCAACATAAAATAGAAATGGTCCTAATATTGATCCTTGTGGAGCTTGTATTTTTGCTAAACACAGAAGATATAACTTCATTTATCCCAACTTGAAGCCTGTCTGACAAATATGACTGTAGAAAGTTTTCGAATCAGTGTCCGGTGCTCTTCACAGCCTCTGAAAAATCACAAGAAACGCCGATAGTGTCATGTGAACATTGCCCCAAGCTTCAGTGTAGGAAGGATGCATACCAGTTTGTAATCAAATACGATCAGATTTAGCCCCTGACTTAGATTGTAGTAATCTAAATATACCTAGGTACTGTGTTTCATTAGATTGGTGAAGTCTTGCTTGGAAACCCTTTTTGATAACACACATAACGCTATAAAAACAGCTTCAGTTAAGTATTTACTGAAACCACCCATGAGTGGTACACTGCATTGCAACTGCATCACCTGATGGTAAGTGGTGATGTGGTCGAAGATGTTGTTCAGGCTAACCTAGAATTACTGGCTCTCAAGGACAACTGTCGGAACACACCGATAGGTGCTTGGCGACAGATTTTCAAACTTGAGGGTGGTAGCTAGAGCCAGGCGGGCATTCGCAAAGTGCCCTACCACCATGCAAATTAGTGTTATTTTATATATAAATATACGTGATACCGACGGCTTGACGTACACTCCAAAGCACGGCAGCACTTAATAGTAATGCATTACTTGTTGATGTCTTAGAATATCAGGGGCAGCACCCTCAAGTAGAAAATCTGTCAATCGCCAAGCACCTATAAATTAAATTGTTCTTGAAAGCTAGTAAACGGAAAAAGTTCAGATTCAGGTAATGTATAATGTAAACATAGGAGCACCTAAGGGGACAATCCTTGGCCCTGTTTCATTCTTAATTTACATAAACGATTTGCCGGATTGGATTAATCTCACGGGAATCCCACCTAACCGCCGCCTCTAGCAAAGACACTGGCATCGCGCGGTTAGCAACCAGCTTCCTTACAGTCGGAACCCGTGGTTAGTCTCCGCGTTTGCCAGTCTTCCGTTTGCGGGCATGCTCGCCCGCCATGGTCATTTTTGTGTAATACAAACATCTGTTAACCATAGAATACATATGTAATGTAATTTATTTTTATTTGGTAAACAATAAAGAATTCTATATTGTATTGTATAGTTACATGGGTTACAAATAATAGTACATTTTAAGGTATAAGATGTTTTTATTATGCATCAAATTGATCATATAATTTCATCATCTTTCATATAATTTGTTTCTGAGTTTGATTAAAAGAAAACTAAAAGTCATGATTGTAGGTATAAATAAATTAAAATTTAAATGAAACCTGACACAAGTTATTCAATTCCATCGATTTACTTTTGTAACAATATGAGTCACATCAAATTACAGGTACTAGCTATAAGGTTCAATTCCAAACGACGCTGCAGACTAAAAGTGCAGCGGCTGCATAGGTAGTTGGCCACAGCGGCTCTACTGGTTGCTATGACATGACTACCGATCGCCAAGGAACCAAAGAAGTAAATGCAAGTACAGCGCGCTGCTGGAAAGTCATTTCATAGAAATACATTCAAAACAGTAGTGCTGCTGCAACACTTGTAGCCTTCAGGTTGCAGTCGGCAGTGCGGTCATCGCTTGGAATAAAATCTTTACAATGATCCACACTAGCCACAAAAAAAGTTATACATATAGGTAGGTGCAATATAACCAACTCTTTTGTTTTAATCTAGTGAAACTTGCATTAAGTACAAAAGAGAAATTGAACGAAAATAAAGTAAGCTCTCAAATAAGTTCCTGTCAATAACATAATTCTAGTTTAATATGAAAGGATTATTATAATTTTATTGCATGCTGTCAGTTTATTATTTTGAATTTTATTAAGTACATGTAATTAATTTGTAAATATTATTCTCACATATTTTAAAAAAGAACTATTCATATGTACCTATTGTATAAAAATGCAAAAAATACATTAACTTAAGTGGTAACTCATTTAGTGAATATACAATGTATTGCCGGCAATCCATAATTTATCATAGTTAAGATTAAAAATATTTCTCTTAAAACTAACTTATATTTAAAAATAAATAACAGTTTTTAACTTCTTTTATAATACTAATTTAGTGCCTTCAACATAATATTTTAAGTGCAGGTATTTGTTAGCCCATCACATGTCTATCTGAAGGGGAAAGGTCCTTCTCTCAAAGAATATGAACCATAATCCATCTTCCATTCTTCATTGGGTTGTGTGTACATAAAGTGCAGTTTGGCAGATAACTACAGATATTTTATTTTTTATGCACATCCAACATGTTGTTAGAAATATGTATGTACTTATGTACATATTATATAACAATGTATAATAGTTTTAATTCCTACCAATATTACTTGTGTGATTGGTTCAAATTATGTTGAAGTCACACCTTTCCTAGCTACTAACAAGTTTAAGACAGGATGTTTTTTTATATAGCTAACAGCCTTCTTGTGTGTTACCATTGTGAAGTCATATCCATTGCATTGAAGTATTTTATCATGCATTCTCAAACCAGCCTTTGCTGCAGGACTACTTTCATGAACTTCAGTCACATAGATACCCTGAAATATAATATTTTTGTTAACTTCATCAAATACCATGAAAATTAATGCATTGCAGTTCATGCACAAACACATTTAATTGTCTCGGCATCCACTATATGAGAAGAGAGCTTATTATAGAAAGGTAAGGCAGGATTTAAAATACTCTCATTTTATTACAAAATTTTAAGAGCACATAATTCCTGTCTAGAATGGATATTGATCCCTCATCCCCTGGATTCACGTCAAGTGTCCTGACCTCTACACTATGGGAATATGCTCGGAATTTCATGCTTTAATTTTATTCTCTTTTGTGTTATAGCAGATGGTGCTGCCATCAAACAGACTTCAACTGATTGAAAGTAGTGTTTTTTCAAACAATAAGTTCTCAGAATGATAGTCAATACTTATTCATAGTCACATCAAAAACATTATTAAATTGTACATTTATACAGAAATTAAACATCAGAATAATTAAAAATTTATAAACACACATAAAAATTATTGACAGAGATTTTTTTATAGAACTAAATAATCAAAGAACTGTTTAAACATATTATATTATGGGAATCGAAGATGCATCTCCGTATTTGTGGCAAGCACCTTGACCCCTGGCAAATTTTGTCTGATGAAACCTTTAAGTAACAATAAAGGATTTGTAGATTTAGTAGAGTAAGGTCTGCTATTTACTTGTGAGTAAAATTTTATAGTAAATGTACCTAATTAGACTCGCATTGTTTGAGCTTATATTTTACTAATATCCTGATTATACTAATTTTGTTTATTCACTCCATGCTATCCTATGAAACCAGTGATGGTGACAGCACTGACCTGGTACCACTAGTAACATAAGTGTACTGCATGGTTATTTATGAGAATAACAGTTAATTTTGGTATCAAACAGGTAACAGCTACAGGTTCGCAATTAATGAAAAAAAATGTGTAGTTATTATGTGTTAGTTAACATTAACCTGTGTTTAGTGGATAATCTAAGAAAACCACTAACTAAAATAGTCTTGATGTGTATAAACAGTTCTTTTAAAGTTCATGGTTAGTTTATGACGGTGTCACTCGAAAATAAGCACTTATTTGTAAAAAAATGATTAACCTGATTAATTAAATAAAAGCTAGTTCATGCAGAGCTTGTCATAATATCTTAGGTTGTAATAAGTTTCTGTGCACTCTTTAATGTCGTAGAGAAATCTTATTGTACCGGGCCCACATAATGGATATTGGTAAAATTAATAGTGGTAAAATATGAGCATTCTTCTTGTGATTATAATGAAACATACATTATCTGTGTAACCCTGTGGGCTTTTTCGAAAATCTTGGTCAATTCCACCGCCGATTTTGAACCCGCATTTCATAACTTCTCTGCCTTCAGCATCAACCCCAGCTTCTTTTTGTAATGTTATTGGTATCTAAAACAGAAGGCTTTTATTATAGGTGCATACGTCGATTAAGGGAAATGTCTTATTATTGGGAGTGGCATTGCAATTACACTTAGACACTCCATCGCTGTGCCAGCTTGGTGTTGAAATGCCATTTTCGCCATGGCTAAAATTTGTAAATGAACTACTTTTCTGAAAAAATATCAATTATTTTTTGTAGAATTTCTTCAATTCTACAAACGCACCCAAAGAGGATATATTTAATTTTTTTTTTTTTTTTTTTTTTCCTCCCTTCCGGGATTTGGCTTCGCACGTCTTGTGCATTTGCCAGTGTCATGTTTTTCCTCGATGCTTCTTTGAGAGGACTTAGGTTTTTGATGCAATATAGGTAACTAACTTCGAGCAAAGCTCGGTGATATAAAAACGGGGAAAGCTTATGAAATCTATAAATGGGAGGAGAAAAGACGGATCAAGGGAAATTTGGAATCGGATCAGGAAAGTAGGTATAACATGAAAAAAGAAAAAGGAAAGGATTATTCAATAATACCTGTTTAAATTATAATAAAACTATCTACTATAATTAAACTTTACTTACATCAAAATACATACAAAGATAAGTGACATCTAATTATATACAATGTATATTCACATATTTACAGTTTAATATTATTAGTAACGATATATTCAGAAATTGCCTTATATACATCTGGGTCAGAACATTGAAGAATACAAACAATATTGGTTGGAAACGGAATTTTAAGAGCAGCCAAAGCCTCAAGCATTGTAGTTTGGTCATGTTGAGGACAAGAGAGCATAATGTGATTCAAATCCCCCACATCCTCCCCGCATGCACAGGTAGGAGAATCAACAATATGAAGCTTTGCAAGATGGGCTGGACTGCAAACATGGCCCAGACGCATTCTTATTATTATTGATGTCACTTTCTTGCGTAACTTCAAACAGGTGAACCATGGTTTAGTCATTATATTTGGTTGTATTTGATAATAATGCTTTCCCTTACATTGAGCACTGCTAGCCCAATTTCTGTTCCAGGATTCCTTGAGAAAAACTTTTGGTAAAGATGTTAAGTCATGGAAATAGTTTACAAATGGAAAAGTGTCTCCGGAACGAACAGCTTCATTTGCTAAGCGATCAGCATTTTCATTACCTCTAATGCCGCAATGACTTGGGATCCATGTAAATATAACTGAATAACCTAGGAGAGTACACTGATATAATTTTGATCTGGCTTCAATTATTATAGGAATGTGTGATTGAGGTTTAAATGGAAACTTAGCTAAAGTTTGAAGAGCACTAAGCGAGTCCGAAAATATTACAGTTTTGAATAGTTTCATAACTAATATATATTCCAATGCTTTTAGAATTCCAAAACATTCGCCAGTGAAAGCAGATGTTTCTGGGGGGAATTTAATTTTTTGCACAATATTATACTTCGGGTGATAAACTCCCACGCCGACACAATCAGCAGATGTGTGCTTGGATGCATCGCTATAAAGGTGGTGCCACCCATTCCACCTTTCTTGAACTATTGAATTGAATTGAATATTAGCATTGGGATCATCTCTATCAATACCAATGTTGTAGATAATTACAGGATCCTGCGATAGGCATTCATAACTAACATTATAGATGGGTAGTTTTTCAATGCTATGAGTAGGAGCTTTTAAGTCCATGAATGTATGCCAGCTATTAATAAGACAGGGTGTAGTTTTATGTGACCAATAACTAGAATGTGATGTGATATGTTGTGATAATTGTTGTAACTTGGAAAATATAGGATGTTTAGAGAATCTAAGTGAACGGAAAACAAATTTATCGGATAGATACTGGCGCCGTAAATGAAATGGAGGATCAATGCATTCCACTTGGAGAGCATTTATTGGACTAGACTTCATTGCTCCGGTGATAATTCTCAGAGCTTTGGCTTGAATAGCATCTAACTTCCTTATTCCAGCAATGCTACATGGCTCTAACAAAAACGAGCCATAATCAATGACACTTCTTATCAGAGCAATGTAGACAATTCTCAAAGAAGAAGGATGCGCCCCCCACCAAACACCCGAGAGACATCGTAGAATATTAAGAAGTCGTTCACATTTGGCTGCTATATAATCACAATGTGGGAGAAAGGTAAGTTTAGAATCTAAAACCAAACCTAAAAATTTAACTTGATTTTGGACAGGAATCGGTTCTCCATTACAAAGAATATTAACTGGTGGAGGGGTGCGTTGCCTAGTAAATACTACCACATTACTTTTAGAAACAGAAAGCTCCATACCATTATTATTCATCCATGTGTTTAGATTGTTTAAAGCTGATGACACGTTGGAACTAGAATGATTTATATTGCGATCGGAACAATAGAGAAGGAGATCATCTGCATATTGTAGAATTTTTACTGGGCTTTTAACTGATGATTCAAGATCAAAAGTGTAAATGTTGTAAAGTATCGGACTAATGATTGATCCTTGTGGTAAGCCTTTCCATAAATATCTGATTTCATTTGAATTATCCAATTTCACAGATCTCCCGTAAAGCATACTAAGTATAAAGTTACAAATAATAGGAGGAATATTTAACAGTTGCAGTTTTTCTTTTAGTATTGGCAAAAGTACACTGTCATATGCGGAATTAATATCTAAGAATAGTGCAACAATGGATTCATTATTTGTAAAAGCCAGACGAATATCCGTTACAAAAATGCTCAAACTATCCAAAGTACTTCTGCCTCTACGGAAACCATACTGAGAGTCGGCAAGCAAACCATGACTTTCTATAAACCAATCAAGACGATTTTTCACAAGATGTTCCGCGATTTTGGCAATGACTGAAGAAAGTGCAATAGGACGGTATGATGTTACAGATGTTGGTGATTTATTTGGCTTTAATATTGGTATAACTATTTGAGACTTCCAAGATTGGGGAACTTTACCAGACGTCATTATGCTATTGATCATATTAAGGTAATACGTGAGAATGTTGTCACTTAAATTACATAAAAATGAATATGGAATACCGTCTTCACCAGGCGCAGAATCACGAAGCTTAGAAAATACTCCTTTAATCTCCGTCAATGAAAAGGGGTAACTAATATTTGATTGAATCAAAGGAAGTTGTTGAGGAATTGGAATAAGTATTGTATGTGGTGATGGAGCAACTGATGGTGGTGCAAGATAATCTAAATATGAGCTAGCCATAGAAGTTGGAAGTGGAGGTTGATTAGTATTGGACATACCTGCTTTGAATCTTCTGATATAAATCCATACAGTAGAAGGGTGTGACCTAGGCGATATTGAGTGACAAAATCTTTTAAAACCAGAAAACTTTTTTTCTCTTAAAAACTTTTTAGAATCTGAAATGATTTGCGTAAGGATATCAAAGTTTTCTTGGCTCATACAGTTATTATAGTTTATTTCTGCCTGTTTACGTTTTTGAACCTCTAGTGTACATTCATTATCCCACCAGGGTGGTGAGGGTATAACACCGGAAGCAGAATTTTTATGGGGGAAAACTTGGTCCGCAGCTGATAAAATTGCTTTTGCAAGTGCTTCAGAACATTCATCACTGTTACCTTCAGATATTTCCGGAAGGTCTTTATAGTAACATTCCACACAGGACTTGAATATGTCCCAATCGTTTTCCTGAATTCTATATTTAAGGCGAGGTTGCCGAATCGGAATTGGATCTAGGGATTTTTCTAAAGAAGAGATAATGATAGGAAAATGATCACTGCCATATGTGGATGCGAGAGTATACCAGGTTAACTGAGAGGCTAAATTAGGAGTGCATATAGATAAATCAACAGCACTAATATTTTCATGAGGGCTAGTGCGTCGAGTCGGGGAACCATTGTTTAATAGACATAAGTTATGTATATCAATTATTTCTAACAAATCTTTACCATGGCTACTGGATATGGAACTACCCCAAGATTGGTGTTGGGAATTAAAATCTCCTAAAATTATATAGGGTTTGGGAAGTGAATGCATTATAGAATTTAGTTCATCAAATATAGCAGTAGACGGCTCAGGAATATAAATAGAAACATAACAGGTACCATTGACTACGGCGGCGACAACTGAATACTCATTACTATGTTGGGGAAGACAAATTTGTGTGTAAGATAGAGAATGTTTAATAAGTATGGCTACACCGCCATACCCATCTTGTCTGTCCTCTCTGAGACATGAGTATCCCCCAATTTTAAAAATAAAACTGGGTTTTAACCATGTCTCAGAGAGGACGAAGACATTTGGTTTGAATTTATTTATAAGATATATAAGATCATTTTTCTTACTGTTTACGCTGCGGCAGTTCCACTGAACTACCTGGACTTGATCCATATTGGACCGATAAATTTGTTATAGCTGCAATTAATGGGGCAACGTTGGACGGTTCTATGATTTGGGACTGAGAAAGTAAATTAATTAAAGCAATTATAATATCAGCAACAGATTGTTTTTCTGTTGCACTAGAGAAACTATTATTTTTCAGTGCACACCCATTAGAGGGTGCCGGTGCATCATACTCTTTGGTGAGCTCATTATGAGCATGTTGGTCATAACCCTTAGAAAATTGAGGAAGTGAGTGGGGTTTCTTAAATGTAGTTTTTTTGTATGATTGTGAGGTACTAGTATTATTAGTGGTTTGTGAACTGATAGGGATAGAGTACTTTTGTGGCTGTTGCTTAGTCGTAATATTTGCAAAAGATTTTGAAATAGGAGGATGTAGTTTACAAGCCTCAAAATATGATAAGCAACTTTCAGCCATTGTGAGCTTAATCTGTTTCTGACGGACAAATTCTGGACACGATTTACTATTTGCGAAATGTGAGCCTTCACATAAACAGCATGTTGCACTATCTTCTTCAGCATTGCAAGTACTACCAGGATGGTCTTGACTACATTTGAAGCAACGGGGCTTGGACCTGCACTGACTCTTGGTATGACCGAAGCGGCAGCAGAGGTAGCACTGTATTGTGGGGTAGGTGTACAGTTCTACTTGTAGAGCATTGTAGCACATAAAAATACGCTTAGGTAAAATCTGACCATCAAAAGTAAGAACCATTGTTTGTGATGGTTTCCATGTTGTCTCACCGTTGATTGTAACTTTATAGTTAAGTCGTCGAGCTTTTAAAATCTTTCCACATCCTATGGGAACATTAATGTTTTCAATTACTTCTTCAGGGGTCCACTCATTAGGCACTCCGCGAACTAAACCTATGCGAGTTACAGTAAATGATGGTATGAAAGCTTTCAGGTTGTGTGAAGAAAGACTATTGTGTGTAAGGAATAAGTTTGCATTTAAATAGTTTGAAAATGAGATGGTGATTCTATTCCGTCCAATACGTTTGAGAGTCCCATTCATAATGTTTTGAATATTATATTGTTTCAAAAACTTTCCAAAAGCTATGGGGTGGAGTACTGTTCCATCGTTGGGGGCAGATTGTTCTTTTTGAATGTGTACAACATAAGGGGCACTATCAGAAGGTTCATACAAAGTCCTAGCAACCGGGGTCGGACGTGGAGGGTTGGTATCAATGGGCACAATTGGTTCCGAATTCAATTTCTCTATAAGAGGCTCATTTTCAGTGCAATGACAATCGGTAGATTTTAATTCAGAATTATGTTTTCTCCGGCGTTTGTTACAATGCTTGCAAACTTTATGTAAGCGACTACGCTTAATGGCTCGTGTACTATACGATCCATCCGTTTCCATACCAGATTCAGATGCTATGGTTACATTACATCCAACAGGGGGAATTGTACCCCCAGGGTCTGGGGGATCATTCATCGTTGACGAAAATAAATTAAAAGACTTACCAGTAAATTATTTACACAAATAAACAAAATATGTACAGTAAATAACTAAACTAACTACAAATTACTACTCAACTGATCACCAAAACCACAAGACAATAAAATTGAAATTTTCAACAGAAAAATCACAACCGTTCAAAAGAGAGTTTCCCGCGCTTTTTTTCTATATTTAATTTACAACAATACAATTTACACTTTACAGTACAGCACACTTACTACCCCATAGATCAGATAGAAATTAGAATACAACATATATACCCCATGATATATTATTTATTATACTACTAGACATAGGGATGTTAAAAAATAATCGATTTTTATTTTAATCGCTTATTATTTTCTTATAGTCCATTTTTATTTTCGTTTTTTTTTTAATAATATTAATCGATTTTTATTAAATCGATTATATGGATTACTAGCTCTTATATATGCGACGGATGAAAAAAACTTGAAGATAACAAACAAAAATTAACAAAAGATTTATAGCTTTTGAGACCAATCGTAGTTCTTCAGGATTTTTAATGATAATTTTAAATTTTGTAATATGGTATATAATGGTATAATTCTGAACTCCGATAAAAGCATTATAATGTATTATCTATCGCGGCTAGACATTAATGATACTGAGACTTCTAAAGAAAATATATTTTAAGGATACACAATAGACAGCACAATTGGTCACAAAGCACATATTGATAAAATTTGGTTGTGGTTTCCTAATTCATTTCCTTGAAATTTTAAAAGGACTTTGCCTAAATAATACAAAAAACTTAGTTGAATTGGTAATTTTTTATTCATATAATTTTATTTGATTTTTAATCTGATTAATTATTAATATGAATCTCTTAGGTTTATTATTAGAATATAAAAAGCATGTATTTTTAAATAATACAGAAAAATCGATTATTTTTTTTATAAATTCGATTTTTGAAAAATTTATTGATTTTTGAGCAAAGAAAAATCGATTTTTATTAAATCGATTCTTTTCCATTAGTCTCACATCCCCATATACCCCAACCACACCAAACAGAACACAGAACTCCAAAATAATAATTACTAGCGATGCGCGACTACGAATGATACTAATCCTATGAAAAGGCATGCGCATTTCATTCGAACAATTCGACTTGCTCGCGTATTGTGCAAACGATTGTTCAACGTTTGGCCCAAGTAAACACGTTCAACGAACGAACTATTAATTCATTGCCCATTTCACCCAAATTGTTCGAAAAATTTTTTCAACGTTGGGCTAAAGCGAATGACTTTCAACGACCGGATGATTCATTCAGTGCGCAAGGTGTATATAGCGAGTCAACCTGAACCGAAACGTGCTTCTTGTCATAGTAAGCAAAGGTGTAGTTATCTGCCAGTTGTGTTATAAATCCTAATGCGACGCTGTTAAATTGAAACAGGATTCATGAGTAAAAGTTATATAAAATGACGCGTGAGACAGTACTACCATTTTACAAGTCACGTCTTTCCCATAAATTAAATTGTTTCCGTTTTCGTGCGAATGAAATGATTCATTCAGTGCGCAAGGTGTATATAGCGAGTCAACCTGAACCGAAGCGTGCTTCTTGTCGTAGTAAGCAAAGGTGTAGTTATCTGCCATTTGTGTTATAAATCCTAATGCGACGCTGTTAAATTGAAACAGGATTCATGAGTAAAAGTTGTATAAAATGACGCGTGAGACAGTGCTACCATTTTACAAGTCACGTCTTTCCCATAAATTAAATTGTTTCCGTTTTCGTGCGAATGAAATCGTTCTAGTGATACCATCCTAATTAAAATTAGCATAACAATTTTTTCATGTTCGAATAATGAAATTATCATCACCGTCACATCAACCAGAACGTTCAGTGTTGAACAAGGTGGTTAGGGAGATTTGCCATAATCCCCACGCATGGCAGGCGTCTGGGGCTCACAGTAGAACTTGTCAGTTCTTCAGAAGGCGCTGCTGCCTACCTTCCTGATTTTTCCTTAGTCGCCACTTACGACACCCAGGGGAAGAAATGGGGGGGCAGACATTCTAACCCGGCATCCCAAGGGGTAATATAACATAACAATAATAATGGTAGTTAATAAAATGTCAAAATTTCTTTTCGTGCGCAATCGCGCATCGCTACTCTAGGGCAGAACACTATCAGCTCAGAACATCTCACAATATTGCTGCTGACCAGCAGCGTTGCCACGTGCTAAAAATAACATTTACTACACCAATTCCCATATGTCATGAACCAGATTGAACCAAATTCCATATGTTTAGTGACTTTTTCCAGCAAAAAGTCACTAAACATACTCGTAATGTAAACAACTGTATAAAAGTAGGTATGTCAAACATTTTAATTTCACTCTTTTTATATCACATATAAAATCAATTAATTTTACCTTATTTTGTATAGATAGATACCATTTAATATAACCGTTTACCATTGAATTTAAAAACTCTAACAATCTTTCTTCATCCAAACCAAATAAAGAGTTAGAAATGCCGAATATAATGTTACTATAATAATTTAACTTTTTTTAACTGAATGATTAAATAACAAAGATAGCTCGTTATTAAAATAACGAATATAGCTTTTCAATATTTGTATATTTGCAAAAACGCATGCTCTGCAGATTACATTACATAATTATAAATTTATGAGAGGAAAACTTTAAGTCATGATCATTATCATATCATCATTTCGCACGTGACTTAAATTTTTCCTCTCGAAAATTTGTAATCTTGCAACGAATATTGCTTTTTATTATTTAGGTTCAATAACGAAAAGTTTAAATAAAATTTACCGACTTTACAAATGTTGTTTGGGTTTTAGTTAAGTATATTTTTAGTGGTACTTTTTCAATCTTGTAAGAACAGCTTATTTTTAATCTAATGGACAAGTCTTTCGTCTGATGGTTAGCATCACACCCGTCCATTACAGTTGCAGTATCTCCCTTGTCGGCCCGGTCACGGTAATAATATCTATACAGTAAATGAACTCGGCTCTGTCCTTGAAATAACTACCTACAGCCGCGCTGAACGTAAACATGCGCCTCCAGCATTTTAATTACAGTTGCCTACTTTGTGTTTCCATTTAATTATGTGATTGTAAATATACTTTTTTTTTTTATATAAACAAATAAGATACATTGTGAATTGAACACGACGTGTTCACTAAAAATGCGTGTTGTTTTTTGACTAGTAGGTAGATTTAATTAAAAACCATGTTTATGTTTGAGTAAAAATCGGTCTTAAAAATTTGCGAACGAAAAATATTTGTGAGACGTACGAAATGCTTTTGATAAAGTAGTAAATATTATAATGTGAAGTAAACTAGGAAATAAAATTCATTTTATAAAGGTAAAAATAATCAATGATATTTTTCAATATTAATTCATATCTTAGACATATTTGACAGACAACAATAATAAAAATAGTTTCTTCTTTTTAAACAGTATTAAACAAAGAGGTTTTCTAACACTGCCCCTTACTCTAGCAATCATAAAGTTGTAAACTAAAACTATTATTGCAAGAGTACACCATACATATGAGTAAAAATAATAATATAAGAAACCTAAATTAAACCTAAACACTTAACAAACAAATTGTGTTTAACCTTTGGCAAGGCTTTTGTGAATAGGTCAGATTCCGATTCAGCTGATGGCTTATACAATATCTTTATTAGCTTACGCTCTACTCATTCTTGCACAAAATGATGTTGTATGTCAATGTGTTTGGTTCTTCGGTAACATTGATTTTCAACTATTTTGAGCGTCCTCTTATTATCATTATAAATAACAATAGGCTCACGCGATAAATTGAACGGTGTCAATTCATTTACAAAATTATGTATGAATTTAGCTTCTTTTGCCGACGCACCAAGACCGTAATATTCAGCTTCTGTACTAGAACAAGCAACATTGTTTTGCTTGTGGCTATGCCAATTTATCACATTCAGTCCAAATCTACTCACGAAACCAGAATATGATTTACGATCGTTAGTATCTCCCGCCCAATCTGCGTCGGATGAAATTTCAAATTTGTTACTACCTCGCCTTAAATTGAGTCCGTAATCAGTTGTACCCGATAAATATCGTAGCACGCGTTTGGCAGCAATCCAATGTGTCTCATTATAACAAGTGTTATATTGGCTGAGCTTACTGCACACAAATGCAATATCTGGACGAGTGCATCCAGCGAAATACATCAAACTCCCGATAAGTTCCCGATATGGAAACCTCGAATCAATCTTCTCAGCTTTTGGCGGATTAAAATTTACTTCCATGGGAGTTGCGACTTTGTGACAATCATCCATTCCAAACTTTATCAAAATATTTTTCACATATTCAGATTGAGTCAGTTTCAATGTCCCTTGCTCCCTGTTCCTTTCGACCTTCATACCCAAAGCTTGAGTAACTGGTCCAAGCAATTTTATATTAAAGTTGGAACTAAGCAATTCATATAGCGTTTTCTTTTGATGATCATTGGAGCTAAATATGAAAAAATCATCAACATATAGAGCTATTATTAAATTATCTTTGTAGAACACACATTGTTCACTCTTCAACTGTTTATAACCACTGTTAACCAAAACCTTATGAACTTTTTCGTTCCAAGCTCTACTAGCTTGTTTAAGCCCATATAGACTCTTTTTGAGTAAACATACTTTGTTCTGCCCCTCAATTTGAAAACCGGTAGGTTTCTCTATATAGATTTGCTCATGTAAATCTCCATTAAGAAATGCTGTGTTGACATCAACATATTCAATGTCCATATCATTTTCAACACCAATCGCAAAGAGTAGTCGTAGAGTGCTATGTCTCACAACAGGTGCAAATGTTTCTTCATAGTCAACTTTATATTGTTGAGTAAAACCTTTTGCAACTAATCTTGCTTTATACTTTTCAAATTTCCCACTTGTATCTACTTTTTCTTTGAAAACCCATTTCGATTTTATCACATTACCATTTTTAGGTCGATCCACAAGTTCCCAGACACCATGCGACATTAGTGAGTTATATTCATCTTGCATAGCTTCTATCCAACCTTCACTATTCTCACTTTTAATCGCTTCTTTATATGACTTAGGCTCACTACGTCCCATCAAAGTTAGATCAGAGAAATAGTTCACTACATAATCTTTGAACCAAATAGGAGAATGACGGTCACGTTTGGGTCTAGAATTTTCAGCAACTTCCTGGTCTGAAATATTCTGATCCATAATTTGTGAGTCAGTTTCAATATTATTCAATGAAGGTTTTTCCTGTTCATCAGATGTAACTATTCCTTCGATATGAGATTCTTCTTCAATTGGATCTAGAACATCAATATCCGTTGATGATACATCTGGTGTGGCAAATTCATCACTGTCAGATTCATGGCTAAGTCCATGAGATGTATTGGGTTGATACACCGTAACTTCAACAGTATTGTTTAAATATTTAGAACTTTTTAAAGTATTTGCTGTTTTGTAGGTTATACCTTGAACATTTTCAATAAATTCGACAGAACGAGCTTTAATCAATGTCGAACCATCATCTGGATCACCAAGTCTGTAACCTTTGGTATGATCACAATATCCCAACATAATGTAGGGCTTAGATTTTGGATCAAGCTTTTTGTGTTTTTGTTGTGGAGTAATAGCATAAGCTGTGCTACCAAAAACTCGAAGATTACTGAGATCCACTTTAGGCCCAGTCCACAATTCTTCAGGAGTAGCATTTTTCACAGCTGCAGTTGGACTACGGTTCTTCAAATAACATGCAGTATTTACCGCTTCAGCCCAATATTGTTTCTCCAAACAAGCATCCTGCAACATGGCTCTGGGTTTTTCCATTAAAGTTCTGTTTAAGCGTTCAGCAACGCTATTTTGTTGAGGTGTATACGGAACTGTTGTTTCGTGAATAATACCGCATAGCTTAAAATGATTCGCTAAACTTTTATTACAGTGTTCCGTGCCGTTATCGCTCCTAACGCGCTTTATTTTAAGATCAGTTTGATTTTCAACTAAAGTTTTGAATTCGATAAATGTATTCAAAACAGTCGTCTGATCTTTGCGTTTCAGAAAATATATAATCGTTTGGCGCGAAAAATCATCCGTAAACGTTATAAAATAACGATAACCACTCAAACTATTGACCGAAAAAGGTCCACATATATCTGTATGAACTAAGTCAAGTTTAGTCATGCTTCTATGTGCCTGACCATACGGAAATGATTTACTCTTTTGTTTACCCTCAAAACAAGGAGTACAAGGTGTCAAATCACCATTGTTAAACTTAATACCATTCGCTAACTTATCACGAAGTGTTAACATACCTGCTAAACTTAAGTGCCCCAGGCGACGATGCCATAGTTCCAAAGAATTAATGTTGGACACAAAAGCATTACCTTCAGTGCGAATATTAGGCTCTTGGTTATTCTTACATACGTAACTATCCCTTTTCTGATCAATTTTGTAAATACCGTCCACATTAGTAGCTGTTACTACGCTGGAACCAGTCACATTGACTTTATGCTTCCTGTAAATATAACAGTTATTAGCATCAAATAATAAAACATAGCCTTTTGCTGCAATTTTGCTAACAGACAAAAGATTAACTGCTACTTTCGGAACATACAAAGCATCAGTGATGACTTTATCAATGTCATCATCAAACGTTACAGTAATATCACCAACGCCTTCACTGAATATCTTTTCATCATTTGCAGTAGTAATTTCGGATTTATTACTGGCAGAAAAATTCTTCATCCAGTCTTTCCGGTTTGTCATATGACTAGAACAACCTGAATCTAAGATCCAACTATCACTGTCACAAATGTTATTCATTAAAGCAATTTCTCTAGAGAACAAAGTCAGATTTGCACTACTTCCCTTCTTTGTAGACGAAGATGCATCTGCCGTCAAGTTTTTATCAGGAATCTTCTTCAAATTCTTCTTTAATTTGGGACACCATGGCTTAATATGCCCTTTTTCGTAACAATTATGACACGTAGGAATAAATTTGTCTTTTGCAACAAGAATCTTCTCAGTAGGTTCCACATTCGAATTCAAAGTTCCCTTTTTAAATTCGCTTTGTATCAACTGGCATTTCACAAAGTCAGATGACAGTTTCGTATTTGTGGCTTCCATGGCCATAATCAATGAGTCAAACTCATTTGGTAATCCTATTAGCATCATTTCGGCTAATTCATCATCCTCTATTTGACATCCAATGTCTGCCAATTCTTGAGTTACAGAAATTATATTTCCTAAATAATGATCCATTGAGCTATGATCAACATATCTGAGCTGCGATAACTTCCTTTTAAGACTTAATCGTCGGCTAATGCCACTATTTTCGTAAGCAGCCTTTAGTTTATTCCAGGCGTCTGCCGCCGCGCGCCGTCTTGGAAACCTTTACATGCGGGTAGCAAATCGGCTCGATATTCAAACATATTTTGGCATATGCTCTCTGGTCTTTTATGGGGTCCGAAATAGTATTCGACACAACATCCCATAAACCATTATCAATTAATAATAGTTTTATTTAAAACTTCCCGTTTTGATAGTTTGTAACACCCTTTAGTTTCTCAATAGAAATATGTGAGTTACTTACAATTGTAGTATTCATATTCGAAGAGCTAATAATGTTCTCCATGCTCAAATAAACTCCCAGTGATTTATTTCATCATAGAATAATATTCCACGAGAAAAATAAATACCACATTCTTGAAACATACATGGGATAAACTTCACAAAATAAATAGGTACTCGTATTAATAATTATTACAGCCCATAACCTGATAAAGTAGTAAATATTATAATGTGAAGTAAACTAGGAAATAAAATTCATTTTATAAAGGTAAAAATAATCAATGATATTTTTCAATATTAATTCAAATCTTAGACATATTTGACAGACAACAATAATAAAAATCGTTTCTTCTTTTTAAACAGTATTAAACAAAGAGGTTTTCTAACAGCTTTATTATTAAGTTTTAAAGTATTCAAAATCCGCATCCTAATATTTAGCTTATAACTACCTATTTCACTCGTATCAATAACTTTCCTTAACTCTATTCACTTTTTTTATTAATCGAGACATTTTTTTCGGGGGATAATAGGAAATACCTGTCCATTAATAAGACACACATTATGTACCGTCAACTATACGTAGACACTAAAATAATTTAAGACTTACTAGTAAGTAAAGTTATTTTATAGTTACTTATCAGTTTCCAGGTAATGTAAAAAAGTTTTCTCTGGATGAGTTTTTGACGAATTCGTGCAATCAAAAACAGCACAATATACCCTGCTCGTCGTATTAAATATGTAAATATGTACCTACTTGAACTTATTTTTGGTGAAAAAATCGCGCGGTTTTTGTTAAAAAACAACAAACCATTCGCTCGTCTCTGCGGCACAGTCGTGACACTAGAAACTGTCTACATGCCGAGCGCATGCCCAGATCGAGGCACGTAGGTATAACTCGCGTTTCGTCCGTTTCTGTGAAGATGGAATGCTGTATAGATAATATTACCGTGGCCCGGTTGACACTGCGCTGGGTCACTCTACGGTTTCAGTATTAGGTGCAAACTAGTAGTTATTTTGACATCTGTTGCTTAGACCAAGTGAAAAATTTTTTTTTGGTGATCGTCTCTATCTCTATCTATAAACAAGTGGTTCTGTGGATTGAAGATCTCAATAGCGAATCAGAAATCGATTGAATAGGAAAATATTTCACGCTGATTCGATTCCCGTCATGTTTCTGTATCTATGGTCAAGACTTATAATGTGATATTTTTATCACTGAACGAGTATAATAAAACTTGAAGAACTTGAGCGTAGACAGAGTCTCTCTACACCGTGCCGCACAGTTATCACTCTGCGGCTTAGAGAGATACTCTGTCTACGCTCTGTGATGTGGACTATGCTCTCAGTAGCAATACAAATGCATACAAAAATGGTCCTTATATCAAGGTACTTCGGAGTATGATTCCGATGAATCGAAATGTTTTGTGAATCATGGATTATTTTTACTCTGTATTATCATTTATCGATTATTGCTTATGATCCGAATCTGAGAGTCGCAATATAATTATTCCCTATTTTTTTGTATACTCTTTGGTCACAGAACAGATCAGATATGGTTGCGAGTTTGATTGTTTTTTACATTGATTTGATAGGTAGGTTAGGATGACAGAAAAATTAAAATGGTGTGGTGTCTAGTTTGAGATGTTTTAGATTTTCTCAAGGGATTATTTTACATTCGTGAGCAGTGGTTTCCCATTTTCTCAGTTTTCTAAACCTTCATAGTAACAAGGTATAATATGTGTATTATTTTACAAATAATTACGTGTTAATTCATCGGCTGTAACTAAAATCAATACAGAAGTGTGATGATGTGATAGTCTATCCACGATTTAGAGCTTTGATTGCAAGCCTTCTCATTTTCATCTCTGCATTGACTGAATTTTGCACCTGTAAATTCCTTCTCAGCCATTTTTAGGGATAGTGATGATGATTACTGATATTCATTAGGACCCTGTTTAATAAATACTAAAAGTTGAAAATATATATGTTCGTCTTTATTTAGAAGTGAAGTAGTGGAAACTTACACCTATTGGTGAGTAATAAGTACTCACTAATAACTCGCATTCCTCACTAAAAAATATTATATCTATATGGTTGCAGTACAAGTCAGTAAAATGATAAGCATCATCCCCTTACACGTTAAAAATGCATGTGTTTTTAAGTTTTGTCTTTTACCCAACTTCAGATCAGAATGAGTGAATAAGTAGTCCATAATGGAGGTATCCTAATACCATATATTTGAAGATCAAGTTTGTCAAAAAGTAATGTTGACTCTATTGTTTTAGATTGAATAATAATGGTTTGCAAAATTCTGTTCAATTCTCCATTCTGAACACCAACTATATATTATTAGTCTATCTAGACACTCTTCACATGATTTATGAAACTTTCATGCAAGGACATTGACCAAAACATAATCCACAAGTCTAGTCTGCAGTCTTGATAAAATCATGAAAGTGAATGTTTCTGGGTTTGTTTACCACCATATGTCTTAGTAACTGTTAAAAGGATTATGATCAAATTTGTTACATCAATCCATTAGGTCCTGGATTAGCACATACCCACTCATATTAATTAGATTTACTAAGTAATTCTCAAGAAAGCATGATATAACCGAATTCCACACTGATGAAACTGCAGACAGAAGATGGTAGCTTTTCATTTACATGTAAAAAGACCATTACCATTAACAACTATAAATTCGTAATTAATGAAAACAATTGAAACTTCTTATTCTGTATGAATTAACATTGTTTGGTCATTAGAGTGTTCACAAAAATAACATGCACAAATGCTTAACACGTCACATTAGAATTTTGGTTTGGGATGGGGTGTGTAAAAAAGTTTTGAATGTTTTTGTGCTCTCTTTGGATAGCTTTGAAAACAACTACAAATTAAATCACAAAATGCTAATTTTGACCTATGTCCAGCCATGGTCCAGTTCTTAGTGATAGTTTTTTACAACTGAGTTTGACAGTCATTTGTTATAATGGTAGAATTTTATCACTTAACACATGTTATAAATATGAGTGCATTTTTCTTGTAGAATGCCCCAGAGTGCCCCAGGGGAGAATATTGGGGCCACTGTTATTTTTAATTTACATTAATGATTTTCCCCAGTCTATCAATCATCCATTGGTCATGTTTGCCGATGACAGCACTGCTATTTTCACAGTTCATAAGAACTTTGAAAATGAAAATGACATTAACAATTCTTTAGTATTAATAATTGATTGGCTACGATATAATAATCTCATTATTAACTTAGACAAAACACACATAATGAAATTTATAAATATTAATTCTAAATTTGTTTTTTTTTTTTTTTTTTACCGGCGATATGCCTTTATTAAACAAAATACTATGAACTATATACAACACTACAGCTACTACAATAAAAGCATTTAGACACCTATAAGTCATAGCAGACACATAGGCAGTCCAAATGCTCCAGCCCACTTCCAGTTGGCAGCGTGCCCAGCATGCTGGCAGCATTGCCCCGTTGAATTGCAATGCTTATTCGTTGAGCCAAATATGATATTTTTATATTTGATATTTTAAATATTAATTATAAAGGTAAGCACTTTGACGAAATAGATGATACAAAATTTCTAGGTATTCACAAAGATTCAGATTTATCATGGAGGTCCAATATCAACCATGTTTGTACAAAATTAAATCGGTTTTCATATGCATTGTCCATGTTACGAAAGGTAGCTAATGACAAAGTGCCTCTACAAGCCTACCATGCATATGTAGGGTCTAAGCTAAGGTATGGCATACTTGTTTGGGGAAATTCTACAGAAAAAGAAACTGCATTCAAGACAAAAAGAAATGCATTTGTGCAATATGTCAACTAAAACCAAGAGATAAATGTAAGCCATAATTCCAAAAATTTAATCTGTTAACTTTACCTTCACTATACATCTTCGAATTGGCTATATTTGTCAGAAATAATTTAAAAGAATTTAGTACCTTGAAAAGTAGCCGACATCAAACATTCTATGTATAACAACTAGCAAAAAAATCTGTATACTAAAAGTGTTTTTATAATGAGTAAACTACTAATAAGCATAAAAGAGACAAATACTGACATTTTTAAATTTAGGTTAAAAAAGTTTCTGATTGATAACACATATTATAGTATAAATTATAAAATATAGGAAATTGTATGGACATGAATGATATTAAGTATATACTATGATATTAATATATGATTGAATAAAATTATGTAATGGAATTAAATAATGTAATTATTATTTTTAAATTTTAATTTAATATTGTAATAATGTATTCTAGGAATGTAACTAAATAATTTTGTAATTTATATTTGTATTGTATTGAATCCATAATTTCCATGCCTTGGAGGTTCAGATAAAGAGCAACACATCCTTTTAACATAAGACCTGTTTTATGTACCTATATCTAGCAAATAAATAAATTTGATTTGATTTGATAATGACAGTTTAAAAAGAACTAAGCTTTATAAATGTTTATTCCCAAACCATGCACATAGGTGGTCAGGAATTTTGTTCTTAAAATATCACCTACTTGTTAATTGGGATTCCATACCGCGAGTGTATGGCCACACGATCCTACTAGGTTCTCCACCTGTGTGGACTACGGCATCATGGGGATACATGCCATAAGATCTATCACCTAAATAAAACTGATAGTGTCATTTGTATTGAATATCTCAATAAGTTTTTAACTTTTGCTACTAAGCTAGTGGCCTAAGATCAATAGTTTCCGAGATATGACCTTTGAATGTAATAAAAATGAGAAATAATTGAAACACAACATCAAATGTCACTTAGACAGCTGTTACACTTTAGATCCATCTTTGATATTAGTTCAAGTTAAAAGAAGCCCAAAACTAAAAACTAAAAAATCAATGACCTTTGAATGTAATAAAAATGAGAAATAATTGAAACACAACATCAAATGTCACTTTGACAGCTGTTACACTTTAGATCCATCTTTGATATTAGTTCAAGTTAAAAGAAGCCCAAAACTAAAAACTAAAAAATCAACTGTCACTTTGATAGCTGTAAAGTCTAAGGCCTGTCTTCATAGTTAATTCAATATCATAATTAATATTCATGGCTTTTTTAGCAATAATTGCTTTGAATCAATATAATTGTGATTTCACCTCAGCAGTTTTGCTTTTCCACTCTAGTGTAGTGCGTGGTGGGGTAAACATGAATTCACAACAGGGAGAAACCATTGGGTGTTACCCGTGTAGCTCAGTTACCCTTTCCTTGGTACGAAAACCTATAAAACAAATGATATGATAACAGATTATTATATTATTAAAATGAGGCAGGTAGTATGGTTCTCCAAATCAGGTTCATGCTTTTATTGAGAATTTTATAGATTACTTGCAATATTAAACAAGTTTGGCTGTAACTTGTATTCCCTTACTTCTTTATCTTTTATAACACTGTCCCAACTTTTTAAACTAGAAATGTAAAGCTGACATACTGAAATATATTTTACCCTCTGTAAATGGTTGTGACATAATGTTTGTATGTATACATTTTTCTAGTGCATCATGGAAACTGTGACTGAAGCACCAGATGAGAGTACTGGTGATTCCAGCATTGTCAAAAGTGAAAATGGAAGTACCCAACAAGATGGAGGACGCAGCTCACCACCTCCAAATTGTGCCATTTGTCTGGGAAGATGCCGCAACAAATCATTTACAGACTCATGCCTCCATCAGTTCTGTTTCAAATGCCTCTTGACATGGAGTAGGGTAAGTAATTAGGCAAAATGTGTGTATTATACCTGGCATTTTCAATAAGCATGATATACAAAAGATAAAAAAGACAATAACATATGTTTTACTGTTGAATAGTATAGAAAGTTAGAATGGTAGTGTAGAATGTTAAATGGTGCTGTAAGAGGTCGTTTAATTTTTTTAAGAGAGTATTAGTGTCTATTACACAAAGTTTATTGGTCTCATAATCCATCTCCGTGTGCACTTGAACAAATCAATATAATTTTACAAAAAAATTTTTTGAAACCCAATAAAAGTTCTATGCTACCAATCATCCACAAAAGCACTTTTATTGATAAGTTCTGTTAAATTTTATCCTATTGCTGAACTATGCTCACACTGCTGATCTGATAACATTTCATTAAGTGTTTTGTTTATGATTTACTTTATCATATATATTTTATCATATAATTTTACTACAACTTTTAATTTACTTACTATTATAACATATATTCAGATCCTTACAAAATGATGTTTCCTGACCTGTATTGCTAACATTCATCACATGAAAACCCAGCGAATGCAAAATTGAATTTTATGTAAACTACTTTCAGGTGAAAACAGAATGTCCTCTCTGCAAACAAAACTTTAAGTCAATCATTCACAATGTCAAATCCAATAACCAATATGAAGAGTACCCAGTAGAGCAGCCACAAGCAGAAGGAATACCTCCAACTAGTTTAGACATCAATGAAATTGTTAATGCTGCGAGGAGGTTCAGATACAGGTAAATTGACATACACAAACACAGCGTTCAGACATTTTTCTTACAGGCTCTGAAATGTAGTCTAAATACATATATTCGATTTTCAGCCAAATTGGAGTAACTTTCTTCACTTGGCATAAGACATCGAAAAATAAATTCCAAATTACAAATTCGGAATAAGGACGTCCAGATCAACCTAGATTTTGATTTTCAGCCAAATCGGAGTAACTTTCTTCACTTGGCAGAAGACATTGAAAAATAAATTCCAAATTCGAAATAAGGACGTCCAGATCAACCTAGATTTTGATTTTCAGCCAAATCGATGTAACTCACTCAACTCACTAGAATCGTACGGTAGGCATATAAAGTGCCATGTTACCGGAGCGTATCGCGCATCTGCATATTCTTTGATCGTTATATTAGTGTAGCGAGCGCCGAACGTTTGTTGGTTACCTGCGGCGAAGGGCTGGTATAGTAAGCTCGATTAGGCCCAGTTGCTCAAGGCCATTGGCGACTCCATACGTCTAAATTTAATGGCAATGTCTTGATACTCACGATAGTCTAAAAGTGATAGGTTTTCTCTCTCGTATAATCAATTATTTATCTTCTATGTTTTTGTAGTCAGTATATTAATTCGAGATAAATACATTAGCAAGTATGTATGTAAAATTATTGTATATTTACTACTTACCTACATATTTCTGATACAACTAGCCTTCGCTGGGGCCCGCGTGTCCGCGAGGCGAGCGATTAAGGAAGTTTTTATTCTAAATTTGGAATTTATTATTCGATGTCGTTTACCAAGTGAAGGAAGTAACTCTGATATCGATATCGATTTTCGATGAAAATGTGATATCGATTTTCAGCCAAATCGGAGTGACTTTCTTCACTTGGCAGACGACATCGAAAAATGGATTCCAAATTCGCAATAAAGACATCAAAAGCAACCTAGATTATGATTTCGAGCCAAATCAGAGTAACTTTCTTCACTTGGCAGGCGTCATCGAAAAAATTAATTCCAAGTCTGGAATAAAGACGTCCAGAAAAACCTAGATATCGATTTTTAGCCAAACCGGAGTAATTTTTTGACTTGGCTAACGACATCGAATTATAAATTCCAAATTTGGAATAAGAAAGTCCAGAAAAACCTAGACATCGATTTTCAGCCAAATCGGAGTAACTGTAATCACTTGGCAGACGTCATTAAGAAATAAACTCCAAATTTAGCATAAGGACGTCCAGAAAATCCTATATATCGATTTTGAGCCAAATCGGAGAAACTTTTTGACTTGGCAAACGACATCGAATAATAAATTCCAAATATGGAATAAGAAAGTCCAAAAAACCTAAACATCGGTTTTCAGCCAAATCGGAGTAACTTCCTTCACTTGGCAGGCGTCATCGAAAAATTTATTCCAAATCTGGAATAAAGACGTCCAGAAAAACCTAGATATCGATTTTTAGCCAAATCGTAGTAACTTTTTTCACTTGGCAAACGACATCGATTAATAAATTCCAAATTTGTAATACAGACGTCCAGAACAAACCTAGATATCGATTTTGAGCCAAATCAGAGTTACTTCCTTCACTTGGCAAATGACATGGAATAATAAATTCCAAATTTAGAATAAAAACTTCCATAAAATCCTGATATCGATATCGATTTTCGATGAAAAAGTGATATTGATTTTCAGCCAAACGGAGTAAATTCCTTCACTTGGCAGCCGTCACCGAAAAATTAATTCCAAATCTGGAATAAAGACGTCCAGAAAAAGCCAAATCGGAGTAACTTTTTTCACTTGGCAAACAACATCGAATAATAAATTCCAAATTTGTAATACAGACGTCCAGAACAAACCTAGATATCGATTTTCAGCCAAATCAGAGTTACTTCCTTCACTTGGCAAACGACATCGAATAATAAATTCCAAATTTAGAATAAAAACTTCCAGAAAAACCTGATATCGATATCGATTTTCGATGAAAAAGTGATACCGATTTTCAGCCAAATCGGAGTAACTTATTTCACTTGGCAAACGACATCGAATAATAAATTCGAAATTTGGAATAAGGACGTCCAGATAAACCTAGATATCGATTTTCAGCCAAATCGGAGTAACTTTCTTCACTTGGCAGACGGCATCGAAAAATAAATTCCTAATTCGGAATAAAGACGTCAAGAACCACCTAGATTATGATTTCCAGCCAAATCAGAGTACGTTTCTTCACTTGGCAGGTGTCATCAAAAAATTAATTCCAAATCTGGAATAAGGACGCCCAGAAGAACCTAGATATCGATTTTCAGCCAAATCGGACTAGTTTTGATTATTAGAATCTTGAATAAGTAAGTACGTAATCACTTGGAAGACGTCATTAAGAAATAAATATCAAATTCGGAATGAAAACGTCCAGAAAATCCTAGATATCGATTTTCAGCCAAAGCGTAGTAACTTTTTTCACTTGGCAAACGACATCGAATAATAAATTCCAAATTTGTAATACAGACGTCCAGAACAAACCTAGATATCGATTTTCAGTAAAATCAGAGGTACTTCCTTCACTTGACAGACGTCATCAAAAATTAAATACAAATTTGGAATAAAAACTTCCAGAAAAACCTAATATTGATTTTCGATGAAAAAGTGATGTCGATTTTCAGCCAAATCGGAGTAACTTTTTTCACTTGCCAAACGACATCGAAAAATAAATTCTTAATTCAGAATAAGGACGTCCAGAAAATCCTAGATATCGATTTTTAGCCAAATCGGAGTAATTTTTTGACTTGGCAAACGACATCGAATAATAAATTCCAAATTTGGAAATAGAAAGTCCAGAAAAACCTAGACATCGATTTTCAGCCAAATCAGAGTTACTTCCTTCAATTGGCAAACAACATCGAATAATTACTTCCAAATTTAGAATAAAAACTTCCAGAAAAACCTGATATCGATATCGATTTTCGATGAAAAAGTGATACCGATTTTCAGCCAAATCGGAGTAACTTATTTCACTTGGCAAACGACATCGAATAATAAATTCGAAATTTGGAATAAGGACGTCCAGATAAACCTAGATATCGATTTTCAGCCAAATCGGAGTAACTTTCTTCACTTGGCAGACGGCATCGAAAAATAAATTCCTAATTCGGAATAAAGACGTCAAGAACCACCTAGATTATGATTTCCAGCCAAATCAGAGTACTTTTCTTCACTTGGCAGGTGTCATCAAAAAATTAATTCCAAATCTGGAATAAGGACGCCCAGAAGAACCTAGATATCGATTTTCAGCCAAATCGGACTAGTTTTGATTATTAGAATCTTGAATACGCCATGTTGAATTTATGACAAGTATCATTTGACTGCTCTCCCGATTCCCTATGATAATTGTTAAATTAATCTCCCTTACCTATCTCTTACTATTTTCGAGATACGTGATTAGATACGTTAGCGCAGGCGTCCATACTTTCAACATCTTATAATGTATATCTCCGTCATTTTGAAAAAATTCCAAAAACTCAATTGACCAAAAAATTTTATTGACTTATCAAACCTGCTCACAAAATTTCGTCGGAATCGATTGAGAAATGCGTCCTGTAGAGGAGAACAACCGGACATACGAAAGCATTTTTTCTGAAACAATAAATACTTACTTATATTGTGGGTGTATAAGTAGCCTTATGTCGCGTTAACACGATCAAAATATCTACCTACCCTTACCTGTATATAACTTTGATTGGTGTCGATGCGGTTTACTTCAAACTGAAATAAAAATACAATGTCCAAATTGTTTTATTAAATAGTATACAATTGATAGTAGCCAGTAGTAGCCACAGCTGAATTTATTTATTATTTTTTGAATTTAATTATTGTTAGCTAGTTATAAAAAATGAATTAATTGTATTCTTAAATTTTTGTTCTTCTGCTACTTTATATTTAGGATTCCATAGGCAGTTTTCTGTTTGATATAGCTCCAGGAATTTGAATGTTTCGTCGGTGATCATGTTAGTAATTTTAACAAGTAAGTACCTAAAGAAATGAATAAAACTGAAAGAAGCACGCGTGCACTCTCATTCGCTTCCCGATGAACACTGATGCGTCGTCAGACGTGTGGATAGACACTGAGCGCTCGCGCTGAAACCCTTTGATCCGTGCCACAAAAACCGACAACAAACGGATTAGTGGCGGACGCATCTGACGACGTTAAATACCTACCGCAGACGAGCAAATCACCCCGTCTACACGTCGGCGGACGCGTCCGCCGATGACATCTGCAGACGAATCTGTCTACGTGTAGAGGAAACACGTCTCACAGACGACTGAAACAAGTCAGACGGGCCGCTCTGTTATATAATATTGTTTTAAAAAAAAAACCATTTTGAGGAAAAGTAACCACAAAATAATCTTCTAAACATAATTGCCTATTTTTTGACATATATTTCTTAAGTAAAAGATTAATATAATATACGTACGACTCAAAAATCGATCAAAATTTCTCTTTTTTCGTGATTTTTTATGATCGAGTGAAGTTATAATGATCGTGTTTTGAACCACAAAATAATCAAGCAAGTATATTGAACTACAACATATTTTTTTTTTCTGATCAAAATAATCCCTTCGGCCGCGTATGATACCATAGTTTGGTAACCAGTATCATACGAAGAAAAAATGATCGTCGTAGGATACTGGTATCCAAGTGATAGGATATATTACTTTTCTGATACCCTTCATCATGTTTGGTAACCAGTATCCAGTAAGGAATATAACATTCTGCCTATGAAACCAACTCGGCAAAACTGTGAAGATTGCATTCTGAACCTACGCTTATTATAAAACCCACGCTTTATTGAAAACATACAAGAAAACAAGGAAATAGTTCAACTGTGAATCGTTTATTACCTACAACCTATTGGAATAAAATGGCGAAATGATTTCGATACAATGACCAACACTAATTTCGTTTACATTTAGCTGAGATATGGCGTCATTTATTTCTTCATCAATTTCTTTGAACTCTCGGCTTAGTTTCGATTTTCTTTTGTATATATTCATTAAGGTGGTTTCTTTTCTTAAAATATCTAAGAGTTGAGCCAATGCCGGTCTTTTACGTCCAATATATCTATTAAGGCGACTGTGCCAACCTTCAATATTATTGGTAGTACGTATTTTAGATGATGAACAACAGCAAATTTTTTCGAAGTCAGTCTTTGCCATCCATTGGTTATTGAAATATTTGTTAAATTTTATTATCTCTTCTCCAGACGGACTCTTTGACATAACATATTCATACCCCTTTCGGAAATAGGCTTTGGGTAAACGTGCAAGGCCAGCACACCTGGCTACATGCCTTTTTTTTTACCCTTGTGGTTAATTTTAACGATTTTGCTTTTCTAAATAAACACCTATTCAAATGATAAAAACATCCCTTAACATCAATGTTGGGGAAAACTTTTCGAACAGCTTTCATTGGAGCCAACTCGAAGTCAACAGTAATTGTTTCTGGTAGCCACTGCTTGAATTGGGAATTTATCATATAAAATAGTAACTCGTAAGTTTGCTGTGTCTTGTCTGGTAGTAAACAAAAAATTAAAGGTACAACAGCCGATGTAGTTTCGTCGACGCCATGAATTGTATATAACTGATGAAATTCAGTCGGACATGAAGTAAAAGTACCGTCAGATAAAATATGCTTGTACTTTACGATTGATGCAGCACGTTGATTGCAAAATAGTAGAATCTTCTTGTTGTTATCACTATATTCTGCAAACAAGAACTTTTTGAATTTATCGGGTACTACGGTTTCAATCGAAGATTTGCTTCTCAATCTTGGTGCTCCTAATACTTTATTTCTTTCGTTGTACAATCCCGTTTTGATGTTTTGGAATTTAGGGATATCCCGTACAAAGTCAAGTCCTGCCTCTTCCAGGCTGAACACCATGTTGTCATATTTAAACAAAATACTATGAACTATATACAACACTACAGCTACTACAATAAAAGCATTTAGACACCTATAAGTCATAGCAGACTCATAGGCAGTCCAAATGCTCCAGCCCACTCCCAGTTGGCAGCGTGCCCAGCATGCTGGCAGCATTGCCCCGTTGAATTGCAATGCTTATTCGTTGAGCCAAATATGTGCCAGCATTTTGATCACGCGTCGCATCGACCAAGCGCTCAGATAGGTTTTGGAAAATACGATGAGCTCCCGGTCCCCACGGACCCAACGTCTCTACACCAAACGGCTCAAATATGTAACCCATACCGAGGTTAGCATATTTGCGCCGCTTGAGTTGCTCCGCCGAAGTAGCCGCAGCGCCAGCCCTCACGTTGGTTTCAGAAAGATGTGACGGCGCTAAAGTGTCCATTTGTTGTCATATTGTTTTTGAATACTATCAAAATTATGACTACAATTTTCTTTCAATTTATCTAATTCTTTCAATATTTTGTTATTTGCAAAGTCTTGTTTGCAGGTTTCCTTGTGAGTTTTGATTTTTAAGACTTCATTTTTAACATTTAGAGCTCAGACCGAATAAAAACTCTAGACAGAATTTTGTGAACAGAGAAGTGAGGCCGGTTTTCCAAACATGTGGTGTGGGTGTCGGTGTTGCCATGCTTATTCTAATTACCCTATAAAAACAACGACTTAGTTCCGACGTAAGGGGTCGGTAAAAGTAGTGTGGCAGGGAATGGAAAAAGTGTTTCAAAAATAAAATTAATGGGTATTTAATTACTTATTTAATTTAAGTATTATATAAAAACTTACAACATTTGGAGATTGGCTTAGGTTCGCATTATCTAATCCTTTTGTTATGTTTGGTAAAATCTGATGGACAAAACAAGTCAGTTTTGTATGAATATCATCAACATACCTTACTCAAGTGTCGAATATGTTAATTATTAGAAAATAACCTTTGGATATCCAGTTTTTACCACACGACGTAACCCTTTCTTTGTGTAGTATAAATCAATGATTTCAAAATGTGCTGAACAAACTACGCTCCTGGAAGTTGCTTGCCATGATAGTTCCTTCCTACTTTTCCGAATGATTCTATTTTTGTTTCATTTTTTGATCTCGATTCGGAAATCTGAATTATATTAATTAAACACACTTTCCAGTAAAGCGTGAACAGTTGAAAGACGACGGAAATTTGCCTTTGTAATAATAACCCAGTTGTTACGGATTTCCTTTTTTCCATAGTATCACCTTGATTTTCCATATACTCGTATGTGCTAATTATGACTCTTTGAATTAAGAAAAAATACAAATAAAAATTTAAGTGTATCGGGAACGCTGGAAAATGGCGTTTGATATACGTAACGCTAGTAATATGTACTGCTATGAAGGTATGATAATGTATCTATTCTGTTTCAAATAATTTTATAGGTTTAGTTAGGTAGTATAATACAATATACGTTTATACAGTAAAAATATTTTTATTTTAAGTAAGGGACCGCCCAAATTAAAAATTTAAAAATTTAAAAAAGTCCAAAAGAAAAGAAAGAAGTCCAATTTAAAAATTATGATCGTGTCAGGCACCGGTTGATTTTTATGGCACTCTAACGCTTCAACTATTTCATTCTAATTCATTCGAACTATTTTTTTTGTTTTCAACCTAAAACAAACCAAACAGTGTAATTAATATTACTATTGTTTAATATAACACCAACTGTACCGTCAAATAAAAGATACGTAATGCCAAAAAATCAATCAATAAATATACATACTTTTTATAAAGCAATTAGAAATTTAAAAAGTTACTATAATCACGGTTTTACAAGAAATACTCAAAATAAGTTCATTTTATATTATTTACTAACCTTGAAACACTTATGTAAAAATATCACTGTTTATCAAATCTTAAAAATTGTTTATATTCAACTCTTACCAGCAATAAGACACTTCTATTCGCAAGAGGTATCATACGGCTAACATAAACAATAAACAAAGAAATTTGAAACTACACATATTTTGTTTAATTTTTTTTCATTGATCCGTATATCAAACGCGAGTAACAAGTGGGTTTATAATAAGGTTATAATTCAACTTTACACACAACAACGCTATACACGTTATCAACAAAAGACTTCAATGGAAATGTGAAACAAAAAAATCATAACTGGCTTCTGTATCTTCGAAACCGAAAATCCAATAGCAATGAAGTTACTATAAGTATTAATTAAAGGTATTCGCTTTGCAAAAAAAAAACGGTTCATAAATGCCGGTTTATAATATAAGGTAATAAACATATAATCATATTAATTCTATAAAATTAAAAAAAAAAGATACAACTGAATTGAGTACCTGGTTCTTTTTGAAGTCAGTTGAAAAGTGACAATAAATTTGTACCATCTTTTTAATTTGCAAATAAACCACTGATCCGATTTTGATAAAGATATAACGTCGCAACATTACATATATTTAAAAAAAAATACAGTCCAACAGAACCTTCTCCCTTTCGGACTCCTTGTCCGTTAAAACACATGGATAAACTATTATAAAAAAACTAATCATTAGTTTTTTTATAGCGTTATGTAAAATTACCCAATAATAGGGTAAACCTTATATGCATTATAACGGCAACACTTGCTATGTTTCAAGCAATTGCCTCTGTTTATATTTTGATTAATTAAAAAAATTGGTTTCCACGTTACTTACATGTGAAATGTGATTCCATCCTGCTTTTTATGTTTTGAAGTTTGTTTTCTACACCCTTTCACAACACAATTCGGCATTTTGACTAGCAAATTTATTGGAATCTTTTTCGTGTAGTTTCCACGCGCTGCGATAGTTTGACTGACGAGTCAAGGCGTAGTTTCGTTGTACGTGTGTGTGTGTAATTGTGTTTGTACACGGCGAGGCGTAGTTTTACCGGCCTCACTGCTCTTTTCCAAAAAATTCTGTCTGGAGTTTTTATTCGGTCTGAGATTTAGAGTAACACTCCCTGTACATTCATAATTAATATTGTGGCATAGCCAAAATGTAGAGTCGTTTGAGTAAGTTTTTTTCCTGTGGTACTTGCGACCATCACTCAATAGTGCTCTTCCTCCTCTCTTCGTAGAGATAAATTCAATTTCTTTACTCATTTTGGATTACAGGCAACGCGGAAATTAATTCGTTGTAAATTAAAATCACAAAATTATTTTACTTACTTGTCAATCTAATACACTGACATTGACATCAATTGTTATGAAAACTTCAGTTATCTAAAGTGCCAGTGCATTTATATCTAAAGAGGTGATACTCGTATATCAATGCACATGACATGCCTGCCTAACAGTATCATACGAGGAAATATTAAGTACTCACTTGTAATTGTTTGATATTTTCCTGAGCTGATACTCGGTTACATAAAACAAAAAATCCCTATCACTTGGATACCAGTATCCTACGACGATCATTTTTTCTTCGTATGATACTGGTTACCAAACTATGGTATCATACGCGGCCGAAGGGAAAATAATGAATATTTGATTGTTTACGGGTGAATAAAAAATAGTTTGATTTCGAATATCCTAGCCTTAATGCGTGCAGTGCGTGATGCCTATATTCCCCTCTCCGCGTTTCTACTCACTCTTTCTCTATCTATTACTCTCTCACTACGTCCTTACTCTGGTTTCGGTTGCCATGACGCCATCACAGCTGATGCACAGATTACATAGTCCTCTTAGATAAAAATCACACAATGCAATGGCGGGGACAAATTAACCCAGACTCAGTTCCCAGCCGAAGTGGTGAATATCTTGAGATACTGGTATGGAGGCCAAACTAATGTGATAAGATGGGGCGACATGACATCCAGGCAATACAAACTGGAATTCGGGGTACGTCAGGGAGGGCTTATATATATCTCCAGATCTCTTCAACGTGTATGTGAATGACTTGATCGAAGAGCTAAGAAGTACCACGGTTGGATGTCATGTTGGAAACATTTGCGTCATTAATTTTAGCTAAGCGGACGATATGGTGCTTCTCAGCCCTTCGATCATTGGACTTAGAAAATTATTTTTTCTTCTAATTACAAGTATTCTACTTAACAAACATACACTTTTTTATTACACTTAATAAAGTCGAATGGTTAAAAAATTTTTTTTTTGTTAGATTAGGCGAATCCCTCTAGATAATCGTCAGATTATGAGACAGCACGTCTAGGACATAAAGATGAACCATATATATCTTAATCTGACGCGCTCGAGTATTTCAAAATGCGATTTTTTTTTGCACATCATAATAATGGCCACGAGCTTGCGTCACATTGAAATCTTCAGATTATTGAATGAGAGCTTTTTTTTTAGGTTCACTTAACACCCTCTTCGAAAATCTGACGCGCTCGATTAAATTTTTTTTTCATTTTCATCCCTTACCTCCCCCATCATGCAAACGATCAGATTAACATACATACATTTTTTAAAAATACGTAGGACATAGATGCTATCAATATCTGACGCGCTCGATTATGTCCATGCAACAGTATTTCCTTACATTTTTGAATATCTATAGCCGCTCCCCCCACCGATGAAAATTATAATTATAAATTCATTAAAAAAAAAATGTTTTATTAAATTTTAGCGATTAATGACAGATTAGTTATGAATATTGTGTACAAAGAAGTTTTGTAGGCCCTAATATTTTACACACGCTAATCAAAAGTAAAGCCGCAAAAACTATACCTAAAAAATAATAATACTTCTTAACGCGAGCGAAGCCGCGGGCAAAACAAGTACAAAGGGTGAATGGGAGAGTTGAAAGGAGAAGAGACAGAAGTGCCTACACTACTGATAAATGGGTGTGGCATTATGCCTGTAAAGAACAAGTACTGGCAGGATAAACTAAATAGCATTCACTTTAAAATTTCTGGATAGGAGCACCCTATTTACATGGCAGAATACCTATACCGCCCAATAGGCAACTCCTTAAGTTTGGTTACAAGGGCCATTACCTCTGCAAAAAGCTATAAGTTTGTGACAGTCCATAATGGGTACATTTATATCCGTAAGGATGACAAACATTATCTTATTCTTATCAAAGGCATAGTAAATAGTAATGTACCATTTCGTTTTTTTTATGCTATTGTGAAGGAACAACCCCAAGTCTCACCGGTTCCCTCTGTCTATAACAGATGCAGTTTATCATAAGTAACTAACCTTCACCCTGAGAAATCAGTTGCTAAGTCTCACGTGCCTGTAATTTATCATAATACTAGTGGTCCGCCCCGGCTTCGTACGGGTAATTGCGACTATAACTTGAGATGTAAGCTATCCTATCTTTCAATTTGGATCAAATTGCACACGTTGTGCAAATCAAATTTAAAATCGGTTCAGTAGTTTAGGAGTCTATCGCGCGGACAAACAACGTGACACATAATTTTTATATATATAAAGACTAGCGGCCCGCCCCGGCTTCGCTCGGGTAATTGCGACTATACATTGAGATGTCAGCTATCCTATCTTTCAATTTGGATAAAATGGCACACGGTGTGTAATTCAAATTTAAAATCGGTTCAGTAGTTTAGGAGTATATCGCGTACAAATAATGTGACACGTAATGTTTATTATTATATAAGGATAGCTGTGGAATTATGACATTAGTTCTAGATCAATATAAAGTCATATAAAAGCCTCTCAATGATATTTGTCCTATAGTGAATATTATATACAGCTAACTTTATAATAGCTTTGTGCTTGTGCTGGTTCATCTAAAATCATAATGAAGATATTTCATTAATTAGCAACCAAGCAAGCAACCACAGGCCCTGCCACACAGATCATCACAGATATTATGAAGAGATTCTCTAATTACTGGCTCACTAGTCCATGAGATAGACGCCATTTGACCTTATTGACCCTTTAAAATACTAAACCAATATTACAACCCGCCTAACTTACGAGGATTTTACTGAATAAGCAAAGCAAATCCGCGGCCATATAATCCACCATATTCAAGACTTGGCAAAAACAAAGACTGCACTCCACTTCCTGAGCAAGAGAGTTGTGCACAACTGGAATAAGTTGCCAGATCATTTTATGACAGCCACTTTGACCATCACTTTTAAAATAGGCTGGACTTATGGCTATCTACAGAAAGGAAACTACGTAAACTATAAATCCATATTGCAATGATATGGACTTATCATCACAGTTCTCATATCATCACATTTAGATAAATAAATATTGTATGTCTCTTTGCCATCGCCTCTTAAACTGGAGTGCTTAGAACATTCAATCGAAGACATGTCCAGGTTAATAAACAATGAAATAAAATTTCTCCTATCTCCCAAACATACATTATCATAATCACCAACAGCTGGAAGACATCCACTATTGAACAATTGCTTCTCCATTTAGGTGGGGTATGCCACAATGCCCATGCTAGGAAGATGTCTTGGGGATCGTTATTTTATTTTCTGGTCAGTCCTATAAGATAAGCGGAGCCAAAGCATTTTAATACATTGTTCCTGGTCATAGGATCAAGACCGATCTCAGCTGGTAAAACCTGGTCAGCATTTTAACACTGTGGATAATTAATAAACCCATATCAAAAGCATATAATATAGGGCTGCTTCAAGAGTCAGAATCTCAAGATTCATCTCAAATACTTTTTAATTTGATCGATCTAAACTTGGAGATTCATTCATTAATGAATACGAGACTTAGTCCCAGCTCCCATTGTCCCGGCAAAAGGTTGAAAATGTAGTATATTGCAGGACCACGCTGACACTGCCGCGGCGCGAGACGCTGGCCATCCAACAGTTCCTGCTGCAGTACCCGCTGGCGGCGCTCGTCAACAACATGGCCCCGCGCGAGGTGCCAGTCCGCGACCGCCCGCGTCGTTCGCCCGCCGACTTCCGCCGCACCGTCTACAGACACAATTTGTGGGCGCGCCCGCTCCCAGACTTCACTGGCCGCTTCCGAGACTGCTCACCCGACTTCTTCCGGTAACTTGTACTCAACCATACCATAATATAGATAAATCCTCCTCCACTTTGGTGCCTCGAAGGTCGAACCCAGTAAATCTCAAATTACCGTGGAAGGTTTCCACTTCTTGATATTATATACTTTTAAAAAGTATTTTTAATTGAATCTGTATTTAAAGGCACTAAAGAGTTATCTCAATAAATTTTTTTGATTAGTGAGGTAGTATGTTTGTTGACTTGTTCTATTTTTACGTAGGAAACAAACGACATGATTTTGACGTTTGGTCCTAGAACAATTTTTTCTCGGACACTTTTATTTTATATTTATATATATATAGGTCATAGCTATAATATAACAAACATAAAACAAAAATTAGTTACTGAAATTAAGGGTTGCTGAAAACCACCAGTATCGTATGTGATGATATGGTAGGCGTATAGCTAAGCATAAAATAGGTACACAATTTTTCATACCCCACATGCATAAGAAAGTGACCTGACATGTAACTTAACACTGCACTTTATGCATTAGGAAGGTTTTTTTTATTGCTTATAAGTCAGCCTCTGACCACAACCTCACTTGGTGGTAAGTGATGATGTGGTCGAAGATGTTAAGATGCTTAACCTAGCATAGATCAAAGCGAACGCAATTATGATGTCTTTGTCAAAAAAATGATTCCATGATAGCTCGAATTGGCAGATAATCTGGAGTTTTTCCATCTGTTCTTAAAACTGCCCTTATCTACAAAACTGGCAACAGAGGCAGTGTCGAGAACTATAGGCCCATTTCTGTACTACCATCTGTTGCTAAGATTTTGGAGAAAGTTATCAATAGACGACTAATGACATATGTCAATAAATTTAATATACTTTCTCCTAATCAGTTTGGGTCTACTTTACTGGTTACAGAAATTAAGGGTTGCTGAAAGCCACCAAGATGCTTAACCTAGCGAAGATCAAAGCGTTATGATAAACGCAATTATGATGTCTTTGTCAAAAGAATGATTCCACGATAGCTCAAATTGGCAGAGAATTTCCCAGCCCAAGGGACGGGTGGTCGTGAGTTTGGATCCGGCTCGTGGTTAAAATGTTTCCTATCGTTGTAATTATGTCAGCTTGTTTGCTTAGCGGGGGTTAGTCCAAATATCACAATGTTAGAACATGATGATCCGTCTTACCGCCATTACCACTGCAGAGCAACCAAGTATTTTTAACAGAAAAAAGGGGAGGTTCTTTTTTCAACGTGTTTTTTTTTTAATTGCTTATAGGTCAGTCACCTCACTACTTTCGACTGTATAAACCGGTTTTGATGATTCTTCTCTTATTTGAAAGCTGGTGCTTCCCATGTGGTCCCATTTGAATTTCATCAAAATCCATTGTGTCGATTTTGAGTTACACTCCAATAACTGAAAAGTGTTTCCTATCTTGATGATATAGTCATGGCAGTGAATGACAAACGACCCCGTGAGTAGTTAGGGTCAGTAAAGAGGGTGAAATTTATTTTTAACAAAATGTTTCAATCGACTTCAGCACTCAAGTGTGAAATAACTTGTCGATGTCGGTACCATGTATATAGGAACTTATAATAGGTACAGTATAATAGGTACTTTTGAACTATCACGGTACCGACTTCAACAAGTTGTTTCACACTTCTAACGTTTAGTTTTTTTGTAAAAAACATTACACAACAATGACAATGTAGTGTAAATTAAAAGGAAACCAACACCACTATTTGATTTGCACAATCACTCCACAGGAAGATATATTTTGACCAGAACAATCCACTCCAACCACATTTGTTTAAAATGTTAAATAATTAAATATGGTTGAGTTTTTTTATCTATATTTTAGTGATTATAAATATCTTCTTGCCATTTACTCCGAGTCAATACGTAATACCTTCTATAGAAACTGACCGTTCATAGTTCATTAGATTCTGTTGCATTATTGAGATTTTCAGCGTGAAGAATGTTTGTACGTTAATTCGCTCAGTAAAATTTGCGGAATATTATTGTTGTGATTTGAGCATTAGTAGATCCTAAATCGGGACGCTTCATTTTATTCCTCGTTTAGAACTCTAATTATGTAATAAAATTGTTTTAACCAATTTCAAAGATGGAAGCGGTTCTCAATTCAACTGTTTTTTTTGTTTGTCCTCAGTTCTTCCTAATGTTTTTTTTATATTCGAAAGCTGGTACTTGTATTGTGGTCCCATTTAAATTTGAGTAAGTTCTGACTATTTGAGTTATCCCTAATGATGCGTATTTTATGTTTGCGGTTGTTTTAGTTAAAAGAAAAAAATATAGTCTAATCTGATCACTGTCTCACCAGATTTTAGGTAATGATGCGGCACAAGATGTTGTTCAGGCGAGCCTAGAATTACTGGGTCTCAAGGACAACTGCCGGAACACAGGTTTAGGTGCTTGGCGACATAACATATAAGGGTAACAATCACAAAACTCGGTTATTTTTCTTAAAAATCATTGCTATTCAGTAATATGTCCCTTTGGTACACAAAAAAATTGGGTAAATTGGTAATTGAACTAGGGTATAACATACAACGACGGACAATTTACAATTTACTGCCATGGAATGATCAGGAAACAAAATTGTTATTTGTATTACCTGATTGACGATATCATTGAAACCAAATCCAAGAACCTCAATTTTTCACTCTTTTTTTGTCCACTTTTATTTTGAAATTATTTGTAACAATTTTTTGTAAGAAATCAAGTCCAGCCAGAAGACGGTTTGAGTGGGTAATGCACTAATGATTTTCCAACATACTGTGTCCTATGTGTTACGGTAGGTCTAAATGGGTTAATGCATTGCAATGGGATAATATAACATGTTACTTTTATATCCCAATTCACAAAATTATGCCCGAGGGAGTGTATTCAGCGACTGATCAAGAGTGCTGACCGCTCTAGGCTAATTATGAGGACGCGCCCCCGCCTGGTTATACGGTCGGCCTAAAAAAAATATATAAAAATATTAGTTTCGACTTTCTTTACTAGTGGGAAAATTTTAACATGGTTCACACCACCTATAAAAGTTTTCAAGCTGATCTGCAAGCGAAACTTTCGTAACTTTAATCTGCACTACATTCAACCTAAGGGTGCCGAACCATTTTTTCAGCTGACCCGTTAGAGCATACCCCGGCTAAAGGGATGGATGGACGCGGGTTAATATCCCGCACTTGAAATTTTTCCTCTCGTAATCCGCAAAGCATGCGTTATTTCAAAAATAAAATATTTAAATTATAGGGTTGCGTCATCATTAACAAGTTAGTTTTGTTTGTAGTACAACGTAAGATGAACTATAGATGTCGCTACATCCCAATTCGATGGTTAAAGAACGATAGGAACAGTTTGAGTTATGATTTATTGTCATGTTAGCTTAGTTGGTCAGAGCATTCCCCGGTTAAAGGGGTGGATGAACGCGAGTTCGAATCCCGCACATGACTTAAATGTTTCCTCTCGTAAATTTTTAATTTTGTAATCATTTGCTTTACTTCTAATAAATTCACTGTCATCTAGTTCCTGCAGTTTCCATAAGAAACCCAACTTTGTGTTTACTGTATTACAAATAATTTTCCGGTTGTTTAAGTGCTCTTTAAGTCAATCTATAGCTGCATAATAATTACTAACTATGAAAGATCGTCTCCCTTCTAAGTTCTAACTCAATGTGCCCCGTTTTTACTTCATCAAAACGAAAATTAGGTTTCTTTCTTCTTCTTCTTTCTCTTTTGTATGTGGTCACTTCGCATCACTTGATTTACCCTGATTCATAATTTTCGAACCATCAAGATAAGCATGTAATGTCTCATAAAGAATAATAATTAACAACATTAGATAAATCAACAGAACTTGCTTGTAAAGCTGTGCACTAAATATTTCTGAGCTGTTGTTGCCAGCTCACTCACTAGCGGTAGGTGTAGTATTATTCTACGCTCACAACTCGCTCGACCACCGACTTATTCGAGTGACAAGACAGTGTTTGTTTTACGAGCAAACTTTTTCAGTTCATAGCGCATTTAATTTTAGTGATTTGTCTCGGTCTAGTTGAAATAGTTGTTGCTTCTCTGTTGATGATATGCAGGTTGATGCAATGAAGATATATAACAGGGCATGCGAAGACACGATTTCAGCGCCCGCCCCCCCCCCCCCCCCCGATCCTCGCGCCCTAGGCTGCAGCCTAATTAGCCTAAGGGTTAATCAGGCCCTGAGTGTATTACTATATAATTTACAGGCGATTCATTTAATTTGTATGTATTTTACAGCTACAACAACTCCCAGGTCCACCGGCTGATCCCATGGCTGAACCGCGAGCTTTACTACCTCCTGAACGAGAACAGCGGACACATTTCGTACGTTATGGAACGTATCCTCGAGCTGCTCCCGCGGCACCCCATCGTATCGCCTGAGTTTCGAGGCGCTATGCACTGTTATTTCGGCGATCGCACCGATCACTTCCTGCACGAGTTCCACGTGTTCGCGTCTACCCCCTATGACTTAACGGGCTACGATCGACACGTGCAGTACCAGACAGACTCGCGCGTCTCCGCCCTCGTAGACGAGGTGCTCTCCTCCTCGGACTCAGACCGCGACTCGGACATTGTGCTCGTGTCGAGCTCGCACCCGGGACCCACGCCCCCGGCCGTCCCGCCTGCCCCCTCAGACCCAGGGCCCAGCTACGCGGCCGCACCCGCTCCGCGGTACCCGCGCGACCGCATCCCGCAGCCGCAACAGGATGTAGTTCCTATTGAGACGATATCGCACTCAGACTTTGATTCGGACTCGTCGGAGGTGATGGTGGTCGGGTACATAAAGCCGCCGCACCAGCGCACACCGGAGCTGGTGGACCTTCTGGGCTCGGACAGCGACGTGGTGTTGCAAGAGGGCCCGCCGTCCCCTCGACCCGTCGCCCCCACAGCCGGCTCGCCGCTCGTGCGGCTCACTCTCTCGAGGCCGCGGCGCCCCGCCTCTGTGGAAGCGAACGTCGATTCGGACAGCGACGACGCCTCCTACACACCGCCGCCTCCACCCCCGCCGCGCCGCCGCCGCCGCCGCACTCGCTCTCAAGAGTCACCCCCAGCCCCCACAGCTACCCTCCCGCCCTCGCCTTCACCGACGCCTGAAGACTCGCCGCGTACCCCCACGCCCTTCTGCTCCGATGACGAGGACACCGCTTCAGGCGAAACCGACGAATCGTTCTCTTCCTACGAAGCTAGGAGGAGGAAACCCCGCCGGAAAATCCCCAAGGCCAAGTCGAATACTGAGAGGCGGGCGCCCAGCCGTCGGAAAGACAAAAAGAAGCTCGAAAACAGACGGTCGGAGAAGGAGCAGAGGCGCGGGAGAAAGTCTAAGAACGGAAAGGGCGTGAAATCGTCTAAATTGACTCTAGAAGAAATTCCGTTGCCGCCGGAACCGGTGCCCGAGCGGGCGGGCCCGAGTGGGGCTGCGCCCGAGCCGGCGGGCCTAAGTGGAACTGCGCCCGAGTCTGCGGGGCCGAGTGGCACTGCGACCGGCCGCAGCAAGAGAGCCGCCGCCGAGGCCGGCCTCCGCCGCGGTAGCCGCGAGAGTAAAAGACTGAAGAGCGTCGTCAAAGTGATGAAACGAGAATCCACTTCGAGTACGGAAGGGCGGACGAGCTCCGACTCGAATAAGAGCCGAAAGGCCAGCCTGTCACAGAGCTCTACTAGCAGGCGGAAGTATTGGCGACGTTCCTCGACCGTTGCCAACAGCCGCGACTCCGACTCCTCTTCGGACGATAACATTCCTCTACACCTCACAATAACCAGACAGGACAACATTCCCCAACAAAAATCTTTATCCAAACAGGATGACGAGAGCCGTAGTGATTGAGTGATATTCATTTATTGTGATAAAACTATACTGCGCCTGGATCTGCTGCGTTATATACAACGTAATTGGCCCTTCATCAGTGACGCTCAATTTGTAATGCTACATTATGTGAAATAACGTTATTTTTATTTTCATCAGGTGATGTAAATATATTTTGTTGAACAATACCTGACTATGGTTGCCATTGATGATGAATTGATATCTAAATATATAAGAGACCCCACAAGCTATGGACCTGTCTTCTATGCTCAGTAGTTTTATGGTTACATAGTGCCTTAAAACAGCAACATATATCAATTGGTAGTTGAATAGAGTTTTCCACTAAAGCAAACTTCTATCGAACAATGTGGAAAATCAAGCAGTCTAAATATTATTAAAATATTCATTCTTCAAAAATATGTATGTGCAAAATGAAATGTTTTCCGAATAACCCAAAAAATATTGTTTTGCTTTTGATTTTAAAATATTGTTTGGTCTAGTAATAGTTTCATCTCTGTTTATGATTCTTACTTCTATTCAATGCTCATGTTTGCGTGATTGATTTCGACATGAATTGTTTTTAAGAGCAGTTTAAATACACATGGTTTACTACAGTTTGTAGCGGCATGCGACTGGATGTACCACATTTAAATCCTGCTGAAGGGTTGATTGTGGTAAGTCTAAACGCTTTAAACTCTTATTTCAATTACAAAAAAAATTATTATGTTAAAAATAATAATAAATAACCATCAAATTTTGATTTTTATATATTACTAGCTTTCCGGGCGCGGCTCCGCCCGCGCGTATGTCGGTTATCACGCAAAAACATTAACCTATTTTTGCACAGTTGGATAAAAACTATCCTATGTTTTTTCCCGGGTCTCAAACAATCTCCATACCAAATTTCATTCAAATCGGTCTAGTAGTTTTGGCGTGAAAGCGTATCAGACAGACAGACAGAGTTACTTTCGCATTTATAATATTAGTACTGATACAATTTAGGGGATGAAATGCGGGCCCCAAAAGTTTTAGCTAAAATAGACAAAAACTAAGCGTAAGGCTCAATAATTCTTACCTACATAATATAAATAACAGTATATACATAAGATTTATTAATTTGATTAAATTTACCTAATCAACCGGATGAGGATTTTAATATACTTCATTAAAACCCTGAACCGTTTGATAGGAAAACCTCAATTTCCGTTACCAAAGACTTAGAACAACATTTAAGATATAACTTACCTTCAGTCTAATTAAAAAAAGGCTATAACATACTGTGAAACACTACTCAATTGATGACATTAGAAAGCTGCTAAAATATTTTATTTGTAATAAAATAGCCACGACTTTTATCTTATTCTATTTGGGGGCGATACCCTACGTCGTGCTTGGGTGTTTTGTAAATTTCCCTGGCCAGTTTTACCCAAGCCATCCCCACTTCTTAATGTAGCGGAGAAGGATATTGGGTTGGTTACATAGATGCTCCGGTAGCGTGTGTGTACTTACGACTACTAAGTACAAAAAATCAATCAATTTATTAAGGTGTGGTATTAAAAAGTACCTAAATTATTTATTTAATTTATGTTGCCTTTACTCCAGTGATTTGTTCAACATTGAATAAATGTAAATCAAGGATTTTGACATACATTTTATTTATATTTGTTTTATTTTTGTTACCATTACTATGGCTATTTCTTAGTACCTGCTATCGGCCGTCTCCTTTGATCTTGAATGCATGCCGCCTCCGTGTAGATATCAGCACAGGAACTCACTCGAGTCAGCGTTGTCACAAGGATTATGAAAAGTATTGTGACTTTGACACATTTTTGTAAATTACATTGTTGATTATTTAATATCAATCTAAATATTATTGAGTGTTTAAAAATAATATTCATTACGTTCCATATCATTTTTGGAACGGAATGGTGATAAATGAACTGGATACAAAGGACTATATCAAGTTTTATTCCAAATTATTCAACGTATATAATCTGTGAAACATAACTCTGAATATAATCCGTACCATAAATCTTAGTACTAAAACTAGAAAATAGATAAAAAATAACTCATCCTTTAGAGTCGCTGGAACGCAATGAACCCTGTGACAAAACACTCAACACAACATGCGATCGCAATTTTTTTTTCTCGACGATGCACATCCATCCCGTTGTCGTTACGATGGCGTACTGACTGAATCGCGGAATTATCTAGAACTTCAAGCGTAGCTGTAGACGATTAAACACCTCGTAAAGTAGCAAATCTATTAATATCGAATGGAATGACCTGGCAGAATTAATTTTTGATGGACACAATTAAAAGTTTTTACTGATTTCAATAAAGAACAGTTTTTTTTATTACATAAGGTCTCTAATGTTAGAGTAAGTTCTGGTTTTACTACCCAGAACATATTTAATAAATAAAATGCTATCTTTGCGTTTCACAGTCATCGATGTAGCCTATCCATCGGTTAAAGCTTGAAACGCGCTGCATGTCAACTGTTATTTTTATCATTCATGCCCTTAGTGACGAGTGAGTGAGGTGTTCCAAAAAGTGTTACTTTTGTCCCGTCTACAGTAGGTATTCATTTTGGCATCACGGGCTTCAATTTGTTTCGCTGTATGGCTATCACATTCTTTGGAAATGTTACCGGTTTTACAGCTACAACACGCGGCTGTAAAGCCCGGTGGTCGTCGGCGAGGGACTGGAGTAAAGTCTCCCAGTCCTTCTCCAAACAGACGATCCGGGGTTGCCGCTGGGTCGTCTAGTAGGTATACCGGTCTTCTACCGGGGAGTCCCACATACCCCCTCCATCCCCCGATGAGAGGGCATGCGTAATGCATTTTCCCAGCCCAGCGTAAAAAAAAGTGTCCATTAGTGGCAATACTACTGAGCGCTTCCGTGCTTCGGAGGGCACGTTATGTCGTCGTTCCGGCATTTTGCGAAGGCCCGCGTGGCTAGCTACCACCCTCAAGTAAAAAATATGTCGCCAAGCACACGTGCTTAAACAAAACACACGCTGCCGGCAGCTGTCCTTGAGAGCCAGTATTTCTAGGTTAGCCTGAACATCATTTTCGACCACATCATCACTTACCATCAGGTGAGATAGTGGTCAAAAGTTACCCTATCAGCAATAAAAAAAGTTTCACACTCATATTTGCTAGGAAGGTGAATACCAATATTTTTTTAGTCAGTTCCTTCGAAAATTCCTTTCTAGAGGCAGCTCAGTGGCTTTCAATACACCATTCCTTACAAAAAATAGCTGTGATGTTCAGATTGAGTAGTCGATAAAACATAAATCTTTTTGAGCTAGGCAGAACGGCAGTAATGGCGAGGGACAGAATCTTTGCAGATGCTTTGCTTCGGTAAGTGCAATTGCCCCTACATTTCATTATTTTATTTGAAGTGCACAAGCTCATTCCTTAAGTTTCCAACTCCAATCACTCCACTAATGCATTAAACATATTTTTTATAATTCCCTACATCCGCATACACACAAAAAAGATTGGATCTGTTAAGTTTTGTTATTGGGAATCTATATAGTTATCGGGACCTATCTGCTATAGGAGATCGATCTGGATATGGTCTGATTTCGCATCGTGTTCAATCTTGGATTATAGGTACGATATTAATTTCGGGTTATTCTGTTTACATTTCTAACGAGCGACAGACGAAAGGTGGCCGAAAACGACAAATAACTGGAAAAATTGAGAAAAAGATGGCCAGGAAGAAAAGGTGGTGCGATGTTCTTGCCAAAACAGCAGGCGTTACTTGGAGCCAGGCAACGAGAGATAGGGAGATATGGAGCAAGCTTTCACCGCTCAAAGCGGTACTTACACTAAAAACATTTAGATAAGACGGAGGTGTTATTAAAATGTACTGTAGAGTAAGGAAAATTTAGAACAATGTTACTTAATTAGAGCGTAAGAAAACAAAAGCTACCTAATTATTATTTCGGGCGTTAGTTGGTAAACTGCATGTTCGACACGACAAAGCAGTGCGCGATCGATATCGAAACTTACTTCCGGCCGGTACACACGCTTCGATCGAAGTTTGAAGAAGAATTGAGTTATCCTCCGCTTCAAAAATTTATTAAAAATGGAACAGACCTCCCACTTGATACGATTGAACGAGACCGTAAAAATACTGTTTAAAATACAGTCCGCATCGCTTCATAATGTGTGCGCACGCATTCGATTTCTTTATGTGTGCGGCAGATGAAATGACTGCAATTTAGCGTTGGGTATTATTATTTGGTCAGACTAGCCACAGGAGACGACAGTTGGAAAAAAAACTAGTGAAAGTTGAAAAGAAAAATGGTTCTTATTACACGCTTCCCTTCGCCATAGTCCGGTCAAATTAGACCTAAAAAAAATACATAAATTCCCACCAAGCTGAAAATCATTAAGATTGTTTCAAATATGATTAAAAATAAAATTTGAAAGTTCCCCTGTATGGATTTTGTTTATTCAATGTCAAAAAAGTGAGTATTGCGCGATTTTCACCATAACAGAAGTTTTGTCATAAAAATACTTCAGACAAAAATTATAGATGATAAAATCATCTACAAAAAATGTACCAATACATTTTTTCTATGAGCCACCGTTATTGAGATAAATACGACCTTGAATAAAAATAAAACCATACAGGGCAACGATGAGGAACTTTCAAATTTTATTTTTTATCATATTTTAACAATCTTACTCATTTTCAGATTGGTGGGAATTCATATAGCTTCGAATGTCTAAATTGACCGGACTAACATGTGACCGTACCAATCATACTCTAACATCCTTCACCTCTCGAGTTTACATGTGCAGTATTACAATATGCTGGATTGTAAGACTAGTATAAATGAATCCTTTACTGGGCAAACACGGTTTTAGTATCACTAAAGTTTTATTCGAGTGTTTTTTTACGTTGTGGTTTTTGTTATCTCCGGTCCATGCTAGCTGGATTAACGGAAAAGATGTGCAAAATCGTCCCGCAGAGTCTTTGTATGAAGGTAAGATAGAATTCCGACCGCTACCACAGAGACTTTCCGTTAGTGACCAGACTCCCCTTTAGCCACTCAACCATCAGCACGGGTTGTTTTACTACCTGAAAATTTCAGGTCGGATTATTCTAGTGTAAATCGGTGTGTGTGTTTAAGTTCGTATTGATATTTGAACTTTTTAATGCAATCTCCTTAATCCACGCATTATAGTTACATTTGCTTACCTTCGTTTAATCTTCATTCCTATTACCATCAAATTTTTACAAAATTGTGTAAGAATTTGATGGTAATTGAATAAACAACGCCATTGCAATTTTGTTCGACATAAAGACTACAGGTTTATTTTGTAATTTTCTTTTTATATCAGTGGCGGATCAATGCTAGAGGTGATCCTCAGAATTAATTGAACGAGAAGTATGGGCAGGTTTTTAAAGGATTTAGTTACGATGTACTAATAAACCCAGGACCCTCCAGATAAAAATAAAATAAAAACACATGCATAAAATAGTTATATTTTTTAAACATACTTACTCTGAACATTACTGTGTAGGTACTACTCGGGTACAAACATCCAAAACTTATTTATATGGGAAATATAGCTACAAATGGCGCATACTTTGTATATTAAGGTGAGTTTGTACGTCGGGGAATTCAAAATTTAAACTGTTTCATCCCGCTAGTAGCAAGTCTTGGTAACCATTTTACATCATTATGGTATTTGCGAGTTTAAAATAATATTGCTCGTGATCACTTCAAAAGTTATTGAATATCAATGCATATAACTTCATAAAATAACTCTATTGCCGTCAAAATATTTAAAATAAAATATATAAATTCAATAACAAATATAAAAATGATTAAATATTCTCCGAATTTCGCGTGAGTGATCAAGTGCAATGGCGAACTAGCAAAAGATTGAATTTCACGTCATCGCGTTCCCCTTATGTGTAGGATGTAACAATAACTATCCATGGTACATTACCTTGTCTAGGGTAATTCCAAAGCTCGCGTTCTATTTTAAAACCAAAACTGCGAGTAATTAACATGAGGTACATGAACTCCTTATGGTCCCCCTCCACAAATCTTGAAAAAATACAGTACAATACGACTTTATCCTATACCTTAAATTAAAACTGAGCATAATATTATGTGGAACGGCTTACATTAATGGTTAATTATCCTCAAAAATCTTGTTTATGTTGTTGTTACTCAAGTTTTCCTTTACAATCCAAACTAATAAAAGGACAAGAAAATTAAATATTCCGGGAAGATTAATAACTCAAATACTCTTATTGATTACTAGTAATTATTATTTAATAACACTATGATTTTGTTGATATTTACTTTCTTTACTTGGCAGTATTCGGTGACGTATAATTACGTATACTAGGCGCTTTCGGAAAATACTTATTTGTTATAATTATCTTTATAAATACTTTGTTTAATTTATTACAACAGTGTCGTCACATGGACTGGATACAAAGTTACTCTATATCATAATAAAATAAAATATTTTAAAATCTAGCCAATATATTTGTTAGCACCTGCATTAACAAGCCAATAAAAATTAGTGCATTATTGCGTCGAACGCTGGACAAGGCAAGCTTTATTAATACAATTTATTCCCACTGACATATATATCTATTATATAACTAGGTACATACTAGTCATATCTAACTACATAAATGGTGCCTATAACTACAGAACTACAGGACTTGATACAAAGGGTCACACACCAAACCTTATGTGCCGCCGGCCCTAGGTCTTGTGCCGCCGGTAGTTAGCCCCGTGGCTTTAGGCTGGCGGAGTTGAGACCATAGCACAGTGGCCTCACCCGACTGTCGCTAGGCCGGCCGAGTACGGTGTGTATACGTTTTAGTATTCCTAAAGGTAACTAACTATATTTTCACACGTAAAATGCAAGGGAAACTAATTTTACAAACTGAATTTTTGTTATTTCATTCAATTCGGGTGTATTTTAATGTGACAACCCGTATCAAAGATTTTAACAAAAGTTGTGATTTTCACTCGATAAAACCTGTCACAACTTTTTATTAAGAATTGGCCGCCAAATTGATTATTTGGCTGTCCAGTGCCATGTTATAGGTCAACAGAAAAAACTTAAATAATTAAAAAATAAGACGTCATTCTTGTTAAAACGTTATTGAGCTTGAGCACAACGAAATACAGTCAAAATATAAAGAAAGCAATCGACTCTGCGATTCTTCTGTACTTTAACATATTGTTACTGGCCTTGCCATTAAACTACAGCAGAGGTATTTAGCTAACTTTCAATTGCTATAACGTCGGTGTACAGAAAACGCCAAGTTTCAACGTTGCACTGAGGATAAATACTTTACAGAACTTGATGCCATGCTAATTAAAAACTTACAGGGCAATTTCACGTGCATCAACAAAAAAATATATTTTTCAGTAAGGTCTGTGTTAAAAACCTAACCTGGACGGTCCGACTGATACCGAATCGGTATCTGGTCATAGACAAAAACTTAAGAAAGCGATTCGCGACGAGTCGCAAGTTAGCTAATACCGCTGCGGGCATGAGGACTATGAGGTGTATATTGCTGATAGATGTACAAGCCGCAAATAAAGAAATAAATAAAAAATGGCGGCGCTTATCCTTCTCGTTCTAATACAGTTTGTTAAAATAAGAGGCTGAGGAACGCCGGCATTTTTGATCCTTTTATATACTGTTGCGATTTATACAAACACCAATCCTGATATTGTTGTAGTTGTGGTCATTAGGAGGGGTTGACTTCGACCACGGTGTTCATGTGCTGCGGGTGAGGTTTGAACTCCACCACCTCCTTCCATACAAGCTCTGAAAAGGAATAATGATAAGTTCAAAAAGGAGCTCTTCACAGTAATGTCATCAGAACACATAATTACATAATATTTTGTCAGTTCGTTCAAAATAGGACAGCTTTATAGAGCAAAATATAAATTACGGCCCCATGCGGCAGAAAGCATGAGATTTGGTGTGCTAGTATTTTTAATGTAGGAGCGGAAACATGGCGAGAAACATACCCACTTGCCCCGCCTCCCCTCTGTATGTCTCCCACCGTAGATTTTTTAATTTTATTATAAAAACGTAGACCGCTGTAATTGCTATAATTAAAAGATATTCACGAAAAAAAGATACCTCGTACTAGCATGTATGAAACAGTGTAAAACAAGAAATAGAACGCCTTACGAAAACAGCCATTTTGCGTGTTTTATCAGAGTAACATCGGCCTGGGACACACTGAGCTGAGCATGATAAACGATCACCTAAGTTAAGCAACGTCCGCTGCGGGCATGACTTGGATTGGTGATGGCTAGTGATAATTAATATACTACTCAATTAGTATACTACTGAGTGCATTGGAGGGTCCCGGTTGTTGACTTAGGATGGCAATCGTTATAACATGGTGGTAATTTTAGGTTAGCCTTAACAATTTCTTCGAACGCATCGCTTTCCATCAGCTGAGATAATAGTAACAGGCTATCCTATCAGCAATAGTAAATATAAACCTTTCCTTGTAAACGCTCTTTATACATAGAAAAAAACAGTAGTTGCCAGTGGTAATTAAAATAATACCTTTCCACTTGTCGACGGGCAGCTCCATGTCCTCGAAGCTCTGATCGTATTGCGCGGAGATGGGCTCGTCCGTCGGGTCCGCGTACTGTGCGAGGTACTCGTGTGCAAGCGCCTGCTCCGCCGTTATGCGTCTGGAATTTATTTTTAGTTTGCATTTCAACTCGGACGATTTGTACATTTATCATTCGTGTAGTAATGTGTGTTTGTTGTCTCCATTTAATTTTCGTGGTAGTCGTAGCTAAGACGCAGACATGTAGAAATTGCGTCGATAAACATTATAATCCAAGTCATGTTAGTCTAAAACGTTGAATCATGATTTCACACGGGCTCTGTTCCGGAAGGGTTGCAGACTACCCTATGCGTCTAAAACTACAAGTGTATACCATAAAGAAATAGGTTTCGGTTTTTAAAAAGTGGTTTGAAAAGTTACTTGTCGGCATACAAAACCTTCCATGGACAATGCTCCACATAATTCAGTATAAGTTGATTAACAACCAACTCAAGCAAATAAAATGCGAGTAATCTTATCTTACACAATAATATACGCTGGAAAAGAAAAGTGTGGAAGTAATTCCAAATTTTTATTATACTGAGTTTTTGAATTTCGTAAAAACAACTAAGTTGTCGCAGACTCGCTATATCAGCGATGAACTTGCCCTAGAGCATGGACACGACGTTATTCGCTTGCCATCCTATCACTGCCAGTTCGCTATCATTGATTGAGTTCGTATTCCGAACGGGTACTTATACTAAATGAATGCGTGACTACCTAGTCTGTGAAGAGCCACTAGTACGAGTATGTATGTATACTCATATACTCACTTGTCGGAGTCTAGTTCTAGCATGAGCTCTAGCAGGTTGATGGCGAGCGGGTTGGCGCCGCGGAACACTTCGCGGAAGTCACGCCTCTTCAGCGTCGGCAGCGACTGGATGTAGTTCCGCGCCTGGAATGTTCCACAATCCAATATTATTTTACTTGATTTGTTCTCTTGTCCTCGTTTCATATAAAATACATTGGAAGTATATTTATAAACACAACGATATGGGGAGATGATATTTCAACACCCCAAATCTGTTATGATTCGGTTATCAATTTATACTTTGCGTATTGACTCGGGTATAAACTTGGGTGTAAAATTGTGGAGATAGAAGGCCAGAGGAAAGTCTGGTTCTTAACGGAGCGTGCTCTTTGTTGGTGGTCGATTCCGCCTACCCTCGCACAAGGGCCATTCAAGAACGGACCTTGCTTCCCTATGAACTTTGCTATTGAGTAAACAAACACTTTATACTTCCAAGCTACGAATAAATACGTAAAAAAAATTAAGTCAAGCTAAAACAGCAAAATACAATACCTTACCGCGGTGGCCGTGGTTGAAAATGTTTACCGGGCGGCGCAACAACATTATTTTAATGCGACCAATCGGATGCGAGAATTTGAGTCCGAAATCATAGCGGTAACTGTATGAGAACTACACTTCTTTACATATTTATTCGTAGATTCCAAGAGTCGTTTTACAAAGGGCAAGAATGGAGATGTGCGGTGTTCCGCTGATGACTGATGAAGCGGTAATTGAGTAACATCACCAAGCACCTACCTATACGGCGTAATGGTCTGGGTAATGGTAATTATTATTATTATTAGTACTGATAGACCTTGCCAGAAAGTTGGATTTATACTTTTGTGTGTGAGAATGCCAAAAAGAACTTTGTAGCTCAGTACCTCCAGTATGTGTTTACAAATAAAGATTACAGTACCGATTTGGTGTACACGCAAAACGTAAGGTTGCCAGTAGTCTTTTCGATGTAACTTTTCTTGACACTATTGTCAAGAAAAGTTACATCGAAAAGTTTAATAGTCTTGTTGATAGTAAGAACTTCACGTTGTATTTTTTTGTTTCTTATTGACATTTGTAAAAAGAAAGAGAAATAAGTTTTATTAAAAATGGCGGTTGTATTGGGCGCGTTTAGGGTGACCAGAGCGTCGCCAGAGAAAAATGTTTGCATAAGTTTAAGTAACATCAATATTGAACTTATAAATCCAATTACAACTTATAAAAATTGAATAAATATTTGTAATAATTAATAATTACAAATATTTTTAAATAAACGTTCGGTGCGCTAATAAATAATATATAATATAAATTAAATAATATCATTAATTCACAAATCATTTCAATCATCACCAAGTACGAAGTTAATTTTGTATTATTAATTTTTATTAATTATGGATTTCCGCAAAGTGACACCTGAATTTATTAAGAAATCTATTCAAATTTGAATCAGGGACGGCCTATTGGCAATGCCTTTGGACTGCTGCACGGGAGGTCAACAACGATTCAAATACCTACCCTTATAAATACAGTGTAAACTCTATATAACGACACTGAAGGGACAGTGCATTTCATGGTATATAGAGTAATTATTATAAATGGAGATACATGGCAATTACGGTAATATTTTCACCCGAAATGCGCAAAAATCACACAAAACATTATTATCAAGACAGTTTATACATTTTTAAATAAATTAAAAATTTAATTTAATGCGTTTGTTGTTATCACGGTACTGAAACTCTATATAGCTATATAGACAAAATAGAAGTTAGATTTTTTCCATAGTAATATAGCAAATTTTAATAAATTCAGTTCCATTGTAATTAGTCACGATGAATTATTCATATACATATTATTATTATAATGTTGATAATATATGTACTAGTTAAAAATACTGATTTAGCAACTCTTAATTATCAAACAAATATGTAAAGCAAAAAACGGTATATACCTAATTATAAACATATTTATACCTAGCTAAAACCTAAACCGTTCTTTCGATATCGAATCAACCTACTTTTATATCAAATGTGTATTTTTAAATAGGAAGGAGTGGGCAAATTTTTATTATTGTGTGTAATTAGTGTCTCCTTACCTCTTCGCTTATTAGTTTGTCAATAGTTTCCTGTTCTGGGTTCCCACACAAGAACATTATTCTGGTAAGGTGATCGATATCTGAACACACGCGTGTTAAGGTTACAAGCACCAAACTTACACAAGCCTTAACAATACACGGTCAGATTAAAAGATTACGAGCGCGCGTAATACTTACTATAAGATTGTACTGCGTTAATGCGTTGTAATAAACGATTTTTAATGCTGAATAATAAGTGAGCCTTTGACTATCATATTACCTGTTAGTAAGTGTAGTAGTGATTGAAGATTTTAATCAGGCTGAACTTAGAATGGGAACTGGCATATAAAGACGAATGTTTCAGACAACACTTTGGGTGCCCAAGATACAGACACAGCCTAGTTTGGTTCCCACGGGTACATATCTTCCATTTTTATCAGGCCTATTTAACATAAATATAAAAATACTTTAACTAACATAGATATTAAATTTAACACAACTATGAAAGACTGTCTTAGAGACACACCGTTAGGTGTAAGAGGCATTTGCAATATTCTCTACCACCGTGCGGTAAAGCTCAAGCACGCAGCAAGATTAGGTCTATGGACCACTGCGATGTCATCTGTAGCCATAGAAAAGTAGGCTATCATTTCTCCAAAAATATAACATTAATTATTCATGATCATGTATGTCTAACATAAATAATAATTACGCGCGCTCGTGTAGTGTGCAAAGTGCAATGCAGTTTAGTATGTTTAATTAATTAAATTGGTTGCATTTGCCAATGTTCCTAAAACAATTTTATATCCTATTTTATTACTTAGCTTAAAATTAAGGTTACACTGTGCGGCAATTAGTAATTAGTTTGGCGAGTTTTTAGAGAATATTCTGTGAAGAATAACATATATTACTCAAATACTCTGAACAATTATCTATAATTTACTGTCAGTCATATCTATTATAGAAATTTTGAACCTGAATGTGAGGCAAAAGCGTTCTTCAGCCCTTTTGGAATTTTAGTAATAAAAATATCACGTTTATTTGCCTTCTAAGATACAAAACAATATAGCAAACGCACTTTTCTACATTTTTAAGTACAAAAAATGCTGGGCTTGGTCTTGCTATTGAAAAATGTTGATTCTTGCAACTAAGTACTAGTTATGATTAAAGGTGTAGATATTTAACAATTTTTCAATTTGACATCTGTTGTTTAGACCCAGGTAAATAAAATATCGAAAAAACAATTCTCCGCCGTCTAATAATAATGACATTGAAATTATAATTAAACCTATTTAGTAAAATTAATAATAGCATAATTATTAATAGCATTGTTTAGTTAGAATAGACGTCACATTTTCAAAATCTCATCCAATAATTACTCCTCAATCAATTAAAAAGTGCGTATGAAAAAGCTTCAGAAGGGAAGCGCTCTTAAACTGAAATAAAATCAACGGCATCGCGCATATTATTTTGCAGGCAGCAGTACGTTTAATAGACTCAAGGCCGAGGAAGCATACATACAAAATCTGAATGTAGACAAGACACAACGAAATATGACACCACCCAGCTTAAACATTTAACTTAACTGTTCAGTCGATGAATTACCCTTCCAGCAGAGTAAGACAATCAGCAGATCGTAATAAGAAAACGTAGAATCAATAAATGCAAGATTCACGCTACGATACAACGGCAATTATAATATGCTCAACAGAGCAACTGGTTAACGCACAACAAACAACGAAGGACCAGTTTTATCACAGGGTGCATTTATATGCTGAACAGTTAAGATGGTGACACTTTTAAAAAAAAGCATGTTATTGCAAAGCTATAGTTAAATACGCTCCCATTTACAAACAATGCCGATGAAGGCGAGACTTAAGCATATCTGATCAACTTACAGATTCCGAGGATATTTTTTGCATGAACTCTTGAGCCGGCGTCCCCAGAACCTCCATGATCAAATTCAATTGATGTATATCTGACTCTTTTAATAAAGGAAGCCATATCACACATTACATCGATTGTAAGCTATCTATACTAAATTAAATACAACGCAACTTAGAAGTTAAAAAACAGAACTTAGAAAGAAATACAATGGGTAACACACAGAAAAGTATATCTGATAATAATCAGAATCTATAGGTACGTCCATATTAAAAAATATTTGCTTCATTTACTTACTACAAATCTGCTACTTACTACAAGAACGCAGATTTGTATATAACTAGTACTGAATATGGGGGCATATAGTGAAGTATGAAGTTTACCAATAATTGAAAATTCAGAAAGTGAGCCAGCAATTCGTTCTATACTTATAGTTAAAATATTTTTATATACCTTATTATATTATTTATAATTACTTCTGCAAACAATTCTTTACTTTATTCATTGGTATCTCACCAATACAATGCATAAAAATAATAAACGAACACTATTTATTATTTAAACACAGGCACCAAATCAAATCAAGACAAGCAGAAAACTTGCAGCAATACTTCAGACACAGGGTTACTTACACTCTGGTTTGTAGTTAACCGGGCTTTTCTTTACACTGCCTTTACTTATCAACTTACTAGTCTAACGGTTTTAATTAATCAACACCAAGAGCGGCTCCGGCATCTCTATCTCTCTCATCTTTAGAGTATCGCATTGCAACATCCTCTTAAACTTAATATAATATCAAGGGTTTTCTTCGCCTTAATAAAAAAAAATACTTTTAAATAATTTCTAATAGTTTTATCTAATTCCTTTAAAGAGCTAGAAACCCGTTATACAACGGACGTACAGACAGACAGCAGAGTCTAGAGCTCAAGTTTGCATTTTGGGTACAGAACTCAAAACGGGACCCATAAAACTTTATCTGTATAAATGATAATAATATATTCGTATAGTGAGTGTAAAAACCTATTTTTAAACAACATTTCATTGCTTATTTTATCTTAATTTAACAAACAAAGGAAACATTTCGATTACAAACTTATATTCAAACAAGCAAAATTTTATCATTTCATACATTGATAACAAAAAGGGCAAACGGTGCCAGATGTTTTGTTTATGCTAGATTAAAACTGATAAACTAGATTGTATATCGCGTAATGAATTGTTCGGTAGGTGCATAAGCTAGTAGGTAATCTGTGACATAGTTAACCTCCATTCATTGACGACGACGGAGCTCGTACGGAAAGTTACCAAAGCTGCGCCGACGCAGATAGTTGCGGCACAAAAACACATGGACGCGGTGCGGGCGCGGTTCGACGCCCGCATAGGTCTGGAGGCGTAGCCGCATTCTCGTCTGAAAAAAGACGCAATGCGGCCGGGACCTCGGTCTCGTCAGAACGGAGCCTAATAAACAGCTATTGTAGGAATAAAGAATGCAATCTACGTAATTATTCTTATCTATCAAATATCAGGCGAATAATTACGATAAAAAAGTTAAGTAGCTATTGATGATTTTTCGTTTACCATTGTAAATAATTTTATTTTATTTGATTATCATCCTTTTAATCGGTTTGTCTTGCACGCAAGCAATTAATTACATTTTTAGATCACAAGCTTCGAACATATATGTTGTCGAAGATTTCAACTGATCATAAGTCGACGTTACGATGGTACAGCAGACAAATATTCAGTTGATGGTGTATTTTTCCCACTGCAAAAAAGTCTTGTATCTTTGGATGTGGATGGGAAAGTGTCTCTGATATCTCTCAATATATTATTTTGCCGAAGGAGTAGGTAAAAAGAAAAATCGTCAAACCTAATATAAGGGTTCAAAGTGAATATTTACCATCCATGAACCGCAAAGAGAGCCAAATATCAAATACAAAATTTTACAACCATTCTTAGACTGGTTGACGTACGAACAAGGATATTGTTAATTAACAAAGGACCTATGAACACTCATCTTTTAAATATTCCATATACTATTATAATCGAAAAATATAAAATAAACAAATTTATAATCTTTATGATATAGCGCATTGCTTAGCGGTGATTTTGCGTAGCAATAATTTACATTCTTGCCAAAGAAAATTGAAGCAAAGAACATCTGTGCAAACTCATAGCTAGTGTTAAAAACTATAAATGTAAGAACAATCGGCACATTAATGCGATATTGTACTTAAATAGACTAATATAACTTACTTGAGAGTTATATTATATAACTTTATAAAATGTAGTATCCTTCCAACACATGATTAATATATGATGCTCCAATTCATTTAACAGAATGCTGATTTTCCAATCTACAAATCGTATTTCTGTTAATCACATATCTTCGGTTGTTTGGTCGTCAATCATGATACATAAATAATATAGAAGTACCATCTATAGAGCCTATTTTCATCACCTTAGATTTTCATTATCTGTAAGTTTGCGCTACTAAATCATTATACGCTATATAACCTATTCAAATATGTAATGTCCGACTGTGGTGTTTTTAAAAGGATACGGTCAGTGCCTGGGAACAAAGTCCTGCTGGTCAGAAGCTCAGCCATGATGCATCCGACGGACCAGATGTCTACTGTTTGGTTGTAGTGCATCCAGTTTAACATTATCTCGGGTGCACGATACCACCTGAAATTAATTATACTACAGGTTAATGACTGGTATATATACTTTTCCATGGAAGAAATGGGTATAAATCATATGTGTCAATTTGTAATATTTTTGCAGCAATCACAGGCAGCAATGGATAATTAAAAAAAAAACTGGTAAGTTAAGAGGTTCTAGACTGTAATATTGAATCTCTGGATTGAGGTAGTAACTCCAGCTAAGTGCGAGTCGGGCACGGGGGTTCCATATCAACACTATTTTTTAATTAACTTGTGTTAATGATTACAAATAAGTTTCAACGAATGAATATTATACTCGGCAATAAATTACTGACTATTGAAGTACTGAACACTTTAAATAATTATGAAGTTAGGGAATTAACATTGGGCTCTATTCTGACACAATTCTCTCAAACCAAAAATTCTCTTATAATTAACAATAATAGTACGAGTACAATGTTTTTAACACCGGAACTCTTATTATTTTTTTATTGTTTAAAGCAGGAGATCCGATATTGAAAAAGTGTTCATCTTATCGTATATTACAATAATAATTAATATTATTTTACTTAATAACGTTATTTTATTACGTTATGAGAATTGTGCTAGAAAATCGAACCCGAAGAAACGAGACGGTGCGGCCCTTCGAAGCGAAACTTATGAAATCAGGCTTTAAATCCATATATGAATCAGCTGAACTCATTGTGTTATTACAAATATCTGCCATACGAAAGTATAATAAACAAAACTCTACAACTCGAAAAACCAATGAAGATCGGATTGCCGATTTCCCGCCATTTTTTTTCTGTGGCCATTGCTAGAGAGCAATTAAGCCATAGTCATTCTCAGCATTGAAAAAATGTACTTAACTTTATGTTAAGTATTAAGAACGTGCGTTCGTTTTACCGCAAGTCAAATTCTACGCGATCTATATTACGCGGCGAACGGCTCAGCTCTGACGCACACTACGATAGTATCTTTGTGTGCAAGAGCGCTATGATGCGAAAAAAATTGATACTTTTATTTATTTGAATATTGAATCGGTTTCATGTTGTGAATATAATTATTTACTATAAAAAAACTGTTTACAGACCAAATCTGTAGGTACATTGAATATTTTTTAAAATAATGGTTGCGTTATATTTTATCTATATAGAAGGCAAATCATTTTGTTAACGTATGTCTGTCTATCCCTTCAAACGCTGGCAGTACTTTAATAAAACTTGGCTTGTCTATAGCTTTAAGTCTGAGATGACATTAAGGATATTTTTTTAAACAACGGTCAAGTGCGGGCTGCACCAAACAATAAGGAAGTCTTATTTAGGTTTCCGTAGTAAAACAAGGAAACTTTATCATGAAAACTTACGTTGTTTTGACACATTTTTTATCATAAATAAGGAAACCTTAGTTTGGTTTTGCCATGTGCGTTTCGCCGTCTGTCTGTATGTTACAGCCATTTTATTGAGACACTAATAGCACTGGAAGATTGAAATTTGGCACATGTAGGTAAAAATATTACGAGTTGCTCTCATACCTAAAAAGATATTCCATTAATTGGGGTATAAAATGAGGTTTCTTTTTTGGTTTCCATTTACGAAATATTCAGCAATAAGCTAACGTTTTTGTTTTGAGTTGCATGTCCCTTCTAACTCACGAAGCTACTAAGAACGAAGACGACCTAGACTACTAGTTTACGAGCCATAGCTGACCAAGTGAACGCGTAGTTCAGGCCGCGTGAACTCTCAACAAATTCCATAGTAAGAGACAGAATCTTACCGTAGAAAACTTTGATGGCGATTAACGTAAAAACTAGTAAAAAGTTAGTGCTGTTATTGCTTATATTCTAGAATAACATATAATTGCTGTTATCACCTAATGTGGAGCTCATGTTTCTAATTTACTGACGGGTCTATCCACGCACGAATTAACATATAAATAATATTTTGACTAACCTCGACGTTTTTATCAAGTTGCATTGACCGTGGTCACGAGTAGACTGAAGAAGCGCGTGTCATACAATACAATACTCTTTATTGCGTACCAATTTACATATATTCAATAATAACAATAAAAACCTTTACAGAATGGTATTACAATATGGTGTCATCGTCTGAGGAGCGGAGGGAGTGATTTAAATCTACCCGCGCATGGTTTTCGTTAGTGTCTTTATCACTGTCACCTCGACACACTACGACTCGAGCACTTTCTTATTACAGGATTCCACGATGTAGACAATTTAAATCCATCTTCCCGATTGAGATTTTTGTACTTCTTAATTTCAACCGCTTCACGTACACGTACTAGAGTAATAATGCCGTTCAGTGGAGAGAATTTTGGGTCATGTAGCTCGATCCAGTGGTTAGGTCCTGACTCCAGTAAGTGCTCAGCTATTGCAGATTTATGCGTGTCCCGATTCTTCACAGCTGCGATATGCTCTTTGACCCTTTCTGCAATAGTGCGTTTAGTCTGTCCTATATATGAGCTACCACAGCTGCAGTCAATCTTGTAGACACCAGGTGTTTGATATGGAATAACATCTTTTGCTGTTCTCACATGGCGTGCTAATTGAGATAACGGTTTATATACAGCCTTTATAGAGTAGTTTTTGAGTGCCGTTCCAACTTTGTCCGTTATCCCTTTGATGTACGGCAAAAACGCTGGTTGTCTTTTGACAAAAGATGGTTCAATGGTTCAAAAGACAACCAGCGTTTTTGCCGTACATCAAAGGGATAACGGCACTCAAAGACTACTCTACGGATCTGGCGCATATTATGCAGTACTTATTTTTTACCATCATAAATAAAACTTTACCTGTTTTTAGCCCAATAATCGTAGCAGCACCTGATGCGGCGGCATAATTAGTTCTATATGATCTTCAAGACCAACACGCGTCAGCCACAACTGTGATCGCAGGAATCCCATCTATAATATCTCCGTTTTCAATTGCTAGTTCAGTTTCTTCCTTAGCTGCCTCTCTCATACTAGTTTCCGCAGCAGCTGCCCACCAGTTGGAGACGTCACTGTGGCACTTCTCTTAGGTTTTAGGGTTTAAATTTGGTAGATCCATTGCAGTAAACAACTCATTTAAGTTAGTCTGTCCACAGCCAATTAACATTGCACCAGTCAAAGCAGCATGAGTTAAACTCATATCATCCGGTAAATTGTCACATGAATCAATTTCAAATTTTTCGTTGCACATATTACATTGGAAGTAGATGACTGACTCTAGACCAATAAGCTTCTCTTTTATAATTTGTATAATACTTAGCCTGGGCTGTGATCTGATAAGGCTTTCAATCTATCAAAAAAGTGATTAAAATCAACAATCCTTCGGCCTACAATCCAGAATGGTGAGCTGGTTGATGCATTTGATTCTACACACTGAAAAAAATAATTGAAATCACACATACATATTGGTAATCTTAATACTCTTAACTCCAGAGTACTTACAAAGTTGGGTTTTTTTGGTTTTTATTGGATATTAATAATAAAAAAGCTACTCATACTTCCGATCTATATTAATATATGTTTCATGTTTTTTGTTTCATTCAGATAAATTCAGACATTCTAATTATTATCAAAGTTTGAGTACTTACAATTTGATATTCCTCTGTCGCACTTTGCATTTGAGTTTTTTCCTGTATCTCTTCTAGATCTTCTGTAAGCGATGAAAACATTTCCTAGAATCATAACGAATACAAGTTTAATTTTAAAATCCATTATGTTTCATTATATCACTAAGATATATTTTTAATATAATATGTACTAACACTACCATCATTGGGCTCATTTAATTTTACTTCATTTGAATCATTACATTTTGGTGCATCATTAAATTAACTTGATTGTTTAGTTTCTAGCTGACTGACTTCCGTCAAACAATGACTTCTTTTAAGTCTAAAAAAAATGGGCATAACTTCTGGTAAATATAAGTAAATATCCAAATAAATGACGCGCTAAGATAACTGAAAATCTGTCAAAATAATTAAATATTGTGAAATAACATTAAACATAATATCCATCCAAACCACACTAGTCTAGTGCAAAGTGATATTTAGGTACGACGACGAGCGAAGCGAGCGTAACACGGCAGCGGCCGGCGATGTGCCAGAAGAATTTTAGAGCATTCAACTTGTCATTAAAAATTTTCATACTTAACCTCAAAAGTTACATCTTTTTCGTTCTTCGTTTTTGATTAAGTCTTTGCAATGACTTACTAGATGAGAACATTTTGAGTTTAGTACCCATGTCTGAAAGAAAATAAATTAAGACAGTTAGTACCACCATCATATAATAATCATTAAATTGATTAATAATATACATACGAAATTAAATATTATCAAAACTATCTCAGCTTAATAATAACAAATACTCTTAAAAGTATCTTAAAAAAACATTTAATAATATTTAAATAAAACACTTAAAAAAGCATAAAACAATTCTGAGAGATATATCATTTTATGCTTTTTTAAGTGTTTTATTTAAATATTATTTAATGTTTTTTTATGATACTTTTAAAAGTATTTGTTATTATTAAATATGGATTTCCGCAAAGTAACGCCTGAATCTATTCATTACTACCTCAGCTATTCACACAAAACAAATTCATCGCCAATATTACTTACCAAGTATCAATTTGAGCTAGACACGCTTGCGGCTAAGGTCATTGAACCGTATCGCCTGCAGACACAAAACGGTACGCGCGGGATGCGGGGGAGGGGAAGCGAGCAAGCGACACGTCCTCTCGCTGGGAAGGCCCGGCGCGTACTAATCGAACAATGGATGCGCGCAAGATTATAAAGGTTTATTTGAAAAAATCGGCTTAAATTACAAAGTCCCTAAAACGTGCAGGAAAAAATATTGAAATATTAAACAATATCTGTTGTTCTATGAAATTAGACTGCCAATTACAAATACTTTCGGTAACTAGGTAAAAAAAAATGTTAAAGTGGACCGATTAACTCGTTTTTATGCCACGACAGTATTTTATTTTTGACACATAATAAATTACATATTTGTAATATAGCTCTGTAGTGCACTTTGAGGCTTCATACTCTTCATAATAAAGGTATCATATAAAATACTTTGTCACGTTAAGATAGTTTTATTCGACCTGAAAAACAGCTCTGCGACAGATTTCCGGAAAACACCTTGCATAAGTTGCTTTCGTTTAGAAAAACTGTTTACAAATTATTATTTTTTTCACTGATGTGCACTAATATAGAATTAGACCTTTCCAAAATCGCATTTTTCATAGAATTTACTGCTTGCACTGTCACGATATTGACTCAGAAAAAAACGCAGATATACGAACTTTTAGCCGTGAATCGAATCCTCGCTCTTAATACAGCGCGATGTATAATTGAAATAGTATCGATTATACATCGCGCTGTATTAAAGGTTGGAACATGGATAAAACTATTTATTTTTTTTAGTTGTCAGTTGATAGTTATTCTCCCTATGGCTGAAAAGTATTACTTTCACCCCAGTCCTCGGGCCACTTCAGAACTACTTTCCGAGTATGAGTACTGAAAAAAGTTATTTATTCGTCAACCATATGTAGTAGCAGCCCTAAAAAGTTATTTACTCGTAATTAAATATTTTAGTACAATATTCATCTTTGGGTCAACGTTCTATTTAGTAGGTAACCAATGGTTCTAGACAAAATATCAAAAGGGCATAGTGCGCTACTGGCATACCTATACTTTCCCACAAAAAAAAAACTTGAACACGAATGTATCTCGTGTCAATCGATAGGGCTAGTGATTACAAACCATTCATATTCTGGGACAACATGGCCTAAATGACAAACCCGCTGAGATAAATGGCTTTGAATATCTAGATATCTGATCACGCTATCTCGGAAACTATGCAATAACTTGAAGCGATTATTTTTTTGACGTATACTATTTAGAAACTCTTTTACAGCTGGAGTTTGTTTTATCCAAATCGATCTAGAAATGCCGAAGTTTAACAGACCAATAAAACTTAAACTCCAGTATCAGTATAAATGTTCGTGTCCACGTATCACCCTAAGCTGAATTAGAATTTAATGACTTTTTCATCATCTTTTTGCCGTAAATCTTATGGGGCTTCTGTTCTGGCAAAATTAATAAGGCCATCCCGAAGACGGAGGTATCGGCACTTACTGCAGCAATTAAAAATACACTCGAAAACTCGAAGAGCTAAAGTAAGTGACATGATACGACTTACGGCCGCCATTTAATGATATATCTACAGTGCGACAAGCCTGGCTAGCATGCGCAAATAAGACATATCTCACGCATGACACGAGACGAGTATTTTTCTCGCGCGTAGAGAGAGTGGTGGACGATAGCAGCGGCCGCACCACGCTAAGATCCGTTAATTGAGATTATGTATGAACGATTCTCCATTGCGCTATTTGTTGGTTGAATTGCGAACAGTTTTAGGAAATAAGCAGTGATTGACTTTGTACTAATAAAATACCATACTATTATAAACGATTTTTACCGTTCTCGACACTTCATTAGGAATTATGATGGTTTTATGATTAAAACGGTTCCCGTTGATATAATTTTCAAACGAATGATGAAGATGTAAATAGAATTGGCGAATGATGAAGATGTAAATAGAATTTTTCTGCATATTGTAGGTAGGTATTGCATTTTTATCTCTGTTGACGATGGCTGCTTATCTGGTTTTCTTGTTGATGAATGCTAAGTAGCGAAACAAAGTTTTTAATTTTTATCATAGCTACTTAACTAGTTTTCAGTGCCCCGTTTATTTTTTCTTTAATAAACAATATAATAATATATTATAGCAATGGTGTGATAGAGTGCGGAACCCTAAAAGGAAATTTATTCATTTAGATTACTTTAAATGTTTACTGTTGCAAATTTCATGAAAATTTTACTCATTTATTTACATATAACAGTTATTTTGAGTAATCAGCTAAGTACTTACCTATAATACCATTATTTTAAAAATAGTTGAAAAAAACCACCTACACTACCTACGGCATTATTCAAAGATATTGTATTTAAGCTACGCACACAGAGTTCGTGAGTTGTGTTCAAATTACATTATTGTATAGATTACACACACATATATCAAGGGTCTGCTAATACTGGACGGAAAGTAAATTTGTACTAAATCGTCGATCGCCCCCATTATACTTAAGACGCGCGAGAAACACTCGATTTATCTCGTCGTCAAAACTGAGGTAGAGAAAATACACGCAAATACTCGCAGATAAGTGTCAAAACTCGATTAAACGGAGGGCGCGCATGTTAGTGTTGGTCGACAAATTGCCATAGGTAGCACAAAATGTACGTAAACACGGACTAGTTCTTTGCTATGCCATGTTAGCATTCGTAGTCATATGTCAATATGTCTATTTTACACGAGATAAAGGGTAGACAAAATTTACTCGCGGCGTGCATGCTAGCCGGGAAGGTTTTTGATGAACGTGAAGGAGGGCGCTGCTGCAGGCTTTCTTTTCATACAGTTTTACATAAAAATACGAGATTACTAGTAAATAATACAAAATATTTAAGGAAGACAAAGAACATCAAAACAACAATTTTTTCACCACTTTTGAAAATTAACAAAAAAACGGGCATAGCATAATTGTAATGACACGAATTAAGGAGGCCTTAATCCGTATCATCCGTACATGCGAGGAACCATATCAACTTCCTGCATAGTTCAAGTAACAAATTTATATACTATGAAAGTTTTTTTTTTATATTTAAGTACCTATTATAGCTTCGCCGGCTTAGTCAATTTTACAACCATCAAGATAAACTTTTGTGCGAGCGATTACTAGTATGGAGGCAAGGGTAGATATAAGTCAAGTATCCAACCAGCAGCGCAAGTACCGAACTTACCGATCGCTAAATTTGACGTTACAATCGTCTAATTTCGATAAAACGGGTTATATCGATGTTTGCAAACACCATTTTATCGAATTTAGACGATTGTAACGTCAAATTTAGCGATCGGTAAGTTCGGTACTTGCGCTGCTGATTCGCTAACCGATCGAGCGAGAAAACCTATCAATTAACTGCGCCACATGCTTTGTCAGGCCGAAGCTGAAGCGAGGCTGTCAGGCCGAGTTTCAGCGAGTCTTTATGCTCGAGATTCCGCAAAGTTAGAGCCAATTTAAGTCCGGAATTTTCCACAGTCACCCGGAATATTTTACAGTTTTTTTATATGGTAACCCTAGTTATAGACGGAGTTCACATCAAAACAACAAATCAATCACACAAAAAAGACTCACTTAACAAACCAAACTTTTTTTTACTAACCTTGTAGCAACATAGCCAGTCATTTCAGTTTCTGTGGGCCGGGCAAGACCAAAATCTAGTATTTTCAACTCGCAGTCTTCATTTACAGCAATGTTGGAGGGTTTTAAGTCCTATAACATATATTGCTATTATTGTAAAACCAGGGAAATGATTTTTTTTTTTTTATGCCTGATAGGTTAGCCTTTGACCACTATCTCACCTGATGGTAAGTGATGATGTGGTCGATGATGTTGTTCAGACTAACCTAGAGTTAATCATTGATTTCACCAATAATATTACCATTATGCAGGACATAATAATACATTATCCAAAATACTAATTAGCGTTAAGAAATAACAAATACCAGACTAAATACGATGACATACTAAAGTTTAAGAAAGCAATTATTATTGTGAAAATATGAACAAATCTCTTAATATAATTAAAACAATGATAATCTTTATACATATTCTCCTTTTAGATCATATTCCAGAAATATACTTTACAAGTTCACACATACTTATTAATTTGAGTAGAAGATTTTTTAATAATAACTTAACATAGAATTTCCATATCACTTACTAGTTTTATGTATAACTTTTTATTACACCTATTATTTTTGTATAAATGTATGAATTCTGTATATTCACACTCAGAGACCCAAGATACAGGCTCACGCTTAGTTTGGAGCTCGCTAGTACCTATCTACCCACAGTTTGAATAATGTAAACCATGGACCAGTAAAAGTGTAATTAGGATAAGCTATTCTTTTAGGCAATAAACATTTATTATTATAATTATTAATACTGAAACAGATAAAGGAAGAAAGTACCGTCATTGCACGGATTGAAAAATATAATAATTACAGGCCAATATCCCAGCAATAACAAAAGTGTTTCAAAATGGTATTAGCACACGACTGATCTAATACTTCACCAGCATTGCTTTGTCAGACAACGGGTCTGGCTCGACAAGTGGTAAGACAAGTACTGTGCATGTTCCACCAATTATGCTCAACGATGCGACGCTGCAAGTGGTTAGTAGTTTTAAATATCTATTTGGCATATGGTGACGGAGGATCTCAATGATGACGCGGACATAGAAAGAAAACTTAGGGCGCTAGCGCACGGCAGTCCTGGTAAGTATGATTGCACGCAGATTTTTTGAAAACGCAAATTAAATGACGTGGGGCTAGGCGTTAAACGTCATCGGTCCAAGCCATTTGCCTAGCTTTTTGAATGGATGGCCGAATATCATTCAGGATCATGTGGTTGGAAGCAGTGATGGCTCAGTGGCATTGGCTATGGACTGCCGCGCAGCAGGTCCATGGTTCGAATCCCGTCGCGGGCTTGAGCTTCACCGCATGGTGGAAGGGCATTTTGCAAATGCCCGCCTGGCTAGCGACCACCCTCAAGTAGAAAATATGTCGCCAAGCACCTAACGGTGTGTTCCGGCAGCAGTCCTTGAGAGCCAGAGAAATTACAGGCACATGATACTTAACAGCTATGTCTCAAGGTGACGGGTGCAGTGCAATTCGTGACTTGTGATGAAATGCATCTGTAATAGGGAGAGGTTAGTCCGCTTAACATAAGTTGGGCCTCGAGCTTGTTCCGTCACAATAACAAAAAAAAAGGATCATTCAAGAAGTTAGTTTACCGGCGTCGTTTAGAAAAAAGGAAAGGCCGGCTATAATAGCCGGCACTCATATCCTTCAGACCGAAACACAGTCATAAGAACATTACTGCGTTAGAAATAGGTATATACACAAGAGCAGTAATTAATGCTAAGACCAACGAAAATATTCTAAAAATATATAAATATTCTAATATATTATGGAGACCGCCCGGATTATCTTCATACTTTTAGTACTTCGCCAAGATCAATGAAATCAAGTGATAACAAATCAGCTACCATAGTTCATCCGTATAATCAGATATCGCCAATCAATACTGATATGACGTAGGCTTGAATACTAAACTTAGGTATCTATAAAAACATGCGAGAAAAACTTAAGAGAACAATGCCAGGAAGAGCAATCAAAGATGTTTGATGCAACAGTTTGGTACATCCATAGTAAAACCAGAAAAGTAGTTTGACTAGAGGCCCGTAGGAGATTCAAATGCCTACTCTAGTCAGGATACGCGGGGTTGTCAATAAAGACGAATTATTTAGCATTCCATTGATTCACCGTGCCGGTGCCGAGTCCAAACCGTTGCAGAGGAAGAGGCTAGAGGGGCCTGGGACTTGCAACCCAGGGAGTAGGTTTAAGGGCCCTTTTACAATGCATCAATGCTCCCCATCAACGCTCGAGCCTCCTCCCCTACCTAAACAAATTTGGTAAGATCCTACTAATGCCGCTTTAGATACATGTTCTAGGATGGATGTTACGGTTGTTCTTGGCAGGCCATGGTCTTTAAGTAGGTTATACATATATAGGGATTTCGCTGGTATACCCCTTGCTCCAATTTCTACACAATATAAATTAACCACATAACCGTTTTTGGTTAATTCATTTGTTAGGTCATAATATTTTTTTATAGAATATAAAAAAATATAATAAATTATAGAAATATGTCAACTATGGAAGACGAAACACCAACATCTTCAGGAATTCTGTAGTGTTTTTCATACGTGTCCATCAAAAGAGTTCAATCGGGAACTGCGCCTAAGATGGAGTAAGGCTTGATGATGACGACGTGAATAATGACCCCTGTCAAGGAGCAGCTTGCATCCTACCAATAAGTGCCTTGGTGTACCTATCGCCTCCCGATAAATAACCGCAAGACTTTTCGGTGGCTTTCGCCCACCTTACTAAGTTATTTTGGTCTAGGAGGGTCATCAGAAAGGCGTTTAGATACAATTTTAACAGGTGACCAATCGTATATCAAGGTACGCCACTTTATCGCCAGAGGGATACAAAATTCACCCATGGTTAGCCATTCGTTTTGCATTTCTAAGATCATTGCATGCACTTTATAGCTATCATTTTATAATGTTATTGTGACGGAATTAGCACGAGGCCCACCTGATGTTAAGCTGTATCATCTGCCTATAACATGTGCATTTCGTCACTGCGCCCGTCACCCTGCGACATACAGTTGTTAAGTCTAATCATATGCCTGTAATTTTACTGGCTCTCAAGGATTGCTGCCGGAACGCACTATTAGGTGCTTGGCGACAGATTTTCTACTTGAGGGTGGCTGCTAGCCAGGCAGGCATTCGCAAAATGCCCTGCCACTATGCGTTGAAACTCAAGCCGGTGGTGGGGATCGAACCGTGGACCTGCGGCTCCGCAGCCTATATAAAAAGACTGCAGAAACGATTCGTATAATTGTTTTTTCTCTTTTACAAAAATCAACACTAAATATATGCCACAGAATGCATGTTACGGCCGTGGGTATGGGCGCGCACACGTAGTAGTCGCATTTGGTACCGATCTATGAAGTCAAACTACTTATCTGGTATTATAATGGTACATCTGTCAAAAAATAAAATACACGTGACATAAGGTATAGCAAAAAAAATGAAGAAAGAGATATAAAAAGAAGGAAAGAGGATGACCTATAAACAGTTTAGTTTTTGCCTATAGACATAGGACGATAGATTCTGTATTTCCACTTCTACTATTTGTGTTATTAACCATCATAATATTTATTTTATCAAAAACATCGTAATTTTACATGTTTCCACATCAACTTATATACAAAGAGGTGGCTAGGCTACAAAGCAGTACACAATTGAATACCTATTTAATTAATTAATATTTACAAGTGATTTATAGGTTTAGTTTGGGTTGGAATTGTTTACAAAGATTCTTCATTGATTTGTCTAAAGTGTTCAACACCCAATTTTAGTATAACAATTAGTAACATCATTATTAAAACTTACGTAAGTATTCGACATATCAATTTATTATACACGGTTTGCACTTACGATAATTATTATAGTCGAGAACGCGACGACGCCCGACTAGTTTCGTGGGATTCGGACCCACTTCATCACGGAGCTTCACGGGCGGGTTCGACAACTGGCCGCTCAGACCGATAGTTAGCCAAATAGATGCCCCTACATACAAACTTTCAAGGTATTTGGCTACCATCTTGCAAGAATTCATTGGTAAAACGGAGAGCTAAATAAAAGATTCCAGACATTTCGTTCATCTTTTGTCTGAGGTACAACTACAAACTACAGAAATAATGGTAAGTTTTGATGTTACGTCCCTTTTTACCAGTGTTCCAGTGGATGATACGATATTAATCATTGCTGATATCATCCACGAAGCAGACTTACCTCATGATTACGTTGACTGGGCTAAATGTTGTCTGAAGAATGGCTATTTTGTTTGGCGCGACAAACACTACTTGCAGGTGGATGGTGTTGCCATGGGCTCTCCGATAGCTCTAGTTGCCGCAAACATTTTCATGGAGTGGTTGGAGATGAGGGCACTTGGTGGCAAAAGTGAAAAACCACGATACTGGTGGCGCTACGTGGACGATGTCTTTGCGATTATCAACCAAGATTGTATTGCTAGTTTTACTACCCACCTGAATACCATACACCCAAAGATTAAGTTCGCTGTGGAAAAAGAGTGTGATGGATGTATTACAATTTTTGCATGTTCGGGTTATTCGTGGACCAGATGGCTACTTATCTCACAGTGTCTTCCGAAAACCAACACATACAGACGGGTATTTAAGAGCCGACTCCCATCACCATCCATCACACCTTGCGGCGGTACCAAGAGCATTAATTAATCGGGCTTTAAATTGAAGTGATCCACAATATCTCAAAACTGAGCTGGATCACATAAAGCAAGTATTAATTAAAAATGGGTATAACTGGAGGCAATGTACATGCTGGGTGAACAACACAACTTACAGGAAGATGTCCAACGCTGATCGAGTACCAGTTTATTTACCATTTTTAAAGGGAGTGACCGACAAAATCGATATCTAAGGTCTAAGGTCACCCAAAGTTAGCGAACCGCTTAGTATGCCAGGCGTCTACAAAATCCCATGTGACTGCGGCAAGAACTACATTGGGGAAACATGTCGAAGTATTTCGACTAGGTTGACTGAGCACATAAGAAGCGTGAAGAACATGGACACGAGCAGGTCAGCCGTAGTGGAACACGCACAGGGAGTCAACCATTTTTTACGTTTTGACAAAGTGTCCGTTTTGGCTAAGGAGAAATTCCTTGTTCCTCGGAAAGTGCGGGAAGCGATTGAAATTTCTCGCCTTCCCAATTTCAACCGGGACCGGGGATGGAATTTAGCACCAGCGTGGAGACCGGTTCTTCAAGAAACTGCCAGTTTTACCAACTGGGAGGAGGACTTGCCGCAGGACACGATAAATGTAGTGTGCACGGGACTTTATAATATTACAGACATCAGTGATAACGATGATAACAATAGTGACCATAGCAGCGAGGTGCAACCGGTTCCGACATTGTCTAGCAGGGTTGAGCGGGCCGCCGCCCGCGCCAGGCGCGCCTATGCCGCGGCCGCCGCCATCAATGCTCGAGTGGACGTTGTCGAACCCGCCCGTGTCTCTCCGTGACGAAGTAGGTCCGAATCCCACGAAACTAGTCGGACATCGTTGCGTTCTCGACTATAATAATTATCGTAAGTGCAAACCGTGTATAATAAATTAATATAACAATTAGTAATCCACAAAGCCCTTAATTATTTTTTTAATTTCATTTCTAACTAGATATTGCTTGTCTCATTTTGCATTAGAAAATAAAAATAATGAATATGGGAGATGGCTAGGAACAAATTGTTTTATCTTACTTCATTTTGTACACAACATAGGTTAGAAATGATGTAGAAAACATTTAAATAAATTCCGGTATTTTCAGGGTTACAGCACATACATATATGGATTTCATAGTGAATTCAACTTATATTTGTACCTACAACTCTACCTATTCTGGCTCCTGCTCAAAATGTATGGACATTCTTACTAAAATCATTTTATAATAAAAATCAGGATTCGTAAAAAAAAAGTTGTACTTTCTTGTTGATTCTGATTTGAAATAATGTTATTGTAACTATTAACCGATATATTTGGCATACAGCATTAGAAAAACACAACTTATACTAACAATATCTGCATTATATCATGCAAAATCATTAGTATAAGTTGTGTTTTCAACAAATCTTATGATATTTTTACTCACCCTATGTATAATTCCTGCAGAATGAATATACTTAAGGCCTCGTAGTATTTGATACACCAGGAATTGAACATGGTCATCAGAGAGTTTTTGAGTACGAACAATGTTATTTAAATCAGCACCCATGAGGTGTGTCACAAGATACACTTGCTGGAACTCTTCCAATGTTTTCTCTGGACTAAATACATCCAGTAAGCCTGAAAAATGAATATATATAAACCAAAATTATTATCAAACAAATAATATAATAAGGATAAAATATAATCAGTGGACATTATAAAATAAGTTGCCCTGATTTGGGGTAAAGGTGAATTGCAGTAGAAGTAAAAATTTAATAAAGAGTTTGATTTTTAATTGCTAGTCACCTGTTTCCTTTGTTTATTCTCAAACCTAAATATATTTTGCCCTAGACTAGTTAACAAACATGAAATAAGATGGTCAGCATACCAGGAACATAGAAAATATATGATCTTAAGGGACAGAATTCTAAAACCAGATGTTAGATTTTGTCCCCACTTCTCCTCGCGTGTTTACTTCGCGGTGTACATGGCGCCACGTCCGCAAGTCAACGGTAATATTTTATTTTATTAAAAATTTAGAGCGCTCTCTAGTAGAACTAGTAGAAACTATCTTGTCACACACGAATGTGATGTGTGCTGAAGCGCCATCTAGTACGCATACATGATACCGACCATTAGTTGATTGTATGCTGTAAATATCATAGTGTGACACAGTTAATAAATTTACCATACCTACAGTAGAACAAGTTTAGTCTTGATGATTACCAACTTGTTTGATTTTTGCAGTTTTTGTGTATGTTCATTTTTAATGAACATGAACTATGGTTTTGATGAACATGAACTATGTATTTACTTTGATGCAAGGCGTAAGCTGTTACACAAAATATGGTTTATTTATTACAAAAACAAGTATATTGTGTAAAATTTACACAGAAAATCATAAAAAAACTTTTTTACCCCTGATCAAAATACAAATAGCGGGTTATACTATTGGGTATTTTTAACTGACTTCAAAAAAAGGAGGAGGTTCTTAATTCGTCTGTTTTTTCTTATATGTTTGTTACCTCAGAACATTTGACTGGGTGAATCGATTAAAAAAAATCTTTCATTGTTTGAAAGCTGATACTTGTTGTTTGGTTCCAGTTAAATTTCATCAAAATCGGTCAAGCCGTTGACAATGAATGAAAATCGATCCCGTAAGTAGCAAGGGTCATAAAAAGAAGTGTTTTTTTTTTAAATCTAAATGGAAATGACTTCATCTCCAAAAAGTGTGAATTAACTTGTCGAAGTCCAACACTAGTACCACGTGCACAATATTGTGATAATAGGTACTTTTGAACTATACTGGTACCGACTTGAACAAGTTATTTCACACTTTTGGGTGTTGGAGTCGGTTCCAATTTTTGTTTTTTTTTTATCAAGTAGCGTAGTTCATTCAGATCCTGGCTTTGTTTCCGCTAACAATCAAGGGTACCTGCTCGTGTCATTACTACAAGTCATATTAAGATTTCACTAACAAAAAATCACATGGAGAAAGTAGTAGGTAGGTACAGTTATTGTTTCAATTTGTTAATAATAATAAATACATCTCGTGGAAGCTATTGTGTAGATGGGTGGAACAACAAAACTTCTAACAAAATAATACCATTATTGAAATCACCCAAGGAGAAAGATAAGTATTTTGTTTGAAAATGTATTACTTTGTATTACTATTCATACGTAATACCACAATATTACATATCGATTATAAAACCGTGGTATTACTGTTATTAACTGTATTTGTCAAAGATTACGAAAGATACGTTTATGTTTGTAAACGACACCCGTGCCGTCACTTGATGTATGTACTTGTATAGGTAGATTATGTTGCGAAGATGCACCGGAGTGCGACATAAAATCGGACATTCTATGAGAGTAGGGCTGCCATCCGTCCGGGTTTCCCTGAATTTAGCATTTTACCAATAACCCTGCATATTAATAAAAAAATAATCGAAAGGTGAATGTTTCGAGATTTGTCTTATTATACTCTTTGTGTAATAGTGTATATCAACAATGCGTCGTTCTTCTCTATAAAGGAATACTCTCTTTGGTAGTATATCCGCTACACTTTGCTTATTAAGGGCGTTATAGTTAAGTTCCCTATAATGCACCTTACTCGATGTTCTTACGTAAGTATTGGTATGGTGCTAATTATTTCATTTTCTTTTAGTCACTTCTTAATTCTTATGCTATTCAAGAAAACCATGGAAAGTCTCATTCTAAAGCAGAAGCTTAGGCTTCTTCTTTTTGTATTAAGTTTTCATTTCAGAATTTCATTATCTCTATCGCATCAAACGTTGACGGCCATCTTTTTACTACTAATTTATATGTACTAATATATTACGTACTCGATAATACCATGAATATTTCAATAACTTTCCATGTATGAAAGTTTGTGTTTTCTATAGTAGTGGACAGAAGGACGGTGATTACTCAACATAGCTTTGTAGTAAATTGATAATGTTGTTCTACTGTAACTATTACGCTGTGGCAACTCGTGTCCTTTCAAGACATACTTTTTCGAGATCTATGAAAAAACGTGTTCAGGTAGCTAGATTAGGTAGTACCTATTTAATGTTCACGTTCATTAGATATACTAAACTCTCTAATTATATGAAAACATGGAAACTCGAGATACCTAATAAATTTGCAAGCATTGTAATCGTAAATTGAATACGCGTCAGAAAACTTAATTATACGTAAATATAATACGTATCAAATAAAAAGTAATACAAATAAAAAAGTCACCAAAAAGAATCTAGGTATGTGAGATTCGATCCACGATACTCGATCTTCTGATTCGACTTCAGTAGTTACACACTATACAATCATTGACCAAGGTGTCGAAAATTACACACATATCGTTTATGCCTTACTGTCAGACACATTATATTGGTCCACGTACATACGTAAAATTATTATTGTATTATTAAGAATTATGTCGTAAAATTAAAATTTGACTGCTAAACTGCGAAGCGATGTCACTTACTATGCGCTATTTGAACGACGATTGATTAGTCGAAAATTATGTACATAACCTTTGTGCCTTATTGTCAGAAACTGTATAAATTAATCATGATCCATCTAAAATAATTACAACACATTCATTACGAAAAATTCTGAATATTGCTTATAATAATTATTTTAGGTAGCTCAAGTTGTACCTACGTCTTGTAAAATGTTTGAAGTGTTTTTTATATTGCGTTAGGGTTCACAATCATAATATGATAATTTCATTAATATAAGAGATATATACATAGGTACATGGAGAAAGGAAGCCATAGATGCGTACCTTATTATGTCCATCATGCGTTTTTGACGATTTTTATACATCTTTTTTGCATTCCCAAAGCGTTTATTTATAATTTTACCCATGTTTTATTTTAATTGTGATCGCCGAGAAAAGTGACACAGGTCCGACGCATGACGCGGCTGACCGCGATATGAGCGAGGATGATAGCAATATACGTAGATCGCTGGAGTAAATAGTGCGACATGATGTTAACGCTTCTCGGAATGAAAGGGCGTATGTGACATTTTGTAAACAGGCTCAGTACGCATTAACTGTGCTTTTTTTGGATTAAAATAATCAATGAAATTTATTGTACTTAAAAAATCAATATTTTAGAAAAAAAAACAAATTTTAATACACTAAAATCTGGCGGAAAAAGTAGGAATCCTCTATTTTCAGAGGTGTTTTTGAGATTTTTTTCTATCGAGCCAATTATTAGGAAACATGTTTTGAAATCGATGAAAGTATTACTTATATCCTTGAGTATCGTGTATTTAAATTGCTGTACCATCCGGTACCTGGTTTATGAGATTTTCCATATCATGTTGGCACGATTTCGTAATTTCCGAGCCTTAATTATGTTCCAGTTCATGCATTATTGAGTAAATTTATATAGTAAAATACAATAAAATATAAAGGTATTCTTGCATGTCTTCCACAGCTATAACTAGTACTTGCGAAATATTTTCATCGACGTACTTGAGATCTCGGGATCCACTGAGATTTAAAAAATATACTTAATGTTATGGTTGGTAATAATTATTAAACAACTTTTATAGTTATTCAGAATCATAACACAATAGAAAACACACCCAACGTACTCTACATCCTCAACAAAGTGAGCCTTACTATTGCTATATAATAGAATTCTACAGAAAGAGACAAAATGAAGCAAATACAAGTGCTGCATCATTCTTCACTATTGTCTTCTTTAGTATTTTTACGAAATAGGTAGGTGCTATTTGGCAATGTCCCATAGAATTAAGAAAGACATTGCCAAACTGATGCTCATAGTTCAGGTTGTAAAATAAGCTCCTACTGAGCTAATGCTTGGAAACATCCAGAGAAAATAAGTACATCTTGGAACAGTATAGCATCAGTGACATCAAAAATTTATGACCATACTCCCCATATTTTCATTGAATATCTAATACAGGCAGTCCTCGTACTTACGGCATGTTAGGTTCTCGAAATAAGCGACGTAAATCGAAACGACGTAAGTCGAGACATATTTTTTCATATGTTTACATGTAAAACTCAAGGGTTAGGTTCCACACGGACTCGAAATAATAAAAAAAACTGCATTTATAACAAAGGACGTACTTTATTATTAAAAGTAAGTTCTTAAAATAATTATATATTATGCACTTATGAAATTGCTTATTTTGTATAATAGCCAAACTTAGAGGAACCCGTCGCTGAGTTTGATCTTGAATCCAATTGTACAACAGTTTTTCCATTTCATAAATTAAAGCATTCCTTTTGCGTATAATAGTGCTGTTTGAAGAGACGGAAGGAAGAGCTGTTAAGAGTTTTTCTTTATCTTTCAATATTGTTTGTACCGTCGTGCGTGATAAATTAAGTTCTCGTCCAATAGATGAAGTCGAATAACCGCGATCTTTGAGTTTTAAAATCTTAGATTTAACCTCCATTGTAATTGACTTTCTTACTCTCTTCTTCTCTTTATTATTACTGTCTTGTTTAGGTGGCATTGTTTAAAATTCACTTAAATATGTATGTTAACACAAAAACTGTCAAAGATGCAAAAAAACTAATTTATTACGTCTTGATTGTCCGTTGTCCCTGAATGTACTAAACAAAATCAGCGACATTGCCGCGGTATTCCCCGCACGAGACGACACCGCGCCCCGCCCGCGCCCCTCACGGACATTGACCTTGCGACAAGTGAATTCTCCGATATGCCGGAAATCGAAACAAATGACGTATGCTTGAGGAATAGTGTCAAAACATTGTTCGACGTAACTTGAAACGACGTAAATCGAAACGACGTAAGTCGAGGACTGCCTGTAAGCTGTAACTTATTTGATTTTCTTTATAAATATCTCAATATATTAAAAATCCCAGGATCTCAGTGTCATATATTCATATTTACATTTGAGATTGTTGGTCCAAAATAGCTCTACCTACTCCAATCATTGCATATGACTGACCCCAGAGTGAGAGTGATCATCATGCTCCACTTTGAGTGTTGCAATGTTAAATACATAGAGTATAAGGGTAATTCATTCAACTCATTTGAGAGTGATTTTGTGGGGTAAAAGACAGTTTAAAAAAATGATATTCTTTGTTGCATTTCTGGCAGCTAAATTGTATGTATATATACCACTTATAATTCCAGACTTGATTTTCGTCCATTGATTTTACAAATTCTGAATTTACTGATAAAAATTAGATTCAGATAGATTGTGAACCCACACCTCAGTTCTCATGGCAAAGCCGATAGTTTTGCAATAACTACAAATTAACTCCCATGCCACTTCCGCAAAACTTATTCCTAATGAGTATTGCAGATTTAATTACAGAAATTGAAAATATACAACGAGCAATGAAACAGTCTGGTATGAATGCCTGGCACTGATAAAAACAAGTTTACCCAAATAAGAGATTAAGTAGATAGATTTTTTTTTTCACACATATATAATTTTACAAATATTGCCTATTTAATAGCATAGGATTACCTATAACATTTTCATGGTTCATGTGTTTCAACATCCGCAGTTCTCTGTATGTCCGTTTGGCATGCACCGCAGATTGGAATGGCCTTGCTAACTTTTTGATAGCAACTTTCATACTATGCAGGGTGTCAACCGCTGAACTGCAAAATTGATAAACATATTCAAATACACTCACTCAGGCAATAAACCAGTCCCGCCTACGTAATGCAATGTCCCAAAATAAAAATTACTTATACATTGATACAGCCCAGCACCATTCCGCGTTTTTCTTTTATGCAAAGGCATGCATGTTGCTATCATAACAATTTATATTTAAGTAGCTATTTTAATATTAAACACTGGCATAATGCCTAATATTACTGATAGGTAGATATAAACCAAAGCAAATACATACCAAACTTGGCCGTAAGCTCCTGAACCTACAGGTGTGAGCATTTGATATCTCTCCGGAATTATCCATTCGGTTTTGTTGATTTCCACTTTATGAAAACGAGGCATAATGCTTATAAATCGTATTTTACTATTGCAGTCGCAAAAACAAGTTAGGATAAACCTATGTGTAATTAAAATTACGAAACCAAAAACATATGTTAGACTACAGAGTAGAGAATCACACCACAGAACAGACACACAGTATTTTTTTATATACATGGCCGTATTCCACTTAAAGCCGATAACGTTATTTTGGATACTTTTGGCCCATGGAAGTAATAAGTACTACGTACAACAGGAATGAGCTCTATCTGTGCATCATGCAGCTAAAATAAGGAAAATAAAACCTTATGCTAAAGTTGTAAGAGTCTTGTTGCGCGCAAAATAAAAATGAAGCCGAGTGAGAAGACTACCACTGAACCCTGTGTCCCGTTCTAATAGTGACTTAGAGTTGCCAGAGTTAAGTTGATTTCAATCCTACCGTTGTTTGTAGAAAAAAATGCGATTAATGAAGTAAAAACATTTACTTCTAAAATGTTTCTAAATATAAATGATAATTTATTACCGACATGTTAAAGCAATATTATTTATTGCTACGTGTAAAGCCTTACTAACGCAAAAATTTAGCGATTGGCGTATAGGTTTTCTTTTATTTGTATGAAATGCGGACACCCTAACCTCACAACCCTATATAAAATCGTCGACTCGACATTAATGGCGGTGTGTTGTTTGATAACGTGATATATTTGAAGAATTTTAATAAAAATGGGGAGAATTTGTGTCGTGGAGGCTTGCGGAAGCGAGTATTATATATTGATTATGGTTTATCTTTTCACAGGTAATAGTTTTAAACATAATTTGTTAGTGAAGAATTACGGTGACCATGCATGACTATCTACTTAATCCTTTTTTTATTTTATTGTCATAAGGAAAATGCATTTACGCATACACACCCGCCAGGGAGCAGGTGGTTATGTCGGACTCAGGTTCAATAGGGACCCCACTATCGACTAAAAACCTCATGGTGTTCCGTCGTCATCGACCGGCGGCAGGGGCCACGGAGTCACTCGCGCTTACATCCGCAGCCCCCATCCACGTCGCTGCCCGCTTAAGCGGGCCCAGCCTCTGGGAATAACTTCCCCCCAATGTGCCGCTTTGTGGGATGCCCACGAGGGCATCCTCACTTCATGAAGATCTAACTCTGATTAGGGGTACCGCCTGTCCCCACGGCCGACAACCCAGTTCCTCTGAGCAGCGACGGAGTGCGAGTATGATCGGCTCGGCTCCGTGTCCGCGCTCTGCGGAACGGGACAGAGAGAGGATCTCTCTCCTTTTTCCGCTCCTCCGCCTCCCTCTGTGAGACGATTGTCTCAGAAAACGAGGCCACCGCCTCCCACGACCTCTCGCACCGACCATCTTTACGATGATGGCTGTCAAAGAGAAGTCGGGTCACTATCTAATCCTAGTTCAAGAACAAATAACTTAAATACCTATGCATTTTTTATTCCTTTCTCTATTAAAATAACTTTGTTTCAGTGCTGCAAAGGGCAAGTTTATCAGTAGCATCTTCGATTAAAATCCATCTGAAGCATCACAAATAATGTTTTATACGTATTGTCCAAAAATCTTATTTCAATATAGTCACCAGCGCCAGAGAGGGATAAGAGGTACAGTTACTGAGCTCACGTTCAGCTTCAAATTTGCGACAACAGCTCATTCCTGTTGTACGTAGTACTTATTACTTCCATGTTTTGGCCATATTTTGCGTCTATGGTACTTTTAATTACATACATTTGATATAACCATAGACTCAAAATGTGTTCAAAATTTACGAAACTAACGTTATTGGCGTCAAGTGAAAAACGGCCGGCAGAAGAAGTCACTCTTGTGGTCAGAAAACAGCATCGCACTTGTGCTGTCATCAGGATCACAATATGTTCAGACAAAAATCAAAAGAAACTAAAAAATAAGCAAAATGAATTGTTAATGAAATATTTGTCAGTAAGTTTGGAATATTTCTATGCTACCTACAACTAAATTTTATCAGTAAAATTCATACAAATGACCATGAAAAGCTGCCCATACACGCACTCAGTTTTACAGGGTTCATTCATTCATTTATATTATCTATGCAAGGTTCCACAGATAATATATACCTGTCATTTGCTGCGGGGAAATAGCCACAGCGAAATATTCGACTATACTTGGAAATACAGGGGAAATAACTCTGTTAGGTTTTGTGGGTGTTGCTTAAATCTAAAAATACTAGGAAATACCAACGCCCAAACATGTCACAAACGGCGGGGGTAAAGCCTATGACCATTGCTGGCCGTGTAGCATCAGAACGTGAGCGGTGCCTGGGAATGACTGATGTTGAAAGAGCCTGGCGCAAACAATGGTTGAAAGATCAAGTTTTGGCTCCCAATGAACCCGTAAACGTACCAGAATACTGGAAAGAGCGCACCAATCCTATTCGCCGCGTTTACCGTGCACCCTTAGATATTATATTTACAAAACTCGTTCCAATCCTGGTGAGATTACATAACAAATTAACCTTTTATTTAACAATAACAGAAAGTGATTTTGACTCGTATGTGATACTTTGTTTACCCTAACTTTTCTAAATTTAGGTACCTTTTGTATACAAAAGATGTATAACCATTTTGGTTTTGGTGATATATATCTACTTAAACTTCAAGTAGTAACATAAGTGTAAGCTCCATTTGGTTCAACTCTATATGAACACCAAACGATTTCAGGGCTCATATAATGGCAAAGATTAATGCAAAAATCATAAGTTGCAGAAATCAATGTTATATTGGAAATAGTCATAAGTAAATTATCAGCTTTTTCAGAACTAGCACAAAACATTTTTTTTTTACCTACTATTTATGATTTCACTTAAGATTTTGTAAGTATTATACACACAACTGGATTGAGCTTTTTGTTAGAAAAGTGTGCCGAGAGAGAGGCTCTAACTGACCCCTTTCTGTCTATCCTGACAAGGGTGTAATTATATAAATTTATAAATATAAAAAAATGCAATTTTGGGGAAATTGTTCCAACAAAGATAATGTATTTATAGCACAGAAAAGGTGCGTAAGGGCGATAACACACCTGAAATCTACTGACAGTTGTAAACCTTACTTTAAAGAGTGCAAGATCTTAACACTACCATGCCTGTATATTTATGAGACTGTTGTTTTTGTAAAAAAACAATCTACACTATTTTGAGACATTGGGTGATGTATGTAATTTTAACATTACCATCTCATACGGCTTTACTAAATAAAAGTGTATACTGTATGGCTCCAATGATGTATAATAAATTACCAGAAAGCATTAAAAATAGTAATCCATCTAACTATAAATTAAAAGTTAAGAGCATCCTTAGGGAGAAATATTACAATATAATTGATTATCTAAATGACAATGAAATCCATGATTTATAACTTAAAATTTGACTTTTAATATTATCTGCAATTTTTCATTGACATTTATTTATTCACTGAAATTTCTTTCTATTTTATATTGCTGGTTTAATTAATTTTATTTATTATAACATGACATAATTCTGTATATTTTAATTTAAAAATTTTGTATACTGTATCATTTGCATGCTAATTATGGCAAGGATGTATATGGAACTTTTTATATTATAAATCCTACAACATGTATTACCTACATCTTGCAAATAAAATCTTTGACTTTGACTTTGAAGAACAATTTCAAGGTTAACAGCCCATAACCGAAAACTTTAAATAGGATCAGTTTTGTTGTTTTGACAGTCATAGCAGCTTTCTTTTCTTAATGAGAAAAAACCTTAGTGTCAATGTCCAATTTTGCATGCTTTATTCTTATCATCGACTATGATTGGAAGCTTAGCCTTCCTGCTGTCTGCCACTTGTGCATATATTTTCTTCTAATTCGGTATTTTTGTCAATTCAATATCAGTTCTCAAGTTGAAAATGTAGCAACGGTCTGAGAAAATAGTAGTGCTTAAAAACCTCTACCAAAGAGTATTCAATATATACAAAAGTTCTGCCATAGCTTTATTTTTTATGGACTAAAGTTAATTTTGTAATTTAGATGAATTAGACTACAGGGTTATTGATAAAATGCTAAAAACCTCTTAGGGTTGACTTCTGCTAGTCCTTACAAACATTTTGAGATATTTTTTTTTGTTTAAAACAAAAAAAAAATTGTGTTCTAATGCCTACTCCACAGATTACCCCCTCTAGATTCCGCAAACAAGACGGAGGTCGCGCGCCACGCATTGGCCTAAATAGTTAGATATAAATGAACGCTTTGAATCATAGCTTCAGTTTCGACCAAGTGTCAGACCCGTAAGCGCCTAAACGCTCCCGTTTTTTAGCGCCAGTGAAAATTTGTTTTGAATTAACAAAATAAGATAAAATTCTACATGTACAGTGAAATGGTATGAATAGTTATCTTGGAGTTCAAATTACCAAAAAGAAGGAATAAGATTTAATTAATAAGTCAGATAATTTTGTTTTACTGGTTATAAGAGGGGTCAGCGTATACTGGTACTAATTGGGTAAAGATCGTTTCTTGTCTCTGTTCCACATGGTAGCTGTTGCAAGCTTTGTCTCGTTTTGGCGAAAGCACGTGCAACGCTAGTGTTGTGAAATTCTCTAAATTAAAGACGGTGTCGACATCGACATCGAAATAATATAAACATTATAACAGCAGTCAGTATATAAGCCTAGCAATTATATTTTTGGACAACTTATTTTTTTAAGGTTTCCTATATGATTTCGCAGACACTGGTCAAATCCTTGTTTGGCCATATGCTGTAAAAGTCAAAAGCTTAATTTGTCAATTTCGCAATTCGTCAAATCCTTTATTAATCATATACTTTGCAAGTCAAAAGCTTAATTTGTCATTATCGCGATTCATCAATTCAATTATTCGTCAAGACTTCTACACGTCAAATACGTGATTTATCTTGTCATTGTGAGATCGAACACTAAAGTGCTTTATCTTTGATTAACCCTTTAGTGAAGCAACCTCTTATTTGTTTATATTATTCCAAATACGAAATATTTAAATTAATACCTACCATTTCAATAATGGTTCTTCAAAATTGAATGACAAAATGGACAGCATAATTAGAGTATTTTGTTGTCTATTACCTGCTAAAAACTAGATTACTTATGAAAAAATATTTGAAATTTTGAAGACATATTTCAGATAAAAATAAAATAGTAATTTATGCAACTGTCTATTAGAGGGTATTAAAACATGAGTGTAGTTTTTTGAAACGAGCCGCAGGCGAGTATCAAAATAAGATTACACGAGTGTTTCAATACCTAATTATATGCAGTTGCATACACTACTTTATTTAATCTCATGGCTATAGGTAGCTACATTAAATAAAATGCAATATAAAAACCAGCGCTTTGCGCGCGCAGCGCGCTCACTACAGATAATGTGAACTTAAAATGAATTGAAACCTTGGTCGGGACACATTGTACTTTAATAATTAAAAATTTGTTTTAAAGCATTGTTTTGTTAGGAGAATAATGCTTTAATTATTTTTTTTTAATTTTGTTAAAAAAGTATGTATATAAAATATACCAATGAAGGTCAGTATTTCATTTCATAATTAGAATATTACCGAATGAGATTATATAAATATATATAATATATATATATATATGTGTGTGATTATGAACGCAGTTGAGATTAAACACTTTTGACAAACAATCAGTTAAGATTTTCTTTCCAGATGTGCGTGAAAAAAATATGTTTTAATTGTTCGCAAGCCACGGGAATTATTATATTTGACAGTGGTTTTCTAGGATAAAATCGGAAGGTTTAGTAGCAAAATTGAAAACAATAAATATTTATTTCAATTTGTAAATTATAAACTCGCGGTATGATCGTTTGGTAAAACAATTACAGGTCGGAGCACGCAATATAAAAAAAAATGTAAAATAAAGACATGATTTGAAATGCTAAAGTTGAAATACTAATAAATAATCTATTAAAGGGCCAAAAATTACTATACAATGCTTAAAAAAATATATTGGATAAAGTTGGTCCATATTTTTTTCTAATAACATATTAAGAAGTTTTGAGTTCATAAAAACTACATGTTTTTACTAGGTTTTAAGGAAGGTGTAAGTAAGGTTTTGAGTTATTGAAAAGCTTTCAGTTTTACTGTTATTTTAATCCAATAAAATAATACACATCATTGATTTTATTTTCATCTTGACTGTCCCAAAGCGTGCTTGACAAAGAGCTCACTTGACGAATAAAGAATAAGTACATTTAAGAATTTGACGAATCAAGTATTTGACAAATTTAGGTTTGGATCAGTTTCTGGTTTGACAAATCGAGGATTTGTCTTGTCTATAATTTGACAAATAAAGATTTGACGAGCATATAATTTGACAAATCAATGATTTGACCAGTGTCTGCGAAATCTCCTATATAAATACCCACCAGGGAATAACAAGTTTTACATCGTTTTTTAACCTTCCAAAAAAGGAGGAGGTTCTCATTTCGTATGTTTTTTTAGGGTTCCGTACCCAAAGGGTAAAAACGGGACCCTATTACTAAGACTTCGCTGTCCGTCCGTCCGTCCGTCTGTCACCAGGCTGTATCTCAAGAACGGTGATAGCTAGACAGTTGAAACAGATTTTTCATTCACAGATGATGTATTTCTGTTGCCGCTATAACAACAAACAAAAAGTTGGCCAAGTGCGAGTCGGACTCGCGCACGTTAAAACAAAAAAGGCTATTAAAGGTTATATGAAGTCTAATGTTGTATAGCTAATGGTACGGAACCTTTCGTCTGCGAGTCCGACTCGCACTTGGCCGTTTTTTTTTGTTTTTCTTACCTCAGAACTTATGTGTGGGTGAACCGATTTAAATAATATTTTTTTTATTTGAAAGCTGATGCTTGTCATTTCCTACCATTTAAATTTCATAAAAATTGGTCAAGCCGTTATTGAGTTACACTCCGATAACTGAACAATATTTACTTGATGATATAGTCGTTGACAATGAAAGACAATCGATCCCGTAAGTAGCAAGGGTCACTAAAGAGAGTGAAAAATTTTTTTTTACCATAAAATGAAACCGCCTTCTACACCCAAAAAATAAATAACATGTCGAAGTCGGTACCATGCGCACAATATTGTGATAATAGATACTTTTGAACAATCATGGTACAGACTTCAACAAGTTATTTCACACTTTTGGGTGTTGAAGTAGGTTCCGTTTTTTGGTTAATTTATTTTAAAAAAAATTATATATACGTAGGTATATACGCATCTAAGTCAACAAGTAGGTATTTGCAGAAAATACAATATTAACTATATTATTTTTTAAATATGCAGAACGAAAACTACCTTGATTGTTCAGAGAAGTCTAGGTAAAAATATAAATAGTATTTTTATCGACAAGATTCAAACGTAATTATCGCAAGTATAATATTATGTTCCTACGACTAAGCCCATCCCTACGGCGAGTGTCCGCTTGGTATAATAACTAGCGTGACCTTGAAATAGCCAATGAGAGCGCTTTTGTTTTAGTCCCCGCAACCCGCACCTACCTCTAACTTTGGTGAGCTCGGATACGTATAAAAATCTTGTAATGTGGTATCTAGAGGGGGTAATCTGTGGCCTACTCTGAGCCAAGAGTGCCCGCCGCTGCAACACTGTACCGCGCTGTGTTCCCTTTGAATAGAATTTGTAATATTTACACTGAGCAAAGTAATAAAAAATATGAAATAATACATTACAGGCACAAGAACCTTTTAACATCAGGTGGTCCTCGTACTTCTTCAGACAAAAAACCACAAAAAAAAAACTAATAAAAATATCATCTCAAAATGTTTGTTAGGACTAGCAGAAGTCAACCCTAAGAGATTGTTAGCATTTTACCAATAACCCTGTATATTTATGGAATTGTGTTATAAAGCCTTTCATTTTGATATCCCACTCAACAGCTATAGGTTTGGAAGAAAAAATAAATTATCTGCCAATATGGCGTCTAGGCTCCGCCAGTTTGTTTTTTTATTCTTTTTATGTACCTAGTATCATACATACATGACCGCTGAAAACATTACTCCTTTTTTTGGGCAGTTGTGTAAAAACACTATATTATTTTCTCATTTCAGGGAGAGGAGCGTGCTGTAAACTACCGGTACATAACTGGTAAACTAGGATTGATCGGCTTAGGTGTTCTCTCATTGCATTACTACTTCAAATACAATGGAAATGTAAGTTACGAAGTAGTTATGTATATTATGCATACCGTCGCCAAGCGAAGGTTACAAAATTGCTTCCTTTTTTGGTATAAGACATTATTATAAGAAATACACAACATATTTAAATTGTATATTAGTCTCATCACAAAAAAGTGACGATTCTAGGTGTTGTGGCTAAGGCGTCGGCTTTTACGAAAACATCAAAGGTTAACAACTGTATGTATTTTTACACTGTGATATTACCATAAGAATAAATAAAAGAGCAAAATTAATATTTCCGCTTTGGACGGGTTCAAGTTCACAATATTAGCCTACACCATTTTAACGGAATGTGAAATACTTAGTTGGGCTGTCACTGCAAGGGGTTATAAGGGGCCTTCCCACGTCCAAAATCCCGGTGGGCCGACAGCGGCTGTCATCGATGTCCTCCCCATTATGAGGGGTTTGCCATAATCCCCACGCTTGGCAGGCGTCTTGGAGATTGTAGTGTGAGATATCAGAAAGTGCTGCTGGTGTGTTATCTCGCCTCTTACGAAACCCTTGGGTTCATCCAAAGATGAGGGGGTGATATTCTAGCCCGGCACCCCACGGGCAATGAAAAAAATCTAATTTATCCAATTCAAAATTACCAGACAACATGTTTCTGACAAATACCGCTATTTTTAAATAACTTGGAAGTATTAGCCATGATATTATTTCATTTTATTCTACTAGCATTCACCCGCGACTTCGCCCTCTATTTATTTTTTCTAGATAATCCATTATGGTTTTTAACTCTCAGATTATATTTTGCAGCGGTGACCCTTTAGTCCTCCAAGGCCCTGACCACTGGGCCGAGGCACTGTGCCGTTCCAAATAAATACATAACTGTAACAGCTGGATCGTCCACTGCTGAACACAGCCTCTCATATAAAGGGGGTATTTGCCATAATCCCCACGCTTGGCAGGCGTCTTGGGGATCGCAGTGTAAATTGGCAGTTCCTTAGAAGGCGCTGCTGCCCACCTTTTAGTAGTTTTTCCTTAGTCGCCTCTTACGACACCCACACGATGACATGGGGAGGTGCAATTCTAACCCGGCACCCCACGGTTCAAATACATAAGGAGAGACTAAAAAAAATTATTTACTCGGATCATTTAACGTTAATGGCGCTCTTTATTATTAAGGAAGTTACCAAATTCAACAAATTATTATTTCAAGCTTTTGAGAGTTGGAAGCGTTGTTTTTTTTTTATCAGTATTAAAATATATAATATAGTAATAAAAATATTTCCTTTGAACTTGTCACTATCATTACAATGCGTAGTATAGGAATCAAAATAGCGCCCTCGCCATAAAAATATTATCTTGCTCCCTTGTGGCACACTCTATTCTTGTCCAGTTTTAAAAGTGTGACTACTTAGCAAGACTTGACAGATATTCATTTGCAATGTGTTTTTCAGGACTGGACTAAAAAGGGTGGTTGGAGAGTATTGAGAACAAGACCCACAGTCCTGCCAGGGCAACCTGGTTTCCCATTTAAATCTGAGCGCAGTGTTGGTGCAGATTATGCCGAGAGGGGTTTCAAGAAATCTCCTCTATAAGTCGATTTTCTATAGTTACTGAAAATACCGCGATTGCAAATTTTGATTTAATAGATATATTGTAACATAGTTAATTAAAAAAACAACAACATATTTTATTGTTTTATATAAAAAGTGTACCCACTTATGCAAAATGAATTCCTTCTGTATTGAAAGCATGTAAGAGTTTCATAAAATCATCAATATCCATAGTTCTAGCCCTCATCTGATCACTCTCACAGGCTGTTAGAATATCTTGCACTTTTTGCTTTATGTCAAAATCTTCTGGTATTTCCTGGAAGGTAAAAATATAATAAATTTATAAGTGCCCGAATAATACATAATGTAGCTTATTAAAAGGTTAAGGTTTCAAGACTAATAAGAATTATCAACTTAAGACTCGAAAATCTTACAAGAGGTATGTGTTAATGTGGATTTTTGTTGGAGTTGGAAGTTTAACTAATATTGTAATATTATATAAGATGAATGATAGATAGATATAATATAGATACATTTAATATAATGACAGGTTCGAAACCTGTTTGTCTTTTTTTTAACATTAAATTATAATTATTATTATTTTTTTATTTATTTATTGCTGATAGTTAAGCCTTTGACCACAATCTCACCTGATGGTAAGTGATGATGTGGTCGAAGGTGTTAACAGGCTCAACCTAGAATGACTGGCTCTCAAGGACAGCTGCCGGAACACACCGTTAGGTGCTTGGCGACAGATTTCCTACTTGAGGGTGGTCGCTAGCCAGGCGGGCATTCGCAAAAATGCCCTTCCACCATGCGGTGAAGCTCAAGCCCGGGGTGGGATTCGAACCATGGACCCGCTGCGCGGCAGTCCATAGCCAAGGCCACTGAGCTATCATTGCTTCAACGATGAAATATGAAAGATAGTTCAAGTGAATACATCATTTTCGTTGTTATTTTATAGGAACTTAAAAAATAACAACAAAAGGAAAGTTTTGAACCACCACCATGAACAATCATTGGACATACTCTGCCAATAGACCTATCCTGGTAAGTGAGTCATAGCTAAAATGTATCCTTTCGTTCCTATTGTTTAATCGTGTTTAGGGGACGGAGCGACATATGTAGCCAAACTGAATTGAACTAGAAATAATACTAATTTTTTAATTAGCTTTTAACTTGCTTATTCTATCATTGTAATTTTTGTATAACGCCTACTAAGCGAATAAGTTTACAAAATTACCCAAGATCAGATCATTACGCGCCGCGCGCTGAATCTAGGTTTCGTGCTTGCACTCTTTCTGCTTTGTTTCACCCATACAAAGAACAACTCCGGAAAATATGGTTCCTCCCCTTTAATTTTATGTAGAAAAACGGCTCTTCTTCGGGCGTCTATAGTCGTCGGAAACAACACGTGATAGGCCATGGGCACTCGTCACCGGCATTCAGAATTTAAAAAATAGTTGATATCCCCAAAGCGTTCTCAAAAGTAGTTTGGTTAATTCTAGTCGTAGTTCTGTACGAGTGTTGGACGGATACCCGCCGAGTCTACAGAGTATACAGTAAGGGTTTTTGGTTCACACTATTTTGCAGTTTTCCTTCTCCCTATAAACTATGGTGTGAAGTGTGATGGTAATAAGCCCCTGTTTAATAATAAGAACGGAAAGACGAGGAACGAATTGAAACTACGAGTCATGCATTACCACGCGTGGTCACCGTAGTTCGTATTGGAAGAGGTCGTCTCGGCCCAAGTCGGGTTCGAACTCGCTTCCAATCCATCCGATTGGAAGCGAGTTCGAACCCGACTCGTAGTTAACATATTTTTAGCTGTGATTTTGTGTGAGTGCAAACATCGTCAAATCAATAATGAAAGGGCAAACCTTATTGTGCAAAGAGCAATGCACCCTATAGTTTTTCTCCAAAACAGCCATGGTAGTTGCATGCTTGAACGCTGCAGACAATGTTTTATTCTTTCTTACAAATACAATCCTGGTGAGTCCATCCCACTCCACGAAGTTAATAGGTGGTGGAGGATTTTTTGGCTCTATCCTTACTACACTGGATTCCACTTTTGGTGGGGGCCTGAAGTTGTTTTTTCCAACCTTTAAAAACATAAATCATTTGTTAATGGATTTTTTAAATTCTATCATACATGATGGAACAAGCACGAAGCCAGGTGGTTTTCAGCGGTAACCTCCGCCTATAACATATGCAGTTCGTGACAAGTGGCGAACTGCACAGCCTCCCAACACCCTGGGACATAGGTGTCGATTAAATAGAAATTCTCTAAATTTAAGAATCTCTAAATTATGGTGAACTACCATTATTCTGTTTAACTAAAATTGAAAATATATAATGCTTGCGAATATAATTTTAGTAATTTAACGTTTTCATCATCATCATCATCAGCCGGAAGACGTCCACTGTTAAACAAAGGCCTCCCCCATAGAGCGCCACAAAGAACGGGTATTAGCCGCTTGTAACCATTAGCTACCAGCGACTTTCACGATGTCGTCAGTCCACCTAGTGGGGGGCCTACCAACTCTACGCCTTCCGATGTAGTGTGGTAACCACTCGAGAACCTTTCTTCCCCAACGGTTATCGGTTCGTCGAGCAATGTGGCCCGCCCATTGCAACTTTAACTTGCAAATTCTGAGAGCTATGTCGGTGACTTTGGTTCTTTGGCGAATATCCACGTTCCGGATTTTATCGCGCAAAGAAACTCCGAGCATAGGTTTCTGCATAGCTCGTTGAGCGACTCTGAGCTTGTCCATGAGGGCCACAGTTAAGGACCATGTCTCAATCTCGTTTTAAAACCAAAGTCAAATTTGTTTTAACTACTGTGAATTACAGTAATTTCAATGCAAATTACTAACTGTGTTCAATTGTATGTACTTATGTTTTACGCAAATTTAGTCGTCATGTAACATGGTGCTCTCTAAACAGATGCAACACTACATGCTACAGTTGAATGAATTAATCCTATTTTTGGAATGGCCATTTTAAGTGTTACACTAATATGGATTTTAGTGTGAACACATAAGAACTACTATAGTTTAGAGAATTTGTTAAAATCGACACCTTAAGTTGTAAGGTGAAGTGAGTCTCACAACTTTAAGCAGAACGAGAATGGTGCATGACACTTCACCTGTAAATAAAAACTGCCCACGTGTGAGTCAAGCTTCACTCTTTTAGGGTTCCGAATTGAAAAAGCCCATAAAACATTTCAGTATTTTTGGTTATAATATAGATTGTGATATCGTAACTACATAATATACCGAAATTTTAAGACATTTTTCATTTTTAGATTCAGTTTTAGAGATAGTAGAACCCATAACAAAAATGGTCTAAAATTTACAACTTAACATTATTTGGCAAATGTATTATTTTTTGGCTACATCATCAAGTATGTTTGTGGCCGACGGTGATCACTTACCACCAGGTGTGCCGTCTACCCATTTGCCTTCCTATCCCATAAAAAAAATTGTACTTTTTATTCCATTATTCATCTTTGGGTCATCATTTTACATGAAATACCATAATTCCAGGTTTGTAACTCATTCCGCTTACGAGCTAGAGACCCCGTGCGTGACATACGACAGACAGGACATTAAAATAAATATTAACAACCTATGTAATCAATTGGCAACTCTTTTTTATAAAATTTTACCGAGACTTTCTATTCTAACTAGCTTAGCTTGTAATAAGATCTTTTGCATGTTAGTATAGGGCATCTTGCAGATGTCCGCTCTGCTAGCTACCACCCTTAAGTAGAAAATCTGTCGCCAAGCACTTAACGGTTTATTTCGGCGGCTGTCCTTGGGGGCCAGTAATTCTTGCTTAACTTGAACAAAATCTTTGACCACATTATCACTTACCATAAGATGGTATTCATAGAATAACCATCAGTTGTAAAAATATATTAAACAAGATTTACTTTAAAAACTTCTAACTTTACTTTAAATCAGAGTGTTTTAAATTTTACTTTAAAATTTAAAACACTCTGTGCTCACATTTTCTACTCTGGATTCCACAAGTTATTTCATATTTTTCAGTGTTCAGTCACTTTTGTTTTCTTTTTCACTCTTTTCTTTGATGAATAATGTTTACAAGAGTGATTGTTTCACTTTATTCCACATTAATCAACACCTGAACTAAGTTAATATATATTTTATTCTGATATCAGAAGGAAAACAATAAAATTCTTGTCTTTTTTATAAAAAAAAAAAATTTACAAAAAATGGAACCGACTTTAACACCCAAAAGTGTGAAATAACTTGTTGAAGTCGGTACCATGATGGTACAAAAGTACCTATTATCACAATATTGTGCGCATGGTACCGACTTCGACAAGTTATTTCACACTTTTGGGTGTAGAAGTCGGTTCCATTTTTTGTAAAAATTTTTTTTTCTATCTTTTTAGTGTAACTCAAAAATGGCTTGACCGATTTTGATAAAATTTAAAATGGGATCAAACGACAAGCATCAGCTTTCAAACAAAAAAAGAATTTTCAAAATCGGTTCACCCAGTCTAGAGATCTGAGGTAACAAACATAAAAAAAAAAAAAAAAATACAGATGAATTTAGAACCTCCTCCTTTTTTGGAAGTCGGTTAAAAAAAAAAGCAAATTGCACCATCAAACACATCATCCGCAATATTTTTTTAAATTTCACAAAATAGAATGACACAATTCATGATCAACAAAAGATGTCAGAACATTCGAAAGGCAAATAATGATGTGCTGGGGAGACCTTGATAACGCCTTTGGTTCTGTGCAGCATGAACTGCTGATGTTTGCAATGAAATGTTATAAATCTTCGTTTGTGTTCAGCTACGTGAAAGTTTCACATTACTCCCAATTAAAATTTTGTTATATCACCTAACACGGGGCATACTAAAACATAGCCAAACAATGTGGGTTTGCTCGTCTCAACTCCTGTACTGGACATAGACACGGAGTTTGCTATTTTAGCCTATGTGGAAGATTATCCAGAGATATCGTCCAGATATGTCGCTCATGTTCTACTTGCGTAGACGCTTTTGCTTCTTGGTACAGTAAGCCACGAGGCCAGCTTGACAAAAACTGTAATAATCTTATACCCTCTGTAATTCCGTAAAAATGTATGGATTAAGTTTTTCGCAATTTCTCACATTTCTAGTACTCAAACCTCAGTCGGTCCAGTAGAGACTTTTGATCCCTATAAGAGACAGGATCGATTGCCATCAAAAAAAGTTTTTCGTGCTGACTGTACATTTTTACCAAAATCTGTGAATGCAGTTCAGAATACCTTAAAAAATTATAGATAGTCTCCTAAAAACGTTTTCCTATAACTATAAAGGTTAAGGTACCTGCCCTGTCTCAAAAATTCACCCTGTATTATTTAATATAGAAATTAATATTTTAATTGATAAGCTAATTAAGTCATGGAAATATGTGCTTCTTTTGGTTGAAGATCAATAAAGATACACATAGTCCATCTTACCCCTTGCTGACCATCTTACTTCTTACCCCATCTTACCCCATACTGATATGTAAACTGAAACAATGTCAGAACTTATATGAAAAGTGGATGAGTTTTTCACATGGAAACACAACTAATTAAATGCCATTGACACTCTTGATAAGACTACAATTTGTTTCCAAAATTGTGAAAGATTTACATGTCTTATTTCTTAGTAGATTAGATTACAAATAATGCACACTATCTCTAGACATAGTTGTTGATAGTTTTATAAAATAAATTAGTAAGGTACATACACAACCAATAAGTAGCATTGAAAAATATTCAATATACAACAACCACTTAACGTCATGTCTGACTTGACCTTTTCCAGTATACAAAATCAGTCAAATCTTTTTAGAAAATATATGTATATATATATATATAAGTGTCAGGATGTGTATAGAATACTTGTCTCATGAGAAGAATATTTTTAGGTTCACTCACTTTCATTAGCATGTCAACACGTGCCAGCAACTGTGTATTTATCGACAATCTACAAAACAACTTGTCACCAGGTTTAGCCACTAATCTTTGAGCAAACTCTTTCTGGAACATAAGCACTGCACATCTGAAGAAAGGTCTATGCAGTAACAACTTAAACACCAGTGGTGAACTGATCTGATAAGGGATATTAGCAACACATATGTCAAAAAAAGGCAATTCAGTTTTTAAGACATCTCCCACAATTATTTGTAGTTTTGCTTGGTATGGAGTTCCTTGGACACGTTTTTGAAGTTCAGCAACCAATCTGCAAATAAAGTTATTTTAATTCTTAGAATAAAATACTTATGAAATTGTTGTTGTCAGTATGTTATCTGACTTACCGAGTATCAATTTCACAAGCAATAACTTTCTTTACCCTATCCAGTAATTTAATGGTCATGTTACCAGTACCTGGACCAATCTCGAGGGCAACGTCAGTTGGCCTAAGTCCAGATTTGTCTAGCATTGACGTAATAATCAGCGGATTTTTTAAAATGTGCTGTCCAAAGTCTTTGTTGAATTGAATTCCTAAAAAATATTAAAAGTGAAGATAAAAATTAATATCATAAAAATTTGTGTAGCATTTTCTTATTTACGAATTATTAGCTGCGACCCGCAGTTTATTCCACAGAGATAATGATGATCAGTGTCCCATGGTAATTCAGGGATAAAACTACCTTAATTCTACGTTTTATACAGATAAATTAGGCCGTTTTCAGCGTGAAGAAATAACAAATACGCATTCACATCCTCAGTCATGAACTTTCATTTAAAAGTGTGAGTTCAACGCGAACATATGTACTCGCTTGCAAATGATTTCAATTATACGGTATATCGTGTGTTTCAGGACTGAATTAGAATATTTTAATAAAACCGTGTTAGGTAAACATGTACATAACCTATATAATAAGCTCGATGTGCCTTGGCTTTCACACATACCTTGTTTGGCTATTTCATTATGTACTCTCGATTTCTTTTCTGATTTTATTTTAGGCATTTTTGATTAATTATTAAACAATTTCACACCTACAAAAACAAACATGCAAGATTTGAGAATCTTCTTCTCCTTCTTTTTTTTTTGAGTGGCTTCCGTGGTGTTGCCACAATTTCGCCAATGACGAGTCGCACGGATATAGTGGGAAACAAAAGAAAGAGACTGATCGGTATAATTAACAAGTGATCGGTTGCTTTCAAATCAAATCCTTCGCAAATAATTATAATTTAAATTTCAATTGGCTTTGAATGAATACTTGTCCAAACAAATGCCACCCGCAAGGGTTAAAGTAGATAGTGTTGCCAGTGGCCAATAGCCAAAAGTAACATAGATAAGACAGCTCAAAAACTTTCTTCTTGTAAGTCAAAAACTAACAATTTCTTGTGAAAAGTAACATCATCTTATTGGTTATGTAGAAAACGAAACTATAAATACTATAATATGGCACTTTAATACATTTGTTATGAGTTGAAGGAAGAATTATTGATGAAGCAATTTACCGGTAAACCTGAAAAAGAAAGATTAATAATGTTTAAGTAATATAACAAACCAAATCAAAAATGTCTCCACCATAACTTACTTTTGTAATATTTTTTTGAAAACGTCATTATAACTCTTCAAATCGTTTCACCGCATATGATTTTTGAATTTGCCCATATACATAGTGACATTAGTGACACAAGAATGGAAAGGTTTTGGAGCCATAATTCTCTCTGCCAAATGATTTTTATTTAGAGGCTTGCAATGCCAAATATTACAATACATACTTGCTGTTAAATGGAGTCTTTTTTAATTCTTTCCATTCTTCGCAGTTATTTTGTAGTTAAGTTTTATTTTTAATATCGGCTATAATATCCTGGTTTTCTTATTACACACAAGCGAATATAATATTTTACAAATTATTGTATAGACGCGATATCGGAGGACGCGGGTTCAATTCCCGCCTTGGGCATAAAATTTTGTACTCCAATAATTTGTTAAATATATATTTTTTTTTAATATGATTACAACAAGCACTGTCGCGCTTAAGCGAAAATCTCGCTTAGCACGCGACAGTGCTTGTTGTAATCATATTTAAAAAAATTAAAGGACATGCTTGCAGTGATTTTTGAGTCCACTACCAGCAGCACATTCACAGTGTGTTTCTTCAATTAAACACACATCTTTGGAATCAGAATCACACATAGTTTGAAACTTCATATTTACATGTACCTACATATATCTACATATACATGATTTTCTTTATTGAAGCTTTATACTGTCCTCTCAAGTATGTGTTAGTCACCTGATACTGCCATCTGTGCTGTAACGAAACGTCTGTCTTCATACATATGTAATGCAATTCCAAAAGTCCTGCTGTATCTGTAAAATAATTAAAATTTAACATGCTTAACATTGATTCTAGGTAGACATGAATTATAAAGAATATTTACTGTCAAATCCAAATAATACATTTCATATTTACGTAATGGTTGTTCTATAAATGCCTGTATATCCTGCCTTATGAGACGTGGAAGTTCAATACTAGCATTTATATGTCTTTATAAACTTCGTTGTATTTGTAATTGTATCTTTATTCATTGGATTGATGATTACGTCAAACACTTTGGAGTTACTGATGGAGGGCCATCAGTAACCGCAAAGTTTTTGCCGTAATCTCCTGATCTAAAAGTAAAAATGATTATATAAAAACATAAACGATAGCAATTAAATTTTTAAATCAATATTTTACTAACCTCGCGACGAGATCAGCTTTTTTGCCAGTCAGCCAAGCTTACCGTTTTCTTCATTCAGTTTTTACATTAGCTACAGGCATTAGGTAATACATGATCGTATTTTCATAATCAGTTACAGTAAAATAGCAATCATAACCTCAACCACGAAATATTTTACTAACCTCGCGACGAGATCATCTTTTTGCCAGTCAGGCAAGCTTACCGTTTTCTTCATTCAGCTTTTACATTAGCTACAATCATTAGGTAATACATGATCGTATTTTCATAATCAGTTACAGTAAAATAGCAATCATAACCTCAACCACGCGACTTACCAGTGGGGTGGCGCCTTCTGAGATAAGCTTTGCCTGTCTCTACTCCTTGATAAATCAGAGATGAAAAAATTGTACATAAGCAAAATAAACAAAAGAAGTTCAGGTTATGAGTATATTCCTATACAAGCCATCAAATGCTGTGTAGACTGTATGTCCCGACATATAGTCCATATAACAAACCCTGTGTTGGAATCAGGCAAATTCCTAACAGATCGGAAATAAGCTGCCCATCGCTTTACTACCAAATTTACTTATTAATTATATAGAAAAAAAATAAACAGCTACCAGTTTGGTTTTTTTAAAGGCTATAGCTATTTTTTAAGATGTTCGAGGAAGTTTGTAATGCCATGAACGCATGAATGCCTGTGTTGGGATTTTTATCGACATGTCCATTCTTTTGATTGTATGGCGCACAAAATATTGCTTATCAAAATCGATAATTTTGGAGTGCGTGGTGTAGCCCTTAATAGCCCTTACTATTTATTATATATGTCATATTTACAAGATAGAGAACAAGCTACACTTATTGACTCATACCTATAATATGGAGATAAAAACAAAAAGTGAAGTAAACTTAGGTTTAGAGAGAGTAAAGTTAGGAGTCCCACAAGGTATTTTGAGTCCACTTCTTTTCTTAATATATGTAAACTACTTGCTAACAATAGCAGAAAACCTATGTGTCATGTTTGTAGATGATGTGACGATTTTTTTATCTGCCAAAAACATTATGTATATTAGTCACATTCGAGAGAGAGAGATAAATAATACATTAAATAAAATTAGGGCTTGGTTTTTGTCAATAAATTTAAACATTAATAGAAATAAAACAAAACTAATTATACATAAAAAATATCAAAAACTTCATGTTTATCTTGAATGAATAAACATGAATAAGGATTTCAAATTGAAGAAGTTCAAGATGTTAATTTTCATGTCAATCACATATTCGTAAAATTAGTTCTAAATAGTAATAATAGTTCAATTTAGAGCCCTTTTTTGGTATCGGACCTACAAAGTGTAAATGGAAATACTGTCACCTGCCTACCTAAGATTGGTAGTAGGGAGCATAAAAGAAACAAGAAGAACAGATTTAGTAGTATATTAGAGAGAAAAGGGGTCGTGGATCTCAGACAGGTATCGCAATTAGCAAGCGTCCTTGTTGTAGGACTTATCTCCGGTCCGGTAGTAAATAAGTTGATGCCCAGCAGCAGGTCTGCCGTGCAGTGGCTCAACTCCAACACTGCCGCGCCAGTAGGCTGTCCCAGCTAGATGTAGCTAGTCTGTAGAGACGGAATATTGGCCGCGGTCGTTGCTGAAGATCAAGGGACGGCCGGAGTTCAGGGTCGTACAGAGTTCAGCCTCGTCGGGTACTGGAAGCCTGGTACTGGACCTTGGTACTGGAACCCCGTGCAATGGGGTTTTCGAATTAATTCACAAGTTATTATAGACTGAGTATAATCTTCAATTCTTAGTAGGGTCTTATATAAATCACTTGTTCAAGGCGTGGCTCGTACTAAAGTCACGCCGAATTTCTCTGTCGTCAACTAACAAACTATGCTGGAAGTTCATGCCCCATTTCACTATCAGATATGGTCACGAAAAAAGCCACTAAACTGTTGGAATAATTACTCCAATGAGTTAAGCTTATTTAAATAGTTTTAAAACACACAACGTTCCTCTAATAGGAAGTGAAAAATCACCCGTCGCCATTTTTTGACGTTCATTAGTTTGACAGTTAAATGACAAAGCATTCCTGACAGATATTATTTTTAGTATTGTTCAAATCCGCTATACAGCACCAACGCGCTAGAGACTATAAACTATATTCGAATAGCGCGCTTTATTATACGCTATCGTTATAACGAAACAAGGCGCTCGCGCTAGATGCATATGCTAGGTGTCGTCACAATAGCGTCAGGCGCAACAGTATAACGCGGATTTATGCGCAAAGCGTGTTAACGCGACCGAAAGCGCGCGATGACTGAAGCTTGGCGCTATGCCGCTACACAGGCTACACAGCATAGCGGCATAGCGTGATAGCGCCAAGCTTCAGTCATCGCGCGCTTTCGGTCGCGTTAACACGCTTTGCGCATATCCGCGTTATAGGCCTACCCAGCCACGTTAGTGGACGCTTGATGCTAAACGTTATATTTATAGCGCGAAGAGAATATATACATAGCGCGCTGTATGCGCTACAAGGCAATAACCCGCTATGCTATGGCGCTAGATGCTATATTTTCCACCACTAATTATTTTTGGACCTATAGTTTTTATTGTTATATACATAGTCCTATTAATAATTGTTTTTTATTTTAAGATTTAAATAATTATTTAGTTAACTAAATATAATATTATGAATATATTCTCCTAAGGCGACATCTATATATTAAAGATTGAAGGTTCCAGAATATTCGACCTCTATCAGCTCATTGATGCACTACTTCAGCGAGTAACGCTGGTAGTGAGATCGTATTGAGAACCGATAGATAATTCCATTTTGCAGCTAATTGAATAGATGGCGCTAATTAACTAATTAAAATTGTTCAGCTTTCAGCAAGGTGACAATACCTTCTGAATTAAAAGGACATTTAAGAAATCCTTTATATTATATGACAATATACTCGTATAAATTTATTTTAATTAATTTAGGGAAATTATATTAAAGTATTATTTAGTTTATGTGTTAGGCATAAATTATAATGCATATAGGTTGGAGAGCGGAGTGAGACAGGGGGGATTTCGTCTCCGAAGCTGTTCAACCTGTATGTTAATGATCTCATAGTTGAGCTCTTGAGCTTACCGTTAACAATATAAGCTACGCTGACGACATGGTGCTGCTGGGTCCTACTGCGAATTCTATTGGGGAGATGTTGAAAGTCTGCAAGGCCTACGCGGCATCAAATGGTCTTGCATACAATGCTAAATAGTGTGAATACATGGTCTTTAAGGCCGTCGGTAAGTGTTCTGATTCTATCCCTGCCATTACGTTAAATGGAGTAAACCTGGAACGGGTATATCAATTCAAATACCTAGGACATATTCTTACCGACGACCTTAAGGATGATGTAGATATAGAGAGAGAGCGTAGGGCTTTGGCGGTTCGCGGTAATATGCTTGCCCGCAGATTTGCTCGTTGTACAGACCAGGTTAAAATTACGCTTTTTAAAGCATACTGTCAGGGTCTGTACACGGGAGGTTTGTGGATGAGTTACGCCAAAATATCTTTGATTACCCTACGGGTACAATATAATAACATTTTCAGAATGATGTTGGGACTTCCTCGGTATTGTAGTGCCTCCGGAATGTTGGCGCTGAATTGAACTGACGGTTTTCATGCAGTCATGAGAAAAAAGCTCACGTCACTGATAAGGAGGATACGGGGAAGTGACAACAGCATTCTGAAAACTGTGGCAGTGGATCCACATGCACCTGTACTGAGGCATTTCATGTGAGTTATGACAGAGATAGAAGGAGATCTCCCTTCTGGTCGCCGTGCGCACAGAATGCCTCTCAGGTACATGATTTACTAATAGTTAAACATGTAAACATGTGCCTGAATTGAAATGTTTTTGTCATTAAGATAAGCTAGTTAATTAATAATGGATCTTTGTTATCTGAAATAAACATATTTATTATTATTATTATTATAAATTAGGTGTGTGTTTGAAGGGTAGACGGTGAAAATGAACTGCATTTGTGGGCATACTTTACCCTGCAAAAAATATCAGAACTATATATACGATTACAATCGCCAAGCGGTCTCCTCTTCCTTGTTGCTGTTTGATAAAAACACTCATTAATCAATTTTGCTATATGTTTAGATATGATTTTTTAGTGCTGGCAACAAAATAATCATTTTGTTCGATTTTGATTTTTGATTCTGGTAGCCCCACTCGAAATTTTGGCATGGTTGATCTTTACGGGACTGAGTGACTAAAAACCGTTTTGAGAAATTATTATGAAGATGGAGTGGAAACCTGAACAAGAAGGGCTACGACAGATATTAACACTGCTAAAAGAGTCTCAATCACCAGATACAGCAACACAAAGAGCCGTTCAACAAGTATCCTTTTCATAAATTTCACATCGATCCGTCTATCGGCGTGGAAATAATTTGTTACAATAACCGCTTTTCTGTATTTTATTGTCTTTCTCTCTCAAATTTGCCCTTTGTTTTGATGTATAATTTCATCAAATAGGCGATAACGTGAAGGTCTTTGCATAAAGGACGCTAGTGATAAAATCGATTTTTCCGACATGACAGTCAATGACAACCTATATTTTCCTTACAATGTTATCCCAGAAACTCGAAGAATTGAACAAATACCCGGACTTCAACAACTACCTAATTTTTGTTTTGACTAAACTGATCACCGAAGAGGAGCCTACAAGGTCTCTTAGTGGTCTGATTTTGAAAAACAATGTGAAGGCTCACTATACAAACTTTATGCCAGAGGTGGCTGAGTTTATAAAGAGGGAATGTCTATCTGCGGTGGGGGATCCATCCCCATTGATTCGTGCAACTGTAGGCATCATCATTACTACCATTGCTAGCAAGGGGGAGCTGACATCATGGCCTGAACTGTTACCTGCTTTGTGCCAGATGCTTGACTCCCAGGACTATAACGTTTGTGAGGTATGTTTGATTTACCTAATGTAGTTGTAGCTAATCTATAGCCTGTGAACAGGTAAGTTTGATGCATTTTCAGGTTAGATATTTCTTTTCAGATAGACAGAGGTGGCATTGGCACATTTTCTGGCTGTGGTTTACTTATTGTGCCACCCCTGTGCATATATTTATATCTGATTAAATTGTGTACTGATAATTAACATTCAGTTACATGCAATAGATATTTTAGTGTTATTTTCAATTTTATGAAAATAACATTATTCCAGAACAGTACTACTAAGATAACATAATCCAAAGTGTAAGGACCACACATAATAGAATTGCAATTTTGACAGGAGTAACTTTGTTAACTGTCCAAGAAAAGTGTATAAAAAATACTGATTTTGAATACAAAAATAATTCCATTTTATTATCTTTTTCATAACATGGTAATCACCACTAAAATTAAAATGTATAATATTGTTAAACTTATCTCTTAAAATTTAGTGTCCTATAAATCTATCAAGTTCCACAAGATCCTAACAAAAGCTATTTAAAAACATAGTTGCAATGGCTATAGACTGCCTAATAGCATGGTTCAAATCCTACCATGAACTAAAAGATTGGCCTTCAGTAAAAAATCTATCGCCAAGAACCTAAAGGTGTGCTCTGGCAACTGTCTTTGATAGCCAATTCCCAATCCAGGTTAATCCTGCTTACTATCCTCAATAAATTCACGTCTTTTATATAATATATGAATAATTGACATAGTGTAATTTTACTATCAGCTTTAAATAGGTTAAATTGAATGTGTAGCCTAGCTTTTGAGATGCAGCTGTGTACTTGCATTGCCCCCTGTTATATATTCTGTGCCTGTGCCAATTTCTCTGTACATAATTCCGCTGCCCCATTCCAAACCCTACTCCTGTAAAATAAGCTCTTTGGAACAAACAACATAAAATGAGACATGTCATGAATTTTGTGTACCTATAGTAAAATTGTATGTAATGAATATATAACACTTTGTGAAGTGCATGTTTTATACTGCTTCATAGCTTTGGAAATTTAAATGTGTAGCAAACTTCCCTTCATTAACTATTTTAAAACATGTGAGGGGATTTCAAAGTATTCTCATTATTAACATTTTGCATATGCACCATTCTGTTCTTAAATTATTGATGAAACAAATAAACAGTTAATAATATATCTAAGAGTGGGGACAGTTTATAAGGATTCCGTTCCTACGTTATCTACCATTCAAAAGTGGTTGACCACTTTTGAATTGAAAATTGGAGGGAAAACATTGAATATCTTGTATTGAAGGTCTTGTATCTACTACCATAGAAAAAAATGTGGTAAAGGTCAAAAAGCTTGTACTTGGCGATGTATGATCAACAGAGATCGGAATAGGTAGAATTATTTAGGGTCAATGATCCCGAATGTATATGTTAATATGGATAAGCCTCCCAGATTTCGGAATTTTAAATTCATTGTTTTTTTTCCCGGAGTATCAAAAATATTACGTGGAGGCGTAAGGTGAGTAACGTATCAATATGAGCATTTTTTTTTCTGTATAACTTTTAATGCTCTTAGAGCGCCATAGCCGATCGGTATTTTATAGCAAAGAATACTGTGGTGTTCAAAATCTTTAAGTAAAAACCTAACTAATTATAAATAGGGATCAAATTAGCTCTGCATACAAAAAAAAATAGGTAACTATAAGTCTGGAAATGGGGTCTTTTGTCACCTTATACTTCGAATGCACAATTGCAACCAATCAGGACTGAGTATCTTCGATGGTTCATTTATTGTTCGTCAGAATATTGCGCGCACGCTCACTTCACAGGTAAATAACTCAGTATATACGAGATCAGATTAGCTATAAATACTCTGAATAATAATAAGTACCTATAACTCGGCAAATAGGGTCTTTTGTCACCTTATCATTTGTATGCACAACTGCAACCAATCAGAACGGCGTATCTTCAATGACTTATTGTTTGTTTGTCAAAATATTGCGCGCACGTGCTCATCGCAATTACCTATCTCATTCTCTTACATCGGTTCGTAGAGTGACGTAGAGTGTGTTTCTTTCTTTGCTGTGCTGTGAAAATCGTGATTTGACCCTGGCTTGTGTACGGACTTTCTTCTTAAAACGACGAGTTTGACTTGGATCTAAAGGACTTTGATTAGTTACTGAAGTAGTTACTGAATAACTATTATAATAATAATTATGTAACGAAATCCCGTGAATATCGGAACTTTCCGGAAAAAATGGCATATCCTTGTTATGACAATGTGATGTAAGTACGTAAAATCATTCAGCCTATTCCGATCACTGATGATCAAACAATGAATTTGTTAGTAAAGATGAAGAAGATATCTCTAGGCACCATACATTCATGACTTTTTGAAACTCTCAAAAGTCAGTGCATGATAAGTCTGAAAGCTCATGGATATGGTGTTTTGGGACTCTAAAAAGATTTAACTTACATATGTTAATTATACCAAAAAAGCCACAGTATAACCATACCAGATTACAGAACTACTATGCGTAATATGAAGGAAGCGATTGAAGATGAAAAGCGAGGAAAACCTGCTACTGTACCTGTGAGCCTCTGTTACTTAATAAGAAGGTTGAATTTATAACTACAAAGATGATTTTCCAACAATGAAGAGCTCAAAATGGCTTTAAATCATTATTTTCTCTCGATTCCTCAAGTAGAAAATGTGTTGTCAGCACCTAACAGTGTGCCCCGCTAGTAGTCTTTGAGAGCCTGTAACATTACAGGCACATCACTAAACAACTGTATGTCTCAGGGTGACAGGCGCAGTGCAGTTCTTCACAGATGATGAAATGCATCTGTTATAGGCAGAGATTACCACCTAATACATCTATTTGTAAGGTAACTTTTACAACCAAATTATCTAATAATTACAGCCAGCATGTGACATGTTTTTAGAATGAAAACATCATGTTATTTTAAAAATGGCCATTTTATACCAAATACTCTCTCCCTTGAACCAGCTGAACTCTTGGTCTGCCTCTATTTTAGCATTAAGCATAAGTGTTATGTTTTGTTTCAGGGAGCATTTGGAGCATTGCAAAAGATATGTGAAGACACTACAGAGATTCTGGATAGTGATGCACTCAACAGGCCTTTGAATATATTGATCCCCAAGTTCTTACAGTTTTTCAGGCATTCATCACCAAAGATCCGATGTCATGCCATAGCTTGTGTCAACTACTTTATTATGGGTAGGACACAAGCGCTCATGGTCCACATTGATTCTTTTATAGAGGTGAGATTCTATTTCAATTTGCCATAAGTTTACTTATAAATTGTTAGTGTATAAATGCATTCTAATATTTGCTTTTTTCTTTTAAGAACTTATTTCATCTGGCTGCAGACGAAGACCCGGATGTGAGAAAAAATGTTTGTCATGCTCTAGTCTTGCTCTTAGAAGTACGATTGGACAGACTTATACCTCATCTTCCCAACATCATTGATGTAAGTTTATCTACCAAAAACTCTGCTATCATAAACTATGTAGATTTGATGTGCTGATATTATAATTTTTCCTTTTAGTACATGTTGGTTCGCACACAAGACTCAGAAGAGAAGGTTGCCCTAGAAGCCTGTGAATTCTGGCTTTCACTTGCGGAACAGAATGTCTGCCGTGAGGTAAGTTTATATTCTATACACAATATCGTGCAAAATCTGAATAATTTCGCCTTTTTCTTCTTAACAGTCAATAATATCCGTTCTGGCCAAGTTTTGTTGCTAAAAAGTAGTAGAAGTAGTGTTGTTTCATTTATGATTTTTCACCACATCTTATAAAGAATATTAGGTAGGAATATTATGTTACATTAGGTACGTAATTTTGTTGAGTTGTTCCAAGTCACTTTGCGCTTAAGTAGTGTTGAACTCATACACACACTAACGAAATTTGCACGCATGTAACGTCAGGCACAAATGATGACTCTATGTGTGCCTACACAAATAATTTGGAGGAGCTGAAAAGTTATGAGCCTATGGAATTAAAATATAAGATAAAAATGTAAGCAAAATTTGCTTTTCATGACATCTCTACGAAATTCTAATTCAAACAATGATCGGTTTGTTTATAAGTGTGTGAGTATACTAGGACTTTTCTGTTAGAGAGTTTTATAAAGTGCAGAAAAGAGTTTGAATTAAGAAGCTTACAGGCATGCAAGTACTTTATGCTCAAAACTTTTCAGCCGCCCCGGCTTCGCCCGTCAGATATCGGTTTTATCGCGCCACCTCGTGTCAGTCAGTAAATCGGCATCATAGACATCCTGATAAGAAATGTATGTAGTTATGTACCAAGTTTCATCAAAATCCGTTCATTCGTTTCGGAAAACACACGCAAACCCACTTTCGCATTTATATATTATACGGCGCACACTGGCCCAGAATGCCAATTTACGATGACAAAAATAGAATTTGGGAATGTCTTCTAACTTTCCAAAAGTACTCTGTTTCGCTTCCTTAATAAACAAACAATACGATCATATAAATGACGTATTCAAAAAAGCACCACAGAAACATGCCCAAACGCGTTTTGCGTCCCCTTTTCTCGCACGGCAAACCTGAGTCAGCGGCCCTCAAAAACTCGACGGAGCAACTACGCTTGTTTTATGTGTTAGTGCTTAAAAGTGATTTTTTTTAAATATGGAGAGTAAAGCGTCAGGTATGTACTTTTAATAATGGGTGTTAGTAAATTTATTTTTTCGTATTTTGCGAAATAATATTTTTTTGCGTGAAAGACTATTTTAAAACAAAAAAAACTTAGTTTGACTTCATTTGGTAGACATTCAAAAAAAGTTCTGCATAGTTCCGCTGTATTTTATACTTTTTTAAACACAACAACCCATGAAGATTCTAAATAAACACAAATCCCGTCCCCGTAGCTGCCCCTTTGTTAAATATAGACCTTTTTCAGCTATAGTCACGTTGACCCCGGTTCACAGCAGAGGAAGCTCTAAAGAAATGAACTGTTTTTAGTGGTAAAACACGAAGTTTTTTTTGGTTTTCGTCATTCAAATGTGTTGAACGTTTATTACAATACTTATTGGACAAGTTTAATATAAATAACCCTTTGACATTAACCCATTGGCATACATATATATATGCACAAATAACGGTGTTTTTTTAGTTCAATTATTAAATAAAAAATCATATTACAATAAATAATTTTCTAACTTTATCTAACTAATAAGGTATTATTTTTTGTCATTAAATCATTTTAAAATTGCATTTCTAACTTTAATAATTCAAATACATAATCACAACATCAAAAATTCAATAAAAATCTACACTTTATTTTTGTCATCGTAAATTGGCATTCTGGCCCAGTGTGCGGCGTGTGTATTATTATGTACCCTGCCACCTTTCCATTGCACAAGTGTATTACAGTACAATTTTGGTACACAATAAAAATAAATTGTTAGTCATTTTTAGGGTTTGGGTGGGGGAAGGGTAAAAACGGGACCCTATTACTGAGACTTCGCTGTCCTTCCGTCCTTCCGTCCGTTCGTCCGTCTGTCCGTCCGTCTGTCACCAGGCTGTGTCTCTAGAACGGTGATAGACAGTTGAAATTTTCACAGATGATGTATTTCTGTTGCCGCTATAACAACAAATACAAAAAGTTGGCCAAGTGCGAGTCGGACTCGCCCACGTTAAAACAAAAAAAGGTTGAAATATGAAGTATAATGTTGTATAGCTAATGGTACGGAAACCTTCGTGCGCGAGTCTGACTCGCACTTGGCCATTATTTTATTATAATAGTACTAGCTGCGCCCCGCGGTTTACCCGCGTGGTGACGGATGATGATGATAAAATGTATGATAATGTGTAAATCCAGCACCTCATCTACCTCCATACCATTTTTGATGATTTATATATGGCTTACGCAAATATGATCATGTCTCCGATTTTCGTAATAAGCTCGAGTGGCTCCCTATTCGTCGTCGCCGGAATGCTCATATATTATCTCTCCTTTACAGTATTCTGTTCAATCCTTTATCCCCACGCTACCTCAGGGAACAATTTAAATTTCTTCATTCTACCCATTCTCTGTCGTTACTGTAATTAGAAAACTTAACGCTATGCAGCAGTTATTTATGTATACAACTATTAAGACCATAAGAAACCCCGGCCACTATTTTGACCATATCTATTGATGGATTGTCTGGAAGAGATCGCTCTGAGCGATTAGACCATCCATTGATACACTCGGTTTTAATTTATGTTTTAGTAATAAGTTTATTGTTGTTATTATGGTGTTTTCAATAAAGAGTTATTTACCCATACCCAATTTCATCAAAATCGGTCCAGTCGTTTGAGGGTGAAGAAGTAACGCAAATGGCTGATTTTTTTCTTACTTATTTGACACTTATCGTTATATTATCGACAATTCACATAATATCTTTATAAATTATAGCCTGTGTTATTCTGATGTCTAAGATATATTACTGTAAAGTTTCATTATTGTGGTTCAGGGTGTTGGTATCTGTGGTTTTTGCGTGAAACAGTAACAAAAATCCATACATTCTTACAAACTTTCACGTTGATAATATTAGTAGGATATCTAGACTGATACATTTAATATTGATTGTTAAAAAGTTAATTTAACTGTATGTATATGTAAACTAATGATAAGATATAAAAGAACTGTCATGATTAGTAGAATAGAAGTCAGAACTCATATGGTGGACTCAATGGCCTCAATGGAATCTTGAATGCATTGATAATCCATCATGTATTACATATATATGTACTTGTGAAAGGGTACTAATGGCGACGTGTTTTGGTCCAGGTGTTAGGCCCTCGGCTCCCTACCCTGCTGCCAGTTTTGGTGCGTGGCATGCGGTACTCGGAGATGGACGTGATCCTGCTCCGCGGCGACAGGGACGATGACGCGGACGAACAGGAGCCCGACCGCGAGTCAGATATCCGCCCGAGGTTCCACAAACCACGCTCTCACACTATCAAGCACAATGGTTAGTTCTCGGTGTTTTTTTTTTTTATAGTTCCTTATCCAAAATGTAAAAACGAAAACCTATTACAGAGACTTCGCTGTCCATCCGTCCGTCTATCACCAGGCTGTATCTCAAGAACGGTTATAGTTAGACAGTTGAAATTTTCACAGATTATGTATTTCTATTGCTGCTATAACAACAAATACAATAAGTTGGCCAAGTGCGAGAAGGACTCGCGCACGTTAAAACAATAAAAGCTTAAAATATGAAGTCTAATGCTAATGGTACGGAACCCTACGTGCGCGAGTCCGACTCGCTCTTGGCCGATTTTTTATTCCTAGTGATTTTTAGTTGTATACTACAGGTACTTAACTTACCTTAAGTAAAATACGTAGGCACTTATTCTGTTTACGAATTCAAATTGGTACTCTTATAAGCTCAATCTGCAAGTTATAATGTTTTCATTGTGTGTATTACGTCAAGATAGTTTGTACCAGTTTACCTGACGTCTAATCTGCTTTATAATAATATTATATTAGCAGTAGAACTCTTTGTGAAGGAGTTCGTCCAAGGAAGTACTACACAATATCTATTTCTACCGTCAAGCAGTAATATTTGCATTACAGTGTTCTGTTTTGAAGGAATGTACATAGGGGTGATGCAGCTACAGGCACATTAGACTAAAATATATTTAAGTCTCAGGGAGATCGGCACATTGCAGTTTAATTTAACACTTGCAACAAATCTGTTATACGCAGAGGTTAACGCTTAACATTAGACGATATACCTATTACGTAATTTCAAAGTATTAGATTAATTATTAGATTGTTTTTCATAAGTGTTGGGATTGGAAATTGAGCGTTTTTTTCATTGCTGTTTGGAACACAATCTCAACCTGAGTGTAAGTGATGATGTGGTCGAAGGTGTTAACAGGCGTAACCTAGAATTACTGGTTCTCAAGGACAGCTGCCACAACACACCGTAAGGTGCTGCTTTTCCACTTGAGTAGCTAGCCAGGCGGGAATGGACCTGATGCGCGGCAGTCCATAGCCAATGCCGCTAAGCCATCACTGCATCAAAAAAATCATAAAGAGAATTGTGTTTGCGTTGTGCAGCGGGTGCAGGTGACAGCAACATGTCTGGAGGCGCGGAGTCTGACGAGGAGGAGGAGGGCGGCGGCGGGGAAGGCGACGACGGGCCGCTCTCCGACTGGAACCTGCGCAAGTGCAGCGCCGCCGCGCTCGACGTGCTCGCTAACGTGTTCGGCGCCGACCTGCTGCTCGTGCTCTTCCCTATACTCAAGGAGACCCTCTTCCACGACGACTGGGTCATAAAGGTACACCTCACTTCCCGCTCAACATACTCTACTCTGCTGATTCACAGTCTTTTATATACATATATCCTATGCGCAGACTAAAAGGACTATGTGCAGACTGTGCAGTTGGATGGGATGATATTCCAGCAAGAGACTTGAGAAAACTGTGATGTATTAACTGCTTCCACTAACATATATTTTAAATCTTTGTTTTATTTATTTTATTTTTTTATTTTATTTTACTTGTATTCGGGGGGCTTGAAGCTTTCATTACAAAGTAAACAAAGAAGAGCCATTTACAAGCCTTCACAGTTAAAAAGTAATAACAACATTAGAAAATAGATAAATAACGCTAAAGTGTGCTAAAAAAAAAAAAATGCTTATGCTAACGACTATCCAGAGGAGTGGCATATGGCCACAGTAATGTAGAATTTATGGAAGCCACACTACAAGTAAATAAGTCGATGGAGGGGTGCGATTTCATTATTTTGTTAAATGCAGTTGACGAGCGTAATACGAAGGAATTTCGGCGATAGTTGGTACGTGCGTGGGGAGTATGCAAAAGATTTCTGAGCTGACGCGTTTGAGACCGGGTTCGATCATTTAATATTATTTTTTAGCAATAAATTTTTCATTGTACTAATATAACAAGATATCTCAAATCTGACACGTGGCTCCGAGATTCTAATGGTAAAGGTGGAAACGGGAGCAGCGCTGCTCATAACTTACATATAGTATTTTAAGCCTAGGTACCTGGTGAATTTCTTTTGCAGACGCTCCAACCTATCTGAGTGTATGGCATAATTTGGGTTCCATACCTGACTGGCATATTCGAGATGGCTACGGACATAAGCACTAGACAGTATTTTTAGGGTCTTCATTTTATTAAGTGATTATGAATTGCGGATGAGGTTTTACAACGGACATTTCTATAAGATTATAGATTTTTAGGCAGGTGACTAATGGTAGAACTAGGTGTCTTATTTTATTGATATGTTGCATGTATTTTGTTAGATATCCTGCATGACTGAGAAGCAACAGTTCTATCGCTGACATAAAAATATATTTATTTGAATTTATTCCCGGGATTAAGTTATTTAAAAGTTAATGTGAGATTTCTAGTGAGTTATGACCCTCAACATTTTGCTCTATCGTAATAACGGTAGTACATACAAGTTGAAACTTAATATGATTATAGTCCAATATGTAGTATACAATAACAAACAATAAAATGCGGCCAAGTGCAGGTCGGACATAAATTAAGGATCTCGAACTATATTTAAAAAATATGATTTATGGTACATTATATATTGGTATTGGTATAGCCGACTTTTTAGGTGACATAATGAATGTACATCCCCTAGTGATGAATGTGTGTATTGCAGGAGAGCGGCATCCTGGCGCTGGGCGCGGTGGCGGACGGGTGCATGGGCGGTATGGTGCCCCACCTGCCCGACCTGGTGCCGTACCTGGTATGCTGCCTGGGCGAGCGCAAGGCCCTAGTACGCGCAATCACCTGCTGGACGCTGTCGCGATATTCGCACTGGATCGTCAGCCAGAGCCACGACCTCTATCTCAGGCCTGTCATGACTGAGGTACGTATACAACATATACCCTACCAAAGGTAGGAAAGAAGGACGCTTCACTATGTTCATCTTTGTGTAACTTTATACAGTACTGCACCCAGGTGTATTATTTTGCGCAGAACTAAATCACGTTGTATGAAGTTATGTGACTATTATTACTTTCTACCCTTTGCCTACTCATATGGGCTCAGGGCAATATGTCTTCCTTAACAATATAAAGAAAATACGTCCACTTATATAAAAAAAAATCTGATTCTGCTAACAATAAAAAAACTACATAAGGGCATGAATGTTAATAGATTTGGCTTCGGTTTTATGCCCGGCCGCCATTCTGATACCAATTCTACATGCGCACTTTTTGGTAGTATGATGATTACCAGAAAGGTAAAAGGTAACCATCCGGGTAATCATGGCGTTAAAGAAGGTACCCTGTTTTGCTCCTGAGTAGTGGTAGCTTGCCACTCATTTGTCGCATTCTTTACATTAGTCGCCTTTTACGACATCCAACAGATGGATATGAAACGATTATATAAGTAAGGAGGCTTACACAAATAATTTCGTATTAATTTATATTATGTATTTTACTAGGACTTATAGAATACAATTCTAGTCAGCCACATTGTGATTAATGCATTACACGCATTAGAAAGTCTTATTACATGTTTAAAAGATTTTGTACTACTGAAAACAGTATCTACTTCAATAGATATCGCTAAAATCATTATGCGAGTCACTGATACGTCAACGACGCTACTACCCGGGTTTGCTTTTGATCAACATTTCAATCACACTTGGACACCCCTGCGCTCGACGTTTTGCATGGAAAAACAACCTTACGAGGGGACTTCAAAGTAACTTGTTATTCCACGAGAAGGGACACCTTAAGTGTTGATGGTTTTCTCGTCCGGAAGTCCCTTGTTAACTAAGTTAAAAAAGTCGAAAGGGTGTCGAGCAGGGTAGCGTACCTTATACTCAGAATCACCAATTGGTGTTTGCTGAAGTTCATATAGGTTTATGCACGTACCTCGACACGCACAGGCGATGAAGTATATGAGGCTATGATGTACGAAGAGATACCTGAAGCCGTACATTCCTCCGAAACATACTTCACCATTGTAATGGGGAAATTCAACGTAAAGTTACGCGTACAGAATGCGTTGAGATTGGGATCATTTGGATATGGGCAGTGCGACCAGAGGGGCCAGCTGAAAAGGAGAGAAACCCTTAGCGAACTATTTCTCCGAGAAGTAACCATCCAGAAAGTGGACGTAGATAGCCCCGATGGTTCATCAAAAATGAGATCGAATTTATCATGACGACCAAGAACCGAATAATCTATAGTGTCATTGTGATCCATAATGTGAATACCATTAGCGATCGCTAATGGTATTCATAGTAACATGGCATATTGAATATCAATGTTAAGTTTGAGAGGTCACGTCTGATAAACTCCACATACAAAACGCTTTTGAAGCGCTCGTAGCGAAGTTTGTTTAGCCATTCTGAACCGATACACGCCAAAATTTAATTCTACGATCGGCTAAAATTATTTTTTTAACTTTGTGGACTTTTTTGTCGGTCACTACCATCACTGGGTGGCCCAGGCGAGGGTTGTCTTGTCAGCTCTCTCTTCCTTCATGTTGAAAAAGCCGAGCCCATTTTTTTACCATCAATATGAATGCCAGAATCTTGAAGAACCGATCACATTTCTTTAAAAATGTCTAACGGTGAATTCCCTTTTTTTACAAGGGATTTAATCACTGCGCGGTGCTCAAAATTGCAAGAATATTCAGTTTCTGTCGACATGGTGTTGTTGTTTGTTCCAGGGATATAGTGTTAATAAATCAAATTAAACAATGGGGTGTTATTTATACTACCAATGAGTCAGGTAACTTGTGTTATCAATATCGCGATGATAAGTCATTGCTAAGTACCTTAGGCCACGAACTTATCAGCCGCCCCTCGTACCTATTGTCGATTTGGATTTTTGGAAGCGCTGAAGTGTTTGTATATAAACAGCCACCACCTTGTCGATTCGACTACAGGACAAGAGCACATAGCAAATCAACTGCATCGAGGCATGAGACAGGGAGACGTTATTTCTTCGAAACTGAACGCATTCTAGGATGTTTTTAAGCTGAACTGGGAAGACACTGTCATTATTGAACATGTGGTCTACATTGTTTTTAGTGCTTCTAAGCGTAAATAAATGTTGATTCCGAATTTAAACTATGCTTTTTTTAACAAGCAATAACAAGGAGAGCGTGTAGCGGAGTGTAACCGAGTGTATAAACGTTCCAATACACGCGCTCCATCGTACCTCAAGACACTTACTGGTTAAACGTATTTTTTGCATTTGTCAATTACAACTGTTTTGATGCGTTAATGACTTAATAGTCATACAAACACTAGTCTAAGTATCATAATATATCTCTTGCAGCTTCTAAAACGAGTGCTAGATAACAACAAGCGGGTGCAAGAGGCAGCGTGCTCTGCGTTCGCGACGCTTGAAGAGGAGGCTTGCACTGAACTGGTCCCATATCTCGGCTACATCCTGCAAACACTCGTTTACGCTTTTAGCAAATATCAACACAAGAACTTACTTATCCTGTATGACGCTATCGGAACCTTGGCAGACTCAGTGGGACACCACTTGAACAAACCTGAGTACATAAATTTACTGATGCCACCTCTCATCAACAAGTGGAATGTGTTAAAGGATGAAGACAAGGACCTGTTTCCGCTACTTGAGGTAAGCTACCGAAAGTTACTTGACATATTTTTAGATCATTCATAAACTATAGTCAAATTGTTGTTAACAAATAAATCATACAGATAAATTTCTTATATAATTCTGATCATAAAATATAAATAAATCCATAAAATAAACTTTTCTTTTTATATTTACAGTGTTTATCATCGGTGGCTACTGCTCTACAATCGGGATTCCTGCCATACTGCGAACCAGTTTTCAGGAGATGTGTATCTTTAATAGAGCAGACTCTAAATCAGAACATTGTGAGTGTATGAAGTTTAACATTTGTATTATTTTATGTTATCAAGTGCTAAACCAGAGAATTAGGATTTGTGAGGTGCTACGTTTAACCACATACATTTGCAGCGCTAAAATCTGTTGACAATGAACAAGACTTTAGCAATGATATTTGTGCAATAAGTGTCTAGCGTGATGATGCTTGCAGGCAGAATATCAAGCATAGTGCTGGTTCCCATTGATATCGGCTCTGTCTTGTATGGAGTGTACCACATGCAAAGAAGCTTTTATAAGTTTATTGTAATGTATATTATGTTTTACACAAAAATCTTAATTTTACCAACATAGAATTTATCATAGTAAGAATAGAATTTAGCGATCTGTATTTTCACGAACACACAAGGACTTAGCGAAGTCTTAGAGGAAGACTTACGCGATCTTGATGAACTATTGTCTTAATTTAAATTTTAAATAAATTGAGTGAGTGTAGTTTTGTAATAATCTTTTGCGTTTGGCACGGACAGTACCGTGGCACGCTCGCTCTCGTGTTGTGTAAGAGTTCAAACTTATTTTTACAGTTCAAATCCAGTGTTTTATAATATGCTATAGTTACTTTACGAAAAACCATAGACAATGAAGTAACGATGGCTTAGTGAAAATGGCTATAGACTGGAGGTAGTGATTCGAATCCAACCCTGGACTTGAGCATCACGGCATGGAAGTAGGGCATTTTGCAACTTACTCATGTTTAACATCTTGCAACACATCAATCATATCATAGCGTAGAGATAGTCGTCAAATTTGAGCATATAGCATATAAATCAAAGACTTCTTCCACGTCATATTTGGAGTTTTCACAAAATCCCTTGCATCTTTACAAAAGATAGATCATATAACATCCTGTATCCATGTTTCAATCTTATAATCCGCCCCTTTTATTAATTACTAGCTTTCCGGGCGCGGCTCCGCCCGCGCGTATGTCGGTTATCGCGCAAAAACATTAACCTTTTTTTGCGCAGTTGGATAAGAACTATCCTATGTTTTTCCCGGGTCTCAAACTATTTCCATACCAAATTTCATTCAAATCGGTCCAGTAGTTTTGGCGTGAAAGCGTAACAGACAGACAGACAGAGTTACTTACGCATTTATAATATTAGTACTGATTAAATTAATTATATTTCAGAATAATGCGCATAACAGACAGTTTTGCCATGCTCCAGACGTTTGCATTACAAAGATTTCTTTTATTTTCAGGCGAACAGTCAAAGTCCAGAACAGTTTGAAGCACCCGACAAGGACTTTATGATTGTAGCTCTGGATTTGTTAAGCGGACTGGCTGAAGGGTTAGATGGACATATCGACCATCTGGTCCTCAACTCCAACCTTATGCAGCTACTTTACCAATGCATGCAGGATCCCATGCCAGAGGTATACCTTGTATGTAACCTTTGCTTACTTATTTTCGGGACACTGTGCATAGGGAACTTTTAACTTTGATAAAGGTAAAGTGTCCTGATAACTTTGCTATTGGTTTTACTTAATGTTGCTGCTTGGTTTATTGGTCAAAGTTCATTTGCAATTTGTTAATTATGAGTTTCAATGAGTTTGACCTTTTATTGAATTATAGGTAGGACTTTCCAAAGATTCTCAATGAATTTAATTATATATATATCATGAAGTTACTGAACAAAAGATTTTCAACTATATCTAAATCCAGAATTTAAAGTTACATGAATAATAAGCACTATTTAAATAGGATTTTACAATCATAATATTCCCAAATTATTTGTATCTTCTAACTGGTTCTTGGATTTGTTTTAAACATAACTTTAAACTTACTTTCCATAAAGTAAATATTGATCTGTATTCTGTTGAGTTTTACACGCATGCTTAGTCTTCAACCATTTCATTTGTTGATCATTCTTTGTTAAATTTAACAATACATGAGCATTTTAAATTGGGCCTTTGCATGTGTTGGATAGAGCTAAGGGCTTTGGGTATAGAAACAACAAGTTAACTGATCATTCAATTGATGCATTAACACATTTCGGTAAACAATTTATTGAAATCATTATGTTTGGGCCATCATATATCATAATAAAATAATTATCATCTGTATTTAGATAGATACAACATACATTATGTAAAAGTGTAATTTTGACCAGTCAATAAAAAGGATATTAAATCGAAATACTTTATCAATCAAAAGCTAGAAGTCTTTTCTCAATGATACCATTTGACTTCTCATTTTTATTCCCTTGTGCATCAGTAAATATCGATAAGTATTTTATAAGTGTCGTTATGTGTTTGCTCACTTACATTTCTGTCGCGACAATGTTGTTTTCAATTTAATATCCTTAATCAGTACGGCAGCTTTTCATTAACTAACAATGGGTGATGGGTATTCGTTATTCAGGGTGGGGTATAATTTTGAAAGTGTATTATATGCGATACAGGTGCGCCAGTCGTCGTTCGCTCTTCTCGGAGACTTGACGAAGGCGTGCTTCCAGCACGTGCACCCTTATATTCCGGAGTTCTTGCCCATACTGGGGATGAACCTTAACCCGGAGCTTATATCAGTGTGCAATAACGCTACGTGGGCCATCGGTGAAATCAGCATTAAGTTAGGTAACCTACCACATCTAAATACATATGTTACTATTTTTGTTACCTAATATGTGTCCATAATATAAGGTGACTTGTATTTCAGGTCAAGAAACATCAAAATACGTACCCCTATTTCTCAATCAATTAGTTGAAATAATAAATAGGCCCAACACTCCTAAAACACTATTGGAAAACACAGGTAAGTTTCATTAATACATATTACGGATTGAATATTGAATTACAAATAATACTCAACTTCTACGGCTTGACCTAATGACCCTATCTCAGATCTTAGAGAATTATCCGATTTATATAAATTGTTAAGAGGTTAAATGATTTGCTGAATATGATATTGATAGCTACCAATCTTTCGACAAAATTTTGATAAGTTTAATTTCGGATATCCAATCTTGTATCTCAGACAGAGTTGTAAGATTCAGCTAATTCATAATGTTTACTGTTTGTTTGTGCCTATCATTTGCTAAAATAATTTAAATACCTGAAGTCTTTGGTGGCAGTTGTGCTGTGTTATGGGAATACGTACCTTCACTGCTTTATATTTACATACTATGTGATCAATGTTATTCATATCTATGGTTTCATATTTTATTTGTTTACATATCTGCTAACCTGAATAATTTTTAATCTTATATTGTATTTAATTGAGTGTACCCTTCCTAATAATTAACTATTATGTTATTTTATTATTAATCTAATTATTATATAAATTTTAATAAATCATACCAACACAACCGATATGAAACACTGAAGTAGAAGTTATTTTGCCGTGGCTTATTGCAAAGTTATTTTACTTTCTGGGGTTGATGTAAATAATGTCTCTTATGCCTCAAAAGTAGCGCCAACCACAAAGTGTGTGCCTTAAAAGATGGCCTGGACATTGTAAAACGTGTGTTCTCTTCATGGTTTCAAAAACCATGTTTACATAATACCGAGTATGTTAATAAACTTATCCTAGGCCATCTTTTGACGATATAATATTGCCATATTTAAGTTTTCTAGATTTATAATTGATTAGCATACAATTGTTTCACATTTTTTCCATTTGTAACACTAATTGGTTGCTGTTGATGATGATTATGTTGGTTGGTAGTATGCCATTGCATTGGTTGTTTTTGTACAGCCTTGCATCTACTCGTATATACATACCTACCTATAATTAATTATGTTTTGAATGGTTTGTTGATTTGTTTTCCTGGTTTTGTTCTCGGTTGTCGTGGCCGCGCGCGTAGCGATTACTATCGGTCGGCTAGGTTATGTGTGCCCCCACGACGTCGCACCCGTATTACAACAATTTGTACGCCAGTGGTCTGTAGTCATTTTTTTTATTATTACTTTATATTATTACTATTACGTTTAATATTAAATAAGTTATTAACATTATATTATTTCGATTGTGGATGGTGTTTGTTCGTGGCTTATTATTAATATTCTTTTATACAATATGTTGTTTGTAATTTGAGTTGAACTGAGCATGATAATATTTACTATATTTACGTACCGCAGGGCCACACTTGAGGGACTCACTGACTTATGGGGTGGCATTGTTTTGATCATCTTATTTTCAGTGCTGTACTTTATATGTGTTGAACACCATCCGCTTTCTAAACTATGTACTGCTAAAATACTACTATATATTCTACCAAACTGTACACAAACTGGTGTGGTGGTTTGTGTAACAATGCATTATCTCTAGTAAGTAGAAATACATGTTTAGTATTAAAAGTACAATACAATAAGGATGTTGACTGATTCTAAAGAGTTTATTTATATTTTTCACAAAATAGGATGAAAGATAAAGTTGAAAAATACTTGAACCCTCCGTTACACGCGCGAAGCATAGGTGTGTTCCATGCGACACCAATATTTGCTTGTTATTCCCAAAATGAGGTTTACAGTTAACTTGAAATGCTGCTGCTCATATAAATGACATATCATAACAAGCCTATATATTCCTAACTACAAATTAAATACAATTAAATTATAAAAGGTAACCTTTCATAATTTGTAAATTGTATTTATTTGTTTATTGCTAAAGGAAATTTTCATTATTTGTAGCTAATCTTATATGAACACTGATTTCGAACAAAATTAATCACACATTTTTGTAATATGTTAACCTCATATAGTACGCATAATAAATACAACCGTGCATTGAACTTTGAGACCAGCAAATTCGCGTGTACCGGGGTTTTAATTAGTATATTTATCATTTCTTACATAATTTGCATTCCCTTTCTTACAAACATTTTTGTCATATAAAATTTCATTAAATGTTTTCCCTATGACATAAATCAAGGCGTGACGTTGCCGCTTGTTAAGTCCGTCTCCGTCTTAGGCTGCGCAGCCACTGGAGTGTACGAGGAAATGATGCACTGCGCTCAGTGATCTTAGGAAAATCAAGCTATCATATTGGTGATTGAATCGTATACAGCTCGTATTCTTCCCTCATTTCTCTGGCGGATACGCAGTCTAAGGTTGCGTATCCACTAGAGTTGTGCGAGGAAGACGAAACAATCGGTGTGAGGGAAACTATCCACTGCGCTCGGTGATCTTAGGAAAATGAAGCTATCATAGTGGTGGTCATATTTACTCGCATACAGCTTTTCTTTCCTCAAATATCTTGTGAATACGCAGTCTTAGTATCGTATCCACCAAAGTGCGGAGAAGATCGTTCGTCGCGAGGAAAAATCTCACCAATAGATTGGCTTAATTTTCCTAGCCTCGCTGAGCGCAGGGCTGCTATTGGTGGATTTTATCCTCGCACACCGCTCACCTTCCTCGCAGATCTCTGGTTGATATAAAACCTTACTCATTTCTTCATAGTTTTTTAATTTATTCAAAGAATGTATCGATGTTTCGATATTTACTGTCATGTCAAAGTCTCAAGCAAGTAATAAAACAGAATCGTCAACATTCCTATTGGATGTTACCACACAATATTATAGTTTGCTTACAGTTTGGGTGTCAGTACTCATGACATGTACTTATGAATATTTCCATGTGCCAATTCACTTTCAATAATTTCACTTGAACCAAATTGATTTATAGTTTTGTTTGAATCACAAGATAAATATTTGCTTTAATAAGTTTTTGATTTCTTAGACTAATGCTACGTGACTATAAATAAAATGAAACGTTTCTGTACAATCAGTTACTTTTTGTCATTTGTTGTATAAATCTAATGTGAAAAATAGAACAAGTTGTTGCAGATACGATTCGTTTGTCAGTATAGAAACCTGGCGTTAGTATGTCGTCGGTTGATATTTCGACTTCCGACAAAAATGCACGTACGCTTTTAAAGCACATTAGCAACAGTGATAAAATGTGATTATTGAAAAGGTTCCAATTATGCTTAACTAACTGTACCAGTATAGTGTTTCTAAGTAAATCAGTATATATACGCCTCAATCAAGAAATTAAAAAACAGCCTTTTCTCAATATTGATTGAATTCTCAGTTACTCTTTGACATTGAGTCCGCGCAAAAAGAGAAGAATCGTGGAATATGATGCTGCAGCAGTAGGCACTTAATATAATTATCATAGAAATCTTAAATTCTTGTTGAAACCGTTTCGCTTTTATTTTAGCGCGTACACTACAAAACAATGTCACAGAAGAAAGAAATTCATTCCAAAAACTCAGCAATTCATCAGCGGATTTTATAAAATGACGGTCATCATTTTGTAAAGCATGACACGCTAATCTTAATAAACATCAAAGTATTCTGGCGCAGTTATTTAGCAAAATGGGGAAATATATTCGGAGTATCAACCGTCGCTCGTGAACTTGCGAACCGTCAATCGGAGAATTAATTGGGTTTTTTGTAGGTGCACATCGTTGCGAAACATACGCGACAATGACGAGAAAGATTCCGCTTTTCGTGGTATCTGTCAGATGATCCAAGTGAACCCCGCGGGGGTGGTTCCCGACTTCATGTTCTTTTGCGACGCGGTGGCTTCGTGGTCCCACCCTAAAGACGATCTGAAGGAGATGTTCACAAAGATCCTGCACGGTTTCAAGAACCAGGTGGGCGAGGAGAACTGGCGGCGCTTCACCGACCAGTTCCCGGTGCAACTCAGCGCCAGGCTCTCGGCCATGTGCGGAATATAGACATTACTACTTCGTTATGGTAAGTTCTGTCATTGTCTACTGATACAATCGATGTACAAATTATTGGGGACAATACTTATGTTAATAAGTTCGTTTAGGGCCGTCCATGAATCACGTGAAGCTTGAAAGGGAGGGGGGGGGGAGGGGTTCAGCATAAATCAGATCAATCAGCATAATATCACAAGGGGGGGAGGAGGGTGCAGTAAGATATCACTTATATTTATTTTTTGTTCGAAGGCGCAATTTCTAAACAGAAAAGTGTAGTGTGACCTCAACTTGCCGTTGGCAGGCAACGAACGGAGATCCCTAGCGCCGCAACTACCGCGCCTAATACATGCGTACACCGTTATATTATTATGATATGATTATATGTATATTATACCTCGGTCGATAAAATTAGATTATAGTACTTTATATCTGAAATTAATGATAATAATCTAATGTAAGTTTCTTTCTAGGTACTAAAAAATGTTTTTTTGGGGGTGTAAGTCTTAAACCTCACCAAGTATCACCAATGGTCCCCCATGGGTGGGTTGAAAAATGCTAAAAAAACATCACATGATTAATGGACGGCCCCTTAGTTGTCCGTAACAATTTGGAAACCCATGATATTATAATATGTAAAAAAATAACCAACACATATAAGTGGCTCGCACGATGCAAAAGTACTATACCTGCTCTGCTAATAGATACCTTGGAATATATCCATACAGAACCGTACCGTTTGAGTGTAATTTATCTCACTCAAATTAAAGAATAGTACTAAGTGTACATATTGCACTTAGTATTAGTAATACTAAGTGTAACTTGTTTGTTTTGTAATGTTTTAAATATACTGTGTCCATCAGTTGAGTTTGAAAATCCACAGTCTGCTTGTCATTGAACGTTTAATTTTATTCGAAGTAATTACTACTAATAAATATACAGATGTGCTTTTGTGTAGCCTAGACTACATAAAATATATAATTTTAAGTTCCACGTTATACGGTTTAATAACTTGCAAGCACTCCGATTTGTTACAATTGTAATTCATCACGCATTACAATTGTAACGAGTCGAAAGCGACATTCGGATTATTTTCATAACATTTCCAATTTCATTTTTACGAAATTAGTTTTTGTATATATTCTAACTTTCATTGTTGGCTATTTGACGACAAACTACAAGAAGAGGACTTGGTTGAAAACTAGTATGTTGTTGCGTTTGCAGGGGAACCAATGTCAACACGGGTCGGGAGGACATTGCGGAGGAGGGCGGGGGCCCCCTCCCAGCGCATAGGAGCCAGTGGGGCCGCGCCCGCGCCGCGGACACTGGCGGGAAGGGGCCGCTCGGTGCCGCGCAGCGCCGCCACTGACGTGCACTCGGCTGTACGTCGTGCCGCGCATATAATGTAATGCATGAACCTTAGTGATAGTTCATAGTTGACGACTCCGATCAGAGTCGTTTGTACTAATTCGTATTGTATCGGTACTTATTTCAGATTCGTTTCCTTTCGAGAAAAAAAAATCTTAAGTATTCGGGTTTCCCGTTATGCGTAGGACCTTTGAGTGTTATCGAAATGGTAAAAGTATCTCTTAACTCCTTTGTATGGAATGATTAAAGTTAAAATGCTTGTAATATTTGTTGAACCATAGCTAGGTGCGCATTTGATTCTTTTAAATCCCACAAAGTGCAATATACTAGACTAGTACTGAAGCCGCGACAGCGACGAATGATTATATTCTGTTTATTTAGTTATATGTAGTTCGACTGATGTTGTTCACTGCTCAACAAACCACACCGTTCTTCATTCACTAACATTTCTTCAGTTGGTTCATTTAAGTCGTATTTTATGTATGAATGATAGTTATTGTCATCAAAAATATATTGCCGCAAATTTTCGAGAAGCATTTATCCACCTACAACATCGCTGTTCATTCATAAATTTCATTAGAATAAAAAAAATATATGTTTACTATTATTTTGTATAAATTACAAGACTTAGTAAAATCGTGAATTTATGTCAACTGTGATTTGTGACTTTATTTTTACTAATATATGTGTATGGATATGATGTATGTGTCGGTCAGTGTAGATATATACAGCTTTGATAGATTTATGACGGCTAGCTTTTCTGCTATATAATATACCAAATAGTATTTTTACGTTGTATATCGTTGTACCTTATTTGTATTGCCCGCGGCGGTCATTACTCGTGAAGTCGACACTGCTCTCGTCGCTCTATATGGTGTTTATATCAACCGATCGCGCTATCAGATTGTAATGTCAATCGAACACGGAAGCTTCGTCATCATATGACGCGGCCCGGCAGCTTGTCGACCTGACGACTTCATCCTTCGCAGGCAATATTTATCTTGATAAAATGTAAACAAAATATTGACGTGCATGTTTAGGGAAATTAATATTATGTATATGTAAATAAATATATCGATGTATAATATTCTATTCATGTAAAATTGTTCTTTTTTTTTATAAAAGCTAAAAAGTCTGACTTTAACACTTGTTATATTACATTTTGTTCTTTCAGATTCCGGATCTGAGATTAAGTAGTTATGTATGTTAATATTTGTACAGCATTGCAATTTTAACATGAGAATTTATTAAATAACGCAGCTGTTTCGGGGATAAATTCGAAATATGTTTTAACATTCCGTCAGATCTAAATTTTTGTTTTTGATTCACGATTCTATTTGTATATCACTATTGTGTATAATCATTTATCATATTTGTATTATATTATTTGCTAAATTTTTTACAAGTACATTTGAAGTGTTATTCGAGGTGTATGCAGGTGTAGTAATCCTTAAATTCCTGGATACCCATTCAGTTCCTATCCCGAGTCCTGTCTAGTCCAATCCCTTGTCATGTGCCAACGAAGCCCAGCGTTGTGCGGATGTATGCTCATCGTCTTCATATATACGGGCGTGATATATCGGTACCAGTTGGCAGCTCGCCTTCACTCAGTCACCAACACACACTTATCAACCTCCACGGTGGCGTCGCTTCGAACTAATTGCACTTCCACACACGCGCCTTTATTTTTTGTTCTACGTCTGACTGACAGTTTTACAACAAGAAAATGTAGGTACCTTTGAGATTACTTAAGAAGTTCAGTAATTGATACATTGAAAAGTTATTCTGTTTTCTGTTTATTCGACGCCTTCATGGAGCTCTCCATACAGACATTTTAGTAGCCCCATACCTCGGTACCCGTGAAAGAATCGCAAATTACCTTGTGTAACTGTTTTTTTTATAAATAAATTTGAGAAACTTTATTTTTAAGTAGAATCCATTTTATATAAAAATTTTACGGGCTACCTCGTAATTTATTTTAAGGCTAGTAGGTTTTATCGTCTGATTTTTATTGTAGTAGTTTTTGTTTATTTACTTAAAAAAAGAAACAGTGATAATAGTTTAATAAGTATTTTGTATGCGAGGCAGAGTGAACGAAACGGCATTCGTAAGGCACTCCCTTCCTTGAGGCATAGTCATATTGTGAAATATTAGTTGTATCTATCCTATTGAGTGGACGACCATTTGTGATTGTCGATATTTTTGTAGGTTGTTTGCGTATATGATATTAGTTATCGTGTTTTATTGATGGAATATTTATTTATTGATATGTACTAGCCATATTTTTTTATTAATTATATATAAAAATCTAATATAATTAGGCATACTGGTTATTTATATTGGCAATCTCATTGTCGGCATGCATTCACAATAGCTGGTCCCTGACCAAAACTAGTGAACGTGTCAAGACGTCGTAACTTCCTCTAATTTAATTCTTCTAATATTATACTAACTTTTTTGGTAATGATGACATACTTTGGAAATACATAGAAGCAACTACTTCCACAATATGGAAAATATTTTTTATGTTTCTGGTCGGCGGCCATCAAAAATAACGTTTAATGTTGCCAATGTTGAAATATTTTTACACACACATTGAAAACTTCGCATTGTATTATATGTGAGGACATAAAACATTTTGTTAAGCTGGCGTCAAAAAGTATCGATTTACGTAGTAGATTTCATATACGGATCTATAATCGAGATAACAGTTTTGATAAAATTAGTATATCGACAATGTGATTATATTTACATATATATTACCTATATTTTAATATTTTTCCAGTATGTAATGTTTCAAATGATAGGCATTTCAAAAGTGATCATCAGTTTATTTATTGAAACATGAATTATAATTATTAGAATTAAAAATTAATTACTATACATTATAAATAGTATAATTCTCCACTTGGTTCTCAATCTTGTGGGATTATTTGTGTACTCCATGCGCAATATTTGGCATGATCAGACATTAAATGAGCATAATTGCAAATAAAATTATTGCAAAAGTATTATTTGTAACTACGATTATCGTCGGTAGAAAGTCCATAATCATACAAATTAGATGAACTGTTACAATTTGTAAATTAAATGTGTATTATCTAATAAAAATGGCTGTTTAATAAAGTGAGTACAGATCCCTCTTCGAGCGTTATACATTATAGACACTACCTCGTTGGCCTAAAGTGCTTGGGCATCTTTGTTCAAATAAGTAAATAATTATACTTTTTCTAAGCATATTTAGAGTTATATACATTTTTGAAAACTCCTGTACTCATTTTATTGACTTAGCGTTACTTACAAAATTTTAGTGTCAAAAAGAAAACAGTGTGCAGTTTTTGTCAAATTATACATAAGTTCTGGTTGTTAATGAAGATTACACAACAGACCTTTTACCATAACATAACATTTCGTTAATAAAACACTCATTGTTCGCAAAAAATAGTTTTATTCAATCATGCGGTACAGACGCGATTCATCAACATTACCAGGGAATCTTCAATTATTAAGAGATAGTATGTGCTTAAATGTATTATATTTTATAGCTAGCCCTTGACCACTATTTCACCTAAGTAAGTGATGACGGGGTTGAAAATGTTGTTTAGGAATGGTTCAGGCTCACCTAGAATCTCTAGGACAGCTGCCGTAACATACTGTTTGGTGCTTGGCGACAAATTTCCTACTTGAGGGTGGTAACTGGCCAGGCAGGCATGCGCAAAATGCACTGCCACCATGCTTATCTTAGACAACATTCGGGACCGATGTGATGGCTTATCGTGACCTCTGAAGCAGGGAAGTGCAGTATGTGAGCCTCACTAGCGGCCCTCAAGCGTGGCAGCCGCCGCCCATGTGTTCAGCAGTGGATGATCTGGCTCATACAGTACAGTTCTAGCTATCAACCATCTAAGTCAGTGCTTCTTAAACTTTTTGCAGTCACAGACCACTTTCAGAATTTACAAAATTCCACGGACCCCTCTCGAAGAATATTTTAGGAAGAGAAATAAAGCCTACTACTAGTAATAAATAGCTTTTATTAGCCCTTTGCTTATTTTTTTATACTTTATCAAATATAATTAAAAAATATTTAATGAGAAGAATGCTGCTGTTAAGACTCAGTCAGCACATTAAATTGTGGAACTGTCTTCGATAAGGCAAGGCGCATGTCATTTGCAACATTTAATCGACTACGGTTTATTGTTTTTATTGATACCAGTACTAAGAATCCTGCCTCGCATAGATACGTAATTGCAAACAATGGTATCAGAATAGTCATAGCTCGTTTGACAAGTATATAGTTTGTATCAAAGAGCGAAAATATTCACCAAAATCTGTTGTATGAAATTCAGCTCACACCACATTTTTAGATCTCATGTCAAATGGTTATTTTTATCAAGATTTTCGTCACTTATATTACCCAAATATCAATCAAAAATTTACTGAACAGTTTTCTAATATAAATTTTAAGGGTTAACTGAGCTGCTGCGGACTCCTGGCACACATGCTGCGGACCCCATGGACCCCACTAAGAAACCCTAATCTAAGTGATACCGCAGCGGACGTTGCTCAGTTGATCGATACGAAGCTAAAAACGACTGCAAGCTCCGCTACGAGCGCTCCATACTTGAAATCTTTCTAGTATAAGAATAGCTGCATTGCAATATGAAAAAAAAACATTTATAGGTGATTTTTATGTTAGCCTTGCTAAAACGAAGTGTTTACACACTCGTTGCCTTGCACTGCAATATCACTTTATTTTTTTATGTTATTGTGACGGAATAAGCACGAGGCCCACGTGATGTTAACAGGACTAACCTCTGCCCATAACAGATGCATTTCGTCCGATCGAATTGCACTGCGCCCGTCACAATGAGACGTATAGTTGTTAAGCCTCATGTGCTTGTAATTTTACTGGCTCTCAAGGACTGCTGCCTAAACACACTGTTAGGTGCTTGGCGACAGATTTTCTACTTGAGGGTGGTAGCTAGCCAGGCGAGCATTTGCAAAACGTCCTTCCACCGTGCGGTAAAGCTCAAGCCGCCCTAGTAGGTATACACTGTAGTCTTTGGCTCAAGCCGGCAGCGGTATCGAACCATGGACCTGCGGCACGGCAGTCCATAGCTCGGCCATCATTGCTTCACTTGTTGGTAAGTGACGGTGCAGTCAAGTCGAGGATAGTAAATAGGCTAAGGGCCTGTTTCAGAATGTTCGAGTAAGTTCCGGTTATACTACCCAGAACATATCTATTAAACAAAACACTATCTTTGCTTTTCACAGTCATCGATTTAGCCTATCCACCGGTTAAAGCTTGAAATGCGCTGCATGTTCACTGTCATTTTTATCATTCAGTTATTTTATGTCTTGGTTAGCAACCCAAAACTTTATTAGGACATTCTGAAACGGGCCCTTAACCTAGGGTATTTTGAAACCAAGCCATTACTGGCTCTCCACGCAGTATTAAGCATTTTTTCAACACACTCGCTCGTAACGGGCTTTAAATGCACCGATTTTAGTGTCATAATATTACCCAAGTCTATTAAGCACTCGTGCTTTTTGTTTACTTTACCGCAATAGTATTTTAAATAGAAAAAAAAAACAACGTTTCCACACTTCTCACCAAGGAGATTGTAGTTTGTTTCGTTCGTTTTTCATATAAAAATAAACCTACACGTATATATATATATATATATATATATACGTTTTATCTATGGTACACAGACTGTTGTAGTCCGTTCGTTTCGCCTCGTCATCGCGAGGGTGATAGCTGAAAATCAGCAGTTTTTTACCTACTGAAGTAGAACTTTAGAAGATTAAGGGCCCGTTTCAGAATGTATTAATAAAGTTTCGGGTTGCTATGCAACACATAAAATAACTGAATGATAAAAATGACAGTTACCTAATATTCAGCGCGTTTCAAGCCTTAACCGATGGATAGGCTAAATCGATGATTGTGAAACGCAAAGATAGTGTTTTATTAATTAAATATGTTCTGGGTAGTAAAACCAGAATTTCTGGAACATTCTGAAACAGGCCCTTAATTATAAACCTTCTTAATCATATTATTATTGCTATGAAAAATATCAAGAAAATATTTTTGTATCGAAATTTTCGTATTCATCCCTCGCAAGTGTGTTGAAAAACGTCGTATGAAACTCGTGCGCGTTGTTTATTATTACAATCTCTACTCCATTTAAAACCCGTCTCGATTGTAAATAAACAATTTCGCACACCTGTTGCATAATGTACTATTAACTCCTACATTTTTATATTATAGTCATAAAAAGTATGGTCAGTCCCTAACCACTTAAGGACAATATTTTGACTTATAATGCTCTAAACTGGTGTTAAGGAAGTTTTAATGAACCAAAAGCAACATATTCTGTAAACCTAAAGAAGTTGGTGATACTTTTCATTACTGATCGCTAATACCCACGGGTGCGGTGCGACACACATATATTATACCGGTTGTATGAAATCATATTATGAAGAACCTCTCATTGCTTATTGCACACCGATAATGGATTCTATCGAAAAGGAGAGTTTCTGTCGCTGCGGTTGGGTCGAGGGGATCGGCGCGTATGTGGTCAGCAGCGCAGCCAGCAAGTTCCGGCAGAAGAGTGCCGTTGGTGGAGTGGGTGCGGTCTCAGAGGGTGAAGGCGTGGGCAGAGGCGGTACAGTTGCGAATGTTCGCTCGAGCTCGGCGTCCGCGAACGCTCGTCGACGGCGCACGCGCTCGCACCACGCAGGGTCGCTCGTGAACAGCCGCTCATTACCTGATGTCAAAATATTTTATTTAAAATAAGTACAATTACATAATCAAAAGTATTATAATGTGGTGGGTGGGATATTACCTATGTGCAGGTGAAATAAAAATAACCTTAGAGTCAAATGTCTTAAAGTGGGGACACCACTCCAACAGCCAGAGTAATTTTGCTGTACTTAGATATGCTATCTACTGTCAAAGAATAAAATTAAAACCGTAAAAGCCCGTTGAAATTTTCATAGAAAACTTTATGTGGTGTGGTAATCGTAACGAATTATGATAAACGCATAAAAAGATATATTTTTTTTTACTTAAGTATATGTACAAAATTATTCTTGTTTGAAGTAACTACAACGTAAGTTGAACTATAGGTGTCGCTCTATCCCCATATGATGATTAAAGAACGAAAGGAAAAACTAAAGTTATGAGTCATTGTTATGTTAATTCAATCGGTCAGAGCATACCCCGGCTATAGGGGCGGATGACGCGAGTTCCAATCCCGCCCATGACTAATTTTTCCTCTCGCAAAATTTGGAATTTTGTAATAAATTAGCTATATTGATATTTTTACAAAATACGTAATAATTTTAGAACTTAGTATAGCTAACGTCTATGTTTAACAACGATGCCATTTTTTAAACGTTTGCGCCTGGATCAAATAGGTATTTGGTATCTAAAAAAAGGTCAAGTTGTATACGAATTTTTAATGTTTTTCTGATATTGTTAAATTTCAAGAAAGGTTATATTATAGCGTTTTAGTACGTAAAAAATCGAGTCGATATTATATCGTTAAACTGAATTTTACTAATTCTTGACTAAATTCTAATGCAAAAAGTGTGGGAGCACATAGGTACATAACTCATTTCGTAAAAAAAAACATAAACTTGATAGTGACAAACACTTGCAAAATACTGCAAAACTTCTAGGGTGCAAGCGTGAGTTTCTTCTGATATTACATTTTATAATCATTGCTTGGATACTTAATTAGTTCTTACTGAGCGCAAATATCGTCGCTGTTTTAACCTGCGGCTGACATTTGGTTTTTTATTAATAATTTATTCATATTTTGGCTACTTTGATGGACCGGACGGTTATCAAAGTAGCCCCTGAGTACATTTAATTATATTGACTAATAAAATCTACTGGTTATCAAAGTTACCTATTATATTTATTTGCAGTAACTCACGGTCCGTCGACACAAAAATAAAACTGGACACCTCGATGATTATTTGGAAGCTCTCCTTGAGATAGCATTAGGAAAAATACTGCTGGTTTATACTTGAGCATCAATGCTGCGTCAGTGAATCTCAGTGTCATTTTGACCCTCAATATGATTACGTTATTTCAACTAGGAGATATTATGTATTCTAATTAATATTTAAAAAATATTAATTAAACAATGTTGATTTACTGGTTATTTTATTGCACATCATGTCTTGTACATTTAAGCTTACATTATTATGCAATAAGTCAATTTGCAATAAATCAGTACTAATATTATAAATGCGAAAGTAACTCTGTCTGTCTGTCTGTCTGTTACGCTTTCACGCCAAAACTACTGGACCGATTTGAATGAAATTTGGTATGAAAATAGTTTGAGACCCGGGAAAAAACATAGGATACTTTTTATCCAACTGCGCAAAAAGATGTTAATGCTTATGCGCGATAACCGACATACGCGCGGGCGGAGCCGCGCCCGGAAAGCTAGTTTATAAAATAAATGCCTCCTACTTAAGGAGAGTCCTTGTATAAGGATCAGAAGGTAACAGCCAAACAGACAATGATGTTGCAACACCTGGTGCCTTTGATGCTTGATTCAGGTGTTGAGGGTACCCGCATTGTCTACAGCTGCTCGGGCCTGATTGATACAAAATCGCCATGCAAACTGTCTGAAATTGTGTTGTTGGCACTCTGCAGTTCGATCATCTTAATGTTGGATAGAGGCACACGACGGCTGACTTAGCATTCCTACTTCGTCTGCGACGCGAGTGAACTTCCCTATTCCTTCTCTGCGAAAGTGGAGTTCTTCGTTACGGGATTGGGCTTGGCAGACGGCAAAGTATACTGACAAGTTCTCCAAATTGCAAATAAACACAATGATTTATTCAAGTCGTTCCCAATAAGTAGGTATAATAAATAAGAACGTATAGTAAGTTAACATTTCATTTCCTTCGTGTAACGAGGTCCAAAATAAGTTCTTCCAAAATTTCAATCTACCTGTCACCGAGCTAAAATGCTTGGAAAAAGTAACCTACGTATTTGTTTTTTAGCACTGATTATCAAGGTATACAAGTTTTCTATTTGAAATACAAACATTTCAAAGTATCTGTATTATGTATTTAAATAGATAGGTCACAAGAACGCTTTCAAAGGTCACATCTTTGCTAAGGGGGCCACTACTCACAAAAGTAGATGACTAACCTGCAGGTCTGTAGCACTAACTAATTCTAAAATAACATCTGTGAAATGTGTGTGAAAAACGTAGGTACGCTCATAGAAGGGAACCTATTTGCATGATTCAACGAAATACTATATATGTAATAAAAATATTTTACACCTGAAAATACTTTTACAGATACAAGAAAAACAGGTTATGTTCATCTACGTTGTATTTTTCATTTCAAATAAAACTCATCTCTGCGTTGAAACTTGTGAGATGTTTTGGCAACCGGTGTGCGGCGCGGCATGCGGTGGCGGGCGGCAGCGGCTGCGCGAGCGATCATTCAGCCAGAGGGCGGAAAGACATGTTTACAGTCAACAGTATTGCAACCCGACACCGCACAAAGAGCCGCCTCCGCGTTCTCTTGTAAAACAATCTTCACACTTTTTTACAGCCCATAAAAATAGTTAAAAGAGATTCTAGTTTTTGTTTTAATATACAGTGAAATGTTGCCGAGTGTTGGATGACAGCTTTTGTTCTGTAATGAAGCAGGGACATTTTCAAACGACATTAACATTTTTTATTACGCACGTTCTATTTCTGTTCGACATGAATATTACAAATTGAGCGTGTCGTAGCTGATGTGAGGCAGCTGTTAAATTTCTATCCATCAAATAGATATTCTGGCAGCCTCTAAAGACTCAGATAGGTAGGTAGTAGAATATTCTTTCATTCGGTTACACACTTACCTTCGGAATTCTCCTACTTTTAGCACCGTAATTCGTCTACTTTATAGCACATTTTCAGTCTTTAGGGTACAGTACCCAATGGGCAAAACGACGCCTGCTATCTGTGTGTCACTCGCGTAGTTCGTAAATGGAAAAGTAACAAGCCCTGACAAAAAAAAATTGTTTGATCGCCAGCTGTAAAAGAAACAACTCGCAAAATGGTTGGAATACCTAATAAACTGTTTAAAAAAAAAGATCATCTTGGTATGACCAAGGTCAGCGCACGGTGGATGCCGAGAATATTAACGCAACCCCAAAACACAACGCGTCAAATATTCCCGTGCATTTTTGAATAATTAAAAAGTACTTCGTCGAAATTTTCTAGGGATGAAGAAGTTATAAACACAGTTCCCTTGTATTTTTTCGATAAAGAGAAATAATTTTTTTATGAGGGCATACACAAGCTAATCTATTCTAAAAGATCCTAAAAATATGTTCGTCTTGCAGAAGACAATACATTTGTAACATCAGCAATAGTTAAGTAAGACAAGAAGGAGATAAATGCTGATGTTTCAATTGTAATAGTACATAAGATCTATCCCGTTTGTGGTGGGTGGTGCCGGGTTAGAATGTCACCCCCCAGTTTCTTCCCGTGGGTGGCATAAGAGGCGACTACCGGGAGGTGGGGGTGGGGATTATGGCAAATCCCCCCTCCCCCCTGGGGGTTGTTCAATGGTGGACATTCCGGTTTATGTGATGATAAGATCTTGTAATTTTTATTTTTAAGATGATTATTATTATATCTAGACATAAGTGCCACCTTGATCGTATATTTTTTTAAATAAAACTGTTTTCAATAACTTAATCAGCTTGAAGGACAGGATATAACTGGCTGATTTACGCCGAAGAAATAATAACGGAAATTTTCAAAGGTAAAATTGACAAACACAACCTTTAAGGCACATATTATATTTTATGATCCTACATTAGGCATGTTTTTGGGAAACAGGCCGATAAGGCACTATAGGAGATCTCCTTTAAAACACCCTAAAAAATAAAACCGTGAAATATCTATAGCGAATATAACATTCTACCGTCAGCTGTCCCATAGTATCGGGGAGGCCACTTAACTCGTATTTTAACTTTTTTTAACACATAAAAAATATTAATTTTGTCCATCGATTGATGTAATTTTGATAAAAATCCTCAATATCGTTTAATGGGAGATACAAATACGGTTCCGTTACAGAAGGAAAATTTATTCGTAGTGCTTTCCATACAAACGTAATTCGGCATAATATTAAACACTTACTGTTCAAGGTTGGTGAAATTGTACATGCATGTTCTTGAGCGTAAAATCTACGCCTATTAGCCAGTTTTCTGTTACGCTTATTATGTATTTTCATAATTATTCGGATAAATGTTTTATATGGGAATTCTTATTTTCACATTTAGAGATGAAATAATTAATAAAACGATTTTGTAGTAGGTACCTACAGACAATATATACTTATTTTGGACATGTCATCTAGTCAAGGAGCTGACGATTCTATCCAAACTTTTTTCACATTTATGTAATAAGTAGTAGGTATTGTGTGTAGATTGCTTTTACAAGACTTATTCCGATTTGAAGACTGTTAGACCTTTTTTATTTGCTTAATATACTTAGTCCTTAGATAATGGACGGCTAAGTTTACTCCAACACCACATTAATAAAGTGAACCTGGATATATGAGTCTTTCCAAAATACGATTTTAACTCTCTCCCAATGGTCCAAAACAAATATTTATCCAGCTAACTCGCATTTAGCGTTTCAGCGAGAAGAAACGAAACACTCTGCCGGTTGGAGACCTCGATCCGTTACAAAGACAACAAAATCCGGAGTGGCGTCGAAGACGCGCCCAGCGCGCGCTGTCAGCGTCATTGCACTTAAAATAACAAGGGAAAGTTGTTATCCTATCTACTTAATGCTATAATCGGTTACTAAGTATTCAGTAGCCGTTAATATTTTGGGAATTTAATTAACTGATCGAGTTCGCATAAATATGGGAATGTTAGGTTGCCGTAGACATGTATGGTAGGTATGGTACCCATAGAAAACTAGATGATAAAACTTGTATTTGCGGTTCACGTGTTTGGCTTTGTAAGTACAGTCGCAGTCAGCTGTAGACGCAGTATACATATCAACTCGTTTTTATATACCTGAAGGAGTAGGCAGATGTATCAAAACAACTACATTTCACCAGAAGTATTAGTTCATCATAATAGGGGTCGAGCCTGCTGCCATTTTCCGGGCACAGCTCCAGACTTCGGATTGTTACAGTTTAAAGTAGTTAGTTCCAGACAAACAACCCCATACCTTCATCTCAGGAAAAACGCAATAACATTTCCGCCCCGGGGCTCGAACCCAAGACATCGAGATAACAAAGCGGTGCGTTTACTTACGTATACCAACGAGGGGGTCTAGTTTTCTATAGTACCATAGTAGAAAGTCTAGTAGATGATGAAAAGATAAGTCAATTCTTATCGTGTTCATATATTTTTAGTGTTATCGTGTTATGACTTTCAGTAGAGGATATAGGGCTGTGTTGGATGTCGTAAGTGGCGACTAGTTACCTATACGGAAAAAATGGTACCTACATAGGTAATAAGCTGCATGCCAACACACACAGTAGATAAACTAAATATTTCTTACCTAAGCTAGAAGCAACGATAGTGCAACTTTTTTTCCCTTTGAGCGAACACTAATACCTCTATCCATTACTCGTTTTGTGACTCTAAACTAGATCAGTAACAGTCGAGGACCACGAGGTGCGATATATTTTGTCGCCAAGCGACAAATGCGGCAGATTGGTGCCTATCAATTGCGGGCTTAAGTATCACTGCCTGATATCATTTAAAAATTACGTACTTAAATTACGTGAACATTTTCACTATACGTGAAATTTTTCGCAGTACCTACCTATCTATGTGATACGTGGCTATGGTATATTTGAAGAATCGACGTACAGTGAATAAATGTACACGACCATGTTTGCGGGAAGTTATTGGTTAAGTCCGTAAAAACAACCGTAAACTCCGTATTATCTTGCACCATGATAATGGCGGCCCTCACGCTGCACGCTGCACAGAAACAAAATTCTTGACATGGAATTTCTTTTCATAACCTATTAGATATGCGGTCATAGGATTCATCGACAGAAGAGGCTGTCGAAGTGTGAATTAAATGTTTCCGAGCTTACTATACATATACGGAGGAGTGGCATAAATGTATCCAAAATTAGTTTATGCGTATGAAAAAGTGCATTACCACTAAAGGAAAATATTTTGAGAAACAATAAATTAATCACCAGACCTGTTATAGATTTTTTTTCTTATTAATTCTGAAGAATTTTAGTGCAATCTACGTCTGAAGTCTTGCACATTTTGAAGTTGTCTGAACTTTAGCATGATTTTCCTTCCGGGCATAGGCTACATAATCGCCAATTCCCAAGTTTTTAGGACTTGCCTAATCTTCAAAGAAAGACAAAAGAGGCGCGTAAACACAGAAGAAAAGTTACATACATAATTGTAGTATTAAGTATGATAAATATTTTATCGGATTGTGCAACGTTTACACACCTCGGTCCGACTGATATTAAATTCTGGCAGAGCCTTTTGTGTCCCAGCTGTCGTCGAGTGCTTTACAGTATCTACACGATATGTCCGATACGCAAAAGAGGCCAAACTGAGAGCGAAAAGAGTTTGCTTTCTTTTAAGTAAGTAAGTTATCTTTTAAATATTTTTATTTTTTGAAATAACGTAAAATATTACAAATTTACAAGTACATTTACAAGTACTCGTAAATATGTAATTTTGTAAAGTAAGTTATCCGTCAGGTTTTAATAGCAGGAGTAGACTAGACCATCTGAAGTCGAATTTGATCAACCTCAACAAGGTTCAGACCGCTAACGGGTCAGTAACAATTTTTATTCTGTTTGTAATGCAAAATTGCATTAATCAAAAAAAAGTTGCAAAACTGCTCGGCATCCAAGCCTACTTAATTTTTCAGCACTTCAGGGGGGTCCATAATCAACACTGATGCTGAGCTTTGATGGACTATGGCAGGGTAATATTATTATACTTTATACTATATCAGTACTAATATTATAAATGCGAATGTAACTCTGTCTGTCTGCCTGTTACGCTTTCACGCCAAAACTACTGGACCGATTTGAATGAAATTTGGTATGGAAATAGTTTGAGACCCGGGAAAAAACATAGGATAGTTTTTATCCAACTGCGCTAAAAGAGGTTAATGTTTTTGCGCGATATCCGACATAGGCGCGGGCGGAGCCGCGCCCGGAAAGCTAGTATTATTATTATCGTGACTATGGTGCATCATAAAATGGAAAATATAGTAACTAGATGCAGACCAGCGGTCATATCACAGTATCTGCAGACAGAAGGATCACTAGAAGAGAGGCAAAACACTAACACAGATAGGATTCAAAAACAAACTATTTGAACACTACTATATCTCCTGTTGATGTAGTCTAGAGGTGTTATTATGTCTGGATAAACCTATAAAAATCTCATACACAGCCACAGCCACAACACAAACACAAAACCTGCTCAAACACATAGTTAGGTCCTTGGTGACAGGTTTTCTACCCGGGGTGGTATATACAATAATAATTGATTTCTAGCAAGTTTCAAAAATAGTTTAACAATAAAGAGAATTTATAATATTAAATTATATTGTTTTTATTCGTTAGTTTTACATGTAAATGGGTTCATCATATATTATATGATCATATCATATTATAAGCTAACTATTTATCGAATAAATAAAAATTCCAGCATGTTTATAGGCAGAAAATGTAACAAAGTGCTAGTAGTCGATGTACTGCTTTTTTTGACGGTGTCATGTTATTGATAAGTTATTTGTTTTATTGAGTGGTTTGGTTCCGTTTATTAATGTTCAATATACATATATATTAGTTATATTTTTAGTATCTAACGTTTTATACTTTTTTTTACGTTTCCTTGTTATTATGATTTTGTCTGCTTGTTTCTTTTAAATTTAACTTTTTATTAGTATACAATATTAATAAGTCCAGAACAATTGTACATATTTCTTTTATTATACATTGTGCCCGTGCGTCACTTAGGTCTTGGCTGAAAGTCAGCGCTGTAGGTTTGCCTGCATCATTATGCTGAGCCAAGTCCTTTTTTGGACTGCACATGACAGTAGTTATTTTAAATTTATTTTTATGTTGAACATGTGTTGTAGATATGTTATAATTTTTTTACCTTATGTACAAATTAAGACTGCATACTTTTATAGGTATATTTTTATGTGTTGTCTTTACTGTATTGTATTTTGTTTGCTGTCGTGTGTCTAATATGTCTTTAATATATGATTTCTTTCTTTCTTTCTATATACCCAGGTCTACTGCTGATGATGCATTGACGTGACACAGATTAGGTAATAAATATGTAATTACGAAATACTTCGTGAAAAAGTGCGTCGTGTATTCCGGTCGAGTTTCCGGGGATTTTATTGTCAATAGCAACTCTTTATACTTACTTTTCAACAGCTATAAATATAACATTGAACAGCTATAAATATAACAGGAGCTTACATCGAGTTTGGACTCGTTTGATTGGTTTTAATCTTTTGTTTTGTTTTTTGTTTGCCGACCATGTTTTTGTGTAGTTATTCCGTTATTGTGACGGAAAAAGCTCGAGGCCCACCTGATGTTAGGCGGACTTACCTCTGCCGATTACAAATGCATTTCGTCACAAGTCAATGGCACTGCACCCGTCACCTTGAGACATAGTTGTTAAGCCTCATATGCCTGTAATTTCACTGGCTCTCAAGGACTGCTGCCGGAACACACCGTTAGGTTCTTGGCGGCAGATTTCCTACTGGAGGTACATTCGCAAAATGCCCTACCACCATGCATAGTTAGTTAAATTGTAGGTATGAGTTTACCTGCACAAATATTTTGTGGTTGCACAGGGTAGGCCCTCGTGATCTGTAAGCAGCGCAGACGGGCGCGATAGGCTCGCTTGCGGGCCGCCAGCGCCGCCGCCTCACCGTCCCGAGCCGTCGCAGCTGCCCCGCCTGCGCCCTGCTGTCTGCGGAGCGCTACCTATAGGGAACCAACCGGGCACTTTAAAAATATGTACTAAGTATGTTTTCTAATCATAAATTAAAGTAAGTATTCAATAAAGACACAAAGTGGTAGTACGGGCAAAACAGCCCACTGGAGGGTCCGCGACTTCACCTACATGGACTTATATAAACACCTGACCTATTTTATAAATAATAAATAAGGTTTATTATGTAGGGTAGGATGGTGTAAGATTGCGCGGGCGATAATATTGCGCACACGTCATCCTACGACACTGGTGTGAAATACGTAGCTAACTTCAGTTGTGTTTTGAACAGTTTACATGCCAGTCTGCACTCCCATAAAATTATTTAAATACGTATGAAAACGTTGACTCCAGGTTAGTTCAAAGTTTTTACAGCATTCTCATCTAATTTTTTCACACTTTGGAAGTATAACTTACAAAAAACCTGATATGTTTACAATGTTTCACTGATTGTTGTACTTGTGTTTACCATCGAAATTTTGGTTAGTGACAATGTAGTTAGATAAACTTCTAAGAGATGGCAGCAGCACCTTGATGACTTCGTCGAATACCAAGTGTGTAAGTTTGCGCATAAAGGAGGTGGATAAAATTGCGCGCGCAATGTTACACGCAGCTGTATAATATCCATTTTAACTATGAATACCTAATGTGTATTTTATTAATTGGAGACGGGAGAACCCGGAAAACAATGCAATCGATATCATTGATAACTTTCTTCTAGATGAAGTTGGATACACAACAAGGCGTACCAAGCAGTCTTTTACAAACTCGAAAAATAACATTTTCTCTAAATGATGCAACTGAATGCATTGCATAAACTTCAGTAGTCTCTCCAATGGCAGCAGTTACAGAAACACATCAGACTGCCTCAACTTCACAGAGCTCTAAAATACGAATCGTATTTAAGCAGATTAGTCCTTCACTTTGAGATATAGTTCCAATTCCAAGGTCTGAATTAAAGAGAACTACTAATCGAAAGCACAAACAAGCTGAAGTTATTAGCAGCTCACCCTACAAGAATCAACTAGAAAAAGAAATTGGCGAAAAAAAGAAGCCTAATCCAAAACGAGTTAAAAAAGTATTTAAAAACCAAAGACGTCAGCAAAAGAGAAAATATGGAGGTGTGGAGGATGCACTGAAATATTTATTGAACCAATTAATGAAAACTGGATCGAGTATGTTACGTGCCAGGTGTGGTGGCACGAAAAATTTACTGATTACTTGGGTTTCGGTGTATTTCAATATGATTTATGGAAGTAATTCGACTGCGCAATCTTATACCCCTCGATGCGCAATTTTACACACCAGGGTGTGTAAGATTGCGCAAGTCTCGACTTCCGTGTTTTTTATTTTTAAGAAAAAAGTCATGATTAATTCTCAATAATTTATATTTAAATTTGTTACCAGTTGAGTATAATTTAAATATAAATAAAGAAACCTGTGATTATTCAGTTTGTTAAATTTTTATAACCAACTGATTCAAAACTGCGCAAACTTACACCACCTTACCCTAATACAATATTAGCACATGCCAAGGGAGCGCCCGCGTTTTCTGTCTTCTTTGAATTTTATTTTATACTTGATATGAATATTCTAATTTTTTCAAAATAAATATTACATTCGTATTAACTTATTTGATGTTAACCTTAATCGATATCGATACCTACCTCGACCACGACTTTGACTTTAAGTTACCATTATAATAATCTACACTCTTAATTTCATCCCAATTACGTCCTATGTAATAGATACAATTACCCGTATTTACACCCTCATATATACATAACGCCTTATTCCTGCTTCTTAAAGGAGGTAATTGGTGATGACTACACACTATATTGTTCCGTGGGGTGCTGGGCTAGAATGTCACCCCCCATCTCTACCAGTGGGTATCGTAAGAGGCGACTAGGGTAACACAACAGAAGGTGAGCAGCAGCACTTTCTGAGAAACTGATATCTCACATTGCGATTCCCAAGCCGCCTGCCAAGCGTGGATTATAAAAAAACCCCCCCCCACCCCCCCCCCATATTAGGGGAGTCTGTGTAGACCACATTACACACTATATTGTAAGAAATGTTCAGTTTGGACAATTTAATTCAGCTGTATTGCAAAATCCGATCTAAGCTGACATCTCCTATCTTTTCAATCTAGGTACCTACCTGATAAATTTTAGCTTCAATGGCCTATGCCCTCTGGACTAGACATTAATATTTATTTGCAACACGCGCTGAGGTAATTTGCGATTGTATTTGTGAGGTGTCGCCGATAGTTTGCCAGTAGTGCATTCAAACCCCCTTACGCGGCAGAAAATTTAAACTTCTAAAATTAGGGCTATCCGTCATTTATAGTCAATCCTCAATTATCTCAATGTTTGGACTGAAAATTTGCTATTAAGAAGGTAGAACCGTACTAAAAATGGACTCACCTGCGCTGCCATGACCCGTTGCCTCTCCAGCACCAGCAGACAGCCTGGACAGCGGCAATCTCGCCACCGGCAGAGCCGCTTGTGTCCCTTTAGGCAGGAGATGACGCCGTGGTTGCGGCACCGCGCGCACTTCGGCGTCCGCAACGCCTTGCGTCCTCCATCCTCACATACCGCACTCATCATCCATAAACTTCACTTCAAATACGCGCACTGGCAACAAGCCCTCCGCAACACATGTTCACGCTGAAATATCACTGCAGAGATTGACTCGACTCGACTTCTCTACTCCACTACAACCGCACCGGTTCAAATTCAAAATAAACAGTAGTGATGATCGCTCCGCCCTATCTCGCCGCTATTGGACGGCAGCTATTGAAGGCGGGCGGCGTTGAACAATAAGCTCTCGCCTTGAAAAACGTTTTGATTTTCATAGTAAAATGATACATTTCATGTTTAAGATTTATAAGTTTCTATTATGTTGTTTTGTTTGTCGTTTGATATTTTCATTAGACAATAAATCTCGCTAGCGATTAAAATACTTTTGAGACTAAGAATTTCTTTATTTTTAACTGAAGTTGACAGAGTTGACATAAACATTTACTCACAAGACAGCTATGTTACTAGTAATTACCAAGAGAACACCCTTTTTATTGTGCCATATAAAATAAAGGACAAATTGGCCAAGTGCGAGTCGGGCCTAACTCACATTATAAATTAGTTTCCAGAATAGATGATAGACAAAAATGTCCTAATATTTACGACTTTGGCATCCCCTAATTTTTTTTAATTAAAAACATATCAAAATTATATTTAGACTCTACTCAATGAGCTCTAGACGATGACACCTCGCATGCTAGGGTGCAGATACCATTGACCTTATCTCAATGGCAGATACCTCCTTTTTATGCGGGTGCCTCATCATATATTGGCTCTCCTGAAGAATAATTAGGTACCAGACCGGCCTCGCTGTATTACGGTTCTGCATTGCGAAAACCCGGGAAAGGAAACATGTTTGTTGGATTTGACTATTTAGGTGTATACTTATTTTATATCGGTTTCTTTTAGTATTTATGTGCTTATTAAAAAAAAGAGTTCCATCTAGTTGTCTTTGAGATATTTATAGGTAATTTTAACAAAACCTAGCCACCCAAGCCACTGTGCCAAGTGCAAGTCGAGCCTCGCTTAGGGTTCCGCATTGCAATAGCCAGTAGAAGAAATGCTTAAATAGCTTTGATCACATCTTCAAATTAAAACGATACATTTTAAATCGGCGTTTCCAGTATTCGTAGGTTACTGGATTATCGTAGTAGTATATAATAGAAATATATATACCTATTATTATAATATATATTACTGGATATTCGTAGGTAGGGTATAAAGTAGGTACATAATATACCTACCAACTAGAGTACCTATACCAACAGAACTTTCAGAATCCTTAGTTACGAAGCGAAGCGTAACGAAGAAAATATTTTAATATTTTTTTTTAAAAATTCATAATGTGGATAATAAATATAAAAAATACCAAGATTCACAGATTATTATTATATGATTTAAATATTTTCTACTGCTACCTAGGCTTTTTAGGCTATCTTCTCCTCATGTGCCTTGAAATATAGTTAAATAGAATATCCAATCCAATATTCATCTTTGGGTCAACGTTTTACACAAAATATCAGGTTGGTAACTTTTCCGTTTACGAGCTAGAGACCTATGACGTGACATACGTACGGACGGAGGTCTCATTAGTAGGGCTACGTTTGGCCCTTTCGGTAAGGAACCCTTAAAACAAAATAATTTTAATTATTTTGTATTAATTAATTATTTTATTTTAAATTTAATCAAATATTAATTATTTTATATTAAATGTTATTTTATTTTTACTGGACCGCTGTCCAATAAAAATAAAATAAATGTATCTTAGCCTTAAACCTCTTTGTTGTTACAAATCTGTATTACCCGGTTAAATTGAAAATGCTCTGTTTACTCGCATATAATTCTATATAGGCTAGACAGTATACCATGTATAATTTTTTATATAGTTATTTAAATATCTTAAGTTATAATAAATAATGCTTTGGTTACCTAATAGTTTCAATTGAAATTTAATAATTTAATAATAACTACATGACGAGTTCAAATGCAATGTGTAAAACCATGCAACAATACAAAAAAAAATGTAATGTATAGATTCAGGCGTTACTTTGCGGGAATCCATATTTAATAATAACAAATATTTTTAAATCATCAAATTAATATTTTCATAAAATACTTATAAAATACAAAAATATATCTATAGCGCACGATCGAGAAAAACGATTTTTCTCGATCGTGCGCTCGTAGAGTCAAGACTTCCTGAGGATGCTTCGTGTACAAGCGAAACGCGTCGGAAAATTCTTCCGGTTTGGCTGCTTGGCGTTTGTGACGTCACATCGGCTTAACAGGAAAATTAGGCGGAATTGTCACTAGATATATTTTTGTATTTTTTAAGTGTTTTATTAAAATATTAATTTGATGTTAAAATAATCCTTTAGATAGAAATTTGGATTTTACCGTTAAATATTTTTAGCCATGTTTACAGCTATTAATGGCCACAACTGAATTGAATGACATTCATGCCACTTTCAGATGCATTTTCGTCAACACAGCCCACGGCAAACCAAACCAAGAGAAGATAAACCTACCTAAGTACATAACTTACCTACATGCAAAAAATATTATACTCAGGTATCACTTCTGATGTGAAATCGTAGAAATAATACTCTTATCTGTTCCATAATGAAATTGCCACCTTCCCTGTAACTAAATATCGAAAAATAGTTAACAATACCGATTCAATCTAGGACGACGATTGCCAATTATCTCTCGAGTTTCAGTCGCTGACCACCCCAACAAAGTAATGTCTCGTATCTCCTATATTTTTCGATTTTACGACCAATTTATTATTTTCTAGGTAACAAAGGCCAGACAGGTATTTGATACATAACACAGGTTGATAACATAGACGATAGGCTACATAATATACTTACCTACATATTATCTAATATGCATCTACGTATGTATGTTATCAAGGGCGTCTTCTGCGCCGCGCCGGGGCGCGGGGCCGAGGTGCGCAGGTCAACTTACGCTCCCACTCGTGTCAACCAAAAAAACGCAATGTAATTAAATTTTTCATTTATTTATTTTTCTACAATCTGTTATATCCAATAAATTATATACACTCTTTTGCATAAAAAACGGGCACCTAAGGAAATTTACGTTCTAAGGTCGATTTTAGTTAATTAAATGAAATTTATTTCTTTGACGTAGTCTGTATACTTATAATCATAGAGATATAAAATTCTCTTTTCTCTGCTTATAATCGTGTAAATTAATGCGCGTGAAGTAAATTCCAGCAATCAAAAGAAAAAAAAACGATGGAATCTTTAAAATCGATGTACACGCCCAAACAATAAAAAGTGGTCGTCAATAAAGACAAGTTTTTTTTTACTTTCATTAACAAATGAAAAAACCTGATAACGAGTGTGACCTCCTCTTGCCAAAATCACAGCTTGAATCCTTCTGGGCATGCTTTCCACGATGTTTTTAATAACGTTTTAAGGAATACGTTCCCACTCTTCTGCAATGACTCTTTTTAGCTCCCTGATGTTTTGTGGAGCTGGTGGCACTGATCTTACCCGTCTCTTTAAAACATCCCACACATGCTCAATTGGATTGAGGTCAGGACTTCGAGCTGGCCAATCTAAACGACGGATCCCAACTTCTTGCATGTACGCTTCCACGTCGCCAGAACGGTGCGGGCGAGCATTATCGTCCATAAAAATGGAATCTTCCTCAAGTGTGCTGCAGTCAATGTGGGTTGTGCATATGGAATTAGGACTTCCATTATGTACCGGTGTGCATTTAATGTTCCATTTTCTATGAAAACTAACTCCGTACGCTCCGTCGAATTAATTGCTGCCCAAAACATAACGGAGCCTCCGCCATAAGGAGTGATTTCTTCGAAACACACTTCCGCATAGCATTCCCGTGGTCTTCGCAGCACTCGCCGGCGTCGGTCCGACGCACACAAAGAGATTTTAGATTCATCAGAAAACAATAGTTTATTCCAGTCCTCCAGAGTCCATGAAGCACAGTTCCGAGCAATCTGAAGTCGAGCCACACGGTGCTTACGGAGTAATTTAGGGCCCCGAGCTGGGCGGTAACTCTTGATATTGGCAGCCAAAAGCCTCCTCCTGACGGTCCACAAGCTAACTTCTACTCCTATTACTTCTTCAAGGCTCTTCTTCAGGTCCACACTTGACGCTTTACGATTACGCAACGCCTAACTCACCAAAAAGCGGTCATGTCTTGGTTCTGTGCATCGTTTTCTTCCCGAACCGGGTCTTCTTTTGACCGAACCAGTCTCTTGATACCGTTGGCAAGTCCTCTGGACAGTTGAACGACTCACATTTAGCCGCTGAGACACGTAAGTTTGCGAACAACCTTCTTCAAGTAGGGCTATAATTTTACCGGCCCTTATCGCTTTATCACTCATATCAAAAAGTGGTATTTAATGTAAAAAGAAAGATTAAATTGTTTAATTTGCAGAACATATCCAAAAAGTTTTAAAATATCGTACTAATCAGTTTAAATCGTTTCAGCAATTCGCGCCATTAGTAAATCAATTTTAGAATAATCCACAATAATCATTATTTATCTTTTAATAATTTCATATTTTAAATTTGGAACGTAAAGAATCATGCCAGGATGCTTCAAAAAACATGCCAATACATCGTCAAATTAACAAAACCTATTTCTTGTTCTTCTTCATTGAAGTAGAGAAAAAAATCTAAAGTGCCCGTTTTTTTTTGCAAAAGAGTTTAGTACCTGCAAGTAACAAACAATATATATTTTATGCAATTTAAAATCCCGCAAAAATACCACAACGATAAAATTTTATATTAAGTATAGGTATTATTAATTAATAGTTACCTATTTATTGTATAATGAACATACATAAAACTATTTTTTTATGGGATAGGAAGGCAAACGAGCAGGCGGCTCACCTGATGGTAAGTGATCACCGTCGCCCACAAACATCTTATAATGGGCAAGTTTATCAGTCTATCTTGGGTCATAGATGACTGTGGTAAATTTTTTATTAAGTTACTTTAATTTTGAAAAGGACCCTTCACGTTCAGTTACCTTTGCAGAAAGTGTTAATAAATACGTAAAGATGTTGAAACGTTACAAAATAAAGGAAATATGTTGTTTGAATAAACATCAAGTCGACTTGTGTTCACGTTTGAAATAAATATTGGCAACAATGCTAGCTCGTTAAGTAACTCTTCCGCGTCAATGTCTCATAATTTTTGTTTTTGTAATCTTCAATTTCGTCCAGTAGATACTCTAGTGTTTGGCAAAAATAAAATAAAAAAACATTATTGGGATTCGTTAGCAAATCGAATCTGTCATTTAATTTCGAGAAATCGAGATAGCCGTAACAAGTAAAATTAGCGTAGGATTTTTTTTAATTGGGTCTAAAATAGGCTCATCTGCAAACCCCGTAATTACTAAAAATTACTAATCTTTTTTGGGGACGTGGACGAGCAGTGTCGTTAAATTCATTTTCACAGTCAATCTTTAGCTATCATTTTTTAATCAGATAATAACTGCGCAGTTTAAACGCTTATTTTTCTTTCGTTCTGTGCCGTATTTTCCTAAATATTTTTTAACCCGATCAACAATTTTGATCGCCTGTGAAAGAATGACGTCAAGATTTTTGCTTACAGCTTGTGTGATACTGCACTTTTGAAAAATGTTATAGGTACCGTTTAACAACTTTATATATATCTAATACGACTTTAATTTCGATTTAGCCATTAATGAACTCGTTACGTTTCTATATCGCTGTCATAGGTACTAGTTGTGGTTATGTTGTTAAAGCGTAGAGCTTTAAAACCATCAAATCTACTTTCCCAACGCGTATTTGAAAGAAGTTTTAATGTCAAAGTAGGTATCTGTTTTATAACACTATCCCAGTGTGATGTGGAATGTGGATGTAGAAGACAATTGAGAAAAAGTTTGTTATTTCCATTGAGTTTGTAATTTCCAATAAGTTTGTAATTTGCCCAATGAGCGACATCATTTACTTATTATATTTAATTTTGTATTAATTAAAGGAATGCTGCGCTCAGCATACGACACGTAAAATGTACATACGAGGTTTCATGTCCAATTTTTTTTCGGTACTATAATTTTCCTCTCATTAATATGAGCCCCATCATCATATCTTTGACCTTGCAAATCATATACCGGATATATATGGTATATGGTGTCTATATTTTTGTTGTGCATGCATTATACTTAATTAAGAAACAGTGCAATTGCGTTAATAATGAATGAGTTGAATGAAATATTGAAATTTTTAGCGATACGCTTGCTTTCCCTTGGACTCTGCGCTTGTGGGCAACCGAACTCCCCCGGATAAAGACGGCCCTGTATGTGAGTACATCAGCAGTGCAAGTACCGTAGTATGGCTCGTTAAATTATCGAATCGCTATGATCGCTAAATTTGACGAATCGTATCGCCTATTGCAAGTATGGTACTGTTGTTGATAACGCTTATCGACGTCTTACGATCGTGAAATTATGGACCATAATGTCGATTATTACGAAATGGCAACTTCGAAATTAGACTGTTTTTGCACAGATTATTAAAACTGTTCATTCATTACGGAAATGAGTTTTTCTGAAATTAATTACAATTAAAGCATTTTTTTAGATAAAACATAATTACAGTATGTTTTTGTTATATACAAAAATTTATAGAAAATTAACTCTAAACAAAAAAATCAATAAAATTTCTCAGTATCGGGTTGAAGTTAAATCAAAGAGTATGTTAAGTCAAATATAGTTATGACAGCTGACTGAAGCTATCTTCCAGATACAAATAGTTTTATTTGATTTTTTAATAATCGTTATTATTATTGTGTAGCGTACCATTCGTAAACCAATAAAACATCTCAAAATTATTCGGCCCGCTGCAAAAGAAATAAACAAACACGATGAATGTGCCAGTGAAAATATATTTATTATTGTTATTTTCCTAAATAACAAAATTACAAAATGTTAAAAGCCAAACCGGAAGGATTTTTCGTCTTTACTTACACGATAGTTCAGAAATACAGTTAAATACTAAGTTAAGCATATGCCTATACCTACTATTCCTTTAAAGAAAAAAATATACCAAAACAATAATTGTATTTAATCTACCTACTTAGGTATTTAGTTTGTGTAATGTGTACGAAATACGAATAAGACCGTGATATCGCATCCTTCTAATAAGGTTCTCAAAGCCTTGCACGAAGAGCGAGTACAATATCTTTCGATATTCGAAAAAGATTCTTGAAGCACTCTTCCGAAAATCCGATAGGTAGGGTCGTTAGCATTGTACTACGACTTCTTCCCTGCAGCATTTGCACAACACCGCTCATTTTTCAATAAAAAAGGAGCCCAAAAGTTCATTTTAAAATTTGTCTCGTTTACGTCGAGCTTCTTTTTAAAACTGACAAAACAATCGTTAAAATCTACAAAATAGACGATCTCAGACGTCATCTTAAAGTTCCATGCTAGGGCTATCGTCAAAATTCGTTAAATTTTAACGATGTTTGCCGAATTTAATTACCGATCGTTTAAGTAGGTTTCATACTTGCAAACATCGATATAACCCGTTTTATCGAGTTTAGACCATTTCAAATGTCAAATTTAGCGATCGGTAAGTTCAGTACTTGCGCTGCAGACTCGCTCGCGTATGTTCGATATAAGAACACACTTATAGCTACTTAATTTCTTCGTAACTAATTGAATCAGTAGTTTTCACGTGAGCTGAGAACATATATAGGAATCCTAACATCTTCGAAGAAATATACTAGTATTTCAATCAGGACTAATCTAGAGCATAGTTATATATTTAAATGGTGCAGAAATATCCCGTAAGAAACCTAAAAAGCATCACTGTTCCTTATAATTAATAACCTATAACAAGTATGTAACTACTCTATAATAAATAACACAAGGAGTTGTTGAGTGGGGTCAGAGTAGCGCGGCGAGATCATTTCGAGGCAGCTCGGGTTTCATTCATTTTGCGGATGACTACACCCTATTGTGCAATGTGCGGTGCTAACAATCCGATATATCTCCTTATAATGATTTAATTAAAAGGTTTTACAAGCCAACACTCCAGCAAAAGAGCACTAGATAGATGCACAGTTAAGTATAATATCCTAGACTGTCATAAAACCAAAGGAAAAATGAAGGTAATTTCTAAGAGCCCTTATTCCAGCAAAGCCATTTTACAGCCGTTTTCTCAAGGCTGTAGCAGCTAAAGTATAAAAGTTTTTGTTTTTTAAATGATGCAGGAAGAAAGTTTATTGTTTTTTTAATGGAGTGCATTAACCAAAACAATAAAAAAAACAACTGAAATCCGACAATTTTTATTTACCAACTCATGTTTTCATAAATTTCTTCATCAGTGTGACTTCAACAGTCTTTTTATCGAACAAAAATTATTCATTTTACAGATTGAAAAATACCTATCAGTAAACCTATTGAAAAATACAATCATATTACCACCAATGGAGTGCATTAATAACATTTTGATAAATATATGTTACAACTGAGTAAATAAGGGATTGAAAGGGCACTTTTGGCACAAAAATACCATTCAAATTTCTTGTTATTTCTACAAAATCTAGTATTTTATCAAATAAATAAATATGCAATTCATTAGTTGAAGTTTTTATTTAATAGATAATTATATTTTGTCGTTAATTTAGTGAAAAATTTATTTTATACAATTTTTTCAATATGACCTATAAATTACGGAACACAACGCCTTGCATCTAAGTTTGCGCCTAGCGCTCGCGGAAAGAGGACGTATCGCTGCTCGTCCCGCGCCCTACACGTGCCGCAACTACGGTACGCAATGAAAATATAGCGTGACCGAGTTGTTTTGATCTATGCGTATGCTTTTATTATTGTAAAGGTTTTGCCTTTTTCATTATTAACTAGGATTTATTATTTCCTGATCGGAATTGAATTTTTAACCGACTTCCAAAAAAAGGAGGAGGTTCTCAATTCGTCTGTATTTTTTATGTTTTTACCTCAGAACTTTTGAAAGGGTGAACCGATTTTGAGTATTATTTTTTTGTTTGAAAGCTGATGCTTGTCGTTTGGTCCTATTTAAATTGCATCAAAATCAGTCAAGTCGTTTTTGCGTTACACTCCAATAACTGAAAAGTATTAAACCTATCTTGATGATATAATCATTGACAATCGATATCGTAAGTAGCAAGGGTTACTAAAACTAGTGATCAATTTTTTAACCAAAAAATGGAACCGACTTTTTGGTTTTTGCCATAGTAAAAAAAATGTAACCATAAAATGGAACCGACTTCAACACCCAAAAGTGTGAAATAACTAGTCAAAGTCGGTACCATGCGCACAATATTGTGATCATAGGTACTTTAAAACTATTATGGTACCAACTTCAACATGTTATTTCACACTTTGGGTGTTGAAGTCGGTTCCATTTTATGGGTAATTTTTTTTTTACTGTGGCAAAAGCCCAAAAGTTGCATGGTTGCTATATATAAGAAAAAAGTTTTTAAAAAACTTGAAACTAGCTAGAGGCTAAAATGTATTTTTTTTCTTATTTGTTCTTTATTTTATTTTATATTAAGTATTAACTTGGCCAAACAGATGGAAACGAAGTAATACATTTTTACAACAAGTGTCTTTTACACGAAATAATTGGCCATCAAAAAGCACGATCTATGCCTCTAAGAAATAATTTTATTTAAGGCAAGACTATCTAACGGTCTGTACCGTGTACTGATTTGGTTAAAAATAAAAGATGTTTATAATAATATAGACGTTATATATTTTATTAAACAATTAGTACCGACCCTGAGTTAGGATTTAAGACTTCTATATTAAACGCACCTTATTTTCTTTCCGTAGCGACCACTAAAGCCGCTCCGCCAACGGGGCAGTTATACAAATATAATGAACCAAGATATGCATGCACAAAGCAGGTATACAAACTACAAAACTAAGTTATTTGCCTATATACAATGATGGTTAGAAGTACATAATCGAATATAGAGATACCTACACAGTAGTCCATTGAAATGTTACAATTTAAGACCCAATATTGCATTTCTTAGAGGGCGCAATTTTACTTTTGAGACATATGTGGGTGGTCAATAGAAGCTTAACCTCAAGTTTGTAGGGTCGCCACCCTTGTCCTCCGGCCGCCATCTTGGAAAGAGGGGTGAAAACACTTATTTCGCGATATCTTGGAAACTATGCGTCTTACAAAAATTCTACAGCATATAATTTGCAAATTATTTATCCTACAATTATGATTATATAACTTTTTGCCCTAAATTAAAAATTTAAGAAGTTATAACCAAAAAGAGTGAGAAAATTTTCATATATTTTTTTTGCTCTATAACTTTCTTTTTCTCATTTTACAAAAATGATACCTCAGACCAATCTTGTTGATTATCATTTGAGGAATTTTTTTATGATTTTTTAATTTATTTCATTTAAAACACTTACAGCGCTACAAAGTTAACCAGGTTCATCAATGCTCATGGGAATCCGGTCAAAATGAAATGTTTACCTTATATTTTTCATACCCTTAAAAAAAAAAAATTCGTACAACTTCACTTATTCATACCTAACTGTTTTCCTTACCATAGAACTTACCAAATATAACTTACCGAAGGATAAGCAGGTAGATAAGGTCTGAGTTACCGTTTGGGGACAAAGGAACATCTGCCTGCTACGACTATTATTATTATACGCAGGCTTAGCTGTTTCTTCTGCCTCAGTTTATTCTCTTAGTTGTGCTACATTTTTGTTACGTGTAAACGTGTTGAAAATTGTGGATATTATTTTCAGTTTAATCAATTAAACTGCGGGTTTCGGAAAAAAAATCCTCAAAACATCATCTACAATATTGTTCTGAGGTAATTTTATTGTAAATTGTATAAAGAAAGTTATAGAGTAAAAAAATATATTTTTGCTTATAACTTCTTTAATATTTAATTTAGGGCACAAAGTTATATACGTACTATATTTATAGGCAAAACAATTTGCTACAAATTATGTCCTAACGAATATTTTGTAAAACGCATAGTTTCTGAGATATCGCAAAATACGTGTTTTCACCCCTTTTTCCAAGATGGCGGCCGGGGGACAAGGGTGGCGACCCCACAAACTTGAGGTTAAGCTTCTTCTATAGATACATGTCACAAAAATAAAGTTGCGTGCTCTAAAAAATGCAAAGCTCATGTAACTTTTCAATGGACTATAGTTTTAGGTGTGCTAATGTTAGTCAATGAGAGGTTCATTTAAGTCTACTTTGTATGTAAACTGTAAAGATGCGAAATGAATTTACAAAGTTACATAACATTCCACATTATTTATGAAAAATAAATAACACTTCAAAAAGGATCAAAATGTTTTATTCCAAGCGACAGACCGCTCGATCCTTGCTAACGGTGTGCTCGTGTGCGCCGCGCTACGATAAATGCCTAAATTTGAACGATAGCGCAAGGCGTAAAGACTCTTAAGTGCGATTTAAAAAACTCAGAACATAGGTATGTAATATACACACATTAAAAGTGTCTACGGATCATGGGATCATATATATTTTGAACTATAAAAAATATTCAATTTATAATTACCAAAACTAATTATCCCAGACTGAATTTTTAATTTAATTCCTATGTTTAAGCTAACAACGAATCTCGATGTTATGTATGAATGAAGAAAAATTTTAATTTTTGCAATTTGAAGAAAAGTAACCTAAGTTAATGTCGTCAATCAAATGGCAGAAAAACGATAAAAATTATGATTTTTGCTACGTTTATTGTAAAATTATATTAATTAGTAATCTGTGTTTCTACCATCTTATTTACATTTAACACACTAGCACAGCGATTTGGCATCAGTTCATCAAAATCACTTTGAGGAATGGCCGCCCACGTTCTTTGTAAGAAGTCAAAAAGCTGTTGTGGGGGAACCATCCATAATTGACTGAGTTCTTCTATGTAGCCTGCATGCTCAATGGGGTTGAGGCGATTAAGCAGGCCGGCAGAACGTTGATGTGAGCATCGGCAAGAGTGCGAGTTACGACTCAAGCCGTATGTGGACGTGCATTAGACGAAACGAATTACCCAAACGTTTTCGCAAAGTTGTGATCACTTCTGAAACAATATACTCTCCGCATAAATCTGAGCATTGAGGTTGCCCCTGACCCAAATGAGATCTGTTCTTCCATCGATCTAAATACCGGCCCAAACCATTATTGTTCCCCCTCCATATGGGTGACTTCTTGACAGAATTTTAAATATTCTTGACGTCCAGAGCTCCTCCAAACTCGAGCACGGCTTGTATCAGACCGCATACCGAATCGAGACTTGTCAGAAAAGCACACGCAGCGCCAGTCTTCTTGCGACAGTACTCGAAAACGTAATTAATCCCTAGGCACTTTTGATGTGAATGTATATGTTCTTACTGAAAGTACAGACGTGACTCAGTACAATTTTAAGGCCAAAACATTAAAATTAAATTTAGATATTTTGTATAGAATGTTGGAAAAACTAATTCCGAGTATTGGACTGAACATGCAATCGAATTATTTTTCAGAGGGGCTCCAATAAGTTCTTAAGTTAAATTTACTACAAAAAGTATAAGTTTATCCTTTCGGAATATGCTATCCGTTTACCTCATCACTCTTTCGCAAAATAATTAGAAAAATTACTGTTAACTAATTGTAATTATTTTATGATTTAAATTTGCATACCTACTTAGTATATTCATAACAAAAATTTCTGTTTTCGTTTATGATATAAAACAATATTGTAATAGTTATATATATTATGCACTAGAACATATAAATCAAATAATTCTACTTCAATTCTTGTAATCTTAAAAATTATCGCCATTCTTCTGCTGAACTTTCTGCAGATACGTCAATAATAAATTGCTCTAACATATTTTGAACACCCATTGTCGACTACGTACATTTTTGTTTCTATCTTGGTTACCACCATGGTCTAGGCGTAGTCTCAATCATGTGGTAACCATGGTACAATAATATAATTGTACCATGGTTACCACATGATTGAGACATGACCACCGTTTTTATCTATCCACTTTAGCTATACTCCTCATAACAAAAGCGTTCAGACTTCATAAATTTTATAACTTTTGTTATTTCCTGCCATAGCCCTTCACTAGAGACCAAACGAGTTCAATTGGGATGAGCTCACAGTGATACTTCGGCAAACTTATGACGAGACGATTTGTTGACACATTTTTTTCCAAACGATCTTTGTTTTGTTTACCCTAATTCAAAAGTTACAACTTTGGTATTGATTCGTTACAAGCAATATTTTTCGACGCGCAGGTAGTCGAAGACTCAACTGAATGTAACTACAGAGTTCATGTGGAACGGACTTTGTTGTTTACGTGGACCAATAGCAACGCAGTAAAATTTTCAGTACTCGTTTGTTAAAAAAAACAGACTATAGTTTCTCATATTTTGGGAAATATATCGGGAAACATGTTTTGGGAACCGGCATTTTCATAAACGGATAGCTCAGTCTGAAAGGTGTTACTATAGGTCAGCTCGCGCCGATTCAAAGCTATTTTCTACAAACTGGACCTTGTATATTGGACTAAATGCCACGTCTATAATCGTAAATTGATTCCATTATTAGTAGGAATTGTTTTTAAATGAGTAAAGGGCAAAAAAAAACTTTACTGACATGGAAGTTAAATAAAAAAAATTGATACGTGATAAACTGTGAAACTTTAAACAAACTAATTACTGAACAGGAACAAATACTGTATTTTAAAACAATTTGTCGTACCGTCATACCAACCGTCGTCGGAGATTGTTTTGTAGTGATATCCTACTGAAATAAATACATTTTAGTTTTTTTTTCCGGCGCTATGCCTTATTAAACAAAATACTACAAACTATATACATCACTACAGCTACGACAAAAAAAGCATTTAGACAACCTATAAGTGATAGCATAGCATCATAGGTAGGTTTAGTAGGTATATAGTGTCTCCCGACGTGTAGGTACGAAAATAAAAAAAAATACTTTGTTATTTTCATCACTTTATTTACATTCATACCAAAATAACAACACAGATTTACATTAAAAATGATGTTGCCGGGACGAGTTTCTGTTGCTGAATACATTTATCTAGCCAATCTTCAGACACAACAGAGACTGTGTCTACGACATTTTTCTTTATTCTCGCTACTTGTGAAGGATTTGCATCTTTAGATAGGACGACATGCGTTAAATTCCGATCGTTGATATCGCATAGTGTAGCTCCGTACATCTTGTACCGGATAGCGAGCATGCTCCGGCTACCGTTCGGCATGTGTATGCAGCAAGGCCTCAGAAAAGAGAACGGGTTGTTGTCCCCGAACAGCTCGCGATCCAGGTCCATCATCTCTTGTGTGGTAAGATACACATTGTACTCCTGTACACAAAACATTCAGTTCACTTAACAAGTTAATAAACCGTCCTTTCATTGTTACTTAATATTCGCGGCGGTGCAATTTTTGTGGTATAAGCGGAGACTTCATTAGCACATTATATTACGCTACCCTATGACAAATAAATATTTGCAATTTGATATTATGTATTATTATCGAAAAAATATGAATGTGCTAACCTTAAATTCTTACTTTGATTATTTGTTAGGCAATCCGCCATAATACACATAATAATTTGCGAATATTCATTAAGAGAAGATGCCTCGGTGAACGTGGCGATACCCCCAGTGGGCAACGCCTTGGTCGCCGATCGGCTCGCTGGGCTTCCCACCAGCGGGATCAACCTGGTGCGGCCTCCGTGATCGCCCAGGCTCTACCGCCCGCTGGGAGGTAGGACCACTGACACCGTAGGTTACATCCAACCCAACAGACTGCTCCATTGCTATGGAGTAAGAAAAGCCATAGAGAGAGGGCAAACGCCCTGAAACTATTTCCCCAACAAACACCATTGTTGAGAAGAAGACCCAGAGAGAATATTCATTATAGAGCTCTGTTTTGCTTTACGGCGTAGACGGAGATTTGTTACGGTTATTATTTTTATCGACAAAGATACGTACCACAAAATAAAATGACCATACGTAGTTTCTTTGTGTGCTAGTTTAGGTGAATGCACGCTAGTGTAGGTGAAGCCACGCCTGTGTGCGTGTGGTTTCGTATGCTTGTTTTATACTGTCGTTCACTGGTCCTGGTTTTCTATACTCCATACTCTTTACGTGGTTTTTTTGCCATCCAAAAACCATAACAAGGCCATACAAAAATGCAAGTTTCAAAAGGAAAATGGATATTTCAGTTTACAGATACATTACAGGTCCCATGGAACAGATGAAGAGGTAAAGAAGTAATATGAATAGATTTAGCAGATTTTTTTACCTACCTTTGATTAGTGAGTTTGCACTTCTCTAAAACTATTAGCAATTGAAAATATTAATATTATAAATGCGAAAGTAACTCTGTCTGTCTGTCTGTCTGTTACGCTTTCACGCCAAAACTACTGGACCGATTTGAATGAAATTTGGTATGTAAATAGTTTGAGACCCGGGAAAAAACATAGAATAGTTTTTATCCAATTGCGCAAAAAGAGGTTAATGTTTTTGCGCGATAACCGACATAGGCGCGGGCGGAGCCGCGCCCGGAAAGCTAGTTGAAAATATGCAAGAAGCACTGATATAAATATTTGGGACCAAATAAGTTAACGATATTTGACTCGTACGATATCTTATTCGATAAAGGAAAATATTTCAAAACAACAAAGTGCCTACCAGAACGCGATACAATTGAAACAAAAAAGAACCATGCTCAATGCTCATCTTAATATCTCCCTTTCACGCTCACCTATGTAGCTATGGGCGTAAAAGGTACAGGTTGAAATAATCATGGCTTCATGTCTATGGCACACTGTGCGTCTGAAGTTCTTAATTGTCTGAGGAAAACATGGAAAATAAGTACTGCATTTTTACCGGAAGACCAAAGGCCACAGCTTCATCCATCTTCTGAAAGCACAGTTTGAGGGTGTCTTCGTGTGTGACCTCCGTGTACTTGTCTCCGTAGGCGTCATACTCCCTCGCGCAGAGCATGCGTGTCTCCTTGGTGGAGGTGAGCAGGTCGAGGGGGGTGAGGGCGAGGCGGGCGGCGCGCGGGGAGGGGGGCAGGGCACGGAGCCACGACGTCGTCGTCACGTTGTGCGGCTGCCGGAGCACGGAGCGAGCACGGACCGTCAGCCGACCCACCACGGTGCACCACGTGTCACTGCCTGGACACGATATTACAATATTATTAAAAAAAAATATGACATTGTTTACCTTTCACATTAATTGTCGCTAGCTCAGTTTATATATATTTTTTCTGTTGAAAGCTGTTTACCTCCTTATACGTTGGTTTCTTTTAAACAATATTTCGCTAATTGTTTGTTGTAAATATAGGTGTCTTGTATTTATTGTTTGTATTTTTGTGTCTTGTGAAAAGAGAAGAAGAGAAGAAGTGTGACGAGAGAAGAGAAATGTTTTTTACCATAAATAAAGCCTATTGTATTCTATACAATTTTTAAACACTATCACAAATGCCTTTTAATCATTAAATCACAATATAGTTACATATTGACTATGATGTGACAGTATTTAATAAGTGCAGTACATACAGAGAAGACCTGATTAAGTATTTCTGTATTTATAGTGTACTGGTAGAGATAACTGGTATTTTCTGGTAAGTGAAAGTAAAAGTGGAAAAATGTACTAGATATCGTCGTATCTTAATGACTGTAATAATCCTAAGTTTTTTTATGTAGCTTATAAGCTAGTTTTTGACCACAATCTCACCTGATGGTAAATGATGATGTGTCGAAGATATTGCCAAGAATTACTGGCTCTCAGAGACAGTTGCCGGAACACACCGTTACTTGGCGTCAGATTTTCTACTTGATGGTGGTAGCTAAGCAGGTGGGCATTCGCAAAATGCTCTACCACCATCACCACCATCTGCCACCGCTGTAACGACTGCCATCGTAAGACAACAACCGGGACCGACGGTTTAAGGTGCCCTCCGAATCACGGAACCGCTCAGAAGTAATTACACTAGCGGTCACCCATCCAACTCCTGACCGCGGCGGACGTTGCTTAACTTTGCTGATCGGTTCAGAACGGCTAAGCAAACTTCGCTACGAGTGCTTCGAATTTGCGTTGAATATCCTCTAAAAATTTTATGGGCATTGATAAGCCCATCTAGACTGATGACTTTCTGAGTCCAGTTTGGATAAGTTAGACGATCGCAAACTAACTTTGTTGCATGCGATTACAAGCAAGGTTTTTTTTAATTTTACCTGGGTTAGCAACCACCTTCCCCCGGTGGGATTCCACAATCCTTATCAGTTCTTCTCTCTTGCAATCCTCGTCATCCGACAATATACATATTCTCCTTCCCTCCAACGCACTCGATATGATTTCTACATCACCGACTGTGGTCTTCTTTAGTTCTTCTGGAACTTGGGGCAGGTTCACGGCGCGCTTTTTACGAGTTTTAGTCTCAATGTCGGAGAATAAATCCTCGCTTATTCTCTTGTTGCCTAGTTTGATGACTGGGGCTGCATTCTGATAAACAGAAAAACTAGTTAAGTGTGCGTTCGGCTTTGCAAATGATATGGGTTCGGTAAACTAAATAGCAGCGGATTGTGAAAAAACGTGTACCGCTTATACGTTTAATCGCATACTCAACGGACTTGTCAAGCAAATCGAATTAACTTTGACGTATTCGGTTCGCAGTGGCATATGGTATAGCTTTGGCTCCTTCACACGACACTATGTCATAAGTTTTTTATCGAATAGTTAGAAATTTTCCAGTCGAGTTAATAACTTTTCAAAACTTTCAATAGACATTCGAAAGTAATTAAAAACATTTTTTCATCGTTTCTTAGATTTTCGAATAATTTATCAAATGTGATCGTACGCACAGATTCTTGATTTATAGGATGTACCCAAAATCTTCTGTTTTGTTGGCGGCGAGTGACGTCTACTCACTGTGACAACTGTGTGGAAACTGCGGTTATTCGTTTTTACACGAATAAAAATTTACCATGTGAACACCCGGTTGACTATACGTTAAACAAACGATTACAAAAAAACGTGCAGGACAATGCCGTGTGAACGAAGCCTTAGGCAATGCAGGCTTAGCAACAGCAACAGGATGCTGTGTTAACGTACAGAAACCTAAAACAAATTTAAAAGTAGGTATTTTTTTATTTGTCTTGATTTGTTAACTAAATAAACACACGACTTAAAGCTATATACTTAACTTCGATTTCGATTCAAATTTTTGGGGTTATTTCAAGTCGTTCTTATGTTTGTGCCGAAAAAATTCTAGATTGTTAGTTGTAATTCCTGTTAAAGCATGTCTTTAAGTCGCAAACGTTAAAAACTTTTCCATAAATTTGGGAAGACTGGCTAAAAATTTAGGTAAATAAAAATATAATTAAATTTTAAACTTCGAATTCGATTCGAGTTTTTGGGTTAATTTAGGTAATTTTTATGTATGTGTTGAAAAATTCTATATAAAAAAAAATATTTATGTACTTCTTGTTAAAGAATGTGTTTAAATCGCAAACGTTTGGACTTAATTGAAGCGTATTTTGTAAATCACAAACACGGAATCTGTGTGTTCGAAGTTTAAAATTTAAAACATTTTTTAACTTGCCTACAATTTTCAGCCAGTCTTCTCAATAGCGGATTATAGCGAATCTACCCATAACAAAAAGTTAGGATAATTTAGAAGTTTGACTCTTTTAACGGTATGGAAAAAGTTTTTCATGATTTCTGAAGTTTTTAGTACTCTAACTAACCTCAGTCGGTCCAGTAGAGACTTTTGATCCTTATAAGAAACAGAATCGATTGGCATCAAAAAAAGATTTTGTGTAAAATTACAATTTTATTGCTAACTGTAAAATTTTCGCAAATCTGTAGATACAGTTCAGAATATCTTAAAAAATTATGGATAGTCTCCTAAAAACGTTTTCCTGTAACTATAACGATTAAGGTAAATGCCCTTACTGTCCCGTCTCAAAAATACACCCTGTATATAACTTGCAGTTTTAATTTCAATAGAACGATAAAAAAAATTACGAAAATAAATAATACGCAGTCGGGCTTTTTACTTTTTAAATTAATTTTTACTTGTTTATATACTTACAAAGAATTTAAAAAAGCTACTAAACGGTCATATTAGCTGCACACTCCCGCGTCGATGACGTCAACTCGGCACTTTAGTACGGTGTGTACACAATGGAGTGAGAGCAGGGAGGTGAAGGAGAAGTGAGAGGTGCAATCGCCTTCCAACGAGGTGCAGAGAGTATGAAGTGACAGTGTTGTTAGTCAGTTACCTCTATAAGTTTGTTGAACTCATCCAGCGTCATCACATCATTGACTGGTTTGTCTTCCCGCACGCGCTTCACTCTCGCGAACTTCAGGGTGTACGGAGTACCGAAAGCGCTACTGCGGATTAGCTCCGTCGCACGAATCTGTATAAATACAAACATATTTTATGACGCGCAAGAGGTAACTACAATATGTTATATACAAAATATATAAATAAATAAAAAAATATTTATTAAAAATTGCCATATTATCGAGTCATTAATTCTTTACTAATACACAATAACATTAAAATACAAAAGACAGCAACGAACCCTAGTACCAGGGTCTTAATATATGCATTCAGTTAGCGGAGATCCAGCGCACGGAAACCGCAACTCTCCAGAACCAGCCTAGGGGAAACGAATAACCATGTGACTTGGGAGTCTTAATTTAGTCCAATTCAAGTAACGCTGAGCTGTTTCATCCCTCTCTTTTCAGAAGTTCAGAGTATGCTCAGTATACGAATTTTTTTTAGTTATAATTATTTTTTTCACAATAGTGCTTCGAGTGCAACAAAATTTTGCACAAATGAGTGTGAAAATGTTTGCCAAAATCGAGCTCCGAGATGGTATTCAATTCCTGACGAAACAAGAAAAAATCCAAAAAACATTCACCAAAAGACGGTGGTCGTTTAAAAGGATTCCGCTCCTTCTTTGTATTCCATACTAGTGGTCAAGTGAGTTTAAAAGGGCCAAAGATGATCCTAATGCATTGAAGATGACCCTCAAACAGGTGAACCTGCTTCTGCTAATACGGATGAAACGTCAAAAAGGTCAAGAAACTTGTGGATGCTCGAATAAAAATCGATTCTATGGCAGAGATGACTCTGCTATCCGTGGGTACAATACATTAAATACTTCATGGCTTTTTGAACCTCTCAAAGTCAGTGCAAGATGGGTTCCACGATTGCTGACATCGCAGAAACAAGCGCGAAATCAATATTATAAAGAGTTATTGGAGCTTTGTGGTGAAAATCCCACCAGTCAGTGTAAGCAATAGAGAAGTAAACGCGGGCATCTCAAGCTCTCCTTGGAAAAGACCACCACATGTGGTCGAAAGAAACAATATGCACAAGAACACATAAATTATCCCGTATTAGTGCATATCAAGTTAGTTTATATAATCAAAAAAGAAACAGTTTGTGAAAAATATTAAAAAAAAAGTTCTGCTACATAATCGAATGTACGCAATTTGCTGGGAGTTTTGTAACGAGCTCTAACTTACATCATACCTATTTAATTTTGTACTTACATACCTGCAACACAATGGAATCTTCGGGCAACAGCCAGAAGTCCGGTTTGATCTTGTTGAACACAAGCGAAGGAGGTGGTGCCTGATTCGTGAAGAGTTTCCATTTCTGCTTCAGTGCTTTACAGATAGCTTCCCTCTGATCGTAGGTGAGTCCGGTCGCTACGCGGCCCACGCATATCCAACGATGCGGAGCCTGACCTTTAATCACACTTATTTCTTTTAAACTACATCGAACATGTGGACCCTAAAAATAAACTTAATCGTATCGTTATTTTAGATTCATGGACTTAAGCAGCCTGTTTAGTAATAGCATATTGAGAATAGATTCAGTCCGATTCGATATCGCTAAGAGTCGGTAGTCTGCTGACCTCCTATGAATCTGAATCTATGATGAATTTGTACCCGATCTAGGTTGGTGTGAAAATGTAGAAATTTAAACAATATTGCCATAAAACAAAGTAAGAAGTGAGTTAAGTTTATTTAAGAAATAATTTCTTTATATAAACACACGTTTTTTAAGATTCATATTGTTATAATAACATATATTTTATTTTAATCAAAATTATTATTTAGTTTAGATACACGTCTAAAATAACACGTCTATAATCAAAAAGTGCTACTACCTTAAGATTGACTTAATTTACTTTATTTTTGCTTTTGTACCCGCCTCAATATGCCGATTGTCGGCAAAAGACGGGGAGGACGGCGGAGTGGCGCGGGAGCGGGGTAGGAAAAAGGTCACTTTGGGGGAAGGGGGGGGGATCGAACAGCGCAGGCACACATGGCAACAAGTTTTGGCGGCGATAGCTTTGTATAACATTATAAGAACTTGCTAAATTTAAACATGCTGTTTTCGTAAACAACGTGATCGTGGTCCACAGTAAAGTGTTTGAAACGATGTTACAAAAATAATGATAAATAAACTTCTAATGATTGTGGAACGGTATTGTTTGCATATTACCCAACAGGTGCATCTATTGCACCTGAGCTGTTATTTTACAGCACACTAAATATACTTTAAGGTCTGTAACAGTACTAACAGTTGTCATGGTATCTTTATTACAGATGACTGATGCACTTTTGACAGCATATTGTAGAAAGTTCATTTTACAATCCACATGAGGTACAAACGAAAGAAATTTATTAATGTAGTTGGTATATGTTACTATGCACATAGGTCATCCATATCACCCACACACATCACATCAATAGCCATAATTAACATTATACGCGATTTAAACCGTTGAAGTTATTTAATAACTAAGTGTAATAATCGAAAAACCGAAGACAACATTGCTACCTTTTCCAAGCTATATAAAAATGTCATAGCACTCGGTGTACGAGATGTATTTCCTTAATTTAGCGATACGAATACCTAACTAATCATCAAATCAAACTTAGGCAAAACAAAAATATAATACACTAGCTTTCCGGGCACGGCTCAGCCCGCGCGAATGTCGGTTATCGCGCAAAAACATTAACCTCTTTTTGCGTCTCAAACTATTTCCATACCAAATTTCATTCAAATCGGTGCAGTAGTTTTGGCGTGAAAGCGTAACAGACATACAGGCAGACAGACAGAGTTACTTTCGCATTTATAATATTAGTACTAATTAGTACTGATTGCCCTAAAGGTACATGTCATGAGTGTCACATCCTAACCGGTTTCCATTTCGATGGTCAGACTACTGTTATTAAACTAGATGGTTTATAATGTTTTAAATTCTCAGCATCAATTCACTGTATTAATTATGCCCGTTCGCAAAATCCAGCATCTGTCTGCTAATCTTTAAAGCCAGTTCCTTTCTAGGTTAAGCCCGATTAAAACTTCTACCCGTGGGTTGCTGGGCTAGAACGTGACCCACCTATCGTTAAGCCATTTTAAAGCTGTGAGTGAAAAACCAACAATAGTTTTTTTTGTTATGGAAGGCTGCAAAGTTGTTATTTGGCACGAGTACTTTTATTGACCCCTGAGGTGCCAGTGCCAGTGATCACCCTTATTAGCGAGGATTATACCTGTGATTCCATCTGCAACAGCAAGCAGGAAGCTTTTAGCTGCCCCTTGTCTTGGGTTTTCGGCAGCGTCAGCTCCTAATATCACTAGGTCCAAATCGTCCATCACGCCCTCGGTGTACTGAAAATATAAGGGTTAAGGCATTAAGTGGCTGTTTTTATAAATTGGCCAATTTTTATTAAAATTAAACCTCATATTGTCTAATATTGTTAATCTTTAGGTGGAATTCTACAATGAGTCATAACTCTAACTTTTCCTATCGTTCTTTAACCACCGTATGGGGATGGATCTTGTAATGTTATCCGCAGAGCATGCATTATTGCAATAATAAAAATATTAAAATCTATTGTATGACTTGACATTTTTTGTACACTCAGTATTTTCGTTAAGATGGTGACATTCAAATTAAGAGTAATTTTCCAGTAATTTTTTTACGGGTACCAACCTAGCTAAAATTAAGGGTGGAAGAGGAAACTATGTATGAGCATTGGAATAATACCGAAATAAACTCAAATGGCTTATTTACCTCAGGTTTAATTTTGTACCATCCAGCGTTACGCTTGTTGGCGATGTAGTAAGACTCGGTGTCTTTGACGACGATGCCTTCCTCTTGGTTGTCTATTGCATGGTTCAAAGCATCCAAAATGTCGGAACTGCAACACAAAATACAATATAAGATGGGTAAAAAAAAAACGATTGAATAAGTATGTAACATAGAGGTGGCGGTGTTCAAAATCATACGCAGACGGACTTAATTTTTTTTAATGGCTGATAGTTTAGCCTTTGACCAAGATCTCACCTGATGGTAAGTGATGATGTGGAGATTTTGTTCAGGCTAACCTAGCATTTTCTGTGATATACTCGTACCTAATCGATGTTTAAGGTTCACCTCACTGTAACAAACAATAGTGGTAGCTTGTATCAACCACTTCTGTTCTTTTTTAATTATTCCTTACATAGGATTGATAAATATACTTTAAAATATCGTATAGCACTAAATTAATTTTGCTTCACACTACTTTATACTTACAAAAATTATGTCAAAAATACTTTATTTGGGAATTATTACGCGAAGAAATGGTATTTTCTGGGCGTTTAGGGACTGGGTAGAGCACCGCAGCTTGATTCGTAAACTTTCACATGGAATTCGCGCCACCGCTTTGAATCTTATACTTAGCTGTATTTGTCAAACAGGCTGCAGAAGGTAATAATAGGTATAAATGGTGATACATGTTCCCGGTGTTTAGTAAAAATGGAAGTTCGGCAAGGATCAACAAGTTCCCAAGACATTTACGCACCCTATAAATTTCCCAACCTTTGCTTGACTATTCTCCTTTTGCTGTGCTGGATGACTCCTCGCACGTCTCTGAACATTGCGTCGAGAAGTTTGAGTCTCTCGCTTAGCTGCATGCCGCCCTTCTCTTCAGGTCCCACTAGAGATCTTCCATTAAAGTACAGGATGTCAAATGCGCAGAAACATGGCTGGAATCTCGAGTTCTCTGTTAGCTTCTTCACATCGAATGGCATTCCTGTTGAAAATAAGTGGTATTATAAGGCTGCGTTTTCCGTGCCCTTAACGGCGGACAGCTGCTTTGCCACTATCGCACCTGTTGGTAGTGATAATGTGGTTGAAGATGGTATGAGGCTAAGTCTGGAATAAGAACTAGCTCTGAAACCCTACCACAGATATGACACAAGATCTATACACATTATACATACATTAGAAAGAACAAATCACAATCCATCATCACAAGCAACGACGTCGAGTGCTTTGCCACGCTTGATGACGCGTCACCGCGAATAATGAAAGTTTATCGCTAAACACTTTCGTACATGGCCGTATATTAGATTTTGCGCGCACCACATTGCACCGCCTCTCTCGACACTGATACTATTATATTGCAGAGATATTTCATTCTAGAAAGGCCCTTCCACTTAACGTAATTATTTAAATGTGTGCGTGAAGCGATTTTACTATGACCGCACACACACCACTATGACTGAAAAACCAATGATATTGGCGAGGTTAATACAGGATTCGAATCGGTTCACATACCTTTGGATCCAAAGCACTGGCGCCCCTTATCCCAGCCCATCATTTCTCCATCAAGAATGAAGCTGGTGACGTGAGAGCTGAAACAGTGCTGCAAATGTGGCGTCAGTAAGCCGCTCTCGTAAGTTTTGCCGTATATACCCGAGAAAGAAAACCCCTTTTTAGAGAAGTATTCGTATACATGAATCCTTTGATCTGGGTCTTCGTCAGATGGTTTCGTCTCAAAGTGAATCTGAGAATAAAATGTGTAGTTTTATTACATATTTATTTATGTATTATGTATTTAGGTTTTAAAGTGAAGATTATCATCGTTGCCGCAGATTTATTTTTAATTTTTTTATCAACTCATGGTAGACTTAAATAGGTTTATATTAAATGGCTTATGCATAGGTTATGGGGATTATTCCTAGCTCTCCGATCGGTACTCCGATTGGTAGCAGGATCGGGAAATTTACTCCCCAGTATTGAAAAGTTTGGAAAGAGAAATGGGAATACTTATTTCCATCTTCTTCTCCGATTCTGCACTATTTGTAGAAGGGCGGTAATTTTTTTAAATGATTGAACATAATCAACATTTTTATGCAATATATATTAACAATTATTAATATAATGATAACCCGTAAGTATACGGATTTACGCCGTCGAATTAATATATTTATTTGTTTTTTATTTTATTTTGAAGAAAAGTTTAGAAGTCGAAATAGTTCATGAATGTATTAATTAAATGAAACTGGAATACAATTTATGTAACGTCCGAAGGGCGCTGAAGGACAATCTCAGTTTACCCTCATCATGGCCTAGGGCCGGCCGGCGTTGACAATGGTTTGATGCTTTGAATTACTAATAAACTTTTATTGCTGTGTTGTAATTATTTTCTACTACTAAGAGCTCAGGAACATACAGGAATTTCAGTAAATATATCGATGGTAAGTATTCAAAACTAAATTAAAGGTTCTCTACGCGGTTGTCACATGGACCAGCGATTTTTATTTTAAAAGGCTTTTTTGTACAATTGTTTTTTATTCTGTTATTATTAAGATTAAACTGTTTTAACGTCAACAAAAAATGTAAACAATTATTTCTCAATCATGCTTGGAAATGTGAGCATTATTTTGACAACCTTCTTCGAGATAAATCGAAATTGCTGTACTGGCCATAACATGCGCTCAGCGGCCGGCAAAAAATGTATGAAAATCTATATCTGTCGTGTCTAGCAGCCAAATAAATTGCACAGTAAACTCATATCTGTCGTGTAATTTAAAAATGGAACGATCTTTTGCTTCGAAGCATGGCAACCAAGGAGGTAACTTATCAAAGGTTTTATTTAAATTTCGATCTGGCTTGGAAAAAGAACGTTGTTTATTGAAAAAAGAAACAAATGAACACTTTGACGAGGGCAATTTTATTGTTGTTTGTTGATAGTCATTGATTTTGAAAAGTAATTGTTCCGACAAAATGAGTTAAGTGAAGACAATGACTGTGATGAACTTAATTCAACGCCACCTGAAATTCAAGAGGCGGCAAGAGCCATAATAGAAAACTTGCTACCGCCAAAATCGAAAGAAAAATATTTTAAAACCTATGAAAATTTTGTTAAAGTGGCATTTTAATTGTCTAGCGAACACATCCATCGCGCCATTGGCTTTCAAACTACGTGTGCGTACTCCCAGCGGCAAAATGTTGAAATACATGATTTGAGCTTAGCATATATTTAGTGTATGAACTGGTGTAAATGTGTATCGTAGTTTTAAATTTGTGTGTCCAGCCATTCATAAGATACTTGCGAAAAACACTTTCCGCTGGGAGAACGTTCCCCCAGCGGAACTTTTTCGTCAAAACGGCCGCACGAAGAAAAGAAGTATACCAATAATTAGAGTATACCGAGAGGTAAATGTGTGTGTTTAAATGAAATTTGTGTGTCGTAAGACTCTGAAGATATGCAAGATGCCGCTGGGGGAACGTTGGGCTGTTTGCTGGATATCCTAAACGGTTAAGCGCACAATTATGATTATTTTTACACAGGTCTCTATGAATTTGTGTGTAATGTTTGTGAAAACAGAATCAGAAAAAACATTACAATTTAGACGAAAAAAATTATACAAAAAATAAGGTTTTTAGGTTCTAGTGCTTAAAATAGATGTCTTCGAGACTAAATTTTCATGTCAATATGTGCCCTTTAGTAGCTTATAATATCTTGCCAAGTCTCATTTGTATAATATGAGTGGTTAATGAGTTTCGTTGAAAAAACCATGCCTAAATCACGCCCGTTTTCGCCATTGGGTTTAACGAGTTTTACAAAGGTTCGCAAATCAAAAGGTATCACAACAATTAGTGCATTCATCCAATTATCTGCTCACAAAATTTTACCTCAATACACTTAATAAATAAAGTAATAAGGTTAAAAAACCCACAATATCCGAAACTAGTGAAAAGCCGACTAAGTTTGAATGGTAACAAAAAAGCGGCCGCACAATATAAAGTGCTAGTCTTCCAAAATAAATAGAATTATACTGTTATGTGGCTGGTACATTTGCGTACACAATTATTCAACTAGTTTTTACTTATATTCCCGCTCAATAAATAAAAGGGTAGGTAATATATTCTATTTATAATATGTTATTTCTATTTGAGTGGGAATTAGCGTGACTATCTACAGATACCTTTATAAAAACCAATACCACGGTAATGTTATCTATACAATATTTTAACTCGGTTCTGTCGATGAAATAACTACCTACTGCCGCGCTGTACGTAAACATGCGATAGGGCTACGCGCCTCCAGCATTTTTATTACATTTATCTATAACTAAAACATGTTTATATTTGAATAAAAAATCAATCTTAAAGATTTGCGACCGAAAAATATTTGTGAGACGTACGGAATGCTACTGCTGATAGACCGCGTCCAATATTGTTTAAACTTGGTGATATAGCACTGCGTAGCAAAATTTGGGGATCGAAATCATCTCTCAAGGGCACTGGCATCACCCTGTCTGAGTTCCTCACTAGGTCCCGTCATGAGCTGTTTCTAGCCGCTCGTGAGCGCTTCGGAGTGTCGAAGTGTTGGACCAAAGAGGGGACCGTGTATGTTGTGAGTTCTGACGGCACCCGCCACAGAATCAGCAGTCTTCAGGACCTTGACCTCAAGCAGCCTGATAATTCAAAGCAGCCTCCTGCAGCTAAAGAATGTACAGCAGCCCCCGCGGCGCTTAAACCTAGGCGCGCTGCATCTGTCGCCAGCAAGAAATAAACATTCATACTTCATATTTTAGTGTCGGTTTTGTGTTCAGTACTTTTCTTTATAGAAGACTTTGTGCCTCACTGCTCAAACTTTGAGATTTAATCGACCTCCAAAAAACAACATTTATTCTTTCGTTAAATACCCACTTCAAGAATGATTTTATGTTCAAAACTTCAACTTTGATTTGTTATTGTCCGTAGCAATTTTCTTGTCATTTTGGATTCTGACACTGGAACTGACTGACAATGACATATATTGCTATTTTTACTTATTAATTGTTTTAAATTAGACTCGTATGATTTGTACTTTGCCATTCGTCATGTAATAGAATTTTAGCAGCCAGAGTCATTAGTCAAGTCGAGTCAGAAATAATTATTTAATATATATAACTGATCTGTTAATACATTACTTTGAGTGAAAATATGAATTAATATTATTTGCTTACATTGGAAGGGGTATAAGATACGTATATTTTAATATAGTAGGTATGTAACGATACTGTTCTCTATGTAAGCAATCTCATTGTATAAGTGGCAGATTAATGTTAGTTTTTAAGTTTACAGCCAACTTTTTCTAGTGACACAACCGGCAGGTAAAGTCTATCAATACACTTTATACAAAATATTTATTAGTATAGTAGAATATCGTGTAGTATTCAAAATAATATAACTTTTTTTTATATATATATATATATATATATATATTATTTTCATTTTATTATAATTATTATTTTTATATAATTTACATATATATTTTATTATATACTTATAATGTCAAATATGTTTCATAATAGTGATAGTGATTCTGATGATTTTCTCTCTATTCCTTCATCTCACTCAGATGGTAGTAACTGCAGTTTTTCTAGCATTCCCTCTCTTTCTGATACCTTAGATTTCCATTTTTCTGATGTACCAAAGAACTTTAATGCTATTCATATCAATGCACAGAGTATTCCGGCTCATTTCTCCGATATGCTGGCGTCTTTTGATAACAAAAACATACATGCAATAGTAGTCTCTGAATCATGGCTAAAACCCTGTCTTCCATCTGTTTATTACGCTTTACCAGGTTTTATTCTAATACGTAACGACCGGACAGGTGCTCGTGGTGGTGGTGTAGCTATCTATCTCCGTGCCCATATTCCGTATTCTATAATTAATATATCTACTCAACCACCTCCTGTTAACGCCGGTGAACATCTATTTATAGAAATACTTCTTTCTCATACTAAAATACTTCTCGGAGGCTACTATTCATCGTCTTCTAAGGTTAATTATTTCACTTCTTTTGAAAAGATCATGGAAGATCTAGTTCCTTCCTATAGTCATGCCATTATAATGGGTGACTTTAATACCTGTCTTCTTCAAAACGACTCTCGTGCGTCCTCCTTGCAGTCCATCGTTAAATCCAGTAACATGCATATCCTTCCTCTGAATGCAACTCATCATTTTCCCAATGCTACCCCTTCACTTCTTGATCTTCTTATAGTGTCATCACCTATACATGTTGCTAAGCACGGCCAGTGTGCGGCGGATGCTTTTTCGTACCATGATCTTATATTTTTATCCTATAAAGTACGACCTCCTAAAGCAAAGCCAACTATACTTCTGCAACGCAATTTTAGTTCCATTAATCCTGAGAGTTTATGTAGCGACGCTGATAAAATAGATTGGACTCCGGTCTTGACGGCTGATTCTGTTGATGACAAAATTTCCATTTTCAATTCGACCTTGATGCTCCTTTATGACACGCATGCACCAGTTCAACGCATTAAAATAAAACATGTACCAGCCCCGTGGCTCACGGAAGATATTAAAAAGCTAATGCATCATAAATCAGTTTCCAAGTCCAATTATAAATCTTCACCGAATGATCAAAATAGATCTAAATATAAACTTTCTCGGAATCTCTGCAATAAAGTGTGTAGGGATGCTCAAAGTCGCCACATTCACAAATCGGTAGAAAATGGAGATCCAGCAAAAGTCTGGAAATTTCTTAGAACTTTGGGAATTGGTAAATTACGTCAAGACTCAGTTTCGAACAATTTAGATATTAATTCACTAACTAAACACTTTTCAACTTTTTCAAGCATTGATGGTGATATCAAAGCTAAAACCTTACAATTTCTTTCAACTAAACCAACTCCCAACTCTTCGAATTTTTTCTTTAGCCCATTTACCTGTTGTGATGTTAAGACGAGCGTATTATCAATTCTATCTAATGCAGTTGGCAATGACGGCATAAGCCGTAATATGATCCTACCTATCCTTGATACCATTCTTCCTATTCTTTGCCATATTCTGAACCATTCCATCACCATGGGTAACTTTCCTTCCGTATGGAAGGAAGCGCTAATAATCCCTCTTCCAAAAAAACGTAATCCTAAATCTTTCTCTGACTATCGTCCCATATCCATTCTGCCATTCCTATCCAAAGTTTTAGAACGCCTTGTCCACACTCAAATTTCATCATTTATAACCAAAAACAATCTCCTCAACCCCTTCCAATCCGGTTTTCGACCTGGCCACAGCACAGTTACAGCCTTAATTAAAATATCTGATGATATCCGCTTTGGTATGGAAAATGGCTTGCTAACTGTGCTGACTCTACTAGACTTTAGTAATGCGTTTAATGAAATCGATTTTGACATCTTATTGGGTATATTACGCTCTTTTAACATATCTCCAACAGTATGTGGCTGGTTTCATAGCTATTTACATGGACGACGACAGCGGATTCGCCTTGAAGATAAATTTTCTTCTTGGTGTGATACGATGGCGGGAGTCCCCCAAGGTGGCGTACTGTCTCCGCTCCTTTTTGCAATTTTTATAAATGCTATTTCTAATCAGTTATCTTCGTCCTACCACTTATATGCCGATGATCTCCAAATTTATTCACAATCTCCCCTGTTAGGAATATCTGATGCTATCTCAACAATCAACAGTGATTTACGTCATATAACAGAGTGGAGCACTAATTTTGGCTTAAGAGTGAACCCAGCAAAAACGCAAGTTATAATTATAGGTAGCTCACGTATGATATCGAAATTAGACTGGGCAACTCTGCCGCCTGTTATCTTAGATGGCATTACTGTTCCTTATAGTAAAACTGTAAAAAATCTTGGCATTACGGTTGATCAGCAGTTGTCATGGAAACCTCAAATTGAAAACGTTAGTTGCGAGATGTTTGCTTCAGCAGGTTCCTTACGGCGACTACGTAACTTTTTGCCCACGGCAACTAAAATTGCGCTTGCACAATCTCTTCTCCTTCCGATCCTTGACTATGCTGACGCCTGCTATCTGGACCTCACCATGGACCAGTTAAACAAACTTGAGCGTCTTCAAAATTTCTGTATTAGGTTCATATTTGGCTTACGAAAATATGACCATGTTTCTTATTTTCGACACAAGCTCAAGTGGCTCCCTATTCGTCTTCGCCGGAATACTCATACTCTGTCTGTTCTTTATAGTATTTTGTTTAATCCCTCAGCCCCACGCTATCTTAAGGATCGTTTTAAATTCCTTAGCTGCTCTAATAACCTTAATCTGAGATCATCAGACAATTTTGTTTTGGAGTTACCTTTACACTCTAGTTCATTTTATGACAAGTCCTTTACCATTCAAGCTGCTCGTTTGTGGAACTCTTTACCAGAAGCAATAAGAAAAGCGCCATCGATTATCTCATTTAAAAATGATGTTAAAATGTATTACCTCTCCGCAATGGATCACGATTAAATATTTTGTTTTTACCAAGAATTATATTTGTGTATCTATATGTGTATATAATATGTATTATTTATTTATGTATGTATATATATATATATACCTATATATATATATCTAATGTGTAATTATATTTTATACAGATATTAAAATATTTATAATAGGTACTTGTATATATATATGTAAGTATGTAACTAGTTTACTAATCTCACTTAGTTTTACACTCTACCCCGATGTTAATCAAATTGATTTATCTGCCTACGGTTGCCTGGAAGAGATTGCTGCCTAGCAATAAGGCCGCCGATTGTATCTTTTTTTTTTATCTTAAGATGAAATATTTTGTTAGTATATTAATTGTAATAAGAAAGTACAATAAAGTGTTATCTATCTATCTATCTATCTATTATTAAATTTTAAAGTATAAAATATCCGCATTCTAATATATAGCTTATAACTACCTATTTCACTCGTGTCAATCACTTTCCTTTACTCTATTCACTCTTTTTATAAATCGAGAGTTTTTTTTTTCCGGGGATTAAAGGAAATACTTATCCATTAAAAAGACACACATTATGTACCGTCAACTATGTAGACTATAAAATAAGTTGGCTTACTAGAAAGTAAAATTATTTTTATAGTATCACCTTTCAGTTTTCAGATCTAAAAAACGTTATCTCTGGATGCGTTTTTGACGAATTCATGCAACCATAAACAGCACAATATATCCTGCTCGTCATATTAAATATGTAATATGTACATAATCTTATTTTAGTGAAAATATCGCGCGGTTATTGTTAAAAAATAACACACCGTCCATTCGTCACTGCGGCACAGTCGCGACTGTCTGAGGCTATCTGCGTACCGTCCCGCGGAAATCGCCCGTAGTGTCTTTGGCCGTGATTTGATCTATTCAAATTAGGCATTTAGTATGCTTTCATGTTCGCTCCCATGATTCCGGGATGAAAGAATAAAAGAGAACGCATATAATCTTTTCCCGGAAACACAGAGTGCAGCTCTGTGGTTTTTGTTTTGCACGGCCCTTGCATTTAGCTTTTGTTTTGGTTTATTAGTCATACCTAAGTGGTCAGCCATTAATAACACCGCTGTGTGCATTTTACTATACTGGGTGTGCGCTTTTATGTTCCCTTTCGATCCCTATCGATTGATTAATTATAATAGGAACTATGTTCTTACTTACCTACTGTGCTACTATATAGTGTGGTGAAGAATATTTAACTTTTCCTACATATATAAATGATGAGCTAATTTTTAAACTTATGTGCGTACCTTCACATTTTAATAAAATAACTACGCTTCGTGTCGTTTGACGTAGACTGCAATTAGTTCTTCAATGTTGATATTAGCGAATTTTCAAATACTTATACATAATTATGAACCTACGTACGTACATTAAGCTTAGAAATTTAATTAATACTTTTGACAACAAAAACTTAACTTCGATAGGTTGTTTCATAATTATTATTGTCAATAAGTATTGTGTACGCAAGTGTACCAAAGTATCTGTACAATGCTATAAAATTTGGAAGATCAGTAGTTAATATTGTGCGGCCGCTTTTTTGTTACCATTCAAACTTGGTCGGCTTTTCACTAGTTTCGGATATTGTGGGTTTTTTAACCTTATTACTTTATTTATTAAGTGTATTGAGGTAAAATTTTGTGAGCAGATAATTTGATCAATGCACTAATTGTTGTGATACCTTTTGATTTGCGAACCTTTGTAAAACTCGTTAAACCCAATGGCGAAAACGGGCGTGATTTAGGCATGGTTTTTTTCAACGAAACTCATTAACCACTCATATTATACAAATGAGACTTGGCAAGATATTATAAGCTACTAAAGGGCACATATTGACATGAAAATTTAGTCTCGAAGACATCTATTTTAAGCACTAGAACCTAAAAACCTTATTTTTTGTATAATTTTTTTCGTCTAAATTGTAAAGTTTTTTCTGATTCTGTTTTCACAAACATTACACACAAATTCATAGAGACCTGTGTTAAAATAATCATAATTGTGCGCTTAACCGTTTAGGATATCCAGCAAACAGCCCAACGTTCCCCCAGCGGCATCTTGCATATCTTCAGAGTCTTACGACACACAAATTTCATTTAAACACACACATTTACCTCTCGGTATACTCTAATTATTGGTATACTTCTTTTCTTCGTGCGGCCGTTTTGACGAAAAAGTTCCGCTGGGGGAACGTTCTCCCAGCGGAAAGTGTTTTTCGCAAGTATCTTATGAATGGCTGGACACACAAATTTAAAACTACGATACACATTTACACCAGTTCATACACTAAATATCTGCTAAGCTCAAATCATGTATTTCAACATGTTGCCGCTGGGAGTACGCACACTCAAACTACTCATCTATGACAACTAGCTCGGTGCCCATAACCACCTTGGGAACAATCTTCAATCCGCATCGAAAAATTAACTGATCAATTCATAACTCCTCCACAAAAAAAAACTATTATTTCTTAAATTATATTAGTAGGTGACTATTTTAATTTTCTTTGAACTAGTTTAAAAAATAAATTAACAACTTCGACCACATTATCACTTACCATCAGGTGAGATTGTGGTCAAAGGCTTAACTATCAGCAATAAAAAAATAATCTAATTCCATCAAATCCAACACTTTTCTAGATTTTCATGACCTCGTTACTTCGTTTGTGAAATATTGAATATATTGAATAATAATTGTTAATAATTGAATATATGCAGGGAATCAGAATCTTACCATCGCAAAATTGTCAGTTGCGACACCAGCGACAAATCCTTTCAATATTCAGGTGGCCGAATCATTAGTCAGATACCAATCCCGGATCGATGTGATATAGTCAAATTAATAAGGGTATTTACCTGGAACCTCTCGCCATCAAACTTCTCCTCGATCTGGTACGTCGTGCCCGTGGGTAGCGTGCAGACGTCAGCCACGTCTAGTCGCTCCGACAGCATTGGGCTAACTGCGTAAAACAACTCTATTCCTAACTCCAGAGGGCGCACGTCACCGTCCTCTAGCTCGTCGCACACCTATATACAATAACAAAAGATAAAGCTATATTAGCAATATGGGTACAAGCGTCACATTATTTTTTATTGATGATTTTGAGATTGAGTCGAAAAATAAAGTAAAAAAATATTTTTCAAAAAAAAAAGGGATTCGACTTCCTACACTGAACTGTATGTAATAACTCGTGGAAGTCTTTAAAAGATAGTTCTTTAAGATCTTTGGAAGATTTAAAAGACCGACCTCATATTATAGCAAAGGTCTTACCCATTTTTTTTTATATTTTTATTTAATCTCATTCGGTAATATTCTACTTATGATATGAAATACAGACTTATATTGGTTACTTATATTAATGTACATACTTAAAAAAATAAATTAAAGCATTATTCTCCTAACAAAACAATGCTTTAAAACATTTTTTTTATTATGTTAAGTACAATGTGTCCCGACCGAGCGTGCGAGCGTTTTTATATTGCATTTTATTTAATGTAGCTACCTATAGCCATGAGATTAAATAAAGTAGTGTATGCAACTGCATATAATTAAGTATTAAAACACTCGTGTAATCTTATTTTGAAACTCGCCTGCGGCTCGTTTAAAAAAAACTACACTCATGTTTTAATACCCTCTATTATATGACAGTTGCATAAACTACTATTCATTGTTGGAAGGCGGTTGTTTTTTAGAACTTATACACAAATCGTAAACGTTTTGGGAGATATGAAAATGAAAGTAACTCTCGTTTCTGTCGTCTCCTTAGTCTCTTCCAATTAATAAGAGTAGAGTAGATCTAATATCTGCGTTTCTTCTTTCGCGTCAAGACAATAAGCTAACGCTGCGCCTACATTTTCGTGATAAAACGAACATTAAGAAACGCATCTGGATAACCAATTCATCATATCGTGACATATTCGCACGGCTTTTGGTAAATTGCTGCACATCTTAGAGCAATAAAGAAATTGTCTGAGGTGCACATGCATCAAAGAGTCATATCGCTACAAAGTTCCTTTTTTTTTTTTTTTATTGCTGATAGGTAAGCCTTTGACCACAATCTCACGTGATGGTAAGTGATGATGTGGTCGAAGGTGTTGACAGGCTTAACCTAGAATGACTGGCTCTCAAGGACAGCTGCCGGAACACACCGTTAGGTGCTTGGCGACAGATTTTCAACTTGAGGGTGGTCGCTAGCCAGGCGGGCATTCGCAAAAATGCCCTTCCACCATGCGGTGAAGCTCAAGCCCGCGGCGGGATTCGAACCATGGAACCGCTGCGTGGCAGTCCATAGCCAAAGCCACTAAGCTATCACTGCTTCAAAAAAATGCTTTTTATTTACAGCCTGATGTTGAGCGGTTAGCACGTACTTATTTGAAAACATGGACTAGTAACGAGTAAACTTTGGAATGATTTTTAAGAACAGTGGGTAAAAATGTTTTTTTTTTTTGGACTTTTAGTACCTGCACGTGTGATAAACGGCTGTGTGCATCGATTTACAGCTATTGCTCGAGATTGGGGTCGTATGTGCCGGAAACTAAAGGCACAGAGAAGATATCCCTCGATGGGTAATGTAGTGGTTTCTTTCTATGGTTACCGTTTGTGTACGAATATCAACTCAATTTATAGTCGTAATTACCAGTGCGAAGCCGGGGCGGGCCGCTATATATATATATGTTAAGATTTAGTATAATAAAGGTACAGAGCTGCACACGCCCTGTACCTTTATCTATTACCCTGTACCATTGAAATCTACACTAATATTATAAAAAGGAAAGATTTGTATTTTTGTATGTAACGAATAAACTTAAAATTCATTATCCCTGATGATCATAGGCTATAGATTTTTTATTTTTATTTTTTAAGTACCCTTGCGTAGCCGAGGCGGGTATCTAGTTATTTATAAATGCGGGTCGTTTTGATAGCAAAACAAATTCATACAGAAATGAAAGGTATTTTTATGCGTCTATAAGATACGCAAAGTTAGACGTTAGAATACCTAGAACGTGTATGTGTGAGTCTAGTCCACGGCGGCCGCGAGTGTTGTCGTCGCTATCATTCTCAAAGTCAACGCGCAACAGCTTAGGCAATAGTTAGTATTAATTTTGTTAATGTGAAAATTAATTATGAGTGGATCACATTCAGTTATCGATTCTACACCATCCCCCGCAGTATTGTTGATGAATTAATATACACGTTATATATAAAGCTCGATTACCACTCACTCACTGACATAAATGTTCTCCTAGAAGGAGACGAGTAGGAAGAGAGTCATGTATGGTAAAAATGTTCGGCAGGTTTGGTGAGTGTGACAAAAATCAAAAATAATGAAAATGACGCCTGCCAAGTAAAGATAAATGACGTGTCTCGAAAACGTAAGAGATAGGTAGGGTAGGGGGGTGTTTGAACAAATGTCATAGGGAATCGGGAGAGCAGTCAAAACTTTAAATTTGTAAAAGAACACGTGTTATTAAAATGTTGGTCAAAACAATCTGACTTGCTTAGATATATTCCTAGCCTACAAGATAAATATATTTCTATAACGCCCAGGTTTATATACCTACAGCTTGTTTTATAGCAAAAGAAATATCGTGTATGTAAGGTCCTAAAATCGACGAATATAAATATGTACGAGTATATCTACGTTAATTATCAGTTATGACTATTCAATATAGACATTACTGTCAAGACATTCAACACGGCCTGCCTGATATTGCTGCTATAGCAAAGTAGCTACACTTCCACTGTGCCTCATTAATATACAAGGTGGTGGTACCCACCCAGTCGTCATTCAAGGGACACATAGTGCTACACCCGCCGCCGCCGCCGGCCGCCGTGATTTAAACCTACCGAAAGTAACTTAGAGAGGACGACTATAAAGTTTAAGAAATAGGAAAAAGTATATTTCACCTTTGCTAAGTTCCCAACGCTCTCGTAGTGTTCAGGTGCGTCGGGGTGGTAGCACGCTAAAATTCGTTTTCCACTCATGCCCAGTTTGAGGTCTTTGAGAACTATCCGAAGGAACCATTTGATTTGCTCAGCGGTCAAGTTCCTGATTACTGTACTGAACAAATCGTCAAGAATGGCTGCAAAAAAGCATTTTTTAGTGTATTATCCCAAAAAATATCAAAAATTGTAGTAATTACATAAAATTCTTTGTATTTACATTACATAATATTTCTAATTTTAGATATTATTGTACGCAGTTAGACCAGTGCACAAGACTGAAAATGGTAACAAGTGAAAAAAAATATTAGGATGATACCCGTTGTAATAGGAAGAAAATATAACTAAAATATATATAATTTATATAATTTACGGGCGATCTGAGGTCGAGAAGTGGGAGGGGGAGAGTTTTTAAGACTAAAAAAACGGCAAAACTAATTTCTTATAAAATATATGGTCTCTTTCCAGTCTCTTTCTTTTTCAATGGGTTTTATCTTACTATTAATTTCTTGGTTTCAGAAATTATCGACCCTGGTCTATCTGGACAGCAATGAGTATATATATAATAATCACTATGTTGTATTGGACAGCGGATCAAATTGTTTCCTTTGTGCAATGTAGTTGCATACTCTTGAAGTGCACAGATCACAAATATCAATAGTTACCTACAATTTACCTCCTTTATTGCCGACTTCTGCGGACGCTATCTTGTCTAGGATATCGTTGATATCCCCTATAGAGAAGTTGCAAGACTTTTGAGTTATCCTGCTACTCAAAACGAAGTATGCTACATTGCCGAAGTCTCCATCCTTGTTGTTCAGGGTCCGGTTGAGCAGCTTCTGGGCGTCATGTGATTGCTTGTTTAATGCCAGCACTTTTACAAGGAGGGCTCCTAATTTTGATTCCTTTAAATTGTATGCACCTCTTTCTCTCTCGAAACTTGGTACCAACAACCGTAGAATAGGATAGAAGCTGGCGTTCTGAAAAAAAAAAAATTGTTTGATTTCAAACTAGCATTTGGCCGTGGTTTTGCCCGCGTGTAAGCACAGCTATAAAACCCAACACTACTTAGGATGGGTTCGTCCAATGTCAGGTTTATACACGTATAACAATAGTGGGTTTAGATATCTTACTCTTAATATTTTATTCTCGGATAGCTCAAGTGTCGTTTTTCCATGCAATCTATAGATTAGCCTCATCTCGAATTTACCGTACGGAACTAATAAATAAACGATGATCGAGATATGAATAAACAAATCTCGCCCAAAGTTAGAGGTGTTATATCTTACTAAATACATGACTGGGACATATCATTTTAATTTTTATTGAATTATAAGTCATAGCATGTCTGTGCATGATAGTCGGTCCGTTTATAATCACGGAAGATGTCTTTGGACGAGATCAAGAATGTTCCATATAAGTACTAAACTTTTTTTAAGGATGTGATCTTATCGTGCTCCTAATAGAAGTGTATATTGTCCTTGGATATATATTTCGTGTTGTTAGTGACGACATGTTGTAAAGACACCACATTGGGGGGAAATGGTATAAAGAAGATGGTGATAACTTTATCAAATAGCATTCTGTATGCTATCAAAAAAATAAAATTTTGATGTAAGGTGTAAAACTACCAAATCATATGTATCAATCATGAATCAAATTAGTTTACAGCTAAAATAAAAACTAATTCAAACAAACAAATTATTTTATTGACATAACTCCCAACCTATATAACCCATAGGTTCCCGAATTAGTGTTAAACTGTATTTCAGGAACCAGTGGCTTCTCCCTTAGTAAGTAATAGTAAAAAAGAACATTATTTCGTTTAAGTGTCTGTTCGTAAATGCATTATAATGAATTTAGATGATTATGATTGAAAATTAAATAGAAGTGAGTATTGTAATTGTTGTGTTTAGTGTATAATGAAGTGTTGTGAATGTGTCTGTTGGGGTGTGTGTGTGTAGTGAATGAATTGTGCAGTGTTCAAATAGTTTACTATAATTTTCATGAGATCAAAAATTCGAAAGCATGTTTTCGATACAAACATAATCAAAGGTTTCGAGCCATGATATTATGATCTTTTTAATTTCATAGTTGGATTTTCTTTTTACCTTAGTTATTTTATTTAATTTGTTATATAAATGTGGAACCATTATTTATAACTGATTACGTGCGAACCTACTACTAATAATAAGCGAATACTACTATATTCCCTGTGGATAGGGTAATTATCTAGTCTCTTTGAAGCTGGAGGTAGTGAGCGTACAGTTTCTTTATGTTAACGTCGTATGCTTTCATAGATAAACAGTTTTCGGACAGGAAGCACTCCTGCTTGCTTATATACGTCAGTAATAGGGTGTCGGCGTGGTAGGTGCATTAGTACTTCAAGGGCAGCGTGTTGCCCTCGTTCAGCAATTATGAGATGACTTTTAAATGCACACTAGCATCCATACAATGAGATTATTACAAATACTATACAGGGGTTTATTAATTAATATAAAGGGGGAGATTAATAATTTAATACAAATATGTATGAATGTTCTATGTATGTGTATGTATATGTGTGTCAATGTATATTTTTTATTTTCCATAAAAATAACTAAATGGAAGCAACCACGAACAAAAATGTGGTAAATTTTAGATCATTTTTGGTAATGTAAAGTAAATATTTATTTCACAGAAAGTATAAATGTATGTTACATTACAGTTGCTTAACTAACCATAGGAGTAATTTAGTCAATGTATACCTAATATAATCATTATGTAGCACACACTTTATATTATCAGTGGGCCCCAAACACGGCTGGTATGGAATCTATCTGAAAAACTATACTAAATAGGAATCTGTTCGGTATATCGTGTATCACATTCTCTACTTGAGCAAGAAATACTAAAAAAGCTGATTTATAATTTAGTTTTTAATCTGTGATCAAGACCAACACTTTTTTCTTTTCATTTACTTCTTCTTCTTTAAGTGCCTCTCCATCAATGAAGGTTGGCAGTCAGCTTCTTAAATTGTTCCTTATCAAGCGCCAATCTGAACGCTTTTCATTTACGGGCTGCTGCAATACGAAACCCTAAAGAGGAGGCTCGAGTCGCCATTGGCCAGTATTGTATACCTTATTGAAAACAGCTATTCCCTATTTAGTTGCTTTTGCACACTACTGCTTGGAGGCTTACACTGCAGTGTTAATGATGGTGCTCAGGTCTGCATACTGGGAAATTATCTGCATCTTGACGATCAGCACAGGTACAAATACTTAATTACTTACATACCTACTGTGAAACAGAATGGGACTACCGAGCGCATACCTATATCTATAAATTCCATTCCTTAGTTTAAAACCCCAAATACTAAGTGACTCTTTGGATAGTCTATATCTTATTGCAAAGATGCAGTCATTGTAGGTAATTTTTTGTAGATTTTTTTTCTCTTATCTATCATGGACGTCTGTGAATGTATACACCATGACTTTAACAAGTTATCTATATTATCATCTTCTACTTTTCAGTGATTATTGAGAGTAGTTTTTTTATTATTGCTGATAGGTAAGCCTTTGACCACTATCTCACCTGATTGTAGGTGATGATGTGGTTTAAGATGTTAACAGGCTTAAGCTAGAATTACTGGCTTTCAAGGACAGCTGCCGGAACACACTGCTAGGTGCTTGGTGACAGATTTTCTACTAGAGGGTGGTCGCTAGGCAGGCATGCATTTGTAAAATGCACTTCCACCATGCGGACTGCAAATAATACTGTCCACCCATGTGATATCACTATACCATTCACACATATTTTATTGTTAATTAGCATTTACACCCACACTGAGATAGCGTGTACAAACAAGGCCTACTTGCGCATAAATGATTTACTGTACTAGGGCGCGCCTTCGTTAATGAACAGGTATTTATAGTTGTAGATAATTAAAAAAAAAACGCCGCCACAGGCCTTGTGGGCACGGGCTCATGGGTATGCGACCTGACCAGACGCTATTGTTAACTTAAACAGAATGCTAAAAATAGTTACCTTTTTTTGTGATTTTTCTTTTGTAATATTACATTTAAAATCTCTGATATAATTGCTTAATATTTTCTCTTTCTCCTTCACATGCAACTTCTTTTTATACAGCTGTTCTAGTAAATTACAAAAGTCTCCGAATAACATTTTATTTGCATGTGCTGATGTATCTGCCATCTTTACTAGGTTTAAAGCAATGTTATTGGGTTTAGAAAAATTATCAAAAATATTTATAAAAATTTATTTATTTCTTTATACATCTCCTGCTTTGCGTCTCTTGCTTTCGTATTTTCAGGATTGTTTTCCTTATTTAATTGAAACAGACATATATTGCCAGTTCTGTTGTCTTCTCAAAAATTATATTGTTGATTGTTCATAATTTTTTTCCCAGAATCATTAGAATAAAGTGTATCTGAAACAAAAAAAACATACATTAAATTTCTCAACTACAGAATTGATACCTGTTTGGTTATATAGGTATAACTCTTGACCACTATTTCACCTGATGGCAAGTGGCCCAACTTCATGTAAGATTGAAGTTGTTGTTCAGGCTTACATACAATTAGTAGACAAAATATTTCATGCTTATAAAGTAGCTAATTTAACATGAACAATATATTATTATTATTACTCCATTATAGTATGAATAATTAACTTTGGTCTTTGGTGGTAATGATTACAATTGGTCAGTAGCTGAAGAAGAATGATATACACATAATACTGGTTATACATATACTGTATATACATATATAATTATATTAACATGTATATAACTATAATAAAATGTCTACACATATGTATCTACACATATAAATAGGTATATATATTATATTTGTAACTAACTCTTTATTTGCCATGTTATTTAACCATTTAATTCATATGGCTCAAAATCACTAAGGTAGCAAATTTTAAATTTGATATTATGACAAAAAAAATGCAAGTTTTATTGATGACTCTTAGTTCTTGTTGTTGAAAAATTTGTATATTAAAAACTAGATTTTGTATAAAATATACAGTATAATAAGTGTAATGGCAGGTGTAAAATACCTTGAATTTCCATTAATATTTTAGACTGCTAGTTGAAGATCATACTTTAGGATGTGTTCCCGAAATTACTTTCTATACATGTTTATTGATTCAATTCAAAAATTACATAGTGCAATAATAAATTGTATTGTTTGATGTGCACACAAAACAGGTTCATTGCAGTATTTTATTAATTTTATTTTCTAAATAAAGTCAGGTTTTAAGACATTAAAATGCTAGCAAAGCCAATTCTGCACCTTGGTGATTTTGAGCCATGTATGTATTTGTATTGTTTTGTATATGTTTTGGGTTATGAATATACCCTTAAATTGAAGATCTGGTTAATAAAGATATTTTTTCCCTCAACCAACCAACCTCCATAATTTGTTTTTTACTCTATACACATCACATTGGCGAAACTGTGCAATCCCGCAGTACCATACGAAATGATAAATTGAACTTGAGTAGGTATTAGCCCCAAGTACTGCTACTACATACAAATATACTACTGAGACATATTTAAATTGTGTGTTCATTTTGAGGTACTAAATTTTGTTGCAATTATAAAATTGACACTTTCATTTTCATTATCAAAACTATTTTTGATAATGTTGCTATTTTAGCTCACCAATGATTAGTCCCAAATCAAATGACTGATAACATTTCTTGATAATAGTTGACATGTGATTTGATTTTATTGATAATGGCTTTATAATGCAGTCTTCCATACATAATATATTCTCAGTTAAATTATACCAAACAGCATTATACAATGTCATTTGTGGCAATTTTCAAAGCTTTTCGATTAGTGTAAGAAAACATAAAAAATTTTTTTTTAGCCTGGAACGTCCCTAAAGTACGTCCAATATCATAATTTTTAATAATTTTTACCATAGGTGGGTATTATTGTTGGTAACTATATGTACTCTAACAATTGTTTAGTATCATGCGCCTGTAATTTTTTAATTAATTTCTCTTTCTTAAGCTCTCAAGGACTGCCGACGGAACACCTTGTTAGGTGTTTGGCGAAAGGTTTTCTACTGCAGGGTAGCTAGCCAGCCCAGCATTCGCAAAATGCCCTTTCAACATGCAGTGAAGCACAAGCCAGAGGTGGGGATCAAACCATGAACCTCCGGCATGGTAGTCCATATCTTGAAGCGCTCGTAGCCAAGTTTGCTTAGCCATTCTGATTCGATCAGCAAAGTTAAGCAACGTCCGCCGCGGTCATGACTTGGATGGGTGACCGCTGGTGACATTACTACTGAGCGCTTCTGTGCTTCGGAGGGCACGTTAAGCCGTCGGTCCCGGTTGTTGTCTTAGGATAGCAGTCGTTACAGCATGGTGGTAGGGCACTTTGCAAATGCCCGCCTGGCTAGCTACCACCCTCAAGTTGAAAATCTGTCGCCAAGCACCTAACGGTGTGTTCCGGCTGCTGTCCTTGAGAGCCAGTAATTCTAGGTTAGCCTGTACAATATCTTCGACCACATCATCACTTACCATTAGGTGAGATAGTGGTCAAAGGCTAACCTATAAGGCATAAAAAAAAATAAAAAAAAAATATCTATTACCACTCGGCTATCACTGCTTAGGTAAGTTTCGTAAGTAGGTATAAATTTCACGACACTGGTGATAATATGGAAGGACTTTAGAATCAGTATACATACATATCTACTATATGAAGGGCGGGGAGGGGGAGAGGGGGGTTGTAGCATCGCCCCGGAGGGGTGGGGGGTAACGGAAAACATTTTTATTATAATAATTATTATTTATTTATCTATTTCATGTGATTATTTAAAATAAATATATCTATCTGTAAAAATAGAATGAAGGTACATTGTGGTGTAAACCGATTCTAAAGACGAGCCGATGATATTTAGCTTTAAGTACACTTACTTTTTTTGGAATCTAAGCCGCTGTTTCTAAGTAGGTACCTAAAGATTTTCTTTGCTGTCTTTCACTGTATCCAACAACGCACAAAAATTAACTATTAAAAAGTTACCACGAAAATAGCCAATATAAGTAATAGATTTAATATAATTTTGAAAATGTTACAATACGGTCACAAAGTATAAAAAATATTTTTTATCTTTACACAATTTGAATTGAATACGGCACACACGGTAAACAAACATTCCCGCCATAGATCAAATATGGCAGATTTAGACAGATCCAGTGACTAGCGCCGAAATCAAGACAAGCCAGCGCTGACCCGAAAAAACCCGTGTAAATCTAAGATTTTTTTACCTGTAGATGTGTTGTATGCCCTCCATATTTACTAGACGAATTCAGGGTAATTACCCGAGTCACTACCAGTCTAGCACTTCCGAGCGTCCGGTGAATACATCGCCGCTAATCGTGTTTTTTAGAAGTAATCTGTGGCCTTCCTTGTGTCTTTAGACTGCACCAATTACACAGGCACAATTATTGCTTTTATTGTTGAAATAGAAAATATCCTCATTTTGTTTTATCTTAGGAACTAATCTCAATGAAATGGATGAGCGCGATATGTGTATCGTTTGGTGTGAGAAAGTGAAAGAGATCGCTGCATAATGGTGATCGGAACGTCTCGTGGTGGTTCGGTGGTGACACGAATTGCTTATTTATCTCTTTCTAACAACAGATATTACGCATATTTGCACGTTCTTTCCTTGTCATTACAAACTGCAAATACATGTGCGTTAGTATGTATATAGGTAAATTCTAGTAAAATTTTAGAGCAGTGGTTTTCGGATATAACTACTCTATTATTTCAACTTTCTGGTGTAAATTGATTTCAAGTCAATCCAGTGGCGGGAAGTCAGCGCTGGCTTGTAAATTCGCACACGAATATTTAGAAGCCAGTCTAGGCGCGGGCACTGGCGCGGCGCCAATAATTGACTTGTGCACTGACTCTGTCTTAAATTGCCTACTCCGTCGTACAGAGTAGTTTTTCATTTTCGCTGGCGTTCCGGTATATTACTTTTCTTTAGGGCTGGCGTCGCCTCGTCGTCCAGTAATATCGATATTGTTATTTTAGGTATCATTTCACTGGGTACAATAATTATCTTTTATGGAAACCTATTTTTTTTTTCCATAGTTTTGTTCAGCTTACATATGTTCGGTGGCTTAGTGGTTAAGGCACCCGGTACGTAAAATTAGAGGACGTGTTCCATTCCGACTGCATGTGAAAATGTTGTATTCATAAAAAAATGTGAATTTGATTTTCGCTTAACACTCGAGAGTGCTTATTACAATCATTTTATTATAATCATATTACAAAATAATTAGAAAAAGCATGCAAGCAACCCATTGTTTTGTTTTTCTAATCTGAAATCCGAGCTACAAGCTGACTTGAATAAATATATTTTAATAACCCTTAGGCTAGCCTTTGGTCACAATTCCAACTAATGGTAGGTGATAATATGGTCAAAGATAGTGATATTTAACCTAGGTTGGAAAATGATTCTTAAAGACTGCTGCAGCAACACACAGTTAGGTGATTGGCGCCAAATCTTCTATTTGATGGTGATAGTTAACTATGGATGCTCTCTGCCTCAATTGCCGGCAAAATGCTCTTGGCGTTCTTATATAACAACTGTGACCGACGTTTAAACCTGCCCCCCGAAACATGGAAGCGCTTGAAAATGCCACAAGCAGCCATCCAGCCAAACTGACAGCCACTTAATTCAGTTTATTAGTTAATAATGGCTTAGCAATCTCTACTACGACCTTTAGTTATATAACCATCTAAAAACACCATAAATATTTATGGCGTTTTGTGACTGCATGCCGAGATGGCTGCCACTAATCAATCACAAAGCACGTAAAGATGTATTACAAAAGCTATCTTTGATATCTAGTTCATATTACGAATATGAACAATATAAAATCCTATGACTGCGATCGATTCGATTCTATTCAACACTCATCGATTATTCTCTAGATAATCTCTACCCAGCTAGCATGCACGCCGCGAGTAAATTTTGTCTACCCTTTATCTCGTGTAAAATAGACATATTGACATATGACTACGAATGCTAACATGGCAGAGCAAAGAACTCGTTCGTGTTTACCTGTATATTGAGCTACCTGTGGCAACTTGTCGATCAACACTAACAACGGAGGGCGCGCAGCCCTCCGTTTAATCGATTTTTGACACTTATCTGCGAGTATTTTCACTACCTCAGTTTTGAGGACGAGATAAATCGAGTTTTTCTCGCGCGTCTAAGTATAATGGGGGCGATCGACGATTTAGTATAAATTTACTTTCCGTCCAATATTAGCAGACCCTTGATCTAAGTGTGTGTAATCTATACAATAACGTAATATGAACATAACTCACGAACTCTGTGTGCGTAGTTTAAATACAATATTTTTGAATAATGCGTAGTGTAGGTTGTTTCTTTATCAACTATTTTTACTTAGCTGATTACTCAAAATAACTGTTATATGTAAATAAATGAGTAGGTATTATAACATTTTCATGAAATTTGCAACAATAAACATTTAGAGTAATCTAAATGAATATATCCTTTTAGGGTTCCGCACTCAATATATTGCTATAAAATATTATTATATTGTTTAATAAAGAACACACTAAGGCACTGAAAGTATAGCTATGATAAAAATTTAAAACTTTGTTTCACTACTTAGCATTCATCCACAAGAAAAACAGATAAGCAGCCATCGTCAACAGAGATAAAAATGAAATACCTACTTACCTACATTATGCAGAAAAATGCCGATTCTATTTACATCTTCATCATTCGTTTGAAAATTATATCAACGGGAAGAGTTTTAATCATAAAACCATCATAATTCCTAATGAAGTGTCGAGAACGGTAAAAATGTTTAATCGTTTATAATAGTATGGTATTTTATTAGTCCAAAGTCTATCACTGCTTATTTCCTAAAACTGTTCGCAATTCAACCAACAAATAGCGCAAGGTGCAATCGTCCATAGATAAACTCAATTAACGGATCTTAGCGTGTTGCGGCCGCTACTATCGTCCACCACTCTCTACGCGCGAGAAAAATACTCTTCTCGTGTCATGCGTGACATGTCTTATTTGCGCATGCTAGCCAGGCTGGTCAATTTACAAGAAAGACACGGGCACTTACTAAGGGCGTTAATATATCAACAAGCGTGAAAAGCAAAGCAGGCAATAATGGAATGGACGTGCCCTTCTTGTCGAGCGAAGATCCCAAAAATGATAATACTCCAGTTGGCACGCCAATATCCGCTACGAGTCTCAACGCGAAAGCGTCATGCGCGACTGACGCGCAGTCGCAGGAGTTTGAGGCTCCGCGCGCACTCATACGGGTTGCTAGCTGCTCGCCGAATCAGCCGTCGGATGATGGGGAGTAATTAATAAGTTTACAGTTTATTGCATCTGAACTATGAATGCTGCGCATGGACATAGTAGAAGTAAAAGCCGGCTTTAAGTTATTTATTCATGGAATGGAAAAATAGATCAGACAGCTTTGAAAACAGAGTGATGGCCCTAGAAGAAGACAAAAATCTGAAATTAATAATTTACAACATACTGTAGGTCTACTACAGTATGTTGTAGTAGACGACTAATCTTCTACGGCCTGTCATTGTGAAACTGATGAGAAGAGGTAAAAGAGCCGAACTATTAAAAGCAGTAAAACTGAGACGCAATCTCTCTTCAGAAGACATTGGAGTAGATGGACCAATACGCTTCATTATTATGAGCTTATATAGCTTCATTATGAGCTCTTGACGAAGGCAAATCGATTGTTATTTCGTGATGCGAGGCTCAAATCAAGAGATAGCGGCTTCAAATTTCGTTGGATCAATGACGGACTCACCTATATTAACAACAAGAAGGAAGGCCTGCAATCACTATACGTAACAGGGAAGACCCGCATAGACTACTGGGATCTACATCAGAACCAACACCTTCTCCCTAGATATATTTCATTCCTTAGATACATTCACCATCTAATCATAGATTATTATTTTATGAAGGGATTCAGATTCTTATTAATTGTATTATTGATTGTAAATTCAATAGCGTTAATCATGTTAATTAATCTAACATATACGTCAACCTCTCCATCACTTTGTGGTTGGTGTGCGTCCATATTCGAGCATATTTAACACAGCCAAACTACATAAACTCACTTCTTTCGTAGTCACTACACTTTGTTACATTCACCGACACAAACTAGTTTCCATTAGAAGAAACATAATAGTTTTAAATTTTTTTCAACAAGCCTCGTACTTTTATTATTATTTATGTTTATAGCTATTAAATTACCTGATCAAGACAATCGTAGATCCAAAGATCTTATATAGTAGTAAGTATAAGGTCTTTGCGTGGATCATACAGTAGAATAAAGCTCCCAAGTTATCGCAGTTACATACATAGTCTTGATACGACGTTATGAAAAGTTTCCAATGGATATAAACTTGTTCTATTATCAGTGGATGATGAAGTTCTCTTGGTAAATATTAACCAGACTATAGAAAACTTGCGAACAAGAGGAACAGTGTGAAGAGGTTCTTCGACAATTTAACTTCAAAATTCTCTCCTATAATATAAGAAGTATTTGGTGTCTGTATATATTTATACCAATAAGTACTATGAACAATGTGTAATTTTGATAAGCTACTTGTTGTCCTTAAACGTACAAACTTAAGCTTTGACGCTATGTGCTTACTGAATGTTGGTTACGACCTGACACACCGATACCCCTTGCAGGTTATAACTCTTTCAAAACTACAAAATGCATTAATAAAAACGGAGGGGTCGTACAATTTTTAAGTAATGTACTTTTGCTTAGATCATCTGAAAATCTTGTACTTCTCCATCCAGTATGTAAAACAAAGATTTTTGACTCCTCCTTCACTGTTGAAGCTGTTAGGCTTTGGAACTCTTTACCTGTTGAAGTTAGACGTGCACCAACTCTAGAAACTTTCAAGCAACGTGTCAAAGCTATCTATCTCCTTAAATAGCTGCTATATGTTATGGCTAAGCCTGTGTCGTAGTTGATAATATGTATGTATTATTTATGTAGTGGTTAAGTGCACCAAGACGTCATAATAATTTATTTACTGCTCCTTCCCAGACACGGTTGCCTGGAAGAGATCGCTATAAGCGATAAGGCCGCTAATTGTAACATTAATGTAATTTATTTTTTGTAAATTCATCATATATCTGTACTGTGGCGTTTCAATAAAGAGTTCTATCTATATATCTGTCCTTGATCATCATCATCATCATTTCAGACGCAAGAAGTCCACTGCTGGATATAGGCTTCCCCCATAAATTTCCAAATAAAACGGTTGGAAGCGGCCTGCATCCAGCGTCTTCCTGAGATCTTAGTAATATCGTCCTTTATAAGCTGTCCTTGAGAAACAGTAATTCTGGGTTAGCCTGAACAACATCTTCGACCACATCACCACTTACCATCAGGTGAGGTAGTAGTCAAAGGCATAGGCTAACAGCTATAAAAAAAGTAACTACCGTTTGGCTTATCATTAAAGTACATAATAATATTATATACAGAATGTCACACGTAAACATAATGTCAGTTTTGACAGCCACACGCCCCGCTCACGGTTTTTTTTTGTTGGTAGTGTGTTTGTTGAAATCGCAAGACGGCGTATGTAATGACGTAATCCGTGATAATAGTTGTACTCAAACGCTATGAACGTGCAGAGTGCATAAATATTATGGAATATGCAGGAAATTTTAATAGCTATTATTTTTTATATAACGTTGCTAAATAAAAGTTTAGATAAAACTTGTATTTTCAAATTATTCTCGTTGACGATTGAATAAAAAAAAATACACAATAAACATGCTAGGTGCCCTGCCAACCTAGTAGTTGGCTGGAATATCTGGACTACCTTTGAGTCTGCAATGACTAGTAGGTAGTCAAAATGCTTTCATTGTAGTAGCTGTAGTGTTGTATGTTGTTCGTAGTGTTTTGTGAATAAAGGCGGTATGCCTTTATTCACAAAATACTTAAATTTATTAAATAAAGTGACAAATTTAAAAACTGACTCACAGTTATTTATGACATGTAGAAAAATATATTATGTGACTTATAAGAAAACCTGTTTATGTTGTAAAATCGCTTTGGCCGTGAAACGGTACGCCGGCCTGCCGGATTTGTGCGCATCTGTACAAACCGGCTAGCCGGTCGGCGGTCAATAGTCGTGTTTGCTAATTCACCATTAAATACGCGCAAGTCCAATATTCATGAGGCAAACGGTTTTCGAAAGGATGGATCCTTGGCTATACGAGAAAATATCTATATCTTTCTGAGATAACAGAAAGTATGTTTAATATTTTTATGAAATCTGAAACCAGCTCAAATTACATTTTGGCGCCAAAATATTACGTCATTTAATAATAATCTCGTAACTACTTCTACAGTAATGAACCTAGAAAGCTGTAATTTCGAATATATTATATGGGGAACAAGTCAATAACGATGTTAAAAGAAATTAAAAGGATAAGGATTGAAAAGTTTTTTTTTTATTTGAACAAATGGGTCAAACGGATGTCCCGAACGGATTTCCGGTCGTCTGAAATAAAGGTTTAGTTTGAAGCTTGTATTTATCCGATCGTTATTATTCAAACTTTTTTAGTAAGCTAGTATCCTTGGCTTTACAACTCAAAAAACTGCATCACGTTACGGTAGCGAGAAGTTATTCAAATCTTGAAATGAAAATAAAAAACTTTCACTCGATACATTTTGCCGCGCAAACACTCACCGATGGAAACTTACGTAATAAATAATCTCGTAAGTACTTTTAAACTACTAAACCTAAACATCTGAAATAATTCAGGTGTATAGATTACATGTAAATAATCATATCAAAAGAAGAACCAAATTCGTAGGCGGTATAGTTTTTGAAAAAAAAAAAATTTCGCTTCCATAGAGTTTTCACGCCAAAATTCTTTAAAAAAAATCTCGTTACTACTTTTAAAATATTTATCCCAACAATCTGTAATAATTCATGGGTAAAGAACTATAGTAAATACTCATATTAAAAAAAAAACAAAGTTATAGGTGGAATAGTTTCAGAAAAATATAATAAGAAAAAAATTAAAAATTTCTGTTTTTCACCATTTTCGTCGTCTGTTCATACCCCTTTTCCTGTTAAATTTTCCACAGAAAGGTCTATTTTCATTTCTTTTCCCATAAAGCGAATATGATGAGGATTGCATTGGTACCAAGAAAATTACATTTTGATTGGAGATTACATCAAATAAACTCGATTTTAAAACAAAAAACGTCAAAATCTGTAAAAATATATTTACATTTCGCTGTTTGATCCACTCAAACTAAATGGATGAAAATGTTATTTTTGTAGGGTATAGGTGATATATTAGGGTATGTCGATATTAGGGTGATATGTTTAGGTAATGAAAAACAACTTAGTACTAAAAAAAAACGTCACGGGGCGTCGAGGGAAAAAAAAACGCCGACAGTTTACTATCGATGCGCCATACCCGATGTACAGATTCAACAAATTAGGGGTATAAGCTATTATTTCTCGTAACAAACAAAGAATGAAAAACGGAATGCGGGTAAAAAAAATAACTGAAATGGCATTTAACTGTTCAGGGGCGTGTTTAAGAAGATGGACCCATTGTGAGTTTCGCCCAAGGATTATTTACTTGTTGTCTATGGTTTCCATGCGATTTTTATGGATAGTTTTTGTCCTTTTGATAATCTACAGCCGCTGGTAGCGGACCGTCCTGCGTTGTTTTTGGGTAATTAGGTTCAATAGTAAAAAAGTTATCACCATTTTATAGTCAAATATTTCAAAATTTCGTGTATTTTCAAAATTAAAATCAGATTTCAACCTTTTTAAATAGCTCCACGCATCAAAACACGCGGGCCGCGATCCCTGATCGTGTCCCGTTGGATTGAGCGCGATCGGAGCTATACTTTTTTAAATATAACAAAATCTCCTTTAGATACCTAACTTTACTACTACTTTACGATAAAGCTTTACAGTTAAATTTTTTTTTTCAAAAAATTTGAAAAAGCAGTTTAGCCAAGAAAATGAGGATATTAAATAATTAGCCCCGCTTAATTCGGGAACTCGTAATATGATATATATGGCAAAAGCTTTTTTCGGTTTCGCAATTACTGTGTGTACTGTGTTGTACATGTCATCCATTAATTGTATAATGGACTCATGGATCATTTTGAAATTAGTACCTCCGTATATCAATGGGTCCCAAACTAGGCAGAGCCTGTGTCTTGGGTAAGTAACCTTATTTACCGTTTACATTTAAGTAATTAGTGTCTTGCGCTAAACTGTACTTAAAATTTCCATAGCATAATACATTAGCTATATACATTAGCTTAATCCATACCTATCATAAAGCATATTACGTCTTATGATTATGAAAATGTGAACAGTTCACTGAAGTGAAGAATGAAAATGAAAAAAGTGGCAACACTCGTAATGTCACTTTACTCCGTCCGTCTGATTAGCAATCCGACTATACATAATTTGTATTTTGTGCTGCAGATCCTGGATCCTGGGGGACAAATAATCTTTGGGGCATATACTAAGTACAATAGATATAGGTATTGAGTAAAACGAAGTGATTACCTACTTAGTCATTAATATATACAGGGCGCAGATCACAGGCTTTCTAAGAAGGGTCCTGGAAGGACAGACCACAAGCCATAAGTTGTTTAAATAATGAACACTGCAAAGAAGAAAGCACTTTTCATTTGTCTCGGTTGGTTTTTTTATATTATAGCACAATTCATTTAAAGTTAACGGCAACAACAAAAATAGGCTCATAATTGATAAAAAAGAAATTTGAGAGGAATGGGAGGGATTTAATCCGCGATTACTTATAAGTTATTTTATTTTCAGGAAATATATGTAGGTCACCTATTGCCGAAGGAGTGTTTCAAAAAACTGTTAATGACTTGAATAAAGGTGATGACTGGGAAATTGACAGTGCTGCTATTGGTGGTTGGCATGTAGGGAATCCTCCAGATTGGAGGGCTATTGACACCATGAAAAAATATAATGTTCCATATAATAACCATGCTAGACAAGTAAGTTGTACAAGTTTTGTGGTTAAAACCTGTGGGGATCACTAGTTTTTTCGTCAATGATATAGTGAGATCCTGATGAGTCAACATTAATTTCAGTGCTGATAACCTAGATCTTGAGGTTAATGACTAAACTGCTTTATCTATCATCACACACAACAGCCATAACATCCACAATTGAATCAAAGCATCTCTCATTAAAAGGGTTTGCAAGGTGTTTTACTAAAAATCCATATCACCCTTAAGGTTGGATTGCTGCATTCAAAGTAGTGGTAGTAATGTAGTACCTACATTCCAAAAATTTCAATGAAGAATAAATAAAATTTTAAAGATAATTACAGATTTTTATCTTTTGCAGCCAATTTTGCACCAGGTCAATAAGTGATATTTTTTTCAGATCTAATATATAAAGTATAAATTTATTATACTTCATATATTTATCCCCATATTGAGATTATCATAATTTAATTATAAATAAAAAGATTGAAGTGATTTCAGAGCTGCATGTGGGGTTACTGTTAATGCTATAAATGATACAGTCCTTCAAGGTGTTCCTACTTATCTTGTAAAGAAAATTTATGGTGTGACTGACTCCTTGTTAAGATCACTCATTATTTTATCTTACAGATAACATCTGAAGATTTCAATCACTATGATTATATTTTTGGTATGGATGAGGCCAACATAAAAGACCTGAGCAAACGAGCTCCCAAAAACAGCAGAGCAAAGCTACTTCTTTTTGGAGACTTTGATCCTCAAGGTGATAGGATCATCAGGGATCCTTACTATGTAAGTAATATTTTCAGGGATTGGAATATCCTCAGCTATTGTAAAGTACAAGGTACCATTTTTGTATAATATATAATGCAATGCCCCCATGCAATCCCTCATATTTGTGTAATTGGTCTGTCTTGATGCTTGACCCTTTCTAGAGATAACTATGACAACTAAAGTAAAAGAAATGAAATAATGAAAAAAAATAAAAAATATTGATTTACCATTTGTACAATATACAAGTAATTTTTCAGAGATAAGTTTTTAATACCTATCAAATCCAAAAAAAAATGTTAGCAACCAGAAAACATTTTAACATGCTAGCCCACTTTTTCTACTTAAGGGTTAGTAGCGAGCCAGGTGAGCTTTCAAAATAACATTCACAATGCAGTGTAACTCAAAATTTAGACCTATGTCTGCCAAATTGGAGGTTAACACCCATTAATGTTTGGTTTCTCTGTAGTGAACTAGACAAAATAATATACAATTATAATAATATGTATTTCATGAAATGTTGGATAAAATTTCCAACTATTTTGCATAATGTGTCTGTCCACTTGTCTTATCCCTAGTCTCTTGCCAAATGTCATTATTAATTTTATTACATTATGTGCTAAATATTTAAATTTTAATAACCACTTAAATGTTATTTTCAGGACAGTGACTCAAAAGGTTTTGAGAAATGTTATGAGCAATCTGTGAGGTGCTCCAAAGGATTTCTGGAGCAAATGGAAAAATTACCTTAAGATGGTTGGTTGTTTTGATACATAGAAATTGTTTCAAATGCATTAATTTATTTTATTTCATGATTTCAAGTAATTACATGTAAATAAATATATTCATAACACATAAACATATCACACTTGTAGTCCCTAAATAGGCAAGACAGAGTTTTTTAAAGGCAGATATTATTAAAACACTCACATATTGTCAGACATTTGATGTTGTATGTGACGAGCCTATCAGGCACAATTCCAGACTCTGGAAAGGGGGCCAACTCCCACCTTTTACAAAACTATCATAGAAAACGAGTGTTTTGTATGCTCAAAATCCTCACACATACAATCACCTATTCAAAATCGCCTCAAACAATATTGGTTTGATCTACTTAGTAAGGGGAAAGAAGGAATTAGATAATGTTATGTGTAACGGATGTGTAAGCATGATACAAAAAGAGTATTATATAGCTTTATCTTGCTTACTTTGTTCCAAACTATGATGCTATGAAATGGTTTTACCAATTTTACAATATATTGTTATATCTGTTGTCAGTTTTTTTATTTAGTTTTAAATTGGACTTGTTCATTTAGTACATTTGCAGTTTGTCAAGTAATATGGTACATAGATACTACTCAAGGAAAACTTGCATAGATGTAGAAAGTCATTTAAAAGTCTGACTACATAGTTACTGAGACAACAAAAGATTCTTTAAACTCGACAAGGAATTTGTAAGTGAATATAAGTTGAGTTTGAATTGTATGAATCAAGTAAATACATGGAAACAAAAAAAATACTGAGTTGTCAGCTAAAAATCTCTAAAATTTATTCTTTGTCCATCATCCAAATCTAATTGCTTAATGATTTTATGTTACTCAGCACTTCTGAAATAATTATGCTGTATTATCTAAAAGTATAATACAAATAAAAACATTACTCTTACTTTACACATTAAACAAAACCATTTTTACTGTAAAATTGTCAACATTAAGTTTAAATCCGCTGCTGGAAAGTGACTTTTCTAAGATGGACAAATACAACAGATTTGTTGTTGAAACAGTAATACATTTTATCAAATGTCATGCCAGAGTATGCAAATATAGTGAACAATTTGTTGTGATACCATCAAAATGTCGAGTGTTTCCATTATCATTTGTAAGCTTGCTTTATTGACGTTGAGGTATGAAATTTAAGTAAGATTAAGTTATAACTACTATAAGAGGAAGGAGGAGTTGGCCCCCAGTTACTGAAAATCACAAGAACTCAATAATTTGTCTTACTAGGGATCATTCAAACCCAGGATCTTGAGATTGCAAACCAGTGCTTTCACACACACATCAAAGTATATAAAAACAGTAAAATTCTGTAAGTTAATAATTAATTTATAATATTGTGTACAAGCAAATGATTTCATATTTTCAAACATATACATATTAAATAGTTTGTAAATTTAACAGCAATTTAACCATCAGCTGTTTATTTGTAAGTATTGTAAAATTAATTAGTGCGTATTATTTTCTATTTTATTATGGGATTTATGGGCCAATTTCTTATACAAGATTAAAAAATTATACAGTCAAATTTGGCAGTTTAGATCCATAAACTGAAAACAAATAATGGCCACTTTGCTACAGCTGATAATACATACCTATTGTGAAGACCATGCTGCTATTAGATGACATAATAGTCTAAACCAAGGAGATTTCTTTTTCTAATACATGAATGCAATACATTTAAAATCTGCATTGTGCGCTGATGTTATATGACATCCAAGGTCGACCAAATTTTAATGGTTTAAAGGTTAAAGTATTCACATATTCATTTAAACCTATATTGGTACAATTGGGCCTAATTAAATGTTAACCTTCTGTGTTTGATTCTAGTGATGAATAAAACATTAAAAGCTTTTTATGTATTTTAATGGCAATTTGCCTTCTAACAACAAATCAGTGATTTAACCCTTGATTTTAAGGTTAGACATGGTTAATACACTAACAAATCCCTGTGATAAACATGAACTTGTCTGTATACAATCTTTTACATGTTTACAAAACTGTGAAGTTTATAATGTAGACTTTCCATGCTTATGATTATTGTGTAGTATCTAGTGACGTTAATATTATAAAATTTAAAAAATTACTTTACAACTAATTTAAAATAATACCTCATGCTGAATTTGGACAAAGGTTCTTTTAATCCATTGTAATAGTCACTTGTGATGTCACCTACCAAGCAGCTTCTTTGAAGTGGTTGTTCTGCTTTCAATTTCAGAAAGTCAATAAACCAAAGTAAAGTTGTATCATTAGAAAATTCTTTTATGCATTTTATTAAAAAAATATCTTGTTTTGTCAAGATTCCTTTTGATACCAAAATTTTCTTTTTATTATTTAGTCCAGATAATGGTTTATGAAATAATTTTGCATCAGAGAATGGCACAATGTATGAAGGGTTTCTTTCATCGAAGAGTTCATTAGACAGATATTGCTCCTCTTGTAAAGGCCTCTGTACTTTTTGATGTTCAGCTTGTGCACTGCATTTCTCAAGATTTTTATGAATCCATTTGAATTCTATAGGCTCTATAATCTCAAATCGTAAATCATTCTGGTACTCAGGCAAAACAGGAACATCATCGTAAGAATCTGGCAATAAGATATGAATTAAAAATTACCTAGGTAAGTTCCAAATAAGAATGCAAGTGTCACACATTGGTATGATGACAGTAACAAACACTCTCATTAATTCAAGTATTAATTTTCTTAGGTAGGTACCTACTACTGGGATATTTATTACAACTAGCATTTTGTGAGATAAGAAAACCCTTGACAACCAGGATTTAGTTGTATTGTAGGTGTATTTCGATCTGCCATGAAGCTGTGTGGCAGACAGAACCACTCATTAATTGATGCTAGACACCGGTATTTAGTCGTACTAGACTAGATCATTGATCAGTCAAGAATCTGTTATCGGGATGAGATTAATCAATATGTATAGACGTTACATACCAAACTACATTGTTATTAACCATTTAAGTTTTTTACCTGGTAGATCGTCGTCACTCTCAAGTAGTTCTATGATATCGGCTGACATTTGTTTTGTTGCGCCTACTCTAAACATTTAAATCATAAAACAGAAAAACAAGAAATAAATGCAAGCAATAGGTATTATTATTATTTCTTTGTTTTTTTTTTGTTTTTTTTTTATGTGGCAATTGTCAAATTGACATTTGTGCCAGTTCACGTCAAGAATTAACCCTTTGGGGTCTAATTTGATGTTAAAGGGTTAAATCAATAAAAGACCAAATTTTGCTAATAAAAAGTGATGACCAGAATAACTAACGTGGTTATATAGATAATATCATATAGGATAGAAAATAACGTATGCATTACCCCAGCAAGAAAATCACTTCTGGAATAAATTGAGTTCTACAAATAATTAGTGCGTTATACGTTGTAAATGTGCACCGAATAAAAAATTAGTGCACCTTGCCGTTTTGTTAAAAAAAAGGAAAAACCAATTCTGCTGGAGTAACGTTGTTCCAGCAGGAAAATTTTAATCGAATGATCGGAAAGAAAAATTAAGTAAATGGGCAGATAGCTTATATTTGTGCGTAAATGTGCGCCAAAAATTAAATTTGTGCGTCGTAAGGTTTTCGAGATATTTCATTTCCTGCTGGAGTAACGTTTAGCAAAATCCATTTTCTCGAAAACCATGAATTGTGCATCAGTACAATAAAAGTATATTAGTAGCTCTTAATTTGTGCTTATTTGTGACACCATTAGGTTTTCAAAATTCTGTACCATTTTTATGTAATTATGCAATTACGAAAATAAAAAAAATATGTCTAGCGCTAAAACGAACAAACGGTTGTACTCACTAAAAACGGTATTTGGTTGTTCTTGTTATTCCATTCATAAAAAGTAAACTTATTATACAAAATATACACGCATTTATCAATATTATCAATATACGTCGCAACCGACAGTGTCATAGTTAGACATCAAAATGCAAGAAATAGAATTAACTCAACATGTTTCAGTGTTAACCAAAAATTAGTGCGTTTATTGAAAAATATACACTGAAAATTTCAGCTTCCTATGTAAAGTATTAAAGAAGATTTGAACAAAAAACTAAAACGAAGCGAGATTACTGGTTATCCGATCAAATTCGAAAGATAGCAAAAAAGCGACGGTTTCATACATATTGATGATCTTCTTAACTTTGCTGAACTAACATGTATAGACATATCGTGCCTGGGTACATTGTGGCATAAAACTGTTAAGGGAAATTATTTAACTGCTTTTTATATTGAGTTTATATAAAAGGTTTTTTTATACGTAAGTACCGTAGTGTATCTAGTTATTTGTAGTTTACACAATAAAGAGTAGTACAAATTTATTCGGGTTACATTACTACATCAAACATTTTTATGAAATGAATGTATTTTTTGGTATATTAATTGAGTGGTTTTTCATTAATTGCTAGTCCAAAGACAAATTATTATTAGCTTTACGATTGTTAGATGATGTAATTAGTTAATCGTTAATCATATCACAGAATAAATAATAGTACATAGTTATTATTGCTTCGTAGGTACATTCATTAAAATATCAACCATCTGTTCAACTTACCTATACCTACGATTTCAACGAAGAAGTCGACTGAAGTTCGCACAGCTATAAAATCATGGGAAACAGACTGATATAGCACGGTAATGTTATTTGTACAGTATTTCAACTTCATAGAAACGGACGAAACGCGAGTTATACCTACGCGCCTCGATCTCAGCCCGCGCTTAGTACGCAGACAGTCGCGATTGCGTCGCAGTGACGAATGGACGGTGAGTAATTTTTTTAACAAAAAATAAGTTCATGTACATACTTAATATGACGAATAGGATATATTGTGCTGTTTTTGTTGCATGAATTCGTCAATAACGCATCCATAGATAACTTTTTTTAGATTACCTGGGAACTCGGAAAGGTAATACTATAAAATAAATTTACTTACTACCAGGTAGGTTACCTATAATTACATAAAAAAATAGAAAGAATGTAAGCATAAACCTGCATTTTCATTTTATATCTTATAAGTTGCCTGACCGTAGGAATATACAATAAAACAAATATTTCGTCAAAATAAAAATCTAAACAATACCTATTATAAAAATATACACAAATTCCTCTTTGAGTATTTTATGTGTGACTGTACGGACAAGAGCTTCCATTAATACTACTTATTAAAGAAGATCATCAATATGTATGAAACCGTCGCTTTTTTGCTATCTTTCGAATTTGATCGGATAACCAGTAATCTCGCTTCGTTTTAGTTTTTTGTTCAAATCTTCTTTAATACTTTACATAGGAAGCTGAAATTTTCGGTATATATTTTTCAATAAACGCACTAATTTTTGGTTAACACTGAAACATGTTGAGTTAATTCTATTTCTTGCATTTTGATGTCTAACTATGGCACTGTCGGTTGCGACATATATTGATAATATTGATAAATGCGTGTATATTTTGTCTAATAAGTTTACTTTTTATGAATGGAATAACAAGAACAACCAAATACCGTTTTTAGTGAGTACAACCGTTTGTTCGTTTTAGCGCTAGACAATTTTTTTTTATTTTCGTAATTGCATAATTACATAAAAATGGTACAGAATTTTGAAAACCTAATGGTGTCACAAATAAGCACAAATTAAGAGCTACTAATATACTTTTATTGTACTGATGCACAATTCATGGTTTTCGAGAAAATGGATTTTGCTAAACGTTACTCCAGCAGGAAATGAAATATCTCGAAAACCTTACGACGCACAAATTTAATTTTTGGCGCACATTTACGCACAAATATAAGCTATCTGTCCATATACTTAATTTTTCTTTCCGATCATTCGATTCAAATTTTCCTGCTGGAACAACGTTACTCCAGCAGAATTGGTTTTTCCTTTATTTTAACAAAACGGCAAAGTGCAAAATTTTTTTATTTGGTGCACATTTACAGCGTATAACGCACTAATTATTTGTAGAACTCAATTTATTCCAGAAGTGATTTTCTAGCTGGGGTAATGCATAGAAAATAACTAACATATACATATTTTTATATAAGGAGAAAAACAAAGTATTACATATTGAATAAGGAATGATTAAAATTAATATGATATAAATATAAATTATTATAAGTGAATATGATTGAGAGAGAGGACGTCAGATAAAATTTTATAAATATCAAAATTATTAGACGATAAAAGTTCAGGCATGTAAGTTGGAAAGGAAACTTTTAAAGATTCAAGGCATAAATAAAACGCTACATAGTTTTAAAGGGGACATGAAAAGAATATATGATTGAGATCCCCCTTATGCAAACCACATTCACGTATAGAAGAATCTTTAACATGAATCTTTTTAAATGAGTAGGAGTACAACAATGACCCAACCTCATACGGATTAATGATGATGTAAAACGTTTGCTTAACTTCATCCGGGCAAACCACGGTTTGTTCGGAATCAAAGGTTGCATTTAAGCAAAACCAGATCCAGTTGACCGACTACTGGTTCTCTAATGTAATGACCAAGATTTTGATAAATAAGATTTAGGAAGACATAATAAGTCATGGCAGTAATTAATAAAAGGAACTTTATCTCCACAAAAAACTGCATCTTTAGCAACTTTATCAACTCGTTCATTGCCAGAAATCCCTACATGACTGGGTATCCAAGCAAGAATAACGTCAAAACCCTTAGTATAACATTCAGCAATAGAACTTTTAATTTGAAATAAAATTGGATTGTAAGCATTAGAAGAAAAAGGGTTCGAAAGTAATGATTGGAGATAACTGCGAGAATCAGAAAATATAATAGACCGATGCAGCTTGAAGAGAAGGATATATTTAATAGCCTCAAGGATAGCCAAACATTCCCCAGTAAAAACAGATGATTCAGGTGGACATTTGACTTTTTGAACTATATCGTATTGAGCATGAAAAATGCCATAACCAACACAGCCAACTGGTGAAAGTTTTGAAGCGTCTGTGAATATTGTATGCCAATCACGCCAATCTCTTTTAAGTAGCTCGCGGAAGTATTCATCTGCATAAAGGTCACCTTTACAAATATCAAATTCTAAAATTATATGAGGTTGAGATATACATTAAATTCATAATTGAACATTGGAAGCTTTTGAGAACGATAAACAGGGTCTTTTAAGGAATTAAAATAACGTAACTCTTAACAAGCAAAGGAAAATGTTTACATCTCCAAAAACGAGTAGAGTTGACATATTGATGAAGCAGTTGTAATTTTGGAATCAAAGGATGATTAGATAATTGGATAAATCGAAAAAAGAATCTGTTAGCAAGGAATTGACGACGAAGGTGAAGGGGAGGGTCAACACACTCAACTTGGAGAGCATTGACTGGAGAAGACTTCATAGCCCCTGTGATAATACGAAGAGCTTTCGATTGTATCAAATCAAGTTTACTAAGGCTTAGCTTGTTAGCAGGATCCAAAAGAAAACATCCATAGTCTAAGACGCTTCGAATAATTGCATTGTATAAAAGTTTTAAGTTAAAAGGATGGGCTAAGATGCTTATCCGGTGTTTGGTGGGGACCAAACACTGGATAAGCATCTTAGAACGTTGATGTTTTTTTCACATTTTTGGATAATGTATTCACAATGCTGACGAAAATTTAACTTGTTATCTAAAACAAGACCTAGAAATTTTATTGATTCTCTAACTGAGATTTGACAATTATTAATGAAAATATTGATAGGAGGGGGGTTTCTTTTACGGGTAAAGAGTACAATATTACTTTTAGAAGGAGAGAGTTCCAAACCATTTTCGCTAAGCCAAACATTCAATTGCTTTAGCGAGTCAGAGAGACAGTCACTTGCCACATCGATTTTGTTATTGGAATTATAAATGAGAATATCATCAGCATATTTTAAAATACGACAAAGACCAACAGATGACTCTAAATCATACGTATAAATATTGTATAAGAGAGGGCTAAGCACCGATCCTTGGGGTAAACCACGCCAGATAACTCTACTCGGTGAAATAGAAGAATTGTCACAGCGGAAAAATATAAATCTCTCCGTCAAAAGGTACATAATCAAATTTCTTAATTTAACAGGAATTTTTAATTTAATTAATTTACTTTTTAGAATTGAAAGTTGGACATTATCGTAAGCAGCAAATATATCAAGGAAAGCTCCGACAATAGATTCACCACGAGAGAAACCAACCTTATATCTGTAGTGAATATACTAAGACTTTCCGTGGTACTTTTTCCTTTCCTAAAACCATACTGAGATTTAGCAAGTAATTCATAATATTCAACATACCACTCGAGTCGATTTTTAATTAGGTGTTCAGCTATTTTAGCTAAAATAGATGAAAGAGCAATAGGACGGTAAGAATATGGATCATCTGGATCTTCAGGTCTAGGAAGGGAGTTAAGAATAGGGATAAGCTTACGGATAATAGATATGGAAGGAGAGCAGATATATAAGGAAATTATTACAAAAGATTTTGTACGGACAGCCACAGCTTCAAAGCCAATTTGAGAAGGAATTGAAATAGGGGAAAATGACATATCGATACCTCAGTTCCAAAGTGTAACAAATCCGAAATTTACTGAGCATGAGATAAGCATGAGAAATTGTTCCAAATACGATTACGCATCATTTTCAGAGAGTAACAAGTCGATAACTAAATGCAGTTTGATTGTTACACCCAATATTTTTTCATAAACCTACATTATTTTATATTCATATAGTAACAATTCTAGTTGTTTCTTTTTGGAACTGAAAATATTTACACTTTCAAGAAAAAAACGAAATGTTACTTTTCGTAACCAAACAATATTATGATTACTAACCTTTTTAGACCTTTTTATTTTTGACATCCCAAAAGTTTTCTATCAAATAATTGAAATCTTTCCGTTTTAACGAAATTGAATACTACTCGTTTTTGTGTTTTTGTATTCAAAGAAAACTATTTAAACATGCATAAAATTCGCAACACTTTTTGCGCGAAAGTTAAAACTAGTTGATGCGTATTTTAAAACTAGTTGATAAAAATGATGTAAATTTTAAACATAAAAACAAACTAAGCAAAAAGGTGTAGCTAAGTTAAAGCTATGAGTTTTATTATTAAATTAGTTTTGTAAATATTGTCAATCTCTTGTATAATTAAATAATGTACTTTTATATTATAGAAAGACGGTTCTATCACGAAATAAGTACTTAATTTTGTTGTAGTGTATTTTATTTACATTCTTAAATTATTATTTTCTTATCACACAACATAACGGTAAATCTATATTTTCAGAATAGAGTCCTAGAAGAAAGAACTAGTTCACAAATGGTGCATCATAATGATCTGAATCCTCTCATAATTTAAGTTAAATTTTACAATTTTTAATAGACGACATTCCTATCACTCCTCCTTTAATACTGGATTTTAATAAAGTTAAAAATGCACAGAAGTAAATATTCAACCCATCAATAACATCTGTATGAGACTATTTTTTATACTGAGTACAATATTTCATTTTTTCAACCAAAAACCTTTTATGAAAATCTACCTACAGTACTGTAACAGCCGGATCGTCCACTGCTGAACACAGCATCCCCTATTAAGGTGGTATTTGCCATAATCCCCACGCTTGGCAGGCATGTTGGGGATCGCAGTGTAAGTTGACAGTTCTTTTAAACGCGCTGCTGCCCACCATCAAGTATTTTTTCTTTAGTCACCTCGTACGACACCCACGGGATGATATGGGGAGGTGCAATTCTAACCCGGCACCATACGGGGTTACCTACAGTAACTGAAGAATAAACTCAGGAAGATGACTCAGATTGAATAATTTATTCAGAAAAATATGAAATAGTTTCTGTTCCTGTGTCCTTTCTTCAGATTCTGTAGGTTAAATTGAGATATAAGATATTTAATTTTCTAAAATTTGGATATAATGTAATCAAAAGTACGTTTTGATTTCAGTTTTGATAATTTTATTTCATATTTACTGTAAGTATTATTAAATATTTATATATAAAGTTGTGTAACTTAGAATAACTGTCTCTAGAATGAAAACATTTTTAGTTCCAGATAGTAACAATTATAGAAAAACTCCGAAAACTTGGTGAAATTCTAATTAATTTTCTTTCTTTTCTTCGCGGAATAATGTGTTTACCTAAGACCATTAAAATACATATATATATATTTTAGATTAATCATATAAGTATTAGAATTACATCAAAAAAAGTATCACTGGTCATTTAATTTTCATATTATATCATTATAACCTGTATCTGAAATGTTACACTTTGGAACTGAGGTATCGATATTATCTTTTAAAAAAAGAGCAACACCACCACAACCATCCTGTGACCTCTTCGTACATCAACATAGCCAGATAACCTAAAAAGGGAATCAGGTCTAAGCCATGTCTCAGAGAAAGACAGGATGCATGGTTTGTAGGAGTCCCTACTACAATCATTATTACCTATATAGTTTATTTTATTATATTTATTTACACAATCAAAACATTACATTTATCATATATATTTACGTATAGAAATAACACACGTTACATTTACATACATAACACGTGATTTAGTATAATGAATGAATATTCATTATACTAAATCAAATAACATTCACACATACGAGCATCGCCGCGCGGCAACCGGAGTAAATCCTTATCTAAGGAATGTTGTGACGCGCTCGCCCGGCCGCCGCGTGCGATCAGCTGCCGAGTTCTATTAAACCTCAGTCGAGAACTGGCAATTACTCGCTAAGCCTGTGTTCTATCATTTTATCCTGTGTATTATCATTCACTATTCACAATTTTTATGCACCGTTCGTTGCGCGATCTTATTATTTGTTGACTTCTTATTTGTTATTGTTTGTGTATTTATATTTATCGTTTTGTTACCGTTGTGCTCGTCCAATATATACCGTGTAAACTTTCGTGATTAAAATAAACAGTGTTCTCTTGTGAATCGGACTTTACATTAACGCCGCCTACAACCTGTTAGGTAACAATCCCGTCTAGCCCGTACTATAGCACAAGACCCCACTAAATGGTTTGTATTTATTAATTAAAAATATTAAATCAGTTTTTTTATTGTTTAAACTACGACAGTTCCACTGGAGGATCCTGTCGGAGGGATCCATTTTGGATAAGAGAGAAGAGAGTATTCAAGTTGAAGGCATCGTTGGACGGTAAAGCGTTTGGGGAAGAGGAAGAAGAATTACACATAACAGTTGATAATAAATTTAAAAGCTTTATGAGCTCTGCTATAATATCAGGAACAGTAGGCATTTCAGAATTTTTACCTATAGGATTAGGGTGGGCACAGCCATTTTGGGAGGGAGCATCATAATCATTCCTTATTATGTTTAAGTGGGCAGCCTGATCATACCCAACACGGGAAGTAGGAGAGACATGTACAGTTCTGGAAACTTTTTTCCTATAATGAACTTTAGATGGTTCAATTGTCAAATTTTTAATAGAGCGATTTTGCGGAGGAAAAGATGTTACAGAGGGTGCGGCAATTTCAGCATACGATGATTTAGACACAGGAACCATTTTTGAAGCTTCAGCATACGATATAGCTTTTTCAGACATGACAAGTTTAATATTTTTTTGTCTTTGATATTCCGGACAACATTTATTGGTAGCGAAATGATTACCATCGCACCATATGCATTTTGCACTATCAACATCTTTTTCACAGGAATCTGCTAAATGGTTTAGACCACATTTAAAACAGGTGGGTTTTGAGCGGCATTGAGTCTTGGTGTGGCCATATCGGCAGCATTGATAACATTGTATGGTAGGTAAAGAGTCGACTATGGTAGGCAAAATTCAACAGGAATTGAGTTATTACCCAAAAAAACTCATGAGGGAAAGACTTGGCCATCAAAAGCCAATACGACCGTTTGAGAAGGTTTCCAATGTGTAGATCCTTCTATGATAACTTTAAAATTAAGACGACTAGCTTTAATTATGGGACCACAATCATTGGGAACCTTCATTTCTGTCATAATTTCATCGGCAGAGATATCAATTGGGATGCCATGGACAATGCCTAATCTCGTTATAATAAAGGATGGAATGAAAGCTTTAAATTTATTATGAGATAAAGACGGAGTATCCATAAATTGATTGGCACAGGCAGCCGAGTGAAAATCTCAAGAAATTCTATTTCGACCGAGGCTTTTGATGGAACCATCTATAACTCCTTCAAACTCTCTGGAACGACTAAATAAAAATCTGCCAAACGTTACCGGATGTAACGTGGTGCCAGCAGTTGGAGACGATTCATTTCTCTGTACATGTACCGTAAATGGACCACGATCATTTGGGCCATATGACTGACGACCAGTTGGGACATAAGAATTTTGTGATTGGAGTGGAGAAACTCGAGGGGAATCAGGCAGAGGGACAGAAGGGGCTATTTGTTGGTCAATATGGGTGTTTGGATCTCTGACAGAAGAAACTGAATCAGGGAGAGAGTGTTGACCAGGTTGGAGAACTATATCTGATTTTAATATGAGTGTGTCATTGGACGACTCTGACTCGGAACGAGAATGATCTGTATTAATCTTTCGTGCTTTTTTCGCTTTCGAACGCTTACGAATTACTGTTTCGTATGGTAGATCATCAACAGACATTGTTATTGATTCAAACACGGCTGGAGAAGGAGGTTTTACAATAGCTGATGTTCCACCAGGATCTGGGGGTTCATTCATCTTGATGAGTATGAAGCTAAGATATCAATCTACAAATAATATTTATACTAATATACTATAATGCAGCTACTCTGGTCTAAAAATAAGAATAATTTATCAAGAAAATTAAATTTGAAAAATTTAACCAAAAATCCTTGACTTGACGCTACACCGTAGAGCACAGATCCTCTTATTTCTTTGTTAGTGGCTTCTGCGAAGCAATACGTACCAACTCCAGAAGTAATTAAATTCTCTTCTCTTTGCTTTGACTCCAGATGTCAACGAATAAAAAGTATTTTTTTTGTGGCAGTTGTCTAATTGACATTTGTGCCAGTTTCACGTCAAGAATTAAATATCAATAAAAGACGAAATGTTGATAATAAAAAGTGATGACCAGAATAACTAACGTAGATAGGTATATAATATAAAGGAAATATTTAAAATAAACATAATTTTCTTAAAGCAGAAGTACAAAATATTGCTGAATGAATAAATTTTGAATGATTAAAATGAACATTATTAAAAATATAACTTATTATAAATGAATATTAATGAGAGAGAGGAGGTCCGATAAAATTTTATAAATACAATATTAGGTATTAGACGATAAAAGTTCAGGCATGTTAGTTGGAAAGGAAACATTTTAAGATTCAAGGCATAAATAAAACGCTACATGGTTATAAAGGGCACATGAAAAGAATATATGATAGAGATCCCCCTCATCCAAATCACATTCACATATTTATATAATATATAATCTTTAACATTAATCTTGTTTAAATGAGTAGGAGCTGTAGGAGAACAACAATGATCCAACCTCATACGGATTAATGACGATGTAAAACGTTTGCTTTATTTAATCCGGCAAACCACGCTTTGCTCCGAATCAAAGGTTTAATTTTTGCAAAAGCAGATCCAGATGACCGACTACTGGTTCTCCAATGTAATGACCTTGGTAATTTTGATAAATAAGATTTTGGAAGACATAATAGGTGATGGCAGTAATTAATAAAAGGAACCTTATTTCCACAAACAACTGCATCTTTAGCAACTTTATCAACTCGTTCATTGCCAGAAATCCCAACATGACTGGGAATCCAAGCAAGAATAACGTCAAAACCTTAAGTATAACATTCAGCAATAGAACTTTTAATTTGAAATAAAATTGGATTGTGAGCATTAGAAGAAAAAGGGTTCGAAAGTAATGATTGGAGATAACTCCGAGAATCAGAAAATATAATAGACCGATGCAGCTTGAAGAGAAGGATATATTTAATAGCCTCAAGGATAGCCAAACATTCCCCAGTAAAAACAGATGATTCAGGTGGATACTTGACTTTTTGAACGAATTGATATCGTATTGAGCACGAAAAACGCCATAACCAACACAGCCAACTGGTGAAAGTTTTGAAGCGTCTGTGAAGATTGTATGCCAATCACGCCAATCTCTATATAAGTAGCTCGCGGAAGTATTTATCTGCCTAAATGTCACCTTTAAAAATGTCAAATTCTAAAATTATATGAGGTTGGGATTTAATCACATTAAATTCATAATTGAACATTGGAAGTTTTTGAGAACGATAACCAGGGTCTCTTAATTAAGTTAGAGTGTAGTTAAAATTTAATAAATCCTGAATTGGCCTCAGTATCTATCAAAGAAACTATACATTCTTGGTAGGTATTCTCCTCTTGGTAGGGTTATAGCCTACTGAGAGTTATTCTGTGGTATCTGCGGGGTGATCACGTATCTTCTGTAGCAATGAAATGCTGATTGCAACAATCAAAAATGACAGTTTGGACAGATCTTGTATCAATGAAAAAGACAGATAGGTAACAAGACCTTCTTGTGCCCAAACGTTAGTCTCCGACCGTTTTTTTCTTTTATACCTGAGACGATAACTGGCATATACATTGATCGAATTAAAATTTCGTAATATCAATTCTAATAAAGACTTGTACTAACATAGTATACGTATATAGAGGTTGTAATAATAACAAATACTTTTAAAAGTATCCTAAAAAACATTAAATAATATTTAAATAAAACACTTAAAAAAGCATAAAATTATATATCTAGTGACAATTCCGCCTAATTTTCCTGTTATCTACGTGACGTCATAAACATCACGCAGCCTAACCGGAACAATACCCGACTAGACGACGAGAGAGCGCACGATCGAGACTGTCTCGATCGTGCGCTCGGTAAGTCAAGACCTCCTGAAGATGCTTCGTTTAGAAGCGAAACTAGTCGGGTATTGTTCCGGTTAGGCTGCGTGATGTTTATGACGTCACGTAGATAACAGGAAAATTAGGCGGAATTGTCACTAGATATATAATTTTATGCTTTTTTAAGTGTTTTATTTAAATATTATTTAATGTTTTTTAGGATACTTTTAAAAGTATTTGTTATTATTAAATATGGATTTCCGCAAAGTAACGCCTGAATCTATTCATTATAGAGGTTGTTCTCCCATGGTCAGTATTTCCTTTGATTTCATATTATTATTATTATTGTAAAATCTAATTTTATTTTTGAAATCTAAGTAGAGCAAAATTTAAGTTAATATTGGCATTTATTTTAAAATACAAGTAGTAATTTCTTCTACCTCCCCTAACACAAATTAACCCAAAATATATCTTCCTCCACACCGCTTCAATTTTAGTGTGTAATGCCAATGAGTATCTACACTTTGGATTCATACGCTTGATATATCCTGTAAAATAAAACCAAATGTAATAAAGCGACAATGATATTTTTAGTATTTTTATGTTTTGCAATAACGCATGCTCTGCGGATAACATAAAAAAAATATATACGAGAGGCAAAATTTAAGTTATGAGCGGGAAAAGAAAAGGTTTCTCCTCTCTCCGAATAAGAAAAATAATAATAATAAGAAATTACTACTTGTATTTTAAAATCTATGCCAATATAAACTTAAGTTTTATTTATTTCTTAGGAAGACCAACACTATAACAAATATTAAGTTATTTGTTAAACTGTTGGACTTATATAACTAATAACAACAGATAACCAATTATAGGTCCTCACGGATAGCTATCTTATAAATGACATTCAAATAATGAACACTAGGTTACAACTTAGTCTTAATGTTTAGACTGCTGCTTATAATAAAATTCAAACATTTAGTCGAAGAACTCTCTGCTCAACAACCGCCTAGCCGATGCAATGCTTGTACAAAATAAGTCTAGGCCAACTCTCTTGTCTATCTCATTAAAATTTCTGCTCACACGTAACAGGTAAGAATTTTGCCTTTATTTAGATTTTAGAGTAATAATAATATGACCAAAATGGAATTTTAGGAAAGCCAATTATCCAATGCTTTATCGCAATCTAGAATTAATTAGGTGGAATTCATTGTTTAAAATTAAAAAACCCGATGACGCTTTGAGGTACTTTTATAATAAAATTAATGCCGTTATTAATGAGTGCACTCCCACAAAAAGACATAAATCACTTTCTAGTACAGATAGGTACTCCTACCCAGAATGGTACACACCAGATTTAATTCAGGATATAAAACGAAAGTGGAGATATCACAAACTGTATAAAGCGACGAAAAACAAATGCGATTACGAAACGTTTTCTCAGTGCCGATTTCAAGTCAAAAGTAAGATTGAATTGAATTATCAGCAGTACCTGCTTAGAATGCAACTAAGTGTCAAACATGACCCTAAATCATTTTGGAACTACATTAGGCGTAGTCAGTCTAAACGTAATAAACATAATATTACTCAAAACAATCGTACATTAAATGACGAAGAGTGTGCACAGTCATTCGCTTCATATTTTAAATCGGTGTACAGCGTAGTGCGGCCGGCACTGGATCCGTCCGAAGCGGAGCGGCTTGGTGGCGTGCGAGCCGGCGCAGCGCGCGTGCACATCCTTCAGGTCAGCATGCGCGACCTTCGCAATGCTCTCCAACGGCTCAAACCCAAGCATTCTGCAGGCCCGGACGGCATACCGCCTTATATCGTCAAAGACTGTAGCTCTGTATTTGAGGAACCTTTATTGCACATTATTAATTTGTGTTTACACGAAGGCTACTTCCCTGACGACTGGAAAATAACTCGGGTGATACCAGTACCAAAAGCAGGTTCTAGTTTTGACGTGAGTGGATACAGGCCAGTAGCAATACTCTCGACATTTGCTAAAGTGTTTGAATCCGTATTACATCAATGTATTTACACACAAGTGAAATCCCAATTAACGGATGTGCAGCATGGCTTTCGGCCGGGCCGAAGTACGGGCAGCAACCTGCTCTCATTCGTGTCATACCTGTCTCTAGTAATTGACGCAGAGGGGCAGGTGGACACAGCGTACTTCGACTTCCGAAAGGCTTTTGATATCGTAGATAATGATATTCTTTTAATGAAGTTCGCGGCGATTGGTTTCACACCACATCTTTTAAAATTTTTTGCAAGCTATCTTGGGCAGCGGCAACAGTATGTGGAATATGCGGGATTTGAGTCCAGACCTTACTTTACGTTTTCAGGTGTAAGTCAGGGAAGTAATCTCGGACCCTTGCAGTTTTTATTAATGATTAACGACCTCCCTACGGTAATCAAGGACGCTAAGTGTTTGCTATTCGCAGACGACCTCAAGTTGTTTCTGCAAGTAGCAAATGCTTCAGATTGTGAACGGCTCCAGCAGGATATTAATAGAGTAGTACAATGGAGTGAGGATGTTACGATTTTTGTGTACAGATGGGGTTATGAAATAAAAAAATTAAAAATTCTTAAGGGGAGAGAGGACGGAGGGTTCCACTCTCCAGGTGAGGAAGAGAAGCCTCCAGACACCTAACTACACTACCTACCTACTTTAGGATGTCGACAGATACACCAATAAAAACAATATTGAAGCGTTCAACAATGTTTTAAATATATTTATTTAAAATTTTCACCAAAACTCATTTAAAAAAAAGGAATAGATACATCTAGAACACTTTCCTTAATTAGGTCGGGTTATCCGTTAGTACCAGGTACAAAGAGTAACTTAGAACATGGAAATTTGATAGCAATCACTGGTACTAGCGAACAACAATTTACTTAAGTTATTATGTCTTAGGTTTAACTCCTTAACTTACAATTTCTGTGTGCCAGCAACGTAGATCCACAAAATTTAAGTTTATTATGAAGATATTATTCTATAGTTTAGTATATAAGTGTAGGTAAAAAAAATATATAAACCAGCTTGCTCAGAAAATTCTAAATAGATCTCAGGGTAAGGTCGTGAGTCGCAAAGGGTGAAAGATGAATTCCGCAAAGTAAAAAAAGAAGAAAAGGGCGCCACCCGGTTATAGGAGACCGGGAAATTCATAAATACCGGAGCACCGTGGAGAATCACAGCCTTGGACCGAAGACTCAGTTAAGGCGAGCAGTCCGGGATGTCAGGCAGAGCGCTGACCACAGGTACTGCTCTGGCTGTCTACCGGAGTTGGGGCTATGGTAGACGTGGGTATGGTTGGGTATTTTACCAGCCCTAACCAAGAACTCCTTTATTTTTGGGGAGGTTCGAAGGCTTTCGGAGGACGCCACGTGGATGCGTCACGAGTCCAGGAACGAAGTCGCCTCCTTGTATTAGGTTAAATTGTTTCTTTTTCTCAGCCGGTAGGTCTATTATATCCCCTGGAAGGCGGACGTCGAAAGGAGCACTGCCTGGCTTCGTTTTGCAGCCCTCGCTTCAGGCAGTGCGTCGATTGGGGGCTGCTTAAAGTTCCAAGCGGAAAAAGAAGTGTAACGGGCCTTTGCAGGCCTATTTATAAGTTTCGGGATCTCTCGAACCTTCCATCAGAGGGGAGGCAAAAAAAACAGATCATATTCCTCTCAATCACAAGAAAACGGATTAATACTCTGTGCAAGGGGTGCGTTCAGAACCTCACTTGATGGAACAAACAAATCGTTCCGACCCTCACAAAAAAAACCGTAACAAGGATAATAAACTACACTTTAACATATCCAAATGTAGCGTTATGAGCTATGGCCGGGCGATGTCCCCGCTGCAGCATCGGTACGAGATGGAGGGCGCGCTGATTACACGCGTGACAAACGTGCGAGATTTGGGCGTGGAAATGGTAACTGAGTTGACGTTTCGTAAACACATAACTAGCACATGTGGAAAATGCTTCAGAAATTTAGGTTTTATTATAAGACAATGTAAGGATTTTCAGAACATTATAGTCCTGAAAATTTTATATAATGCACTGGTTCGTAGCCGGCTCGAAACAAGTTCTATGATCTGGAGTCCCTATGAAGATAAGTATAATCTCATGGTGGAAAAAAATCAAAATAAATTTACCAGATTTCTATATTTCAAACAATACGGCGTGTATCCTTACTACCCGCTGATGTACCCGAGTCTGTTCGTCAACGGCATGGTCGGGTACAACCAGCTGAGAGTGAGGAGAGACGTTGCGCTAGTCAAGTACGTGTGGGGAGTGCTGCGTGGCCACGTTCACCACCCGGAGGTATTGGCAGCGCTCGCTATTGGAATGCTCCAAACGGGTACTTAGAGGCACGACGCCGCCCTGTTATGTTGAAGGTACCGTTTTCGCGGACTAACTTAAATAAATTTGCCCCATTGTCACGAGCTATACGTTTTCTAAATGGCATATCAATTCATGTTGACGTATATAATTGTAGCCAGGCGAAATTCACAGAAGTCGCGTGCAAGCTATCCGAGAATAGTATTTAGAAATAAATGTATGATTGTTTATATTTTATTCTGAAGGTAAATATTTCGTTATATTGTATACTAAGTTATATTTGTTTACTAAGTACAATTTTTTTCTTACAGCGTCGCATTGGTAATTCTGTAATGATGTTGTAATTGATTTTATAAATAAATAAATAAATAAAATAAAAAATAAATAAATGAAATAAAAGGAAATACTGACCATGGGAGTACAACCTGTATATATCCTATATTTTTACAAACTCTTTAGTAGAATGGATAGTACGAAATTTTTAATTCAATCAATGTATATGCCAGTTATCGTCTCAGGTATAAAAGAAATAAAACGGTCGGCGACTAACGTTTGGACGCATGAAGGTCTGTTATCTATCTGTCTTACAAAATTTGTCAAAACTGACGGTTTTATTGTTGCAATCAACAGTTGATTGCTACAGAAGATACGTGATAGCCCTGCTGATGACTGATCTATGGTAAGGATGATCTTGTAGATTTTTGTGTACGTTTTATCAACGTTTTACTTCGATCAGAAATACCTAGATATAGGGTCGGCACAAAAAATACATCTCGATAAATAACAGCTCACTTGCGGCGTGAGCTGTTATTTGATTAGTTCGGTTGGAACACAGCCAACGTACACACGTTATTCAAAATGCCACAATGCATATTTAAGTTCTAAGAATAATGCCCAAAAAAGCAATTTATCTTCCAGAGTGTCTTAATTTTGGTAAGTACATGTGAAATAAGTTATATTTTAAACTTTAATTTAATCAATAATATTATTTGTTTAACGAAATTACCAATTTTTAACCACCGCTGAGAATGTTTGGCCAAGGTCAAATACGCGCCAAGGCGAATGTTTGGCCAACATTTAGTAAACAGAAATATATATGCATGGAGTAGATTTGTATTGTAATAAAGTACTTTATTTGTTAGGGTGTTAGGTTGATTTCACTATGAAAGTTATTTAACCTACGTCTTTTCAGTATCGTTTTCTATGGTGCATACTCGTAATATTTAAAGGATTTGTGACTTTATTACAAGGTGCTGTCGTTGTGATTAGGTTGAACTTGAACGCTTTTGTCTCAGTTCGTTAATAAATGAATGTAGGTGTATAAGCATATGTTTACGCGGACAGCATTGAGCTTTGATTTTGTATGTGACCCGAAATCTAGTTGTATTCCTGATCGAAGACGTTTTATCATGGAAGTATGTACCTACTACGTTGTAGGTATATAGTACTTATCATAGATCAAATAGAATATATGTACTTATTTCTTCCATGCATTTTATTTACATTCTCATAGTTGTGTTTCTGAGGCCCGTTCAGAACCTTGGTTAGAGTTCACTCGAACGTAATTCACTGGAGCGCTTTCCGCACCTTGGTTCAAACGCACTCGGAGTGCAACTTTTCACTCTAACGTCCATCACAACCTTCGAGTAGAGCGCAACTTTTTGACTATCAAGAGCGGTCGTTAAACGGTTGAATCTTTGACTGACATGACCTTGACATGTCTTGATGGGAAAATTATAGGCAGTCTTTTGTATTTTGCAGGTAACGGCAGTTATTGCTTATTAAACATAATAAACGTCTGTATATTTTACTATTTTCCCACCCAAAATAGATATTTGAGGTTATAAAACTGAGTCGTTCGGAAACTTCAACTTAGTTAAAGCAACCAAACAACTACACTCTGACCCTTGGAACGCGGCCCTGCGTTTATAACCTTCGAGTAGAGCGTTCGGTTGTCACAATTTGATCGTTCCGAACTTTAGAAGGTCGCAAGTTTTTAACCATCAAAGTATTTTTCAAAATTTTAATCCGGCGGCGCTATGCCTTTATTTCACAAAATACTACGAACTATATACAACACTACAGCTACTACAATAAAAGCACTTGGAAAACCTATAAGTCATAGCAGACTATCAAAATTTGTCGTTAAAAGTTTGCATCTTAAACTGACATGATCTTGACATTTCTTGATGAGAGAATTATAGGCGCTCTTTTGTATCGTACAGGTTACGGTTGTTATTGCTTTTCAAACATCGAAAAACGTCTATTTATTTTGCTAGTTCCCCGCCAAAAATCTATATTTGGTTATATATTTGGTCGGACAACCGGGTCGTTCTGAACCTTGGAGTAGGTTAAAACAACCAAACAACTACACGCTGAGGCTTAGAACGTGACCCTGTTGTGTTGTGAGACTTGTGAGTGACTTATATTTTTAATCTGTGGTGATATTTGTTGTGTTTTGTTTGTCATAGTGTAGGTAGTGCTAGAAACTTTTTATTTTAAGCAAATCTCAATAATCTAGTCTGAAAGAAAAATCTGAAACTATTTGTTTTATCATATAAATCATTCAACAGGAAGTTCATAGGCATTATATCAATATTTTGTTGCAGTCACTGTGAAATTATATACGCTATATTTCCAAATTATTAATATTTAGCTAATTCAGTATTGGGTAAGTAATTTTAAAAATATATCTTCTATCCAGTTTTGTAATCGGTCAGTAAATTCGGTATTTTATTACAGAAAATAATTTCAAGGATAATCGATGTTTGTATGACTGTGCAACACTGCACACCTGAACTGATATAATATAGGATAGCTATAGACGATTTTTATGTACCTATCAATCTTATCATAGAATTTTCTTTGTTTCCTTTCCTTTTGTCGTTGTTTTGTTTAACTACATAAATTACCATAACTCTTACTGCAGTTCTATTGTCACTCATTACAAAATATTGTAGGTGTGTAGATAATTTATTCATATAACTCATAGTTTTTGTGTGTTCTTATAGATAGGATCTACCCTGTTCTGAAGTTGATATGTGTGATACATTGCAATCTGTTGAAGAACAGTTAGTGGACATTGAAAATGATATCAAATCCTCTTCAAGCTCAACTGACAGCAGGGAATACACTGTGATCACTCTGTTGGATATGCCTGTTGAGGTAAAGCACTAAGAACTACTTTGGGGTTCTAGATTTGTCATATATTTTAGCAGCCAGGCAATCTTAATCAACTTGTAAATGAAAGTTAAGTGGTTGCAGTTATCTGCAATAATTTGAAAATGGCTTACTTTTGTCTGATATCATATTGCAATAATGTTGGGGTTAATATCACACAGGTAACCAGTTATTACATGTTTGGGTAGCATGTTTTAGGACTCTGTGCCTTACCAATATGGTTGATAATAGGCAATCACGCCAATGGTGAAATTATGCCGTAGAAGTTAAGCCATAGCTCCCATGTTTTCAGATTATGAAGAGTAAGTTAATCATGTCAATCACCTTATTCTTTCATTGGTTCTTTCATCAAATTGATTGGACTGTTAATTCCACTCTCTGGGTTAGTGTCTTGATGTATTGGTTTCACACTGTTGGGAGGTGAAGATTAGTGCACAATTTAAGAATTGAAGTTTTTGGGTATGCCCTAATCTAATTAAGCTAACATGACAATGAGTCATAACTCAAATGGAGCGACATCTATAGTAAGACAAGACTAATTTTGCTATTAGCTTTAGACTTGTTAATGATGATGGATAAAGAGGTGGATGGACGCGGGTTCAAAACAGCACATGACTTAAATTTTTCCTCTTGAAAATTTGTGATTTTGTAACGTAATCCGCAGAGCATGCATTATTGCAAACATAAAATTATTAAAAATTATTCCTTTGCTTTTTGCGTGTTTCAGATTATATTGAAAATATGTTCATTCATGGATGCAGTATTTCTAAAAAATACTTTAAGTTGTGTCTGCCTAAGGCTGCAAGATATACTGTCAGATGAGAATCTTTGGAAGAACTGGGTCCACTCAAGAGTGAAGGGGTATTTCCCACCCATTCCACAACTGAAGATATGGGATGAGAAACCTATCAGCTGGGAGGGAGTATGTGTGGAAATGGACTATGAATATTATAGGTGGACCAATGTTAAAGACACTATGAAACACATTGTGGTGAAGGACATGCACTATGCTGGTGTGGATACAGTGCTATTAGTCAATGTGAGTTATTGTTATTTAACAATTTCATATATTTAGCACGATTTTATTTTGATTGGGTCAAGTGACTATAGAATTTCACAATCTTGGGTTCAAACCTCGAGATTAGACAGTGGTGAGTTTTTTGAGAAATAAATTGTCAGCATTTCAGAGTACAGAACTGTGCTCACTACATGGCAATATCACCCTACTGGAAGCTGATTGCCCTGTTGAAGACATAAGTGCATATTTATATATTTATATTTCGACATTTCCAATACTTTGTTGTGGTGGCATAGCTACAAAATGTTTGAATCAGCAGGCTAAAAATAAAATAATGTGTTTGTAAATTTAATACTATTAAGAGTGGTATATATAATGTTATATCCAATTAAATACCTATTCCTTTGTAAGGTACGCTATTGAGAATTTAGAAGTCAAATTTATAATATTTTTGTTGCAAATTTTCTTTGTAATATCTGTTGTTTATTACCAGAAGCATCAAATAATACCGAATTTATAAAAGAAATAAGTATTTTCCCTTGTTTTTCCATATTACCATCACTCAGAACAGTAACAATTACTATAATAACTGCATTTCTCTGTCCAATAAAAGAACATTAAAATACAGAATACAGCATTACTCCATACCTACTGAACTAAGTAGTGAACCTAGTGTCAACAGAAACAGCTTTTACACTAGAAATCCTTTCCTAAGTTATTCTTCCTGTGTCATGGAAGTTTTAGCACATGTAACCTGCAGTATCGATTTATTTGTTGTTTGATATGACTGTTATTCTGAACTTTGATGATCGAAATTGCGGTGTTACATTTTACGTAAAGTATACGAGTTTGATCAAAATTGCTTCGAAAGAACGCTCCTGTGCTGTTACTTATTTGGAATGTTCTCCAATTACGATAAACGCTTCCGCGAAAGTAAGCATTATCTAAATTGATAATGTTATTTATTGCAATGCTTGCAACTTGGAAAATTTTTCATTGCTACATATTTCGTTTAGAATCTATTCTAAAAGCAAGAGAGGCATATTCTTTTTTAACCCACTTTAATAAAGGAGGAGGTGATTAGTCACTGTTTTTTATGTAATTCACAGACTTCTCCAGTAAATTTTATGATTTGTTTTTTGTTGGGTATGGTATACTTCCAGGTTTGCCCTATTTAAATGTTATCAACATTGGTCGAGTACTTTTTGAATTACACTCAAATAACTGATAAATGCTTCACCTCGATGATTTACTTACAAGTATGGCGATGGTGACCAGTAGTGAAAAATCGATATTTTAAGCAGCATGTATAACTAATGGCCGCACCACGCTAAGATCCGTTAATTGAGATTATCTATGAACGATTCTCCATTGCGCTATTGGTTAATTGAATTGCGAACAGTCTTAGGAAATAAGCAGTGATGGACGTTGTACTAATTAAATACCATACTTTATAAACGATTAAACATTTTTAGCGTTCTCGATACTTTATTAGAAATCATGATGATTTTTAGGATTAAAAACTATTATCGTTGATGTAATTTTCAAACGAATGGTAAAGGTGTAAATAGGATGGCTTTTTTGACGATGCGATGGTTGCTTAAATGTTTTTTTTTGTTGATGAATGCGAAGTACCGAAACAAATTTTTTATCACAGCTAGGTACCTAACTAGTTTGCAGTGTCCCATCCATTTTTCTTTATTAAACAATATAGAAAAATTCGTTCTCAATAATATTTTATAGCAATATATTATTGAGTACGAAACCCTAAAACGAAGTTACCTATTCATTTAGATTACTTTAAATGTTTACTGTTGTGAATTTCATAAAAAAATTTATACTTAAGTACTAAGTATACTTATATTAAAATTTAAACTTTTAATACCTACTCATTTATTCACATATAATAGTTTTTTTGAGTAATCAGCTAAGTACCTATAATGTAATTACCTACACTTGAAATAGTTGAAAAAAAGTACCTACGCTACCTACAGCATTACTCAAAGATTTTTATTTAAACTCACGCACACAGAGTTCGGGAGTTGTGTTCAAATTACGTTATTCTTATTGTATAGATTACACACACATATAAGTATAACGGGTCTGCTAACACTGGACGGAAAGTAAATTTGTCCTTAATCGTCGATCGCCCCCATTATACTTAGACGCGCGAGTAACACTCGATTTATCTCGTCCTCAAAACTGAGGTAGAGAAAATACACGCAAATACTCGCAGATAAGTGTCAAAAATCGATTAAACGAAGGGCGCGCATGTTAGTGTTGGTCGACAAGTTGCCGCAGGTAGCACAAAATGTACGTAAACACGGACGAGTGCCATGTTAGCATTCGTAGACATATGTCGATATGTCTATTTTACACGAGATAAATGGTAGACAAAATTTACTCGCGGTGCGCATGCTAGCCAGGCTGGATATTAAGGGAGTTCGACTTGAACTTGTCCGACCTTTTCATATTTTTTAAGAAATCTGCCATTACAATATACATTCTGTGAAACTTTCAACCAAATTACTTACCTATTATGCTTCAAAAAATACCCTTAAAAATAGGATATACGGAAAGCACAGACTTAGTAATAGGATCTGGTTTTCCTGAAAGGAACCCAAAAAACCCAACCAAATGCGAGTAAAAGTAGCAGATTGGTGGTCCCATACCACAATTTGTGTATTTTATGTATTAAATAAAAAACTTTCCAAGTTGCAGGCGTCGCAGTAAAATACATTCTCAATTCAGTTAATCGCAATAGCGTACTTTCGAAGTTGCGTGCATCGTAGTTGGGAGATCATTCCAAAAAAAGTAACATCGCGGGAGCGTTCTTTCGAAGCAATTTTGATCGAGCTCATATACTTTACGTAAAACGTAACAGCGCGATTTCGATCATCGAAGCTCAAAATTACAGTCGTTTGATATGATTAAGTCTCTTATTTATTTCTAAAATATTTTTTTTCGTTGGATGTCATTTTGATAACTTACCTTCTATAGAAAGGTGAATTATCCATATCCGGATCGAGGGATCGCAGTATAGCTTTATTGAAAATGTCAGAGATAGCTTCGAGCTGCCACGGCCACACCGATGACCCTATATTCTGCGAAGTAAAGCCTATAAAGATGCTGAATGACGCTCATTCAGGCTGGGTCTGGGACTTGGCTCCGGACTATGATGAATCAGCTACTACCGTATATTCTGCGTCATGGGACAACAGTGTCAAAGCATGGGATTTGGAGACTTTTGAATGCTTAGAAAAATTTGGGTAAGTTATAGTTATTTTCCGGTGTAATGTAAGCACTCGAGAACCTTTCTTCCCCATCGTTATCAGCTCGTCGAGCAATGTGACCCGCCCATTTCCACTTCAACGTGCAAATTTTGAATATCCACGTTAAGAACCACTTCCGGAAGACGTAGAGTTGACTGACGACATCGTGAAAGTCAGCGGGTACCCAATGGTTACAAGTGGCTAATAGCCGTTCTTTGTGGCTTTCTATGGGGGAGGTTTTGTTCAGCAGTGGAAGTCTTCCGGCTGATGATGGTAAATTTTATTATACCTACTTACTCCCTCAAAGAACAAATTAAAGTGTGGCTACTCCAGTTAATACAGAAGTAAAGATTATGGAATTTAAAAAATTTAGATGAAAACACAGTGGGAAGTATTCGATACTTGGTTTTTGGGGTTACGTGCGAGAAAACGGGATCTCATAACTAAGTTACGATCCGGAGAGTTATATATTTTGGACCGTAATAGGTAGTTAATATAAATTATCATAGAATACTGGCGATTATGGCGAATCGTTGTAATCGCACACAAATGATAATACTAAAAATCCTTTCCCGATAAGTTATTGTTTTTGGTCTATCGTAAAAACGGTAAAATACAAACGTCGATCTTGGTCTGATCGTAGTTCCTAAAACCTCGTAAAACAACAACAAAAAGAATAAAAATCGGTGAAGTGCGAAACGGACTTGCGCTAATGACCCCGAGATAAATAAAAATAGTACTATTTAAAAAAGGATCATGCTAGCGCGTTTCCCGACGATGTGGTAATAACTTTAAAATTTTCCTACGAAATGCGAGAATATTACAAAAAACTAACTAAAAAAGTTATTAAAACAGTGGAAATAAAATTTCGTCACAAAAATATTTTATTATTCGAAAAATATAATATAAGTAAATATATTTAAATTTAATTCCGGATCAAAATAATACATGGTATTTTTATGTTTTTAGTAGTAATATTAAAATTTTCAGTATTTTGAGTTAAATACATCAGTGTGTTTAACTTAGGTAATTCTTAAGGCCTTAAGCATAGTTTTGATGTTGTAATGTGGTAGAGCATAGTTGCGATACAAGACCTACAAGTTTTTAAAATAAAATTATCAGATAAAAAATAATACTTGAACCTGAACACAAAAGAAGTCATCGCGGAAGTGTTACGCCCTCATAAACAGATCTTGTCCTTGAATAGTTCAGAGATCTCTGGGGCTACTCAAGGAAACTAGGTATGAAATGTATATTTTTTATTCATCAAAATATGAATCAAAATATTTTGTCCTTAAATTAAACGGTTATTAAACTAGAGTCGGTATTCACGCGGTGATCTATTTATTTGTATGACAAGTTAGCTTGTGTCGTTCAAAGTATACTATTTATGGTAAATCAGAAAGCTACATAAACAAAGGCTGCTTTGCGTAGAATCTGCAAAGTACTCAAGTCGCCAGAATGCAGTGGTTCCATATAGACTGTAATGCTTTGGCTCATGTTCTTTTTTCTTGCTTTTTTGCCCATTTAGCCCTTTGGGGTCTTCAGCGTTGCTGCAGTTTCCGGGTTCTCTTAATTTCTAAATTTAATACAATTGGTTACATTAAAGCGAATGTTACATGTGTAAATGTATTATCGTTCAATAGGAGTGCCAAAAATAATTTAAAATTAGTTGCATAACCTTTTTTTATTTTACCTATTAATAAAGCAGTAATGAACAATCTTCAGCACGGATTTGTTAATATAATGTCCGTACTTCGTTTTTTTTCTGAATCCAAACAATGATCCTCTGACGAGGATGTCACCATTAAAGTGACTACAATCAGAGTATCGTAAGCGACCCCTCAAGTATGAAAGCGACGCGGCGCAACGCAGATAGAAATAATGCACCGGTTGCGATCTTATAGCATGCCCTAGTCACAATGACTCCTAATGATTAACGCCTTAAAATAACAAAAAACAATAAAAACCTATTGTTAACATGTGTAACCATGAGTCTCGTCCAGACCATTGATGATTCCTAAGTATTTTTTTGTTTTAGCTGTGGAATGTCTGTTTTGTCACTAATTGGCAACGGGAAAGAGGTGATGGCGGGCCTGTACTCCAAGAAAGTGCTAATTTTCGACCAACGGTCTGGACCCAACCATATACAGGCTTATAAAGCACACAACGGAGCAGTTTTAGACCTTAAGAGGTCAGGCAACATAATTGCATCCATTAGCGATGATATAAGTAAAACTATGACTTTATACGACAGAGTTGCCGGAAAGATACTAAAAAATGATATACAAATACCGAGTAATCATCCTAAAGCATACCCCGTGTGTTTAAGTTGGAGTCAATCTGCTCTGTATGTCGGAGATTCTAAAGGGTGCCTGAACTTGTTTAATCCTGAAGAACACGTTTTAACGGGCTCCATAGAGTTATGGGAGCAGCCCCCCATCACTACTCCGCAGATCAAGACAAAATGCTGTCACCAAAGTGAAGGAAACTTGATTGTGTGTTCAGACAGGGGCGAAATAAAATTCTTCTACAACAGCTACCCACCGACGGAATTTACTTCTGTCAAGAGCTCCACCGTTGATATAACTGAGGTAATGTGACTTTGAATTTGTTAATTCATTTTTAATTTTTAAAATAGGTAGACCTACTGTTTATGTACATAGGTATATATGTACTTATTTTCGTACTTAAATATACAAATTAATTACAGTTAAAAAAGATCTTAATCTCAAAGATGATTGGTTGGCATCACTCACCTATTGAATGGATGGAATCAATCACTTACCACAGTCAGCAATAATTACCTACTATTACTAATTTACAAAATCTTCATACTATAGGTACCTGAAACGTGTTTCGCGGCTTAAGTAGAGTTTTTTGTTTTGTTTCACCTACCTTGTGCGTTTGTGATATTTAACGTATGGAAATATTTAGAGCTTATATCATCATAACATGCATATATATTGTAACAAGTATTCGGGGTTAACGAATGAAATTGTCGTGTTGTATTGAATAAAAAAAATCTATGAAAAATATATAATTTTTGTTTAAATTCATATTATGAAGTTTTCTAAAACTCGGAATAATAGTTATCAGTTTTTAATTGGTCTGCCAGTAAGCACGATGACGTGTGGTTTCTTACTACAGGTCTTATCTCGTTAAAGTTAAAACAGTTTGTGGAGCAGTGTGAGGTCCTGCGTTTATAATAGCGAAGACGCACTGACGAGTCGGGGTCATTTCACTGACAGTTTTGCCATCACTGTTCGATATCTTCACAATAGAAATCTTCTGATACAATGATCTATTGACACACCGAATCTCAAAAGGCTATAGTGTAATACAATGAACTAACCACCAAACTAAAACCGTATCTCTCATACCTACGAGGGCGGGTCAATAAGTCCGTGACTTTTTTTTTGGGTTATCCCAAAAACCCGTGTTTAATTCAAAAATCATGACATTTTTTAACATAGTCTCCTTTGAGCTCTATACACTTGTTCAACATTTTTCCAATATTTTATCCCTTCCAAAAAATAAGATTTGTCGAGATCATCAAAATAGCACTTGTTTGTGAGATGATTTCATCTTTGGAGTCAAATTTCTTCCCGCCGAGCCATTTCTTCAGGTTACAAGGTAAGGTGGTAACAAGAGTTAATCACTCGGGTCTAAATTCGGAGAACAGGGAGCATAAGAGATCAATTCGTAGCCTAATTCGTGGATTTTGCCTTGGTAACTGCACATGTGTGCACACTTGCATTGTCCTGGAGGAAAAAAACTTTTTCCTTGGTTAATGCTGTTGTTTGTTTGCATATCGTTATGAAATCGACACAATAAGTTGTCATAATATTCGCCGTTGATTGTTTTACTCTTTCGACGATAATCAAGGCGGATTAAACCGCCTGCATTCCAAAAAACGGTCGCCATGACTTTATTGGCTGACAAACCCAACTTGGTCTTCTTTGGCGCCGATTCACGCCGAGAAACCCTGTTTTGACTGCTGTTTGGTCTCTGGTGTGTTGTGGTGGATCCACGTTTCGTCCACGGTTATGAGACGGTGTAAAAACTAGCCCATTTTGCGTTGGCATAACGCTAAACACTCCTGCGAAGTTGTTACACGATTGCTTTTGTGGTTGATTGTGCGTAAACGCGGCACCCATTTTGTGAAGAGCTTTCTCATACCCAAGTAATTATTCAAAATTGAAACCACTGAGCCATTTGAGATGCCTATGGCTTCCACAATCTCTCGCACATTCAATTTCCGATCGACCAACACCAAATCGTAAACTTTTTGATTGTTTCGGGTGTTGATACCTTAACTGGGCGTCCAGAACGTTCGGCATCTGCCATGCTTGTATAGGCACAAAGAAATTCAGTAAACCACTTGTTATGATTGAAATTGTTGGTGCAGAGTTCACATTTTATTTATCAAGCTTTACCTTGGCTTGAGTGATACTTTTTTCCGCAAAAAATAATGTACGTGCACGTGAAATTAACTTTTTTCCACTTCCTTCTCAAATTACTCGGTAGTATGCTTTCAATGGCTGCCAATCACAAACTAAATGGCACAGGTCGTCCAAATTTTGCCAGGAGTCAGCTGACAGATGGCTTTGTGCAGGAGCAGTCCTTTCAGATAAGAAGCGTGAATTTCAAAAAGTCACGGACTTATTGACCCGCGCTCGTACTATTCATTTTCTATGAATGAGCTTCGCTATATTGGACGTCAATTAGTTCAAGACCATTTATCAAGTTTTTTTATTTAGTGCAAAACGAGGCAATATTGTGGCTATAGCGTTAAACCGCGGCGCTGACGTGACTTGCTGTTTGCTTTTGATCGGCTTCACCTTTACTATCAATTCACCTTTATTTAGCTAAGGGCCTGTGTTAGAATTTTCGACTAAGTTCGGGTTATACTACCCAGATCATATTTAGTTAACAAAACACTATCTTTGCGTTTCACAGTCATCGATTTAGCCTATACATCGGTTATCATTCAATTATTTTACATGTTGGGTAGCAACCCGAAACTTTATTAGGATATTCTGAAACGGACCCTTAGTATCTTGTTTTTCTTGTGGTTTATTTATTCTTCATGTGGTAGTTACCACTTTGAAAACGTTTAGACTAAAGCGCACAGTGCGTTCTGTTACACCTAATATATTGCTGACCTAAGCCCGAATCCCTCACAAACCTATTTACGCGGTGTCAGCAGTATTTTTCTCTATATAAACGGTGACTTCCAAAATTAAGCGCTCAGATTTATTGTGATAACTCCAGGAGTCACCAGACCACCAAAAGTGAGTTGCGGGAACTTTTATAGTCAAGTGTAAATTAATAATTTTATTTTTTAAATAAAATAAATGTGTGTGTGTCCATAAGTTGTTTTTTTTTAAGACAACTGAATAGGTCCACACAACAGTTCGTTAGTAGTTTCCTTTCCAAACGCAGCAATGATATTGCGAGAGCTCTGAATATGCTGCGTCAGAGAATAATACAGTCGGAATTCGTATTCTAAAATTGATCCAATTAATTAGGTTTCCATGTTTAGTATGATTTTTTTTAATGAATTCAAAGAATGTAAAAACAAGATACAGTCAAACAATGGAATGTAATTTTTTATTTAAGAAATTTATTATTTGAGTTTTAACCACGAACCTTGGACCTATGCAGGTTTAATTTTTATTCTAAGTGGCTACTACTTTAGAACAGCAACTTCATACGTTAACCCATTGTGATAAATGTATGCTTGGTAAATGGTAGCGGGAATAAACTTGGAATAATGTCGAATCATTCGTTTCTAAAACTTTTTCATTCGTGATTTCCATTTTTGATCTCTTAGCTTTTTAAATTAAAAATGTCAATTTATTGTTGCAGTTGCGCTACCAGGATGGGATATTAGCAATCAGTACCTGCGATTCTGCCTTAGAATTCTGGGTTCCAACTGATAGATACAATACATGCCCCTGAGCAGCCCATTTTTTGATTCATAAATTGACATATATATAACAGCATAATATTGACTAACCAATATTAATTGTGATATTGAAAGATTTTATGATACATACAAGGATTTTATGTTATACTTGGACAGAGGAGTATAATTAATTATAAATAACGATCAAATACGCTGTTAATACTCATTATTAAAATAAAATTACTTACAAGAAGGTATAGGTACATATCTAAAAGAAGATAGCTTAGATGATATTTCTTATAAAAGCGCTTAGGCATGATGCCCTATATTGAGGCAAGGTACAAGTTGTCCTCAAGAATCATTACAGACCGTCTCGCTCATAGTTTTGATGACTTCCAGCCCTCCGAAGGAGATGGTTTCAGAAAGGGTTTTAACACCAGATCATACAAAAGACTGAGGAGTATGGTCCGCTCTTGTTAAGCGTGGACTATGAATCGATTGTGTCGACACCTGTGTGTTATTGCAACATATTACTTACAACAATGTCAAATCGACTAAAGTTCTAAAGAAAGTGCTGAAGTAGTTGTTTAGAAACGAATATGCGCATGCGATATTATGTTTATTAGAATAAAGGTGCTAAGAACGGACCCTATCGCATCTGCATCGAGGAGACATTATTTCTCAAAAACTTTTTTGAACATTCAAGCTCTGATAAGTTTATAGAACGGATCTGATATCAATATTAATGGCGAATACATCACTTTGTTTTGCCGTCATCAAGTCATAATAGCTGACTCGCTCAGTAAAATGTCCATCGACCGTTGTTTCCCAGCAAAAAAGTGGGTCATAAGATGAAGATGGGAAAATGACGTTATAGCACCCGTACCAGTTGTTGTCGGAGTCTCGTTCATTCACCCAGTTATTTTATTTGCTTTATGTACTATACTGTGTTTGCATCAGTGTCCTTCATAAAGAACTTAATAGTTGTACTTTGCACACTACTGTTTCGATGAAAAATATCTGGCGCCCACCAGGACGCACTGCTGCTCAAGATCCCTACCTCCTGGTAAGGCATATCTTCGACGACCAATTGGGACGGAAAAGATGAAAAGTTCAAAAGAGGAGGCTTATGGTCGACATTGGACGTCTTCGGACTCATAACGTAACCATGTGTCTATTTGAGACATGATTTTCTGTTGTTAATAAACAAGTCAACCTTAGGGCCCATATTTATTGAAGTATAAATGAGTGGTGTATTTTTTTATACAACAATGAAGTAGAGCGAGCTAAGGCTTGGTGATATAGGCCTCAGGCAAAACTATAACGCGGTCTAACAAAGAATACAATCTAAAAAGGCGCCGATAATTATTGCCTCACACTTAAGTAGAAAGCAATAGTGTGCAAGTGAGAGATCATGAATATCGGCGCCATTTTAGATTTGTATCTTTAACTCTTCAACATCTGGCACCGGGCACGCAAATTTCTTTGTTTTAGCGAAACTATCACTTTTTTGACGTCCGATACTGAAAGTTTTATACTGACGCAGAGTTCGACTCCTGTTGTTGTCGTCGGTGTCCGCGTCTTCGTGACTTTAAAATATAAGTACTCAAAATGTTATTTACTGTATCCATATATATCGCTGTACGCTGAATGCTCTCTTTTGAAATTTTTGTATTATTTTAAATAAGAGTGATAGGCTTGTTCCTTGTGTGAGTTGTGGAAATGATTATGGGCTTCAATAAATTAGGTAAAGACTGATGAGATGATTATTTAGGGGAGGTGGTTTAAAACGATCCCCCTTCGGGGTAAAAAATTAAAGCGGCGTGTGTGAAGTTAATGATTTTTTTAGTTAGCTAGTGTATTGTCCTAATAGTAATAAGTATTACATACAATTAACTCGTAGGATTGTTTATCTATTTAAATATTTAGCAGTCTACTAAAATATAGTTTTGTACATCCCTATGGCAATAGCGATTTCTAGAAAATGGGTAAAACGATCCCAGGAATTGTTTTGTCCTGCTCTTTAAATTAGGACACTATATTTACACATTTGTGCATTCGGATGAATTTAAATAAAAGCAACGAAGAATAAAACAATAAATAGAATTTATGTAAATCTTACCTAAAATTTTCATAAAATTATAGTCTTCGCATTTAGGACCATCCTATCACCATACTATATAAGTAGGAACCAAATTACACCACCTAAATTAGTGGTATTTGTTAGAGTTATATTATTTATATTATAATTGTTTGTTCGAACAGAACCGAAACGATCATCAGTACAAAAATCACACGTGAACTCATCAGTTTTATTAGTACACTACTTTATGCTGCTCAACAACAGGGTGGATAATCCTGACACTCGTATCTCTTTGCTTATCTTAACCATAGATAAAACGTAGTGATATTTTTTTATAATACGATCGCACAAAATTCTTTAATGCCATGACACTGTGAGACTCAGCTGATGGTGATCAGTGATAGTCAGCTGAGGGAACATATGATTCACTCAAAAATATCCTTAAAAGCGCTGGTATCGGTAAAAAAGTGCGGGAAAGTTTTACCCCATAGGGATCGTTTTCAACCACCTTCCCCTACATGGATTCTTAAAAATTGAAGAAATATGATTTATGTAATGTATTAATTGAAAATATTTCATACCGACTTATTATTCCTACTAATCTTTCGTGAGAAGTTTATAAAAAAATGTTTTAATAAAACGAATGAATTTTAACCGAATAATTTGTTTTCTCTGATTTGTAGTTCCTACGTTTTAACAGCTGATAATGTAATGAATATAATAAGTTTATACTTTAACCGCTATCTCTCCCTATGATAAGATATATTGTTCAGGGTAACCTAGAATTACTGGCATGAACTGAATTAATACACCGTTGGGTGCTTGGCGACAGATTTTCTACTTGGCAGCTTGCCATGCGGGCTTTTGCAAAATATATCACGAACATGCTATGACGACTGCCATAATAAAACGACAACCGGGACCGACCGACGACTTAGAAGCACGGAAGCGCTGAGCTGTAAATGTCACCCATCCAAGTCATGACTAGGTACAGCGAAAGTTGCTTAGCTGATCGGTTAAGAACAACTAGGCAAACTCCTGCATATGTGATAACTTGGAACAAGGGGCTATTATGAGCTCTTTGAGACGTCAATGAGAATTTGCACAAGAAAAGATCACAAAACGTTATGGGGATTAGTGCAATTACCCATATGTACTCAGATACTATCCCGGGGGGTTCCGGGCTGAAATGTCACTACCCCATTGCTACATGTGGGTGTCGTAAAGGCGACAAAAGGTAAAACGCCGGTATATGGACAGCAGCGCCTTCTGAGGAACTGATATCTTGAACTGCGATCTCCAAAACGCCGGCCAAATGTGGGGATTATGGCAAATCCCACCTTAATGGGGAAAGCTGTGTTCAGCTGTGGACAATCCGCCTGATACAGTACAGTACCTACTCAGATACAAAATGCACGCTGTTGGTAGGGGGCTATACCTAGTGGTTCACGCGCAAATTGGAAATATCGAACGATATAAAAAAAAGCTGTATGGAAGGACGCGTAACGGGTTTAGCGCATGCGATATTATCCGTTATATCGCAGCTGACTGATGAGAACCGTAACTTGTATATATATTCATGCCATGGAAATTCTGCTGTATATGATCTCACAGAAGCAGATTGTGTTCTACGCGTAGAGCTGAGTGATGGCAGGTGTAAATTGCACAAATAAATTAATAATCCCCACACCTATTATAAATGGGAGTGTTCATGTCGGATTGTCCTTCTTTCACCCTGCGACGACGGAGCAACGGGGATCGTCGATTTTTGGCACCAAGGCTGGAGAGTATCTAGTATTAGGCTAGGTATTTATTATCTCGAAAAAGTTAGCAGTTCCCGTGGGATAGCATACCTATGAAGAAATAACAATACCTACGAGTAAGTATAACCAGATTTTGCATTTAATCAAGTAACAACATTACACATACATTTTCAACGTAAGTATTGCAAAAATGTTTAGTACAAAACAAACAACTTCAAACATAAAATATGCATTTTTAGGGATAACTCAGATCATACTCAAATTTAAATGGGACCACATGAAAGGCATATCAGCAACATCGGAACACCATGTAAAGATTTATTTACACACACAAAAATACAGTCGATTTTTTTTTTTTTTTGTATTCGGTTAAAAAGTATCACTAGGTTAAGCGAGTCGACACGTTTATCGCCCGTTTTTGCGTGAATCTACTGTGACAGTGGGTAGGAGTAGGTGATCCAATCCTCTTGTCGCATAGTAGTCCGGTCAAATTAGACCAAAAAAAAAGAGTACCTAAAGCTACATAAATTCCCAACATGAAAATCAGTCAGATTGTTTGAAATAAAATTTGAAAGTTCCCCATCTTTCCCCTGTATAGAAAAAAAATATATTCAAGGTCAAAAGTAAAATAAAATTAGATTATCGCGATTTTCACCAAAACGGTAAGTAAGTTTTATCATAAAAATACTTCAGATAAAAATTGTAGATCCTAAAATTATCTACAAAAATGATTCATACTTTTTTTTTCTACGAGCCACCGTTTTTGAGATATAACGATTCAAAAATTTGATCATATTTTAAACAACTTACCTACTGATTTTCAGCTTGGTGGGAATTTATGTACCTTCGAATGTCTAAAGTGACCGGACTATAGTGTCAAATGCGTTAGAAACACGTGTTGTCCAAACATTACATTTTGTCCAATACGTGTTACATTTATAAAGAAAACTTTATACTATCGCAACGAACTCGACTGGCTCAATATTCGTCACCGCCGGAATGTACAACTATTGGAACCGACGGGTACCAAAAAGTTCGACAACTGAGGATATTTTATTAATAGAATTATGTACCGACAATACAACAATAACTATACTTCATAATATAAAATTCAGAACTTCCATGATTGGTAAATATTTTTTTGTATAAAAAAATAGTTCAGTAAAGTAAAACTTTTTTATGTCAAGTTATTGAAAAAAACGCGTATGGGCTTAAGAGTTATTATGACCTACTCGTAAGAGTGTTGGATTTGACAGCGTATGGGACAAAATGAGTATTGCTTGTTGGTAGGTAGGTACATGATACAATACACTTTCTTGGATCATGGGTAGGTGCTGGTGTTTAAAGTTTAATTTTATCACAGAAATCAAAAAGCATTTTAACGACAGAATAAAAATTATTCTGAAGAACTGATCTGTTCTGTGTGTATCTATGGCTTGGTGCTCTAAAGAAAATATTTTTTAACTAACACCTACAAATCCGCGTATTAAAGCAGTATGTTTATGCCTTATAGGTTAGCCTTTGGCCACTATCTCACCTGATGGTAAGTGATGATGTGTTCGACGATGTTGTTCAGGCTAACCTATAATTACTCATCATTAATCCTTATTCACCTTATTTAATTTTGAGATACATACAAATAAAAACAGTTATAAGATATGTGCACTTTAATTTATTAAAATTTATGATACAAGATAGAAATAACATTACCTATACATGTATTTTATGTAATTTAATAACTATGAGATGAATCTAACGGTCCATCATAAGTAGGTAGATACATTTACATTATTCACCTCTATGTAAAAGGTTATAAGTACATTTATAATAGAAAAAATAAGAATACAAAATGAGTATAACATTTGAATAGTAAGTAACTGATGGCACTGATATATAACAACTGGTTTTAAATTAAAAGAAAATTAATTGATGCATTAAAATCATAGCCTCGGCTTATTGAATATTAAAAACAAAATGACATGGCAGTTCCAAGCAAAACCATACAATGTCCCTATATTCAATTACATAATATGATTCAATCAAGATAAAATTTCAATTACATCATGTTTTTGTTCCCTGTCCCCATAATAGAAATCAATCAAACATAAAAAAAAATAGTAACCCTACCAGGCTTTCACGGCTCTTCAGCTGGAAAGACTCACGTTTCGAGTAACTAAATACAACCGGATTACCTATCTATGGTTCGATCAATTGTGGTTGTTACCGTACCTGGAACCGAATTAAAACGAGCATTATCACTTGCTTTGATTACCATCTTTGCATTGATTAGTCTATGATAATTAAACAAAACGCGGCGCTTGACCCGGCAAACGTCCGGTGAATCTATGAAATACTAAGTTATTTGCCTCACAATTTACAAAAAATTAGACTCAACATGCACAATGAAAATTCTTGTTTTATCAACAAGCATTCTTTTGCAGAATAATGTGGTGGGTCAAAAGGTTAATTACCTATTAGAGCGATGATATTCGTATATAATTGATATTATACCATATTGTTTTGCTCTAAGAAGCAGTCAGGCAATGTCACTGGGACATTATCGTCTACAACAGGTTGTCAAGATCATACGTTTATAGAAGCAGTCTTGCCTATTTCACAAATATCCCTGTTTTAATGTTGTCTTAGGTTTTCGCGATTGTTACACATAGTAATTAAACAACTTTAAACGGTTTAAACGCGAGGCTATTGAAATCAAAAAGTACCCAAATTTCAAATAGAGATGATGGTTGGCAAGTACCACCTGCTTGGGATCCTGTTATCAAATTAATTAAATCCCAAGGCCGACACAAATCTGCAAGACCTCTGGACACTGTGAGCGAATACTGCGTGAATAGGGAACGTTAAAAATTTCTGACGGTAGACAAAATAATTTCTTAATAACTCGTGACAAATAAAATCAATTAGTCACCCCGTGACCACGATCACTGCAAAGTGTTTGAAACGTCGGGATAAAATAATGAAAACTATACGCGATTCAAACCGTTTACAGTTGTTTAATTACTATCCCTGTTTTAACTTTGCGTGTAGATATAACAGCAAATTAAAATTAGCCAAGATTAAACATATGTTTTAGTCTCAAGTAGCAAGCCAATAACGGTAAAGCATTCCCTTTGAATGAACCCTGATTATACTAAATTCATTTTAATAATGGTCAAAACTTGTTTAGTGCGAAATAGTTTTTTGATAAGCTAAACCAATTCTTATGTTCATTCCACAGAACACAAGCAATAAATTCTATCGTTTATTAAACAAAATTCTATAACAAAACACAAATAATAAACTACAGTTATGATATACACTCTGATTTTTAACTATGATACTGTACAATTTGTTTGAAATTCAAATATCTACTACGGAGATAATATAAATGGATTATAAATAAATTTGATTCATAAAAAAACAGTGAGAAGAAAATATTTATGAACAAGTACCTTTATCTTTCAATTTAAATCATTTTTTGTAAAGTCTAACATCCATGTCTGTCTTGGGAATTTAAAGAGAAAAAGTAAAATATAGATATAGATTAATAAATAGTATAGTATACATTCAATTAGTTCAATGGTTCCGAAGAAATGAGATTCATTTCAGAATTTGTGAGGATTATACAATAAATAGCGAGTTTTATATATATCGGCGGATAGGTTTCCGCGACCCAAGACAAACAAGGCGGAGCACTACCCACTGGAATGTAATTACATATAAAGACAAATTTATAACTCTTAGATATTGATTATATTACTGAATGCATTTCGACAATGTGTAACTGATTTTTATCGATTATTGTTTTGTATCTATAATTATTATATAATAACATCATATTATATCACCGAAGAATATAGGTAATAAAAGGGATAGAACTTTTGTGGAATGTCAACCTGAAGCCTTTATTTTTTCAAAATTACTGCGTATTTTGAAAGTAGAGGTCATTTGTACAAAGTGTTTTGTAATATAGTATCCTCAGTGTCGTTTCCTAAATATTGGGAAGTTAAAGATAGCGTTATGAGAACAATGAAATTATTAAAAATGCAGTTATGACGTATGTATACGCATTTCTTGTATTCAAATATTAGTTTCCAGGTTGATTTACTGAACTATGTATCAAATATCAATTTACATAAAACCTACCTTTCATGAATAGTTAATGAATCGCATCAGATTGCAATAAAATATGCAATTTAGCTTGTAAAACCCTACCTGCTTCTATCCCATGACAATGTAGTAACTTAAATATTCAATAAAAGTAGTTTATTTCATGCATATATTGGTAATTTATTCTAATAAATATTAACCTAACCTGCGAACTAATATTTGAATACAATAGAATGCGTATGTACACACGTAATTACAGCATAGTAATGAATTTCATGTTCTCATATGACGATCTTTACCTCCAAATATTTCGAAAATGTGACACTTTAGGGTACCATATTAAATTTTTTTTTGTTTATGTATGTGTCCTCTACCAATAATTGCATGAAGCGCAAATCTTTGAAAAATAAAATGGCGGCAGGTAGACATGCCAGCTTCTGTACAAAAATGTTGGAAACCCTTTCAAAATGCAAATTAACAAAACTATTCTTCAGATCGATAATTGTGCGCTATTTATACGGTTTCACTGAAATACATAAACAATATATAGGAACCAGAAAATCTGTTCTTGGACCATCAGAACAAGGCCCCTCCGATAAGAGAACCCCAAAAGCAAACGGTTACATTAATTCCTAATTAGAAAAACATAATTCTATAACACTTTTCGCGCGAGACACCATATCCCTATCTATGCACAACCTCCCGAAGTAAAATTTAATCGAATCACATCATAAACATTCATAAACACAAGCATACCCATTATAATAATTGAATATGATACAATCGTAATTTTGAAATCTTACACGCTAAACGGATACAAAATTCGCACTAATAATACTCGACAACGCACTTGCGCGAACATACACTGGGACGCGACGCAGTCAGCACGTGGTCTCGAGCAGCGGGTCGGTGGTGGTGGGCGCCGCGAGCGAGGAGGGGGGGGCGGGCGCGGGGCCCGGGGCGGGGGCGGGGCAGGGCGCGAGGGCGAGGGCGGCGGCGGGGCTCGGGCGCGCCGGCGACACGCGCGGCGAGCACGTGCAGTGCTGTGGGCGGGCGCGGCGCGGCGCTGGCGTGCGTCGGCACTCGCACGCCCCGCTGCCGCCGCCGCACGCCTCGCACACCGGCGCCCGCCGCTCCAGCCGCCCGCGCCGCACCCACGGGTCCATGCGCCGCCACGGGTCTCCCAGCACGGCCGCCGCGGGAGGCGCCGGGGACGCCTCTGGCGAGGAGCGCTCGCTGCGCGCTAGCCGTGGCGCTAGCGTCGCCGACGCGCGCGGCCTTTCCGAGTGGGAACGCGCGCGCGGTGCGCCAGCACGGCTGGCGGGCGTCACATCGCTTAGCGACCGCAAATGGATCCGCCGACGCGCGCTCGCGCTCGCCTCACTTGAGTCTACCGACGCGGGTGAGTCCGACCGCGTCACACCGGCCGGTGACTCGCTCGAGTCCGCGCGCGTCACACTGATGCTTATCTTGTGAAGCAGAGACCTCTTGAGCTCGGCGGTGGCTGTCTCGTCGCGCTCGGTCTTCTCGTCTTTGTGACGGTTGGGGCTTCCGGAACCGTCGGTTTTAGAATTTTTTGCGGGGCCGGCCCTGCTAGGCCCGGCCCCCGCTAGCTAGAGGAGTCTTTCCGCCGCCGAACTAGAGGTGCCGGAGCTCAGGGTCGATGCGGGATTTTGGTCGTCTCCTGTGATTGAAATTTTTTGTGGTACCACTTAATCATCGTTGGCAAACATACATTTTCGTTAGAATTAAAAATATCGTACTAGACATTGTGAATGTCGTATAAATAGATGATTTTTTAGTCCTTATTTTAACCAACGACGGAACAAGTGTAAGTCTGTGGCATCACAGCTCCCAAACGGATGGAACGATTTTGATTTAGTTTTTTTGTTTGAAAGGTGACTTGATCGAGTGGCTTTAGTTTTAATCATAAAAGTCTGTTCATCCGAAGAACATCATTCTTTTTTTAGCAAACGAAGGGATCTAAGTAACTTCCACAGGTCTGATAGATTCGAAATTTGGTATCCTGTCGAGGGTGTACATTTCTATTTAATAATTATTATGTATTCGATTGTCAAAGTAATATATTTTCAGAGTTTTCATTTACATCCACTCAATTCGATTGAAGGATTTTCAGAAGTGATAAATTACATAGCATTCCATGGACACACAGGACACACCGTGCGAGTGCCGAAAAAAGGCCAGGTCAGGAGTACCCTAAACCGACGCTTATGTATGAAAGGATTAATGAGTGTAGATGAAGCGAAAGAGATATGTAAGGATCGTAGTAAGTGGAAATCTCTGCCTACCCCTACGGTAAAGAGGCGTGATTTTATGTAAGTATGTAACACAAGTATTAACTGTTTCTTTACATTTGTTTGCCGAAATTATCTAAAATAATACTTTCGGTGAGTAAATATGAAATAATCAATATTAACCAATAAATTGTTGATAATGTATCCAAATAAGAATTCGCTAACCATTGTTGGTTCAAATGTTTGTGTTTTCGAAATAATAATAAACTACTCTCTGCTTCCAGAAAGCCGGGAGCGTGCCAAATAGTGCAGATTCACTTGTGGGAGAAAACCGTACAAAGTTTATAGTAGTCTCGTTTCGTGTTTTTTATGTGTTTTTGGCGGAATAAGTACGAGGCCCATGTAATGTTAAAAGTCTCTTGTAATGTATTATTTCAAATTTTTCATTACTTTGCTTGACGTAAATATTCAAAACTCTATTCAAAGGGAGCCTGGCGCGGTCCAGTGTTACTGCGGTCTACGCTCTTGGCTCGGAGTAGGCATTAAAATATTTAAAAAAAACCCTAAGAGGTTGTTAGCATATTACCAATAATCCTGTATAATTTTATTAATTAGGTATTAAAACACTCGTGTAATCTTAATAAAATTCACTCATGTTTTAATACCCTCTATTCATTACAGTTGCATAAACTCCTATTCTCAAAATGAACTGTAGCTCAGTAAGATCAGCTTTATTTATTATTATTTTTTAAGTTTTTTTTGTCCGTACTTTTAAGGTGCGTTTAAATAAAAAGCGTATTATTAAGATACGCTTAATAAAACTGATATATATATTGCCACGCCACCGCGGTCGCAGCTGATCACGTAGGTTTGTGCGTTACCTTCAAAGTCAAAATCATTTACTAAATTTTGGCTTCTACGACGCTCTTAAGAGTCCTAAAATGCTGACAAGTGCTAAATAGCGTTACTTAAACACATTTTTAGCAAAATGTATATAGTTTGTAGAAATAAGAAAATTGTATATTTTTCATTTACGTTACTAGTTTTGTGTTATAACTTATAAGACTTACTTTCAGATATTATCTAAAGAGATCACGATTTCACCATCACTGCGTCTCTTTCACTCCTACGCAGTCCGATAGTGATAAAATTTCAGCATTTGACAACGTTTTAATTAATAAAGATGTAGATTACTACGTCTAACGCATCGCACCCAGTTTAATGCTCTCATTTAGTGTCTGATAATAACTCTTAAGTATATATTATATTCGAAGGTCAATTCGTTAATATTTTATTTGTTTTTATGTTTGTGGTCTTTAGGTATGTTTATTCATATCACCACGGTACAGTGAGCTCTTTAAGTATAGGGTGAATTTTTTGTGTTTAGTCTTTTTGAGTACATAAATATAACCGGTATTCACATCATCCAGTAATTAATGTAGTTCACACGTGCAGATTGTCCGTACACAAAATTATGATGTGATATGATATTGATTAAAAGACGTATTAATGGAACGGTGTTTTATTGCAGAGTGATTGAATACAGTTGATATAAAATTATAAGCGAACGCAGTCGCGCCTAATCATCAAATTGTACGTAAACCGTACAACACGTGTCAATCAAAGGTGCTAACATTTTGTTTTCCAAGTGCTGTTTACCAAAAGTAAGGCTTGGCAATAATTAAAAAAAATATCACACTGATAAAATATTAAGCGACTAAATTTTAAACGAATGAACTTTTCTTGTAAATAACTTACTTTTTGTTCTAATGAATAGATTCAGGCGTTACTTTGGGGAAATCCATATTTAATTATAATGTATTTATTATACTTTAATGAACGAATTTAACGAATATTCTTCCGGTTGGGCTGCGTGGCGTTTGTGACGTCACGTAGGCATAACAGGAAAATTAGGCGGAATTGTCACTAAATATAGAGGAAAGGAAGGTAACTTGGAATACTGCAGGTAATTTGGTATAGGAGGGTTTCACGGATACAAGTAATGGTATCCAGTTTTGATGGCCGTAAAATATTAAAGCTAGACGCCATCAGTCGACATGTTTACAAGGTTAGTTACAAAACTCTCAAAATGACGATCAGAGACCTAAGTGTGAAGTAGTGTGAATACAAATTTTTGAGGTACGTATATAACCTATTCCCATCGCCATATTTTTTATGTTTAGGTAGTTTAGCTTTATGTATATTCTAAAGTGGATTATAAATTTTGCATATTGAATTTTATTTCAGCAATATGTATATTTATAAATAAACGACATGAGGTTGTATCTGAATACGTCTTTTTGATAATTTGGAATACCCGATGTGATGACAATTTGGAATATTCCAAATTATCATCAGTTTTATTGGCAAAGTAAGTATCTGTTGATATTCATTTACTAGACATTATCCGGTGTCCGATTGAGCTAAAATTTGGCATAGGTTAGGTTAGTAGTAAGTTCTACGGAAGTCTTATGTTTTACGTATATTATTATTCAATAAAGTTATTTGTATTTGTAGACGGTGCGTATGCTGCCCATGAAGCTAAATCCATAGTTGTAATTTTTGGCAATAACCCATTTATTTAATTGGCAAAACTGATTAAGATTGATTTGAAGTGATTATGAATGAATAAAGTTTAAGCTTATTATTTATACGATACACAACCTTTTTATACATAAATAAGAATTAATGAGACCGCCAACCCACGCACCGATTTTAAAGAGTTGCTCTTCAAGATATCATTTATGTTCATAAGTCTTTTATTTTTTTTTAAAACAATAGCGTAATAATACTTTATATAACTAAGTTAAGCATAGTGAATATAATTTGGAATACCTTTATTCCAAAATACCTGCATCACATGTCGAAAACGCAATTCGTAAAGTCATTTTACGTTCATGATGACTAAATAAGCACCCGGCTGGGACTCACGTTATGTTTACCGGATAGATTCCGACCAGTTTCGGGCTATATTTAAATAATTTATCGGAATCTATCCGGTAAACATAACGTGAGTCCCGGCCGGGTGCTTATTTAGTCATAATGGACAAAACTCGCGATAGTTTTCTAAGTGAAATTTTACGTTCAACCTAAAATTTTACGTAGTTGTGTAGTTTGGTTAGTATTCATAGCATACAGGCTGGTAGTTAATGAATTGTGCTCTAATTTAATAAAAGTTTTATTTATTTTGACCCTAAAGAAAAAAAATTACAGGCGTAAAACCAAATGGTATTCCAAATTAACTTCCTTTCCTCTATATTTTTATACTTTTAAAGTGTTTCATTAAAATATTATTCAATGTTTTCTTAAGATACTTTTAAAAGTATATTTGTTATTATTCGGCATTTGTTCTTTTTATATTGCTTGGATATATTATGAAAAGTAATTATATAATGATTGAAAAACCGGGCCTAAGAAAGATATGTGTTATATATAATTATGTGAAAAGAGTAAGTTTTTCATAGATTAAAACACAATTTTACAAAGAAGATAAATAAGATACTACAGATTGATGCATCCTTCGTACGTAGCATTGTCAAAGACACAACTGGGGTGACGTATAGGAACATTTTATTTTTGGTAAATACACGACCGCCATACAGTGATGTGTTAAGTTTATCTAAAAAATATTATTATATTTTATTTGGTAAAACACCTATATTATACGATGCAAACATACCAAAATTGGATGAGTTTACAAAAAACTTCCAACAAACATAGTATAATTTACAACAAAAATAGTTTTGAAAAACTACCCGAGATTGGACACTAACTTAAAAGTGAACTCTACGCTTTTTTTTTATTACAATAGCGTCGAAATATCGTGAGCTTACAATAAAAATCTTCGCGGATATATATGAATAATCATTTCTTTAATTTCTGGAAAAGCCTTCTTATGAATATATGCTCTCTCCAAAAAATATCTGCCATTAAAGTTTTAATGCTACGTCGTTTTCGAATAGGAAAATATAAGATATGCACATAAAGATTATCTGTGGGTGATGTAATGTCGCAACCTTACGAATGATAAAGAATTGACTACAATAAATGCCATATGTTTACTATAAGAAACGGTAGTGTAGTAACAAAAAAAAGCCCCAGTGGTCTCTTTGACAATACATGAGCATATTAAACTTCTTAAAAAATTTAAATGACGCAGTGGTTAGCATGACTAAAGTCACTCATGGTAACTCAACAATACATTAGGTGGCTAAGGATTTTTGCGGATTGTATTGATATATATGTACCTTGATTAGTTTGGCCTGAGGCCGGCAGTCTTTGTCAGTTGAGCAATTCCACTGAAACAAACCGTTTCAGCCTCTCCAAGTATTGATTAAACAACTCGACGTCGTTGTGCCCAGCACCCTGTAACGAAGTTATTAATATTTTTATACTTTAATAAGTCTTATTTACATTTATTTTCATTCCTTTTCTTTCTAAAGGTTCTAGGTATAACATTTACCATCTCCTGCAACTCCTATACCGACGACACGAGTATAACTTGGTCATCAGCGTAGAGAAGAAATTTGATGAGTAACTCATTCATTCTTAATCCACATTCACTGTCTTTCAGGTTTGTCAAACAGTTATCCTTGAATAAGTTGAACAGCCACAGTGACGCTACACTTCCCTGCCTAAACCCTTTTTCGATGACGAAGAAAGTTACGGTGTTTGAACGAGATGATAGAATGACCGATTGCGATATTATGATTGGAGGTGAAAAAGTGGAACAAGTGAAAGAGTTTGTATACTGGGATCCATGTTTACAAAAGATGGATGGTGTGTAAGTGACAGAAAGAAGAGTAAAAGCTGGAAACATGGTGAACGGAGCATTGCACGCGTTATGAATAGTCAGAAGGTGTTTAAGAAGGCTCGTCTGGCTCTTCATGGAGGAGTGTGGTTCCGACGCTAATATATGGTAGTGAAGGTTTGGCAGAAAAAGCATGATAGTAGAATAAATGCAGTGGACATGAGAGCATTGAGAAGCGTGATTCGAGTCAAAACGGAGTGACAGGATAAGAAACAGTGTGATAAGGGAATGATGTGGTGTGAATAAGGAAGTAGTGACAAAAATCGAGAACGGTATGTTAAGATGGTTTGGACATGTAGAGAGAATGAACGAAATGAGACTGACTAAACAGTTATACATGGGACAAGTGAACCAAAGTGTTGGAAGGGGACGCCCTAGCCGATCGTTCCGAAATCAAATTGAAGACGTTTTGAAAAAAGGCCAGTTCAGGAGTACCCTATACCGACGCTTATGTATAAAGGGATTGAAGAGTGTAGGTGAAGCGAAAGAGATATTCATGGATCGTAGTAAGTGAAAATCTGTGGTCTGTGCCTACCCCTACGGGAAAGAGGCGTGATGTTGTGATGTATGCTAATCAAAGTCTTCATGAATTCTATATAATTTTCGTTTCTTTTTGTTTCAAATTAACTTCTTTAAGACCGAATCGCGTGTTTTTAATTTGTTCCAAAACAGGCATAATCCATATTTCAAAATGAAGTGTTGTTTTTGTACTTGCCTCCACCCACAGTGGCTCAACGGCGCGCGGACAGCGCTCGTATATGGCCAGGCCGTGGGAGAAATCTATGACTTCGTCTTCAGTTCCGTGGATGACCAGAACTGGTGAGGTCACTTTGGGAATCTTGTCGATACTGTAAGGAGAATTAAAAATACATGAACATTTACAAATGAAATGAATGAAATATTTATCGTTACAGATTGTAGGATATAAGGGTGTTACAAAAGTATACAAAAGTACCTGTACAATCTACCCTATTCTGGGTGTGCAACATTAATAATAATTTTAAATTAAATATTTGTCATGCATAAATAATACCAATTGTTAGTCAAGGAGTCAAAATAATGTTAATATGGTTATCTATTAAACAAAAAAATTAAATTTTACAATAATTATAATTATAGTTACATTTTATTTAATATATCATTTACGGAGTAATAATTTTTATTGTGTAACCAACACAGCAATTCTTTTTTGTATGTTTTCAAATTATTAACCTCTTTGATGTGCTTTGGGAGAGCATTAAAAACTTTAATACACATAGCATGACATTGCTTTTGGTAGAGCGAAGTTCTAGGAACTATATCATGGACTAATCTGTCAGGATTTCGCGTATTTCTGGGGTAAATATCGGAAGCCTTTTTAAAGATATGTGGGTTGGTTTTTGCAAAGGTAGCTAGTTCAAAAATATACATGCATGGAAGTGGTAGTATATATATTGAGTTTTTTAAATAATGGTTTACAAGACTCAAAGGGAGGTACGCCACTAATAGCACGAATACATATATTTTGAATACATATTATACCGTTATGATCCACTACAGTATCTGTATTATATCCTAGCGCATCTTTCTTAGCCCCCAATACGATTGTAGTTACGTACAAGTATAAAAAAAACTTCGTCAAAACTACTATTACACTCCGACTACACATTGGGTCGAAAGGGATTCAAATTAGGCATATTAAACATTTACAGTATCTGTATTATATCTAGGCGCAGCTCTCTTAGGCTCGTATATACATATCAAAGTTGAGATAGATCTTAAGATGCAGTTTGATATTTAATGTATGGAACATATGTCATAAACTGCATCTTAAGATCGCTCTCAACTCTGATATGCATTTATTAATACGAGCCTTAGTGCCGTATTAGTAGGTAATACGATTTAAGTTACGAACACGTACGTAGTATAAAAATCTTCATCAAAACTAGTTACGAAACTCCGATTACACAGTCGGCCGAAAGGGATTTAAATTAGGCATAATGAAACTTATATAATTATTCGTACTAGCGGCACGGATCTATGCACATAAGCATTGTCATATTAGACGTTTTTTTAATATAGGTTGAATTTTTTGTCTAATGTCAACAACCCTCGAACATATTTAGCTCTTATGGTGTAAGAATTCTAAAATATTTTATCAATTTAGCAACCGAGCCCTACAATGGAAACATGAGACCTAACTCGTTCACTGGACAAGATTAGAGCTCGAAAAATCCCGGAAAAATAATCCGGTCGACAGTCCAGGCTCTAATGGCCTTGTACATTTAATATTGCCGTATGCAAGTCTTCAGGAATAACATATTAATCATTTCGAAGCCAATCCAGCTTACGAGTATTAATTAAATAGAGGTCAGTGATTTGAAATTATCATATTACGAGTATAATATACCATGCCACGACGAAATTTTGATTATAATCTATACCATTGTCAAAGTACATACTCGCCCTGCTAGCTTCGCAATTGATGATCGTCAAAACCATTCAGTTTATTATTTAAATTTTCCACGGCCAAATAGCAAATGGAATAACAAACGCGAAAAATATATTTTAACCCATACATTCTTCATTTGTATTCTCACTAATAGACGCTTTAATTTTCTAACTACGGCAGCATAAAACTAGCATTTCACTAAGTAAGGCTTGGTCATTAACCCAGTTAATGATGTAAGAACACGTCTCCTACTAGCGAACACGAACAGGGCAGTGTAAGGCTCAATAAATATCGGGGCCTAATGTGCAGGTGAGGCGAACAATCGCAAACAAGAAAAATATTTATACAGTAAACCGCTATTTAAATAACTGAAGAATATGCAGTTTGTCTAGCAATGTAAATGACGCAAATTGTGTTTCAGCGTTACAGCGCAGATAAAGTCACTGTTTAAGATAATGAATAGATTCAGACGTTACTCTACGGAAATCCATATAATTTAATAATAAAAAATATTTCAAAAATATCTTTATATAATCTCATTCGGTAATACATTCTAATTGGTATTCTAATTATGCAATGAAATACAGACTTTTATTGGTTATTTTATTTATATACTTCTTTATGAAAATTAAAAAATAAAATAAAGCATTATTCTCCTAACAAAACAATGCTTTAAAACTAGGAGGAAGTATATCTATGATGGAGAAGACATTTATATTCTGTTGGTTGTGAGACAAGAATGGTAATATATACGCTTGCATTAGTTTGAAAGAGACAGCATCAGTTTTTTTTGTCTTGCTCGGCGTATGCGATTTCTTTGTTTGCCACAAAGCAGTTTTGTGGCAGACAAATTTATTCGGTGCTTGAAAGTGTCCTTTTTTCGTGTTAAACAACAATTTTGACGTGTGTATTGTAAATTGTAAGTTAAATTCAACGCTGCTGCTTCCACCAAACATGTTGAAATGCAGAATTCTTGGCTGTAAAAACAGAACAGAACGAAATATGGAACACCTTACGTATCATATGTAAGTGCTATTTTTCATGTCTTCACCATTCTTACACAGTCTATGCGAATCAAATATGAATTTCTGATCATAACATGAATGTCTGCGTGTTAAATTATTTGATAATCTTACATTTTACTACAAAATAATTTCTTGATTTTGAGATTATAATCCATAAAAATTAAGTAGTGTTCTTTTGTCTATATATCTCGCTCTACTATGATGAAATTTATTTAGGGAGAAAAGAGAGTGTGAACATAGATCAAAAATTATACTTTTTCGAATTATAGCAATTTTCGGAATACCAACTCATGACCGAAGATATTTCCCATAAAAATGGGTAATTTTGTATGAACCACTTTTGACCAATTATGCAGTAAAATTAACGCAATTAAATTTTGATTTACAGTTTTGATGCTGTCCTTCATCGTGTATGGATTCATGCAACTGGACGACAAAATTAATTAAATTAAAAAATGCATTATTAATTAATTAAATTGTAAGTGGTGGCAAAACGTTGAATCTCAATGTTATTCACACATATGTTTTATATACCATAAAGCTATAAATACATTATTACTTTGTTTTATTTTAAGTGCAAACTATGAAATATAATAGGAACGAAGGTTTGTATGAGTTTGTTACTAATACAAACCACTCAACGCCGAAGTTTTCAACGAAATTTCGCATATAGATTCCGTAGGACCTGGATTAATACATTGGCTACCTTTATTCCGAGATATTGAGTATTATCGGGGGGCTACGATATAACTATTCCACGCGGTTTAGTCCACAGGCGCAAGCTAGTTATCCAATAGTACCATGGGTTAAGTTATATATTTATTATGCCATAGTTTTAAACTCTACCAAAAAATATTCTGTACATTTAGTTTTAGAATCATGGTAATTTTCTAAAACTAGCTGACCTGGTTTTTCTGCCATTAAGGCGGACCGTTCAATCTGTAGCGAAAAATTCAAAATTTAACAGTCTGTCTATTTGTTGCGAGATCGAATAACATTTGTAGGTATATGATTCTTTAATTTACTCAAATCAGATATCCTGTTTAGAGTATTTTGTTATTGTATCTTACATACATGTATCTGATTTCATATATTTTTCTACTAATCTGCAAAAACAGTTAAGAAACAATTATATATTTGTAAGTTATGATGCCAAAATACTTTAGGATATAATTTCCGATTTGCGCAATTTAAAAACAATACACGTACTAAAGTTATCCGATCTAGCAACATACATTAAATTTCTATATATTATGATTACAAGCACTACCGCGTACTAAGCGAAAATCATAAATTTACAAATTATTGGAATACAAAATGTTTTGCCCCGGGCGGGAATTGAACCCGCGTCCTTCCGATTTCGCGCCGGATGCTTTATCTATTAAGCTACCGGGGGTACGGCCGTGTCGCCGAAATTTCGTACTCCAATCGTATTTCTTAAACCGTCATAGGGGACGGTGCGCGGCCATCAACCAGACTACTAGATAAAGCATCCGGCGCGAAATCGGAAGGACGCGGGTTCAATTCCCGCCCGGGCAAAACATTTTGTATTCCAATAATTTGTAAATTTAACATACATTACATTTTGAATTCCCCGATATAACAAATTGAACGGTCCAGTCCACCTTAAGCAAGTACCATGCAAATGTATTTATTCAGTAGGCGCGGCAATATTTTTTTATAAAAGCTTCATTGTAATTTGGGTAATGTTATGGGACATTGGCAATTCTGCAATATTAGGTATTTATACTCTGTCTCTACCGGGTATACGCGCATAGCTACTCCATCATAGATATACTTCCTCCTAGCTTTAAAACATTTTTTTAATTATTAAAGTACAATATGTCCCGACCAAGGAGGTTTCAATTCAATTTAAGTACACATTATCCATGGTGAGCGCGCTGCGCGCGCAACGCTACACAACTGGTTCCGAGTAGAGATGGGTCGTCGACGCATTTAACGTAGACGAAACTAGACCGTCCATTTTCTTTCGTGGACTAGTCGATCGACTAGTTAAATTCATCGACTAGTTGATTTATACCGACGGCGTTTTCTTTATGGACGATTAGTCGAATCGATCCGTTACGTACGACTATTCAACTAGACTAGACGCATTAGTAGTAGTAATGAATGAGTATTCTAGTTAAATTAAATTTGTATCGTAGTTTTATATGTTACGTATCACAAGCATATTATTGAAAAGTTTGACCTTCCCTACATACTTTTTCCAGGCTAAGGACTGGCTAAATAGAATTTATATTAGTCGATTATTTTCCCTATTTAGGCGTATTTAGAAGATCAACTGATTCTATTAACAATCATTGTTTTTTTTAATGTGTTTTATGTACAATATTTACGACGGCAATGACGTAAAAATAGATATATGCTTCCGTTTTAGATGGCTTTTCAAATTTGCCGCAGTAGATTTATACGCCAATTTTTCATACATATATTTAGCATAGATTGCAAATCGCCTTTCCACTAGATATTATGTCCTTTTCAAAGTGATGCCATAATTCACTTAAATTTCGTCCTGCCATTTTACTGTTTCCTACACTAAAAAGTTCACTTAGGTATATCACCCTATCTACTTATTAAAATCAACCATAAAGTTTTGAAAGTTTTTTAAACTATTTATATATAATTTACACTATTCACAATAATAAAATACTCGTATGTAACACAAATTTAATCAAATTTTGAAACTATAGTACGTAATTTGGTTAAACACGAAATAAGAAAGTTTCTAATAAGTGCATCGTTCGCGTTTCGACTGTAGTCAAGGCGCCGCGCGGCCGGTCTACGTCTATGACGGAGCATCAACACAACACGCTCAATGTTATTATCAACTCAGAGCTCCTAGATTTAAAGTTCAATTTTGTCTGCATGGACGGTCCAAAACATGCTCAATGTTATTATCAACTCAGAGCTCCTACATTTAAAGTTCAATTTTGTCTGCATGGACGGTTCAACGATTTCAACGCGTTAAAATGACCGTCCATGCAGACAAAATTGAACTTTAAATGTAGGACTTCTGAGTTGATAATAACATTGAGCGTGTTGTGTAACGGACCAATGAATATATTAACCGACTGTGTTAACGAGTCGTCGTCGCGTTGACAGTCGCTATGAACTGTGTATAGACTACAATTTAGCCGTCCTGCCGTCTACAGATTCTACTAGTCCGTTCGTCGTCGATGAACTGTCTGTTCGTCTATTGTACGTCGACGGTCGAATTAACTAGTTCGTTCATTCAACGCTCTTCTCTAGTTCCGAGCCAATAGGCCAATAACAGACTTTTCCATTTTGGCGCTATTTCGTACATACATACGAATTTGAGTAATATTTTGTTGGATAAAACTTTAGTAGCAAAAATGTCAAGCAACACCGACGATACTGATGAAAAATTAACTCCACCTGACATTCTAGAAACAGCTACGAAACTGACGAATAGTCTTTTGCCAGAAAAATCAAGAAAAGCGTATAGCCATGACATTAAATAAAGTAGTGTATGCATAAACCACTATGCGAAAACATTTAATTAGTATTTTAATAAAACACTTAAAAAATATATATCGAGTGACAATTCCACCTAATTTTCCTTTTTAAATCAACGTGACGTCACAGACGCCACGCAGCCAAACCGGAAGAACTGTCAAGCTGTAGTTTTGTGAGTGCCCTTGTCTGACAGCCATAAGTCAGGATTGGTAAAATGCAGGACGCAAATACTTTATATTTGACTTTAATGTGTAAATGCTTATCTTTCATGAATGTCTTACGTTTCTTACATTTGATAATATATAAAAGTATTAAATAGTTATTTTGTTCACGTGTTTTCAGACAGTATTAGTTCATAAAAGTTTTGCCTGCAATTTTTTTATTTTCCTAGTTTCGCTATCGCTAACAGCTACAATAATATTAATTTCTGTTTTGGAAATATCGATATATTTCCAATACCTGTGGTTTTTTCAACTAAAAAAAAACTGCATGAAGGTGCTAAATAATAGGTGTTTTTGAACCTGTTTATTTTATAAACTAAACAAAATAACGAAAATCTATAAAATAACAAAGCTTAGATGGGTCAAGATTCTGTACGCTTTGAAAGGACTTTTGATAATTTGTATTCTAAATATGACTTCTTGTGAAGTCATATCTTGAATACAAATTTTCAAAAGGAAACATCAATATGAGTTGCCCCTGACGGGTTCTTGTCACATCAATTGGAAATTAATGCCTAAAAGGTTTCTTCCCTCTGCTACTCTGTAGAGAGGATATGGTGGAGAGAATGAACTAGGCCCTTCAGGCACTCTCCAAATGCGACAGTGCCAATTTGGTCAACTTCAATGCTAGGAAGGCATAAGCGTGTCTATTCAATTTTTAGCAGTCCTTTCAATTTCACTCCTAACTTACGAAATGTGCCTTTTTTATCGAAAGATGAAACCTCATTTTGGGTGATTAAGTGGGGCATTCTGTAATTAATGCCGAAATTACAAAGATGGTATTAACAATAATATGTTTATTGATGAATAAGAAAATACTTTTTTTTATATAGGTGTCCCAGGCATGCAAATATGATGGCCCCCCGTTTTGATTCAAGTCATCAGTCTTATGGCTCTATAAAAGAAAATTCCTTTAATCAAATCTTTAGAATTTAAAAAAAGAAAGAAGTCACATGTTTCTATGTCTGAGTTGTGAGGTTGGTAGGTCACAAGCTTCACTCCTTTAAGATTAATATTCAAGATATATCAATTAGAAAACTAAAATTACTTTGTTTTTATTGTGAAGAAAGAAGCATTCTCAAAAATTCTTCAGTGAAAGAAACGAAAAATGTGGCTGCCAAATCCTTAAAACAATATAAATGAACTTGTATGCCTATTGTCTAGTACTGATTTGGTATTAGTGAAATTGTTCATCTTCTCTAATTCAGCCAAAAAGACAATGAGGAATTATTAAAATCAGTTCATAAAATAGCTGAATATTGAAATTAAGAGCTGCGCCTTCCACGGACTGTGGGCATCTAGCAATAGTCAAATCGTCTAGCTGATTTGTTGAGATTTGCTGAAATTTACATCCATCCCAAACAGGACTGTTTGGGATCTTTCCGCTCTTCTCATTGTCCTTCTTATTAATATCACGGTTTATATTATATAGCCAGAGTTTACTCCTTGCAAACAAGTACAAGACACGCATTTTTTTGTAAATACCTTAAGGAGAATTTTGAAGTTCAAGAAATAGTGGAACTGATTTAAGAAGTCTGTTCTCAGGCAACTCAACTTTTAACTTTCTATCCAGTTTGATACAGCCCAAAAAAATTATGTGGTTTTGCCGTATTCTACCATTGACAGGGCATTCAGTAGCAATACTTTCACGGATAACGTTATTAAGGATTTGTTTGAAGTTTCTCCAAAATGACTTTGAACTTGGTAAAACATGAAATTTAGATATTTTGTGAAGAATGAAAGAAAAAGAGCGGAGCGCGGAGGAGCGTTAGGTTACTTGTGACCACAACAACGTGCAAGCTGGGCGAGCGAAGCGAGCGTGCCGCGGCATTGGCCGGCGATGCGCCAGAAGATTTTTCGATTAGATTATAAAAGTATAAAGTAATAATTTAAATAATTCAAATTGTATAAAACAATATTAATATTTGATGATCATTTTTCTAGTTATGGGGACCAACAAGTAAGCAATCTGATGTAACTTCTATACCTCGAAATAAAATCGCAATGTTCTAAAAATCTAAACCAATTAATACATCAATTGAATTAATTTTAATAATGTTTCAAAGAAAAATTATCAATCGTTAAAATAGATCTTTACTTTCCTGTTTTAAAAAATTAAAATGATCATTAAAATTTATGCCCTTGAAAAATATTGGCTTAGAAATTCAAATAAATTATTTTTCAGGTGGGCTCCAACATACAAGATGGTAGCCGAAACTAAAACATTTTTGCACTTCAATGAGTGAGATCACCTAGAACCCAATTACTATTGGACAAAATATATATCTTTTTTTATAATCTACTCACCAAATGGGGGGCTGTGAATTTTAGTTTCTTTTTTTGATACGCAGTCTATCTATAATCTTTACTGAAATTCTGGTACATAATGCACTATTTCGATGATAGCATTGACAAAAAAATTCAATTTTTCAGAAACAAAATTTTTACTCTGGTTCGTTTCATGAGACTGATTTGAAACCTTGAAAATCGAGGCCCGACCCGCACTTGGCCGATTTTTTATAAGTCTTTGACTATCTGTAAGAAATTCTTGATCTGCCCCCCCACTGCTGAATCAGAGTACCTGGGCATGCCCATGACAATGTACCTTGGCACATTTATCAAGACTCCTGTTAATACTTAGTAAACAGTCATAGAACCCTTAACTATCATAATTATAAAAATGGTTTCTCTGCAGCTTCTGTCATTAACCTTACACAATTATTTCTGATATAATGCAGTGGAACACTGCAGCAATCAGTGCTGTTCATTAAAGTTTCAAGATAAAATAATAATACACAGATAATGAGGTGAATGTAAAAACAACATTTATTAATGAGTCACTTCTACGTATCACATACGTATAGAGGTGATCTTACATTTAGCAGAGTATGATTGTTAATGTAGATAGATGTTATATATGTTCAAGTTTCTACTTTGAAAATGTTTTATGGTTCTCAAAATAAGCACTCCGTAAATGAAAATATATAAAATCTCTGCCTACCCTTTCAGGGAATACAGGCATGATTATTGTAAAGGGGCCCCTTAACCCTACTCTTGGGTTGTAAGTCCCAGGCCTCTCTAGCCTGTTTCTCTGCAAAACTATGGACCCGGCACCCGCCCGCACGGTGAATCCATGGAATCATATTTAACCCTGAACTAGTATGCACATTCATATAAGGACATGCTTCTGTGAATTATTGGGATTTAAATTTTTGGGAATTCAGAACATGTCCAATTGTAAATATCAAGATAATATTCAATAAGAAAAAATAATAGGCGGTAATGGTAATAATGTAATCATAAGATATTGAAAAGTACCATTCAATAATTCTTCTATTTTTGGATTACACCAAACTAGAAATATAATTGGAGTGAATTAATGGCAGATCATATAATCATATAAAAAAAACATTTTAGAACAAATTGAAGTTTTAAGATACCTTATTATCCTCAACAGCCAAGCTCAATATTTTCTGTTGAGCACTATCAATAGCTACCCACAAATAAAATGATCAAGGAAAGTTCACAGTATTCTGGATTTTTTTTGTAAGTAATGGAGGTAGATTTTTGTGTATAGCTCTCTTAAGACATTATCCAAGGTGACAAATAAAATATTTTTCATCCCTCCATCCGAAGAAGAATCCAAAGAGTATTTTTAATCTTCAATATCTGAGTGGAAAAGCCATTTTTATTCTCTAGAGTATAAAGTAAATTGAATTTAGAACATCGTGTGCACTAAGTTTGTGAATTAAAAAAAACATTAAACCTATTTACTGCTACCTCTATGGTGCCAAATATATCATACAACTTTTTTTGAATTTTTTAAAAACTCAGACTCGGAACCTTCTTGTTGTTCTTTTTAAGATTTTTGCATTTAGTCATTTCCTCGCTGAGGTGGAATGAAAAGTTACGTGTTGCACTCGAGTGCAAAGATTTTTTACCTTGTGCTCTTTTGATTCCCTCGCTAACGCTCAGGATTCTAATTTTTATCCTTCGCTTGCTTGGTCATCAAAATTGAACACGTGGTTAAAAAGCAACTTTGCACTCTTGTATAACAAATAACTATTGTTGGTTTAACATCATTAGTTTTTTACAATCATTCTTCAATTGCAACAAAACGTTGGCACATGTAGTGTATAGTATTGAAAGTAAACTAGACACCTTATCTTATCTTCTTTGGGGACAGGGAAAGTATTATCCTCCAACCTCTCTAAATCAGAAACATAATAGATCCTCTTACTATATGTTGCACTCATCGCCATTACCATTACAAGATAATTTAAATTTTATAAGTTGAAACTCACCTGGGAAATGCATCAAAAAACCAAGTTCTCTTAGTGTTAGGGAAGGCAACTCTCATTCCAGACATAAGTGGTGAGTGCAGCACGACCGCTCCCACTTCATATCGAGCAGCTAGATCCACTGTGGGAACTGTTCCAATACTTTGGCCATACAATATGATATTCTCTGGACTAATGCCATAGCGAGTCCGCAGCGCTTGCCACGCAGCGTCTATATCGGCATACAAATTTTTTTCTGAAGGCTTCCCGCCACTCACCCCATACCCAGAATAATCATAACTGAATATATTACAGTTTATTCTAGTTCCTAAGCCTAAGTAAAAACTGCTCATTTGTCCGAGATCAACTGCATTTCCATGTGAGAATAATATTGTAAAGCGAGCGTTCGGGCTACACCGAACAAAGAGGCAGGCTATTCTGTTTCCTCTGGACGTTCTCGAGTAAAAACCTTCGATGTTCTCCTTTTCTCGCTCTGAATATTGCCATTCAGCTCGCTCCGTGAGTGTTAATGAAAATTTTGATCCTGTCTCATCAGGTGTGAATGCATACGTTGCTTCGGGAGGCAGAAAGGCGAGTTTAGCCGCAATTTTTCCTGGGCATGGCGGACAACAAAACAAGCAACATAGTTCACCGAAACTTAACCCGTTCATGGCGATGTATTTAATATGACATTAAAAAAATACTAAACACTACCCATTACAAAATAACAATCAGAATTTAATGATTGATCATGGCGCACGAAACGAAAATATGATTTCTGTCGTGAAATTGACAGTTCGACAACAATTTCATTTTCATTCAGCCATGACGGTCAGTGCTGCCAGAACGAATATAAGACTAAATGATGATTCTCCCTGCGGTTCAAGTCACGCAAATATTTATTTATTTAGAAAATCAATTGCAACATCATTACAGTATAAACCAATACGACGCTGTAAGAAAAAAATAGTACGTACTTAGTATACCAATATAATAAAATATTTACCTACATAATAAAATATAAACAATCATACATTTATTTCTAAATACTTTTCTCGGATAGCTTGCACGCGACTTCTTTGAATTTCGCCCGGCTACAAAAGTCAACATGAATTGATATGCAACTTAGACGACGTATAGCTCGCGACAAAGGGGCAAATTTATTTAAGTTAGTCCGCGAAAACGGTACATTCAACATAGCAGGGCGGCGTCTCGTGCCTCTATGTACCCGTTCGGAGCGTTCAGCTGCAGTGCTGCCGATTCGGGTGGTGAACGTGGCCACGCAGCACTCCCCACACATACATGACTAGCGCAACGTCTCTCCTCACCCCCAGCTGGTTGTACCCGACCATGCCGACTGCCGTTGACGAACAGACTCTGGTACATCAGCGGGTAATAAATATACACGCCGTATGGTTTGAAATATATAAATCTGGTAAATTTATTTTGAATTTTTACCACCATTAGATTATATTTATCTTATAGGGACTCCAGATCATGGAACTTGTTTCGAGCCGGCTACGAACAAGTGCAGTATATAAAATTTTCAGGACTTTAATGTTCTGAAAATCCTTACATTGTCTTATAATAAAACCTAAATTTCTGAAGCATTTTCCACATATGCTAGTTATGTGTTTACGAAACGTCAACTCCGTTACCATTTCCACGCCCAAATCTCGACCGCTTGTCACGCGTGTAATCAGCGCGCCCTCCATCTCGTACCGATTCTGCAGCGGGGACATCGCCCGGCCATAGCTCATAACACTACATTTGGATGTTAAGGTATAGTTTATTATCCTCACTCCATTGTACTACTCTATTTATATCCTGCTGGAGCTTGGCTTTGACTTTGACTTTGGAGCCGTTCAAAATCTGAAGCATTTGCAACTTGCAGAAACAACTTGAGGTCATCTAAGAATAGCAAACACTTAGCGTCCTTGATTACAGTAGGGAAGTCGTTAATCATTAATAAAAACTGAAAAGGTCCAAGATTACTTCCCTGACTTACTCCTGACAACGTAAAGTAAGGTCTGGATTCAAATCCCGCATATTCCACATACTGTTGCCACTCCCCAAGATAGTTTGCAAAAAAACTTTAAAAGATGCAGTGTGAAACCAATCGCCGCGAACTTCATTAAAAGAATATCATTATCTACGCTATCAAAAGCCTTTCGGAAGTCGAAGTACGCTCTGTCCACCTGCCCCTCTGCATCAATTACTCGAGATAGGTAAGATACGAATGAGAGCAGATTGCTGCCCGTACTTCAGCCCAGCCAAAAGCCATGCTGCACATCCGTTAACTGGGATTTCACTTGTGTGTAATTGCATTGATGTAATACGGATTCAAACACTTCGGCAAATGTCGAGAGTATTGCTACTGGCCCACTCACGTCAAAACCTGCTTTTGGTAATGGTATCACCCGAGTGATTTTCCAGTCGTCAGGGAGTCGTCCAGCCTTCCTGTAAATACAAATTAATAATGTGCAATAAAGGTTCCTCAAATACAGAGCTACAGTCTTTGACGATATAGGGCGGTATACCGTCCGGGCCCGCAGAATGCTTGGGTTTGAGCCGTTGGAGAGCATTGCGAAGGTCGCGCATGCTGGCCTGAGGGATGTGCACGCGCGCTGCACCAGCTCGCACGCCACCAAACCGCTTCGCTTCTGACGGATCCAGTGCCAGCAGCACTACGCTGTACACCGATTTAAAATATGAAGCGAATGACTGTGCACACTGTTCGTCATTTACCGCTGGTTTCCGGTACGCGTGTCAAAACTCAATTCATTTAACAAGCCGTCACAATTAACAATCTGCTAACTTTCAACGGGTTTCCGGAACGCATATTAATAAAAAATTACAGAACACCTGATCAACATGCTTGTTTTTCTATGATAACATGAAATTTGAAAATGTCGTTCAAATTCAATAATTCTCTAGTGTTCTGTCTTGTTTTAACGCATAGCGTTGTCTCTTCTGTTTTGACATGAAATTAATCCCAAATCATTTTTGGCATCGCCACTGTTACTATGGTAACCAATTATATATGACGGATGATCGTAAACTTACTAAAGCAACAAGAGAGAGGAGTTCGAAGCGATCCTGTTTGTCAAAATACAAGCCCATTTGGGCATTCACATCCAACAATACTATTTTTGCTCGGATTTCTAACTGACAGAGTCCAGTCGTGCGAGTGTATGCTCTAATACCTAAAATGTCAACTTTGATGGGTGATCGCTAGTGGCATTATCTAATTTCATGAATTTTTATGAATCCCTTTATCCTCAATACCATCATGATGATTATAAATACTCATTAGTTTTATAGTTATTACCAATGTCAGTAATAGTTTATTGATAGTGAAAGTCACTAGCGTACGTGAAAATGTGCGTGTTTGTTTTGTAAGTGGCAAGCTTGTATACAGCGCTGCATTCAATGTGTTTTTTTTTGGTTTTGCTAGACGGTGAAAAGGAACTGCATTTTCTTGCATATTTCTTTTCGCAAAAAAGCGGTCTCCCCTCACTTGTTGCTTTTTATCGTAAAAATGGATTAAAATAAAAAAAAAATGAGCAGCATTTTTTATTGCTGATAGGCTACGCTTTGACTATAACCTCATCTGATGGTAAGTGATTGACGTTTGATGATGATGAGGTCAGTAGAGAAGAATAGGCAAGAACAGCCGTCGTAACATACCATTAGATGCTTGGTAATATATTTTCTACTTGAGGGCGAACAACTATCAAGCCTATCAATGATTCTAAAAACTCCCACCCTCGCACCATGCGGTGAAGATTAAGACCGCGGTGAGATTCTAACTATGGACCTCCTGCGCATCAATACCAAATAATATCACTTCTCACATCAACGTGAATATGTTGTAGCCGCACATCAGGCGCACAACAGAGCTTTAAACCATATCTTAACGCCCTTAGCCGAAAGGTGTTTTCTCAAAGAGGGTTGGGGTCTGGAAGGTCCATAACTTATCTTGGAAATGCTTTTGTTGGTAGAACTATCTACCCAGCTGCGGTTTGTTTAAAGGCTGCTATGGTTATGTTATAGCACACTATTGAGTATCGAATGAGCAGCAACACTATAATCACGTAGTCTTTAGTAATATATTTACGTAGTTCTATAATCGGACTCTTGTTCTATACTCGTTCATCATACACACCGCTAGGGAATGGAACACTCTGCCTGAGCCTGTGTTTCTGGTTAATTAGGGGGGTCTTCAAAACAGAAGTGAATCTGTATCTTCTGGGTAAGCTCGCTCCATCATCGATCGCATCGTCACTTAACATCAGGTGTGATATTGGTGAAGTGCTACCCAGTACCTAAGGTACAAAAAATATGTGTTTTAGAGTAATTAATCTAATTATACTTGATATAATTCTGGTCTTGTTCTATCTTATCAGTTATTAGAGAAAACGTTGTAGGTAGGAATGCTTAAAACTATTTTTATATATTTTTACGATATCAAGACGTTAATCTTAGAATAATTGGTCGATGTTGGGCAATTAGAATTAGCCAGTTTGACAAACTGTTAACATATCAAAAAGCATTTCAGAAACCCAAAATTGCAATAATTGGCGTTTAATTGGAGATTTGACATAAGTGTTGACAAACAGTCACATGAAGTTTTCAGCAACCCAATCTGCGTTTGACAATGGATTAACAAGCATTTAACATAATTTGTCGCTGATTTGCGTTTCAGAAACCGGGGGTTAATGTACTATTGTTTTGAGTAATATTATTTTTATTACGTTTAGACTGACCGCCGGTTTCCGGTACGCCTGTCAAAACTCAATTCATTTAACAAGCCGTCACAATTAGCAATCTGCTAACTTTCAACGGGTTTCTGGAACGCAAATTAATGAAAAATTACAGAACACCTGATTAACATGTGTGTTTATCTATGATAGCATGAAATTTGAAAGTGTCGTTCAAATTCATTCATTCTCTAGCGTTCTGTCTTGTTTTAACGCATAGCGTTGTTTCTTCTGTTTTGACATGAAATTAATCCCAAATCATTTTTGGCATTGGCGCCGTTACTATGGTTACCATATAAATATGACGGATGATCGTTAAGCAACAAGAGAGAGGAGTTCGAAGCGTTCCTCTTTGTCAAAATACAAGCCCATTTGGGCATTCACATCCAACAATACTATTTTTGCTCGGATTTCTAACTGACAGAGAGTCCAGTCGTTTGAGAGTACGCTCCAATACCTAAAATGTCAACTTTGATGGGTGATCGCTAGTGGCATTATCTAGTTTTATTAATTTGTATGAATCCCTTTATCCTCAATACCATCATGATGATTACAAATACTCTTTAGTTTTATAGTTATTACGTCAGTAATATTTTTAGATAGTGAAAGTCACTAGCGTACGTGAAAATGTGCGTGTTTGTTTTGTAAGTGGCAAGCTTGTATACAGCGCTGCGTTCAATGTGTGTTTGTTGGTTTTGCTAGGCGGTGAAAAGGAACTGCATTTTCTTCATATTTCTTTTCGCAAAAAGTGGTCTCCCCTCACTTGTTGCTTTTTATCGTAAAAATGGATCAAAATAAAAAAACAATGAGCAGCATTTTTGATTGCTGATAGGCTACGTTTTGACTATAATCTCATCTGATGGTAAGTGATTCTGATGATGAAGAAGTCAGTAGAGAAGAATAGGTAACAGCCGTCGTAACATACCATTAGATGCTTGGTGATACATTTTCTGCTTGAGGGCCAACAACTATCAAGCCTATCAATGATTCTAAAAACTCCCACCCTCGCATCATGTGGTGAATTGTAAGACCGCTGAGAGATTCTAACTATGGACCTCCGCGCATCAATACAAAATAATACCACTTCTCACACCAAAGTGAATATTTTGTAGCCGCACATAAGGCGCACAACAGAGCTTTAAACCATATCTTAACGCCCTTAGCTGAAAGGTGTTTTCTCAAAGAGGGTTGGGGTCTGGAAGGTCCATAACCTATCTTGGAAATGCTTTTGTTGGTACTATTATCCACCCAGCTGCGGTTTATTTAAGGGCTGCTATGTTTATGTTATAGCACCTTATTGAGTAACAAATGAGTAGCAACACTATAATCACGCAGTCTTTAGTAATATATTTACGTAGTTCTATAATCGGACTCTTGTTCTATACTCGTTCATCATACACACCGCTAGGGGATAGAACACTCTGCCTGAGTCTGTGTTTCTGGTTAATTACGGGGGTCTTCAAAACAGGAGTGAATAGGTATCTTCTGTGTAAGCACGCTCCATCATCGATCGCATCGTCACTTAACATCAGGTGAGATAGTGGTGAAGTGCTACCCAGTACCTACGGTATAAAAATAGCAATATGTGTTTTTAACCGCCGCAACTGAGTGAGGATTTGCTCGTCCGTCCACACCGCGACCGAACGTTCATTTCATTTCTCTTTGATGTACCGACAGCCGCCGGAGCACGGCCGAAGGCGAACGAAGTCCCTCTTATGTGTGAACTCTAAGAGGGCGCTGTCGGTTGACAAAAACCAAAATTTTGAAAAAGAATTTAATTATTTTTCTAATTTTCGTAAGCAATTTCGTAGTTCCTTTTTCTGCCACTTCAACTTCTTCTTAATGTGGCTTCTGCGGTCTTGCCACAATTTCGCCAAACTTCACAGATCACTTGGTTGAACTGTAAGTACAGGGGTACGATCAGAAACTAAGTTAGTGCAGACTCGGTTTGCAACTTTTCGCATTTACGTCGTTCACAACCTTAGAATAGATCGTTCGGTTGTTGAACGGTTGTTCAACTTGATCGTACCAAACCTCTGGGGTGCGTTCTTATTTGTCGTCCGACGACGGATGATCGCTCCAAGCAGAGCGACGCTCGTCATCCGCCTTTTAAGAACGGCTCTGTATCATATCTGTATCAAGAACACTACTTTAAATGTTTCACTGACCCAGAAGAAATGTATTTACAATTATGTACTTTTCCACGACACACAACTAAAACAAACATACATAATATAACAATAATAATAATACAATTTTGTAAACAGAAGTCTACGTAAACAAAAAGTAACTTAAAACAAAGAAAAATCAAGTCCCAACTGTCAAATGAAACGTCAGGGCGATATTTATCCACCGATTTCGTGGGGCGACCGGTGCGTCGTCGAGCGATATATAAGAACGCTCCGGAAGATCATCGGACGATCGCTCCGGGCATATAAAAACGCTCGGGGCGTCGTCGGACGTCGTCGGACGACAAATAAGAACGCACCCCTGATTTCAACATTACTATCAATCAAAAGCAGTCGTTATAAGGTTGTCAGCTTACCTAGCATGACTTTGACATATGTTGATGAGATGAATTATAGGCACTCCTTAATTAAACAGTGTTATTATGCTTATAAGCAAAGTAAACGTTTATATATTTTGTTCTTCTTCGCCAAAAGAACACATTGCTAACAGTATAATATTAAAGATAAAAAAATATCCGTGTCGATGTTTGAAGTTATAAAATAACCGTGTCCTTCCGTACCTAGGAGTAAGGAGAAAAATAATCAGACAAAGTTGTTTGATTGTTTTTTGCAGTTCTACACTCTGACTCTGAACGTTGATAACGTCACGGATGATGTCACATGGATTTAGTGTGGCGCGTCGCTGGAAATGCATCTCAGAATGATTTAGAGCATACACTATACACTGCTCAAATTGCAAAACGGAACGCGGTTAAATTTGATGACATATGTATGACATTTTTTAAAATATTTTTATGTTTGCAATTACACATGCTCTGCGGAGTGCGGATTACATCACAAATGTACGAGAGGAAAAATATAAGTCATGTGATATGATTTAATTTTTCCTCTCGTAAATTTGTAATTTTGTAATATGAGATTTCTCTTAACCCAAATTATAGTTACTACTCTACACTGCTACAGGTTCTATGCTACATATAACTCATCTGTGGTTGAAATAATCCAAATATTCCAATCGAAGTTCCAAACCAAATAATGTATTGGAAATAATGGAATAATTATGTTACCTTATTAGTTCTTTAGCTGTACACTCTACATAATAAGATGTTTGTCTCACAAGAGAGAGGAGATTTAAGAAAACCATTTAAAAAGCCTAATATATTGAGAAGGAAATCAAATGTGAGACTAAAAACACAGAAGAACAATGAATCTTCTGATAAAATATCACAAATGTCTAGTGCCAATTGTGGCCTTTATCTATCTCCATCATCAAAGTGTGTGGAATCCAGAAAGGAATACAGCAATCAGCCTGTTAAAATTGTTCAGGCTTCCGGTCAGATTAATGTAGTTGGACAAAAAAAGCAAGCAAAAACATCTGAAACACTGGACATAAATGGTGATTCCTTGACTATTTATGCACATAATGCTCAAGATTACAGTAAGTTGTCCTATTTACTAGTTTACCTTCTTAGTTAACTATACCCAATACAATAAAAACATAGATTTAGGAGATTAGGTTACTAAAAAGAAACAAATATAGCTCAGTGACTGCTATGCTGGGGTCCATGGTTAAAAACCTGACACATGCATGAGCACTAGAGATGGGTCGTCGACGCATTTAGACGAAACTAGACCGTCCATTTTCTTTCGTGGACTAGTCGATCGACTAGTTAAATTCATCGACTAGTTGATTTATACCGACGGCGTTTTCTTTATGGACGATTAGTCGACTCGATCCGTTACGTACGACTATTCAACTAGACTAGACGCATTAGTAGTAGTAATGAATGAGTATTCTAGTTAAATGAATTTTATATCGTAGTTTTATATGTTACGTATCACAAGCATATTATTGAAAAGTTTGACCTTCCCTACATACTTTTTCCAGGCTAAGGACTGGCTAAATAGAATTTATAATAGTCAATTATTTTCCCTATTTAGGCGTATTTAGAAGATCAACTGATTCTATTTACAATCATTGTTTTTTTTAATGTGTTTTATGTACATATTTACGACGGCAATGATGTAAAAATAGATATATGCTTACGTTTTAGATGGCTTTTCAAATTTGCCGCAGTAGATTTACACGCCAATTTTTCATACATATATTTAGCATAGATTGCAAATCGCCTTTCCACTAGATATGTCCTTTTCAAAGTGATGCCATAATTCACTTAAATTTTGTCCTGCCATTTTACTGTTTCCTACACTAAAAAGTTCACTTAGGTATATCACCTATCTACTTATTAAAATCAACCATAAAGTTTTGAAAGTTTTTTAAACTATTTACATATAATTTACACGATTCACAATAATAAAATACTCGTATGTAACAAACATTTAATCAAATTTTGAAACTATAGTACGTAATTTGGTTAAACACGAAATAAGAAAATTTCTAATAAGTGCATCGTTCGCGTTTCGACTGTCAAGGCGCCGCGCGGCCGGTCTACGTCTATGACGGAGGATCAACACAACACGCTCAATGTTATTATCAACTCAGAGCTCCTACATTTAAAGTTCAATTTTGTCTGCATGGACGGTTCAACGATTTCAACGCGTTAAAATGACCGTCCATACAGACAAAATTGAACTTTACATGTAGGAGCTTTGAGTTGATAATAACATTGAGCGTGTTGTGTAACGGACCAATGAATGAATATATTAACCGACTGTGTTCACGAGTCGTCGTCGCGTTGACAGTCGCTATGAATTTTGTATAGACTACAATTTAGCCGTCCTGCCGTCTACAGATTCTACTAGTCCGTTCATCGTCGATGAACTGTCCGTCCGTCTATTGTACGTCGACGGTCGAATTAACTAGTTCGTTCATTCAACGCTCTTCTCTAATGAGCACAAGACAACTGTCCTAGAGAGCCAGCTCTCATTCTACAATGCTTGCCTGGCAGCAATAAAATAAAATATATATTAAAATTTTCTTATCAATTAAATATGTAATAACAACATTTATTATGAATCAATGTTATGTCCTGCTCAAGCAATAGTCTAATTCTAATGTACTATCTGAAAATTACAAAATACTCCTGAATGTAGTAAAATGCCTCTCATGTCAGGCAACACCTCAGTCGATGTTGGTACTTACTCTATCACAATTGTATACGCACAGGTCAACTACTAAATTACACAGTAAAAGGCCAACCTAGCAGCAATTAAAAAACCCTAAGCAAAGTCACTGTGACTTAATGCTGAACCTAAATACCTACTAATTGTGTCTTCTGTCCTATGTGCCTAGGTCTGCTATAAATAATGCTGATTTTACATATTTTCATAACCCTTTATGGAATTTGTATGTTATATGGAATTTTATTCCTTTCCTCTGTGACAGTGAAGGCATGTTGTATGAAAATCAATACCTGCACTGGTAGCGTTCTTTTGTTTTTTTAGCTGCGAACATAAAAAAATACAAACTAAAGCTTAATCTTAAAAAGGTTTTATCAAACAATTAGAAAAAAGAGGTGCAAATTTTTCGTACTCAATTTTCAATGAAAGGATCTTTTTCTGCACTGCAAAAAAAAGCACAGCAATTTATTTGTTATGTTACATTTTGTTTCTTACTAAATTGAACCCTTTTAATTATTCTTAATAATTTTGCAAAATGTCATCTGATAGTGAAAGTGACAATTTTGTAATGATGACACCACCAGTAATAAAAAATACAGATCAAGAAGTCATAAAGAACTCAATTCCTCAGAAGTCTCAGGACAAATACGTTAAAAATTATAATGTATGTATATTCCTCATAGGTGTTCTATAAAGCACTATGTATCACTCAGGAGAAAGTTCTATTTCTGTTCTCGAGTTTCCTTTAAGCCCAACGCTCAGCAGAGGGCTTAAAAGAAACTCGATGAACATACTCTTGAACATTAATAGATAGTTTTCTACCCTCGATGTACAATATACTATTACTACTATGAACACAGGTTTTAATCAGTATCAAATGAATAATATTACTAGAAAATATTAGTTACAACTAGGGCTGCCATCACCTTAACCACCAATACCAGATCAAATCTTAAAAAACCTGGACATTTGGGTGAAATTGAGTTTTTCCCCAGATACCCATGAAAACAAAGTTCATACCTTCATCATTCATTTTTCATTTATACAGCTTATTTGCGCAAAAACTACAGTGCTACAAACATAATTATAAACTCTTCTATTTCTGAGACAATCTGGTGATAAAAATAATGAGAAACAGTGTTATTTGGCATCAAATTAGAAAAAAAATATAATTTTTGGTTTAATAAATTATCAAATAACTATTAGCATCTAGTTAGAAACTACAAACTACAATAGTACCAAAATTTTGAAGTCATCTTGTTTGGTTACATAGATTAAGTACCCAAAATGGTAAAACCTTTTTTTTTGTGTAAATTAAAAGTAAGTAACAAGTTTAAATTTTGACTAGCTCAAGATCTTTTTACTTTACAAAATTACAAATATACTAGAGGAAAAAATTATAGTTGTGTGCGGTCCCGCGTCATCCACCTCTTTAGCTGGGGTATGCCCTGATCTGACCGACTAGACTGAGCTAACATGACAATTGTCACAATGCTTATTGTCACTTAGCTCAGTCACTAGTCGGTTAGAGCATATCCAGGCTAAAAGGGTGGATGACGCGGGTTTGAATCCCGCACATTACTATAATTTTTCCTCAGATTTTTTTGTATTTTTGGAATGTAAATGGCTCAGTTTTCCATCGACTGCCGTCGAGTTGGGGGTTAATATTTTTTTCACAGAAAGGTAACATTATTACAAGCACACACGCAACGTCAATAAACTAGGAAATGGCTAGTTGGTGAAAAAAAATTTATTAAAAATCAATTATTTCCTCAATATTAATGCCAACTGCAGGGAATTACAAATCTGTGGTTGCACGGATTATATAGAATTCTCGCCAATGAACGTTCTGTTTTACGAAGAGTTAAGTTGTCATCTAAAAATATACTAAGTAAAAAAAGCACCAGATAAAAAAGTAGGTTAGGTTGAAACTGCGACAACACAACGCGCGAGCCGAGCGAGCGAAGCGAGCGTGCCGTGACAGCGGCCGGCGAAGCGCTAAAAATCTGTTACACATCCAACAAAACAACAAATTTGTTCAGTGAAGTGTTACAAAAAAGTGAGTTTTGTAACACTTCACTTAAAAAATGAGTACATTTACGTAAATTTATATAAAACAAGATGTTACCGAAAGTATGACAACTTCACTGTTCGTAAAACGGAACGTTCATTGGAAATAATTAATTTTCAATAATTTTTTTTTCAAAATCTAGCCATTTCCTAGTTTTTTGAATTTGCGTGTGTGCTTGCAATAATGTTACCTTTCTGTGAAAAAAATATGAACCCCCAACTCGACGGCAGTTAATGGAAAGTCGTACCAATTTATACTTTATCTCGATCAGAGAAGAAACCGTATGTTTTTAGTGAGTTATTCGCTACATAGTTAGTTCGCGCTAAACACCCTAGAACTATTCTAGACCTAAGCACCAAATGCGCCAAAACAACACAGTAAGTGAATAATCGGGGTCGGCGGCAGTTTTTTATGGTGGGGGCCGGCGCGGCGCTGGGAACGTTCTGTTGTAGATTTTGCAGCGCCGGAGTTAACTTGTATGCAGCTTACGAGTGAATATATGCAGCTATATTATTGCTTATATTTCAATCAATCCAGATTCCCCGGACACAAAAGTGTCCGGATTTTACCCGGACACTGTTTGAAAACCCCTACCGGACGCCTCCCGGACGCCTACTGAACTAGGACAAATCCGGGGAAACCTGGACGGATGGCAGCCCTAGTTACAACATAAACTGCAGTTAGGTATTTGAAACTATAGGAAACTTACTTTGTTTCATGGGGAAATTGATGAAATCTTAAATCCTTGTAGTATAGATACAGGTAAATTCGTACACAGAACATATTATTCAACAATAATATATAATTATTCAACAATTACTGTAAAATTTCATATGCCTTTAAATTTCCAGTAGACAAATTCAAAGAGTTTGCCTACTGTGGCACCAGCCTTTTGCCGCCTGACATCCTGCAAAAGTCCCTTCCATGCTCTATGCAGGTACATTAGTTTCACAATTGTATGGATTGTAAAACTGTGGTACTACCATAGATGTTATGGCTCAAAGCAGTAGTTGACTAAAATTTATTTTTGGCTAGAATTTGCTAGTTTCAGAGTTATGAGTGCAGTGCAGTTTGTTTGCAGAATAGTGAAACTATGTGTCAAATCAACAGTTTTATTAAATGATCAAGTAAACTTTTGCCACATATGTTACCTACAAAAATGGTACCTAACTAGTGGACGTAGAAAAATAATAAAAAAATTATAACTAAAAGTATTTGAAGTGATAGAAGTACAACCTTTCTACATTTGGAACCGAACGTGAAAGTTAACATTTTCACTTCTTAGGCAGCGGACTGCAGGCCGCAAGTGACACTACTGGTTTCTATGCATCTCTATGAAATTGATTCCTATCTATATTGAATAAATGTGCGGCAACACTGCAGCCTGCGCCCGCGACGGCCCGCAGCGAACGCAGGCTACAACACCAGTGGTGTCGCAAACCACAGAGAGTTTATACTTAGCGCAAAAATTCTACTTTTTTGGAAGATGATGAAGATAAATTAATTTTCCTTGTAGTAACTGAGTACAGAGTCAAATTGATTTTTATTTGAACGACAATACTTTCGGAACTTTACTTGCACCAATTAATATGGTTTTTAATCAAAATAAAATAGTTTATATAATAGTCCTTCTAAGGTTCGACTTTTGAACAAAACATCAGATGCATTTCTTTTTTTTTCTGACAGCAAGTAACGATAAGCCGCCATCATCTTCCTCTTCTAACAAGACACATTATACTGCCACGGCATGCCGCCGCGGTTGGAATTAGAAGCAACCGCGACCGCAGGCTGCACTGCAGTCAACCGCAACCGCTAGCCGCAATGTCACTTGCGGTTTGCTGCCCATCTCGGACTCGTACCTTTACGGGCTAGCTAATTTTCGACTTTGTCTCTATCACTATAATGTATAGTGTTGGATGAAAGACTTAACGGTGATGGGCTGCTTGCGCGGACTATCACGGCGCGGCGTCGAGGGCGGCCGCTCGTCTTATGAAATTCATTCAACCAATACTATGCATTGCATTTATGAAGCAATGACAGCTGAGCGGCCATAGCTATGGACGTGGTCCGCCACAATCTTATAAAAAAAAACAGCCTGATATTTAGAGATGGACTGGGTGGACTGACGACTAGAGAAAGTCGTTGGGAGCCGATGTATGCAAATTGATAAAAGCCGTACATTGTGGCGTTTAATAGGCTTTTAAAATTAACAGTTCCTGTATTATAACATAATGAAGAAAAGATGGAATTTGCTACTAATATATCTTTTCATAGGCGACTTTGTGTGTAGTCTAAATATGATTACCCGAATTAGCTCGTTTTTTAAATAATAAAATATTATTTTCAGATAATGACTTGTATATTGCACAAAGTCCCTTGAATGTGGAGTCCTTCTTAAATGGTGGTGTTGTTAAACAGGTAAGGTTATGTATTAAGGTTATCCCTCCTTTTCATCAAATTCTCCGGTTCCTGGATATTGGTGGAAAGGTGGACACTTTATTACGAATAGAAAAATATATTTTTGTCGGGGAAAAAGACAGTTTTTTTTTTTTATTTATTTGTATAGGTTACTGCTAACTAACTGCCGAAACGTAACGGGAGTGAAGGGTACCGATAACAAGCACCAAAAAATACTTAATGAAAAGCGGTGGCAGCCGCGTCAATCACTAAAAAATCTCATCCGCGGTAGCTTGCGCGCGTTTACTAAAATTTCTGACTTTTGAGGAAAAGAACGATCTTAGTTTTCCTTGATGGGTGCTCATTCGAACAATTGACTATGAATGCCAGACTACCTTCATGGTTAGGTCTGTTTACTTCTATTTTCTTGGTACATATTAATGATCTCCTCAAACCAGGTATAATTGGGTACGCAAGACGACATCATAGTGGTAGAATCCTTTTTTATATTACTGCTTGGTCCGATAACCAACCAACTCAAGCTGCTGACTGCTGGGTGTAACCTACAAACAAATTCCAGCCAAGGTTTCCCAAATGAACTATTTACATACATTTCCCTTTACGCAAATGACTTGTTCATCCATTTCTCGTACTATTATTCTTTGAGCTTTGAATCTTCCTTAACTTTCACAAAAGTCATATAGTACTGCTACATTTCTACTATTAATTAGCCCGTGGGTTGCCGGGCTTGAACGTTACCTCTTACGACACTAACGGGATATCTCTACCCGTTAGTGTCGTAAGAGGCGACAAGGGTAATACATCAGAAGGTGGGCAGCAGTGCTTTCTCAGGAACTGATATCCTATATTGCGATCCCCAAGACGCCTGCCAAACGTGGGGATTATGGAAAACCCCCCCTCCCCTCCCATAATGAGTGAGGCTGTGTTCAGCAGTGGCCAATCCGGCTGATACCATACTACTATTATTTATTATGTGGTACTGACTACTGTGCACGAGAGTTTTGCTTTGCGCAATAGATACTATAATATAAATAACGTTTGATAAAGTCATACCACGGCTATGAGTAATGGGATTTATTACTATTTTAGAATGAGACATCATCATCAACTAAAATGGAGACTAGTTTAAAACAGAAATGGTGCATTGATTTTCTGAGTGAAGATTTCAAAGAAGCAGTCTCAACCAATAATTGTAAGTATGTGTGTACATATTAAATAATCGGGCCATGAGCGAGTTGGACACATACTGAGGATTCCGCGCAAACACAGAATGTACCATAAAATAGTTATTTTTTTAAATACAGTTCGAGATCCTTAGTGGGCTTTCGACCGGCACTTGGCCGGATATCATTATTAGTTGTTGTTTTTTACATATTGAACTAAAGCGATACCAAGTATGACGATTGTTTGTTATATATTACCGTTATATGATAAAGCAAAAACAAAGAACATAGAAGAAACACGTTTCTTGTATGGGGACTCACTTGTATTTGTACATTTTATTTATCAGTACTAATATTACAAATGCGAAAGTAACTCTGTCTGTCTGTCTGTCTGTCTGTCTGTCTGTTATGCTTTCACGCCAAAACTACTGGACCGATTTGAATGAAATTTGGTATGGAAATAGTTTGAGACCCGGGAAAAAACATAGGATAGTTTTTATCCAACTGCGCAAAAAGAGGTTAATGTTTTTGCGCGATAACCGACATACGCGCGGGCGGAGCCGCGCCCGGAAAGCTAGTTATCAATATTTGTTAGGCAATCCGCCATAATGGTCGGACAGACGGACGGACTGGCAGAGACTTAATATAATAGACTCCCATTTTCTGGTATGGAACTCTACAAATAGTATAGTCTTACAAATTAACAATGATAAGTTTTTTTTAACTATGAGTGGGATTCGAAATCACTACCATCCGTCTCCGGGGCCGGGACATGTTCTGTCATTCTGAGCTACCGTGGTGATGAGCCATAGTTCGAGTTTATGCTTTCGTTTCAACTACTTTAGTCATCGTGAATTTAACTACATACAAGATTTATTTTGTAATTAGCTTTAAACGTCTACGATGACGGGAATGTATAAATAACATTTTTATTTTCTTTTTGTTTGTGACATTTATTTTAAATTTCAGATGACGGATCTCAAACAAGTAGTATATGTACTGATAGAAATTTTAGTATAAGTCGGGATGATGAAGCTGTTGCTTCATTGCTCAGTTATGAAATAAACGCAACACAAGAAGTTCCGAAAGCGCCTGCTCAAAATCATAAGTTTGTGACTACCACAGATATAAAATTGGACTATTTAAGTGGGCCTGTAAAGTTAAAGGTATGTGAGACACATCAAAAATCAACACGAACACTGATTTATCACTTAGTTAAAAAAAAGCTAGGAAATCTACTACTTATGCCGCCATTTGATAAGAAAGCATTGTGGAGTGAATGAGGAAATAGTGACGTTTGTCAAAAATGGAAAATGGGAATATCCTCAACAAAAATCAACAATCATATTATGATCATATACATATCTGATTTATTATATACATACTTAGTTTATTAAAGGTATCTTAGGCAGGCCTTCGGATGGCTTGAACTTCGACACTACATTGTGTTAGGGCAATTTGTGAATTTCCGCCCGGCTACCCCTCTTATTGAAAATTTGACGCCAAGCACCTCGAAGACAGACTTCTTACTTGCGGGCGGCAACCAGGGAGCTAGGTGGCCAGAAAAGCAGTCGCGAATTAATGCCCTATCATCACGCGATTTGATCAAAATTTTACCATTACCCAGAAGCTAGTAAGAGCTATATAGGTCCCAATTACGTAAAAGAAAATATTTTTAGAGATTTTATTGTTTTAGTGTGACATACCAAACTGCGACAAAAGTTTCTGGACAGAAGCAAGACTGCAAAAACATAAAAACGCTCACAAAAACGAGAAACATAAAGCACCGACAATACTATCTTGTCCGGTGAAAAAAACTAATGTGGACGGCGTCGAGACAAAATGTGACAGGACTTTCTTAGTACGAAGTCAACTGATGAATCATCTCAATGAAGATCACACTCCTGAAGATGCACTCTACGGGTAGGTATATGTGTAAGCAGCTCTCAATAAATTACAGAATACAAGTTCATTCGATTAATAAGTTGGCTAACGATCTTTTAGCATATTTATTATATTGTATTTTCCTATCGACTCATGGTGTTAAATACGTTTTACTTCCATTACCGCGTCTTGCCAAAATTGTAATCAATACTCATTTTTCCTAACTATCTAAGTCAGGTACGTGTCAAGTCCAATACGATTCAGATTCGCGTCTTGTGCAAAGCTTGACAATATCGAGTTATACTTTGCTTGTTTTTTTTTACAATTATTATAAATAAATATTATAAGCGTTAGAAGTATTTGCGTCAGTCTGTCGTTAATTCTTGTAATAATATATCCTCAGTTGTTGCTGTTTTGGTACCCATCGGTTCCAACATGTGAACAATTCAGCGGAGACGAATATTTAGCCACTTGTGTTCGTTGTGATAGTATTATAAAAGATAATTTCAATAACAAGGCTTTCTTAAAAAAAAATACATGTATTGGACATAAAGAGTGTAGGATGTAAAGCGTATTGGACACAGAAAGTATTGGACAATATGCGATATTTGACATCTTTTCACAATCTTGACGCCTTTATTAACCCAAAAGCAACATGTATCTTTCCAACAAGACCAATCCCTATGGGGGTCGACGTCGGCTAAGCGATAATACCGAAACCAAATCAATATAGGTAATAAGATCTTTGTCTTGTTAGAGTAAACGTAATTTAATATTATGTTGTGTCTTTTGTATTGATACATAAAAGATAAGTGTTCACGCGGAAGTGTCTAGCTTTGCCCTTGGGACAATAGTTGATGAATCTACATAGAAGAGCTGTATGGAAATGACATTCATCTTTAATTCCAAAGACGAGAAACTGCTTGGTTTATTTTTATTAGGAAAATTTATAAAACTCAAGGATATTCTTGGTGTGAAGTTGCTGGCAGATTATTAAAACTAAAATGGAAAATGAAAGCAATTGTGCAAATGAAACACATTTCCGTACCGGAAATGCCTTCGTAATGAAGCTTTTATGACCAAGTGTATAGCTAAATATGTAAGTACCTATATCTGATGCAGATGCACCGCATGCGGTCGGCGGTTTTTCTGGGCTGGTGGTGTGCGGACACACCAGGCGAGTGCGTGCGACCGTGCGTTCGCGTGCGCGTGGGCGGGCTGCGGGCGCGTGTTCCGACAGCCCTGCCGGCTGCGGGAACACGCGCGGGCTCACACCGGCGACCGGCCTTATGCCTGCGACTATCCAGTACGTATCAGACAATACTCAACTATGCATGTTTAAAGTATTTATGTATAAAAAAACGTATTTTTCAGTTATTAATATTGCGTACAGGATCTAATGTGTCACTCGCCCACTATGATAGTCACGATTGGCAATAGATGTAATTATAAAATCATGGTATAGGTATATTGGCAAATACTTTTTTCGGTTAAGTGTGTATAAATAATAAACGATTTTGACCGAAGTTACATAAATATAATGCAACTTGGAGGTATACGCTCTCTAACAAAAAGTTACCAAGCTTTGATATTCCAATAAAAAAGTTATATGTGATCATAAATAACAAACGTGTATTGTACTCGTTGTACAATCTACTATAGATTGTACAACGAGTACATAAGACAATACATTATGGCCGAAACCATTAACATTATGATATTTAAGTCCAGTTTATATGCACGAGTTATACCCTCGCTTTTTCACTTTAATTGTGAGGAAATTAAACATTGATATTGTAAGTAATGTCTATTTAATTATAATTGAACCTGATATTTGAACAATGTCCTATACCGTCTCCGGAGCAAGGGGAGGGAATCAATAAATAACATTGCTGCAATTGCATTGTGAGCCAAAGGACAGTGGCTTGAAGCTGCGCACACGTCATAACGATAATTTGGTTTTTGAGCTTGGCAAGGTATCCGGAAGATCTAAATCCACCTGCCCAGTTTTTAGATAACATGCTGTTAACTTATGATAATAAGTAATAATAAAGAAAAGTAATAAATAAGTGTGTTTTGTTCCAAAAGATATTTAAGTAGACCGTGGTGAGCAAGGGCTTATCTGACATCCTGATACAATATATTTATGATATTATTATTTTAACAGGTATAAGCTATTAAACCTATATCATATTTATACCTATAGTGTCTGTTCATTGTAGGCCAAAAGATCCATACAAGTGGACAATGCCCTTTGTGTCTGGATAGTAATACTCTGATCTATGGTCATAACCTATCAAGTAGAGGTTGACACGACTTACATGACCAGGAGTTTGTCTGTATAAGTTACAGTCGTGTTCAAGTGGTGTAAGGTCGTGGATACATTACCAATTTACCACAACTCCATAGGGAGATTCGGCGAAAACATAAAACGTAACACTTGTTGTTATTGTACTATATGACTATACTCGTGTATGGTCACCAATACTTAACGGGTTTCGTAGTACCTAATCTTACCTACATATTTTGGTGGATGTTAAAATCACAACACCCCACCTCTCCGATTTTTCCACTCAAATATCAACAATTACAGTAATTTCAATATTTTTATGTTTGCAATAATGCATGCTATGCGGATAACATTACAAAATTACAAATTTATGAGAGGAAAAATCCATACACCCCTTTAGCCGGGGTATGCTATAATCCAATTGAGCTAACATGACAATGAGTCATAACTCAAATTTTTCCTATCGTTCTTTAACCGTGCAAAAATTTCGTTAAAAATTGCTCCGCTCATAAATTTGTAATTACAGTAATTGATTGTGTGTACGTACAGAACTGCGGGTGGGCGTTCCGTTCAGCGAGCAAGTTGGTGCGTCACGCGCGGCGCCACACGGACGAGCGGCGGCACACGTGCGACACGTGCGGCCGCGCCTTCCTGCGGCGGGAACACCTGCGGGAACACGCCGCAAGACATCACGCGCGACCACACGCATGCACGCACACAGGTATAACACACACATACACACACAAGGCCCTACGTCGTCTCGCACTGCACTCACTGAGCATAAACAGGTGCGATGCGACGTTCCTAGTCTTCACTTTCTACGTATCTAGTCGGGGTTCCCGAGGAACGGTAATAGTACGCATTACTGCAGAATCCCGTTAGTAAGCCAACCCGGCCAAGTATGAGTTAACCTGACCGAACTGCAGGTGAGGTATTGTTATATACAAGGCCAGGATGGCTTAATTACTGGTTGAGGCTTGTATAATGCTTTTCTCAAAAATCTGTCACAATTGAATGTGAAATGCGCCAGCCGTTGTTGTTTTTTTACTAAAAAATGTAAATTATTGTTTTTGAAACTCTATGTTAATTTTAGAATAGAAAGTTTTAATCCAACATGATTTATTAACTGAAAATACTAAACACAGACATAAAATCCCACACTATAGGTACTTCTACAACATTACTAAGTACAAAACGCCAAGTGCATACTTAATCTGCGTCGCGTTAAGTGTCATGGACTAAGTATATACTTACTGGCTGTATAAGGCTCCAAATATATCACTATATCAATCTCATAAAATGTCATACCAAAAAGAGAAATAGATATATATTCGGAGCCTCCCTCCTATAACCATGTTATAATGGCTAAGCTCTAATCTGTGTCTACACAAGATGTGCGAGTCCAAATCCCGCTGATAGGGGGAAAAAAACTGTGTCTGGTACTGTGTTTCTTTTTTCTAAGCAGATCTAAAGAGGATGACCCACTGTCCAGTAAGTAAATTACATACTTACTGGACAGTAGGAGATTCCAAATTTAAAATCTCGCTTCTTACTGGACAGTTGTGAATAAGTCTCTGGTGGAGTTTACTTTCTGGATACTTTTTAGAGATGTAATGGCAACATTACATACTATTTTTGAGAAAGATGATATAACCTATTAGTATAATAACAGTAAAATATAATAAATTAAAATATCTAAAGGTAGATAGTGCAAGGGCCGTTCGACCACCAACCGAATGTATTGCTTACCCTATTAATTAGCCAATGGCCTCAAAAGCATGAAGTCCCAATGAAGTGATGTAGCGTAGTGGAGATAAGTCCATCTGTCTTGTACGGGCATATCCATCGCAGATAGCTGTAGAGGCAGATGTAATAAACGATACCACAAGAGTGAACTCTGGAATCCACTGATAATGCATGTTGTTAGTATATGCCCCCGTGGGGTGCTGGGTTAGAATTGCACCTCCCCATTTCTTCCCGTGGGTGTCGTAAAAGTCGACTAGGGGAAAAATACTAGAATGTGGGCAGCAGTGCCTTCTTAAGAACTATGCCATCTTGCACTGCGATCCCCAAGCCGCCCGCCAAGCGTGGGGATTATGGCAAATACCCCTAAATAGGGGAGGCTGTGTTCAGCAGTGGACGATCCGGCTGATACAGTATATGCCCTTGACCAAGTTCGACTGCTACATCGCCACATTTGATTTTGACGAAATGGTTACTATTATCTAATACTAGTCAAGGATAAGGCAGTCATACAAGTACTTACGTCAAAGCATACAATTACCTAAATAAAATTTGAAAGAAACCAGGTAGAAGAAACAATGTGCTAATATGTTATAACCTTATTGTTAACAGGATGCGAACAAACATTCAAAAGTACCAATTCTTTGGTCTTGCACATGAAGAAAGTACACACGAAGAATGAAGTCAAACCGGCTGCCTTGAAGAGGGCGCAACGGAACACAAAAGCGAAAAAGAATATGTTTTTGGTTAGTGATTATCGGCATTTTAGCTGTTTATTCGCGACGGCATCTGCTTATATAATATATGCTATATAGTGCTTTTTAATTTTTAAAACTACAAAAAGCAAAGTAACACCGCGGATAGTCGGTCACAGAGACAAAGGGCTTCTAATCTGCCGGCGGGAGAATTTGAATGATAGGCCAGTTGAAATGTATTTCTTTTATTAATTTTCCGAAGAGGTTTTTTAGAATTTAGTAAACAATTTACATAATTAGTACAACAGTACCATGTCACCACACTTATTTTAGAAGAAATTTAGGACAGTATTGCGGTGGACTTTGGTCAGAAGGACCTTAATTAAGCAACCCTAGCTATCATCACTGCACCTTTTGAATATAAAAGTTAGTCATTCTATTTACTTACAGTTATATATGGATAATACCTCAAACTAGATTTGTAATACTATGTTTATGAGCTCGACTTCCTGGAGCCCCTCCTCGCGCGAACTCAGCACCGCGGTGTACAGGTAGAACACGAGGGGATCTGCTCGGTCCGGCTTCTACGAATTTCTTTATATAAAATCTTCAATAAATCCAAAACAAGAACCAAATACATAGATCCTTTAGACGCTCATATCAACATATGAAAACCAAGTAGAAAGGATACTAGGTAGAGAAAAACTGGGTGGGAGAAAAAACTAGGTGGAAAAACGCCTTGTAACAAAAGGAAACCAGACATTAGTAAATATATTCGTTTTACAAATGCAATAATTGCGGCTATAGAATCCTGTTAACAACTCACCGTTTTTTTCCCCAAAAGATAAAATTCCAATCTCTTCATAATTTAGAAACGTGTTAAGAAATCAATATTAATCAATTTTTTTGGAATGCTGGAAACAAACAAAAGAAACTTAAGAATAGAATTTTCAAAAAGTGTAAAGGTGCTCCAATGATTCCAAAAGTCGACGAACCACACTCACCATGAAATGTTCCTATTATGCCGAAATAACGTTTGAATGGCATACTGCCATCTCTTTAGACTTTAATTATCCATCGTTGTTAACATTAATCTGAGCTAGAACTCAGATTCAAACAGATTTTTGATCACACATCTGATACACGCGAAGGTCAGACAGAAGATGGTGCTAGAAAAACGATTGCCAGTATCACAAAAAATAATTATTACTCTATACCAAAAAAGTGACAACCATAGATCACACATGACCACTCGGTTATATTGAAAGAGATCTAGATACATTCCGAAACGCGACGGAAACGAGATCCAAGAACAATCCGAAAAAGACAAAAACTGAAAACAAAGATAGAAATAGCTAATTTTACCGACGTCACATTGTGCCGTGTAACGGAGCAAAACGAACTTTACACTGTACATGAAACAATCGTCCTAAATTTCAGGATATACACAAATTATTTATTCAATGGTAAGAAGTTTCTTCAGTGAATTTTCTGTGCTTCAGTTAAACAATTCATTTAACTTTTACAGATACCTCTTGTTGACACACAAACACCCAAAATAGACACAGTAATTGAAAATACAAGTGTAGTTGAAACTGCAGAGAATGTAACAGAAGACACCGTGGAGTCTACGTGCATAGAAGATGACTTAGGCATTAGGAGTGTCGTCATAGAGCAAGAAGGGCGGAGTGCGCGCACTCACTGCACGTGGCCGTTGGAACGGCAGCAGTCGGATTACTCGATAGAAGAAGATGATCAGGTACAGTACATTACTGTCACGGTCTGCAATGAGTGCGTTGCTGGCAGCGATGGTGATGGCCGAAAGCGCAGTACAGCGCGGTCAGCAAGGACTGCAAAGATGACCAAACTTGAAGATCCAGAGCGTAGCTGAGCTAAGCTTGAGGCAATCATAGATTTGCCAGCAATGCAGTCATTGCAGAGCAACATTTGTAACGTGCTTTACTCAAACAATGTGTGTAATTTAAATAATACCAGCTTAGTATACATAATAAGAATTAATTTAAAAAAGCTCAAAGTTAGATTGCCCGACTAATGATCACGTGACAAGCATTTTTGAATAAATCATAGTTGTTCAATATCTTGAGAAATACATAAGTGTTTGACTGGACTAAATTGCCATAGTTACGTGTATATTATTTATATCCACGTTTCGAAACCTGTTGTTACATTATTCTTAGGTGTTAATAAAAAAAATACTTACATCGAAGTTTTGAAACGTGGTCCATGTAAATAATATATATACTCTTAATTATGTTTTTACCGCGATCAAGTCCCGTCACCTTAATTCCCAAATGCAAGAAAAGCAGAGCGCCTGTTAGTATATCTCCGTTCCTATTTTCTTTTGTCACAATCTCATCTTCCTTGAAATGCTATAAACAAAGTTTTGTTTGTTTTGTCGGTGAGTTGATTTAACTCGTTGTATTTTAATTATTTATGAATTTCGAAGAGAAGTAGTTTAAAAAAAAATAACTATGAGAGGTTTAACCCCCATTTGTAGAGGGGCGGAGCCGGAATCCCGGCGCAGTTGCGTCGAATACGGCCCTGCTTTTGTAATTAAGTAGGTACACGAAGACAGATGGCGCACTTTTATGATATTAATTTATATGTTGACAGTTTAAGTCTGCGTGCACTGATGTGTAAGTTTATTATTGAGCGCGAAAAGCTAGCGAGTCCTTATCCTACGCTAAGTAGTGGGTAGCGAAATCTGTAAGCTACTTCACATAATTCAGTAAATAATTGAAAGAAGATGTTTCATAAATACTAACATATGCTATACATAATGGCATCTGCAGTCGTTGTCAATCGATGAGGCCAATAATTTTATTACTGCATGTTAAAATCCAACACTTCGTGGCATGTATTCGATGAAAATGTATTCAAACTCAATATATTCAGTCGTGATTCACAGGCAAGCGCCTAAAGAAGACTAAGCTAAGTCACGGCGGTAGCGGCAAGACCGATCAGAAAGGTGCATGGCCTTCTTAAATACTTCATCTCGTCGCCCTTCTTTCCTTCGTGGCTGTTTTTCCATTCCGCATTCCATCAAGGTCAAATCAATCGGTACTAATATAATAAATGGTAAAAAAAAATCGGTACTAATATTATAAATGCGAAAGTAACTCTGTCTGTCTGTTACGCTTTCACGCCAAAACTACTGGACCGATTTGAATGAAATTTGGTATGGAAATAGTTTGAAACCGGGGAAAAAACAAAGGATAGTTTTTATCCAACTGCGCAAAAAGAGGTTATTGTTTTTGCGCGATAACCGACGTACGCGCGGGCGGAGCCGCATCCGGAAAGCTAGTTTGTATTAATCTTAAATCGAAGGAATCTGTGTTCTAATATGATAAAGTGGAAAGATTTGTATTTTTGTATGTAACAATTTTTATAAGTTAATTCTTTCACCATTAGTACCCTACATTATCCCTTATGAACATAGGCTATAGAATATTTTCAAAAACCTGTTATTTTTTTTTATTTTGTTTTGTTTTATACCCTTGCAAAGGCGGTGCGGGCCGCTAGTAATTTATAAACACCAGTCCAGCTGTACATTCTTACGCAAACAGTCGCATTTTTAATATTTGTAGAATGATATTTCATTTTAAATGTGTACTGAGGTCCTGAGCCACTGATTAAAGGTACATTTAATTCCAGGTGGAGCAGTCCGAGGAGGGTTCCGAGAGCAACATCTATACGGTGCGCAGTGATCTCTTCCTTCACGGAAACGTGTTGATAAACGAAGATAGCGAGTGAGTATCTACTACCAAACTCTATTTATTATTTATAAAAAAAAAATGGAACCGGCTTCAACACTCAAATGTGTGAAATAACTGGTTGAAGTCGGTGTCGGTACCATGATAGTTCAAAAGTACCTATTATCACAATATTGTGCGCATGGTACCGACTTCGACAAGTTATATCACACTTTTGAGTGTTACAGTTGCTTTAATTTTTTGGTTACAATTTTTTTTCACCCATGCTACTTACGTGGTCGATTGTCATTCATTGTCTACGACTATATCATCAAGATAGGAAAATATTTTTCACTTATTGGAGTGTAACTCAAAAACTACTTGACCGTTATTGATGAAATTTAAATGGGACCAAACGACAAGCATCAGCTTTCAAATTAAAAAAGAATTTTCAAATATTATTAAAATAGGTTCACCTAGTCAAAAGTTCTGAGGTAACTAATATAAAAAAAATACAGACCAATAGAAAACCTCCTCATTTTTTGAAGTTGGTTAAAAATAGAGTCCTTTTTTCTATCATTTTTTTTCTTTGAGGGGGGGAAATGCCTTCGCACTGCCCCTCCACCACGCGGGTAGTGGATGTGTAGGACTTGAACCCACTAAAACCCCCCCGTGAGCAGTCCTCCGCCGAGGTGGGGCAAGACAGGTTCACATTAGCATTCACCATCTTGCCCCAGCGGTCCTTTTTTTTTCTGTCCTATCTTAAGCTAAGTGGGGTGGGTAATACAAGTGTACGTTCTGTACTGTACTGTCCTTTCTGTTATATTATTTAATATGGCTATATCTTCTATATTACCTGACGTATCTATCTTTCGAATAAAAAAGGTCAGAAAATGAGTTCCGTCTCTTCAGGGAAGGAAAGCAGATCTAGCCGAAAGGTTACCTTTATTCATAATTTTACAAATAAATAACGTGTTTAAGGCTCGGAAATTACGAAATAGTGCCAACATGATATGGAAAATCTCATAAACCAGGTACCGGATGGTACTGCAATTTAAATACACGATACTCAAGGATATAAGTAATACTTTCATCGATTTCAAAACATGTTTCCTAATAATTGGCTCGATAGAAAAAAATCTCAAAAACACCTCTGAAAATAGAGGATTCCTACTTTTTCCGCCAGATTTTAGTGTATTAAAAATTGGATTTTTTTTCTAAAATATTGATTTTTTAAGTACAATAAATTTCATTGATTATTTTAATCCAAAAAAAGCACAGTTAATGCGTACTGAGCCTGTTTACAAAATGTCACATACGCCCTTTCATTCCGAGAAGCGTTAACATCATGTCGCACTATTTACTCCAGCGATCTACGTATATTGCTATCATCCTCGCTCATATCGCGGTCAGCCGCGTCATGCGTCGGACCTGTGTCACTTTTCTCGGCGATCTCAATTAAAATAAAACATGGGTAAAATTATAAATAAACGCTTTGGGAATGCAAAAAATCGTCAAAAACGCATGATGGACATAATAAGGTAAGCATCTATGGCTTCTTTTCTCCATGTACCTATGTATATATCTCTTATATTAATGAAATTATGATATGATTGTGAACCCTAACGCAATATAAAAAACACTTCAAACATTTTACAAGACAAAGGTACAACTTTAGCTACCTAAAATAATTATTATAAGCAATATTCAGAATTTTTCGTAATGAATGTGTTGTAATTATTTTAGATGGATCATGATTAATTTATACAGTTTCTGACAATAAGGCACACAGGTTATGTACATAATTTTCGACTAATCAATCGTCGTTCAAATAGCGCATAGTAAGTGACATCGCTTCGCAATTGAGAGGCACGTGGATCGAATCCAGCGTAAAGAGATTCTTTTTGGTCTAATTTTAATTTTACGACATAATTCTTAATAATACAATAATAATTTTACGTATGTACGTGGACCAATATAATGTGTCTGACAGTAAGGCATAAACGATATGTGTGTAATTTTCGACACCTTGGTCAATGATTGTATAGTGTGTAACTACTGAAGTCGAATCAGAAGATCGAGTACCGTGGATCGAATCTCACGTACCTAGATTCTTTTTGGTGACTTTTTTATTTGATACGTATTATATTTACGTATAATTAAGTTTTCTGACGCGTATTCAATTTACGATTACAATGCTTGCAAATTTATTAGGTATCTCGAGTTTCCATGTTTTCATATAATTAGAGAGTTTAGTATATCTAATGAACGTGAACATTAAATAGGTACTACCTAATCTAGCTACCTGAACACGTTTTTTCATAGATCTCGAAAAAGTATGTCTTGGATGGACACGAGTTGCCACAGCGTAATAGTTACAGTAGAACAACATTTTCAATTTACTACAAAGCTATGTTGAGTAAACACCGTCCTTCTGTCCACTACTATAGAAAACACAAACTTTCATACATGGAAAGTTATTGAAATATTCATGGTATTATCGAGTACGTAATATATTAGTACATATAAATTAGTAGTAAAAAGATGGCCGTAAACGTTTGATGCGATAGAGATAATGAAATTCTGAAATGAAAACTTAATACAAAAAGATGAAGCCTAAGCTTCTGCTTTAGAATGAGACTTTCCATGGTTTTCTTGAATAGCATAAGAATTAAGAACTGACTAAAAGAAAATAAAATAATTAGCATCATACCAATACTTACGTAAGAACATCGAGTAAGGTGCATTATAGAGGACTTAACTATAACGCCCTTAATAACCAAAGTGTAGCGGATATACTACCAAAGAGAGTATTCCCCAGGACGTTTTGGTGTTAAGGGGCGGCCGGTAATTCAACAAAAGTTAAAATTATACACATTATAGCCATTATGTTTTTAAATGTTACATCTTCTGTGTTGTATAAACAACATATGGTAGCCATATAAACAACCCCATATATTGGATAGGAGGATGCTTCTTGGTTATTGATACTATCCCATAACTTACTTACCAATAAAATTCTTACCCCCGGTTTCTGAAACGCAAATCAGCGACAAATTATTTTAAATACTTGTTAATCCATTGTCATACGCAGATTGGGTTTCTAAAAACTTCATGTGACTGTTTGTCAACACTAATGTCAAATCTCCAATTAATCGACAATTATTTCAATTTTGGGTTTCTGAAAAGCTTTTCGGTACGTTAACGGTTTGTTAAACTGACTAATTCTAATTGCCCAAAATCGACCAATTATTCTAAGATTAACGTGTTGATATCGTAAAAATATATAAAAATAGTTTTAAGCATTCCTACCTACAACGTTTACTCTAATAACTGATAAGATAGAACAAGAACAGAATTATATCAAGTATGATTACTCTAAAAACACATATTGCTATTTTTCATACCGAAGGTACTGGGTAGCACTTCACCACTATCTCGCCTGATGTTAAGTGACGATGCCATCGATGATGCAGCTCGCTTACCCTGAAGATACCTATTCAATCCTGTTTAGAAAACCCCCCCGTAATTAACCAGAAACACAGACTCAGGCAGAGTGTTCCATTCCCTAGCGGTGTGTATGATGAGCGAGTATAGAACAAGAGTCCGATTATAGAACTACGTAAATATATTACTAAAGACTACGTGATTATAGTGTTGCTGCTCATTTGTTACTCAATAGGGTGCTATAACATAACCATAGCAGCCATTAAACAAACCGCAGCTGGGTAGATTGTAATACCAACAAAAGCATTTCCAAGATAAGTAGGTTATGGACCTTCCAAACCCCAACCCTCTTTGAGAAAACACCTTTCGGCTGAGGGCGTTAAGATATGGTTTAAAGCTCTGTTTAGCGCCTGATGTGCGGCTACAACATATTCACGTTGATGTTAGAAGTGGTATTATTTTGTATTGATGCGCAGGAGGTCCATAGTTAGAATCTCGCCGCGGTCTTCCACTTCACCGCATGATGCGAGGGCGGGAGTTTTTAGAATCATTGATAGGCTTGATAGTTGTTGGCCTTCAAGTAGAAAATATATTACCAAGGATCTAATGGTATGTTACGACGGCTGTTCTTGCCTATTCTTCTCTACTGACTTCATCATCATCAGACGTCAATCACTTACCATCAGGTGAGATTATAGTCAAAGCGTAGCCTAGCAGCAATAAAAAATGCCACTCATGATTTTTTTATTTTAATCGATTTTTACGATATAAAGCAACAAGTAAGGGAAGACAAACACGCACATTTTCACGTACGCTAGTGACTTTCACTATCAATAAACTATTACTGACATAATAACTATAAAATTAAAGAGTATTTATAATCATCATGATGGTATTGAGGATAAAGGGATTTTTTTTAACTTAATTTTTTATAGCTGATAGGTAAGCCTTTGACCACAATCTCACGTGATGGTAAGTGATGATGTGGTCGAAGGTGTTAACAGGCTTAACCTAGAATTACTCTGGCTATCAAGGACAGCTGCCGGAACACACCGTTAGGTGCTTGGCGACAGATTTTCTACTTGAGGGTGGTCGCTAGCCAGGCGGGCATTCACAAAATGCCCTTCCACCATGCGGTGAAGCTCAAGCCCGCGGCGGGATTCGAACCATGGACCTGCTGCGCGGCAGTCCATAGCCAAAGCCACTGAGCTATCACTGCTGGATTCATAAAAATTAATGAAATTTGATAATTCCACTAGCGATAACCCATCAATGTTGACATTTTAGGTATTAGAGCGTACACTCGCACGACTGGACTCTGTCAGTTAGAAATCCGAACGCAAATAGTATTGTTGGATGTGAATGCCCAAATCTGCTTGTATTTTGACAAATAGGAACGCTTCGAACTCCTCTCTCTTGTTGTTTTACGTTTACGATCATCCGTCATATTTAATTGGTAACCATAGTAACGGTGGTGATGCCAAAAATGATTTGGGATTAATTTCATGTCAAAACAGAAGAGACAACGCTATGTGTTAAAAAAAGACAGAACACTAGAGAATGAATGAATTTGAACGACATTTTCAAATTTCATGTTATCATAGATAAACAAGCATTTTAATCAGGTGTTCTGTAATTTTTCATTAATATGCGTTCCAGAAACCCGTTGAAAGTTAGCGGATTGTTAATTGTGATGGCTTGTTAGATGAATTGAATTTTGACACGCGTACCGAAAACCGGCGATTAATATCGGACACCAAAAATATTATTTGAAAATCAATAAAAGTTTGTTATTTTTCTAGTATAGAAAATGGAGGAGAAGAACGACGCATTGTTGATATACACTATTACACAAAGAGTATATTAAGACAAATCTCGAAACATTCACCTTTCGATTATTTTTTTATTAATACGCAGGGTTATTGGTAAAATGCTAAATCCAGGGAAACCCGGACGGATGGCAGCCCTACTCTCATAGAATGTCCGATTTTATGTCGCACTCCGGTGCATCTTCGCAACATAATCTACCTATACAAGTACATACATCAAGTGACGGCACGGGTGTCGTTTACAAACATAAACGTATCTTTCGTAATCTTTGACAAATACAGTTAATAACAGTAATACCACGGTTTTATAATCGAAATGTAATATTGTGGTATTACGTATGAATAGTAATACAAAGTAATACATTTTCAAACAAAATACTTATCTTTCTCCTTGGGTGATTTCAATAATGGTATTATTTTGTTAGAAGTTTTGTTGTTCCACTCATCTACACAATAGCATCCACGAGATGTATTTATTATTATTAACAAATTGAAACAATAACTGTACCTACCTACTACATTCTCCATGTGATTTTTTGTTAGTGAAATCTTAATATGACTTGTAGTAATGACACGAGCAGGTACCCTTGATTGTTAGCGGAAACAAAGCCAGGATCTGAATGAACTACGCTACTTGATAAAAAAAAAACAAAAATTGGAACCGACTCCAACACCCAAAAGTGTGAAATAACTTGTTCAAGTCGGTACCAGTATAGTTCAAAAGTACCTATTATCACAATATTGTGCACGTGGTACTAGTGTTGGACTTCGACAAGTTAATTCACACTTTTTGGTGATGAAGTCATTTCCATTTTTATTTAAAAAAAAAAACACTTCTTTTTATGACCCTTGCTACTTACGGGATCGATGTTCATTCATTGTCAACGACTATATCATCAAGATAAGTAAATATTTTTCAGTTATTGGAGTGTATGTCAAAAACGGCTTGACCGATTTTGATGAAATTTAACTGGAACCAAACAACAAGTATCAGCTTTCAAACAATAAAAGATTTTTTTAAATCGATTCACCCAGTCAAATGTTCTGAGGTAACAAACATATAAGAAAAAACAGACGAATTAAGAACCTCCTCCTTTTTTTGAAGTCAGTTAAAAATACCCAATAGTATAACCCTCTATTTGTATTTTGATCAGGGGTAAAAAAGTTTTTTTATGATTTTCTGTGTAAATTTTACACAATATACTTGTTTTTGTAATAAATAAACCATCTATTGTGTAACAGCTTACGCCTTGCATCAAAGTAGATACATAGTTCATGTTCATCAAAACCATAGTTCATGTTCATTAAAAATGAACATACACAAAAACTGCAAAATCAAACAAGTTGGTAATAATCAAGACTAAACTTGTTCTACTGTAGGTATGGTAAATTTAGGCTCGCGGGAACTATGATCGCAAAGGGTTAACTGTGTCACACTATGATATTTACAGCATACAATCAACTAATGGTTGGTATCATGTATGCATACTAGATGGCGCTTCAGCACACATCACATTCGTGTGTGACAAGATAGTTTCTACTAGTTCTACTAGAGAGCGCTCTAAATTTTTAACCAAATAAAATATTACCGTTGACTTGCGGACGTGGCGCCATGTACACCGCGAAGTAAACACGCGAGGAGAAGTGGGGACAAAATCTAACATCTGGTTTTAGAATTCTGTCCCTTAAATGGTATTATATTGGCTTTGTATTTCTTATTGTATATATGAATAAATTACTTCAAACATTTTTTATTGAATACACGCTTTTACACAATTGTGAAAGTAGGCCCTATCCACCATATGTAGGTGGATAAGGCCTGCCTTCACAATTGCGCTTCAATAATACTCTTTGGAGCGCGCCTTCGTGTGTCAACACATCTGTACTGCTATAGAGCAAAAATTTCGAAGCGCTCGTAGCCAAGTTTGCTTAGCCATTCTGAATCTGATTTTATACATATAAGTTCGCTCGTACCGAAGTTGACTTAGCTGTTCTGAACCGATCAGCAAAGTTAAGCCACGTCCGCCGCGGTCATGACTTGGATGGGTGACCGCTGGTGACATTACTACTGAGCGCTTCCGTGATTCAGAGGGCACGTTAAGCCGTCGGTCCCGGTTGTTGTCTTAGGATAGCAGTCGTTAAAGCATGGTGGTAGGGCACTTTGCGAATGCCCGCCTGGCTAGCTACCGCCCTCAAGTTGAAAATCTGTCGCCAAGCACCTCACGGTGTGTTCCGGCAGCTGTCCTCGAGAGCCAGTAACTCTAGGTTAGCCTGAACAACATCCTCGACCACATCATCACTTACCATCAGGTGAGATAGTGGTCAAAGGCTAATCTATCAGGCAGTAAAAAAAAAAATGTGTTGCTTGGACGACGTAAATTATTTATTGCTTCAGTTTTATTGTACGCAAAAGGAAAAGAAACTACACTATTTGAATCCAACAACATAAAACATAATCAGTTGTGGAACGTTGCTTTTGCACAGGTATCGTTCAGTACAAAATAACTTCCAAAGTAGCAACCTCGCGTACCTGTACGTACTTAAGTTAGTCATGTTTTGGCGTTACAGGTTTATCCGTATAGACGGGTCAGTAGCGGGCGCAAATGTGGCCGTCGAGGGGGAAGCGGCGGGGCTCGGGGTCATTGACGCTCATCCCACTATAGATCTCATGCAGGTATGTAGGTGCAATCATTTTATTTATAGCAATTTTAAGACAGTGTTTGTCTCGTTGTAATTAATAGAAATTCTATTGTTCGAATACTGCCGCGGGCACGAGTTTCACAGCATGTTGGTAGGCATTTTGTGAATAACCACCTGGTTAACTACCACCCTCGAGTAGGAAATCTGTCGCCAAGCACGTACAGCTTTACCTGAACAGACTTTTAGCAAAATGTACTTAGTTTGTAGCAGTAAGAAAATTATATGTTACTATTGATCATATTATCTATGGCCAAAATAAGTCCGAAACAAGTTTCCTTTCAATTTTCTCGATAGAATAAAATTGCAAAGTTGACTCTAAATTACGTTTGTAATGTAAATTATTTACATATGAATGTGTATACATTAAAATAATCAACAGGGACAAGAAAAGTTACAATTTCGATTTACTTTACTAGTTTCGTTTTATTAAGCTTTCTTTCGGATTTTACATAAACTGATCGCGGTTTCAACATCGCTGGCTCTCTTTCACTCCTGCGTAGTCCGATAGTGACAAAATTTCAACATTTGACAGTGTCTTAACATGTTGTAGTCGCCACGGCAATCATCCGTTTCAAAAACATTGGAACTTTTTAATGTTTACAACATTGTATACAGGAGGAGCTTATGTACGTGGACGCAGTGGACGAATCTTCTTTACGTGTCTTTCTCCTGAACGGGGAAGAGCTCTCATAAATACATCACTCTACCTACAACTGCACCAATAAAGTATGTCTAAATTACGTGTTAAATTACGACTGATAAGACAGCATTGCAGATAGAAAGTGCAGACAGATTCTACTTAGCAGTTTAATATAAAACATAGCTCTGACATTGTTAACCAATTGTTAGGATGTTTGGTTTTGAGAAAGTTGGATAAACCTCCTTGGGCCCTGTTTCATAAAGAAACATAATCGTTAACTATGAATGTCAAATAATAATCTGTTATAATCAGTTTTAACTCTTTGGTAAAGGGGCAAAAAGTATTGTAGTGAAATTTGTAAATAAGAAAATATTTACGAAATATTTTCTTGATATGTAATATTTTGGAAAAACATATTGGATCCAAAAAGGTATTACAAGCGAGTCAACGTTGTTATATACTGTATATGTTTTATGGAAGGATTAGAATATAAGGTTTAATTTAGACGATCTGTTACACCTAATATATTGCTGATCTAGGCCCGAATCCCTCGCAAACCTATTTACGCGTTGTCAGCAGTATTTTTCTCTATATAAACGGTGGCTTCCAAAATTAAGTGCTCAGATTCATTGTGATAACTCCAGGAGTCACCAGACTCAGTACCAGTATACCCTTCAGGTGGAACCTCTGCCCAAATTAGTAGCAAAAGTGAGTTGCGGGAACTTTTAAAGTCAAGTGTAAATTAATAATTTTATTTTTCAAATAAAATAAATGTGTGTGTGTCCATAAGTTGTTTTTTTTTAAGACAACTGAATAGGTCCACACAACAGATCGTTATTTATCACGTGATTCGGCAGCATGTCGCAGATAGCACAAATCGATGTCTACGTACTTTGGTACTTATTATAATATTTTATTGTTAGCGTTTGCGACACCCCAGATGGTATTTTAAAACTATCGGGCTTTGATAAATGATATGTTAATTTTAATTACTGGTAAGAGAAGGGATTTATTTAATTAAAAATTTTTATTGAGAGAATATTTGACTAATAAAGGCACAAACTACGAAAAATTTGCACGTTCTTTTTGAACTAAAATACAATTATACTATAATCCCTTAGGGATTCAGTTTTCGCAATCGTTGTGAAAAATTGCCCGTATTTTTCTGTGAACCCAAATATGAGCGCCTTTAAAATTATTAAAAGCTTTTAACAACTGTTAAAGTATCATAAAACCTGCTTAATCCTCGAAGGGATAACCAGAGGTGCCTAAAATAAACAACCACACTTTGGCAGCGGTTTTTGCGACTCTTTCATATCTCCACCGCGAAACAGTAGCAGCGCATCTCGCTACTGCTGGGACCACGCTATTGATTGTTAATGTATAGGAAACTCTGAACAGAAAAGGTACTGCTTGTTAACATCTATATATTTTAGTATGAATTTATCTAATTTTCACGAAATTTCCTTAATGTGCGGTTTGCGCCGTTTTCATATTCGACATGCTGATTATTAACAAACCTATTCTCACTACGTTGATTAGTGACAAAAATCGATGAATAGCTACTCTCTGAATCATAATTATAGAAATATATGTTATAATATGCTCTCTCCGCAGTATAACATAAATACATAAGAATTAATCAATAAAATTACTTTTAAGATGTAAACCAACCGTAGAAGGATATCATTAAGCTATAAAAAATGTTATTTATTTATAAAAATTAAATAAAATACTAATCACTGCAAGTAACTTTTACATGTAACTTGAAGCATTTTATAGCTTCCGTAGCATTTTCATACATATAAGTTCGCTCGTAGCGAAGTTGACTTAAAAAGTTAAGCAACGTCCGCCGCGGTCATGATTTGGATGGGAGACCACTGGTGACATTACTACTGAGCGCTTCCGTGCTTCGGAGGGCACGTTAAGCCGTCGGTCCCGGTTGTTGTCTTAGGATGGCAGTCGTTATAGCATGGTGGTAGGGCATTTTGCGAATGCCCGCCTGGCTAGCCACCACCCTCAAGTAGAAAATCTGTCGCCAAGCACCTAACGGTGTGTTCCGGCAGCTGTCTTTGAAAGCCAGTAATTCTAGGTTAGCCTGAACAACATCTTCGACCACATCATCACTTACCATCAGGTCAAAGGCATAAAAAAAATCTGTTGCGGTTTTGCTGCAACGGTTTCGCTTCGGAGATATGAATGCGGCTTTTAGTTTCTGTAAATAAGGGCGACTCTTATGTGATCTACTGGGCACAATACAACTGTATACTTCTGACTGCAAGTAAGTACTGTCGGTTAGATCCGCGAAAATGGTTGAACTTGTTCCCATCGGATGACTGTACTTGACTGGATGTATTTGCTTTGCCTGTTTCTCACAAAAAGGGACGAAGTAGTTGTTAGAAAGTGATGTCATAAATATATATGGCCTACGTTTTTTACTTAAAAGCTTTCCCTTATAATAATTAGAATTCAACCATGTTAGACCGAACTCTTGCGCACGAATACTTCAATATCTAATCCACGACTTCGCAATTCAGAGGTGTTATATAGTGAAGTTCTGAGGTCTGGAGTATGAAATAGTGTTGTTTATATACGGTGCAATAATTAGGTCATTTTTTATAAATGTTTTTTGTTTTTACTTAAGTAACGAGTCAATTGTATTTATAAGGGCTAAGTCTGTAGGATATATTAACCTAAAATTTAACATTTGACCAAACTTTGTAAAGTGTGATTTTAGAATGTTGCTATGGTTTAAAGCTTGTAACTGTATCTATTGCTATTTTTAAAGTTATAGTTAAAAGGCGAGGGTAGGCACGAAACTTATTAGGACGGATTCAACTTTTCTGTGGTCGGTGTCCGTGTTGATGGTTATTGGAGTAAGAGACAAAATAGAGAACTAATCTATCGGTGGCGTCACAAACTTAGTACGGAGTCCACAGAACTTTTTAGTATTTATCTGTGTGATAATAGGCAACTTTTTTTTTTTATACAAATGGTGACAAACAAGCAGAACAAAACAACTGTTCAGGACTTCACCATCAAGTGATTGATTCGGATTTTAATACTATATAAAATTGTTGTTTATTATTGTAAACGATTATAGTGATTTAATTTTCACGTATTCAATGATAAAACATCACAGTCGCTATCTCCGCTAAAATAATCTGATAGACGTCTACGAAAAATAGTGTTTTATTGTTATATTAGATCTTAATGTATAGTACATTAACTTCTGGAACTAACTGGTAAAACTACGCTTGTAAGTCTGTCATACTTAACGCAAGGCGCCAACGTAAATTCGAGAGTTAAATTCGGATTAACTTGGTTTTTCGGGTTAACTTGGTTTTTGTATGACAGTTTACACTTAATTACGTAAATTCGGATTAACTTGGTTTTTCGGGTTAACTTGGTTTTTATACGACAGTTTACACTGAATTCGAGTTTAGGTCGCGTTTCCTCTTTGGCGCAAGTTGTGATAGGCCTGAGTATCACAGAATGTGAAATTAAAATATATTTTTTTAAGTTTTAACACTGGACAACTTGCAATTCTTGCTTTGACTGCATATGATACATCAACAACTCTAGACACGGAAACAGTACGCCACCAACGGTAGCAAATTGGCTATGTGTATAAGGGATTTATAACATAACATATGAAACCTTGGAATATTTATTTTGATTTGCTACAGCTGTTGATAAGTTTCAAAAACTGATAATAATCCGCGTTTACCAGGGTTAAAAGGTTCTCGGACGAATCGAGTCTTGATGAACTGAGTAGTTCACTTACATACGCACAGGTACATTATGAACACTATTTTGTAATATATATTTTGGTCAATAACACGACAAAGGTAATCGAAATAGGTAAGAATATCTAATTTATAGAGTGAGTATTTAAAAAGCGGTATATCACAATTTGATAAGTTTGTAAGATTAATTTCGATATGTAGAATAATACTTTACTAAATGTCAGTAAAATTATTAATGCAAAATAATTGTCTTGTAAGTTTGTTACCATTTAACATTCACCTACAGAACAGGTGAATTGAAGTAGATTACAATGAGTTGTAGGTTCCAGAATATCTTAATAGGATATTGAATATATATAGGATGCTGACCTTATTCAGTGCGTAGCCCTATAGCTTAACCTGACCAAAATCAACGACTGCGAAGTCGAGGGCATACATTGTCTAGGCAGACCCTATGTCTTCCAACGTTTACAAGTCATTGCCGTAGGATATTTTTTTATAATTTATAGCAAAATCTTACAATAAATGAATTATATTAAATATAATCTTAGCTATATAAAATTTAATCGTAGTTATATTAATTCTAATCGTAGTTATATTTACGACTTTACAATATTTGTATTTACTTAACATACTGTAATATTAACTGTACTGTAACTATTAGTTAGAAACAATATTGCTATTATTGCCTGTGTAATAGTTATTACTTTTTCTGAGTTTGAAAGTTTTATATAATGTATTTACTAAATCACTTTTTTTCGATGTTCAATTTGAAGATAAACATTAATAAGTGTATGCTTAATTTTGAAATAGTTGCTTACGAAAAAAAATACTTATTTAGTTATTGCGTTTGATGAGCCGTGTAAGTGTAACCCATACAACTTGTACTTGAGTTAGTGATGTAGGTATATATAAACATTTTGCATTAGTATATTTCATATAATATAGTGCGCGCGGAACTAGTTGGCCGCGCTTTAGGTATGTGAGCGGTGGGACGGAGAGGCGGGGGCGCTTCTCAGTGTACGTATAATATTACTCCAGTGTGTGTAATCAGCGTTACGAGCAGTAGGTAACCCGCCCCCTCGCCCCTGTCGCCACCTAAGGCGCGGCCAACTAGTTCCGCGCGCACTATAGTATACGTGCGCAGCTTCATGCTTAGCGTGCCTGCCGAGTGGCAAATATTACTTAGTGCTGCGCACTGCGAAGTTCTAGCGCCTAATAAACATCATTCAGTTTGGTGCATTGCCATTCTAAAGCGCTGCGCCGCACGTTCAATAACATTCTTACTGTATATCTATAGGATTAGTTATTATTATAACCTATTTATAATGAATTAGTTTTAAAATGATCTCTTATGAAATGCCTTTTAGATTTAAGAATAACTAAAAGCTAGAATATTTGGATGTTTGTGATATTGTACCGTTTGCTGTTAATAATTATATGAAATTATTTCTAACAATGTTGATAAGTTTTGGTGGCTACATGTGCGCGGGACCGACGCAAACAACGTGAAAATATTATCATTGTTTTATATTTTTGTTTATTGAGCATAGGTATTAAGAACAAATGTTTTTAGTTGATTAACCTATGGGATTTTATTAAAGTAAATCGTTGCAAAATGTATCATAAGATGTTTATTAAAATGATTGAGCGCGGTAATTAATTGCGCTCGTCACCCGAGATACTTGTTGAGCCTCGTGTCCCTGTAATTTCATTAACTATCGTCTCATTCAAACCGAAACGCAGCATAGTAAAACGTTGCGTAGTACAACGTTGCTGCATGGTGGTTGAATTAAAATAAAAGTTATGGTCGTACCCATTCAGGTGTCTTCGCCGCAAATAATCCAACAACTCAGTAATAATATAACATCCAGCCTGTATATTCTCAAAGATACATGTTTCTCCAGACATGTCTTGATCCCATGTGATAAAGGACGAGCCTTTTGTCTGCACCTAGTACGATAGATTCAAAATATGTAACTCGGGATAGTTTAACGGTCTTTCGAGGTCCCTGTGACTGAATGATGTTGAAGTTAGTTTGAACCTTATTCCTTTCGTCAACGTCGATCGGAGTCAGGCCACCATTAGTTTGGAATTACTTTATAATAATGAAGAAGGAGCACTATTATTGCCAGGGCGAAAGAATAAAATGGGACGGGCCCGCACAAGCTATGTACATGAGAAATATTCTGTTGATTTATAGAATAATTGTAGTAAGTACTATATATCGACGACGCACGCTAAAATGTTAATCTAATCGCGTATTTACTTATTTAGCCCAGATATTTCCACAGTTACTCATCAAAGCTAACTAACTTAGAAGTAGTGTTATACAACTCAACAGTTAGTTTAACTCTAAAGCGTAATTAAGTATCTTAAGGTTGGTGAATTTATAAAATATGACAATATTCTAACCAATAAGAAGTGTTACGTACTTTGGTAGTATAAAAAGTAACTATTCTCAAATGTATAGACAACGTTAAACATTGTAACTTCCGCTCATGTTCATATCAATCCAATGATTCCAACAATTTAATGATGAGAAATTCAAGCACCAATTATGCTTTATCCAACGATGGCATAAGTTTAATTCAATAATTTGTCATTGTAATAAAAATCGATTACGAATAGAGTTAAAACAGACAGTTTAAAAAGTATCGACTGTTGCCGGCTCTGACAAAATAGAAGAATTTATCTGAGGTTGCCGGTGTACATTTTTATCACGATTGTAGATTGGTTCGGTTATATTCTAGAACCCAACATTTGGAAAGTACGTTCGTGGTTGCTTTGCCAACGTTTCACAATAGTTCGTGATATAAATTCCCATGGATATTATGATATGAAAACGTGTCTTTATGAATGTACCTATCATACAAAATGACGTCCGACTTAGTAGGTATGCTACTTAGGGTTCAGTTATTCAATAGTCAACCCTATAGAGTGCCCCAAGCACATTAATGAAGAATGGTACGAAATGAAAGCTTCACTACAACATACACAGCTATGTGTGCGTAATTAGTCTTTGACAAGACGCCCAGGGGTTACAGCGGCCACAGGCAGCGGTGCCCGTTTGTGTGCGGAACCGATTTGAACTAGAACTAGCTCAGTAAGCGGACAAAGTTTTCGTAGTCTTCATTTTGCTCGTTTCTTTATTCATGTGCATCAAGCCTCTTTGGTCCATCGTAGACGGAGTATGTTGTTTGGTATAGCTGGATAGCAGACTGCTTTTGTGGCAATATTGATGTTAAAGCAAATTTTGTTTTTGTCTTTTAATTTCGACCACAAGAAAGTGTGCTATTATACTATATACGTTTGACGTTGAAATAGTTTACACGTGTCTAGATTAAGTTTGGCTTGTAATATAATGCAGTGTAAATAAGAAATATATTTTTGTAATTATAAATTTAAGGGACATTTAACGCATATATTTTTTGAGACTGTTGTTTCCAAATTGTTTTTTTATTAATCATGGTGATACATTATGTTGAAATTTGTTTATTATCAAAATTTTTATGTATATCAAAATTATATTAGTAAATGAGTTTATTTCGGTTGATTATATTTAGTTATGTTAATATAGTATAAATGTTGGTTCATACGAGCACGCTTTGTGTGGGTTTGGGGGGAGAGTTAAAATTCGATGGTCACCATGCTCTGTTCTTTATCTGACCATACTCATTTATTGCAACTATAATTGACTTCTTAATATTCGTTTCTCTACGCATTCATTGCGTAGAAGTCACCTCGCTGAGAAGTCAAAATGGGAAATTGTCTATTTGAGAAGTAGACACCTGGCGGCGAAAGTTGCACATCATCACAATACAAAGCCGCGTAGATCTCTTTCATTTCGGTGAATGCTGTGTCGTGTGCCGGCAAATTCTAAATTTTAACTATTTTTTGATGTTGCAGCTAAGTAGAATGATTATTAAAATTTGAACCTGATATACGCGAGTTTTGGAGACTTATTGACCAAAAATAAAATATTTTTAGTAAAATTTATTTTTACTAAGTTATTACACATGTAGTTTATGTAATGAAAATATCTAATAACTTAAAAAGAGAATAGGACCAATGTTCTAATCCTGAGTAATCGTGAATACATGCAATAGTCACTAAAAACAACTAAATAAGCTAAAAAACACAGACGAGCGTTTCTACATTAAGTGATTCTGCCTTTGTTTTGAACAGGAGCAAATAGCTCTAGATTACCTACTGTATTACTGCCCTTCAGGTTGGCCCGCCTCTTAAAAAATGCTAATAGCTCTTTTCCAGAGCGGTACATTAAAAATGAGAGTGGCATATATGCGCTTTAAGACCCTAGTTCCCATCCGACCATCTGAGTTGTCCGTTTGGAATATGTTGGTCAGTTAGGAATAAATGTTTCTAACCATCCACCTAGTACATTCGATACACGCCAGGAGCTGCAAATAACTGCATATGTTTTTGGTCAGAAGAGCCTGACCAACGTCATACAATAGATAAAGCTATAGAAACCTAAGTATTTCTAAAAGTTGCCAAACATACTATCTGCTCTATTTCTACCTAAAATGCGCACTGGTGGGAATTATGGTAGGAATGGTGGCATAGGGCCAGCCAACATCCCTTACCCTTGCGGAGTGTGCTCGTCATGTTCAAGATTTAACAACGTAGGTACTTGGTACTTTAAGAATCTGAATAATCACAAATGTCCACACAGTAGACATAGATATAAACGCTAAGTCAAGTTTAATCACATATCACAATTTATTAGTTGTTATTGCTTATTGTAATTGTTTGCTTTGTGCTTTAATGAGAATTTTGTATACCTAACTATAGTAACTAATAAATGTTTTCCCACTATAATTTGTTTTATTTTCTCACGACTGATAAATGGTTTAGCATACTGAAGATGTACTTAGATATATTGAAAAACACGGAATATTACCTAGCTGAAATAGCTCTCGGGAAATAAAATGTACACAATGGGAAGGTATTTGTTTTTATTATAATAGAAAAACCACTGTTAGATAGTAAGTAGGTACCACGTTACTAACATTAGATTGTTAGATAAAGGCGGTAATAAGTACATAACATTAAGTTGAACACTATACTTTTCATCACTAATGCGAGGAAATAACAAAGATTAATAAAAACGTTATCAATATATGTTTTAAGCCTAAAACTTCCTCGATTTTTTGTACAAAATTTAACTCATCTGGATGGAATAATTATTGCCATTCGTTCAATAACGTCAAAATTGCACAAAAGTAGAATGATGTACGAATGTTATTGATTGGACGATTATTTCAATATATTTTTATAATATGTATTTAATACGATCAATGGCGTATTTGACAAATCTCAAGATACTCAAAGTGGGGTTTGATGAAGCAGAAAACATGAGCGAGAACATGAAAATTGACATTTCATCGATTTAGCGCTAAAACCCAACCTCTTTCGTAATCATATAGTCAAGAAATGTTATGTTAAATAAACCCTAATATGTGATTTACGTACATTATAATGTATCTGTTTCTCTCTTTTTTTAAGAAGAAAAGAATAAAAAAAAAAATTTAAGCTTCCTTCAATTTTCAAATTTAGTTACATCCCCAGAGCGATCTTATTTATTATAATTTGTAAATGTTATTTTCGGTTTGCACGCGACAGTGCATGTTATCATATTCAACCCCCGAGGGCTAGAAATAGGATTCATCTACCACTCGCATTTCGACTTAAGTACTTAATATTTTGTCTTAGGTTTTCGCGATTGTAATTGCGATGAAATTTTTATATTAATCATAACGTTCCCTATTCACGCAGTATTCGCTCAGTGTCCAGAGCAGTACAAATCTGCAAGATATCTCGACACTGTAAGCGAATACTGCGTGAATAGGGAACGTTTTGATTAATATTAAAATGTCTGACGGTAGACCAAATAATTTCTTAATAACTCATGTGACAAATAAAACCAATTAGTCACCCCGTGACCACGATCACTGCAAAGTGTTTGAAACGCCGGGACAAAAATAATGACAAATATACGCGATTTAAACCGTTTAAAGTTGTTTAATTACTATACTTAATATTTTCTTTCCGAGCATGAATGATGAAAAGTTTTACAATATAATAACTATTTACCGAAAATTGCAAACACCTCGTTGATCTCCTGAGTGTTTTACGGGTAAAATACCCTCGTGGAAGCAAGGGTAAAACATCTACTCACAGCACACTCGTCATCAATACAGCACAGCCACCAGCTCCACATATCAACGAAGCAAAAACTAGCCGTAGAGGTATGAGGCGCCAATTGAGGCACTAACTCTGCTTCTGAATTTAGGGTGACGACTTTTGTAGTTATGAAATGTCCACGTTAAAGCCAACCAATCATTGATGCCGTCACAGTTAATGACTTAATTTCGAGAACCATTTGCTAAGTTTCCCGAGGCTTCTGTTTCCTACAAAGGGCTCGCTCGAAGGGGCCGTGTTCTATGCAGTTATTTTTTTAGCACAAATCGTTTCTGGTGGCTGCGCTATAATAGTTATGTAAGTACAAGGTTTTTTTCTTTCTTTTTTTTCTATACATCAGCAACCTACTCGGGTAACCTATATATTCTAAAACATACCTTCGAATGCAAATATTACATACTAAATCGTAATATGATTCAAGAAATCATGGATGTATCTTTTATAATACACAATGTTTCAATATACTCATATGTATGTACATTAATATTAAAATATATATACCTTCTATATGTAATGCAATTTTTACAAATGAAAACTGTATGAAGGTAGCTCTGACTAAAGTAACACATCCTTACACATTTTTAAACAATATTTACATTTTAAACACACGCATGCATACATGCATGCGCATACATTATACATACCAACATATACTTACTAAATAAACTAATATTCCAGAACCTGTTTTGGGTAGAGAATGCATCCAATATAACGTAAGTATATGGAGATATTTATTTTTTTATTTCCTGAAGATCTTAAAGTTAGGCGTTAACCTAACTAGATCTTTACCAAAAAGTCACACAATGTAAGTAGGTAAATTTACTTTTTTCCCCTATAAAAGGAAAAAAATGTCTTTGTTTCCCCTACTGGAGCCGAACAAATAAAAGAGCAAATAAATGAATCCAAATAAGGATACATAATAACTTAATCAATTGAAGTGTTCAATATCAATATTTCGTAAGTACTTCCGTAAGTTATGAATTATTATCGTAATTAGGCAACATGCCTTCCATAAGAGTATCGTTATAGATAAAATTAGCATACTCTACATAGCATTTCGCTTAATTTATTTGTTGTAATTTCGATTGGCTCCTTAGATGCTTCGATCAAAAATAGTATTTATTGTCTATGCTAAATTATTTCAAGTCAGTTCCACCATAAGTATAGGTATGCTTAAAAATAAATTCTAAAAGGGGCTCATATTAATAGATGGCCGCCACCTAAAGTCTGTCACTGTCTTTCATATCTACCGTAAGTACTACAGTCAAGCGTCATACATCCCGTGAGGCGACAGTTATTATAATACTATGAGGTCATCTGGAAGTAAGCAAGGGTGTGCGGTGGTATAGTGTGTCGTGTAGCGTTTCCTGTCCCCGCTAACGTCTAGAGTGCCTCATCATCTCCTATGTAATCACCCCTTGGGATGATTGCGTACCAACTTGCTTCACTACACACAAGCTTATACAATCTTCATGGAAGAATGGCGGTCCGGCGGCGCTAGCTCGAGATTATGGCTGGTAGTCCTTACGAGCGCCGTGGACAGCTTGTCCCGGCACAGCGCGACACCCCACACCGCGGCGTAGATGATGAGCAGGCCGGCTACTGAGCCCGCCACGATGGCACCCGCGCGCTTTCCCTGCCGCCAGTCCAGCACCTCGTAGATGAACGGGTTTCCGTTACTGTGGAGTTGGTATGTAAGTAGTTAAGTTATGTTCGACCTCGATATTTCTTTAGTGTAAAGGGCAGGACTATACCCATTATTATGTATAAGGTATCCCCCATGAAACCCCACCAAGAACGGCTATAATTAGCCATTATTCTTGGTGGGATTTCATGGGGGATACCTTTGTTCAATGATGCATATCTTCTGGCTGTTGATGATAAAAACAAACAAACTGTTATCTTCAACGGGTTATTGCTATGCGGAGCACCAATAGAGCCCAATTAGCCCATGGCATATTTTTTGATTTTGCTACATCATAAATACTTACCTATATTATACTTTTTTTTATTATGTAAATGGGTTTGATATATATGTAATATCTGATACTTTGTTATAATATCACTTCAAAGTGTATGTTCTATGATTACAGCAGGATTGACTCTTGCTATATTTTTTTTTGGAATTAATAATAAAAATCTACCAAACGCGAATCTGAGTCGTTTTAAGAATCGTGAACTGACAGAAAAATATACGTTTTAATATTTTTATATTAAAATCATTGCAAAAAAAAAATTGTATGATTGCGTCATCGTTAACAAGTTTAAAGCTCATTGCAAAAATTAGTCTCGTTCGTAGTACAACGCATGTTGAAATATACTCGTACATGTCGCTTCGCTCCATCCCCATACGCTGGCAAATTAGAGTTATGAGTCATTTGTCACGTTGGCTTAGCGGTCAGAGTAAACCCCGGCTATTCGGATTACGTACATGACAATAATTTTTCTTCTCGCTGTGATTTTGTAATGAAAAAAACCTTTTCTTGGTAAATGTAGTTGTAGGTACAACAAAATATTATGTTATTCTTGAACCTACGTTTTGTGAATCGCGCTTGGTTAAATTCATGTAAAATTATTAATAATAATATAATAAATATGATTTCTGTCCCAACGATACTCCACCTGCAGATTGAAATAACGAAAAAGTAGTTTCGTACCTACATCGTCCATATTGGAGGTACTGCTCTTGATCCCAGGCAAATAAAAATAAATAAACTGCGCATATTCGGAGGAGAAAATGTAGAAATCTAAATTTTGAAAAAATGCGTGTTGAAAAAGCAATAAAATATATGAAACTCACCCGTCAGTGCCGCCCACCGCATAGTAGATCCCGGAGAAGACTGCGTACCAGAGCCCCACGCCTAGTGGCTGGTATACGTGCAGGGCGCGAACCGGCGTGCGGGACATCACCAGCTCCATCACCACTATGCATGAGTTGAACCCGTGCGTCATTACGTCCAGCCAGAATGCGCGCGGCTCGAAATCAGCTAGTTCTGGAATTCGCGAGTGATACTTTAGACCGAATCCACGGTAATGTTATCTATAAACATTACCGTGCCGAAACTATCGAATACCGCAATGCGCTATGATATGGAGTATAGGGGGTTAGCCTTTGGTCAGCTATCGGGCACAGTTCCAGACTCCGGCCTGCTTCCGAGTATTTTTGTCAGAAACGCCCGATAATTATCCAACGAAAGAATGAATGATGAAAAATATGATCCCAATATTGTATCTATAAATAAAGTTTACTATTAAATACACATTGAAAACGGGCAAACTGTTTCTAATAAATTAGACTCGTGCGAATAAATTTTTTATATTATAATTTATACCTTAGATATTTATGAGCCAGGAAAGAAATTTATAGTTTTTATTGTAGCCCTAGTACCTATTCAGTTACTTTACGAGAGTAAAAGTGAATTAAATAACTGTTATCTATGCATGTTAATATTTTAATTGCACGATATAAATATTGTAGGTTACACTGACCTTTTTGCAGTTTCACCCGCACGATGAATACGTACCTATAGGTACATGAAACCGTAACAGGTTGTCTGTATCTATACTTACTCATTAATGTAAATATCCATACATCATTAGTTCGCACGCTGTGCATATCTGACCCCAGTACAAAGTTAGCATTTTGTTATATGACGTCAGTGAGTTCTAACTCTCTCTCGTTATATACTTATAAATGTGACCTTAAGTGTACAACGAAGGGCCCCTTGGTCAATTAGATTATTAGTGTTGGACTTGACTGTGAAAACTTATGCAAAACATGCAAAAATGTTATTTAATCAAATGTTAGGTACGAATCGTCAAATCTTTGACCATATTTTGTCTGTACATTTTTTATTGAAGCAACACAACTTCTGAAGTAAAAAGGTGTTTTAAAATTATCTATTGTCACGTTGCGTTTGTGAGAATTTCCTTCAAAACATATCAAATGACAGATATATTTTAACAACCCCGAATTATCGATATTACAAAATTCTAAATATTTATTTAATATTACAAGTAAAATAATGAATTTTTTTATTTTATTTGTAATATTTTTTATATATTTTTTACTAGCTTTCCGGGTGCGGCTCCGCCCGCGCGTTTGTAGGTTATCGCGCAAAAACATTAACCTCTTTTTGCGCAGTTGGATAAAAGTATCCTATGTTTTTTCCCGGGTCTCAAACTATTTCCATACCAAATTTCATTCAAATCGGTCCAGTAAATTTGGAGTGAAAGCGTAACGGACAGACAGACAGACTTACTTTCGCATTTATGATATTAGTACTGATTGTGACTTGGCACGTATACCTAGTCAATAATCTATTCGGGTCTGAGCGGGAGAGCTTGCACATACATACAGACATAATTATTATGACGGTACCATTTTGGAGCGAATCATTTTCAATGTGAGAAGTATTACTGCCTCTGATTTTTGAACTTTTCAGATGGAGTTTTTATGAGAGATTGTCACTACTGCTACGTTCGTGTTGGAGCGTTGATGGCCTTATTATTAGGTCTACAATTGAATTTAAACTATCAGTATAGGTACAATAGTTTATAACCACTTAGAACTATAATAGATATCTATTTACTTGTCGGTAAACTGACATGTAAACTGGTCTATCAACTTATACATGCAGACGTTGATAGAGTAATATCCTAATGGAACATCAATTTCCCTACTTAGTCGATTTCTTTACGATGTTTTTCTTAAAGAATAAACGTGAAAATAAATTACTGCACGAGGTTGAGTCAAGCCTCAGTAACCCCCAACCAAAGTTTGACTCAACCTCGTGCCGATATTTTATTTAGTGAGGTCGATTACTTAAACTAACGAATAAGCAAAAACAACACGAGTGAAATATTAACTTTTATTTATTTTCTACTCTTGGCTTACCGGGATCGTAGAGAAGGATCCAGTAGAGAGCGGTGATCATCAGCGCAATTGATGCTGACACATTGAAGAAGAACCAGTACATGGCTGCATGCCATGGCAGCTCCTCTGAATCTGCAAAATTTGGGTACTTTATACATATAACCAGTTATTAATCTAGGGTTTCTGCTATAAAATTAAACGCTTGAGCATAATCGTGGTTAAAGTGTAAACAAAGGAATACGGGGGACTTTTAACGTTTTCTTAGGAAAATTTTAAGTATCAATCTATAGGTAGCTATTATTAATATAAAAAAAAACTTAATAAGCAGGCACACTGGCGATAGCGAGTGACTAGAAATTTCATAAGCCGCACATGTCGAAGATGAATGTCTGGCATTCGTAAGCTCGCGATCTATGCAGGTTAATATCGTTTAAAGCGGTAGTTATATGCATAGGTTACATAAGGCCTGGTATGGCCAACATGTTAATGATCGGCTTACTTTTGGACATGTCGGTCAAGGTCTATTCAATTTACCAGTTAGCAGTAGTGTACAATGGGTCAGTGTTCGCTACCAATGTGAATCCCTACTTATTGCTTTTTTATTGGAACTTTTTAATCTGACTTCTTAATACAACTATCAAAACCAATTGAAATATAAACCAATGTACTTTTAATTCTTTTTAAAATCATCGGTACGAGTATATTGTGGATGGATTTTTCTATACGTGAAAATTTCACCTATTTCACATTGAAATTCCTTTATGTACGAGTATATTATAAAATTGTCTATAACAAGTATATAGGTATACAAAGTATATACCTACAGTTATTATGTTATCAGAAAACATCCAGAAAAAAAAATTATACCTCTTGACAGGATCAGGTTGATAATAAAGTAAAAAATATGACATAAACAGGTACGTTTCAGAGTTCGGTCTCCGCTAGCATTGGTCAAGTCCCAGATTCACTGTGTGCCTTCGTATAAGCCCATAATAATTAGTACTCATAGTAGGTAAGCAATTAATGAAAATATATTTTTGGACAGCGAACATTGGGAAGTTAAATATACCTAGCAGTAATTAATATTATAGACATTTTTTTATAATATACTAATAATATATCATAGCAGTAAAGTTTTGTTTTATAAGACATAACATTCTGTGACTACACTACATACGTACTACTGAATCTCGAGCTTGATTATGGTTTTAATAATAGTTGGTTTTAATTGTACAATAATCATTTTATGGGTCAACCAAAAAGGAAGAGGTTGATGCAAAATGAACAAAATTACCTTTGTGACGGAAATGATAAAATTATAGAGAGTTAAATTATAGGCGAGTGACAGGCAATAGGCATATTGCACAAATTGTGAAGGACGCGCGTTGATGTCTTTCGTAGGCAGGTTATGTAAGAAATTACATCGTCGCTGGCACCCGTGTCGTAGGGCCTCACTGACCGTATTACTCATATGTGATCATATAAACATATGTAGTAAATATCTAAGTAATTTAAATATTACCTGTTTTATTGTGTAATAGTTATTCTAACTTCAAACACATTAACTAGTTCACTGATTTTGTACCTACTGTCGGAAAAATTCAGCTGTCGAGATGTTTCGTACAAAAAAAACAATTTATAAAAATGTTGCTTCTATCATATGTAATACAACCCCAGCATGTAGGTACCTAGGTATAACATACTAATATGTTATATAAGTTCCTATTGATAAGTTTATTTTTATTTATTCAGACATGCGTCCATTCCTTTGTGTGGCTGATCCTACATTAGTAAACAAATAATAATAAAAAACTAGAACGAAATTACAGTTAACTGGGGACTTTATTTGATCGAGTTCAGGGTCTGACTTGAAATAGGACAAAAGCCCTCACCATGGCAGAATCTGATCTCCCCGCAATTTGTTTACTGTGTTTAGTGCGTCCCCGCACTCGTTGTAACAGAGAGGTGACTCTTTTTCCTATGATGGCATAAAAGCCAACTACTATTGCTTGCGCAAACATAACTGACGCACTAAAGAAGCAAGGAAGCGCTTACAGCATTCTAATACCGTTGTTAGATTGAACACGTGAGGTAGCTACATCTTCTTGTAAACAGCCATAATATTTCATTCTAGAAGAACCTACCCCTAGACTGAGCATGTACCAACACAAGATTAAATACACTCGAGAGCAATGAATCCGGGTCACTTAAAGAATCCTAAAAATCTCGGAAACTAAAAATGCTAGGTTAATGCAATAAATTGTATTTAATAGACAATGTAATACTCCTTAAATGAAGGTATTAAAACTTCTTAGTTATTGTAAAGTTATATCATAAAAAAATCAAATTTGAAAAAGGGCCACTTTCGAAGATGGAACTACGAAATTACAGCATTTGGTTTTGCTTTTGTTTGTAATCTGTCATTTATGTGGGTACATAAACCATGTTGATAGTGCTCTATATTCATTATTCAAGCTGAAATTATGTCGCTTACGCCTGAAGAATGCACCAGAATACTTACAATGCTGGAAACCGGCCGGAGTCAGCGCGATACAGCCAGGACTGTCGGTGTGTCGCTGTCAACAGTACAAAGAGTTCTCCGACGTTACGAAGAAACTGGTTCTAACCTACGCAGACCAGGAACGGGCAGAACCAGGTGTACCACAGCACGAGAAGACCGATACTTGGTGAACACCATGCTTCGAAATCGCTTTCTCACAGGAACTGAACTCACCAATCAGTTTCGACGCCTCGGAGGAAGTAACCCAAGTGCATGGACAGTAAGACGTCGGCTTGCTGAATCTAACTTAAAACCCCTTAGACCTGCAAACGGCCCTAAACTGGAGCGTGGGCATCGTATTTCGAGACTAAGATATGCCCAGAGCCACGTAAATTGGAGTATTGAAGATTGGTCAAAAGTTATGTTCTCCGACGAATCAAAATTTATGCTCTACAAGCACGATGGAAGACACAGAGTGTATCGAAGACCAGGGGAAAGATTCAAGCAAGCATGCATCGAAGAAAAAGTAGCCTGCGGTGGTGGGTCTGTACTTGTGTGGGCCGGAATTTCTTCTGAAAGTCGCACAGAGCTGGTGATCATAGAAAACGGCTCTTTAACTAGCGTAAGATATGTGGAAGAAATCCTCAATGATCACGTTGGTCCATTTATGGTCAATTTAGGTGAGGATGCTATATTTATGCATGACAATGCCCGACCTCATACAGGTAGGATTGTGAATGACTACCTTCAAGAGATGAACATTACTCGTATGGAGTGGCCAGCGCGCAGCCCGGATATCAACCCGAGCGAGCATGCTTGGGACGAGCTAGGCAGATGCGTAAAAGAACGAAACCCTTCCCCAATCACGCTTCGTGAGCTCAAAATTGCTCTCACAGAGGAATGGGAGAATATTCCCCAAAATCGTATAAGGAACTTGGTGTACAGCATGCCAAACCGCGTAAACGCAGTAATGGAAGCACGAGGAGGCAATACGAAGTATTAAAATTCAAGAAAATCGTAATAAAGTTCAAAAATTTCATGTTTCCTATTTTTGTTTTAAGGAGAGATCAGCAGTTTTTTTCTTTATGTAATTTTGTGTTAATAAAATGTATGGTGACTCATATTTTTTTTACTTTCATTTAAGGAGTATTACATTGTCTATTAAATACAATTTATTGCATTAACCTATCATTTTTAGTTTCCGAGATTTTTAACATTCTTTAAGTGACCCGGATTCATTGCTCTCGAGTGTATTAGTGATGGCACCCCATTGGTATGTGTAATTCCTGAGTCGGAGAAGATATTACGGATTTTCTAATAAATACATTTTCCGTAACTGTCCGCAGTTTGGAACATTATCTGGTAAATGGGAGCCAAAACCAAAAATACACTATAACAAATATGTTCTTACGTTAGAACGCTGACAACAGCTTAGGTATATTACATATATTGATATTAAATTGCAGAAGAGAAGCAGCGATGGTAAAATCGCAATGCGTTTCGGAATATATTGGCATAAAATCAAAACAGGAGGTCTACTCCCAAAAACGAAGTTCGAAGTTCGAAGCTTCGTTTCGGAACGAAGTAACGAACATCGAACTTATAACAAAACCTACCACCAAATAACTTCGGATGCGACTTGTACGGACGGTCTTCTTTCGGATTCATAGACAAATATTATAGTGGAGTGGTATTGAAATCTTTGGGCAGGTTCTTTATGGTAGATATGATGAATAAATCAAAAACTAATAACCAAAAAGAATTTGTGAAGAAGAATGTTTCGATAATTGATAAATTATTTATTCATGAATGTGTATTGTATTTGTTTTCTTAGTAAACAAGTATTTTTCAGAGTGATGGTTGTGTCGTCGACAAACAAAGAACCTAATTGAATGTTGCCTAACACTATAAACTCTTTCGTAAATTCTACTTCGAATATGACAACTAGAATGCAACCATGGACTTACATTAGTAGATAAGCCCATATGTTCAATACACCGTTCGTCAGAATGTTTTTATTTTCTCAAGTAGCAGACCCATTTTTGGGGCTTCTTCTTTTTGACGTAAGTACCAATTTCTCGCGCTGCATTTTATGAACAACCATGCAATGCGTTCCTAAATTAAGTAAACATATTCTTGAAAACACAAGAATGATTTCTTATTTATTGTAACGGCGACTCTTGTACACAGAGGTATTTGTACATTCATGTTCCATAACTTTTTCTTCCACCACCAAGCGCATCACCATTATACATATTATAAATATATATATATATTTTGAAGCAGTGATGACTCTGACAGACGTAACAGTAGGGCGTATCTATCATGAGATTATCATTCATCCATAATCAACTTACTGTCTAAATACGAAGTAATAAATGTCAAATAACATTTGGGAGTAGGGTCAAATACGGGCAATATGTCAATTCACGAAGTACGGATCGAAGTTCGGATCCGAAAGTGTTTCGTGGTAAGAAAAGGTGCGATCCGTCAAACGAAACTTCGAACTTCGTTTTTGGGAGTAGACCTCCTGCTTCTTATGCTACCAACGTTTTATAATATTCACACTTTATCCACATCAAAGCAATTTATAGGACTATATAATAATATATTAAGATATAAGTATAATTTTATGCTTCTGAAAATTTAATATTTTTAAATGACAAACTGTTCAAAATAAAGTATTGAGTTAGCATAAAACATATGCAATCAAAGTCAAAAAAAATCTAAGAAAAGATTCTACTGCCGCGTTGAGGATCCGGTTCTTCGTTCTGTAAGGATGGCGCTCCGTGGGTCCTTTTTAAAAAAAACACTTTATTACTGCTGTGGATTTAATGGATTTTAAAAATTAATAGATACAAAATTGACTACAGGACTGACTGATTTTCTAACTGAATTTACACGACTGACTACCTGGGCGACAATGCATATAGCCTTATATAACCTCGGTACATACACGTGGTTGCGAGGGGGTTTTGCATTAATTGCATTTTTATCATATTAGTTCTGTTTATAACAGTTCGCTTTATGGCCACTGAAGAACGGAAATGAAAAGGGGACATTTCTATTGAATGCCTTGACTATTAAGCAATATGTTACATGCATAACTTTTACAATATTTATTCGCATTACACAAATTTGCTAGGTGGTAGCTTAGCAGCTAAGTATTTTTGAGCATACATTTTCAACAATATAAGGAATCGGTAAAGTTTATATACGCCTATGATTTTTTATTTAATAAGTCGACATTTGAAAGAATTTATTTCATATGGAGCATGAATTGCTCGCTTTTATCGTTTTAGTTAATAAATACAGTGCAGTTATTCCAAATGCAAATAAACTCTGTCTCTGCCGACGTACCCCACAAATATTCGGTAGGTTCCTCTTTATACTTAGAACCTCTTTATACTTAAAGTTTCAAAAGTCTGAACAAATTTGAAGGTAAAATTTAAGGTATATACAATAGTCTGGTAATAGTCTGGTATTTTGGAGGAAAATTCATCTTTTGACAAAATTTCTGTTTCATTGATGCTTGAGCCTCATAATAAAAAAGAAAAAAGGTTATTTATCATTTTTACATTCGAAGTCTGCGTGGAAAAGTGCTTTTTAATCAATTTCGTATAATCGTGATTCCCAGATGGACTTCAAAACAGTCCGAAACTGGTAGGAATCTTTCCGGTAAATATAACTCGGTTCCTAAAAAGTTAATCCTTCATGAAAATAAGTGGTGGATGTAAAAAAGTCTGTGTCTCTTATCAAACATACACATAACATGTCAACTTTTCCGAATTCCTTGGTTGTTTGTGAGTGAAACTTTTTGCACATTGTACCTATGAGGTTCTTCTTTTAAAAAATGTGCAACATTCGTTTATGGACTTTCAGTTGTTTTTTTTAATTCAGCTTTGACAAGAAATATGGAAACTTCGAAATTTCGAGTGATTTTTGAATACGAGTCCCAACGCGGATCTAACGCGGCAGAAACAGCTCGCAATATCAATGTTGCGTTTGGAGTTTTTTCCCAGGATGCAGTACAAAATGCTTCCAGACAGCTTGTCGAATCTAGAGTCATCACCAGAGTTCTATCGTAAAGGAATAAATGACATTCCTATTAGATGGCAGCAATGTATATTAAAAACTGTTCAAACATGGTAATTATTTTGATTAAATACAAGTGTTAAATTAAAAAAGAACTAATTTCAATTTTTCGGCACAAATCGGCAATTTCATACTTTATTCCCTAATATTTTGAAAGCTTAGTGATTAATAAGTCTGAGTACTTCCTTATTGTCTCATTTATTAGTTTAAACAGTTAACCAATTTTAATATTTAGTTCTTATGTCATGTAATAAAATCTGTGTTACGTCAATAATTACTTACTTACTTATAATATTTCTTGTATTGTAAGCTATCCAAGCATCAATTTAATTTTTATATCTCTTACATACCTATGCATGCTCTATCTTTAATAATCTTAAGATATTTAATAAATGTATTTTAATCAAAAAAATTGTTTGTTGTATAAATATTTGCCGAAAGCATCTTGTTCCTTCATTTTAATTTTAAAATTACCCTCCACTTTTAAGTAACTATTGTAAATAACGTTTATAGTAGAATCGTACTATCCCTTCTTCAGTAGGTTTGAACTAAAAAATAAACTGATGACTCGGGAAAAATAAAAAATGGAAGCATCTTTTAATACACTTCAAATTGCGTTTGTAAATGAAGCCCATTCTAAGGTACCAACTCTGTACCGATGATGATCCATCTAATTTAAGCGAGATCGGTTAACTTTAGCCTAAGAAGAAAGCCCAAAATGTTGAATTGTTGTATTCGTAGGATGTGAAAATATGGAATTTTAACGACGCTTTATTTACATTTCTACATAATCCTGGCAATCCCACTATTTCGACTCTGTGCAGGATGGCACTTTGAACTTGATGTACCGGATTAGACATGTGTTTATCGGAAGATTCCTTATTGGGAGACTCTCCTGTCGGGACGCCATTCTTGTAAGATGCTATTGGGATATTGTGCTCGTTTTCCCCTACTGTTGTGTTGTAAATTACCTACCTCGTCGTGATCGGACATACCTTGTGGCCGTGTGGATTTGTGGCATAAGTACTTAGGATCGAGTGTGCTAGCTGGAGACACTGCATGTGTTAAAGGCACGACATATATACGATAGGCTTCTCGGTTTAGCCATAATATCTCTGCTGTCAATATCGAATCCCACGGATGACGTATTTAGTTAATTTTATACGGAGAGATACAGAGGGGAGTTGTAATTTTACCCAGCAGCCCAAGAGCTTAGTTTTGGATATTTATTAAATTATTTCAAGTTTAATTAGCAGCGAACACCTAACAGCGCTGTTCATACTCAAGGTCAGCATTAATTTGTAATTAATGTGAGCATTTTATAATAGTCAGTGTCTATGAATAAACAACAGGTTAAGTGTATTTGATTGTTTCTTTTCATGCTTCACCAACATACCTTCCGTGATACAAGGTCTTAAAATCTGTAAGTACCTACATGGCCCAATAATCTTCAGCTAGTTTTCCGTGGCCGCTAGCCAGGTGAATATCTTTTAGCTAATAACTACTTCTCATATAAATGTCCTATATAAATTTTAAATTCGTAAAACAATCCGCCGAAATCCAAACAGCAGTGGCATTGTTCAGCTGGTCTTGCCTTTTATAGTTATTTGAAAATTCGGTCAGTTTGTGTAATATCTGGGTAAAAACATGGTAATCTCAGCTTTTTCAATAACATAAAACATTCCGCACTTCAATAAGTCGTGATTTGGTCCAGCTTGTCTCGCTTTATATAAAAAAAATACACACAAAAGCTATACTGGGTCAAAATGGCTATCTCGTCTTTTTCAATTACGATAAAACACTATTTCAGTCACGTCAATCTGATAAAGTTACTGCAATCAACACATGAGTTTCGATGCGAGCGTCCTCTGATAATAACACTATCCGATCTATAGCGTGTGCAAGTGAGATGTAATGAGTAGCGGCTCCATCTTCGATTCGTTTCTTTATTAAAGCGGGTTATACGAAATATGAGAATATCTATCACGGGGAGTGTTCTGAGGAACTGTTAGGTTAACTGTTAACCTGCACCTGTATTTCATCATCGGACGTCCAGATAGATCATGATGTTTCATCAATTACATGTCGACGACTGGAGGTCCACAATCGTGCGATTCTCAAGCCAGTTTCTGCCTTGCACTGCCATAATGTGAAACCAGCTGCCATGTGTAGTATTTTCGAACCGATACGACTTGCGACGAATGCTATGAGAGCATATTCCATCTGCAAAAGCTGGAAACGAATCCTTAAGACTTCTGGTATTGGGGATGTCCGTGGGCGATGGTGATCACTTACCACCATATGAGCAGCGAAGTTTCGTGTCACCGTTCGGTGCTTCGCGAAAGATTTTCTACTTGAGGGTAGCAGCTAGCCAGGCGGGCATTCAAAAAATGCCCTACCACTATGCTATAACGACTGCCATCCTAAGACAACAACCGGGACTGACGGCCTTACGTGCCCTCCAAAGCACGGAAGCGCTCAGTAGTATTGTCACTAAGCGGTCACCCATCCAAGTCAGGACCACGGCGGATGTTGCTTAACTTTTTGTTAATAATACTGATTTGTTAATAACAGCTAAGCAAATTTCTATTCTGTAGATGTAGATCTGTGGATGTAAAGACCTACAGTAATTCGTTCTCATAGTTTTTTGTACGCTTCACATACAGCTAAACGATTCTGAAATAATAACATGAAATACTTCAACAATGAAGGACCACTATTGTGACAAGAAAAAATAATGAATATAACAGGTTGGAACTTCTATACGAAAAATAAGGTATAACCATCGACCGTCATCATAAAATAAACTGCATTTTAATCTGATAAATAATATACTCGTACGTATATCAATTTGTTGAGCTGAAGTTAGAGGTATGCATCATGTGGGGGTTACCAAAGTTTGAGCACATACACTTCTCTAATAGTACTTTATTCTAGTAATATTACATATTTTGCACACTTTACACCAATACATACATCCATAATATGGATATTAAATTTATAATTTCATTGAATTTAATAAGAAAATTAACTTTGTTTTTGTACAGCTGAGAGAGTAGGTATGTAAAAATATTCTAAAATCTCATATGAGTTTAAGTGTGGATTTAGATAATCTGTGGATGGTTAAATCAAGGAAGTAAGATAATATCAAGGATGTAAGATTTGTTGTGAAGATTACCGTCTGTTTAATCTGATACTACCACCACCACAATATATTTTTTGGCAAAAGCAGCATTATTTTCAAAAGATACTGTGTTTGGGAATGATGATTGTATAGCCATCGTAGACAAGGACTACTATATAGTACTGTAACAGCCGTATCGGATGGCAGGCGGCTTGGGGAACGCAGTGTAAGTTGCCAGTTCTTTAGAAGGCGCTGCTGCCCACCTTCCAGTACTTTTCCCTTAGTCGCCTCTTACGACACCCATGGGATGATATGGGGAGGTGCAATTCTCACCCGGCACCCACGGCACTTCGGAATACGGCAAAAAAGTGCGGACGTGAGGGGCTTAGGGTAACAGATTCGTGTTGAAGGTTTTTCTTTAAAAAAAACTGGAGTGTAGCTGATTTAAAAATACTTTTTGAAATTCTTCAACGATGATGAAATTTCACATGTATTTATCGCTAAAAATTAACCAATCATATCCTAAACACTTAAGAAAAGTATTATTTTACACAATTACAAATTTACGAGAGAAAAATTATAGTCATGTGCGGGATTCGAACCCGTGTCCATCCACCCCTTTAGCCGGGGTATGCTCTAACCAATTGAGCTAACATGACACAATGACTCCTAACTTTAATTCTTGCTCTCTTTCTTCAACCATCTTATCGGGATGTAGCGACACTTATAGTTCAACTTGCGCTGTACTACAAACAAGACCAATTTTGCAATTAGTTTTAAACTTGTAAATGATGACGGAACCTTATAATTTTAATATTGTTAAGTTTGCAATAACGCCTGCTTGGCGAATTACATAACAAAATTACGAGACAAAAAATATAGTCATGTGCGGGATTCGAACCCGCGTCCATCCACCGCTTTAGCCGGGATATGCTCTAACCAATTGAGCTAACATGACACAATGACTCCTAACTTTAATTCTTGCTCTCTTTCTTCAACCATCGTAACGGGATGTAGCGACACCTATAGTTCAACTTACATTGGATTGAATTTTATTTTATGAAGGTTTTGTTTTATTTTCCGTCTTTAAGCTCCAACTGGATCTGAATCACCCTCTTAACATAAAAAATTCTAAATGTCGCTAAAAGAATTTCAGAAAAAATATTTTAATCTGATATTCTTATTCTCACGCGTATTAAGATAATGGGGTTATTATATAGGCTGTTAAATACTTCCAGCTAACACAGTAAACTTAGAAAAGTAGAGTAGAAAAGTAGAGATAAAAAGATGGCAAAACAAACACATTTTCTCTGGGTAATTTAGTTTCATATGAACATTTTGTACTCTCTGTAAGCCATGTAGGGCTGTGCGCATACTCGTATATGTGCACAGCCTTACAGGATTTGCAGAGAGTACAAAAATAACACAAGTAGTAACTATTTCAACACCTAGTACCACCTGGAATGTTTTTTGTTTTTTTAATGCTGATAGGTTATTCTTTGAGTGGTCAAACTGGTCAACACATACGGGCAGACAATACCCATACATTAGGTTTAAAATACCATGTCTATTATTTAGGATCGAAGCAATGTTAACATTGGTGCATGCATAGGTAAATCGATGCTATTGATGGTACGATGGTCTACCAGGCGTTTAACTCTCCATAAATCCTACTAACTAAGCAACAATTTTAAATACAAATATTCGATAATAATTTAACGATATGTCGATATCAAGGTTGAATATGATTGGGAGTGGGTTTATTATTTATTTACGACTAACCACCTTACTGACGCTGGCTCACATAGAAAGTTAATCACTATTTCATTGGGAATCCCGACTAATTTTGTAATCTAGCTGCTGCTGCTGCAATATCGTTCTCGTGCTACCTAGTAGTTTATAATATTAAAAAATCTGTTTTTACTCAGAGACTTAGAGACAATCTTAGTCAAATAGTTACGTTAATTTTAAAAAGGTGTACTTAAGTTGTCTCGAGATATTTGGTATTGAAGTTATTGAACAAAATAAAAAACTTGTAGGTACTTGAAAAAGTGTGAACTGGAGATACGAATGAGATAGTAACATGTCTAATGGATGTTCTAATGCCAGTTAGTATAATATTATGTAGTTAGTAGGATATTGTTTGAGTTTACTGAATATTTTGGGTGACAATGTGAATCTGTATATTTTTTTTGAGAATGATGGAGGAGCAGAGATTTAGTCACTTATCCTGCAGTTGACCTAAAGCGAATAAGCGAATTTTGAAGGGCTCGTAGCGAAGGTTGCTTAGCCATTCTGAATCGATCAGCAAAGTTAAGCAACGTGCGCCGCGGTCAGGAGTTGGATGGGTGACCGCTTGTGACTTTTGTTGTGACTTTTGTACTGAGCGCTTCTGTGCTTCGGAGGGCACGTTAAGCCGTCGTCGGTCCCGGTTGTTGTCTTTGGATGGCAGTCGTTACAGCATGGTGGTAGGGCACTTTGCAAATGCCCGCCTGGCTAGCTACCACCCTCAAGTTGAAAATCTGTCGCCAAGCACCTAACGGTGTGTTCCGGCAGCTGCCCTTGAGAGCCAGTAATTCTAGGTTAGCCTGTACAACATCTTCGACTACATCATCACTTAACATCAGGTGAGATATTGGTCAAAGGCTAACCTATCATGCATAAAAAAAAAAGAATAAGCAATAAATATAGTGCAATTTCTTATCGCCAATTATACTTCTTTTTTTAATACAGGCTATGAAAACCAATGATTTCTATCGTAAACATAACATTTTCCTACGGTGATGCATTTAATTAGCATTATTGCAATTAGCATGTTTTTTTACCTATATATTTATGAGTATAATACATATATGACGCATGTTGCACGGAATCATGTTACGTAGGATATATTGTGATGCAGGATGTATTTCTTTGTTTTATATACCTACCTACCTGATAAACTACCTTTTGGCATTTGGCGAAATAAAGGCATGGGCGCCCAGCTTCTAGCTCAGGGGAGGAGAGGATTACTTACAAGTAGCTAAATTCATTAAACATAAAAAAACAGGTTGGTCCCATTTAAGTTTTATCAAAATCGGTCTAGCCGTTTTTGATAAAACTTAAATGGGACCAAACGACAAGCATCACCTTTCAAACCAAAAATAATTTTCAAAATCGGTTCACCCAGTCAAGAGTTCTGAGGTAACAAACATAAAAAAACAGACGAATTGAAAACCTCCTCCTTTTTTGGAAGTCGGTTAAAAAACTAAATGGTAAATTATGTACTTACCGTAGTTACACTTTAAGTTAGGATTGAACACTTGGTTTTTAAAATATGACGAAACTACTCTCGTATGGAAAGCGCCATGAAAACACTAACTTTAAGGGGGTCAAGTGTGTGGAAGGGTCCCTACCCTAAGTACGCGTGATGATACTCGTCATAGACGTACTGATCCATAACTATGTCTAGGTTGAGGTAACGTGAATAAAAAAATATTAACATAGCTTTGATACAAATTTACAAATACAATTACTTTGAAGTAAATATACAAATACAATTCAAAGAAGGCCAAAGAAAACGTGGGTGAAGCCGAGGAAAACTTAGTAGTAAGATAAACTAAATGTGTACCAATTTTTTGATAAAATGATTGTTAGGCTAATTGGCTAGACTGATTTATAAAGACATTGAATCATAAGTTTATAGTTAGGCCGTAGCACAGAATTGCAGAAGATTTAGTACTACCGGTTACCCAAGACCTCAGCTGGCAGTACTTAACAATATACCTGCCAGAGATTACAATAACAGGTATGTCAACATAATCGTTTCGTTCGTTTTTGTTTCTACATTTATACGAGTGTGGCATTGTATTTTTAGGGTGCAGCAAGGTAGGCTACTTGGACCCTATTACTTGTTTTTGTAGTAGGTAATCTGTAGTCGTAAACGCTGGCACCGTTTACGTCGTCAATCTGTCATATCATTATAACTTTCAATTGCTGTATCTTTTGAAAAGTTACTAAGCGTTGAAGTTTACACAAATAATTTTCCTATTATAATGGAAAAAAAACTTACTATAAGAAAAATTCTTAGTCCTCGTACTTATATTACTGAGTTACAGTACCAGTTACAGTACAAGGAAACACATTCCTTATTCATCACCGGGTGATGTACGAGAAATTATTTGTTCTTCTTACAATACCAATATTAGTAGGTTGATAAAAGGTATATATAAAAATAGGTATATATAAAAGGTAGGTATAAGTCGGACACGCAGAAATCTAAGAAAAGTGCTCTAAATAATTTGAACAGTTATAGGAGAGGGTGCGGCTATCAACATGACTTCATCTGAACGAAAGAAGTGCATTTTCAAGTATTTATCTCTTAGCGAAAATTTACAAATTATTAGGGCACAATTTGCCAAATTTGGCTACACTACACACAATTTTCGTCCATTGTTCGTAAATTGTACATTGTTCTTAGAGTTCTTACTACCGCACAAGAGTGAGCGGGACAGCATCACACTTGGTGGTTTTTTCATCAAGTGCCTTAGCGTTTTTTGTAATAAGGAAACTGATAGCAAAAAATACTTTGCTGTTATGACTCAGCGTATCGTAGGTAAGTACACACAGAAAATATACATAGACACGTATAAGGAACATATACGAGATAATAATATCGATATTTTCTACTTCGTAGAGTTTGACCTCTCACTAGATAGCCTATATATAAGTATTTAGAAAGAAAGAAAAAATATTGTAATATGTAGAAAATAAATTAACCAATAAGTAATATTATACCTAACGTATATAATTTAATGTCAAATTTTCAGCAAATAACAATTCAGTGTTTCCATTAGGTACTCAGATTTGAGAACTTGCTCAATATCTAATTGCAGATTGCAATCGATTGAGCAAATGAACACGATGGGAGGGTAGGTACCCTTACTAGATAAGACTACACTATGGTAATTTTTTCATGTTTCAAATGTTCAGTATTGTTTTTAAGTGAGTGTAATGTTATGTCTCTTTTGAGAATAAATGTCTTTAAACCTTAAACCTAGTATCGTGTCGAAAAGTTTCTATTTAAAATTTATGTAAGTATATAATATAAAATTGTATGAGTGAGCGCTGAGGATACATTCTCTGTAACTTTGTAGAGACTATATTCCTGTTGCTCCGGTTAATTGGCCTGCATTGCGGGCATAGCTGTTCTTATCATGTCGAGGGTGGTCTCTACACGAGCGGAACCAGAGAACTTACATATATGTATATTTTACCTTTTTTATAGTAACAGAAGAACGGTTTACTAACTCTTCGATGCATTTTATAACTAAAAATATAACTACGTAGATAAGTTTTTATTACCTTAGCCTATATTAATTCTTTTACCACTTGGTAAAAAATATGTGAACAAAGTTGACAGCACGTCTGATTGTCTGTGGCATTATTTGTGCTTTAGGGTGGTAGCTAGCAAGACGAGCTTGAAAAACGTGCTAAGTGCGAGTCAGACTTGCATGTTGTGGTCCCGTATATAAACACTTGTATGTCGTACTACCAATATGCGATGTTATCTTTTTCTATGCGATGCTACGCTAAAGTGTGAAATAGGTCATATTCCACATGCATAATTGAGTTAGACAGTCTATTTGTAACATTTCCTTACCTTAAAACAAATTTTGTTGAAATTTGACAGATAGATGCCTAGCCCGGAAAAAGTTAACGATGAAGGGTGCGCGGTATAAGTACCTATTACAATATATTAAGTTATTTTGTTTACTATACGCGGGCAGTTCCGCAACGAATATAATATTTTAGTAATCTTGTATTTAAGCATATTAGGTAACACACGGTTAGCTAAGTATATCAAATTAAACAAAGCACTTACCCTTAGCGTTTTGTGACAAAGCGATAATTGACGTTAGGATTCCACTGAGCATCGTCAATGTGACTAGGACCAATCCCCAGTTGGTGAGGAATATCAGCCAGTATGGAGTAGGGCCTTCCACGACTGACCATGCCAGGATTGCCAGCGCCAGGGAAGCAAGAAGGATCCTGATTACCAGCAGTGGGACGGGAGATTCTCCCCGCTGCCATGCGCAGGCGTGGAAATCACTTAGCTTGTCATGCGAAGACACCCACAAGTCCGAGAGAGATATAACTTTCCTATAACATTTCACCATTTTGAACCGTCTTCAATCACAGTTTAAAATCACAGAAACTTCATTTGCAGATGTACGTGAGATATTGTAGAAAACACGTTATGGGAATTGTCGAATGAGCGAGATAACTACGTGAATTTAAGATAAACTAGTTATTTATCTTGTTAAACAACATTGGGCTCGGAGTGGAGAGCACACATAGGTGTTATCGATCACCTATCATTTATCAGCACTGACCGGAGTACCTATATTCTGATCTAATTTTGTGTTGAAACGGTTATTAATTTTACGAACGGCAATTCAAAGATAAAAAGATAAGATTTTCCGTATGTTTTGTTGTTATCCCGGAAATGAAAATCAATTGTATTTCGCGATCATTGGGTGCGAGGGGTTCAAAACACCTGCACTATTTACTATGCCTCAGCTGAGAGCGCAGCGCAGCGGCGGCAGCGCGGCGCGGCTGTCGCAGACGCAGACTGACTACTCCACCACCAAGCACCGACCGCCTCCGCTTCCAATGCAGGCCGACTTGCGCAAAATCTTAACCTTTATGTAATCATTGTGTTTCTCAAACATCAGCTGGACTATGAGTCAATATTTGCAATTAAAAGTCTCGCCGTAGTTCAATAGAGTAGGGCAAGCAGCGATTATATAGGAAACGCGCGCTATCTACCTACGAGCCTTTGAATACTGTAGAGTTTGTATGCGGCTCTGGACGTACTGAGACTATGTTTAATCTTTATGGACGGCTTATTGAATTATAAACATTTAAAATATTATTATGAAGACTTATATGTTATTTGAAGCTATAGATACTTTGTATTACTTTTAATGTTTTTCCGCGCGTAGCCAAGTTTGCTTAGCCATTCTGAATCGATCAGCAAAGTTAAGCAACGTCCGCCGCGGTCATGACTTGGATGGGTGACCGCTGGTTGGGCATTACTACTGAGCGCTTCCGTGCTTCGGAGGGCACGTTAAGCCGTCGGTCCCGGTTGTTGTCTTAGGATAGCAGTCGTTACAGCATGGTGGTAGGGCACTTTGCAAATGCCCGCCTGGCTAGCTACCACCCTCAAGTTGAAAATCTGTCGCCAAGCACCTAACGGTGTGTTCCGGTAGCTGTCCTTGAGAGCCAGTAACTCTAGGTTAGTCTGAACAACATCCTCGACCACATCATCACTTACCATCAGGTGAGATAGTGGTCAAAGGCTAACCTATCAAGCATAAAAAAAAAAAAAAAAAGTTATTTTTCAATGTGAATCTAGTTACATAACACTGAGCAAGTAGATGTAATAAGTACATATATTTTTAAACAAAAGTACTTAAGTACCTATTATATACCTACCTTTTTGATTTTTTTTACAAATACTGCTTATCTTCCGACTAGTAACCTACATACCTACCTATGCATATTTAAAATGCAAAATAAAACTTACGTAACATTGCTTAGTTCTAAATACATTTTGTTCAGATATAATACATAACTTTTATTTTTGTTTACAACAAAAACTCAACAATTGATTTCCATCACGAGATTGTGACTAGGGCATGCAATTATCCGACCAAATTTACTATTCGGATATTACGGATACACCCTAAACACTATTCGGATATATCCGGATAATACGGATATTTCGGATACTAGTGATAAAGATTTAAATCAAACTAACAATACTGTTAAATTAAGTTTTTTCACTGTATCGTTTTTATACACTGTAATTTTGAAACAAAATCCGTTTTTTGCCGTCTCGGGTGTAAAAATGTTGTGTAAACTAGTGTAATTTTATTGTTTAGTAGTGGTGCGCTACCGGAGACGCAACTTTTCGTATATTAAGCACATCGTGTATTTTGACTTTGTTAATTTTCAAATGTAATGTATACCTAAGGTTAATTTTAGTATATGAAAACTTTAGTATTTTAGTACTTTTAGTATTTCGCTAAAACTTTGTTAACATTAACAAAGTTTTAGCAAAATACTAAAAGTATCATCTTCATCATCATCAGCCGGAAGACGTCCACTGTTGAACAAAAGCCTCCCCCAAAGAACGCTACAAAGAACGGCTATTAGCCGCTTGTAAGCATCGGCTACCCGCGACTTTAACGATGTCGTCAGTTCACCAGGTGGGGGGGCCTACCAACTCTACGTCTTCCGGTGTAGTGTGGTAACCACTAGAGAACCTTTCTTCCCCATCGGTTATCAGTTCGTCGAACAATGTGGCCCGCCCATTGCCACTTCAACTTGCAAATTTTGAGAGCAATGTCGGTGACTTTGGTTCTTTGACGAATATTCACGTTCCGGATTTTATCGCGCAAAGAAACTGCGAGCATAGCTCTCTCCATAGCTTGTTGAGTGACTCTGAGCTTGTCCATAAGGCCCACAGTTAAGGACCACGTTTCAGTGCCATATGTCATCACTGGCAACACACACTGGTTGAAGACTTTAGTCTTCAGGGTCTGCGGGATGTTCGAAGAGAAGATGTCGCGTAACTTTCCGAACGCTGCCCGCGTTCGGAAAGTTACGCGACATCTTCTCGACTTTCGATCTTCTTGATCAGAGTTGGATTCTTCGGGCGACCTCTTTGTCGAAGTTGGACCTACCTAACTGGACAGTGTGTCCCAGGTAAATGTAATGGTCAACAACTTCGAGCGTATCGTTCCCAACAACGACTGGTACGGATGCAACATGGACATTAGACATAATTTTCGTCTTATCTATGTTCATTTTAAGATTCACCTGCTGGGAAACTCTACTGAGGTCGCTGAGCATTGTACTGAGTTCCTCAAGCGATTCTGCCATTATGACTATGTCATCGGCGAAACGAAGGAGAGTGATGTATTCGCCATAAATGTTGAAGCCGAATTCTTTCCAGTTCAAGAGCTTAAAAACGTCCTGCAATGCATTCGTGAACAGTTTCGGAGAAATAACGTCACCCTGTCTCACGCCTCGTTGCAGTTGGATTGGTTCCGTGATCTTGTCCTGTAGTCGAATCGACATGGTGGCGTTCTTAAACAAACACTTCAGCGCTTCGTTGTCCCTATAGCCAATTTGGCATCGATGAAGAGACTGCAGTACGGCCCAGGTTTCGATTGAATCGAAGGCTTTTTCATAGTCTACAAACGCTAGACACAATGACCGATTATACTCCTCAGTCTTCTGTATAATCTGGCTAAGCGACGAGCAAGACGATTCGTAATGACTCTCGAGAACAGCTTATAAACATGGCTCAGAAGTGAAATTGGCCAGTAGTTCTTCAACATAGTTTTGTCACCTTTTTTGAAGAACAGTACCACTACACTTCTGCTCCATGCTTCTGGCGTCTTACCTTCAAGGATGACGGAATTAACTAACTTCTGGAGGACTGAGAATACCGGCTTTCCACCCGCTCTCAGAAGTTCTGTCGTGATTCCGTCATCACCTGGCGCCTTGTTGTTTTTAAGCTGTTTGAGAGCCATTCTAATCTCGTATAGGCTGATGTCCGGGATATCTTCGGTATTGTGTCGGATCAGTTTAGCTCTCTTGTCCTGAGCTGCACTGACAACGGGTTCTCGTGTCGAGATGTATAGCTGTTCATAAAACCTTTCAAGCTCTCTCAGAATCTCCGGTTTTGAGATGATTCTGCCATCGTCGATCTTCAGCTTGGTCATTTGGCTTTCTCTTATAGACGAATTTTTTGCGAACACTTTGAAGCCTTGGTTACGCTCGATTGCGGCCTTTATACGGTTTGTATTGAAGGCGCGCCAGTCGTGTCGCAGTGCCTTCGAAATTCGTCTATTGAGCTTACCGTAGTTTGACATATCAGGTGAAGATTGCAGTCTCATCTCATTCCGGTCTTCCATCAACTTGATGGTTTCTTCTGAGACTTTCTTTGTTTTATTTCGCCGAGGGTTCTTAAAGAACTGAGACCCCATCGCGTGGACAGCTTCCACCGACCCGTTGTAGTTTCGCATTCAGCTAGGCACTGGAAACGGTTATGTAGTTCGAGTTGAAAGTTCTCGGGGTTTTGGATTTGGGCAACGCTAGGACGGAGCGTGGAGTTTATCAGACGCGACCTTTCAAGCTTAACATTGATATTCAATGTGCCTCTAACGATAAAGTGATCACTACCGGTTTTCACCTTATGGATCACAGAGACATCATCGAATATATGCTTCTTGGTCGTCATGATAAACTCGATCTCATTTTTTACGACATACGAATATAATTAATCAAATTTCATTAGACTAGTAGTCATTTAATAAAGTAAGTTTCGTGCGGCAAATCGTAAAAAGCAAGATTAAAATAAATAATAAGCCATAAAATAATTAGAAAATAAATATCCGAATTATCCGTTTTATCCGAATAATAACATCAAAGATATTCGGATAATTATATACAACGGATATCCGGATAATTCGGATATTCGGATATCCGAATAGCATGCCCTAATTGTGACAGATGCGATGACAGTAAATTTGCCATTCGCAGAAGGATAAAACTTTTAGGAATCAAAAAGAACTAACTCGTATAAGGCATTTTGAGGTTTTATCGTTGTTCCCTTTTTAACTTTTATTCTAGAGTCTAGAGTTATTTTATCACATATTTGTGTCGGAACATACATAAAGTGACTTTGTTTACATATAGTCTTCCCACACGGGTAATAAATACAATATCAGTAATCAGTACTAATATTATAAATGCGAAAGTAACTCTGTCTGTCTGTCTGTCTGTCTGTTACGCTTTCACGCCAAAACTACTGGACCGATTTGAATGAAATTTGGTATGGAGATAGTTTGAGACCCGGGAAAAAACATAGGATAGTTTTTATCCGACTGCGCAAAAAGAGGTTAAAGTTTTTGCGCGATAACCGACATACGCGCAGGCGGAGCCGCGCCCGGAAAGCTAGTAGTAAATAAAATAGTAAGAGTTACAGACTCATTGCAGCTCCACATATCATCTTAATTAAATATTGTCCATAATTGTGTTCATTAATCATGCGCTGTGGTAAGGTAGTCAATTTGCATATAGTCACCTGGACAATATGCAAATTGCTCAAACTGTCGCCAAGCATCTTTTTTACGGTTGTGTTTTAGTAGCTGTCCTTGTGAAATAGTTTCCATAGCCCTGTTTAAATTGTCCACATGTATGTGAAGAGTAAAACAGGTTAAGCCTAGATCCAGTGTGACTACAATTCAGTTATTACCAGATGAGTTGGTTGCAAACGCTATCCTATTGACTCTCACGTTGAAGGTTGTAAAAGACCTGGGAAATAACCCAAATAAAAAAAGAAAGCATTTATCGCCATCCACATCAACGTTCACATTAATGTAATGTGTAAGTTGCCTATGAGTCTGCTATGACTTATAGGTTGTCTAAATGCTTTTATTGTAGTAGTTGTAGTGTTGTATATAGTTCATAGTATTTTGTTTAATAAAGGCATACCGCCGGAAAAAATAATGAAAAAAAAAATATATAAAAAAATATATATATATTATATTATAATATATATACATGTCCATCGCAATGCGGCTGGCTGATTATAATGAAATAATTGAAAATTTGGTTTAAATTCATGGGCTTCCTTTTATTTCTGACACTATGTCATTTAGCAAAAAATAATCCTTATTATGAAATCTTTCGATTGGTATGATAAAACTACAGGGTGATTTTTTCTCGTGTAACGCGTTTGATTCCCGGTTCAACCATGTAATTATTTAAATATCTATGCAGGCAGTTTCTATTGTTTAACTGCCGTTTTACGTGACGTCACAAACGCCACGCAGCATAACCGGAAGAATATTCGACTAGTTTCGATTCTAAACGAAGCAACTTCAGCATAACAGAAAAATTAGGCGGAATTGTCACTAGATATATATTTTTTTAAATGTTTCATTAAAATGTTATTTAATGTTTTAAAAATAAATACTTTTAAGAATATATTTGTTATTATTAAATATGGATTTCCGCAAAGTAACGCCTGAATCTATTCAGTAACTCTGCAAATCTGACCATCTGAAATTTTCTAGTTAATAGGACTGACAAAACCAGAGTTATGCTGTTGTACTTCACTCGATCATTCTGCTATTTTCTCCATCATGTTTATGACTTTGTACGGTGTGAGGCGTTAATGTTAATGTATTTTTAGGATATTGTAAAGATTATTCTTCTAATCTCATGTTCATGTACAATATTTACCTATCTGCCCTAGCATGAAAATAAATAAAAGCAGTCAAGTGCAAGTTCTCGCTCTTTGTGACTGCGTATCCATCAGAGATGTGAGAAGAAGACGAACGGTGCAATAACGCGTAGTAAAGCTATTAGTAGAGGAGACGTGCGAAGCCGATCTTCACCCATCTGATAACTTGATAGTACATATTTTTTTGTCCAATATAATTTATTAACAATCAGGCCTATGATAGCTTGCCTATCTTAAAGTTTTCGTAGCCATTTTTAACAGAATTAATTTTAATCAAGTTTCTTTCATCACCTTTTCATAACTGAATGAATTTTATCTCAACTGATAGTTTTAAACGCACAGTATATGCCTAGGTATGCTTGCCTATTTCTTTCTGTGCATGGTGACCTGGCAAGCAGATGTGAACAGGTAGTACAGTAAGTCAATATAGGTAACCTCACCGATCGGTTAACCAATTGAAATTGATATCATATATTTTAATTACAAAACCAATCGTACACGCTTGCCTGCAGATATCGTACCTACATGAAATTATTAATTTTTTTCAAACAATTATATGAAAACTTTTCAATAGGCAAGTTATCATCTCAAACCAAATAAAAAGTCAAGACAGAATGTTGTGAACAGTGAAGTGAGGCCGATTTTCCAAACATGTGTGCGTGTGTCGGTGTTGCCATGATAATCAAATTACCGTATAAAAGTAACGTTACCAATTTAATAACGTAATTAGTTTTAATACAGCAATAGGGTTCCGACGTAAGGTGTCGGTAAAAGTAGTGTCGTTAAGTAGGGGAAGGGAATGGAAAAAGTGTTTCAGAAATAACATTACTGGGTATTTAATTTACATGCATTTATTTTTTGTAACTAATTAGTGACGGGTTTTTTATGCAACTGGGGAAAAAAGCACGTCACAAGTGGCACTGCGCCCATCACCTTACGACATAATGCTGTTAAGTCTCATGTGCCTGTAATTTTACCGGAACATAGAAATGTGAACATTACTGCTTGGCGGTAGAAATAAGTATAAATATATATTAGTCGCCGATTTTAAAATATTGCCATGATAGTTCCTTCTTACTTTTCCGAATGATTTCGATCCAATTTTGTTTAATTTTTGGACTCAATTCGGAAAATGAAAAAAATAATTAAACACACTTACCTGTAAAGTGTGAACAGTTAAGAGAGAACTTAAATTTGCCTATGTAATATAATATGGTTATAATTCAACTCTATAAACAACAACGTTAAAAACAAAAAAAACGATGGAAATATGTTTTTTTATAACGAAAAAAACATCATCTACTTCTATATCTTCGAAACAGAAAATCCAATACATATAAATGAAAATGAGTCATAATTAAGGGTATCAGCTTTCCAACAAAAAATAAAATGATGTAGTTATGAAGTAACAAAGATTTAATCAAATAAATTAAATTAAAAAAAAACTGAATTGAAAACCTGGTCCTTTTTGAAGTCTGTTGAAAATGGACTGAATTAATGAAATCCATCTTTTAATGAAATCAAAAAAATTAATGAAATCCATTTGCAATTAAACCACTGAACCGATTTGATAATGATATTGCGTCGTAGGCATCCACAACGCAATATCTGTATTTAAAAAAATACAGTCCAAAAAAAGAGAAGGTTCTCAATAGAGAACCTTCTCTTTTTTTGAAGTCGTAGAACACATTGATCATCTTTTAAAAAAAAAGTAAAAGCAATACGTTGTGTATTATCACCCAATAATAGGGTAAACCTTATAGGCTTAATAACGGCAACACTTGCTATTTTTCAAGCAAAAACCACTATTTTTATTTTGTTTTATTAAAAATATTGGTTTCCAACGTGGAAACCAATATTTTTAATATCACGTACAATTGAATACGTACAATTGAAATATGATTCTATCCTGCTTTTTATGTTTTGAAGCTTGTTTTATACATCCTTTCACAACACAATTCAGCATTTTGACTGGCAAATATATCGAAGTCTTTTACGTGTTGCTTCTACGCGCCGCAATAGTAAGGCGTATTTTCGTTGTACATATGTGTGTGTAATTGTGTTTGTACACGGCGAGGCATAGTTTTGCCGGCCTCATTGCGCTTTACACAACATTCTGTCTTGACTTTTTATTCGATCTGAGGTTATCATAGGCATGTTTGTCAATAAATTACACGTGATAAAAAAAATATGTCTCATCAAGTTATCTGATGGGTGAAGGTCGACATTCACCGGCTCTTATACTATATGGAACGGTACGTCGCGGTGCGGCGACGCGAAGCGGACTCTTTTACACTCTTTATACTGACTGAATTTCAATGGAACGATAAAATGTTTAACGATAATAAAAAAATTTGCAGTCGGGTTTTTTACTTTTAAAATTAATTTATGCTTGTTAGCTGTGCGAATAAGCGCTACACCGCCTCGTAAAAAACAACACAATTATGTACAACAGTAGGAATAAAAATAAAGTAGTGGTGCCAGTTTATAGATTAGCAAAGACAAATAAAGTCTTTCATAGGTTATTGTGTGCTATTACATAATACATTCAAGCTGCGTGTAAAAAGATTTCAATTAAAAAAGGGTGTTATAAAATTGGTGATAGAACAGAGGCAAACATTTATGAACCTATTAAATAAATATCGTAATATTTTTTTAATAGACATACAAGTTGTAAAATAGTAAAAACATATAATAAGATCGACTCCCGGTCTTCTCGAAGTGGCTCTTTACTATTTTTGCTGAACGCGGCAGTAGAATAGTTTAATGTCAGAAAAGCTCCTTCCATTATTGACTAATTAAGAATATTTAAAGGAAGGATTAAATCAATAATTGGGACTAATTCTATCTGTATCAACTGCATTTGCCACAATAGAAAGTACGCTTTTTCTAAGATAAGCCGAAAATTTAATAAAACTAAACGGAGTATAGTGCAAGTTGAAGTAGTAGAAAGAGAGGGCCTCTTTCACGACCTTCAAGCACAGAATAAAAAGGACCTTCAAGTAAAGTCTCGAGGCAATTGCCTATTAAAGTCACTATATAGTTACCGTGCATATGAATTTCACAATAGCTAAGTAGTAGGTACAACAGTTAAAGTGACCACTAACTTACTTCTAGGTTCATCTGCCAATAGGGTTGCCAGATGTCCTGTATTTAAGCCTATAGTCCGGTATTTTTGAGGCCTGTCTGGTAAATAATCCCTCAAACGTACAACTCGAGCGCGCTCCTCGCTCGCTGTCTATACTGCGTCTGCGGGCTCTCACTTCACCACTGTATATACCCGTCTCACTCACTCGTACTCGCTGCCTGCGTCCACTTCCCCACCTGCGCGCGCCCGGTGTGTTTTGTTTTGATTTTTCGAGTTTCGTTTACCGAGTCAATAATTATATTACGCGACGTTCGGAAGTGTTTACGCAGTTGACCTAAGTAGTAGTAAAAAATATCATATAACAAAACCCGTATTTTTTTGCGACTTAGCATACCCCCCCTCTCGTTTTGGGTTGTCCGGTATTTTTTCGCGATTCACCTGGCACCCCTATCTGCCAACTAGCTTATTTATCCGATGAGTAGAAAACGAATTGTGAATATTATTTCGCAGTGGCGGGAAAAAAAAAAAAATTTTTCCAATGCGCGCGCATGGCGATCGGCTATAGACAATGAGGTTTATTTTTTGATTTTACGCGGATAGCGTTTTATTTACTAAATACGTACTAGTTCAAATCAACTATTTAAATACGAATTTGTATGAAATGAGCAAACAGATAGATATTGAATATGGTCAAAGTTAAGATAACTTAAATTGAAATGTTAATATGAATGTAATAATAATCATGTAATATGTTCATAGCATAAAAAAGACCGAAGTAAACGTTGGCAAAGTCGTTGGCGCAGTTAGTCACCAATATAATTGGTTAAATACTAGTAATATTACAAAAAAAATATACAATTCGTTTTTAATTGTTTTGTTTTATTTGGTTACTTCTTATGTAGGTAACAAACATTTTTGAACAATAGTTAACAAAATATTCTAAAGCATTAAAATCATATAATTATCAATTGAAATCCTGTTGAGCTTACTAAATTGATAAATTATCCTAACATGTCCTAAATTTTTTTGTATTTCATAGATTTTTTCAGTATGATAAAAAAAAAACTGCATCTATACTTAAGTACATAGTAATACCTACTAATCTTTTCTCACTGATTACCTTACTAACTATTTTATATAAATAATACGTTAAATAAGCGTTTTTCTTTCTTCTACTTTATATAACGTTATAATAACTACTCAGTCTGTACTGGTCTACTCAACGGAAGTCCCTCTTCAACTCGAGCAGGCGCTGATGTTTTCACGAGTTTCTTGGAGACAGCATCTCGCGCTAGAGCAATGCCGACGGTCAGGCAGTGCAGAAGGACTAGCAACACGCCGACGATTGCACAGACACCTATAGTGGATCCTGGTTTAGCCCAGTTGACGACTGGGTACACCCAGCGGTTGCCCTCACTGAAACCATATAAATAACGATCATTTACCACAGTGATAATGTCTCCTTAATTCCCAGAAGCCCTATGAAAAACCTAATTAAGAACAGCCCCAGGAGTGAGTAGTAGGGGAAGAGTTACATTATTTAAGTGTTTAATAGAGCAATTTAGTAGCACTCGCCGTTACATTATTTTAGTGTTTAGCAGATTGATGTAGTAGCACTCGCTTGCAAGGACTTAAGTGACTTGCGAGTAGTCATTTACACATCTTACAGCCTTTCTGCCAGTGCCATTTCGCTACCAGGATGGAGTAAGTCAAGTAGAGGAAGAAATACTGTTTAAAGTAAATAAACCAAATAGAATATGGCAGCGTAATAATACGATTATATCACCAGTTTTTATAGTTATAAGTTAGCAAAGTACTAAAGCACAGAACAGCAGAAATTAGATTACATTTACCTACCTTATTTCTTATTATAAGGCATGGATACGCCTTTTAGAGTTCCTATATGCTCCTGAATGGAGGACGTTTGTTGGTGCAGATGTGACTAAATTATATTGGACTTTGAATTATTAGCTATCGAAAATAAGAGAACTCATCCTATGTACATAAATGTTTTAAATATGTATCAGCACAGCCGCCAGAAAACCATCGCTACGGACCACTATATCATAAATGTATAGGCGCCATTGCCTGTGACACCGTGGGCAATTCACACCGTGTTTTGAGAGGCCCAATTGATAAAGAGCACTTGGGCTAATCACACCGTGATCCACCACAAGTGGTGTTAAAGCTCCTTATTAACCGACGTCGCGTTGTAACAAAGCGTGACCTAAAAACTTTACTAGAGAGTAGGCAATAGACAATGGTCAGTCATAGTAACATGCCGAAATAAAATGTTAGTTGTTACTCACGTGTTTACTCCGCCAGCCCAGTAGTATATAAGGCCGAAGGCGACGTAGCATAGTGCAAACATCACCGGCTGGTAGGCATGTAGCATACGACTAGGCTGCGATGCCGATATCAGTAACAAGAACATCACGAGAGTGTTTATCCCGTGGACCGCCACATCGAGCCCGTGGTTGAGCTCCTCTTCGATGCCGGCTGGTAACATAAAATGTAGGGTAAAGTACGATAAGTGTGACTTAAGTTGTCCAATTTGCATGGGACATGAAGTTACGAGTAGCCGAGTCTAGAGAGACAAAACGAATCGTGAATTAAGTGGGGGCTATGGCTACTTTAATGTACTGCATTGTATCATCCGGATTGTCCATTGCTAAACACAGCCTCTCCCATTAAGTGGTGGTTTGCCATAATTCCCACGCTTAGCAGGTAGCTTGGGGATCGCAGGATAAGACGGTAGATTTTTAGAAGGTGCTGTTGCCCACAGCTGTTGGTTGTAGGTATTTTTCCTTTAGTCACATCTTATAACTTCCACAGAAAGATATGATGGAGGGGGGAGGTAAAATTAATGCCCGGCACCCCACGAAGCGTTTAGGCTACTCAGTACTATAAATAAATTATAGGGATGGAGTAACAAAATGAAATTACGAAGGCGTAAGATGATATTTTTGACCGCCAGATGTTTTTAGGATGACATGTAAAGCTCGCACTTAACTAAACGTTGCTAAATTGCATGAACAAAATACATCTAGGCGGACTTCATCTTAGTCATCTCAGGCACTCTCACTTTGTACAATAAGTAATAATTATTATGAAAAAAACCGGCCAAGTGCGAGTCGGACTCGCGCACGAAGGGTTCCGTACCATTAGCTGTACAACATTAGACTTCATATTTTAATCTTTTTTATTTTAACGTGCGCGAGTCCGATTCGCACTTGGCCAACTTTTTGTATTTGTTGTTATATATATATATATAATAAATCATCTATGAAAATTTCAACTGTCTAACTATCACCGTTCTTGAGATACAGCCTGGTGACAGACGGACGGTCGGACGGACAGCGAAGCCTCAGTAATAGGGTCCCGTTTTTCCCCTTTGGGTACGGAAACCTAAAAACGACCATTCTACTAACAAAAGGCGTCGCATGTATTAAATATCAATGGTATGTTACTGAAAATGTCCTGTATAATAAACACGAGTCCGACCCGGGATAGACCCCGGGACCACGTGGTTCAGACGTTTTAGCATATATTTTTTCATTTTCTATGTTTGACTTTACAGTTTATTGAGTCTGAAGTTATTTTGCAGAACCTCATTAGGTACCTTCATGTGTATGTACATATTCTGATTAAGATATTCAGTTCGTACGTCGATAAAAAGGCTGATACTTTTTTGTACGTATTTCTTAAAAATAGAAGTAAGGTGTAAAACGTGTACCTTCATACAGCACAGTCCAGTAGAAGATGGTGATAAGAAAGGCGATGGGCACAGCTGTGTTCTGCAGGACCCAGAACGTCTTCACGTACCACGGCAGCACGAACTCGGCGCCTGCCACAATAGCGAAAGCAAAAGGTATATCTGAACTTCTGTTGTTATATTGAATTTGAGGTGTTGATAATAACAATACCAGGTATCAAGTAAGTTCGATGGCAGATTTTATTACATGTACTTATAACTAAAATAGAGAAGATCCACAGGACATATTATATGGACATTACTCAGCCTTCTACTACTATAGCAGCGACAAGTATACTTACCTACTTGTTTCGCTATAGTAATTAATCATCAACGTGATTTTCAAGGGAACATAATAATTATATAAAACTATTGTTTAAAAAAATGGAAGCGATTCAACACTGAAAAGTTATTAGCATGGTGCCGACTTCACATTAACATGGTCTGACTTCCACATGTTAAACATACTTTCAGTGTTGGAAGTCGGTTCCATTTTTTATTTTTTATTTCAGTGATAAAGTCTGCTTACTAAATCATTCACTCGCCTAAAATATTGTTCATCGTCGAAAACAGCAAATAGGTACACTAAATTATCCAGGAAGGCGAATTCATTTTCAATTAATTGACTATCTCTATATGACTTATTAACTACTCAACAGAGTTTGAAGAAATTGGGAAAGTTGGAGGTGACCCTTTCCAAAAAAAAAAAATGAAAATCGAACTATTCTGTTAAAAGTTATGTGGTCAAATATAAAAAAAACGAGTTGAATCTAATCAACGCGTTTTTTATGTTGTGAATCTCCTCGTTTTTTGGAAGTCGGATAATAAATAGATTCTTACTTCAGCGTTCAAATTAAATGGACAATTTGGATTTTAGTTGATATGAAAAATAGACTAGGTATCCTTTAAAAGTACCCTTATAGAACCCACCTAATGTTTCTTACGTTGTGTTGAGTTGAGACCATATTCTATATGTCCGCCTGTTAGAATGTATTTAAGTTTTATAAAGGTTTAATGAAAAATAATACAAATACGAAATGAATTCTGAAAGAGTTTTATAATATTGTCGTGGAAAAACATATTTGTAGACAGATCCAGCCTACCAAGTAGTATTAAGTAACAAGAGGAGGATCGTCGTTTCAAAAATATATTAATTACCTACTAATATTCTCTACAAAAATATTTTTTGACATAAATTTCGAAATTATCACTTTTCGAAGTACCTAGATTAATGTATAATTTGTTTTTTTTCATGTTTTAGTGATTTTTATTTCATATTATATGGCTGTGACATAAGACAGAATTAGATAAAAGATTTAGGTCAAAAATATTTACATACCTATATTCTTTTGTTTTCGATATTTAATATATAATATATTTAAGTCAAATAAGTTCATAATACAATAAACAATGTATAATTAAAATTTACTTACTTATGGGTCCATAGATATAACACCGCCATGATACTCCCGCGCCGAATGCTGTCGCTAACAACATCAAAGTCAGTCCCCAATGCGTGAGGTATATGAACCAGAAGGCGTATATACCACTGATCATGTATAATATCTTCGAAGACAGTACTATTCCCAGCGATGTGAGGAACAGAACCGTCCGCCAAATGAGAAGGGGCACGGGCGATCGAGTTCTCTGCCAAGCACTCAGGTAAAAATCCGACGGGTTCGGATGCGCTAACACTAATGTTTTTGGATTAAACTCCTCTTTAAAATATTTCTTAACACCACTCATATTGAGTATTGTTGATTGAAGTTTGTGTTTTTACCTAATACTAAACACACCCTGAAGTTGTTATCTTATACTACAATCAGTTCAATGCCCATAGATAGCACATACTGTACTATTATCGGGTGATTCAACTCAGTTATCTATACTAGTGCTGCCAAAAATGGAATGTGTCGAATTGATAAATAAAATTAATTTACGAGGAAGAAGACAATTTTATACCACACCCACTCAGAAAGTGTCTAGCGTTATTTTGTTTTTTAGCTAGAACATTAAAAATAAAAACGTCAAATCTCAAAAAGGTTTTATATCAAATAATTAGAAAAAAAAATTGTACTCGATTTTCAATGAAAGGAGGTTGGCAACCTTTTTCTGCAATAGGAAAAAAAAATACGGCAATTTTTTTCAACAGGTTTTATATCAAATAATTAGAAAAAAGAGGTGAGATTTTTTGTACTCGATTTTCAATGAAAGGAAAAAGTATATTAACAAAATAAAACAAATTGCCGTGCTTTTTTTTCCTATTGCAGAAAAAGGTTGCCAACCCTTTTTCTGCAACAACCTTTTTCTGCAATAGGAAAAAAAAGCACGGCAATTTGTTTTATTTTGTTAATATACTTTTTTACTAAATTGATAAGTTTAATAGCACGCTTTTAATTATTCTTAATAATTTTCCAAAACTTAAACATACTCTGCATCAGAAATATGATGTTTATTTTAGATGTTTATCTCCCCTCTCGATGTACGAGGGTCATTTGAAAAGTTCTTAGCCTAACATACTTAATGAAACCACACGATTTTGAGTTTATTTTTATTTTTCAACATACTCTCCTCCGAGCTCAAAACACTTTTTCCAGCGACCCGGTAAGGTTTCGATACCCGTTTTAAAAAAATCTTCGTCTAACTCCTCAAAATAAGCGTCCACGGCGGCTATGACCTCTTCATTTGTAAAAAAATGTTTACCACCTAAAAATTTTTTCAGCTTTGGGAACAGATAAAAGTCGGACGGTGCTAAATCCGGTGAATATGGGGGATGAGGTAACAATTCGAAGCCACATTGATGGATTTCTGCCATGGATTGCACAGAGGTGTGAACGCGCGCATTGTCCTGGTGAAACAAGACTTTTCTTCTCAATAAACCTGGACGTTTTTCTTTGATTTCTTCTCTCAAACGACGCAACAGGTTGCAATAGTAATCGGAGTTTATTGTTTCACCCTTTTTTAAATAATCCACGAGAATTATACCCTTTGCATCCCAAAAAACGGATGCCATGACTTTGCCCGCCGATAAAACCACCTTTGCCTTCTTTGGGGTGGGCGATCCTGCTCTTTTCCATTGTTTCGACTGTTCTTTTGTCTCGGGTGTATTGTGGTGAACCCAGGTTTCATCCATGGTTATAAATCTTTCAACAAATTCTATTGGGTCAGCTTCATATAACTCTAAACAGTCGCGAGAAGTTGTGAATCGGTTGCGTTTTTGTTCCAATGAAAGCAGCCGCGGTACCCACCGCGCAGAGACCTTAGAGAATCCAAGTTCAGAAGTAATTATATGATGTGTTCGCTCAGATGAGATGCCTACAGTCTTAGCTATCTCCTCTACAGTCAATCTTCGATCAGATAAAATTAAATCACAGATTTTTTCTTTGTTTTGATCAGTGGAAGCAGTCGAAGGCCGGCCACTACGGGGCTCATCTTGAATGGTCTCACGACCACGTTTAAACTCTGCCACCCAGTTTTTAACAGTTGCATACGAAGGAGCGGACACACCCAAAGTAGCAGACATGTCTTCATGTATAGCTTTTGGAGTTAAACCTTTCAAATTCAGGTATTTTATCACTGCACGATGTTCAATTTTATCCATTTTCAAAAATAGCTCTGACTTGACTTACGGTATCACGTGTAAACGAACAATGAGTTACTGTCAATAAACTAAACTGTGCATACTTGTTGCTAAATAATGTAACTACAAAATGAGGGTAGTTATAAAAAAAACCAATGACTTTAACCATGTTAGGCTAAGAACTTTTCAAATGACCCTCGTACAATGTACTATTGTTATTCAATAGGCAAATTAATTCTTTATAATTCATGAGCGGTTAAGTGCATTTTTTTTTACTAATCGTACTGCCTACTGTTTTACAACTTGTGTCATATTTACTAAATCACCAATTTACGAGAGGAAAAATTTAAGTCATGTGCGGTATTCGAACCCGCGTCCATCCACCCCTATTGTGTCATATTTTTTATGAAGCTCCATATGATGTTGCTTGTAACCCTGAAAAAGAACACAAAAAATAATATTCCATTATGGAATTCCCGTTGGCATGGATCATGCAAGTGCTGAATTGGGTTGGCCGTTCCGACATTTGTCATTTTATATCCGCGTGAGGGTCGCCGCGTATTCGGAAGTCTTACGACTATTATAAGCATAATATGGTTCAAATCATATTTCCATTAGGTACTCGAGTAGAAACATCCTTTATCACTGGTCCTTATCCTCGCCGTCGTCAGTCCTAATGGAAAGTATCCACTGTTCACAAGGTACATTATCAGTACTAATATTATAAATGCGAAAGTAACTCTGTCTGTCTGTCTGTTACGCTTTCACGCCAAAACTAATGGACCGATTTGAAAGAAATTTGGTATGGAGATAGTTTGAGACCCGGGAAAAAACATAGGATAGTTTTTATCCGACTGCGCAAAAAGAGGTTCATGTTTACGCGCGGGCAGAGCCGCGCCCGGAAAGCTAGTAAGTAATAACACTGCAGCTTGCTATTTAATCGGATTTCTCTTTGTAATTAACACAATTAAAAACCTCAAAACGACTTGTAAATATTCTTAAAATACTTTTTAGCGCCAAATTAGGGTTATATTGTAGGTTTTGTTGTATACACTGGGTAAACTGTCTTCCTGTGACTTCTTCACTTCATACCGTTGAAATTCAATAGTGATAAAACGTAGTATTACTTGCTCAGTACTGGTAATCTTAAAATCTCAGACAAATTATCTACATAATTAGTGTACTAAATTAAATAAGGTATACAATACCTTAGTTTACCAATGAAAAATGTCTATATGGACGTTCACTCTGTTGTATAGGTAGGTCACAAACCAGGTATCTTATATGTCAATTTCTCTAAGAATCTACTTAAGAGTTACCATATATGGGTGGCTTTATTTTTTTTATGTTATTGTGACGGAACAAGCACGAGGCCTGCCTGATGTTAAGCGGTAACATCTGCCTATAACAGATGCATTTCGTCACAAGTGATTAACTGCACTGCGCCCGTCACCTTGAGACATTTGTTGGGTCTCAAACATCGTAACATGTGCCTGTAATATTACGGGCTGTCAAAGACTGCTGCCGGAACATACTGTTAGGCAGGCACTGTGACAACCATCCCTAAAATGGGGTTATAAGTCACACTCCTCTAATCTCATAAAAAAAGAAATATTTCCTTAATGGTTAATGATAGAGAATAAGTATATTAATCTTTCGAAACTAAATAAAATACACATTCTATTGAAATATATATAGGATTCCTAAGTGAGATCATGAGAGTAAAAATACAAAAAGAAATAAATGTGACTTCCAACTCCAGGCTACCTACAACCTACCCGGCTACCTACGTCAAAAACAAAGGACATTTAAATAAAAGCCTTAATTCATAAAACGCTACAAACTAAGATTATATACAATAGTACAGTTACCACCAACCACCTTCCACGCAAGGATTTAGGTAACATTTATGTCAATGCAGGCCTTCAAGCAGTCCAATAGCTCTAGCCCACTACCAGTTGGCCACGTGCCCAGCATATTCCTTGGGATTGCAATGCTAATTCTTTGGGCCCAATAAGAGCCCCAGCATTTCTATCACGCTTCCCATTGACCAAGCGCTCTGATAAGTTTTTGAAACTAAGTATGATGATTTGCCGGCCTCCACGGACCGAATGTCTCTACACCAAATATGTTGCCCCTACCGTGATAAGCGTTTTTGCGTCGGTTTAGTTGCTCTGTTGCAGTAGCCACGGCACCAACCCTCACGTTTGGTTCAGAAAGATTTGACGGCGGTATCAATGCAAGTAGCTCCCATCATAATAACACTAATGGCCACCCTAACTGTGTGTCAGTATGGGATGATATCGTCGACAATACGAACGGCGCGCCGTTGTATGGAGTATAAGGGGTTCTGGTAAGCGGGTGCCTAAGCCTATAGATGTGAGCAGTATTCCATATGCGGTCTGACTTGCGCTTTGTAAAGCAGAAGCTCAACAGATCACCCTGAAACAGCAAATCATTTGCTACGTCGACGTCAAGGATGGTCAGGGGGCCAACTCCCATCTCTTAATTCAGTCTTATTTTAACATTACATTTACAATTTTAATTCCCACCGCCACATATCACTATAGTATACTTACATAAAAACTTCAACGTGAGAGCGGGATGCATGCATCGAATCAAGTCATTTGTGCGACAGAGGTAGCACTATATGAACATTATTGTTTCGTGACGGCCACGGTACTAACCTTAGTATCAATAATTTAAACTTGAAACAATGACGTTTGCATTCCATAATAGTTTATAAAAGGTGGGAGTTGGGCCCCAGGGGTTTTCCTTGGACTGCGGCGCAGAGATGAATGGGCGCAGAGAATGCACATTTTCGCATGTGTTCCCAGGGTGGAAAGGTAGTCCGAAAGCATTTCCCCTCCTCAAAAAAAAGGCCAGATATTTCTAGCATTGTATTTTTTGCATTAACGCCTGCTAAGCGAATACACTTATTAAGTTACAACGAAAGGATAAAATGGAATGAATAGGATTCGAACCCGCATATGGTATACCCGCAAAGGTGCTGATTTTGGACACCATAACGCCCAATAACGGCCATGCTGAAAATTTGAAAATCTTTTCTGTTTACTAACTATATAATAAAACATTACTAAATATAAAAATTAATATTTCCAACATATAATATTTTAATTCTTATCTTTTTTTATAATTATTATCTTATATAACTAGGTCCAGTTAAGAACTTTTTAGTGTGTATATTTGTGCGTGAAGTGGTTTGAAAAATTTTCAGAGTTGTACATACTCGTATATTAATCCTTATTTCGTTCAATCCCAAATCCCTTCCCCCGCACCCACTAATGCAGAATGGGCCGCACCAACACTCACGCTCGATTATCACTAGCCTGATGGCACCGTTATTATGTTGCCCTTACAACTACACACAATTGCCAAAATTGTTGAAGTAATTAATACTTATCTTAATTAATTAATAAGACTTAGAAGTTCATTAAATTGAGTTTCTAACCATATAATACACCAGTCTGACGGCCGGCCGGCTTACGAAAAAAGTGAAATTGCCACCAAATTGCACATAGTGCTACCTATAGGATATAATAGGCTTATGTTCAATGTAGTGCTTTATGCGATTCTTCAAAATACTCAACCCTAATATAATTTAAACTTATGTTAGGACAGTATTTATTTGAAAATATCTGTTAGAATGCATTTTCAGGAAGGGCCAGCCATCCCATCGGCCAAATCTAAATTTGCTTTATTTTGCCTGTCATGCCTGTCTTGAAAAACCTCTATTCACTCTGATCTTAAAGTGCCCCAGATTTAAACTTTCGGGAAAAAAGCTGGAAGGCTGAAAGGTTGAAAGGCTGGTGGGGTGTTTCATACAGCCGTATAGGCACCTGTTGACGATATAATGTCAGATATTTGACCGATGGAAAAACTTAGGTATAAACTTTAATTAAACATTAAATTAAAAAAGTATTATTAATAAGCGCACTAGCGCTCTAAAATAATATTGTACTTACAACGTTAAAAGTAAAAACCCTGACATTGAGCAAAAGAGAGTAGATATTTTCTTAGATTTCCCTTAAGTAATTTTATTCCCTAATTCTAATCACATGTATCTTTCATTTGATATTGAGAGAGAGCTGGAGTTTTCCCGCCACTTTTTAGTGAGTGCGTCTCGTGCTACCGTCAAGCCAACTACCATCAGGTGCAACAGTATAATGAAGAGGGCGGAACCAGCTGCCGTGGCCGCCGCTAGCCCTGGCCGTTCCCAGTCCAGCATGGGGTAGATAGCACTGCTACCAAACCTGGAGATAAATAGGTTTCATATGTGAGTAATGTTAACATTCTAGTACGTTTATTACGTTATTATGAATACGTTGTCATTTGATAGAAATGAAGATGAGGTAAATCTTCTGGCTAAGAAATTTCTGATTTCTTTTCTGAATATAACTGTCATCTTAAAGACAACTATGTTTAGGTATATAGATTTAAACATGCAAAAAATACTTCACATAAAAATTATATTTTTTACATTGAACAGAATAAACGTGTTAGCGAACTCTCCGTACACATATTGTTACCAAATAAAAACGGGATGGAAAATGCTTTAATATTTTTATTTTTGCAATAACGTAGGCTCTGCGGATTACATTACACAAATTTACGAGAGGAAAAATTGGAAAAAATAATTTTAAAAAAAAGAAGAATTAGAAAAATTATAGTCACAACAAATTTTTCCTCTTGAAAATTTGTAATATTGTAACTATTTCTGCGTTTTGCAGTTTTTGTGTCGAAAGGGGAATGAAAGAATTAAGGAGAAAGAAATGAGTTCCTATAGAAATTGTTCGAAGAAACTGAAATATAAAACGGTTTATAATAATATAATAATAATAATAGTTTATAATACCTATATAATAAATACACAAAAATATATAACCTATCATTGTGACCATCAGTTTTATCTATCTCGGTAGCCTTTTAATTTGAATTTGATTTTATTATAAGAAATATATCATCCATGATTCTCGAAATTGATAATAAAAAATTAAGTCTTACGCCACATTAGTCAGCTATTGATAGGTACGTAAGCGACACACGTCCTACTCGCGTATGGGTTGTCTTATCTGATACGGTCACTAATACAATTTATACGTGTCTATCGTATTGATTTGAATGTTTTTTCCGCAATAATTCTTTTTTGAAGCGGAAAAATGTAATTTCTATGGAAATGTGTGTTTCATAAAATAAATTTGAAGTATATTTATTTAGTAGTCACGACATGAGCATGACCTTAAAATCAAATCAAGCTTTATTTATTCAGGATAGTAAATATGCCTGGAATAGCTGACAAGTGTCAACTTTGCCTTGTAGCAGCCGGATCGTCCACTGCTGAACACAGCCTCCCCTATTAAAAGGGTATTTGCCATAATCCCCACGCTTGGCAGGCGGCTTGGGGATCGCAGTGAAAGATAGTAGTTCATTAGAAGGCGCTGTTGCCCACCTTCCAGTACAATTATTCCCTTAGTCGCCTTTACAACACCCACGGGATAATATGGGGAGGTGCAATTCTAACCCGGCACCCCACGGGGAAATTTTAATTACCTATTACCAATATATATGCATGGTGGTAGGGCATTTTGTGAATGCCCGTCTGGCTAGCTACCACCCTAAAGTAGAAAATCTGTCGCCAAGCACCTAACCTAGTTCCGGCAAATGTCCTTGAGAGCCAGTAATTCTAGGTTAGTCTAAACAACATCTTCGACCACATATTCACTTACCATCAGGTGAGAAAGTGGTCAAAAGCTAACCTATCAGGCACAAAAAAATACACTCGAGAGCAATGAATCCGGGTCACTTAAAGAATGTTAAAAATCTCAGAAACTAAAAATGATAGGTTAATGCAATAAATTGTATTTAATAGACAATGTAATACTCCTTAAATGAAAGTAAAAAAAATATGAGTCACCATACATTTTATTAACACAAAATTACATAAAGAAAAAAACTGCTGATCTCTCCTTAAAACAAAAATAGGAAACATGAAATTTTTGAACTTTATTACGATTTTCTTGAATTTTAATACTTCGTATTGCCTCCTCGTGCTTCCATTACTGCGTTTACGCGGTTTGGCATGCTGTACACCAAGTTCCTTATACGATTTTGGGGAATATTCTCCCATTCCTCTGTGAGAGCAATTTTGAGCTCACGAAGCGTGATTGGGGGAGGGTTTCGTTGTTTTACGCATCTGCCTAGCTCGTCCCAAGCATGCTCGATCGGGTTGATATCCGGGCTGCGCGCTGGCCACTCCATACGAGTAATGTTCATCTCTTGAAGGTAGTCATTCACAATCCTACCTGTATGAGGTCGGGCATTGTCATGCATAAATATAGCATCCTCACCTAAATTGACCATAAATGGACCAACGTGATCATTGAGGATTTCTTCCACATATCTTACGCTAGTTAAAGAGCCGTTTTCTATGATCACCAGCTCTGTGCGACTTTCAGAAGAAATTCCGGCCCACACAAGTACAGACCCACCACCGTAGGCTACTTTTTCTTCGATGCATGCTTGCTTGAATCTTTCCCCTGGTCTTCGATACACTCTGTGTCTTCCATCGTGCTTGTAGAGCATAAATTTTAATTCGTCGGAGAACATAACTTTTGACCAATCTTCAATACTCCAATTTACGTGGCTCTGGGCATATCTTAGTCTCGAAATACGATGCCCACGCTCCAGTTTAGGGCCGTTTGCAGGTCTAAGGGGTTTTAAGTTAGATTCAGCAAGCCGACGTCTTACTGTCCATGCACTTGGGTTACTTCCTCCGAGGCGTCGAAACTGATTGGTGAGTTCAGTTCCTGTGAGAAAGCGATTTCGAAGCATGGTGTTCACCAAGTATCGGTCTTCTCGTGCTGTGGTACACCTGGTTCTGCCCGTTCCTGGTCTGCGTAGGTTAGAACCAGTTTCTTCGTAACGTCGGAGAACTCTTTGTACTGTTGACAGCGACACACCGACAGTCCTGGCTGTATCGCGCTGACTCCGGCCGGTTTCCAGCATTGTAAGTATTCTGGTGCATTCTTCAGGCGTAAGCGACATAATTTCAGCTTGAATAATGAATATAGAGCACTATCAACATGGTTTATGTACCCACATAAATGACAGATTACAAACAAAAGCAAAACCAAATGCTGTAATTTCGTAGTTCCATCTTCGAAAGTGGCCCTTTTTCAAATTTGATTTTTTTATGATATAACTTTACAATAACTAAGAAGTTTTAATACTTTCATTTAAGGAGTATTACATTGTCTATTAAATACAATTTATTGCATTAACCTAGCATTTTTAGTTTCCGAGATTTTTAGGATTCTTTAAGTGACCCGGATTCATTGCTCTCGAGTGTATTTTGAGACGGAGGTCGTAGTTGTAGCAAATATTTATCCTGTTACATTTTTATTGCAATATAGCGATGATTATTTCGTTTGCTTGCTGTTTTAAGCGTTCTGTTGATATTTATTCTTTTGATTCGTGGCTATTTAGACTCGAATGATAGACAGGGTGACCTATCCAGACCTGAAAATCCTCCATGTTGCACTTCATAATTTAACATCTGTAAAGTACAGATACATTTTTAAATTTTTGAGCCTTTGACTACTATCTCACATATGGATAAGTGTGGCTGTAATAACATTATCATCACGCGAGCCCTAAAATGGGAACTTGCATTCAGGGATAGCTGCTAGAATATTTATATATAAAGAATATGGAGAAAGAAAAATGTGCTCACGGTCCGATTCCTCCAGCAAAATGGAATATTACGCTGAAAATGAGGTAGACTATGCCGACCAGCACCGCGTGGTAGAAGTGCAGTATCCTGCTGGGATGCCGGTTGGTAGCCAGGAGGACGAGCATCACCAACGAGTTTACGGCGTGGATGAATACGTCCAGTACGAAGCTTATAGCGTAGTCTTCATCTGTAAACAATCATTTAGCTCATTATAATTCGGTTGTCGATCTCTTTTTGCGATTAAAGGGCATTATTTGTTTTGCAAGATTTAACTACGTGTCTATTTCGTTTCTGCTTGATAGTTTAGCTTTTGACCACTATTTCACCTGATGGTAAGTGATGATGTGGTCGAAGATGTTGTTCAGGCTAACCTAGAATTACTGACTCTCAAGGACAGCTGCCGGAAAACACCGTTAGTTGCTTTGCGGCAGATTTTCTACTTGAGGGTGGTCGCTAGCTAGGCGGGCATTCACAAAATGCCCCACCACCATTCTATAACGACTGCCATCCTAAGACAACAACCAAGACCGACGGCTTAACGTGTCCTCCGAATCACGGAAGCGCTCAGTAGTAATCTCATAAAACATTTTGATTAAGAAATCCTACTACACAGTTTCTGATTACTTAATCGACTAAAATGCTCGGACCATTCCGCCTCTGCTAATCTATCATCTGTCACTTATGTAATTGAAACAAATATTGTAATTATTATATAATATCGCACGTTTAAAAGAATAGCCCGGAGTTTCTTGCCCGTTCTTGTCGCAGTGGCTCTATACAGTTTTTTGCTGAACGTGGCAGTATAATGTAGAATAAGTTGTAATCAAACTTCATAAAAACGTCGTAAGCGCCTAAATTGAATAAATGATTTTGACTTTTTTTTTGTCATACCTACCGCCAATAGTAATGTTTATGTTACTGTGTTCTCGTTTGAAGGGTATGGATACAATACAACTTTGTCTCAGGGTGATTGGCTCAGTGCAGTTCGTCATTGATATCAATATTACTTCAAATAAAAAAAAAAAGGGAGTATGGCTCTAGATGGTAATTATACATGTGTATATACCTTGGTATCAGTTTATGCTGTTAAAATGCTTTTTTAATACTTGCCGATTGCTGTGAGTAGGATCCAGTAGAATAGAGAGATAAAGAAAGCTATAGGAACGGTTACATTGTAGCAGACCCAGTACGCCTTCACGTACCATGGAAGACCGAATGTACCATCTGGAAAAAATTGGGTATGATCATCAATAAATTTCCATTTTATTTTGTATACCTAATTTGTGCATTTATAAAAAATCTAATTGAAACCAAGGAAACGTCATAAGATGCTTGGGATAGATTTTGTATATAAGGGTGGTAGCTAACCAGACAGGCATACCCAAAATGCTCTACCACTATGGAAAGTTTCGGAGTTTTCAATCGTTTGTTTGTTTAGGGAGGACATAGATGCTGGCTACCGCCTGTGCGGTCGTCCAGCTCCACCGGGTTTTGGGCGAGGGCCTGGCCCTACAATAGCCCGGGAGGGAGAAGTGCCGAAGGCACTTCTCCCGAGACGGGCGTAGAAGGCGAAAAGCGCTTTCTACCTCCGTCTCCTGCGGACGCCGAAAACGTACCGCTACTATAGGAGGGGTTGACAGCGAGCTCAAGGGCACCACTGTGGTTCGGACCTCGGCTTGTCTCGCTGTCGAGAGACATGGGGGGGATCGGAGCAAAATGCCTCTGTGCAACTGCAGTGTTGCACAATTGGGCCCTACTGAATAATACTCTTTGACTATTTGGAGAGCAATTTATCGTGACCTTGTTTTTGCCTCGAGCTCGCCGGCGAGCTCGGTGTTTGATTGTGTGACCTCTGATTACCTCACACCTGGGGATTTTACCTCGACGACTTGCGGATAACGCTAAAGCTGCCAACGTAATGGTTGCGATGGGGTCATCCGGGTCGTCTAATACCTGCCGTGGTCGGCGACGGGGGGGTTTGAAAAATGGGATAGAAGAGGCAGTCGAGTAGTTCGATGCCTGGACAACCAATGGGTTCGGGTGGTGGGGCGCTCGATCAAAGTATCGGCGGGCGCAGTCCTTATTGAACTGCGCTAGAGAGGGAAGGTTTAAGTCGCAATGCAACTCGGTGTTCCGGATATACCACGGGGCGCCGGTTGCGTTACGAAGAAAACGGTTTTGGATGACTTGAAGTTTATGAAGGTGGGCCTCACTAGCATGACTAAACACTACTGATGCGTAAGTCATGATGGGGCGGATGCAGGCAGTGTAAAGTGTCTTCTTATTACTAAGAGACATTTTACTCTCTTTGCGAAGTAGGGGACCAAGGCGACCCATTATGAAGGCCGCTCTGTTACGGACGGTTGTTATGTGATCGTTAAAGGTGAGATGACGATCAAGGGTGACTCCGAGGTATTTTGTTCTAGGAACCCAGGGAATGGGTTCGTCGAACAAAATAAGCGGTTTCGGGTAAGGGGAGCGTGTCTTCTCAGTAAAGCACATAGCTGTGCTTTTAGCTGGGTAGACCGCGATGCGCCATTTTCGGAACCAGTCACCGATCTCGGTGATGGCCCGTTGCATGACGAAATAGGACTGTCTGTTGATATGCCACCCAGTGGTGTAAATGGCGGTATCATCCGCATATTGGGCTAGGAATACTTTGGGCTGAGAGCGTGGGATGTCACTGGTATACAGTGCAAAGAGAATAGGTGATAGCACGGAGCCCTGAGGGACTCCGGCTCTGACTGGGTGGGGGGAGGAGAGGGTTCCTCCCCCCACCCAGTCAGAGCCGGAGTCCCTCAGGGCTCCGTGCTATCACCTATTCTCTTTGCACTGTATACCAGTGACATCCCACGCTCTCAGCCCAAAGTATTCCTAGCCCAATATGCGGATGATACCGCCATTTACACCACTGGGTGGCATATCAACAGACAGTCCTATTTCGTCATGCAACGGGCCATCACCGAGATCGGTGACTGGTTCCGAAAATGGCGCATCGCGGTCTACCCAGCTAAAAGCACAGCTATGTGCTTTACTGAGAAGACACGCTCCCCTTACCCGAAACCGCTTATTTTGTTCGACGAACCCATTCCCTGGGTTCCTAGAACAAAATACCTCGGAGTCACCCTTGATCGTCATCTCACCTTTAACGATCACATAACAACCGTCCGTAACAGAGCGGCCTTCATAATGGGTCGCCTTGGTCCCCTACTTCGCAAAGAGAGTAAAATGTCTCTTAGTAATAAGAAGACACTTTACACTGCCTGCATCCGCCCCATCATGACTTACGCATCAGTAGTGTTTAGTCATGCTAGTGAGGCCCACCTTCATAAACTTCAAGTCATCCAAAACCGTTTTCTTCGTAACGCAACCGGCGCCCCGTGGTATATCCGGAACACCGAGTTGCATTGCGACTTAAACCTTCCCTCTCTAGCGCAGTTCAATAAGGACTGCGCCCGCCGATACTTTGATCGAGCGCCCCACCACCCGAACCCATTGGTTGTCCAGGCATCGAACTACTCGACTGCCTCTTCTATCCCATTTTTCAAACCCCCCCGTCGCCGACCACGGCAGGTATTAGACGACCCGGATGACCCCATCGCAACCATTACGTTGGCAGCTTTAGCGTTATCCGCAAGTCGTCGAGGTAAAATCCCCAGGTGTGAGGTAATCAGAGGTCACACAATCAAACACCGAGCTCGCCGGCGAGCTCGAGGCAAAAACAAGGTCACGATAAATTGCTCTCCAAATAGTCAAAGAGTATTATTCAGTAGGGCCCAATTGTGCAACACTGCAGTTGCACAGAGGCATTTTGCTCCGATCCCCCCCATGTCTCTCGACAGCGAGACAAGCCGAGGTCCGAACCACAGTGGTGCCCTTGAGCTCGCTGTCAACCCCTCCTATAGTAGCGGTACGTTTTCGGCGTCCGCAGGAGACGGAGGTAGAAAGCGCTTTTCGCCTTCTACGCCCGTCTCGGGAGAAGTGCCTTCGGCACTTCTCCCTCCCGGGCTATTGTAGGGCCAGGCCCTCGCCCAAAACCCGGTGGAGCTGGACGACCGCACAGGCGGTAGCCAGCATCTATGTCCTCCCTAAACAAACAAACGATTGAAAACTCCGAAACTTTCCATAGTGGTAGAGCATTTTGGGTATGCCTGTCTGGTTAGCTACCACCCTTATATACAAAATCTATCCCAAGCATCTTATGACGTTTCCTTGGTTTCAATTAGATTTTTTATAAATGCACAAATTAGGTATACAAAATAAAATGGAAATTTATTGATGATCATACCCAATTTTTTCCAGATGGTACATTCGGTCTTCCATGGTACGTGAAGGCGTACTGGGTCTGCTACAATGTAACCGTTCCTATAGCTTTCTTTATCTCTCTATTCTACTGGATCCTACTCACAGCAATCGGCAAGTATTAAAAAAGCATTTTAACAGCATAAACTGATACCAAGGTATATACACATGTATAATTACCATCTAGAGCCATACTCCCTTTTTTTTTTTATTTGAAGTAATATTGATATCAATGACGAACTGCACTGAGCCAATCACCCTGAGACAAAGTTGTATTGTATCCATACCCTTCAAACGAGAACACAGTAACATAAACATTACTATTGGCGGTAGGTATGACAAAAAAAAAGTCAAAATCATTTATTCAATTTAGGCGCTTACGACGTTTTTATGAAGTTTGATTACAACTTATTCTACATTATACTGCCACGTTCAGCAAAAAACTGTATAGAGCCACTGCGACAAGAACGGGCAAGAAACTCCGGGCTATTCTTTTAAACGTGCGATATTATATAATAATTACAATATTTGTTTCAATTACATAAGTGACAGATGATAGATTAGCAGAGGCGGAATGGTCCGAGCATTTTAGTCGATTAAGTAATCAGAAACTGTGTAGTAGGATTTCTTAATCAAAATGTTTTATGAGATTACTACTGAGCGCTTCCGTGATTCGGAGGACACGTTAAGCCGTCGGTCTTGGTTGTTGTCTTAGGATGGCAGTCGTTATAGAATGGTGGTGGGGCATTTTGTGAATGCCCGCCTAGCTAGCGACCACCCTCAAGTAGAAAATCTGCCGCAAAGCAACTAACGGTGTTTTCCGGCAGCTGTCCTTGAGAGTCAGTAATTCTAGGTTAGCCTGAACAACATCTTCGACCACATCATCACTTACCATCAGGTGAAATAGTGGTCAAAAGCTAAACTATCAAGCAGAAACGAAATAGACACGTAGTTAAATCTTGCAAAACAAATAATGCCCTTTAATCGCAAAAAGAGATCGACAACCGAATTATAATGAGCTAAATGATTGTTTACAGATGAAGACTACGCTATAAGCTTCGTACTGGACGTATTCATCCACGCCGTAAACTCGTTGGTGATGCTCGTCCTCCTGGCTACCAACCGGCATCCCAGCAGGATACTGCACTTCTACCACGCGGTGCTGGTCGGCATAGTCTACCTCATTTTCAGCGTAATATTCCATTTTGCTGGAGGAATCGGACCGTGAGCACATTTTTCTTTCTCCATATTCTTTATATATAAATATTCTAGCAGCTATCCCTGAATGCAAGTTCCCATTTTAGGGCTCGCGTGATGATAATGTTATTACAGCCACACTTATCCATATGTGAGATAGTAGTCAAAGGCTCAAAAATTTAAAAATGTATCTGTACTTTACAGATGTTAAATTATGAAGTGCAACATGGAGGATTTTCAGGTCTGGATAGGTCACCCTGTCTATCATTCGAGTCTAAATAGCCACGAATCAAAAGAATAAATATCAACAGAACGCTTAAAACAGCAAGCAAACGAAATAATCATCGCTATATTGCAATAAAAATGTAACAGGATAAATATTTGCTACAACTACGACCTCCGTCTCAAAATACACTCGAGAGCAATGAATCCGGGTCACTTAAAGAATCCTAAAAATCTCGGAAACTAAAAATGCTAGGTTAATGCAATAAATTGTATTTAATAGACAATGTAATACTCCTTAAATGAAAGTATTAAAACTTCTTAGTTATTGTAAAGTTATATCATAAAAAAATCAAATTTGAAAAAGGGCCACTTTCGAAGATGGAACTACGAAATTACAGCATTTGGTTTTGCTTTTGTTTGTAATCTGTCATTTATGTGGGTACATAAACCATGTTGATAGTGCTCTATATTCATTATTCAAGCTGAAATTATGTCGCTTACGCCTGAAGAATGCACCAGAATACTTACAATGCTGGAAACCGGCCGGAGTCAGCGCGATACAGCCAGGACTGTCGGTGTGTCGCTGTCAACAGTACAAAGAGTTCTCCGACGTTACGAAGAAACTGGTTCTAACCTACGCAGACCAGGAACGGGCAGAACCAGGTGTACCACAGCACGAGAAGACCGATACTTGGTGAACACCATGCTTCGAAATCGCTTTCTCACAGGAACTGAACTCACCAATCAGTTTCGACGCCTCGGAGGAAGTAACCCAAGTGCATGGACAGTAAGACGTCGGCTTGCTGAATCTAACTTAAAACCCCTTAGACCTGCAAACGGCCCTAAACTGGAGCGTGGGCATCGTATTTCGAGACTAAGATATGCCCAGAGCCACGTAAATTGGAGTATTGAAGATTGGTCAAAAGTTATGTTCTCCGACGAATTAAAATTTATGCTCTACAAGCACGATGGAAGACACAGAGTGTATCGAAGACCAGGGGAAAGATTCAAGCAAGCATGCATCGAAGAAAAAGTAGCCTACGGTGGTGGGTCTGTACTTGTGTGGGCCGGAATTTCTTCTGAAAGTCGCACAGAGCTGGTGATATTATTCATATTATTCATATTATATATTATAGTCATATTATTCAAGATAAATGTCTTCTATAGGCTGGTTGATACTTTTATTAATTTATTATGTTTTGTGTCAATACATAGGTATTCATAATCATAATAATAATTCCCTTCTGCAGAATTTTTCAAGATGTTTCTTAATTTGATTAATATGTAGTAATAAACGACTAGAACTTTCAATTGCTTTAAATTATTATTTATATAGAGAGCCATAAAACATAAATAGTAGGTATCTATATTTGGATTTTCTAATACAGAACCGAGTTGATGTAGTAGTAGTAGTAGCTACGTAATACGTTATGAAACACAAACGTACAATTAGATATATATATAAATATATATATATATCTATCGGTACTGCTACTACTACGTCTACTCGGTTCTGTTTTAGAAAATGTGAAATCCAAATACACATTTTATGTTTTATACATATAACATATGAGTAACATAAAGTGTATATGAGTGCTGCGAGGGTGAGTTAGGGTGTGTGTATGTATTACCACTGAAAAAATATTAAAACCATTTTAAATGATTTACTGTCAGATTAATTTATCTATGATCATTATCTCACTCTCGCGCAATCTGATATACATACACACACCCCACTCACCCTCGCAGCACTCACATATAAATTGCATGATATATAATAAATTTTATGTACAAGTATATTGTATTTAATAATATTGACTATATATTGCTTTCATAATTAAATATATCTTAACCATAAAACTCTGAAAATGGATGAGTGACTATGGAAAGGATGGTAACCTTTACCAACGCAAGATTATATAGCGCGTACTTCTCCATACAAAAAGAAAAAGCTCTTTTCTACCTCTTAATATTGCCCGATTTCGGTGATTTTTGTGTTCATGTATTGAACATATAATTGACTAGGCTTGTACGTTTTATTTATGCCAGTTTTCTAAATAACTTTTAAGTTAGAAGAAACTTTAAGGTTTCAAAGAAAGTAGAATATGCTTGCGCAGTGAACGGATGTTGGCAACTTTTTTCTGCACTACTAGAAAAAAGACGCGGCATTTTGCTTTGTTTTGTAAAATTTTGTTTTGTATTAAATTGATACCAGTACGTTATTAATTATTCTAAATATTTTTCCGAAATTTCATCTGATGAAGGTGACTATTTTATAATGATGACGCCACCAGCAATAAAAAATACATCTCAAGAACACATAAAGAACTTACTTTCTGAGAAGTCTCAAGACAAATACGAGAAAACTTATGTTTTTATTTTCCTCGTAGGTGTAGTATAAAGCACTTATGTATTACTCGAAAGAAAGTTCTATTTCTGTTCGAGAGATTGTTTAAGCCCGCCCGACACGCAGCGGAGGGCTTAAAGGAAACTCGAGAATCGTTTTCTCATCTCAGTGTACAATGTATAATATTCAGTTCTTCTCATGACATAAGTACACTGTCAATCGGTTCCTTTAATTTTTTCTCATTTCTCCTCTCCTTTGTCCGATCACTCATACATAATCTAGTCCATCCTATATTTTTACAAAAATTACTATACACATACATACTATCTAATATATGAAAAACACGGGTGTTTGAGCGTGAACTTACTATGAGTCGATATCGCTATCGACAATGAAGTTTTACGTACCGCGCAAAATCCGCGAGGCTATAGAAATTAGTCGTCGTCCTAATTTTAACAGAGATAGAGGGTGGGCGCTGTCACAAAGCTGGAGAACTTGTCTTCATGGAGGTTTGAAAAATGTGAAGCAGGAGATGGTGGACACAGTTAGTTTTGCTTGTCGGACTGCGATGGTGTCATCTGAAGAAAGCAGTAGCGATGAAGATGGTGCATCGCAGCCTTTACCGAAAACGCAGCGTTCGCCACAACACTCCCCGCAACGACCCCCGCCGCCAGCGCCGTCGGCTCGAGCACAGCGAGCTGCCGCCCGCAGTGTGAAGCGTGACGCGACCGCGGCGGACGTACCACACTCAAAATCCTGAGGAAGGCTTCCGGTAGAAGCCGAAATATTGTCGATAGCGATATCGACTCATAGTAAGTTCACGCTCAAACACCCGTGTTTTTCATATATTAGATATAAATATGAGCGTAAGTTTTTATAATATGACATACATACTACTTAAGATTCGCTACTCACTAGGTATATTTTTTAAGTATTTTTTAATATTTTATATGATTATTTCCCAAGATATTTAAAAAAGAATCCCAAGATAAAAAAGTCTAAAATGTTTACAGTCAGAAGTAAAAAAAAAAATACTTGGGCAACTAGATGTACCAATTTGGAAAAGTAGATTTGACGTTATATTTGACCTATATGACAGAAAATCTTTAACAACCAGAATTTTTATAAGTACATACGCTAAGAAGTTTCCAAAATTTGTACGGCGGCAAGTTTGGGTGCTATTTTTTTTTCCTCTGAGACAAAAAACATAATCCAGTAATAGTTTAACATTCCAATAATCATAATAATCCAGTAATGTAATTATAAGCGTTAAGAAAACTATATAAGCACAAAGACTGGTACAATGAAATCTTAAGTTTCAATATATGTCAGAATAATGGATGATAATCAGGCTTTTACACAACACATTTGCGAATGTCTTTGTAAGATTTTGCTTTAGGTTGTCCTTAGAAGTCATATCTAAGGGCTGCTATATGTATAACTATAGCAGTATATTGGGGAAGAGTCCCAATGCAGCAGAAGTTATCTTAAAACAATGTTCCTCCATAAAACTGGGCTTTTGGGTCAGATATACTTTTAAACATTAATCATAACTTACTACTGAGGGTTTGTGGGATACAATATCAGTTTAAATAGCAATATCTATATTGTTGGTGCTATTGCACCGTATTCATTTATGTACTACTTTTAATATTGGTGTCGATAAAGGAACATTCTCCTCCAAGAAACACAATTTATTATAAAACATTTTGAAGCAGTGATGGCTCAGTGGCATTGGCTATGGACTGCCGCGCAGCAGGTCCATGGTTCGAATCCCGCCGCTGGCTTGAGCTTCACCGCATGGTGGAAGGGCTTTTTGCGAATGCCCGCCTGGCTAGCGACCACCCTCAAGTTGAAAATCTGTCGCCAAGCACCTAACGGTGTGTTCCGGCAGCAGTCCTTGAGAGCCAGTGAAATTTCAGGCACATGAGACTTAACAACTATGTCTCAAGGTGACGGGCGCAGTGCAATTCGTCACTTAAACGATGAACTGCATCTGTTATAGGCAGAGGTAACCGCTTAACATCAGGTAGACCTCGAGCTTGTTCCGCCACAATAACATAAAAAAAAAAAAAAAAAAAAAAAAAAAACAATAAAATTACTATTTTTTTAAAATAAGGGGCTATTAATATGATCCTCATATTGATATATCTATGCTTCATGTACGGAGTGAAATATAAAGATTTTTGTACCACTTTGATGTGCATATAATATTACACGATAGTCAGTTTGGTTTCACGAAAAGCAGACCAACAAACGACGGTAGATGTACAATCATTCATGTACTTGACGCCTGAGAGATTTCAACTCAGCTGGTTTAAAATGCCTATATTCACAATATAATGTATTATATTGTGAATATAGGCATTTAATATAGGCATTTATAAAACATATCAGATGCTCATCATCAGTGCCCATCGGGAGCTCGCAGACGCAGCTGTGCACTCGCCCTGATGATGAGCATCTGATATGCTCGAAACCCCGGTCGACGTATTCGATCCTCAACGTGAGTGTTTTTTGCCGGTTTAATTTATAATATTTAGATATGTGTGCTCACGAGAATTTCATTATAGTACGTTTTGTATGTTTTAGTATGTTTAACAAAACATAATTTATCCTATTAGAAATACTGGTTGCAAATCAAATCTTAATACATGTCAAATTAAACTGAACTGAATATGAACTCTTCCGGTTTTAAGGTATGGTATGGGTGCCGTGAAGTTACCCACACGAGACTTGCCAACTTTACTGCACGTTCTCTTGGTGCCTAATCTATTATTATTTTTGTTGATAATTATTAGTATTAAAACACATTTTATATCAATGATTTAATCACAGCTTTGCATATAGGTATAGATTAGATGCTTATGCCTTTACGACTTAGATAATTAACTTGTTAATAATCAAAGCGTTACAATTCGACTCCATGCATATACTGATGACAAGAAAATTGTTACGACTAAGTCGGTATGTTAATGACGAAATTGAATTAGTGGTTTGGTATCAATTTACAATATACATATATTGTACACATATGTACTTACATACAAAAATACTAGTAGAAAACACAGAATAATTTACAGTCATAAATAGTAGTAATTCTTACTTATTTTATAAGATAAAAATACCAACACTAATAATAATAATACTAAGTACGACATATTATTAAATATACTTACTACTTAAATGAAAATTTTTCTTATCTCTATTTAAAACCTCTAAGTAGGTACATTTTCGGTTCCAATATTAATATAAAGATTATTTCAAACGTTAACATAATTATGCATATATTCGTGTCTTCTTCCCTATGCAAAGACGAATAAATTGACAGGTAAAAATATGTTGTAATATTTTGGACCATTTGATTTGGCTTTGTTCAAAAATCATTCAAAACATACCCGCATACCATGTGATCGATTATAGCACCGAATAGTTACCTAGGTATTCGTAAATAAATCGAGATCTTTGATATTCATAAATAAAGGCGCTATCTACGCGTATAGGAAAACTATTTTATTTAAACATAACCGTCAATGTATTACAAATAATACAATTTAAGAACTTAATTTAATAAATATACATATATTACTAATCGTATATTAAATAAGTAGAATTCAAAGTCAGAACTTGGGCTTAATATTTGTTAATTCTGTAAGTTTCAGACAATTGTTCTGTGATGGCATTATAAGAGAGCTTGTTATATTTAGGGTCCGTTTCAGAATGTCCTAATAAAGTTTCAGGTTGCTATGCAACACATAAAATGTCTGAATGATAAAAATGACAGTTAACATGCAGCGCGTTTCAAGCTTTAACCGATAGATAGGCTAAATCGATGACTGTGAAGCGCAAAGATGGTGTTTTATTTATAAAATATGTTCTGGGTAGTATAACTGGCACTTACTCGAACTTTCTGAAACAGGCCCTTAAAATACCACTAATTTATTCTAATCGCTACCTACATTTTATTTTTAAGTTTGCTTAAATCACGTCTACATACTTACAACCTAAAATTATAATTGACTGACTATTTCAAACAACGACTCAACGATTTGCAAGTTGAAAGATATCTCGAATTTTAACTGTAATAAATAATTAAGAATCGTCTGAGAGTTACCGTCTGTAACCTCAGAGGGGTAACTTCCACTAAAAAAACTTCAAAGGAGCCCGCAAACATACATAAATATCACAATAGTCCCAGCCGGTCTAAAAATTGCATTTCTTAATTGGCATTAATTCATAATTTCGTTATAGCAGTCAATAACAGTTTTTTCGTAATCGAGAAACGATATCACCTGTTATATTGGATTATTCCCATATTTCCCACCAGCTCGTCCCCACTGGCGAGCATTAGGTACGTCCCCTAACGCAGTGATAAATGAAGGTGTAATAAACCTCTAAATAGCTACTGTATCTTGTAAGATTAATAAGCAGGCGTTAAAGCAACATAGATAATGTTACATTAGAACTACTGTATTATAAAGTTCAAAGTAGTGTTATTTTGTAGTTGTATGGGCATAATTTTGGATATAAACTACCTATCTATTGTAGTTCAGGCGTCAAAGCCGTTGTTGTAAATCCCACTGGTATCTGATGTGAGCCTTTTCCTGGAAATCGCGTCTCTGGCCGAGGCTACTGCTACAGTGATGAGGTGCATCAGTGCGATGAACAAGCCTGTCAATGTGATCACCACCATCGTTTTGTCCGGCTTGGACCAGTCCACCACGGGATAAATGAATGCGTTACCCCATCTGAAACAATATGTTTGACATAGGTTGGTATGTGACATAGTCATAAAATTTTATCGTTTCAAGATAACGGTAATATTTAATTACGAGTGTTGGTTAGCAAAATTGTATCGGTATAATTTATAACGTGGGTTTTTGATACTCTGATGTTTGTTCTTTCTTGCTTCTGATTTTTGATTCATCAGTGAAAATTCTTCTAACTATATAAAAGTAAAAAAATATTCAAATTCGATGAATCACACATAAAATATATAGATCTCTGTATATTTTTATATCTAATATAATATTTTAATGACTAATAACGCTAATTTATTTTGGAGTTGGCACCGTTTCAATTTCCTTAGAGGATTTGGTTATATTTGGATTGGACCTTGAGTGAGGAAGGGTAGGAATAAATTGGCATAGCGTGGTAAAACAATATATGTAAACAGTACGTTTTTTTATAAAGATGAAATAAAATTTTAGAGAAAACTATTGAAGACTACATTTAGGACGCTAAGGGCCCGTTTCAGAATGTCCTAATAAAGTTTCGGGTTGGTATGCAACACATAAAAGAACTGAATGATAAAAATGACAGTTGACATGCAGCGCATTTCAGGCTGATAGGCTAAATCGATGACTGTGAAACGCAAAGATAGTGTTTTATTTATTAAATATGTTCTGGGTAGTAAAACCGGAACTTACTCGAACATTCTGAAACAGGCCCTTAATGTTTCGTTTAATGATTAATATTTTTCCAAATATTAATCAATGAATATATATGTTTTATCCCTTACAAAATATATTTTGTATTTCTTATATTTGTTAACAGCATTTTCAGTCTTCATAATATTTTTTCCAGTAAGAGCAGTAATTCACATAAGTGAGAGTGACCTTTTCTGATGTTTAGAACTGCTGTTCCAACTCTCTAAGTCCCATAGATTATCCACCGATTTCGAGAAGAGTTTCCATAGATAAAAGCCATGTACTTCAAACTTTGAAGTAAATGCAATAAATCTTGTAATATCTATGACCATACCTGGATAGTGGAAGCATTTCATATACAAAAGTACCTTTTATTAGAACGTTTATGTAATTATCTATACGTAAGTTATTCCGTCGTTAATGACGTCGTTAAATAATTAGAAACGATATCTTATATTGCAGGAATAAAATCTCTATCATATCACTACGTGCCTACGTACTTCCCTACTATTCCCTTTATCATTGATAAGATAAAGTACCTTTATCTAATAATACTATGTACCTACCTCACAACTTTAACTCAACTATGTTAATTTGACATGGCGTATACGAGTACTCTGTTTATTATCGTATATGTACTGAATTCGCGATATTTTTAATATTTTGCATCTAATATTATTACCAGTAACCACTCAGAAACTATGGTTTAGTCACGAGGTTCGCCATTCGCGTTTTTTCTTAATAATAATTTCAATAAAATGAACAACACTTCGCACTTTTCCCAGAAAGCGAAACTCAATAGTACTTATACAAAAAATACTATGTGCGAGTCAGGCCTCACACTTTTAGGGTTCCGCATTGCAAACAGCCCGTAAAAGAATAAAATGTTTCTAAACCTGATTACAAGGACTTTCGAAACTAAGCAAAAGTCACATTTATAAATTAGAGGAATACATTTTTCGCGTCCCCTGGATAACGCAGGTCACGGGTTGGATTCCTGCTCGGGACAAGAATTTTGATTATTTTGGACTGCATTAATTGTTCTTGCCTTATAAACTTTCTGAGGGATTATGATCCGTGGCGGATTTGCCCTAAGGCTCAGTAGGCTCGGGCCTAGGGCGGCCAGAAATTAGGGGCAAAAATCGTAAAAAAAACACTGATGATAACAAGAAATAAACTTAAAAATTGGATTGAGAAGATTAAATTAATGCTCTTGCTACGCTCAAGAGCAGAAGAGTTTTGTAACACATTGTAAAACACTTATGATAATATTATTATCATATTGTATGAGAATAAACCATACAACATAAAACCATATTACATGTTTTATTTATATTGCAATAATTACCCCTGAAATCTCGAAAAATATTTCGAACTATCAGATATTATACTAATTTTTAAACTTCTGAATCAATTTTGATAAAATTTTGCAATACAGTAAATTCATTATGTAGTCCATATGACCATAGGTGCTGAGAAAGGGGCGGCTAGTTCTACATGGCTTGGGGCCTAAGGCGGCCAGGGCTGCAAATCCGCCATTGATTATGATTTAGTTATTGACCACACAAACTAAGAGTGTCGAGCCAGTTCATTCCAAGTAGGTATATACTAGTATACACTGCGTAAAGCTAATGTGTGAATCCGTGTTTAGAGCCTTGAGAATGTTTGGCAACAACAAACTATCAGCTGTAACTCCACTATGTAAGTATTTATCGTTTGTGTGACGACAAACAATGAATGCCCTTTCGTGCATTTAAAACACGTAACATTGAACAAATGTTTATTCTTTATGCTGTTCATATGATAAACTAGCACATTTCTGCTCGTGTATACACTCCTTGTTTTCTGTTCTAACTCAACAATTTCATATGTTGTTTACTTTATCCATTTTCTAGTAGATCTAGAAGATCTAGCAACGGTATAAATTCTATCAACTTTTCTTGACCGTATTTCAATTATTATTATTCCTGATTTTGTGGCGGTATAAAACAAAGGTTAAAACCGTTTAGTTTCTGGCATAAAAAAAACTAGAATGATAAATACCAACGATATTGTATATATGATATTGGAAAATAATGAGTGCCCCATCCGACGGCCGAAGAATTACTAAAGCGGATATGGACAAAGCATCGCGGCTCTGACTAAAATGGGCGGAACATGCGTGAATTTGAGTATTTCCTTCGTATAATAAAAACAAATACCTATTTGAAAAATGTAATGTGTATACAAAATGTGTTATAGAAAACATGTTTTTTTTTATTATTTCAATAAGGATGACTCTCCTTTAAGTATTTACGCCGTACTAAGGGTTTATTTTGTTTTTTAGATGTAACTTTGGATTTTTTTTCAATTGAGAAAATTTTAAGTAGTCGTCTTTCCAAAGTGTATGATTTATAGAATTAATCCTTAAGGCTTTTCCCAAGCATTGGGCGAAAAACTCTAAGGATGGATTTATACCGGAGGGAAATCTCGAAAAATGAGAGTCCGTTTAATATCGTGTGAAAGCATAGTTCGAAAGGTGCGGGTGGATCCACTGCCAGGTGTCTACCTGGAACCCTAGAAAAGCTGGTGCCGTCCGTAGCATAGAACATGGGTCTTACTACAGAAGACAGCCCCATCTGATAGTGCATAATCTCAGGGTAGCTCATCGTGCCGGCTGGTGACCGGATGTTGGACCCGGAGAGTACGGAGGGCCTAAAATGTGCAGCGGAGCTGTCGCCCGAGTTGACTCGATTGTACCTCCTAACCTACTCGTCAGGAATAGTGCCAGTTGCTTGAAATGAGGCAAACATTCACTCAATACCCAAGAAGGGGATCTGTCTGACACTGCCAAGTAATGACCTGTAGCTGTTACTTTTGTATTGTGTTCGAACGAAAGAAAATTTTAATATTAACGACCGACAATGTGGGTTAAGTCCTAAAAGGTCAACGGGTGATCTTCTAGCGTACGTCACGCGCCTTTGCGGTAAAGCTATAGACAGGCCCTTTGATGCGTTGACCCTCTCACCTCTGTGACTGGATTGCTGGCTTCTTGCGCGTGCGCACTATATGCGTCCGATGTGACGGTCGTACGTCGCGCTCATTTCAGGTCAATGCTGGAGTGCCACTGGGGTCCGTCTTATTACCCACACTGTTTCTTCTGCATATAAATGAGTATGTTACAACTAAGTGACATTAATTGCTATGCCAACCATAGTAGACTCCACGGGCGGTGCTTTGGACGACCTAAGGCAAGCAGACCAAGATTACAGAGATTAGACAGAACGTTGTCGTTGAGGACACCAGGGTCCATATTAAACTTCTCTCGATGGAGTGAGGCAGGCATAAGTACGGTTCTTTATTCATGTGACACATGTGTGCGTTCTCGGCGAAAACATCTCCTAACCAACCTCTTTAGTATTTTCAAAATATACCTCACCAATACAGAATAATCTAAATATCTATGGCATTTGAAGCGCTCGTAGCGAAGTTTGCTTAGCCATTCTGAACCGATTAGCAAACTTAAGCAACGTCCGCCTCGGTCATGACTTGGATGGGTGACCGCTGGTGACATTACTATTGAGCGCTTCCGTGCTTCGGAGGGCACGTTAAGCCGTCGGTCCCGGGTGTTGTTTTAGGATGGCAGTCGTTATAGCATGGTGGTAGGGCATTTTGCGAATGCCCGCCTGGCTAGCTACCACCCTCAAGTTGAAAATCTGTCGCCAAGCACCTTGTGGTGTGTTCCGGCAGCTGTCCTTGAGAGCCAGTAATTTTAAGTTAGCCTTAACAACATCTTCGACCACATCATCATTTACCATCAGGTGAGATAGTGGTCAAAGGCTAATCTATCAAGCATAAAAAAAAAATGTTTACCCGCAGTGTCCCTACATCGAGAGTATTATTAAGTTTCCTTCGCGCAAACTTGGAATTTTGAATGAGTAAGGCGTTTCTTCGCATCCAATCAGTGCGATGCGATGAATATTGTTGCCACCTCTTGGATACATTCACATAATATCGTGTACATGCTCTCGATAGGCTGCAAAGTCGCGCTCTCCGTATCATTGAAGACAAGAACGTCGCTCAAACCTAGAAACCATATATAGGTAGAAGTATAGCTTCTCTAACCGTTTTCTACCGTTTCTCCGTGGTAAATATCTTGAAATCTCTTTAAAATTATTCCTTTCTCGCCATTCTGATCCTGAACAACATCTGCCTTCACTTTCAGCGTTATTCAAACACTGTTCAGAATCTCTTACCACGATCTATAGGGTCTGTACCTAGTACTGTTTTTGTTATGATAATATAATGTGTATTTTATGTAGATCACATGTAGACCTAATGGATTGTAGAAGTTTAAACACAAGCAATATCTTCTAATCTAATAACTTAAATTTGTTGATCAGCTAGTGTTGCAGTAATACCGTCATTTAACATTGTAAGAACAATTAACATAATATTAACAGTGTCGCAAGAGTCCTTGATATACGCAGATATTAACTTATGCCAATTTGAGTCTCTATTCTGCAACTTTTGCCATTGTAGGGTTGTGGTTTAAGTATTTCTTATAGAGAATTCAATTACAGATTGAAGCAGTGATGGCTCAGTTGCATTGGCTGAGGAATTTACTCATAGGCTGAGTTTTTATAACTCATAGGCTAGCCTTTGATCTTATCTTACCCAATGGTAAAAAACGATGGTGAACAGGCTTTACCTAAGATGGGAAGTGTACATCAACTTTCGCTCCCTTTACTAACACAAACCTTAACCTAAAAATAAAACATTGTACTATATAAATTATCTCACTTAATGTAGGTGTCCCGCTTGTTTTTTTTTTGCCATTTTTCATAGCAATCTCAAGAAGATTTTGATTTTATTCAAGTCAAACCCCATGAACAAAATATAAATGTATAGATAACTAATAATGTTCATTATGATAAATTTAAAAATATTTTTTTATGATTTAATAAGGATTTCCGCAAAGTAACGCCTGAATCTATTCATTAATGATAATGATACTGATCTTATAGGTTCGGTAGTGAATTTTTAACAGTTTTCTTAGGATGCATATTATGATGGCCCGTAGATGCCGGAGTAGAATTAAAAATACCAAACATTGCTACAGAAATTACTTCTCGTGCTTATATTGTTATTGGTACATATAGGATAGGAATGTAAAACATTGTCAAGTTTCATTTAAATCTATGTAGCAATGTTTCCAAATAATATATGTATAGAATTATTACTGACAGACTTTTAGATGTCATGCTAATCATATTTATAGAATTTAATTATATCAAAAGTATAATTTTGAGACCATTCATTATAACTTCTCTGAAATAGTAGAACTGGTCATTAATAATTACGCACTAAGCAATAGACGTGTATGCGTAGATGTATAAATTAGAGTTCTTTCGAACCTTCCGCGGTTACATCCCGCGACATTGGCTCTTTACTGACCTCTGCTTCAGTGTTGCGAAACGGACTTCACAACCTCTCGCACAATTAGATCTCTACCTTTAAATAATAACAAATCGTGATCTTGACTTTTGAGTCTATTTTATCGAATGTGTGTTCGAATAATAATCAACGTGCAATATGGCATCGCATTGACAAAATTTGTGAAATTATCTTATGGCTAGTTTAGGATATCCCAAATGAATATAAGACCAGAGTTTTAGACAACGTCAGAAGTGCAATTTTTGGCTCATCCGGTGTATAGCCTCGACCATGTATATGGGAACTTTTTTCTTATAATGTTGTCTTAGGTTTTTGCGATTGTTACACATAGTAATTAAACAACTTTAAACGGTTTAAATCGCGCATATTTGTCATTATTTTTGTCCCGACGTTTTTTCTTATACTTTAATTTAAAACGCCGAAGAAGTGGTGGCTGCTTTTGAAAAGCCCCTGGAAGAGCAACCCAATGTGAATTGGGCCCACTATGAAGCAGGGAGAGAAGCTCCCTCCCATAGCTTCATGGGGCCCTCTGTTTCTTTCAATAGTTCCATCCATTAACTGCAACATATTAACAGAAAAATAACTAGTTGAATATAAAGTTCTTACTTACTTAATTTCTTTTATGATATTCATAAAAAGTTTAGTGTGAGCCTTGCTTCAGTCTACCTGTCTACTACCTATTGTTTCTAAATAATGGGTGGAAAATTGAGATTTTCAGTGGAGAAATCCGAAATGGGTTATTTGTACTATTTTCCTAAATTTAATTTTGCATTTAAGTGTAGAAACATTTATAAACCTTTAAGTGTTTGTGAAGGTGCACGCCTTAGTGCATGGCATATAGTACCTACTTGCTTTCAATTAATAAAAACGTATCGTTTCGTGTTGTCGCCTAGACTCTATTGAAAGATGTATCCGTCACCTTACGAAAAACTAAAACATGGGTTGGACTTAACTGTGCCTACTTGACGAATGGCAAATAAATAAACCATAGAAACCTTAATACAAAACGTGGACTAACTATAGCCTCGACTCCAAACCATGGCTTAATAAAAATCTTATTACGAACGTACTTTATCTGTTAGTTTACCTTATGTCTGGTACTAAATTTAGTCTTGACTGACACCTAGTAAATTTAAACCGTGATATAAGTCTTATCATACCCGCTTGTTGAAATGGCGGCAGTTGAATTTTTAGGTTAGAATTTGCGTCAATATTAGTGTTTGGACTGTTGGCTTTTCTTATGTGATAATTATTAATAGTTGTAAAGTCTCAAGACCCTTTTTTTTAGGGAGGACATCCTTGTCCTCCCTAAAAAAAGGGTCTGTTGCCTGCCACTGTCGGCAATACAACTCAACAACTTAAAAGTTACGAACGAAAAAATTAAGAACTGCTTTCGGAACACACTGTTATTTGCTTGGCGACAGATTTCCTACATGAAGGTTATTGTAAATAGGCGAGCATTCATAATCCACTATGCGGTGATGCTCAAGCCAGCGCCAGCGCGGCGGTGGGAATCAAGCCATGGACTTGCGGCCTGTCCTGTCAGTCCTCCATAGCTATTACCGATTGGTTATTACTGCTTCAAAGTTATATGGATTATATGGATAAGCTTAGGCAGCGTTATATGAATCAGCCAACAATCCTATTGGCGCTGGACATCTTTTTGGCCACGAACATGATGATGTTAATGATAAAATTGTCTCCGTACATTGTATAGTGCTTACTACTCATTTCAATATCGACGTAAGTTAGATACTTACGGGTCTTGACCTCCAGCGAAATAATAAATGACTGTGAAGATCATGTACGCTGCGGCAAAGTAGAGCGGCTGCATTATGTGAAGAAGTCGACTGGGATGCGCTGAGCAGACCAGTTCCACGAACATCACGATGGAGTTCACGCCATGTACCATCACGTCGAGGACCGGGTTCGGAGCGTAGTTTACTACGCGTCCAGTTGCTGGAATGCCAAAACATGTAATTTTTAATTGTGTTGTAATAGTCTAGTAAAAGTATTTACAATAACTTTCAACCTGAAGATTGTATAGTAGTAATATGTTCAAAATATTCTAACAAATTTATTATTTGTTGAATTACTACAGCCGAAGGAAAACTATTACTTGGATACAATAAAACATATTTATTATATAAATAGCACGATAAAAACTCACAAAAAAAGGTATACGAACAGTTTCATAGATAGGTATGAATATTTTCTCGTAGCGCACCGCAAGCCCGACCTTTTATTTTATTTATTGCTGATAGGTAAGCCTTTGACCACAATCTCACCTGATGGTAAGTGATGATGTGGTCGAAGGTGTAAACAGGCTTAACCTAGAATGACTGGCTCTCAAGGACAGCTGCCGGAACACACCGTTAGGTGCTTGGCGACAGATTTTCTACTTGAGGGTGGTCGCTAGCCAGGCGGGCATTCGCTAAAATGCCCTTCCACCATGCGGTGAAGCTCAAGCCCGCGGCGGGATTCGAACCATGGACCTGCTGCGCGGCAGTTCATACCCAAAGCCACTGAGCTATCACTGCTTCGAAACAAACTGCTTTTACCTTAGCGGTAAACAGTGACCTACGAACGCTACGAATAAGTGACATAATATCTAAGTGCTGTTTTTACAGGATTCTAACCACTGCAGTGGTTAGGTAACTGGGTTACTGTTGGCAATTAGCTCCGTCAAAAGCTGGACGAGGATGCGCTAGGACCTCATTAGCCCATGGAATCCCCTTAATAGCCCATGGAGGGTCTCAGTAGCCCATGGATGCCCTCAATAGCCGACACAAGTGTAACCCTCTGCAATTTTACAACTATAACTTCTGTTGTAAGTGCCACCCGAACAATTCGTGTAATGCCGCTAAAAATGTAAGACCTTCGTGCCGTGACCACAAATGCGTTAGTGTTTATTTTAATATTCAACATGCGCTAACTCATGTGCTTCTGTAATATTTTACTCGTATAAGCACTACAAGCAGACCAGCTAACTAACAAAATAAATTACAGACCTCATATCACTTTGAAAAGCAAACAGATCATTTGAGAGGGATAAAAGTAGAACCTAAATCGTAGTTAGTAAAAAAATTGTTATGAAAAGCTACAGAGCTTGTGAGATGTATAAATGAAATTTACTAACCATTTTTCAGAACTCCCCAGTAGAAAACAGTGATGAGGAACGCTACCGGTATTGTTATGTTGTACAGCACCCAATACGTCTTCACGTACCAAGGCAGACCAAACGTAGCATCTGAAAGTAAAGAAAACTTTTGTGAGAATGAGATTGGCACAAAAAGACTAATACAATAAAAACATCAAAAGTGTGGCGTCAGTATAAGAGAAGAGTTTTTTATGTGATTGAGTCGAATTTGCCTCCAAAAAATTCGGAAAACTGATACATATTTATATATCAGGTTTGCGATGCTAATAGAATTGACCGAGAACTGTTGCGCTGATAAATATTAGAGTTTTGTTATTTCAATGTCATGCAAATTGTACTTTATAAAAATGTATTGCCTGCAAACTATGTAATAAATTATAAATAACGTTACTATTTTAGTAAAACTAAATTATGTAGCTGATAAAAGGAAGCCTTGTGATATTTGATTATTGTAATCTTGAAACGATGTAAGTACATTCAATTAAATTAAAAATATAAAAGAAACCTCGCCATCGGCAACAATTCAAACATTGCATCACCTATTGATCTAATATTAAGATTCAAATCCTATCCGCATCTACTCGTAGTTCTCAGAATAGAGATAATTCTGAGTCATTAAAAATTTTGAACTAGTAATAGTAGAACGGTAATAGCTATATATCTTGTATTTAATGCTATGTATTGCCGTACCGCTGCGGTACATGGTTCGGTTCATGGGTGACGGGCGCAGCTCGTCACAAGTGACGAACTGCATCTGTTATAGGCAGAGGTTACCGCTTAGCATCGGGTGGGCCTCGTGCTTGTTCCGTCATAATATTATTAAAATAGAAACAGTTATCCGGTGCTACACGGAGCGTGGGTTATAGCTAAACATGAATATCTTGGTGACAGCCGATTAGATTTTCATAATTCGTAAATCAAAATCGGTTTATCCGTTTGGGAGCTACTATATCAAATACTGATACACATATACAAGCGTTAATCTAATAACTCTCCTCTTTATGCTTCGGAAGTTAAATCAGCCATAGACATAATAACCTACGCTATTTTATACGCTAACGACCAATGTCAATGGTGAGATCCATAGGAGCTACAAACGAGCGCTGCCATTCTAAAATGTCATAATATCACCACAATGATAGAAATTAAAGTAATTAGAGTACAGTCTTGTGTCGTCATTTGCCCTTTTTGCGTATTGGCAGTATGTACTTCGAGCAATCTCTCACAGTTAAAGGTTACGGCTAAGCACTTGCTCGTCTATTCTTACATTTTGTAATTACGACACTGTTTCCATTTTTCTAAAGTCTTACCAATGTTGTTGTCTAATTGCCTATTGCTAACTTCGTGAGAAGATTTGGTCTCATGTTGTTGCTACCTCATTTAAGTCAGGGGCGGATCCAGCCTCATCAGGCTCGAAAGGGTACATATATTTTAATATAAAATAGGTATCTAAGATAACAAGGGTTCGTAATAAGGTACAATTAATTCGGACATCAAAATGAATATTGTCGACAAGACGATGAATCAATTTCGGGTATTATTTGTATATTTCAGCAGTGCCAGTGGGTATATACTGCCACACATGAGATACTTAGTTCGAATCCTGCCCCGGGCATGCGCTTCAGGATGTAAGGCAATATGTGACTACTCGTATAATAGTTACCTCCCTCAAGTAGACATCTGTTATTTTTAATCAATTTCTAGGAGTCCCCATTTTATTTCCTTGCTCTTGCATAATATTCCAAGTTGAGTTGCTTATATGAAAATAAATGTTTCTGATTTAGGGATTTACTTTATAATGTTGATTACATTCTACAATGAACTGAATAAGATCATAATTAAGTTCAATTTGAGAATGCTAGTTATTATTATAAATAAAGTGTATTTTTTTCTTGACTCAACCAGGTTAGTTTATGAGGTTATGTCATTGACGTCAGAACTGAGGTGAAACTCACGGTGGTCGTAATTCCAATTGCAGCTATAATTTTATTACTTACCTATAGTTACCACCTAATTACTACTAGCTATTTTATGCGATTTCACTGTGATATGATAACAACCTAGTATATTTACTTATTCTTCATAAAATGCTTAGGTTAGTTAGCACCTTTAGTTTTAATTGACATTTATTTAACCTACATCGACATGTTGTTAAGAATATACTTGAAAGTAAATACTTCTTAGCACCTAAACAGTTAAGATATAGAATCTTAGACCATCCGCTTTGATATTATTCGATAATGTTATTTGACTACACCAAATAACATTAAATATGTTTACTGGTAAATGTTATAAGCACGAACATATTATCGATATGATGTCATGTAGATTCACACAACAAACATCGACAAGTGCACGACAAATACTTAGATAAATATAAACTATAAAGCTGATCCTTGACATATTAGTAGAATGAACTATCAGGTGGATTCATATAGAAGAGTTTTCAATCCGGTATCTGATTTTTTATTTTATCGAGTGGTGAAGTGAGCAATTTAGTCTGGTATATTCATGTAGAAAGGTAGGCAGCAGCATCAACACTTGTTGATGTCTAAAAGTTATACAACTAACACAGCAATGACGGACGTGTCAAAATTTAAAGAAAACATCAATGAAGGAAATAGGGCAGTTGTTTCTATGGTTGTTTTTATAGTAGTAAAGTATGAGGCAAAGACGAACAATCAGAGAGAAGCGTAACTTCAATTTAAGGTCAGTTGCAATTTAGGCTTTTCAATTATAATAATAGCACAATATTTGGTCAATAACAAGTTCTTTTGTTACTCGTTTATTGATTTTTTTAAGTCCCAGTATTATTGGAAATCAATAGGCTTATAATATGAGCGAGCATAGTAATTTTAGACTGGCAATGTGGACTGAATTAATTACTCTGAGATAAAAGACACAATCCAACGTTTAAAAGCGACGTTTTGGAATCGGACATGATAAGATAATAGCAAATGTACGTGCGTGATTACAAATCATAAATAAGGAGTTAAAACAAATCAAATTGAAAACTAACCTCGTTCCCGTAACATTTGATTGAGAACAATATTTGAAAATTTCAATTAATCCGAAATGGTTATAATTAATTACCTTGAACTTATTATTATGACATTGGATTGTTTATTGGATCACCACAGAAGGACAGTAATGTTTTTCGAGTGTAAATGTAAAGTAGGTATACTTATAGGCAAATACATCTTATTCTTTAGCCCGCTCAGATACCAAAAGAGCCCAAGGTGTCATTGGATTCGTCTTAAATAATATATATATATATATATACATGTGTATTTTAATAAAGCCAAACAGAATAGAGAAAATATTTAAAAAAAACTCTTCAGTTGAATATGTATGACACTTGAGGTTTGTATGCCACTTTTGACTTGTTTTAATAAAGACCGTATATGAATAGAACAACCCATAATTAGCTATTAATGTACTTATAAGGTTTTGTATTGTAGGCTTGCTTTTATTAAGCACGACAATCAAATTTCTTTGTTCTTTCCGTATTTCAATGTATTCTAATATCTTCTTGTATGTATTGTTATTGATTTCAAAGCTAGAAACAAAGACTGAATGTCAAATAATTAGACAGAGATAGATAATTGTAAATGACTCTAGCATGTAATCCTTCAATTATATGCGTCTGACATAACTTTTTTTCACAAAATTTAACCGATTTGAGTGTGGTCTGAGGGATGCTCATAAACGGTACCTACAGTGAATTCGGCAGCTTTGTTAGCTTTACTAATTTGTGATCTAGGGTACTTGCTCTCATTACTCACTGGCTTTTATTCTTCCTATGTCCCTACTACTACTTCATTAGACATTTCGCATCGAGAGGATTTTCAGTTAGCATCAGGAAGACGACTTCCTATTAAACCTAAATCAGAATTTAAGCTACCTAAGTGGTTAGTGAAAAACATATTTTACTGACTACTTACCTGCTAAGCATAATTATTGTCATATTATCCGATGTGACGGGAGACGAAAACTAATGTCATTGAGAGCTGCTGATCCGGCACAAGGTTGGAAAGACGACCGCGGTGGAACGTGATCTCCATTTTTTGGTTGACATCTACATCACATACATATCTACATCACATATATATATATATGTGATGTAGATGTCAACGTCAAGCGTGACAAGTCATGCACGCGCTATTGTAGGTAAGCTGCACGTATAATTATTTCTTCGTACAAATTGGTCTTTAGGCATCTTTGTTGCGTTTTGTTAGGCATGCAAAGGGTTTTCAATATGTTTTTAGTACCTACTATATAAGTATACGTAATACTAATGGAAATTATCCTTACAAAAACAAATACTTAAGGTCTTCCTTCAAAAGGTTATAATATATTTCTCACTTATCGCTATGTTTATGAAAATGAACCGGGATAGTATAAATTTCTAAGTTCCTGATATTGTTAGCGGATTTATTCATAACAAAAACCTTGTAGGTATATATTAAATAAGGAGATTACGAGGAAACTTACCTGGAAACCTTTGCTTCTACAAACATTTCTCATTTCACTTTGAAGACCTATAGTAATATATTTTAAATTGCTCATAATCGGAATGACGCTGCTGCTCCTCTTAGGGCGGGAAAGACTCATATTAAAATCTCTAGATGGAGTGTGTTTGAAGATCATTTGTTATCAATCAACCTCACACTACCATATAATGTCTATGGTACTTGTAACCATGGGACCTAACTATTGTTGTGAACATATTAAGATGTCTAAGTATTTTCGTTATAACATACCTACTCTGCTGTATTGAAACAAATAATAACAACTACGTTAGTGTTTATTAGTAAAAGCTAAAATAACTAGTTTATATAAGAATGAATGTGACTTTCTCAACTGAAAATTTTAGGCTTGTCACTGATTCTGATTATAAGCTCAATATTTTAAAACTTAAAAAGGACTATAATAGTTTGGTGGAATACTAACAAAATATTAAAAACAATAAAATATTATAATTACACTTCATATTTACAAATTGCTCTAACTTTTCAATTAATTTGAAATATTAGTTCTTACGTTTGATTTTTTTATGCTTGTTAGGTTAGCCTTTGACCACTATCTCACCTGATGGTAAGTGATGATGTAGTCGAAGATGTTGTTCAGGCTAACCTAAAATTACTGGTTCTCAAAGACATCTGCCGGAACACACCGTTAGGTGCTTGGCGACAGATTTTTTACTTGATAGATATGTTTGTAGATAAGTCTACTCATGGTGGGTAAGTACTACTCATGTTATTATCATCAACAATATTTATGCAGAACTACTATTTTGTACCTTCCTTATAATCGAAATTAAAAGTAGAGTGTTTGACACGGCTCAAAGTTCCTACTCGGACGAATAGCGGCATTAATTTTTAATAGTTACTACTCATTCTATGATTATCAAAAAGCGGGGAACGAAGGCCGTGAGCCCATAGAAAACCTCCTGGTTACTTCACAACTCTACGTCTCGTCACAGTATACCACAATACATCTTTGAGATAGGTACTTACCTATATCTTCAAGGAAATTGAATGATTAAATTATGCAACACGAAACAAAATAGAATACTTTCAAGAACAAACAAAATGTAGAAATTAAAAGCATACCAATAGGTCTTTTAAAATAAGCGTATGCGGCGACAGCTGTTGAGAAGGCCGTAGTTAGAACAATTAGTATCAAACACCAATGGGACAGGTAAATGAACCAATATCCGAAACGAATGCCCAATGTCAAGGTCAACGTGAACATAGACGCGAGTAGCACGCACGTCGAGTATAGGAAGAGGAAACTACGCAGCATCAATAGCGGCAGTGACGATCGGTTTAATTGCCAACTGCTCACGTAGAAGTTCGAAGGTGACGAATGCTCCAAGAAACACATACGCCACGCACAATGCCTTTGCAGGCATGAACCACTCTCCATTGTTCATTACCAATATTGTCATTGAATCACGACAAAACAAAACACTGTCACTTAAAAATTCACTATCTGATTTTGTTGGGCACTTGTGGCGCGTGATCGTTATGTTTACAGCTGATAAATATACTAAACTGATAGAGATAACGATATGTTTTCTTATATCAGTAGCGCGCTCAGTGGATATTTCAAAACTGTGTGATACTGTACATCGTTTGCTAAAGACTGAGACTTGAAAATGGTTTGTAATCAGTGAACCATGAAAATTTATGACGATATTCAACACTTGCATTGAACTTGTAACTTTTTATCGAAATTTCACGTTTCAATCAGTTCAAGGACCTTAGTGCTACGATTAATTGCGTTCAGCTCATCCAGAAATATTTTTTTCGTATTTATGAGATTCTATGTTTATCAATTACTTAAGTTGTTAAACTCTAAACCATTAATCATCTATATATCATGGCATGAAAAAAAGAAAAACCGGGTACCATACATAAGCACAATACATTTTCAGAGACCACGATATGGTGAAAACTTCCTTATAATGTTGTGTAGCAACATCAAAATTAAATAACATGGTTTCAAGAATTTTTATTATGTATATGTATAAATATATGTATATATATAAAAAAAATAGGGACGGGATGGGAAACTTAAGATAATGATTTTGGCAATGGTAATGAGCATAGACCTAAAGAGTTTTTCGATTTAAAAGTATATATATATATTTACCTACTCTTTTGAATGAGAATTTAATAACACGTACCTATAAAGATATGTTGAAACGTAGTGGATCTTATCTTGGTATGTCCACAATGTGTTTTAGACATTAGCTAATGGGTCTTTAAAAATAACAGAGCTGTTAAATCAGTCTACGTTCTATGAAGTTAACTGAATTAATCATCCATTGACAGTTGGTGGGACACTCGGTTCAGTTAACAGTCCGTTAAAAGGATTAACATGGCGTCAAATAAATAACAGAGTATGGTGCAACTAGGCCTTAGTGTTTTATTTATTTGACTGTACCCTAGAATCTTCACTTTATACTATAAAACACTAAACTTATCAGTGTATACGCAAGGTATTACCGTTCCACTAGAATTGACCCACATAACCGTGATGAAACCATAGTAAAAATTCTCAATGCTAAGTCATATTGCACGCGTTGATGGTAATCTACTATATTCCCACCATTCACATATGTTTTATGAATTGAATTTGGATCTCATGTCCTTAACATGGCTTATTTCAGCAATATAAGTAATAATTAAATTGTTCTCATTGTTGTGAGATATACATATAATATGATAGACACAATAGTAAGTTTTGTTCGCAAGATATGCTGTAATGTAAGACAAGAACATCAGATACTAGTGTTTATTTATATAAACCTAGGAAACTAAAATAACTAAAAGAAAAATAAGTAATAAAAAAAAACTGCATGACTTATTATTGTGCATGTTGTGTTTATACATCAGTTTTATTTTCTATCTTTCAGGAGGTGTTTTTCTATTCGGACTAATTTTTTAACTTTTTTTTGACTGCCTTTGGCATTTTACATATGTACATAAAGTTCACAGCATTTCTATTGTCATGGCATGTACCTATATATTACCTGACTTGTACCTATATATTACCATATAGTCAGTATTTTCAATATGAAAAAGTGTATATATTTTAGCTTTGCGTCAGAATCAAAGAAAGAATGTTCAGTGAGCGGGATCTCACGTTGGTTTCCCCGCGCTTAGTGAGCAATAAAGGGCATTCTTAAGCCAATTTCAGTCATCCGTTTCAAAAGAGTTTTATCGATGATAGCAAATTGACAGTAAGGGTCAATAGCTGATCTCACAATCAAAGGTTAAAGTCCAGACGCGGGCTTAGGCTTCACAGCATGGTTGTAGTCAAGTCAAAGTAAAAAAAGTCAAACTAAAAATCATTTTTTAAATTTTGGCGTCTACGAATCAATTATGAAAAACAATTAGAAAATTTTACAACTGAAATATTCTACTGCCACGTTATATTGTAAAGAGCCACTTCAAGAAAGAACGGGCAAGAAAGTCGGGACCATTCTTTTGACAATTTTGACAAACAACAAAACTCTTTTGCAATTTGTAAGTCTATTATACAAATATTGTTCGGCAAAGTTGAAATATCCCAAGCATTTTTGTCTTTTAAATAATCATAATGTTTATTATACACTTTTTTAATTATCTTGAAATTTCTAAATATTATGTTTACAAGCACTATCGCGTGCTAAGCGAAAATCATATTTTACAAATTATTGGAATACAAAATTTTATGCCCTAGGCGGGAATCGAACCCGCGTCCTCTGATTTCGCGACGGATGCCTATACCGCTCGACTACTTAGACTTGGCATTTCGAGCCGAAATTTCGTACTCCAATTGTATTACTTAAACCGTCATAGGGGACGGTGCGAGGCCATCAACCAGACTACTAGACTTCTTCTGATCGAAACAAGTGTTTTTTCATACATTTAACTCCCGGTATGATGTCGCTACCCTTCTATATTTCTAAATATTATGATTACAAGCACTATCGCGTGCTAAGCAAAAATCATATTTTACAAATTAGGGTTCGATTCCCGCCTTGGGCATAAAATTTTGTACTCCAATAATTTGTAAAATATCTTGAAGCTTGAATTTTTCTTGAAGAACACTAATATATTTAGGAGTATTATAAAATCGCACACAATTACCTAAGAAATACTTTTATTTGTTTTTGTTAATCTAAGCCCTTGCGGTAGTTTATTTTTATTCCTAGTGTTGTATTAATTTAAATTTACCTAAGTTCTTTCGAGTATACAACATATTATCAAGATCATATACACCTGAAGTATTAATTTCAAGGTAATAAATAATATAATAAATAACTAAAAGGCTAATTGACCCCTCCCTTTCAAAACCCTTTTCAAAACTTGCTCCTCTTCATTCAACGGTTGTCTGGAAGAGATCGCTTTGAGCGATAAGGCCGCCAATTGTTCACTATTTTTTTAGTCAAATATTTTTAATTTTAGTTTTGTTTAAGGTGTTCAATAAAGAGTTTATCTATCTATCTATTGACTTCTTAAAAAAATATACTCTCATTCTAAATATAGCACAAATTGCCCTCTTTCGCAAGATGAAGATGATCTCTATATCAGCTGCTGCTCCCCAAAACAATACACTATACGACATTATGCTCGATGCTGTAAATGTATGGAATAAACCTTGAATTTTGATGCGCTCGTAGTGAAGTTTGCTTAGCCGTTCTTAATCGATCAACTAAACTAAGCAACGTCCGCCGTGGTCAGGAATTGGATGGGTGACCGCTAGTGACACCGTCGGTCCCTGACTGATGTTGTCTTGCAATGACAGCCGTTACAGCATGGTAGTAGGGCATTTTGACAATGCCCGCCTGGCTAGCTACCACCCTTAAGTAGAAACTTTGTCGCCAAGCACCTAACGGTGTGTGTGTGTGTGCTATCCTTGAGTGCCAGTAACTCTAGGCTAGACTGAACAACATCTTCGACCACATCATCACTTACCATCAGGTGAGATTGTGGTCAAAGACAAGCAAAAAACCTGTCGAGCTACTTCCGTCAACTGCCTTATCTGACGAACGGCATATGCAGCAGAACTAAGTCTCCCGGAGAGATCATTTTTATGTAAGGTTTTCGAGAAGCTTCGTTTGTTTATAGCTAACAACCTCACCTAGAAATTGCGTCTGTCAGCACTTTCCTAGCTGTTCTTGAGAGCCAGTTGCCATTCTGGATCTAACAAGTTCAACTACATCATCCATCACTTATCAAAAGGTCAAAAACGAGCCCATTCGAAGTAAAAAAGTTGTTATAGGTATATTCTACATCTTGTTTCCTCAGTGGTCGCTTAGCATTATTGGTCGTGACTCGCCCTGATTTTTGCAAAACGTGTTCGAATATTTGTACTCATACGAGCGTGACGCCGGCACTGTCGTCAGTGTCTTGTCTATTTGCGTGAAGAATGCGATTCAAAGCCAGGTAGTGACTATTTTCTAACCTGTGGCTTGGTCGTTACTCGCTTCTGGCTATAATTGTGGTGTAGCCAAGAGACTAATCTTTTCTGTCTTTAAGTACGCCATAACGTTGAACACTAAAAAGAAGATGTTAAAGAGATCTTATAAAGGCCATTGGGAGCGCGGTAATAAATACACTGTTTTGATTATTACTCGTATAGGCAAAAATGGTAATAAAATTTTAGTAATTTAGTAACGATTAAAATGTGAAAAAAATCCCGTACAATTCCCGGGTTAAGAGTATACGCGTCGAATGAGCAGCAAGCAACTCACACTGATGTGAGTGGGTTGTTGCTGCACATTAGGCGCACAGCAGGTACTTTACTATATTAGCTCCCTTTTTTTTTTTGACACTGGGAAAAATGCATTACGCTCATACCCCCTCCATCCCCCCATCGGGGGATGGAGGGGGTATGAGGGTTTTTTTTTTTGTTTTTTTTTTTATTGGTGATTGGTAAGCCTTTGACCACAATCTCACGTGATGGTAAGTGATGATGTGGTCGAAGGTGTTAACAGGCTTAACCTGGCCTGAATGACTGGCTCTCAAGGACAGCTGCCGGAACACACCGTTAGGTGCTTGGCGACAGATTTTCAACTTGAGGGTGGTCGCTAGCCAGGCGGGCATTCGCAAAAATGCCCTTCCACCATGCAATACTCTCCTCCCATACAATGACTCCCCGGTAGAAGACCGGTATACCCACTAAACAACCCAGCGGCATTCCGGCATCGTCTGTTTGGTGAAGGACTGGGAGACTGGCAGAGCCTTTACGTCCAGTCCCTCGCCGACGACCGCCCGCTTTTACAGCGGGGCCTGCACGCCCCTCCCAGCGGGAGGGGCCCGGGAATGGCCAGGAATGCTCGGCCATTCCCGCCCGACGGACCATATTAACTCCCTAAAGATAGTGCGGTTATACTATTAAAGTGAGAATTCTTAGGAGGATGGGTTGGCAGGCTGTCGTCGGCCGTAAAGGTAAAGCCAAAACAATGATAGGTATGTTCTTGTGTTACAGTCTTTTAGGCGAAAGATATTGTAGGTACTAGCCCTACATAAAGTGAGACAAAGGTACGAGGACTGACATTCATACATAACATCACGCCTCTTTCCCGTACAGATAGCAGATTTCCACTTGCTACGAAATCTTTGCATATCTCTTTCGCTACACTCATCAATCCTTTCATACATAAGCGTCGGTTTAGGGTACTCCTGACCTGGAGGTCTGCTCCCAAAAAAGAAGTTCGAAGTTTTGTTTGACGGATCGCACCTTTTCTTACTACGAAACACTTTCAGATCCGAATTTTGATCCGTATTTCGTGAATTAACATATTGCCCTACTCCCAAATGTTATTTGGCATTTATTACTTCGTATTTAGACAGTAAGTTGATTACAGATTAATGATAATCTCATGATAGATACGCCCTACTGTTTACGTCTGTGGAAGTGTTACCGTTTGCTGAGAAACGTACTATTTAGCCTCAACAAAACTTGCGTGATTCCATTTTTACACATTTTTGTTTTTAACTAAGAACATATTATTCTTAGTATACTTAACCTAGTATAAATGAGCACGTACACCGAGTATGCTTTTTCATAGGATTTTTTCTACACTTGACTATTTTATAGACATTGTGAGTTTTGTCCCTCATTAGCAGCATATACATCATAAAAATTAAATCCACTTATTTTCTACTCGTGTAATGGTGATGCGCTTGGTGGTGGAAGAAAAAGTTATGGAGGCGGAACATGAATGTGTCTACACTAAAAACAAGAGTCACCGTTACAATATATTAAATCATTATTGTGTTTTCAAGAATATGTTTGCATAATTTAGGTAGGTAAGCGTTGCATGGTTGTTCATAGAAAGCAGCGCGAGAAATAGGTACTTCAAAAAAGAAGCCCCAATTATGGGTCTGTCTCTTTAAAAAATATAAATATTCTGACGAACGGTGTATTGAACATATGGGCTTATCTATTAATGTAAGTCCATGGTTGCATTCTCGTGGTTGCAGAAGTAGATTTTACTAAAGAGTTTATAGTGTTAGACATCATTCAATTAGATTCTTTGTTTGTCGACGACACAACCATCACGTTGTAAAACATTTGTTTACTAAGACAAATTGTAGAATACATTGAATTCAACATACATGAATAAATAGTTTTTTGATTATCGAAACATTTTTCTTCACACATTGTTTTTGGTTATTAGTTATTGATTTATTTAGCGGTTTTTAAAAACCTTTTTTCGAACTTCTAGAACGATTTCAATTTGATTTCGGAACTTCGTCTAGGTCTTCTTCTTACAATACTTCCGTTAGGAGGACGGTAAATACATGTATACGGTAATTAAAATTGCAATAACAATCTAATCAACGTTTATACTGTGCACAATTACTGCACACATGACTATTTTATGACGTAGAACAAAGAAAAATGAGGAGCGTTATAGCTTTGAAGCCTTTGTTTATATGCATTCTGTAAGCGTCACAGCAACAACACACTTAACAAACTAAAATGTTTGTTAAGAGCAATGCAAAATTTGAAACAAGACGAATATTTCAAAAAAAAATATTTCATATACCCGCTAACTTGTTTCAAATATTCCGTGCACATAGTACTCATCGGAAATAGTATATATAATAGTCACAGGCACGAGATCCTCCCTACGACAAAGTATAGTACGACAAAGTTATAGTAACCTATACTTTGTCGTAGGCAGGATGCAATGTGAGATGGTGAAGTCCTGAACACTGGGAATGGCAACAATTGACGATTGTCAAACTAGGAACAATTATATATATGATAGGGCTTGGGTGCAAGCTTCCCTCCCTGTGAGGTTGGGGGACATAGGGATACGTAACATTTCTAGTGTGGCATTACCAGCTTTTTTGTCTTCTGTACACAGTACACACAAATTAGTAGAAAAAAATCTTGCACGATCTTTAGGCTCTTTCGATGTAGCATATCTGGCTGAGGCCAAAAACACATAGAGACTGGCTTGTCCAAATACTGAATTCCCAAAAATTTTGTCATCTCAGAAGCAGTGGGATCGGCCCCTATGCGAGCTAACACGGAAAGATCTCTTAAATACGTGTTCTAGCATCGCAGATCGTGCTCGTATTCTCGCTGTTTCTGTGTGGGAATCTGGTCTTTGGTTACAGGCCATTCCTTCTTACAAGACTGGTAGCCTTATAGATCCATCCGCTTTTCGTCTAGCTATTAGCTTGCGCTTGGGTGCAAGGTGTTGTGTTGCACATCACTGCCAGTGTGGTACTGCAGTTGCGGTACCAGCGCCAATGTTGCAGCTATTCTCGAACCGAATGGCCTGATGCGTGACGACGGTAAAAGACCTGACGGCATGACTCTGGTTCCGTGGAAGTTAGGACGGCCCTTAGTGTGGGACGCTACTTGCGTAGACACTTTAGCGCCGTCACATCTTTCTGAAACCAATGAGAGGGCTGGCGCTGCGGCTACTTCGGCGGAGCAACTCAAACGGCGCAAATATGCTAAACTCGGTATGGGTTACATATTTGAGCCGTTTGGTGTAGAGATGTTGGGCCGTGGGGACCGGGAGCTCATCGTATTTTCCAAAACCTATCTGAGCGCTTGGTCGATGAGACGCGTGATCAAAATGCTGGCACATATTTGGCTCAACGATTAAGCATTGCAATTCAACGGGGCATTGCTGCCAGCATGCTGGGCACGCTGCCGACTGGGAGTGGGCTGGAGCATTTGGACTGCCTATGATTCTGCTATGACTTATAGGTTGTCTAACTCCTTTTATTGTAGTAGTTGTAGTGTTGTATATAGTTCGTAGTATTTTGTTTAATAAAGGCATACCGCCGGAAAAAAGGAACAAATTGATATACTTACACGTATATCAATAATTGGTATTGGTATACCTAACCAACCTAAACGTAGAGGTGTAATCCAGTGTCAAATAAAATAGCAACAACAAGAGTATTAGTAGATATAAAATAGAATTATACTTTTATCACATATATCACGATTATTTTCAAAAACCTTATGCGAAATAATAAAATGATAATCAATTTCTATGTAGGTGTCAGTTATGCTGATAAGATTTACCTGACTGGCTTTTGCATTGTCCTTTCACAGTGACAAGGATACCAAAAACAGCTTCAATCACGACAAAGAAGAGCCCCCAATGCGTCATATATACGAAGAACTTCTCAGTAGGCCCCCAGAAGAAGGCCATCGACCAGAACATGACGATGAGTGACCAGAGAAGTATGGGCACTCGCCACCATAGCGGCGAGAGGCCTTTGATACATGACTTCGAAAACTGCTCTTGTGGTACATCTATATCTCCAAGTATTCCAGTGGCGCAATAGGCCCCTTGCCTCCAAGAACAACGCGTCATCTTCCCAGCTTTTTTTTATATCCCACAGCGTTTTAAATCCGCATAATAGTTGTCCTCTTCATTTGCATAGGTGCCTGCAAACAAATGAAATTCAAATTAAGCAGTTTCTTTGCACTGACCACAGTTGGAAATTCAAGGTGGTTATGTTATTTTCCATAATAGTAAACAAATATTTTTGAATGAATGTGTTGTATAATGCGGAATACGTAATAGATGGGGTTTGGACGATGAGTTGTTGACCCTGTAAGTTTGACCTAGCGAATCTTGCGACCTTGCCTTCAGATAAATAGCATAGGCAGATGATTTTGTTTAGAAACAGGAAAAATGTATGCTTTTTCACGACTGACAATAACTTTTAAATGACTTATCTGATTTGGATGTACAGAGTAGCGTTTGAATCTTATATATTTTAGGACTCAACTATAAACTTATTATTGCTTTTGTTACTTAGAAAATGTTTAATAACATAACCTTGTGATATTTTAGCGTGGGAAATTTACCTTATAATACCTACTACGCATACATACATACGCGTTTAAATTAAACTATTATTTATTTGTGTAAAAATATATCTGTTTATATCTCATCTTAATTATTGCATATAATTAAAATACATGCATGAGATTCACAGGTTGAATCAACTAGCGTAAGCTTGTCGGCTATTTTAATTTATTTTTTGAGATTATTTTTGAACATATTATTTTGATTTAGAATTTACCAGTATCTTATTTAGTAGAATTTGTAATATATCTAGTATATTTGTATATCCGAACACATCACAAGTACATCCAAATCCAAGCGAAACAAAATTAGTTATTATGGTTGTGCCCTATTTATTATTTTGGTCACCTTCGTCTATACACGCATTAATAAAACTGAGACAAGCAGTTTCTGAGGGCAAAGCATTTTTTTATATACGCACTATAAAAGCTCTACGCCTTCTTCAACATGTTTTTGTTATATGTAGCATCTATTCTACGGCGTATGTGCGATGAATCTAGGACCACTTTTCGCCGCATTTGCCTGTATTATATAGTTTTTCGTTCCTCAACTGAGACTGGTTAAGGAAATAACGTCGTTGAATTAGCCCAAACAAAAAGTAAGTATATAAAATAAAGGAGAGATATTTGAATTAACAATGGATTATGATAGCTTTGTCTTTATGTTACGATTGTGGTAAACGGTGTCTGAAGAGCAAATATTTAGTTCTAGATTATTAGGGCAACGACATTGCAGATAGGTATTTTAAACATTTTAGTCATCAGTCAAACTCTTATATTATACAGTGCATAGGCTTCCAATTCAAAAACAAATCTACCTACTTAGTGCTCTTCATCTAAACGGAACCCCCGTTTTTATCAGTTCTATATAATAATTCATAATTGCATAATCATATGGTGCCTTATTTTTTTATTTCCACAAAAAAACTAGAGCAACATGCGGAATGTTGTATTTCTAAAATATTTAAATGCTTAAAGTACATAAAAAAAATTCATTTTTTTAAGTTTCATACCATATAACTGTAAAATAATAACAATAACCGATCAAGTGCGAGTCGGACTTATGCTATAGACCCCCAAAGCAACCAAACGATTTTTTTGTTGAAAACACATACAGTAAATAATATATCATTATGTGTTCGTACAGAACCTTAGGTGGGCAAGGCGGACGCGTAGGTATTTCGCCGATTTTACTATAAAAGATCTTCAGATGGATGTTGTCGCAAAATTAAAAAACTTTACAGTGGTAGAACAGTAATAAAGCTTGAATTATAAGTTTCTGCGAATGGAGCAATGATTGATACATTAATATAGATATTGCGTTATGGCTGTGAAATAAATTGCTAACCCTCTGCCTTGTCTGTTCCTTGTTTACCAGTCTATCAATCTTTCTCGGTCATTTATTCTGACAATATAGATCTACGACGTTGAATTTGATAACTGCATATATATATATATATATATATAAAAATATATATACTTAGACCAGAAAAAATCTACTGGGGATTCATTTGGAAGTAGGGTATGCATAAAATTGTTTACCTCTCTCATCGAGGGGCATCGTAGAAACTCTAATACTGTTATTCAAAATAAGGTTTTGTTTATGCGAGTTGAAGAAGAAAATCGAATAGACAAGGCTATAATAGCGTTATGGGCAGCTGTCCTTGAGAGATGATTCCAATTGTATTTCTGCCTGTTAACATTTTAAGAACATTCTGGACACTTAGACTGACTACGTGGGTGAAGTCATAGATTATTTTTTTATTTATTTATGGCTTTATTAAACAAAAAACTACGAACTATATACAACACTACAGCTACTACAATAAAAGCATTTTGATAACCTATAAGTCATAGCAGACTCATAGGCAGTCTAAATGCTCCAGCCCATTCCCAGTTGGCAGCATGCTCAACATCCTGGCAGCATTGCCCAGTTGAATTGCAATGCTTATTCGTTGAGCCAAATATGCATAGATTCTTCTGTCTGATGTTATCCCATGCTAAGTAGGCTCGGATCTATAGGCTGTTAATTATCTTTAATAACAGCGAGCTGTGCTGGCGCGCGTGTTTAGATTAAAACTGAATTAATTGCAAGGGAAACTCAGTATCTCTAATCATCTTAATTACGAAAATCGAATAATAAATCTACAGCGCATCTTTACCAAGTACAGATCATAAACTTTTCAAGGGTATTAGAAAACGAGGAAAATGTTTATTAACCTGACCTTAGAATATCCGTTGTTCGATGTTCGTGGCTCCGTGGCACACTAAAGGATATCATCTACTTACACACGCACTGATCGTTTCCTAACATCCGATAAAGTTCTGTCGCTGATACATTGTACCTATATTGATCACTCGTGCGAAGAGTTGTTAGGTGCTATAGTTGGGCTTAAAGGCAAGTGTATCGGATGGAATATTGCAAAATTAATTCTAGGCCGTACTCACTTATAAAATGTTTTCTAATTTTATGGCGCAACTACGTAGTGCCTAATACAATAATATAATTAATTCCTCACAATCTTTGTCCTTTTTCGTCTTTGATAAGGTAGGTACATAACATGCTATGAAACAAAAGACTTACGACCTATGCTATGAATGTTGTTCCACAACCTAAAAGTATTTACACGCTTATACTTAAGTGTAATTTAGGTATCTCTTTGTTCAACTAGGTACCACACATTCAACTTCAAGGTGTATGATTATTCAAGAAACAAAGCGAAGGAACAAATTTTTTTTTTGTTAATCTCCATATGTTCACGTTCACTCTAGGTTTTTTTAATAAGTAAACTACGCTGAACGTGTAAACAGTATACATATGTAAAATTATATGTGAAATAAACATATCGTTACAAAAGCACACGTGTGTAGAGTACTTTGCCATAATTTTTATTCCATCCGTTGAAAGATATTTTTATGGCCAAAATTGAGCTCTTTCAAAACCAAGCATGCAGCTACGCGTTATATGCCCTTAAATCACAATGTCAACAACGAACATAAAAGATAAGTATCTTAAGCCAATTCTCTAAGACCCATGCGATGATTTTTGAGCATTAGCTGCATGATAATGTCGTTGTTTTTGTCATTTATAGTCATAGAATGTTGATCTGGACGACACCATTCAGGTAACACATCTCGATCTTCTTTGAATATCTGCTTTATACCATCCTTATCGGCTGTGTTTTGCCATCCCCGATTCTACGTAAGTCTTGACCACATAATCTAAAGGAAAACTCACTGATCATATTTTTTTATTGTGCGATTTATATCAAGACAATAATAAAGTTTGCTATGTAACTACAGTTACATAGCAAAATTAAGTAATAGATAACAAAAAATTGTAGCGAAAATAACCGATTAAAATTTATAGCGATATCTTCTGCCTTGTTGGTAGTTATGAGAGTAAGTTAGGTTTGTAAACTAAAGGTCAGTGATATTTGTGACAGAGTCACTAGTCCTTAGTGGGGAACAGTGCCGGGTAGATGGCCATAGGTTGGCTTGGCTCCAATTAAAATCATACCAAAGATATCAGGCGAAACTTGGGTGGCCATCTGAAACATATATGTGTTATATGTAATATTTTTTTGCGAGCCTTTTTAAAGATAGGGATCACAAAACGACCGCTCTCTTACCTAAAATATATGATAAATTAATGTCTCTGTTCTTTTAATTAGTATCCAATTTTAGTTCGATAGGCACTTTGCACATTATGGCGTGTTTCGGAATTTATTCTAGCAGTTCCTGATATAGGTCTACTGGCACCAGTATAAATCAGATCATTACTTACACACTAATGAGATAGTTCTCAAGAATTCAATTATCAACTGCACTAACCAGCGTGTGCCTTCATCTGTGTAGGGATTTCTTCAATTGCCTATCGCAATCCTACGAGAACTGCTTCACGATGGAAACTGAAGAATCTATTATAAATACTGTGTATGTCCCTCCCTAAACTATATAATAATAACTAGGTAAACTTACATGCAATTTTGTTTCAAAACATGTTCAGTAAATTGTTAAAGTACGGAATATACATAGATGTGAGCTCACTTTCACTAGCTTTTCGTGTGTTCCTACTAATTATGAAAAATCAAAAAAGGTTTATTGATTTACATTAAGATATTGTAAAATTAAGTCCGTCGGAGACCAGATGGTGTGCCTATTATTTTCAAATGCTTTATCAACAAAACCTAAGAAGTTGAATGCACATTGATGGTTGGAGATCGACAAAAGCTACATTTTTATCTCTTTTGAATACTCTGCAGTTCTAAAGTGAGCGCGATATATTAATTCCTCGCATACGTAGTTGCTTCCGAGCCAAGTAGATGTAGTGCGGATTAAAGACATTGTACTATTTCCAATTAAAATACTTACTTGAAGAGGAACAAAATTATATGAACTCTGAAAATATATTTTCAATTGAATACACTACATATCATACATTCTCATAATTATTGTGAACGGAGAGTCTTCATTTTAATTAATACATTTTATAGAATGCTCAACCAGTGCCGGCCAAACTGCTAGTCGTAATTAATTTAAAAATAGAACACCGGTTTGTAGAACATCAATTTTGCCACTTCGAGATGTACCTAGCTATTTTATGTTTTAGATTCCGCATGGGCCCACCACCGGTAAACTTTTTGACAATAGATCTACCGGTATTGTTACATCTAAGGTTAATATTAGGTGCTAAAGTATGAAATTGCCGATTTGTACAGAAAAATTGAAATTCGTTATAACATATCTATTTAATCAAAATAATTACGATTTTTATCCATACATTGCTGCCATCTAATAGAAAGAACATTTATGCCTTTGCGATAGAACTCTGGTGATCTAGATTCGACAGACTGTGTGAAATGTATATTTTGTATAATGTGCATTTTGTACTGGCTTCTGGGAAGAAAACTTTTTATCACGTAGAAAATTGTCCAAATGACGAAAAAAATGGTAGTCCGTTGGAGCAAGGTCTGGCGAATACGGAGGGTGACGAATGGTTTCTAATTGCAGTTCCTGTAGAGTTAAAACGGTTTCTCGTGCTGGCACAGAATAAAATGGTGCTGTATGAGGTCTCGCGTTATCATGGAGCAATAATGGTGAAGATCGATTCATGAGTCGGGGCTGTTTCGTTGCTAGTTGTGCTATCATTGTTCGGATTTCGGCACAGTAGACATCTGCCGTTATTGCTTGACCAGATCGGAGAAAGCTATAGTTAGTGAATAACACCATGCTGAGACCACCAAACAGTTACCATTACCTTTTTATTGGTAAACGCCGCGCCGCAGCGTTTGACCTGGAGTCAGTCATTGCATTTTTCGCTTACAGTTATCTTAAAGAATTTACTTTTAATCACATGTCACAATTCGATCCAATATTCCTTCATTTATGTATCGATTCAACAAGGCAACATAAGTTTTAAGACGCGTTTCTGTCTGCAAATCAGTATTATTTTTATTTTATTGATTTGACGCAAATGAGTCAATATTGTTGGTACGGTAACGTTAAACCATGCCGCTGACTCCTGGGTAGTTTGGCTCGGATCGGCTTCCACCATCTCTTTCAATTCATTGTTATTCACCTGTGTGGGCGGTCTTCCACGTGGTAAGTTCTTCAAATCAAAGTTTCCATCACGAAAGCGTTAAAATCAAAATCGCACAGTGCGTTCATTAGCAGTCCCTTCCCCAAAGGCAACATTGATATTACGAGCTATTTCTGCCGCGTTAGTTCCGCGTCGGAACTCGTACCTATTCAAAAATCACTTGAATTTTCGAAGTATTCTTCTTTCTTGTCTAAGCTGAATAAAAAAAACAACTGAAAGTCGATAATCGAATATTGCACATTTTTAAAAGAAGATAGGTACCGTGTGAAAAAAAACCACTGAAAAATTCTTAACCCCTATTATACTTGTATTATTTTAACTATTGATCTACAAGTACTAATAAAAAGTAAACCAAAACAATTGTTTGAAAAGAATAACTTATTCCTAAGTCAGTTTCTATATACCTACCTGTTTGTATGGTTTCACATTTCTCCGTTCAGGTTTTTTTTCTAAATTGATCACTTTCCCACTAGTTTATCGATCCTTGACATTTGTACGAATGGACACACAGACAGACTGACAGACGGAACGCATACATTAATGGGACACCGATTTGCCATTTATTCAGAAGCCTGAATATAAATACCCATACAAGAAAAGCGTTTCTTTGTTAAATATTATTATATGTTGTCTTTGTGTCATAACGGTGATAAATACGAGTACATACATTAAACTTGATGTATTTGTTGTACAAGCTCTAAATTGAAACAGTAAATACTAAAAACCGGTCATGTAAATCGTGTGTATGTTTTTTTTTGTAAGGGCTGGCTAAGTTTATAGTGTAATAATTACTTTAGTCACTATAGTACACAATAAAAAGAACATTAAGCTTACACATACAAGTAGTGTAATAGGTATTGGTGACAAAAATACATAATAGGTGTCTTGGAATAGTTGTCGGAAAACGCTTCGATCGGGTCGAGGTTTTCCTCTCCATCAAATGCAGATTGAACAGGCTTTACTGACCCAGACAGCCTTCTACGGTTAATACTTGCCATACCTGGCCCCTAGTTGATATGCCACTTAAAAGATTAGGTATAATACATGGTTTCAAAGGTACTTAAATTAAAAGTGAAGGTTAGTGGCATAGGACGACAAGTAGATATTTTGCTTTAATGGTACATAAAACAGATAGATACATTTTAATAAACATATATATTGTCACGCTTGTATTTGGTCGGATAAATGTTAATATTTAAATATTTGTATTGAATGTAAGTTATTAAATATAATGATAACCTATTATTACACTAAAACTTAATAACAGAATATAATAGGAGGCTTATCCGGACCATTGAAATATCATCAATTAATGATACGTATTTACCTACTAGCAAGAGGTTATCTTGACATTGATGAATTGTTTGATATATATATATATATATATATATATATATATATATATATATATATATATATATATATATATATATATATATATATATACATCCCGCAAACAATTAGACGTCCTCTGAAGAGAAAAGTGCATTTAAACTGACGTCCACCTGCTTTTGGCGTCCGCATACTGGACGCCACTTTGTTGGCCAGTGGCACTTACGTCCCATTGGTCCTGACTAGCCATAGGACAAATATCGATAGAAGCCAAAATATCACTTAAATAGTTGCAACAATATATTAAAAAGTTCGCGACGAAATCTTAGCGCAGGTGTGGCGCTGCTGTCGTGCGTATATTGAAAGCCGCATATCGCGGAGAGTTCCTGACTATGGATCCGCGTATTTGGCGTCCACAACTGCGACGTTGCCAGCTCGTTTGCAACAATCCAACAATAAATCACAATTATCACACGATATTTAAGCAAAACAATATATTCGCCTTAGGTGGTGTACGCGTTGCGTATCATTAGGAGCCCGAGTTCATTTAAACTTTTAAAAAGTCAGTAAATGTTATGAAAAAATATACGTACAGTCAGCCTCATTTGCCTGTAATTTATAATCTTCGATCATTAATATGTCTTTGTAATGAATGATTCACTGGCTCTCAAGGACTGAGCTGAGATGCTAACCTCTAGAATATTTGCTTGAGGTAGGTAGGTACCAACGTCGTAAAGGTTGCTATTTCTAAGACATTAGTAATGATAGCAAAATTGAATCAACTTATTGTTGTTGAATTATTGTTTTCCAAAAAAATATTATACATCATCAAGACTGAATAAGTAATTTTTGTAGCTAATTTTTCTATTGCTATTAGACTGAATCGTAGGTATTAATTCGTCGTGAACGTTAATTACTAAGTAGGTACTTACTTACTTGGTAGCATAAAAATAACAACTTTGCCCGAGCTATCTTTTGAAATCATTTCGTAGGTAGCAACCTATACCCGCAACTTTTAGCGTGAACTGGGCATGAAGGTTATAAGAAGCCATGTCATGCACCCTATGACCCTATGTGGAACAACACTCCACTCACATCATTTCAACATCCAATAGGAGAACATGAAATGTGAATTCACTTCAATATTGTTATTATAATAATAATAAATAATAATAATATAATAGATTACGTATCTGTAAATACCTCTACCGTAAAATCCCTGCTCGTCACTCCAAGATATTGGTTTTACCTTACTGAAATATGAAATCTCTACAATATACTCGGCTTGTACACCTATCCCTACCAAGGTTTCCACTTGAATATACCGGTTGTGACAGATGTAAACTTATGTTCACTTATCCCTATATAGAATAAGTAATAATAACTATGTATAAGTTAATGATAGCAATTACATTATCACCTAGCCACGTTTTTGTATGAATGAGCATGATATAAAAACTATTGAAATATAATTATTTCATATAGCCAGTTTTACCCGCGCGCTGATGAAAAACGGTGATGATGGTGATGATGAACAGTAGTCTTTATGTTAATCCAGGGTAAAAGCTATCTCCATACCAAATTTCATCCAAATCCATCCAGCCGTTTAGGTGTGAAGAAGTAACACACATACTCACAGACTTTCGACACATACCTACCTATTTTTTATTAGTGTGATTACAAAGATTTTTATTTATAGTAATAAACTTAAAATTAAATTATTTCCAATAAAAATCAGTAACTAATCGTAGGTTATTTTTGATTAGGTAAGTGCCTACAATCATTGCTAAGTTAACCAGATAAAATTTCGTACTACCTCATACCTACCTACTACAAATATATACCTATACTTATTCTATGAATTTACGTAGGTAGATACATAGTACTAACTTAATTATTTGTTGTGATCTTATAGCTATGTAGGTAGATAGGTATGCAATGCAATGCGCGTCCGCGAATGTCGATTTGACATCGTTGACAGTTGCGTACCTAGGCAGGCCTATATGATAAATGATAATTATATCGTAGATAGAGCTTCTAACCCTTTACTACTTTGTGGTAGGTTTACTTTATCGAAGGTAGCTATATTACTGCTAAGACTATATGTAAAGTGTTATTCTATCTTGATGATTAGGTAGTTGGCAGTGAATAACAATAGTTCCCGTAAGTGGCAAGAATCACTAAAACGGGGGAAGGATTTTTACAAAAAAATTAACTGACTTCAACACTCACAAGTGTAAAATAACTTGTCGACGTTGGTACCATGCGCACAATAATATGACAATTGGTTCATTCAAACTAGCATGGCACCGACTTCAACCAATTATTTCACTGTTTGGAGTGTTGAAGTCGGTTCCATTTTTTGGTAAAAAACCTTCCCCTTTTTAGTGACCCTTGCCACTTCAAAAATTCACAAAATGCCCATATATATATATATAATATGTATAAATAAACTGTACATTAAATACTTACGTTCTAACAATTTGAGGGCCCGCCACCCAGCTCCCGAGTACGAGAGTAATTTGTTCATGTACCCATGACTCGCTTCCCGAGTCGTGCCTATATGTAGTGTAAATTAAAACACGATGATAAAGCTGCAAAATATGTTTAGTAAATTTTTTAAATAAAGGAGAAATCGGACACCCAATAGCTTTATACGGACGACCAATAGCTATATACGGAAGCTCAATTGCTATATACGGATGTCCAATTCAAATTTAGTGAGATAGTCAAGAGAAGTTAATTAACAATATTTCTTCCTAATATAATATCTAATATATAATCTATATAATCTAATATCGATTTTTCGATATTTTAGTTACAAAATTTACGACTTATAAATTTCCTCAATTTTGAAATTTAATCAACATATTTACATTTAGACTAAAGTCAAAGTCAAAGTCAAATTTTATATATACTCCGCTGCCTAGACTTGCAATAGCTTGAAGTCAGTAGCTACCCTTATAAAAGAAAGTTATTTTTATTCATGTATTATTTTGTTTGGTAGAAGTCTTTATGAATCTGTATGTGTTGATATTTTTAGAAATAGCAATGTTTAGCTGTTAGTAGAAAAATAATACATAAATAATATTAATACGTTTTGTGCCCCGTGGGGTGCCGAGCTAGAATGTCACCCCCCGATTGCTACCTGTGGGTGTCATAAGAGGCCACTAAAGGTATTTTTTTTGTGGGATAGTAGGGCAAACTACCAGGCGGCTCACCTGATGGTAAGTGATTACCGTCGCCTACAAACATCCGCAACACCAGACGCGAATGAAAAACGGTGGTTCAGGCTTAAATTTTTTTTTTTAAGCCTGATAGGTTTTTGCCTTTAAGCCTTTGACCACTATCTCACCTGATGGTAAGTGATGATGTGGTCGAGGATGTTGTTCAGACTAACCTAGAGTTACTGGCTCTCAAGGACAGCTGTCGGAACACACCGTTAGGTGCTTGGCGACAGAAAAGCTGCTAAATATGTTTAGTAAATTCTTTATATAAAGGAGAAATCGGACATCCACTAGCTTTATACGGACGCTCAATTGCTATATACGGAAGTCTAATTCAAATCTAGTGGGATCGTCAAGAGAAGTTGATTAAACATATTTCTTCCTACTGCCAATAATTCCCATTTGTCCCGGGGAAATCTGTGGGGACAAATGAGAATAATCCAATATGGTGCAACACAATTGGCAACAAAATTTCCACCATACAGTAACTTGTAGCCAAACAGTACTGCCTCACATAGTGCCGTATTTTTATAATAAAAGTAGCCAGGTTATTGGACGTCCGTATACAGCTATTAGGCGTCCGTATATAATATTGGACGTCCATGTATAATATTGGACGTCCATATATAATATTGGACTTCCATATATAATATTGGACGTCCATATATATAATATTGGACGTCCATATATAATATTGGTTCAGGCCATGGTACGATACAATTCCGATTTTATCATATCTATATTTATATTTAACCCACAAATGAAGTTATTACGTACCTAATTAAGCAATATTCTTCTTAAATTTATAAAAAAAATAGACTAGACAAACATGTACATATTATATGCTTGTTACCAATAGCTTTATACGGACGCTCAATTGCTATATACGGATGTCTAATTCAAATCTATAGTCTATTTTTTTAGCAAACGAGTACCGAAAATTTTACTGCGTTGCTATTGGCCCGCGTAATCAACATAAAATTCGTTCCACACGAACTCTGTAGTTACATGTAGGTATATGCAATTCGAAAAATATTGCTTGTAACGAATCAATATTAAAGTGGCAACTTTTGAATTAGGGTAAGCAAAACAAAGATCGTTTCGGAAAAAATGTTGTTGCTAAGTCAACAAATCGTCTCGTCATACGTTTGCCGACGTATCACTGTGAGCTCAACCCAATTGCACTCGTTTGGTTTCAAGTGAAGGGCTATGGCAGGATATGACAAAAGTTATAAAATTTATGAAGTCTGAACTCTTTTGTTACAAGGAGTAGATAAAGGGAATAGATAAAAATGGTGCTCTTGTCTCAATCATGTAATAACTAAGATAGAAACAAAAATGTACGGAACCGACAATCATGTACAAAATATGTTGAACAATTTATTATTGACGTATCTGCAGAAAGTTCATCAGAAGGATGACGAAAATTTTTAAGATTATAAGAATTGTAGTAGAATTATTTGATTTATATCTTGAATTGCATAATATATATACTATTACAATATTGTTTTATATCATGAACGCGAACAGAAAATTTCGTTACGAATATACTCAGCATGCAAATTTAAATCGTAAAATAATAACGTAATTGTTTCTACGGTAAATTTTAGAAGTATTCAATATGATCGGGCTTTGACAATTTCAAAACAAGAACAAAGACATTGACCAATGACGGCAATTACCCATCTCGCTCTGTCAATATCAGAAATGTGCGAGAGACATACTCAGTACTCGTTTGTTAAAAAAAAACAGACTATAGTGGGATAGTCAAGAGAATTCGAATAAAAATATTATAAAGTTATTTTATTACCAATTTGTAATTGTTGTGATCGTAATTATAACAATTTAAGTCTGAAAATTCTGCTTTACTAGTTCTTAAAGTAATTTTCACGTCCAGCACTATGTGCTGACATATAAGGTGATTTTATTAATATTTGTGACATTGATTAGTTATAGTAGTTGATAATCTGTTGTGAAAATAACTTTTGTTAACAATATACGGTGAAGTTGACAAATTGTTAAAGGCATAAACTTTTAACAATAGTGCGTTAATTGTCTCAACCTTACTCTAAATCTAAGATGTTTTAGAATTACAGTATCTAAGTACTTACCTAAGCTGTGTATCTAGCACAAAGTGCCAAAGTTGTACCTATATAATGTGGATATTAATTTATCAACAATACTGCGGGGGATGGTGTAGAATTGATAACGGAATGTGTTCCACTCTTTTTTAATATTCACATACACAAAAAGTCTGTACTATTGCTTAAGCTATGGCACGTTGGCTTTGGGAATACTAGCAAAGACAACCGCGGTCTACGAACACGGTGTATCTACTCTATTCACACACACGCACGATTGCTACGCGAAGTCAATGAACTGCTATACTAGGCACAATAGACAGCTGTTTTGTGTACCTATTCTGCCTAGTCGGTCTTTGGCGGCTTGCGACAAAAGAACGCGCGACGCGGTAGCGGTTTATCACAATATGGCATACCTCAGTAGCTGCAACACAATACAGTACGTACCTACGTAAACTTGAAATTAAAAAGAATGTAGGTAAGTAAATTTTTTTTATCATTTAGATGAGTTTAATCGATTGGCGATTATGCAAAGCATTCGAAAGTCTAGCTAGATTGGCCGGTAAGGCCTTCGCGTTCGTCAGAATAGGTACGTGAAACAGCTTCGTCTATCACTAGGGCAAAACAGTTGTTTTGCCATAATGATAGCGTCTAATTGACATCGGGTAGCGTTCGTACATGTGAGAATGGAGTAAACCGCGGTTCTCGATATCATACTAAAAGGCAACTCGCCGCGCTTAGAAAATAGTTATACTGATTTTTTTGTATGTGAAAATTAAACATGAGTGGAACACATGCCGTTATCGATTCTACACCGTCCCCCCCAGTATTGTTGATGAATTAATGTCAACCTTATATATAATAAACGTTGTGTTGTTAATTTTTTGTTGATAAAATTAATCAACGCTTGGTTTCTTATTTCTAGCTCTTGCGTATTAGCGTTCTAAGTGCTTAGCTAAGTTGTGTGTCTAGCACGAAGTGCCATAGTTGTACCTACATAATAAACGTTGTGTTGTTGGTGTTGTTGACAAAATTAATCAACGTTTGTCTTCTTAATTCTAGCTCTTGCGTCTTAGCGTATTATAAGTCTACTCTCTCTCTCTAAAACACGGAATAAAAGTAATACATCTACATGTTTTTTGTTTTTATTTATTTACCTAATATGGGTTACCCTGAAATATAAATATTACATATAGGTACACTATGCAAACTAACTTATTCTTTACTTTACCTACACACAAACTACCTACTACAAAAAACCCACCTAATAAACTAAATAGTCAAATTATCACACTTTCTATATTGATTCTGCAACAAACTAGCCACAGTTTAATCATATGTGCCGTTTGTGGTGAAGTGTCACAGGTCCGTTCTGTACTTCTGTACAACATCTTGTCCTGCATGATTTATTTGTACCTACCAACTACCTGCGCCCCGCAGTTTTACCCGCGCGCTGATGAAAAAGGGTGATGATGGTGATGATGAACAGTAGTCTTTATGTTAATCCAGGGTATAAGCTATCTCCATACCAAATTTCATCCAAATCCATCCAGCCGTTTAGGCGTGAAGAAGTAACACACATACCCACAAACTTTCGACACATACCTACCTATTTAAAATATTTTTGTTTGCGATATATCAATGAAAGCCGAACCATGCCGAACGAATAACTGTGTTTGACGACGGACGGAGATAGTGTCTCAAGCTACGTCACGATGTGTGTAAGTTCTTCAGATAAAATAATATTTTAAATTCACAGAGCAATAAATTTTCGCGGAGAGTAGGTACCTGTTACCTGTAGTACCTATATATACGTTAGGTACGTTGCTCGTGTGAGATAATATTATGAATAGATTACAATATATAATCGCCCTAAATAAATATGTAATATATTACATACCTACCTATTTAGGGCGATCCTTCTGTTGTTCTTTGTTTTTAGTCATATTTCGTTTTATAATAACATTAGTAGGTAGATAGTGTGTCAATATTGCAAGTGACATGATTGTCATTGATTACATTTCTTATAAAATTGTGTTTTATCTCTGAAACATATAGGTATGTTTATGGCATCAATATGAAAAGAACAAACTACTACATTTACTACGAACAAATAATTTTACTTAATATTTACAATAATTATTTATTACATAATTTGTAACTTACTGCATTTACTACAACATATTTTGTAAAACAGTGACGGCTCAGTGGCATTAGCTATGGACTGCCGGGCAGCAGGTCTATGGTTCGAATCCCGCCGCGGGCTTGAGCTTTACCACGGGGTAGAAGGGCATTATGCGAATGCTCGCTTGGCTAGCTACCACCCTGAAGTAGAAATTCTGTCACTTAACACTTAACGGGAAGCAGTGATGGCTCATAGCTATGGACTGCCGCGCAGCAGGTCTATGGTTCAAATCCCGCCGCGTGCATGAACTTCATCGCATGGTGGAAGGGTTTCAAAATCTGTCTCTAAGCGGTAATCACGATGTCATCGTGGATCTACCAATTTTGGTAGAACATATATGAAAAAAAGGCCCAAAAATTTCGGACTGGGTAGGTAGGTAACTGATCTAAATTATTTTCAATAAAATTCAAAAACTAATCATAGGTTAATTTTGATTAGGTAAGTGCCTACAATCATCGCTAAGTTTACCATATAAACTTTCGTACTACCTTATACCTACTACAAATATATAACAACACTTATTCTATGAATTTACGTAGGTAGATACATAGTACTAACTTTATTATTTGTTGTGATCTTATAGCTATGTAGGTAGATAGGTATGCAATGCAATGCGCAATGTCGATTTGACATCGCTGACAGTTGCGTACCTAGGCAGGCCTATATGATAAATGATAATTATATCGTAGATAGAGCTTTTAACTCTTTAATACTTTGTGTTAGGTAGGTACTTTCTCAAAGGTAGCTATATTGCTGCTTAGACTATATGTAAAGTTTTATTCTATCTTGATGATTAGGTAATTGGCAGTGAATAACAATCGTTCCCGTAAGTGTTATTCTTGCTACTACATGCGATTTATTGTGCAAAAATCTCAGAAACAGGAGCTAAATTTTCTTTATCTTATTATAAACTATTTGTGTACTTAACTTTATCAAAATCCATTGTTCCTACGTGTAGATAGATAATAATAAATTATATAAAAATATCGGGCATCCGTATATATATAGATTTGACCAAATTGTTATAAATGGACATACAAGCGATTGTCAAAGAAAGAGAAAGTAAACATAAAGATGGCAACGTCGCACTCACAAATGTCGTTCATCCTACGAGGACGCTAAATAGTCGATGCCATAGGTAAATCACGATCAATATATCCAGGACGCCTATAATTTATGACCATGGTTCGGGGTTCAAAAATGTTGCGGCACGAACGCAAGAAGAATATCGCGAAAAATAAAATTATCGGAAAATGACGTATCTCACGGAGCTGGCAATCGAAGAGCTAAGCAATATTCATTAAGACATGTTAAAAAAAGCAATGGGAACTGGAGGACGTCGTAATAATGCACCACGTGCATGACGCCAAAAAGCTTCTAGGATGTAAATATATATATATATATATATATATATGTGTAAATATATCTATATATATATCAAACAATGTTGTTCTGTCCTATAGGCACAATAAGATTTATTCATTTCCCTTTCAGATGTGTCACTCGCATGTTTCATGCACAATATCTCTTTTGCGCACATCAACACTTTCTTTAGTTTAGCTCTATCACACTCCTATAAAATATATCCTATAATTTTCTAGAAATACAATGAATTGAATTGAAATTTCTAGAATTATAATAACTTTCATCTCCATTTATGATATAATGATATTAATTGTATACTAGCTGCACCCCGTGGTTACACCCGTATGGATGATGATGATTATGATGAAAAGTCCTATACTATGTGTTAATTCAGTGCCGCGTCTAACTCCATACCAATTTTCATCTGAATTGGTTCAGCCGTTTGAGCGTGATGAAGTAACAAACATACAAACACACTCGCAAAAATTCGCCATTATAATACTGGTTTGATAAGGATCAATTTGTTACTACCTAATATCCATTAGAAAGAACATCAATTTTGAATTACTTATTATTCACTATTTTGGCGATAATTACTTAAGTATATATTATTATGCTGTCGCGGATTTTTTGTGGGACAATTTAAGTGGACCTTTCCATTATACATTATGTACTGCGTAAAGGTTTACGCAGCCCACGCCAGAATAGGTCGCATATGGAAGATTTTTATCACATATTATTACATTATATTCATCACATCACATCATATTTTAGACAATTAACACAATATCTTTATAAATTATAGCCTGTGTTATTCTGATGTATAATCTATATTATTAATACTGTATGATATACTCGTATATTATATACTACTAAAATGAGATTAATTATAAGTTTCATTAAAATCATTTCAGTAGTTTTTGCGTGAAAGAGTAACAAACATCCATACATACAAACTTTTGCATTTAAATATTAGTAGGATTATTCATACAATTTAATGCCCATGTAGTTCTGTGTTCGCGATCTTATACAATTCAATTTGTTATATCTGATCAATGAAAGGGATACAGAAATTGAACCAGACAGGAATACACTATCAATATGATGAATGTGTCATGTCATCGTCTGAATGGACGATCACAGTCATGGAACAGATTTATTTAAATTTTCCCGTCTGTTCTACTAGCGTAGTTTTGGCCCGAAATGCATATTCAAGTATCTACTTATACATACAATATTGTTGGTCAACAACGTAAATCACGGTGCTTCCTCCCGTACGCTTGATTTCAGTACCTATACGTCCGTACAGTAAGTGGTAGTGAGTTGGGTAAATTGTGGCCTATAGACATGAAAGTTATTGATGTGTGAATTGGGGTATGAAACGAGACCAAGAATGTTTTACCGAATAATTTAATTCTATTTTAAATATGCATGGGTAGGTGATAGAATGATAACCATATTTTATTGTAAAATATATTAGGGAGGTATCTATATTGTATGTTTAGGTATTTCAGGATTTTTAATACAAAAATGTCATAAAATACCTACAGTAAAAAATATCAAACGGACTTTATCACTTAACCAATGCGCATATAATTATAACAATAGAAATAATAACGGAAATGCCACTGCGGGTGCTAAGAGGTCACGTACCGGTGGTCGTGTGGGATAGACTTAGGTAAAAATCGGCTAATAGCTAAGTGTCTACACTTTGTGACAAAGTTACTGAACATGTTCATGTTCAGTAACTTTGGTACTATAAGACAAAATTTTGGTAAAAAGTACTGATTTTGATGCGAGCTATTAGATTATCGCCTATTTTTTATCGGTTATCATAACCAAGACACAAACTAAGTACCGATCAATTATGCACATTATGCACATTTCATTATTCTTTTGATAGCACGACGACGTCGTGTCAGTATGTAACGACGTAAATATCTTAATGTAGGACAAACATATTGTCGAAGTTGCTGAAAATATTTGTGACAGGACGAGACTAATAAAGAATATGACGTAGTTAAATTGGAGATGCTATGTTTCGATGCTATTTTATAATAAGTATTGAAAACCACTAACATTAAATTAACAAATATATTATATTAATATCCAAAAGACTAGAAAGTTCCTGTTGGTTTTAGAATCTATATGTTGATCTATCTAATTTAATTTATTTATATTAGATAGATGAACATATAAACGATATAAGTTTATTTTCGAAATTACAATAGGCTACCTGAAAAATTATGTTTACACCTCCATAGTTGTTTTTACACACTTGGTATTCGTATTAATATGTATTTTTGTTAAATTTAGAAACCGTCGAACAATATTATAATATCTTATATACAAAGTGCTTACCATTTGAACAATCGTTGAACAGAACACCAGGAACAATTAAATAAATTCAAGCAATATCTCAACTGTCAATAAAAAAAAAAAGAAAAGCTAAATAATTGTAAACACTTAGATTCTTTCCTAATTTTATTTATTGTAGTGTCGGAATTATTTTCTGTTTATTAATATTTTATGAATAATATATTTAAAAACTTTTTTAAATATTTAAAACTCATTATATTTTTTATTTATATTTAATTATTTATGATATTATTGGTTATAATATCGCGGGAGAGCGTCAGAGCGCGTGTTTTGGCGCGCGTGTAGCGCGCAACTGATTTTCCGCACTGGAAGCTGCGCCTGCTCAACACAAACAAGTGCACACTGCATAAGTCGCGTGTTCGTAAGTCGTGCCGACCGCACTCAAGGTAAAGATCTAAACATCGTGACATTTTTTATTGTTTGTTTACGTGCTATCATGAACATGATTAACGAAGCGGTGAAACATAGGTCGTTGTCGTCGCGCGTGAAATTATTTGAAGAATGTCAGTGTATACGTTTTACATAAGGCATTTATTGGCGTTTGAATTTTATGTAATAATGAACATAGTTATTTGCACGCACTTCTAAATAGAAACTAGGCAAAGGTATTTAAAAATAAATCTTTTAATTGTATGTTATAAAAAAAATATACTAGGGGTAAGCAGAAGTGTCTTAATACCCTAAGTCGCACAATCTATACTTATAATAAAACTGTAACAGGTCCAATTCTGTACATGGCAGATATTTTGAAAAAAAAAAAATGTACAGTACTCTGTAGCTGATACTGATGCCGAAACTATATTTTTTTTTATTTTTGTCTGTCTGTCTGTCTGTCTGTCTGTCTGTATCCCGGCCGCGTATCACTCCAAAACTACTGAATGGATTTCAATAAAACTTAGCATGATTGGAGTTCATACTACAAGGTAGGATAATTTAGCTTTTTATCCCGAAATTCAGCATGGTTCCCTTGAGAGAGGGGATGAAAGTCAAAATATACCCTTAGTTGTAATTTATTAACGCGTAGTCCGATTTCAGACGTTCTTTTTAGGGTTTCGTACCCAAAGGGTAAAAACGGTCTGTCCCGCTGTCCGTCCGTCCGTCTGTCCGTCCATCCGTCCGTCCGTCTGTCACCAGACTGTATCTCAAGAACGGTGATAGCTAGACAGTTGAAATTTTCACAGATGATGTATTTCTGTTGCCGCTATAACAACAAATACAAAAAGTTAGCCAAGTGCGAGTTGGACTCGATCACGTTAAAACAAAAAAAGGTTAAAATATGAAGTCTAACGATGTATAGCTAATGGTACGGAACCCTTCGTGCGCGAGTCCGACTCTCACTTGGCCGATTTTTTTATTAGAATAGTGGTACTTTAAAATTTATCCCGTAAATATTTCAAAGTCATCGGTTTTGAAGTTCAGAAATAACAGACATCACAACCTAAATATTACGTTCCAAATAACTTGACACCCAAAATGTACAGAAACCTTTCAACGTACGGGTCATCTTAAGCTGGCATTTGCACTTTATCGTATAGGTATAATAGATAGGTCTGTAGTCGGACCTCTCCAAAAGACTGATTTTTCAAACGATAAAACACAGTTTTTTTATTACGATAAGAACAGCTTCCCTACGTATATTTTTCATAACATGCAATGCTCTAATCAGTCTAATCTATACCTATAACAGGTTGCAGAAGGCGGGTAGGGAAGCGCGAAGGGTAAGACGCTTACATTTATCTATTTATACTTATAATAAAACTGTAACAGGTCCAATTCTGTACATTGCAGATATTTTGAAAATATGTTTTGAGAGCAATCTGAAGCTGATACTGATTTCATACGTTCTTTTCAGGGTTCCGTACCCAAAGCGTAAAAACGCGACCCTATTACTGAGATTTCGCTGTCCGTCCGTCCATCCGTCCGTCCGTCTATCACCAGGCTGTATCTCAAGAACGGTGATAGCTAGACAGTTGAAATTTTCAAAGATGATGTATTTATGTTGCCGCTATAACAAAAAATACAAAAATTTGGCCAAGTGCGAGTCGGACTCGCGCACGTTAAAACAAAAAAAACCGACCAAATGCGAATGGGACTCGCGCACGAAGGGTTCCGTACCATTATCTGAAATTTTATTGCATGGGTGCCCCCTTAATTATTTATTCTAATTTAATTAATTATATTTAAAGAAAACATAAAACTAAATATTCTGTGAATAGTTAAAGCGTCACAGTATTGAGCAAGAAACGGTAAAAAAATCAAGGTTGTTGTATGGGGGTACCTTAAATATTTATTTTATTGTTAGTATTGTTGTTATAACGGCTATAAAAATAACATCATCTGTGAAAATTTCAACTGTCTAGCTATCACCGTTCTTGGGATACAGCCTGGTGACAGGCGGATGGACGGACGGACGGACAGCGAAGTCTTAGTAATAGGGTCCCGCTATTACCCTTTGGGTACGGAACCCTAAAAAGGTTAAAATATGAAGTCTAATGTTGTATAGCTAATGGTACGGAACCCTTCGTGCGCGAGTCCGACTCGCACTTGGCCGATTTTTTTTAATTAGAATAGTGGTGCTTTAAAATTATCACGTAAATATTTCAAAGTCATCGGATTTGAAGTTCAGAAATTACAGACATCACAACCTAAATATTACGTTCCAAATAACTTGACACCCCGAATGTACAGGAACCTTTGAACGTATGGCTCATCTTAAGCTGGCGTTTGCACTTTATCGTATAGGTATAATAGATAGGTCTGTAGTCGGACCTCTCCAAAGGACTGATTTTTCAAGCGATAAAACACGGTTTTTTTTATTACGATAAGCACAACTTCCCTACGTATATTTTTCATAACATGCAATGCTCTAATCAGTCTAATCTATACCTATAACAGGTTGCAGAAGGCGGGTAGGGAAGCGCGAAGGGTAAGACGCTTAAATTTATCTATTTATACTTATAATAAAACTGTAACAGGTCCAATTCTGTACATTGCAGATATTTTGAAAATAAGTTTTGAGAGCAATCTGATGCAAAAACTGTTTTTTTTTCTGGCTGTCTGTTTGTATCCCGGCCTCGCATCACTCCAAAACTACTGAATGGATTTGGATGAAACTTAGCACGATTCGAGTTCATACTACGAATACTTCTATCCCGAAATTCAGTACGGTTCTCTTGGGAAAGGGGATGAAAGTCAAAATGTACATTTAGTTGTAATTTATTAACGCGTTTTCCGATTTCAATCATTCTTTTTTTGTTACAATAGTGGTTATTTAATTATTTTCCCGTAAATATTTCAAAGTCCTCAGTTTTGCAGTTCAGAAATTACAGATATCACAAACTAAATATTTCGTTTTAAATAACTTGGACCGCGGAACGTTGAGAAATCCTTGAACGTACGGCTCATCTTAAGCCCACAGGCAGCCCGGAACCCCACGGGAAGCCTGACACCCCACGGACAGACCGGCACCCCACGGGCAGCCCGGCGCCCCACGGGCAGCACGGCACCCTTATTTAGTTTTGCAAGGTTGCTACGATAAAACTCTAAAATGTGGTATATTCACCACAATCAGTTTTTTAAACTACATATCTTTCTATTGACGGATACATTTCGGAGACTGCGCAATGAAAGTGCACAATGTTGTCTTAGGTTTTCGCGATTGTTACACTTAGTAATTAAACAACTTTAAACGGTTTAAATGGCGTATATTTATTATTACGTATTTAAATATACGTGATTTAATCCGTTTAAAGTTGGAAGTGCACAACTTTAGTAGATTGTTATACAAGGGTCGAAAGGAATTGGTAACTTTCACCCACGGTCAGCTCTCTACTTTTCATATCGAATTTAAAGAAAGTAAATAAAGTAGCTTTTCTAAAAATTATTCATTGATAAAATAACATACTTACTAAAATTTATTGAGAGGTTTGAACTATTTGTGAAATTTTACGTAAAATTTTGTTTGGAATATTTTCGGGCGGCTATAGCCCGAATAAGAATCTCTATGCTTTTCACTACTAATATAAGGAATAACGATATAAATATAGTACTTATGTTTTTTTATATTATTTATTTTGATTTTAATAACATGATCAGTATATTTTTAAAATTAATGCGGCTATAGTCCAAGTAGGAATCGATGACTTACATCCGTGTTAAACACTCTACTTTTCATTTAAAATATGAGGAGGGTAAAAAATTGTAGTTTTTCTAAATATTTACTAAAAATAATAAACATGAGTAGAAGATACAAAGATACACTAGGAGTTAGAACAATGAAATACTAAAATGTAAACGTAAGTTAATTAAAGTAAATATATATTTTACAATAGATTATATAGATACCTGGGTAGGTATCTATATAATCATCTAGGCATCTGAGGCAGGGTTGCCTCAGATCCAGCTAAAGCCAGCGCGGGGCCCGGAGCAAACGTCAACAAAGGGTCCTTTTTATTCCGTGGCCCTATATACATTGATCGTAAGAAATCACTGGGATCTTTTTAAAGAAATTGATAGTTTAAGTTTGCCGAGTTTGCACTTATTTGAAATTATTACGTATGTTCGTAGAAATATTGTTAATTTAAATTAAACAGTGACAATCACAACTATAGCACTAAGCAAAAGATAAAATAGCGGTGCCAAGTTTTAGATTAGCAAAAACAAATAAAAGATCTTGCTTAGATAAATGTGTGCAGTTTTATAATGAACTTCCCAAACATATTTACAACGCTCACAGAAGTAATATTCAAGTTGCACGTGAAAAACATTTTCACAAACTGTGTAGATAGGAATCCTATCTACACAGTTTGTGATTAGGTACTTAAACACAATAATGCTGGGCCAATTTCGCCTTTGCCAAGCTATCACCTTAATTCAAACAAATATTGTAATAATTTTATTATATTATATAGAAACAAATCATCAAAAGACGTTTAAAATAATAGCACTGACTTTCTTGTCCGTTCTTTTCACAGTGACCCTTTAGATTTTGTTTTGCTGAACGTGGCAGTACAATGTGGAATATTTCAATATTAAAATTTGTAATTGACCTTCACAAACGTGTAGTAGACGCCCAAATTGAATAAATAAATGATTTTGACTTTGACTTTGGCTTCAAATTCTTAGTTCAATTTATATTTGACTCCCAACTCATTATGGATTAGATCTATTCTTAGCTCAGTCTGAATTGAAAAAAATATAAAAATTAAATTTGGAAAAAAAAAGAATATATAAAATATAATAATAAATAACAATAAATTTTCATTTTTTATATATTTTAAAATTAAGGGGATCAAAATGCGGGCCCCATAATTTTGAGCGAAAATTGACCTGAGCGTAGACGTTAATGTCAAACTATATAATGAATCATGCTCCTAATGCGAAATTCGCCGCATCATCCCTTACCAACAGGGAAGATCCTATCAGTAATAAAATGAGGTGTGAAAGGAAAACGAGTAAAAAATATAAATAAAATTTATTTTAATGTTTTAATTTCAATTTATTCACGTCACTGACCCAGAGTAAAAATTTATTAATTTACTCTTCATTATAAATAGGAAATTATATTCGTCCTATTAAATATTTAACTAACGGAGAATTATCGGTTACTGTAATGTCACTATTACAAGTATACATCTATTGTTACACACATTTTTTTATATTATATAAATCAATGACTATGCGTATCACAAAATAATAAGTGTAAAGAAATACGTCATACAAACAACAGGGCAAGCATTAAATACATTATGTGGCTTTTTATGTTGAAAACCAGTTCCTCTTCTAGGCATATCCTGAACAACATGTACGCTAAGCTAACCTATCAGTTAAAAAACATACTACGAGTAATACCACTTATGCAGTATAACTATCTATTAACAATCATCAATATCAGTATAGATTACTTATTTGTAACACAACTGTTATAATATGACACAGTCTCTTATTTTAAATAATTATTGCTTATCAATGTATTTCACATAGTTTATCTTATATTAATAAAAATGAAATGTTAGCAAGCAACTTTAGAAGAGAAGAACCACTTTGGCTTTTTCTTTGTTTTAAAATGAAAGCGCCTTGGAGAGATTGGGTGGCCATCTTTTTAGTCACAGCACTATTATTAGTGCTTTAGCTTCTAACTATAAACGCGTTATTTCTCACTTATATTAAAATATAACGTGATCTTTGGTTTTTCATTATATATTACTCATTACCTACCATGTTATATTTAGTACATATAATAATTTCATGCAAAGTTTTGTCACCAGTATGTAGGTATGTACTCGTAGGTTGCAATCTGATGTACATTCTATGGGAGGTAAGTAGGTTCTTATGTACGTACATAGCCTCTGTGGTTTAGGTACGTTTCCCAAACATAGTAGGTTCCAAAGTACAATACTAATTTAATAACTACAGCATAGTAACGAAATGAAACCTCATTTTGTTAGTAATCTAAAGAACTCAAGAATAATCTAAGAGCTAAGCTGAGATTTTATTGCCAGTCTCGGCTAGGAACAAAATTAAATTATTATTCGTCTTAACAATAAATATTTATATTATGTTAATTTATATCTATTATCACTATGTATTTATTATTACCCATACATCTTAACCTAAAATCAATAAATGCTGAAAATATCTTACAATACGCGTCAGGAGTAATTTTTAAAGGATTTACAATACTTTTCAATATTATTAAGCATAGGCCTAGTTTTTCAATCAACTCATAATTAGATATCCATTCAATATAATCCAAACAAATTCAAAACAAACTAGTCTTTTATTATATAACCAACACAAGTAGTTACATTTACTGTTGGTTACATTCATCTTATTCTATAGATCAATTGCTATCTGCTGTCTGATAAATCAATTCTTAGTGTACAACACTATAATCAGTGACTTTTCATAGTTATGTATTTAATGGACATTTTAAACGAAGCTTTGTGTGGGATAATGTGAGAAATAGTAGCATAGTTAGAATAGTAGCATAGTAGAATAGTAAGATATATTGTTAAACTGCTATAATGCGTATATAGCAGTTTAACAACATATATCCTGCTTTCATTGTTACATTCTACAACTCCCAGAAAAACACAAATAAACTTGTTATGTACTGTGGTACGTTAATTCAAATTTCCCATAATGCAAAAATACATTTATTATGTATATTATTTGGCGTGATTATTTTTGCTCATAAAAGTTAATTTCTCCAAAATACCTATTGTAGGAAAAATTTCAAACGCATATTGTAAATGTGACTATTTCAATATAATATATTAAAAACTAGCTTTCCGGGCGCGGCTCCGCCCGCGCGCACTTCGGTTATCGCGCAAAAACATTAACCTCTTTTTGCGCAGTCGGATAAAAAATATCCTATGTTTTTTCCCGGGTCTCAAACTATTTCCATACCAAATTTCATTCAAATCGGTCCAGTAGTTTTGGCGTGAAAGCGTAACAGACAGACAGACAGACAGACAGAGTTACTTTCGCATTTATAATATTAGTACTGATATACAACGAAACATAAATATTCTTTGGATATATTTAGGAATGCAATATAAGTTACACATAGGCAGGTACCGCCCAGTATTTTTAAATTACCTACTAACATATTCTTCAAAAATGCTGACATTTGTTTGTAGAAAATATGAACAATGAAACAACTGTATCCTATAATCGTCCTCTCAGTACTTACGAGTACACCAGAACTGCGGGAAAATATTATGGGTGTGAAATACACATAATATATTCATGCAGTCCATTTCAATTTTCCGGCCTGTTTATGCCCTTAAATCATGAGTAACTTAAGTATGCTCAACGCTTTGATACTCATACAATTTTATCCCTCATTATTACTCTAAGTTTTCAGTCACTATCGCTACTATCAGCTTCCTTTTTTGTTTTGCTGATTGGTTACCCTCATCCTGTGGGTTACCATTTCTCCTCTGATGTACGAGTTTCTACTTATTAGGTACAACAAACATCCATCGTTTAAAACATTAAAAAAAGTTCCTGCACATTTTCTTCCCTCTATATTTCTATTTGGATATCTCTATCCCTACAGTATGATATTTTATAACTTCCCTTGAGCTCATGGGCATTAAAAGGCCACATATGATCTCAGAGACCTGTTCTCATATCGTCTTCTGCATTTAGTCTATTCCTCACACACCGGCCAATGTATCTGTTATTTTGGATCAACTAGTAGATACTGACAATCGGAACAGACTGGCACTAAGAGCTTTAGTAGATCAATTGTTTTTACTTTTCATATCAGCATATTGAAATTGTTTCAGATGATTCGAGGACTTGAACCGTCGGCCCCAGAGTAACATCCTGATGCATTTCCAATTATTCTGTGAAAGCGGATGGTGAGAAGTTGGAAAGTATTTTTTTTTCATCCATTTTAATGTTTCTTTCTGACGTTGGCGACATAATATAAATACAAGTAAGTCAAATTAGCATTATACTATCTACTTTGGTTGGTAGATTCAATCAACACATCACTAATTTGATGAGACCGTCTTTTTCCATCCCAAATAATTTCTATGTTTTTGCTATGCATGCGTCAATGCTCTTTAAATAATACTAATTCCCATTAGTACCTGTTTTCTATATTTTATACTATGAACCTCACCGTCAAGATATATTTTTCAGCAAGTTTCACTCTACTGACCGTGTGGATGCCAGATGGACCGACGGTAGAGAGGTGCTAGACGATTTTCTACTCTTCCAATTCCAACTACATTGGTATAGTTAGGTTGGTATATCAGTTCTGTAGTGTGCTATTATGCCGATTACTCTACCCATGTATGCATGTGTACTTTGCTACGTACCCGGCTTTAGTGAAATACATAAATGCCTGCAACTTATTGCGAGCAATAGAGGAGGGATTACCTGTATTAATATTGCCAGGCGTTTTAACTACAGCGAGTATTCCCTGTCTCCAACATCTTTATCTCCTTTTGAGGATTGTAGCCTTTATCCCTTCTCCATTATCTGTCAAATATCAGGCTATATGTATAAAATTACTATTTTTTTTATAATTTTACCAGCCACGAATCATCACAATCCCTTTTAGAGAGAAAACAGCAATGTTAAAAATACGCATTACCGACTACGGGTTGTTTATTTTGCTGTTGTCAAGTTTAAAAAATAAATAATCTATTGTACGGCAAGTAACATGAATCTAACTGTCCATAAAACTTATGAATATCTGTTTCTGTTATACAGGGTTATTGGATAAATGCTAACAACGTCTTAAAGTTCACTTCTGCATGTCTGACCTAACAAACATTTTTAGTCGGATGATTTTTTTTTGTTTGTGCCGGATAAAGCACGAGGACTATCTCATGTTAAAGGTCTCTTGTGCCTGTAATTATGTTTTTCATATATTTTATTACTTTCCTCGAAGTAAATATTTAAATCTTACTACGTCTTCTTCTTACTTTACTTCGAGACAAAGTACTTGAAAGTGTCAGACACTACGAGAAAATCTTTGGTTTTTTTTCTGACATATGGTTTATGTTTTGAGTAAAGTCGTAGAACTAATGTTGTCTTCTTAAACGAAGGAATGCCCAAGCTTACTTTCAATAGGTAGAGTCTTGAATATTAACATCGAGGAAAGTAATGAAATTAAAAAATATTAAATATTAAATTACAGGCACAAAAGACTTTTAACATCAGGTGGGGCTCGTGCTTGTTCCGTCACAAAAACATAAAATAACAAAAAAAAAAACATTCACCTTAAATGTTTGTTAGGAGTTAGGACTAACAGAAGTCACCTCAAAGAGGTTGTTAAGCATTTTCCACTAGCCCTGTTTGTACATGTTTAGCGAATACAATAATTTTATAGTAATTTCAAATATTTTAATAGATGGAGACGACAGGGAATACATACGGTGCGGACGTTGAGAGAATGCTTTTGGCGATGGGACCTAGCAGATGACGTTGTCCTTTGCTGCTTTAAAAAATCTATTGTTGCATTACATATCTTACTTTTACTAGCAATGCATAATCGTAACACTGAGGCTAAAATAATTTTACGTAAATATCCTAATACAGTGGCTGTAGAATTAGTTGTATTATTATCATATATTATATGGATTTAGTAAACATGCGATGATCTTTATTTGCCTTTACAAATTTAAATTATAACTTCAGCTGGCTGCAGAAACATGTGGTGGCTTACGAAAACAAACACACATACCGTCATTGGACTCATTGGCGCCAATTGATGGTTGTGTTTTTGTTTTCGTCATCAAATTACATCGCAATAATTATACTTGTAGGTATCATCATTACACATTAGAACTGCAGTATGAAACTAATCTACGTGTTTACTTAGCGTTATTATATTTTATGGCATTAGTGACTCGTCAGTATGTGAATCGGTGGATTCTCCGCTTCAGACAGCGTATAGATATATGGCAACGAAGTACATAGCAATGAGGCCGAGGGCTTTTAGGTTTGATGTGTATATTTGTCTATAACCTTTTCACGAGAGATACTCGATTTACAATACAACTGTATTTATTATATCACAGCAGGTAAAAATACTGCTTTGTTCACCACTTATTCCAAAGTTCTATCAAACAACCTATGACGTACCCTTTAAATTCGAATAGGTGCCGTAATTGACCAATTTCGCAATTCGAAATTTATACTTTTACAAAATTCTTTCAATGGATCGTGATAGGTAGAAAACTAGACCCCAGCTACCAGGTACCAATCAGTACCCAAAACCATATATTTGGAATATACAATATGTATGGAACAATTATTTCCTATATAGAACCATATGTACCTATGGAAAAAAGATTTCCTATCCTTTTGGTATCACATATTGTCTGTAGAAGTAACGTCTGTGCGTATTTAGATCAGTCGTCCCTCCGCTTACGCGAGTATCAGTGCGTGGGCAGCGTCAGTTTGTCGGCGCGGCGCCGCAGCGAGCGCGCTGCGAGCCGCGCGCGGCCCGCTGCGAAACAAGTGGCGAGCGCGTGCGCGAACCCCATCACCGCCGCGCACATCGCCACGAACCCGAAAGCCGAACCTGAAACAAACAAAATTATCTTCATTAATATTGCACGGGTAGGAATAACATGATGCTCGTTGCCTGTCAGTATATTCGCAGCATGGCTGGAAGCCTGACCCTGTGTATTCACATACTATAAGATATCCCATCCCTTCATCTCCCATCCAGTAAACTAATTGAATAGTCCATAATCTGAATTTACGCCCTCAGATTGAATAAGATGATAGCATCTTATTGTGCATATTACGTGCAAAAGAAGAGTGGTTTTAGTCCTGTGCTTATATCGCCGGGAGGTCGATTCTGTACCCCACCGACAAGTACCTAGATATTTCTAAGCTATTCCATATCTACTTGAACAAAAAAGTTAAGTGCATAAAAGGGAAGGTTATAAGCAATTTTTATTCAAATAATTGCTGGGAATCACGTCCAATCCTCACCAGTCACCCAGCCAGTAGCAATCAATCACTTAACACTCCTCCACGACAGCTTCGATAAGAAGTGTCTGCAGCAAAAGAACGGTGCACCGTTCTTTTGCGGTGTTTTGCAAAACAGGTTTACTCTATTCTAGTACTGGATATCCCGGTGAGGACCCGGGGATCCCTCCTCATCAAGTAGAAATCTACTGAACTACAAGTTACTCCACAAGCGAAGCCTGATGATACCTGCTTGATTAAGAAGATTGTGTGTAAAAGAAGAAAGATGCATACCAGGTTTGTTCCAATCCAGTGCTGGATATATCGCTGGGAGTCCGATCCTGTCCGTACCGCCCACCGCCCAGTAGAAGGCACTGAACACTCCGTAAGCAAATCCCGCACCTGCTCCGTACAACGCATGCGCGGCGCGGATCGGATGCGCAGTCACAGCAAGCTCGATCAACATAACGAGCGAATTTCCGCCATGGACAAGAAGATTCAACGCGTTGATGTCATGGATCTCTGTCAATAAATGTACTAAATTAAAACACCAAATTTTTTAATGTATAAATGACTATTTTAATTATATTATTTTTTAATGTATGAATGCTGTCGTAGTCCAGATGCTCCAGCCCACTACTGTAATTGCAGCGTACGCCCAGTATGCTGCAAACTGGTAACTGGTGCTCAAAGAAGTGCCAGAATTATAGTCACGTGTCGCATTTATCAGATAAGATTTGGATTTCCCATACACAATCAGCTCTCGGTCCCCAAGGACTTCGGTCTGTGTTAATAAATCGATTCTAGTCGAGGTCTCAAAAAAGATCTCATTGGTAAAGCTCAGTTGACCCCCAAAAGCTGATGAAGACCTTTGGAAATCTTATCCCACGTACCGTTGCTAATTAATAAACACATATCAACAGCATCTCAGGTAATAACTTTGTCAGTATCTCAAAATACGTAATTTGAGAGCCTGATACTGATTACCTCACATTTAAGGAATATTTGTTATTTAGCCGACTGTTAGCGGGTTTGCTAATTTCCCTACATGGTTACAGTCGGAGTAGTGCCAAATAATTGAATTAACACGATCACTATGATCTTAAAAATATTAAATTACTGTTGGTAACTACGAGAATTTCCAAGCGGAATTCCAAGCGTACTTTTTTAGAATACTGTTACATTCCAAACAGGGCGTCAGGAGAGAGGACAACAATACATTCGGCAAGTATATAAAAATATATGATTATTTGTCGTTCAAGAAACTGCAGAATATCATCACTTATTAGCAGGTGAATCAAATTATGTCAAAGGCTATTTGCAGTTAAAACACAACAATTTTCCTACCATTATCCAACTTATACAACATGTAAAACTGTTACATTAATAATCATTATGTTTTTGCGTTAGTGCTATTACAAAAATGGTAGATTATGCCAACCCCATGCACGATTAGGGTAAGTACATAGAACGAGCATACAAGAGTTGACCACGATAAGTCATCGTTAAGCTTTTACGACTTCTACGTGCCAATATAAGTCGCTTTTAGTGCTAGGGTTTTTTTATATAAAAGATTTCGGAATAAGGAGGACAAGAAAAATTTAAAAACTACAACCGCATTTGAGAATGAAACATTCGATCCTAATGACGCCGTAAATCCCGTAATGACTACACTGGAGAATTAAAATCTCTCAAGACAGGCCTTGAAACCTGAGATCGAAGTAGCCTTTGGCACGAGCTCTTACGTGTGTCTCAGTCAAATGAGACGGCACTAAATTTAGCGACCCAAGGAAATGGAAGCTCCAAATATCTAGGGACAGGGTTTTCAACAGGCAATTTACAGGTCAGCTGCTGTAGCATAACTGCAACATTGACACTGGTACCAGTAAAAGCCTTACCGATGATATCGATTAGGCTGGCATGGCGAGAAAGTCGACTGAGTTGATTAACTGCAGTAAAGCTTTTAATTTTTAGCTCTATTACGTACTACCCTTGGGCGATATATCATTTTCACCTCAACAGCTTCAACATGCAGATTTTCTTGCTGGAAAACAGTGACCAAAGTGCGATTTTGCTGCTAGTGAGACAAAATGATTTGAATTTAGAATACCACGAATACCATGAAAGCCAAAATAACAAACGTTCAAAAGCGCATATAATTAGAAAATCATCTGCATATATTTTATTTTAATATATTGTCTAACAATTGAAATAATTGTATCATGATATAAAACAATATGTAGTAATAAACTCGCACAGAGTGTATCATGCATATCATTGTTTTAAACTTTACCAATCGTTAATAGTTGTATAGAATTAATACAGTTGCAGTTTCAGGACGAACCTTTAAAAAAATAGCGGAAAGCATATAGTTACAGCGCAAACGATTTTAAACAAATATGCGTTAGCACTGGAGCAATAGAAGTAACAAGTTCAAATTGTTGAATTAACATTCTTTGCCGAAAAGTCCGTGAGATATAGTTATCTAAAAGTCTACGATTACCTTCTATTATGTTGAAAGTGGGATGAGCAGAGAAAGATAATTTTTATATATCTCGTGTTTTAGAATTCGTGTCATGAGCATCCTTCGCTTACTCGGGATTCAAATTTAGTCGCAGCAAATAAGAACTGTGCTCTCTGTTGCACAAATAACTACACAGGTGCTCTAAATGAATGTTACGATACGATACGATAACTCTTTATTGACATCAAAAACAAGAAATTACAAAGAAACAATAACAATATATAGGCACAAAGGGCGTAAAATCTGGTATACTTACTAGGATCGTGAACCATTCCCCAGTAGACAAGTGTGATGACAAACGCCAGGTCGGTAGCGATGTTGTGTGCCAGCCAGTACACTCGGCACAGGAATGGAGTCCGCGTTCGACGAGACATCGGCATAGGTATCTCATCCTCTTCACAAGCTGGAAAAACGTTCATATTCTGTTACTGCAAAATATTGAAAATGCTTTTGTATAGCAGTATATTTTTTAAACAATGGTCGCTACTATAGGCGATTACAGAACATTATTTATCAAGTTAAATGGCAGTCAGATGCTGTTCTAGCATCTGACTACCACAAACTGTACGTTTAGTTAGGTCCAATATTTACTAGCACGAAACTGTAAAATTATATGGTAAGTTTAATTATTTAAATACCTCGCCCAATCGCCCTGCGACGATGATCACGTCGATTGCATGCATGAAATTACTCCATGGCAGCCAGGCACTCAATTCGAAGCGCTCATAAAGAAGTTTGCTTAACCGTTGTTATAAATCAGCTAAGTTAAGCAACGTCCGCCGCCGTCATGAGTTGGATGGGTGACCGCTGTAACGGGGACATTAGGTACTACTGAGCGCTTCCGTGCTTAGGAAGGCACGTTAAGCAGTCGGTCCCGGTTGTAGTCTTACGATGGTAGTCGTTACAGCATGGTGGTAGGGCAACAGCGAATGTCCGCCTGGCTAGCTACCACCCTCAAGTACAAAATCTGTCGCCAACCACCTAACGGTGTGTTCCGGCAGCCAACCTTGAGAGCCAGTAATTCTAGGTTAGCCTCAACAACATCTTCAACCGCATCATCACTTACACAACTGAGACAAATGTTATCTTAGCTTATTTTCGTGAAAACTTTTGTCCTCATAAAACATTCTGATCGGTCTATACTTACTTGTTACTGGTCGGCCCACTAGCCTTATATTCATAAATAATACAATGAAAGGTTAACGACTTCTATAAACGTCGCAGGGAAGTTCGTAGAGGATATTACACTCCCACAATAGTAGATCACAATAGCATCTAGTCAGCAATGATTGCCTTCAACTAGCTCACTAAAGGATCAGTTAGCATGAACGAGAATAAAGATCCAATAAGGATAATTTAAGGCACAATGCGCAATGGCCACTCGGCTTGTATCTTAATTGACGCGAAATTGTAACCAATCAACCGTTCGTGACCCGAGCCCGTTACGACGATTGAATGCCGAATTCGTAGGTGTAGAACTATTCATAGATAGGTAGCAATTGTGGGAGCACAGTCTGGATAGCTATTTATTTCCTTCGTAGTAATTGAAGTGAATAAAAATTACACGTATTGATAGATAGTTTTACAGTCAAATCTTTCGCAGTTTTGTGTCGAATCTAGTCAGGTGGCGTAGGTATATGGGCCTTCAAATATGGTTACAAAAATTATTACGTACCTAGAAGCAGTCTCGGAGGTTCGAGTCTCTAGCTTTACTAGAAAAATATAATAATAATCTTTATTAAAAAAAAAAGTGAACATGGGTTCGTTCTTAAAAATTAGCTAGTTAATTTAATAATATTTGTGCAAGAATATCTGCTGCTGTACTAGGTTCATCACCCGTGTTTCAGCATACAGTGCTCTTTCCTGTACGTTGAATTTATACTAGCTCATCACAATATATTTCGACAATCTATTATAAGCTAAGAGAAAGATGGTTAGATAGATACCTCTGAAACAGATGACTTCATTATTTATTTTTAATATAAGTTTATATTTTAATCCCTTAGGATAAATAAGTTGGAAGTTTCTTAGAACTTCCCACATATTAATACTAGCCTAGTGATCATAGAGATAGCATAGATTCACCCTATCGATCCTTTACCGATCTATAATAAAAGCTCCTTAACAGTCAGTACTAAAATGAAATAAACTGCCGACGTTACGATTCTTATATGAGGTTTCAACGCAGTTCCATCAATCGCTCTGTTTAAAACATGCTTAATAAAACCGGCCAAGTGCGAGTGGGACTCGTGCACGAAGGGTTCTGTACCATTATCTGTAACCTAATCTTGGCCCTCCTAAACTATTTAATTTATTTTAATTTAATATAAACAATTAGGTAATTGTTTATTTACAATTAGGTAATTGTTTATTTTTATGTTTATTTTTAAAGTAAATATACAACTAAATATTCGGTGAATATTTCAAGTTTCTACCTGTTTTCATTATTATTATTTTTAGCAAATAAACGGCGAAAACCACTTTATTGTTTGGGAGTCCCTAAATAATTTATATTATTTTAATAATGTTTAAAACCAAATACATATTCTGTGAATAGGTAAAGCGTCTACCTGCCACCGTTATTATAGTATCGAGCTAGAAACGGTAAAAAATCCAGTTTGTTGTATGGGAGCCCCCCTTAAATATTTATATTATTTTTAGTATTTGTTGTTATAGCGGCAATAGAAATACCTACATCATCTGTGAAAATTTCAACTGTCTGGCTATCAACTTTCTTGAGATGCAGCCTGGTGACAGATGGCCGGACGGACGGACAGCGAAGTCTCAGTAATAGTGTCCCTTTTTATATTTTGCCTTAATGTAGCAATAAATAAAGAAGGCGAATAATACCAATCAGTAAGAATTTGTTGACACATACTACAATTACAAGTAAGCGGAAAAATTTAAGTCATGTGCGGGATTAATCACTATAACTATTATTTTTCCTCTCGTCGTATTTTGTAATTTAAAACCCAAACCATGCGTCATTGCAAAAAAATAATTTAAGATTTTGGCCGTTTAAAAATACTCAACTTAGGTGGTGCTCGCGTAACATGAATTTAGTTCTAGACCTAAATGCAAAACTACTAGTATATAGTAAATTTTACTATGTCACTTACTGGTCTACACCATGGGGCTCTAGTGGCTCTAATACCCTAGTAATTGGTAGAGGGATTGTCTTCCTCGGACAATATGAAAGAACAGATCCAATTATCGTTGTTTTCGGTCTAGACATTGGCTATTATGACAAGTGTACAGAAAAAATAAACGCAAGCACGTGTCCGACCTATGGTGACCATTTTTGATCCGTGTGACACGCGAGCTCTTGATTCAATTTAATTGCTTCGCGGGAAGCAGCTGCGTCTGCGCATGTCGTCCGAGTAAACAGCTCAAGGAGACTTGTGAGGCTCTTTCATATTGATCCTAACTACTCCTTCCTAAATGGATGCGAGACCTGGAAGTTCACTCTAAAAGAAAAAAATGACTTCCTAATTTCGGAAAGGCAAATTCTACGAAAAAAACTAGTGGATAGAAGATTGTAATTGGAGAGTTTGAGATAGATCAATGGGGAGCAAAGAATAAATTATTTTAATATTGTTTTATTTAAAAAAAAAGTACTTCGACTTCGAAATTAAAGACATTTTTGTTACGGGGTCTATCTCAACAACTAAATTTAATGGCTGAAAATCAGCAGCAATCATAGGCATGATTGCTGCTGATTTTCAGCTTGTTCATGATCTGATGAACAAGCTGATGATCAGTTACCTCCTACGAATAATACATTATTTATTCGTAGGTCACCTTCCTTTGCTTTGTTTCCTCTATACTTATAGTGTTTTGTTATCTTTGTAATAATCGAGATTTAAAAAGGAAAGTCATAAATATTTTTAACTATTTTATTATTAAATTGGTAACTGCTTATTGCACCATATTATCTTTAGATAAAAAAAGAGTGAAAAAAAATGTTTAACCAAAAAATGGAACCGACTTCAACACCCAAAAGTATGAAATAACTTGTTTAAGTCGGTACCATGATAGTTCAAAAGTACCTATTATCACAATATTGTGGGCATGGTACCAACTTCGACAATTTATTTCACACTTTTCGGTGTTGATTAAAATACTGGTAGCCTCGATCTATAATGTAGTTTTGAAGCTGTTATCAAAACCAACAAAAATTTTTTTCTATTACGAGCTTTGTAATACGAGATCCTAAAAGAGCAAGCCTGACTCTCACTTGGCCAGGTTTTATAGTTTTTAGCGTTGGTAATAAATGTGTGAACGGGACTTTAATAGATAGATCAGTTGACGCGCCCACGTTTGCCATTGACATTGAGTAAATTGACTAGTTACGACTTCTGTCGTCAATAGAAACTTGACCATTAACAACTTCTTTTTTAAACAATCGGACGATAACGATGTAATATATAAAAAATCTACAGTTAGCTACTATTGCTTACACTATATACAACTATTTATAACATCAAATGCCGTAGGTATCGTGGTTTCTATGTTTTTATTATACAGCGTTAATTGCAAAAAATAGAAAACATATTACAGTTTCAATGCAAAAGAGGTAAATAATGAGCAAGGCCGGTGAGAGTCGCCTGTAATAATTATAGAACAATTAACCTAATAACCTATTTACGTTTAAAAAGTTTCAATGACACATTTCTAATAGAGCATGCAGGAAAACAATTTCCACTGACCGTCTATCAATGCCCGGCGAGTAATGCACGCGCCTACTAATAGCATAGCAACATTGTTGTGGCGATGGCTGCGGCGGCAGCGTTGCTATACAAGCACACGCTCTTTACGAGCTTTGCATATACGAGTAAGTACGTGACGTATTACAGTTTGCAGATGCAATGTTGATCCGGTTAATGTAGGTCCGGTTCGATGATTTAAAGTTTTCTGTGACGAGTGGCTAGACCATACATTCAATACCTAATAAATTCAATCACCGATGAATGTCTAATAATTCATTAATCTAATAATTCAATCACCGATAAATGTCTAATAATCTCATGAATAGTCATATCAAGTCTCCCTTTAAGCATTAAGTTAATAGATTCCTATCTTATTTTATTATTATATCTAATCTGTACCTTAAGGCTACACTAAAGATCTATCTATTGCTGTGCTCTTATACTTATGTTGAAATTGTGTGTGTGGATCTGCTGGTTTTTAGCTCTCTTAGTTGTTTTTATTGATTTCAGTTATGTCTCCTATGGGAAATAATAAAGGCTTGAATGTGGAGAGGGGTTAAGTATGATTTACAGTTTATAGCCGTTTTTATGAGTTTTTTTTATATTTACGTCTACAATTCCAAAGAATTATACAGCAAGACACAATAGTTTAGTACTGTCTAGGTTAATGTTTGATGATATTAAATCGCATGGGTGAGATCTATTTAGGCCTATTGAAAAGTTGAAGAAAAAAATTGCATCAAAGCTCGAGTCACATGATAATGTTGATCTGTAATAGCTCGTGAGATGCCACGCGAGGCTAGAGCCTAGAATTAGCATTACCAATTGTGACTTATCTTCTCATGGGAGTATTAAATGGTTGCAAAGGTAATTTTAGACGTCCAGCAGCGTTATCTGTAGAAAAATCTAATTTTACTACAAAACACCTCATAAAAGCAAGGATTTTGCCAACTTCAATTTCAAATCTACTCCATGGAAAATATTAATGTACAGTAGTCAACGTACTGACCCCTGTACAAGTGTACACCGTGAGGTGCCGGGTTAGAATTGCACCTCCCCATATCATTCCGTATATAGGTGTCGTAAGAGGCGACTAAGGGAAAAATAATGGGAGGTGGGCAGCAGCGCTTTCTAAAGAACTGCCAACTTACACTGCGATCCCTAACATGCCTGCCAAGCGTGGGGATTACGACAAATACCTTCTTAATAGGGGAGGCTGTGTTCAGCAGTGGGCGATCCGGCTGTTACAGTACAGTCAACGTACTGGCTGTTACAGATTATTCTAAGAGACATGAAGGTAGATAAAACCAGATATAACCAACTCACGTCAAACGTATTTCGGACGTTGATGATAAGGTTAAGTTCTATGACGATAACGATGAAACGGATGTGCCATGAGAGCTCCATTTCAAGACGGAAGACATAAAAACCAATTGTTTTAAAGTGGTTTCACGTTCCACTGTACTCCATATAATAAGGAGTAGGAAGTAGGGCAAGAGTCAATAAAGTGATGAAATGACGATATAAAGTACCGGTGTCTGTAAGAGACCGCTTTGACTGATACGATCTTAAGAATTAATATGGTATAAATGATTGTTTTTACATACATATGTTTCTAAGTAATTATCGTTTTCCCGTGGTTTTTCGCCAAAATATTTCATCTTGTATAATTTTATTGACAGCTTTATTAAAAATAATTATTACATTGATTTATTAGTAATAAAATAAAGATTAATAAGGTAATATTATGTCCCGTATTATAAAAAAAATGCCCAAGTGCAAGTCGCGCCTCACTCTTTAGGTTTCCGCATTGCAATAGCTCGTGAAAGAAAAAAGAGTCTGTTGGTTTTTAAACAACTTTGTTTGTGAGTTGTTTAATTACTATGTGTAACAATCGCGAAAACCTAAGACAACATTCTGTTGGTTTTGATAACAGCTTCATTGTATATTTGTTGGTTAACTTATGCTTATACATAATATAGTGAGATATCCGTCCGCTTCCTAACAAGTTTAGTTTTAGAGAGAAACTTATGTGGTCTAAACTTGACCGCTTCGATGCGACGGCCCCAAATTTATTTACTTTTCATCAAAAGTAAATAAATTTGGGACAGTCGCATTAATGACATTTATATTTTTTACTAAATATAAACTTCGGTAAGACGGATGATAATTAAAAATATAAGTAAGTTTATATTTTTCCTCTACTTAATGAGTTCAAGACAATGACTTCCACATGCTAGGGTAAATGGGAAATGGAAAAGATTTTTTCGGCTAAATTCTCTTGAGCTTGAACTCCTCTAAAAATTATTCTTATTCAAATTATATTTTACTCCATGTTTGGATCAAAGGTCTCCACAAAATACCACATTTCCAGGTCTGTGAATCATTCTGTTTTCGAGCTACATACTCGTGACATAAGAACGGACAGATAGATAGCAGATTCTTGTTAATACAGCTATGTTTTACCCTTCAACTACGGAACTATGTACTCCCAAAGCGGTAGGCATATAAGTCGAAATTCCCACGTTTTGCTAGACTTGTTTTGCTTTGTGTAGTGAGAGCCAAGCCTTTGCCATCTCCCGAGTACACACATCCAGACCTGGTTCTACTGACTACTACTACTGACAATTAATAACTATTATACAGTTGCTGATATAAGATTTGGAAAGACTAACTATGAGATAACATTTACCGAAGTCACGTTTTAGCTGTGCTTTATATTTTGTACTTATGGAATTATAATTTTGCAATTTATTCTACCAGCAGCCGGTTTGGGTTCACTGGAGATTGAGATCAAAAAAGAATGAAAAGAAAGAAAGAATGTATATCATTAATGCATTAATATAGCTCAGTTAAGGATATAAGAACTAAGATATATTAACGTATATTTAGACTTCCGCTTCCTAAAGCTTCTTCATGCTTGGCAAAACGTTGCCCCAGGTTTTCACTAATAAAAACATATAATAATGTTCGAAAACACTGTAGTATTACCGACAGTTCCTTCTTTTGCTGCAAAAAAATGGTTAAGCAATGGCTACTTAATTTGTCTTATAATGACACTGAGAAGTTAATATAGACTAATAAATACTCAAACACACTCCCCTCATATACATTACACACTATTCATCCTAACACACACTGACCCAATACACACACTCACACACAAACATATACCCCTACTTTAACTTTCAAATATCTTCTTACCGACAATTCATATACATTCACTACGCGCACATTTCACCACTTATGTTTCTAAGACCAGACTTGTATTTCTGCCATAATGTACCAAGAACCCAAGAGTACCTTCCAAGTAAATAAAGTTTATATTTGTTAATGAATAGATTCAGGCGTTACTTTGCGGAAATCCATATTTAATAATAACAAATACTTTTAAAAGTATCCTAAAAAACATTAAATAATATTTAAATAAAACACTTAAAAAAGCATAAAATTATATATCTAGTGACAATTCCGCCTAATTTTCCTGTTATCTACGTGACGTCATAAACATCACGCAGCCTAACCGGAAGAATACCCGACTAGTTTCGCTTCTAAACGAAGCATCTTCAGGAGGTACTACTACCAAGTATTACGTAACGAGTCAAATCAATGTCTAATGAACTACGCAATTATCAAATAAGCCATTAAAGGAGTCAAATTGAATAATTACAAGAAAAATGTAAAGCATTTAATTAAGTACAGATTAAATCAAATTGAAACCTAATAATTTAAACATTATTTGTAATATTTGTTTATTATTTTTTCATAACGTGCCGAGCCAAGCCACCCGTCGAACCAGCTACCAGTGATGACGTCACGCTACGAGTCACGCCACCCACCGTGTCATCCCCACGTGTCCCGAGCAGCTACAAGCAGGTCCTGTGACTGTTTCATCGTGGAAGCCGCCTGCTGGCCGAACCGAGCTACCCGCCGAACCAGTGTTGACGTCACTCTGCGACCCTTTCATAATTTTAAGTTAAAACTAGTTTCCTAATATTGTTTACTATATTATTCAATATTTCTCATATTTGTAAACACTAAACATACCATATATAATTTAAAAATATTCTGTTAGTAATTCAATAACATTGTTATATAATTATCACTATAAACACGTATATCTTTACCAATTGTAAGCTACAAAAAAGAACAGTGAGTCACGATCGGGCCTATATAAAGGCGTGTTTAGCCGCTGGCCGTTTAGTCTCGATCGTGCGCTCGGTAAGTCAAGACCTCCTGAAGATGCTTCGTTTAGAAGCGAAACTAGTCGGGTATTCTTCCGGTTAGGCTGCGTGATGTTTATGACGTCACGTAGATAACAGGAAAATTAGGCGGAATTGTCACTAGATATATAATTTTATGCTTTTTTAAGTGTTTTATTTAAATATTATTTAATGTTTTTTAGGATACTTTTAAAAGTATTTGTTATTATTTTATATTTGTTCATATCGCTCCAGAGCCCCAAGATACAGGCCTCGAGCCTAGTTTGGGTCTCACTAGTAATAAACTAAGTTGAATACTGTTTGTCCAATACTTAAAATGTACATACTCCTAGTGTAAAATATGTATTTTCAGGTAATAAAGATATTATTATTATTATTATTAAGATAATGAATAGATTCAGGCGTTACTTTGCGGACATCCAGATTTAATAATAACAAGTACTTTAAAACAATGTTTTTTTTAATATACTGAATGTTTTCTTGAAATGTGTGTTATTATGACATATGGATTCGTTTTTCTAAAATATTAATTTAATATTTTCTTAAAATATTTGTTATTATCCCGTGGCGTTCATGATATCACGTCGGCTTAACAGGAAAATTAGGCAGAATATATTTATAATTTTTAAGTGTTATACTAAAATATTAATTAAATGTTTTCATAAAATATTTAAAAAAAATATTGGTTATTATTATTAAAAGGAACTGTTACTTTTAAAATATTAAAATACACTTTCACTTTGATATAATTTGTGTGTAACAGATATTATGATACTCACGTATGTTGTAAGTCTTCTCAGTTCTAAAGCGATGCACAACAGCCAGCGCCAGGCCCGACTGCACAGCTATCATGATATATCCCCAGTTGGTGAAGTATATGAACCACTTGAAGTAGTTGAGCTCCACCTTCGGACCCTCGTATCGGCGGGGCAGCCTCTGGCAAGCGAAACTGGATATCCCTATCGACACAACTGCGATGAATAACAGCCACCTGTAATAAACAAATTTAATTTTATACCTAATGTCCTATTTTATAGAGTATAAAATAAAATATACATGGGAATTTGTAATTTAAAGTTAACAGAACTTTATATTAGAAATTTCAATTTGATGTAATAGAATTTTGAGCTGAGGTGAGATAGAACTGTTACACTAAGTTTTAGAGGTAATCCGTAGTTTTAGTCGCCTCACATATCTGTAAATTGTGGCATGATTTGCTTCCTCAGTTCTTTCCACGGAACTACAACTTGGAGAACTTGAAAGAAGAAAAGCGTGTTTTATCTTATTTACTTAAGAGCACGCAAATGTATTAGCGGATCTTCGATCATTCCATAGGCGGTAACCTTTCACACCATAAGCCAGAGGTCGCTTATTTCTTCATGTAAAAGGTCTTACCCAGTACACCAAATAATTTGACGTTGACACGACGCACAAAAGGACGTCACAGCTGTACAATTCAACCAAAAGACGCCAATACGACGTCAAAGTGCCATCTGGGCCTTTCTAAAGACCTTTTTTTCATTAGCAAGTGGGCTATGCCTAATGGTAGTTAAATGGTATATAAATGGCTATCACCTGTAGATATCAGAAAAACAGAAATGAAGACGTGTGATATGAAGTCTTTTTAAGATGTCAACTTGACGTCTTCTTAAGCCATCCAAAAGACAAACTGTAATGTTTGTGTTGTTCTGTTGTTTCTTGGCTAACACCTGCCAACAAGCTTGAAATCAAAATTATATCAAAAATATATAGCTGATAGGCTAACCCTTAACAACTACCCTATCTTACCTGATGGTAAGTAATGATGCGGTCGATAATTTTGTTTACACTAACTTAGAAATAATCGCTCTCAAGGCAGCTGCCGAAACGCACTGTTAGATGCAAAGCAACAGGTTTTCTAAGGGGGCAAATGCTGCGCCGCGCATTCAATTTCCAACTTGTTATGGGTAAGTAATATGGGAGAGGGCTACGTATACTTTTCAACATAAGGAAAACATAGTCAAACAGACTTATATTCATACAATTCTTACTACTGATTCAAGACTATGTTTTCCAGCACTAGAATGCTAAGCTAATATCATATCAAAATTTTTAGAGTACAAAATTTTTATATCGATTGGGAATCGAGCCCGTCTTTTTACGCACCGGGTTCCTTAACCACTCCATCATCTATTTTTTTTTGTAAATGTGCGGGGTACGATAGATTTGTCCGGACCGCAGGCCGTAGAACCCATCATCCAGTTGGATCACATCACAGATAGGGATCTGAGTTCTTAGCCTTGTTTGATTATTATTGTTATTATAGTTTGGTTTAGTTTGGACTGGTTTATTGCCACGCTCGACACCTTATGTCGTACCGTATGAGTTCAGATCTGGGCAAGGGATAGCAGCCTCAGATGAGAATTTTCATGGCTTTGTCATTATGTATATTAATTCTTGCGGAGTCAAAAATTCGACAAATATTTTTTTTGTCAAGCTTACCGAAAATTTTTTAAATGTTTTTTTTACAATAATTGTTTTTTGTGTGTGACACAAGAGAGTGCCTTCTTGAGTGATATCAGAAAAAATATTATATAAACCGACTACTCATTAATATCATTTGTCAAATTGGAACTATAGTTGTATTCGTTACTAAAACTAAGTTGGAATAAAGTTTACGATACCATTTATCTCAATATTTTGAAAATCCTAAAAAGCTAATTTTTTACACGTAAAATATCCACCGCATTCTGCAGTTCAGCCACTGGCTCAGCTTTTTAACTAAATACAGGACATCCTACACTTTTATCTCAGTACTTATTACAAATGGGATACTATAATTCAATTTTAAATTAATTTAAGAAGATGTATGTTTCTTAATATAGTTCGTCTCATCTCTACATACCTGTACACAAGGTAAGGAGTTGATGGTCTGCTTCCTGTTTGCCACTGACTGCAGGCAAACTGGTGCGGAGGAGAATGTTCTAAGTTGAACATCCGTCTGCTTGCCTGCCATATCCGCCCCAGCATTGCAGGTTTGCAAGACTTCTGCATTGCTGTAAAATAAATTACTGATTTAATAAACATTACTCTTAGGTACAATTATTATTCTTGCACTGAGCTGAAATTGTGACCATCTTTAAAAGTAACCTGAATCAATTAGTCATTATCTTTGTTTCTTTATATTAGGTACGCCTCACAATATTTTTTACACTGATCATAAAAGCTGCTTGCAGTTGTGCTAATATCATTAAAGTTAAATATGCGTTTATTTTTTTAATATATAATACTGCAATTCAACGGGGCAATGCTGCCAGCATGCTGGCAGCATGCTGCCAATTGGTAGTGGGCTGGAGCATTTGGACTGCCTGTATGTCTGATATGACTTATAGGTTGTCTAAATGCTTTTATGTAGTATTTGTAGTAGCTGTAGTATTGTGTTTAGTTCATAGTATTGTGTTAATAAAGGCATACCGCCGGTTAAAAAAAAATTAAAAATATATACCTTATAGTGTATTGTGCGATATTTTCACTTTTTGTCACGTTTAATTGAAATGTTTCTCTCAGGGAGAGCAACCAAAGAAGTAATATTGATAATTCGTAGACGTCGTGTAATTACTCGTAACTACTTATTTTATCGTTGCAATCGATGTGGTTATTGTAGTGTAAATTATTTTATTGTCTTTGGTTTATTTTTATTTATCTCATATAATTATTAATTATGAAAACTGCAGTAAATTGAGGATGAGTCCTTACTCATTCAATTTACCACGGATCGCTTACAGTGTTTTACAACCCGAAACATGAAAAATCTATTCAAGATTCAAACTTCGCAAACAAGACATTCCTTACAAATAACGCGTGACGTCATTACGTGCAAAACTAACTATTACGCGTTTGATAAATACAAGGCATCTCCAAACCGTATTCAATATGCTACAAGAATAATATATTTTAATGAGTTGAGTTAAATCTGGTTTCAATGTAAGTATAGGTTTAATGTAAAACGTGTTATTTTGCTCGTTTACTTGGTTAATATTAATGGCAACAAATAGATAGTTACCTACATACCTTAAGAAAACCATTATTAATAGTGCCTTAGTATCAAGGAAACTATCTCTTAGCGACTTTATACGTAAAACTTGCTTGGTAAAATTCTGCTTATGATCATGGCCGTGCTCCACAAAAGAGGGCTCAGATTCAAATTTGCCAAAGTATCAGTGCGTGTCCCTTTCGATAACCTTCTAGAACCAGATTTGCGAATGTGGCAACAAAGTTCCAACCTCACACGCTGCTTGGTACCTGGTCAAGTCGTGCCATCAAATATTTCATTGCTAAATATTAGAGTCAAGGTGCTTTCTGTTTAATTGCCATCATGGCGCAACGCTGCAAAAACTGACTTTGCCAAATATTGGTTCAATATATGTGGAGTCATAAGATTCGAGAAATTGAGAGTACGCATTCTTATATTTGTTTACAATCTTTGTAATGTTAGTACGTGCTCGAAAGTCTACCTAGTGACTTCCATGAGTATGCGTGGTACGTATTTATTGTTAAAATACAGTCAAATGACCATCAACTCCAAATCACCAGACACCGCTGGTACCTCAGAATTGTATTGCTGTATCCTACGAATAAAAAATGTATAAAGAAATGTAAGTCAAGCTCAAAAACAGCAGAACGCAAACTTTACCTCGGCGGCCGTGATTTAAAAAGTGTGCGGCGCAACAAGATTACCTTGACTCATCTGATGCGACCATTTCTAAGCGCAAATCAATTAATCAACCCATTAATATTTGGAAGGTAGTGCGATTTTGCTAATTATAAACTTGATGAGTCTAAAATCAAAGTGGTAACAGGCCTTTTTCTTATAAATATCTAGTAAAACCTAAATTTGTACGAAATTTTAAATCTAAGTATTATTTACAATTTTAAATATTAACAAGACTGATTAATAATAAGTAAAAAAAATTTTTTTCACGGTTAGATTCCTAGATGTCATGTTTTTATATTCTGTGGCCATGTGAAATATGTTTGTACCGGTACGGCTTTCAAGAAGATAGCATAGCTGTCCTCAAAGGCTGCCAACGCATCCTTGAAACCTTTGGTGTTGCGGATATCCGTGGGCTACGGTAATCAATTACTATCAGGTGAGCTGCCGGCTCGTTTGCTCTCCTATCCAATAAAAAAAACAGTTAAGTGCCATCTGGGAATTTCGTCCCAATTTGCTAACTTTTAAATTTCCCATACATTTTCGTAACGTATGCTATGTCTGTACCGCCAAAACATTTGTTTGTGAATTTAAGTTTCGATATATCTTCTTAAACGGCATTAACGATTTTCTTAAAAATTCATTTCTATCGATAGATAAACGTAATATCTTAAATCTTTAAATAGGATTTTGAAATCGAAGAACGGCGGCCCAGTGATAAGAAGATATTTTTTTCTTATTTTTTTTGCATAGGTATTACCGTAGCTGTCACGTTGCAGCGTGCGCTGATATGAAGCTTATTTCAACGTGTGTTTGTTCGATTTCTGTATTGGCGGGCATAAAGCTGTTAATTTGGTGAATATCTTCGTATAATGGACTAATATAGAATTGAAAATATCAATAAAAATACCGACAAGCAAGCGCCTCGCAAGTCCTTGGTTTGTGCACGCGATCAATAGCCGTTAATGGCATTAATTGACAATGCCACAGATTAGATAAAAGTTATAATTAACATTACGCGTATTTTGAAGCGATAACAAGAGTGCGACACAAGGAGCTCCTTAGAAAATCGGCCAAACCAAAATGCGAGTTCCAATCTTCCTCATATCAAGAAAGCTATTAAGATAACCAGATGAAAGTGATTTAGGTTATTAACTCTTGAATTAATCGGAACGACATTATTGTGTGACATTGTTTCTCTTGAAGACTTTTTTATGGTACGAGATGATTTTTTCATTTATTAAATTGAAATATTAATAATAGAGTGGCGAAAAAACAGACGTAAGTACTATAACGTGTTTAAGTTCGTGAATCTACAATACAATCTAAGATCAAACAGCAGACTTCACACATTGTCATTTCACTTGAAAGGTCAATCTATAAAATACTATTCCATTGCAAGTATTATTAAAAACAACAGTGATCATCCATACAATTGACTCGTAATCAGTTTTGATTTATTCGTCCGAGCCCGTCCAAGTTGACGAGTTCAAAAAAGAAATGCACTATATAAAGTGGCGTACATATAAGACACAGTTAATGTAGCGATCAATGCTTGATTAAAATAATTGTGGCAGTCAGCAGCAGACAAGCCAATTGTCCACCTGCACGCATCTCTGATTAGCAACAGATGGCGACAGTCAGGATGAAACTAGAGTGGATGATAAGCGATCACAATTAATCTTTGAATACCGACCAAAACATTTTACATTGGCCACTTGGTTACTAGTAGGTAATTATAATTTTGTTTTTGAAGTGGTATTGCTTCCAATTAGCGTTTCTCCAGTGTCGACCCGAAAGGCTCAGGATACTAGACAATTATGTTTCGCAAATTGTGACTTTTGCGAAAGTAAGGGCCTGTTTCAGAATGTTCGACTTAGTTCCGGTTTTACTACCCAGAACATATTTACTAAACAAAAGACTATCTTTGCGTTTCACAGTCATCGATTTAGTCTATCCATCGGTTAAAGCTTGAAACGCGCTGCATGTCAACTGTCATTTTTATCATTTTTATGTGTTGCATATCAACCCGAAACTTTATTAGGACATTCTGAAACGGGCCCTTAATGTAATAAACGAGTGCCTTCATTGTCCTACCGGTCATTCCACCCGTGTGGTGTTGTTATATTCTGTAGGTAGGTAGGTTCTCTATTCATTCTTCTCTAGCTACATCAATGAACATATAGTACATATGTTTTTATTTCTCATAGTGGCTTTAGATGGTCGGTTAAGGCATCCGGTGCGTAAAACTGGGAGCTACGGGTTCAATTAATAATAGAGATGAACATTTTATGCTCAAAAAATTTGAAATGTGATATTTGCTTAACATGTGATAGGTTTAGAAATTATGTAATATATTCTATAGAAAACAAATTGTACTTAGGAACCCAAGAAGCGTGGGATACTGATAGAAGGACAATAATTTTAAAAGCGGGCGTTAATTTGAAATGTATAAATGTCCACAGAGCTATTTCTATTTTGCGCGAAATGTTCATTATCTACCAGAGATTGTTATTTAGCCATCATATACAAATATCTAAATCCTTTCATATCTACCATACTGCCATAGTATTGAAGCCTTGTTGAGTGATGGCGTCATGACAATTACTGATTCCAGATTTTTATCACAAATGATGACAGTCGCCGTTGCATGACGAGAAACAACATAAGCTCACTTCCACTGACTAAACAATATGTGCATGCCATGGTAATGACCAAATAAAATTATATTCTATGTATACTATTCGAAAGAGGTACTAATTAAAACGATTGTCGTCGTCTTGTCTCAGATGAAATTATTCATCGTTCAGCTCATGTAGAAGGAGTTTTAACATAAGCTCACTTCCACTGACTAAACAATATGTGCATGCCATGGTAATGACCAAATAAAATTATATTCTACGTATACTATTCGAAAGAGGTACTAATTAAAACGATTGTCGTCGTTTTGTCTCAGATGAAATTATTCATCGTTCAGCTCATGTAGAAGGAGTTTTGAACATATATTCACATCAGTGAACTATATACGCTCGATCTAGTGATTAATATCTATCTATTTATTACTTACTAGGCTTTACTGCTTATCATACGTGTTATATTGTATATTGCAATCGAACTTATTCTCAATCTAGTTACATCGGTCATCAATAGAAATGCAACACATAAGTAAAGTGAAACTTTGTGGGGCAAATTAAGAAGCATCCAAAAACTTTCAACGACAGTCAAGGTACGTAAGTACTTTTATTCCTTTACCGGCTAAAGGCCCAGATGTGAACATCCTCAATTATATTGTTTCATCAGGCCAGTTTAATTTAAAAATAAGTACATGACTTAATACGAGACGTGAAAATTTACTAGATCGACTTATAGTACCTGAAAGCCCCTATGCATATCACAGTATAGTATAAAACAAAGTAGCGTCCCGCTTTTTGCTGTGTATGCTTGGATCCCTAAAACCACGCAACGAATTTTGATGCAGTTTCTTTTAATAGAAAAAGTGATCTAAGAGGAAGGTTTATACGTATAATACATGTACACACTAGAGAAACACTAATGATTTTAGAGGTCTCTAATGTGATGTCCTGATGATCCTCAGGAGATCTTGACTCTACGAGCGCACGTCACTAGATATATTTTTTAAGTGTTTTATTAAAATATTAATTTAATGTTTTTAAAACATTTTAAAAATATTTTTTATTATTAAATATGGATTTCCGCAAAGTAACGCCTGAATCTACTCATCATTCTGTAGTATATTTAGTATCAGCATTGGACCAGTGCGAAGCCGCGGCGGGTCTCTAGCCTACTATAAATTTACTCGAAATCGCAGCAACGCAAATACCTGTAAAGTTTCGCGATCTAATATAGGTATGTATGTCGGTGGCAAGGACTTCAATCCCTACTGAAACAAGCCCAAGTAAAATCAGCGATAGTTATTGAATGAATATTTATCGGGATTTCGGTAAATATATGAATTAAGTAATAATAATAGTATAATTAAGCATTTAGACTGCCTATGCGACTGCTATGACTTATAGTTTGTCTAAATGCTTTTATTGTAGTAGCTGTAGTGTTGTATATAGTTCGTAGTATTTTGTTTAATAAAGGTATAAAAAATATATATATATGAATTCAAACTTACTACAATAAGACAAAAGTTAAAAACTTACGAGGAAACATAAGGACCATTATTAAGGTTTTGTTTCTGGTTATTGAAAATAAGCAAGTACATTAACAATTGAATTTGAATCATGATATCGCTGAACTTCTTGCCCATTGCCAACGTATGAACGTGGGGAACGCAATAAAGAATATCGTCTAACAACCGATTCACACCTCAACTTTTCCCCACAGTATATAATTATTGCATAAGTAAAAAGTAAACCAAGCATGCTAAACATTATGAGGTATGGGTACGTAAAATCTACGCCCATTCCTGGTTGGACTCATTAAGTCATTACTGCACACTGTAATTTTAATAATCACGAGAATAGAAAACTACTAATATTAGGAAGGTAGCTTGTGCATGCAAGAAAACGAAATAAGGGCTTCTCTCGTCTCCAGGAGAGACTAGTTTAACTACCTACTGGTAACAATGCATTATGTGGGGTTAGCAATTGGAACTGGAAAGGTGAAACCAGCATGAAGGGATTGCGCATCTTTTTTCATCATTTGCTATGCTACGGGACTGGTTGTGCCAGCAAACAAAGCCCATCAACCAAAGTAAAATAGGCTCAAGTATTAAACAGTTTCTATGTACTCAAACAATTTCGACAATTTACTTTATGGGATGGGAGGGCTAACGAGCAAGCGGCTTATTTGATGTAAGTGTCCACAGTCGCTCATAAATATCTGCAACGCGAACATCGAACAGTCTCGATGATGCGTTGCCGGTTTTTAGTGAGGATATATGCTTCTTCTTGTAATACTTCACATGGCAGCTGGTTCCACAATGTTGCAGTGCGAGGCAGAAAATTTCGTGTGAATCGATTTCCAGACTTCGACATGAAAGTGATGAAACAACGCTTTATCATAACGTGCGATAGCGAAATTCAGCTGCAGGTGCAAATCAAACAGTTCCTCAGAACACTCGTCTTGACAGATTCAGAGAAAAGATGCAGAGTGATCACTGATCAGATCAAACATCTCTACGCACTGCTATAGGTTCGAGCCGATCGGAGAGATACTCTAGTAAGGGAAGTAACCACCAAGTTTATCTGTTACCATCACCAACCTTACCACATTTGCTGTACCTATGCTTAAAAGCGACTATACTTGAAAATGCTTTTGAAGTTGATAATGTCATTTATGTGCGTTTCATTTTCTTTATTTTTTATAGATCTGAAAGTCTAAATTGGATGTACATGCTTTTGTAATCGTATATTCAATTAAACTTCTTCTCGGACATACAATTTTCTTTGAACTTATCCAATATTAGATATCGATGAAAGACGTTAAAATTACAAATTAATCCGGCTTTATAACTTGAGACCACCGAAACACTGAGCAAGTAACATTTTACACCGAAATTTAATAAATTTGACAAAACAAGGGTAGCTTATAGCTTTGTGTTGTGGCCCTTACCTATATCTATACACCTATTTGATGCAAAGAGTTATAATAAAAACCATGATGATCTATATTTTGTAAAATGGAAATAAATAATTGTTACTGTCTTATTACTAATATACATCTTTGCGCCAAGCTTCTGAATGGATTTTGATGATATTGGCAACGATTATATTAGGAAGAAATACTATCATTTCAAGGTGGAAACTGGCGTCTGTAGCGCATTATTCTATGACTCATAGGATATCCTTTGACCCTTCGACCACTATCTCATCTGATGGTAAGTGATGATGTGTACGAAGATGTAACAATGTGTACACAATTTTATCAGTTTGATCGCGCATGTAACTATTTTACACGATCATGGCATTCGCGGGTTTAATATAATAATTGCAGGAATTATCTTAACCCTGAGAAACTAAAATGGACGGTAGTTTTTAAGAAGGTTTACAGCACAGGTTTCTTCAAAAACTTTCGCGGTTAGCATCATGTTTCATACAATTTAGCTATAACTGCTTGACCAATAGGAAAAAAAACTGAAGTGCTGCTATTAAAAAATATTTTTGGAAAAGTTAGGTGTAAAAATGCATTCCAACGATAATGCAATTTTACATCTAACTTTCTCTAAAATGTGACCAACTATATCCTTAACAAATCCATGTAGAAAATTTTAAAATCGGACAATGGCTTTTGCGTAAAAAGTATTATTTTCTCTAATTTGCGCGCATTTTTGACAATTTGTCGTAGCCGCCAAGTAGGTACAGTGCGAATATTAAAATTGAACTTTAGTGTATTCACGTTTTGTGTTATTTTCCTTTACGAAATACTAATTGTTCTTCATCGCCGTCATAATATTATGTCGTATTAATACCTACTTAATATTATAGGTTACGTGTGTATATTAAACTTCTTGGAAGTGTAATTAAAGCTAAACCAAGGTGCCGTTTTTATGTCTGATTTATTTCAATTAATCATCATTTTCATGTATGGTTATAAATATATTAAAATTGTTTTTGTAAGTATGATATTATGTTATCAAATGCATCATTGTAAGTATATTGTAAAACTTATCCAACTAGTTACCCGTTTGTAGTATCAATTGTAATAATAGGTACACGCTGTATAGGAAAATTACATACATACAGTGGCGGCGACGCGGACGTCTAGAATTCTATAATAGTTCCAGCGCAGCCTATAGCAAAGTAATGCTAGTGAATCAATGGCAATGTAAAGTCTCGATATGCAGTTCCATGAAGAATACCCTAGCAATCCATTGAAACTTTAACATGCACTCATTCAACAGAAAACAAAAAATAAACCACGAACTGATAAAAAAAATAATACAAATTAAAAGGTCATTGATTTGTCAATGATCTAATTTCACATCACATGTTCCACCGTCCACTTCATCGTCAGTTCCAACGTGCACCAGTTGAAGTCTCAACTAGTGGAAAGTGTTGGTAAAATAAGGTCGAATGGTAGTTTGAGAAGGAACGAAGTTTGCAAGGAATTTGAAGAACTTTACATGAGATCGACGTTTCATATGCACCAGATTTTTTTTTCAAATCAAATCATTTACTGCAAAATTATGTGGTTTTACATGCAGGTCTTCAATAAAAAGAACTTATAGGTATCACATAATTACCCTGATTGGGTATAGCAATGGTGGTAAGGAGTGGGCCGGTCTATTTATAATGATTATTATACTACATTATTATTGTTGAAGGAATTCGTCAAGAGAATAATAAGATTTTTCTATTAATAGGTTTTTTAGATTTTTTTCGAACGATATATCATTTCCTTCTTCTTTTAATCCTACTGGTAATTTATTAAATATTTTAATGGTCATTGAATTTGGGCTGGAACTGTGAATTTTTATTCTAGATTTCGTAATTACTATATTGTGTTTAAATCTTGGTGGATACCTACGTGATATATCAGTTTCCTTTTTAAAACAGTAGGGGTATTTTTTGACGAATTTACTCGTTTCAAATATGTATGTGGACGAGATAGTTAAAATTTTGTACATGATAAAAAATGGTTTATGAAAGTATGGTTTACTAATTTGGGGTTTTTGATATTGGCAAGGATACGGATGCATTTTTTTTGAAGTATAAAGAGAGCTTCTATCATAGGACTATTTCCTCAGAGTATAATTCCATGTCTGAACCAGGAGTATGCGTATGCGAAGTACGCTGTTAAGGCTGCGTCAGCGTCAGTAGCTCGTCGCAGTTCTCTCAGTGCATATACAAAACTTAATAATTTTGATTTAAATTTTTGGATATGTGATTTTCTATTTAGGTACCAATCTAGTTCTAGGCCTAATAGTGTTGCCACGTCAATGGATTCCAATAGATTATTATTATATACAAAATTAATGTCAAGGGGGGCTTTTTGGTAGGGTCTAAATTGCATAATTTTAGTTTTCGAAAAATTAATGTCAAGGTTATGGTCAGTCATCCAATTATTTATATTATAAAGTATGTCAGTTAGATAATTATTCAAATTTTGAGTGTCTATACAGGATGTCAGGATAGAAATATCATCAGCGAAGAGTACACATGCTTCATTATTGATTTTGGGAGGTCGTTTATATAAATTAAAAATAGGATACATCCAAGGACGCTACCTTGGGGGATGTAATGGTTTATTAGGGTGGGGGTTAAACTCGCTACATTGATTAATCCGATGTGCCAGTCATAGTTTTCAATCTCTACGCATTGCGTACGTTTTTCTAAGTACGACCTAAACCATTCATGCGTAATTCCACGTATGCCTATGTTATCAAGTTTTTGTAATAAAATTTTAAATTGTACTTTGTCATATGCCTTTTTCATGTCTAGTAAGATGCCTATAGCGTATTTTTTGTCATCAATTATGTTTAATATTTGTTGTGCATATTTATAAACTGCTAAAATAGTCAAGCGATTTTTTCGTAAGAGCTGAGACAATTTAATATTTTTTGATATTCATGTTTTACGTGACTATATCTACTGAATCGGCATCGCATCAAGGATCTCCAACTGAATCCATGTATTTTAAAATAAAAAATAAATAAAAGTACATATAAAATTATTATTATAATTATTTTCATAAAACAATACTTTATTTTCTATTTTGTAACACATTTAACATATTGTTGGTACGGAACGGAACTCATGTGCGAGTCTCACACATTTAATAATATACCGTACTAGGCTAGCTCATTAAGTTTTTAAATTATCATAGTGGTCCGATGATACGCGTAACAACCTACCCCAATGAATTTCATAGAAACTCGTCAGCCTTTTATAGGAAATTAATATATATGGCACAAACGTACCTAATGGTATAAGATCATATCTATTTAAGTGGAAGTAAAAATAAGTAAAATTTCCATATCAATGGACTAACATTGAATGGCTCGAGGCTGACCGCACGTATAGCAGACAAACCGTGATGTGCGAATTGTTGATACAATAATACTACTACAGTTTCAGTGACAACGTGAGACAATACCCTGTGGTTGGTAATGATGAGTCGAAGACAACCAAATTGATTACCTATCAGGATTTCTTTTCAACTGTTCATGAATGCCAAGGACAAAATAACACATAACAAGTAAGTACATAGACACGCTTCGAGCAGGATATTATTCGGGGCAGTGAATTTTAATAAACATAAACTCAGCTTAGGTTTATTTTCATAGATACGTTTAATGTGACTGTGATGCAACATAAACGAGAACCACCTGATGTTAAGCGGTTACCACTGCCTATATTGTCATGATATTCACTGCACTCTGGAACATAAAGTCGTTAAGTCTCTTGTGCCTATAATTTCACAGGCTTCCATATCCAAAGTGGGACACATAGCGCAAAAATCGATACGTAATCCACACGCAAAAATAATGGAAGGGGAGGCGCAGACCAGCTAGGTGCTCAATAAGTAATTAGAACCGTTTTTGATCATGCTGCCTAGAAATCAAAACGTCTTCGCAGCCAAATGCCTTAAACGAATGTCTACGAGGTATCTTACTTAAACTATAAATAGCCTAGAGAACAAAACGTCTACCAAGCAAAATGCCTAAGAGGTGATAATGTATAAGTAGTAAAACCCTAGAGATCAAAATCTCTCCTCAGGGAATTTCGAGGAAGGATAGTGAAATTACACAGATAGTAGATAGAAGGATAGTGAACATTTTTGTACGAAGGATAGTGAACAGTGACACCCCTAGAATTTTTAATAAGAATAATAAAACTAAGGAAACAGACTTAAAACCCCTTGTGTTATACCTATATCACATCGTGATTTGAATCGAATCAATACCAGTAATAAGTCTTCATCAAAAACATTGCGTGATTGAAGATTCAGTTAATGACCACAGGGCCCATGAACTCATGATGACTATCGCCCCCAATACCTCGAGGAAGCCCTAGTTTGAGGTTAAAGAATCTATAAGCTGGCTGTTGGTCGTAATTTAGATGGGTTTATTATATGTTAAACTAGAGAAAAAGGTGGAAACATGTATATAATTGGTTGAATATACAATTTCCTTTAACATTTCAGTCTTATAAATGTTTTTTAAGATTTTTGCGATTATTATAGATAACAATTAATAAAATTTAACCGGCTTGAATCGCGTATTTGTCATGTTTTTTAGACATTTCAAACAATTTACAGTGATTGTGGTCACTGGGTGATGATCACGTTCTATTCCAGTCTTTTTTATTATAGCTGATAATCTAACCTTTGACCACTTTCTCGCCCGATGGTAAGCTATGATGTGGTCGAAGATGTTGTTCAAACTAAACTAGAATTACTGGCTCTCAAGGACAGCTCCCGGAACACAGTATCGTTTAGGTGCTTGGCGACAGATTTTCTACTTAAGGGTGGTTGCTAGCCAGGTGAACATTCTCAAAATGTCCTACCACCACGCTATAACGACTGACAACGACCGGGACCGAAACGGCTAAACGTGTCCTACGAAGCACGGAAGCGCTCCGTAGTAATGCCACAAGCGGTCACTCATCCACAGCTCATGGCCGCAGCGAACGTTGCTGACCGGTTAGCAACGGCTAAGCAAACCATGCTACGAGCGCTTCATCCTCTCGAGTCTTATTTAGCAATGTCTTTGATCTGGTCATGGGTCAATCCTGTAAGTCCATCGGTAGTATTCCTATTTTCGAGTGGTTTGTCTGAAATTTTGTTCCATATTAGCAGCAGTAAACCAATATAATTTTATTGGTTCACATACATATGTACCTAAGAAGTATGAGTATATCGTATGGGCATACTGAATGTTCCTGAAACTGGCCACTTACAATAAAAAATTGAAAAAGCAGTTACGGGATTCGAAAATAGAACTCCAAAGAATCATGTCACTTTTTATTGGAAAGCTGTCATTGGTTGTCTCTATGTGGATTCCTTTAGAATTAAATTTAAATTGTGGGTCTATTACAGTGAATTTAACTCCTGGAAGTTTTCGCTCCATGATTTTTAAGAATTTTTCAGTGGCTTAAGTCAACAAGAAAGTTGCCAAAGACTTTACAGAGACTTCATTTGGTGATAAAGCTCCTTAACACAGTTATGTTTATTCGTGGTTTGGAGAATTTAGACGAGGATGGGATCATCTCTATGACCATTTACGTGAAGGCCGGCCGGCGACTGCGGTTACAGAATCCAATATTGAAAATTACCCCATATTGGTACTTCAACACTTGCCCAGTTTGAGAAAAAGTTCTTGAAAATCGTCCTCGAAGCTGTGTCATCCTTCACCACGATAATGCATCTTTACAATACGCTAACTAGGTTAATGGAAGTGTATTTTAATAATAATAATATTTATTTACTCAAAATATTGTTTTTTTACAAGAAATTACAGTATGCCAAAAGCTACAAATGTACAAACCTTACATCTATGTTTAATTAAATATTTTTAAATAAATCTAACTATACGTGGGCACATTGCATATCTATAATACGTATAATGCACGTCTTAGATGGAAGGTAATTTTATCGTACACAATAATAATAGCTTTACATGTAGTAATCACAGTAGATGTATAAAGTTATAGCTCTAGTCCTCACGGTAGGATACCCTGAGTTTGTGAGGACTAGTTCACTTCCAGGGTGTTGGTAAGTTAGTACACGATGTAGTATACATAAGCCTTGATAGATAAGGCACATACGAGACATTAACTCCGGAAAATAAAAAATGAATAATAAAATATTCATAATAAATTATTGTGGCATTGTTGTAAAGCATTAGTAAAATTTTTATATTAACTAAAATAGTAAAAAGTATAAATTCAATAATTTAAAATAATAATATATGTAACGAATAATATAAACTATTAGATTAGATAACATAAATAATTTAAAATAAAAATAAATATTAAATACAATAATTATTTTTATTTATAAATTAATTATGTTTATATATTTATTCTTAGCAGTTTTTCCGTGTTAGTATAATCTAGTGTTAACAGGTAACTTGTTATTTTCATTCTACATACGCGTGAGGTATCTTTAACTATATTAAGCATCATATTTAGCTGTTTGAAGGCTTCAAATGTAGAACTGATGTCACATCCGCCATACGGCTAGACCTAGCACCTTGTGACTTCTTTTTGTTTCCTATAAAATTAAAGACAAACTTAGAAGTTTTACGTTTTACGAGCCCTGAATTGACGGTCAATGCATTCTACAAAGTCATTGAAGAGGTCCTTAAGAAAGTCTGGTCCAGCTGCTGTTAGCAATAGTTCCAGCAAATGCAAATATGCATACATTGGGAGGCATGTACTTTGAAAAACAATAAAAGTATCATAAGTCTAATATCTGGTCATATATTTTTTTTTAATGCCTGATAGGTTGGCCTTTGACCACTATCTCACCTGATGGTAAGTGATGATGTGGTCGAGGATGTTGTTCAGACTAACCTAGAGTTACTGGCTCTCAAGGACAGCTGCCAGAACACACCGTTAGGTGCTTGGCGACAGTTTTCAACTTGAGGGTGTTAGCTAGCCAGGCGGGCATTTGCAAAGTGCCCTACCACCGTCTGTCTATCCTGAGACAACAACCGGGACCGACGGCTTAACGTGCCCTCCGAAGCACGGAAGCGCTCAGTAGTAATGTCACCAGCGGTCACCCATCCAAGTCATGACCGCGGCGGACGTTGCTTAACTTTGCTGATCGATTCAGAATGGCTAAGTAAACTTGGCTTATGAGCGCTTCATATATCAGAATCCAGAAACTTTATGTATGACATAGGTGGTGGAAAGACTGGCAAGAGATTTTGGGGATACATCGTTTTTTTGATAGAACGAATAAGTATAGCAAATAGGTACCTTTAGACACATCCTCATCCTTACATTGTATGTATTTTATCGAAGTATACATTTAGACATACTTCGGTTCGGACAACGTACGAGTACCAATATTCTCATAAATATTTTGTAGTCTTGCTATTATTAAATACAGGGCCCACAAAAAAAAAACAGCGGAAAATTAATAGGTATGTATGTATATAAGTACCATTTCATTAGTTTCACTGTTTATGGTGCAAATACAAGCTTCACATTAAGATAAGAAAATTTAAGAAAAACTATTAAATCTTTCATTAATTTTCTTGTTATAGGCATGTTATAATATTTTGATGCACGTATTAACCTAGCATATAAGTACCTAAGTGGGTGCCTACATACATACCAGCTATAATCAATAATGTATTTTGTTTCAGGCATACCATTTATGGTAACAAAATTAGAACACGTGCGAAATACAATTCAATATGTATAAAGTTTGTATGTATACTGAAATGTAAACAATTATTGACAGGATGGACTTACACAGATCCAATTTCGGCAACTTCATATTTCTCGGTATACGTATCAGGGATGTCAGCGCTCGAGTAATTTACTGCTGCTACGAAGTATCAAAACAACTTATTTGGAGTCGTGTTACGTTGCCATTGTATCTTTATATTGTTTTCAAATATGGAATTTATGCGATGGAGAAAAATTCATGCGTCTTTGCGCATGTACGCGGGTTAACTGCGGCACCGGTCGCGCGTCTCGGGACCCCGGACCACTGGACCGTCGGAAGCCAACGACGACGCCGCGCCAGCTGCGCCGCTACGTCGATATGACGCACACTCCCGTTCCTCGCACACAAATTACTGACTACCACACTCCCCTAGCTGTCAAGTCGTTCTACACGACCCTGTCACAAAATACAGAATATCGATTAACACTCACACATGACACCTCGCATCAGATACGAACAAATGGGATCCTAATTTAAGACAATTGGCCGTCCGACTATTTGACGACCTATAAATTTGAATTTATCGACATTTTAATACTTACATGAATGTTGAGGACGAATCTGTTAGCGTTGATATTTTACTAATTTAGCGTAAGTATTGGAAAATAAATAAATTGGCTTACTTTTTATTCGCCATAAAACACAGAAGATTGTACAGAAAACGGCGTAGAAAATTAAATACTCATTGGTAGCCATGTGCGTTATGTTCACTTTAACAAATATGTTATGATACAGCATGCAGCTGTAAAGTAATAACTAATAACATTGAATGGCATGTCCTCGTGCACAACGCTCAGAGAATGTCTCATAATATTGACAATAGAAACTTTTTAAATTATGTCAACAAAGAGTTCCAAACCAAAGCGTTAGTTTGTATAATATTGCTTAGTTGTAATTATACATCCGCGAACATAATTATTTACACAACTCTTATCCTGATGTTTGACCGGTAGGTAATATGCCATACAGTTCAGACTTAAAGCACCCCACACATGTTGAAATAAATGTAATATTATTATGATACTGTATCGCGCAAAGGTGTTATATATTAAATCTGTATATTCTCTTGAAAATATATTCTTACTTATTTATCTTAGACACCTAATCATAATAATATCCGATACTAATACAATATTAATATTAAGTATATTCCCATATTTGATGACCTTAATCAAATGCAAATGTAATATTAAAGAACTGCTGTAGAGATATTTACAATAGTATAAAATTTAGAATGGACACCTTATCAGACGATGATTCTAATCTTGAGTTTGATACGCATATTAGGTATTTCCTAAAGGGCAGCAATTTGAATAGAATCACTTATGATAATATTATTATAGAAAATAGCACTGTGAATTTGAACTTAACGTAGTCAAAGGAAACATTTACATGGGGTACACTGAAAGATTTGTTGATAACTCAGTAATAACCATTGTTGAAAACACGAGGGCCATTGGTCTCATGGTATGTTTTTCACGTGCTGGTTGAAAGCTAGCATGCCTCTTCTGGCTTCGGAAATGTTAAATCTTTGAATTTTGGGAAAATAAAGAAATCGCATGAAGGTTTGGACTATGTACGGGAATGGTCACTAGCTCTCTTTCCAGAAGCCAAAACTGTCTTTGTCTTGTTCGCGGTGTGCGCCGGCGCATTGTCATGGTACAACAGAATGCAAATTCTATGTCGTTTTTGCTATCTTTTCAAAGACGCTGGACAAACCAATAACAGTATACTACTGAGCACTGACTTTAGTTTGTTATTCAAGTGAGTTCGTGTAGACAGGATCCTTTAGGAGAATCACATAAGGTGCTTCCCTCCCAAAAGCATTTTGAAGACGAGCAGTGTGGTCTTGCGGAGACAATAAACGGTCAAAATCATAAAAAATCATTAAAACCATCTCGCGTAATTATTTCATTATTGATACGGGTGAAAGGAGGAAATTCAAGTTGTGATAAAAAAGTTAATAAATGAGTTTATTATTTTCAAATAATATAACATTCGTAATTCAGACATTTACGAGTATGAGCGGCCAGGAGCATATATAATTAATAAATTATATATGCTATAATAATTAAACAAGTCTTCAAAGTTCAAACACGAGTTCTTACATTTCTATACTTGTTGGCAAGTAAGGAAGGTCAATGAAGTTGTCGCTACCCGTGTTGAGACATCCCCGTACAGAACAAGATTTATGTAAAAAATATATATTTACGTCTAGAAATTTCCGCAATTTAGTTGTAATGTAAAGCCACGCTTATGGACGTGAATTTACTAACTTTTATTTGAAATTCTCTCATTCACTCTGGTAGAAAGAAAAGTGATCCCCCTTTAATTGCAGCAGCGATTATTTTTTAATCGTTACCTGGTCTATTCACGCACGAATTAATATCAAAATAAAAATATTTTGACTAACCTCGACGTTTCGATCAAGTTGCATTGACCGTGGTCACGAGTAGACTCAACGTAACGATAAAAAATATGAGTTTAGTTCACGAAAGTTTAAAGAAAAGTAGTGCAGCAACAATTTACTAATGCTGACGTGAATAGTGGCGTGATGCCCATTCTGCGCATTCACTTTCTTTGTCAGTTTTTACGACAACCAATTGGGACGATACGGAACGCCTCATTCTGATGCCGGTACTAAAAAGGTAAGCCATGGTAATAGTTTATTTATTCTTGGAAAATACGCTTGAAGTTACTTGATCAGAAGGATGAAAACAGTTCTTTTCGTCCCTGGGAAACGAATTTCCTTTCTGTCAAAAAATATAAAAACTGTGCAAGAGGTGTCACGTCTTTTTATAGGTACAGCCATAGAGATAGAAATTGCTTTCTCTTTTCTGTGGGTACAGCCACTCTGTTAAATCGTGGAGACAAATTGTAAACCTTAGTAAAGTATACTATTCACGAAATTATTATCTTACTCGTATATATTAAATATTGTTTGTTTAACTAATCAAGATTTATTCACATTTTAGTATCGTGGCAACAGCAAATAAATGATACTAAATAATTCAGGTATCTGGATTATTTTGTATAATTTATTTGCTGTTTTGCACGATGAACACTATTTTAACGAGGGTACCTTGTACCAGTATTATTCCAGCAGTATTTATCGCTAAAAATAGAACCAACTTGTTGCAGTTGAATGAATAAGTTGTTGAAGTGGAGGTCAATGTTTTGAATCGGCATGCTATCTCCTGACTTCAACAAATTATTTCATACTTTCAGTATTGGAAGTCGGTAACTTTTTTATTTTATATTTTTAAGATGAATGCTGAACGCTTTGGCGGGATATTCTTATAATTATTTTTGTACATACATTTATCAGTTAATTGACTATAACTTATAAACTACTCAACCGATTTTGATGAAATTTATATAGTTGATGAATGATTAAAATCAGACTACTCTGTAAAAAGTTATGCGTGGTCATACATAGAACAAAAAATACACATGGGTTCGAGATTTTCCTTCTTTTTTGGAAGTCGGTTAAAAATACGCCTGGATTGAAAACCGCTCGTTATCAATAAGTCTATTATATCGAATAAGCATGGTTCCGACTTCGACAAGTTATTTCAAACTTTTGAGTGTTGAAGTCGGTTCCATTTTTTGATTATTGTTTTTAACCATTACGTTAAAGCGGATAGGTAATGAGTGCTTTGGCGAAAAAATCCAAATTTTAATATATTTTTAAATATTTGGTTAAATCGTTTATCTAATGTACTTAATCACGTAAAAACGCGAGATTGAAAGAAGAGTTTTTATTAATATTTAATATAGAATCACGTGTATTGGTGTCCAATAACTGTTCAACATAATACGAGCAATATTATTTTGAACTTGCGAATACCGTGATTATGTAGGTACGAAACATTTTTTTTATTTACGTGTGAAAAATGCATTTACGCATTCTCGTCCACCTCGGGGAAGGTGGCCGGGATATGTCGGGCTCGACACCAACTACTCCCACAGCAGCAAGTGCCCCTACCGACTAAATAACACACGGTGTTCCAACTATACCGCTTCTAGGCGGGCCGCAGGGACGCTTTAGCTCTCAACTACGAACCCGCCACGGTTGTCCGTTGCCGGACCCCTCCTGGGGTGCTACCCCTCACGACGCACCAGAACACATGGCACGTCGCTACCACCCGGGGACCAAGCCCGTAAATGGGCGTCAGACATCCCCGCTTCTGAAGCCCGAGGTCCCCCTGCTATAGGTACGAAACCTAGCTTAACTACAAGCATTTGAAGCGGTAGTAGCGGAGTTTGCTTAGCCGTTCTTAATCGATCAGCTAAGTTAAGCAACGTCCGACGCGGTCAGGAGTTGGATTGGTGACCGCTAGTGACATTACTACTAAGTGCTTCCGTGCTTCCGGTTGTTGTCTTACGATGGCAGTCGTTACAGCATAGGTGATAGGGCAATGCCCGCCTGGCTAGCTTCCACCCTCAAGTACAAAATCTGTTGCCAAGCACCTAACGGTGTGTTCTGGCAGCTGTCCTTGAAGGCCAGTAATTCTAGGTTAAGCCCATTAACACCTTCGACCCCATCATCACTTACCAAAAGGTGTGATTGTGGTTAAAGCAATAAAAAAAAACATGATCAAAACCAATTTTGAATTCTCCGCCATATACGGGAGTTCCCACTTAAGTACATTATGAATCGAGTGATCTATGCTGGGCACTCATCTGCTGGGTCTGCTTTTTGGATTACAGACCTAGCCGTAGGTGAGGGCCTAGGAAATGGAGACAACAGTTTAACAAACAATGCTCTTGCACATATTACACGCAACACAACGTTTTTCAATACACTTGCCAGGAAAATGTATGAATAACGTAAGTCTATTAAGATTTTAAAAAAGAAAGCGTATTTTATAAACTGTATAGGTATGAACTAGTATCTAAGGTTGAATACTGTGCAATACGAGGCCACGTTATTTGTATGAACAAATATATGTTGAAAATAAAGTTCCAACATAAAATTGGATAGGTATTCGTTATAATTCAATACTATGTCTTGTATTGTACCGATATTTCGTTGTTTACATTATCGAGAAAATTTTACGAGTATAACAAGAGAAACTTTACGAGATCAATATCAAATCAAAGTGTTATTGTTTTTAGGTAAATGTTTTTTTAAACAAATGAAAATTAACTTACTTGAATCCACCGTATGCTTCATTGGAACTAGGACCACATGTTTACACATAATTACAAATTGTAATACACAATTTTAATTATAATTAAATACCTACAAAAATTGAAAAACAATTAATCAAAGAAATATTTTTTCATCGATAGGTACAATTTAAATATTTTATGTAATTTTTTGGTGTTTCAATTGCATATTTTTGTTATTATGATTTATAAATATATAAAATTTAGGCACGCGCGCGATTTTAATGAGTGCAGCACCGCATGTGTGATGCGGGTTCAGAACGCGTGCGCCACTGTGGCTGTTCGCGAACGCAAGCGCGTCGCATGTCTCACACCGGCTGCTATCCGCCGCGGCCGGGTTCCCCCATCGACACACCACAGGAAACAGAAATAATAATAAAATCATTAGGTAACTCTAGGCCATGGTCACATTAGAATAATAGACAGATCAGGAACGAGAGAAAAATAATAATTCAATAAGGAAATACGTAATAAATACGTATATAAGTACTGATTGTTTTATAAGATTTAAGTTATTGTATTGTATTGAATAGTACATGTTTTTGGTTCAGATACGAAGTTAAAATCAATTATTTACCCCTTGGAAATCAGGCGTGACATTATGCGGTAATGATACAAATTTTAAAATTAAGTATATTCAGAGTAGGTACGAAACCTTTTTTTTACAAATGGTGAAAAAGTTTTTATGCGGAATGTCAGTTAAGCATCACAGCGGGGTACGGAAAATAATATAATTATAAATTTGTATTTCAGGGAATAAATTATCTATGTGCTTAGAAGAATAAAATTAGTTTTAAATACTTAACATTATTATTTTAAATAAAAACAACATAATCCGACTGCATTTATTATATTGATAATGAAAAGAAAACATCCAGTTCTTCATATTGTTAAATACAAATAAAATAACATATAAAATAATATTATACATGCTCTTTTTTTATTCGCGGGAGGCCGAAATTGTAGTAGGTATATTTATTAATCTTAATATTAAAGTTTAAAGTTTTAGTACTAGCTGAAGTCAACCCTAAGAGGTTATTTTCCCTTAAGCCTGTATAATCCAATCGGTTCACGTTTCAACAATTCATAGAACCTCTTTTTAAATTACAAATTTACGAGAGGAAAAGTTAAAGGCATGTGCGGGATTCGAACCCGCGTCCATCCACCCCTACGCCAGGATATGCTCTAATTCAAATGAGCTAACATGACAATGAGTCCATAACTAAATTTTTTCCTATCGTTCTTTTTAACCATCGTATTGGGATGGAGCTATATCTATAGTTCTACTTACGTTGTACTACAAACAAGACAAATTTTGCAATTAGCTTTAGGTTTTAAAGAACTTTATTTCTCATAAGAACTAATGTTCACTTAAAATGAGATACAAAATATATATTATGTTAATTAATAGTCCTCTGGCTGGAAGCTATACAATGTTAGGGTAAATCTGTTAGGTTAGGTTTAAACTTGTTAATGATGACGCAACCCTATAATTTTGATACATTTTTTTCCTCGTAAGTTTGTAATTTTGTAATGTAATCCGCAGAGCATGTGTTATTGCAAACATAAAAATATTAAAACCTCTTTTTAAAGTCTAAAATTTGTGTGAAATCTATTGTCTCTGAAGTTTTTTACCAACGAGAATTCGGTATATCCTTCACGCAACGCATATTTTTTTCTGCTCTATCTGCTTATTCGTAAGACAACAGGGATTATTTCTCCGTCGACGATTTAATCTATTTCATCGCCGCAAAGTCGCTTGCTTATCGGTTTTTATCGGATACATTTCGGGGAGTGTGCCACAGAACTACATGATTTGATTCCGCCATCCCCATTCTTTAACCGGACATCCAGGGATACTCCAAAGCGCTACCGCTATACGAGTATGGTAGATATTCCATTTACCCGAACAAAGCGATTTGCTTCTTCGTTCATTATACGAACCGCTAGGGAATGGAATACCCTGCCTGAGTCTGTGTTTCCGGTTAAGTACAATATGGGGGTCTTCAAAACGCGAGTGAACAGGTATCTTCTGGGTAAGCGCGCTCCATCGTCGACCGCATCATCACTTAACATCAGGTGAGATAGTGGTCAAGTGATACCCAGTTCAGTATAAAAAAAAAAAAAAAACGAATTATTGCCATGAATTGAAAGAATGAGTTTTGTTTTTATTAAAAAAAAACAGCTTAGCTGCAGCACTACTGTGCGCACCCGTAAATGAATAAGAGCGGGTACACATTAGGCGCTCGCCGTTGCGTTCGGCGCGCGTTGGTAGCGTACATACAGCGCGTTTAGTACGGCGTTTAACGAGCGTCACCAAGCTGTCCATACACTTTTTTTAATTAAATTTTGTTTTTATAATCAGGACTTTCCATGTCTATGGAAAGTCCTGGATTATAAAAACGCCACCGCGGCGAACTGAGAACGCCGTCGTACGGTACACTTTTTAAACCACGCCCGCCAAGTTATAGTTTGCGTTCTGTTGTTTTTGATATTGAATTAAATTTCCTTTCATATTTTTTCGTAGGGTAAATGCATATGAAATTTGTGTTTTATCGCAACTTTGATCTCAAATATCTGGGGTTTGGTTAGGAATTCCAAATTTAAGTTTATTTCATATTTAGGTTTGTATATTTGTGTTTACATTTAGCTATTCTATTGTTTTTGCACCATTTGATTTTTCTTTGACATTAAATTTTCTGTTCACAATCTGGAAAACTTAAAACATCGGGTTATTTACGTGTACAAGTTACAGAGTTCTACCGTGGCACCTCACGCAAAAAAATTAGATCGACAAAATACGATAACGTTTAGTAGGTAGATAAATAGTATATTCTTTTACAAGGGTCGACCCACAGATTACCCCCTTCAGATTCCGCAAACAAGACGGAGGTCGCGCGCCACGCATCGGTACAAATGGTTAGATATAAATGAACGCTTCGAATCATAGCTTCAGTTTCGACCAAGTGTCAGACCCGTAAGCGCCTATACGCTCCCGTGTTTAAGCGGCAGTGAAATTTTGTTTTGAATTAACAAAATAACATAAAATTGTACATGTACAATGAAATGGTATGAATAGTTATGTTGGAGTTCAAGTTACCAAAAAGAAGGAATAAGATTTAATAAATAAGTCAGATAATCTTGTTTTACTGGTTATAAGAGGGGTCAGCGTATACTGGTTCTAATTGGGTAAAGATCGTTACTTGTCTCTGTTCCACATGGTAGCTGTTGCAAGCTTTGTCCCGTTTTGGCGAAAGCACGTGCAACGCTAGTGTTGTGAAATTCTCTAAATTAAAGACGGTGTCGACATTTTCCAAAGAAATTACAGATATAATTTTTTTTTTTTTTTTTCTTTTTTTTTTATGCGTGATAGGTTAGCCTTTGACCACTATCTCACCTGATGTTAAGTGATGATGTGGTCGAAGATGTTGTACAGGCTAACCTAGAATTACTGGCTCTCAAGGACAGCTACCGGATAATATAAACATTAAAACAGCAGTCAGTGTATAAGCCTAGCAATTATATTTTTGAACAACTCATTTTTTTTAAGGTTTCCTTTATAAATACCCACCAGGGAATAACAAGTTTTACATCGTTTTTTAACCTTCCAAAAAAGGATTAGGTTCTCATTTCGTATGTTTTTTAGGGTTCCGTACCCAAAGGATAAAAACGGGACCTTATTACTGAGATTTCGCTGTCCGTCCGTCTGTCTGTCACCAGGCTGTATCTCAAGAACGGTGATAGCTAGACAGTTGAAACTTTCACAGATGATGTATTTCTGTTGCCGCTATAACAACAAATACAAAGAGATGGCCAAGTGCGAGTCGGACTCGCGCACGTTAAAACAAAAAAGGTTATTAAAGGTTATATGAAGTCTAATGTTGTATAGCTAATGGTACGGAACCTTTCGTGCGCGAGTCCGACTCGCACTTGGCCGATTTTTTTTGTTTTTCTTACCAAGAACGGTGATAGCTAGACAGTTGAAACTTTCACAGATGATGTATTTCTGTTGCCGCTATAACATCAAATACAAAAAGATGGCCAAGTGCGAGTCGGACTCGCGCACGTTAAAACAAAAAAGGTTATTAAAGATTATATGAAGTCTAATGTTGTATAGCTAATGGTACGGAACCTTTCGTGCGCGAGTCCGACTCGCACTTGGCCGATTTTATTTGTTTTTCTTACCAAGAACGGTGATAGCTAGACAGTTGAAACTTTCACAGATGATGTATTTCTGTTGCTGCTATAACAACAAATACAAAAAGATGGCCAAGTGCGAGTCGGGCTCGCACACGTTAAAACAAAAAAGGTTATATGAAGTCTAATGTTGTATAGCTAATGGTACGGAACCTTTCGTGCGCGAGTCCGACTCGCACTTGGCCGATTTTTTTGTTTTTCTTACCTCAGAACTTGTGTGGGTAAACCGATTTAAAAAAATCTTTTTTTTTGTTTGAAAGCTGATGCTTGTCATTTGCTCCCATTTAAATTTCATGAAAATTGGACAAACCGCTATTAACAATATTTTTCAGCTATCGGAGTGTAACTCAATAGTTACACTCCGATAACTGAAAAATATTTACTTGATGATATAGTCGTTGACAATGAAAGACAATCGATCCCGTAAATAGCAAAGGTCACTAAAGAGAGTGAAAAAATTTTTTTTATCAACAAATGTAACGGACTTCAACACCCAAAAAGTTAAATAACATGTCGAAGTCGGTACCATGCGCACAATATTGTGAAAATAGGTACTTTTGAACTATCATGGTACCGACTTCAACAAGTTAATTCTCACTATTGGGTGTTGAAGTAGGTTCCATTTTTTGGTTAATTTATTTAAAAAAAAATATATCTATGTATATACGCATCTAAGTCAACAATTAGGTATTTGCAAAAAAACCAATACAAACTATATTATTTTTTAGAAAAATCAAGGTAGTTTTCAGAACGAAAACTACCTTGATTGTTCAGAGAAGTCTAGGTAAAAATATAAATAGTATTTTTATCAACAAGATTCAAACGTAATTATCGCAAGTATAATATGTTCCTACGACTCAGCCCATCTCTACGGTGAGTGTCTGCTTGTTATAATAACTAGCGCGATATTGAAATAGCCAATGAGAGCGCTTTTGTTTTAGTCCCCGCAACCCGCACCTACCTCTAACTTCGGTGAGCTCGGATACGAATAAAAATCTTGTAATGTGGTATCTAGAGGGGGTAATCTGTGGGTCGACCAGAGAACTAGGTAATCTGTGGGGTCGACACGAATTTGAGGAAAGTAAAAATAGTAGTTTTTGTGAAACATTCATTAATTATAATAACATGAGTATGTATAGCAACTATTTAAAATTAATTGAGGGGTTAGAACTATTTATGAAATTTAAAGTTAAATTTTATTTGGAATATTCACATGCTGCTATAGTGCAAATAGGATTTGATGACTTTCTTTAGTGTTAAACACTCTACTTTTCACTACGAATACAAGGAAAATAAAAAATAGTAGCTTTTCCATTATATTTATTGATAATACTAACACGAGTAGAACCTTTTTAAAATTAATGCGGCTATATTTTAAGTTAAGGCTTACATCCTTGTTCACACTTTTCATGTAAAATATGATGAAAGTAAAAATATGCAGTGTTAGTTACTACACTGATCATGCACTATTGAATGAATCAACATTTATATTAGGTAATTTGTTTAATATTCAATATATAAATAATTTTGATTATAACATTTATCAACTCTTTAGTTGATAAATGTTATCATCAAAATTATGCCGTGCCTATCCAATAAGATTTTATTAGAAAGTAAAAGATTTGACACAATTGATACGGGTGCAGGGCGGCGCTAACTGGTGGAGACAACCGCCACATAGTTTTATTTAAAAAGGCGCCAGTTAATTTTGCCGCCATTCGATGAGCTAGTATTTTTAATTATACCTTTATGAAAATCAGTTTTTTTTTATTTTATTGCTGATAGGTAAGCCTTTGACCACAATCTCACGTGATGGTAAGTGACGATGTGGTCTAAGGTGGTAACAGGCCTAACCTAGAATTATTATATAGATATGTCTAAAAAAATCTATTTGTCTAATATTTTTTTTTTTTTTTTTTATGCATGATTGGTTAGCCTTTGACCACTATCTCACCTGATGTTGAGTGATGATGTGGTCGAAGATGTTGTACAGGCTAACCTAGAATTAGCTGGCACTCAAGGACAGCTGCCGGAACACACCGTTAGGTGCTTGGCGACAGATTTTCAACTTGAGGGTGGTAGCTAGCTAGGCGGGCATTTGCAAAGTGCCCTACCACCATGATATAACGACTGCCATCCTAAGACAACAACCGGGACCGACGGCTTAACGTGCCCTCCGAAGCACGGAAGCGCTCAGTAGTAATGTCACCAGCGGTCACCCATCCAACTCCTGACCGCGGCGGACGTTGCTTAACTTTGCTGATCGATTCAGAATGGCTAAGCAAACTTCGCTACGAGCGCATCAAAAATTAGTTTTAGTACAAGTGGATACAGTTTGAAGTTCTTACTGGACCTGATTAATGGTAAAGAATAACGATTTTATCAAAATATAAGTGAGAATTTTAGAAAGAATTGTACCTAAATTAATGAATGTTTGTCCCTAAGTTAATAAATGTTTCTCAAAACGATCGAAACCTACATTTCAATTCATTACAATAATCCTAAGTATTTTTTCCTAAAAATTTTGCCGAAAATATAGATGACATGATTAGAAGATACATATACCTACATACAATTTATTGAGGAGTTAGAAAAATATAAAAATATTCGCTAATAGCACTAAATTGTTATGACGATCATTGAATTTCGTTCAAATATGGCTGAATTCGGGTGAGAGTGACGCTAACAGGTTTTTTTAGTCAGCTGTTTCACAGTATCTGCATATCTAGTAGCTGTGATTAGTTGCAGAGGTTAGATATCTACTAATTACACATAATGTCTGTCCGCTTGCGTTTTATAGCACAGCGTAGATGTACTTCGTACACATCGTATTCCGATAGACGAAGTATATACTTACTTCAGAACTATAAGATATAGGCACTATTAGGCTTTCTTGTGGCACTACTGCTTAGCAATTACTTGGCATTGAAGTGGTACCCGCTATATGGTGGTTTCATAACGGAAATTTTGTTTAAGAGGTAAGTAAAGAATTAATGAGTGAAAATGAATAACGAACGAATAATCCAATCATCAAAACATTTTTAAAACGCTTTTTCCGGAATCGAGTTCAGTTCCCCACGCGAATTTTTCTTTATGTCTTCTACCGAATGAGAATGGGTGTCACGAAATGGTAATTGAGTTTAGGTAAAGGAAAGGAATCGGCTGGAGCCATAACTGTTGAATATTTGGGAAGGCAAATTATCTTGGTGCAAAATCCAAAAATTTTCTCTCCACAAATTCTGCCTTTCTTCGAATTTGCTCACCTAAACGTCGCTTAAGACACTCACTCAGAAGGTCTCACATTGCTCGTTAAAAAACGGGTTATAAAGTTCGTCATTTCTCCCTTTTAAATGTGCGGTGGGAAAAACTATATGGTATTTAATTCCTGCCCTCCGTAGCAGTAAAGGAATGTTGTATGAAAATGCATACCTGCCCTGCTAGGATTCTATTGTTTTATTAGCTGCGAACATAAAAAATACAAACGTCAAACCTGAAAAAGGTTTTATGTCAAATAATTACAAAAAAGAGGAGGGTTTTTTTGTACTCGATTTCCAATGATGATTTTGAATTTGAATTTGAATTTGAGAAGTCTGGGGACAAATACGAGAAAACTTATAATGATTTCATTTTCCTCGTAAGCGTAGTATAAAGCACTATGTGCCACTCGGGAGAGAGTGCTATTTCTGTTCTAGAGTTTCCTTTAAGGGTATATTTTAGACGAACGCCCCCATACAAAACGCAGCTCCAATCTCATTTTAATAATAGCGAATATAACTCAATGATTTTTACCTACATAATCACTACCCTAATATCTAGGTTTGTGGTGCATCAGATTTTTATTAAATTATACAGTTTTGAAATTACACTAGCTCAAAAACTCGTAATTTTAGATAAATTAAAGACCCAACTTTAAGCATCTCTTTCAAGAAAAATAAGCATGTTTTTAATATTTCTATTGCACCACATGCAAACATGGGGAATATAATGAACTTTCTATAATGGGAAGTCATTTATACATGTGTACTATACTTTTTAAATAAATCTGGAGTTACGAATAACTGGCTTAAACTCCTAAAAACGAGTGCTATATACTAAACGCTATATAATAAAAAATTTAATTATAGTCCAAAAGAAAAAGGATTTAAGCCAGAAACGATAGGTCTAATAATACACTATATATACATGCGAGTTTTTTTTTAAATAACAAGTTGAGTTTATATGAAAGTTCACACTTTGGCGGGCGGGTGCCTATCGAACAGAAAATAGATAGTTTTCACCTCGGTATACAATGCACTATTATATACCGTTTGACATTCCGGAAATAATTCCGAGTGCACAACACCGCGATAGTCAAAGAAAACAGCCAAAATGACTTTTGATCGAATTTGGCTTGTTTTTTTTGATTTCGGTTCAGTTGGAAGGCGCCACTCCCTAGCTTGTTGACTACTTAGTTCGCATGTTAAACCTATATACCCACGTCTCGTCACCAGTAACAATGCGTTTCATGAATGTTGGTTCGGAATCGATTTGTTTTAGCATGTCCTCAGAGACTCTTATGCGATTGAGTTTTTGGAGAAAATTCAGCACTTTTGAGACTAGCCGAGCGGCAACATGTTCAACTCGAGAGGCACAGGAAGTCTTTTTACTACTCATAAGAACGTTTTGATAAAGCCTTCTGTAACATTTTTAGTGACTCCGAACACAAAATTCCGTTGGCTATGCAAAATTTAAGTCAAACTTGTTGTTTGATGTTTTTACTTATATGTAATTCGCAATACACGCTATATATGATATGCCTAAAAACAGCCTAAAATCTAAATAACAGATGCAACTCGAACCCCGCACCCTTCGCACAATGGAAAACATCAGTGCCAATCTAACAACAACAAAATATAATTTGGAACTATCAACAAATCCAATGCTGATTCTTTTCTGACTGAAGGTATACTCTGGTCGTTTAATCGTAAGCCTGGTTGTATAACACATTATTAAGTCATTGGCTAAATATCTTGTACAGTTAAGTTCCCGATTTCACGAGATTTATATTTCCTTATTTATGCTTCACGTACATTTGTAGTAAGTCATATCAAAATAGTAATGATTACCTTCAAGAATATATAGTAAGCACAACCAGAAAATATTAAATTGTAATCATTACAACAGTTACAATAATCACTACAAGAAATCTCGTTATATTTTCAAAAATTATTGTACGCATTACAAAAATTGTTATCTGTCCAAGAACATATATGGTTGTCACAACAAAAATGAGTACAAATATTTGTTTGTTATAGTAATGTTTAACTAAACGATTTTTGCTATCACAATATAGTAGATATGGTCGCGGTCTGAAAATGTTTACCAGTTTTGAAATTAGATTCTATGTCACACTTTTCGCTCTGAAGTCTAAGATGCCATATCAAGTTACTTATTACCTTTCAAAAGTTATTATGCAAAATGACGCATAACAAAGACAATAATTATTAATCACTTTTTGATGATGAAACTCATTTCTTTATTTGTTGAAATGACATTTATCAGAAATTATTGTTTGAACGTCGTTTGACAAGAGAAAATTTTTACAAAAGATTTTTTCATAACGAAATAAAATGGCAAGTTTAACCTTGGAGCAAAGGGCTGAAATAATATTTCTCTTTGAAGATTTTTTCGGCGTATTTTTTTTGATCGTAATATTGCATGGTGGTCGGAGAACGGAAACTTTTGTTTGAGAGTGAGACTCGGCCTGTTTTTTCAAAGAAGGTTTTCTATACCTATATCAAACCTTGATAGTAGTCAGTCCATCTATAGAGCGATTGATTGTCATGTCATTAGAAAAAACATAATATATCAAATAGGCTTTTTCAAACATAATTTAGAACTTGTGACCTAAATGTGTGCATGCAATTGTAATCCTTATGGTGGTAAACATTTTCTGACCGCGACTGTACAAGAGTTTGCACAAAATCAGAGCCGTATTCATCGCGACTGAGGGCTGATCCCGGTTCCGCTACAAACGGGATATTTATTGAACTTTTTACAGATTTCAAATCATAAATGAGTCCGATAAAGTACACAAAAATTTGTTTCGTTGCAATTTAAGGATGATTACTTTGAAGATAAAACTTAGAAATGATTATAAACTGCATTATCTTCGTCATTAATAAAGATCACTTTATACGATCACTTTTTTATGCTTGATAGGTTAGCCTTTGACCACTATCTCACCTGATGGTAAGTGATGATGTGTAGAACTTTGATGTGTGAAAAAAAAACAATTGACAAATGATTGCAAGTCGTTTAAAAAATATAACATTCCAAATTCAAATAGTTCCGATTATCTAGAAGTGCAAAACTTTTAGCGTGCCCCATGTACATTTTCAAATAAATCATTAATCAGTTGCAAAAATGATTCACAGTTCACTTGTATGATGCCTCTCGTCTTTTTAAACATAACAACAAAAGTGTAAATATTGAAGTCGAAGCAACTTCATACACTAGAAGACCACGCTCATGGTCAATGGCTGCGACAACTAAGTTGTCTATAGAAACTAAGCCAATACAAGTCATGCGGCCAAACACGACATGGATTTGGTGTTCTGCTTGGTCACGGGTCAGCTAAAATATTATTTGCCACCCTTAGGTTTAATGTCGTGCAGATTAACAACGACAATAAAAAAACAATTAAATTAAGAATTAACGATTATTACGGACAACGTTAGTTTCGCTTGGAGATCGATCTGAAAACTTTGAGAGGTAGTATGAACTGTGTTAAGTTTCTCACACTAGTAAAACAATCAAAACTAATATACTCGTACTATTTTTAGGCGGGGGCGCGTCCTCATAATTAGCCTAGAGCGGTCAGAACTCTATGAGTCGCTGCTCCTGGTGTAGTGACTCCCGACCAGACTGTAAGAAATAGGTTGAAGGAAGTCAATATGAGATCACGCCTACCAGTTCGGGCTGTGCGTCTAAATATTCAACATAGACAAGCTCCCGACGCGGACGGTTCGTCTAAACTCACGCTTATTAGCAATTTCGACATTAGAGGCCAGTACTTTTTACTGACGAATCACGATTCCGAGGAACACTTTGCAGTCGTAATCTCTTCACAGATGCTCAGGCGAGCAATACAGTGCAGCAGCAGTGAATATGGCAAATTTGGATGTGGTTCTGTGATGGTTTGGGGCGGAGATAATTTATGAATTTTTAATATAAAAAAATATAAAATACAGGTGACGACATTAGGACGATTAGCAGTATCTATACTGTATAACTATCATGATTCATGACTCACCAAATAATTTACACCTTGATTTAAAATGGGTGCATTTTTGTTGGTTATCAGTACTCAGTACTATAATATTATAAATGCGAAAGTAACTCTGTCTGTCTGTCTGTCTGTCTTTTATTTAGATGGCACTACATTTTTTGTGGCGGTGTCTATCTCAAAAACTAAAGTAATTTAGGAATAATTTCGGTACAAGAATATAACTTCCAGCTGGACTTGAACCCTCATCCCCAGAATACCGACCTTGTGCATTTCCAATTATGCTATGGAAGCGGGTGCTTAACAGTAGATTTTTTCCATCTCATAAATAGCATGTCATTTCACTTGTTACAGTCAAAACCCACACACAGTACTATTGTTTCCACGTTACTGCTTTGAAGAAGACTATTTGACACTGTGGTAGGAGGTCTACCACCTCGTCAACCCTTACTTTGAAGCATATGATTTAATGAATAAGTTTTTTGTAAAAAATTTATGCCTCAAAGGAATTTATTTTTCTATTCCCATTTCATGCATTTACGGCTCTTATATCAAAGTATTCTCGAGCTTCCCCCACTGGGTGGGGTTGAAAGGACGGGGGGTTAAGTAAGAATGTAAAGGCGTCCTCATTTTCACATCGCCCTTGATTGCAACCCTTTCGACGTAAAGCATAAAATTTTAATGGTATAACAAAGTTTAGTAGCCCTTAGCAAAATTACTGACACTTTCAAGTAGGTATGTAAAACTGGGACAGAGGTTGATAAGGGTTCTTGTGAAGAGGTCCTTTCAACTTGAATATTCTGCGTTGTACTTTAGATAATATTCTTCCTGAATATAAAATAATTGAATGATTACGTAACATCCCTAAAACCAAATGATGATTTACTTTTTATCCAATATATTAGGTATATCATCCACGTTATAACCGACTTCCAAAAAAGAGGAGATTCTCAATAAGACTGTGTTTTTTTTGGCATGTTTGTTACGCGATTACTTCGTCAATTTATGAACTGATTTTAATGATCTTTTCTGTTTGATGTAATATAGCTCCGTTGTGGTGGTGTCCCGAATAAATTTTACCAATATCTTTTAGAAATTTACTTAGCTGTTCTTAACCGATTAGCAGAGTTAAGCAGTGTCGGTCGTGAGTTGGATGAGTGACCGCTAGTGACATTACTACTGAGCGCTTCCGTGCTTTGGAGCGCCGGTCAAGCCGTCGGTCCCGGTTGTTGTCTTAGGATGGCAGCCATGGTGGTGTCATTTTGCGAATGCCCGCCTGGCTAGCTACCACCCTCAAGTAGAAAATCTGTCGCCAAGCACCTAATGGTGTGTTTCGGCAGCTGTTGGGAGCCAGTAATTCTAAGTTAGCCTGAACAACGTCTTCAACCACATCATCACTTACCATCAGGCGAGATAGTAGTCATTATCCTCAGGCATAAAAAAAACTAAAACGAGAGAAAAACATTTCGGTACCATTCTGAATCATTATACACTGACTTCACATTAGCATGTTCATAATACTTTTAGAACTTAGGTGATATTGAAAAGCTGGGGGACCAGGTAAACTTTTCTTAAGAATATTACTATCATTACGAATAGTAATATTCATAAAAATTATTGACACCACCATGTTCCATAAAAAATAAGGTTTCGTCAATAAATAAAATTAATCCTATTTAGGAAATTTCCACCGCCCAGATTTTGGGGCGCTGAGCACTGCTGAACCTGCGCAGAAAAGTTTCCAAAATTGTTTATTTCCACGACAAGAGGGTAATTTTAATCATTGTCTAGATTTAGAGCATATTAAGTAGCTGGCCGTTCACTACTCCATACAAACGTCGAAGTATGAATCTCCTTAATTGAGGTTTTAGGTCAAGAACTAAGCAAGATATCGATTTATGTCTTCATAAATCAACATAATTAACATCTATCCTGAAAATTTTGAGCTAAGAAACATTCCCCTAATTTTTCGTTTGGATAAGCGACTGGAGAGTTCAACCTTTACCTATAAATACCTAATAACACTTTCCTTAAAATTTAAACGTATTTTAAAGTATGGAAACTTCATGACTTTATTATATACTAGCTTTCCGGGCGCAGCACCGCCCGCGCGTATGTCGGTTATCGCGCAAAACATTAAACTGTTTTTGCGCAGTTGGAAAAAAAAACTATCCTATGTTTTTTCCCGGGTCTCAAACTATTTCCATACCAAATTTCATTCAAATTGGTCCAGTAGTTTTGGCGTGAAAACGTTACAGACAGACAGACAGACAGAGTTACTTTCGCATTTATAATATTAGTACTGATGATGATAATAACTATATTTATGGTGCGATGATTAAATCAAATGAAGCTGTATTTTATGAAATAACATTAGGTATTCTCGCCTTATAATTACTCAACTGCTTTAAATCTCTTTTGTGAGATCACGTCGCTGTTTTCTAAGTAGGTTTCGTCGGGTTGGGCGGGATTCAAGTCTCGTCTCCGAGGCGCCGGTGACGCCCGCCCACAAGACGCCGATCTGCTCTGACCTCTATCGTATTACATTAATTGTTGGGGGTAAGTGATTTGAAGTTTTGTAGTTTCCGAACTTTATAGCTATAATCAAAATAGATATCTGAGTAACTCATAACTTGAGTGACGAAACGATTCATCGGTTTTGAATGACGAGGTCTTGGGTATATCTCCTATATAGTCGTACAGTTAGTTTCTGTGATAAGGAAATTGCCATGCCAGTTTGGAACTTTGCCTGGCTAATGAAATGACCTTCATATGGGACTATACCGTAGTTTAGACGACGCGTCGTCTAAACGGTCATTTCATTAGCTAGGCAAAGTTCCAAACTGGCATTTAAACTGTTTTTTAAAATACAATGAAATGTATTTTAAAAAACACGCTTCAGATTTCTATCACTGAAAATAATTATAGCGTATTCCATATTTATGGACATGGTAGCATTTTTGTGCCTGGAAGGTAGTGGACAGTAAGCAGTAAATAGTACCTGTACTTGTATCCCCGAAAGAATACACATAATTGTCTAAACGTCGCGACGTTTAGACAATTATGTACGATGAGCATTTTTTTAAATGTTATTGTGATGGAACTAGCTCGAGGCCCACCTGATGTTAAGCGGATTAACCTCTGCCTATAACAGATGCATTTCATAATACTTTTCGTTACTTAATTAAATGAGATCTACTTAGAAGTACACTCGTATTACTCTTACAAAATAAAAAATAATCATCAAGATTGGATGATCCTGTAAAATTTTATACGTAGTACTTCATCCATTAAAAAAATCGATTCGACTTGCAAATTACCCTCTCTAGGGTCGATAAAATACTCATTGTACGTACAGAAACCAATACGTAAAATATACAAAAAATAAAATGCTTAATTCAATAAGCATTTTTTCTCAAGTACGATTTCAGACACTATCACATGCTAAGCGAAAATTACTCATTTTTAGAGGAGAATATTTTTGTAATGAGCGGGTTTCGTACCCGCGTTACCCGGCTTTACGAACCGGGTCTTCAGCTATCGAGATGGACTGGACAGATGCAAATTTTGTGATCTAATTTTATTATTATAGGTGATGGAATCGTGTCTCCACATTTAGTTACATTCTGGAACAATAAAGCAGGCAGTCACAATGATCCATCAAAATGATCCACAAATTCGAAGTTTCCGAATCCTCCTCCTGCCCTCGTAAAATATTCCATGCCTGCCGCCCTAGTTTTTATGGCGTGTACGAGAGCCGTGCCTCTGTGAAACGGATTTGAGTGAAAGTTTGGTCGCAAACTAAGTTTTTTCTTCTATTCGTTTATTACGACATCTAATTGTAGACGTGGGATATATAACAATTTTTATATTCGAGAACCTACCCTAAATGTTCTAAGTAAAAACACATTTTAAACGAAATAACCAAATACTTATGTTCTATCGATTATGTAAAGAATTTCAATCGGATTGGATATATATAATTTTAGGATGAGGCGTCATAGGATACACACATATAGATATGGATAGGTACACACATATGGATATGGATACACAAATATACGGAACAATCTAAACATTCCTCTTCTTCCTGTGCTTATTCCAATAACATTTCGGATTGGCACTACATTTGTTTCCTCCTTTTCTCCTGTTCTTTTATGCTGTTAGTAATTTTTTTTTTGCTTTCCTCTTACCCTATATTTGTCCACATTCAGGCTCAATACTCCTTTTGTGATGTATTTTCTTCCCTTATCTATCTATTTCCTATAAACCTCGCTAGTCTATTAGGTACTCTTTAACTTTTCAGTCACTCCACTGGGGCTACATACAAGCTTTCTGTAGTGTAATTACTCATTTCTTATATTGTCCATTTTTGTTCCATCACTAGTCCATATTACGGCAGTGGCAGTCCTTTATAGAACAGGTTTTAGCAAAATATATTTAGTTCGTTGCAGCAAGAAATTTGTATGTTATTTTAGATCACATTTTTTATGACCAAGATGATTCAAATACACGTTCCTTTAAAACTTTCTCAATAGAATAAAATTATTGAAAAGTTGGGTCTTAATTAATGTATATAACCTAAATATTACTTATTCATGTGAAATATAACAATAAAATAATAAGATCTTATCAAGAAAGGTAAGGTAATTCACATTTTCCAAGTTACTAGTTTTACGTCAATAAGTTTTTTAGGTTTTTTACGAAATCTGATCGATATTTCACCATGCCTTCCTCTCTTGTACTCCTACCCAGTCTGAGAATGATGAAAGTTCAGCATTTGTTACCATCTAAAAGTTCACAATCTTTGCAACATGCATTCTTCTTTCATCCGCCTTCTTCGTTGTCGAACATTCAGATCCATAAGTACATTACCAAAGGTTTTATAATTTTATTCATTAAAGTTTCATGGGCCTGCACGGGTCACATAAAGTATATAGATCTGTATTTATTTTAACCATACTGCATTTACGATTAATTCATTATACCTTAAACAACTCCCAATACTGGATTGATTCAGGTTTAAGTTTTTCCCGAATGTAATGCGTTTCTTATTTAAGTACTTTTGGTAACTCAATTCAATCTCCATCGAAAGCCAGCGCTGATTCGATAAAGGGAAAGGTTTCCGTTACGATCTTTGACTGGATCCATCAGCCTGCATGCTACAAAATATTGTTAGAATTTTTGTATTGAACAAAAATCTTTCTTTCTGATTTCGATAAATTCAAGGCCTTAAGATACTATACCTATACGCTCTAAGTGTTTAATTTGTAGCTAATGTGGGCTAATAGCCGTAAGGTTATTTCACTACTTTTGTTGTACTAGTTGTGTTATTGTATGTAGATTTTTTCATAATGGATTATTAATAAATCTTACTTTTAAAAAATACGAGCTAAAAAGCACGTGCCATGCATATCTAAATTAAAGTTATCTTGGTATATGAATTTCTAAATTTTAAACCCACTGGCGTAGTATTATTATGTGGTATAGGCCACTGGTGTATAATGTGATTTAAATATAGAACTTCAAAATGTCTGTGCAAACGTTTATTGTAGAGAATTGATATATCAAAAAATAAAGCATTTTTTTAAAAGCCCATGACGTATGTAAGCGTTGTCATTGAATGAGAATTCAATAATATGTTCGGTATACATTCTACTAAAAGGGAGTAAATGACGGAAAATACAACGCATTCTTAAAAGGGTTTGTTAGTTGCAAAGTTGAAGAATTAATAATATAATGACAAAACATAAATATGTCCAATCCATTACATTTCTTTTTCCGTTACTTAAATTCTAGTCGGGGGTTTTCCAAAATTTTTATTTATACTCTTACAAATGACGTAGACTTTTTCAAAATTCTTCATGACACCGAAAAAGGCCTACATGTACCCTTTGAACGTAGATTAATAGTTACTTAATAATCTACGTTCAACAGGTCTTGACTTGACTTCTTATATTTATGGCTTCTGTGGCATATTGTCACAATTCTGCCATTTTGAGACGGAGGTCTTTTAATTTTGACAGCTGTCACTTGAAATGAAGATCACAATGAAAGCTATAAATAAACCAGTAATCTAGAATTAATAGTTTAAATACCGTTTAAATTTCATAGCTGTCATCCATAATGAAGATCCAATGAGGGCTTTAACTTCTATGAAGAAACAAGTAGTGTATTATGTACAATAGTTTTTGAGAGATTACTTTTAATTTCGACAGCTTTAACTATCATTTTGAAAGCCGTCATATCTACAATGTTTGTATTGAGTCTATTTTATTTTAAATGTGAATTCTAAACAGAAAAGAACGACCTGAACATTACTTTCGACTGCTGTCATATCGATCTCCCATTGAAGTTTAGTTTTGAGTAGATTTAATCCTATATCAGTCAAACGATCGTTTTGAGAAGTCCTCAAGTGCCGATTATTTTGTCTGCTGGTGCACTCCCTGGTAGTTTATAGCCGTGAAACATGTTTAAAACTTGCTCTGAAATAAACCTGTTTAATGCAAAAACTGCATTGAAATCGGTCCAATATACCTAGTTACCGAAGAAAATGGTATGTAGACATATACATGTAAACAACCTATAACCCCAAACGCATACAATACATAAACATATAAACGTTCCGTCCATCGTGGGTAAAAGTCATACCGCCATAAGCAGAACTAAGGAGTTTTCGTCCCAGATATCGTAAAACCAAACATAACTTAAAATTACAAGCAGTACCAAAAAAACGCCGTAGATAAATATATCCAGTGAAAATATTAACTTAACATTTTATTTACGTAAGTTTATACTAATTTAAACATCAATAAGGGTAATTATATGTTTAATAAAATGTTATCGTAATATAATTATTAATAATATAAGATTTTTATTATTATGATAAAAGCCTAGGCCAAGGACGAGTAGGACTCACACACATAGCAAAGGATTTGCTATCCATTGACTACAATCTCATCCGCAGCTAAGCAAAGTTGGGAACAAGGCTGTCAAGGACAACTACTTGAGGGTGGCAGCTAGCCAAGCAGACATTCGCAAAATCCCCTACCACTACTAAATTATCGGAGTTTTCAATCATACGAATAAGTATTATCGTTTTGTTATCAAATACAAAACAATCTAAGAAAATACGACTACGTATACGGTTTAAAAGATACAGCCGTTTAAACGTGAGCGTCGTACGGAAAAGACAGCTACACAAAGCGGATACGCAAACAGTGGGTAAGGTAGATAGATACAGCACGTGTCCCTGAACTTAACCTACAATATTGGTAGGTATTCCTTCATAAATTCCCTCTCAGATAATAATACAATCATAGTGAATTTCCGCACTGCAAAATACATGTCCTTTCAACAGTTTTTTCCTGGATCATTTTCCTTGTCTACCTAATCCTATTACCACAAATTACATAATATGAGTGTCATTGAACTTACGGGTATAATAATTATGATGTCAATATTCGGGATCAAATAATAATAAATATCATACTCTGTATAAGACTCGTTCAACCAACCAATCGGTATTAATGATTTCTTATACGTACCATATACGCACATCACTGTTGTATTATACAATAAATCTTGCTAGTTTGGATATAATCTTACATAATTACTGAAGTAAAAGTAGCAAAAGTGCAGCAGTATAATAAAGTATTAATAACTAATCTTGGAAAACAACCTTCTTCATTGTAAAAACTAATTATATATTCACTAACTTTACTGAAAAAAACCTGATTACTAATGTGAATAAAATATACAGCACTGATTATTGTTTTGACCACACTCGGGAGTTGCTAGCAACACTCGTATTCACGTCTCGCTTCTACGAGTAAATGTTCATTATATAGTCAGAACCATAGAACATAATAATAATACTACGGTCAGAACTATACAAGTCGGAGTAATCCTGTACTTTTTAGGAATAAAACCTTCGCAGTCGGCGCAATACTTTTTGTGCTTTTCTTGCTCAACCAAAAGGCAATCACATTTATTGCCTTCCATCAGTCCATTACGGTAAAGTGATCTCAGAACAAGTATAAATTAATTAAAAATTAAAAAACCCGACTGCAAATTATTTATTTTCGTAATGCATTTTATCGTTCCATTTCAATTAAAACTGTAAATTTTATATATTTATGGAATCGTTAAAGCTCTTCATTTTGATAACCAACTCGATGGGTTTGGAAGAAAAACAATTTTTTTTATCACTATATGGCGTCTAAAATCCGTCAGTTAGATTTTTTTTTACTTTTTATGTACCCAGTGTCACCTGGGCTATTAAGACGCATCTAATGATATACTATACATTAAAATCGGTTGTACCGTTAAGAAGTTATGGTGGAATAAAGAAACTCACAAACATACATACATACATGAACCCTGAAAACATAACTCTCCTTTTTTTGGGCAGTCGTGTAAAAATGTCAGACTGAGGGCGAAGGACGAATCGTTTCGCATGCGAGTGAGCAAAACAGAACTACACAATATTTAAAAAGAGTGAGCTAACTTTCTTGAATAAATTCATATAATAGTGAGCTTTTAAACTACGATACTGTTAGTGTAGTGTGTCGAGGTGACAATAAATACATTAACGAAAACCTAACGGGGGTAGATTTAAATCACTCCCGCTGCTTCTCACCTGCAGCCTCACCTCAGAAGATGACACCTGCTTCTTCAGTCTACTCGTGACCGCGGTCAATGCAACTCGATCGAAACTTCGAGGTTAATCAAAATATTATTTTGATGTTAATTCGTGCGTGAATAGACCCCTTAAGGATTTAGAAACATGTTTAGTTCACAAAAGTTTAAAGAAAAGTAAAAAATATACACTATTAAACTATTTCTCAAAACAAATCTTAATGGATTAAAAAATTTTAAATCTCACCAATAATTCCTCGGATATTCTTCGAAAGGTGACATTTTATTATTACTTTAGCGTCGTAGACGCACAAATTTGATTAGAGATTTTGAATTAGACCACTTTTATGACTTATTACAACTAACTTCAACTACTGTGGTGCTGCGTGAAGTAGACTCCGCCATTGTATAACACTGTGCTGAATATGCTATCCTAAACCCCACAGGGGATCCTCTCCCTACTTTCATACGGCTCTTCGAATACCTACTCTAGGACTCAAAAGTACCAAGCGTAGTCACATACTTGTACTGTGATTTTTGTACGAGGCAGTAATGTAACTTGTCCAACTAATTTCTGTTCAGAGGAACACTGCCAACTCATTTTTTTTTATTGGTGATTGATTATTGTTCATTTTGGTTCGCTTCTATCAACAGTCTAGATATATAATTTTAGGGAAAATACAAAATTGTGTATTTTTTATAATTTTCCTGTACTTCTTATATATAATATTTGATGTCATCAGTTCATAAGGGCTGATTATAAAGTTCATCCCAATTAAAAGTGCTCGCGCTGAATCGAAACATTCTGAATGCTTGGTAAATAATGTATTCTAAGCGTTTCTGGTAATAGAGTAGCGACACCAGCTTAGTTACTGCCTCTGCTCATTATAGACCATTCAGAGCACAAATATTCTGCACAATACTACGATGCGTTCACTACAAGAGATGTAGGTATAGTTTTTACGCCACGTAACTGTACCAATATTTTCACTGGCTATTACATTATCTTTGATCCAGGACACAGCGATATAAACGCTGCTGGTTAGCGGCTAAAATAATGGACATGGCATGGCATGATGGAAGGGCGTTTTGCGAATCTGGCTAGCTCTCCACCCACAAATAGGAAATCTGTCGCCAAGTGCTTATGATGTGCCGTGGTAGCTGTCGTTGAAAGCCACTTCCTATTCTAGGTTAAGCCTGTTTACCATCGACCACATCATCATTTACCATCACATGAGATGGTGGCCAGTCTAGTCTTCAATAAAACTGGCCAAGTGTGAGTCGGGCCACGCTTGTATAGGGTTCCGCATTGCAAACGCTCACAAAATAAATAAAAATGTTTGTTAATTTTGATAGATGCTCTAAATGTAGACATAAATGTATCATTAATATTGTATTTGACTTTATTGATTGTTTTTTTTTAATTGAAACTGATATTTGAACAATATTTAATACATTTCATGAATGAAACATATTACGAACTTGAAACCATTTTGAACAGTTTTAAATAAAATAATATTTTTTGTGCAATTGTGCTCAAAAGCAGCAATTTTTTGTTTATTTTCTCATGACATGTAAATGTTTTCAAACAAATACCAAAATTTCAGGTTATATCTCGCTCTGGTTTACGAGCTCTAGCTGCGATAGTCCTAGGACTCGTGACAAACGGATGGATTGACGGAGAGACAGACAGTCTCCAATTTTCCCTTTGGATACGGAAGCCTAAAAGAATAGGTAAGTAATTATCAAAGTCATGAAATTTTAACGACGTATCAAAGTCGGAGTAACTTGTTAAATTCAACTACCTGTAGGTGGACGCATTGCGAATAATATTCATAGTGATGAATATAACGAAAATAAAATGTTTTAATTCTATTACGTATTCTTATTCTTAAAGTGCTAATTATTATTTATTTTGTTTTATTGCTAATTATTTCAAAATACACACATAATAATTCACACAGAACTTATTTATCATTTCATTATTGTGAACACATTTTATTCATTTGTATATTGCTAGTTATGGCCAGTGGTGACAGGGAATTCGAAAAATGCCCTACCACATTGCTATAATGACTGCCATCCTAAGATAACAACCGGGACCGACGGCTTAACGTGCCCTCCGAAGCACGGAAGTGCTCAGTAGTAATGTCACTAGCCGTCACCCATCCAACTCATGACCGCGGTGGACGTTGCTTAACTTTGCTGATGGGTTCAGAATGGCTAAGCAAACTTCGCTACGAGCGGTTCAATATTCATATATCATATTAGTGTGCTCTGATAAAACTGCCGCCACGAGATTTTTGTATAATTAAACAACTTTTTCATTTGTACACCTTGCTAATAAATATATTAGTCAGAATCTTCTGACTAATATATCTATTGTAAATATCTAACAAATAAAATAATGTTCTGAAAAATAAACGAGTTATTATTATGCTGCTTCTGCTTTATACAATATCAATATTTAATTAAAACTCACGTTAATGTTTTGGAATAAATACAGAAATACAAACTAAACCACTTCACTTTCCTAGTCAATTCAAATTGATACCTGACTGAATTAATAACACCTGCTGCTAAAACATCAACATAATGCTGCTAAAGCTCTTTAAAACATTCAATGAGTCGCGAAGGATAATCTAATATGCTGCCGCTGGGCCGTTCGGGCGCATATTAGATTGTCCTAAGACGCCTCGGATTATTTAAAGTTGGATATGTCTTCTCTTATTTTATTGCACGCAACATATCTATGTACCTAGGCTGTCATTCAACGGCAACATCTGATATCTACGTAAACAATACCAAATAATTTTGATGTTGTTTACATAATATTATATTATATGCATGTCTTTTTTGGGGGAAATTATTGAAAATGGAATGAATCCCACGGACTTAGTAGGAAATCCGTAGGCAGGTACTTATTTGTACTACTTTTTTGCATGGATATGAATGTGGTAAGACCGCCGCGGTCGCGTCACGCTTCAAAAAAATCCTTCCGGTAGAAGCCGATACTTTGTCGTTAGCGATATCGACTCATAGTAAGTTGTTTCAACCTCAAACACCCGTGTCTTATAATATACAATTAGAATACTCAGTAGATCGACTAAATTAATGTTATTTCCCTTAGCACGCAGTAAAACGTAGATAGGTACTTGTATATGGCTGTATAATATACTTACCTACTTAGACATAAAAGGGTGATTCAAATTATTTCTCTGTGTAATGTGATCATTCAATGAAGTCTTACGATACTTTACACGTGTATTGCTTTAAGGAAATATAAAGTAGGTACGAGTATAGTATTGCGTAGAGCTTGGTACTTATTCCTTGACAAGAACAAATGCGAGCGATTTCGAGTGTCATATTCATGTTGAATATTTTTTTTACTGACGGAACACGCTCGGGGCCAACCTGCTGTTAAGCGGACTAACCTCTTCATATATCAGATGCATTTGATCACAAGTCACGAATTGCGCTGTGCCCGTCACCTTGAGACATGGTTTTGATATTGGCACTCAAGGACTGCTGCCGGAACACACCGTTAGGTGCTTGACGGCAGATTTTCTACTAGAGGGTGGTCGCTAGCCAGGCAGGCATTCGCAAAAAGCCCTTAATCCATGCTTAATCTTAATTTTGTATGTGCATTTAATTCAGTAAAGTAGTTCATTGGCCAAGTGCGAGTTGAGCTCACTCTATTAGGGTTTCGCATTGTTAGAGCCTGTTAAAGAAAGTCTATTGATTGGTTTTGACCACGGCTTTAAAACTACAATAAAAGACAGCGTATTTATGGATAAGTAATGGCGTTCATAATATACCAAAATCCCAGATTCCTAACTAGTTTTTGCGATAGATCCCGTATCAATAATGGTCTAAATAGTCAACTTTGATGACCTCCCATCTATACTTATAATAAAACTGTAACAGGTCAAATTCTGTACATGGCAGATATTTTGAAAAAAAAAATGTACAGTACTCTGTAGCTGATACTGATGCCGAAACTATATTTTTTTTTATTTTTGTCTGTCTGTCTGTCTGTATCCCGGCCGCGTATCACTCCAAAACTACTGAATGGATTTCAATGAAACTTAGCATGATTGGAGTTCATACTACAAGGTAGGATAATTTAGCTTTTTATCCCGAAATTCAGCATGGTTCCCTTGGGAGAGGGGATGAAAGTCTAAATATACACTTAGTTGTAATTTATTAACGCGTAGTCCGATTTCAGACGTTCTTTTTAGGGTTCCGTACCCAAAGGGTAAAAACAGTCTGTCCCGCTGTCCGTCCGTCCGTCTGTCCGTCCATCCATCCGTCCGTCTGTCACCAGGCTGTATCTTAAGAACGGTGATAGCTAGACAGTTGAAATTTTCACAGATGATGTATTTATGTTGCCGCTATAACAAAAATTACAAAAATTTGGCCAAGTGCGAGTCGGACCTCCGCACGTTAAAACAAAAAATCCGACCAAATGCGAATGGGACTCGCGCACGAAGGGTTATATTTAAAGAAAACATAAAACTAAATATTCTGTGAATAGTTAAAGCGTTTACCAGTCACCGTTATTAGTATCGAGCAAGAAACGGTAAAAAAATCAAGATATGGGGGTACCTCAAATATTTATTTTATTTTTAGTATTTGTTGTTATAACAGCTATAAAAATACATCATCTGTGAAAATTTCAACTGTCTAGCTATCACCGTTCTTGAGATACAGCCTGGTGACAGGTGGATGGACGGACGGACGGACGGATAGCGAAGTCTTAGTAATACGGTCCCGTTATTACCCTTTGGGTACGGAACCCTAAAAAGGTTAAAATATGAAGTCTAATGTTGTATAGCTAATGGTACGGAACCCTTCGTGCGCGAGTCCGACTCGCGCTAGGCCGATTTTTTTAATTAGAATAGTGGTGCTTTAAAAATTATCACGTAAATATTTCAAAGTCATCGGATTTGCAGTTCAGAAATTACAGACATCACAACCTAAATATTACGTTCCAAATAACTTGACACCCCGAATGTACAGGAACCTTTCAACGTACGGCTCATCTTAAGCTGGCGTTTGCACTTTATCGTATAGGTATAATAGATAGGTCTGTAGTCGGACCTCTCCAAAAGACTGATTTTTCAAACGATAAAATACAGTATTTTTTATTACGATAAGCACAACTTCCCTACGTATATTTTTCAAAACATGCAATGCTTTAATCAGTCTAATCTATACCTATAACAGGTTGCAGAAGGCGGGTAGGGAAGCACGAGGGGTATAAGACGCTTAAATTTATCTATTTATACTTATAATAAAACTGTAACAGGTCCAATTCTGTACATTGCAAATATTTTGAAAATATGTTTTGAGAGCAATCTGTAGCTGATACTGATGCAAAAACTGTTTTTTTTTTTCTGGCTGTCTGTCTGTACCGACCTCGCATCACTCCAACACTACTGAATGGATTTGAATGAAACTTAGCACGATTCGAGTTCATACTACGAAGAAGGACATACGATACTTTTATCCCGAAATTCAGTACGGTTCTCTTGGGAAAGGGGATGAAAGTCAAAATGTACATTTAGTTGTAATTTATGGGGAATTTTTAATTGCATCCCTATTTAAAATTTAAGCAAACAACAATTATCCACTAATAATGTACCAGCATATCAAATAAATGACTGTTAATCAAATTAAATAATTGTATAACTAAATGTGTAGCATAAGAAAATGTCTAAAATATATCAAAGTTAGCGACTTTATTTATCTAATTTTACTACGAAAATCTTGCTAAAACCACAGATTTAAGCATTGTAAAACAAAATTACTCGCCATATAACAAAAATACTGATTTGCACACTAAATTATCCAATATTACCACCGAATTACTAAAATCATTATCTAAAATTGCATAACAAAGAATGCATGTTTTAGATTATCTAATGACTACACTAATTTGCTACTTGTTGAACTAAAATCCCTTTAACCCAACTATATTTTTCTTTGTTCAACTGTTTTGTTGAAAACATATTTGGCGCGCTTTTGACCACACTCAACGCTCGCGCTAGTCGCATCGCGCTCGCTCCTTCACACTGGCACGGCGGCACGAGTGTGAGAGAGATCGAGTGATGTTATACCACAGTCGTACACGGCGCATGGTCGCGTGCATTTATTATTGTTTTCGTTCATTAGATAAACATAACTTGCTCGAGTTTAAGTGCAAATTAGTTTCTTAACTATATCTTTGTGCATTGTTTTAGTGTATTACATATATAAGTAATACTTTTTACGTTAGTACAAGTAACATGGAGTTAGATCGATCATTATTAGAAGCCAGCGGTAGTGGTACACAAAATAATGAAAATGTTCCCGTTTATTGCTCGGATGAAAGCGAAGAAGAAGAACAGCCTTTGGAGAAGAAGAAAAGGTCAAAGGGCAAAGAGTATATATTCGTCAAGAAATTCACAAACGCTGACGAAGCCGAGAGTTTTGTGCAAGCTGAAAATACGTGGTCTGTCACAGTTTCGCACGACACCGAAGAAGGTAACAAAAAGTTTTATCGTTGTAGGAAAGTCAAATTTCGAGGACCTCAGTGTGCAGCTAGTATTTATTTGCTTTTTGAAGCAAACTCTAGTGAAGTATTACTTTATCGAACCGACTCTGACCATGACCATGAATCTATTGCTACAGCAGAGACAAGGCATGGAATATGTCAAGAGACAAAAGAAGAGATTAATAAACTTTTCGCTCTACATTTAAAGCCTAAGGCTATATTAAACAGTTTGAAGAAAATTCAAGGGATGAAATTGCCCTCAAAGAAACAATTAAATAATTATTTGTCTGATCGTCGTCGAGTAGTTTACGGATCACCTTCAATCAGTCTCGGGGAACTACAGGCTTGGTTAATAGAAAATTCTAAGATACCTTTTGATGAACACGAACCCTATGTTATTGCCTACCATGTTTACGACGGCGAAACGCCGACTTTTCGATTTGCAATCTCCACGAAGTCTCTACTAAAGTTAACAACATTAGCCACAAATATTCATGCAGATGCTACATATAAACTTATCTGGCAAGGTTTTCCTGTATTATTAGTCGGTACTACTGACAAAACTAAAAAGTTTTATCCTATTTGTATTGCCGTTACTACTAATGAACGTAAACAAGATTTTGAAATGTTGTTTAAAGCTCTTCGCAACAGCGCTTTCTCCCTTTATGAACACTCGTTAAATCCAAAAGCGTTAATATGCGATTCGGCTATGAGCATAATAAATGCATTTAAAGAAGTATTTGGCGAAGAAGCTATTATAAAAATGTGTTGGTTCCATGCAAAAAAAAATATTGTCAACAGTGTAGAAAGACTGGTAGACAAAAAAAAAGCAGAAGACTTTATTACAGGATATTGATATGTTACACTCTGCTACATCTCCAGATATGTTCCAGTCTGCATTAGCCGCTTTCATGACAAAGTATGTCGACCAAAGAGAGTTCATTACTTACTTCAAGAAAGAGTGGGTATATCAAAATCTTAATTGGTATCTTGGTTCCTCTATAGGATCTCCTATTACAAATAATGCGCTTGAATCGTTTAATAGGTCTATCAAAGATTGCCACACACTGCGAGAACGTTTTCCATTATCTAGATTTTTACTTGTTGTCTCAGATATGGTGAAAGAATGGTCAGGTACCTACCAGATGGAATTATTTTCAAATTCTCCTTCGATCGAGCTCAAAGATTGGACCGCAGGTTACCAATGGGCAAAGTCAGACCGAAAAGTAGTGGTCTTAAAGGCAGATTCAATGAATAAGACCTACTTGATTGCAAGTTCAGGAGAATCAACCGTCCAATTCGGAGAAGACTGGAGTACTTTCGACGAATATAAACAAGTTGCTTTCGCACATTGGACGGTTGTATTGCCCATCAACAAAGAGCAATGGAAAACTGGTGAATGTAATTGTCCGCAGTTTTTTAAAGACTACATTTGCAAACATGATATCGGACTGGCTATCAGGTTAAAATATGTCACACCTCCTGCAGAAGCTAAAAACATACCTATCGGGATAAAGCGAAAACGCGGACGTCCATCAAAAGCAAGACCTGCCCTAATCTTACAGTAAAAATATATATTTTTTAATATTTTAATTAATTTGTTAAAAAAGTCTGAGTAGTCTTACCGTTGTGCCATAATTAGTGATTATGATGATAACACTTATTTGAATTTTTGAGAACTATAATTTAATAAACATGACTGATTAACTGGTGTTTTATTTAGTATAACTCATGTTCTTTAAAATTTAATAGGTGACGTATTCCAAAAAAACAGATTAAATATTTCGTTGCAATGAAAGGATAATTAGATTTACTATAAGTTATCAGATAGTAAACTAGTAAAATAGTTTAGCTTTAAACATTAAACAGTGTAGTATATTTGATTTATTTGATGGGAAAATTTAGTGTGCAATTCAGTATTTTTTTGATAGAAAAATGTGGATTTACAGTTGTAAGATTAAATACTACCCGTAATTTATTAACGCGTAGTCCGATTTCAATCATTCTTTTTTTGTTACAAAAGTGGTTATTTAATTATTTTCCCGTAAATATTTCAGTCCTCAGTTTTGCAGTTCAGAAATTACAGATATCACAAACTAAATATTTCGTTTTAAATAACTTGGACCGCGGAATGTTGAGAAACCCTTGAACGTACGGCTCATCTTAAGCCCACAGGCAGCCCGGAACCCCACGGGAAGCCCGACACTCCACGGACAGACCGGCATCCCACGGGCAGCCCGGCGCCCCACGGGCAGCACGGCACCCTTATTTAGTTTTGCAACCTTGCTACGATAAAACTCTAAAATGTGGTACATTTGAAGCAGTGATAGCTCAGTGGCTTTGGCTATGGACTGCCGCGCAGCAGGTCCATGGTTCGAATCCCGCCGCTGGCTTGAGCTTCACCGCATGGTGGAAGGGCTTTTTTGCGAATGCCCGCCTGGCTAGCGACCACCCTCCAGTGGAAAATCTGTCGCCAAGCACCTAACGGTGTGTTCCGGCAGCTGTCCTTGAGAGCCAGTAATTCTAGGTTAAGCCTGTTAACACCTACGACCACATCGTCACTTACCATCAGGTGAGATTGTGGTCAAAGGCTTACCTATCAGCAATAAAAAAAAAACATTCACCACAATCAGTTTTTTAAACTACATAATTATCTTTCTTTTGACGGATACATTTCGGAGACTGCGCAATGAAAGTGCACAATGTAGTCTTAGGTTTTTGCAATTGTTACACTTTGTAATTAAACAACTTTAAACGGTTTAAATCGCGTATATTTATCATTATTTTTGTCCCGACGTTTCAACCACTTTGTAGTGATCGTGGTCACGGGGTGACTGTCGGGACAAAAATAATGATAAATATACGTAATTTAATCCTAAAGTTGGAAGTGCACAACTTTAGTAGATTGTTATACAAGGGTCGAAAGGAATTGGTAACTTTCACCCGCGTTCAGCTCTCTACTTTTCATATCGAATTTAAAGAAAGTAAATAAAGTAGCTTTTCTAAAAATTATTCATTGATAAAATAACATACTTACTAAAAATTTATTGAGAGGTTTGAACTATTTGTTAAAATTTACGTAAAATTTTGTTTGGAATATTTACGGGCGGCTATAGCCCGAATAGGAATCTCTCTGCTTTTCACTACTAATATAAGGAATAAATATATGAATATAGTACGTTTTTTATATTATTTATTTTGATTTTAATAACATGAGCAGTATATTTTTAAAATTAATGCGGCTATAGTCCAAGTAGGAATCGATGACTTACATCCGTGTTGAACACTCTACTTTTCATTTAAAATATGCGGAGGGTAAAAAAATTGTAGTTTTTCTAAATATTTACTAAAAATAATAAACATGAGTAGAAGATACAAAGATACACTAGGAGTTAAAACAATGAAATTTAGGGAAAGTTTTAATATTTTTTTAACTTCCCTTTCTACCTTATATTTAGTTACTACCCTGCCAAACATTGTTTACACCAATGTTTTTCCCGGCCTTAGGTGGGAAGGAGCGTCTCCCACCCGCTACTCAGATCAAACAAACACTACTTTCTGAGTATGAGAAAAAAAATACTATCTACCGTCAAACAAACCGCCGTTTTAAAATCGAAATTCTAAAGAAACGCACAAGGTACTTTGCTTCAACATTTATTGTGCGAACCGGGAAAGAACTCTCTGAGTTACTTAACTACTGTCTTCTGGAAAATACAACCCGGGAGTTTTGAAATCCAAAGTAGAAAGCTCCATTCTGAGCTATGGTTTACTATAAGAGTGCTTCACCGCAGACCACAGTGTTGCTTAATATGAGATAAACAGTGCACAAATGTGAATAATTAGTGTGCAGGTACGGCAATCGCGAACGAAGTCGCGGGTACAGCTAGTTTATTAATAAACTAGCGAGCCGCGTCGGAGGCCCGTGCGAAGGGGTATTAAAAAATATAAAAAACCGGCCAAGTGCGAGTGGGACTCGCGCACGAAGGGTTTCGTACCAGTATCTGTAACCTAATCTTGCAAGTTACAGACACTTTTCATTATTAATTTTTTTTAGCAAATAAACGGCGAAATCCTCTTTTATTGTATGAGAGCCCCCTTAATTATCTATTTCATTATAATTAAGTCATTCTATTTAGAGAGAACATAAAACTAAATATTCTGTGAATAGTTAAAGCGTCTACCTGTCACCGTTATTAGTATCGAGCAAGAAACGGTAAAAACAAATCAAGTTTGTTGTATGGGAACCCCCCTTAAATATTTATTTTATTTAATTTTTAGTATTTGTTGTTATAGCGGCATTAGAAATACATCATCTGTAAAATTTTCAGCTGTCTAGGTATCACCGTTCTTGAGATATAGCCTGGTGACAGACAGCTGCCGGAACACACCGTTAGGTCCACCATGCTATAACGACTGCCATCCTAAGACAACTACCGGTACCGACGGCTTAGCGTGCCCTCCAAAGCACGGAAGCGCTCAATATTCATATCACTAGCAGTCACCCATCCAACTCATGACTGTGGCGGACGTTGCTTAACCTTGCTGATCGGAAGATTAAGAAAAGCTTAGCAAAATTAAGAACAGCTGAGCAAACTTCGCTACGAGCGCTTCAAAAATCTTTTGTAACAAATAAACCAGCTACTGAAGTAATCAGGCATAAAAAAAAGCTGTCAGAACGTCACTAAATCTACAGTTTTAGAAAGATACTTTCTATGAAATATGTATTGCTATAAAGCAACATAATTTGGCTACGATAACTGTAACTAAAGCCGGTGGTGACCATATAATAATTACTGTAGCGAACACACGTCCACATTGGCGTGGCAACCGATACTGTCGTGCGCGCCTTTTTCATATTCATTATTTCATTTTCTTCAGTGGTAAAAGCCGTTTTTTTACATTGTATTTTTTTTATTCGCTGGATTTAGCTGCTAACTTAACGACTCATAAAGCCTTTGGTCAGCAAATGTAAAACATATTTTTGTCAAATGAACAAAAAAAATCGGGCATAGCCGAAATAAAGTTAAACATTTTATTCCGATTTGGTTGTGGTTCCCAAGAGGATCTGGATGTATCGTAACTTATTTCCATACGTGCGAAATCAGGGCTAGTCCTACTTTCTACTTATAATAAAAATGAGAAAGCTTGTGTTAAACTTTGTTACGAATTACCGGTCATCTCTGAGGCAGTTGAATGGGGAACATAATTATATTCAACATTTCATCAATTCAGCCGCAAGAAGTCCACTGCTGGATATATGCCTCCCCCAATGATTTCCAAATAGAACGGTTGGAAGCGGCCTGCATCCAGCGTCTTCCTACGGCCTTAATAACACCTTGTAGGTGGTCTTCCGACGCTGCGCTTGCTTGTTTGTGACCTCCATTCGAGAACCTCTCAGCCCCACCAACCATCATTTTACGTACTACGTGCCCTGCCCATTGTCACTTCAACTCGCTAATCCGCCGGGCTGTGTCGGTAACTTTCGTTCGTCTACTGATCTCCTCATTTCTGATTTGATCTCGTAGAGTCGTAGTATAATTATATTAACACGCCTGTATTACCAGAACAGGTGAGCATAGCTGTTTAAGAAAGCCTATTGCCGATTACGAGACACAGTCCCAGTGTGTCCGCATACTGAAATAGTTAAGTATTTCGCCAAATAACTTTGCATGGCTGCAAAGTTATTTGGCGCGACTGCTTGTATTGAAAACTGAGGAACCGAACAACCTTCTTCGGATTAAGCCATGAATGAAGCGAGTGGATGCCATGAATCAATTATTGTTTCCTGAATTCCTGAGCGTAACGGGGGTTTCAAAGGTAGGAGACGCAAAAAAACTTTGCTGGCGTGCAAAATACACAACTTTTCACCTCATTACAGCGCGGTAAATGCTAGGTGCAATATAACCAGCTAAATTAGAGTATATTTATATAGAAATCAAAATCAAAACTTACGAATAATTGGTAATACACTCGAGAGCAATGAATCCGGGTCACTTAAAGAATCCTAAAAATCTCGGAAACTAAAAATGCTAGGTTAATGCAATAAATTGTATTTAATAGACAATGTAATACTCCTTAAATGAAGGTATTAAAACTTCTTAGTTATTGCAAAGTTATATCATAAAAAAATCAAATTTGAAAAAGGGCCACTTTCGAAGATGGAACTACGAAATTACAGCATTTGGTTTTGCTTTTGTTTGTAATCTGTCATTTATGTGGGTACATAAACCATGTTGATAGTGCTCTATATTCATTATTCAAGCTGAAATTATGTCGCTTACGCCTGAAGAATGCACCAGAATACTTACAATGCTGGAAACCGGCCGGAGTCAGCGCGATACAGCCAGGACTGTCGGTGTGTCGCTGTCAACAGTACAAAGAGTTCTCCGACGTTACGAAGAAACTGGTTCTAACCTACGCAGACCAGGAACGGGCAGAACCAGGTGTACCACAGCACGAGAAGACCGATACTTGGTGAACACCATGCTTCGAAATCGCTTTCTCACAGGAACTGAACTCACCAATCAGTTTCGACGCCTCGGAGGAAGTAACCCAAGTGCATGGACAGTAAGACGTCGGCTTGCTGAATCTAACTTAAAACCCCTTAGACCTGCAAACGGCCCTAAACTGGAGCGTGGGCATCGTATTTCGAGACTAAGATATGCCCAGAGCCACGTAAATTGGAGTATTGAAGATTGGTCAAAAGTTATGTTCTCCGACGAATCAAAATTTATGCTCTACAAGCACGATGGACGACACAGAGTGTATCGAAGACCAGGGGAAAGATTCAAGCAAGCATGCATGCACAAGCATCATTTTTAGTTTCCGAGATTTTTAACATTCTTTAAGTGACCCGGATTCATTGCTCTCGAGTGTATTAGTGGTTGGGTACGGCCTCGTGCTTCATCTAGCTTCCCCACAGGTATTCTATTGGAGCTGTTAAAGGTTCTAATTATAAAAACCTTTTCCAAGCTAGTGCATAAAAAACAATTTTGCACAAACAAGTTTTGGTAGCAACTCTTTGTGAACGAGTTTTTCCGCGGAATTATTGGCAACATACCTATTTCTAACGCCAATCAGTGATGTTCGTTTTACTGTGTTCCGGTTTGAAGTATGCCGGTGAGGCACCTGAGACTTAACTACTTTATGCCCCAGGGTAATGGGCTCAGTGCACTTCGCCAATTGTTTTGCACTTGTTGACGACTTGCATCTGGTATACATTTCGAGGTTACTGCTTAACACCAGGTGGGCCTCGTGCTTGTTCCGTCACCATTTCATAAAATAAACCTTTCCGTGAAAAAGTCTATGTTAGAAAACCCAATAACTATCCGACACCGTGGCCAACCCAGGACGCTCTTACAAGCACACCATAGAGGCATATCGCTGGTATTAAAAATTAAGTGAATGGTAATTGATGGACTCTGGCACATTGATTCCTTAGGTCCCGGGTTAACACATAGAATAGATAGATTTACTTAGTGCTGATTTTGTTACCGAGGGAGCATGAGAAGTAGTAAGTGTCCAAAAATAACGCCGGCACAACCGCTTACGGCAGCTAGCAATAAATAAGGTAAGTATAATATGAGGTAGGTACTTAAATATTTTATTGGGTAGTAAAATATAAATGTTTTATGGGTATTGTCCATCAAGTTACTTTATATCGAGGAGACATCCATCCTCTCCTTGTTTCGTATTCCGAGATAGGGTATATGTGTCGGCCCGGCGGCGCCGCAGACGGCTGAAATTTTAATTTTGTCGTGTTTCAAACTCTCTTAAGCGTAATATTGCTACGCTTAATACTGTAGGAGTTAAATGAAGCAAGTTTCTATCAGTCGCATTAGTCCTTATAAACCAGTTTCTTCTTGGGTTCGTTCGATATAATTCTTAGCTTCCTTGTTTAATTATGTACAATAACATATAGCTGATATTACTTATGTATAACAAAAATTCTATATATAAAAATAATTATTAGCTCTGTATGTAATTGTATTTATGGGCTAGTATAAATATAATTTGAAGGGGATGTAAGTTATATGTGGTATCATTATTGTCTAGATTATTCAAATTTTCAGTCATAAAAGTCGCAAGTTACATATAATATCATATAAAAAGGCTTTTTTTAATGCAGCAAATAATATTTTTTTTCTGTTTCTATACTTTTTTGTAATAACCCAGTTTGCATAAAATTCAGTATGCATAAAATTCAAAGTAGGAGATTTATATGGATCCATCAATGGATGGATATGCTAACATTTAATAATCTTATCGTATTACAATCTTAACCGTACTATGAATCTTAAAGTTGTGTGATAATGAATGTGTCACTACTCACAATAAACTTTTTGTATAAATACTTTAATCCGAGAACTACACTGAAAATATAATAATATTAAACCAGGCTTGTCGAACTAAATTTTACTTAAAGTTAATTTAATACGAAGCTAAAGAGAAAAAAACACGTAAAATACTCGTAATTACCATTATTATTATTAATCTTAACATTTTAAAACCAAATGAATATACGAGTATAATGGATCTGAACCCGCATTATTCAAGATGGACTTGACCACGGCGTTACGTGAGTTGACAAAAAGTTCGGTTACATGCTCATTAATATTAATACGAGGCTCACAGCGAGTACAGTCAGCGGGCGGGCGACCTAGATAGACTTCGCTCGATGCCGCCCGCCCGAACAGCCGCCCGCCCAGAATAGACGCAGCACGTGCGTCCGCTGAGACACACGCCGTCACCGCCACCGCCGTCGCGTGCTCGCTACCCGGCGTGATTTAATCGCAAAAAAAAACAAACTATACAACCAACTTCAATCCAAAAAAATAACCTAGCAACGTTGTGACAAGTGAACAAGTTTAGCAATCTTAACACACCCAAAACTATTAATAGATTAGCTAGTGAAAGTAGTGTTTGTTGCGCTTCTCTACAATAGTGGCCTTGTCCGTTATCGCACCGGTGAAAGTATTCTATAAAAGTGATATATTGTGATGTACCGTGTAGCCTTATATGTGTTTATTGCAACGATGTGCCTTATCCTGTAAGTGTTGTTCTTCGGGGATTGTAATACGTTATTGTGTCGGCGCGTGAGTCATCGTCATGCAATGTATGAAGTTTACGTTGATTTTGGCGCTCTTTCTGATCCCGGAGCCGATTCCTGCTCATAGAGGTGACATGTAAGATGTTTTTTTTATATTTCATATAGTTCTTCGTTTGGCTTTACCCAACAGCTTTCTGTGAGAGTAGGTATAGTTAATATTTATCAAACTTTTAATAGTTGCTAGGTATATGTTTGGTCGATTACTCATCTGTTGTAGATTATGATAAATATTTTGTAGTTCAACTGTTACAGATTAGATAGGTTGTGTACTACTCAGTAATTCACTTTTGGTTTTGGAAATAATGTTCAAAGTAGTCAAAAACATTTATTTACTGTTAACACAGGTAAGTATTTATTGTATCGTAATATTTTTTTGTAATAACCTTCATACTCTAGTTATAATATATTGAAACTAAAAGATGTGTTCTTATAATAAAAAATATGGTTAAATTTATGTGCATGAAATAAATAACGGCTCCAAATACGTTTGCGGCATATGGATTTTGTGGTTTCCGCCGAGACAATAACGGAGAATAATGAGTTCAATGTAGGAAAAAAACCTCCAATCATATTCATATCAAAGGAAATTAAATTTGGAATTAATTGGAAACAATTCATTTTACTTATTTAATTTTCTGTGAATTCAAAGGTTTACGAAAGTTGGAATTAAACCAAAATTGATAAGTATATGACATCATAATATACATGTCACAGGTAGCCCTTTATTATATTATGATGACATTATATATTGCAACACATACAGCACACTGTAACCGCATGTAGTATGTACATAACTAGGTATCCTGAAACTCAAGCAAAATATCCTCAGTCTTTTCAACAACTGCGAATTTCACTGTGCTGAGTGTGATGTAGAAGGTCATAATTTAACTTCTAAAAAGTATTTATACCTCGTGTGGAGGACGCCATCGAAAACGGTATAAAAGAATTAAACGTTAAGCGAATTTCCCACGGTTTGCTCTGACTTATACAAATGATTTGCTAATTTTAGTGTTAAAAGTTCGTTTACGTATGTGCAAACAAGAAACACCGTCCGCTTGAGTTCAATCTGCATTTAGGTGGTATCAAGCTAGAACACGTTTATTTTATCCATTGACCAGTCTTAAATTATACTAAGTGATGATGTGGTCTCGAAGAAGGACAATTGCTGGAATATATTAAGTGCTTGATGGTAGATTTTCCACTTGAAGGTCGAAGCTAGCTAGACGCGCATTTTTAAAATGCCTCACCTATCACTTAAGTGAAGCTCAAGCAAGAGGTGTTTGTTTTACTACTTATAGGCCCTTTGACACAATCTCACCTGATGATTGGTGTTGATGTGATAAACAGGCATAATGTAGAATGGGAACTAGCACTCAAGGACAACTGCTGGAATACACCGTTAAGTGCTTGGCGACAGATTTTCCACTTTAGAGTGATAGGTAGCCAGACGGACATTTGAAAGCTGCTCTACCACTATGCTGTTACGACTGCTATTCTAAAATCAATACCCGAGCCGATGACTTAGTATGCCCACCAAAGCACGGAAGTGCTGAATGGTAAATGACTGAAACTAATGGCTGCAGCAAATCGACTACGCAAGCCTCGCTACGAGCACTTCAAATTAGTCATCCCATCATCAAAACGATAATGAATGACTAGTTTCTTATTTTCTGAATATATGTTGTTGCTGGTGTTTAATTTATTTTTCGGTTAACTCCATTTCAGAGTAAAGACATGGGCAATAGACTTAGGCGAAGAACTATGGAAACTCAGCGTAGCTCTTACAAAATCTGATCAAATTAGAATTGTAAGTGTTTTTGTTTCTTCTTATTTTTTATATAGTCATTAGATATAAATGTTGATGCTCTGCACGACCTGCAGCTGTAGTCAGGGTCGGAATTATCTTAGTGGTTCGCGGTAGCGTGCACCCCGTTTTGACGTTTGACACTTCAAATTGAAATACAATATTTTTCTACATTTTAATGCAAATTATTGGGCCCAGGGCTAATTATTAACAAATAAACGTACAAACTTTCCTTTTAAATGTATGTAACACACCTAATGTTTACTTTATTAGTTAGCTGTTTAAAACTACATTGAGTGGGCTAAGTTCAGGATAAACCACTCGTTATTTTATTGGGGCTGGTCGCAAACTAGTTATATAAATACTTTTCATGTGAAATGTAAAATAAGTAAATTTTTCATTACAAAGTATTTGAACAATCCCTCTCGACCCGCCTCCGGCTGTTCATAACAGTTTTAATTTACCAAAACAATGTTTTGTATACGTTCCATTAAATATTTGGGGCACAGGTACACTCTTATGATTGCTATTATCATACATCGACGTTATCATTACCTATAATAATACCTAAAATTTATGTTTTAATACTGAATATTTAAATGTCTTTTATAGTATGTATAAATCTTACTAAGCTTAAAGTTATGAGCATCAAAGAATGTTATAAAAATGTTTCGAGGCTCATAACTCTTAGTATAATTATATTTTTAAAAATGTGTTACGATACAACACTAGATAATGAAGAGATAAATTATTTATTTATTTAATTCTTTATTGCACTACAGTACAAATGGAGGACTTAATTCTACAGCATTTTCTACCAGACGTCCACATATTAGTTATAGAGAAAAAGGACGTAGGCGTGCAACATAAATTTAAATCCTCTTTAGAGCAGAAACCTCAAAGAACAAATAGGTACAAAGAATATTACAGATATAAAATATTATATACCTGTATGCATAAATGCTGTTGTAACTATACAATACATACCATACATAATAACACAAAATCAATCAATTAATACTATTCTTAGTTTTGGATCTAAAACCATAAGGGAGTTCAACCCCTTCATCGTTTATGAGGAAAGTGACCGAATGTTCACATTAAAAAATAAAGGAAGAAATGATGACACCTGAAAGAATTTGATAGGAACATAAAACACCAAAATTTTTATATATTTACTACCAGAGCGAAATAGTGACTGTTAGCATATACGAGTACTATAAGTTATTATTTAGTTTCATGCATCAAAATACGATAAGAGGATATAGAATCTCTTTGACGAACCAATAAAACAAATAATTTATTTACCCTAAGCAAATGGCATAACGCCTTTAATAAGTTCGATTTTGTTTTTCTTTCAGAAATATAAACAAATGAATGCAAGTGTTAAGAAAAAAGATGGAAAACAAATATTAGAGTCTTCTCTGCGTTCTGTTAGTACAATGCTCACTAGAAAAATCAATGCCGTCAAGGTAAGGAAAACGGTGACTCATGATCCTTGTTACGTCATCGGCTGTTGCCGATCCCTTTCTGCACTTCAGGACTACCTCGATACAGTCTTGTACTTACGCAGCCATTTGTAGGCCTGGCAAGTGATGGTCAGAAATATATCAAAATTTTAATTTTCTAGTGCGCCTCTCTATGACTTGAGCAGTGTAATATGCTTAAGGAGCTCAAGCAGGCTCCATACACTGTACTCGTAATTTTAACCGACTTTACACTGAAATGACGATGTATATACATAATTTGAACGGCCTTTCTCTTCAAAGAAATGGTTTCAACTTCAGACACTCGAGCAGTTTTGTAAAATAGATAGCTTAAAACAGTTGGAGTGTGTTTTACGGAATTGCAAATTGCTAATTTTCGTAAATCCTTTGCACTGTCAGACAACAAGGAAAAACGACATGTATTTATAATCAACATTAACTTTTTATCGAGCATCACAGTCACAGCGTTACGCATCTTCTTTTACAATGCAAACAGAAGAAGTATGGAACAACTTGCCTGTCACCTTATTTCCTTATTAACTATAATGTAAACGGTACCTTCTAGACAAGCATGCTCCATATTCGAAACTTCCTATCAGGTGAAATGGTGGTCAACTAAAGGCTTGTCTATTTCGAATTATAAATAAGATAAGGAGTTATTTATCCCAATTTATCATAACCCATACTCCAACAAAGCTAAACCAGGGTTTAGTGCTGATTGCAGACGCGCTGAAGCTCTGAAACATAAATCGTTCTTAGCCTCAATCGATGCTCGAGCCTTCAAAGCTGGGAATAAGAAACGAGCCTTAAAAAGGTTGCAAACCAATGCAAAAACGCACAATATGTCAAATCCTTGTTTTCACGATCTGAAGTGTAGATGGTGGTCTTTATTATAACCAATGTTAAAACCCTTACTGCTTACAGACAAGTGGTATACTTACCTTAGAATATAGATGTAGAATTTTCGTATTCTGGCACACTGCACAGCTGGCATAACAATACCAGTATTTTTTTATTGCAGTGTATTCACGCAACAGCAGAGGAATTAGCAAGGAGTTTTGATTATACGATGGTTGACAGTACAAACTTTACGTATTGTTCTGCTAAATATTCGTATTTTGAATATCAATGTGTAAATGATACAATAATACCGCCTCCGAATTGGGAAGAGCCAAAATTCGTAGCTAAATACCGTAACCACTATGAGAATGTTTCGCTGGAAAAGGATTCACATTTCTACAATATAAGTGTTAACACGAATATGAGTTGTGTACATGTGCCTACGAATATATTTTTTTTAGGTGAGGTATAATATCTTTTCTATATTTGATTGTCTAGCCTTTGACCACTATCTCACCTTTCGGTTAGTGCTGATATGGTCTAAAGTGTTGTTCAGGTGAAATCAAGAATTGCAAATCGGCGTGACATGTTATTCAGCTAATTATATCTCCTTAACTCTGTTTTCTATCTTTCAGAAAAGGACGCATTGAATGCTATTTTATGGTCCAAAAAGCTAAACGATATCTTCATAAAAAATTACAAATCTGATCCGTCCCTCGCATGGCAATACTTCGGAAGCGCCGCCGGAATTCTACGATTTTACCCTGGAATGCCGTGGAATAAGAAAAAAGTTGACACTTACGACTGTAGGGTGCAGTCTTGGTACATTGAAGCTGCCACATGTTCAAAAGACGTCATCATATTGTTTGACGTATCCGGTTCAATGACAGGCTTCAAGAACTACGTAGCAAGAAGAACCTTGCGCTCTCTTCTAGACACATTATCTAATAACGACTTCGTCAATGTTTTTTACTTCAAGAATAGTGTTGGTGCGGTTGTCCACTGTTTCCAGGATTTAGTTCAAGCTACTAAGGAAAATATCATAACGATTAGAGAAGTACTCGAACCAACAGATAATGGTAAAAAGCATAAGTATCCATTAGATGGTAATGCTAACCTGACGCAGGCGTATACGCAAGCATTTCAAACGCTTAAAATGGTGAGAGCTCTGGTGTCATGCATGTCAAAATGTACATAGGTACTTCCGATGGTTTCTACGACCATAATTTACCAAATGATTCGTGTGTTGTTTGGAAATTCTTAATAACAACTAGGTAGGGCACTAATTATGTGGTGATCTCCTGACGATGATCTAATCAATATAAAGTATATTGTTGCAACTCTTGCATATTTTCACTAATCGTTTTTGTAGCAATCAGTATTGAAATAAATTCGCACTATAGATTTTTAGCTTTTGTTATTGGCCCGAAGCTCTCTATTTGAACAATTCATTCGGACGGCATTCGGACCATGGTGCAAACAGTGCCATTTAAAAAGAGCTGTTGGGTGATTTACAATTTCATGTCCCTCCACGAGTTATTTTATATTTTATCCGTGTATAAAGTCGATTCCCTTTGTTAAATAAAATTATATTTCTTTTTTCCTTTTAGTAATGCATTGTAACATGAACGATTATGTCATACGTCTACAATAATGATCGATATCTTCACAATGTGTCGATCTCGACATTTCGTTGTCGACATGTCATGCCATCGAAACAGGCATATTTGCAATTACTTTTTTACATGGAAGTAATAAGTACTACGTAAAACTAGTACTTATTACTTCCATGCTTTTTTAGTTCATTGAGTTTAACTGCAACACTACATGTCCAAAGTTTATGAAATTTAAATAAGTATCAACACGGATACTCTACTCAACAAAAAAGTAAGTATCATCAAGATCGGGTGACACAAAAAAAGGAAAGGAAGTTAAAAGTATATTTACGAGTGTATTTCAAAGCACAATATATAAATATTCCGAGTATTTAGAGAAATACATATGTATATTATTTTTTGACCAAGGGGATACTTCTCTTGGGTTAGTGCTACGAAATACCTACATATTAAGTCGTAGAGCTAGTGCCATATTTCTTCCTCAAGTTGAAGCACTGGTAGGCATATCCTTTTCATCTAACTTCATTAAAGTAAATACACTCGAGAGCAATGAATCCGGGTCACTTAAAGAATCCTAAAAATCTCGGAAACTAAAAATGCTAGGTTAATGCAATAAATTGTATTTAATAGACAATGTAATACTCCTTAAATGAAGGTATTAAAACTTCTTAGTTATTGTAAAGTTATATCATAAAAAAATCAAATTTGAAAAAGGGCCACTTTCAAAGATGGAACTACGAAATTACAGCATTTGGTTTTGCTTTTGTTTGTAATCTGTCATTTATGTGGGTACATAAACCATGTTGATAGTGCTCTATATTCATTATTCAAGCTGAAATTATGTCGCTTACGCCTGAAGAATGCACCAGAATACTTACAATGCTGGAAACCGGCCGGAGTCAGCGCGATACAGCCAGGACTGTCGGTGTGTCGCTGTCAACAGTACAAAGAGTTCTCCGACGTTACGAAGAAACTGGTTCTAACCTACGCAGACCAGGAACGGGCAGAACCAGGTGTACCACAGCATGAGAAGACCGATACTTGGTGAACACCATGCTTCGAAATCGCTTTCTCACAGGAACTGAACTCACCAATCAGTTTCGACGCCTCGGAGGAAGTAACCCAAGTGCATGGACAGTAAGACGTCTGCTTGCTGAATCTAACTTAAAACCCCTTAGACCTGCAAACGGCCCTAAACTGGAGCGTGGGCATCGTATTTCGAGACTAAGATATGCCCAGAGCCACGTAAATTGGAGTATTGAAGATTGGTCAAAAGTTATGTTCTGCGACGAATCAAAATTTATGCTCTACAAGCACGATGGAAGACACAGAGTGTATCGAGTATTACATTGTCTATTAAATACAATTTATTGCATTAACCTATCATTTTTAATTTCCGAGATTTTTAACATTCTTTAAGTGACCCGGATTCATTGCTCTCGAGTGTAGGTATTGAGTGAAGAGACTATGCTACAACTATTCATACTATATGGAAGAATAGACCAATCATATTGATGTGCAAACAAACGTGACAAATTAAAACAAAAATGTAATTGATTCTTTTTTTATTGTTGGATAGGTAAGCCTTTGACCACAGTATTACCTGATGGTAAGTTATGATGTGGTTGAACGTGTTAACAGGCTTAACCTAGAATTACTCGCTTTCAAGGACAATTGCCGGAACACGCCGTTACGTGATTGGTGACAGATTTTCTACTTGAGGGTGGTAGCTAGCCAGGGGGGCATTCGAAAAATGCCCTACCACCATAACGGAAAGCTCAAGCCCGCGGCGGGATTTGAACCATCTAGCTGCTGTCTGGCTGTCCATAGCCAATGCTACTGAGCTCATAAGCTTAGTATGTACTGTATACAAGACCAACAACGATAGATGAACTGTGTTACAAAAAAAGAAATGTAAATGTGAGAATGACATAGTGTTGTCATGACTATAATATAACTAAGTTTGATATTTTTCTATTAATTAACACGCATCCGTGCTAAGAATATGTTTCGCATCATGCTGGCATTACACTTACCTAACGTAAAATAATTTGCGGTTTAATTTGCAGCGACGAGACTGCAATGTGACTAGCACACAAGGATGCAATCAGCTAGTGATGGTGATCACGGACTACGTTCCCGGCAACTTGACTGAGGTCTTTGAGGAGTTTAACCGGGAGGTGGTAGACGGCAAGACATACATACCGGTGCGGGTATTTACCTATCTTATCGGGAAAGAAGTTACTAATGTCCGAGAGATTCAGTGGATGGCATGTCTGAATAGAGGTGAGTGCTCAAACTATATAATTATGTTACATATTAGTTTGTAATATTTTAAACAATGACTAGACAATATATATTTAGTAAGTAGATAGTCCCTAAATCACACTGAAAATTATATATACCTTTGTTGAGAAAGTACCGGGAAAATTTCAATAATACACAAATGTTAGTTATTCATCCAAATTTATTTTATCATCTTCAAAGTATACTCCTTCAGCAACAATACACTTACGCCAACAAATAATCCAATCATTAAAACAAAAGCTTTTTAAACGCTTTTTACGGGATTTCGTTCCGTTCTCGCCGCAAATTTTCCTTTATGGCTTCTACCGAATGAAAACGGGTGTCACAAACTGGTTATTTGAGTTTAGGAACAAAAAAGAAGTCAACCAGAGCCATACTTGATGAATAAGGTGGCTGCTCGATGGTATTTGTTGAATTTTTGGTCAAAAATTCGTTCACAATGATGGCCTTGTGCGCATTGACGAGGTGCAAGATCCAAAAGTTCCTTTCCACAAACTTGGCCTTTTCCTTCGAATTTGCAGTCAACATGACTTTGACCTATCTAATTAAGGTTTTTTAAGTTTCGGTTCAGTTGGAAGGCACCATTTCGAAGCACCAACATCTCGTCACCAATAAAAATGCGTTTCATGAATGTTGGGTTGCAATTGACTCGTTCCAGCATGTCCTCAGCGACTCTTATGCAATTGAGTTTTTGGAGAAAATTCAGGATTTTGGGACTAGCCGAGCGGCAACATGTTTCATACCTAAGTGAATATTTAAAATGGCACGGATCGACTTGTGAGACAGAAAATTTGGCGACTATCTCTCTCAAACTTAAATGAGAATTTTCAATCACTATTTCCTTCACTTTTGCGATGTTATGCGATGGCCTACCACAGCAAAGCAAATCTCCAATCAATTCTAGACTGCTTTTGAACGCTTTGTATAAGGAGTTTTTGATGAAGTCAATTCACCGTAAGCCTTCTGTAACATTTTCACTGACTCCGAACAGCAAAGTTTTCATTTGAAAACATTTTGATACCTCTGATGTTTTTGATCTCGTCTTGACCACGGTAGATGCTAATCAAAAGAAAGATCGAGGTTTGAAAATACTTAGTACGTGAATTAGCTCCCGGTTTAGTTGTTGTTGTAAAATATGTTACGTTTAACAAAATTAAGTTTTCCTTTTAAAATATTCGATTTTTTAGGCCCAGAGCTGATAACTGTATATATATATAGTCAAAAATTTAACTAAAGGATTTTTGTTAGAAAAATTATGTATTGTCTAAAATTATACATAAGTTTAAATTATTTACAAATATAATCGCAACTAATTAGAGTCTATTCGTTTTCAGTAGATATAAAACCGAGCAAATTCAATGCTTTTGTTAATTCAAAGTCCGGTGACTTTGAATTAACAAAAGCATTGAATTTGCGAAATGGAATGTCACATTGAACCCGACTACGGAATCATTCACTTAGCATTGCCCAACATGTTATATATTTGTTTACTATGTTATTATTTTTCGCCACTTCATCGTTTCTTTACGTTTACGCGTCATCTAACTTACAAGATCAACTCGATACCATAGTTTTGGGAACCAAAAGTGGAGTATATTTTCATAAATACATTATTACGTTTACATTCATTCTTTGGGTCACCAAGATACAGGCTGTGCCTAGTTTGGGGCCCTCAGTTTAATCTTTTGCAGTTAATCATCACTATGTTATCCTCAACTATGTATATAAGTAAGAATAATAAGTATTATTAGTATAAGTAGAATTAGTAGTAATATAAAATATAATAAGTATTATTAATACTGTGCATGCAAGATCAATTGTAAAATAACTTGTAAGTCTTTTAGCAAATAAAGATTATGTATTTATTATTTATTTATTTTATTAAATATAGAAATTGATATATCAGATTAACAATTTTTTGTACAAAATTTCTTCACTACTATTGGGAATCGAACCGACGTCCCCCCGTTTTTATACACCGGGTGTCTTAATCACTGTGCCATCGAGGATCACTCAGATGAGCCGAATTACACTCTAAAAATGTGTTAATGTGTTTTTCGCTTAGCACACGATAGGTGCTGGTAATCATATTTATAAATTGAAATCTTGATTCACGTGAGATAAGAGCAAAGCAGAATTTCACGAGATGCATCTTGATTGTTGTCAAGAATAGAATTTAGAGATTCCTTTCTATATATATATGATATGAGATTCCTTTCTATATATATGTGACCGCTGGTGACATTACTACTGAGCGCTTCCGTGCTTCGGAGTGCACGTTAAGCTGTCGGTCCCGGTTGTTGTCTTAGGATGGCAGTCGTTATAGCATGGTGGTAGGGCATTTTGCGAATGCCCGCCTGGCTAGCTACCACCCTCAAGTGGAAAATCTGCCGCCAAGCACCTAACGTTGTGTTCCGGCAGCTGTCCTTGAGAGCCAGTAATTCTAGATTAGCCTGAACAACATCTTCGACCACATCATCACTTACCATCAAGTGAGATAGTGGTCAAAGGCTAACCTATCGAGCATAAAAAAAAGATAAAAAACTGTGGTATCGGCGTGACTGACCACAAAATATTGCGTGCTATACTTTACGACTTGGAACTATTATTTAGGAATGTAAAAATGCACGAAATGCATTTGGACTTAATTTTAATATACGCGAATATTTTTAAATTTGTTTGTTGTTGTACTATGAATACATATTTTTTTTTATATTAACATCTTTACTACGCTGATGCCTGCTATCTTGATCTCACGGAGGAACAGCTAGATAAACTTGAGCGTCTTTCTAATTTTTGTATTAGATTCATATTTGGTTTAAGCAAATATGATCGTCTCTCAGTTTCGTTCTAAGCTCAATTGGCTGACAATACGTTTTCGCCGGAATGCTCATATTCTCAGTCTCCTTTATAAAATATAGTTTAATCCTACATCCCCGCGGTATCTCAAGGAACGTTTTGATTTCCTTCACTGTTCTTCATACACTTTAAAGTCATCAGAAAATGTTACACTTGAAATCCACCCTCATACGAGTTCGTTTGATAGCAAATCTTTCACTATACAGGCTGCTCGCTTTTGGAATTCTCTTCCTGTATCTATCAGACAAGCACTGACTCTCAGAATGATCAACTTAAAAAGTTTTATTTGTCCAATTAATTTTGCACTACATTTTTGTCAATGTCTAGACTTTATATGGGATAATGTTATGATATGTATGTATTTAGTGACTCATATGTATATATTTATTTATTTGTTTAATAAAAGCATATTTATTTATATGTATATATATGTATTTTTTTATTTCAAAAACATACATGCTATTTTTTATACATTTTTTTAGAAATTATAATAAAATTCGTTTTATTTGAAAAATATGTTTACGAATTTATACTTTTTCCTTTGTTAATTGTTAGACTACACCCGCCCCAACTGTTTTGTTTATTCAACTCTATCCTAAGGTTGCCTGGTAGAGATCACTTTTAGTGATAAGGCCGCCCATTTTAACACTATGTTATTATTATTTAATTAAATGTTATGATGTGAACTTTAATATTTTAAATGTGGTGTAACAATAAAGAGTTTTCTATCTTCTATCTATCTTTACTCTTATCCATTACCCGACCGAACAAGTAAATTCGTTGTTCATATGATATCATATAAAATTTAATGAGCATTATATGTTTACGTTAAGTTTTGTCTACATTTTAGAGCGAACCCTATCTTCCTTTTCTTATTTAAATTGATGTTCATCAAGTGATGATGTGGTCGAAGATGTTGTTCAGGCTAACCTAGAATTATAATATAATTATTAGAATACTCTTATATTGAATTTATGCATTGTGGAATATTGCAAAGCATTATCAATATTTTTTCAGGATACTTTGTCCACATCCACTCGGTGGAAGAAGTACAGCAGCAGGTGTTAAAGTACATCAACGTGATCGCACGTCCTATGATCTTGGAGGGGGGGAATCCTCCACCTACCTGGACGCACGCTAATATTGACAACACGGTCAGTAATACAGTGGTCACTTGGGAGTGGGCAGCATTATGGTATGGTTTCACAATATGAAATAGCGATGTATTTCGTTTTACAAGTAGTGCCATTTTTCGTGCCGGCGCGCGGAGGCTCTTAAGGGCGCACCGAGCTTTTTAGGCGCGCCGCGTATGTGTGCGTAAGTAAGGCACGCCAACAGCATCCGTCCCCGTCCGACGGCCGAAGAATTACTAAAGAGGATAGGGACAAAGCATCGCAGCTCTGACTAAAATGGGCGGAACATGCGTGAATTTGAGTATTTCCTTCGTATAATAAAAACAAATACCTATTTGAAAAATGTAATGTGTATACGTTATAGAAATCATTTTGTTTTTTTTATTATTTAAATACGTATGACTCTCCGTTAAGTATTTACGCCGTACTAAGGGTTTATTTAGTTTTTTAGATGTAACTTTGGATTATTCTTCTATAGAGAAAATTGTGTGAAATATATGTTTCCAAAGTGTATGATTCATAGAATGAATCCTTTAATATAATATATATTAATTACAACTCAAAATTAAGAAATAAAAATATAGCAAGGGATCAAACGAACCACAATTACGTATCGCTGCTTCGGTGCAGGCTTAATTACTTCCTTGCCATGTCCGATGACCAAACTGAAACGCTCACAAGTCAGTTGAAATTCGGCGACACTTGAAGTTTGTGTTACGTAAATATTTTAATTATCGTAGCGGTTTAAATATGAGATGCCTTGATGCGTCTATAATATGTGATCATACTGTGAGACACATGTAGAATTGATATTTTTTATTTTAAATGAAATACACAATAATATGGTGGAAGAAAAAACAGTCCAATTTCTTAGACGCACACACAGATAAAAAAACCTTTACTTTTGACTGCGAAGATAATGAAGACGAGGAGTGCATTGACTGTCTAAATCGATACTCAAATGACGCGTGGCACGAGTTGTGTGCAGGTGTAGAAGAGTCAGACTTTCATTGTGGTGCTTTCATTGATTAGTAAAGAGACCTATGTGAATAAGCTTTATAAAGACGCACTGCAAGTTCGCAAACTTAATTATGGTTTATTGTTTATTTCTAATATTTTTATTTTTGTAATTACGCATGCTCCGCGGGTTACATCATAAAATTATTATAAATTTTTCCTCTCCTTGTAATATTGTAATATGGTTTATCCCTTGATCAATAAATAAAAACTTCTTCATTATTATTATTTCCCTTATTGTGGAATGTATTCAAGATACTTTATTTTCCATAAATTTCTCGATAAACTAAAAAAAAATGAAAAAGTTTATTATGATAAGGCATTATGATAATGCACAGTTTCAATGGAATAGTTGAGCACCTGTTTCCTACACTAGATTCGAGGCCCGTATTATGAGAAAAGGACTCTTCCGTCGTTACAAAACAAATTCTAAAATAATCCTGAAATTGTCCCAGTTTTAGATGTATTGTAGCAAATTTAACGATGAGAACGAATGTAAAAACGTTTCATAAACCTATTATAAAATTAAAGAAAGAATATGAATAAAAGGGTATGTCTATAAGTACCTTTATAATAAATAGAACTCATATTCAAAATAATCCCTCTCAGCTATGGTAATTATTCTACTCGTTCAATATTGATTATTTTATTTCAACTCCTATTTGAAGAAGTACCGCTAGTGTCGTTATTTCGTAGATGTGGGTGTTCTAACTAAATGGATTTTCAATTCTGTCTTTGTTAAGTAGTCATATTAATTGTAATAGATGTTTGTTCACAGAGAACTGTTAACTGGAATGTTAGCGGTGATGTATCCAAGGTACGTGCAAACATCATTATTTTAGCCTTTCAGTGAAGTAAATAAACCATATGATATATAGGTTATGTGTGTATTCTAGATTAGCCTGAGCAACTTTTTCGATCACATCGTCACTTACCATCAGGTGATATAGTGGTCAAAGGCTAAACTATCAGGCATAAAAAAACTTCACTAAGTGTATAACTCATTCAGTGTATACACGACCAGTTGTAATAAATAAATCCTGTCGAAATAGGTATAAATGTTTCGGAGAAACGAACAAATAACAATTTATGTAGATTTGCATTTTTCATAGTAATCTCAATATTAAAAATAGCAACGTAACCAAAAATTCAAGGAAACTTTATATCTGATTACAGCAAGACGAAGACAAGTTAGTGACGTCAGTGGCTATCCCTGCATTCGACTATAAATTTAATGATGAAAATAACGATGCTATGCTGCTGGGGGTCGCCGGGACAGACGTGCCCATCGACAGCATCGCCAAACTAGCGCAACCACATCAGGTGAGCAATATTTAAAAGCGAACAAAATTCTCTCGTTTTTGTGTATATATTTACGTAGATTAGTTTCCTTTGTTCTTTTCCGGAAGAAAAACGATTCCTTTTGGCACATATATAGCATTTATGATACCAAGTATCAGATGTCGCCCAAATAAAACCAATCCGCTCTGGGATGACAGTACACCATGCATCAGATAGTAGCTGAGGGCAGCATATACATATATACAATAATGTGAATTCCCATATTAAATACCTATATCTTATTCTGGATTAAGGAAATGTTTGTGATCTGCTTTATATAAATACTTTCGCAGTATCTGTAGTTTCACCCGCGCAGACAATGATGAAAGTGATAATAATAATAAAAAATATCCTATGGTTAATTCAGGATCTAAACTATTTATATTCCAAGTTCACTCACAAACGTTCGCTTTTATAACACTATAGAGTGATTAGTGATTAAAAAACTTTGTGTGTTGTTACGGAACTACGGGTGGTCCGATTTTTATGACGAATATTACAAAAATATCCTGAATTAACAGTCTGTAGATATTCCACTTAGAGCAACAAATTTTAAAGCACCTAAAGTAAGTATTCCACTTTGAGCAACGATCCATATTTTGTGTGTGCTCAATGTAGGATAGAAATGAAAATTTAAGTAATTTCCAATCACATAGTTATATTGGGATAACACTGCCACCTCAAAGCTAATTATATCGAGTGTCCAAAAATATTACATTGATCGTAGGTACTATTGATCGATATAAACACTACTATGTAAATCGTAACTTTTATTTAGAATCAATTGAATTCTCTTTAAAAATTAATTACCAATAGCATTTTTATAGTAATCTCTATATGTATATATAGACCGTTAGTTAATAGTCTTGAGGATAAATTCAATATCAATTTGTTTTCAGCTCGGCGTTAATGGATATTCCTTCATAGTGAGCAACAACGGGTACATACTGTTACATCCTATGTTGACGACTACTGTAAGTAAATTTGTTTATAGCTACCATGAAGAAAATTCTATTAAAGCATTATCAGAATATGAAGCGTGTTTAATGTCAGTTGCTTGAATCCAGTCACTAATTTCCTTTGTAGTCAACACCACGGTAGCCTGTTCGAGACGCACTCTGGGATATGGGCCTCTTCCGTTCTCCTCTCCTCCTTGCGGTCTTGTTCCCGTCTCATCAATTCCGTGTCGTCTCACTTCTTCTACCCAGCGTTGCGGTGGTCTGCTGCGCTCTCGCGTGTTAGGTCTAGGTTTCCATTTTAAGACTCTCCTTCTCCATTGGTCTCCTTGTACATCCACTCTCTCAGTGTCTCCCACCCACGTCCACTTTTTCCCTGCAATGATTGCCATCACATATCTCGCTTTGGTGTCGCTTCTTATATCCAGTCGTTACGCTTTTAGCCACAATTTCCGAGCATAGCTCTTTCCATGCCTCGCTGTGTGATTCTGAAAGTTTTGACTTTTTGGTGAGTGTCATTGTTTTGGTACCATAATAAGGGTAACACGGGCACGATGCACTACTCACGGAAACTCCGACTTTGATATGTAGTGAGCCTTAGAAGTAAAAAGGTCAAAACTCTGTACCACGTTTCCTTTCACCGTCTTTTTTAAAAAGCCGTATATATTTCAAACACAAATATAATAATTAGCATGTCAATACCTACCTACTTACCATACTACTTTTTATTTAAAGTTAAACTTATATTCAATTAGGTTATTAGGCTCACAATAGGACCTGCCATTTTTTACAGATATTGATGATGAAAAGTACAAAAAGAGAAATCTTTGGTATTAAATAAAATATGCGTACTTTTTATCAAGCCAGAAAAATCACCTTTTTAAGCTTTTGATAAAGACATTGTATTTTTTATACTTTCATTATAGATCAACGGAGCTCTCCAAGACAACTACAATAGCGTTGATTTCGTGGAGGTTGAACAGGTAGATGATGGCAAGGGTCCACGCGAGCTGGGAGAACAGATCCAGCTATTGAGAGAGTATCTAGTCAATGGTACAGACGAATCCATGCAAGGAGTTCCAGTGTTATACCATTACGACGAGATGAGGTAGGTTAATGTTCTTTTTTCTCTGCCCGTAATAATAGCCTTAAGTCACTATATCACCTGTTGGAATGTGATAATGTCGATGATGAAAAGGTTAAGCCTAGAATGAGAACTAGATCTCAATGGCCTAACTAGTAATTTTCTAAATGGGAACCACGCCGCTAAGCAGTAGCGCTTTGTATTGAAGCATGATATAGTGTTAACTTGCACATTAAATTTTGAGGTATAATTATCTTGGGGAACGCAATGTCCTGACGTCGTGTAAATAATATATATCTTAAGTTTTGCGATAACTTGTTACGGTCAGAGGCAGTGGGTAGATTAACATCAGTCGGTCCAATGGTTTGTATCGCCTACAGATTTACGATATCCGAAGTATTGCCACTTTGTTGAAAATAAAACACTGAGGCTAATATGATTTCAAGCACTATTGCATGCTAAGCAACTGCTAGACAAATATCATATTTCAAAAATATCAAGAGCGCAAAACACAAATTGAGTACAGTTGTACACACTGGGCGTTTGTATCCCTTGACCACCAAGACGGCCGGCGGCGGCGGAAAAGATGCAAATTTTGTGATTCAATTCATTATTTTAACCGTCATGGGTTTCGATACCATGACATTCATCAGAAAGATTTCAAACAGTTCTTAAGCTGGGAACTTTAATGTAAAACTTCATCTGTCACTAGCAATCTTAAATTATTACGCAATAACATAAAAGCTTCATCAATTAATATGCGTGCTGATTTTCATTAAAACTGATTTGCATTAGACGAGCATATATTTTTCTTTTTGTGTCTTCAGGAGGATAGCACGAGTGAAGCAAAACTATTTCTTCAACGCATTAAATGGCACTCCCTTTTCTATGGGTATATCCCTACCTCAGGACTACGGCGACACAGAACTACTGCTGAAAGACAACCCCCTGGAAGCAAAACAGGGCCAAGCCCTAACCGGCATCAACGTTACCGACTACTTCAAGTTCAGTTATAGAGTGCATCCAGACTGGTAAGTGACTCTGTAAAGTAACATCTGCTTTGTTAGCTGAGTGGTGAAAGGGTCACATTTTAATATCAAGTTCATGCATCTAGTTCCATGTCACCCTCCATCAAATAACTATTTGGTTTTTCTAACACAGAATTGTTTATTAGCAGTGGAATTGTGCGCGGTATATGGCAATAGACTCGTTCCCTGCATAGCACCAAAAGTATGTTTCATTAAGTGTGGAACAACATTTCTTAGCTTTTCATGGGCACATAAGGCTGCGTCTCCTGATATATACCATAGATTAAACCCTCGCTTAATGAGATGAGCGGCGTGCGAGGAAAACCCCACCAAGAGTAACCACGCGCTAAGCGAGACTATGAAAATGAAGCTAATCTATTGATGGATTTTTCTAGTACACTTGTGTTTTCCTTCTGTTAACACTATAATAAATATATTTTTAATGGGGAATATAACTTCGTGGCAGGAAATTCATAATTTAAACAGTTTTTCATGCTTATATGTAGTTAGGTTTGTTTACCATTCTCTAAGATCACAGTATTCTCAAAGTTAAATTATATTGTTCGTATTATCTTGAAAAGTTATTAGTGCGCCTGATTCAAGAATCTTAGAAGAATCGTCAAGAATATTAAAAATTACGTTTACCTGTAATAAATGTAAACAATTCAATATGTTTGTAAAAGATATTAACATAATCGGCTTATTAAGTGATCAAATACCATAGCTGCATGATGTATTTTTAAAACCATAAATGCTTTCAATTTTAATTTCGCGCCATATCAGCGTTCATCTTAAGGAGTTGCAGTTTCATAAAGAGCGCCGCAAAAGCCCAGCAAAATAGCGCCGCTGTCTTATCTTTGGACCTAGTGTAGTTTTCAGTGTTTTATTTTTTACTGTTTTTTGTCAAGCTTAAATAAATCAATGATCCAAATATTCAATACAATTCACGCTTTCGTAAGATAATGACGATCTCTATATCAGCTGCGAATAATCACAACAATAAACTAGATGTAATGTTGCTACAAAAGAACGCCAAATAAGCTATTTAACTGTCAACCATCATCAATCAAATCTTAGTATACAGAAGATCTAAATCTCCTATTCACATAGACCATGTATATGAAAACCCCACTGTGAAGTTTATCTTTTTTTAAATAATTATAAAACATGTGAGTGATCAAAATAGAACTACGCAATATTCAAACAGCGTGAGCGATTTTGTTTTCTAAATTCATATAAAGTTTCCTTCTTTTTATGAAGATGGAAAATATCTTTCAGGTACTTTATCACATGATTGCTACATAATAATTTGAAATAAAATTTGTATTTAAACAATTTATACATAAAAAAATCATGAATTACAACTCAAAAATTTCATAATTTCGTAAATAGAAATATATGGATTCGTGTGCCCGGATGAGGCATAGTATTTGTATAAAATGTTATATTTTTTATTCAGATTTGTAAAGTGTACACTCTTTCTAAATCAAAACAAGTCCAATTTATCCCTATTTGAGACTCACTTCAACTTAATCATTAAACATCAGAGAGGTAATACTCGTATATACGCCTGTAGCAATTAAATTAAACATCAGAGGGGTAATATATGTAAATTATTTTTTATCCTGCTATATTTATCAGTTTATATAAATTATTATTAAACATCAGAGAGGTAATATATATCAATTATAAATTTACAAATTATTGGAATACAAAATGTTTTGCCCCGGGCGGGAATTGAACCCGCGTCCTTCCCGTCCCGTGTACAAAACATTTTATATTCCAATAGTTTGTAAATTTATGATTTTCGCTTAGTACGCGGTAGTGCTTATAATCATAATATATAGAAATATAGAAGGGTAGCGACATCATTCCGAGAGTTAAATGTTTGAAAAAACATTTCTTTCGGTCAGATGAAGTCTAGTAGTCTGGTTGATGGCCGCGCACCGTCCCCTATGACGGTTTCAGAAATACGATTGGAGTACGAAATTTCGGCGATACAGCCGTACCCCCGGTAGCTTAATAGATAAAGAATCCGGCGCGAAATCGGAAGGACGCGGGTTCAATTCCCGCCCGGGGCAAAACATTTTGTATTCCAATTATTTGTAAATTTATGATTTTCGCTTAGTACGCGGTAGTGCTTATAATCATAATATATAGAAATATATATCAATTATTTTACCTATGTTCATAAATTTGAAACGCAGATAATCTGATACAGAGCAAACGGCAATTTGTCTACTGACAAAAAACACAAATACTTATCGTAGAGCAATTGATAATTTGACTAAGTCAGCTAACCCACAAATAGGTACCTAAATAAACATTGTAAGATATAAAAACTTTTTCATTAGCAAGGCACTCAAATAGTTTTCAATCCCGATTCACATTTTAACAAGCTAAATTTCTGTTTATGCATTTACAGGGTGTATTGCAAGTATCATTATTTGGAAGGCCATGAAAATCTGCATCCTGAACATGAAATATTTAAGTTCTTGGGAAACTTGTCAAGAAATGAACTTGACATAACGAAGACGCAGTACGCAGAAGAAACTCCTACTGGAAAGTTTAATGTTTCTAGTAAGTATTAGGTACTCCTCTTTGGGGCACAACTATGAAAATTGAGTTTCGCCCTTATACTAGATAGATAAAAATTATACCAGTATTAATAATCTTGTCATCTGTCTAGTTATTTCTAACTTTTTATTTCTTTGGGGGCTTAAAAACACTTATTTTTTTCCTGTAATGTATCTTTGTAGTCATAATATGTACGATTAGACACCTGGTGTTAAAGGAATAAATACATTTTAAGGAATATAAGTTTGAAACCGAGTCCAAAACTTGAAGTGTTGCTTACCGTGTAATTTTTAATTTTTCTGTGTTAAACGTGGTTTCTGATTTTATTTCACGAAAAATGTGTTATGGTCACGGTAGTTACGGATCATATAATTACATGGAAAGTACTAATGTACCATTGCATGGAATTCAAACTCCGGGAACTTATTCAAAGTATGCCGATGAAAACTGAAATTCTACCCCTTTTGATTATAATGAGTAAAAGAAAAGCAACGTTAATGAAATACCGGTAAAACATCAAAGAAAGCTTTAACTTTCTTGAAAGTGTTAATTTATAATGATAATGTAAGCATACATAATGATTAAACTAGCATCTTATTAAAAGAAAACATATATTTTTTTACGGGCGGTATGGTTTTTTAACAAAATACTACAAACTATATACAATACTACAATGAAAGAATTTACATAGGTAACCTAAAAGTCATTGCAGACTCACACCTAGTATAAATGCTCCAGCCCACTACCAATTGGCAGCGTGCCCAGTATACTGGCAGCATTGCGCCGTTGAATTGGAATGCTTATTCGATAATAATATTATATAACAAAATTACAATTTTTCATCACACGTACTGAAATAATTGGAGTCATTTTCCGATCCTATCTTAATATAGAATTAAACATTTCGTTCTATTTTTGGCGGACATTAGATAACTGTAATAAAGTATTCTGAAGAGAATATGAGAGATTAATGATGAGAATTAACATGTAATTTTCCCGTTGCTACAGGCGTAATAGGTACAATTTAGCTGAATAATTTATCAAGTAAATCTGTTTGTTGAAGCTCTTGTTTTTAGATTTCTCAGCTGCATTTTTTTCTCATCAGCACATTGTGGTAACGCGACACTGCAACGCGACACTGAAGATTATTACTGCAACGAGGATCTTGTGAAACAACTGGTATTTGACGCGAAACTGACCGCGCCATATTTCAAGAGCTGGCAGGCTACTGCAGAGGTATGATATTCATGGGATATAAACTTTCAATCAAGATATTTTATGGTTAATGTAAGAAACATAGTCAGTATAGATATGTATATTGATTGTTTTTGAGTTCTCGATTTATCAGCACTTTTGCAAGCACCAAGATAATGAGTAAACTGAATCTATACGGGTGGATGCGGATTGTCGACATAAATATGATACACGGTAGTTAATGTGTTGGTAACAAAGTTCACCGTAGTTACTATCCAACACCTGGAATTTCAACTATATGGTTACCAAAAACCATTCCGTCAGTAAAGTTCGGGATGTGTTATGGCGAGTATGCAAAAGTCAGACGAGTGAGCGCTTCAAAAATAAGCCCACAGCACGGAATAATAAGCCCACAGTAATGATTCATTATTGATGAAATAATGACAAATGTGCGGGATGGTAACATACCTTACTAGTACCACAGCATACTTAAGCTATGCCCCTATATAGTACAGAGTAATTTATAATACTTACTATGAATACGTATAGTTATGATTTATAAAAAAAAAATAACACATTGGTAGGTACATTGATTGAATATTAGGTATTGCGATTGAATAAGATCAATAGGTAGGTAAGTACAATATGTAGGTAATACAAAAGTGTAAAGGTCAATAACAGGTTCATATTTGTGTCTTTTTAGTTGGCTATCGATACTCAAATCCCAAAGACATATTGAATGTACCTACTTATATAAAGTATGTTCCAGAATTAACGCATCATTTGAGTATGCAAATTATTATATCTATATATCGTTCAAATATAAATAACTATATATCAAATTATGCAACGCTGGCGACCATAAAAACACAATTTGACAGCTGACAGTTTGAGTTGTTGAACATTATCTCAAAAATAATGAAAGTTTGGCGGTGTTACTGGTGCTCGATATCGCGACATGATAAAACAGTTCTTTTTGCCAAAATTGGTTGACATTGGTATGGTCAATATGCAATTATTGCAGTTTCAACATGATGGTGCCACATGACTTAGATTAGAGCACATGAAACAATTCAATTACTGCATGAGATATTTCGATGTCGTATACTCTCTCGCTTCGGTGATCAGAATTGCCCCCTAGATCATTTTATTCTAACACCTTCAGATTTCTTTACATACTCTTCTTAAAAACCAGATCTGCACATGCATTAAAAAAGTTTTGGGCATTTCTTCTCCACGTCTACGAAAGTCCTGTAGAGTTGATTATTTTGAAATATAGACTATGATTTCTCATACATCTTATATCGTCATATTGGAATAGAAAGTTTGGTCGTTCTTCTCTGAACACTCTCTAGCAAATTATTGTGCAAAATGGAGATTTTTGATTTGGAAGGCATATTTATTCATGTAAGCCGTTAGGTGCGACGGATATTCTACTCTACGGTTTCTGCTTCACTGTAGCCAATCTACGAGTACATTCATAACATGTAAGACCTATCCTTGGATGTCCCGTGGGATGCTGGGCTAGGATGTCACAACCCCATTTTTTTCAGTGGGTCACATAAAAGGCAACTAAGGGAAGAAGGTGATATAGGTCTATACCAGTAGGTGGGCAGCAGTGCCTTCTGAAGAACTGCTAGGTATCTTATATCTACTGTGATCCTCAACACCCCTGCCAAGCGTGGGGATTAAGGCAAAGCACGCCTTAATGAGGGAGACTGTTTAGCAGTGGACAGTCTGGCTGATATAGTACATTGCAGTTAGTACCTAGTCATTTGGTAACAAAGTCCTAGTAAATAATGGAAGGTATAAGTACCTACGTGTTATACTTTGATACCGTTTGTCGTTTGATTGAAGGAATGGAAGTTAGCGCTGGAGTACAAGGTGAGTGTGCGTTTCGTCGCCACATCCAGCGGGCTTACGCGGTGGCACTACATTACTGATACGGATAAAAATGAGATAGTCCTCGACAGTGGAGCCCGAATCAGGAACTATTCAAAGTAAGTACCAAAATTTATCAATTATACTAACTTGTAAGACTGCCATTTACCACATCAGTATTATCAAAAGAATTATTATTATTATAATTTATTCATTATCATTATTTTTTATCAATATAATTAATTATTATCAATGTTAGACCACAGTAATGCTTAGCATCAAACATGGTGTGGTCAAACGCGAACCTATCACACAACTATTACCCATATTACAACTATTACCCATGTTACAACTGATACTACAGTTAGAAAATTTACGTAATTTTTGTGAATGCAAGTTTTATACTTTACAAAATTACAAATGTTTATTACTTTGTGTAAGAGTGTGTACAGTAATTATATATTTATTTCAGTATGTAGTTAAGTAAGTAATGTAGTATAAGTTGAAGGTACACACCTTCAACTTATTATTTTAACAATATTTGATATAAGGACTAATATTTGTTATTGGTTACGATGTCTGGTGTGGATTTAACATAATTATTAATAAGTAATTTGTTTTTTCTACACAATAATCTTATCTTGATTTTTGTTTGGTAAATTCATTCGGCGTTAAAATAATTTTAAGAGGAATTTGTATAATTGTTGTTCTTTATTCTACCTTTACTTCCTCCAAATCAAAAACTGATTTTCTATTCAGCTCATCTAATTAGTTGAGAAGAACTGTCTGCCACTTAATTTTTCGAAGTTAAGTTTGCCCCGTGGGGTGCAAGGGTAGAATTGCACCTCGCCATACCATCCCGTGGGTGTCGTAAGAGGCGACTAAGGGAAAAATACTGGAAGATGGGCAATGAACTGCCAACTTACACTGCGATCCCCAAGACGCCTGCCAAGCGTGGGGATTATGGCAAATACCCCCTTGATAGGGGAGTCTGTGTTCAGCAGTGGACGAACCGGCTGTTACAGTACAGTACGAGTACGCCTAATAATTTACGAAATATTTATATACATCAATTTAATCATTCATATAAACACCTACTTATATTTACGTAGATATTTTCACACCAAAATCAATAAAATAAAAACTGTTTAATTTTGGAAAGTAATATAAATGTAGGATGTTTAAACTGAATTTCAAAAGAAGTTCCGGCTTCTAGAATTGTCTCTAAGGAAGTCTTCTAATGCCTTGTCAATCCTACAATAAGTTCCAAGTCTACGTTATTCCTTCAAGATATAAATTGCTTAGAAGCAGAAAGCTTTTCATTTCGGTGACCCTATACTACCCGCCTATTTAAAATTGATTCTTTGAAGAGGGATTATTATTTGATCAACCTTAACGTGAATAAAACTTATATTAATACATACACACCTTACATCAAGCCTCTTTCCCGTAGGGGTAAGCAGAGACCACAGATTTTTACTTGCTACGATCCTTGCATATCTCTTTCGCTTCATCTACATTCATGAATCGCTTCATCGGTTTCTGGCCTTTTTTTATAACATCTTCAATTTGATTTCGGAACTTTTGTCTAGGTCTTCCCCTTGCAACACTTCCGTTCACTTGTGCCATGTATACCTGTATAGTCAGTCTCATCTCATTTATCATAAATTAATCCTAAATAAATAATCGTTTTACAGGTTGGACACGTTTGGTGACGTCTACAAAACAGCGATTGAGGAGACATGGTACAAAGCGGCTGTACTGCAGCACAGTAAAAACAATACTGAGTCGCTTGTGGTAGCCACACGACTGCCAATCCTCGATGACATGATACAAAACGCACCCAAAGTGGAAAACGATGATGGAGACATCACTATCACTGCAAGCTACGCTATTTTCTATAAAGACGGTGAATCTGAGACACCTGCGTCTGTAGTTGGCTTCGAGTTTCATTATTCGAGCTTTTACAAGAGATTTCTGCACATAACGGAATCAGCGAAAGATAGAAATGAGGTATATATTCAAAATAACAACGATGTGTTTTTTTACATTAGAGCTTATACAGATTGATGCTCTAGCATGCCTCGGCCCAACGACTTCGTTTACAAGTACATATCATTCGCTATGGTAATTTTGTAAGAACAAATTCGTTATAATTGTGATATTTGTAAACATCTCTAATATTTATATTAGCCAAGTTATAAATGTGTATTTATTGATACAGTCATAATATTGACGATAATTATGTCATTTTTTGCCTGCCGAATCACATAAAACAACTCAAAACCTAATCTGGTAAAAATCAGTTATATGTTATTTATCGCTGCAAAGTTGGTATTTGGCACGAGTACTTACTCGTATAATGAAACTAGAGGAAGCGAGGGATTGAACAATATATAATCCTGAGCGTAGCGCAGGTTACATGCGTAGGTACCTACGAGACGCTAAATAAATTTGCTGCCTAGAAATATACACGATTTTTCACCTCAGTACAACGAGGAAAATGCTATTGGTGCATGAAAAACAGCTTCAATAATATAGTAAAACAATGTTTATTTAAAATAAAATGATAAGTGATTTTACTGCAGTTGGTAATATTGAAGGTTCATTTATTTTTCTTGTAGTTTTATATAGGATTACAAATATAAAAAAAAAAACACGCTAGTGGAAAAAAGGTAATTTCTAATGATAAACAACACCATTCCGAGCTTGTGGCGTGAAAATATTATTTTCCGCTTAGTAATTGTACCTGTTAGTAATCTTAAGACTAATGACGTTCCACTACTGAACCAGAGATCCCTTTTTGAACGCCATAATTCATTTATTTATTTATTACACAAAATCCATAACCCTTAACATAAAACAACAAATTCTTATTACCATATCTTACGGCTAATAAATAAATTAATAATAAATTATCATTATTATTTGTACTATAAATATAAAATAATACATTATTATTTCTATATATATTATTACTAGCTACGCCCCGCGGTTGCTGATTGATGATAAGGATGAAAAGAATACCTTATGTTAATCCAGCGCCTCATATACCTCCATAACAAATGTCATCAAAATTGGTCCAACCGTTTCGTCCGCGAAGAAGTAACAAAAATACAAACACACTCATATACTTTCGCATTTATAATATAAGTGTGATAATGTGATTTCTGTTATTCGCACAGGACTCTTGGGAATGCTTCTGAAAATATTATTTGCTAACAAAAAACTAAACTATTTGGCTAAAACCACTCAACCAATCGCTCAAAAATTGAAGTACGCAGCATAACTGCACTATATTTTTGCTTATACAAGTAAATTATTTACCTTATCCCGACCAAAATATTTTTTTTTGTTTTACTAGGTACATTATTTTGATATAGATAGAAATATTTCGGATATATTTCAAAATATTTGTTTTCCTATGCAGGGTATAACGTGCAAAGGAGGAAAATATGAATGTTATGTAATAGACAGTTCTGGTTACGTGGTTCTATCTGAAGACAAGAAACAAGTGGGCAAGTTCTTCGGGGTTATCAACAAATACGTGCTGCAGTCTTTTGTGGAAAAGTCTATATTTGACCACGTGGAGGTGTTCAACTACCAGGCTCTGTGTCCCATCTCCCTAATAACAGAGGTTCCCAGTGCCGGTTCCATACTTACGGTGAGTGTGACTTAAGTATAATGTTATTCTGATAGTTTTTCAATTGTCAGTTTATAAAGTTACTGATCAATAAGATTTATTATGTAGGTATTGAAAGATAGTGACATAAATGAAAATAAATTTTTCAACACGCTCGTAACGGGCCTTTAAATGCACCGATTTAAGTGTCATAATATAGTCTTTTAAGCACTCGTGCTGTTTGTTTACTTTACCGCACTAGTGTTTTAAATTGAAAAAAAAACAACGTTTCCACACTTTTCAACAAGGATATTGTAGTTTGTTTCGTTCCTTTTTCATATAAAAACAACGCAAAGAGTTATTTTACCTACTGAAGTAGAACTTTAAAAGATTGAATTATTAACCTTCATAATCAGATTATTATTTCTATAAAAAAGATAAAGAAAATATTTTCGTATCGAAATTTTCGTATTCGTTCCTCACAAGTGTGTTGAAAAACGTCGTATGAAACTCGTGCACGTTGTTTATTACAATCCCTACTCCATATAGAAAAAAGCCGTCTCGAATATAATAAACAACTTAGCACACTTGTTGCATAATGTACTATTATAAAATATTGGTATCCAAAAGACTAAACCAGCAAATCTGTATATTAAACGAATACCAAAATGTACCGTGTTCTTTTCGCGATTACTCTTTTTTTGCTGAACGTGGCAGTACAATGTAGAATAATCCAATATTAAAATTTGTAATTAAATAAATAAATGCGTTTATTTTCCTTGCAAATAGGTCTACAATTCATAACAAATATCATACAAGCTATAGTAATATTGCTGTAATGTAAAAACGCATTGCAAGGACTGGTGCCTGAAGTAGACATAAATAGTCTGTATCGCAGGTCATCAGGCCCCACTCAACGGATCTGACATCATAATTAAGTATTAGACTATAACTCATAACTAGTAACAGGGTTTAAAAAGAGTTAATATAACTATTTTTGTATTATTATTATGTTCTATGAAATTGTGAAGGTAGATTTAAACAATGCTACCAGAATAATTTCACAGTTTAATGTGGACTTGTGTTGTGTTGGTGCTAGTGTGCGTGAATATGAACTTGTATGTTTGTCGAATGAAAGGTTGTGTTGTGACAATTGACCTTCAAAAGAGAGTCGTAAACGCCTAAATTGAATAAATGATGTTGACTTTGTCTTTACCGTAAATTATTACCTTACCTGCCAAATCTTACTCCTGGTTGGCCTCTAACAGTTTAATTTAACGATATTTTTCCATTTCCAGCCCTTCATTTTTATCAAAAACTTACTAGCATGGTTGATCACAGAAACAGTAATATTGATGACTAATTTGTACCACTGGACCGATTATGCTTACGCTGCAGGAATCATAGACTATCCAGGTAAGGCATAGTATGCGTACATAGTGTTACAACAACTTGCCACAACGTTATTTATCGTTATTTTTATTTTATTTTTTCATGCCTGGTAGGTTAGCCTTTGACCACAATCTCACCAGATGGTCGAAGATATTGTTCAGGCTAACCTAGACTTACTGGCTCTCAAAATAAGTGCACGAAAATTATCAGAAGAAGAAAATTTAATGTTTTATAAAAGAGCAGTTAAGGATGATTTCTAAATTTTCTATACATACCTAGTAGGCATTTTTAGAACCTACCTATGTAATGCTCTATGTACCTATAAAAATATCACCAAAATATATGAAATTAAGGTGTTGTTATAAACATGCTCTGACTACGTGGTTTGAGGATAGATTTATATAGAGATATATTTTGTTCGAAAATGTTGCTTACCAGTAGACCACAGTTACCTCGTCGTTACCTTGAAGTCCAGTTCATACAGTTTACACATCAGTGAAACAGAAATTAATTGTACCTGTATCGACAAAGAGGAACGGGAAAGTGAGCGTACTTTATTATCAAATGAAAACTTTATCTACTGCAGCAACTCTTCGCTGTTGGATTAAATTTGATTCTGGACATTAATTTTTACATCACTTTCCTTGTCTCCACTTTGTGGACGCTTGCAATAATCAATGTTGTGTAGTAACAATATAACACATTAATCTGGAAAAATATATAGGTGTCGTAGCGTTTGTCAAACTTCTATCTAGTCTGGCGGCTGTTGGCAGCTTTACTTTAGCTATTTATATGTATTGGCTTCTGAAATAGATGCGATTAATAATATTACAAACGTGTAAATGTACCAAAGAGAATCTACCAACGAGCGCGGTGGTTAATTTGTTTTTTATCTGAAAAATAGTTGGTGAGTGATGATGTGGTCGAGGATGGTAAACAGGCTTAACCTATTTTAATTAGCTAAGAAACTATATCAAAATCACACTCACTTTAGAAAATAAATATATATCTTTATAGCTATCCTTCTAGCATTTAAAAATAAAGGCCATAACTATATGTTCCACTGCAGATCGCTCTTATATTGCATTGTATGCTGTCAACTCGGATAGTTGGTTAGTCCGACAATCACTATATTCACGATTAATCCAATCAAGTAAATGAAGATATACACGTTTTGACGAACTACTAAATATGGTCTTTTTAACAATACGCTTCTCACTGAAGATCTACGCGTCTCTATTGACGTATCTGCCTAATACTTCCGCTTAATATAACCGCATGATCGTCTGCAGACTACATCGATCTAATCCAACAAGCGCATACAGACGCGCCAACCACCACTCCACCGCCGGAAGCAAAGAACGACACCCAAAATGGAAAGGAGGTGAAGAAAACACCATTCTCTTGCGACCACAGAATCAGCCTCTACATCCTAAATCAAGAATACTTTTTGAAAGCAGCCCGAATGGGAGCCTCGCCTATGGTATTTGAAGAACATGAAGGCGATTGTCATCCCGCTTACTGGGCATCGTACATTATCAAAACTAATCTAATGCTGGTGGTGATAGAGAGCACAGATAGGATTTACAGCAGTGACTGCAAGGTTTCACCGGATACGAAGCCTGTGCCAACCATCAACTCTACGACAGCCCGCGAGCCATGCCATAAACTGAAGCTGGGCATGTTGACGAGGAGACGGCTGGAAGGATGCTATACTTATCATGAAGGGGTAATTATTAAATACTATTTTAATTTGTATCAGTATATATCAATGATGTCTTGCATAATGATGGCCAAAAGGTTATGAAAAAAAGGATACAGGACCGTATTTCTCCATACTTTTTATACTTTTGGGCTTAAGTATACTTACACAATTATCTCACATGGTGAAATGACGACATCGTAAAAACCGCGGCTAGCCAATAGTTACCAGCGGTTAATAGCCATTATTTGTGGCGGTATATAGGGGAGGCCTTTGTACAACAGTGGACGTCTTCCGGCTGACGATGACACAATTATCTAAATTGAACTTAAGACTTATACTATATATGACTCTTGGTTAAGACTAACTGTTTGCTCTCTTCGTGATTCTATAGCATAAAACGATTGAATTGAATCGCAATTTGCCGTAATAGTAAGTAGTTCGTACAATGCCCAGTTCGTCCTTTACATGTTTTGTCAAGTGTACTTACAAACTGTACAAAACGTTACTCGTATTTAAAATACTATAAATACCTCATTACAGACGAAGTCATATATGTACACTTTCTTATATTATATAGTATATTGATGGCACTCATTATTATCAATAACAGCCAGAAAACGTCCTCCCAGAAGGTGATGCTCTTCCCTTCTTGTATTTTTCTCTCCGCCGCGCGCCGCTTCTACGACTAAAACAGAAATATAAGTGTATAGGGATGCAATTGTTCCACATTTTCAAGGTAGGCCTTACACGAAACCGATATCGTCCACTTATGTATGAAATTCAATTGTTATCATTATTTATTATACATATATACATACATACATACTTTAATTTCTGTATTTACAAGAACGCTAACTCAGTTGTCATTTTTCAGGAACGGAATATCACAGCTTGCGGGATCGGTAGCAACGTCCGCAGCGACTCACTCATATTCATCACCACAACTATTCTGGCTCTTATAGCTTCCAAACTTGTCTTGTGATAGTTCAAAGATAGCTGATGTAAATGTAAGGTCCATTTATTAATATGTCTAATTGATATCTTAAGAGATGTGCTTTAGAGAGACATGAATGTCAAAAAGAAGAAAACTGCGATAAAAATGTGTGGAGTCTGTCGCGGGAAATTTAAAATTTCAGCAGTTTTATCGCGCTTGTATCTAGTTTAAGCAACCATAATCGCGTGTTTAAGATAATATTGCTTAATTTACCTTGAAGAGTCATTGATCGCCTATGCACACGATTCCATAAATTACATAAATAACTAAAATCGTCAAAAGTATTTAAAATTACATTTATAAATAACAATTGCAATAAATTTATTTATTTTAAAGATATATTAGACATCGTAGCAAATATTCTCCGGATCTTGATAATAGACTTTGAATTGCGTGATCATAGACGACTTAACAAAAGCAATGTGATAAAAATTTGAATTTCCCGGTATAGCCGACATTTAACTCAAGAATTATTCGGGTTGCATGCCGAAGGTGATCAACGCACCTACGAATTGGCGTGGATGAATTTGCAATGAAAGCGGATCATTTGGTAAAATCACGGTTGGCCCTGGTTCAGTTGTAAAAACTGTGGTTTACACCAATATATTTGTAGCACCCCTTTACGAGCGTAAATTTAATATGAGATTTCCTTGCATCGATTTCAACACAGATAGCAGTCAGCTAGAATTTTGCCTGTTGGTGATTTCACTCAGCCGGAGTAAAACAATTTTGAATGGAAGAGAGTAGCTGATAATTTCATCCAGTAATTTGAATTTACAAAAATATGCTCTACTGATTTTTGACAGTTTTCAAATGTTTTTTTGATAACCTATGTACTTAAAATTTCCTTATCAAGTTTGTGTACTTTACGAAAATTACATGAAAAATTAGAAGTATTTAATTAATATTATTAAATGGCCTTTACTAAAATTGATGCTCGTGGCCTAAATCACTTAAGGCTGCTATTGTATTTAAAATAAGACTCATTTTGTTTGAAACAACGACTTCCACTATATTTATACGTTTGTTACTTTGGCAATAAAATCTGTTGCACCTTTAAAACCGGTTCGTTTTATTTGCCAACCATCGTTAAGTGAATGTACCCTATAATCATAGTATATGCTATATTTTAGGTACAGATCTACTGCTCAAGCACAGGCTCAAATTAGTTGATTCCTTTGGTAGCTGCATGGGCGGCACAGTAGTTGGTTACAGCTTCGTCACGCCGTATTTTGAGTGAAGACATTTTTGAAGCTCTCGTAGCGAAGTTTGCTTCGCCGTTCTGAATCGATCAGCAAAGTTAAGCAACGTCCGCCTCGGTCATAACTTGGATGGGTACCGCTGGTGACATTACTATTGAGCGCTTCCGTGCTTCGGAGGACACGTTAAGCCGTCGGTCCCGGTTGTTGTCTTAGGATGGCAGTCGTTATAGCATGGTGGTAGGGCGAATGCTCGCCTGGCTAGCTACCACCCTCAAGTAGAAAATCTATCGCCAAGCACCTAACGGTGTGTTCCGGCAGCTGTCCTCGAGAGCCAGTAATTCTAGGTTAGCCTGAACAGCATCTTCGACCACATCATCACTTACCATCAGGTGAGACAGTGGTCAAAACTAACCTAACAGGCGTAAAAAAAAATACTGTTGAGCCCTATATTGCTTTGGAGGATACTTAAACGTCCTGGTGCATGGTCGTCGTATCGTAGGCGTGTCATCATTATAGCAAGCCAGGGCATTAGTGTAAACCCTACCTGGTTTACGCTAATGCCTGGCTGGCTACCACCATCAAGTACAATATCTGTCATCAGTACTAATATTATAAATGCGAAAGTAACTCTGTCTGTCTGTTACGCTTTCACGCCAAAACTACTGGACCGATTTGAATGAAATTTGGTATGGAGATAGTTTGAGACCCGGGAAAAAACATAGGATAGTTTTTATCCGACTGCCCAAAAAGAGGTTAATGTTTTCGCGCGATAACCGACAAACGCGCGGGCGGAGCCGCGCCCGGAAAGCTAGTAAGTCATAAAGCCATAAAGCCACCGGTTTTTTTCAGCACCCGTTAACTTTATAGTTAGTCAGACCGTTGTGTAGTGATCAGTTCGAAATAATTAATATCTATTTTTTACCAGCAATCATAAATATTTCATCGCACATGGTTATATACTCACAAGAACGGTTTTTCCCTGTTCGGGCTGATACTTCCGGGAAGTTAATAATAATAATACGGCCTAGCCTATAGCTTATTTAATCAGTATCTAGTTGTAGGAAAATTATAGAAATCTGATGACCAAATTAAAACACGGAACATTTCTTTGAGGAAAATTAACTACGAGTATACACGTACGAGACGTGGTCCTTAACAGTGGCCCTTATGGACAAGCTCAGAGTCACTCAACGAGCCATGGAGAGAGCTATGCTCGGAGTTTCTTTGCGCGATAAAATCCGGAACGTGGATATTCGCCAAAGAACCAAAGTCACCGACATAGCTTTCAGAATTTGCAAGTTGAAGTGGCAATGGGCGGGCCACATTGCTCGACGAACCGATAACCGATGGGGAAGAAAGGTTCTCGAGTGGGTACCACGATACACCGGAAGACGTAGAGTTGGTAGGCCCCCCACTAGATGGACTGACGACATTATAAAAGTTGCGGGTAGCCAATGGTTACAAGCGGCTAATAGCCGTACTTTGTGGCGTTCTATGGGGGAGGCCTTCGTTCAACAGTGGACGTCTTCCGGCTGATGATGATGATACACGTATCTGTGGTAACGTTATGATTTACCATCGAATTTCTTAAAACAGGGACAAATTAGATCAAATAGCTAAGATTACATCCCAAACTCAACACAATGACGGTAAGTGATAGTGCAGTCACAGATTGTAAACATATGGCATGTGAATAGGCACTCGAGGGTAACTGCCGGAACACATCGTTATGTGCTTGACGTTAGATTTTCCACTTGAGGGTGGTAGCCTTAGCCAGGCGAGCATTCGCAAAAAGCACTAAACAGGTTTAGGTAAGGTGGTAGGTATGCAAAATTACTATGTCATACTGACATGTTTCATTTAAGTAGCAATCAACAGCTCGAAAGTTATCCTTGGACTACCATACAAATCTCAAAATGCCTGATTTGCCACTAAGTTTCACTCAGTGAAAGATGCAAATTGTAGCTATGTTAGAACGCTTAACTCTCATAGTTCTAACGACTTATCATAAACTTTCAATATATTTCTTTTCAATATTTTAGCTCAACAGTAAATGTTTTTTTGACGTTTGAACTTACTATGCATCTATCTATAACACTCAATGTCTGTCTCAATGAACCAAAGTAAATCTTGTGCACCCTGCTAAGAACTATTATACATACAGGTCTATCATAAAATCGTACCAAGATCAATTTTATCTTGGCCACCAAAAGTCAATTGATAATATGAAAAAAGTTATCGAAGATATGATCAACTGATGACAAACTTTCTAGTTTAAAGTGGTATTCCACATAGCATAAAAAATGTCCTACACCCTGCTGTGAAACTGCATCATGTATAAATGGTAGGTATATATACAGGTCGACAGGCGAACCTTATTACGGCTTTTATATTTGCAACATTTCTTCTACTTCATCTAAGTTTTCAGTATAGCAGCATTCGATGAAAGGAGCCATTAGATAACTATGCCGTCCGGTGGCACATTGACCTAGTTAAGGGGAACAAATCGATGCACGCGGTGGCAGAGGATCCTGCGAAACATCGCACGTCATGTCCCTACAACTGGTGACAAACAACTGGGCTGAGAAGGTAGACAGGGGTCACCCGCCAGTCGTGAGGTGATCGGCGCGCGGCGCAAGCCCGCCCCGCGTTCAAACGCGCATGCGCTTTACTCACAATCCTTATCAACGCTAAGTAACCAGAAAACGGTGTTCTATAAAAATAATCCTAGAATATGCATTTATTTATGATTGAAGTGTTATAATCACTAATTTAATAGTGCTAGAATTGTTTCTGATGTACAAGTGCAGCAGTTTTGTGGTATTGTTGTTGCTGACTCTGTGTCTGGACTCCAAAAATTGCTCGGCCAGTGCTCAGTATGACTCCACCACAAGGATATCGCTCAATTCGTAAGTTAATTAGATTATTTACCTACTGGTTATTAGAATAACTTATTTATTCTTTGTAATGAGCATCAGTATAAGGTAAGAGAAACAAAACAAAAGGTCATAAAAGAGTTATCGTAGCTATCGTGACACTCATTGATTTAGTTTTATGTAGGTAAATACTTGAATTCTTTATTGATAAATAGAACGATTAAGAAAAATATTTCTTTTAACCGTGACCTGTATTTATCGTTTTTCATTGTTATAATTACAAAATCTTGTAGGGTGCAGGCATGGGCGGTCAAACTCGGTACAGAGCTGTACCATTTCGGAGAGTTTATCACGAGAAAGAAAGAAGTGCAGGATGTGAGTATACGACGATAGCATATAAAACATGTGTGACTATATTATTGAAAGAGCTCAATATTTCGTTTTTGTCTTAGAGTTTTAAGTCGGCGCAAATAGAATCCAGAGATGGTGAAAAGCTAGTTCAAAGTATGGCTGACGATATCCGCGCAATGATGGAGCTCAAAGTCAGCGCAGTAAAGAGAATCGTTGAAGCAGCTGAGAACATGGCTTTTGACAAACAGAACGAGCCTGTCCCTGAGGACTTTCAGTTCTTTAACAGCAAAGAAATGGATGAACCTTACGACGAAGTTTCCATCACCACAACTGCTGAACCAGAACTGGCTGTAGAGCACTGGATCGAACGACCACCAACAAAAGCGATACATTTACAGATGAATGCTCATTTTCACAATATTCCTGTAAATATTAATTATAGCAGCGTGCATGTCCCCACAAACGTTTATGCTTGGGGTGAGTGAGACGTACAAATATTAAGACTCGTATGTGATATGATTATGTTCTTAAAAGTATTAAGGCTTAGTGAAAACTCACTTTTGATCGTCTTACAGCACCTGAAGTAATAAAAGGCATTCATTGGTCAGAAGGCTTGGACACGCATTTCATCAATAACTACCAAAGTGATCCTACTCTTGGGTGGCAATATTTTGGCAGTTCCACTGGATTTATGAGGCATTACCCTGGTAAATATAAACGTAGACGAGATGTTCAAGGCATAATTCGGAAGTTTACCCTTACCTCACTCATGTGGGTAACTTAAAAGAATATATTCAACATATATTTTCGCTAACAACATAGGACAAACAGAGACATAATTGTAAAAAGATTTGGGTTTACGGATGATTGCCAATCTTGCCAGCAGATCGGCAATCATCCGTTAACCCTCCATAGAAATGATCTGGTTAATATCACCCGCTACCTTTCGGGTAACCAGGGCGTAAAAATGGTATGTTTACCTGTTGTGCGCCTAATAAGTAGCAATATGCTGCACGTTATTTTCCTTTGTCGCCTCTTATTAAATTTATAGAGAAGGATATGGATCAGCCCTTATATTCTTAAGGTCGTGGCTTTATATCTATCGTGGCTTTATGGCTTTACACACGATGTTTAGAACTTAGTTAAAGGATTTTTAAATTTTAGCAGGTAAGTACCTAATTTTTACAGTCTAGTCTTTATACTAATAAGGAATAATTTTGGCATAAGCCACATAATAAAAAGGACTAGAAGGATAACCCTGTGTAGCCTTTCCAAAACATAAGCGACTTTAGCTACGAAGCAATAAAGTTCACTTCAGCTCGCAAAGCACGGAGTCCCTATTATTTATTCACCTATGAGTACAAAGCTTCTCTTTTCCTATCGCAAAGCCACGCATAGCTCTGATCTCTTCTGACGCGGCACGTACCTTAGAATAATACCGTCCGGACGGATATGCCAATTTACCTTTAGCTTTGTTTCAAAAGTGCGGAGTGAGGCAGGCCTGCTTAAGCTGCTAATTTTTAAGCGCTCGTAGTGAAGTTAGCTTGGCCTTTCTGAATCGATCAGCAAAGTAAAGCAACTTTCGCCACGGTCATGACTTGGATGGGTGACTGCTAGTGACATACTACTGAGCGCTTCCGTGCTTCGGAGGGCACGTTAAGCCGTCGGTCCCGGTTGTTGTCTTAGGATGGCAGTCGTTATAGCATGGTGGTAGGGCATTTTGCGAATGCCTGGCTAGCTACCACCCTCAAGTTGAAAAATCTGTCGCCAAGCACCTAACGGTGTGTTCCGGCAGCTAACCTTGAGAGCCGGTCATTCTAGGCTAGCCTGAACAACATCTTCGACCACATCATCACTTACCATCAGGTGAGATAGTGGTCAAAGGCAAGCTATCGGCAATAAAAAAAAAAAAATTAAACCAAAATTAAGAATGTGTTCAATAATATCTAAGGGAAATCACTACGTTCTTGTGTTTCTAATTGGATAGCCATACATAACTTAAAGGGTCGACTCAGATCAATTCAGTTTTTAACAGAAAAAAAATTATGAAATAAATAATGTTTATTAATGCGCGCTGCACATGGTGGCTACGAAGTTCTTTGGTCCGAAATGCGCGAAATTACAAGATGCGATTGCCGATTTAAAAAATGTAACTCGGATTTGTTCAGTTTACAATTATTCACGTTTTAGGGAAATTGAGATCTCAAAATTCATTCAAATGTTCAGATAATTGCCAATTGACAGCCATAATGTAAAAACAGCTCTTTTGTTTTTTTTTTCACCAATTAATGAAGCATCTATTAAAAAATCTTAAGCATGGATTTGTTACCGAAACAAAAGTACATAAAATATATTTTTTGAATCCAAATAATGATCATGTGAAAAATCAGGAAATTCCCCCCATTTAGACATAGAATTAAAAAATCACCTGCCCTGCCTTTATTATGAAAGTTGGGCTCTAGCTTCGGTGTACGTAGTATTGTTATTTGTTCTATGCTTCGGTATAGATCAATTTGCCCGCAATGCAATGTCACTATCTTTATCAAAGGAATAGCAATAATATGCCCTATTGTGCCATAATAAGAGTGCAAACATGATAGTCGAACCCACCGAATTAAAATCAATCTGCTTCGCTCTTAATTAAACTAGCAAACAAGCTTTAACGTTTTGTCACTTTCAGCTTTCTCACGATGACAGTGTTACTTGGCTTAAATCCATAAATACAAATATTAAAGTAAAAACAATCATTTAATATTTAAAATAACGTAATAAATCAACAAATATTTTCTAGTAACAATTCCGCCTAACTTAAAGTAAAGGTTAGATTGTTCAACTCGTTAAGGGCAAGACCGTAGTCAAAATAATTTCTAATTCGGGCGGAGCTAATAGAAATGGGCGTTTACTTTTAACTCATAAAAATATTCAGTCGCACGGCGGCACTAGACGCAGTACCACGGATAGCGTCGCTAAAATTGTAGAGTTTCGTGCGCTATTAGAAGCGGCAGAACAGAAGTGTAGATAACAATATTTTTATCTGCAGTTACTGCGAACCTCTAAGGTAAAAAAAATATTATCACTTGTAGGTAATGATATATCTTTAATAGACTAAGCGAAGCGAGGTCTCGGTGGAGGTCTGAGCAGTGTATATTTCCCCGTCAATAAATCTCGATTGCCTGAATCGATCTTCTTGAAATTTGGTAGAAAGGTGTCTATCTTGCATATCAACAGAATATGCAAGTAAGAACCTGTAAGAGCTTAATTGGTTTGTGGTTTGCTGAAATTATAGGGTCCATAAAACGAGGTTGTAATTTAAAATTCAAAAGTATTAACTCAATATTGTGCTCAAAAAAGTATATTGACTTCATGAAGCGGTACGAAACCACGGTAATATTATCTATACAGTATTTTAACTCGGCCCTGTCCTCGAAATAACTACCTACAGCCGCGCGGTACGTAAACATGCGAAAGGGGTGCCCGCCTTTAGCATTTGAATTACATTTGCCTACTTTGTGTTTCCATTTTGTTTTGTGATTGTAAATATACTTTTTTTATATAAGCTAACTAGTGATTCGCCCCGGTTTCACACGGCTATTTAACAAAAAAATCATAACTTATAAATTAAACATTTAAAAAAAACAGTTATTGTGACATAACTGTAATAGTTAGACTTATAGTATTGCGGACTTTTTTATTGGTGTCTTCTATAAAATTGTAGTATATCACTTGGCTCTATTTTCAATAATTTCCGCAGCGTATGCGATATACCTAACGATTTATTTTGGTATTTTTTTCGCACATTATGTTACGTTATCGAAGTTTACATACGGCCTAACTTTTTTGAAAATCTTCTATAGCCCATGTTCGTCAAGGATAATCTGGGATCCTCATAGTGAAAGAATTTTTCAAATCGGTCCATTAGTTTCAGCCTATTCAATGCAAACAAACAAATGCACAATCAAATCTTTCCGCTTTATTACCTATATTAGTTTAGATAAAATACTTTGTAAATTGAATAAAAAGTGTGTAAATGCGTGTTGTTTTGGATTGGTAGTAAAAAAATATTTGCACCTCGACTGAAACGTACGAAATGCTTTATTATTGAATTTAAAAGTATAAAGCTTAATCAAAAATTGTTTTTGCAAACATGGACAAGGTGGAGAACAGGAAATATGTTTTACTTGGTTATAGATACCTGCAGCTATTTTACAATTAATATGTTTGGTTTGGACGAATTCATGCAACCAAAAACAGCACAATATATCCTACTCGTCATATTAAATATGTACTTGAACTTATAGCACGTTATCCGCACCAACCACTGGGTTACTTTCATATACTTACCAACTCTAAAACAGAAACTTGCAATTTTACTCTTGATCATATTTCTATAGATAAATAAATATTATGCATAGGTATAATTTCAGTTATAGAAAGTCATTTTGCAATTTTAGAGTTTATTTATGAGATAACATAATAAATACAATGGATAGATTCAGGCGTTACTTTGCGGAAATCCATATTTAATAATAACAAATACTTTTATAAGTATCCTAAAAAATATTAAATAATATTTAAATAAAACACTTAAAAAAGCATAAAATTATATATCTAGTGACAATTCCGCCTAATTTTCCTGTTATCTACGTGACGTGACAAACATCACGCAGCCTAACGGGAATTTCGATTTGAATTGAGTCTCGATCGTGCGCTCGGTAAGTCAAGACCTCTTGAAGATGCTTCGTTTAGAAGCGAAACTAGTCGGATATTCTTCCCGTTAGGCTGCGTGATGTTTGTCACGTCACGTAGATAACAGGAAAATTAGGCGGAATTGTCACTAGATATATAATTTTATGCTTTTTTAAGTGTTTTATTTAAATATTATTTAATATTTTTTAGGATACTTTTAAAAGTATTTGTTATTATATAATAAATACAAATAATAATATAATAAAAGTTCAAAATTTTAATAGAAGTATAATCCCGATAACTGTAATGAAACCGCCATATAAAATTCACCCTACCGCTACTAAAAGTGGTACAGGCAGAATCGTACCAAGTTTCTGAGCCACAATGGTTAAAGAACCCCACTCGTAGGTGCCTCGGTTATCGCAGCCATTCATCATGGAGACCAGTTGAAACTATGGAAAATACTCCCAAGTCAGACCGCCTTCGGCCTCGCAAGTCACTCACACGAATCGGACTGCAGCCTCGCCTTGCACTCGCCCTTTGAACTCACGCACTATCCGTGCTCTAAATGTAGTATGATGAATAAGAAGAGTTCATAGGGCAAATCCAGAATGTCGGAATTCAAGACAGCCCCCATACAAAGTACTCCGATCACACTGAAGCTCAGCTTTATTTCAGATTTCCCATTATTATCCTATCACGAAAAGCACTTTGTTATTTTCAGTTTAAAATACTTTCTATCCCCATGACTCCTTCCCATAGAACAATTTAAGTCAATGGTTTCAAGACATCTATGTATGGCGGCCATCTTAAAAAATGATGTCATGGAAAAATAAATTCTAAATTCGGAATAACTACGCCTAAAACCACCCAGATATTGATTTTCAGTCGGATCGGAGCAACTTTTTACCTGCCATCTTGAATATGTCATTTTGGTTTTTGTCAAGTCTCATTCGACTGCTGCCATTAAAAGTTGTACGAGAAGAATTGTACCGGGTCACTTTGCCTAAGGAACCCCACTTATTAAAATATATAAAATAAAATATAATAATAGTACACATTATCACTTTTGCTATGAAAATGAAACTATCTACAGAAGTAACGGTTCAAACGTTACGGGTACATGCTTTTAGAGGTAGTACGAAAGAACAGCGGAGTCATACAGTTGTAACACACATTTCAATCCGTCTAACTACATACTAAGTATTTAACTGTTAAAGTCAAAGAGATATATAAGTTCCCTTTATTTGAATGATTGGATATATAAATACCTAGAAAGTAGTAGGTCGTCTCGGAAAGTGTGTTAAAGGCATTGGGGATAGGTTCTCATTTAATTGTACAGTAACCTAATAATAACAAAATGAAATATTTTACCAAGGGTTAAAAATCTAGATACCTACTTAAATAGGAATTAACAATGCCGTGTCTGAACTTTAATCAACTCGCTCAAAAAAGTTATTATAAAGATTTTATAAATCAATATATACAAAATTACTTCCCCAATAAATGTTTTACTTGCGTTTCAATAATTTATGAGTTCCAAATTAACGTATGGTAAAAAAATATTGTAATATTTCGTAAAATAAATGCACAAAAATGATGGCGTAACGAACGGCACAGATCCCACGTCCAAACGGCCCGAGCGCTGCGGGCAGACTGATTTTCGTTGCGATTTCTTCTCGCGATCAAAGAATTTTGTGGCAAAAATTTATAAAAATGTTTTCAACACAAGTTAGTAAGTAGTTCATTAGAGTATGGTATTAGCTATTTTTAAAAAAAAGAATCATTGCATTTAATTCAACTATGTCTCTTAAATTAATAAAAAACAATCTAAAAAGGGTCGTCGATTACAATTTATTACAGAAGAACTAATTGGTTTCAATAAAAACTAATCAACTAATTCACTCAATAAAGAATTAAAGAATATGATATATTTTTTTCGCACATTTTTAACTCATAGTTTCAGTACAAGAAGATTCCAAAAGTGCGCATTTCACTACGGTGATCCCCTTAACGTGGTGTTGAAGTTTACATTTTCAGGTTTTGATGAAAGACATCAGTTGTAACGTTCTAAGGTGCATTGACTAGATAGATATACCTTTGAGTATTTACTTTATTCTGGTTAATTTTAAGTGACTGTAATTTTATTGTTTTGGGTCATCATTTGCTTAGCACTGAAGAAAAACGTCATGTGGGATCGGGCATCCCGTAAAACCTGCAGTAGCCGTAGAACAAGAATATATGATGCACGCAGAGATAAAATATGTCTGCAGTGGGCAATGTATAAATATGGTACGCATCCTCCTGTTGAGAGGGTACCTTTTCCCCACCACTAGAGTTATATCGAGAGGCTGATAATGAAGCTGCACTTGTTACAGCAATGAAATGGCGTGCTGATCCTGTGGATATCTACGACTGCAGAACTAGAGCCTGGTACATGGAAGCAGCTGCCAGTCCTAAAGATGTCATCATCTTAGTTGATCGGAGTGGGTCGATGACTGGCCAAAGGAGAGATATAGCAAAACACGTTGTTACTAATATCTTGGATACGCTTGGAAACAATGATTTTGTGAATGTACTGACGTTTGCTGATACAGTTGAGGAGATAGTACCGTGCTTTGAAGATTCCCTTGTGCAGGTATTTTTTTAAATTGGCTATACCTACAATCAAACTTTAGCCAAAATAGTGTGTAATATAAATGAAATATGGTCTTGGTTTGCAGGCGACATTGGGAAATCTTAGGGAATTAAAATTAGGGTTAGATAGTTTTGAAACAATGGAAATAGCAAACTTCTCAGCAGCTTTGACTCGTGCATTTGAACTTCTTGAAATGTACAGAAATAACAGCGGTGGCGCCAACTGTAACCAGGTAAAGAATAAATCACTTTTAGTTTTGTGTACATGATCTTTACGTTAAAAGAGACGCCATCCATTTTAGGTTACTGAGACAAATGTGTGATTTCTAGGCCATAATGCTTGTTACGGACGGCGTCCCATACAACTACAAGGAGATCTTCGAGCGCTACAACTGGAAATACGACACTCCAGTGAGAGTGTTCACATACCTTATAGGTCGAGAGGTAAAGGTAGTACCACTTCAGGTATTACTGTGTGTGTAGTCATTGTGCAACCTGCATAATGCGCCTTCTATCTTGCAGTACGCCAGAATGTGGTACTCTTCCCTGTCTTCTATGTGTCTATTGGTATTTTATAACCTTAAGACATCAAATGTATACGAGCATGTCTATACGTACTTGTATATACGTCAAATACCTAAATAAACCAAAACCAAATAACTAGAACCAACCTTTTGAAATAAAAATGGAAACGTGTTAAACAGTATGCATGAGATAATTTCTGAATACCAATATATATTTTTATAATAATTATAATTGGTATGAGGTATGTAGGTTAGTTTGAATAATATTTAATTTACGATTCTAAATAATAATTATTTTGCCACATTTAACTCTTGTCTTGTCCGGTATTGGTTGATATGGGTAGGTACTTATTTTGTCGTCCTGGCACTAAACTTGTATGTATTTATATAAAAAAAACTATGTTATAGTCATTAACACGTTTACTGCGGCAAGTAAAATCATAACATTTCATTTGGTGCGGCGGCGGGCTAAAATGCGCCCCCAATGATATTTCCGCCAGTGCGTGGCAGGTCTTTCTAGACCCACTGGCACTAGGATAGATTAAATTGCTATAACTTTGTGGAAACATAATGTATACATTTTATTTTATATTGTTAGAATGACCTTGAACCCAACTTCCTTAGGTTTGATTCGCCCCGGGATTTGATAAACAGGAAATGAGAAATAAAGCAGGAAAAGCGGCAGGCCGATATCGACCTGGACCGCACTAGAAAGTATTTTCAGTAGTGATGGGACAGAGAAAAATGAGGGGATATAGAAAATAAAACAGAATTATCGTAAGAGAACTGAAAAATGTTTTTATTTACTTATGCCTGTCTTGGAAACATGTGACGCAAAGGTTTTGGTTGCATTTCCTGCAATATTTTTTTATTTTCTTAACTTTTTTTTTTGCTTGGGTACTATTCAAGGTTTTTCGCAGTCTGTCGTAGCACCCTGCACAATTTCTTCGTTTAGCGCTCATCTCAAGGATATGTTCATTGTCGTTAGGTATTACTTGATTTTCTGAAATGATTTTTTTTTGCTTAATTCCGTGTGATTTATTGACCATTTATGAGTTTTACCACAGAACTCGCGAAACTGAACAACTTTCCCCAGAGAACATAGGTCGAAATATGAAAAAAAAAATTGGCCCTCCCTTACAAAATTGACAACCAGCTGATTGATTTACTATTACTATCGGAGGTCCAAAATTTGTTTTTATACTTCTACCTATGTTCTTTGGGGAAAATTGTTCAGTTTCATGAGCACATTCACCTCCTTCAGGGTTGATACCCCCTTTCCGTTACACGCTGTATAAGGTCATTTTTAATTAAGTGAAAATATTTTAAGGGTGTGTTCTAATCATTAAACTGAACAACTTTCCCCAACAAACATGGGTCGAAATATGAAAAAATATTTTTATCTACTAAATCAGTCAGCTGGTCGGCAATTTTGTATAGGAGGCCCAATTTTTTTTTCATATTTGACCCATGTTCCTTGGGGAAAGGTGTTCAATTTCATGTGTAGAGCACACCCTTAAAATATTTGCACTTAATTTATAATGACCTTATACAACGTGTAATTTCAAATGCACAAAACCTCTCGTGGGGTAACTCAGCCCATGTAACTGAACAACTTTTGGAATTTGGCAAAAAAAATTGGTTTTTCATACAAAATGAGAAATTAATCGGGCCCATCTGTATGAAAAATCATTTTGTTTTTGCGAATTTCCAAAAATCTTGAACAAAAATTGTTCAGTAACATGGACTGAGTTACCCCACGAGAGGTTTTGCGCATTTGGAATTACATATTGTATAGGTGTTAGGGTAATCACCGTTGTCCTTCAAGGAGGTAACTCAGTATCGCTTATACAACAACTTTCCTTATGGGACCCATGTTGAAAGCTTAAAAAAATATTTTGACTTTTCATACAAAAAAATCTGATTCAGATTCAGATAGTTTATTGCACAAATACAATTTTTAATCAGTTAATCGGATTGGTTAGTATGGGAAGCCAACATTTTTTTTTGAGATTACGACATGAGTCCCATAGGGAAAGTTGTTGTATAAACGATACTGAGTTACCTCCTTGAAGGACAACGGTCATAACCCTAACACCCTGTGTATATAGGTATATAATTATGTATATATGGTGTATAATATAGTGGTAACAGGGCCTAATATCTATTTTGTGCAATCAGGTAGACCCCGTAGACCACGTAAAGCGTTATTTTTATGATAAATGCAGCTGACTGACCCGAAATAGGAACTCGCATCATTTGTTAGTGTGTAAGTAAACAGTGCCATAACATACCATAATAGAAGCAGTAGTGCAAAAAACGCCATACATTGCTCGCAGAAAAATAGCGGAGTCAGCACAAAGCTCATGCACGAAGACCATGCGCAGCCACCGTACTGGTAATATGTTCAAAATAATGACAATAGTTACCTGTTGCAGATGTAGAACGTCTGATGATGTTGAAACACGCGAATGTAGGAATCACCTTCAACAATGATCTACATATGCCTACAGTGATGTTACACGTCATTATACTTACTATCAGGGCGTATACTTTTTCCAGTTAATGATTGCATTAATGCCTCTGTAAATTCTTTTTTTGAAACCTTCTTATCATTTTTCATGTTGTATGTGATCCACGCGTTTACTAACGCCATGCCAAACAAATATTCCATACCCACTTTTCTGAACCATTTGAGCCCTCTTTTTAATGTAGAATAGTATGAAGACATTTGGTCGCTGAAGTCAACTCCTTTTTTGTTGTTATTATAAGTTAAGACACATGTAGGCTTTTTTATATCTTCATTCGTCTTCTTATTTTTTTTGCCAGTGTTGACAAGCACATCTTTGTCCTCTTTGAGAGTAGATAGCATTAGAAGTTGCCTTTTGTCAACCCATTTAATAACTTTAACGCCATTTTTATTCATAGCTCCTTTGATTTCGCCCTTCTTCAACTTTAGTGACACTATCTCCTTAGGTAGCCCCCTTCGATTTGATCTTAGGGTACCGCAATAACGGGTTTTGTGAGATAGGAGTTCTTCCGCCAATTCAATTGAAGAGTAGAAATTGTCTGCAATTACTACACGACATTTGTTCTCCAGTCCTTGAATGAGTTTCAGTACGGTAACTTTACCATGATTTTGTTCACGGCCATTTTCTCCCTTTCCAGAATAAATTATTGAATTATATGTATACCCTTCTGGTGTGCATAACTTGTAAATTTTAACACCATACTTGTGTGATTTGTTTTTAATGTATTGTTTGAATTTCAGCCTGCCACGCCATGGTATCATTGATTCATCTATAACAACGAATTTACCGGGCGTTAATACTTCTTGGAATCTGCTGTTGAGCATATTAGCCAAATCATGAATTTTCTTCAACTTATTTGTATTGTGGATGGCTGACGAATCATCACAAAAATGCCAGAATTTTAATAATAGTAGAAATCTATCCCAAGTCATTACAGATACAATATATTCGTTTCGATATATTGATTTTTTTGACCAATAGTCATTTATATGAGGCACTTTGTTCAGACCCATTGCGAGTAGTACCCCCAGAAACTTTTGCATTTCTATATTATTCGTAGCTTTCCATGATAATAACCGAGATTTTGTTTTTATTTCGTTATTATTTTGCTTTTCTGTGATGTATTTTAACGCATATTTATTAGTTTCTGTAACCATTTTATCTATTATTTCATCAGTTACAAATAAGGAAAAACTACCTGCAGGAGATATATCTTCTATAGGAATATTAAAAGTGCTTTCATTTAAAGTACACGCTTCCAACTCAGGGGTCAAATCTGTGATAGCATCCCATTCATTGACACTATTATCCTGTGCATCTCCCTCTTCCTCTAAAACATCATTATCTATATCCGATACAACTTCACTTGCAGAGTATTCATCACTCTCATCATCGCCTGTGTCACCACTTTCCTCCTCTTCATCTTCCTCCTCAGTATTTTCCGTTTCTTCCTCTCTTTCTGCATCTTCATGTTCCTCTTCAGCATTTTCTGTTTCTTCCTCTCTCTCTGCTTCGTCATTAAGTGTTTCTTTCTGTCTTTTATTTTCTTCAAACTGTTTATTACGTTTTTCGTCACAAAAACCATCATTTTCATTGCTTTCAGTTAACTCTTGCGACATACTGTCTTCAAAAGAATAAGTGAATATAAGTTTTGTCTTGTTTTGACTTGTATAAGTTGGATCTTTCCTTTCTATTTTATTTTTCTTTTCTATCATTTTATTTTTGTTTCTTAGATTTATCAAGTCATGATATTCGCTTTCATCTATTTCGATGCCGTGCATAAGCTTAGAAGCTGATAGATTGTTTAGCGAAGGACTGCATCCTCTTGAGCTATACATACTAAATCTGTCCACTGGCGATGAGCGAGGTGAAGACAATCCTTTTGATGTCTGTGGTGTAGGTTTATTTTTAAATTCTGTAATGCAAAAAAAAAGGTAAGTGGAATAAAATTAATGTACACTAATATTATAAATATGAAAGTTTAGATGTATGGATGTTTGCTACTCTTTCACGCAAAAACTACTGAACGGATTTAGATGAAACTTTACAGTAATATAAGTAAAAACGTCTGCTGTTGACAAAAATAAGTTTACTGTGACTACCACATACAACTACAACCACATAAAACCACAACCATACCAACAACAACATATAATCACACCTACAACCACATATAACCACAACCACATTTACACTCGGCTCAGGTGGAACGTGCAGCCGGCGTTCATCGATTTATAAGACGTTATCACGTCAAAAATTATATTGCAAAAACTATTTACTGTAGAACTACTACTAACTATGTACTGTGTGTAGAAGGCTAGTTTTTAAGAGTAATAATTTTCATAAAGGATGGTATCACATAAAAAATCTCTACGTCATTATGAGTCTAAGGCTGATATATTGATATGTGTAGGTAGTAAATAAAACTTACCGCTTGTGCTTCGTTTTGCGTGCACATTTGTTTCCAAATTAGTTTTATTTTTCTTAGTGGGAAATATTTCTTCACTGCTGTCACTATCACTGTCAATAACTGCAGGGCGAATTAATCTATTTTCCAAAATTTTTATTTTTCTACTTCTACTAAATCTGTCCACTGACGATGAGCGAGGTGAAGACAATCCTTTTGATGTCTGTGGTGTAGGTTTATTTTTAAATTCTGTAATGCAATAAAAAAGGTAAGTGGAATAAAATTAATGTACACTAATATTATAAATGTGAAAGTTTAGATGTATGGATGTTTGCTACTCTTTCACGCAAAAACTACTGAACGGATTTAGATGAAACTGTACAGTAATATAAGTAAAAATTAAATAAAACATGAAATGTGGAGATATGTTGACAGATGCTCGGCAGACTATAGTAAAAGCAAAGAAATCATTTAAATTAAGACATACCGGTTTTAGTTTCATGTGAAAACGAGACTGGTTTGAGAATATTAAATTTTTTTCCACTGGGGCTACTGTAAACGTCCTCTGTTGACAAAAAAAAAAGTTTACTGTGACTACCACATACAACTACAACCACATACAACCACAACCATACCAACAACAACATATAACCACACCTACAACCACATATAACCACAGCCACATTTACACTCGGCTCAGGTGGAACGTGCGGCCGGCGTTCATCGATTTATAAGAAGTTATCACGTCAAAAATTATATTGCAAAAACTATTTACTGTAGAACTACTACTAACTATTTACTGTGTGTAGAAGGCTAGTTTTTAAGAATAATAATTTTCATAAAGGATGGTATCACATAAAAAATCTCCACGTCATTATGAGTCTAAGGCTGATATGTTGATATGTTTAGGTAGTAAACAAAACTTACCGCTTGTGCTTCGTTTTGCGTGCACATTTGTTTCCAAATTAGTTTTATTTTTCTTGGAAAATATTTCTTCACTGCTGTCACTATCACTGTCAATAACTGCAGGGCGAATTACTCTATTATTTATTTCTCTTTTATTGCTTGCCATCGTTGATTTTATCGAACGCTACGTCAGATCAGTTAGATAGCACAACACTAAATGGCGGGGCGCGCATTCTGTGCGGTATCGGGTCGCCAGCTGCCTGTTGGGAGGGCGGGCCGAAATAGGCCCACTGCCGCACTCGCGGATGTTTTTTCACCGTCAGTGCGTGGTAGGTCGATAAAAGCCTGCCGTTATGTTTTGATGGGAAGCACCTACAATTTTGACCGCAAGATGAAATATATATTTGTCTCTGTCGAATTTTTACAAACACCTAAGATAATCATTTCGCACAAGCGAGCGGGACATAGTTTTCTTCGTCCGCACCAGCTGAAGTACCGCGGCAGGCCGATATTGGCCTGTTACGCAGTGAACGTGTTAATGAGCTTTTTAATTTGTAATAATAGTATTTGAAACTTTTTACTAACTATCATAATTATGTATGTGTTTCATATTATATTTTCGGTATATTTTGATGTCTTTAGATAAGTTACCGAGCATGATTCTTTCCACGTCTGTCCATACTTCACCATTTCATGACGCTTTTGCTTTTAGAGCTTAGTTTACTTGTAATGTTTTTCAATTAGTGTTTTAAGCTTCTTTGTTGTCTAGTGAATGTTGGTTGATATTGTTAGTGTCAAGTTTAGAATAAGGATATTTTAGCCTAGTCTTCGTTTAATTAGCAAAGTCGTAGGCTAAATACAGTGCGCCATTAATTTTAATTTATAATATTTGTAGTAAGTATATATAAGTTTAATAGACTTTTCTCACCAGGCTGCCGATGTCATACTATCACTGTCGTAGGTATTACATTTGAGAAGATGCACTTTACACTGATGGTCGTAGATGGTAGAAAACTTTTAGTGTCTTGTAATATCAGTAAGGATTGTGCAGGTGGCGGATGTGAGGGAGGTTAAGTGGATGGCGTGTGCAAACCGGGGGTTCTACGTGCACTTGAGCACGTTGGCAGAAGTGAGAGAAAGAGTATTGGAACACGTCAACGTGCTAGCGAGACCACTGGTGCTGCAAAGAGAGAAGCATCCTGTTGTTTGGACACCGGTGTATGCCAACGTTACAGTAAGTATCAAATCAAATCATTTATTCACAAGAATGTTGTACAGATACAGCAGATGTAATGCTTTACAAAAAAATGTCCTTAACATTCTACCATGACAATGGTGTGCAAATGTGTATTTAAATAATATAAGTCAATACATACATTTAGTTTTAAAGTAGATACAATTGATAATGAAATATTAATATTGCCTATGCTAATAACTATCAAATACAATATGTCAAAATTTTAATACATAATCAAACTAAAACTAAAATGCAATTCTATTAACAATATTATAGTATAGTATTATATTACCTAAGAAACTTTGAATGTCATAAAATCATTTAAGGTGTAAAAACAGTTGTCAAGTAACCATAATGTAATCTTTTTTTTGAAAATATTTAATGTCATGTCTTTAAATGAATTAGGCAATTTATTATAAACTTTAATTGCATTTATAAACACATTCCTTTTACACATAACTAACTGGCATTTAGGTTGGTAGAGTTTAAATTTATCTCTCACATTAATACTTGATATAGTATAATTCAATGTAAAATATTTTGGATGTTGCTTTACAAAAACACAAATATCTCTAATATACATGCAAACCAATGGTAAGATACGAAAATGTTTGAAAATTGGTTTGCAACTATCTATACTGCAGGCATAATACATTAATACATTACTATTTCAATTCGGCGACTTAGTGCTACAAATAGTAGTTGACAGAAAACTAGACTACAATACGGCCAAAACGGGATAAGAAAATGTTATAGGTATCTTTTTTAATATTGTTAAGTTTGCAATAACGCCTGCTAGGCGAATTACATTACAAAATTACAAATTTACGAGAGAAAAAATGAAGTAATTCGCCTAGCAGGCGTTATTGCGAACTTCGGTTGTCTGGAAGAAATGGCTTTCAGCAATAAGACCGCCCTTTGTATACATAATTTGTGTGTTAAATTTCTGTAATGATTTTTAATGGTATGCAAATAAAGTGTTTCTATCTATCTATCTATCTTAACAATATTCTAATTATAAGGACGCGTCATAATTTACAAGTTTAAAACCAATTGCAAAATTGGTCTTGTTTGTAGTACAACGCAAGTTGAACTATAGGTGTCGCTACATCCCGATACGATGGTTGAAGAACGAGAACAAGAATTAAAGTTATGAGTCATTTTGTCATGTTAGCTCAATTGGTTAGAGCATACTCCGGCTAAAGGGGTGGATGGGCGCGGGTTCGAATCCCGCACATGATTATATTTTTTTCTCTCGTAAATTTGTAATTTTATAGGTATCTGCTTATAATAACAACTTTAAACACTGCAAAGGGTTTGGAACGTTGGTATAAAAATAATAATTTATATACTCGATTTAAAATGTTTAAGGTTGCTTATCAACTATTTGTAATAATCGCAAAAACCCAATACATCATTATGCATCTGATTAATCTGTAGGTTTCTATATAATATGATAAACAAGCGTCGCTTTGGAATCTTGGGAGGACGAAGTTCTTAGCTATTTTCAATAAAATATTTTTTATTAATAGTCTCTGGAAATGTGCTCAACTTGTTATTGCTATTTATCAGTTATTGCTACCTATAGCAATCAGCATGCTGCCTTATTACAAGGGACCAAAACATGTCTGGCGAAAATTTGTACTTAGATATTTCCTGCTGTCTTTTCGGGGAACACAGGAATATGATGTGTGTTCCTAAGATGATTACATATTTAAAAGTATTTCTTTGCAGTGTGTTTTTACCAATGTATGCTTTAGGAGGCTATAACTGTGAATTGAAAAGTGTATGTATAAAGAGTTTTATTTAGGGCTTTTAATTATTCTTAGGTATTTCATTCAACTATGTTGCGTTTTAGGAAATGTCTAGAGAATTAATTAGGTCTAGGTGTGATTAGATAGGTAAATACTATTGATTGTAAGTTCGTGCCGACTGAATGACAATATTAATGAAATCTATGGATAATTTTTATATAAATAAGCAGCTGTCAATGTTATCGGTCTTAGACCATTTTTGAAACAAAGTTTATCTTATAAAGTAAAGTAGGTACTTATGAATTTGATACTTCTGTACCTATATTATGTAGGCACCTACCGTATTACGACACTACAATAAAAGGAAAAATTTGTACCACAAGCGGGATACAAATCCGCGAATATCCGTTTCTAAAGCCTGGACATGCTCTGCCAATTTTTCCCTCCGTTCTAGTTTTTAAGCTTATTCGCATAGCAGTTGTTAATGACAGAATTGCAATATTTTCATTATAGATTAAATATATATATTTTATAACTACACTGAGCAAGAGTGCTCAAATCGCTCGTAAGATCCCGAATAGAATGTAATAAAAGTGCAGAATTAAGCATAACTTTTGTAATGCCTAATAGGTAAGCCTTTGACACTATCTTGCCGAAGGTAAGTGATGATGTGGTTGGGGATGTTGTTAAGGCTAACCTAGAATAACCGGCTCTCCAGGACAGCTGCCGGAACACACCGTTAACGGCTTAACGTACCCTGGGAAGCACGGAAGCGCTCAGTAGTAATGTCACCAGCGATCACCCATCCAATTCATGACCGAGGCGGACGTTGCTTAACTTTGCTGATCGGTTCAGAACGGCTAAGCAAACTTCGCTACGAGCGATTCAAAACAACGGCATAAACTTATAATTTGTTCAATATAAAAACCGCATTTTGTAATAACGCTAGTTTTATATCTTAGGACCCAAAAGTTGCTGACTACTTATGGGAGCAACGCGAAAGAGCAGAGCAGAAGGAACGATTCATGAGCCAGCGACGAGACAAGACCCTATTTAACTCCGAAAAGGAACAAGACCGAAGATGGAGGATTACTCAGGTAAGACAATCTTTAAAACAAAAGATTTTTGAGTTTGTATTGAAAAAACTTGTAAATTATCAAAATAAATTAGCTCTTATGGTTCATGAGATACAGCCTGGTGAACGGCAGTGGAGTCTTTGTAAGAAGGTAGGGAATCCTAGTCAATACAATCATTGGTTGCACAGTCAAAACAGTTTTCAGAATGGGTTGCATTATTGAATTGGCTTAAGTTTATTCTGTGATGTGCCACACAAAGTCACCGTTTGCTAAGCCACTAACCACCAACACTTTCTTGCCAGATGAAACAAGGACAATACAGTGAGATTGGCAATTCGCAGTACCAGCTTATGACGTCTGTATCCATGCCAGTGTACGATCTTAGACACAACGAGGTACATATCTTTACTTAAATTAATATATCCAATAATTACTTTCAGTCCCCCCAATTAAGGAATCGAAACTTAAGAATTTAAATGTGAAACATTCTTGACTGTCTTAAGTGCGTAATTGAGATCTAGCTTCGCGATTTATTCCAAAGATTAAAAAAATATGACTTTTACATTATTAATAAACTAGAGTATTTTATCAGAGACAGTTAAAAGAATTGTATAGATAAAATTTATAAACTGTTTTGAGCTGGTTTCATTTTCTATTCTTGTTTCGATGTCCGTCGATATTACGTCTTTTCCAAAATTCTAAATTCTCCACTACTATGCATGACCAATAAAACTCTCATCTTTGTTACAAAGATTATGTTTACAGATTGGTTTTCCATTTCCTACTAATTGGACGTAAGCTCTTATTCTTATGATTACTTTATAGCTTACTGTATAATCTCTTGCTTATTTACTATAAGTGTCTATTAATAACTCCGTTTTGTTTGGTGGTTTCCCCTCAGAACATCACAGAGAATGTACTGATAAATGAAGCTTACTGGGTATCGGTTACGAAAGAGGTACTACTTACACTTAGAAAGTTTTGATGATTTAATGTAAAGTTTTTGCAAGATTCGAGAGAGTTTTTATGATTTAGTTTTTTGGATTTCAGTAACGGTAAAATGTTATTTGGCCCCGTTAGCGATGCATCTGTCCTCGATAGATGTCGAGAGCGCCGGCTGCTGCGCCGGCGCAGGCGGAGGCGTTGCGCGCGGTCGTCGGTCGTCGCTCGCCGACTGACCCGTGTCCATGCCCATGCCCATGACCATCTGTTGTTCCACCCTTTTGGCTTACTGTAGTGTAGTGTTTCTACTAGCTCGTAGGCGTAGACCTCTAGGGTGTTATGATCGACTTTTCTATCAACCATCCAATTGATTTTTCTATGCAAGAGTTATGATCTTATCACTACACACACTAACCAATAAAATACAAAGTATTTTTGCCTGAATTTAGCGATGCCTTCGTAGAGGCATCTTTTGAAGATTGATTTGTTTTAAGAAATGTAAATATTTGAGAATTAACACTGTGCTGCCCGATATATGACTCGTCTGGGGCTTATGTAACTTGACTTTGAGCTATCTTCTAAAGAATGATTAACCTTCTGATATTTTATTAAAGTTTTAGTCCAATTTGAATATACTTACTTTTTGGCAGAGGAACAATTTACTTTTAGTGAAGATGTTACAATGCATTTATCTGTATGTTATTATATTTTATTGCATTCGTTCGTCTACAACCAATCGCAGTCCGTAGAGGAGAACGGCCCTAAAGAGGTAGGCCAACGCTCTCACATACCTAATTATACAACAGCAGACAGTGAACGATGACGGATAACTGAAGATGGATGAAAATATACAATTGGCAATGTATCTACAATCAACCAATGAATTCAACTCGACGCACTTATGAAGGAAGATACATAAAACACAAAAGTACCTAAATTAATTCTACCAAACAAATTGAAATTACTATCGAGATGAATGCAATTAAACGTGAATACAATATAAGCATATATAATTTTATTGAATGATCCCAACAGATTCTTTCATGGAAATGGTATTTACATATCTACACCAAAAACGGTAGTGGGTTTCTAGTATAATGAGTAGATTTTTGTAATGATAAAGAAATAACTTGCAATATTTTTGTAGATTTGCTAGAACCTGTAATCATGGATTATATAAATTAGAATCCTTTAAAGCATTGTTCTATATTAATCAATATAGAACTCGCCTAACGGGGCTTAGATGCTAAATATAAAGTAAAATTGCTAGTTTTAAGCCAGATTGACAAGATTTTCCATAATTTAGTAGATCTATGGCAACTACGAAGCCAAATACGAATAAGTAGTTAGAATTTGTGATGTACTACATAAAACATAACATATTTTATATTGTTATGATCATTTTCTAGTATTTTGTAGATTTTTTGAAAGGATGCGTAGATATTAGTGATAAATAATTAATAAACATACCTACATATGCCAATTTATTGTTTGTCTACGTATGGCAGTCTTATAAAGTATGTTGGATTTATAAATAAAACCTTTGTATTGTGAATAACACAGTTACAAATTTCCAGATGCGTATTGCTAGATTATTAGGAGTGGCTGGAACCGATGTGCCACTATCCGAAATACAGGCATTGATGACACCATACAAGGTAATTTATAAATTAAAATACACAGAGCATGATAAGTGGAGAATTTTACCGTACAATCATTATTTTTTTTCAATCCTTTTACAATTAAGTACTATTACTTCAATTTATATTTGATCATATCCCACAACGAAGAACGTAACTTATGCCGGATATGCTTCTTTGTTCATGAATAATATATAATTGATATCAGTTCCAAAACATAAATAGAAACGTATGTTAGGTTTTAAGTTGACATTCTTTATTTGACAATCCGGCTTTGGGTCTGATCATAACAAACATTGTTCACTTTCAGATCGGAGTTAATGGTTATGCATTTATAGTGACGAATAACGGCTACATCTTGATACATCCTGATTTGAGGCCTGTGGTAGGTATCCGTTCAGTCTATATATTAGTTTGCTACCTGTGGCCGTATGTATCAATAAATTTTATTATTTTAATTTTTTTAATAACGCATGCTCTGCCTATTACAAAATTACAAATTACGAGAGGAAAAAATTTTTTTTTTTTTTTTTTTTATGCCTAATAGGTTAGCCTTTGACCACTATCTCACCTGATGGTAAGTGATGATGTGGTCGAAGATGTTGTACAGGCTAACCTAGAATTACTGGCTCTCAAGGACAGCTGCCGGAACACACCGTTAGGTGCTTGGCGACAGATTTTCAACTTGAGGGTGGCTAGAGTGAGTAGCTAGCCAGGCGGGCATTCGCAAAGTGCCCTACCACCATGCAAAATATAGTAAGTCATGTGCGGGATTCCATCCCGTGTTATCCACACTAAATTTGTAATTTTGTAATGTAATCCGCAGAGTATGCGTTATTGCAATAATAAAAATATTAATATAATAAGGTTGAGTCATCATTAACTAATTGCAATATTAGTCTTGTTTAGTACATTTTATATTGAACTATAGGTGTCGCTCCTACCCCATACGGTGGTTAAAGAACGAGAGGAAAAAATAGAGTTATGTGTCATAACATAAGTGATGTTAGCTCAGTCTGTCAGAGCATACCCCGGCTATAGAGGTGGATGACCTGGGTTTGAATCCCGCTCATGAATATAATTTTTCCTATCGTACATTTGTAATTTTTAATGTTAATAAATTTACCATTTCTTTTAGTTCCAACAAATTCTCAAACCCAGTTACAACAGCGTGGATATGTTGGAGGTGGAACTTTTTGACGATGACAGAACTCCACGAAACTTCAGCAAAGAGCTAACTGCAGTAAGCATTGCTTCTACTTTATTTATCATTGTGGTGCTGAGACCTGTATTAAATAAGAAGGGCATTGTTACAGCTCCGAAAAGAAATCATTGACCAGAAGACTGGCAATAAGATGATGGCTGTCAAATATCATCTTGAAGATATGGTAAGAAACAAAGTCATAATATAATTTGGAACCTACTTACGTTGTAATTGTGTCTCGCCGTATACTTACTTAGTTACTGGCGTAAGACTTGAAAGGATGTAATCATATTTGCCACCTAGACCACGTCATCACTTACAACCATGTGATATTCAGGTCAATGGCATACAAAAGATCTATCTGCAAGCAAAATGTTGATGTAAATAGGGTGTTACTACACATTGGGGGCACAATATGCCGTTGTACCATTGTAACGGTTTGATTATCAGAAAAGTAGCGGGTACACCTATTACCAAGCTTTGGTTGGCATCAGGTTGGCAGTCAGCCATATAATCATAGCTAAAACTTTTTACAAAGAATTCCTTTGGGTTGCTCTCGTGTAGTTACCAAAAACTTATACTCTTATGGTGGCTTTTGTGTTGATACAAAAGACATATTCTACCGACCCCCATATTAATGTAACGAGGGTAGCAAGATGTGTTGTAACCGGTTTACTCAATACCCATCATATACCTACTAAAGCGTATTTTATTTTAATATAGAAAAGGGTGTCCCGCGCCAAAAGACACTTTTACTGGACGGGAATCAGCGATTCTCCTTTCACGCTTGTTGTGACAATACCTGAGAACTACGGTAGACATAGGATTACTCCACCGCCTACAGATGACATCCACAGGCTCTCGCTTACTTCAAAGAACATTTCGGCGAAACAGTATCTGTCTGATAAGTGGAGTGTGCATCCTGATTGGTGAGTTAATACGTAGTCAGTTTAATCTACATAATTAATTATCAGAAATTATTCTACTGCCTCTTTGGGAAAGAGGCGTAGTTTTACGAGTACAATTTGGAATGTTAAGGTCCGCGGTTCAATCCACCAAGTCAGTCATTTTAGAGGGTTTTCTGACTAAAAAATTCGGAGCCTGCATGTAAGACTTTGCCTGGTAAGTATATGTCAATAAGCTCGCTCCCATGTTCCTTGAATTGTGCCAATGTCTCACGAAACGTGATTGATTAGTCAGTCACCTGCCCCTTCGGGGACATAAAGGCAAGATGATTGAAGTGCTCGTAGATAAGTTTGCTTAGTCGTTCTTAACCTATCAGCTAAATTAAGCAACGTCCGTCGTGGTCATGACATGGATGGGTGACCGCTAGTGACATTATAGATGACAATGAGCGCTTCTGTGCTTCGGAGGGCACGTTAAACTGTCGGTCTTGGGTGTTGTCTTACGATGGCAGGTCGATAAAGCATGGTGGTAGCGCATTATTCAAATGTTTGTTTGGCTAGCTACCATCCTTAAGTAGAAAATCTATCGCCAAGCACCTAAAGGTGTATTCCGAGAGATACATACATCCTTTGAGAGCCAGAAATTCTAGGTTAGTCTGAACAACATCTTCGACCACATCATCACTTACCATCAGGTGATATAGTGGTCAAATACTAGCCTATCAGCTATAAAAAAAGGATTTTGTAGTTCTAATTATTTTTTTCACGGTTTTAGCACAACTAAATTAGGTTTGTTCAATAACTTATGTGCAATATTGTTTTAGTATCGTGAATTCTAAGCTCATACACAAAAGTACATAACCAAACTTAACCGCAAATTTATTTATTATATTCTCGATACAGACACGAGTTCCATCTTGAAGCTCCGTGTCTACTGGGATGTGCGACGGAGATGAGCGAGTGAAGATACATCCATAAGATTATTAGCTTCATTTTCTTAGCCTCCATTAGCGCAGCTATCTTATTGATTGTATTTTCCTTACACACCGCTCATCGTTGTGGATACGCAGCTTTAAGTCGCTGACAAGTGCTACATAGCTTTACCTGAACAGATTTATAACAAAATATGTTTAATTTATATCAGTTTTCCCGTGGGGTGCCGGGTTATAATTTCACCTCCCCATATCATCCCGTGGGTGTCGTAAGAGGTGACTAAGGGAAAAATACTGGAAGGTGGGCAGCAGCGCCTTCTAAAGAACTGCCAACTTACACTGCGATCCCCAAGCCGCCTGCCAAGCGTGGGGATTATGGCAAATACCCCCTTAATAGGGGAGGCTGTGTTCACCATTGGACGATCCGGCTAATACAGTAATATCAGTTAGAAAATTATACTCCTATATAAATCTTGATCATAGTCTCTATAGCCAAGTTATATCCGAACCACGTGTCCTTACAATGTTCTGGGGATACCTCCAAACTTCGACAGTTATTTTTTTCGACACGAAATCACTTCGAAATAATATAGTTCGACAAGTCATCCTAACCTAAGCTAATTATTATTATCAGAAACTAATTATCTGCCTAATATCTGATAATATTAAATTGTTCAATATCTAATTTAACCCATAACAATTACTTGTTACACTATATTTTGTCGAAGTGTCGTGTCAAAATAAATAACTATCATAGTTCAGACGCACATCGGTGTGTAAAAACATTTTCAGAACAAATGCCTTTGATTTCATAACGGTTTGAAGAAGCATTGCAAGATTTTCAGTTATCTTCCCTATAAACCACATATTTATTAAACTAGACGTATTGAGGCCATCAAATTTCATATTGCAGGATGTACTGCCGGCACTATGAGCGAACATTTTCATCTCCAGAAGAAGAACTACTTTACTTTTTAGAGAGGGTCGCAAAGCCTGGGTGGAGGTGGCCAGCCAAGCCACGACCTCCAGAACATCACAAAAACAAACCAGGGCATGAGAAACATAATGGTATATTTGCATCGTTATAGTCATTTGTGTTACCAGTTTACTACCATGTAGATGTCTTCAAAGCACGAATGATAACAAACTATTCTAAATTTATTTTGTCGCAATTTTTTTTACAGGTTCTCCGGAAAATAAGGATAGAAGTAAGGTATCCAACAGCACACCTAGGAATGAATATTATTGTAAGTTATGTTACTTTATTTAGATCCTAATTTAGTTTTACTTTTTCTATACCTTCATAAGTATGACTAAACTTCATGTCATAGCCAATGCGGCAACTTTTTTTTGCGTATTCAAATCTTAACTGTTACAATCAGATTAGGCTTAGTGTTAAGATATTTTAAATTTTACCATACATACAAATATTAGAATACCCTATTTATCGGATTGGTATTAAATACGGATTAATTTATTAATTCCATCGCATTATTTATTTTACTCGGCAAATGGCAAAACAAGATCAAGAATATCCTAACTTTTTCTAGAACGTCCCCAATTATCTAAAAACCTATTTCACCGAGGTAACTTTTTCCCAACTATCCCGTTCAAGCTCGCTTCTTATTCATACCCTATTTCTCATTGTACCACTCAGTCTGTTACCGCTTTTATTTTGAACTCATCAAGTTCACAACCAACAAAAAACGCACAATCTAAAAAATTCAATTGGATAGGTTATTTGAATTGCCCTTTGAAATGATCCCATCCGATCGGTCGCGTAAAGATATGCTGTTGCGCCGCACGGCACACTTTTTTAACCACGCCCGTTGCGGTATGGTATGCTGGTTATAAGCTTGACCTACATTTTTTTGCATATTTATTGGTTGCTATCATCACTCCTTCATACCTTATCCTTGCTCGAATCATCTTATCATACTCTTCTTGATTAATACCACATCTTCACTCGCTCCACAACCCAAACTGTTTTGTTACCATGTTGTCTGTCTTACATCAACCCAGAAACCTTAAAACACTAATATCAGTTGCATTTATAAAGGGTTTTTCAACAAGAACTTTGTTTTCTAAAACAAAATAAAACAAAGAATTTATATGAAGATGATTAAAATTTTTATTTTATTACGAAGAGAAAAGTTTGCCAATTATGAATGAAAAATGATATCTGGCAAATGTCCACCACGAGCACGTTAACAGAAGTTTTTAATCACTTTTTGGCAAAATGGCGGGTAAGTATATTTCGTTAATCACATGACGGATTTTCAGTTTTTGGACTTAACATAGCTCCACAAAAAATAATCCAGTGGTGTTAAATCACACCATCTAACTGGCCACTTTTTTGATTTATCGAAGGCATTTGATTATGTGTCACATAAAATATTGTTAGATAAACTAGAAACAAACGGAATCAGAGGAGTAGCGAAAAAATGGATTGAATCTTACTTGACGGATCGATGGCAGCAAGTAATTATCAATAGAATAGATGACTTTGAAATGCAATGTTATTTGTCCGTACTTAAAAAAAATGCATGTGGCGTCCCACAAGGCAGTATATTAGGCCCAATTTTATTTCTATTATATGTTAATGACATTGCTGACATTACTTCACATAAAAGTATTTTATTTGCAGATGATATATCAATTATTGTGACTACAAAAAAATCTAATGATGCAATTTATAATCATGAAAATGACATTAATAACACAATTGACAAAATGATTTCATGGCTAGAATCTAATAACCTAAAAATTAATTTAAATAAATCAAATTATATCCAATTTCATAAATCCAAACATACACAATACAATTTTAAGTTGAATATAAAAAATATAAATGAAGTAACCCATACAAAATTTCTAGGTGTAACAATTGATCAAGATTTAAATTGGAAAGGGCACCTAGAAAATCTGAGTAACAAGGTCAATAGATTTGTATATGCGCTCAGTCGAATAAAAAACGTAACAAATAGAAAGACAGCCATTAGGTACATCTTACCGTGCCTACGTAGAATCGATACTGCGATATGGAGTCGTAATGTGGGGAAATAGTACCGACACTAATAGAGCATTCATTGCACAGAAAAGGTGCGTTAGAGCAATATGTGGAATCCCACCAGACGAATCTTGTAAAACACTGTTTGGGATTCTTGGCTTGTTACCGCTACCTGCCCTTTATATATATGAAACTTGTATATTTGTAATGCAGCATAAGTATTTAATTTTAAATGCATTTGATGTAAATAATAGAGTACAACGCAACGCGTACAGACTAGTTTATAATGTAGTACCAAAATCAGCTAAATATTCTAAAAACTGCTTAGCTATGTGTGTTAAAATATTCAATAAATTACCAAATGAATTTAAAGATCTTAATATAACACAATTTAAAAAGAAAACTTATGCATGGTTGCAGGATACAAAAATTTACAATGTAAGAGACTTCCTGAAATAATTTAATAATATACTTAGTTTAAATAGTACTAATTTGCATGCTACGATAATACTAGCAAAACATGAGCACTTTAAATTTTTTATGATAACAACTGTATACCATGTGTTACGCAAATAAAGAATCTTTATCTTTATCTTTTACTTAACCGCTGAATTTCGTGAAATTATGCGATCGGAAAATTTCGATTGCAATAAATTGATCCTTTCATTTGGTGTCTGACATGTGGCACCCTCCTGTTGAAACCACATGTCAATCACCTGGATATCAATCCACGACATCAATAACCATAATTGAGTTGTTAACATCTCGCGACAAATATCACGAATTTTACGAAATGTTAACTTCATCAGAACCACCATTTCAATAGTGGAATTTAATTATTTTAATACGATTTTTGAAAGAAATTGAATTGATTGTAACAATTGCCATAGCATCTACTACGAATACGTCAAAATACTAAATGTCAAATCTATCATACTGTTGGTGTTGCCCCAATTGAAAAACAAAGTTCTTGTTGAAAAAACCTTTATAAGTTTTAGCTGCAACCCGCGGTTTCACCCGCTTAGAAATGATGAAATGTGATATTTTAGTCTGAAGTATCAACGATACCTACCACGGTAAATAGAAACCAGAATTTGCTAAGGAACCACGAAGGTAAAGGAAGTATTTTATGGTACCTCGGCAAATGGACGATGATGATGAAAAGTATCCTGTGTTAATCCAGGACCTATGTTCTAAGTGGCATCAAATCGTTTTAGCCGTTTCAGCATAAATGAGTAACAAAGAGTTCATATCTTCACTCGCAAACTTTCGCATTTATAATATTAGTGTGATAAAAACGGTAAATACCTAAATGAAAGGACACTGGCGAATTTGCTTCTTAAACTTGAGCTCGTTAGGATAACTTTTAAAATTAATATGTGTATGTTTTAGGTGATCATGGATTAATGCAGGCTTTAGTGTATGATGCCAGGAATACCGCGTGGTTCAACAAAAGCATATCAGATTCCGCTTCTGACGAAAAGGCGTAAGTTTATGCATATCAGGTTATTTTTATAGATTTGTTAATGAGATACGTACACTCTATTATCTTTGTTTTATGTATAGTTAACCAGGATTTCTGAATGTAGTTTTGACGTGTCCCAGTTTTATGGTTCGCATATTAATTCTATGAATTATTTTTAAAACACTCGCTTGGATAGCCCATTGACAAAAGTGATTGGATTATTGCCGAGGTAAATAAAATAAGCTGAAAAAATAAATGTATTGCATGATACCAGTGTACCTACCTATGGTCTTGTAACTAAAAGTTAGCAACAACTCACACTTGGTATTTTATACCGTCGAAGATGGTGGTGGTTTGATAAAATAGCTAAACAAGAAAATAAATATTTAATGAATAGATTCAGGCGTTACTTTGCGGAAATTCATATTTAATAATAAAATTTTATATATATATAGTATAGAATTTTATGCTTTTTTAAGTGTTTTATTCAAATATTATTTAATGTTTTTATAAATACTTTTAAAAGTATTTGTTATTATTAAATAAATATTTCTCTATAAATTCTTAAAACATTTAGATTATTGATATATTACATCATTGATGTTAACAAAATCTGCATTTTGAATTAGAAATAGAATAGCATGGAAACATGGAATGTAAATTATCCATGTTTACGATAAAGGTGTATCTAAGTTATAGATCTAAAATTCGGAGAACCTGATAATGGAGTAGTGTTTGAAAATAGGTACGAATTTTAATTAGATGGGTAGGTACTAAATTATTTTACCTACTTTAAATTATCATGTTTAAAGCAGCCAGAGGATGTAAGTATTTATTGTTTTAATATACAACAACATTGATATAATAAATAATTCAGGCGTTAATCCATTTTTGATACAAGCAAACATTTAAGAATATAAATATAATATAGCATTTTGAGGTCTTGACTCTTCAAACACACGATCCAGAGGAAACTTTTCCGGAATAAATCTTTTACATATATAGAACTTTTTATCTCATGATTTTAAACTTCGTCACTCCACGTATTGGACAGTACCTACCTACCTATAATTTACGAATTGTAACTAAACGTAATAAGATCCTCATGATACAAATCCCGTATTCCTAAATCGGCTCCGCAATATCACTTATGGATGACATCACAATTATGATGATAATACTATGTAATATTTACGACTGAGTTCATATTACGGAGGAAAATTAAATCTAAAACACGTTCTTATAAACAGATTGTGACGTGTTTCCTTATATGATCCTTGACAGTGAACCTGTTGAAATCCCGGAAGGTTAAAAGCTTTGATAAGATGAGGAAGGGGAAAACCACCAGGTAACAGTTAAAGGTATTAAGAAGGAAACATAATAAGGATGCCAATACTACTGATAACCCAATGACAGAAATAAATTTAAATGCTAAATATAATATGTATACAAATACCTATTAGTAAACCACAAACATGACAAATAATGATTTGGTCGCAGGTCTGAGTTCATTCAGCGATTCGGATACATCGTAGCGTTTCTGTCGACCCACAGTGGACTGACTAGGTGGCAGACCCACCCACCAAAAGATCATCAAAATGACAAGTAAGTATCTTTTATTTAAATTGTATCGGAAACTAATAATCACGGCGCCATAAAAGAAAAAACAGGTAAACAAGAATTTAATGACAATAGGCATATCAGTTTTTCAACTGTCACGGTCATTAACATTTTTTTTTTTTTTTTTTTTTTATGCCTGATAGGTTAGCCTTTGACCACTATCTCACCTGATGGTAAGTGATGATGTGGTCGAGGATGTTGTTCAGACTAACCTAGAATTACTGGCTCTCAAGGGCAGCTGGCGGAACACACCGTTAGGTGTTTGGCGACAGATTTTCAACTTGAGGTGTATTTACCCGATATTAGGGAAGATGGGTTACACTGTTGAAAACATGGAATCCAGCGGTTAACCTATGCAAGAGCCGAAGAAATGTTTCAAATAGTTCACGACCTGATATCGTTAGTTTTGCATGTCGAAATTTAAATAGTGGTGTTAGTGACAATGACAATAATATTCGCCTTGCCGAAAAAAGTACTAGAAAGAGGGTAGACCGGTTCGTCTGCTCTTAGTGCCTACATCTACACGTATAGACTTCAGTGTACTCGTGATCATGGCGCTTGCAACAGTGTCGAAACATCGGGAGCTCAAAACTAACCAAAAACACGGTAAATATCCCGTTGGTAATAATAATTATAATAGGAATATCTCTTATTTATTTTTACTGTTATATACTGAGACTTCACACGCGAATCACGTATACGTGATCATAATCATACATACGTGACGCGAAATGTCAACATATAGTGAAACGCTCTCACCATATGTTGAAAATAGGGTTCTTAGAATAGTGCACGCACACACGTTTGTTTATGTAAGTATGTGCATAGGTATTTGATGTCTCGGATCAAGTGGAACACGCGCGGCTCGCGGTGCGGCGCCGCGTCGCCCGCCGGCGCGATGTACGAGTATTGTATCTCAGCAATTTCCCCGTGACGCATTATGATGATTGTTCTTCAGAAGGTGCCACATACCGTAAACTTTCGGTATATATTACTTACACTTCTTAGACAATGACGATTTTCTGTATAATATTGTGTAACATGTTTGCCAAATTAGGCCTTCAACACGATTCACGTATTTTGGCGTGAGTTAGCTATTGCTGATAGGCTAACCTTTGACAACTACTTTGACCTGATGGGAAGTGATGATGTGGCCAAAGATGTTGTTCAGGCTAACCTAGAATTACTGGCTCTCAGGTCAGCTGCCACAACACACCGTGAGGTGCTGGCGACAGATTTTCTACTTGAGGGTGGTAGCTAGCCAGACGAGCATTTGCAAACTGCCCTTCGACCAAGCAAAACGCTTTATATGTAATGTGGTTGCGGAAATTTACAGACGTATAAATGCAACTCCCAGGATTTCAATAATCTATGATCACTAGCTAAGTATTTCGGAAAATTACATCTAAGGTAGGCTGTATACCAAACGCCTTTATTTATGAATTACAGGTACCAGTCTCTTAAAAGAATATGGTCTCTTAAAAGGCTGTATTATTGTAACCGTTATATCTGTGATAGATCCATCCTTGCTATACTACTAGCTTCTTTTTGCTTATAGTATGACACATGAATTTGTACTTTTTGCATTGCACAATCTCACTTGATGGTCAGTGAGGATGTGGTTGAAGATGGTTAACCGACTTAACCTAGAACGGGAACTGGCTCTCAACGAAGTCAGTATACGGACAGGTGCATGGCGACAGATTTATTAAGTGCGGGTGCACCTGGTAGCCTCTTTTGAAAAATCTTTCCACTCTTCAATATGTTATCCTTAAAAACCCAGAACTTAACGAGTCTTTTTAAGAAGTTAACAAATCAACAAAATTCTAACAACACAAATAGATTATTTTGGCATAAGATTTTTGATTGGCCACGCGTCTGACGCCGCGCCAACTCCTCAGAAATGTTGTTAGTATAGTATATCCTCTACTAAAAGTCCTATAGGGCTACGTAGCGTGCGCGAGTAAATTTTGCCTACTCTTAATAGGGATTTACCATACTTATCATTACCTACATCTACGAGGGCTAGTCCATTACAGTTGTAGAGTCAACTTTCGCTCTTTCTCCGAGACATTTTCTTTCAGTTCTTGTCTCGTTCGCCCTGTAATTTCACTTGCTAAACTTCCAGCAGTAGCGCTTCTAAACTACCTATGATACTATTGCTCTGAGACAGAATTCATGCCTGATATAGTCGCCTGTTAGTTAGTGGAATTTTTTTATAATAATATAAAATAGTATTTTATTTAAACTTGTACGTTCATTAACATTGACTCTAATAAACATGATGATATAGTGTGTTTTGTCGTAACTTTCCATCGAGTTCCAATGGTGCGAGTAGCAGATGACAAAGAAAGATGGTAGATACATATGTCTGCTCTTGACCTCCTAGCATCCGCAGTGGACGATATCGTCCATCTCTGTTGTTATTTATATTGCTATAATTGTCCACGTTGCGATAGTGTTCTATGTACCTGCATTTTCCAGTCGTCCCGCGATCATAGCACTTGTAAAAGTCCAAATATCGAGAGTTCACAATTAAAAATCATCGCAGATTTCATCCAGTAAGTAATATTTTACAAATTATTGGAGCACAAAATTTTATGCCCCAGGCGGGAATCGAACCCTCGTCCTCCAATATCGCGTTGGATGCCTAAATCCCTTCGGCCACCTAGATACGCCATTTCTAGCCGAAATTTCGAGCTCCATAAGTAATAATATGAATAAAATACTCTATTTTCAGAACGGAATTCGGCAAGCAATGGCCACGATCCATCGATGAGGTCTGGTACCGACGAGCGGTGGAACAGCACTACGTGGACCCCCTGAGCTACGTGTACAGTACAGTGCTGAACACGGACAAGTTTCCTCTCAACGTCAGCGCTGCGATGGTCACTGCGTCTCACGCAGTGTTTCATGGGGACGGTCATAAGAAAGCCCCGGCTGCAGTCGTTGGATTCCAGTTTAAGCACGAGAGACTGAGCGAGTGGTTCGAGAACATAACTTCCTCTGTAAGATTGTATTTTTTTATCATTACACATAAAAAAATTCATTATTGAGTGGAAAATACTGCTCTTTCCTCTTCAGAGTGAAAACGTTTTCAGTTAACCATAAAATAACTAAATTTGGTATGTGATGGGATGCAACATACGCCTGTTCTCCATCATACATAAAGCTTTTATAATAAACAATTTCAAAACAGATTTTTCCTACTGATATATATACATTTTGGAGCGCAGGTAGCGAAGTTTGCTTAGCCATTCTGAACCGATCAGCAAAATTAAGCAACGTCCGGCGCGTTCATGACTTGAATGGGTGACCGCTAGTGACATTACATGTGTATGTCTCCAGCTTACTCAATTGAAATTTCTTAATTCTGAATATGCCAATATTTAGCGCAGATTTAGTGCAATTATGAATACTAACTCAAAATTTAGGTGCCAAATAAACTTCGATGCTACATGTGATTATTAGTGTGTTAGCTGGCGTTATGGTCTCCAGCTGACACATGCTGTATATACGAAACGGCTGAAGATGTGATTATATACTATAGCCAGGGATTTAGCGCATAATTTGTGCCAGTGGCACAAAAAAATTGAAACGCCCTACTTGAAAACTGTAGTAGTAATGACCCGATTACAACGTGTAAGCTGGAGACCACGTGTCTACAGCTGCTCATCTGTATCTTCTGAACGAATGGGCCTACGACTTTGTTTAATATGTCAAAATTTAGCGCCAAATTTGTGCCATCGGCACTAAAATTTTCAAGTCTGTAGCTATTAAGGTTTTGGAGCTACAAGCTCAAATAAACGTGTAAGCTGGAGACACATGTCCCCAGCTAGCACATGCTGTACAGCTCAAACGGGAAAGGCTAGACTACTGTTTAATAGCTTAAAATGTTGGGTAGAATTTGTGCCATCGGCACCAAAATTTTCAAAACAATGGGCTTCATAGTTTTTGCGTAATAAGCAAAAACATTTCTTCCCGCCTAAATATTTAAATATTTCGTTGAAAACGTTACTGAACGCGGCGTTGCCGTCCGTTCGCTGTAACTGCAATCTGTTTTGAACCTTATTTCTATAGGGTTTGAACTTACTTTTTGCTTTCACGTTAAGGATATGTAGAAGAAGTTACAAAGAAACAGTAAATGTATAGACTAGGAGAAGGTGTTGTGTTGTTTGACAACCATAACATGTGCCAATATTTACAAAATATGTTGGTAGGTATGTTTTCTCTCAGAATGTTGACCTATTTACTAGATTTTTATTACATCCTCTTTGTTTGACCAAGATATTGCATTCTAATCTAATCCTTCACTCTATATCTATAAGTGATAACTGGTTGGTTATGAATATACTGTTATTTTATACGTAAAAGGAAAAAAGATAATTGTTCGTAATTCTGTTATGCAAAACCAACTAAAATTAAGTGTTATAAAAAGTTCTTAGTTTGTTAGCAAAAGTCCAAATTGGTATAGCATTTACAAATCTTGATCTAGAAACCAGGGATATTACGGTATGGGTATTTACCGATACGATTTCGGTAAATACCGTAATGAAATAAGGGTAACAGGTATATATCTGTTAGCATAATTGCGATACGATTACCGAATTCCATTTCGGTATATGTATTTTATGTTAGTCAATGAGAGTGCAGCGCGGGCAGGGGTGCGGTGATGCGGTGGCGCGATACGCTGCGGGGGGTAGTGGGGGGAGCAGTACTCACCGCTCGCGCTGTTTAGATAATTATAGGTTTATTAGCAAGTACCTATATTATTTAATATGAATGACGGGAAGTGGGAATAATAACATTATTAGTTTCAAAGAGGATTTTCAGTGTAGGTATATTCAAAAACTGCTTCCGTACCCGTAACACACTGCTAGGTGCTTGGCTACAGATTTTTTCTTTGAGAGTGGTAGCTTGATGGCGGATAGCATTGTGGTAGGGCATGCAATGTGGTAATGCCCGCCTAGCTAGCTACCACGCCCAAGTAGAAAATCTGTCGCCAAGCACTTATCGGTGTGTTCAGCTATATGTGTCCTTGAGAACCAGTAATTTTGCGTGGTGGTAGATGATTTTTCGAATGTGCGCCTGGCTAGCTACCACCCTTAAATAAAAAATCTGTAGCCAAGCACTTATCGGTGTATTCTGCTATGTGTCCTTGAGGACCAGTAATTGTTCGTGGTGGTAGAGAATTTTGCGAATGCGGGCCATAATATGCATTATTGCACCATATTTAAAAACAATATTCAATCTTTGTATTGATAAAGGACACTTCCCTGACTTAATGAAACAAAGTAAAATCACTCCAATTTTGAAGTCGGGGGCTACATCTGACCCTTGCAATTACAGACCTATTTCTATCTTACCTGTTCTGAGTAAAGTATTCGAAAAAATTATGCTCAAACAACTTCTGTCCCATTTTAATGAGCATAATATATTGAATGAGAATCAGTTTGGTTTCACAAAGAGCAGATCCACAACAGATGCAGGTGCTCAATTGATGTCACATATACTTGAAGCCTGGGAGAGTTCACAGGATGCTATTGCCGTATTCTGTAACCTTTCTAAGGCATTTGACTGTGTAGAGCACCGCACTCTGATTCGAAAACTTTCACATTATGGTATTCGTGGAAAAGCTCTGGATCTTATAAAGTCATATCTGTCAGACAGGCTACAGAAGGTTAGAATAAATGGCAATACTTCTTCCGGGTCTTTGGTAAGATAAGAATAGGCGTACCGCAAGGATCAATTTTAGGACCTTTTCTGTTTCTAGCATATATAAATGATCTGCCTTGCATGGTTAAAAATTTCTGCGATATAGTTTTATTCGCAGATGATACCTCCCTAATTTTTAAAGTAGATAGGAGGGATAGTGAACTTATTCATGTAAATAATGTGTTATCTATGATCTCTAAGTGGTTTGCGGCTAATAATCTTCTCTTAAATTCAAAAAAGACCAAATGTTTAAAGTTTTATTTACCAAATGTTACTTATGTTGAACCAAACATTAAGCTTGGCCTAGAAAAACTCTCTTTTCACAATGCGAGAGTCTTCCTGGGAATTAAAATGGATTCAACTTTACAGTGGAATCCACATATACATGATCTATCTGGAAGACTTAGTTCTGCTGCATATGCAGTTCGTAAGATAAGACAGCTAACAGATGTAGCTACTGCTAGGCTCGTTTATTTCGCGTACTTCCACAGTATTATGTCTTATGGTATATTGCTGTGGGGATCTGCTGCTGAGATAGAGACAATCTTTATCTTACAAAAGCGTGCAATTCGAGCCATATATGAAATGGATCCTAGGGAATCCCTGAGAGATATTTTTAAAGAAATTGATATATTAACTTTACCAAGTCTGTATATATTTGAAAATATTATGTATGTTCGTAAAAATTTGAGCAAATTTAAATCAAACAGTGACACTCACGATTATAACACTAGGAATAAAGATAAAATAGCGGTGCCAGGTTTTAGATTAGCAAAGACAAATAAAAGGTCCTTCTTAGGAAATTGTGTGCGGTTTTATAATAAATTGCCCAAACATATTACAACGCTCACAGAAAGAAAATTCAAGTTGCATGTGAAGAATATTTTGATAAAGAAATCTTACTACACAGTTTGTGATTACTTAAACGACAAAAATGCTTGGACTGGTTCGCCTCTGCCAAGCTAGCGCCTAACACCTACGTAATGTAAATTAAGTATTGTAATAATTTTACTATATAGTATGTACTTAACACATTTTTAAAAAACGTTTAAAAGAATGGCCCCGAGTTTCTTGCCCGTTCTTCTCGCAGTGGCTCTATAATTTTTGTTTGCTGAACGTGGCAGTACGATATAGTATATTTCAATATTAAAATTTGTAATTGACCTTCATAAGAGCGTCGTAGACGCCTAAATTGAATAAATGATTTTGACTTTGACTTTGACTTTGACTTTGCCTGGCTAGCTACCACCCTCAAGTAGAAAATCTGTCGCCAAGCACTTACCGGTCTATTCCGCTATGTGTCCTTGAGAACAAGTTATTTTGCATGGTGGTAGAGGAATTTGCGAATGCGCGCCTGGCTAGCTACCACCTTCAAGTAGAAAATCTGTCGCCAAGCACTTTCTGGTCTGTTCAGCTTTGTCCTTGAGAACCTGCTGGTGGTAGAGGATTTTGCGAATGCGTGCCTGACTTTGACTTTTTGTAGTAGCTAGCCAGGCGTGCATTCGCAAAATCTTCTACCACCACGCAAAATTACTGGTTCTCAAGGACACAGCGGAACACACCGGTAAATTCTTGGCGACAGATTTTCTACTTGAGGGTGGCAGCTAGCCAGGCGCGCGTGAAATACTTAGCGGCTGTATGATTATTTGATAAATCCTAAAACTGTAACTCATTATTATAACCGTGTCAGTTGCAAGAGTAGGTATGCCTACCTATTTAATAATAATGTCGGCTGATGTGGAGAGGCGGCACTAGTACAATTGTACTATATAGTGCCGCCTCTTTGAATTCAAATATCGAGATAATATTCTGCTGAATAGGTACGTAAGGTTGGCACGTAGGGCCAACGCGGGCGGCGGCTGAGGCGAGGGGGCGCGGCGCGGCGTGCGCCTGCACTCGCACAGTTTTATATTTCAATTTACAAAAATACCGAAACGTATACCGGTATTTATATCGGTTACCGTAATCATACGGGTAATCGTAAAGGAAACGGTACAACCGTTTCATTGCGGTGACCGTTTATATCTGTAACCCATACATACGGTTATCGTTTCAATCGGTAACCTTTATGAAGCGGTATTTAAATCCCTGCTAGAAACACAGTAGTTCTGCAATCGCAACCAAAATAACAGGCCACGTTTGAAATGATCGTATGTGTATCACGCACACGGTATGCGAAGCTACTATTGTTATTATAAACGGAGTGCATCACTGATGGTAAAGACATGCTTAGTGATACCAGTTTTTAAAAGCTTTTTCATAAAAGTAGGTGAAATATAGGTATGTTTTGATTTTGGGGTACCAATGAATTATCTTAAATTGATTTAAACATCTTGTCATCATGTTCGCCTTAACTGATGCCACCGGACTGACCATGGCAACGCCATGCACTTGGAAGTAGTGTTTGTTACGATAGACGAAATAATATAAAATTTCAGCCAAACAGTGTCTTAGTAGAACGTTGGAGTTCTCTGGAAGGTGGTTACTTGCCAACTTTACGTTTATAACCTCGAGACACTATTTTACCGGAACATTAGTAAAAATAAACTCACTATAATCTCGTCTGGTTCAAGAGTAAGTTTTTCTATAATTAAGATAATATGGCGAGAATCTTTTACATTAGACGGAGTTTTACGTACGAGCGTTAAGTCCTGTGTAATACTTATAACTATGTGTTCAAGTCGCGAAATTCCAAAGGTTCCATTCGATTTTTTCTTATTCTTCATCAGATCTCAGAATTTTATGTCCAGAATAAAGTGAATGAGCTCAATCAAATAAATCTAAACACGGTGTACTCGCTATATGCATGCACAGGTCCCTACGATCTAGTTCTTTTCCATCATTAGACCGCAGGAGTTTATGTACAGAATATGCTCACCGAGTCTAATCAAGTAAGCTTAAACACGGTGTAAACATATTCAATAGCGTATGCCGGATGCCGTCACAGAATAGGTACTTACCAAACGACGGCGTTGCTATGGTAAATAAATGATGATACGGAATGTGAAAGGGAAGTAATTGTAAATGTGTTATAACTTATAAAAAACTTCGTGGGTACTAATCCCGCACAAGACTATATTTCTCTCTCTCGTATTTTTTTTTTTATGAGTAGTAACTCTGCCGAGCTAACTATAAACAACGCATGTGACAATTTTTGTGAAATTGAGTTGTATATATATTCGGAATCTACGAAACGAGATCTATTTGAATCTTTTACCCAATTTTTTTTATATCTAAAGTGCAATATTTTCATTTTCTAAGGAGAAACAACGTTTTGTTCTATGCGTTAAACATTTTTAACATAGATCCTAAACATAAGCAGCTTAAGAGCAGATGTGATTTTAATCTTTGGGATAATTCGATTAGTTTTCAAAGGCTTAATAAGCATAAGAAGTTTATATCCACCTAAAATGTTTATGACTAGTATTCAATAGAATTATTGTTTTCGAATACTACAAATAAAAACGCAATGTTACATAGGTACTGTTTTAGTATTAGTAATGAAAACTTCAAATCAATATCTAGTAGGATACCGATTGCGGCATGAAGAGTGCTGCCGGGCTAAGAATTCAGTCAGTCATTGAATCATATTTTGAGTTCCAAGATGGATCCACGGTGCATTGTTGATCGAAATAAAAATGGTAAGTTCAGTTCTCTTATATTAATTACTAATCAAGGGCCTAAGGCCTGGACACAGATTACCTACTAATAGATATAACACTGTCCTTTCAAAGAGAAAAAACATCTACAAATTTAATCGCTACCACTCTCAGATCAGTAAACGCAAAAACGTGTCTAATGCGCTAGACTTAGCGTTACTTTCACTATGTACAGCCCGCGATATGATAGCAGCATTCACCATGGAATGTGTGGTTCCTAATGTGTGTGTGGAAGACACGTTTTTAGTTTGGTAGAAAGACACAAAAACGGGTAAACAGGACAACCGAAAATTCTTATTTCCTTTAAAAATACCGAATTTGCAAAGGAAATAAGAATCGAAATAACAGTAGAAGAGAATTAAGATTTATCCAGTAAAACAGGAAACGAGTTAACAGAAGGACATAATATTGATTATAAACATACCTAATACTGACCAAAATCCTAGCACTAGTAAAGGCTGCAACATATATGGAAATCATAGAAAGAGCAGACAGTTTGAAGAAACGTTTCAAAATAAGCAATTTAAAAAAGAAAAACATGACGAAAAGCTTTTATTAAAAGATACATACAATATCATGACATGCAAACACAAATGCACCATTATAATACCTAATTGATGACATTTAATACTGTTACGGCGCATGGGCTCGAACAATCTAGAATAACCCAACGTCAGTAAACAAGTAAAAGAAATCAAAAATGTACCTACTCTTCACACAAAAGGTTATAAAAAAAGGGTCGCCTTTGTTCTCATCAACTAGTAAACAACCACAGTATAAGTAGAAGTAAGTTAGTCGTGGAATTCCATTCAAAAGTTGTTTACGTTAAAAGGATCATTTATGGCCCTTATTGTTTTTCTATCTAGACTATTTGTGAACATTCTGGAAAATTTAACTTTTGAGTATAAATAGGGTCGGGTCCGCGCCGACCAGTCAGTCTTACTTTGAGTTCGAAACAAGCTACAGTGCGATTATCTTTGGACCAAGTGCTCCAAGCGCGAATAGTGAAGTACAGTGTAGTTTGTGAATAGTGTTCTGTGAAGTGCGATTAGTTCAGTGTTATAGTGTTGTTGGAAGTGACTGTAGAACGGTTAATAAAGGTGTCAGTTTGCCGAAAACGTATTGCATTATTTATCCCGAACCCCCAGCTCGTAACAATACGTTCCTTTGGGAATATTCGACGACCTTCAGGATATAATTATATAAAATTATCAGTCCAGTCGAAGAAAATGTATACAGCTTTTTTTTTTATTGCTTACAGGTACGCCTTTGACCACAATCTCACCTGATGGTAAGATACGATCTGGTCGACGGTGATAACATGCATAACCTAGAATTACTGGCTCTCAAGGATAGCTGCCGGAACACACCGTTAGGTGCTTGGCGACAGATTTTATACTTGAGGGTGGTCGCTAGCCGGGCGGGCATGTGGTGATTCTCAAGCCCGCGGCGGGATTCGAATCATGGACCTGCTGCGCGGCAGTCCATAGCCAATGCTACTAAGCCATCACTGCATCAAAACCTTTTTCTAATACGCTATGCGCAACGGCTGCCTGGTGAAACACCGTAATGCTTATTTTCACAGAATATGTATGGCAGATTGCCATACTAACACATTCACACACATTCTGTTAAAATTTCAACCGGCTACCTATTACCGTTCCAAAGATACAGACCTATAAAGGTTCCTGTTTTCTAGTACGGAACCCTAACATCTGTTATTTAGCTACTAAAGTGTGCAGGTATTTACACTTACTAAGTAGGTATCTACAAACAAATATTTAACATTTTATTTGTTCACATTAACGAAATACGCTACGACCTTCCCTACCTAAATTTAAAAACAGACTGCAAAAACATCGCGCTCTATCAAATAATACAAACAACAGCAAGCTAGTGAGATAGGTATATACCTGCTATACATACGAGTAGGTACTACATGCAATGTAGCGACTAGCGAGTTAGCGACCCGACGAAACTCGAGTGTGTCCAAGTACTATGTACCGAATGTTTCCGAAACCGATGGGAGCTTATTATACCTATACAGCCGAATGAAATAGGCGCTAGCTAGCTACAAACGTGGACTTCCGCGTAATATATCCTTATTCAATACATCGTCAATCGTATCCATTTTCAAAACTCAGAATATCTAAATAGTTTCATTTCAGAACGAAAACTGAAAAACCGCTATTGCAACGATAGGAAGATTGTTTTCGAAACCAGTAACGTTTTAAAACGACCACTCGTAAGTAGTGACGGCTTCAATACTTTTGAAATCTGGAAAGCATGAATAGTATAAAATATATGTCAGATTATATTGACACCTTCATGCTCCTAGCCTATATATCAACGGCGTTTATTATGTATGAAAGCGATAATAGGTTCCAAATCTATAGAAATAAGGTTCAAGACAGATTGTAGCTACAGTCATCAGAACGGCAACGCCGCGTTCAGTAACGTTTTCAACGAAATATTTAAATATTTAGGCGGGAAGAAATGTTTTTGCTTATTACGCAAAAACTATGAAGCCCATTGTTTTGAAAATTTTGGTGCCGATGGCACAAATTCTACCCAACATTTTAAGCTATTAAACAGTAGTCTAGCCTTTCCCGTTTGAGCTGTACAGCATGTGCTAGCTGGGGACATGTGTCTCCAGCTTACACGTTTATTTGAGCTTGTAGCTCCAAAACCTTAATAGCTACAGACTTGAAAATTTTAGTGCCGATGGCACAAATTTGGCGCTAAATTTTGACATATTAAACAAAGTCGTAGGCCCATTCGTTCAGTAGATACAGATGAGCAGCTGTAGACACGTGGTCTCCAGCTTACACGTTGTAATCGGGTCATTACTACTACAGTTTTCAAGCAGGGCGTTTCAATTTTTTTGTGCCACTGGCACAAATTATGCGCTAAATCCCTGGCTATAGTATATAATCACATCTTCAGCCGTTTCGTATATACAGCATGTGTCAGCTGGAGACCATAACGCCAGCTAACACACTAATAATCACTTGTAGCATCGAAGTTTATTTGGCACCTAAATTTTGAGTTGGTATTCATAATTGCACTAAATCGGCTCTAAATATTGGCATATTCAGAATTAAGAAATTTCAATTGAGTAAGCTGGAGACATACACATGACATTACTACTGAGCGCTTCCGTGCTTCGGAGGGCACGTTAAGCCGTCTCCCGGTTGTTGTCTTATGATGGTAGCCGTTATAGCATAGTAGTAGGGCATTTGGCCGCCTGCGGCAGCGGCAGCTGTCCTTGAGAGCCAGTAATTCTAGGTTATTCTGAACAACATCATCACTTACCATCAGGTGAGATAGTGATCAAAGGCTAACCTATCAGGTATAAAAAAATAATATCTATGTATCATTCGTATTTTATGTATTTTGCAGGGCGGCAACATAATAGGCACTTAAGATCTGACATTCATCTAAATATGATTATAAGATTTACAAGCATTATCGCGTGCTAAGTGAAAATAACAATTAAAAATTTTTAGACTTTACAAAATTTATTGAAAAGAAAAACATCATTAACGAGAGTTGATTCAAAAAGCGCTTCTTACGATAAGATGAAGTCTAGTTGTCTGGTTGATGACCGTGCACAGTCCCATATGACGATCATATTTTTTTTTATATTATTGTGACGGAACAAGCTCGAGGCCCACCTGATGTTAAGCGGAATAACCTCTGCCTATAACAGAAACATTTCGTCACAAGTCATAAATTGCACTGTGCCAATCACCTTGAGACATAGTTTTGTTAAGTCTCATGAGCCTGTAATTTCACCCGCTCTCAAGGACAGCAGCCGGAACACATCGTCAGGTGCTTGACGAAAGATTTTCTACTTGAGGGTGGGCATTCGCAAAAAGCCCTTTCACCATGCGGTGAAGATCAAGCCCGCGGCGGGATCCGAACCATGGACCAGCTGCGCGGCAGTCCATAGCCAATGCCACTGTGCCAACACTGCTTCAAGTAACTTAAACTTGGTACAATTAGGGCCCGTTTCAGAATGTCCTAATAAAGTTTCCGGTTGCTATGCAACACATAAAATAACCGAATGACAAAAATGACAGTTAATATGCAGAGCGTTTCAAGCTTTAACCGATGGATAGGCTAAATCGATGACTGTGAAACGCAAAGATAGTAGGTATTTTATTTATGAAATATACTCTGGGTAGTAAAACCGGAACTTAGTCGAACATTCTGAAACAGGCACTTAGTGTTCAACATTTCAGCCTTCACATTTTTTATGGTTTTTGTTTTAATTTAACGCAAAAACAATATTCATTCATTACATCCAAAATTCGCACTCGCGACTTTACTCCTAGTATCAAGTTATTTTTACACGTTGTAGCTTCGGATGTCACGGTTAAGCTAACAAAGGCTACTTTGTTACAGTGCGAACACAACAAGGAGTGCATGACTTGTTTATCAGACAATTGGGACTGCTACCTGATCGACAATAACGGTTGGGTGGTCGTCAGTGAAGACGCAACTCAAACTGGACAGTTCTTTGGCAAGGTAAATAGAAATGATACTAGTACAATGGATTTGGCAAGTGATTCTTGGTGGCAACTTCACAATTTGATTCCGCCATCCCCATTCTATAATCGGACACCCAAGGCTACTCAGAAGCCCCACCACTATATGGTAGATATTCCATTTACCCGAACGAAGCGATTTGCTTCTTCGTTCATCATACGCACCGCCAAGGAATGGAACACCCTGCCTGAGTCTGTGTTTCTGGTTAAGTACATATGGGGGTCTTCAAAACGCGAATTAATAGGTATCTTCTGGGTAAGCGCGCTCCATCATCGATCGCATCATTACTTAACATCAGGTGAGATAGTGGTCAGTGCTACTCAGGTCTGTATAAAAAAAGATTTTGTTTTTTTTTCTTTTATTATAATTTTTAGTTTCTATGGTTTCTCGTAGCACTATGTATTTATTTGTGAAGCTCCCTACTATTTTCATTTTCAGAAATTACGTGTGTTTATTTTATTGATAGTGTTTTCATGCATATTTCTAATAAACTTATCATATTTCTTTTTAGATTGCAACAATCTATTTACGTCATGTTTTTGCGTCATATTTTTATGCTAGCCAATGGTTCCTTGATATTGTACAGAAGTTTTTGCGTCGTTTTTATCAATATCTGCCTCCCTAGAGTATACAGGTAATTATTAAAACAACATAATAGGGTTCAAATAATAAAAGTATCAAAACATCAAGCACATACAAAAAAGGTTTGGCTCCATAATGGGTTACATAAGGATTCAAGACTGCCACTGGATCCAGTGGTAAAACTAAGTAGTGGAACCGAGAGACCGCGACCAGTTTTTCTAGTACTGTCTGACACTTTTTAGTCCTATGTCACGTAGTAAACGAAATTGTAGTAATGCTTCTCGCGAGCTTCGTAGCTCAGCTACGTACGTAGCGTAGGCACACGTAGCAATCGAGACTTCAGACCTCCGCAGGCTGTGGGTTCCCGCCACGTATATTTGTATGTAAAACTGGAGCCCAATAGAGTAGTTAGGTATAGTCGAACTCAAATAATCAAGTTAGGGGCCAAACATTTCATTGTTCGTTGTTTTATCAATATCTCCTTCCCTAAAGGGTATAAAGGTAGTTAGTTACACAGATCAGCATTACGATCAAAGTACAAAAGGTTACTAGTACTATTTCTGTCTCTGACAAAAAAGCAAAAATGCACCAAATTTTTATAAATGATAGGGGTTAAAGTATGAAATTGCTGTTTTGATGTAAGAGCCTCGACCAACACCTCAAGAGGCTCTCGCTAGATGGTTAGATCAAGGGTCAGATGCAGAAGGCAGTGATACTCGACACGACACGTATTGTCCGAACGTTCCTCTCTCTGCAGCCCCAACCGCTGGCAGATTGAACCCTACCCCGCTGCCAGCGGCATCCTAGTTTTAAGTTTTTTATATTTGTTTTTTATATATGAATGTTGCAAAAAATTTTAATTTTGTTGTCAAATAAATGACGTACTTACTTACTACTTACTACGATGACGCATCGACCCAAGCTGGATCCTGGCCTCCGATAACAAGAGACGCCATTCCTTGCGGTCTTGTGCTCTTTCTTGCCACTGGATTGCATTCAGTTTTCGCAGGTCATCCTCAACCTGGTCCTTCCAGCGGTACTTGGGGCGCCCGACCGGCCGTCGGCCTTTTAGTTGTCCCAGGTATACCCGTTTTATGGCGCGATCCTCTCCCATTCTTTCCCCGTGGCCGAGCCAGCGAAGTCGGTGTGATTTCAATTCGCCTATAATGTTGGGCTCGGCTACTAGAACTTCAATCTCGGCGTTCTTCCTGACTCTCCTACTTCCGTCCTCTCTTCGGGCCGGCCCAAGAATTTTACGGAGTACCTTGCGCTCTGTTACAAGCAGCTTTTTCTCTTCCTTTTGAGTGAGTGTCCAAGCTTCGCACCCGTACATGAGGATTGGTCTAATGACTGTTTTATATATCCGTATTTTTGTACGTTTGCTGAGGAGCTTGGACACTAAGATCTTGTGTAGGGCTGCACTACAACGGAGGGAATTTTGTACTCTGACCTCAATCTCTTACTCTCTGGTGTTGGTGTCGGTTATAGTGCATCCCAGGTATCTGAATTTGTCTACTCCCCTGTAGACATTATTACCTACACTAAGACCTACCCTAGGGATACGCGTGTTCTTGTAACGGCGCCTATAAAGGTAATCCGTCTTATCTCAATTGATTCTCAGGCCTACCTTCTCTGCTTCCTTTTCCAGGACCTCGACCGCTTCCGCCACATGTTTTTTACGTTCGCCCAGTAGAGCCAAGTCATCCGCGTACCCTACCACCTGATGCTGTCCATTCAGTTTTACTCCGCCATCTAATAGTAAAACGTTTCGTATGACGTGTTCGAGAACTAAATTAAACAGCATGGGTGATAAGGCATCATCCTGTTATAGCCCACTAAGAATGCCGAACTCCTCAGTCAAGTCTGCGCCAACTCTTACTGAGATTCTACTCTCGCCTGTAGCAACCTTTATCATCCTTATGAGCTTTGACGGTATATTAAAGTTTCTTAGGATAGTGTAAAGCGCCTCTCGATCTATACTGTCATATGCCTTTGCAAAGTCTACAAACAGTGCATGGATGCCCTGCGCATACTCCCACTTTTTTACCATTAGTTGTCGTAGTAGGAAGATCTGGTCTATGGTGCTACGGTTGCGCCGAAACCCGCACTGGTAATCACCTATTAGAGTCTCAGCGTATGGTTCCAGTCTTCTAAGCAACACGAAAGACATCACTTTGTATGCCGTTGGTAACAGAGCTATCCCTCTATAATTACTGCACTTCTAAAATAAATGACGTGAATAATAATAATAAAGACGACGTCACAAATCAACAACAATAACAACATAAAGCCCACTTGGCTTAGGCCCGTGGTCCTCATACATTCACCGAAGTATCTTAAATATTTCGAGAAAATATAAATTTGTGAATAATAATAATAATAGTAGTAATGTTGCGACCCCAGGTCAAACGCCGCAACATTGTCCTAAAGCAAAACTTACCAATAATAAAAAGGTACCGAATGGTAACTATTAGGTGGTCTCAGCATGGTGTTATTCACTAACTATAGCTTTCTCCGATCTGGTCGAGCAATAACGGCAGATGTCTACTGTGCCGAACTCCGAACAATGATAGCAAAACTAGCAGTTAAACAGTCCCGACTCAATTAATGAATCGATCTTCACCATTATTGCTCCATAATAATGAACTGCAGTTAGATACCATTCGTCACCCTCCGTATTTGACAGACCTTGCTCCAAGGGACTACCACTTTTTTCGTGATTTGGTCAATTTTCTACGTGATAAAAAGTTTTCTTCCCAGGAGGCAGTACAAAATGCTTTCACACAGTTTGTCGAATCTAGATCACCTGAGTTCTATCGCAAGGGTATAAATGACCTTCCTTTTAGATGGCAGCAATGAGAGAATAGATAATAATAGTAATTATTTTGATTACTTAAATAAAAAAAAACAATTTGTCAGTACAAATCAGCAATTTCATACTTTAACCACTAATAAAAACGTACATCAATAAATACTTGATATGATTAACAGAAGTCAACCTTTAGCGGTTGTTAGCATTTTTCAATAACCCTGTATATATACTAAAATAGCTTTAGACAAGCTAATTCTGATGTCTCTCGCAGACAAGATATCACAGACGACTTAGGGGTACTATGTATGAAGATATTTTACTTCCCATCTATTTGGAAAAATACTACTGCGTTTTGAATAAGTGCGAGCAAGGTCAGAGTAGTAGCTCCTTGAGAGTAGTAGCTAGCCATGGACTTTCGGCACGTCAGTCCTTAGCTATTTCCGCTCGATATCACCGATTTCGCGACGAATGAAAAAAAACCGTGAAATAAGATATCATCACATCAACCGGAACGTCCCCTATTGGGGGGATTAGACATAATCCACATGCAGGCGTCTTGGGGATCGCAGTAGAAGTAGTCAGTTCATCAGAAGGTGTTGCTTCCCAAAGTCGGCTCTTACTACACCCACGGAAAGTAATGAGGAGTGATTTTCTAATCCCACGGGAGGTATTTGTTTTAATTATTATTTTGCTTCATTATTAATACTTTCAGATCCGACCAGACATCATGACCAGGCTGATCGATGAAGACGTATATAAGGCAGTCCACGTGATCGACTACCAGGCAGTCTGTTTCAGAGAAAAGAAGACCACGAACCCAGGCTCAATGCTCTTGACGGTAACAAAAAAAATAAACAACTCATTAGCTTATTTTACCTTGGATGAAAGTCTTAAAGACAGTTTTTTTTAAGTTAAATTTATTTCTGGTGTTGATTGAAGTCTGTTATGTTTTTGATTGTACTTCAATGTGTAATATAAAAAGGTACTAATATAAAAGACCATCGAAAAAACACTTTTCTAATATGAAATATTTCCAGACTTGAGTTTTGTATTGACCTAGTACATTCACAACCGTAAGAACATGATATTTTTTCAAACTTAGAGGTGCCTTTTTAGCTTTTTCGGTGAAAGGCACGCTAATTGTGAACAAACCAAAATTTCATATCATTCCAAATCGATGACAAAAATTAAGATATTATACTTTGTAGCGTTGATAAAGCTTCACATGTTTTAACCGACTTGAAAAAAGGAGGAGGTGCTTAATTCTACAGTATTTTTAATGTGTCCTCTTAACGCTTTACGGAAAGTACCGATTTTGGTGTGTTTTTATATATATTATTCGAAAGCTGTTGCTTGTCATGTATTGACGAGTAGTATTAGAGCTGTCCATAATAATGCGTTTTTTATGTTTGAAATCTGTTGTGTGGTTAAAAAAATAAAAAAATATGTTTCAGCCACTGGAAAATTTACGTATGATAGCAGCATGGTTCATCACGACATCGATATGGCTATACAACTCTGTAACCTCAGGTTTGGCACAAGCATCGAGTTATTCCGACGACGGTAAGGAACCCACAATTTTAATATAACCTACATACTATTTCTCTATAACATGTGAGGTCGGATATCAACCAGTAATGGCTAGTATGTGATACAGCCAGCGTTGAATGTGGCTCTATGTTGTCAGCATGTTCTATTCTGCAACGAGCACTTATGAACTAATAAACTCTATGCTTAGACCTGTCTAGAGACGTTTAGATAAAGATTGTGAGCTTTACTTCTGCATGAGACTTTGTGACGATATTTAATACCTATAAAAAACACCCAAGAAGTACCTATGCAATAATGCACAATTCAACAGCCCTAATGTTCGACAATGTTGCTAGATTTAGACTCTAGGTCAACAACACTGATGCTTCGGGTGCACCACAAATAGAAAGCACCCCCACAAATCTGATTGTAGTAACAAAATTCAATGGAGTCAGTAATTGGTTTTAGTTATTACAAGCGTAGCAGGTAATGGCTCCTTCTTGTTTTCAGAGTTTGCCTCCACCGGTGAGTTTATAGTTCGGGCACAATAGAAGACTTCGTAGATCATTTTTATTATGATAACTTAGAATTTTGAACTATGGTTATGCTTTGATCCTTTATTTAAATTTACACTTACACCTTGCCTGTTTTTCACAAGAAATTTAAGCACTTCCATTTAATAAGGATAATGACGTAATACAAATAAAATTATATTTACAAAAAAATTTGGAAGAAGGCACAATATTACTTAGTAATTCCAACAGTTCAAAGTAGTACTTTTTATGATTTATGCATGTTTTTAGATTTCTTAGGCGTAATATATGTTTATTAAAACTTCTTCTAATACACTAAGATTGAATTGCTTGAATTTTAAGGCAATATTTTGGTATTTAATACTACATTGATGCATGCAATTGCCGTTTGCGTTATATTACTTGTTTTTTTCTCTTTATTAAATTAATAACTTCAATTCTCTGTACTAAATTAAAAATCTTTATATATATTATGTAGGTATACGTTAAATTTCTTCGATAAATAATAATGTGTTTCCACAGCGTCTTGCAACATCGCATTGGCTAGCTTATACAATATAAAATGTCACAATTTTTCTTTTATCTGCTATAGATGTTTCAAATAAGTTCCTATGGTGTACAATGGAGAAAAAAGATACTTAACTATAATTTCTTAGATTTCTTATTTAAGCATGTCTTAATCTTTTTAAGTAATAACGTACGTATATTTTACTCAAATTTTTAGATTTTTTAGTGTACCTAATATAAAGGGATCACACGACCAACCTTTATGCAGGCGTCTAAGTCTTTGGCACGTTGATTGATTCAGGCGATACTCATGGGAAAATACAATATATTCTTTATCGTAAAATACTTAGTGATAATTCCGTCACAACAATCGATCGAAGAATCGATAACTATGAGAGTCAAAAGCTCTCGACGATGCTTATTGAAGAATTAAAATATTGAATTGTGATTGGATTAGACCACAACGAATCAAATTGCATTTCGTTGTGTTTGAGACTTTTCTTGTGGCCTACGAGTGTACAGTGGTGCACTAATAGGTCAGAAGCATTGATGTGACCAAATTATCAGTAAAAATATATTTTTACTTACGTGCATGACCCGTGTCTTATCCACATAAGTAGATATATCTGAGTCAAGGCAAAATCCATATTCGAAACTGGATCTGCCCCTGTTCTACAATCATGATACTAAACTAAATTTTATACTACAGTTGCATATCACAGCTATGAAAACGACGAGGAATCCGACGACCTGTACTCCATGAATAAGCCTCCAAACATGCGCATCATAGAACGAGACTTCGAGAAACTTGTTTTGATCAACCGAACTCGCCCAACTCCTTGCGACCGGGAGATGTATCTTTACCAGCTAGATTACAGCAACTTGGACCAAAAGTTGAACAAACCAATCAAAGATTGCGACAGATCATTCTACGCCCAGATCGTGAATTACACCAATATGTTAATGGTGGTAGTAGACGCGACGTGTCCGAGAGAAGAAGTCCCGTCGATGTCCGTGGAGGCTACGGAGGTTAACTACAATGAATCGCTACCCTGTCTCAAGCATTTCCATCCGTTATACAGAAGGCAACCGACATCTTGCATTAGGAATCATACCGAAGTAAGTGATAAACTCGGATACTTTTTTTTGTTTTAAGCGCTCGTAGCGTTGTTGGAAGCGCTCGTAGCCAAGTTTGCTTAGCCATTCTGAATCGATCAGCAAAGTTAAGCAACGTCCGCCGCGGTCATGACTTGGATGGGTGACCGCTGGTTGGGCATTACTACTGAGCGCTTCCGTGCTTCGGAGGGCACGTTAAGCCGTCGGTCCCGGTTGTTGTCTTAGGATAGCAGTCGTTACAGCATGGTGGTAGGGCACTTTGCAAATGCCCGCCTGGCTAGCTACCACCCTCAAGTTGAAAATCTGTCGCCAAGCACCTAACGGTGTGTTCCGGCAGCTGTCCTTGAGAGCCAGTAACTCTAGGTTAGTCTGAACAACATCCTCGACCACATCATCACTTACCATCAGGTGAGATAGTGGTCAAAGGCTAACCTATCAGGCATAAAAAAAAAATAAAAAAAAAATTCTTTGCCTTACCTTACTATTATATAAATATTATAATAGTAAATGGTCTTGCAGGCATATTTTTTTCTGTCACTTTTTTTTTCTAATTTTTAGGGTCAAAAATAGCCTGTAAAACCAACAGTATTTAATAGCATCGAGTTTTTTTTATCTGATAGAATACTGAAAGAGTATTATGTAATAATATACCTAAATCCATGACGTATCTATAATAAAAACAAAATATTATTCTGATGTTCTATAAAACATATCTACATAAATATGCATGTGGACTACATACAGGTGCCCTGTAATTGGGTAAACATTTCTAAATGGTTTCTAAATCCATTGGTTGAAAGTGTAGGTACGTATTGTGACGTCACATAATAGTTACACATTTATACAATGTAGATGTTTTATGAGTAGTTATTTTAGTTTTAAAGGCATCATAGAATATACCACTCTCTACCGAGAGATGAGCATCTACATAGTTGAGACAAAGTGCGACGTGTGACGTAGTTACGCGACACATTCAAATAAAAGGAAGCATATAAAATATTTTTTTTATGTTACTGTGACGGATCAAGTACGGGGCCCACCTGTTGTTAAGCGGACTCATCTCTGTCACTCACATGTGACAAACTGCACTGCGTCCCTTACCCTGAGTCATACCCTTGTTAAGTCTTATGTCTGTTCTTCTTCTGATAGTTCTCTAGTAGCCTCTCCAATTAGGTACCTACCAAGGTGGACGCTCAGCTCTGTACATTTGTCTCTGTCTCTCGTGAGGCGAAAAAGGGTCTGCTGCTCTCGCGATACCGCTCCCTGATGTTTCTCAGCTAAGACTTTTTCCTACGACCGGCTTTTCTTTTCCCCTTATGCACATGTCATTTCATAATTAATTATCAAGCCCTCAAGGACTGCTGCCGGAACACACCGTTAGACTTGGCGACAGATTTTCTACTTGAGGGTGGTAGTTAGCTAAGCGAGCATTAGCAAAATGCCCTTCCACCATACGGTGACACTGAAGCCAGAGGCAGAGGTGGTGGTGGGGAGGTATGCGGCGCGGCAGTCCATAGCTAATACCGCTCGGCCAACATCGGTTCTAAAATTTTTGTTGTATTATTTTCAATTATTTATTTCATTATTCCTTTTCTAGCTTGAATTTATTTATAGTAGTATTATATTTTCTATATTCTGCGTATTTTTATTGCGTTTAACCATATATTTGTTTTATTTCAGGAGAGCAATATAGATATGTGCGGGCGCGGCAGCTTAAACAAAATGCAAATGTGGGTCTCTCTCAGCGTCGTGGTAGCTATCCAACTTATTTAGGGCCAACCAAACTAGCAAAATATAATTATTTACAATAACTAAAGAAGCAGACACCTCAAATACTTTAAACTAAAACAACTTGTCTTACTATTTACCTACTTATATCTTTCTGAGATATGAATTAGGAAGAAAACTAGATAAAAATATTGCCTCTAGATTTAGTAGATAATCGATTACATGTCATATAACATATCAAAATAAGCAAAAAAAACTTCTAATGTAGTTACTCGTATATGCTCCCATAGTGCCACAGCTAGGAAGCATGGAGTGAATTTTTAGAACAATAATTCATATCAAATAATAATTGTTATTGTTTTAAATACTTACATACTTATTAAATTTATTGCAAAAAATAAAGTTGTGACTATTATACATGAACAATTGATTGGATATATTCCAGTCGAATTATAGGCAAATATATATACTGATAACACTGGAACACCTAATCTTGAAGGTGATGTATTTATTTTAGAAATAATTTTTAGGTAAATCTTTACTGTCTCTCTTATCTATCACGTCTAGAAGTCATAATATATTATAGGTTGCAGAACCTTATATAGAAAAAATATACACATTCCTAATTTTTAACATAAAATGAAATATTTACCATTTTGTTTCTATTTGTAGTATAAATAAATAAGTAATTAGATAGACTATGAAAGAATTTGTATATGTATAGCTTTTGTAAAGAAATTGGCTAATAACATTAGTTTGGAAGTCGTTAAATATTAGGTAATCAAATTAGTGTAAAGTATTAGTCAATGTTGTGTTTTCATATTTTTAAAAGTAATTGGTAAGTTCATAGGTTGTCCCAAATTTCCTAAGCATTGATGTGAAACCATTTTCCACTATCTCATATGTTCAGGGTAACATATAGTTACTGGCCCTCAAGGACGGCTGCCGGAACACACAGTGAAGTGTTCGGCGGCAGATTTTCTAATTACTGGTGGAGCTAGCCATGTGTGCGTTTCCAAAATGTCCTACCACCATGCAAACTATATAGCTTTCTATAGATATACTTAGGTCTAACAGTTTTTCTATTGAGTTACCACCACTAGCTTACTTCTAACTGTTGTGTAATCTGTGATCTCAGCTTCCTGATGTAATGAAATAAGCTAGTAGCATCTTTTAGCACTTTATCACTGACAGTAGCGATATGTACAGAAAGGAGCCAAAGTTTAGCTTAATTCCTGATCTGCTGTTCTTTCTATATTAATATATTTCTGTTAAAATATTTTTTTTACCTACCTAAATGTTATATAAATTCTCATAAAACTTGACTGCTGTCAAGTCCACTAAAACATTCCATATTCAACCTTATTTCAAAAGCATTATTAAATTGACAAATGATTTGACGTTAACCGGAGATGGTGCTTACAGCCTTAGTTATTTTATTTGAGATATTTAGTGCAATCTATGAACAATGTTTTTGTTATATAAGTATCGAGTTTATAAGAATGCTATCTAAATATATGTCAGTCAATTTTATTTTGTTGTCAGAGTATTTACATTGTTACCTTTGCTCCGTCCCTCAGGCGAAATAAAAACAGAATTTCTTTGGGATAATTCTCGTACAAACCTCCATGAAATTAATTATTATATGCATTGAAGTTTGTATAGTTATTTAAATTTTTATTTATAAGGATTTGTTAACATAGTACATGAATTTTAAAATCATTAGAATCTATTACATGTTTTGAATCTCTTAGTATCTATTTATAACTGGATGTGAAATATTTACTTAATATTTGAAATGTGACTGTTGATTTGGTACAAAATAAATTCTATGATTATTGAAGGTTTTGTTTTAATTAGAACACATTTATTTATAATTTAGAAACTAGGCAAGTATATATATTTACAAATTACAAATATGAATTAAGAGCAACTAAACCAAAGGTACTAAACACCTACTCTCATATTGTAATCATCTTTTTTCACTCAGTTTACAACACTAACTACTGAGTAACTGGGTAATAACAACACACATAAATTTAAGATCACTCACTTATGTGCTTTCAATTTTATACTTCTTGACAAATTCATTAATATCTTCCATAAGTGCTTGGTGCCTGTAGTGCCGGAGCAGCCCCTCTTGTAGTTGTTCCAGTTGTTCTCCTCCTTCCATGAACGATTTTAAGTTGTGCAATGTACCACCACCATCTCGGTGCTCAGTCACTCGATCCTGAGGGTAGTTGTAAGTTCTAATCTTTTCATTTCTGTTGCTGGAGCCGATCTGAAACATATAGTTAAAAATTTTAAATGATCAACCTAGCATGAAATACCAGCTCATAGTCTTGGACTCCATATTTAATCGAGAAAAAGAAGCTTATTAGTGACAATGTGTCAGTGGAGGCTAGACCCCAAATCCCCAAGATAGAAGAAAAATTGCGAGTTTAACAATATTTTACAGGTTGTACTTCAGAGAATGTGTGATCAATCTACACAACCTTATTACACCATCTTGTCATAAATGTTTGAAGATATATGGCTGGCCAAAAATACATAGCTTAATCTTTTTAATGATGTCCGGTGTGTTCTTAATGAAAACCTATTTTATAATGTTTTATGTTTATAGAGAAGGCATATTGTACTTACAGTACATAAGTCATATAGGAGTATTATGATGTTAATGGAAGAAATAGGTAATAATATATATAAGAAACAATAAATTCATGCATTTTACTTTCAACTACAAAATCACAACCATATCTGACATATTTGCATAGTTGTAGAGCATTTTGTAAAAACCTAGCTTGCCACCAACTCCAGTAAAAATGTTCTGGTAGCTATCCTTAGCCAGTTACTCTCAAACACATCATCACTAAACATCAGAAATAAAAAAGGAGTAATTAATCTTATATCAGCTAATAAGTTCTCCAAGAGAACTGCAGACCAGATTCTTTACTTCTTAACCTCTAAAGATTGAGCATGGGAATTTGCACACCTAGTGTATGTACATTTAGTTCCTGATCTAATTTGCAAGCTCGATATTTAGAGGTTAAAGGGCAACTTAACATAGGGTACTAAAACTATATATCCAAATCAGGCATAAGACATCAAATAATCTCTACCTTACTTAGTTAAATGTAACTAGTGAACTTTTTGAAGAAGACTTAAATAATACCTGTGATTTTCTTTCATTGTTTATTTTTGAGGTTTGTGCTTCTAACTGCTTCTCAAGCAACAGCGCTCTAAGTTTCTGAAATGCTATATCTTTATTTTTAATCTGTGACCTGCCTTCCTGGCACTCAACTGTGGTGCCAGTAGGTGTGTGTATGAGACGGACTGCACTGTCTGTAGTATTAACATGCTGGCCTCCAGCACCACTCGCTCTTTTTGTCTCTATAATGACATCTCTCTCAGGAATATCCAACTCAATGTCTGTAGGCTGTGGGAGAACCGCAACAGAGACTGTACTTGTGTGAATGCGACCACTCTTCTCTGTAGCAGGTATTCTCTGAACCCGGTGCACGCCAGCTTCCATCCGCATCAAATCAGGAACGCCAAAGCCTGATAATAGCATTGAAGCTTTACGATATCCACCTAGGTCAGACTTTTCAATAGATGCAATGTCGACATCCCAGCCTTTGTATTCAGCATGCGATTGGTACATCTCAAACAACTCTCTGGCAAACAGCATTGCTTCCTGACCACCCGCACCAGTAACTACCTCCAACAACACTCCTCCTTCAGTCAACTGTGGTTCCAAAAGAATCGATTGCAGCTCACCATCTATCTCCTTCAATCGCGACAAATATATTTGTGCTTCCTCCTTGACCATTTTCTTTATTTCATTATCAGCTTCTTTCTTATTTAGCTCCTTTAGTGATTCAATGTTGTCATATAAATTGATTCTTTGCTCGAGTACATTCACAATAGGTTTTATTTCGTGGAGACGTCGGATTTCATCCGGATTTCGATTCGACTTGGTGTACAGGTTTTCGTGCTCTAAGATCAGATGTTTGAGGTATGTCTGAATAGCAGGGTCCGATAGATTAAGATTTTGTGAGTAGCATCTACGCAGAATTATCCTAAGTCTATCTGAATTTATCATAGAACGAAAAAACTGTAACTTTGCAAATGCCATAGTTATTATTTACCTATCGTACATACATATGAACTATATTTTAACCAGAATCAGCAGTAATATGAACCGTTATTTCAGAAAAACAATAAGTCTAAATAAAATCAAATAAAATGAACAATTTGAGGTTGTTTTTATTTTTCTGAGCTAGGGATATTCCGATATTAATAAATTTATGTAGCTACTCGATAGTCGATACTTTTCTTTCGATACCAAGTACAACATCGAATCATTCTAGCGAGACCTCCTCGGTATCGGGTAGTAATTAATTATATCCAATCTGATCAAATATGACTAATAAAATATTTCTGATTGCATCTTTTCATATTGAACGATTCAACCACGTGATTAAATGAATTCCTTCACACTACTTGTGACTATTTTCGAGCACCACTGGACCAATCTAACCGATCTCTGTTTCGCTCGCTGCATAGTGCATGTGAGATTCGTGAAGTCTTCTTATAGCGATTTAAATGGAGAGTATTTCTGAAAATATATTGTAAACATTTATTGGTTTTCATTTTATTGAGGAATTTTGCAAAGATATGTTAAAAATTGTTATTGATAAATGAAAAAAATTGTTTCACGTTTTTACTTTATCTTCTGTTTATTCTATTTATCTGTTTTAATGTATATGTATGCTACAAGAAATACAATTTTAACATAATCGTGACGAAAGCATAGACCAAACGATCTTAACAAACTCACTAAGCGGACAATATTATCTGCAGCGTAATTTTCTGTTGACTCATTAGGCGGACATAATTGTCCGTTAATGGATACCGTGCTCCCTACCTTATTTTTTTTTAAATAACTTTCCCGCATATATTTCGTCTATGTAATATTTAAGACAAAGAGAGATAAATATCTTTCAAGCTCTAAATATACTCTAATATTACTCCCTACACATATTTAATAATTACACATCCATTGACAATGACAAAAATAGAATTTCTACCCAGATTGAAATATGGAAAAAGTTTTTTTAGTGTTAAAAATTGTCTATTTATTTAATTTTTACTTGGATATTCATACAGAGATAGGTAATTCAAGAGCCATTGATAAAAGGTAAGAGAGTATCTTAGTTTCAATGTCTTAAACAAAGATACACTGTAACGGAACATACCTTGAGTAGGAAGTCTCGTCACTAAATACTAATAATATAATTGAATATGGTAGAGAATATAAAGATCAGAAATAAATTATTCATCCTAGTAAGAAATTTTTATAGTCAATATTTGTGTATGCCAACCTTTTTGATGTCTTAAATCTGGAAAGAAATTTTGTGACCTCATTTTATGTTTAAATAGAAAGAGGCATAGAATATTTTGAAAATATTGAGAGGATCTGTCAAGAATACAAATGACATGAAAAATTGAAATTCTCATATTGTTTTACAGAGGAATTTTCACTTTAATCTAAAATATTGAAATATGCTTATTAAAGGAGCTATGAAGATATGTGTAGGATACAAAAATCATGTGGAGAAAAGTTAAGCAAGTAAGTTTACATTGAATTATTTGAGTATTATAAAATTTACGGGATTGATATACTATTCAACTAGTATAAACTCTTATTCTTGGGTTTATCAGTTCTAATCTAATGCAATAGTGAATTATATTGATTTTAAATCCTAATTCTACCCCCAATGTCTTGTGAATATTGTTCTAGAAAATGTATTTTGTCTAAGTATTCATGTATTATAAACGTAAACGATTATTCTACTCAAGTATTTAAGTTGATATAATGAATAAATGAATGCTTTAAGTTTGTTCAACCAAATATGGATTGACACCTTTACGACAAGAATGAGGCATGTAAGTCCTCGTATATATATGTAAACAACAATATGAAATATAAATTATATTCAACCATGATGATACATTGTTACCTTAAAAGAAAATGGATTACTACAATAGGTCACTTCTTAAGGTCCTACCACTGTACTAGACGAATCACATGCCATATTTCAAATCACAATAATTTTAGATTAAAGAAAAATATTTAATATGTTATTTTAGGCTTCTTTAGCAAATAGGATCAGTTTTAGTTCAGTTTAAGTTAGGTGGTCGTTTTAGTTTTATTATTATTAATGTTTCTTTATTAATTATTATTTAGTTCAAAATGATTATATATGGAATTTTAAATTTTTGGGCCAAATACATATTTTCAAAAAAAAAAGGAGGCTCTCGACTGGGCGGTTACAACACGATGATATAATCTACCCAAGATCAGCCGTAGAGTGGCCGGTGGGAACTTGACTTCCCAAGACCAATATAGTGGTATTGATCAAATGGAATATAAACAAATAAAATGTAGTTTTTAGTGTATGTTACATTTTATTTCATGAAAAGCGATATGTGACTGGTGTGTTAAAGTAGGTAGTACAAATTTCCCTATGAAAATACTACAATACATATGATTTGTATCGAATAAAGATCCAAGTACTACTTATATGAAAAGGTATCAGAACATCCCTAATGACAGCTGATTGTAAAGATGAATAAATGTGTATTTCAAATAATGTCAATTGTCAAAAAAATTTTTGTTTTCTTGTTTGCGATTAGAATCGTACTATTATACATTAAACATTATTTGAATAAAACCAGTCATAGTCATGCCCCGTTCAATTAATAGTCTTTTTTTTATATTATGGTTGACAAACAAGCAGGCGGCCCGCCTGATGGTAAACGGTAACCGCCACCTATGGACATCTGCAACACTAGCTGCGCTGCCGATGCGTTTCCTGCCCAGAGAGGAATTTGTATTATGTCCCTTTGGAACTGGTCCGATTATTTCATAGTGAGCGACATCTATTGTTGAGTAGCTTAAAAGTCCGTGAGAGCCATCTATTACCTAGCAGCAAATTTATTGCTATAGCCATTTGTCGCTAGATAGCATGACTTCCACTAGGTTATACACAAAATGGTTATAATCCATGAGTCTGTTCTCAAGAGCAATGTACAGTATTATAGTACATAACTACATATATAATAATAATACCTACCTATTACCTGCCTATAGGTTTGGAAATCAATATTTTTATTAGGTATATAAGAAAATAGTATCAGCCAAAACAACAATTAACCGGGGACTGGCTAAGTTAAAGTGAGTTCGTCTTTTTTTAATTTCGATAGGTTATCTAGCCTTCGACCATACTCTCACCTGATGTTAAGTGATGATGCGGCTTAAGATGATAAACACAGGCTGAACCTGAACTGACTCTCATTGACAGTTGCTAACACCTGGAACACGCCGCGCGCCGTTTAGGTTTTGGGGTCGCCTGGCTAGCTACCACAGAAAATCTGTCGCCAAGCACCAAATAGTGTCCAGCCAGTCTTTGAGAGCCAGTATAGATAATTATGAAATTACAGGCACATGAGACTTAACAACTGTGAGCTTGATAGGGTTCTTCGAATCACCCTTCATCGAACGATATGCTTCATCGAAGGCACGTCTGTATATCTCAGGGCGAAAGGCGCAGTGCAGGCTAAATGCATTTGTTAAAACCAGTGGTAACCGCTTAACATCAGGTGGACCTCGTGCGTACTTCGCCACAATGACATAAAAAAATACACAATCGTGTTATTAAACGTGCTTATAAACACATAAATAAATCTATTTAAAATTTATAAAAAAATATCTACACCCATGCTACTAATCCTCTATAAAAGTTTCTGAAACAGCTAGCTTATTGCCAACATTAAAACATCCTGTGTCATAGTACCCATAATAATATCATCCAAACAAGTGTTTTAATGTTGTACTTAATTTCATAGTGCAACTCCTTTGACAATAAAACTACCGCAGCGCCGTGTTTAAAAAAGGAACTGTTATATTTCACGTCTCGTATCCCGCTATTTTTGTTCAATAAAGGTACCTAAGTAAGTATTGCAAAAATGTATTTTATTGTTTACAAAAATAAGTGATTCAAGCTTTGATAACACACCACCAACCAACTATTGCCAGAAAAGTGGAAAAAATAATATGAAAAGGCGCACCAAGATTTCATGTACATATTGGAAATTAAAAAGTAAGTACCCACTCGTACATCATTTTCTGAAGATATTTTCAAGTATATTTTCAAGAATTATCAGAAAAATGCTAATTTTCATCGCTATGGACGATCTATTCAATGCTCAAAAGTACGCTGAGTATTAATCACAATGTGGATATCACAAAATACTCAAAATTAATTGCCTTATTAAAGCGTAAAGCAGGCTATACAGCAGGCAACAAAAAGGCTACACAGGGAAGAAATCGAAAACGCTTTTACCATCAACTATATCTATATCTATCTGTAAAGTTATGTTATTTATTTACTTCATTTATTATGTATTAATCTTATTTTGATGAATAAATTACAATATGGTATATATTATATGTTGTTTGTCTGTATTAAATATTCAGCAATTAAACCACGAATTTACATTGAGTTCTTACAACACTGTACGCCACCCTATGGTTTCAGAACTTTTTATAGAGGATTCATATCATGGGTGTAGATAAAGTATTGTACATAATTAGGTATTAAAACACTCATGTGATACTATTATCACACGAGTAAACCCACATTCGTGTTTTACCCCATAATATACAACAGTTGCATTACAGTAAATCGGGGTAACTTTGATTAACAATGGTAACTTTGACAGTCAAATCTCCAATTACTTTTTAAATTTTTTCCTTGGATAAATTTATGTCAATAACAAAGAATATGTATCACTGAAAAAAAACAAAACTGTCCCACAAAGTGAATGTCAAAAACCTTTCTGAAATATTTCGCACGCAACTAGTATAATTTTTCAGTGATAAACTTTTTAAATTAGGTATTCGCGAATTTTGCTGATAGCCAGGTACAACAATTTAATGGTCTTATTTACTTGTTTTAATGGTTTTATTTACTTGTATATGGCTCCACTTCATTTGACATTTTATTAAAAATTACCCTGAAGTATATAATGTTTAAAACTTTTGATTCCGGCGACAAATCTGATGTGTGTAAAAGTTACCTGTATATGTGTTATAACTTTGACACACCACAAAATTGCCAGTTTTATGTATAATTTATGATTCTTAGTCTTTAAATAATTTGAGAGTATGAAAACCAATCTGAGAGCACAGATTATGTCAACACTTTTGTCTCACATTACACATGGTATAATTAAATTTGCTAAAAATATCTATATAGTGGCGATCTGTCAAAGTTACCTATTAACTAAAAAACTATAAGTGCGAACTTGTTCTAAAAACATTTACAAAATGTAAACGTATGTGCCGAGTTAATTTTTAAATATTTGTTATTAATTACGGATTTCCACAAAGTAACGTCTGAATATATTATTTTGATAAGCGTAGACGTAAATTAATGGTAATAGAACACCTAAAGGGAGAAGTCGCGGATCATCTTGGTTGCATTAAAGCCTCAGAACACCATGAGGTAGTTGTGTATGAAGACAGAGGAGAAAATCTTAGTTACCTCAAAAAATCCAAACACAACAATGCAACTGATTGTTGGGGACATCCGATCCCGAGTTCAGTTACCAAAAGTGGTTCAGAAAAGCTCCAAGAAAGAACAGAGGCAGAAAGAAACCAGAAGTGTAGCCCAAAAAAGAGTAATGGCCGTGTCGCCGCATTCCTGACAGCTTTCGGTACAGCAGTGGGAAGCTTATTCCGACACCCATCCCAACCCCGAAACCCAATGCCCACAAAACCACCACCCCGTTGCAAAGCACCACCAAAAGCCACCCGGACGAGAGCCGACATGGGACAGGTCAGTCCGCCCCGGTATATTCCGGCACAGGAAACAACAAGCATGCAGCTAATGCCTTTCTTGAGTTTTTAGCCATTATAAGGGCGACCAGAGAGGTCAACCACAGAAACTGCGAAAACATCTTGCAGGCTTAAAAATGAAAACCTTTTTAAGGTGAGACTCGAAGAGGCAGAAACCGCTATATACAACAACGACACATCCCAGGTCATCAAGGGGAAAATTTTAGGTCAGTATATGGCGGCATACAATGCAACAGGCGGATTTGTGTCCCTGGACGAGGGAGAAACGGAGCGACTAGGTAGGCCTAAATACGCGACACCACGAAATGACCCGATTGTAGTAACGGCCCAGTGCACCAAAATAATGTTAGATGACCGTATCCTCGAAATGGCGAAATCTATCTTGGGGGTATCGGAGATCGAAGCATTCTAGAAAGACTGGGAAGTACCGAAAATACAATGGGTAAATGGAGTTCCAGGATGTCGCAAAACAACTTGGGTGGTAAGGCAATTCTATGGCGACAAGGACATCATTATCACAACAACTGCAGAAGCAGCGAAAGACCTGAGGGAAAAGCTTGCGCACCGAATTGGAGACTTAGTTAAAACCAAGGTGCGCACAATGGCTTCAGTATGGTTCTTTTAAAACCTCGTAAATGGTTTTAAAAGAACTGAGAGCTACAGCCGCCTAACGGTGGATGAAGTTCTGATGAACCATTTCGGAGCCATAGTCATGGCTTCCAGGCTATCTGGAGTTAGTGAAATTGTCCTCATCGGAGATATCAATCAGCTGCCTTATATCGATAGAGAAAATCTGTTCGTATTAAGGTACAACCGCCCTAACCTGGTAACAAACATCACCCAGGAGTTGTTATGCACGCATCGGAACCCAATGGATGTCGCGTACGCACTGAGGGAAATATACTCTGGTATATATTCCTCAGCTCCCCGTATTAAGTCCCTTAAGCTTGAAAGGTACACAGGTGCAAAAATCCCCAAATCCCTCCCCAATACTTTATTCCTGGTTCACACCTAGGAAGAAAAGGAGACCCTGATAAGCCAGGGCTACGGAGAGGAAAGTGGATCACGCACCCTTACCATCCACGAAGCGCAGGGACTGACATACGAGTCGGTTATCGCCATCAAGACCAAGAGCAGCATGAAGTTGTACGAGAGCGTCCCGCACGCCGTCGTTGCAGTTTCACGGCATACTGGAACCTTCATTTACTACGCAGATGACGAACAAGACGCTATAGGACGGTTCGTTAGGAAGGCAATGGTTGCGACACCAATAGCCATCCATGATTACAACCTCAAAATGGCGATCAAAGATCGAAATAGCGCGGTAATGGAGGCCCTGTTAAAATGTGACGTGTGAGATTATCAAAATATGTAAATTTTTGTAGGTATATTATTTTATTGTAGTCCCAAATTATTTTATAATTGTAATCGTTGGCACGGGTATCCGGAGCGGTCATGCTCACAGAAAGGTCTAGCGGCGGTGTTGTGTGTCGGGTCGCCATCTTCCCTCAAAAATGGTTGAGGAAGGCGATGGCTAGCATATGCGTCAACTCGTGAACGGGTGCTGCTAGAGGATACTGGTCTGCTCTGGATGCTAGTGCTAATAACATTAAAGGAAAAAAAAAAATTATTTTTTAATTATGAAATGTATTCATATTTGAAGGAATAACGGCCTAGTGGCAATGGCTATCGCCGCATAACAGGTCCAAGATTCAAATCCCGGGTTGACTTTCATCGCATTTTGGAAGTGCATTCTGCGAATACCCGCTTGGATTGGCTACCACACAGTAAATCTAGGTTGAGCCTGTTAACACCTTCTACCAGATCATCACTTAGGTCATAGAGAAATGATAATTTATCTATTCTTAGGTATATATTACAGATATATATTATATACTAGCGGCCCGCCCCGACTTTGCACGGGTAATTACGACTATAAATTGAGATGTAGGTACGTATCCTACCTCTCAATTTGGCTCAAATTGCACACGGTGTGCAAATCAAATTTGAAATTGGTTCAGTAGTTTAGGAGTCCATCGCGGACAAACAACGTGGCATGTAATTTTTATATATATAAAGATTATAGATTCACTAAAAGGTGAGATCGTGGTTACAGGTTACCTATCAGCTATAATAATTAGTGTTATAATATCGTTGCTAATGCTATTATGACACTGACATCAGCCACTAAGTAATTTTTTTTTTAAAATGAGCTTGACAATTTTCAAAGTTAATAACATTACATATCTTTCCAAAGACCGCAGTGCCAACACAAAAGCTAGTCTATTAGTACCTACCTAATGCATGCAATAGATTATGTGCTTAGATGGTTAAATGAATCTTAGTAATGATATAAATTATAATATCATTAACTATTTAATTATACTTAATTAATTAATCTTCGCTCAAATTTTTTTTATTAAATTTATTTTGGTTAGATCAACTCTCACTGATTTTTTTCTGTGAGCGTAAATATGATATGACATATACCTAGGTATTCCAGTTGGCACACGTTTACCGTCGCATGTCGCTCACCTGTAAAATTTCAAACTCCTAGTCTGGCAATCTACCACCCTCAAATAGACAATCTGTCGCCAAGCGCCTAACAGTGTTTCGGCAGCAGTCCTTGAGAGCCAGTAAAATTATGTGCATATGATGAGACTTAACAACTGTAGTCTCAGGGTGACGGACGTAGTGCAGTTCGTCATTTGTGGCGAAATGCATCTGTCATAAGCAGAGGATACCGCTTAACATCAGGTGGACCTCGTGCTTGTTCCGTCAAAATAACATTAAAAATATGATACTGCCAAAACAACCACAATAACCGTCTGGGTTTTTTTTTTTTTTTTTTTTTTTTTGTTTGTTACCTCAGATCTCTTGACTGGGTGAACCGATTTTGAAAATTCTTTTTTTGTTTGAAAGGTGATGCTTGTCGTTTGGTCCCATATTAAATTTCATCAAAATCGGTCAAGCCGTTTTTGAGTTACGCTAAAAAGATTGAAAAAATTTTTTTAACAAAAAATGGAACCGACTTCAACACCCAAAAGTGTGAAATAACTTGTCGAAGTCGGTACCATGCCCACAATATTGTGATAATAGGTACTTTTGAACCATCATGGTACCGACTTCAACAAGTTATTTCACACTTTTGGGTGTTGAAGTCGGTTCCATTTTTTGTTAAAATTTTTTGAATACTGTAGTGTATAAAACCTCATATCACATGAATAAAGAACCGTTTTCATGTGCTCATACCACGGTTTTTAGTTCATTCACGTATCAGATATAGCGTTATACAAAAATGTATGGGAAGAAAACGTAACCTCTTTAGTTGCTTAAGCTATAAAAAATTGAAGAGTTTCTTCAATACCATGTCAATACATAGATAAACTTGATTTCTTTTTATCTGTACAATACAATATTTAAATCGAAGAACGGCTTTCATGTGTATAGGTATATACTCGTATATAGGCTTAGGGAAAAAAGTTTTTTCTCATACAAAGTAAATTACTTACGTCATAACTTCCATCCTAAGGGTTTTTTAAGAACTGCGGGTTTAATACTAGGAATATACATATATACACCAGCACTGGACCTCGCCGTGGTCCCTTTGAACAGAGTTTTGAATATTTACATCGAGCAAAGTAATAAAAGATATGAAATAATACATTACAGGCCCAAGAGCCTTTTAACATCAGGTGGTCCTCGTACTTATTCAGTCAAAAAAGCATAAAAAAACCAAAAAAAAAAAATAGAAAAATATTAAAAAAAAAATATATATATATATATAAATTTTTTCCTTATCAAAATAAAATTAATCTCAAAATGTTTGTTAGGACTAGCAGAAGTCAACCCTGTATGTTACATAAAAATATTTGTCCGTATCGTCTCTACGAAAATCAATCCAACCTTCATTGAAATAAAGCACATATCAGCATGCACTGCAACGTGTGATAGTTGCTCCGTCTTAAAATTTGATTTACTATTTTCCGTTGTAAAATTTGAGAAACTACTATTTTTAGATTTCAGATTGAAGATATTAAGTTTAGCTATATCAACTGACATGGTTTTAAAGAAAATTTACAATATCCTTTAGGAAGATTTACTTTTTTTTTTTTTATGTAATAGAGTGGCAAACAAGCAGACGGCCCACCTGGTGGTAAGCGGTTACCGTCGCCTATGGACATTTGCAACACTTGGGGCGTTACCAATGCGTTGCCGACCCTGTAAGACTCTTTTAACACCCTTTTTGAAGGAATCCATACTGTAGCTCTGCGGAAAAACACTAGATGGAAGATCATTCCACATTTTGCAGGTATGCGGTAAGAAGGAACGCATAAATCGAGCTGTGTGAGATTTCCAGGACTCGATTATATGTGGATGAGCATTTAACCGGTGACGCGAGGAACGATGATAGAATCGCGATGCCGGTATAAGATCAAAAAGCTCTTCAGAGCATTCCCCGTTATAGAGCCTGTAGAATATACAGAGTGAACCGATGTCTCTACGGAGGCTCAGTGGCTCAAGTCGGTCGGAGAGCTCGGGATCGTCGACAATTCGGATCGCTCGACGCTGAATAGCATCGAGAGACTGGATTTGGTACTTTGGTGCGCCATTCCAGAGGTGAGAGCAGTACTCCATGTGAGGGCGAACTTGTGCTTTATAAAGCAAAAGTCGCTGGCTCGACGTGAAGTACCGCTTTGCCTTATTAAGCACACCAAGTTTCTTGGATGCCAACCCAGCCTTACTCGCGATGTGACAGCGGAACTGGACATCTTTGGAAATGTCGACGCCAAGAATTCCAATACTCTCTGCGGTTTTTAGGGGAACACCCTGAAATTTCGGAGCGACTGTAAAGGGGGACTTCTTCGCGGTGAAAACGCATATCTGAGTTTTTTTGGGGTTGAATTGGACAAGGTTCTGCTGTCCCCAATGTGAGACGAGTTCCAATGAACCCTCAACTTCAGACTAGACCAGTCCTACTTCTTTCTACTTCGACGCGAGGGGCATTAGCACGGCCAGAATATTGTGCATCGCCCGTGCTATCGTCTGCATAGCAATGCATGTTACAAATTTGCAACATGTCATTGATATGCAGAATAAATAGCGTAGGCGATAACACTGATCCCTGAGGGACGCCAGCATTAATCAGCATGGGATCGGAGCAAGCTCCGTCGACAACGACACGAATGCTCCGTCCAGACAAAAAACTGGCGACCCAAGTGCACAGCCCCTCGGAAAGGCCGTAAGATGGTAACTTCGAAAGAAGTGCCCTGTGCCAGACCCGATCAAAAGCCTTAGCAATATCCAAGCTGACAGCTAAAGCTTCCCCTCTACTTTCGACTGCGTCAGCCCAACGGTGAGTGAGGTAAACGAGAAGATCACCAGCCGATCTGCCTCGACGGAAACCGTATTGACGGTCACTGATCAGTTAGTGATCCTCTAAGTAACCTAGGAGCTGGTTATTAACTACTCGCTCCATCACCTTGCAGAGTAGAGAGGTGATTGCTATAGGCCTGTAGTTGGATGGGTCTACTGGGTTACTAATTTTGTTCTGAACTAAACTTCATTTCTCAAACAAATTTTCAAGTCTAGAAGTTTTGTTGGTAAAGTTGAAAATATAGAAAAGGATCTGACGATTCTTTATTATGAACGAGTTCAAAACTCAATTTTTTCAAGGATACTTTCTCGCAATTGAAGTGAAATTTGAATTTTGAACCATAATATTGTTAGTCATATACTTAAATCTTTCATTAAAATTAATAAATACAAACTGAACTGCTGAATGAACAATGTTCTATTTTGAATGTTATTGTTTTGAAGAAAATATATCTAGGTCTAGCATAATAGGTATTGTATAACCCTTCTTTCTCTTTTTTATGTTCCAGTGCTATGTGTTACACTAGGCTTTAACTATTAGGTATACACATATGTTTAAAAAATACTGGCAGCTTATATTATAGTAGTTACTGTACTGTAGTTACATTGTAATAAAATAAATACTATATGTTATAACTTTTTTAAATGCTGAAATGAGGTTACATGTGACGGACATTACGTATCATTCTACAAAATATTCGTCGTTATCATATCTGGAGGAGCCTAAACTTGGTATGTTTTGAAAATATTCTTTTATTAACATAATAATGAGGTATATATTTAGAACCGTCGTAAATAGCTCTTTCATTTGATAACCCACACGAAACGTTTCAGTTTTTTTTTACAATAAAACAACGGCAGGGCTGCAACAAATTAAGTACTGCTGGTAAAAAAGGTCAAAAAAATATAACCTCTAATACACGAGTTCCAAAGGACTATCGTTTATATCAATTGGCTGTTTTATTTGCGTACACATAGTGATAATAAGGTCCGAACAAACCCTGTGGAGTGTCGGATTAGAATCTCACTCCCCTCAAGTCTTCCTGTGAGTGTCATATGAGGCGACTAAGGAAAATATACCCAAATGTGGGAAGCAGCGCCTTCTGAAGAACAACTTCTTCTGCGATCCCCACGACGCCTGCCAAGCGTGGGGATTATGGCCAATCTCCCAATAGGGAACCCCTGCTTCAATGGTGGTTATACCGGTTGACGTGATGATGATGCCTTCCGCAACGAGCGCTACAAAGTAAAATTATTTCAAAAGTAGATACAAGTACACTACTTAACTATTAAGACGTAATCTATAAACATTTTGTCGTGATAGTTATCATATAATAATGGTGTTGTTTTTAGTAAGTATATTAGTAACCTAATATACATATTATTAAATTAATATTACCTACATGTGTATCAATCTATACTAATAGGTAATATAAAGAGGAAAGATTTGATTGTTTGTTTGCTTGTTTGCCTTGAATAGGCTCTGAAAGTACTGGACCGATTTGAAAAATTCTTTCACTATGAGAATCCAACATTATCCCTGATGAACATAAGCTAAAAGATTTTCAAAAAGTTAGGTATCCGTATGAAAACTTCGATTATGTAACCCTAAGTGCGGAAAAAATACCAAAAAAGCTTTATTGCGTACAATGCGGAAATAGAGCAATGTGATGTACGACAATTATATAGAAGATATCAATATCTAACTATTGCACTTTTGTCACAATAACTGCTTTTTTATATGTTTAAAATTCTGTTTTTTATTGTTTAATACCCGTGCGAAGCCGGGGCGGGCTGCTAGTAACTAATACACATAAAAACTACTGGACCAAATTGAAAAGTTCTTTCACCATTAGAATCCTACATTATCCCTAATGAACATAGGACATTGACATAGTAAAATGTACTGTATTCTTGCAAATAAAATATTTAATTGATGTACGTATGGTTTACATACGATAATTCTGCGGCTAGTAAATACTTACATGTTTTTTTGTTCAAAAAACAAGGCAGTCTTCTATTTTGAAAAGTTTTATGATATTGCGGTGAGCCGGGTAGCTGACTGCAAAACAAAGACCAATTCCCGCATGATGTCTGTGCACAGTGAAAATGTTGTTTATTTATGGGAGTACGGACCATGGTTATGGTTTCGCATTTTTATTGCAGTAGGCAATAAAATATGTCTCGAGCATATTAATAGTAGAGACATGTGTGTAACAAATTAGGGTTTATAAGACATATGTTAAGCTTTGTCGTAGAGTTATCAAAGTTAAACTTAATTTGATGTTACTGCAGTTACACCAGGCTAGACCTAAAATTGGAATGGAATGTAAGACAGCAGCCTCAACACACCGTTAGGTGCTCGGCGAAAGTTTTTCTACTTGTGGTTATAAGTATTTATTTATATGAATTATTTACCATTCATTTACAGGTGTTTTAATACTTACCCATGGAAACTTACCTACCCTATCATTGTATAGTTTCTACCTTTCGTAGAGGAAGCTAAAACGCCCGAAGCTCTTGCACGTAACAAATAGGTAATGTCCATGTGTCTAATTCCTAGTTTGACGACAATTTTTCACAATCACCATTCGTTTTTCCTACTGACTTTCGTATCACTGACATTGATTAAATAGACTGGATTGCTTTTTTGAAAGATGAGACTCTAATTCTGCATTCCACAAACGCGACTCCTTTTAGAAATAGGTACGTCCATGTGTTATAAAAAAGAGGAAACTTAGGAAATTTTTTTCGTGTGGTTTTTGATAATACTTAGGTAAGTAGGTACTTATTATTTACTTCTCAGTACATTGAAACAATTGAGTTTATTGTTATACTGTGCGCATTGTATTGACATAAGCCGATGCTGTAGGTATTTCTCTGATGAAATTCATTTTAGAACGGTTTTAGGTGTTATAGGTACTTGCCAATATTTTTGTCCCACTCTTGTGGGACAGTAGGTCCAATATGACTTCTCTAACACGAAAATTCGCTTTGGCATGTAAAATGTAATTTTTTTAATCCATATTTTTTGAAGTCTCGCAATAGCGGCTACTTACTTTTACCTAATTTTGGTAGGTTATTGTCAATGAAACCACATTCCAAGTTTCATCGACATTTAGTTATAATTGCAATGATATAAGTAATAATAAATACATTATAGGAATTATATCAGCCTGATCATCCACTGATGAACATAGCCTCCCACATTATGGGGGGCTAGCCATAATCCCCATGCTTGTCAGGCCACTTGGGTATTGCAGTGTAAGAAGGCAGTTTTTCAGAAGGCCACCCTTCGCGCTGTTGCTAAACGAAACCCCCGGGTAAATATAGTTGGGTGCAATTCTTGCCCAGCGCCCGACGAGGAACGATTACCAACAGAGTTACTTTATATGATGATTATTAAGTGGGTTAGTTCAACTTCAACTTCAACTTCTTATTTCTTATGGCTTCTGCGGGGTCGCCACAATTTCGCCAATGTCACGTGGATAGAGTGGGAAACAAACGTTGGAGATTGGTCGGTGGAGGGAAGAATGATCGGTATTTACCAGATCTTCAATTTTGCATCTGGGGATATTCTTCTGTAATAAAACCAAAACCAGAACGTACACAAAACGACACAAGTACATACATGAATTAAGTGGTTAGAAAAGACAAATATACAGTTACACACGAATATATATACCCATCCACACACATGCACCCATATATACATATATATATACATACACACATGTGTGTAGATGCCATATACTTTGTTAATATTTATGGATATATAATAAAATACAAATCTATAATTTTATTTTATTGACTACTATACATTTACATATTATATGGATGAAAGGGGAGAAGACAAGGGGTAAAAGACAGCAAAGGTTAGTAGGACGAGGAATTTCTGATGGAAGCATATCATATAGCGAGCAGCGGAGCATCGAACAACCGAAAAAAATATGATCTGCAGTACCTTCATCAAGACCACACTCACATATAGAATGATCACGAATTCTTATTTTGGCTAAAAATACAGGAGTGCAGGCATGACCCATTCGTAAACGGCATATGGTAGATGTAACTTTCTTTCAATATTTTTTATATTTAAAAAACCAGGGCTTAGTGGGAATGGAACTTTGTAAATTACCATAGAATTTTCCCTTGGAATTCTTAGATATCTGCCAAATTTTGTCCCAAGCAATACGCATTTGTGGTTGACAAGTTGAAGAGAGGTCGTGGGAATAAACTTTATAATAATCTCTATTACCATGAATAGTAGCATTCTTGGCGCAAGAGTCTGCAGTTTCGTTCCCTGGGATACCTACATGTCCAGGTATCCAAGCTAGAACTACTTGTAACCCTTGCTGATGGATTTTATATAAGGCTTCTTTAATTTTTATAATTATGGGGAATTTGTTCTTGGATTTGAATTGATTTGCAAGTATAGCTTGTAGACAGCTTTTAGAGTCTGTAAAAATTATAGCACGGGGAATTTTGTGGGAGGAGACATATAAAATGGCCTCTAGAATAGCAATTGCTTCTCCCGTGAATACAGAGGCTATAGGAGGGCATTTGTTGTTAAGTATGATCCTATATTTTGGGATCCATACTGCACAACCCACTTCACTATCATGAGATAGTTTGGATGCATCTGTATACAGAGCAAGCCAGTCCTTCCATTTTGCATAAATTTTCTGTGTGAAAATTCTTTTAGGTTCAATTGTGTTTTTGTCTATTCCAAAGTTGAGAATAATTGTCGGTTGAAAAATTAATGATTCGTAGCTAACTGAAAATAAAGGATTCATTGGGTATTGAACTACAGGAAATGGAAGTTGTGAATATTTTATGAAGCTACGAATAATGCAAGGGAGTTGACTCTCAGATTTGAAACCTTGGATTCTATAGAGATCATATAATTTTTCAATTTTGCCAATAAGAATGTGAGAGGAATTTTGTATGAGTTTGTAAATTAATCTATCTGATAGTAATTGTCTACGTAGATGGAGGGGGGGCTCAACACACTCAACCTGCATAGCATTGATTGGAGAAGATTTCATGGCACCAAGGATGATGCGTAGACATTTGGATTGAATTTTGTCTAGATTATTTAATGCAGCTTTATTACCTGGGTCTAATAGAAATGATCCATAATCAAGATGGCTACGGACAATTGCATTATAAAGGAGTTTTTGGGAGAATGGGTGAGATCCCCACCATACTCCAGACAAGGATCGGAGGATGTTTATATTTTTTTCACACTTTTTAACAATGTGTTGAAAATGCGGGATACCAGTTAATCTTACATCCAACCAGATGCCTAGGAATTTTACTTTGTTCTGTTGTGGTATTATTTCATTTTCACAAAGCAAACTAATATTCGGAATAATCCTTTTCTTTGAGAAAACAACACAGCTGCTCTTTTTGGCCGATATTGTTAATCCATGGTTAGCTAGCCAGTCACCAAGGTATTGTAGGGCAGTATTGAGGTTAGTTTCTGCTTCCGATATCAGTTCAGTAGTTAGATAAAGGGCTAGATCGTCAGCATATTGAAGCACCTGACAGAAGGACTGCACTGTATATTCCAGGTCTCGAGTGTATAGGCTGTATAGGATGGGGCTTAAGACTGAGCCTTGAGGCAGTCCTTTCCATACAGTTCTGGGGGACAAAAATGAGTTTTGAGTTTTTATTATAATAGACCTTTGCATTAAGAAGCAACAGATGAAGTTAGTCATTCTCACAGGAATGCTCAGCTGCAACAGTTTGTTTCTGAGCTCAGGGAGAAGTACATTGTCGTAGGCAGAAGCAATGTCAAGGAATACTCCTACGAGGTATTCCTTTTTTTTAAAAGCTAGGTTAATTTCTGTTGTTAAGATGCTAAGGCTATCTAAAGTGCTCATACCTTTTCTAAAGCCATACTGTGATTTAGCAAGAAGGCTGTTATTTTCTACTATCCATTCTAGCCTATTTTTATTAGTGATTCAGCTATTTTGGCTAATACACAGGATAGGGCAATAGGTCGCCGAGAGTTAGGGTCAGATGCATCCTTTCCTGGTTTTAACACAGGAATAATAATTTGAGTGTTCCATGAATCTGGGATAATGCCTTGTGAATAGAATGCATTAATTAAATTTAGAATAAATATCTTAGTTTTTTCTGAAGTTTTGATAATAAAAGAGTAAGGGATTCCATCCAATCCTGGATAAGTATCAACTAGACCATTTAACACTACTAGTAATTCCTCAAGTGAAAATAAATCATCCATATGATTAGTTGCAGAAAGAGAGTGATTTGGGTAGATGGGGATGTTTAATGAAATGGCCATATGAACAAAAGGGGGGGCAATTTTACGAGAGAAAGCTTCCAACCAGGAGGATGGGTCATTTGATGTTAGGTTTTGGTAGTTATAATATCCCCTAAACTTACGAATCAATTTCCAAACTACAGATGGAGGAGTAGAAGGAGATAAGGTTTCGCATATCGACATCCAACCAGATTTTTTTTTCGTGGCTAGTTCTTTTCTTGATTTAGCTGCACATCTTTGATAAATTAGGAAATTTCTATAAGTCATGCTAATATTATAATTAATTTCAGCTTCAGTCCGGAGTCTAATAAGGATGGTGCACTCCCGATCCCACCATGGTGGGGAGGGGAAATTGCAATAAGGGTTTTTCAATGGAAAAGTTTCGTCAGCAGTTGAAGTAATAGAGTCAATTAATTTTGAGTACGACATAAGTGAATTCTCCAAGTTTAGATTAGATGGTATATCTAATTTTAAATCTAAAGTCTTAGAGTATGATTCCCAATCAGCATTGGTTAGCCTATATTTTAAAAGTGGATTAGGAGAGTTTTGTGGGGGAGATCTTTGAAGGAGATTGATTAGAATAGGGAAGTGGTCACTACCATAAGTGAGAGGGAGGACTTCCCAGGACAATATGGAGGATAGGGATGGGGAGCATAAAGTCAGATCAACAGCGCTTCTGGGGTTTTGTGAAGGGCGAGTTCTATGTGTAGGAGAGCCATTGTTTATCACACACAGATTAGCCTCATCAATCATTTCTAAAAGGGCATATCCGAACTGGTCACATTTATGTGAGCCCCAGAAACTATGATGAGCATTGAAATCACCCATTATTAAGATAGGAGGGGGTAGGGATGATATAACTAAAAGGATATCAGGTATTAGATATGGATGGGGATGAGGAGCGTAAAAGGATAGGAATGAGATATCAAAAGCTCGAACAGCAACAGCACTGAACTCGCTGCTGTGAGCAGGCACAGGTATCTGGGCAAAAGTTAAGCATCGCTTAACAAGCAGGGCACAGCCTGCATACCCATCCTGACGATCATCCCGGAGACAGTGGTAGCCTGGAGCTCGATAATGAGATCCAGGCACCAGCCATGTCTCAGAGATGGCCATCAGGATGGGGGAATATCTTCTTATTAAATAATACAGATCATGAGTCCTCTGTCGAAGACTGTGAGTATTCCACTGGATTATTGGACACTGGTCCATTATGGTCGATTAAGGATGAGAGTTGTGAGATCATATGGGCAACGTTGGACGGTAGGTTTAAAGAGTTCTGAGATATAATGCTGATAATGATTGTTAGGAGTTGTACAAGTAGTTGGTCTTGAGATTCTTCACGAGGAGGGGAGGAGGACATTTGGGACATTTGGAGGGCATACCCGTTAGGTAGGGATGATGGGACATTAGCAATAATGCTTTGATGGGCAGTTTTGTCAAAAGACTTACCTAAGGGGGCATGAGGCTTGGTGAAATTAGTGACAGTTTTTTTATATGACTGAGAGGGAGGATTGGGAGCATTTAAAGGTGGTTGAGACAAAATATGGGGAGTTGGGGCTGATGTGGTCTTTACAGCGTCAGTAAATGTTTTGCGAACATTTGGGAATTGGGATGAAGCTTCTAGGTATGATATACCGCTGCGGGCCATTTCTATCTTGATAGACCTCTGTCTATCTTGCTCTGGGCAGGATCTACTTGTCGAAAAGTGATGAGATGAACAGTATAGACATGTAGATACAGCCTCCTGAACACTGCACTCATCTCCCAAATGAGGTTGCGCACATCTGTAGCATCTAGGCTTGGATCGGCATTGAGCTTTAATATGTCCAAATCGACAACAATTCATGCATTGTATTGTGGGGTATTGATAAGCTTCAACTGTAAGAGAAGAGTAGTAAGAGTACACTCTTTCTGGCAGCTGTTGGCCTCTGAATGTGAGGACAGCAGTTTGTGTTGGTTCCCATGAAATGTTGCCATCGACCTTAACCTTTCTATTCATTCTTCTTGCTTTTAGGATATATGAACAGTGTCCAGGAATCTGCAAAGATTCAACAAAGTCATTCATTGACCATTCGACAGGCACACCCCGCACCAGTCCCATTCGTGTAACATTGTATGTAGGTATAAATGCCTCATATTTGCACATTTTGAGGATCGGGTTATTTAAGAACTTATTTGCTCCTGATGCCGACTGAAATGTGATTGAGATCTTGTTACGCCCTACTCGTTTCACACCATCCAGACAGATGTTTTTTTTTTTTTTTTTTTTTTTTTTTTTTTTTATAATAGATAAGCAAGCATTTGACCGCTGCCTCACCTGATGGAAAGTGACGACGCAGTCGACGGTGGAACATGCTTGCCTAGCAGATACCTATTTACTCTGTTCTTGAAGACTTCCAAATTATATCTATCGGGAAATAGAGACGCTGGTAGGGTGTTCCATATTTCGGCCGTCCGCATTATAAAGCTTGATTTAAAACGCTTTGTGCGTATTTTCGGAATATCGACCATATATGGATGCCGTGTTCCAGTGCGTCTTGTCGTCCGATGAAAGAAAGGAGAAGAGGGAATGAGGTTATGTAAATCGATCGCACATTCTCCGAAGTGAAGCCTGTAAAACACCGATAAACTGGCAACTTTGCGTCTGTGCTCGAGGCTTTGGAGTCTAGCCTCCACCAACGCATCGTCACCAATGAGCTTCTTTGCTCGATTATCTATGGAGTCCAAGGCTTCGAGCTGGTATTTAGCCGAACCATCCCAGAGATGGCTGCAGTATTCCATACAAGACCGGACTTGAGCTTGATAGAGGTTTAGAAGCTGTCCTGATGTGAAATACCGCCGCACTTTTCTGAGAACACCCAGCTTTTTTGCAGCTAATTTAGCCCTGGACTCAATAAATGACCCGAAATTGAGTTTCGGTGTAAGAGTTACACCTAGTAACTCGAGTTGGTCCGTTATCGGAACAGGCACACTTCGGAGGACAGGAGTGAGAGAGAAAAGACTCTGTTTAGCGCTAAAGAGACACGCCTGGGTCTTTGCAGCATTGAATTTGACTAAATTGGCATCACCCCATTCGCAGACTGCCTCTAGGGCCAAATTCATTCGCTCGACCATCGCCTCTCTATGGGACTGGATTTGTGCATCGCCGGCCCGTGCATCGGATATATACCTCTCTACAACTGTGCTGTCATCTGCATACCCAATGATACCGGGTTTGAGCAGATCATTTATGTGCAGCAAGAAGAGGGTAGCAGAGAGAACCGATCCTTGAGGTACCCCGGCATTTATTGCCAATTGATCGGACGAACATCCATCAAGGACAACTCGTAACGATCTTTCCCTCAAGAAGTCGGAAATCCAAGAGCACAGGCCAGCGGGTAAGCCATACGATGGAAGCTTATTAGCAAGACTGTCGTGCCAGACCCTGTCGAAGGCCTTTGAAATATCAAGAGAGACGGCAAGCGCTTCTCCGTGCATATCAATGGCCTCGCTGCAGATATGAGTGACATACGCAAGAAGGTCCCCAGTAGACCGGTTTCGGCGAAATCCGTACTGTCGATCACTAAGGATATCATTTGCTTCCAGGTATGTCAGGAGCCTATTATTCAATACACGTTCCATACTTTTACAAAGTATGGAAGTGATTGAAATGGGTCTGTAGTTAGCAGGGTCTGCACGACTGCCCTTCTTGGGCACAGGCTGCACATTTGCGAGCTTCCAAGATTTAGGCACTTTACCAGTCTGTAGAGAGAGGCGGAAGAGACGTGTCAAAACAGGAGTCAATTCAGGTGCACACGATTTTAGGACTATGGCGGGAATTCCGTCAGGACCATTGGCCTTGTTCACGTTTAGATTACGAAGCGTCTTACGCACTTCAGTCTGACGAATGCGAATTTCCGGCATTGATGCCTCGCATCGAGGTAGAAAAGGAGGTGTTTTACCAGCTGTATCTAAACGTGAAGACTCCGCAAAAAGAGTAGCAAACAAGTTCGCTTTCTCTTCAGCAGTGTGAGCCAATGATCCATCAGGTTTTAATAGTGGAGGTAGATTAGGGCGGCTGAAGTTGGATTCGATCGACTTTGCCAGGGACCAGAATGCTTTGCTACCCGCAGGGTAAGAAGCTAATTTGGACCCAACACGGCTTATGTGATCGAATCGTGCCCTTTTTACAGCCTTTTTGCATGCCTTGGCAGCCTTGTTGAAGGCTCTCTTCTTGTTACGAATATCCTTAGTTTTGCGGGTTCGAGCATCAACCCAGGCTAAGTATGCTTCATGTTTCAGCGCTTCAGCACGTCCACAATCAACACTGAACCAAGGAATTGCTTTGCTAGTCTGCGGCGCATCACAAAATGGAATAAAATACTCCATTGCTTGACGCAGCACATCAGTCACAGCATCCGCGCAAGTAGAAGGGTCACAAGAAGAGAAGCAAAGGGACTGCCACGGATAGGATGCAAAAAAAGACCGCATCCCATCCCAATCTGCTGACTTGTACCTCCATATCCGCCGGGTGCATTTCTGGCAGCGGTCGGGCGGGGAATATAGAGATACAGATTTCACCAGACAGTGGTCAGAGCTACCTAACGGTGAAGAAACTGACACTGAGTAGCGGTCTGGATCTGTTGTCATCAGAAGGTCGAGGCAATAGGCTGTATGGTCGGCAACGTCAGGAACCCTTGTTGCCCCATTAACAAGCTGGGTGAGGTTTAAGGTCAAGGCTAACTTATGCGCCTCTTTCCCAGCATGGTTGGTGTCCTGGTATGGGAATAGCCACTCATGATGGTGAGCATTAAAGTCCCCCAGTAACACAAGTTGGGCAGAAGGGTACCGTTGTTGCGCTATATCCGCCGTCACACTTAAATAGTCCATAAAATCGGTAACCTCCTGGTTACAGGTGTGCGATCGATATACTCCGGCGTAAAGAATTTTCTCTACACCGGTTTCCACCAATATCCATAGAACAGAGAATCTGGAGTCTTCAAGATTACGGAGACGCCTAAAGCAGATGTCATCGCGAATAAATACGCACGCCCCGGCACGTGGCTTAAAATATTGCTCCAAGGCGTAGCCAGGGTATGTTAGATATGACGCGTCATCCGGACATCTGATCTGCGTCTCCGTAAGAAACAAGAGGTGCGGTTTCGCAGTCTCGAGGTGGTGGTGGACTGGGCTGAGATTGGAGTGCAGGCCTCGGATGTTACAGAGATGCACTTTGAGTGAGAGGACGTGCATCCGCTGTGAAACCGTTTTCTTATTTCTTTTCTTCATATTTGAGTGTGAGGTAAGGTAGAAGGGCGGCAGTGAAACGAGGCGCCACCTACCGACTCAGAGACACACACGCAAGATGCTGCATCAAGGGATAGTTAGCTCGGAGACCGCGGGGACGCCCGAGCCCCCCCAAGAACAAGAACGAGTGAACAAGAACTGCCCGAATTTGATGGGTTTTATTTCGGTGCTAGCAGCTGGGTCAGTCACTGTTTTAGCAACATGGACAATGTAAGGCCCCGAGTCGGTAGCCTCATATGATCTGATTCCATCAACCACAATTGAGGGGTGAGTGTACACCGTTTGAATCGACGCTGATGCTGATTCGGTATTGCTAATATGTTTTTTACTATTAGGGCCAGATTATTCCTCCTCAGTTCGCGGACGTTTAGTTCCTGTCGTACTAACCTTTTCCGTCTCTACTGATGTCATCTCCAAGTCCGGTGGGTCCGGCGGAGGTTCAGGGGAAATGGGCTCCATTTCCCCTTACAAATAAAAACAAGACACAAAAACTCACCACCACCTACACGTAAGATTAATATGCCTCAGGAATAAAGTAAATAGATCAGAGAATGCAAGAATTCACATAAATTTGACCAATCTCACTGACACGTGTGTAACCTTTCACACCGGCGACGCGCAAACGTGGGTTAGTTCAGTTGGTAAAGTGCGCGCCAACATGACAAAAAAATCACAGAGTAGACAGTCATTCCACTTCAAATCCAAAGAGAATATAATACAGATCAGTGCTTATAATACATTGTGTACAACAATACAGTGACTACAAAATGACATAGGTAGTAAAGCCCGCGGCGTGTACGGTGGTTTGCACAAACACTATTGAATTAAATTGATTGCGAACGCGATAATGAACTTTAACGACTTGTAATGAGTGGTAGCCGAGTCGCCTCTATCATGCTAACACTCGTTCATTAAATTAATGTAGGTATAAACACATCTGAGTATAAAGTGTATCGGTAATTAAAAACGAACGTCAATTATATTTAGTGATCCGTTGGTATGATAGTGCATTTGTTACTTGACTAACATTTGTAAAATTTTTACAATGTAGGTAGGTACTGCTTTTTTGTGTATACAATATACAAGGTATATTAATTTTTTTTTTAAGTTCTTTTATGTCAAGTTTTATTTGGTTAATGTCCCAACAACTCTAAAATTTATAAGCGCTCATAGCGATTTTTGCTTAGCCATTCTGAATCGATCAGCAATGTAACGCAACGTCGGCCGCGGTCATAAGTTGGTTGGAATGGTGACCGCTGGTGACATTAGTACTGAGCGCTTCCGTGCTTCGGAGGGCACGTTAAGCCGTCGGTCCCGGTTGTTGTCTTAGGATGGCATCGTTATAGCATGGTGGTAGGGCATTTTGCGAATGCCCGCCTGGCTAGCTACCATCAAGAAGAAAAGTATGTCACCAAGCACCTAACGGTGTGTTCCGGCAGCTGTCCTAGAGGGCCAGTAATTCTAGGTTAACCTGAACAACATCTTCGATCACATTATCACTTACCATCAGGTGAGATAGTGGTCAAAGGCTAACCTATCAAGCATTACAAAAATGCCAAATAATTTTGAAAATATTTCATTAGGTATAGACATAGGTAAATATTGTGTAGGAAGGTCATAAGTACTTATGACGAAGTAGCCAAAAAGCTGTAAAATTCGCTTAAAATTACACGTAAATATGGGACAAGTTAGCTTGTTTTATGATAAGAACAATAGAATATATGTTTGAGTAGTATATTATTATCTACTATCTAATTACCACGTTATATTGTGATATAATGATCCACACATAGTTCTTCCCCACTGATTTTTTATTATTATGGTTTGTAATTAACAACATGTATAGTCCAAAATTAAACAAAACTAAATGATTTGAAAGCTTTGAAAGTAAAAAAACCCTTTGTAATGATGCCCTGATATATAAAGAAATGATATATAAAAATAGATTCTGGATTGTGTACATTGGGAAATAATACATCGTGACTTATATGTAGGTACTTATATTACCTGAGCAATATTTTGAAAATAAAGTCTTTTTAGAGGCATTATACATACCTGTATCTAAATATTATATTATGTACCATGGAGATAACGTAGTGCCTTATGTCACAGGTGACGTATCGAATTACTAGAACCAACCGCAGGCCCTAGAATTTGAAGATTTGAATTTGAATCTCGCCCGAGACGAAGACAGCTTTATCTTCGACTAGCCAGCCGCAGCCGCGGGGCTAGGGCTACGCCGCGCCGGCGCGTATTTCGGCTATCGGACAAAAACTTTCTACTCTTTTCCGCAGTTGAATAAAAACTATTCTATATCCTTTCCCGGGTCTCAAACTATTTCCATGCCAAATTTCATCCAAATCGGTCCAGTGGTTTTTAAATTTATTCGTTGCATACAAAAATTCAAAATTTTCTTCTTTATAATATTAATATATTATTATATTAATATAAGGACACTATTTACAAACACTTTCTGCAAGCAAATAAAGAGCAAGACTACTACCAAAAACTCATTTTATTAATATACATCCTAAGCTTCATCAAAATCCGTTCATTCCATTTCGGGGTGAGTAGCGACAATCACACACTCTTAATTAAGTATTCACATTGCTAATAATATTCATGTTATAAGCTCTAGTCCACAAGAACAGGAATCAGCTTAAAGCTCATATTTGTTTCTCATCATTATGAATGTACTCACATACAGGAGGTGGCTCTAATTGAATCCTTTGCTGTTCGCCGGTGACATTGCTGTCATTGGAGGCAGCTGTGGTCCAGAACAGACTCGAAAATTGGTGAGTAAAATTGTAAAATGGCTGATTGAAGATCAACAGAATTAAATTGAACAGTCAGTTCCGATTTTTGTTATCTTGATTCCAAAAAAATAAATGACGCAGACGGTGATATTGAACGTGGAAAAGGACGTGAGGAAAATAATAAAATCTGGGATGGCTAAAATACTTAGTATAAGAGATGTCTGGGATAACGAGTGAGACCTTATAAAACCATCAACATTCTAGTGCCAGTGACATAGATGTAAATTTTAAATTATATATGTAGTATAACTTGAACGAAATACTAAATCGGCCAAGTGCGTGTCAGACTCGCGCTTGAGGGTTTTTACCCTTTGGGTACGGAACCCTAAAAAGTATAAATTGAATGAACCAGATAAAGAATAAGTTCATCAGAGGAAGTTTGAAGCTAAAGAGTCTTCATATTCTCTATTCAGAGGCCAGCGACGCATCCTTGAGACATCTGGTGTTACTTACCTAGATGTCTATAAGCAACGGTGATTACTTTCCGTCAGGTAAGCTGCTTGTTCGCTGTACCTATCTAACATTTTAAACATTACAATTGTGGTTGACTCATTTTGATGGTGAAAACGATGAAGAAATCATATACACACATCAAAAAGGCCTAGTGATCATATCTATTTTGAACTATAGCTGACTTGTTTGGCATAAAAACTAAATTAAATTGAATTTTTGCTATGTTTATTGTAAAATTATATTAATTGATAATCTGTTTCTACTATTTACACTAATCACACAAGCACAGGCATGCTTAAAATCAGTTCATCAAAATCACTTTGAGGAATGGCTGCCCACGTACTTTGCAACATCTCTAAAAGCTGTTATGGGGTATGCACGGCATCCATACTTGGCAGAGCTCTTATTTTATTTATTTATTTATTTAATTCACAAAATCCACAGATCTTAATTTAAAATTACCATAATCATATAGTGATATTTCTTACATCCAATGACGGATTTATTTTATATTAACTTTTTCGTAGCATATTCCATGCATGTTCAATGGTCTGGCGATTGAGCAGGCCACGGCAGACCGTTGATGTGAGCATCGGCAAGAATGCGAGTTAAGACTCTAGGCGTGTGTAGATGTGCATTACCGTGCATTAATGGGTTAACGGGTGAAAAATTCAGGCTGCGATACACTAATACAGGCCCATTTTAAAGAGACCATTTTTAGAGACCGGCGAAAGAAGATCAAGTAGGTTTCTACCTGGTATGAACCACGCTTGGGTGACGCTACGCCTCGAGTACCTAGTAGACATTTCAATATAATTACGATGGTAGGTACCCACATAGTAAAGAATAGACAAGTATATACTAGCTGCCGAAAATTAGCGTGTGTGGGTAAATTTACTTTATGGCCGCGGTAAAAGATAAGCCTATACAATTATACATAATGCCAGCATATATTTTTATAACGTTCTTATATTCGTGTGAAAATGATATAAGAGTAGGCGCTGCCTCTGAAGCCAATGTAAATGTAAATTAACTAATTACTTTTATAGTACATGAATGTAAGAATGGTAATTAAAGCTACCATAATTCTCATAATTTTATTCCATGCTCATAAAGAATTCAAATTAACTTTTCTATTTCCTGTAATGTCAATAAAATCATTTGTATGGTGCATTGTAGGGCATAGCATACGAACTATATAAAGTCAACGGTATATTTGTATGTATGCAAAAAAAACAAATACGATAGGTACCAATTATTGGAGCACAAAATGTTATGCCCCGGACGGCATAAAATTTTGTGCTTTAATAATTTTTAAAATATGATTTTAGCTCAGCACGCAAATGTCCTTGTAATCATACTTAGAAAAAAAACAAATGTGCTTCAGCACCCCTCATATGATTTTCATACATTACAAGATTTGACGTAACCATGAAATTTAACGTTTTCTCCAATATTTTTCTACCAAACCTCCAAACACAAAAATACTTATTAAAAATATGTAGGTGTGACAATTTATGTTATGATAGGTAATATAAACTATGTCATTTCATATGATATATAAATATAGACTATGTCGTACTAAGCTGGTACTGGTACTGCATTTACCTATTACAATTGTCGGGCATATAAAATAGTATTACAATTACTATATTATTATTATTATTCAAAGCAGACAGCACGGTCCAAATAAAAAAAAAATTAACAAAAAATGGAACCGACTTCTACACCCAAAAGTGTGAAATAACTTGTTGAAGTCGGTACCATGATGGTACAAAAGTACCTATTATCACAATATTGTGCGCATGGTACCGACTTTGACAAGTTATTTCACACTTTTGGGTGTAGAAGTCGGTTCTTCTTAGTGTAACTCAAAAATGGCTTGACCGATTTTAATAAAATTTAAAATGAGACCAAACGACAAGCATCAGCTTTCAAACAAAAAAAGAATTTTCAAAATCGGTTCACCCAGTCAAGAGATCTGAGGTAACAAACATAAAAAAAAAAAAAAAAAAAACAGACGAATTAAGAACCTCCTCCTTTTTTGGAAGTCGGTTAAAAATAAAAATGTATGAAAATAGTAAATTGTACAATGAGTTCATAAAACAAGACATTTTAGCCGAAACGTTTACAGTTTGTGCCAAAGGCGAGGCCTAATATTAAAGTCGAAGCTAAAATGGGTTTTATGTACGATTTATATACAATATCTCACAATACAATTTTCACTTTGATAGCGAGATAAAAAAACAAAGTTCATGAGAATAATGTTACTAAAAAGTTTAAATTGAACCTAATATTTGAACAATTTTCTATTTCGAGTGTCAATATTTCGTTGTTTGTGGAGTGACAAAATTTTTGTCTGAGTATTAAATAATAATTACCTATATTGGTATTATGAGAGATCCAGGCAAATTTCTAACATGAAGCATATTACAAGCCGCACCTCTTTTTTGTAAAGACAAATTGTATAACATCCTTTTTTATGCACGGGCTTTTAAGCAGTTGATCATAAAATGCCGCGTACATTCGGCAAAACAAAAACTTCTTAAGCATGAAAAGTTAAAAACAGGTTTCACCTTTCAGCACGAAAAGGATGGTTTTGGTGTTCCAAAACTACAGAACGAGCGTAAGGAAAAGTTAGTTCCGACCAATTACATTTTAACCTTTAGAATTGCAGCAGTTTTGCTTTTCACCTTCAATTAGTACGATTATGGTTGGATTGTTTTGGATGTAACTACTGGAATATATATCATAATAGCTACCTAGAGGTCTTACCTAGTACGCAGTCTGTTAAATTATAGTTTAAATTTGTAGTTGCAAAACTTTATATGATTTAGTTTAAAACGTTCCTATTTTCTTATGCCTTTGACCACTATTTCACCTGATGGTAAGTGATGATGTGGTCTTAAATGTTGTTCAGGCTAACGTACAATTACGGGCTCTCAAGGAAAGCTGCCGTAACACACCGTTAGGTGTTTGGCGACAGATTTATACTTGACGGTGGTAGCTAGCCAGGCGGGCATTCGGAAAATGCCCTACCACCATGCTATAACGACTGCTGTCCTAAGACAACAACCGGGACCGACGGCTTAACCTTGCCCTGCAAAGCTTAAGAACAGCAAAGCAAACTTCACTATTCAAAATCCTAAAAATGTACCTACGTAATTATTCTGTAAAAATATAATAGTATATTGGTATTTTTGTGTTGATTGTATATATGTCCTTTGTGCATATGCATCTCACAGGGCCTTGGAGATGGCCTCCCATTGGGTAAACATCATCTAAGGTTCAATTAGCCATTGATATGCTAATGAATAATAAATGACTGCAGTTAACAAACATACATAACCTACTTGTGGTGAACATTTAAACCAAATTCAATGCACGAACGTGATATATACCTTAAGTAAGTAGTCGAGGGAATTGCCTCCCACGCGAGGGTTCCGGCGCATTGGCCACAGGGATGGAGTAATACTAGTAGCAAATATTGGATCGCTAAAGGTTAGTAAAAGAATTAAGGAGTGTTTGAAAGAGTTGGTGAGCTGGAACGTTGAGTTGAAAGTAGTTTATCAGTATGTATACCTAAAAAGGAAACTTGCTTTGCAATTTTGATTCGATTCGTATTAGAGTTAGAATGACGACTGCCAAGCGTGGGGATTATGGCACTATTCATGGGTGGACGTTATATCTATTGATGTGGTGCAATGTGATACCTTTTCAAGTAGTAAAATTCACCAGAGCGAATTCCCGTGACCCTTCGCAGTTTCCCTCTACCACAGGGGTGGCGGAAAGGGATGAGTGGGACTTGAACCCACTAAAACTCCTATGGCAGCGCTAGTGGCGGCAGCAGTCTCCATCTTGGCTTCGGTGCAGCCATCACGTAGTGCCTGGATCTCCGCCTTGCCGGCTGCAACCTCGAATCGCTGACGGCTGTGTTCGTCTCACTCCTGCTCGCCTTTTCAGATGATCAACTAACTCGCTCTTGAGATTACCAGACTTCTAGGCAACCTCCAATATGCAGGCAAGAATTAAACAACAAACTCACCCTTGAGATTACCAGACTTTTAGGCAACCTCCAATATGCAGGCAAGAATTAAACAAGAAACTCACCCTTGAGATTACCAGACTTCTTGGCAACCTCCAATATGCAGGCAAGAATTAAACAACAAACTCGCCCTTGAGATTATCAGACTTCTCGGCAACCTCCAATATGCAGGCAAGAATTAAACAATACCTACTTCAACATATATTTAGTCCATGTTGTTTCATTTCAATTTCATTTCCGAATGCAACACAAAACAAGCTCTCTTACATGTGAGCGGAAACGGAAATATTTACGAAAATAGCAGGCATTAACACAACACCTCCACAATCAAGCAGAGTTTGCTTCAAATTGATATGTGCAGGGCGGGAAATGCCGCCCGCCCTGCGGCCACATTAGTCGTGCCCCATTTCCGGCGAGAGTGCTCAGTTTGCCCAACGTTGCTTAGTGCCTCTTAAATAAATACGGCACGTTTCTTAACCTCCAACACCACTTCATACTTTGCTCGCTTACACGTAATGGCCATCCTATAAATTTGTCAGATTTATGTGTTTTACTTAGTGTAAATATTTCTTTGGGTTTCCATTTAAGTAGCAAATTTATTTTGGTAAGAGAAAAATGCTTTGATAATTTTTGGAAACCATTGACTGTAAAAGAGATTAAGAGCTGTGCCGTACGGTGCCATCTGCTTTTCTCATAATAAAAAATTAAGCACTTTGATAGAAAAAAAAGTATGCATAACTAATTTCGTTCAGAAGTTGTGAAGTTATTTTGTGTATCTTTTCTACAGAAAACTATGAAATTTTCGGCATAAATATGTCTCAGCTCCAGAATCTAAGTTTATTTGTTTATTTATAGATTTGACCACCTGATGGTAAGTGATGATGTGGTCGAAGATGTTGTTCAGGCTAACCTGGAATTACTAACTCTCAAGAACAGCTGCCGGAACACGCCGTTTCATGCTTGGCAACAGATTTTCGACTTGAGGGTGGTAGCGAGCCAGGCGGGCATTCATTCATTAACATCATTTCATTTCTGAACGGACTTTGATGTCATTTGGCCAAATGTAATCAAAATCTCTATAGTTCTTAGAGAGGAGGGTGGAAGTCTCAGATTGCGATGCGAGTTTGCACCAAAACATTGCATCAAACATAACTATTATTCAGTTTAGAGCCTAACAGAGGCTCTTCCCTATTAAAGTCTGCTCAAAGCACCATAAACATATTTATAACCACTGGTATGTATTTAATCACAAACTAAACATAAAGGCACTCATAATAAAGTTCTAGTAGGTAGGCATTTACCGTAGGTTCACGTGAGGTCAACACGATAGAAAACAATTCCAGTGTTTGCATTCCCGGGATAATGGACCATTAGTCGTGTTGCACACGCGATCTTGTACACTTTAGATCCATAGCGCACTTGTAATTACGCTTATCTACCTCAACATATTGTGTGCTTTACGGCACACCTGCATAATAGGTATAGACTGACGGAATTTATTCATTGCACTAAGGTATATAATACATCTCAAAGTTGGCATCAAGCTTAAGATTTAAATGATTGGTTTAATGTATGAAACATCTGTCAAAACTGCATTATTAATACGAGCCTAAGGTGTATATATTCGTTAGTTTTCCTAACATTGCCAAAGTAATAAAATTTCGTAAGTTGTGTATCGTAAAATAATTATTTTACCATTATTTTAGACCCATTTTAGTAAACATTTTAATGTTAGATTTTATATTATCCTGAATATTATGGAAATTACTTGCTATCGACTTAGTGCAGCTGAAGGCTAATGACCATTATGTAGGAATATATTGATATATTTTCACATAATTACTATTAAAAAACACTTTCACAACTTACAATTTGTTACAAAACAGAAGTTTAATACACTTGAATGACACAGGTTATTCTCCATTTATTTTCATTTTAAAACCAAAGTACAGAGCCCATTTTCATAAAAAAATGCATGGGATCACCACTGAAGTATAACTTACCAAACAAAAATAAGAATCATCAAAGTCAATTTATAATTGGCAGAATAATCGCGTAACAAACATACCAAAAAACACATACGGTTGAATTGAGAACATCCTCCTTTTTGAATTCGGTTAAAACACGTAAAGTATAATTTATTCCCATAAAAACTAATGGTTAGTTTAGTTTTGTATTTCTAAAATGTATCCTATCTTGAGCGCCCCAATCAATGTACCATGAAAAATCTCTTCCACGATGCATTATCATAAAAACGTTTCCGTTAAATTAAATTAAAATCCGTTTACAATGTTGTACGACACCAAATCACAATCAATTTGCCACGAAGCCATTCCGGTACCCCTTTAGAATTACCCCTACTAAGGGAGCTTGCACAATATGCTTAGCTACTCTTCGTCATGACTTCTCGCGACTTTGTAATCGAAGGGGACGAACGCGTTTGTCATCCTACCCTCGATCTCTGCTATATTCAAAAGAATACCAACTTTAATGTTATAAGGAAAAGGTTCAGTTGTGCATAATGAAAAATTTGCAACAGTCATAAATTTTATAGCGTTTTAATACAGCTATAACATAACAATAATAGGGTAAATGTTTTGGTAAGCCATAAATAAATGGGATTACGTCCCGCTGAGAGAGGACAAATTCGACAATGCTTTTTGTTATCGTGGTTGCTAATGGAATGCTATTTTGTTATAAATTGGCTTTTAATTTATGGCGTGATGTCATCAGATTTATATGCGTCTATCAACAATTATTAATTTCCTGAGATATTGTGATGTGAGTGAGAAATGGCATCTACAGCATCTCATTTAGGACATATACTTCTTCTTTTCCGATAGCCTAATCTTCTGTTCTTCCGACTCGAGTGTCTATAGGAGTTTTATTTGAAATGCATTGAAAGAATTATGAGTGTAGATGTTTACCCGTCTAGATAGCTAAAATAGACATACCTGCATCACTTGTAGTTTTACACAAATAAAATTCCTTAGGGGTTGAAATTACTAGGTAGATACTAGGTAGGTATTCGATTCCCAACGTGAGTGTTTTTGCCGGTTTAATTTAAATACTAGGTAGATGTATCTACATAATGCTTTTATTTGTCATTGACACCCGTTTGATATGTTTTAAATAGTAGAAAGGCATTTTAGGAATACCCGCCTGGTTAGCTCAAGTAGAAATCTGTCATCAAGCACTTTAAAGTGTGTTCCAACAGATGATCTTGTAAAACAGTTCCTATTCTAGGTTAAGGCTGCTACTATCTTCAGCCACACCATAACTTACCATCAGGTGAAATTGTGTATCTCTCCATAATCAAAACGAATGTTTTTTCACATGGCTTTAAGTATAAAAAAATAGTACGAGTTTTTTTTTTAGGTTGCTATAATTTTATAATTTTAATACCGATAAATCATTTATTAAAGTCGAAATTTACTTGATAACCTACATTAAAATAATACTTTATACTCGTATACTAATCATATCACTGTACTTAAATAGTCAAACTACGATGACATGTAAAAATTACTAATAATCCACATAAAAAATATTCTGTGATGTCTCGTCGCGATACTTAATTCAGTGCTGAAACTACTCGCTACTAGATGGCGCTAATGGCTACTCTTCAGCAAAACTAGATTTTCTCGGATTTACGCGCTCCTTAAGCTTGCTTTTTTTTAATTATATATGCCGTATAGATACATACGTAAATGATCCGAGGTATGCCGGGATAGAATGTTACCCCCCATCTATACGCGTGGAAGAGGCAACTTAGAGTAACACACCAGAAGGTGGTCACCATTGCTTTCTGAGGAACTGATTTCTCACACTGCGATTCCCAAGACGCCTACCAAGCATAGGGATTATAAATAATAAATAAATAAAATAAAATATCTTTATTGCAGGCAAAAAGTACCCATATCGTACACATTAAAATTAAAAAAAAAAAAAAAAACAAATTTCATCTTGAAACCATAACAGCTAAAGCAAGCCGAATGCTAAGTTTTGTCATGCGTACGGCAAAACCTTTTAAACAAATGGATACGCTTATAACACTCTATACATCATTAGTTAGACCACAACTCGAATAGCTACTGTTCCTCTATCTGGGCACCTATTTACAAAGTTTATGAGGATAGCGTTGAGTCAATACAAAAGCGATTCTTAAGGCAACTATGTGTCAAACTAGGGTTGAGGAAAGTTATTCGTGGATATGAAAATCATCTGGTGCATTTCAAATTTCAGTCTTATACGTAGACGCAAAATCACTGACATATGTGTGCTGCACAGGACCGTCAATGGACTGTTTAGTGAGGAATTACTAATGGATATTAACTTTATCACTCGTAAGATTGCAACTCGTAAATCATCTCTTTTTAGTATTCCATCCTCGAACAATAATGTAGGGCATAACAACCCGCTTTATCGTATGTGTCGATTTTATGATCAGGTCTGCATCTATGTATCCAACGAACTCGACATTTTTCATCAAAACTTATTTAACTTTAAAAATTCTCTTCAAAAATTTGAACTTTTAAACATTATACATTCTTGACGTTATATACCTTTAAATTAGTTTAATTATCTGCAAAGATGTGTACAATATTTACTCGTAGTTTAACAAATTTACCATGTTCGTTTTAAATCCAAGTTTTTATATATAAGCTTCTTTAATTTGTTAAATGTTTTTGTACCAAAATTATAAAAATAAAATAAAATAAAATAGGAATAAATAAAATAGTATAATTGCAATTACATATTACCAAAATAGATGTAATAAATAAAAATGCAATACATGTTATTATTTATTTTCGCTCTGGTGGATAGAGATACAGTGTCTATAAATAGGACAACATAAATTTTCACTTAGACACTTCAAGATGCCATTATCGAATTTTCGTATTCAGTTCTAGAAGGACATAATACGAGATCTTATAATGGCAAAGAAATCGGGAACCCGTACATCAGCGAACATGCCCGACGCGCTGCAGTATCTCGTTTTCTTCATAAGGATGCGGAATGCGTCATTATACTGCACCCTTATGTTACTGTATGTTTTTCTACTGTATACCTTAACCAAAGCTGACATGTATATAAACACATACAATAAGCTTTGAATAAGAGAACTTTCACATCTTCGGTACATTTCGCGAATCTGCGTGCGAGCATGTTACACCTGATGGACAGGTTCCTTGTTTCCCTCTCCATGTCCTTGTTGTCCGACATGTGTTTGGTCAATGTGTGACCTAGATATCTGAATTGTTCCACAACCCTTACCGGTGAACCCGACAAATAAACATTAGGCACCCTCTCCGGATCTCTCCCTGCTCGAAATACAAGCATTTCTGTCTTGGCTACATTATATTTTAGTCCATGCTTCAAACCATACTTTTCACAAATGGAAATTAGTTTTCTAAGTCCATTGATCGAAGGTCTGAGAAGCACCTTATTATGTCAAACCCCTCCATAATGGGGGAGGCTGTTTTCAGCAGTGGACGATCCGGCTGATACAGTAAAGTACTGTATTATTTCGTTCACTACCATGGGATCTGTTTTTGAAACATAGGTTACGTAGTAGGTTAAGAGACATTTGCTGCTTTAAATATTACAGGCGACTAAATTACTGCAATCGTAGTCATACATATCTAGACGTTATCCTCGGGACGAGTTCTATTACTTAGTGCGATGTGTTCAGATCAAAATTCGACGAAGCTAAGGTTGTTCAAGGGTGGAAATGTAAGTAAGCCATATACGCTATATTCTGTTTACATTTTAAAATAAACATGGCGAGGGCTACAGTAACATTTATTACATTTCTCGAATTCGTGGAGTGAGGCAAACAGCAAAAACAGGTTTGTGACCGTCCTCTTGTACTCCAAGCCAATATTTTTGCAAACGAGACGTTTTACAGTGTCTCTATCACATCAGCCACCGTAGGTACAAGTCATAAGAGCTGCATTTTAAAATAGATACAAGTGCAGAAGGTTAAATAAACGAGGCTAAGATATTATTAGCATAAGCCGTTGGTGAGGGATTTTAAGGCTTTATATAATAATCAATCCGATATTAATGTGAGTAATTTATATCACTTCTCTTGGAATTACAAATGTGCGCACAGATTTATATAAAATAGGTAAAGAAACCTTTGCATTTGTAAACTTATCGCATCATACCACCAACATAGCAAAGTCTATAAAATTTATTACTCATATATTTTTAAATCTCGAGATGAAAAAAGAGTTTACTAAGCTCATAAAAGGTTTTATTTCAAATAATTAGAAAGAAGAGGTGAAGTTTTTTTCGAACTCGATTTCCAATGAAAGGAGGTTGGCAACCTATCTCTGCACTACGAAATAAAAGCGCGGCAATTTATTTATTTTGTTTTTTTTACTAATTTTAAATAATAACAAGAGTAAGCTTTTAATTATTCCCAATAATTTTCCAAAATGTCATATTATTATAATAGTGAAAGTGACGATTTTATAATGGTAACGTCACCAGAAATAAAAAATACAGCACAAGAAGTCATAAAGAACTTACTTCCTTAGAAGTCTCGGGACAAAAACAAGAAAACTTATAATGATTTTATTTTCCTCGAAAGTGTAGTCTATGTATCACTCGGGAGAAAGTTATATTTCTGTTCTTAAGTTTTAAACATATTCTCGAACAGAAATAGATCATTTTCTCCCCTCTGTGTAGAATGTACTATTCCACACTTCTCACCAAGGAGATTGTAGTTTGTTGCATTTCTTTTTCATATAACAAACCAAAGAGTTTTATACCTACTGAGATAAAACTTTTATACCAAGTTCAAGAAGGTTTTATAGCAAATAATTAGAAAAAAAGAGGTGGCATTTTTATCGTAATCAATTTTCAATAAACAAAAAAGGTTGGTAACCTTTCCCGGCACTGGAAAAAAGTGCGTCAATTTATTTGTTTTGTTAAACTGTGTTTTTTACCATATACATTATTTAATAATAGGTACGCTTTTTTAATTCCAAAAAAAATTCCAAAATGTCATCTGATAGTAGAAGTGACGATTTTATAGAGATGACGCCACCAGAAATAATAAGACAGCTCCAGAACTTACTTCAAAAAAGGTTTTATATCAAATAATTAGAAGAAAAAGGTGAGATTTTTCTCGAACTGGATTTTCAATGAAAGGAGGTTGGCAACCATTTTCGATAAAAATACGCGGCAATTAATTTGTTTAATTAAATTTTGTGTTTTTACATTGATAATTAATACTCAGTCGGTTAAAATTAATATGGTTCGGTGTTTTCGTTAGGGCCGTTTTTATTAACGAAACTAACGCGCGATTGTAAAATAAATATTTTCTTATCGAAATTTTCTTTTTTGTTCCTCGTAAGTGTGTTAAAAACGTCATATGACATGCGTGTGGGATGTTGATGATAACACACTCGACGTCCTTATCGCCTCGTGTGGAATGATCAACATCCCACACCTGTATCATAATATACTTTTATTTCATCTCTCAGACATTTTTGTATTTTGTCATTTTATTTTCTATTCAATATTGTAACTGTATTCCCAAAAAGATTCATTCGATCCGCATTGCATGGAATGTCACATATAACAATTTCTTTTTAAACAATAATCTAACTAGGACAAAAAGGCGTGTACCTATATATCTATTATGATCATTTTTATGTAAGACAATTTTAATACTAATTAATTTGCGACACCCATACAGGATAAATGTAGGTATTTCCTAATTCTATGTTACTCATAAGACCTTCAAATATTGAAATGTACAAGTGGCAAAAATAAATAAAAATGAACTGTACTTCGACGTATCTTCTGTTTATATTCTGTAATTCTCATCAGCAACGAGCCCCTAATTAAAACTATAGGTAAGAGAAGTTGTTCCATACATTAAACCCATCAATAACCACATTTACCTTAGGTTGGTAACAAACCAAACAGTGTTTGAAGCTCATCCATCAGATATATGGGAGGCGTGACTTTTGTATAAAACTAATTAGATGCTTGATGTAAGATCAATGGCCTGTATAGAGTACAAAACATGCGAGATGTTGTTTTGCTCCTTTAGTTTACATCACGCTTAGCTTAGCCAATATACAGACGAAAGAGACCTAAGGTAATGAATAGATTCAGGTGTTACTTTGCGGAAATCCATATTTAATAATAAATACTTTTAAAAGTATCCTAAAAAACATTAAATGATATTTAAATAAAACACTTTAAAAAGCATAAAATTATATATCTAGTGACAATTCCGCCTAATTTTCCTGTCATCTACGTGACGTCACAAACATCACGCAGCCTAACCGGAAGAATACCCTATGGGTAATGTTTTTTAGGATACTTTTAAAAGTATTTATTATGAAAGAGACCTATTGCAAGGGTAATAGGTATGGTCCTAGTAATATACTTAGTAATCAGGAGACCTTTTAACTTCATTAGCCTTTTGCAAGAATAAGGAAATGAAATGTTGTAACTGGTATACATCTGAACTTGCGAAATAGCGCGATTATTACAAAAAAGCCTAGTTTTAATTGTAATTTTTTTTTCATAATATAATAAGTAAAATAAACTTAAAAATTATGAAATTTAAGTACTTAAGCAAGACATTTGTATTATTGTTTCTACTTAATTAGAAGTACCACATTAGAAGTAAAAACTATAAGAGAAGTTATTTTCGTGTTATCTCAGCTTGAGCTTACTGATAATAAATTGATGATAGTTAAGTAGATAAAGTTTAGCTAAGAGATAACTTTGAATTAGTTCCAAACATTTTCGTTCCAAGGCGGAGATTTTATATTGTCTGTCGGGTTGTGCATACTTACTCAGGTATGGCATTACTCGTCGTATCGGCACTGCTTACAAGACCGTTTAAGTGAAATAAATAAATCAGTATGCAGACTCGGACGCCAGGTAATTTGTGTAAGTTGCCTACCCTGTTTGATATACAACCTGCCTACAGCACTGTAGCATACAGAGAATTGGGTTTATACTAAAACTTTTAAAGAATGCTAGTCTAAACAGCTCAAAAAATTTATTAATCTTGTTGTAGGTAGTTCAATTCAGTTTGGCTGCAGATTTCACTCTGTCAATCGTCTTAGGAGGCTATAAAACTACAAGAGGATCTTTATAAAACAAGATCAGGTAGTCTGAATAGATTTAATCATGATTGGGTTCTTTGTATGAAAACGAATTATTTGTCTCAAGTGTCAAGTAAAATCATACAAAATAGGTAGGTTTATGTAAGAATCAGGTACTCTACTGGCTGACTATATACAGTCTGTAAGCAACATCTATTCTATGTAAGAATCAATAGTGATTTCTTCTCAAATTCTTTTTATTATATTACATATAATAATATAATACTATAATGTGAGGTGATAAACTCTATAGGTACATATACCTACCTACAGAGTTTATCACCATATCGTTGCATCATGCACTTTAGCTCACGTATAGGTTACATTTTAAATTGCAATTCTTATTAAATTTCGTTTATAGTCGAACAAACATGCATATTACAGAAAATATTATAAACAAAAAAAAATACTTTTAATTTAGTCAAAAAATAATAATTATATAAACATTATTTACCCGCTACCTGTGACCCGCTCTTGATACAAATTTTCTTTATTACTTTGTAAACTTAGTTTTGAGTATTACAACATTATTAGAAGAGTTAGGTACGTGTTCTGAAACGTCTTGTCCTAGACGGTTTAAAATCAAGACGTTATCGGTTCGTTTGCCACTCCATCCATAACATAAAGTATTATTATGTACTTTGGTGTGTTTTAAATATCGATTATGTCAATCGATTTTAGTAGCCATCGAAACTTGAATACTGTGTAAGCTTCCACCTTGCTCGCAAGCCTCACAACGCCGGCAGCGCCTCATAACCAGGGTTTCACTACGCTTACGATGACTCGCTATAGAAAATGCGGGTATATGAACTATTCTAAAATATAAATGACTTTTTTTATGGCTGATAGGCTAGCCCTTGTCACATTCTCACCTGTTGATAAGTTATGGTCGAGGATAGTAAACGGATTAGGCCTAGAATTAACTTCACATTAGAACAACGATTTTGGAGCAAAAATACTGTCGATAGAAATATATTTCATTCACCTCTAAATTAAATAAAATCTACTAAAGACATATTATATGGATAGGAATTTTCGGTACTAAAGTATTGGTCGAGCAAGACGTAAGGACCAGCAATTCAATTTTATTGGTTTTTAGGTACCTATACCTACTCTAAATTAGGTATGGAATAGGTATTTGTGTAGCGTATATCTCATATTTAATATAATTTTAATATAAGCATAGAATAATAGTAAGTATATTGCAAATCGAAATTGATTTCTTTTCAATTGCTTGGTTACCATATTGTTATTCAGATAACATAGAACACAACATGGTACCTAACGGTACTATTTTATTATTCTGTGGTACGCGTGAAGCATGTATTTATCTATGTATTTATATTACTTACCAAAATGTAGGTGAATATATTGAAGTTGAGACTAATTATTAAAATGGAAACCTTACAAAGAGATGTGTACTGAAACATTGTAAAACAAAGCTTTCAATTAGGCCTTACTATAAGCTTTAAGAAAGCTTTATTTTTTATTTTTCCTATACAAAATATTTCTAGCATCTACTGCTATAAGAAAAGATTATAGAGAACCTATAAATTTACAACCTTCTCTATAACCAGATACTCGTACTTAACTATATTGATAGTAATTTCACGCGTGGATGTGTGATTTTTCACGTTTTCTCCCGAGATGTTAACGTGACCCGGAGCGGGATCCATTTATGATCGGCACCGAAATGGTCGACAAATGGCGGCCAAATGAGAGGCTTCATCCGCCGAAGATGGCCAAGACAAGAGTGGCCGCTTTTTTGAAAAACAACATCGAGTATACCTCCTAAATTGCCATACATTGCGTGTTATACGACTGACTTTTACGTTAATAGCAGTATGAAACCATCGATGGTGTCTGTAGGTGTAGATAGGGTCATGTTGAATAGTTTCGGTCCGGGCCTCGGGCACATTTGATTATACGTTGAGAGAGGGCTAATCGCAGTCGACGGGCGCGCACCTCGAGATCAAACACAAGGCGAGCCGCCAGATATTTTTGTTTCTATTAAACAACACCCGACGTAATAATGTTTAACAATCGTGCAGCGATAATTTGAACAGAGGATATAATGGAGTAGAGATTGTCGTAAAAGTTTTGTTTTCATGCACTACGTGCCCTAAAATGTCACGTTATGTGAACACGAAATGTCACGTAAAGATGTAAACCTATATTAAGTCATTATAGCCTTATGGGCTGACCCGTGCTATAATGTAGTACGGGAATTTATAATAACCAACTGATCATTAATAATATTAGAAAATGGAACTTTAAAATTTGCATGAAAACTTCCAACCTCCTAATGATCTAAAAACTCAGAGAATGAATGTGAAAATCTGGTATATAATTTGATGAACATAAAACAAGCCCATATTGTGTTTTCACAATATGCACTTGTATTGTATTCGTCGAGTACACAATCCAAGTACATATTGTGTTCTGTTTTTGCTCTGATAGCTTCCAATAGAAACTTTCTTTCAGTAGTTTTATTTTAATTTTCGTAATTGCTCGCAAAGAATAGAATAGAATAGTTTAGTAACTCTTAAGCTATTTGTTATGATAACATCATTTTATAATATATAGCTACAATAGAAATTGACTTTTTGGTTTTTCCAATATATAAACACCACCATACGAGTACAATCGTAACTTACATTTAAGATGAATTTTCAAATACAAAATCTCACAAAATCTATAACAATTTAATCAAAGGTAATAATCGTATATAAAACAAAGTGAAAACTTTGTCAATAGAAAAACATTCACAAAATATTAAAAAAGTGAATTATTAAACCAAGTACTAATAGTATACACAAAGTAATTCATAAAAATAAATCATATCATTATTATTTAACTGACTCCACGCCATTCGCTGTCCTCTTTGAACAGATAAGTGGTGATCTCGGCGGATCTGGGATTGTTATTAAATATTTGTGTAGTGCCGCAATTAGCTCCAGCTCACCGGCTAATTTATCTGATCTCTCAGTGCTGTGCGTAATTTGAACTAATAACCACAACTTACGAACTTAACGAGAGGCTAGCCTGTGCTGACATTGTAGTGCTTAACGATAGGAGAAAGCGAGCTTTTGTGTCTAATGAGGTATGTTTTCTAGATTTAACTATGTATTTACGAGTATATAATAATGACTATTCTTGAACGTGGGATCACCGTCGGTTTTGTCCAATGAATATTATGAGGTGTCACTGTCGATGATAATATCAATGTGAGGACTAGAATATGTTAGATCTCTAGGTTAGTCTGAACAACATCCTCGACCACATCATCACATACCATCAGGTGAGATAGTGGTCAAAGGCTAACCTATCAGGCATAAAAAAAAAAAGATGCTGAAATAAACTGTTCAAAGATTGGCGACAGATTATCAATATAGTGGTTTTTCTCTACAGGTGGTAGCTAGGCTAGGTGAACAAAGCGAAGTGTTTTACTACTATGATGAAAAGCTGAAGCCTCTAGTACGATTCAAACCTACAGACCTCTGACTGGAAGTTAACTGGATGTATATTGCGTTTCATAAAAAGTTGTACTTTGAAAATCGAGATCGAAATTTCTCGATAATTTTACAACAACATTGAACAAAACAATGTTAAATTTCATTAAATTCCGTCAAACCAATACTAAACAGATAAATGGCAACAAAAAAAAAAAATACAGATAAAGTTTCATATATATAATATTAGTAGGATATTAACTAATGTATGTTCCTCAAGTGCTACAAACAGTGCAAAAAGATTAAACACCGGCAAAAACAGTACTTCTTTTTGCCCCATTAAGCTCTTGTTGCAATGCGCCGGCTTAGCGCCCCAGTCCATATATCTCTCGCAAACCGAACCATTGTGTTACATAAATAAAACCGCTAAACGCTCGTCGTATTGTCTATTAAGAATTACTTTTCTCGCGGCGGCGCGCGCACAATGGACCGGCGAGGCACAAAGCGAAAGATGCTTATCGTATGCCGGGTAGATACGTAGATACATTAATACGCAACGGCCACGCCCCGATCACGAAATACTAGATCCGTTTGTGTTTTGATCGGAGTTTGTGTCGGCGCAAACGCTGCTGTGCTCTTTATTTTAATGCCGAGTTAATGCATCGTTAGGTTTCTGCCGAGCAGATCGCATCAGTTGAAATGTTTTGTTGAAACAATGGCACGCGTTGATGTCTTTTGTAGCAGAGACATTTCTATGGTAAAAAGCGTATCTTAGTATGTTTTTACTATTAATGTACTATATGTTATCCCATTCGTATTAAAATTTCATGTTTTTAGGTTTCCGTTCTGTCTATCTGTCAGTCCTTCTTAGGTGTATCACGCACGAGTCTCTAGCAGCTCGTAAATGGAATAAATTGTAAACTCTGCAACTACTCTGTACTCGCCTAAAATTTTGATTTTCTTTTTAAAATGTTGATCCAAAGAGGAATATTCGATTAGAAAATCGATTAAATTATTTTTTAGGGGGCAGCAAGAAATGAGATGGCAGGAAAATAAATGTATTTTTCCCCCTAGCACATATTTTGTGACCGTCTAGACTCTAGAGCTTATTGGGGCTTTTATGCCTTTTTTATTGTTTATCTTATTTCGCATTTTTCGTACGTGCCCGTTTAATAATACATCCTTAATAAATAGAACGCAGACTCTGAATGATAAAACTCGGAATAAGTTTTGTTCAATTTGACAGAAGTAAAACATCAAAGTATACTTTTTTTTCACGTCAAACCAGCACCAGCACCTCAAACATGCAGGTTTAACAGGAGATTTTCCGGCGAGTGTAAGACAAAGTGATTTCAATTTAGAATACCTTCAATACTAAATAAAAACGTTCAAAAACGGTTATATGCGTTTTTGAACATATAATTTGCAAATAAAAAAAATAATGTACTTACTTACATCATTATTTAAGAAAAACTTTAAATAATCTAATAGAATATAACGGTTGCCGTTTTAGAACAAGGTGCGTTCGTTAAGAAAGTAGAAGGAATCATTGTTAAAGTAAAGACGATTATTCATTATGTACAAAATAATCACAAAATATAAGTGAGCGAAATTGATTCAAAAAATACTGAATTACAATACTTGCTGGAAGTTATGGTAGATACAGGTATCTAAAAGCCTACGATTACTTTCTAATTGTTCTCATTGCTAAGGTTAAAAGTTGCATGAGCAACACTAGATTAATGTTTTTACATTTCGAGCTTTAGAATCCCTCGAAACGGTTAGGTCTAACTTAGAATCACTGGTGGTTGCAACGCTGGTGATTCAATTATAAAATCCCTAGCTTACTCCGGAGTCAAATTCAGCACTTGTAGCAAAAATTTACTTTGCTCTCTTTGTGTATTAATAAGCATTTCTTTTACATTACGATTGCCTTGTACGGCATTCTATTTCTCGGATACCGAAGTCTTTCCGCGTTAGTTTTTTTGAATAGATTTTGACCATTCTCTCACCTGGTGGTAAGGGGCGTAGCGGACGAATGTAAAGTTAGCTTAAATAGTATTTAAGCTAACCTTAAATTACTGGCTCTCCAGGACAATTACTGAAACACACTGCTAGGTGCTTGGCAATCGATATCCTTGTTAAGAGTGGTAGCTTGCCAAGCAGGAATTCCCATAATGCCCTACTACTATGGAAGTGCGACTGACATTCTTAAGACAATTACTGGGACCGACGGCTTCACGTGCCCTCCGAAGTATGGAAGCGCATTGTAGTAAATGCTACTAGCAGGCATCCATCCATGTACCTAAATGAACGCAGCGATGACTAGGCAAGCTCTGCTATGATCCATATTGTATGAGAACAATTATTAATACATGTATTACATAAATTATAGAATAAATTTAAAATAAAAGATATTTTCAAATATTTCATTGCATTTTTAAATAAATGTAAAGGGAAGAGAAGCATCAAAACCTCCTGATGGTGTTCTGTGTAGAATCGGAATGCACGAAAAATTTTGTAGCGTTTATAACGTCACGTGACACGTCGGCTTAGCAGAAAATTAAATAGAAAATTAGGCGCAATTTTCACTAAATATGTATAATTTTAAGTGTTTTTCTAAAATGTTAATTTGATTTAATGTTTTCATAAAACATTTTAAAACACTTGTCATTACTATTTCAAATGTAAGTAGGTAAAACTATATATGTGTCTATATTATTTTGAGTGTTAATATTATGTGCCTTTTATTGATTTAGTATTACTTGCATTATACTAGGTATGATGTGCATTATTTGTGGGATACGTGCATGAACGTCAATTACTTGCATTACATAAAAATTGCTTTAAAATCTGTCCCAAGCAAATCATCTACGTAAATAATACGGCAAGGCCTGTAATTTTACTGCAACCTGACTACAATCTTCTTTATGCTTATTTTCGAACGTTCGAAGACAATGGAACAATAAATTTTGTGATGAATGTTAAAACGTATTTTGTCATTATTTGTTCAAGTAATGGACACCCAATGCACTTGTTTCCACAATAAATATAGCGAAATATGGTCGTCATTATTTCGACGCTTAAACCAATACTTAAATTCAGTAGTTATGTCAAACATATTGTTAAAGTTTATCGCACTTTGTTGTAAAATACGTAACTTTACATATATTCAGGTAGTTTAATTGGCCCTAGTTTGTATTGTCATTGTAATCAATGTTTACACAAGCTATTCAAGTTGTCATAACAAGTAAATCAATAATGTGATTAGAAGGTCAATATAACATGTAACATGTGTATTGTAGGTATACCTAACATTAATATGTACGGCCGACATTAGAACCGAAGCCAAAACTTTTTACTAGGTATTATGTCCTTGTGTTACCCTGTATGCTGGTAACTTAGACATATTATTTGATATTGTGTTGTTAGAAAATACATGTTTGGTACGGTCTTACCAGTATGTCCCTTACATGAGTGGGTTAAGCGTCAAAAGGTACCATAGTCCTTAGAGTACTATCTTCTTCTTAGTCGTTTACAATCTTTGCAGTGTGTTAATTGTCTTCAGTTATGGCTTATTTTACAATCCTTTGCCTCATGAATCGCCACCTTCCTCGCGCACCTCTTCACGGGATCGTTTAGTGCTGCCTTTGTTTGGTATATCCAACGTTATAGAGATCTGCTGCGTATTGTGTCCCTTCCATCTTACCTTGAACTGCAAGTCGATTCACAGAGACTTGACCGCGTCGCGACGATTTCACTACGAAAGTGAGGACGCTAGCCTGAACGATGAAGAATAAATTAAAATACTTACCTTTGTAAATAAAATGTTCATAAAATGTCTATCTGAAAGTACTATCGTCACACATAAATTCTATAAAACGATGAACTGAATATAATTTTAGGTTAGCCTGAACAACATCTTCGACCACATCATCACTTACCATCAGGTGAGATAGTGGTCAAAGGCTAACCTATCAGGCATAAAAAAACTGCGTATTGTAAATATTCTAACCTAATATTAAAACTATTAGAATATTGTTATTCCAAATATTGATTGTGTTATTTGAATTTTAGCATGCTCAAATTGTGAGAAGGATTTTCCACAAAGTGTTTATTGTATAATTGGTGTGTTTACAACTTGACTCAATGAGTGCGGCACGAGGTTCCCAGAACTTATGTTATAAATTTGTAAACGATACCACAAAACTTCTGTGCTAAGGAAAAAATAAGGTTCAACCAACTATCCGCTACACAGACATATTCACAACCATTGAAAGAACAGTATTGGTTCTATCAGTCGGAGCATTAGTGTGAAGAGCAATGAATACAGAATTTAAGAAAAAAGATCGAATAGGATGCATAGCTATAAATGGGATAAACACCTGTGCACCGGTCGGCAGTTTATGAGTTTATAACATTACACCTCTGGGTTCAGAATAGACCCCTGCTGGTAATTGCTTCATGAAAGCCTCATAAACGAACGCTTTATTAGATTAAAAACTTTGGCCGACAGCAAATTAGATAAAAATAGATAATTTATATCGTATTTCTTAGGTGACTTTCGTAAAAGCTACAACATGAACTTATATCATATCTATCGGTATGTATTAAGTTTATTCAAATTTTATGTATTTACGATCAATGTTTGCTGCTCGTTTAGGATTTCGTTGCACCTGTTTTTCAACAACTTCGAATATATCCTATTATTTGAATGAATCCCAAAGACAAATAGTAGAAAAAGCGTTTGAATGCGGCCACACTGGAGCCGACAATGGCAACAATGAGTCTGGTGGTGGGACGTAATCCCAGAATCATTAATAAGAGCTCTTCACACGATCAGTGTTAACATGACAAATGCGAGCGGCGCACAAAGACGGCCGGCGCGCTGCGGGGCATCCACTTCGCTCCCGATCGACTCACACACTTGAATTTTTTACCACACAGATAGACCTTACAAATTGATCCGCCGGGAATTGAAACTCTTTAATCTCTATTCTTTGACGGCTTTGGTCAACTCAACTTATGCAAACTCAACCGGATACTATACTCAAGAATAAATCAAATTAAATTTACAAATAGGTATGATAATTTTGATATACGACTTTGCCGACACATATTTCAATTAAGTTTTAAATCATAAAATCGAGAAACGAAAATATAAATTTGAATGTTTATTAGATTAATAAAGTTAAATTATTCAATCAACTAATAGAGGTGGGCTGATGGACAACTCACACATGCGAATGATTCAATATACAAATAACTCGTTATTATGTCGTGTTGTGCCCTCGCTCGTCTGCCACGGGCTCTAACACCAATTATTGCAAGTACAAAATTAAATTAACACACACGCACGTCGTGTAACTCGGGGAGGGTAAATGACCAATTATGATTGACCCCTGCATTTTTTAAACTGGCTTTTTCGTTATATTGAGCTTGCAAGAATAAGGCGCGTGTGGTAGCCGATTTAAGGTGGTCGCCAGCTTCGGTCAGCCATTTTGCTTCGTCCTCTAATTATAGGCCCTTTACAGTCATTTCATCACGGACTACGAGAATCGTCTTTGTGCTCATTACGCTGCGGTTTGTACTTTTCGAATTAGCACTTCCATCACTTCCGCTTTTTTTACGTCGCCCTATTGTTGCGTAGGTACGATTAGTGGCAGTAACACATGTGATGTACAAAACTACTCCTGACCTTTTAACTCAATATTTAAAGAAACGTTGTAATTAGCAAACTCTACGAGTGTTCAAAGATATAAAAAGAATAAAAAAACACTGTCTAACACATTGTGTCGAATCGTAGGGAATGTAAAGTGTTACCTGAAATTGACCGTGGTAACCGATAAGTTTGATGGGCCTCAAAATGGTATATTTTTAATCGAGACCTGCTTGATTGGAACCAATCAAATGATGTAATTTATGACCAGTGTTTATAGGAGCCGGGTCCTTTAGTGGGGTTGTGGATGACCTTGACCTCAAAGGGCAGAGATTTAATCCTTCGTGTCGAATCGCGGCTCAGATACGGTACACTGATTGGAAACCTAATGAAAGGCAAGGCGAATGGAATACTTACTGTATGTATTGTGTCCATGGTTTCGTTTGATAGAACACATATTTTTGATAGAATACATACCGTCAGATGTACAGGGTGTCCCAAGAAGTAGTGATATACTGAACCTGGGAGGTGAGGACCTAGGGACTATCTGAATCACCCCTATGTATGATCCGCGATATTTCGTATTTTCGGAGTTATGACTTTTTTTTAAATTTTTTACCTATTGCCGATTACGATGAGATTTTTATTTATGGTGACGTGAATTATTGCTTGTTTTTTTTTGTGTGCTAAGCTGATAGATAGGCCAATTCAATATGGTAACATTTACTATCGTTATATCTTTGAACGTAATAAAAACAAAAATTAAATGCCAAGAAAGAATCTCTACCTCCCAGCTTCAGTATATCACTACTTCTTGGGATACCCTGTATAAGAAAGTTTCTTGAACAAAAACTTTTTGTGTAATTTTAAAATTAGCTTTAATAATACCTGTGTAATATAAGCTATAAATTCCGGCTATAGAATCTGAACTGTTCAAATCTTCCTATAAAAAATAGACTAAGGGATAAAAATAGGCTCCAGTTATATCCCTTGCCCCAGTAGCCAATAGATGGCAGCAATACCGCCAGTGTCGGCGAGCCAAAGCCCGCGTTTCTGCAATAATATAGACTAAAGTTACTGTTTTGTACAAAGGGGCAGCTATACTTCTTCTACTTCTGCTGCTGAAAAGTTAGATCAAAAGAATGGTGAATAAACCTGAAATGTTGGAATGATTACGGTCAGGGTATAAAAATTACAGGATGTTAAGAAAAATTTAAGAATGAGTGTGGCTTATCTGTAATATATTATGTAGAAAAAAAACAAAATTAAGAATTCAAGTTATTCTGCTACTGTACTGGAAAGCCAGTTGAAAGAATTTGTGACTAAGGTAAAATTGTATATGATAAATAATTGGTAATAGTGAAGTAATGAAATGAGTAACAGAGAAGAAATATAGTTGGCATTTTAACAGAGGTCGGGAAAAACTAATGAAAGTTATGCAAGAGTGCACGGAGGATGCAGCTATGCTTCTAGCAAAGCAATTGACTTTAGACATCGCAGATGCAAGAAAAGACATTGAAAGTATATAACAACATACTAAAGCGGAAAAAGTTTAAATTTATTACTTACTCACCAAAATACTTCAATGTAATATATGTAAATTCCTGATGAGAAACTGATTCCGTAGGATTATTCATTATCGTTTCAACATTTACAAGCCATCTGAATGGTGTAACAATTCACTGGCACCCATCTTCAAAACGTTAGAAGTGGTCAAGACTATAACAACAACCGAGAAAGCGCCCATCGGTGTGTTCTGGCTGCTGTTCTTGAGAAGGTTTTCCTGAGACTTGCGTAGAAGGCGAAAAGCGCCTTCCATCTCCGTCTCCTGCGGTTGCCGAAAACGCACCGCTACTAAAGGAGAGGTTGATAGCAAGCCCAAGGGCTGTGACAACCATTGTGATTCGGACCTCTGAAAATTACTCTGACCTGTAATTCTAGGTCAAGACTGTTTACCCTTCAAAGGCTGTCAGAGGGTAACCCTATACGCTTGAAGATTTGGGGGGACAGAGAGAGTGAAGAGACACTTACGTACCTACGCACAAAACTTGCACGTATTAATCGTGTTCCTCACATCAAACCTAAAGGAGAGCACCTTAATTTATTTGTAAGCCGATGACATAATTCTTGTGAGGGAAAATGCCACCCTGGTCCTACTTGTATTTCTTAATTGTAGTACTTAGCTATCCGTTCTAGTCTGTTCCTATCTTGGTTCAGTGATCTAAAATTCTATAACAACGGTACCAGTGACCGGTACAAAATAGGATAAATTCAAAATGGGTGATGTGGTGACTGTTTTCTGGGACTACATGTAGCCCATGTAGTATAAAGTATATTTTATTTCCCCACATTCTTTTGAGAAAGTCACTATATATGCCTCGGCGGAAATGGCAATTGCCTGTGTCGTATTAGTGAAGCTCTCGCCTGTAGCTCAGCCTTTAAACTCATACTCGACCTGCAATTGCCTATTTCACGGCCTTTGCAGTAATGTACTAACAATGAACACCTAAAATGTGATAAATCATAAGTATCGTATAAATCCAGATTCTTTGCCAGTAGCTGTTTCAGAGTCTCTAGTATCTTGAGTAACTTTTATACTTATGTGTTTATAGCCGTTATTTGCATAGCCATTAGTGTATTTCCTTATTGCACCAATTTGGTAATATTAGAATTTATTAACCTTGAGTTTTTGCACAACAGTAGCGGATTATTGGACGCAACCAAATTATGTTATTATGCGTTTAATTTGCTAGTTTGCGTTTTGAAAGTGAAAGGAAAGCTTTAGATGTTTACGGGTTTTGGTTAGTAAATCAGCATATATTATTGATTTATAGGTAAAACTTTATTTTCGTATAAAAATAAATATATATGTACTCGTAATATCCTGTCTGAATAATGTTTGTATTGTGTATCTATAACCATGAGCTTGAGAGTATATGCCTAATAATTCCTTTTAGGCATTTTCCATCTTTCGATCAAACTAATTTGCACTAACATGCCATCTTAATTACCGAGTGGTTCTACACGAAGGTAGACGTTATTCTTATTACGCGACGAAATAATTAGCAAATTGATGTTTAAAGTGATTTTTAAGTAACGGAGAGTGCTAAACACCGTCAAGAATAGTGCAAGTGACATATTTGTGACATTAAATTAATCAGGAAATGCTTTTTGCAAGAAATATTTCCCATAATTTGTAATCAGCTGAGGGTGTTTGTGTTTTTTGCTCGAAACGTGAATCCTACGATTACTGCTAACTAAGCTGTGGCTCAGAACGCGAATTCTACGATTACTGCCAGCTAAGCTGTGGCTCGCTCGAATACTGGTACATATTCTGCTACGTGCCGCGCTATCCACGACTACTACTATTACGCATTCTGTGACAAGTTCCCTGTGCCACTGTTATAAAGCGACAAGATGTCTTCGGTTTGCGGAGGATGCCATAATAAAATCAAAACTAATGAGTTTATGGTTTGCTCAAGTTGTGATGTGAAATTCGACTTAGAATGCTGCAACATCACCGTGAAGCGTTTTAATGCGTTCTCCTTGGAAAAGAAGACAAATTGGACTTGTTGTGGTTGCTCGAGCAGACGGCCAAAAATAGACAACACAAACACGCCTGTGAGATCTGGCGCTCAGGCACCGAGCTGTTCTGAGAACGTCACCAAGCGCAACGCCTCTAAGTCCAAAATGCGCCGCGCGTCCTCGGGAGATGCTCCCTCCGAGGTTCCTGACTCCGACGGTACAAATAAAAACGACAAAGACATTCGAACCATTATACGAGAAGAGATATCTCAGGCAATGAGAGGCCTAACGAAGGAGATGCAAAACGTTGCCGAAAAAGTTTCTTCGTTCGAACAGTCGCTCTTGTTTTTTAATACCGGCTACGAAGAGTTAAAAAAATGTCTGGAAGAGAAATCTACTGTCATAGACCAACTCCAGAGAAGTAATGAAGAGCTTACTTCTAAGGTTATAGAGCTGGAAAAAGGTCTAAACGGTCGTCTGAACCAAATGGAGCAGCACCAGCGCGAGTGTAACGTGGAGATAAATGGTATACCGGAAAGCCGGTCAGAGAATGTTCTCAAAATTATAGAACAACTTTCTAAGAAGACAGAATGCTCTATTTCCGGGAATGACATCGTCCACGTAACGAGAGTGGCGAAGTTGAATAAGGAAAGCGATAGACCTCGCACCATAATCCTTAAGCTGCGGACCCGACTTATGCGCGACAATCTACTCGCAGCAGTTCAGAGGTTTAACAAAACTAACACTCATGACAAGTTGTGCTCGGCCCACCTGGGTATTGGTGGAAATAGTGTTCCCGTTTTTGTTTCTGAACACTTGAGTCCAACCAACAAGGCAATCCACGCCGCTGCGAGGAAAAAGGCGAAGGAGTTGAGATACAAGTTTGTCTGGGTTCGTGACGGCCGGATCTACGCAAGGAAGGACGAAACTAGCGCCGCAATTTTAATACGAACCATGGACAGTAACTTCTTTACGTTTAAAAATTAAGTGTATATTTCATTGATTTAGTACATTGTTAGTGTTATAATATATAAAAATGGCTACTATATATTATCAAAACGTTCGTGGCATGAGAACGAAAACAAACGATATTTTGAATAACGTTTTACTAAATTCTTACGATATTTTGGCATTTTCTGAAACTTGGTTAAATTCCAGCATTTACAGTAGCGAAATTATAGACTCTCGGTACGAAGTGTATCGACGTGATCGAGTATGTTCCGACTCCACTCCTAATGTAAAGAAAGATGGTGGTGGCGTACTGATAGCTGTCTCACGTAGATATGTATCTACGCGTTTACACGCCTGGGAATCTAACTGTGAAGATATTTGGGTGCTATTAGAATTGCGTACAGGCAAGACTATAAAAAAAGTTGCTGTTTGTACCGTTTACTTGCCCCCTCCTGTAAAACTAGACACGTTAAATGCTTTTTTGGATAATGCTAATAATTTCATTGGTCAGGTAGACGAAGTTGTGATGCTTGGAGATTTTAATCTACCATTCATAAAATGGACCAAATGCAATAATTTCATAACTCCATCAAATTATGGAAACTCGTTGGGAAATGTCTTAGTTGACTTTATTTCATTATCCAATATACAGCAGTTTAATAGCATATGTAACGAAGACGACAGAATATTGGATCTTGCTCTAAGTACGATAACTGACATTTCTCTAACGGCGCCCCCCAACTACTTAAGCAAACTTGATGTTAAACATCCCCCGTTTTTACTTACTATTCCGAACAAAGAATTTGAGTTTTTGCGTCCTAAGACGACTATTGAATTTAATTTTTACAAAGCTGATTTCGACAGCATCTCGTTATACCTGGGAGGTATAGATTGGTGTGAAGCTTTTAATGACTGTACTACAGTAAATGAAATGATCTCTACTTTTTACACTATAATTAGAAAATGTATTGAAGATTTTGTTCCCAAACACAAGTTTAATAGAAAGTCATTCCCTCCTTGGTTTAACATAGCATTGATCAAATTACTCGCAGAAAAAGAAAAGATCCGGACTAGATATCATAAATATAATAACCCTCGTGACCTAATGGAATTTAATATTTTAAGGGAGCGTTGTCATAAGTTATTTGATGCATTATACAAAAATTATATACAAAACACAGAAAATAGCATTGCGAAAAATCCGAAAGTATTTTGGCGGTATATCAGGGACAGGCGGAGGACTAGGTCGTCACTTCCTGCAGAAATGCACTTAGGAGACGACGTAGCTAGTACAGGGAAAGATATAGCAAATTTATTGGCAAAGAATTTTTCTAACGCATTTACTTCAAACCCGCCTGTGGATTCTAGTGACAGTGCATTTGAGTATAGTCTACAATACAACTGCATAAGCAGAGTAAGCTTCACTGAACGCGAAATCTTTAAAAAAATTAAACAATTAGATGCTCAAAAAGGACCGGGTCCTGATGATATCCCACCTCTGCTAGTCAAGCGTTGCGGCTCTGCACTAGCACTTCCTCTTTCCCTGATATTTAACCGTTCTTTATCTTTGGGGGAAGTTCCCGATGAATGGAAAAAGACGAAAATCATACCCATCCACAAAAAAGGCAATATTGATGACGTACAGAATTATAGACCTATTTCAATTTTATCTTGTTTTTCCAAATTATTTGAAGCACTCCTGTGTCCGATAGTATCTCAATATTCTTCTCGCTTCCTATCGCAACATCAGCACGGTTTTAAAAAAGGTCGCTCTGTGGAAACAAATCTTGTAGAGTTTATTACTGATCTTACTGAAGATGTAGACAAGGGTGGTCAAATAGACGCAGTTTATACAGACTTCAGCAGTGCATTTGATAAAGTTAGTCATGTTTTACTTATTAAAAAGTTGGAGCGTATGGGATTTTATGGGTCATTCTTAAAGTGGTTTTGGTCATATCTTACAAAAAGAGAACTAGTTGTTATGGCTAATGGATTCGAATCAGTGAAATATTTGGCGGAGTCTGGAGTTCCCCAGGGTTCCCACCTAGGTCCAATCCTTTTTTCTATCTTTATAAATGATATTACCCGTTGTATAAAACATTGCAAATATAAATTATTCGCGGATGACCTAAAAATGTATAAAACAGTAAACAGCGACAGTGATATTAATCTTATACAAAGTGACATAAATAATATTAGTGAATGGTGTGATATTAACCAAATGCATCTTAATGTAAAAAAATGTTTCTACATAAAATATACACGCAAAAAAAGACCCATAAATTCAACCTATGCGCTTAATGATGAGTTGCTACAGGAGGTGCAGGAAATCCGTGATTTGGGAGTGTTAATAGACAGCCAATTATCATTTAGATCTCATATTGACTCAATAGTAAAAAAAGCAGCACGACAGCTAGGTTTCATAAGGCGTAATTCTAAGAAATTTAAGTTGCACACTAAAATATTACTGTACAGCTCTATGGTTCGTAGTTGTCTGGAATTTTCGAGCGTCGTGTGGAGCCCCTTCTACTCTGTGCACTCGCAGCGTGTTGAGAGCATCCAGAGAGCCTTCACTAGATCCTTGGCTTTTTCGTGCTAGATCTCTCATTTCTGTATAAACAAATTCACAACCAAATCGACTGTCCCATAATCTTGAAAGACATTTCATTGAAAGTTCCTGGCAATTACCCACGTGGTAAAATCTCTAAAATCTTTCACATTCCTCATGCCAAAACGAACTTAGCTCGTAACTCCCCAATACCTAGAATGTGCCGTAGTTATAATGAAATAAATGCCTCCGTGGAAGATCTTGATATCTTTCACGACTCTTTAAACATCTTTAAGAACAAATTAGTAAAATATTTAGATAGATGATGTTCTGCCATTTTCGGTCTTATAAGTATTTTAAGTATATTTTAAAGTTTAAAGTATAATTATTAATTTATAGATACCGTTATTATTTTCTTCGTATAAAACTTATTAGTAATTACAAATAAAAAAAAAAAAAATTTTCTTGCTGACAAAATTTGTTGCTCAGCAAGAATAATGTTCTACCTTTTTTAAGAATGTTGTAAACACCCATAAGGGGTATATATATCAGAATCAAATTGGTTATCATGTATTTTAGAATTTTGTAATATATATACTGTTGGTGTTTCGTTGTAAATAAATAAATAAAAAATAAATAAATCTTAAAAACCCTTTAACTATGTACAAAATTTTCTAGTAGCGGAGCTTGTCATTCTTAAACGATTAGGTAACTAAGTTAACGTGCGCTGCGGTCGTGACTTGGATGGGTGACCGTTAATGGCATTTTCTAATCAGCGTTTCCGTGCTTTTGAGAGCCCGTTAAGCCATCGGCCCCGGTTGTTGTCTGAGGATGGCAGTCGTTATCTGCTGATCCTCTCGGTCGCAACGCAATACGACTAAGAATATTAACAGTGATTTTATGGGGTTGTAATGAAACACGGTCAAAGCTCACCTGATGATTTGCATGGTGGTGGGACATTTTGCAAATGCCCGTCTGGCTAGCTACCACCCTCAAGTAGAAAATCTATCTCCAAGCACCTAACGGTGTGTTCCGGCAGCTGTCCTTGAGAGCCTAGGTTAGCCTGAACCACAACTTCGACCACATCATCGCTTACCATCAGGTGTTCAAAGGCTAATCTATAAGAAAACAATGTTAAGCGTCTGCCTGTAACGAATGATTTCGTCACAAGTGACGAATTGCGCAACACCTATCAGCTTAGACACACAGTTGTTATGTCTCATGTGCCCGTAATTTTATAATTACTAACTGGCTCTCAAGGACTGCTGCCGGCATACACTGTTAGGTTCTTGGCGACAGATTTTCTACTTGAGGGTGGTAACTAGGCATGCGATCATTCGAAAAATGCCTTTTCACCATGCGACGAAGCTCAAGCCGGCGGCAGGGAACATGGAGTGCGTCGAACTAAGGACCTGCGGCACCGCAGTCTATTACTGTTCGGCTATCATTGTTTGAAACTATAGCTAATAAATGTCAATAAACATCAAAACGTCGAGTATTTCATCCATTACGCATTTTAACAAGTTAATAGTATATCATCCATTACGCATTTCGTGCAGTAAGCATTTTGTCCAGTACGCATTTCATCCACTATAAATTTCATCCAGTACGCATTGTACGCAGTGTAAAGTGCGCATATCGCCCAAACCGCATTTTGTCAAGTAGGCAATTTGTCATGTGAAGCTGCATTTGTGGAAATGCTTTATAAAGGTGAAGTTTCCGTTAAAAAATGTCTGGCGCAGGGCGGAGAGAACTCGTTTTGCATACGAGCGAAATATATAAGGTGACTATTAATTCATCAACAATACTGCGGGGGATGGTGTAGAATCGATAACTGAATGTGATCCACTCATAATTAATTTTCACATAAACAAAATTAATACTAACTATTGCAACACATACTATGTGTGTGAGTCTAGTCCACGGCGGCCGCGAGTGTTGTCGTCGCTATCATTCTCAAAGTCAACGCGCCACAGCTTAGGCAATAGTTAGTATTAATTTTGTTTATGTGAAAATTAATTATGAGTGGATAACATTCAGTTATCGATTCTACACCATCCCCCGCAGTATTGTTGATGAATTAATAGTCACCTTATATTTATTTAGTTATTTGAGCATGACTAAAAATCTACTAAACTAAAATCAACCAAAATCTATCAATGAATAATTCAACAAAAGGTGAATCATTAAAAAAGGGGTCATTTGTCAATCAAAAAGTGTTATGCGTGCTTGATAAGTACATACAAAAAATATCTGCGACTCGATTTGAAAACCCACTTATTTTTGGGAGACATAAAAAAATTTAAAATGTCTTCCACTCTCAAAACTGTATATGATTTGTATGAAAATGTGACTAATATTTAGTCCAACTGGCGATAATTTTGGAGTTAAGCCGATAATAATACTAAATTGGGTTTGCAAAAGTTCCGCATTTAATCAGCTGTTTTGGTGTGAGATACGCTATAAAACGCATCTCGCCAAAAATATGATGGAATTAATTTCTCAAATTGAACACTGAAATCACCCGATATCAAACGAAGCAAGTTTTTAGGGTCCCATAAAAGTGTCAAAAGATTAAGGAAAGTTTCCCAAAATTGAAACCTCTTAGGAGTTAACAATCGGTTTTTTGCTCAAAAAGAACTTCAGTACCAATTTAGCACCTATACGAACTTGAAATTCTATTATATATTAAAAGTTGGCCATGTGCGAATCGGACTCGCGCACGAAGGGTTCCGTACCATTAGCTATAACAACATTAGACTCCACATTTTAACCGTTTTTTGTTTTAACGTGCGCGAGTCCGACTCGCACTTGGGCAACTTTTTGTATTTGTTGTTATAGCGGCAACAGAAATACATCATCTGTGAATTTCCACTGTCTAGCTATCACCGTTCTTGAGTTACAGCCTGGTGACAAATGGAAGGACGGACGGACAGCGAGGTCTCAGTAATAGGTTCCCATTTTTACCCTTTGGGTACGGAACCCTAAAAACTAGAAAACAAATAACAATAATAATTTATTGACCCAGGGACCTACCAACAAAGTAATCATCATCCAGACAAACCCTGAGTTCCAAATATGACAATGAGACCTCTACTTCGCTCAGTGAGTCAAAGTTATAATCGAATTCAATTGTAAATCATATTGTTTTACAATATTAAGTGTAAAACGCACCAGTAGTACATGACGTTAGTGCGGAAAGTTCATTATTTCAATCGAGGCTGCGATATAGTAAGCCCGAGCCTTTGGTAACATAGCTTTATACGGCCAACAGCAAGGACATTAATATCAGTATCGTCTATTTTTCTCCGAAGGTAAGAAACTCTGGTTTGTTTTTCTAACAAAAAAAAAAGTTTCGGCAAAATTCTCAACCGAGGTGTCAATCTGCTGACAGCTTATTTAATCAAAACTGGAAAGTAAAAAACAAGTGTACGAAAGAATCACATTTCAATACAGGTAACACCTGCTTAATAGATCTTACTTACCTAACTAGAAGCAAATGTGTTGAAAAGTTATATAAGTTTACCTCAGTAATAAGTTAATACAGAACCAAAAACGAATAAACTCGGCTCAAGCTCGCCTTTTTTATTATACACGAACGCCTTCTACTCTGTTATTTGGACTTCAATTTGAGGTATATTGCACCTGCTAACCTCTTTAAATATTTATTATTGTGCGGATATTGCCTCGAATTTGTGTATCAAGGGATAATTTGAAGACTAAGTATTCTGTTTTGTTATTATCCAGCGGTAATCGACAAAGTTTTCAGTTATCGAATTAGAAAGCAGTGTGGGTATATAAACATATTGGCCTTGGGCTGTGTTTTATTAAGATAGTTTGTGTTGTCAAATCATTGTGACCAAAACTTTGGTCGGAGTCTCAACATACTAACAAGGTAAAAGTAAGCTTACTACATTCCGACCTGTGCCGCCACGCCGTGCACACCTGTCTACAGCTCCGCCAGTATCTCCCAGTGAGACCGCAATAGTCCCCGCACTATTGCCGTCTCACTCGGGTCATCGTTCCGACGCTAGTTGCAGACCAGTGCCTTGGAATACGCAGTCCTGACGAAGTTTTGTTTTCTGTGCAGAAGCTGAGCAGCCACCGACCGCCGTGCAACGTGAGCTACGAGCTCGCCGTGCCGGCGCGCAGAGGCGCTCTAAGACGTCAGGCATTACCACCTACCGAAGTCCCTTGTTTCGGACGAACAACATCATATCGGGCTGGTGGTCTTGTTTTGACCGCACTTTTCGGTGCGCATTTCACCACTTTACTACCCGACACAACATAGTAACAGTCGCGTAACAACACACTTTGTGCTGTTAAGCGACGTCGTTCAGGCGTGGGGTAGCGTCAGCCAAACCCGTCTGAACGATCAAATCCGCCATTTGCTGCGGTCGCAGTGTGACACCCTACGGTGACAACGGCCACTGTTGTTGTTTTGGTTTAACCTTGCACCGTGGCCTTTCCCGCTTCACGGGTCAGCCGAAGCAAGCTGGGCTCCGGGATTACTGGCCTTGGGGTCGCCCCTAGTCAACCCCGGAGTAGCGCTTAGGAGCACCCCTCTCCGCCGAGAAAAAAGCTCGGAGAGGGTACACAACTAGGGCACACCCTAGGTACACACTCCCTCTCACACAGTGAGCTCACAAGGTGTGTGAGGGAATTCAAACCCTTGATAGGGCGTCCTGAGTATTCCCCTCAGGATGCAGTCCCGTCCCTCTAACGGTGAGGTGCAGGTCCTTCAGACCTTCGCCCTCCGCCACCCCGATCTGTATGTTGCACACATGCAACTCCTCGAAGAGGAAGCGAGTGCCCGCCTCACGGACACTCTTATTGCTCCCTCCGGGACTTCAATCCCGGAGGCCAACGTCCCTCCTCTGACCCGGTCCTTCTCAGAGGACAGCCCGCTTTCGCCCGCTCCGGGCCCGGATAATAGACGCACGGTGGCAGCCCCTCCCCGTGAGAGGTCTCGCTCGCGCTCACCGATCGGGAGGCCAGCGAGCACCCGTCCCTCCATCGCCGTTGTCGAGCCCACTTCGGACTCCGAAACGGAGATGGAAGTAGATCCTAGTCGCGCCTTACGCACTGACTCGGACTCCGATAACGACGGCTATACCGTCGTTGACCGCAAACGCAAGCGTGCTCCTAAAGCCGCTTGTTGCGCAACTTCCGCCCCTCCCGCCAAGGCACCCGCTAAGGCCCCCGCCTCCGGCAAGAAGCCGACCCCTGCCCCGCGCCCCGCGTCTCCTCCCTCCGCTCCGGCCACTACTGCCGCGTCCCCTCAGGACGCGAGCGCGCGCCGCGAAAAACCGCCTCCGCCCCTGTTCATTCAGGACAAAACCAAATGGGACATGCTGTCCCGTTTAGTTTCGGATCGTGGGATCCATTACACTAATGCCCGCTCCACGCAGCAGGGCATTAAAGTCCAAGTGCCCACCAGTAGCGACCACAGAGCGCTAACAAAGCTCCTCCGTAAAGAGAGCATAAGTTTTCATACTTATGCGCTCGAAGAGGAGAAAGTCCTTCGCGTTGTGATTCGCGGTGTGCCTAAGGAGATACATACCGATGCGGTATGTGACGACCTTAAAGCACAAGACTTCCCTGTGCATGCGGTTCACCGCATGTACAGCGGGAAGGACCGCAGTCCATATGACCTAGTACTCGTAGTACTAGACCGTACACCAGAGGGCAAGGCCATTTTTAATTTAAAAAAGGTCTGTGGCCTCTCAGGACTCGATGTCCAAGCCCCATACAAAAATGGAAGTCCCTCGCAGTGCCATAACTGCCAACTATACGGGCACGCCTCCCGTTTCTGCTTCGCTCGCGCTAGGTGCGTTAAGTGCCTAGGCGATCACGCGACAGCAGCGTGCACTCGCACCCGGGATTCGCCGGACCCACCCAGTTGTGTTCTGTGCGGTGCTCAAGGGCATACCGCGAATTACCGTGGGTGCCCTAAAGCACCACGAGTGAACCACAGGGTGGCAAGGCATAGGCCGACCCGCCCCTCTTATGACCGTTACCAACGGGTCAGCCCTAAACTAACGGTAGTACCTGCCTCACAGGTAATACCCGCGCCGCTCCCAGCCCGTAACGCATGGTCTAAACCACCCAGTATGGTTAAGACCGTCGCTACCGCCCGCGCCCCGGCCCGCGCGCCCGCGCCCGCGCCCGCACCCGCACCCGCCCGCGCCGCGGCCCCTGCCCGCGCACCGGCCCCGGCTCGCCCCGCGCTCCCGGCACCCGCTGCCAACACCGTTCGCGCCCCTCCCCGCGCCGCTTCCCGGCCACAAGCTTCCCCTATGCCATTGATGGCTGCCCCTCTTCAAGAGGCAATCAACCTAGTCAGCGATCTGGCTATGTCGGTTGACATCAATGAGGTACAAGAGCTATTCCACAAGATGCAATACGCTCAATCCCCAGCGGACGTGATCCAATACACATTGGAACACGCGAACTTACTAAGCGCCCTTAAGCGCTTCGTTCCCCAGGCCCCTCCCCAGTACAACCACTATGGGTAGTACAACCGCACGCACGAAACCGCGCTCAGTTTCGTTAGCGTCATTCAACGCTAACGGTTTCTTTAGACAACGTGACCTTGTCCACGACTTTTGTTGCACCCACCTTATCGACATTATATGCGTGCAGGAAACCCTTCTAAAACCGGGGAAGGCGAACCCTAGGTTTGCCAATTACAGAACGGTACGTGATGATAGAGTGAACTCCCGTGGGGGAGGCACTCTTATCTATTACAAAAGGTCCCTGCACTGCATCCCCTTACCTACCCCGACTCTTGTTAATATGGAAGCATCTTGTTGCCTTCTAGCTATGACTGGTCATCAACCTATAGTCATAGCGTCCTGTTACCAAGCTTGTCAAAAGCCGATCGTCCGAGCTGACTTAGAAGCATTGTTCTCATTAGGAAGCGCCGTCCTTCTGATTGGCGACTTCAATAGTAAGCACATCCTATGGAATTGTAACGTCAACAATCCCAGAGGCATTGCACTTGAAAAACTAGTCGCAGAACTTAATTTTGACATAATTGCGCCCACTGAGCCCACTCACTACCCTCACACGGAAGACTTTCGACCTGACTTGCTTGACATGGCACTACTCAGAGGCGTAACACTCCAGTTACGCTCCATAGAAGTGGTTCACGAGCTTCACTCTGACCACCGACCCATTATACTGCGACTAGGTCCCGACCCAACAACAGACCTCCCCCGCCCCACTAAGACGATAGTGAACTGGAAGCAATTAGGCGTTGCCCTAAAGGCTATCAGTTCACCGGACCTTGACAAGATCCCTGACGACATCCTGACTAAAGATGACGTAACCCTTGCGATCGATTCGTTCACTAATCACCTCTCCACCGTAGTAGGTGCATCCGCAAAGGAGGTCATAGTGCCGGACGACCGGCGCCTTGTCATTCCAGCGGATGTGAGACGATTAGTGACGGAAAGTAAAGCAGTGACCCGACATTACGACTCTTACCCCAGTAAAGAGAACAAAACTAAGAAACGCCACTTTGAACGCATGGTTCAAAGTCGCATGTCTGAGTTGCGTGATCAACAATGGGGTGACAAACTTTCAAACCTCGTGCCAAGCCACCAGGCTTATTGGGACTTGGCGCGAGGTATGAAAGGAAGTAACTACAACGACATGCCTCCCTTATACAGACCAGTCCCACTAGTCCCAGCGTTCTTTGACGAAGACAAAGCTGAGTGCCTAGCTGATAGCCTAGAGGCTCAGTGTTCCCCTAACGTAGATCACGTTGACCAAGCTCACCTCGATTCGGTGGATGCTGAAGTCGAACGTAAAAGCTCTGTGGTCACCTCTGAACTCCCACCAATCACCTTAGCGACTTACGCTGAGGTGGCGAGACTGATCAAGGCCCTCCGACCGCGCAAATCCCCCGGTGCCGATGGCATCTCCAACAGGGTTCTTAAAACCCTCTCTCCTCCTCTCATCCATCTCCTAGTCAGCATCTTCAATGCTGCTATGAGCCACTGCTTATTCCCAGACACCTGGAAATGTGCAAATGTCATTGGCATTCACAAACCAGGCAAAAGCTCATCTGACCCCACCAGTTACCGCCCCATCAGCCTCCTCAGTGCCTTAGGCAAACTTTACGAGCGGTTACTTGCAAACCATCTCCAGTCCCATGCTAAGGAACACCACCTTATCCCAGATGAGCAGTTTGGCTTCAGGCCCGGACACTCATGCGTCCAACAGGTGCACCGCCTCACGGAGCACATCATTGAGGGCTTTAACAAGTACCCCAAACCCCAGACAACGCTAGCAGTCTTCCTCGACGTAGCGAAAGCTTTTGACAAAGTCTGGCACAATGGCTTGATTTACAAGCTATACCAATTTGGCGTGCCAGAACGTCTTGTGCTCATCCTACAAGACTTCCTTAAAGCCAGAAGCTTTCGCTATCGCGTGGAAGGCACCCTCTCCTCCCCCCACCCAGTCAGAGCCGGAGTCCCTCAGGGCTCCGTGCTATCACCCATTCTATTCGCGCTGTATACCAGCGACATCCCACGCTCTCAGCCTAACGTCCTATTAGCCCAATACGCGGATGATACCGCTATTTATACCACTGGGTGGCATATCAGTAGAAAGTCCATTCCCGCCCTCCAACGGGCCATCACCGAGATCGGTGACTGGTTCCGTAAATGGCGCATCGCGGTCAACCCAGTTAAAAGTGCAGCTATGTACTTTACTGAGAAGGGCCGCCCCCGTTACCCGCAACCTTTAACTTTGTTCGACCAACCCATCCCCTGGGTTAGTAAAACAAAATATCTCGGAGTCACCCTTGATCGGAATCTCACCTTTAGCGATCATATAACAACCGTCCGTAACAGAGCGGCCTTTGTAATGGGTCGCCTTGGTCCCCTGATTCGCAAAGAGAGTAAAATGTCTCTTAGAAATAAGAAGACACTTTACACTGCCTGCATCCGCCCCATCATGACTTACGCATCAGTAGTGTTTAGTCATGCTAGTGAGGCCCATCTCCATAAGCTTCAAGTCATTCAAAACCGTTTTCTTCGTAGTGCAACCGGCGCTCCGTGGTATATCCGGAACACCGAGTTGCATTGCGACTTAAACCTTCCCTCTCTAGCGCAGTTCAATAAGGACTGCGCCCGCCGATACTTTGATCGAGCGCCCCACCACCCGAACCCATTGGTTGTCCAGGCATCGAACTACTCGACTGCCTCTTCTATCCCATTTTTCAAACCCCCCCGTCGCCGACCACGGCAGGTATTAGACGACCCGGATGACCCCATCGCAGCCATTACGTTGGCAGCTTTAGCGTTATCCGCAAGTCGTCGAGGTAAAATCCCCAGGTGTGAGGTAATCAGAGGTCACACAATCAAACACCGAGCTCGCCGGCGAGCTCGAGGCAAAAACAAGGTCACGATAAATTGCTCTCCAAATAGTCAAAGAGTATTATTCAGTAGGGCCCAATTGTGCAACACTGCAGTTGCACAGAGGCATTTTGCTCCGATCCCCCCCATGTCTCTCGACAGCGAGACAAGCCGAGGTCCGAACCACAGTGGTGCCCTTGAGCTCGCTGTCAACCCCTCCTATAATAGCGGTACGTTTTCGGCGTCCGCAGGAGACGGAGGTAGAAAGCGCTTTTCGCCTTCTACGCCCGTCTCGGGCTATTGTAGGGCCAGGCCCTCGCCCAAAACCCGGTGGAGCTGGACGACCGCACAGGCGGTAGCCAGCATCTATGTCCTCCTTAAAAAAAAAAAAAAAAGGTAAAAGTAAGATTGAGTTAGCCCTGAAAAGTGGGTGAAATCTAGATTTAACATTGGTATATGCTTTGAGAGACATTTTGAGATAGTTTGTGTGTATAATCAAATCGCATGGGATGTTGGGGGTGATTAATTAGTCGATATAGGTAGATTTCAAATCTGAAACTTATTTTGTCTATGCACTAATATTAATATGATCGTAGGACCGTAGGTAGGCAGCTTAGAAGCATCGAGGTGCAATGTAATGCTTCAATTAGTTTATGGGGTATATGAGTAGATTATATAACCTTTATATATTCAAAAAGCTCATTGAGTTTCAATTTAATATGTTTTAGATAAATATCAGGCCTAGTAGCACAGATTACATCCAGCAGTAACTATACTACAGGAACGAGGACTGATCATATACCTAGCCGATTATAAATAATATTAATTTTCATTGTAAATGAATCAAGTGATGTTTGGAAAGAACACAAGCAATAATAATATATTCAAATGAATCAAATTGAATTTAACCTAAAGTGTATTTTATTCAAATTGATATAAATTGAATGATTGATATAATGATATCATTACAAAGCTGGCATTCTTCCCGCCCACGCGTTTTGTATTTGGCTTCCCCCGTCCGGTTGCGTTTTGTAATGTCCATGGGGGAGTGGTGAGGTTAGGGGGAGCAGTGTGAGGCTAAATATAATTATAAGGTTTTTCTTATGGGATAATGTTTTTAATACTAATAGCAAGTGCCCAAATAACCTATTGAGTTGTAGGTGTAAAATACCAGTTTAATATTTGATGGTTCACGTTTTTTTGCGATTATTATAGTTTAGCTTTGTTTATTATTATGAAAATAGTTTAAAATGAGATTTGTCAATGTATGACGTATATTTACTAAATGTTTTACTGCCTATATAACACTGAATATTTAAATTATAAATAGAAAAACTAAGAGACGTGAAATTCGAATATTAAAATTGTATCGATACATTGTGTTTGTCGAATCGTTGATTACAGAGCAGAGGACTCGACACTGGCCGCCAGAGAACGCGAGCGGCACGCGATCGTAACCAAATGATTGAATTTCTATCCAAATTGCCGACACGATCGACCAAAATCGAGTGGAACACCGCACCGGCATTGCACTGTCGTACTAACGGCAACAGCACGAGTCTCGGGACTCGATTACTCGATTACCACCAAATCGATTCGAAACTAACACCGAAAGATGCTCAATTACCCACACCCGTGCCACTAACATTCCACTATTAAATAGAACGTTATTGTTTAAATCCGCGGCAAATCGTTAATTTGAATACTGTTGTTATACCGGACCGACTTATTTACGGTGCTCAATGGGAACTAACATGCGACGGGAGTACGGAATGTGTTTATTGATTCACGGTACGTCTTCGAATTTTTATGAATTTCACACTTTAATTTTAAAATTAAATGGAGGCTCTTTTATTGGCGATTAATGTGCCGCCGGATTAAAAGTGTTATAGGTATTTGTGGTTGATGAAATATTCTAGATTGTAAGTTATTAACTGGCAGTAACAGCTTGGAACCGAGCAATAAAATAATCAAACAAATAGCTTGTTAAAAACAAGAATGTAATACCTAGAATGCTGATGAAATCTACATCCTTCTCATTTTCTTCAGCATTTATGCGGTCAAACAAAAGAAAATACTAAGCTGAATTAGTAGATGCTCCGGTAATGGCTCTGTCTGTTCAAAATCGTCATAAAGACTAGCCTGTCATACTTGCATAAGAAATAACATTGAATATTGTGCAGATTTTTGCTGATGTCTTTACACTTCTGGTTTGGAAACAGCACTACACGCAAAAAGCTTTCTTATTGTTAGATAAGTCAATTTATCGAAGTGATCGTTATACTTGAAGATCAAACATTTAGCAAGCAGATTTCGTAATGGGTGAATGTTTCCTGAAGAATCGAGTACCTCAGAGTACCTCAAGAAATAGTCTTGAATGAAATCATCGCTTGGACGTAAGTAGCTGTAAAACACTTAATGAATATTGAATCGCTTGTAGCTTTTAAAAAGTATAGTACACATGTATAAATAACTTCCCATTATAGAAAAATCATTATATTCCCCATGTTTGTGGTGCAATAGAAATATTAAAAACATGCTTATTTTTCTTGAAAGAGATGCTTAAAGTTGGGTCTTTCTTTTATCTAAAATTACGAGTTTTTGAGCTAGTGTAATTTCAAAACTGTATAATTTTATGAAAATCTGATGCACCACAAACCTAGATATTAGGGTAGTGATTACGTAGGTAAAAAATCATTGAGTTTTATTCGCTATTATTAAAATGAGATTGGAGCTGCGTTTTGTATGGGGGAGTTCGTCTAAAATATACCCTTAGCTAAGTTACGCAACGCCCGCCGTGGTCATGACTTAGATGGGTGACCGCTAGTGACATTACTACTGAGTGCTTCTGTGCTTCGGAGGGCACGTTAAGCCGTCGGTCTCGGATGATGTCCTACCACGCCAGATCGAAATTTAAATAAAACCTTTGATAAGTTACCTCCTTGGTTGCCATGCTTCGAAGTAAAAGATCGTTCCATTTTTAAATTACACGATAGATATGAGTTTACTATGCAATTTATTTGGCCGCTAGGCACTACAGATATAGATTTTCATAATTTTTTTGCCGGCCGCCGCGCTTGTATTTGGCCAGTACAGCAATTTCGATTTATCTCGAAGAAGGTTGTCAAAATAATGCTCACATTTCCAAGCATGTTTGTGAAATATAATATATTTAAATTGTACCTATAAATGTCAGAGAAACAATATTTTTTTCTGAAACGATAAAGTTTCTACGTGCTACTCCACATTTCGTTATGAGTATCGTATATAATGCCCCGTGTTCAAATATCGAGATCTTATTCATATATATATATCTGTACTATAGATTTTGAAGCAATGATGGCCGAGTGGTAGATAGTAATAGCATGGACTGCAGTGCCGCAGGTCCATGATTCAATCCCCACCGCCGCGGCGTATGAGCTTCACCGCATGATAGAAGGGCATTTTGCGAATGCACGCCTAGCCAGGCGACCAGATACCACCTTCAAGAAGAAAATCTGTCACCAAGCACCTAACAGAATGTTCCCGCAACAGTCCTTGAGAGCCAGTAAAATTACAGGCACATGAGACTTAATAACTGTATGTCTCAGTATGACGGGCGCAGTGCAATTCTTCACTTGTGATGAAATGCATCTGTTATAAGTAGAGGTTGTTTCATTTAACATCAGGTGGGAGTCGCGCTAGTTCCGTCACAATAACACTAAAAAAGGATGGCAGTTTGCTTGCCTCCTTTTACATGGACCTAAAAACAATGCTTGCAAAATATTGGAACCTAGGCAGGTACCTCGTTCTACCTATAATAAAATTCTACAATGGATAAAACCCATTAAATATTATCCTTAACCTCTGCTGTAATACAACTGTGTGATTTTTGTTACGGTAAAATACTCTTTCCAAAATATGAGATGCTTCATGGTGCGTTACGAAATCATAAAATAAAATGAAATAATGTTTGTTGTGACAGCTCCCCACATGACAAAATATACGCCCATTTATTTCCGACAACAATGTAGAATATCAGTTTAATGACCGTGTCATATGTACAGCTGCAATTACCCTTTTATCAATCTTGAACTGACTTTGTAAGCATCATATGTTATGGTTGTACCTTTTATATTTTGTTCATTAATTATGATACGAACCCTTCCTACTAATTATACAGTTTTAATGCTCTTGCTGGTAGATATGTATTACATCATATTGCTCTACCCGTACACTTAATCTTCTTCTTCTTCCCCACCTCCTTATTCTTGCTCCTATCCCACTCTAAGTGGTTTCATTACATGCCAATACGCGCCAGTCTATTACTCTTCAACATATATGTCCCTGATGCTACTTTCCGGCGTACTCTAGGGGTTGTTTGAACAAATGTCATAGGGCGAGCAATCGAATGACACCTGTCAAAAATCCAAAATGCCTAGCAAAATTATGTGACTACGTAATTTTCTCTCACATGCAGATCCTAGTGAAACATCCTGGAAAAAGAGTATCACATGTATACTCGTTATTGCCTTCGGGTACAATAATGTTGGTGTGAAGCGGATGGAAATTTTATAGACATATGTTTACCTAGAAGGAACCCTCAACTAAGATTACTTTTGGATCGACTTAAAAAAAAAGGTGTAGGTTCTCAAATCATCTCATTGATCTCTGTTTTTTTGTATCTATTACCTCATAGCTTTCTACATGGTGTACCGACTGTGATGTATACATTTTTTCAGAATTGTTTCGAATCCGCAAGTTTTTGCAAGTTATTTCACATTTTTCAGTGTACTTACATGGAAATGTTTTGTTTTTCCGCTTCGGCCACATTCGAAACCAAAGTTCGAAACCGGTTTTTATATTAGAATAACATTTTTTCTTTTAAAATTGGTTACGATAAAAGAAGAATATTCAAGAACTTACGTAGTTTTTTTATGATCACCCGATTAAGATGATCTTAATACTGAGAGAACTAGTTAAGTTCTGAATCTTTTTCTGAGAACTGTCATGAATTACAAACAAGTGAAAAAAAGTGCCTTGGTTCAATTGACATTTTCTCATCTCGGATATTCTTAAATAGGATAGGAGCTGTGAGAAGATAGAATTAAAAAAAACTAGTCCCAGGTCGAATGATCTTGTATTATTTAATTAGGTACAGTTCAGGTTCACATGAAAATATTTGTATGTTTAATTGAATACAATAGAAGAAGTCTTAATGGATGAGACAAATCGTCCCTTTGAACTCCGCATCTTGATAAATTCCTGTGAAAATCATTACCGAAAATATTGGTGACTGTAGGGTTGGCGATGTGTATGATCGGTTCGCGAAAAGCAATCATAAAGCGTCACATTTTATCTTAGTATTGGATATAGTGATGTCCCACTGCACTATTATTGACTTAATAATAACGAATATATTTGTATTCCGAGTCGAAGTGAGCGAATCGTATATATTGAAACGAAATACTCATTATTTATATATACTATAAAAGCGCTGGAATAGACAACACGAAACTTAGCGCAGGTACTTAGATTCTGGTATCTGAAGAGAGATGACGAAATCTCACAATCCAACACTAGAACGGTTTTGACTAAGTGTTAACAGTACCGCTGTGTTGGCTAGGTATTACATTTTTTTTAATGAAAAGCTAAACTAAGAAAGCATTTAATTACGCTTATAATTAAAAAAACTTACTTAGAAATAAGAAACGGCTTAACTATTGGAGAAAAATAATTGAATGAGATATTTTTCGCGGACAATCTTTTTTTCTTTTATTTATCTATGATGAGATTTTGGGCTTATTCGTCAACTGGCGAGCGTAAAAGTCGCGAGTGCGCGCGAGTTGGCACCTTCAGATTTGACCTATTTTTCATGTCGTCAACTCGCGCGCACATACATTATGAAGTACAGTCAAATAAAAAAGTATTAATTATCCAGAAAGATAGGAAGAAAGAAAATATGTTTATTTGGTATATAGTGATACCCCTGGTGTTGCAAGCCCATAGGTTACGGTAACTGCTTACCATCAGGCGGGCCGTACGCTTGTTTGCCACCTAAGTGGTATTAAAAAAATATATAACATGCTTGACTTATACAAAACAAAAGCACACAAGTGGGAAGCGGCCGATGACGCATGTTGCATGCTATCTCTTAAAACGTTGCCCGTTATGTCGTCATTGTTCAAGTGATCTTAGTGTCAGCTAAAGTGCAGGTTACAGTGCATTACATACATATTTTATTCAGTATTTGAGACTGCCATTTGATGAGTAAAACAATTTTTACCAAAAAATTTAACCAACTTCAACACCCAAGTGTGAAATAACTTGTTGAAGTCGGTACCATGACACTTTAAAATCACATATTATCTCAATATTGTGCGCATGATCCAAACTTCGTCAAGTTATTTCTCACTTTTGAGAGTGAAGTCGGCACAACTTTTTAGAATAAAAACACTACTCTTTTTAGTGACCCTTGCTAATACGGGATCGATTGACATTCACTGTTTTAACATTACTACACAATAAAATAAAGACCGAAAAAAATATATGGATCATTTATTCGATAAATGTATGTAAAGCGAGACTATTACTAGCAACAACTGCATTAAACGAGATGATAGGCACAATTGTGTAACTGGTATTGTGTCAAATGAATTGGACCTTTAATAAGTGCATTCAAAAAGTGAAAAGAGACTATACTATTCGATATATCGAATGCGTTTCGACAGGCTGCTTCAACACTAAAAACAAAGGAGTTGGTCTCATAATAAAAATACCCGAATTTAATAATATTAGGAACAAATTTTATCGAAAAACAAAAACCAAAATATTTAGCAAAATGTTATTTTCTTAGATTACTATTTAAATTACATTTAGATAATAAGGAGCGATTGCGCTTAACTCCCGTATTGTGATTCTGCTGGTTATTTGTTTAATTTAATTTTTTAGACAATTTTTATTTACATTTTTACAATAACAGGCAATACACCAAATTATTGAGCCATTGTGATGTTGATTTTTATGATATTGCTAATAATTATTACAAAATGAGCAGTTCCCTATTTTTGTACAGATTACATCTTAGTGTTTTCATTTTGTATAAGCAAAGCATGTAATGACAAATAAACATATTTTTTTATACCACACTCTATTTTTTTCTGTATAGTCGGTATTTAACCAGTTTTATGATTTTGTATATGACTGTACTTTGTACGCGCGCGCGAGTTGACGACAAAGAAAATAGGTAAACTAGGAAGGTGCCAAATCGCGCGCACTCGCGAGTTTCACGCTCGCCAGTTGACGAATAAGCCAGATTTTGCCATTAAACTTACATGAAAATTCCACTAAAGAACTTCTGTATAAGATGATATACGTGAGACAAAGTCTGCAAGCCGAAAATAGAACGTTTACTAATATTGTGCAGTGGCACGGAACCCTCCATGGTTCGCGAGTCCGACTTGGACTCCATGGTTCGCGAGTCCGTCTTGGACTTGGCTGGTTTTTCTTGAATCCGTTATTTTTGGCTCAACAACGTTAAATTTGGATTTCTAATAAAAGAGCACTGGTAATACTGGTTGAGAGCGAATAGGATAAGACTATGGAATATTAAAGCGCTAGAGCGAGACCTAGCACTGTTTATGTTGGTTACTTAGCAATGCATTGATTAACTGTTGCTTAGTAACCAACATAATATTGAACCCTGATATATAATCATAGCTTTCTGGCTGTTTAGGTTTAACGTGAAAGTTTCTAACCTAGTCTTAATATATTTAAAGTTAATGTATTTTGTACTCACCATTTTATGGAACATCAAGGCATTTTAACACAAGTTTCGTCACAGTGTAGTCGAAAACCTGTCAACTCCGTCAACGGTACCAAACGTATTAGGGGAAAGTATGAAATTGTCAATTTTTGCAGAAAATTTGAAATTAGTTTTTTTTCAATGTAACATATTTATTTTAATCAAAATAATTACCATTATTATCTATACATTGCTGCCGTCTAATAGGAAGTTCATTTATGCCGTTGCGAAAGAACTTTGGTGAACTAGATTCGACAAACTGTGTGAAAGCATTTTGTAATGCCTCCTGAAAAGAAAACTTTTTATCACGTAGAAAATTATCAAAATCACGAAAAAAATGGTAGTCCGTTGGAGCATGGTCTGGCGAATACGGAACTTGATGAATGGTTTCTAATTGCAGTTCCTTAAAACAGTTTTTCATGCTGTATTGAGGTATCGCGTTATCATGGAGCAATAACGGTGAAGATCGATTCATGAGTCGGGGCTATTTCACTGCTAGTTTTGCTATCATTTTTCGGAGTTCAGCGCAGTAGACATCTGCCGTTATTGATTGACCAGATCGGAGAAAGCTATAGTGAATAACACCATGCTGAAACCACCAAACACCCATTTATTGGTAAGCTTTGCTTAGGACACTGTTGCGGCGTTTGACCTGGGGTCAGCCATTGCATTTTTCGCTTACGGTTATCGTAAATAATCCATTTTTCAACACATGTCACAATTCGATCCATTATTCCTTCATTTCTGTATCGATTCAACGAGGCAACACAAGTTTCAAGACGGATTTCTGCGGATCAGTCAAATCATGAGGCATCCATTATTCATATATTTTTTATTATATTGATTTGACGCAAATGAGTCTTAATATTGTTGGTAACGTAACGTTAAACCATGCCGCTGATTCCTGGGCTCGGATCGGCTTCCACCATCTCTTTCAATTCATTGTTATTCACCTGTGTGGGCGGTATTCCACTGGTTCGTTCTTCAAATCAAAGTTTTCATCACGAAAGCGTATAAACCAAAATCGCACGGTGCGTTCATTAGCAGTCCCCTCTCCAAACGCAATATTGATATTGCGAGCTGTTTCTGCTGCGTTAGATCCGCGTCGGAACTCGTATTCAAAAATTACTTGAATTTTCGAAGTTACCATCTTTCTTGTCTAAGCTGAATAAAAAAACAACTGCAAGTTGATAATCTAATATTTCACATTTTTAAAAGTCTTTAAAAATCTGAAACCCTGTAGAATTCGAAGTACCTTTAAGAAGTACTAAAACGGCAATTTCATAATTTAAACCTTATTACTTGGTGTCGTCGCCTGAATTTCATTCGGTTGAAATTGGTTCTTATCAACTTCGTCTATATATATATATATATGGGGTCCGTATTTCGGAGAAGGTTGTCCTTAAGTCCTTAAGTATGGAGTCCAAAGACGTGTTCGTCCGTGGTTAATTGAGTAATGATAAAATAGTTGACTTGGCTTATTGCATGTATGGTACACCATTTTGTAGGGTAAAAAAACCTTCACATGCATTCACCTTTTCGAGCAGTCTCTGAAATATTTAGCTTCGATATAATGCAAGCTCTCGCGACCATGTTATTAGATTTTTATGAAGTAACCAAAAATAGAAAATTTGAAATACAATAAAAATCACATTTAGAAACTTATCTCAAATGGTTTTGTAGGTTCCAGTATATATACAATCAATGGCAAGTGATATAAACCAACAAAATAATGAATTTCCCAGTAAACATCAATAAAGCTAGATCAAATCACTACAGGAGAAAGACGTTACCCGCATACGGTTCTCAATTTGTCACGGCGTGAAATACGGGAGTGGCACCACGCGGGATGGCAACGGGATGGAATTTATTCCGCCCCAATGCAGTCAAATGATCTAATAAATCCAGAGGATACGACTCATGGTTCACCGCAGATCGTAACTCATGTTCAATGTGCCGCGACAGCAAAAGTTTGAGAATAACTGGCACTGGAGACAGAACAGCTTTTATAAATTATTTTATTTATAAAACTGTTATTTCTTGTGTGCAATAGGTACATACTAGTACAATAGTTACATAAGACCATAATTAATAGATTTAGGGGTTAATTTGGGGAAATATATTAAAAAACAATTATTTAAAAAATATTAAAAGTGTACATTACATAAATATTTATTTCAAAAACACTTAAAAATATTAAGCCCCATTTTCCTTCTAAGCTGACGTGACGTTATAAACACGACGTTGCCTAACCTTATTTATTTTTCTACTCTCACATACAGTCAAGACTTCCTGATGATGCTTCGTATAGAAGCGAAAATTAATCGTCACGTTTATGAAGTCATGTTGGCTTAACAGGTACCTAAATTAGGCGGAATCGCCACGACATATATTTTTATATTTATAGTAATCTAATATTAATTTAATGCTCTCATAAAATAAATATTAATATATATTAATTAATTATCAAATAAGAAATCCAATATTTATTTAATGCTCTCATAAAATACTTTAAAAAATATTTGTGATTATTTAATTAAAATTAAAGTACTGATAAAGTTGATATTTTTATTAGATGAAACCGTTTGCAATACATGCTTAAATATGACATAAAACCAAACGAACAATCTCAAAAATTAAAATAATTATAATAATAAACAAAATTACCATTAACGTATAAAAAGCTCATGGGCTCTATATAGAGTTATCGTATATCTAAATAGGCGCACGTATATACGGCCTACATAAATAAAGTTTATGTACCGTAAACCTACAATTAAACTCACAGCTCTGTGACCAGTAGCCGACACGAGGCAAATAAGTTTACACCTCGGCACAGTTTCTATAACAGTCACATTCAAACCTCAGCTCAATTAAACATTCTACCTCGCCATTAAGCGTACGTATGTATTTTGACATGATATTGCGTTAAATCTTGCTTGGATTACAAGTTGTCGATACTTGACTGCGAATCGAATACAGTTAATGGGTGTACGGCGCAATCTAAAGGCAAGAACAAGCATAAATTTATTAACGATGCTGAAATATCACCGCATAAATCGCTATCTCGGCTGTCAGTTTATCGTCAATTATTCTTAATTGGATTATGAAAGCGGTGCGCGTTGTAGTACCGAACTGGACTATGTCATAATCGTTTCGCGGGTATAAACGTATATATGTTTTTGAACTTTCCATATTGAAGTTGACCTATCATATTATAAAAACTTACGCTCATATTTATATCTTATATATAAATATGAGCGTAAGCAAAATCCTGAGGAAGGCTTCCGGTAGAAGCCGAAACATTGTCGATAGCGATATCGACTCATAGTAAGTTCACGCTCAAACACCCGTGTTTTTCATATATTGAAGTTGACCTTATCATATGTACAAATACAATGTTGGATGATGCTTCCTGATGTCCGTGCTTGCATTTTGTTCAAGAATTTGTCTAGGCCGAGAACTGAAAAAAGAAACTGCATACTATTATTATATGTGAAAGTTTGCTGTTTGTGCGGATGTGAGTGTGTGTGTGTGTGTTTGTAACTCCTTTAGGCTCCAAAAGCTTAACAGATTTAGATGAAACTTGCAGTAAAAATATTTTTTAATCTGGATTAACACAATACTTTTTATCATCTTCATTACTTTTCATCGTTGTCTACGCTGATGCAACTGCTGAGCGTAGATTTTCACATAAATCCCAGCTAGATTTTGATTCTGTTTATTTGTTAGAACACCCGCAATAGTTACCTACTAAACTCAAATTTCTCAATAAATAAAGAACAGAATAAATCAACTACATCTGTTTTTTTTATTCTTAAACTTATCCTCATGGAATAATCAATACGGGAAAAAATACTTTTTAATTACATGTCAAAAATATTAGTATACTTTACGTGTAGAATACATAACCTTTTTGGAAATATAAAATGACAACAGTTTCAGTAAAGGTACAGCTTTAAACTCGATCGAATAATTAACGTAAACGCCAAACTTTCTTAATGAATGTCAAAACTTCACGTAGCTTTTACGAAAATGAAGCAACGCTTGCATGGTCATCAATAGAACGGTAGTTTGACCTTCAGACAAACGCTTATTCTTGCATCTTGGCCCACATTTAATGTAGAACAGTTGATTCTCTGGCTAGGTGATCTCGTGGAAACAGAGGCGTCCCCCGGCGAGAAAGGGGCGGCTCTCTCCTCCGTCCGCCTTCTGTCAGAAAATAGATAACCCCATGGACATGACAAATCAGGAAGAAGATTTCCAATAGCGACAAACTATGAATTTTATGTACTTAACTCACATATGGTAATTGGTGACGTGATGACTGATTTTATTACTCACAATAACATCTGTTATACGAGATCATAAGAAGAATATAACTTATTTCTCGTATACTCTCGTCTTCGTATGCCTGGACTGGACTTTGCTTATATTTCTTTAGCTAGAGCAGAATATTTTAGTAAGTATTATTCAATGCTAAACGTATTCTGGTTTATGTTGGTTTATGTAAACGTAGTAGTTTAAAGTCAAAGTCAAAGTGCTTTTATTGATCAATGCATATTTGTTTATAACGACCTGGCGTTCTCGGAGTGCCAGGTCCTCGTAAACTATCACTTTTTCATGTTTTCATAACGAAAGGGTAAAAACGAGACCTATTAAGACTCCACTGTCCGTCTGTTAGACTGTCTGTCACCAGGCTGTATCTAATGAACATGATGTATTTCTGTTGTAACTATATGACCAATACTAAAAATTGGCCAAGTGCGAGTCTGACACGGGCATGTGAAAACTAAAAATAAAGGTTTTAATATAGTGTCTAATATAATAAAAACGTACGCTCATATTTATATCCTATATAAGATACTAGCTTTCCGGGCGCGGCTCCGCCCGCGCGTATGTCGGTTATCGCGCGAAAACATGAACCTCTTTTTGCGCAGTCGGATAAAAACTATCCTATGTTTTTTCCCGGGTCTCAAACTATCTCCATATCAAATTTCATTCAAATCGGTCCATTAGTTTTGGCGTGAAAGCGTAACAGACAGACAGAGTTACTTTCGCATTTATAATATTAGTACTGATAGTACTGATAATCTTATATAAAGAATAAGATATAAATATGAAGAGTGTGAAGCGTGACGCGACCGCGGCGGACGTACCACACTCAAAATACTGAGGAAGGCTTCCGGTAGAAGCCGAAACATTGTCGATAGCGATAACCACTCATAGTAAGTACTAAGTTCACGCTCAAACACCCGTGTTGTTCTTATATAAGATAGTGTCTAATGTTGTACGGGGATCAGGGTCCCCCTTTGAAGCCCGACTCGGATTTGGCCAATTTGTTATATAAGTGAACTGAAAGGTATTTGTCCTTCTTTTTTATTGAATTGTGACAGAACAGGCACGAGGCTCACCTGATGTTAAGCCGAGTAACCTCTGAGTAATAAGTTAATAACAGATGCATTTCGTCACAAGTGACGAAGTGCACTGCGAATATCACCATGAGAACATACAGTTGCTAAGTTTCATGTGCCTGTAATTTACTGGCTCTCAAAGATTGCTACTACGGTGACATATTTTCTACTTGAAGTTCGTAGCTGCCTAGGCGAGCATTCGCTTAATGTCCTACCACAATGTGGTTAAAGCTAAAGCCGGCGCGGCGGCAGAGATTACCACTCAGCTATCAGTGCTTGAAAAGGTTTTTTCTATAATACATACAGGGTACAGTATCTACCAATACCATAAGGGAATTTTATGAGTGATGAATAAATTTATTTATGCCAGTATAATCTGTTGTGATTATATTTACACAACATTTATAGGCTTTCTTGAGAATAAACTACGTATAACATTGGATTTGGAGTAGTATGCGACGGTTCCAGTTATATATCTACCTAGTAATTTGCTAGAACATCGGTCAACACTCGACTATCAAAAGCACCTTTTGCTATTAAATATATGTTTATAGCCTTAATGCGACCTTTGACAATCTTCCTCATCTGCTGTTAGGTATTAATGTGATTTACGATGGAAGGTGCCAATGGAAACTGGTCCTTAGCTTCCGGAAAACGTCGTAATGTACTTGGCGACAGGTTTTTTATTTGGGATATAAGTCTGTGGTAGCTATCTGATGAGCATTCGCAATATTATCTGCGCATGCCTCTAAAGATCAAGGTTGTTGATTATTTGAAACCATGTCGCCTAGTCAGCAGCCTAACTGCTACGGTTATGAGTATATCAACAAGCCATCGCGAATTTTTATCCCAGATAAAATAGGCAGACTGTCTAAGAACACACGTTTTGCTACAAAGGTTTTGGTGGGGTACGAAAACGAGGGGAACGAATGCCATATATTGGGCACATTTCCACCGGCCAGTATTTGATAGTCATAAAGTTTTAACTTATAAGACCTTGAGTATGTTCTATGCCTTGAGTCACAAAACGACTAGTGCCATTTTGATTTACAGGACAGTCTATTTATTCTAGACACTTCGATTACATGACAACGTCTTTTAACACAAATATTTCTCCAAAGAGAAAGGCAAGCAACTAAACTACCACGTTTTACCAGATACGTTTTGACTCATGTAATAGTACTGCTATCTATGTAATAGAGAACAATCCTATTGCAATATCTACAAGACACACTTCCCGACACGTGAAATCATTTCGTGTAAGTGAATAATTACGGTGGAAAAGCAAAAATTGTACGAAAAGGCTTATCGCCATATAATTATTACTTAAACGCACAATAGAATTATATTGATTATTGAATTGATGGAACAATATTTGAGCGGGCGTTCTAATAAAATTTAATGATTAAAACTGTAACAATAAGGACGAAAATATATATGTAATAGATGTGTTAGTGTAGCTATAAATAAATACTTAGGTATATGAGTGCAGAATATTTAGGTATGGCATATATATAGGTATACCTACAATCAACATAGTCGTAAAAATCCTACTTATGTGTGGGATATCAAACAATTTGTTTTAATCTTAAAATAACATAAACCAGTTCACCTTCATCTTTGCTTTGTACTTGTTTAACCTGCTTCTGTAATTTTAATGACAATGGGTATTATCAGTAAATCCTTTCCAATGTCAAATTAAATATACGCAGAGATATATTATGTTTGCGGACTTTTACCTCCGCATAGCCTTCAAAGGAATTATATTTACGAGCTTCGTATACGTCGTTTTGTTCACCCACATCACTAATTGATGTTATTCAAATCCCATATAGGCTATAAAACGAAAATCGATTAACAATCGCGTTTTTAAATACAAAATCAGATTATATTCTGATTATTTATTCAAAGATTATAAGATTAATGTCTTGGTGAGCATATTACGTTAATATTGTTAATTGGATAAAAAACCTTGGATACGGGAGTTAGCATAATTTGACTACTGTTAATTGAATAAGTCATCGCTATTTGTAATTAAAGAATTAGAAAACTGATCCATCGTGATACTTTCGCTTAAGAATAGAAAAACAATATCTTATCTAATATCAGTAAACACACATATAATTTTATTATTGGTGAAAATACAAATGTCATAATGGTTAAATATTGTTTTCACCATATTCACCCATGATAATTTTTAACAGTAAGAGTATATAAAACTGATATGTAGTTTTATTTATGACCGGTAATATCTTTGTTTTCCACGTATGAGTGCTTTTTTAATAAAGTAATACTAAATCTAGGTTTTGATTATGAACATAGAAAATACATTCCATGATTTTTATTTTTCACAACTCTTAGGTTAACCTTTTACCACTATCTCATCTGATGTTTAGTGATGATGTGATCGAGGATGTTTTTAAAGGCTAACCAGGAAGTACTGAAGCTCAAGGACAGGTGCCGGAACGCACCGTTAGGTGCTTGGCTAAATATACTCTCATACTTCTACTGGAGGGTGTTAGTTAGCCAGGTAAGCATTCTCAAAATGCCCTACCACCATGCTATGACGACTGCCATCCGAAGACCACAACCAGGACCGATGGCTTATCGTGCCCTTTAAACACAAATCAAAAACCCAATTTTAAGCATGGAAGCGCACAGTAGTTATGCCACTAGCGGTCACTTATCCAACTCATGACCGCAGCGGACGTTGCTTAACCTACAAGCGCTTCAAAAGTCTATATTTATAGGATACTAATAATAAGCTACCTGACTTTGCCAAACTCAGCGATGAGACTTAGCTTCAAACAGCTCAATGCTCATACATCTAAATGAAACGGAAAGTACAAAAAAAGCTTATAAAGAGCTGCGAAAATATAACACTTGAAAGTCGGAAGCATGCTGGAAAAAGGTTACACAAACACATACCAGGGTTTTGAATCTGAAAATTAAAAATTAAGTCCATGAAATAATATTATACAATAATATAGGAGATAAATAAACTAATTGAATAAAATAAAAACTCTGCGATGAGATCTAGCTAAGTACAAAAAAGATTTAAATGAAAGAAAAAGTAAAAAAATTGCATACATAGAGCTGAGAACAGATAACAATTGGTTGGAAGTTTGAAATAGGCTGGAAAACAGTGTTTCAGCCCAGTCAGTTCTAACACAGCCGCAGAGAGATCATCACAGTGGCAAAATATAAAAAGGTTATATTAAGAAAATATCAAAACAGCGTTCAATACACTTGATATAACTACTGTTTAAACGGATTATAACAACTGAAGAGACATCCACCTATAATATGAATTTAACTTGCATTATATTTAACGGCGCCTCAGCACACTAAAAGCCAATACGTAATCCTAAACCTTCAATAAGCATATCAAAGAAAGCAAGAACCAGTAGTAGAGCAAGCTTTAAAAAGAACTTTTTAACGAGCTATCAACTATCTATACCAATATAAGAACTTTTCATCGAAAAACACCAAGTGCTTCAGAGACTTTTACACAGCTTAAATCGATCCAATATACTTCTACCATATCATATGAAAGCATATGTTTCAACTCAACTGATGCCCTAACAATGTTCAAGCACTTATATAGAAATGAAAACACGTAGCGCGTCTTCAAGACCAAAGAAAGACGAAGAAAGAGAGAGAATATGGAAGGGCCCACATAAGAAACGAATCAAAGGAAACCGTACGCTAGATGGCAGAGCTTTATTAAAAAACAAGCTGGTCCTCTCTAGGTTCAGAGACCTTGATCTACATACATCAAAAGTGCCTAGGGATCATGTATATTTTGGACTATAACTGACTTGTTTGGCAGAAAAACTAAAAAACTAGGAATTTTGCTAAGTTTATTGTAAAATTATATTAATAAATAATCTGTGTTTCTACTATTTACACTAATCACACAAGCACAGCGATTTGGCATACTTTAAATCAGTTCATCAAAATTACTTTGAGGAATGGCCGCTCACGTTCTCTTTAACGAGTCAAAAAGCTGTTGAGGGGTATGCACGGCATCCATACTTGGCAGAGCTCTTCTTCGTATCCCATGCATGCTCAATGGGGTTGAGGTCTAGCGATTGAGCAGAGCACGGCAGAACGTTGAGGCGAGCATCGTCAAGAGTGCGAGTTACGACTCTAGTCGTGTGTGGACGTGCATTAGGCTAAACGAATTACCCAAACGGCTTCGTAAAGGGATGATCACTTCTGAAACAATACTCTCCGCAAAGAAAAAAAAGACGCAATTACAATTTTAAAAAATTAAAAATTCTTTTGCGTCTATAATTGAAAACGTACTTGATCCCTGGGTACTTTTGATGTGTGTAGCTCTTAGAAGATTGGCAAGAAGAATGAAGAGGCTTTTATCTGTGGGGAAGTTTTTTGCAAATAAATCAAATAATTACGTTTGAGCTTTATTGAAAATAAAACAAAGCGATTGTGTATTTAATATATCTATTTTTATTTACTGGCATAGAATATAATCTAGATGTGTCTATAATTCTACAAACGTAATATACAACATAATCCATAACATATTCTTTCATAGGTCTCATTCTATATATCAGAAAAACAAAGCCTTAATAAAGTCCGTTATGTCTGGCCTTATAGACGATCATTCTATATTAATAGCGAGCAATAAAGCTCAAAGTTGCCGGCAGGGACATTACATTAGTAGCTAATGGGTTGAAATTATGATATTTAATGTTACGTGCTACGGGCTTAGGGCACAGTCTCGTTACTGCGATTAAACCACTACAAACATTGGAATTATGTAATAGATTTATATCTTAAGATGTCAGTGAGTTCAAGGGTTCAGTTGATTGGTAAAGCATTTATGATGATATTCGGTTTAACATAATTAATGTTTCTAGATACTATCACATACTTGAATATAAAGACCGGAGATTCCCAGGGGGGTGACAACCCAATTGGGCCTTGGTCCACCGTAGGCTGAACAATTTACTATACATAATAACAGTCATCAAACATTGGCATATTTTCCTTATTTGAAGGAATACCTTGGTGCTAAAACATATAAAAATCTATTGTAAATTCCAACCCCAAAAGGGGCAAAAAAAAATAAACCTTTGAAATAAGTATGTACTCTGATTACTCTGAGATAATTTTAATGGATATGCATGCTTTATTTTTTAAAGTCTTTGATTTATTCAAACGATTTCTGAAGCGATTTTTTGGTTTATGACTGAGAATAGCACGCCGCAATGAGAGTAAGCTAGAAATCGGTGAGACTTTTTCGACTGCTGAAATGATGGCAAGAGGTATAATGTTCAACATGGTACTAAATGTAGAATTATAAGAATATTTGCCTCGGTTTTATATAAGAGTGTGTACTATAGATTAATATAAAACTATAAAGACAGACAACTCACTGATTAAACAAGACTTGGATAAGACGTTCAATCGACTAAGTATCCTTAGAGGTTCCATGGGGGGTTTCAAATGATAAGAGAGTGTCTGAGAATCACTTCCAATTTAACAGTTTCATATACAACGTACCAATTACGGCGTTCAGTACCGATGCACGAAATATGAAAAATCAGATAGATCACCAGCAGAATGAAAACTGATCACGATTTCTGGGATTTTGGGAGTACACTCAGTTTTAGTTCTAAACATAGTCTTAAATGATTTTTCAAACGTGCCGCCCTCAAATTTTTATATTCTGTAATTTTGCAATATATGATTAAAATAAGAAAATAGGTGAATTTTAAAAACATCACTGATTTTAAATTAGACGATCGCCATTTGTTTCGGAAAATAAGGGCAGTGTTAACTGTGTCACATAACGCTAAATGTCAACTCGGATACGTCTGTATAAGATGGATATTTTGCCCAATTTCTCCGAGTACGTACATGTGGAATTTTTAAAGAGGTACCTTATTTTGGAGCAACTGTGAACCTACATTATTCTACTTGGACCAATAATCAATATTTAGGCTGAGTGTGCTCAATGTAAAATACAAATAAAAGTCAATCCACTAAACGCTCTGCGACTTGTTTAACAGTAAAAAAGGAAATTTAATTACGTCATTTACTTGCACCTGACTTTTTATCAATTAAAATATTCTTCAGTACAGATAAGATGACGTTTTTTACTGCTGATAGTCTTCTCTTAAGGACTTCCTCACCTAATGGAATGGAGCATTTAGACTGCCTATGAGTCTGCTATGACTTATAGGTTGTCTAAATACTTTTATTGTAGTAGCTGTAGTGTTGTATGTAGTTCGTAGTATTTTGTTTAATAAAGGCATACCGATGTAAAGTTATGAAAACGGACTAGGCCTAGAATTACTGCCTCTCAAGGACTGCTACCAGAACACAATTGTCTTCAGAGGTGCTTCAAAACATACTTGTAAGTAGATATTATGTTGAACTATCCAGTTCTCGGATTATGCATCAAGACTGTTTTGTAAAAGAGGACAAGAAAAAAGTAGAATACCAATACTATTGCCATATATTAAGAAGTTTTATTGACAAAAAAACATATTGCTTAATTTTTATATAATTATTAAAGATATATAATTTACGAATATCATTAGGCAAAAACTCATAGTTCCTGTAACTGTAACAGCCGGATCGTCCACTGCTGAACACAGTCTCCCCTATTAAGGGGGATTTGCCATAATCCCCACGCTTGGCAGGCGTTTTGGGGATCGCAGTGTAAGTTGGCAGTTCTTTAGAAGGCGCTGCTGCACGCCTTACAGTATTTGACCCTTACTCGCCTCTTACGACCCCCACGAGATGATATATGGGGAGGTGCAATTCTAACCCGGCACACCACGGGGCCACATAGTACCTACTTAATTACATCACATAGTACCTACTTAGATGTTTTTATACACACATATGGGTACGACTACAATCCCAAACCGTATATTGATTTAACAAAAACGATTGGATTGCATTATACGATTTGAGTTAATATTAACAAAAGTAGCGGCCTATCAACCTCATAGAGACCGCACCTTATGCAAATGAGGCGGCTCGCGGCAAAGCGTTGCCTAAATATTAGTTTAATAATTCTGAGATTGTATCATAGTGTTGTGAGTGAGTGATGGTGTAAATCAGAATTTATATTTTCACAGAATTCATATATTCACAGTATTTTTTTAATGAAGGGATTTTTACTATATTTTATTTGTTTTAATATTTAATCCATAGTTATGTTCAAAACTTTATACTCAAAACAACTATATCGATGGTCTAGCTTTTATGAAGTATACGAGAAAGTAGGCGAAGGTATTACAGGCTAAGTGATTAGTTATGCTTAAAAGTCAGATCTAATGTTCTAACTTTCAAGGATAACGATTTCAATATCACGCTGATAGGTGCTTTGCACCAGGTTTTCTACTTGAAGGGGCTAACTGACTGCCGTACAAATTGTTTTTTTGCGTTTGATGATAGTCCATAGATGGATAGTAAAACCTATCTACGTTACACTAACATTAAAAAGAGGAAAGATTTGTCCCCCTAGTATTTTATAAACTATTACGTATTGGAATAATTTTGTTTTATTGTATGAGATTGTTTGTATTATTAAATAGAAATGACGATCAATGTAGAACGCGGGTTTTTGATGAAGCAGGCAAATTTTCATTTCTTATGAATCTATAAATTAGGTATGTCTCAAGTGTTAGAGGGCGAACCGGTTGCCATTGATAATATCTCGCAAAGACTTACGAGTAGGAATGTGTGTATTATTCATTTATAATATTATAATAAATACGAATATATGTGATACTGTCACCACATGGAAAACCCGATTAACTACTACATATATAAAGGCAATCACGTGGAGGAAGCTTGTGTACGTTGTCTCATCGAACGTTGCAATGCCTACGTATTTTTTTAATTTTGTATTTTAGTCACCCTGTAAGTGTAGTCTTACTATAAGGAATTCCTTAGTATATATATCCCGAATTTCTTGTCCGTTCTTCTCGCAATGGCTCTATACATTATTTCCTGAACGTGGCAGTACAATGTAGAATTTATTCGTATAATGTAGAATTAACTTTCATAACAGCGTCGTAGAAGTGTAGTTTGATATACAGCATATATAAAGCATCCAGAATATAGATTCCAGCGCAAGCCCTAAATACGCAAGGAGATGAGGGAAGAAAGCTATTGCTTATACCATATTTTCTTCTACAACTTTTAAAATATATTTGTTAATATAAGAGTAAAAAAAAGTATTTGACATTTCTTATGAATCGTATCGTAGCCCCCCCAAAATTAAATATTACTCGCAACATCAGAATTATTTTAGATCCGTTATATGTCTGAAATAGGCTCCCCTGATTTATGTACCAAACTGCAACATTTCGCGTCCGGTACCTTTACATTCGGACTAAAAAGGCTGTGATAGACACGTTCGTACTTGTACATCTGCTATATACAAGTACGAACGTTTCTTAACTTCATCGGATATACGGAACCCTAAAACAGTTCAAAGCAGTAACAGCAATTGTTTATCCTAAGTAAATAATAGTACTGATGTAAAACTGTTATTTCACTGTAGGTATAAATTAAAAAAATAAGATTTTGGACTTACATCACTTCTAACTTGACGTGAATAAATTATGTAAATAGTACGCAGCACGTTCTAGCTTTCTTGTAAATGATTTGGCGTTTTACTTCTAATAGCTGCTATACGGACCACGCACCGTCATGTTAATGCCACTATTTTATAACAGTCCACGTTATACACGCAACTCCGAAAAACCGTACAAAATCGATACAGATTGATGTAAACTTGCACATACGTACCAACGCCAAGCCTTTGGTCAGTCAAATAATAAGACCATTGCGAACGATTTTTATTCCAATTTTCACCTTCGGTGGAGCTGTTTTTGTTATATACCGCCACGCGTAATCTTTCCTTAATTTTGATGACGGAATGATTGGCTATGGTTGGAAAACAAAAACCATTAAGTTCGCATTCCTGGTCCTTACACCGACGCCGCTGCGGCTGCCGTGTGTAAGAAAACTGGCCTACGCCTCAGGCAAGAACGACCAGCAGTAAGGCTTCTGGGATGCAACGTAACGCTACGTATAAAATATCATCTTGCTGAAATTAAATACTACAACTTTAATATACAGCCAGTATAACTACGAAACGCCTGTTATATGAATTTAACCGTCAAGAGTTAAAAGGAGAGAGTAGAAAATGAGTTTTCCGGAGAGTCCTTACTGTCGTTTCTACCCAAAGTGTTCCGAGATCGAGGTGCAAACAGGGCGGGCCGGCATTTACTCCGCCACCTCATTCCGAAAGTAGTGACAAATGGTAGCGGCATCTTTCATCTCCTCACTTTTACATTAACACACCATTCAAAATTAAACCATACCATTACACCCTAAAGCGAATATTCCCAAAACAACCTGCAATGATTAATGAAATGATAACGCAATATATAATGAAATTTGGAAATAATTACAAAACCTTTCGCGTTTTGACCGGCTTGAGGCCGGGCATCTACCTGAATTGAAATGGGCATTGAAGTATTGCAAATAAATTAAGCATATTATTCAACGTGGCAAAACCCAATGCATGAATAAATAAGGAATTACTCGCATGTGGACATCGTATCATTACTGGCTTTGTGCGATGTTCAATCGAAGTGTCATGATAAATTCACAGAAATTTCCTACTAATACACAATGATGCCGTTCGCATAAGGCATAGTTAACACGCTCATATATGATGCACGTGGAGAATATTTGCATAATTCTTATAGCAGTGTCTAATGTGTGTGCAATCCAGTGGCCATTGTCTACGAGCGATTATTGGAATGACGAGGTATTATATTGATAGCGCATCGTCCGCGGTAATAGGGTTTAATATGAGATAATTACAGGGAAGGAGCTAGCTCGTTCACAGTAGTCGATGAAGATATAATTCTTCGTTGAATTAACGAGGGCGAATGAGTTGCGTGATAGGTATATATATATCCTATAATAATTTGTCACAGTCGATTAGACCAACTATTCGTAACCTTTACTCACTCACTGGTTAATAAACTATTTCGTTATAGCTACAACCTTATTGTTGTAGCCAAAAGTTTTGCCTTTTATCACTCTCTCACATGATTGTCATTGACACAAGTCGACGATGTGGTCAACGATGTGATAAATGTAGTTTGGTTATGGCTCTGAAGATTAGCACCAGGAACATATGATAAGAAGTTTGCGAAAGATTATTTATTTATGTGAAGAGGTTGTTGTTTAAGTGGTAGCTAGCCAGGTAACCATTTGAAAAATGCCTTATTACTATGAGGTAAAGCCCAATTGACAAGATTCGAAACCTCGCCATCATAGTTTTTTTTTTAATAACGAGGCCCACCTAATAAGTGGATTAACCTCTGCCTATAACAGATGCATTCCATGCCCGTCACACTGAGACTTACAGTTGTTAAGTCTTACAGACTCTCAAGTCTGCTGCCGGAACCGAAAATAAGGCCCATTCGAGTATCATCGCACACTGCAACGTGCACCGCATGTTAGTCGCTCAGTCCGAAATGCGAGAAAATTTGAAAATATAATATATACTTTAATCATAGATGCCGTTCTTCGATTTCAAAATCCTATCGAAGTATTTAAGATATTAAGTTAATCTATCGATTGTCTTAGCTAAGGAGAAAATCGATATTATCTTTTATAAAGAGATACGAATTTTGTTCCGTAACTTAACGTAACTTAAATATATTAATTTATTTATCGCTGTTGGTTTTATCCGTATTCATTACTGATCTCTACATCAGCAAATATTCACTGCTTTTTCGTCATGATATCGTTAAGCTGAATTGTCGCTGGTGGGTAATCACTTTCTAGATAGTATCACGAATAAGATGTTAATCACAAATTAGGACCCTCTTTCTTCTTGATGAAGTCGAGTTGGCGCTGGATATTTTGTGCCCCATCTCCATATGATCCTGTTGATTAACAACACACTAAAAACTAAATAGAGTCGGTAGCTACTACAATGAAACAAGGCAACCTAAAGGCCATTGAGGGCATTTGCGCCGCTTGAGTCGCCCCGCCAAAATAGCCGCGTCGACAGCCTTCACGTTTGTTTTCAGGAATATGTGTGTAGAATATGTGACGTCGCTCAAGTGTCAATGCACGTAGCGTCCCACACTAATTTCTATTAACCCAGACAAATACCCGGGATATATAACGCCATCCAGCATTCTGTAGCCGGTCTGACAAATATGAGTCTAAAATATTCTGAGCTGTTCCACGAACTCCATAAATAATATTGTGAAAGTTTATGTATGAGGGTGCTGTCACGGTAATATTATCTTTAACTATTACCAATACGTTGTTAGTCCAATACGTTGGAGAGATCACAAAAAATAACGATGACCTCTTGTGAATTCTCCCAGACGTCAAATATATGTAACATTTAAATTACACCTGCGTCGGTTATTGATCTGCTTTTGGTGAAACCGAACTGATTTCCGTGTTATATATTATTTTCATTAAAGTGTGACAAAATTGATGAAGCATATTTTTTTCAAAAAAAATCAGAAAGGAAAGGATGAATACCGATCTGTAATTATTAGGGTCAGATCTAGCCCCTAACCTATAAATTGGAGTAATTTGACTATGTTTCATGAGATCTGGAGTGATTCTTTTATCAACACAAAGATTGTTAAGTAGTTATAACAATAAAAGGCAAAAGTAGCAATAATAGACTCTGCTTCTTTTACTGACTGACTTCACAAGTCTTCGGTACTCTTTATGTTATAAAGTTTTGAAAGTCTTAATAATTTCAAATGTTGTCTAAAACAATATTCCTGTATCATGGAGGCAACATTATCGTTTAACAGAGTTTTTGCTATATTGGGGCATGCGCCTAATGATTTAGTGACATCTAAGAGCAAGATACAATAAAATCTTTCAAAGACATTCGCAAATTTTATTGATTCAGAAATCTGATTATTATCAATTATTAAGACACATTTATATCTATAAGTTTATATCTATCAATCTGTGTATTTATAGTTTTCCAAGTGGATTTTATTTCAATACTAGACCTATGTATTTTGACACTAATGAAAAATTAGCATATATAGCACACAAGCATACAGCTTTTTTGGAATACTTTTTTACATACTCATGAAAATGTGTGCTGGGTGTTAAAGTTATTTTTTCACATAGATCAAACTTAACGTATTTGCTTTTCAAAATACCTCCAAATTACAAAATCCATGTAAAACTTTTTTAATTTTTTATTAAATTTGATGCAAACTAATGAAAGCAACCTGTTATATATATATCATGAGCTTTTCCTCACCGAGCAATTCATAAGACCTAGTTTTGCTTCTAAGTTAGCTATTTAGATGTAAGTTCTAGCATATACAAATTTATCTGGTTTATTTTCTTTTTTGATTTTTATAGCAAGGTCTTAGTGATGCGACCTAAATCGTGTAATAAAAAATATTTCTCTAACCTTTGAGTTTGAATAGACATTGTCTGAGGCAGTAGCGTTACACTTCGGTGTACATTTGGACTCCCTTTGGGACGCAATGACCTTTGTTTGTCTAAATTCTTTCTTAGTAACAATTGTAGTATATAGTTTTTAGTCTTTTGTTAATGAAGGCTTACCGCTGTTAAAAAAGCAGTAGCTTTTTATGAGGTGGTACACATACAAAAAAACATAGTTAGAATAAACTACAGGGTATATGTGACGTGTAAGCATAAATGTGTACAATAAAATGAAGAATAAATCCTTCAAAGTACCTACATGTAATTTTGACATATTAAATTGAAGTTATTCATTGATCCGCGCTCCAATCATAAATCAGCCTAAGTGCATAAGCTAATAAAAATCCCGCAGGCTGTAACAATAGGTAAGATTGAGGGTTACCTTACTTAAATGATGGCAGTCACCTAAATGTCGAAACCGAGTTTTATTTCCATCCATTCAATTAAATCAAATGTGAAATAGATTTGACTCGCACCATTAATTACTGCCGTTTTAAAATATTGATTGAAGACAAGACGCTTTGTTAATCACAGCACGCTTGAACCGCGATTTCAATTAATTTATTTCGTCAAAACAATAGGTGATATTATGGGGTAATTAACAACACGAGCGCAGCAAATCATGCAAGCGTGCGCGGTTTCATTTATGAGTGGATCCATCAGCTACGATTATCAGATTACACACATGACACTCTAATAACAAGTTGATATCGGAACAAGCCCATATCTACACAATCGTATTTAACAATATTGTCTCTGTCCAATCGCCGCCCGCCAAAGCGACGGAATGTGCCGCTGTCACGGCATCGTACCGCACTCTTGTCACTGCTACGATTTACCAAATAGTTATTGCCCGTTCACATGAGCACTCAGTAATTTGTCCGAGCGTAAAAAGCGTTCGTTTATCGAAAGAGCCACGAACAAAGGTGCTCATGTTCGTCTTAATTAATATGATTAATGACGCAGTGCAGCGGTTCCTTTTTGAACTCGTGTTACTGTTGTAATCGAGAAATAAATTAATTTTATTAGTAGTTCTGTGTAATAGAATAGGAGCGCCGAGGCCGCTAGTACTCCCAAACGAGTGGACGATCGAATGTTTTCCCGGTTCGTTACGTTTCTCTAATTTAAAAATTGGGCGTTAAAACTCACCGATTATAATTTAAATTTATGACATTATGCATAGATAAATGCGTATTAAAATGAAATTGTGACGGTTTATGATAGGGTTTCACTAACAAGGGAGAAATCTAAATGTAATGACTGACTTTAATTTAAGTCCTATAAAATATATTAGATACCAAATTGCTTGCCTGTAATATTATTAGTTTTATGCATTACTCTATTGCCATTAATGCCTGCAAATGTATTAACTATATAGGTATATATGAACGAAAGAGCGCCTAGTTTCGAAATAAATTATACGTGCAATTAGGACTGAACGATAAAACAAATAGTATTCGCGCGGACTTGTTTTGAAACATAGGTATTTATTTATTTTCCCATGTTTCTAATTTAAACTAACTTGAGCTAGCACTACATCGAAATATTATAGATCTTATTGAATAGAATTAAGGTGCACAATAGACGAGAGTGCGCGAGCACAGCGATTGCGCCTCAGGCCGAGATCGTGGCGGAGATAATTAGAGGCCGCGGCTCTGTGGGAGCCATAAAAACGGCAAATTGACCGGCGGGATAACCAGAAAGGCACAATGTGTTAGATAATAATTTCCAAATTACAGGTTATGTTGGTTCGCGAGCGAGACTCGACGAGCTCTTTTTTCTCGGACGCCGACTGAGGTGCTAAGGGCAGGCTAATTATTATTTGGGTATCGGAGAGGGATTTTAGTGCAGCTGCTACCTGTATAAATATTTATTATTTTAAAATATTCAAACGCCAATTTTGATGGATACCAATTCATGCAGCCAATTAAAATCGATGGGCGCTCAATCAGAATCTCGCGCCAGGTTGATTGCCACGAAAATTATAATCTATAGATACGAGGAGCTTCTTTCGCTCGAAGTTGATAAACGATAAATGTAAACCTAATTTAATGATCCATAGGCCCAAATTATAATCCTTCCATTTATCAATACAACAAAGAGTGATCATTGATCGATCACCCATTAGGAATGAGTGTTGACTATCAAACGGGTGGTCAAGAATTATATTCCCACTATTCCTTGAAGGTATGCAGAATGGTGATGGTTAAGTTTGCATGATCTATCTCTACAAAGATGAAAATCTGTCGTCAAGCAGGCTTTCGTCAGTCCTTACAGTCGGGCGTATGTAAGTTGGTAGGGATGGTACCTGATGTGTTCGTAGGGAAAATGATATAATGGCATGCGGTAAAGTATACAGACTATGGTTCTACTTATCCAAATTTGACTACCTACTCTTCTCTATTTTCCCAATGCCGCCTGTACACGTATGGTATAGTTAGTAGCTATCATATTACTTACCTACTGCTCTACCCAGGTATACCGTTTCCTCTATTTAATGCACTTAAGCCCGGTCATACAGCTAATTCTTGTTGTATGTCTAGCCTGATGTCAACCGAAAGGTGAGAAAGTCGAAAAAAACTTACATGTTAAGCTTGCGCTGACCCCACTCATCAATATCTACGTTGCTTGGCATATAGGCATGTGTTTCACGCCTTAACCTCAAGATTCCATCCCAAACCCAAATTTCACTCGCTTCTCTTGAAAAGAAACAGTTATGACCAAAGTACGCATAGGAATACACGCAATATAGATAACGATAAACTCGCCCCCTTGTTACTTGGGGCCAAAATCAAAGTACCTAGTGCAAATTCAAAGTTAATAAATTAAATAACGTGGCTGTCTACATAAGCACCTCTACATATCCCTTCGGGAATATACCAGACATGAAGATGTTCGATTCATATATTATTAAATTATGAACACACGTAAACAATTTAATGCGAACAACATGACATCACTGTCATTTGCCGTAGCCCGGATATCACAACTTTGCAACACGACTCCCCATTCAATGGCAATGTATCTAAATAAGACATTCCCATTTGGGACATCGATGCAAGTAAATGAGACATCTGTTGGTGACATCGGTAGAGACAATAGCGAAGCCGCGGGGGGCGCTGGGCCCGGGCTCCAGGTCCGCCATTGGCCCGGCTGCGGAGGGCGGAGCTTTACTCACGCCTCTGGACTCTCCTAGATTAATGCGACGAGACAACAAACCTGACTGGGAGCAAGTGATGAAATATTAGCAGCTGTAAAAAGACTTAGTGATACTATTACAGACGTATAAGTAGTTTGGGACACACATCAATAACAATAGCATTATTACCTTAGGCCAAGTACTTAGATTCATTAATTATTAAGCAACGTTGGCCCAGTGATGACCATTGAACTGCCATGCAAGGGCATTATCATAAAGGTTTTCATCCGGATACGGGATTGAGCTTTACCTCATAGTGGCAGAGCATTTTGCAAATGCTCGCCTTATTTGCTACCACCCTCAAGTATAAAATCTGTCGCCAAGCACTTAATGATAGTTACCTATGATTTTTGTTGCTAGCTCCATTCTGGGCTTAGCCTTTTTAACACATTCGACTACATTATTGCTGAACAATTATAAAATAAGTGTCAATTAGTTACTAGTCTATCAGTTATAAAGATATGCATATATATATATATATATATATTATTACTATGCATGTTCACTTAATATTTGGATAATTGCTTGGTATTCAAATAAATATTAAAAGAAGACTTTTTTATGTTCCATATTTTATAATTATGCTCATTTATACCAAAAATATAGTAAAAAGTAGTTTTGCTACTCTTACAATTCCTGCAAACTATAATACATTAATAATTTGAACAGATCAACCGGAGCAAATCGTAAATTAGAATTATTCGCCAGGTAGAGGGCTAGCATCACCGCAAGAATCTGAATCTGTGATTGTTTATCCACCAATTTCTCGAGCCGTGTCCCAATACAATTGTGTTTGTCAATGATAAATGGTTGCGAGCGGTGCTTTTCATCTCTTACAGTCAAAGGCACCGCCCGAATATAATATCAAGGAACTATAAAGCGTAATATGAAGAGCATAAGGTTTATTAGAAGTTGTGTATAGATAATTACAACACAGGACTAAATGATACGGTACTAATCAAGGCAAGGTATAAACGCGGATAATGCGATATAATATCGTTTGAAAGGAGCCTTTCGGCGGGCAGTCGCATTCATTTATAATGAGTTTATTCAGGATTTTAATCGAATGAATCGTCATAAGTAAATACTGCTTGAGGGATCCGAGTGGCGCGGTATGAGGTCGGCGCTGCAGGGAGTGGCTTTAAGTGCTTTGATTTCTCCTAATCTTTGTTATAATATGTAATTAAAATAATTTCTTTGTGTTTTTGAACACTGCGAATGATAATATTTAATATTTGGTACCTACCAGTCGTCATTGATATACATCTCATAGCGTTTGTAGGCTTTTGAAATCTTATTTATTCCTCAGTGACTAAAATAAGCCAGTGTGCAAGCTGTAGAGCTATACGTCTTGTGACAAGTATACAATTTGTGATAGTAAAGATTGTAGATGTTGCTGTTGCTGAGCACGTTTATGCAAGATTGAATGTATTATGAATTAAATCACTTTAATATTATCAACATCTTAAATGGAAATTTGATTTGAATGTGCATAAAGTTACCTATGATTTCTGTCATAATGACAATAGACATTAGGCAGTAAACACAAAAGCTAATGTGTCGGGACCAGATCGTGAACTATGGGGTACAATGGCGATGTGTCGGGAGGTGTGGCAAGGTTCGATCCGACACGGTTGGTGCCGCGACATCCGTGACATCGCTACAAAGACACTCTTTTCTCTAACATAACAGCGTGTTAGATGAAAGATTAACGACATGAGACCACCACGCGCGACGGTCATTTGTTTTCAATGAGCTTTCACCACCGTTCACTAATGTAACCTAACGTTAACAACACGTAAACGAGCGTTTTCAATTTGCACTTTGCATGCAATGATTCGGTCCGATTGCCAGCTCACGGTACAATTAGCTGATTGATCTTTTGTCTATTGAGTGACGAGTCGAACACGATTCAACACGTGATGATTTCTCAAGGTTATCCTTACTATACTTGAAAATCTTATTGGGAATTTAAAGGGAGAATGCTGGGTTATGGTTTTTTTAGTATAATTTGAAATAAAGAAATAAACAAAATTACTAAAAAAACAAGAGTAAATAACTTAAGATAAATTCAAATTCAAAATCATTTATTCAATTTAGCTTTTATGAAGGTCAATTACAAATTTTATTATTGAAATATTCTACATAGTACTGCCACGTTCAGCAAAAAAAATTATAGAGCCACTGCGAGATGAACGGGCAAGAAACTCGGGGCCATTCTTTTAAAGTTCTTTTAACATGGAACATAATAAAATTATTACAATATTTGTTTAAATTACGTAGGTGACAGAGGATAGCTTGGCAGAGGCGGAATTGTCCAAGCATTCTTGTCGTTTAAGTAATCACAAACTGTGTAGTAGGATTTCTCAATTAAAATGTTTTTCACATGCAACTTGAATTTTCCTTCTGTGAGCATTGTAATATATTTGGGAACTTTATTATAAAACCGCACTCAATTCCCTAAAAAGGACCATTTATTTATCTTTGCTAATCTAAAACCTGTCACCGCTATTTTATATTGATTCCTAGTATTGTAATCGTGATTGTCACTGCTTAATTTAAATTTACAAAATTTTTACGAACTGAAATATCTTAATAACAAATATATACAGACTTGGTACAGTAAAAATATCAATTTCTTTAAAAAGATCCCTCAGAGATTCCCTACGATCCATTTCATATATGGCTCGAATTGCACGCTTTTGTAAGATAAAGATTGTCTCTATTTCAGCAGCCGCTCCCCACAGCAATACACCATACGACATATTACTGTAAAAGTACGCGAAATAAACTAGCCGTACAGTAGCTACGACTGTTAACTGTTTTATCTTACACACTGCACATGCAGCAGAACTAAGTCTTCTGGCTAGATCATGTATATCTGGATCCCACTGTAAAGTTGAATCAATTTTGATTCCAAGGAAGACGGTCGCATTGTCAATAGTGAGCTTATCTGGGCCAAGCTTAATGTTTGGTTCAACATAAGTAACACTTGGTAAAGAAAACTTTAAACATTTGGTCTTTTTTGAATATAAGAGAAGGTTATTATCGGCGAACCATTTAGAGATCACAGATAACACATTATTTACATGAATGAGCTCACTATCTTTCTTATCTACTTTAAAGATCAGAGAGGTATCATCTGCGAATAGAATAATATCGCACAAATCTTTGACCATGCAAGGTAGATCATTAATATGTGTTAGAAACAGAAAAGATCCTAAAATTGATCCCTGCGGACTCCTATTTTTACCAGAGACCCAGAAGAAGTATTGCCATTTCTTCCAACCTTATGTACCATGTCTGACAGATATGACTCTATAAAATTCAAAGCTTTTCCACGAATACCATAGTATGAAAGTTTACGAATCAAAGTGCGATGCTCTGCATAGTCGAATGCCTTGGAAAGATCACAAAATACGGCAATAGCATCATGTGAACTCTAATAATCAATCAACAGATGCTTGAGATTTTTTTATTCAATGTTACCCATATTAAACCGACTTCCTCAAAGTGACTATCCTACTTTATTAAACAAAGATTAACTGAAAATGTATTGATTCTGGATTCGGAAAAGAACAAATATCTAAAGAACTATGACTTTTGACTGCAGTCAAAAGAAGAAAAAAATTTAAGCAAAAACTTAAAATCATCAAACCAGTTTATATAGTGGTAAGAAGATTGTGATTAGCTCCTACTTAGGCTCATTAGTGGAGCGTCAAAAGAAATAAATCTTGCCTTTCAGAGGTTTAACGTGGTGGACGTGGTGTTGACCAAGTCTCGAAGTCCTGGCAATCGTTATCTTCACCAGATGATGTCGACTCTCCGAGTGCATCTTCGAAAATCAAACTCATCTTCTTTCAAGTGCTCAACGTCATCATTAACAGCACAATTTTTCTACCATATCTCCCCTTGTCCTACTCAAGTGGAGTTGGTACAATAAGACTTCACTAATAAAAAAAGGACAACAAAAGAACATATCAAAAATATGTTTTCGTTAACAACATAGGCAATAATACAAGGGTAAAATTGTAAGAAGTTTTATCTTTGGTTTTTCATAGCCACCTTTCAGGAAATTAGGACTTTACGAGGGTGAGGCGTCATGGTTGCGCGTGCAATTTCCCGCAGCATCACGTGCGTGATGGCATGCTGCTAATTAGGATCAGTTTCTTTTTAGTCACAAACGACGTTCAACAGTAGGACATAGATGAGTGCCGGGAATTTTACAACTTATATAATAAATAGGTGTACAATTTTTTTAATATTTTTATTATTGCAATAACGCATGCTCTGCGGATTACATTACAAAATTACAAATTTACGAGAGGAAAAATTATAGTCCCGTAAAGTAGTAAAAGTATATCCCGCACATGACTATAATTTTTCCATTCGTTAATTTGTAATTTTGTCATAGGTGTGTATGTCAACACTGAAAAATACTGAAGACTCTTTCTGATACGATTATCACAGCAACATGCGTGACAAAACCGCGAAAACTGATAAAATTACCGTTGATATGTAAATGTTCGCTGTTAAATTTATAACTTAGCATAAAGGAGTGAACACAATAGCCGGGCAGATCACCCGGCTGCGGTCGCGGACGATGCGGGTGCCATTCCTGCCGGTTTACTACCGCCAATTACTATTTATCGCTGCTTTACATCGAACACCGCTTATTTAGCAAACATTGTCGCATTGAGATGTCGGAACTGCGCATTATTTAATGTCTAGTCAAAGGTAACAAGTCCATTTAGAACTACAAAATAGACTATTGAGATATCACCCTTACATTTCTTCACAGTCATCATGCTCCTTACATTATTCCAAATATGAGGAGTTGCTATAATTTACTAATAAAAATTATGATAAGTTACATCTATCTAACGTGACGTCTTAGAACACAAAATACGACAATAAAATTGTATATTAAAAAAAAATATTTTCGTTAAGGGTGGCCGAGTGCCTGCTGGTGACTCTCTTTGTGGTTTGCCCACTACCTGTTAATGCAAGTATTTATGCAGCTCCTAATATGTAGCAACAACCTACTATAGCAAGTTAGCAGCATTCCATTACTCATCGTTGACGTCAGTGTGGAGTAGTGCCCGTTTAACGCTAATTAGCGGTTTTTACGACTTCTCTTACAAAAGGATATTGAACAGTGCCTACATTTTCGACCCTAAAATTGTAGATAAGGCATTTTTATCTAATGTATCTAATATGGAAAAACCTATTTGACTGTTAGACAATTTTATAAAAGAAGCCGTTTAATTATGGTACAGTCATTTCGTTACAATCTTTTCTCATTTAAACACAAATGAACCATCAAAAATCAACATGATAAGTTGAACTTAATTACAGTTGTCAAGCCGAAACCGCTGTAAACCGTCTTAGTAAATCGAAAATGATATGAAACATAGTTAATCCCTGCAATTAGGCGTCCGTTCATCTCGCGCCGCCGCCGCCGCCAAATGGTCTACCGGCAATCAATTAAAACAATATTTGAAATAGTGCTCCCAAAAAAAATAAAAGGAAGTTCTCGAGCTATAAACAGTCTGTGTTATGTTCGAGGAGGGCAGTCATCCTTTTTTAGCATATAGCTTTGTCTCTGTCTCGCTGCGCCGATGCGTCTACGCATCCCGTCGGTTAGGATGCTGTCAGATGAGTTATGAGAGGGCCTGTTACCGCCAAAGCCTTGTTTGAGAGAGTCCGAAGTAATTAACTTTGACTAAGTTACGATTACGGCTTTCGAATTATCTTCAACTTCTCAAGAATACTATTAAGTTTAGTTTTATTTAGTCTTTGCGTTTAGTGCGTAGCGCGTAGCCGTGTGCTACGGCGTAGCTTTGTTCACTGAAAATCAATTTATTTTCATTTCAAGTGAAACAGAAATAAAGATATTTCAAATATGATGTTAGTTATTGACGTTAATAATAAAACCGGCCTTGTACGAGTTGGATTACAAACTGAAGATTCCGTAACAACAATGAATGAACCATAAGATCGTTATAATTAAATACAGTTTGAGAGTGTCAGCGGGAGTCCGACCCGCACTTGGCAGTTTTTATTATTCATCTTTGTACATTAAATATTGGAATATAATCATACTAGGTTTGATGGTTGTATGTATTACCGTTTCTATGATAGGGCAAAAAGAAAAAAAACGTTAAACAACAAGTCACTCGTATGGGGAAACTTTTATTTTTAGCATGTTATAATTTGCTAGGTTTTCCATCATATTAAACAATATTCTGTAAAAACTCCACTGGCTATATATATATATATATATATCTGTTCCAAAGATAATATAAATCGGTTTAATTGGTTGGAAAATAAGAATGAAAACGTAATAATTATATATTCAGTACAATACGTTTTGCTTTTATGGGTGAAACAAATATTTAATGTATAAGTGCGAGAAAATACTTGTATTAATTTTGAGTCATTCTGATATAGACATATTTGAGTGTATATTTTTACAATGTAATTATTAGAAAATGACGAAAACTTGGATATCTACATATCATAATATTGAAGTACCACCAACATTTATTTTAAGTTTTTACAAATTCTTCCTCGAGAGAACACAATATAAATAAGCCACTTGCTGATGAGGCTGCAGACAAAAACGGTTTATATTTTACACAGAAAAGAATAGTATTTATATCTCTATGATATTTTATAGTAATAAGAAATACTAAGTAAAAGGGCTTTTAAATGTTTATTTCAAAAACCTAATGAGTTTATTCATTTTTTAATATTGTTAAGTTTGCAATGACGCCTGTTAGGCGAATTACATTACAAAATTACAAATTTACGAGAGAAAAAATTATAGTCATGTGCGGGATTCGAACCCGCGTCCATCCACCCCTTTAGCCGGGGTATGCTCTAACCAATTGAGCTAACATGACACAATGACTCATAACTGTAATTCTTGCTCTCGTTCTTCATGCAACCATCGTATTGGGATGGAGCGACACCTATAGTTCAACTTGCGTTGTACTACAAACAAGACCAATTTTGCAATTGGTTTTAAACTTGTAAATGATGACGCATTGGTCATCATTTACATTGGTCTTGTTTGTAGTACAACGCAAGTTGAACTATAGGTGTCGCTCCATCCCAATACGATGGTTGCATGAAGAACGAGAGCAAGAATTACAGTTATGAGTCATTGTGTCATGTTAGCTCAATTGGTTAGAGCATACCCCGGCTAAAGGGGTGGATGGACGCGGGTTCGAATCCCGCACATGACTATAATTTTTTCTCTCGTAAATTTGTAATTTTGTAAGAGTTTATTCATATATATCGAATAATTACATTATAAAGTCAAAATCTTAAATGATGAAGGTACTTCTACTATAAGTGCCATCTTGCCAATCCAGTAGCTATGCCGGCTCTTTCACTGTTAAATCAGTAAAACTTTGGAATTCACTTCCCCATAGTATTCGTGCTAGCTCCTCTTTGGATATTTTCAAAACTAGATTGTATATTATATTGCACCTATATATTATAAAAAAAATCTTTGTATTGAATTCGGATATTACAAATTGTATTTTATATAAACTATTTTATTATTCTATTTTATACAAACTATTCTATTTTATTAATATAAATTTAAATTTATATTAATTATTATATAATTTTATTTATATTACGTTGTATTTATTTTATTATAAAATATGTAAGTTTATTTTGTTTTTTTTTTACCAGCGGTATGTCTTTATTAACAAAATACTACAAACTATATAAAACACTACAGCTACTACAATAAAATTGTTTAGACAAACTATAAGTCATAGCAGACTTCGAGGCAGTCCAAATGCTCCAGCCCAGTACTAGTTGTCAACGTGCCCAGCATGCTGGCAGCATTCAATTTTGTATTAATATGATATGTTGGTATTTTATTTCATTATTGTATATACTTATATTATACTTAGTCCACCGTGGGGTGCCGGGTTAGAGTTGCACCTTCCCATTTTTCTTCCCGTGGGTGTCGTAAGAGGCGACTAAGGGGAAAATACCAGAAGGTGGGCAGCAGCGCCTTCTTAAGAAGTATGCCGTCTTGCACTGCGATCCCCAAGCCGCCTGCCAAGCGTGGGGATTATGGCAAACACCCCTAACATAGGGGAGGCTGTGTTTAACAGTGGACGATCCGGCTGATACAGTATATACTTAATATTGTTACGAGCTGGGGGTTTGGGATAAATAATGCAATACGTTTTCGGCAAACTGACACCTTTATTTCACAGTTCTACAGTCACTTCCAACAACACTATAACACTGAACTGTTCGCACTTCACAGAACACTATTCACAAACTTCACTGTACTTCACTATTCGCGCTTGGAGCACTTGGTCCACAGATAATCGCACTGTTGATCGTTTCTAACTCAAAATAAGACTGACTGGTCGGCCCGGACCCGACCCTATTTATACTCAAAACTCATGGTTTCCAGAATGTTCACCAATAGTCTAGATAGAAAAACAATAAGGGCCATAAATTATCCTTTTAACGTAAACAACTTTGAATGGAATTCCACGAAAGTTAACTACTACTTATTCTGTGGTTGTTTACTAGTTGCCTGAGAACAAAGGCGACCCTTTTTTTTATAACCTTTTGTGTGAAGAGTAGGTACATTCTTGATTTCTTTTACTTGTTTACTGACGTTAGATTATTCTAGATTGTTCGAGTCCTTGCGCCGTAACACTGCCCCCTCCTAAGACATGCTCGTCCCGAGCATAGTTGGAACCACAGTATGGCGCCAGTCGATCCACATGAACAATCTTAGAGACTCCTCGTAGACCTTTCCGTATCCTGTACGTGATGTCGTTGATTTTAGTCACAACCAGGTATGGGCCGTCCCATTTTGGCTGAAGCTTCGGTGACTTCCCTTTACTGCGTACAGGGTTATGCAGCCATACCATAGACCCTTCAGTAAATCCGGGATTGTTTAGTTTCCTGTCGTATCGAGTCTTCATTTTTGCGGACATCTGCTGGCCGGTATCTCTTACATGTTCATAAATGTCATTAATTTTTCTGCGTAGGTCACTCACATAGTCTGTTATGCTGCGGGGAGCGTCAGGTGGAATGCCAGTTATAAGATCAGCGGGCAACCTTAATTCTCTTCCAAAGTTCGCGAAGGCGGGTGTAACAGATGTGCTCTCATGAACTGCACTTCGGTAAGAGAGAAGAAATGGTTGAATGTGCTTGTCCCAATCCCTTTGTCTGCTCTCAACAACCTTTGCCAAATACCTTTCTAGTGTTTGATTAAATCGTTCTACCATTCCATCAGATTGCGGGTGGTAAGAAGTGGTTCTAGTTTTGTGAGCTCCCATAACTCGACATGTTTCTTGAAATACTTGAGACTCGAAGTTCCGTCCTTGATCACTATGAATTTCCAGTGGGACACCAAAATGACAAAAGACTTCGTGAACTAATTTATCAGCAACGGTTGTTGCTTCCTGGTTAGGAATGGGGAACACTTCCGGCCACTTTGTGAAGTAGTCCATGACGACCATGAAGTATTTGTTCCCATTTTCAGTCACAGGGAATGGGCCAGCTATGTCTAACGCTATTCTTTCCCACGGGGCTCCAACGTTATAGAGTTTAAGCGTACCTCTGCTTCGTGTCTGGGGTCCTTTCACTGCAGAACAAGTAGTGCATTTCCGGCACCAATCCTCAACATCGTTGCGACAGTGAATCCAATAAAAGCGTTCCCTTATCTTGAGCAGAGTCTTTTTCACACCCATGTGACTTCCAGAGCACCCGTCGTGGTAGAGTTGTAGAACTTCAGGAATTTTTGCTTTAGGAACCACCATTTGGAGATGACACTTGGTCCCTCTTGCATTTTCCCATTTCCGGCACAGTACTACATCTTGAATAACTAAGCTGTCCCACTGTGCCCAATAACACTTTGTCGTCACGCTCTTTGCAGCAACATCGCTCCACTTGGGCTTATTGTCACTACCGTTAATCCAATCCAAGATGGGGCGAATGTCTGTATCATCCTGTTGAGCTGCTTGTATTGCTCCTTTCCATTCATCACTGAGGTCCGTTCTTAGCAACTTCACAGGTACCAGCTCTTTATTTTCTTGTCGAACGCAGTGCTTGCAGCCTTCAGTGCAAGGTCTTCTTGATAACGCATCAGCGTTTCCATGAGACTTGCCACTTCGGTGTTCGATCTCGAATTCAAACTCTTGAAGCTGTTCGATCCACCTTGCCACTTGTCCTTCGGGGTTTTTGAAATGTAATAGCCATTTTAATGCTGCATGATCAGTCCGCAGATGGAATTTGCGCCCCAATAAGTACTTGCTAAAATGCTGCAAGGTCTTCACAACTGCTAGTAGCTCTCTTCTAGTGACGCAGTAGTTTCTTTCTGGTTTCGATAAAGATTTGCTGAAGTAAGCTATCACAATCTCCTGATCCCCTTTTCGTTGTGATAGGATACCGCCAATCCCAGTGTTACTCGCATCGGTGTCCACGATGAAGTCGTTCTCGGTGTCTGGATAGCCAAGAATAGGCGCATCGCATAAACGGCTTTTCAATTCGGTAAAGGCGGCCTCACATTTTTCATCCCAACAAAACAGACGCTTCTCCTCAGTCAGTTTGTGCAATGGTTTGGCAATATCGGCGAAGTTCTTCACAAACCTTCGGTAGTAGGAGCATAATCCTAAAAAGGCACGGACTTGTGTCTTGTCCCTTGGAGTTGGCCAATCCTTTACGGCGACAATCTTATCTGGATCAGTTTGTACACCTTCTTCTGAGACAACGTGCCCCAAATAATTCACTTGGCGTCTGAATAATGTGCACTTTTTCGGACTTAGCTTGAGATTTGCCCCTCGGATTTTCACCAGTACACGTTCAAGATTCTGTAGGTGATCTTCAAATGTTCTGCCCACAATGATGATGTCATCCAAATAGACGAGACAGGCGTCGCCAATTAGACCCATAAGTATGAGCTCCATAAGCCTTTCAAACGTTGCAGGAGCGTTGCACAATCCAAATGGCATAACTCTGAATTGCCAAAGACCCTTACCCGTGGAAAATGCAGTTTTCTCCTTGTCCTTAGGGTCAATTTCTACCTGCCAGTAGCCACTTTTCAGGTCTAAGGTTGTAAACCACTTCATTCCCGTGAGCGTGTCCAGGGTGTCATCAATCCTTGGTAGTGGGTAGCTGTCTTTCTTCGTAACTTCGTTTAGTCGTCGGTAATCCACACAAAATCGCGTCGTGCCATCCTTCTTCTTAACCAAAACTACAGGGGAACACCATGGGCTTGATGATGGTTCAATGACACCGTTTTTCACCATCTCTTCAATCATAGTTTCCACTTCTTTATCGCGTGCAACTGGTAGTCTTCTGGGTCTTTGGCAAATGGGTAGCTCATTTCCTGTATTGATTTTGTGCTGAACCAATCCAGTCTTCCCAATGTCAGCATCATTATTAGAGAAGATATCTCCGTACTTCATGAGCAATTTATGAGCTTTTACCACTTCTTCTGCAGATAGATTTTCCCGACAACCATCCAAAATTGATGATACATCAAACTTAGTGACATTGCAATCGCCACCTAATGGTCCTTGGCATTGACGCATCCAGGATACTTCTTCACATGTGCCAATTTGCGTGCCTTTCTTGATTATTTGTCCTTCTTTGCTCGGATTTATTATTCGCACCGCTGAGACACTTGTAGCTTTGGTCAAAGTTCGTGCCATTATATATGGAACGTCACCGTCTAAACCCTCGATAAGGACGCATCGATTGCCATGATCGGCGGAGTTAGATAAACTTACAGGAACAATGGTTTCTGACCTAGGGGGCAGAACTGTCTTCTTTAGGCAGTAGACCAATCCTGATGTTCCACCTTCTATAAAAACTTCTTCTGATCCACATTTAAAAACTCCTTGGTTCACATCGATCTTGCAGCAATATTTTCTCATGAAGTCTAAGCCAAGAATGCAGTCATCAACAATATCAGCAACAATGACATTATGCAAGAAAGTTTTCTCACCCAGCTTCAGCTCCACCTCCTTTTCGCCTTGGACGGATATGTGCTGACCGGTGGCTGTTAGCAGTTGGATTTGTGCGTGGCTTCGATAGTAGTCCCCAATAATGCGCTTTGATAGTTGGGAACTCAAAACTGTACGTGAAGCTCCAGTATCCAAGGTAAACTTACAAGGTGTCCCGTTGATTTCTCCATTAATAATCAGGCTGTTCCCGTTATGGGCTTGTGAGATTAAAACTTTGGGGGCTATTTCTACACCAGCCAGCACCCGCCCCGCAGTCCTGGCGTTTACTCGTTTCCCTGCTGCTGTTGCACGGTGGAACTCACTGTCCTTCCTTCCTGGGGTCGCATTCCGTCTCCTATGGTTCGTTTGGGGCAATTAGATCTAAGGTGGCCCCTTTCCCCACAGTCGTAGCATCGAGGGCTGAATCTTTGCTGATTGTCGCGAGTAGGTCGTGTGGTGACCTCTCGAATACGATGTGATCGATGATCCTGCCGTACAGCTTCTACCTCCAAAGCATGGGCTAGTGCATCTTTCAAAGATTCGTGATGCCCCAGCCTTACTGCAGCCCTCGCTTCTATATCACGAATCCCGTCGATGAACGCTTGGAGTAGGTTTCCATCGATGAGCGCCGGTGATGTCTGGTACGCCTTCCGTACGAGCTTCTCCACTTCCAGGGCCCACTGCTGAAGATTCTCACTGCTTCGCTGAGTTCTGTCTTTGAGCTGGGCTCGGAACACATGCTCCAAATGAGCATCACCGAAGCGAGATTCTAAAGCTTCCAGACGTTGGTCATAATATATGTCTTTTCCAAGGGCTTCCAGAACTGTAAGGGCTTTGTCACGAAGGCCCAGAGTAAGAGCTGTCATAGCCTGATCTTTAGTCCAACCATTTGCCTTCACAACGGCCTCAAACTGAATTTTGTAGGCCGACCACGAAGAGGTTCCGTCGAATGGGGGCACTTTGAACCCTCGAGGCGGTGGTGCGGCCACTGGAGCTACCATGCTCTCTCCAGTTTTGAGGACGCTCAACGATTTTTTTACATCAGCGATCCCAGCTTCAACATCTGCTATGCGATTCTCGTGCTGCTGGACCTGATCTTCCACCACTTGAAGTTTCTTTCCAAATGTGGCACGCAAATCTTTCATCAAAAGGGTCTGCTCCTCTTGGTGCCGGATCTGTTCTTCCTGCCGACGAGCTTGTTCCTCCTTGTCTTGATGCAGTTGCTCTTCAAGACGCCGGGCCTGCTCTTCCTGGCGGCGGGCTTGCTCCTCCTTGTCTTTTTGCAGCTGCTCTTCGAGACGCCGAGCTTGCTCCTCCTGGCGGCGGGCCTGCTCCTCCTTGTCTTGTTGCAACTTCTCTTCAAGACGGTGGGCCTGCTCTTCCTGGCGTCGGGCTTGCTCTTCCTGGCGTCGGGCTTGCTCTTCCTGGCGGCGGGCTTGCTCTTGAAGCATCGCCATTAGCGCCGCAAAGTCAGGCGCAGTCGGAGCAGCCATAGTCAAAGAGGTTCCCGGTGTAGCGGCGACGGTTGTTTCTGCAGTTGGTTGTTCTTCGGAGAGCACTGGTGGTGTAGCTCCTCCAAACCTTCGTTGGTCGATGTCCTGTTGCCGCTGACTCCTCGTTCGGATTCCCTCAATGTCCTCCTTTGGGAGTACAGGCATTATTTATCCCCAATTCTGACACCAATTTGTTACGAGCTGGGGGTTCGGGATAAATAATGCAATACGTTTTCGGCAAACTGACACCTTTATTTCACAGTTCTACAGTCACTTCCAACAACACTATAACACTGAACTGTTCGCACTTCACAGAACACTATTCACAAACTTCACTGTACTTCACTATTCGCGCTTGGAGCACTTGGTCCACAGATAATCGCACTGTTGATCGTTTCTAACTCAAAATAAGACTGACTGGTCGGCCCGGACCTGACCCTATTTATACTCAAAACTCATGGTTTCCAGAATGTTCACTAATAGTCTAGATAGAAAAACAATAAGGGCCATAAATCATCCTTTTAACGTAAACAACTTTGAATGGAATTCCACGAAAGTTAACTACTACTTATTCTGTGGTTGTTTACTAGTTGCCTGAGAACAAAGGCGACCCTTTTTTTTATAACCTTTTGTGTGAAGAGTAGGTACATTCTTGATTTCTTTTACTTGTTTACTGACGTTAGATTATTCTAGATTGTTCGAGTCCTTGCGCCGTAACAGTATGTATTTAAATATTATACAATAAAAATAAAAATGAATAATATGTAGATTAATTATATAATTAGCATTTATCCCTAGTGTTTGTAGAATATAGGGTTCACATTATAAAAACCCGCTTCTCCACCATTTTGACACTCGCTTTCCTCTTTTTACTTGTGCCATTCTCATTGTATCCACTCAAGCCTTTAATCGAGTTTGTCGGTCGATGGTATCTTCAAACTAAGCGTTAATAGTACATCGTCTCCGATACAACCCATCAACATAAAAACAACGTTTTATTCACACTAAAATTGTGTTTACCACATAACAACTAACCGTTTTACTAATCGTTTCCGGGAAAAAAATGTACCCAATAATGAAGTTTATGTTATGATATTCTAATTTGGAATCGTGAAGATGAGAAAATATATTATTGTTGATTCTAACATTAGGACTTTCGCGACTTGAACACATAGTTATAAGTATTTAACGGGACTTAATCGCGATAGAACAATCATATTTTTAACCGACTTCCAAAAAAGGATGACGTTCTCAATTCGTCTGTTTTTTTTATGTTTGTTACCTCAGAACTCTTGACTGGGTGAACCGGTTATAAATTTTTTTTTTTTTAAAGCTGATGCTTGTCGTTTGGTCCCATTTTAAATTTCATCAAAATCGGTCAAGCCGTTTTTAAGTTACACTCTAATAACTGAAATATAGTCGTTGACAATGAATGACAATCGATCCCGTAAGTAGCAAGGGTCACTAAAAAGAGTGAAATTTTTTTTTTACCACAAAATGGAACCGACTTCAACACCCAAAAGTGTGAAATAACTTGTCGAAGTCGGTACCATGCGCACAATATTGTTATAATAGGTACTTTTGAACTATCATGGTATCGACATCAACATGTTATTTCACACTTTTGGGTGTTGAAGTCGGTTCCATTTTTTGGTAAAAAATTTTTTTATTTATACGAATGCAACTTGGTCAAAACGTCGCGGTAAATAAATAAAAATATACATGTTTTATCGCGATTAAGGCCCTTTAAAACTTATAACTATTGTTGATACTATTCTTTGACACACACAAAATACTTTATTTTTAACCCGACGTAAGCAAACTTAAGTAGAAATAATTGCATCAAACATAACTTAACATTCAAATTAATTTAACTTCCCGAAAAAAATGAACAAAGCGCAGCTCTTAAAAATAAATGTTATTACAAATGACATACAAATTAGTATCTTCTTTCGCATTTTAATTCAAGTAACAATAACTGCCTCTTTGGTGTAGGTAAGTGTAGTGCCGTTGGGTTTGATCCCCGGATATTTTTTTTAATCCATGCAACTTTTTATGCTTGATAAGTGATAGGTTAGCCTTTGACCACTATCTCACCTGATGGTAAGTGATGATGTGGTCGAGGATGTTGTCTTTTTATAAGTCATTTACTTATTTACAACTTTTCAAACATCCAACGCTGACAATTGATACAATAAATCCTTGCCGATGACAAAGTGACAGTACAAAGAGCAAAAAGTGTTTTTCAACAAACATAATTCTAAAAGTATATACTATTCCATCGCATTATTCAATATATGACATAAACCTAAAATACCACTTCCCAATAAATATTACAACTGAGTTAACTTGGGTCAGAGAAAAAAATAATAATTAACTTCATATAAATAAAGATGACTAAAAATGGAATAAAAATAAAATGTACTTATTCTCGAGACTAAAATTGGACTGGTGAATAATGGGTCCTTCTGCCTAGTACTAAACTAACTACAGGTTAGGAATGAACCTTTTCGGGGATACAGGTGTGCAGACAGGTTATTCTTTTTAAACAGTTCATAGCTTGATATCATGGTAGTAAGTGATGATATGGTCCAAGATGTTGTTCAAGCTAACCTAGAATTCCAATACAGCTGCTGGAATACATAGTTAGGTTCTCGGTGACCGATTTTTTTTTTTGGAGTGTGGTTTACCTTATCACCGTGCAAATGCACCCTGCACATGTTACGTTATGGAATAATAAAGTGGTCCATTTTCATATCAATCAATCATTCTATGAATATTGGATATGTGTTTGTTAGATAGAGGTGGCAGTAAGATATGTTATAATGTACAAAAATGAAAAAACTAAGTACATTGCACAGGGCTCGGTTCCACCAGTTTTCAGTTCAACGGAGGACGTAGTAAGCATTATATGCTTTCGTAACAGTCCCAAGTCTGGTACCAAGTCCGGTAGATGGCAGTAGGTTCGCCCTCTTACAATAACCGGAGGCTAAAACGAGGTGTTTTAAAAACCTTTTCGGTTTTATAATGTTGTTATTATACTTTCTTGTGTCACTCAAAACGTTAAAAATAAATGTCTTGAAAGGGGTTATATACATAAACTTCCTGTCCGTAAAAAGTCCAAATTTTGAGGTATTAACAGATCGGTTATTTTATTAAATTTTGCATATCAACATACTGTATCAGCCGGATTGTTCATTATCGAACACAGCCTTCCCAGCCTCCCCTATAACAGGGAGTTTGCCAAAATCCCCACGCTAGGCTGGCGAAGTCTTGGTTAGTACTTAGTCTTGCAGTGTAGAATAGCGGTTCCTCAGTAACCGCTTTCGCCTACCTTCCGGTATTTTACCCTTAGTCGATTCTTACGATACCCATGGAAAGAAATAGACGGAGTCATCCTTCTATTTCTTTCCGAGGGTATCGTTCTAGTCATAATTCTAGTCCGGCACCCCCACTGACATATCTACACACCTACTTCTGTTCAAAAACTGAAAATATGTAGATGTGGTCAGTCACCATCACCTGACCTTTATCCCACCCATATGAGATCGGCACAATCTTCTCTGTTAATGGGCTAGATAAAAAAAATAATGTTTTTCCTAATAACAATATTGAAAAAAAATTTGTAAAAGAGTTAAGTTTTTGAAAATACACTTTTTTCAATCAGATGAAGTCCAGTCGTATGGTTGACAGCCGCAACATAATCTGTGACAGTTAAAATTAGGCTTCGAATCTATAATGTATTTATGCGTAAAAATTCGAGCACAAAATTTGCATCTCAACCATCAGTTTCGATGGCTGAGCTAATAAATAAGGCACCCATTACTTAATACCGTGGACGCCGATTCTATTCCCGCTCTAGCTGAAACATATTTTATATTTTAAAAAATTATACCTATTTACTTAGCATGCGGTATTGCTCTTAATTATATATACAAATCATTGAATGTAGCTCAAAAACAAAGGTCGTCGTATATTTCAAAACTTATCAGAGCGCTTACACCTAGTGTATCGGTCCCCTTTTCAGCAATGCAATTTTTTTACTGCATAATCACACTGTCAACTGTTTTGGTTGGAGCATTTGAACTGCCCATAGTCCTGCAACGGATGATAGGTTCCTGAAACACTTTCATTTTAGTAACTATAAGTACCTGTATATATACATACATATATGTATAATATTAAGGCAAACTTCCATGAACAAAGACCTATCGTATAATATCAAAACTATGAAAATATATTTTGATAATGTTTCACTATCAAACCGTTTAATAAATCAAGGTAACTTCCCGTGATTATATTTGGGGGCTGCTAGAACAATAGCTATTATATTCAAAGCAAATGGACAGCGTACAATAACAGTAAAGTATTGCTTCCGGCTGGCGAAGGCGTTTGATGCCTTCTGTCACGGCTCTCTAATAAACGTCTCTCTAATGTTACGTTTTATATGTGGTTTATAGTATTTTGTAGCGTCTTTTAGCTAAATGAATGGGAGTTAGAGCAACCATCAGTTTTTCTGTGTTAAGTAGGAGTATTATCAGTAGTGTTTACGTAACGAAAGCTTATCGTACTGAAAAATAAGATTAAAAAATTAAGGATTACAAAGATTGTACAGTACATTATTTTGTCGTACAAGACCAATCAACCTTACTGTTTTTATGTTGTCAATTGTTATCGTCAACGTACCTAGAAAAAAATCGGTACCCGGAAATGTGTCGATTGCGCTTTAATGTTTCCCTGCGAGAATATTCATAAAATATCTACAAAAAATTTCGATAATGAAGTTTTTCTGGCTAGTTTTGACAATTAATTATTATTATATACAAAAGCCTGGCTCTTGACTAATTCTGTTAAGTTATGATATGGGAAAAACCTGTAGCCTAGAAATGACTCTTATAGATAAATTGAAATAAAATACATACCTGGATTTTGAGAGACAACACCTACAAGGATTAATGGAAACCTACAAAAAATATCAATACCAAATCGAGTAAAATTATGTTATTACACGTTTAAAGCGCTATGATCGTAATAGTATTTCTTTTATATTTTCGCAATTACGATGTAAAACTAATATAGAACCTACTCTCTTCAAGAATACTTTCTTATCATCTTGTGTAAGCCTGAATCTGCTCAAGATTCTAGTCGTTAATCCTTCGTTACACTCGGGCTACACACGGATTCACTCGGGAAATAGTATTGACATTATTTCATCACCTTAGCGCTTCAACCATTATAAATAGGTAGGTATAGGTATAAGTAGATCAACGCATACATATTTATATTACCTGTACCTATCATCAATTGATTCATTTCCTAAACACATTAATATCGTTCATATAAATAATTGTGTGTGCTTATTGCCACTCACCTCCGAAACGGCTAAACGGATTTTATTGAACCTTGGTACACATATTTCTTTGGTCCTAGATGAAGATATGAGATATTTGTATTCCGATGTTTTTGTTCATTAATGTCCAGCTAGTACAAACTTTTTATAAATAGATATATAGACCATAAAGTAAATTATAGGTCATCAGGTCATCACGGATAGCAATAGAATTTTACTAAGTACTTCTCGTGGGAGTGCGATTTACTAACAGTTTCACGTTGGTGAAGCTGCGGGCGCAAGCTATTAATCATAAGCTAATTTTGCTCAAGGCACAACATTATTCATTCCCACCAATATTTTCTTTCTCCCGAAAATATTTTTCTTGAGATATTCAAATTTCAATTGTTTCCATTCTTTTAACATTCCAGTTATATTGTTGGGGTGAAGTGGGAAATGGATAGATGATGTTGCTCTTTATTTTATTATTCATTGTTCGAGGGGAGCACGCGCTCCTTGAGAGCTTTTCTTGGCTGTGTGATATGGCTCATTTTTTAAACAGCAATATGACCTTTCTTTTACTTTAATATTCTCAATGGTTGTGCTTATATTGTACATTACTGAGTCGAATTTTAATTTTGTTTTGTTCATGTAGAGAATTGCTTTTAATAATATGAGTTTGTAGGTTGTGTTTGAAAACTAATAGCAATGGTACAAGCTGCTAACAATAAAACAATAACAGTGACGCTAAATACATAAAAAATAAAACAGCTGTTTTACTTTGGATCGCTTACAATTTTTTTTTTCATAAAATAAACATCGGTAGACATATAATAACATCAAAAGGTTAAATGAAGCTCGCTATATTTTAATCTAAACATTCAATTCAACTCTATATGAATCAATCAGTTTCGCTTATAATCTAAAGGCTGCGTAGCGATTAGAAAAAACTAATTGACAACAATCAGTTGTGTCAAAAGAAAAAAACAGTTTTTCCTTTGATCGTCATTAATAATAGTTAGAAAAAGTCATTCACACCTTTGCGCGCTAACATGACAAATGCGCACAGATCGCGGGCGGCGGCGGCGGCGGGCGGGCGCACAAAGCGAGGTCCGCGCCGCGGGGCGCCCTCCGACCCTAAATATTAATTATCTACAACACTACGAACACCTTTTAGAAGATTATCGCACTGCGTATACCAATGAAACAATCTTATGATCGGAGATATAGAGCCCTTAATGTAGGTACAACTTGTTTAAGAACGAGTGCCACTCCGTGTCCGGTTGCAAGGGTCGGTACCGAGTTAGTATAATAATTATTAGTCGCTGCCATTACAGTTTTAGCAACAGATACATATGTATAAAAACCAAATCCTTAATCCGGGCACATTATACCTAGCTATTAAAAATCGGTAATAGGCAATCGTGTTACGGGATCTCCATGAGCTAAATGATAAGTAAAAGTACCAACGAAAGTACCCAAACACCCGAACTGTCCAAACAGAAGAATGAAAAATAATCGTATTGAACACCATCAAGTGAATTTGTAAAATAAAAATAGAATATCATTAAAATGGTTAATTATAGATATGCGTTTTTGTTTTGGTCCTCGCAGAGGACCTATGGTCTTTTGTTATTATATTTCGGCTTCAATGTTTGCAATGTTATTATTTTATTATTGTTACTACCTTTACGATGAATCTGCCTAACACCAAATAAAATATGCATTAACACCCATGTTTCACTTTATAGGTTTTAGTCCCATGTAATCCATACCTAGATCGCAGAGTAAAATGGAAGTTCATCAGATGGCGCTCCTTTTTTCCTTCGTCGTTGCGCCTCCTACAGGAAGATATGAGGTGCAATTCTAGCCCAGTACCCCACGGGGAAACTGATGGTGCCATATTAATATAGCAATATATATTGTGCATTATTATTTATAGTATCCCGCTATATAGGTCTCGCGTTATATATACCGGATATCTGGGAGTCACAATTTTGTACAACGTAGAGCGTGGGCACACGCTCGACACTCGACTGGTCGCAGAAATTTCCGGTAAATATTACGCGAATCCTAGCCGGTTACCAAATAATAATGATGGGCAAAACTCGTGGCAGTTTTTTGGCTCATATATGTATGTTAAAAATAGGTCCCCTAGCTTTCTTTGTTATATAAATATGTTAAATGTGGCATACAACCGTCTGTTCTACGAGGAATGTCCACATATCCCTAAGTTCCACAACATATCGTGCAAACTGAAAGTTAACGGTCAGCGTTCCGCTAAAATTTCACATTCGTGTAAACCCCTATTTAATACAAAATGCTATTCTAATTGCCCACTACATCCGTTATTGCTTTATTCCAATGATGATGGAGAATTAAATTAATTTTGCGGTGTGTTTATAAATCGCGTGGCCTCAGGCGACAGGACCATGTGTTGCGGGGGCCGGTGGACTGTTAGGTACTTACAATGATATTAAATAATAATGACGCGGCCCCAGGGCTGATTGGGCGATTATCGAGTGGCCCATTGTGATGGTCGGCAAACGAGCAGAGACACAATGCGCCCGTGACGTGCCTGTTAAAATATTGGCTGCAGCAACAGAGGTCACTGTTTTCGTTCCGCAATGCATACAATTCCAAACCGATTTCTGGTACCGCTAAAATCGATTTATATAAATTAAATTTGGGATTCCAAATAAATTTATCTTTTTAATGGTTTGAAGAATAAACACTGAGGTAGTTTTTATAATACCTACTGAAATTTGTGTATGTTCAGCGTTCTTTTTTAACATGTTGTTGCCTTGATGTACGTTACCGCACCAGAAAAGCTAACATAGAAACAATATAACCAAATTTCAAATGAAAGTTTACGGTGAATTGAAGGTTATAAGACTAGGTAAATAAAATAAGATTTACGATCTCAGTTCCATATTAGAGATCAATGCCACTGGCCGAGCAACTACATGCCATGCCACCACCGCCATGCCGAGACGCGAACGCCACTCTTGTACAAATAGACGTATAAATAACCTTCAACAACAAATATTGTAATAACTGAACTCGGCACGATACTTAACCAGAATGATATCTCTGAAGCAAACCAAATCAAATTGTGTCTCAATGCGTAACAATTTAAGGACTATTGTCGCAGTACTCTATATACTCATCAGTATTAAGTTTCTATAAATCCCTATGGAAAGACATACAATTCAAGTGAACGATCCATTTCTGGACTTAAGCCTCAGGTTTAAAAAATAATTTCGTCTGGCGGTCAGTAAACGTTAAATTTTATGGGAGCATTAAAGTTAAGTGGGAAATCCGAAAAGGAGAGTTAAATTCAAGCGAACAGATGGCGGTGCGGCATTGATACAAACTCAATTATTTACACTCAATAAAAAGGACGTTAAATGAGTATTAGAAAATAATCCGCCAAACGTTCCGATGAGCGATCGAGACGAGAAAGCTCTTTACGATATAAGCAATTACAAATACAGTTACGTAGGTGCCGTCAAAACAAATTAAGTTTTAAGGGGTATTTTCAAATATATGTGTTACTTAAATATTTTGCGAATTATATCTAGGTTTAAGATTTACCCAATGTTGTTTTATAACTGACTGACAGTCATCGTATTAGAATTTACTATTATAACTTTAAAAGCAAACGTTGATCTAGGCAGGCAGTTGAGGTAGTTCATATATTTGGCAAATAATAATTCTGACTGAGGTACTTCTGACGTCAAATTTGAGAAACTTACTTTCATTATCTAGGCGTGTATTTTTCCGAAATTTTGTTAATGTATAGTAAGCCATCTGCATCCAACTAATTCTTTTTTCAAGAACCTCACACGTATCTTTAATTCACCATGGTAAATCAGAAACATCTTTTACGGCGTCCTTGATATCGTCACGGCAAATATAATAAATATGTTGGTAAAAAGCACAGGTAGACGCAAATATTTGTGAACAATTTGTAGAATTCACACTTAATAACAAGGTGGAGGTGTTTAAGTTTTTTCCACGTGTGTCCAGGGTCCAGCGGCGGCGGTGCCTTCAAAGGACGAATGATTAGCCCTTATAGACTGTGGCGAGAGGAGCTATGATTGGCTCTACGGGATATTGCAACAGGTGACAGGGATCATTGGGATAAAAATTGTTCGGTGATATGATGGTTCATATTTGCCGTGCTTAATAATAGTATCATGTTTTTGGAGTATCATATAAAATTTAAAATATCGTCTTGCCTATGTCACAATACTTTTGCCAAAAACTGTAGCTTACTTTGACCACTTTGATTCTTGTCACAAGCGCATGAGCCATAGGAACTAAGTAATTAGTACCCATGATCTGGGTTCGCAAATGCCATACACCATTTTCTTCACTTCATGTGGAAGTTGAAACGAAAGTTGGTAATATGAAACAGGTAGATAGAAGGAATAACACTAAACACGAATACGTTTTCAGTTTTTCTGTTGTTATGTTGTTTTTTAGAAAAAAATACGCTGTATATATATATATATATTATTTCATTTATAAAAGTTTATTCACATATGAAAAATAATCTATGTTCATTACATACTTATTAATTAAAAAGTTACAAAAAAACTAATGGAAAAATTATACAAAACCCAGAATTATAAAGTACTAAATAATTATTAATTAACTTATACCCATAATTTAAAAAAAATTTCGGGCATTGTATTTATTAATTATTACTTAATATATGATATGAAGTGAAGAGAACGAAAGTAGATATGTGAAAACAAAAATCATATTATTTGGACAGTACCTTATAGAAATATGTAGGTCAGCAGTAATTACAAAATTATTAAGTGAAGGCTATCTTACTGACTAATTTTATGAAATAGGATCATATAGTAAAGAAATATACATACACATGCAATACCAATCAATCAATCAATCGTTACCGAGACGCCTAAGTTGCCACAGAAACGTTGGCTTCAGTGGGCCGAACTAATACGAACTATAACGAATAGTTTGCGAACATTTGTAGTTGTTATGATAAGCGGATATTCACTTCGAATGAAACAACCCAAAAAATTTTATAAAAGAACGTATATTCCTTACGTAACAAAAGAGATATGACATGCTTAAGGCCTCATAGTAAATTCCTCGTGATTCTCATTAAACCGTGAAGTTGATCCTTCTAGTGATGACCTACCTGCGTCATATTTACCAGATCCAGCTAAAAAACCTCCAGTAGAAAACCTACCTTCCCCGTTGGTTACCGTTGCTTACAACACTGAAGCTATGTGGCCTGTATATTGCCAACTTGTTAATTGTGTTTGTACAAATGTTTTAAATTTTGATGAATTGAGTTTGATTAAATCATATAACATCACATATTATCACTATGATCATTGAAGAATGCGACTAAAGCATCGTACGTCTGAATTTAAGGTAAACCGAGTCTCAGAAGGCATATTTTAAACATGGTTTTTATAAAGAATGTACGACTTACAGATATGAATAAAATACATATAATATTTTAGAGGATAAAACAAATACGATACTTGTTCCGAAAACACGATTCCATATATCTCTTGATGGCAAAAATCATAAATATAGCTCTAAAATTAAATTCGCTTAGTCAAGTTTTTTTTCCTTGTAAATCGTATCAATACATATTTTATTATCTATTACTCAATTTTATATGAATTTATTTTAAATTCGCTCTTGCTTTTTAAATATTGCGTAATTCTGTTTCACTGACTCGCATGTACTCGTAACTTGACGTCTCGCCGTCCTACGTCTTCAGTCTGACATCTTTCAAAGACCACTTTGTCCTAACAACTTTTAATCCAACTCATCCGTTTGTTGTCTCTCTGTCTGTTCTGACATCTGTTTGTTGATGTTTTCGCTAGTGTACCTATATAAAATATAATTTCAAACTTTTACCGCTAGATATTGTGAATTATAGTATTCACCAACCTGCATTGAACCCGCTTGGTGATGGCTGATATACCTACTTTCCATTGTGTTATCTCTCTTTGCCTCTATATCTCTACTTCTCTGTATTTTTTCAAAATTTTACCTAAAAAGGCAAATTCCAGTAAAGTAAAAGTAATACAATAATAATGAGTAATTGGTCACTTTCGTGGATTCTTCATCCTCGTTTAATAACATCAGTTACCTGCTCAAAATGTTGAAATGTAGAACCTATAAAATATAGTATTCTTACTTACATATCTTCAAGCAAAAGCAATAAACAAGAAAGGAATTTATCCGTAACAAATTTTGCAGTTAGATAACGTCACATGTGCAAACAAACATACACCACACAATACACATCACATACAACCTTTACGCTCTTGGAATAATAACAATTTTCCATACAAATTGTTACCGTATTTCATAAACAGAAATTATGCTCCGTTACAAAAATATTGAATTTTACAATTCACAGCCTTAACAAGCGTAACATTTTTGTAAAACAGCGTCAACCATGACGGAACGACGACACAATACGACTTTAATTGTATCAGTGTCCCTCTCTTTATTTTATTTTAACGATACAAATGTACCTATAGGGTTTACAATATAAAAATTCGACACCAACATTTCAAAGAATTGAATAGTGCAAGCTGCATCTATAGGTAACTTATTTGGACCCAACTTTTTTAAACTATTATAGTCCCAGGATATAATAATAAAAACATTATAATGTCAGCAATTTGTGTAACCTACTCGTATTATGCTTGGAAGATTTGCCGCGCGCTGACGTTGTCAAAGACACCACAATGGACGGGACATATTTGGCATACAAACCGCGTGGTTCGATGCGACATTGCGTTTAATATCTCTAAATTATATAGGAGGATAAGTGACGCTTCTGTCTTATGTAGCGATTGAATTTAATGGAGCTATTGGAGGAACCGACAGTTTAGCGATTCTTGTACGTGGTGAGACTACGGATGTATGAGTTATCTGTATGAAACTATGAGATAACACTGTCTACGTTCAACTTAGAATCTTTTTCCCTCCGCATAAAGACAGTTTCAGTGTTTTCTCTTTCACTTAGAATCTATGGGCGGCAGGATAAAAGGATGCGTAGAACATTCGAGATACCGGACAGGTCCTTACAGGGCAATTTGGGAAAACGAGACCAATATGTCGTGGAGATGCGAGATCATTTTATCATTTATGGGTCTATACATATGATTGATTTTTTTGGTATCTGTTTCAAGATTTGGTTATTATTTGTTGGTTACATCTCTTCAGACATGGCAATCATAATCGTGAATAGAGCATTCCACTGTTTACCTGGACAAATGATATGTTTGAAATCTCATCAAACATACCAGAACTTAAACTATATGTAGGGTAAGAGATTACTTTACAAAATATTTCACTAACAGATGAATGTTATAGAAGCACTAGCTTTTCAAATTCAAATTCAAATCCACTTGTTTCAGGCAAATTGTACCCATAGTCACCGAATATAATATAAAATTAAACACAATACATATGACATTTGTAACATAACATTCAATTAGAAGGTAATGTCATGTAAACAATATTACTGATGAATTATATAAAAAGTGCTTCTATTGCTTACTCTCAATACCTTGTAGTCATAATTTGATTACAGGTAAGTACTACACGACACACTCCAAAATCTCGAAGCAGTGATGTCCTTGCGAGCCAGAAATTCTAGATTAATGTAATGAACACCGTTTACCCATCATCACTCACCTCCACCACAATCATGTGAGATTGCGGTCAAAGGATTCAGGCAAAAAGCAATAAAAAAACTGCAAATCGCAAGTCCACATATGAAATGACTTGAATCATGACAGAGTCTCTATAGTCACGAGAAACTGCAGAATGGAGAGTATCAGTAACTCTGTGATTTTCCAAAAACTTTCATGACTGCGGCGGATCTCTCAAACTAAACCGAAAATCACTAAATTCATGAATTATAATCATGAATACCATGGGATGTTTCGGGGGGTAAGCAGATACCTACGTTACAATTTTGATATTGTTTCATTTTCCATGATTTGTGTTTCTTTAAGTATAATAATGTATAGTAATAAGAGCTAGATTTTACGAACGTACACAAAGTGGGTATTGGTGAATACTGCTCGTGGGTGGTTACCTGATTTTGATCACTTATAGAAGGTGACTCTCCAGACAACCAGACCTTATTTGGATTCGTCAAAACATATAGGTAGGTATATACGAAGATATGTACCTACGTTTTAACAACAAATCCGTACTGAAGGGTTTTTTATAATTGCTTGCTTACCGAATATATTTTTTTAATCTGATGTGCAGCAATTTAAAAGTACTTTTTAGAACTCTTTCCAACGATTCTGAATTTTCACGTTCGTTTCGCTAAAATATGACCAATGAAGTAAGTATATCCTTAAAAAATTCGTGTTGAAAATTTAAAAATCTCTAAATTTGGCGCATTTCGGACAAACAAAAAATTACAACTACGTGCAGCGTGCATTAAAATTGGATATCATTAGTTCATGCTTTATTTTACTTTTTTGATTGTTCTCTTGAAGCTCGTAATTGATCTGAATCACCCCTTTCAGTAAATAAATCTAGTAGATATTTATCTTATATCATGATAATTATCTGCTATATAATGATTATGAATGAATATAGTCTCACACAAACTACATACGAGGTTTTTATAAACTAAAAAATGGACAATAATATGACATTCAAACCATATTATTGTCATGTCACATTTAAGTAGTCATTGTCAAACCCTCGACATATACATTCAGTTTATCTACGACATTATATATACTCACATATTATATAGAGCTCATATCAGTAGCAGTCATGTCAGTATCTATTCTGATATGACTTCTATATAAGTAATATGCTGGGCTTTGCCAGTGACTTCTGAAATGCAAATCTTGTGTTAGTATCTTTGTATGAGCATAATATATTCTAAAAGTGACCAAGTAATTAGAATGCCAATTTTTTTGTTAGGTTATTCATTTGGTAAATCATTTTAGTTGAGTAAAATAAACATTACTTTTATAGTTAGCTTACATTTTGTCCGTTCACATAGACTGGCGCGGAGACCATACGCAAAGAAAATGTTAATAAAAAGTATTTAAAATATTTACTTCATTTATTTACGTCATTAAATAAAATTGTTTTAAATTCGAATATTGTTTCATAAGAATTATCATTTTGGCTCGCGAAACTTCGCGAAATTCATAAATACTCTAAGCCTTAATTAAATTACCTAAACCTTTATTTAAATGCGTGGACACAGCCTCTCAATTTTAGTCATTTTGATTCGTTTTTATACCCTAGGTGTACATGTATATACATATATATATATTATAATATTTAACTAACCTCAATGTGGCAACGATATGTATAAATGTCCCGAAAACTGCTACATTAGCAATGCCTTCCTAACTAAGACTTATACTACCTACGAATACTAACCTAAATTAATAAAATCGCTTCTATGGTTCGATCACGTGGTGGTGGTATTAGAAAAACATAGATTAAATAATTACGATATTTTAATAGCAGTAAATAAATTTTATCATTTTTTGACTTCAGAATAAAGATGGAAGAAGGTGAGGAGTGTTTATTTTTAATTTTTATATTTGGAAATAAGTAAAGATATCCAAATAAGTAGCGCAGGATAACTCTACAATGAATATGATATTTTGAATTAATAGGTGTGAATAAAAACAGGTTGGCAAATATGGATCATGAAATAAGATTCAATTAAAAATCAGCTAACCGAGTGCGATCCTCTGCAACTTGTACTAACTGAAAATCAATGAACTTAATCCCAATGGCAGCCATTACGGATTATTATCGACATAACTACACAACGAAGATTATCTTCACTCCTTTCGCAGCATCTATAAGTACCCACTACTTTAATCATTGCAATTTCGAAACAAGCTCAAGTGTCGGTGTCGAATAAATTTTGTATAATGTAAACGTGATAACAATTTAAATTCCTCTGTAACGGGTCCGGAGCCGACAAAAACAACAAACAAAGTGGAGGGCGCGCCATTGGCAGGCGCGGAATAGGGCGGCGCCGCGTTCGGGTCCGCCTGCCTAACGCGCGCCTCTCGCTCACTCAACCAGTCCTTATCTTACACTCCACCGTGAGAGACGTGTCGCCTCAAACTTTACACTAATCAGGTGACATTACAATAATTATATATTGCTTAAAGCGAAAAGTGCTAAATTATGCCTCGGCCTACGCGTGAGTCCTACGGTGATCAAAAACCTCCCTTCTCGTACATAGCGCTAACAGCTATGGCGATATGGAGCTCCCCGGAACGCATGCTGCCGCTGTCAGAGATCTACCGGTTCATCACGGACCGGTTCCCGTACTACCGACGCAACACGCAGCGCTGGCAGAACTCGCTGCGGCACAACCTCTCCTTCAATGACTGCTTCGTGAAGGTGCCGCGCCGCCCGGACAGGCCCGGCAAGGGCGCCTACTGGACGCTGCACCCGCAAGCCTTCGACATGTTCGAGAACGGCTCGCTCCTCCGCAGACGCAAACGCTTCAAGCTTCATAAAGGAGAGAAGGATAGTTTAAATGCTGAGTTGCAGGCGTTGGCGAGTTTTAATAGAGCGTTTTTGGCTAGACAAGCGGGAGGCCCTCCGCAGTCCCAGATGTCGGGGAGTGGATTGTATTCGCCACAGACGTCATTTATATCGAGGCGTAGTCCAGAGTCTTCAGAGCCAGTGGATACGGGTGCTCTGCTGCCGCTGGGACCACGGCCGCGGCGTGCATTCACAATCGACGCCCTGCTGGAGCCGGAGCCACGTCGTTCACCTTCACCAGCACCATTGCCACCACCACCACCGCCGCTGCAGCCACACTGTCCGTTGCCGCTAACGCCACCATACCTGCTGGCAGCACAACGATACCATGCCGAGCTGCTCGCAGGCCTGCAGCAGTCCTGTCTACCACCACTGTGGACATGGAGGGACACCAGTCAATTCTCACACTATACGCTTAATTCGTGAATGGTAAGTCAAACTCTTATTTAGCTTCCGTCCATAGCTTAGCCCGCATTCACTTTGCTTAAGAGTATCTCGCTCCTTCGAAATATCACAAGACCTAACAAATTCCAGTGAAACAAATTCCAGTGAAAGCAAAGGCTAACAAAACTCTTATATTTTTAAATATGATTATAAGTGCTATCACGTGTTAAACGATTAAACTCTTAAAGCTTAGAAGCTACTCTTCTGGGCCTCTTGCGGGCCACTTGCGGGTCACTTGCGACCCAGCTAACCAATCACCTCACCGAAGAAAATAACAAAATCAAATACAGGGCAATAGCAAAATGTTAACAGCACTGTTATGGCTTGGAACACACTTTTGAAGCAAAGAAAACTAAGCGTCTTCAAAAAAAACATCAATATAGAAAAGGCTGAGGATTGAAAAACAGAGAAAATAGGCAGTGGCAAACTGACGGTTAATATACTTCCTAAATTAGCATTTTACTGTCAATAACTGAATATGCATACCTATAAAAATACTATATACCATATATAGCTATACCTACATATGTACCTTAAACACTAACTTATATTATGATCCAATTACGCAAAAAGTAGTTATGACTTTGGGTCTTTGTAGCACTTATACCTTTGTATATAATATTATCATGCATGTAAGCGTGTATCAATAACTTACCTACCAGAATTTTATTTATTTGTAGAGCTGAAAGACTAGATTATTTTTGTTACAATTTAATATTTGAGTTATAAGTTAATTAGATATATAAAATAAGTATTGAGAAGTACGTATAATATTTAATATTTATTGACAAATAACTAGAAAAAAACCTTTAAATTAAACCAAATATTACGTCATCATCAATCAATCATAACCACAATCTTTTGCAAAAAATCAGCCGATTTAGATATTTTTCTGAACTTCAATAAACGTGGTTTTATTAATTTTCCAATGCACTTATTGCCATGTTATTTGAAGCATTCTGGCATGATTATTTACGTTCCAAATTTAAATTTTGAAATATAAAAAGAAGAATAATGATTATTGTTAAATTGCTTTACTAATGGCGCGAATTGCTGATATAAAGACAAGAAGATTTTTATACTTTTTTTTAATAATATGAACCGTAATGTTTTGGTGCCCGAAGCATAGCGGAGCCTCCACCATAAGGAGTGATGTCTTCGAAACACAATTTCGCAAAGCGTTCCCACTGTCTTCATAGAACTCGCCGACGTCGGTCCTCTCCACACAAAGAGCTTCTAGCTTCATCAGAAAACAATACTTTATTCCATTCTTCCAGAGTCCATGAAGCACAGTTTCGAGAAAACTAAAGTCTAGCAACACGGTGCTCACAGAGTAATTTAGGGCCCCGAGCCGGGCGGTATGAGGCGGATGTTGGCAGCCAAAAACCTCCTCCTGACCGTCCACAAGCTGACTTCTACTCCTCTTACTTCTTCAAGGCTCTTCTTCAGGTCCACACTTGACGCCTTACGATACATCGTTTTCTTCCCGAACCGGGTCTTCTTTTGATCGAACCGGTCTCTTGATACCGATGCCAAGACCTCTGAGCAGTCTGGACTCACATTTAGCCGCTGAAACACATAAGTCTACGAACAATCTTCTTCAAGTAGGGCTTTAATTTAACCGACCCTTAGCGCTTTATCAGTCATATCAGAAAGGTGCATTTAATCTATAAAGAAAATTTAATTTTAATAAATTTAAAAGGTTTAATAAATTTGAATTTTAGGCAAAACATTTTGTTATTCAATAATTTGTAAAATAAGAAAGATTAAATTGTTTAATTTGCAGAAAATGTCCAAAAAGTTTTAAAAGTAAACATGGAGTAAAAAATCATTTCAGCAATACTCGCCATTTAGTAAAACAATTTTACAATGACCATTATTTTTCTTTTGTTACTTTCAAAATTTAAATTTGGAACTTAAAGAATCCTGCCAAATTCTTCTAATAAAATGCCAATACTTCGTCAAATTAATAAAACCTCTCCCTTGTAATATTCATTAAAGTAAAGAAAAAATACTTTTGTGTAACTACTCCTAAGTGTTTTTTTTTAATTCCAGCGATTACATTTCATGTTATAAAGTGCTCACTGTGGAGCTTGCCTAGTCGTTTTTTATCAATCAACTACATTAAACAATGTTCGCTGCAGACATGACTTGTATGGGTGACCACTAGTGAAATTTTGTATTGAGCGCTTCTGTGCTGTACTCGGACCTTCGCACGGTGTGTCACTTCCACAAATCAATGCAAAGAGCCTTAGACTTGGCGTGCATTAGGTACCAATAGGCCTTATTTCGCAGAAATGTCAACTCCTCGAATTCCCATGCTCTGAAACCTTAAGTATATTGAAAATTCTGGAAACGTAACAAGATTTTTTTAATAATAATAATAATATGTTAATAATAAAATAATAATTTAATATTTTTATAAAAGTGATTTTTCTTTATAGGTAATTAATATTTTTTTATATAATAATATTAATAAATATAATATTTTTTAGTAATATTAAATAATAATAAATTTACCAAATTTTTTTTCCGTTAAATGCGCAAACCTGTTTCTTTGAGGGTTAAACTGAAACTTCATAATTTGATACCAGCTTGACAGTATACCTACGTTTCTTCATACTTTCTTCAATGACGGTGCGGGGACTGTTTGTATAACCGGTATATTGTGCATTTATCTGCATATCAATGCTAGTATGCAACATGTCGTTGATGTGGAGAATAAAGAACGTAGGCGACAATACAGAACCTTTCGGAAGGCCAACATATATATTGTTATACTATCGGAGCATGAACAGTCGACAACGACCTTAATGCTCCAGTCAGATATGAATTTGGCGAGCCAAGTAACCCTTTGGGGAGGTCTTAGAGTGGTAACTCGATCAAGCGTACTCTGTGCTATAAACCATCAAAGAAAGGCCTTTGATTGCGTATAGCACACTGCGTATGCGTATGCACTCTTGGCAATGTCTAAATTAACGCAGAGTGGAGACTCTTGCGTTAATTTAGACATCTACTCTCAAGGTATGTTCGCCCATGACGAACTTCACTGAAAATCACTGGTATACTGGTGTTTATCCAGATATCCAAGGAGCTGGATATTTATTAATACCTCCATAACCTTGCAAAGTAGAGAAGTAATGGTCATATAGTAAATGGATCAGACCGATCGATTTATTAGAGATTACAATCCTCCATGATGGCGGCACGCATCTTGTTATGTGCAAAAGTATCGGAAGCCTGGAGCTAACTCAGGAGCACAAATTTTTAAGACAATGGGCGGAATTCTTCCTGGCACCTTCGACTTCACATCAAAGAATCTTTTATACGTAAAAAACTGATGTTCCTTGATGTGAAGTCGAAGGGTCCGTTTTCTGAGAAAAGCGTTTTTCTGGCATGGAAATCACACACTGCGGAACTGTGCGTGGTGAATCTCTCTTATCGTTGAAAGTCAAGTTTAAGGCAAACGAATATTCACAAGAAGGAGCTTACTTCATATCAGATACTCAAGCGAAACTAAATTAGTGTATTGGCAGCTACCCTTGAAAGTCAGTTCTTATTCTAGGCCTCGCGTGCCATCAACTTTGAAAACAGATAATGAAATAGATTCAGGGGTTACTATTGCGGAAATCCATATATAATTTAAACAAATATTTTGAAAATATTTAAAGAAAACATTACATTAATATCTTAGAAAAACAATGAATAAATATGGATATATGTCTAGTGACAATTCCATCTGATTTTCCTATTTGCGTGATGTCATAAACGCCACGTAGCCAAACTGGATTAATTTTCGAAACGTTTCGTTTATACACGAAGCATCCTTGGGAAGTTTTGACTCTTCGAGCGCATTTGCGAAAAAAGAACTTTGACAACGCTATCACACATTGCTGTACTTAAAGTAAAGTCATACCAATATCACTTTACCTCAATATAATATGGTATAACACACAAAGGTTACATTAAACGCATTTCACACCTTCTAGTTGACAGTGTTTTACGATAGGAAAGACCTTGCACCTCACTCAATAAAGGTCAGTGGCATAAAATCCATATTGATAAAAGACGTATGAATGACTGCAAGCTATGCCTACAATAGTATTTAATTTATTACTTACATTTCAATAGGGAAAGTGAACCTATCGTAACAATAGATGTCATCAAACACCATATTACGGCATATATGGTCTTAGAAAAGGTTAAGTAGAGGTTGCGAAACAGAGAGTATTGTTTTGTGCCTCTCTTAATATGGCAAAAACATAAAACAATGTATTAGGAGATCTATATTTGAAAAGCTATTATATTAAGAATCAGCCGAAGCTTTTCTTATAAGTTATTTTTTTCATGGTATCGTGATGGAACAAGCGCGAGGCCCACACTGTGTTAGGGATAACCTCTGCCTATAACAGATGCAGTTCGTCACAAGTGCGGAATAGCACTACGCCCATCACCCTGATGCATAAAGTTATTAAGTCTCATGTGCCTGTAATTTCACCGAAACCTAACCGGAACCCAGTAATCTGATCATTGCAGCTTGGTGGTAAAAATATGTATATGGTGATAGTACTACCCCTGATGAACTCGCACACAGAGTTCTATGGTTACTCTAATTGAAATAAACGTGGTCAAAGCGTTCTTATACATATCCACAATTATTATTCTGTCAGTTAGGTAGGGGAGAGGAGGTTTGAAACGGACACTTATGTTGTTGAGGCTTTAGATTTTTATTGAAATAATATTTTAAACAGGTTGGCATCAAACGGTAAGCCTTCATTATTATTCTATGGAATTAAAATGCAATATTTAATCCTGTGTTGGTTGTATTCACATATAAAAAAATATGTTTTTTGTCCCTTTCATAAATATTTTGTATTGAAAGGGACACCACAATTCATGGAAAGGACAGTGCCTCATATGCAGAAAATTTCACATTATTAATATTACAAATATTCTGAAAATATACAAAAACTACTTACGTAAAAGTGTTTGAAAAATAAAGCTGTACCTACAGATAATTGATCCTTGTTAATGAGAGCATCAGTCAAAAGTTTTATGTTTAAAAGTATTTATCAGTCTTACTGTTATCAACGTATTCATAATTATGTACTTTTAATGTAAGTAATACAGAAATCAACAATATTATAATATTTTTCGTAGTAATCTAACGTTCTTGATAAAATTTCATTTATTATTTTTCATACCTAATCAACCATAAATGCAAGACCTATAATGATTGAACAGAGATCAACAATTCTGACACTTAATTTTTTTTTATAATGCCTCGTACATTGCATCTTAAAATGTTTGTGCCTCGACATGCGTTATCTTTTTAGGTGGCTTTTTCAATCTGAAAAACGATACATTTGACAGATACTAAGCCCAGGTCCCAGCAGTCATGAAATGGACGTCCCATTCATAACGGATTTTTGTGTCCCTTTAAAAAATATCATACTGAATTTGTTAATGTAACCACAATATTTACATTTATAGATTTATTTCTACTGACCTGTTGCATTACCTACATCTCTCTGGGCTATTATAAGCAATATTTAAGAACCAAATAACCAATCACAATACTTAGCAAAACATTTTGCAGTTATCACAGAAAAAATACTTGGAGGCGTCAAAATCTACACTCACACTTTTTCGCCATTTTTGAAATGACAGTGTGAAGTTAGGTTCGATCGATTGTGCATCAGAGTTGCCATAAAATAAAAATTGTTTTGATCGAAAATTGTTTTTAGTTTGCCGGATATTGCAATTGTCCCTTTCAAAACGTGTCCCTTACAAGCCACCTTTTTCCTACATAGATAGCATCTAACATTTTAAGCACCATAACATACGAGAAAAGTCACTGCACTGCACATTTATTAGTCACATACGTGACATGTTTCGCAAGCAACATAAGCGTTCTACTGATTTTAACGATGCAACAGAGTATTCTTGTACCATCATGAAATGTCAATACATTACTTTTTCTTCCGTTTATCCATATTCAACGTGGAGGCAGCAGAACATGTGTTTTTCATCCATTTGTCGTCTCAAATATAATTTTCAATTTGCGGGCAGTGCATGCTTCTCTCCTCGGCTTTCTGTGCCTATATACCAGTCCACTTTCTTGTTTAATGCTACTATACAAAATTGTTATCAATATATTTTAGAGATATAATTTACTTGAGGATCTGCATCTACTTCTATATATGACTGCTATGTAAGATATGCTACGAAGCACAAAACAAAAAAAAAACAAATAATATCTCTAAATAAGTTAAAAACGTGGATTGCACAGGTCTACGAAGCGCTCGTAGAGTTGCTTGCCTAGTCTTTTTGAATCGATCAACTAGGTTAAGCAATGTTCTCTACGGTTTTGACTTGGATGGGTGACCACTAGTGGCATTGACTGTTCAGCGCTTCGGTGCTTCGTTTAATAGAGCATTTTGCAAATACCGGCATAGCTAGCTTCTACCCTAATAAACTAAAAAATCTGTCCTTGAGAACCAGTAATTCTAGTTTAGCCTGAACAACATGTTCGAACCCAATATCACTTACACCACGGTGAGATAGTGGTCAGCGGCTAGTCTATCTGCTGCACGAAAACACGCGTACATGACAAGAATAAATGCTTCTTGGCTACTAGGAAGCGACTTATAATCACGCGATTGTAAGATCTAATCAAAAAGACAGAGCAGATGTCGTTAAAAAAATACTGCAATGACAGCAGCATTATAAATTGGTGTGATTGTACCACCATTGTGGCTAAGAGAATTAATTTCACCGATAGTCACACAGTTTTAACCTAATCACATAAAATAATCTTATATTGAATAGAGTTAAACAGCACTTGGAAGATCAAATAATCTGTAAATTACATATTTTAATCTTGTTCCGAGGTTTTAATATTTCGGTGGAACAAAATTATAATATTTAATATATATTCGACGTAATTTTAATATTCGAATGACAAATCAGTCAAAGTGACAGTTAATCTCTTATTTTCCAATTTTAAATTTCACTTTTGAGCTAAAGATATTTTAAAAATATCAATGAAATGGGTTTTACATGTGACAGTGCAAAATATCAATGAAATTGGTTTTACATGTGAAACTGACATTGAAAATAATTACGTCTAACCAACGAAATTACAGCAGTTTACGATGTTCAACATAAATATATGCTTTTGTGTCAGTTTATTTTACTTTGCCAGTTTCAAAATGTCAGCCTTCGACAAGGAGTTAGTTAAGGCAGTTTTATAAGGCATAAATCAGTACGACTAATAGTGTTTTTGTTCGACCTGGCTTACTGTCTATTTTCAATAATTAGTTAACATAACTTAGCTAAAGTCAGTACAGCTAATTAGTACGAAGTGCATCTACTGCTTGTGTTATGCTCTTGAAAGGTTTAAAGGCCACCATTTATTTTAGTTCTTTTTTATGCGAGAGGGCATAAATATAGGTAGGTAAGATCAAACTTTTGAAAAATATCTGGTAGTCTGGTAGCAGTATCTTATTAGTTCGGTTAATATTTTCAAATTTATGTCGAATATAATCTTTTTAGAAGGAATTCCCCAAAGGCGAATCTATAAACAAACCATGTAACATAAAGGATTTTAAACATAAACAAAAAATTTTAAATGGTTTGTTTAAAGAAACTGCACATTGAGTAGCGACTGCACTTGACTTTTATGTACAGTCGCCTGCAATAAGATGTTCACTTCGTCATTTTCAAAATAATGTAATGTTGCTAAATTCTTAATAATCGTAGCTTACATACACTTCAAATCATTCTTTGGTTTTGTGATACTTCTGTGATCATAGAGAAAAACAGAAATCTTTGTCACAATTTTGAAAATTACAATGTGTATCCTTATTGCAGGTGACTGTACACTATGCTCAAGGTTTGAAATTAGTGGTCGACTCTTTTCTAAGCTTCGTGATTATTGTTCGATTTTATCCTTTCTTAAAGATACAGCTGTCCCTTGGCCTTATAACCTAACTTCAAAAAACATCCATTATGCCGTAATAATTTGAGTTGAAACCATATTTCATCACTAAAATTAGTTACAAGACCCCGTTACATAAAAAATATCTAAATAATTCTAATGTAATTATACAAACAAGTTAATAGAAGTACATTTTTTTTTGTCCACAGAACTAAGCGTGACCCGTCGACGATCTCGATTAGCTGTAATTATAAGCAAGTTCATGTAATGCGATAATTTAGAACATTAGTGACAGAAAAGTTTAGCCAAGAACTATATCTAGATAGTGCTAGCTTGTAAAACGGATAAGGAATGGGATTGAAAGGTATGTATTTTTCTTTTTGTTTTCTGTTGTAATTATATCATGTTTATTTGTTCGTTCAACCAGAGGTAAAATACAGACCGTATCCATCGAGCATGATATGGCGTGCCAAACAATTTTTCACTAATCAGTAGAATTGAAAATGTAGTAAAGAATTGAAAAAAATACATATTAAAGATATAGAGATTTCGAAAGTTTGTTTGAAAGAAAGGCCAAATCTCTCAATCGAATATGGAAGTGACGTATGACACTGTAATCAATCCAGATACAGTAGCCTGATCAAGGTGTGTTTATTCTTACCTGGAACATCATCCAAGTACTGCCAAGTTATAGGTGCAAGGTAAAGGTCCACTTTATAAAGACAAAGTATCAAGCAAGACTGCTAAAACAAGGCATTAAGTCTACGCAACATCGTGGACTTGTATGCAAAAGTGTAGTTTGTGTAGTGATGTCTCAATGGCATTGGCTATAGACTGCCGCGCAGCAGGTCCATGGTTTGAATCCCGCCATGGGCTTGAGCTTCAACGCATGGTGGAAGGGCATTTTGCGAATACCCGCCTGGCTAGCGACCACTCTCAAGTAAAAAATCTGTCACCAAGCACCTAACAGTGTGTTCCGGCAGCAGTCCTTGAGAGCCAGTGAAATTTCAGGCACATGAGGCTTACAAAATATGTCTCAAGGTGACGGGCGCAGTTCAATTCGTGAATTGTGACGAAATGCATCTGTTAAATGCAGAGGTTAGTCCGCTTAATATCAGTTGAACCTCGAGCTTGTTCCGTCACAATAACATAAAAAAAAAGGTTAAAATGGTTTTAAGAAGCAGAATTTTGGAAGGGTGTAGGATGTATGTTTCACGTCTTTTTCTTGCAATGCGTAGACGGAAAAGTATTTTAGCTCAAAATACAGACGGTTGAGCTTTCATTGACTAGAAATATAACTGACAAAGTTATGAAAAATTAAGTATATATTTTACTGGTAATCCTTGATGAAAACAACAACCTAGTTCAAGATCTGAAATCTAGACCAGTGCTTGAGTAAATACAGAGATCTGACATTGAATGATAAAGAGACCATCTATATCTTAAAAAAGCTGACACATCTTGTTATATAAGGAATGAATTCTTGCGAATCTCTGAGAACATTGCTAAATAAATCAAGACACTAACTTAATCGATTTCTTAAGCGGGATACAATGCCTTTTTTGACTACGCTTAATTAACTTTTCAGTTGTTCATCAAATTTTGATAGTCCTTTTTTTGTTGTATACAATATACCTCAAGTTGATTCTATGTCTGCTTGCATGGTGGTAGGGCATTTTGCGAATGCCCGCCTGGCTAGCTACCACCCTCAAGTAGGAAATCTGTCGCCAAGCACCTAACGGTGTGTTCCGGCAGCTGTCCTTGAGAGCCAGTAATTCTAGGTTAGACTGAACAACATCTTCGACCACATCATCACTTAGCATCAGGTGAGATAGTGGTCAAAGGCTATCCTATCGAGCATAAAAATAAAAGTCCTTTAAACTGTATCAACTACGGTCAAGCATTTTTTCAATTATACTCAATTACAGGGCTTAACGTACAAAGTTGTTGCTTAATATTGAAAAATAAAAATAAGGAAATATTTTTTTAAGTTTAACTTAAAAATATACAATTATTTTTTAAGTTCAACTTAAAAAATATTTTCTTAATTATTTCCTTAAAAAGGAAGTTGAAAAAAAAATTCGTTAAAGTATTTTTACTTCCTTTTTAAGTTAAGTGAACTATTTACCCTCATGTTGAGAAGATTATGAATGTCTTACAGTTCTTCGTACTGTACTGTATACAACTATCGCTTTAGAACATTGTTCCGGCATCTGACCTGGATTTAGGCATTTTGTTTTTTGGATGCTATTATGGTAGAGAATCTACTTTTCATCTGTTAAACTTTGTTTAAAACAAATTGACCGACCTTCCACTACGCAAGTTATAAAAATAACAACGCACACTGCATTCGTAAGTCGCGTCCTCTGAAACCCCTCTCCTGCGTTAGAACTACAAAAAATAATGTAAGTCAAAAAGTAATGACACATCTTCAAATATCAATAATTATAATTTACTTAGTAAAAAAGCTTCAAATTAAAGTCAAATATTATAGATTTTGACAACAAAAAAAAATTGCCAAAACCCCTATATAGAGATGATTTACTCATTGTAATTATTTAGATTTCAACTTGTATACTTACATATTATAAGTTGGGTAAAATATTAAAAGTAGTGCCAAGTGCGATTCCGGCCTCGCTCTTTTGGGTTCAGCATTGCAATATACCGTCAAGCTAACATTGAATTATTTAATAAAACACTTAAAAATATAAACAAATATGTCTAGTGACAAGTCCGCCTAATTTTCCAGTTAAGCCAACGTGAAGTCACAAACTGACCTAAATGTGACCCTATATATAATTCTAGGTTAGCCTGTACAACATATTCGACCACATCATCACTTACCATCAGGTGAGATAGTGGTCAAAGGCTAACCTATCGGGCATAAAAAAAAAATTGTAAGTTTAATAAACACGTTATTGAGTTCAAAGTGTTTGGGTTACCATAATACTGAGGTTAACTAGTTACCTATGTCATTCTTTTCAGTGTAGTAAGTCAGGTTTCACTTTGTGACATATGAACAGTCATAGCTGCCATGCCACCGTTGAACAAATACCTCCCCAATTTTGCCCCGCTCTTGGCAGATATCTTGGGGACTGTGCTGCTGCTCTCGTCTGGTATTTTTCCCGTGGTCGCCTCTTACGAATCCCATAGGAAGATATGGGGCGTCGCAATTTTAGCCCTGCAGACATTTCTTTTCATAACATATGAATAAGTATTTATCACGACTTTTTAGACTTCCGTACGAAAAGGGTAAAAGCGGGAATCTATTACTAATACTCCGTGTCGTCTTCATGAACTAGACATGATAGCTAGACGGTTTTTCGGTTTGGATTTCGGTTGCCTTTATTTATATATATACCAACAAATAAGTATTAAAAATCGGCCAAGTGCAATTCGGACTCGCGAACAAAAGGTTCCGCACCCTTCGTGAAAACTAAAAAAAAGGTTATAATATAGTTTCTAATGTTGTATAGATAATGGTACAAAACCTTCGACCGATTTTTATTTCATAAAATATGAATTAGCGGTATGTATTTGTAATGATTGCGCCGGAGAGTAGGGGAGAATTGGGGGTTCTGCATCTGCATCGCTCTCGCTTCGCTCGAGCTCGCGATGCATGACCCCCAATTCTCTCCGTTATATAGATCACAACTGGCATTCTTCTTGATATCAATGGGCTAAGTTCGGATCGAGCTGTTTGCACAATCGTCCATCCTTATTGTAACTTTACAAGATTTAAGGATTCTAAGAGTGCTTATGCATTAGGCACCCCTAGTTATTTTTAATCCGAACGGTTATTTTTTAAAATTAAATAGGATAGGATTTTATTAAAAAGATAGGTAATTTTAAAAACATTTATTTTCTACATTCCATTTCTGAAGACAAATTACATTTCTTAGAGCACAGTATGAAGTATGATATACACAACAATAAACATCGGAACATGAAATATACTTTCTATACAAACTTAGTAAACTAGGGCAACCATAATCCTCTAGATCGAAAATACACTTACTAATTCCGTCATACATTATATTATCTTGTTCTAATATTTTCCTTAGCCATCTAACTTTTTCTGAACCTTTGACATATATTTTACAGTTCCTTAAAATTTCTGCAATATAAATCTTATGATAATTATACGGTATAAGTCCTTCTTTCCAATAAATGTGTCTATTTCTTTCAATCCAGCATACTTGTCTTTTTTCTGTTTTTGTTAAGTCATAAAACGGGAAGGGTGGCTTAAATACAAGATTTATTATTTGTTTATCAAATTGTAGTGCTATTTCTTTTACAATGAATTCATTAGAATCAGTTTTGAAACCTTGTACGTCTACAATTGCATTCATGTTAGTTTACGTACAATATTACTTAGTGGTTTGTATTCAACAAGCCGGTCGTTCACAATAAGGCAATAGGCTGCTGTATTATTTGGAATTTCTTGGGCACTTTCAATTTCTAAACGTACATCCACTGGTCCTGATTTTAAATTTTCATTTTGTCGTGAACAGTCTATTATAAACAAAGGAGCTTTCTCTTTAAATTCGTTAATGTTTAACAACGGATCAGCTGGGAGGTTGTAATAAGACTGACGGAATTTGGCATATAATTCGTATAATATATTATACTTATTTTCATCGAACTTTATGTTTAGTGAATCATAAGGATAATATTGGGAATTTAAAAATAATGTAACGTTAGTCAAATTACAGTGATCAAATGTAGAACTATCTTTAGTTTTGTTATTTTTTCTATTAGTTTGTAAACCAAATATAACATATCGAGGCTTTTCTAATTGAGAAGCCGTTTTTACAGACCATGAATGCTTTGTGGTTCTTGGCAACAAAGGATATTCATATAAGTCCCAATTTCTAAAAGCCATTTGTATAGGTTTATCTTTTTCTAGAAATTTAAGTAATGAAAGCCTTTCTCGGTCAGAAACTTTCACATGTGGTACGCGCCATTGAACTCTCAGTATATCTATTTCAATACTGTCATCTTTATCAATAATAACACTGTTATAGTTAGTGCTGCTTCTATTAAGTACCAGTTCATGTTTGCAGTTTAAAATTATTCTATTATAATCTTCAGCAAACCCTAACATTTTATTAAGTGGTATAACAACACTAAAGAAATCATCTTTGGAATTTTGACCATTTATATTCCAACCCCATACAGCAGCAACTTTGCTCTCACCGTAATTCATAGAAATATATGATTTTATAGTAGAAGAAATTCCAGAGTTCCTGATACGATCTATTTCTACGCCATTTATTTCATATCGAATGTCTTGAAACAGATATGATATTGGATTATTAGTAAAATTGACAGGTTTTTTAGTAGGATGGCCTGCAGCATCTTTTCCAGTTACCGTAGCACGTCCTTCGATGTAAATAGAGCTGGCAGATGGTAGTACATATATGTCTTGTTGTTGGATAGATATGCGTATTTCATCATTGGCTTTAAAACTGTTATTGTATGGATTATATGTATGTATTTCGTAACTCTCAATAGAGTTGTCGAAATGTGGTGAATTATCAATATCGAGAATATTCATATTTTGAAACCCAGAGCTCGTAAAAAATCTTTATTCTTTTTTGTTATTTTTTTTACTTTGGGATTTCTGATACGTCTATGCCTTTTGAAAGCATAGCTGATAATACCGTTTTTTAATTTTGGTTTTGGTGATATAATATTATATTTTTTTGTGTTTTGACCAAATACAATCATTTCTGCTTGCGTAGATGAAGGCTCATCTGAATTTCTTCTGCACCGAAATCAATGAGATTGCCTTCTTGATCAACAACTTTTACTGTAATTGATGATATGTTGTTGTCTTTTACGGGAAAATATATAATATTTTTAGGTTTTTCAATAAACCGAAAGCTTGGAGGAACGTTTGGTACAAATTCATAAATAATGTGGGAAGATAAACCATTAATGTACGAGCCGTGTATTAAATCACATTCGATCCTTATGACTGTTGTTGGAAGAATGTTCACTGGATTCTCTGATACATGCCATTTATTAGCTTCTAGTATTTCTTTTCGAAAACCTAACATGTTTCCCATACTATTTATTACTTGGAAATTAACAGGTTTTGTGCAAAAAAGAGAACATTTTGCAGTATTTGAATTGGATTCAATATTGAGTTCACAGTCATCCAATTTGCTATTTAAATAGTCGGCAATGTCTTGTAAATCATAATTTCCATTTGGAATTTTTAATCTTTTATTTTTTTCACCGTAACTAAATATATTGTTAACATCTGATATATTTGGTATAACATTGAAAACAGAGAAATATAATAATCCGCACTCATAGCTATGATTTAAAGATAGAGGTGGATGAAAAGTGGTTTCTAATATAGATTTCTTTCCAGAAAAACTTAATGAGATAGACATAGTCGTAGACTGTTCTACAATTTATACTAAACTGGAGAAAACATAAAACACATCCACTATTTATTTGTTTGTATTACACCAAAACTGTTCTAAAAATTTAAGGCATAAATGACCGCAGTTATACGTATTATTTTTTTGATGATTATTATAGTTATATAGAATGTTTCCCTTCATCATATATTTTATAAATTCCTTAGGCGGCCTCAAGTTCCCATAGCTATCAAAATATTCAATGTAATCGTCAATTTTCACATAGGCTACCCAATGAGTTCCAGGATTTATTGAGCTATCTAAATTGACGACACCACACTCAATAGGATATGGTCTTTTAGGTAAATTATCTCTCATAAAAACACCTCTAAAGTAAGGAATATTATTACAATATTTCAATAAATCTATATTTGTAAGAGCCCGACTAGGCAACCGTTGATTTAGTTTTTTTTTTTTTTAGATAAGTATAATCCAAAACCTTTTTTATATGGTTTAATGCATAGCCCTTTGCCTATAGTTAAACCTTCCAATTTATCATGATGTCTCTTTAACTCCGAAAGACGTTTTTTTGCAGCTTTGTATTCGTTGTACGTTTTAAGGATTCCGGATACTCCACCAGCCAGACTTCCAGCAGCTGATAATCCCGCAAAAATAGGTATTAAAGGAAGAACACCTCCTGATTTTGGTAAAGGAATAATTCGTGGTAGTTTAATAGGTAAATCTTTCGTTAAATCTTTTGCTGCAGCAAATGCCAGTTCTATTGCCATTTTTTTACATTTTGGTTTCATTTTACGAATCTGCTTTTTAGTGTGAGATACAATGCTTTTAAAATTCTTTTTCATTCCAGAACCAGAAGCAACTTTGGCCAACATTGCTTTATTAACCAATGAAGCTGCTATTTTTTCTCCGGGACTAGCATTAGCAGAAGTAGTCCGTGTCTTCGCCATTTTTAGTAAAATTATATCTGCCTTACGCCGTTTATGTAAATTAGATGAATTATTGTAGGCTATATCGTGTTGTTTGCAATATTCGTCCAGCTGATTGATGCCTTTATCCCCACGAGCCAGTCTTTCTTTTAAGCGAGTTCCTGGTCCACAGAAATTATATCCTGGTAGATGAAGTTCAAATGGCAATTTGTTGATTAATCTATTCAGAAGACTATCTTCCGTCATAACCAGATGGAGACTGAATTACAATTATGTATAATCAATCTTTATAAAACATTCGTTTTGTTAATCCAACTGTTTTCACTGGAAGGGAACCCGAGCCATTTAACGTAACACCTTTTAGCTTTTTTTTTCAAAACTTTTTCGACAAGATAAACATCAGGGTGCTGAGTTTTTTGTAGTTCTTGTATATAAAATGCACCTAGTATTGGACGATGCCTCATGTCCGCTAATAAATAAGTTATTGGGTCAGTGTTTTGCACTTTGATGATTTTGAAAATTTCTGTTGACCAATTCGGCGTATACCCTTTTTCAAATGTGCCTTTATATTTACTTATGCGCACATAATCATTGGCATTCAATTTCTTTCTATATTTTTCTTTAGGGATAGAGGTAAGATTCTTTTTGAACCTCTCCAGTAATATATCTTTATTTTTTTGTTTTACTTGTGCTGGAGACATACCAATTGTTCTATGAATGGTATTGTTGTATATGTCAATCACTTTATTAAGAACTTCGTCATACCATATATAGTTTCCTCTGAAACTGAATTCTTTGTAGAGCTTATTTTTCAATGTTCGGATTAATCTTTCTACAATAGATGCTTTTTTAGTAGAGTAAGTGGAGTAGTGATTTATTTTATAACTATCCACAATTTTTTTGAATTTGTCATTATAGAACTCATTGCCTCTGTCCGTTTGTAGGTGTTTAGGCACTCGTCCTTTATGTAATAAAGATTGAAAAGCTCGAGTGACAACTTCTTTTTTTTTACTTTTCAGTGGATATGCCCATGCGTACTTTGAAAAAGTATCGATAACGGCTAAAATAAAATTATGACCACCGTTAAATTTAGAAACAGCTTGCATATCTATTAAATCAGCTTGCCAAAGGTCATCAATATCTTTCATCACAACATGTCTTCGAGGAAAATTTACCCTTGCATATTTATGAATCTCATTTACCACACTTTTTTTGCTCATGTTTATTATAATGTTTAAATATTACTTCTAATTTATTAACTCGATTATTTAATTCAATAAGCAAGTTTGTGTTAGATGAAATTTTATTCAAAATATTAATGAGAGATTTATCAACATATTCTTTGGTTGCGCTGTCATTCAGATCAATTGGATGTTCCAAATTTTTAAGGATCTTATTTTGGGCGTTTAAATTTCCATCACTAGATTGTTTTATAGAACATTCGCTTTGGATTATATAATCTTTTTTCTGTTTTTTATATAGGTGATGGCCGAATTTGTTGACATTCATGTTTGAATGATTCTTAAAGACTAAACAAATATTCGCAACGCTTAGTCATTTTATTCTTTAATTATACCAGCTTCTTTTAACTCTTCTATGATTGAAATAATTTCATTGTCATGATTACTGTTACCAGCATCTCTAGATGCCACCAAAAGCATAAGTCTTTCAATTAATTCATTAGGATCGTCCCAATAAATAAAATCTGTATTTGATTTATAGGTTTTTTTAAAACTTGGGGATTTAACTCCAGTTCCACGCTTGATAGCTTTGTTTTCCACTTCATCTCGATCAAAAAATAAGGGTTTTATAATTTGGCAGTACTTCATGCTTTTGTCTCCTCTTATTTGGCCTAAACGATTAAAATCTCTTTTGTGAGCATTAGTATTGTGTAACATATCTTTATAAACTATTTTATCTCTCTCTGTTACCAAATTTAAATCCGGCTTTTTTTTAAATAAAAGTTCCTTAATACCAGGTGTCATTTCGTAGTTTATATTTCCAAGGGTCATTAAAGAAATTTCATTGTCGCTAGAAGTTTTACCAAAAACCTTAAAAGAGATTGGTATGTTTCCCATGAATAATTGCTTGTTTTCATCCCGTACTCCAAATGGTACATTTAATGTATTATTTTCATCAAGCAAATTTTGTTTTTCTAATATTGATAGAAGGGGAGTGTCTAAATTGGTTACTTTTTTTTCATTTTTAAATGGCGTTGAATGTATTTGTTTTTCTGATTCACTATCGGTTAATGTATTTTCACTTTTAGCAGAGTTATAGCTTTGAAATTTGTCGTCGGGTGAACCGTTGGAATAATTACACAGTGATGAATCATTTGTATCAAAAGTGCATTTAATATCACTTTTATATGAATTAGATTCAGCCATTTTATTAAGAGGATCAGTGAGAGGTTTAAATATTTTATTTAAATTTAAGTTTGTGTTGTCTTCTTCATCCTTTATTTGTTTTATTTTGTTTTTAATTGTTTTAACTGAGGCGAGTATTTGGTGTTTCCATTTTTTTTCCATGTTTTATAACGATGTTACCACATCCATTAAATTATAAGAAATGATGACTTTAGTAGTTATGACTTGTATTTAAATGAAATCAATCGAACTTAATAAATGTATCAAATCCACTTCTGTATCTACCATTATTTAATTCACTATATTTATCTATAATTAAGAATGAGTGCGGATAAGTCCATGTTTTTAAACATATGTTTTTAAATTTGGACCAATCAATGTCTGAATTAACATGTTCATTATAAATATGTTTTAAATTTATATCATCCTGTTTAAAAATTATTAAAAAGTTTGCATTATCTCGTATTAATTGTTTTGGTATTTTCGAATAAGTTTGGGACAAGTAAAAGCAATCTATATTTTTATGCCGTCCCATTGAAAAATAGTTACGTATATTTGTCTGATTCTCGCATGCCACATCGTCAAAAATAAAAACAGAATTTGGTAAAGCAATATCCGGGTCAATAACGTCTTTGTTATCATTAAATATGTTAAATTTTATATCTGGAATTTGATTCAAGATTTCATTTAAAAAGCAGTATTTTGGTTGAAATGTGGTTTTTGAATACAGATAAACATTCTTAAATTTTAAGCCGTTTTTATGTAATAATAAGCCTATCATTACATTGGTCTTTCCACAATTAGATGGACCGCAAATTAGACAGCGAATCGTATTGGGAAGTAATACGCTATGTCTGTTAATTCCGGAATGTGATTTTACTTCTATGTTGTTAATTTCTAAAGTTGTGGGTTGCTTTATCAACCTCATAATGATATCTGACAATACTGTATAGGGTATTTATATTAAATAGATAAATCATTACAATGTCCATTTCTATTGATCGAATGTTAGCGGTTCTAATGTTTGCTTTCCAAGAAATTTAGCTTTTAAAAACAACCTTTGTCCACGTGATCTATTACCAAAAAAGGTAAGTACCTAGTTATATTTTAGTTATTATTTTTGTAATACTTATTAATTCATTGTTGCACCAGCTCCACTGTATAGCAGACAAATTTGCATTGCACTGTTGGTTTACATATATCCTGATTTTGGTAAGTGTTTATTTTAACTTTTTACTAATAATATCAGTTAAAACTAATTGGTAGTTCATATGAAGGTTAATTTAATAAGTATTATTTTATTTTGTTACAGAAACAATGACAAGCATAGTTTTTGCTGACGCTGATCCTTTCTATCTACAAGAGGCTCAAGACATGAATTTAATCTGGAACAGTCATGAACACGATAGAGATATTGTTCGAGAAAATAAAGAAACCAATACAAAAAATAAATCATTCAAAACAATTCATAAGAAAGGAAAGTTAAGTTTTAAGAAAAAAATATCACCAGATTCATCATTCGTTGTCAGAAAAATACCAGGAAAAGGACATCACTTAATAAAAATTGAAATCAGTGAAATTAACACCCTAGCAAGTGATGATTGTTGTGTAAGTGTGCAGTATGTAGTTGAGGATAAATATGATAACATTTTAGACGCAACGCAAGATTTAATAAGTAAGATGACAAAAAAGTTATGTGTCCCAGAACCTTTATAAATCTATCTAATTGTATTTATTGATATTTTATTTTATTGTAATATTATTGAATATATAACCTAATAAACATAGTTACGAGTCACGTACTTGTTTTATTTATCTTGCTTACGCAGGGTTTACCTACACATTATTTCGGTGACCGATGTAAATCTGGATTCGGTCGAACACTAACAATAATCTTATAAAATCAGACAGGAATTAGGATAGGTTAAGAAAAATGCAAGGAATGATATTTTATGCGATTTCAATTTATTTCATATATATTTCACATATATTATATATAGCAAATTATAACTTTTACCAGTAAATCAAGACTTACAGACTATATAACTTTACAAATGTATTACTTATAAATATATATATATAGTTATTATGTTAGGAATTATAGTAAACATTTACCAAAATAAAACGGTTTTCAGTTGACAAGATATATAATTTTGTCATTATTTACAGTTCAATGTTGCTTTTAAATGTCACTTTTATTATTATGATATATTTCTAATATAATACAATATTATTATAATATATTGCTGTAATGTCCCCAAGGTACAGTTTTTACTATATCTTTCGTGATCTGTCTCTTATCATCTGATTTATTTAAAATCAATTTATTCAACCTCTGAGTAAATATTTTATGATTAATTGATTTAATAATGTACATACTATCTCTAAAATCAATATTCCTAAACAAACATCGTTTATATTTTGCCATGTCAAGTTTCCTCGTTACACATTTTTTTGTGCCTTTGGCTTTCTTAAGTGAAGATGTTTCAGTATTTATGCAATAAAGTTTTGCGCGAAGTCCTGTGAATTCTGTAATTAACTCACCAGCCATTTCATCTTTAAAATATCCAGGTTGTTTAATATTAACATGAGGTATACCATATACATTATCTTCTTTAAAATTACTAGTGTCAAAGTATTGTAGGTTAAGTTTCATATCCTTGTAGAAATCATCAGTCCTTATCAAATATAAAAGACTATCAGTATCTGTGTAGCAAAGGCATATATTTTCTCCATACATTTTTTTCATAATCGCGTAATGGAATCTATATAAATGTCTCTTCGCGAGTTCTAGAACAGTAAAGCCAATATATATTGGTCGGTCTAGATTGATTTGTGTTGGCTGCATTTGAATAGCTACCAAATTTTCTGTAAAAATCGAGAGATTCATAAAATTTGGCGCACTTATATATTTTTCAGCGCCGCAAATTTTATTAGTTCTGTTAGAACAATCTTTCCATACATTAACTAGTTTTACATCAACTTGATTTCTTTTGTTTTCTATCGTTTTACCAAATATAGAGTTATTCTGTTTTTTAAAAAAATCCCTTTCAAATTCGGAAGTTGCATTTTGTCGCAACAATGTGTTTAATTCAATGTAAGGTTTTAGAAATTGTTTCTGATCGAAAGCCAATACTCTGTGTATTTTTAATAGTACAAGTCCGTTTCTCAAACATTCTTTTAAATGAGTATAATGTATGACATATTTATATTTATTATGTAGGTTTGCTATTAGCTTTTGAGATTTTCCATTAGGCGGAATACATTTTTCTGGCGCGAATGGTAAATCAGAATGATGATCATGTATTTGTGGAGGATATTCAAGGTCCACTTCAAGTATGTATCCGCGATTGTTACTATCTGGTATCGATTCAATGTTGTTAAGGGTTTTAATTTCGTCTTCATTTAGAAAGGAAAAATTATTGGTAGGAAGACATTTCATCATCGTATATCCATAAAGATTTACACAATCGAGGTACATTAGATAAGAATTGGGCTCGTATTTATTGTAATTAGACAAATATTTATTATTTGCTTTAGCATTTCTGAGAGAACATTGTGCTAAACCTCCTCTAATGCCTTTTTCAAGCATTTGATACATTTCAACATCGGAAATTAAATCAAGCTCAACTTTTGTAAACAATAACATGGCATCCCAACTTAATGAAGGTGATGATACATAATGACAAGGATCTAAGTTGTAGTAAGTCAAGCTCATTGTTCTGAATTTTTCAAAAACGTCACATAATAATAATACATCGCATTTTAAATATAAATCGGTGTACTCCCCTAAATCTTTTATGTTAAATTCATTCCAAATAGTTTGCGCATGTTCGTAATCTTTATCTGATATATCTTCAGAAGAAAGCCTATTAAAAAAACTACTCTTGTCAGGAAGATTTGGTTCATTATAGCGTTCCATCGAATTCAAATAATCATAGCAATATACTCCTTTTTGACACAATAAATCAAACGATTTACTATCAGGATAATATTTTTTTAAATTTTTAAAGTCACTTTTCTGCAGTGTTTTTACTAACTTATCCAAGCCGCAACTAAGAAAATTGAACGAATCAATAAATTTCAACTGAGCGGCATTGTTGGAATCAATTGGTATAAACTTTGTGATTGATATGTATTTTTCCTTTGTTTTTGAAATAAGATTAATACGTCCTATGATCGCAGATAGCTCGGTAATAAATAAATGACAGTCATATCCGGAAAGATTGTGGAATATGATTGGAATAAATTTACATGTCCTAGCATTCAAATTACATCCCACGTGACTCGGACCTAAATAAGCTGAATCAAAATGATCGTGGTCTGCGCATTTTACGTCATCAGCTACAAATTCCTTTTTACACAAGTGACAGATGGTAGCATGTTTAAACGATGCCAGCTCATTTTCAGTTAGCGGCATCATTTCATGTTTAATTGATATAATTTGATATAATTCCATTACATCATTAGTTAGAGCTTCAATAAATTTTTTTACACAATTTGGGCCCCGATAAGACACAAATTTGTTTAGACTCGGTTTAGACTCACAGCATATGTAATAAGCAAAGCAAGTCGCTTGATGTATTTGCACGTTCTCAACATGTTGTGATTTGCTTTTATCCGAATATTCTTTAAGCAAACTTTCAAAATCACCATATATTACGAAAGGAATTCTACGAGTTCGTTCAACATGCGAAAATAATAACTTACTACCTGGTTGAGGCAGAATTGTTTTTACTCTAGCGCAATCGTGATTTACCAGTTTTTCTTGCGATGGAAAATAAATAAAACATTCGTCACACAAAAAAATTCTGCATTTATGTTGTGTAAGTTGTCTATGTACAAGCTTTCCGAAATCTTTTATCAAACAGAAATGGTTTTTCCCGTTTATCTCAATGAGGAGCAGGCTAATATGCGTCAACTTACGATGTTTTGTTTTGTAGAGGGGACCAGATACTATATTGTTTTTATCCAAACCGTACACATTTACCGAAATTAAAGGATTTATCTTTTCGAATATTTTAATATCATTTAAACTCAAAGGAAAAGTCATTCCTGAAGTGTTCAGAATATGTTTATAATGTGGATATGACGACACTCTATTTGGATTATTTTTTGCTGGATACATATGCGCAATTATGCTCCATAAGAAACATCGATCATCTTTGTTTTGAATGTTTAAACATGATTTGGTGTTTTGAATTTCTCGCGGCAATTTCACGTATGAGCCCGCCCGTAATGGATTGTATTGATTAATATTTAATTCTAAATGACTGATAGAATTTAGTGTCCAACCACTCCCCGACATTTCGAATTCTGAACATTTCGTTATCAGCTTTTGGACACATGTTTTATAAAACGATATCAAATCAGAGTTGTAAAAAATCTTTACAAATGGCACATTAAATGACTTAAGGGCTTTTTCATCATTTTTAGGTAAATAATATGACACAAAAAATTCCATGTTGACTTTTAATGCATTGTGTTGGATCAATGATTTTTTTATTAATTGTAAAACTGAAGTAGAGGCTTTATTCAAAAATTCCTCAGGCAGCATATTATTCGAAATAGGGTTTATTTTATAACTTACAATTCTAGATTTAAATGCACTAGCTATAATCTGCACATCTGGGAACTCAGAGTTGATCAAACAGTTTGATTTATGAATACTACTTTTATAATGCGACGAGATACGAGACACCTCAATATTACACTCTCTACAATATACCATTTTGCCTCACTTGTTCCTTAGTAGGTATACTTGATAACAAACTTGAACTGATAAAAAATATTAAAAAATATAGGTAAATATTTGAGGTATTTACTTAATATAATAGTTGCATGAATTGATATGAAGCGATTAACCTGCCTAGATGTCGGTAATAATATAAATGCATAGTTTCGTAATCTGAGATTTAATTTTACTGTTTGCAATTAGTTTTCAGTAGTATATTTCAGTATTTCAGTTTCTATATTTAAATTTTTCAATATTCCAATATTTCAATATTCCAATATTTCTCATTTATAGTTTTGCTGTAAATAAAACAATCATTAGACATAACATAATAATAACCAGTTAAAATTTTATTCATGAAAATAAAACTTACATTTGTTGATTAAAAAGTATTGTAAATGCTTTCCTATTATAAGGTATAAATAAAATAAAGATAACAGTTAAGTAAAGATAGCTAGATAAAAGTGAAATAATTGAATATTATTGCGTCAGTATGTTAGAACATATTGTTCATTGCGGTATCATGGGATACTTAAATGTATAGTTTGGTAATCCTAGTTTGCAATTTACTGTGTAGATATTATTATAATGTTTGCAATTAGTATTTCAGTTTCTATATTTCAATTTTTCAATATTTCAATTTTCAATATTTCAATATTTCAATATTTCTCATTTTTAGTTTTGCTGTAAATAAAACAATTATTAGACACAAAATAAGAATAACCATTTCAAATTTTATTCATAAAATCTAAAACTAACATTAACTAATTCAAAAGTAGTATATATGCAAGTAATTACCTATTATAAGGTAGAAATAAAAATATCAAGGTAATATAATAAAGTAAAGACAAAATGAAACAATTGCGATTGTACCAATCTGTTAAAACATACTGTTCAATGTAATTTCATGGGATACATTATTGGCTGTATAGCCTTGAATTCATTTTTCCCGGCTTCTACAAGTGTTGACAATGCGCGCCATACAGGTGTTTGGGTGTCAGTACACAATTTTAAAGTAACCAGGGCTCTTTTCCAACGTTCTTCGCTAGGCTGACATTCAGCTTCTCGGGAATTATAGACCCTTAACTCGACGTAATACTCCCCGCCACGTGTGAGATCTCGTTGTGTTGTATACCCGCTCGTTCCGCGCTGTGAAAAGAAGCTCCGCAATGTAGCCGCACGCGCTGGTTTCACCTTGCTGCTTTCTCCGATCTCCTGAAAAAAAATCAAACAAATAATAAGTGACCTTCATACGTAACAGTTTATTGATATAACTGCTGTAACAAAAGTAAGTTACATAAATGTTTACAAAAATAATCTATCCTGAATTAAACAAGGCTTATCCACCATCGTAACTAAAAAAATACCCTGCCTAAGAGGGCCATGGTGCCGTAAACAATCATCACACACACACACACTGAGTATCACACCCATAAAAATAAGTAAACGAGCGAATAATATTTTTTCATTACCTGTGTAATCGAGGGCTGCGCCAGAGGTAATTCTACGTCATCCGTGTCCGAGCCAAAGAAATGGGATGTCGTCAACAGTTCTGTTGACACCGCCGCTGGCAGTTTTTTCTTTCTCGATGAAGACCCAGCGCCGCTGCTAGCCGTCCGTTTCTTTGATGCGCCTCCGTCTTTCTTCTTTTCTTGAGCCACCTTTTTTGCAGGAGGTTGTGGTGTAGGTGGAGGTGCTACAGGCTCGGACCCCGCCGGTGTTTCGTCGTCCGATACATCAATCTCATCGGCCCAGAAAGGATTTTGCGACCAGCCCGGCCTGAAAGCAATAATTTAAAATAATTATAATAGAAGATAACTTCGCAACGAGTTAACACAACATTGTTTCTGAACATTGTTTTAGCCTAGCATAGCAAAATGCTTTATAAATAAAAAATCCATGAGTTAACACAAGTTAGTTTGCCGATCAACACAGGTACCTAAGTCACATTACACTTTATACGTTTACATCCTCACACTCACAGTCCACACTTAGTTCAATGACTTGTATAGCGGGTGCCAGAAACATTCACTTCACTCATAATCTCACCTTGAACCAGAAATACAAATTTCCCTTGGGGAAGTAAATTGAGCTTCTGTCAGGAATCGAACCCGAAACTCCCGGTGTAGAAGGCAATTACTTAACAACTACGCCAGCATGGCATCTAATTTTTTTCACCGAAGTTATAAGGCAATTTGCACTCACTAATAATTCATTCATACTAACAATAAATACTTTAAGGTCACTTACTTACATAGTTAGGTTCCTTGAAGTTCCGAATATGTAAATAACTGCACTTTTTTTGGATGCTGGAGCGTCGTCGCCCACCACTGAATATCCGCTTTTAAATGTAGATGCACCAAATCAGTCCTATTTATAATCTCATTTTATAAAGATGCATTCACAAGTCGAATCTTGACTAAAACGTACAAAAATAAAAAAACAGAAAGGTTAAAGTTTTAACGATTGTATACCTTAACGATCTTGTAAACAAAGTTCATTTCATCTTGTCAACCGATAAACAAATCTGAATGAGACTTTATGCTGTCGTCAAGGGATGTAAAGCGATGACTGCTGCACATTCTCGAGCAACTGGAGACAAAAATCCTATAAGGAAGTGGCAGGTACTTATACCAATTACGAGTCTTTTAAATTACAGATCTCACTTAACTGGTAAACAACATATTTCAATTGATCACCAGTAATGAGAGAACCTCTCGAATAAAACAATGCTTTTTATGAAAATCCTTATAACTAAATCTTTTAGATATTAGTAGCGAAACAAACATCAATAAGTCGATTTGTATTTTTTGACGATACTAAAAATGTATTGCTACTTAAGTAAATATTTAAAAATCACATAATGTTCTGATCACTACTGTTACCTATTTAGTATTTTTATTAGACATTAATATGTAGGTACCTACGTTAAATTTTAACCAAAACGTATATTATAATTTTAATTATGTAAAATCATGAAACGAAGGTTGTATCTTTGAACCATAGGCCGTCATTTATTTATTTATTCATTATAATCAATCTCTTTTTTAACTTTTTTTATTTTCTATACAAGATGATTACTACAAAACATCAAAAGAACCAAAAGCCCGTAAAGTAACCTATGGATAGTGACAATGGAGTCTTATCGCTAAGAGAAATTCTTTTCAGAAATATTTGTATCGATATAATCACAGTAATATTGTTGTTTGCTAAGAAGCTATTTAATAGTATAGATAGTGAAAAGTATAGATATCTTAGAAAATACTAAAAACAAAAACTTTTAAACTCATAGCCCACACTAAATTCATAGACTTGTATCTTAGGTGCTAGAAACATTCACTTCTTCACACACACACACACAATGACACCCAGAACCAGAAGTGCATATTTTCCTTGATGAGGAGATTTATGCTACTGTCGGGAATCAAACCTAGTACCCGCAACATAGAAGACAAGAACTTACCAACTACGTCAACATGACAGTCTGACTAATCGTATCTTTGATAAAAAAATATGACGAAAAAAATATCGTTGAATCACGTACGCTAGAAAATCCAAATATAGGCTGACTTGATAGCCTAGGTACATAGGACTGCACATATCATTGACATGAGTACAAAATAATAAAATGTAATAATCATAAAAAGTCCCCACTTTATACGTACTCGTACGTACTCTAGGTAACATACCACGGCTGTATAACCCACACTTAAATCGGGATACTATATACCTATGCCTTATAAATGTGTCGGTCGCATCTGTTTCACTAGACAGACAAAGTATTATGTTCTGAACTGATCTGTCTTGAACGGTCTAAAATAAAATGAACTGCTCAGATAAACAAATACAGACTGACCAGATAAAACGATAGCGGTTTATAAGCTAGAGGGAACCTCGCTTTTTTTAATTCAGTGCGACGAATATAGTGAGCGAACATAATACATGTTGTAAAATGCGCTAACGAGACGATTATAGAGAATAAAAACATCTGACACATGATCCGTGCGCAAACAAGTTGTCGGTTCCCTTGTAATTACAATACTACTTATTAATCGTATGTTTGATGTGGATTGGATAGCAGATAATCGAGAGAATTGGGGGTCATGCATCGCGAGCTCGAGCGTAGCGAGAGCGATGCAGATGCAGAACCCCCAATTCTCCCCTACTCCGGAGTAACAGATAACAAGTAAAGAGTTTGTATGAATTGGCGCTTCGTTTACGAGAGAAGGAAAATATAAATTTGAATGATGAAGAGTGAATAATGGTAATCAATGAATGTGGCATTAGGTACACATTTCTATTATCTCTTTTACAAAAGCCCGTTAAATAAAAAAACAAGAATGGTCCAAAATCAATGCCTTTGATGACTCCTAAAATATTTATTTTCTGCTACCTTCTTATATATTTGAACGTCCGCTGAATAATAATTGAATATATAATCCAATATTCGTCTTGTGCCAACGTTTTATCTCAGGTTCATGACGGATAAACAGACAGACAGAATCATTAATAGGGCTCCATTTTGCTCTTTGGTCACAGAACCCTAAAAAAAGAAAGGTGCAAATGAGATCTTGAGATGTTTAGGGTGTCTTGGAGACAGAGTTGTTGCTTACTCTGTCTCCAAGACACCCTAAACATCGGTAAGAAAATAATAAAAGTAAGAAAGTGCATGAGTAAGTGGTTTGCAGCGCTCTTCTTTTATTAGGGAGGACAAGGATGTCGTTTCCCGCTGTCGACAACACAACTCCACCTTTTTGACTTCGGTTTGAAACGCTTCTAGCGTAGCTTGCTTTTATAGCCGTTCTCAATTGATCAACTAATTTATGCTACCTCCGTTGCGGCCACGGATGTAGGAAAGGTGTCCCTTCCTAAATCCGTGATTGCGGGATATGGATGGGTGACCGCAAGTGCCATTACTACTCAGTCCTTCCGTTCTTCGGCGTTCGGTCCCGGTTGTTGTGGTCTTAGGATGGCAGTCGTTACAGCATGGTCGTAGGGCATTTTGTGAATGCCCGCCTGGCTAGCTACCATCTTCAAGTAGAAAATCTGTAGCCAAGTACCCAAAGGTGTGTTCCGGCAGCTGTCCATGAACTTCTTGGATATCATGAGTTATCATGAGATGACATAGTGGCCACTGATCAGCTATGAATAAATACAAAATAAGTATTAGTTTTCTGTTTCGAAAAGTGATTACGCAAGTATAATTTGTTGCCGACCCTATATTAAAACATGTAGGTAGGATAAGGATCAATAGTTATGATACGTCTCGTCAATCAGTTGGCTTTTGTTTGCGCCACAGATACCCGAGTTTGCACTAATATACTACGAACTATACACAACACTACTAATTAAAGCATTTATACAACCTACAAGTCATTGCCGACTCACAGGCAGTCCAAATACTCCAGCCCACGTCCAGTTAGCAGCGTGCCCAGCATGCTGGCAGCATGTCGAATTGCAATGCTTATTCGTTGAGCCAAATTATGCCAGCATTTTGATCACGCGTTCATAGACCTAGCGCTCTGATATGTATTGGAAAATGCGTTGAACTCCCAGTCAGTAAAATAAAATCATTCCGTTACTATTAATATATTACTGTAAAAAATATTGTTTTGAATAATTTTATAATCTTTGTCTTGATGAAATGTGGCATTAAGTTTCAATTTATGTAACCGTTACGAACTTAGTTTCAGTTTAGGTAGTAAAATGTTTTAATCTATTCATAAATTATAGTTGCTTAAATATATACGTTCTTGCCATTTCCATTATATTTTTACGAGTTATTTAACGATCTAGTACCAATATAAGAGTTCTAGATTTAACTAAAATTATAAACTCTTTGGTAGTTTTATAATATTTTTCTGAACCTAGGTACTTAGGATTCTAAACATGATTACGTGCTACGTGCTAGTGCTTGTATTGATTATGGTTTTTGTTTTAATTATTCCATAGTATTATTATATGTTGTTTGTCCATAGGTAAGCGATGAACCACTATCTCATCTGAAATTTTTGAAGCGCTCGTAGCGAAGTTTGCTTAGCCATTCTGAATCGATCAGCAAAGTTAAGCAACGTCCGCCGCGGTCAGGAGTTGGATGGGTGACCGCTGGTGACATTACTACTGAGCGCTTCCGTGCTTCGGAGGGCACGTTAAGCCGTCGGTCCCGGTTGTTGTCTTAGGATGGCAGTCGTTACAGCATGGTGGTAGGGCACTTTGCGAATGCCCGCCTGGCTAGCTACCACCCTCAAGTTGAAAATCTGTCGCCAAGCACCTAACGGTGTGTTCCGGCAGCTGTCCTTGAGAGCCAGTAATTCTAGGTTAGCCTGTACAACATCTTCGACCACATCATCACTTACCATCAGGTGAGATAGTGGTCAAAGGCTAACCTATCAGGCATAAAAAAAAATGTTATTTCAGGTTTAAAATTTTGGTTGACAAAACATTTGCTGCTAGATTCAAGACGACATACTCGTACATTAATTTAAGGGTGGTAGCAAGTAAGATGGATGTAAATCCACAATTCATTCATGGCATTTCATTGAAGCTTACAGTTTGCCACAGATTAGTATATTGTTTCACAATATATGGAGTTGCAAAATTGATAGTGAGTATTTTAACAAATTAGTATCAAATAATTGATATCTCTATTCAAACAATTCTTTAGTCCATTTTGTTTTTGGTTGTCTATTTATTAAATGACAATAAACTGAAGCCGCATTGTCCTGTTCAGAATCCCGGTTCGAAGCCAGTGAGTGGTTACATCGTATTGAATTATTAAATAATATAATTAAATAATATTAAATATCATTAAGTCGTACTTACATCTGTTTTAACTGATCAGTTAACAACTGATGTGTTTTACTGACCGTGAGTGGCTGTAACTGTTGGTGTTATTAATAAATTATTTGTAATTGTCGAGCTCAATATACGGCAAATCATCTAAATGATGATTCAAGCTCATTGAGTAAGTACATACAAGCATATTTTAATTTATAAAAATAAAAAAATGTTATTTTTCTCAAAAACTTAATGAATTCTCGGGATTCTGTACATTATGGATCTTCTATTTGGCCAACAAAATACATTGAAAACTCCGGGTTTTTTAAAAAGTGATCAAACAACAAACGTTTTTTCCATCACCAGTTGTTGCGATGCAGAGGCCTGACTTGCACTTGGCCGGTATTTTCTAGTTCTACAAAGTTTGCTTTAATTTAGATTGTATGCGATAGGTTTTGTTTGTAACGGACTTTTTAAGGACTGATACCATTGCAAACCATATCCTAATTTATTCAGCTAAGAGAAAGATTGGAACGTACGCGCACAGATAAACAGACAGCGCACAGATAAACAGACAAGCATAAAATTATTAACTTATTATTAAGGATTATGTGTAAGAGCCCGTTCTCAATATGCGGTACAACTACTTTAAAATATTATTAAATAAGCATAAGAATAAGCATTGCATTTCAACGGGGCAATGCTGCCAGCATGCTGGGCATGCTGCCAACTGGTGGTGGGTTAGAGCATTTGGACTGCCTGTGAGTCTGCAATGACTTATAGGTTTTTTTTCTAAATATGATTACAAGTACTATCGCGTACTAATCGAAAATCATATTTTACAATTTATTTTCGCCCGGGCATAAACATTTTTGCTCCAATAATTTGTAAAATATGATATTGTGACGTAATAATATGATGTTTTTTTTCAACATTGACATTTTATTAAACATTTTCAAATCTTATCATTAGTGATTAAGTAATAATATTCTGTAACGAATAATCTTATTAGTTTAATTTGAATAGCCGTACTAATTATGTAAATAAATAATAATTCATCAAATTTGTAGATGACTTTATAACTAATTTAGTTGTAAATTTATTGATTATATCGACTAAAATTGTTGAGTTGTGTTTATGTCAAGTTTGAATCGCTGCCATTAGAAGGCGGCAGAAATGCTAACGTTAAAAGGAATTGCGTCATAATATTTTAATTTAACATTGTGATCATGATACATACATACACTCACAAAATTACAAGGAAAGGAAAAAAATATTTAATTATCAGCGGAAATCGAAGCTGCAACCATCCGTCTCTATAGCCGGGATTCCAATTGAGGTAACCTAGTGAATGAGTCATAGGTCAAATTTATCCTTTCGTTCCTATTGTTTAACCGTCTTAGGAGGACGGAGAGAACATACATACTTACACTGTTTCAAATTTAGTTGCCCAAAATTGTAAGTCTAGTCAAAATTGTTTTTATTGGTCACATTTGAATTAATGTATGTTTTTGGCAGTCTGTAGATAGTAAATATTTTTAAACTTTGAGAAGTTGCAGTTTTATAATAATATAAACGTGATATTAATACCGTGGGGTGCCGGGTTAGAATTGCACGTCCCCGTATCATCCCGTGGGTGTCGTAAGAGGCGACTAAGGGAAAAATACTGGAAGGTGGGCAGCGACGCCTTGTAAAGAACTGTCAACTTACACTGCGATCCCCAAGATGCCTGCCAAGCGTGGGGATTATGGCAAATACCCCCTTAATAGGAGAGGCTGTGTTCAGCAGTGGACGATCCGGCTGATACAGTACAGTACAGGTGTCCATACAACTTAAACGGTTTAAATCGCGTACATTTATATTTTTTTTCCCGACGTTTCAAACACTTTGCAGTGATCGTGGTCGCGGGGTGATCGTGGTCAATCAACCCGCACACAATCGTGTTGGATACTATCACGGATACCTAAGACAACATTACAAAAGTGGTATACTTGCAAAGTATTTCTAGACATGTATTTATATTACCACAGTTTTCATTTTTTTTTATTGCTGATAGGTAAGCCTTTGACCACAATCTCACGTGATGGTAAGTGATGATGTGGTCGAAGGCTTAACCTAGAATTACCATGGCTCTCAAGGACAGCTGCCGGAACACACCGTTAGGTGCTTGGCGACAAATTTTCTACTTGAGGGTGGTCGCTAGCCAGGCGGGCATTGACAAAATGCCCTTCCACCATGCGGGGAAGCTCAAGCCCGCGGCGGGATTCGAACCATGGACCTGCTGCGTGGCAGTCCATAGCCAAAGCCACTGAGCTATCACTGCTTCTATCTGTCAGAGATGATATTTTTAGAACATGATTACAAAATGGTACTGGCAGAGCCTTTAAAGTCTTAATTTGGCAAATAATGTCACTTTGAATATCATTGTTCCATCAAACTGAAGTTATGTTTCTTTCTTTACAGGTACTCAAGTCAAGAAGCAAATTTGCTGTAGGTATGTTACAGTCCCACAAAAGTTGCGGAAGTTAAATTGGTTTTAGTTTACTTTATGTGAAAACAATTTTAATTATGATAGCTAACTGGCTAAAAAGGCGCATATAAGGTACCGGAGTCAACAATATTTTGTACTTTAATTTACATGGAGTCTCAATAATACCACTATGTTCATTAGAAATCATAAATAAGTTTTTGTATGTGAATTAAAACAATAATAATTGTTAGTGCTTTTTAAAATCTTTTTGCTCATTTACACAGGAGTGAATGAAATCAAGAATCGATTCAGTGTAACGTTAATCGTCATGCCTGTTTTATGAATGGTTGGCAAAGACCACTGATTACCACTTGGTATGTGATTCCAGCAAGTTTGTTTCGATGTTCAACTAAGCAAATCATTATTGGTCAGTAGAAAAGGTAACATATATTTAATTGAATTCATAGAACGTCCATATCCATGTTCAGAGCAGCCCCCTCACAACGAATAGAGTTTATATATTATGTTGTTTTATTGTTTAGGAGACCCATTAAAATATTTAGTTTAGTTTTCAAAATCATGCTGTTGCTATTTGCTTAGAAATCACTTATCCATAGGTTTTTATTAAATGGAATGAAACAAGCTTGAAATACTTAAAACTTTACATAAGTGTATTACTTTTTTGTCAACGCAAGGATTTTCAGGCCCTTAATGGCAAAATAAAATACATTTACGGGAAGTTTAAGAAATATGTATATAATTAGCAATAGTGTAAAAGTGAGACGTTATGATTATCGGCAACATTTTTAACCAACTTTCAAAAATGGAGGTCTTAAGTCGACGCGTATATTTTCTTTTATGTATGATCACGCATAACTTTTTATATAGTTGTCTGATTTTGATATCTTTGTTTTCATTGGAAAGGGTATACTTTCGAGGTAGTTTTATTTTAATTTCAACGAAATAAATTTAGTATTTTACAAGTTAAAGTCATATAATAACATAACTGAAAAAAAATTCGTTTACCTGCATGATTTAACTGTATTTGCAGTTGTAAACGTTGGACACTATTGTAGTTCAGTAAATTATATGGAAAGCATTAAAAGAGAGAAAATTATTTTTTTTCTAAAAAATTTGGTACTGGCTGCCAACACTAAAAAGTACCAAATAATGTGTTTAAGTCGGACCCTGCTATTATGAGGTCGGTGTTTTAAATCAGCATGGTACTCCACAAGTCATTTCACAATTTTCAATGTTGGAAGTCAATTTCTTTTTTTTAAAGTAATTTTTTTCTTTTCTTTATTATACCGGGTTATAAGTTCTCCTTCTTAGACTACGAGTATAAAATAGATTTTTGAATACTTTGCACTACGCAATATTAATGAAAACCCTTCTCGTAAAGCCATCAAAAATGGCTGCCTGACCAAATCAATGACTGAGCATCGCCGTTGATAATGATCGGCGATTAAATAAATAATACTTTGCAACTGAACTTTCGAGAGACCCATCATATGGTTCACGCAAGATTTTTCAGAGCCGTAAGCACCATGAGGTGGAAACGAGTCCATTTAGATGCGAAACGTTTTCTCAAAGATATTTAAAAGGGCTGTTCTGTCAAATGAAATTACGTTTAGTTTAGGATAGGTTGTGAATCCTTCAGAACTGATCTTTGAAAACATTTCATTTGGGCACGGTGAAATAACGACACAAAATATATTAGTCTATTGAGTTTTATGTAGGTTATAGATTGAGTTCCGCCATTACTCTATAGGCCTATTACTACCAGCAGCCGTACTATGCATAGACTTCAGTTTCCTAGATATTTAACCAATTCATTGATTAAGTAATGTTGGCTATGCGTGTAAATACCTATTATTTGAACTGTGATATTTAGTTTAAGTGTCAATAACTGTTGTAAATAGTGTATTTATGTAATTATACAGTTGTCAGCTGTACTTTAGTATAGACTTACGAAACAATAATTATCTATTTAAAGTCAATAGTGAAAATTAAATAATTGCGTTAAGTGTTACTTTGTTGTTTTATTTTCAAAATTTTACCGTTAGATGGTTGGTGTGCCCCACAAGATAAAATACCCATTTCCAAAATCGGTTTTAAGGTAAGCGAGTCGACGGTATTCGTACATTAAATGAGATAGCCGTAAGGTGTATATAAACCTTTTAAAGAGCTTAGGACTTTCCTTATCTTTCATTGGAAAATTTTAGAAAGCAACTCAAGAAAATAATGCTCTGAATGAGTAGCATGCCACGCACATTGATTCAAGAGGCACACAACGTATGTATGATCGAAGGCTCATTGATATATTCTAGTGCCCTGAGCCGAATGGGACGTAATGGTATAACTACAAACGAAGATTTCGTCTGTACAATTTTTTTTTCTATCAACGCCTTAGATTATGCAATAATGTAAACAACAAGAGCATGTTATTTCACCCTTAGTATTTGTTGTAAGGGAAATCTTGTTGAACTAATCCCACATATAAATATTATAAGGATTGGATGTTGTTAACATATTTTGCCTTTTTCCTGGCTAAAGGTATTTTTGTGAGAAAACATTTTTTGGTGCTAAAAGGTGGCCTTCATAGCGCTTTCCATACAAAAGTATTTTAGTCTTTGAAATACCAACTGTTCGAAATCACTAAAATTTTGGATACATATACTTGAACCCAAATATATATTATACATATACCTTGGAGTAATTTATGATCGAGCAAAGAAGTTAACTGGCGACAAATTGCGTACGGCTGAAGGTTGGAACTATTGTTCCTGTATCCCTCCTTGTCTCTGTTTACCGATAGCTATTAAAAGGTACGTTATCGATTTCTTTGGGTTTTAAGTACCGATTGACTAAGTATTCCTATAATGCATGATCCCGCTGCATCTGCTTTATCACGTTACACTACCAGGTCCTACAGTCAAAGTCAAATGTAACTGTTTTGGATGTACCTCTACAGTTTTTAATAACCGATAAATTATGAAAATAAAACTGTACATCCAAAACAGTTACACTGATTTGGATGTTATTTGGTGCATAGATTCGTTAAATTTTGTTTAAACATATTGACTTAATTCCATGTACCGCATTTACAAATTCTTAGGTACAATTATTACTAATATATTGGTCGTTTAATAGTTCCCGGTGTAAGAATCTAAACACTTTCAGTATGTGTTGCGAACAATATTTTTATAAGTTCTTGCATTTATTTTGTTTTATTAGAAAGAACATATTGTACAGTCACTAAGTCCTTGGTTTAAGGATGGGAGTGTGATGCTTATTGCTCGTCTGTATAAGAAACTAACATGTTATAAACAATATAATGCACTACTACTAAGGTAGTTGCTTACGATCTTGGCGTTGCTTTAGATGAGTTTCGACGCTTAATTTAATTCAATGCGAGCTAGTGCGAGACGGACTTGCACATCGACCGCTCCTTACTACCACTCAAGATTAAGAGTTCCTTATTTATTTGCCATAATAATAATATGTGAATCCAATAACAGACATTTCTGGGTTTATCGACAGCTATTTAATTATCACTGTAGGTACTTTAGAGTTTTCACTCGGCGTAACAACACTAAGCTTGACGTTTGTATGTACGAGTATTACTTAAAACGATAAACTTAAAACAGAAATATGACGTTTAAATCTAACATATTCTTTTGAAACTTACAACTTACGGCTGCCTTAACCTAGAAAATAGATTCCGTAGTCTCTTACGTACCCTAAAAACAGTTGTTTGTTGCAAACGCCAGCCTAAGCTAGTACAAATTAATTAGTGAGCAATACAATAAAGAAACAATAGCAACTTTCAATTTGGAAGTCTCGTCTCAGTTCCCATTATGTAATTGCCAGCTAATTACATACCTTGAAAGGAAGACGGTAAAATATAGTATTTCTTTTGTTGTCAATTGAACAACGGTACCATTCTCGACGTCTGCGGTCTTCAATGGATAATGAGAACTTAATTGTCTGAGCGATTAGGAGAAATGTTGCCATGTTGCGAATTATGTGCATTATGGAATTAGTTTCGCTCACTCTCTGTTTTTAAAGAAAATGTTGTTGCCCATGTGGGTTAGACCTGGACGTTGTATTTTACAGTTGTAAAACGATTATTCCACGTAACAAAACGCAACTCCAATATCGTTATCTTTTCTCCTTGTGTAGGGTATCCTGAGAATGCCCGCCTGGTTTGCTGTCACAATTTAATAGAAAATCTGTTTCCAAGCACCTAATCCAGTTCCCTGCAGTTCCCATTTTGGGTTTAGCACAAAACCAGCATCGACCACATAATCTCATATCATCAGGTGAGATTGTTTTGTAAAGCTCGACAATCGGCAATAAAAAAATATCAAAAACTTTCAGACTGCCAAATCTATTGCCGTATCTAAGCAAAGATGGCCTCATAGGCTTTTCTCCTTGATTAGGTTTATTGAAAATCAGTCACCTTGCCCCTAACATCATGTTCTTGCGACTGTTATTGAGAACAGTTCCTATTATTATAGGGATGTGTCATATAAACATTCTAATTAGCATTGCAATTAATCGGGGCAATACTGCCAGTATGTTGGGAACGCTGTCAACTGGTAGTGGGCTGGAGCATTTGGACTGCCTGTGAGTCTGCAATGACTTATAGGTTGTATAAATGCTGTAATTGTAGTAGCTGTAGTGTTGTATATAGTTCGTAGTATTTTGTTTTATTAACAAAATACTACGCTACTAAGGCATACCACCGTTATAATAACAAAAACATTAATCTAACCTGATTGCTCTAGTAAATTATAAATATTTATAGTTGTAGAAGCACTGCCAATAGGGCGGATCCAGGATCGGTTCGTAGGACGGCAATCGTTGTAGCATGTCGATGGTGCATTTAGCAAATACCCGCGTGACTAACTACCAGCCTCAAGTAACAAACAGTCGCACAGCACCTAACGGTGTGTTCCAGCAGCTGTCTTTGAGATGATGATGGAACGAAGATGTTCTTCGTTCCATCATCACTTACCTACGGGTGAAGTTAGTTAAATTTATAGTAATTTTCGAGTCCTATTTAACAAATAGTACAGTAACAAATAATACATCCATAACATCACGTCTCTTTCCCATAGGGGTAAGCAGAGAACACAGATTTCCATTTGCTACGATTCTTGCATATTTCTTTCGCTTCATCTACATTCATCAATCCATTCATCAATCCATTCATACATGAGTGTCGGTTTAGGCTAGTCAGTCTCATCTCATTCATTATCTCTACATGTCCAAACCATCTATACCTTTTTAAATTTTTGTCACTGCATCCTCATTCACACCACTTCGTTCCCTTATCACACTATTCCTTATCCTGTCACTCCGTTTGACTCCAATCATGCTTCTCAATGCTCTCATCTCCACTGCATTTGTTCTACTCTCGTGTTTTTTCTTCCATACCCAACTTTCATTGCCATACATTAGTGTCGAAACCAACACTCCTCCATGAACAGCCAGACGAGCCTTCTTATACACAACAGTCAGAAGGTGTCTATGCTCCGTTTACCATGTTTCCAGCATTCATTCTCCTTTCTATGTCATTTTAAAACTCTCCGTCTTTTGTAAACGTGGATCCCAAGTATACAAACTCTTTCACTTGTTCCACTTTTTCACCTACAATCATAATATTGCGATCGGTCATTCAACATCTCGTTCAAACACCATTACTTTCGTCTAATTTACATTTATTTTCATTATCTTTCCTTCTAAAGCTTCATGCATAACATTTACCATCTCCTGCAACTCCTTTACCGACGACGCAAGTATCACCTGGTCATCAGCGTAAAGAAGACATTTGATGAGTAATTCATTCATTCTTAATCCACATAAGTCAAAGTCAAAGTCAAAATCATTTATTCAATTTAGGCGTCTACGACGCTCTTATGAAGGTCAATTACAAATTTTAATATTGAAATATACTACATTGTACTGCCACGTTCAGCAAACAAAAATTATAGAGCCACTGCGAGAAGAACGGGCAAGAAACTCGGGGCCATTCTTTTAAACGTTTTTTAAAAATGTGTTAAGTACATACTATATAGTAAAATTATTACAATACTTAATTTACATTACGTAGGTGTTAGGCGCTACCTTGGCAGAGGCGAACCAGTCCAAGCATTTTTGTCGTTTAAGTAATCACAAACTGTGTAGTAAGATTTCTTTATCAAAATATTCTTCACATGCAACTTAAATTTTCTTTCTGTGAGCGTTGTAATATGTTTGGGCAATTTATTATAAAACCGCACACAATTTCATTTATTGTCTTTCAGGTTTGTCAAACAGTTGTCCATGAATAAGTTGAACAAATAATAATAGGTTATTAGCTTAAATTTAAGTAGAAAAAGAATATAAGTTTACTTTGATTACGTAAAAAAAAAGCTGAAGGCGTACCTATAAGATCACATGTGGTTTATGGAACTGTAAATTGAATATTGATTTGGATATCTCATATATATTTTTAACTCTATGTCTCCATTAAACACCATACACAAATATCTGAATACTAAACTTGTCCATCTTCAATGACTCACAAATAAAGTACTGTGACGTATAAGGTAAGACAGTAGAGACGGTGGCTTTTTACGACCGCGCAAGCTACGCGACTGAATTCCTTGTCTGACTGAATTAATGTCCATATGAAGATAAAACATAAAATATGCATCCACAAGAAAGGGATTCACAAATGTATGTATGCATACTGTATCTACTATACTGTGTCAACCGGATTGTCTTCTGCTGAACACAGCCTCCCTCATTGAGGGGGGTTTACCTTAATCCCCACGCTTGGCAGGCGTCTTAGGGATCGCAGTTTAAGATATCAGTTCCTCAGAAAGCACTGCTGCCCACCTTACAGTGTAGCCCGGCACCCCACCCGGGAGACTGACTACCTACACTGACCCCACTGTATTTACACTTGATGGATATTTCTATTAATCATAAGTAAAATAAAGTGTCCCGTGGAGTGCCGGGTTATAATGACACCGCCCTATCTCTAGCCGTGGGTGTCGTAAGAGGCGACTAAGGATACACCAGAAGGTGAGCACCAGCGCTTTCTGAGGAACTGATATCTCACACGCGATCCTCAAGATGCCTATTTTGGTTGTAACATGCGGTAAATCGAGGATACATGCCTCTACAAAACGTATGTCGGTTCAATCGAATATTCTAGTACTGTGTTTGTAGGATGCCTTTATTATAAACCGCACTGGGAGACTCACTGCCACCACTTTTTGAAAGGCACAATGTATGACTTTCAAGGAATGCATCCATCGGTTAATCGCAATGCTGTCGGTAAACCACATATAGTAGAATGCCTGCCTATGCTACTGTCTTCAACTCATGGTCACACGAATAGCCTTTCGAGTCGGAATTTTTGTATGATGAATCTATTTCAGCCATCCCGATCACGGGCCAATCCCAAAGGGAAAGTGAAAAGTACAGTTGGTACTTCTTAATCTAAAGTCTCTGACAAAATTACCTCCTATCAATGAGCGAAAACGGGTATAATTCCTGAGGTTTAACACTTTTTGCAACGTAGATATACGAGTAATATCCGCAGAGTATCAACTGGATCAACAAATTTTAAATCACATTTTTTAATGAGGGCGTAATAATATTACTAGATTTACAAGTTTACAGTGTGAATTAATTGTCTTAATGTATTCACACTGCAAACATGACGTTTAATAAACATCTTGCATCATAGAGCGTCTTTGAGATGTAAAACCCCGTTAAGAGCTTACATAAAATATGAAACAATAGTCTTTAGCGATGGCTAGGTCTCGAGTAATTGTTAACCCTCTGTTACATACGGGCCATTGAATGGCGACAAAGCGCAGGCTATGGAGTCTATGGAGGTAGGAGAGCAAGCGGCGTCGTTGACGGCGGACTGGAGTCAAACGATATGTCACGGCACGTATCACAATGCAAACAGTCGGCGCGTGTGTCGGCGTCTGTGATGGCGCTGTCACAACACTAGCGATACGGCCGCGGCGCCGCGACTAATCGCGCGACAATGCTGCCGCTGTCCGCTATGCAAAGCTGAGAAGAAAGCTGGTGACAAAGCTTTTGTGCGCGGGCGGTCGTACGCTCTCAACTCGACTCGACCATGCGGCTTGGCGTGCACCAAACTTCTACTGCCGTCTGCGGTAAGCACATACGAGTACATACTCAGTATTTAGCACGTTTTGCAAGGTAGATATACCTTTCTACGTAATTAAATGATAATTTACATAATTATAAATCGATTATAATCTCAACTAATATTATTAAGAGAATTATATTTGATTGTTTGTTGAATAGACTCAAAAACTACTGGAACGATTTCAAAAATTCTTTTACCATTAGAATCCTTCATTATCCCTGATGAACATACGCGTTAGAATATTAAAAAAAGTTAGAGATCCGTTTGAAAACTTAGATAATGTAACCCGACGTGTAAAATACCAAAAAACGTTAGGTATATCGCGTACGCTGCGGAAATTATTATATTATAGAGCAAAGTGATTTTGTAGAAGACAACAATATCTACAAAGAAAAAACAATACAAATGTGTAACTAAACAGTTTTGGCACAGTAACTAGTTTTTCCTGATAAAATTTATAATTTTTGAAAATTTTGTTTAATACCCGAAGTAAGGGCGGGCCTCTAGTATATAATATTTTTATGGGTATTTTTCACTGCGATTACCCGTGTTGAAATTATTTTTTTATCACACAAACAGTATCTAAACATACAGGTTAACTAATTTTTTATTATTAACTAACAGTGCCGTAATGCCCCATATAAAACCCTAAGGCTTTCTTTTGGTCATAAAACCCAAGGTCAATAGGTTTTTTTTAATTTATAGCACAGCACACATGTCATGCAAGTTCGAGCAAGGCGTTTACATACGCAATTGAAAAATTGTTGTCATGTTATCTAAGCAGTAATTTCATTACAATCTCGCTACAGGTTACTTAAACTCAACTATGTTCTTAATAAACGATTTTAATAGTTTTTTGTCAAAACGTCAAAATTATTTTATTTTTATTACACTCCGTCATATCCGTCATATCGTATACCTACGTAAGTATTTGACGAAAAATTTGTATAATCTGAGGTGTGGGCAAAAAGCCCGCCATTCGCTTAAAAAAAGGTCACGTATTTCGTAATAATAGTTGTGCTGACTTGTTATAGCTACAATTCATAATTATTAACTCGCAAATGTGATGAAAAACATTGTATGTTTTACGGGCCGTACGGGAATTACGAACTTCGACTCAGAAAGTCTACTCTAAGTCTATTCTACTAGAGCCTCGATCGTAATTCCTCACGTAAGTAAGGAATACACAATAAACGCCCAATTTACTATTATTGAACATGAGAATATCATGTAAGTAGATTATCTCTCAATACTAAATTTTTAACCTTCATAGGAACATCGTAGAGTGTAAATTGAATAAATGAGTAATATAATGTATAAGTTTATTAAGACTTTGATATCTTTCTGACTAGTGTAAAAGCCACCTAGTCAGATATTCATTTTTCGTTCTCGATTTCATTCCACTCCTCGTGAGTCTATCTACATAACGCTTCCTCGCAGTTAATATGCGAATTGAACTCAATCTACTGACGCTTATAATTAATCTATTCTTCATTATCATTAGACATAACTACCGTCTGATCTGCCCGCTTTCAATTGAAACAATATTTAATACTTTGCCGGCATCGCCACAGGAATAAAATAAAACGGTAGAATCATAAACATTCCACATTTATATTCGACCTCTGACGGCCGGTCGAGTGCTTTATCCCTTTTTCTCTCGCATGTTTTTCTCTTTTCAACTGCGCCGATGCGTCTGCGGGATCCTGTGTTTAAAGATCCGAGAAAGAGATAAAATCCGTAGGCTCATAATGTTTTAACAGCCAAGGTACATCCCTAAATAGTTTTTTTTTTTATATCGACGCCGAAATCGATTTTAATCTACAGTAACATGGTCATCTTAATAGCTAAACACAAAATGGATAGCGAGTAGGTATAATTCTGAGGCCGTTTTTATCTAAAACTTACGGTTGGTTTTCATCTACATAGGTAGTATAGGTTCTCGTATTATTAATATTATTTCAATAGACAAGAGATAGTACTCAACACGACATGGTAAATTACCATACTAGAATAATAAATAATGATAATTATATAATGCACGAAGAATAGTTAATATAAATTAATAACTTACATAGTTTTCGCTATAACAATCACGTACCTAATTTTGTTTTTAACTTTACATGCACTTTATGTAAGTGTACTTAATAAATAATTAAATAAACACGTTCATAAGAAGTGCTACAAATATATTAGAAACGGAGAGAAGGCCCAATATCTTGTTACGTCGACCACAGATAAGCAAACAAATATATGTTTACAGGCCCCAGTAAATACACAGCTACCTGATAGTTGTGGCAAATATGTAGGTCCTATATTTTAAATAATGAACTGTTATGGTTTTTCATTTGGATATGTACCTTTTAAACAAGTTTATTATAATAATGTGTTTTATATTTGTAGCCGGTATTTACAGAAGGAAGCTCCAGTTACGTAGAAAAATGACATTATTTCGTGCTAAAACGAAAATAAGATATTCAAATAGATTTCAAGAATATTATTTTAAAACTATGTGTATTAACATCATTGATTCAAACTAAGACCTTTTTTGAACAATGTGTTGAACCCTATTCTAAATAGAAAAACATCAATAATTAAAAAAACAATAAGTTCTAATTGTATATATACACTTAAACCCAAAAATGACGTGTGGTATACCTTAAAGGCCAAATTGGGATTCGACCGAAGCGAGGACCAATTTAATTTTCCTCCTTGGGTCTTACAACGGCGTTTATTCGATCTAAGTATGTAGCTTCGGTTGGCCTACAGTATCAAGAAACACATCATCATGCCCGAATTCTTCAGACGGGTAGCCAAAGGTGTCTAAATAATAGCATTTTGTACCCATGTAATATGGAGCGAGCCAAGTATCTAATAACTTGGTCCTATCCTAGTACCTATTCGGTCCCAGGAACCTAGAACATCAGGATTTCAAAGCAGTGCTTTTACACACACGTATACGAGGCAGTTCTACTCATAGACATATTGAGAAATTAGTTTTTTTATTAGTTTTTCTCAATGGCAATAGATGACAGGTCCCCTGCCGAAGCAGCGAAAAAGTGTCCTGAGTTATCATTAACAAACGTAGATGTGTGTATAAAAAGTTATTAATCGTAGCTAAATGATAAAATATAAATATTTAAAAAGTGAAAGTATCTAAATTCGTTAAGACTTAATTTTGCTTGTAATAATTAGCATTACGATGTTACAAACTGGCATTCATTTCGCGTAGCGTCTAAGAAAAACGATAGGTGTACATTATGTTCAACTGATATTAAATAGATCAAAAATATATTAGGAGAAAAAATATTTAATGGATAATATGGGCACAATTTTTAAGAGTAACCAAAATAATTCTTCTCATTTGCTTGTAAAAGGTGAAGTGAAATGATAAGAGTAGCATATAATAAATACCAAATGTTTTTTTTAAGTATTAGTACGTAGTATTATTATATGTTCTATGGTATGAGTACAATAATTAATACCAAGATTGTTTCAGAAGGGCATTTCATTGAAGGACTTTCCATTTGTTTATTTACGCACAAAAAGTAGTGTATTCTAAATTTGAATATCATAAATTTTGCGATGCTATTATCTGCCCAGGAGAATTGGTCACAGTGGGCCACAAAGGCCGCCGTGCGCCGAGCCACCTACATCGGCGGCGACCGGCGGCGCATCACAAAGCCTCTCTACATATACAAATAAATAACGTCGGAACAACAAATATTTTAATAACCAGCTCAAAAGAATTGTTCAACGCTTAGTTACGTGTACATGTGTGACAGTGTCGCTCGTCGCGTATGCCACCTGCGTACGATGCCTGATCCGGAGTTCTGTTTCTAAACAGCGCAAATATAGGGACGTGTTTTGCTTGAATTTCCCTTGCGTAATGTAGCATCCTCGCAAACTGCATGACCAATGCTGGAGCATATCTACTCGGTATTGAACTAAGGCCTTTTTGAAACCATAAACTTTTATAAAAACTATAGATTTTTTAAACGGTGCCCGCGTTGAAGGTGGCAGATGTGATCATAAGAGGTCCACTATTCGTCGATGGAAAATTCATTTGGTAACAACTATCCAAGGTGCTGCATTTGAACATGTTATTATTTCCACTTATATTGAAATGATTTTGGAAATTAAATGGCGCTACCGCACATTACCGATGTAGGTAATTCATTTAGATATCTCCGCGCATTAACAGCCAACAAATTTCATTGCTATATTTACTGCAAACCGGCTTATTTAAAGCCACGCATGAAACTAAAAAACGGGCTTCATGCACGGTAAATTAAGCGTTTTTAATTTGAACACTGTCGCTAAAGTCATTTACTAAGTTTATGTTCTTTTATCGTAGTGGAGGTGGTCGATAATAAAGGAAACATGGGGTTGGCAGACATAATGGCGGATCAAAAGGGCTCTACCAATTTTTCTCGACATTAAAACAAACAGCTCTAGTCGCGAGTTTTGAGATATTCGGTGAATATTTAAAGAAAAAGTATCTACAGGAGGTATGTTGACTGAAATTTTGTATAAATACATATGATACCAGTTTCGACTCTGCATTGTATATGAGTAAGTAGATATTATTGATATGCAAAGTATTATTCGTCGTATCTTCGGGATAGTAAAAAATATTCATTGCTTTGAATGGTGACAAACACGTTATTTCATTGATAACTTTTTAATTTAATCAGAAATTAGGACCTTCAACTTCTTAGTCTACAATTGTTACATGTGATTTATGCTTCCTATATGCTTCTACAGCAGTAGGAAACTGAATATCAATATGATTTTGTATTAGACAATTCGCACTATTGTTACATTTCATGCCCTCAAAAAGTGCACGTCTTCGCCTGGCAAACGATGCTAGGAAACTGAAAGTGACGTTAGGAGGCCAAAATGAATACTCTATTTAAAAGCAGAGTAGGTCCCCAGGAATGTCGGCGGTCAGTGCGGTGATGGCGAGAAGCGGTGCGACGCGGAGCGGGCGCGGGCAGTCGGCACGGCCAGACAGACGAAGAGGCACCAAAATGCATTAACTTTCACACAATAGGTATGTTCAACCTGGCTCACTTTACTGGCTATCCCATAAAGTTAACGTTGTAATTGCTTTCGTGATTTAATTGAATTATAAAAATAACTCTAAAATAAGGAAAAAACATATCATTCGCATTGGTAGAGTTATGTATTATAAACTACTTAAATAGAAACTCAGATTCGTATTTATACAAAAGATGTGATGAAACTGTCCGCAGATGAACGAATATGCCGTTATAGTTTATTAGTTTAGCATAGTTAGAAAATAGTGGCTGTAATTTTTTATTTAAAATAAATAAATCAAGACAAAAACGATCCTGCACTTACCTACTACCGAATCTCATCTATGTAAATCCGTAACTGAATGAATGAATGAATGAATAGGAAAACTATCATCACCTTTCTCTCCAACATAGGCAACCAAAGACCAATTATCTTACTACAAACCACATACAAAGTCAAGTTTACTGCTACGAAGATTAAGACTCACTTTAGAATCTTGTTAACTTTGAAGTAGTGATAGCCGAAAAGTAATAGCTATAGACTGCCATGTCGCAAGTCCATGGTTCATAATAAATAGTAATATCATTATAACTTACTGCGGCTCTTAAGAACTGCCGGAACACACTCTTAGGTGCTTGGTGTTTTTTCTACATTTATATTTTCTACATCAGGGTGATAGCTAGCATTCGCAAAATGCCCTTCTACCATGCGGTGAAGTAGGGTTTGAACCATCGCAGCATCAGCACGACAGTCTATAGCTATTACCGTTGGGCCAACATTGCTTCTGACGTAGACTTTGGCAGTTGGCCATCATTGTTTCAAATATTGTGGTAGTAGTAGCATAATAAAATAATAATTATTAAGTTAAGTTGCTGTAAGAAACTTAGCTTTACATGGTTTTACGTCAAGTAAAAAATATCAAGTTTACAAATTATTATTAAACTCATGAAACTCAGATCTGTGAAATAGATCATTCAATCAAGATGAGGTATTGTACAAATATCATAAAAATCTTAGATCAATATGAGAGAAACTGAATGGATTACGTATAATGCAATCATCTTGCAAATATTTAAAAAACAGACATATACTTTCCCAATTTTAAATTACTTTTAACACCATCGATCTTCTAAGCCATTCACAAGTTAGAGGCAAACGGAAAAACAAAGGCGCATAATAGCATCGCTTACTAATACCGCTCTCGAAACAGCCAGCGTTCATCTCGCGGACTTTTTCGCGTCTTTTTGGCCCCGAATCCATCAATTCTCTTGATGGATGGTGCAGGCAAAGGCATCGAGCAATCGAAATTCAAATTCGCTAAATCTTCCCACAATCGAAAACTGGTCCGGTCGTTAGCAGGGTGTTCGTACGGCGAAGGATGCGTCGCAGAATGAAGGCAGTGCCTCGAGTGTCCGAAAGTGACTGGGATTGTTGCACGCTCTCATACACACATGTTCACACAAGTCCAATTCAGCTTTCGGCGGGCTTCGTCAGTCTTATAGAGTACGTCTATTGGTTAAACACTCCACCGCAGATATTTTGTACGTAACCAAGTTTAACGGGCAAAGTGTAAATGAAATCAGTACAGTAGCAATCACTTTTTGTGATCCACCTGGCTAGCTACCACCATCAAGTAGAAAATATGTATCCAAGCTAGTTCCGGCAGATATCATTGTGAGCCAGTAACTCTAGGTTAGCCTGTACGACATCTTCGACCGCTTCATCACTTATCATCAGGTGAGGTAGCGATCAAAGTTTACCCTTTATCTTTTTGAAAGAAAATAAACGTTATAGATATTTCATATGGGGACATTTAGTAATAATGAAGCCATCAACTAATTTATACCTAAAACTATTGACGCACATAAGAAATTAGTTAAATTTTTTTTATGTAGGATTATATCTTAAGCAAATAAAGAGTATTTTTGATACGGTATTTTATTCCTTTATCACCAGCTAAAATTGCAAAATCACACCAAAAGATAAAATTTTAACTTGGAGCGGGATTCAAATCGGTGACCCATTCATCCTTCGCGCCGGACACACTGTTCCAAGTGAATTGTCGTGTTAATACGTCCTAGTAAGATTTGATTCTTTTGTACCTTTTACTAAACTTTCGTATGGTGATAGAGAGACATGTAGTTCATATGAGATAATAATATTTATAAAAATTTCAAAGGTGGTGCAGCAATTTTTATGGTAGATATTATATGTAGTATAGGGACATAAAATTATTTCCACCATAACCATTAAATAAAAGCATCTAGCAGTATCTAAATCCAACACTATTATATATATATTATATATATATTATACCGTACCTATTAATTAATTTGTGTCAAGAGTGCAAAAAATTTTAACAAAAAATGGAACCGACTTCAACACCCAAAAGTGTGAAATAACTTGTTGAAGTCGGTACCATGATGGTTCAAAAGTACCTATTATCACAATATTGTGGGCATGGTACCGACTTCGACGAGTTATTTCACACTTTTGGGTGTTGAAGTCGGTTCCATTTTTTGTTAAAATTTTTTTTTCAATCTTTTTAGTGTAACTCAAAAACGGCTTGACCGATTTTGATGAAATTTAAAATGAGACCAAACGACAAGCATCAGCTTTCAAACAAAAAAAGAATTTTCAAAATCGGTTCACCCAGTCAAGAGATCTGAGGTAACAAACATAAAAAAAAAAAAAAAAAAAAAAAAAAAAAAAAAAACAGGCTAACTGAGAACCTCCTCCTATTTTGGAAGTCGGTTAAAAAGAAATGCGAACTCATTATTGCATCTGTGTTTCACCGATTTTGTTTATCTTTAACTGTTTCAGTATGCCTACACTACCATTAACTTGATTTCTAAAATCTATGTACGCATGCTTATACTCATTCATTTCTTAAAATTAAATTATGTTCTCAAAATAAAAACAGTACGATCTTCGATACTGTCTACGTATTAATGATCTTCATCTTGTTTTGATTTTTTTCTATTTGGCGTGAAGATATTTGGCCCGAAGGTAGAAGGGGGTGGCGGGGGCAGGGCGGCCGAGGATGCGTCGGCGCAGACGCCCGGGCAGCAGGCTCTGATTACAGGGCTGGCGCTAATCGCTCCCGCAACACGGCCCGGCCGGCCTAGGACAAGATAAGTACAGCACGCAGAAAAAGCTGAAACTATACGTATAATAGATTTATGTTATTAGCATATATATAATGCTCTTTGGCGATTTCATATACTTGATGAAGAAGACATTGTATTTGTAAACTTGAATTTTAAGAATTTGATCTGAATTACAACAATGTACGTAAATAAAATTATCTACTGCAATATTACCAAAACTTTTTTAAGTACAGCCTTATTGAAGGCTGTATAAATACGCGTCTTTCTTACCGCGAGTTTCTAGGTTCGATCACCAGGTGGGCAAACGGTTTGGATTTTCTCACCAATAAATTTCCAGCCTATTTTGAGCTTGAAACTATACCCGACCGATGATGGCGCTAAGCTTGCCCACTTTGATGTGAGACCAAAACATATCTGGCGATTCAGACACCGCCACCTATCCCTTTGGAATTACTATGCTAACTAATACCTACAGGCTTGACAATATATTAAATGGTATAAGTATGTTGGTAGTAGCTATGTAAACAATACATATAACTATACGATTATTTTATGTTCATATAAAGCATTACTATATCAGCCAGATCGTCCACTGCTGAATAGGTATAGCCTACCCCATAAAGGGGTCTTGCCGTAAACGCTTGGCAGAGGTAGCTTGGGGGTAGCAGTTCAGAAGGTGCTTCTGGCCAGCTATAAAGGGGTCTTGCCGTAAACGCTTGGCAGAGGTAGCTTGGGGGTAGCAGTTCAGAAGGTGCTTCTGGCCAGCTCCAGACATCGTATTTTCAATTTAGTCGCCTCTTAAGACTCCCACAGGAACGATATGAAAAATACGGAGGGTATAATTCTACGCCAGCATTCTATGGAGCATAAAACTATCTCAGTAAAAAAAACTTTCATATCAAGTTATATTTATGTGATTGTTTTTTCTTCCAACCGTACCTTTTTGTATCGGCTCATTGTTGTTAATAACAAACAAGACAAAAGTCTTACCGCTAACTACACACGTTCTCCACATCTCGCTTTTTTACAGATACCGACACTTACGTACAGACTATCGTACAAACTGTGCCGACACTTAACCACACTGAGGCCTATTCTGTGGACGGCTGATCACTCATATAAACATGATGGCTTGCGCAGCCACACAGTCCTATAAAATGTATACATTACAACTGCTTGTTAGCTATAACTTTAGCTCTATTTGAGCTGGCTCTATTTGAACCAACCTCGTTTTAAAATGTAGACTAACAAGGGATATTTCTAAATTCAAAGAAAATAAATTGAATGATTATAATTTTACAGGTACATTGTGGCGATAGCATATTACTCATTACTCTTGACGGAATTCGTTCATTAGAATTGTGTGGAATTGTAATTGAACCTTTTCTTGAGATCCAGTTTCTAGGTTAGCCTGAACAACATCGTCAACCGCATCATCACTTACCGTAAGACGTGATGGTGGCTATCTGCCAGCTATTTTTAATAGTCCATCAGCTGTATAGCAAACCTAATGATATGAAGAAGGTATGAAAGTATTATTTCAATATGGTGGGAAGTCTACTTTGTTTTTGGTAAGGTTTGCTGGAAGAAAACTCTTTTAGGGTTAAGCTCGCCTTTGTACACATTTTATAATTATAATTATTTTCTGTCTGTACTGTTTGTGTGCAATAAAGAATCTAAGAATCTAAGAATCCTTTATAAACACTTTTGCAATTTTTTTTTATAATGTTTCGTGTATTGAATAATTATTAATTGACAGAATTTTCACCAACCATGTATTTATTCATTCATTAAAAATAATTTATTCATGTTGATGAATAAAGTATTTTTATTATTATAGATTAATATATATATATATATATATATATATATATATATATATATATATATATATATATATATATATATATATAAAAGAGTTTTCTTCCAGCAAACCTTAGCGTAGAGAGAAATGTTAATTGTAGGTTTCCACTGTGTACATAAAATTAATAATCAATAGGCATATATATTTTCATTTAAATATTATGAATTGTAATTTTTATATAATAAAATTTAACATATATATTATTGTATATAATAATTAACTAAAATATCAACTATACTAACAATACATATAATAAATACAAAATAAACTTACACAAAATACCTACTTTATAACAAAATAAATACCAAGTAATATAATTACACATATAAAATATATTTATATTATACAAATTATATACAAAGATAGTACTCTTTCAATTTAGTTTTGAAAACATCTAAAGAGAGGCTAGCACGAATCCTATGGGGAAGTGAATTCCAAAGTTTTACTGATTTAACAGTGAAAGACCCGGCATAGCTACTGGATTCGCAAGGTGGCACTTTTAGCAGAAGTGACTTCATCGTTCTAGTTTGTACTCCACGGGGCACCAGGTAGTCAAAACGTTCTCGAAGATAAGATGGGGCAAGAGGATTATTGAGAATAGTATATAGATAAGAGAGAATGTGAGTATAGCGACGCTTACGGATGGGAAGCCATTTAAGCTGAGACCGATAGGTGGACACGTGATCATACTTACGTAGACCGTATATGAAACGAATACATAAGTTTTGTAGGCGTTCCAATTTGTTAGACAGTTCTTCATTGGCATCAAGAAAGCAAATATCAGCATAGTCTAGTAAAGGTAACAAGAGAGCTTGAGCAAGAGTTATTTTGGTATGATGAGGTAAAAACCTCTGGAGACGCTTAAGTGATTGGAATGTAAAGTTTACTTTCTTACTGACAGCGTTGACATGAGACTTCCAGGATAAGTGGTTGTCAAATATGACTCCCAGGTTTTTGGCAGTAGCAGTGTAAGGAATAGGAATGTCATTAAACATTACTGCAGGAAGAGATAAACAGTCTATGAGATTCAGCATGTATGAACTGCCAATTATCAAAACCTGCGATTTAGATGGATTTACAAGAAGACCGAAGGATTTCGCCCAATTGTTTATATTATATAAATCTGTATTAAGCAAGGAAATAGCTTCCACTACACTCTCAGCTTTAAAATGACGATACAATTGCAAATCATCAGCATAAAGATGAAAATTGCAAGAAAGAACATGCGTAATGCAATTAATAAAGACAGAAAAAAGGAGGGGAGAGAGAACACCACCTTGAGGTACGCCCATCACTACATCACACCAGTCCGAGGAGCACTCATTAAGCCGGATGCATTGCGATCGTCCTCTCAGATAAGAGTCAAACCAGGTAACTACTGAATCAGAAATATTAAGAGATGATAGGATACCAAGGAGAATATCATAATCGACGGAATTAAAAGCGCTGCTGAAATCCAAAAGAGTTAAAATAGTAAGAAGCTTATTATTCATGGCACAGCGGATGTCATCGGATACTTTAATCAAAGCACTGACCGTACTGTGGCCGGGACGAAAACCAGACTGAAATGGACTTAGCAGGTTATGAGAAAGTAAAAAATTTGATAGTTGCCTTTGAACTACATTCTCCAAAATTTTAGATAGAATTGGCAGGATAGAAATTGGTTGAAATTGGGATAGAGATGAGGGATTGGATGTTTTGGGGAGGGGAATGATATAAGTTTTTTCCAGTCTGTGGGGAAACGGCTAGTGACCAATGAATAGTTAATAAGGTGAGTTATAATCGGAACTAGGACTTCTAGTGTGAGTTTTATCATTTGGATGCAGATATTGTCAGAACCTACAGCTTTTGTGGATATTGAAAGCAACAGTTTCTTAATATCTGCTTCAGTGACCTCCTTAAAGACAAAAGACGCACATTGTGGTTTGGTTGAGGAAGAGAGGAAGTTAAGAGTAGCAGTTTTTACGGATTCATTAATAGAAATAGGAGGTTGGGAAAAATGATTATTGAGAGCATTTAAATCAAAGGATGTGTGAGAATTAGATGTAGATTTACCAATGCCAAGTGTTCTAAGAAATCTCCAAATATCAGCCGAATCAGAATTTTCAATAGAATTGTGTATGTGGACTCGTTTTGCATCGCGACACACTTTACTGCACCGATTACGTAGCTTTTTATACACGGATAGGTTTTCTTCTGTCGGGCACTTTTTATATCGTCTTTTAGCCTTATCTCGCTTAGACATAAGAAGTTTTATAGAATTGGTGAGCCACGGGGCTGGAAAGTGTTTTACTTTGATACGTCGTAATGGAGCATGTACATCAAATAAATTGATAAGTATATTATTGAAATTAGAAATTTTTAAATCCAAATCTATTGCACTTAAAACAGAGGACCAGTTGATTTTACCTGCATCCAGATTTAAACGCTCAATATCAATGTTTTTGAAACTACGATAAAAGACAAATTTAGGCTTGCGTTTAGGACGCTGAATTTTGTACGAAAGAAATATAAGATCGTGGTAAGAGAACGATGCTGAGAGTTGCCCATGAGTACCAACGCAATCAGGATCAGAAACAAGGATAAGGTCCAGAAGCGAAGGAACACAATGAGGAGAGTGGTGAGTAGCATTAAGTGGAAGAATATTCATATTTAGTGAAGAAACAAGAGATAGAAGTTTAGCACTACGTGCATCCTTTTTCAGAAGGCACGTATTAAAATCACCTAGAATAAGAGTGTGATCATATATTGGGGTCAGACTTTCAAGTTTTAACTCCAGCGATAAAAAATAATCAATGTTAAGAGAAGGAGGGTAATACACCCCAAGAAGGATCTTTGAATGATGAATGGTAATTTCAATAAAAAGGTGTTCAGCGATATTGGACTGTGCACTTGGAGACTGATCGATTATCTTATATGGGATGTCAGCTCTTAAGTAAATAGCTACCCCACCACAACCTTTGCCGACCCTATCATTGCGTATAAGCACAAAACCTGGAAGAGGATACTGAAAGGACGGTATAGAAGGTTTAAGAAACGTTTCTGACACGAGTATAGCATCAATGAAATTACAATCAAATGAAGTTAGCATATCGGCATAATGTGCATGAATGCTTTGAGCATTAATATGGATAATATTAAGATATTTATGATAATTCTTGAATTTAGCTGCAAGTTGATCGTGCAAGTGCATAGCGTCATCACTGAATGCACTTCCAAAATCAGCATCGGATGAACAAGAAGAAGAGCATGAAAAAAAACTATCTTCAAAATCAATATCAAACATGACAAGATAAGTTAATACCAATAAATAATTATAAAATACAAATAAACAAATATGGATTATTATATATAACAACAATAATATATATCTATAATAAAAATTTATATCTGTATATAAAATATGTCTCAATGTAAATTATTCTTATTTCCTAAGTTTTACTCCAAATTTATACAAAAACAAGAGTCCTCTAAACACTCACATTCAATGCAATAAGAGAGTATTTAACATATTGAAGTTATGAGAGTAGGTAATTAATAAATATCAATACAAATCAAAACTAGACAGTATGAGTTACACAATTAAGTATCATTTGCATCCAATCAAGAATGTATGTTATAAATTAAAGGATGAATGTATGTTATAAATTAAAGGATAAATATATATATATATATATATATATATAGACAAAATAATAATATCTTCCATTTGTATATTTGTGAATGCACCATTAACTGTGTGAATATATTATAGATTGCTAACATGACACTATGAACAACAGACAAACGTCATTGAATAAATGGCTAATAGAATTATTACTAACGGGGGATAAAACTTGATCATAATTGAAAAAAAAAAAAAAAAAAAAAAACTATATAGGGACCCGCATTAAGTAGTTTTACAAAAACCTGCAAATAGATATTATGTAAACAATAAATAATTGAGTAGAAGTAGTTGAATCTATACTATTATAGTTTGAATACTTAACCAGCATTAAATTTCAAAGCAGTTAATTTACAAACGGATGGAACATAAACAGTGACATATTTAGCAAAACCAAATAGTAAAATCATAGATTGTTCATTTCACAGCTCGTCTAGATGACTTGGATTCCGCTCTGGTCATCCTAGTAGGTGCAGACGATGAAGCTTTATCATTTCCTTTGGCCAACGTATTATCATGCTGCTGGGATGACTGGCTAGCAGGAAATTCAGCTATCAAGGCTCGCAGCTCAGACATCGTCTCAATTCGATGACGCCTTTTTCCAGAAAGCGAAATAACAATCCTCCCTTCCGAACTCCAGCAGTGTTTAATTCCGAAATGTTTACGAGCAGCCATAAACATATCATGCCTTGGTTTTATAAGAAACTCAGTGACTGTGACATTAGTGTTTTTCAACAAAGTTTTGGCATTCCAGGCTTGACTACGATGTATATAGCGCGAAAACCTTACCAAAATAGGACGTGGTTTACTCGTATCGGAGCCTAGGCGATGAACTGCAGATAAATCCTCCAGGGTAATAGAAGACAATTTTAGTTTCTGTTGTAATAAATCAATTATATTTTTATCCACATCAGGTTGTTTTATTTCTTCAACACCATGGAATAACAGAACTTTCCTTCGAGACATCATTTCATGACGATCCAGACCCAATAATAGCAGCTCCATCTGAGACTTTAACAGAGATACAGATTTCCAGATGAGGCTCTTGAAAACAAGGAATTCACTAGATAAACTTTCTAATTCCTTGTGAGATACGACCTCAGTGGAAGCCACTCGCTTCAAATCAGCATTAAAGTCGTCCATCTTGGCAGAAAACATGTTCGTGATTTCTTGCAAATTCGTGGCAAGCTTGCTATAGAGGTCCATTATTAATTGGACACAAAAAACAATACTTAAGAGAGGAGAGATTAGACCAAGGACTCTTGCGTTATTTATTCACTATTATATCATAAATATAATGCTTTTTAAAATATTTAAACTTTAAAATTATAGGAGATAAAACTTATGATGCTGACAGTTAACCTACAGGGTTGCCAGTGTCAGGTTGATCCCAAATAGTTCTAATTCATCTGGACTATTTTTGACTCTAACGAATTATTAGTCATTGAACTCTTTACGAAAGTAATTTCTTTATTATAGAATGGGTGGAGTAACGACGAAATGCGGCCTATATGATGTTAAGCTCTTGTCACTGTACATAAAAGTCAAATCATTCTCATCCCACCCTTTCATGATGAGGAACACCACTGAAAAATAATGTAAGTAAATTTGGAGACTTATAAGTCAACAGTCGGTCAGGGTATACCCCGGCTATAGGGTTGGATGGGCTATGGGGTTTGAATCCCGCACATGACATCTTTTTCTTTCGCTAATTTATAATTTTATAATGTAATCCCTAGAGTAGGCATTATCACAAACATAACAATATTAAATAATATCACAATGTTCTCATTTGTTTCAAATATAAAATAATAGTCAATATACACATTGGTTCTGTACTACGTACATACATTGCGACGTAGACACTGCTTATGAGTTATCGTGAACACAATCATTCCTATACTATGACGGTCGGAAATTCAGACAAGAATTTTAGACCAAACAAACAATTTGTTATAAACTATATAATCTTGATTCAAACAAATTTACGAAAATAATGCATAAGTACAATTTATAAACAACTAGTTGGTTATCAAATTACAATCATTAAGTGCTAAAGACTTTAGCACAATAAACACTGGACACCCGCTTTGCTTCACGCAGAAGTTTACGAAACATGAGTCATAGTATAACAAAAAAGTATGCAATCTTCATAGAGCGGTAAGTAGTAACGTGGCTTCTATGTGTGCGCACCACAGAAACCACACAAGGTCACTATTTATATAATTTGGCAATGATTCAGTTGAGAGCCAGAAAATTTACAGGCACATGAGACTTAACAACTGTATGTCTCATTGTGTCGGGCGCAGTGCAATTCGTTTGGACGAAATGCATCTGTAATAGGCAAAGGTTAGTCCGCTTGACATCAGGAAGGCATAGTGCCTGTTCCGTTACAATAACATTAAAAAACCCGTGAGTGGACTCCTCATGTGGGCCGCCGTGATGTTGCACTTACACCCATCATTGAACCCCATCACTGCACCACTGAAACTGTTGTTTATAATTGTTTGCAGAACTATAAAATCATTATTTTATTGCAGACATTGATTTACTTAGGATTATGTTACTATATAGTAACAACTAGCTTTCACTCGTGACTTTACTTGTCTCGTCTTTACCATCGTCTTATTGGTAGATATTGCATTTTCTTTGGAATTTACCTACCTATAATACCCTAATAAACTATAATAAATATAAGTTAATTATACAAAATTACATATTTGTATATATATAGATATATGTATATGTGTGTGTATAATATTACTTCATTACCTTCATGTTTTTCTATTTTGTTAAGTATCTAAAATATAAGTTAATTATACAAAATTATTATTCGATTAATTTGATATATTATATACTTTCATATATAAGGATAGGATAACTGTATCTGTTTTTTTTTAATAACACAAGTAGTTTTATATCTTTCATTGTTTTTCTTTTTTTTTTCAATTAAGTGGGGAAGGGAATGCCTGATATTCATGACACGGGGAAACCTAGTTTGAATATCAGTTATTACCAACAATTTTTTGTAACTTGCATCAAGATTTAATGTAAAAGACGTCTTTAGTTTTAAGTCATATATTGTATCTAGGTGAAGTTTTCTTTTGCAAATAAATATTTATCTTATCTTAAAAAAAAAAAAAAACTGAACCTGAAAACCGCAATCCTACATACGTATGGGATTTGTGTTGTATTTTGTTTGTATTATATTGTTTTGTTTTGGTGGTACATGTAAAACTTTTATATTTTACATTCATATAGGAATAACCATGAGTAACCGCATCGGCCTTAAATTCGCGCACGGACCTCTTGTTGACATACTTTTCTGTTTCTACTATGCACGGGCACCATAAACTATAAACAAGAGTGTTCATGCATATTCTATGCATTTCCTTAAATTGAAATTATATAGACTATATTAGAGACGGCTTTAAAAAGGAGCGCGTACATATATCCATACGATTCCTTATTGGGCAGAAGGCTTTAGGTTTGTCGTTCCGGCGGCTGGCAGCGCTCGAGGCGTCTCCGCGTCACCGCCGACTGACAGCCGTCAGCAACGCCTGTCAAATGTCAACATTGTAAAGCCACAATATTGGAGCAATTTTAATTCAATCGAGCGACATTCTCGACAATCGAGCTTGCAACGCTGCGCTTGCGCTGTCTCACTCCTACTCATTACGGCTTCATTTTGTTGTAACAACAATGAGTTTCGCATTTTATTCATCAACGGCTGACAGGCTTTGTGCGGGAATCAATCTTCTTCCATTTATAACGATGCAAAATCGGTTCCACTCCACGACAAAGAAGCTGCTGCTAATGTACTTTATACCTTTTTTATTTGGTGCTGAATAAATTGTTGCGAGAATGTGTGCATTGTATTTTTTGCTTACGTACATTAAAAGTGCTATTAAGACGGGTATGAAGACTCGTCAGGCATATATTAAGAAGATGCATAATGATTTGTCATGTATACGTTTTTCTCGTTACTCCTCCTCACGTTTGGTGAATTTTTAATTTCAATGTGCCTTCAATGGATTACATATATTAATCACAATTTTTATTTATATTAACATATATTTTGTATACATTATACATTAACTGAAAACAATTTTATTATTATATACCACCATAATTGCTATGTATAAATTACTGATCAGAGACATTATTAGCTAATTAAAATGGATATGTCTTTTATTTTTTTATTTAAACATTATTTTTGAGTGGGCATTGTTTGTAGAATAGGAGATGAACTTAATTTTGATATTTGAACTCATGATTAGGATTTTTTTTCGGAAGAATTGTGTATAAAGTATATAATTTTGGGATTAAAACCCAAACATTGTAAGCAAATGTAACCTAACAAGTCAGTAGTCAAGACCTATCCGTACATAAGAAATTGGTGTTTTGTCAAACTGGTCCCATTGATCTCAAAAATTTCGTTTGCGTAGCAATTCCAATTTTTTTTTCATAATGAGACTTTTGTATTTGTTTGCAAATTCGAATTTTGTTTTCGTGCCATTTGATTTTCCTTTGACTTTGTTAATCATATGGAAATCCAAAAATATCAAATTATTAACGAATGTCAACTAGGAAAACCTGCCAAATGATGCTCCAAGCGAAAATTAACTCAAAAATAGGTACTTATAAGTGTCTGGTGGACCAGAGCTGGTGTCATCTACTGCAGCTTCCTAAAATTTAGCCAGACGATTAAGGCAGATCTGTATTTCAAGAATTGTAAACAGTGATGGACAACGCTAGACCGCACATTGTACAACTGACGGTCGCTAAATTAGACGAGCTGCAATTGGAATGTATACTCCCCGGATCTTTTTCTAATAGATTACCACTTTTCCGGTATTCGGAAAACTTATTACAAGGGAAAAAAAACAATTTCGATGAGGTCATGAAAACCGTCTTCAAATATTTTATTGATTCTCGCTCCCACATTTTTTTCAGCAAAGGATAAAATGGAGAAGATGCGTAGATAATAATGGTACTTACTTGAATTGATTTATTAAAGTAAGTTTGATTACTTTTATTGATCAATTAACTTACTTAACTTATGTTATTAATTAACGTTTTGCTCTTTCCACAACGCCTATTTCATACGTAAAAAGAAAAAGAGTAAAAAAGGTAAATTTATCAGTTACTTAGTGTTAGTTGACCCAGCAAAGCGAGGTGTCTGTGGCCAGCTGGGTGACCGTGCATTTGTGTGTATAGTCCTACGATAACTTATGAACGCCCGATAACTATTCATGAAATTTGGTAGAATGTGACATAAATAAATAGTTTTTTTTGAGTTTGTATACAGAATCACAAAATCGGTACCTAATAAGTTTTAAAAGAAGGTTCACTTTTTCATAAAGAAAGAAAAGTCAATACGTAAGGACTTCATTTGACCTTTGATTTCAAAACTATGAAGGTAGCCCAAGGTATAATAAGTAAAACTATATGTAGGTTGGTCACCACTCACCTCCGAAACGGCTGAACTTCTTAAAACTCTTAGTGAAGGAGTTCATCTGTGATTATGATGGTGGTAGAGCGTTACTTATGCCTCCTGGCTAGCTACCTTCCACAAGTAGAAAAACTATCGCCAAGCACCTAATGGTATGTTCTGGCAGTTATTCTAGAAAACTAGTAACTCTAGGTTAGCGTGAACAACAAGTTTGACAGCATTATAACTTACCGTCAGGTGAGATAGAAGTCAAAGGCTAGCCTATCAACAATAAAAAAAACACTAAGGTAGGTGCATAAAAAAGGAATTTTCAAAGAAATTTTTTATCCTCAATTCGTGAGTGTTAACCGATGGGAGCGAAAATCAAGGTAGTACATAAATAAACGCTGATCTTTGATCTTTCTGATGTCTAAGTAAGCATAGATATCTAAGTACATCTACCATATGCTATGCAATTCAGCGATATAAGTAGGCCGTCGACCTGCCTCTTTTAGCTCTCACATTATGTCAAACATATCATAACAACCCAAATCATCTGTCGTAAAATCCAAGTCGTAAAGTTTTTGCCTGCAACCCTTGCCTCATTAGACGGTAGTTATAAACTAATTTAAGGGCAAACAAACAAGGCCGGCTAAACGTAATGTGTAAATAAAGACAGGGCAGATCCCGATGGTTTGTTGAACTGGCGACATGTTGTTTCCCTACAAGAAGCTTAGTAACATAATCATTAAAAAGTAATGAGTGAAAGACCTTGAATACACTTGAATCATACATGTAAGTGATGACATTTTCGAAGTCAGCAGCAGGCCAGACTTAGAATGGAAACTGGCTCTCAAAAACAGCTGATGATACACGACGTCCTTGGCTACCAGATATCTTACTTCAAGCACAGAATAAAATCAGGGTGGTAGATAGTTAGGCGGACGTTCAAAATGCCATACCTATATATACACCGTGTAGCTTGAGCTCGTGATTATATATTTATGCAGTTACATATACCTTGGTACCCTCATCTACCTAGTCTTTTCCCACCTATGCGTCGGTAAAATGTGTTTACTTAACAACTCAAACAACGACACCATAACAAGTATAAACAATGTAAACGTTCTAATGCTAAATAAGAGTGTTTTCTTCGTATGGAAGGTAGGTATAGCAACTTTAAGACATTTTGAGCCCGCCTGGCTCAATTGCATACTGGTCTCTCTCTCTCTCCTATAAACACTTTATGGTGTGTTCTGGCAGCTCTCCTTTAGGGGAGAGTCCCCATTCTGGGTTAATACTGATTGTTATCTACGATAACATCATAGCTTACCAACAGCTGAGATGATGGTCGAAGGCTAGTAATGTTTTTTTCTAACAACATAAAGAGCGTATGGTACAAAGTTTTGTCTCCGATTTTATAGTCCACCGCCTGCCCGATTCCAACCCTCATTAAGAATGCTCTTGTTGGCCTTATAAACAGAAGCTGGTGAACGAAACATAAAGCAAAAGAGAAGGTAGGGGTATTTCCTAACAGCATCATTGTAGTACCAACTTAATTGCATAGTGTAATATTTCATGTTTAGAGATCAATCACTAACACGATAAAAAAGCAGTAAAATGTTTTCTTGAAAACATATCGACATCTTAATTAATTGCTATAAAAACCAGATAGTTAAATCTACATTTTATCACTTTGTTATTAACCTAAAACTATTTACGAAATTATACGCAATTTAGACGAAAGCAATTCCGTTTATTTTATACAAATGTTATTTTCGCGTAATTTGATCCCGAGTTTTTATTAGTTCGTGCGTATATATAATGTTGATTGCGAATGAGACTTGCGGACCCGTAACTACGAGTATATTAAGTGAGTGTGAAACGGAGATAGCATAACTTTGCAAATTGATATGTCATGAAAATATAAGAATGTGTGTGGATAGTCCTTATATATATCTTTTTAGGATTGTGACGGATTAAGCTTGTATCTAATGTTATACGGGAACCTCTACCTTTATCAGATGCATTTCGACACAAGTGACGAACCCCATTACGCCTGTCACGCTTTACTATTTCTCAACGACTGCTGCCAGAGCACACTGCTAGTTGTTTGGCGATAGATTTTTACTTTGTAACTAGTCAGGTGACCATCCTCAAAATGTGAAAATGTCCTAGCACTATGCGGTGAAGCTCAAGTCAGCAGTGGGTATCGAATCATGGACCTGCGACACGGCAGTCCATAGCTGTTACTCCTAGGCTATCACTTCATCAAAAGTTTTGCAAACTAGTATTTAGGGGTGATAAAAATGCTGATCACTATTACGTCTATTTCGATTGTATTACTGAAGTACTATTGAAGGAAAGAATATACTTACGGTTTTTATCATATGATCTTAGTATCGTAAAATTTCAAAAAGCTCTATTTAAGGCGAATTAAATCTAGTATATATATATTATTTTGAATGTAAATTACATCTTGTAATCAACCATTTTGGTGAGTGATTAACTTACAACTTAAGAATAATTAATTGATTAATTGTTTAATTGAGAGACAAATAACTTACCTTTTTCTACCCTCACGTAGAAAATCGTAGCACCTAATTGTGAAATGCGGCATTCGTATTTAAGAGTCAACTTCGATTCTAGGTTGTCTGTGGACTATCTTCAATATTTCTTACCATCAGGTGAGCTTGTGGTCAAATACTGATTATTATAACAATGCCAATTTAATGACTCAATAAATAATGGCCAATTTTAACATCGTGTTTCACAGCTGTAAGATGAAAACTTATGATAGTTCAGTAACGTTTTTGAAGCCAACACTCTATGGTTCGTGAAAGTTGACAATGAATCGATTCCTGGCTAGTTGTCACCTCTAAGCAAAATGCTGTTTCACTTAACGGTATACTACGGCAGACTCCCTTGACAACTGGTTCCTATTTGAGATCTAATCTCGACAACATCACTTTATAATCGGCATGATACGTACGAGACAACTATAGCTGTCAAATAAAACATTCAATTGATTACTATATGTATATATATATATATATATATATATACATATAGTAATCAATTGAATATATATATATATGTATATATATATATTGCATTTCAATACAACCACACTAGCAAATCAAGGAAGAAGTGCTACGGCGTAGCACTCCATCGTAGATACTCGTAGCAAAGATCTTTTACAGAACAATGAAAATAATGCGTAGATTTTTCGTAGCTACGTCGTAGGACATGATTATCATTGAATCATTGTCAGAGTAGATATCTCGCCCGTCTGACACTTAAAATTGTTTCCGACAAACAGTCACTGTATATAGTCAACATGTTTAAAAATGGTGGTATAAAATGTCTTTTTGCTTTAACTCGTATAGTATAGAATATACTCTTATAGACCAAATTATATATTTTATTTGTCTTCTTAAAGCAGTGTACACACAAATTTACGCTTGTTTTCCGGAAGGTTAGGCAGTGACTACAGATTCCTACTTGCTCTGACCTTACGGTACGTGCATCTTACCTCTCTTCAATACCATCATGGTTCTGTAAGATGATTATTTAAAAGTAGGAAATTTGTACATACTGTACTGTAATAGCCGAATACAGCCATTAAAAGGGGGTTTGCCCTAATCTAGAACTGCTTGGAAATACAGTGTAATATGGCAAGGGGGTGCAAATTTAACCCGGTACCCCATGAGCTAATGTACATAAAATATACAATGTTATCATTCTTATTAAACTTTAATAGGTTATTTATATTATGTAGGTACATATTGAAATTATATTTCAAGCCTTTCTGCTTATTTACAAGATTGTTACATAGATAATTCAAGTTGTTTAAGATGAAAATGATATAGGCAGGAAGGCCTGACCAACAATTAAGTACATAGTAATTTAGTTGAAAATTCCAAAAGAGCCAGCATAAAACTTTTAAACTTGCATGGCGTAGCGAATATGTCAGTTCAAATCCCAAGCACCTAGCTATAATACTCGGAGAGGTCATGTGCTAAACAACCCGCGGGCTTTAGAACGGTTGATCAGAGTTTCGTCAAACGTTTCTATGAAAAACCGGCCTTAAAATTTTATCACAGGCTTTATTAAAATCAATAAACACGACTGTCCTGCCAAAAAATTCAGAGTCAGCACACTCGGTATGAAGTAAGGATTCAAAAAGTACCGCATACATCTAATTAAGTAATTTTATATTAACAATTACAAAAAGTTTAGGAAGAACAAAGAAACACACCTAAGCATATACATGCATCCTGCAACTGTTACACTCCTGCAGTCATATAAAATAGGCTTAAAACTGTAATCTTCCTTTTTTTGCAGAAGAACGCAATATTAATAAACGGTACATGGTTTTTATGTTACATTTATAAAAGACACATTTTTTTATACAAGTCTAAGAAATCTTTTTAAGCTATTGCATAGTTAAGCTATTGCATAGCTTCTATCGCGGGCCTTGAGCGTGGAGACCGAATCCAGAAATTCCGTAACGAAAATAACCTAACACCCCCCACTCCGACAGCGATGAAACTATATTTGATCAGCGCCTCTACAGTGCGTAAAAGGAACTAAATTTTGGCAGAAAAAAAAAGGTTTTGACAACTAACGTGTCGAGATTTATAATTGCATAAGTTGATAAAAAACACCACACCTCTTTTTTTATGTTTCTGTGACGGAACAAGCATGAAGACCACGTGATAATAAGCGGTAACCTTTGCCTATAATAGATGTATTTCGTCACAACTGCCCTGAAACATACATTTGTTGAGTCTCTGTGCCTGTAATTTTACTGGGTCTCAAGGAATGCTGCTGGAACACACTGTCAGGTGCTTGGCCACATATTTTCTACTTGAGGGTGGTAGCTAGCCAGGCGAGCATTTGCAAAATGCCTTCCCACGATCGAACCATGGACCTAGGGTACCACAATCCATACTTACAACCACAGAAAAGAGAAAGCAATTTTATATCTCTATGGTTACAACCGCTCTGCTATCATTGCTTTATATTTAGATTACATATTTGTAATCTCTCAGCATGCTTTGTCAAAAGATGACGAAAGAGACATGGTATGTAACTTCTTTAAACGAGTACATACATTATTTTTATAAATAATGAATAGATTCAGGTGTTACTTTGCGGAAATCCATATTTAATAATAACAAATATTTTAAGAAAACATTAAATTAATATTTTAATAAGAGATCTTGACTCTACGAGCGCGCTATCGAGAACCAAGATCTCCTGAGGATGCTTCGTGTAGAAGCGACACGCGTCGAAAATTCTTCCCGTGGTGCTTGGGACGTCACGTTGGCGTAACAAGAAAATTAGGCGGAATTATCACTAGATATATTTTTATATATTTTAAGTGTTTTATTAATATATTTGATATTATTACATACATTATTTTTAATAAGCCCTCCTTAAGTTAGGCTGTGTGATAACAACCATAGACACTTACAAACTTCCACATCAGTACTAATATTATAAATGCGAAAGTAACTCTGTCTGTCTGTCTGTCTGTCTGTCTGTTACGCTTTCACGCCAAAACTAATGGACCGATTTGAATGAAATTTGGAATGGAGATAGTTTGAGACCTGGGAAAAAACATAGGATAGTTTTTATCCGACTGCGCAAAAAGAGGTTCATGTTTTCGCGCGATAACCGACATACGCGCGGGCGGAGCCGCGCCCGGAAAGCTAGTTTATAATATTAGTAAACCTAATATCCATTTAACCATTGTTTAAATACTTACAACTCGACACAAAAACACGAACAGAAAAGGAAACCAAACATAATCGTCCATTGATCAGCACAAAAAGCTTATTACAGAATAGGAATGCATCAATAACAAACAGGAATGAATTAACAATAGTTACCTACGTGTCAAGTCCCACACACTTCGGCATTACAAACATGGGACAAAAAAGAGGTCGGATCCTAAACGCACGCCACAAAAACTGACTCGTTCAAAACGGTACTGGCCAGAGAGTTCAAAGATGCCGACGACCGCTCATTTCACACCATCGCTCGCTTGAGCCTCTGGCTCACGTGATGTGTTATGTATGGATGAGAACACTGTTTGGAGATTTGGTTTAATAGAAATTATATCGGCCAAATTTAGGAAGGAGAATTGTAACCCTAATTTGTAGGATCCTTATATTATTTGAAAAAATATATTAGTAGTGCTTTTAAAACTTATAAATATATATTCGTAAATTAAAAAGTGCAATGAAATCGAGATTAGTAAACCGATTCGTGTGATTTATTTGCAATTGATAAAAGTTAGGAGCTGGTTATTTATTTTACATACTTACCTTAGTAATGTTTTTTTTTATATTTTCAATAAAAAACTACAAACGAACAACAAAACCAACAGAGAAGAAAACACTAACAGTAGCCATAATCTGACAAATAACCCAACCAGTGCCACTAAATAAAAGTTCACTGTGGCAGTTTAAAAGTTAGCTGTTGATACTTTGTACACTGAGTTTAGCTAGTTCCACTACACTGATTGCTAAGTTGCTGACATTAAAAATAAATAGTACTGGAAAAAATTGCGACGCATTGCAGTGTTCTTAAATTTTTTTTAATCATGCCACTGACTACAGTCAACTTTTTTTATTCCTATTAGGTTAAACTTTGACCACAATCTCACCTGATGATGAGTGATGGTGTGGTCGAAGAAGAACAGACTAAACCTAGAATTACTGTCTCTCAAAGATGAATATCACTTAAAGGTATCTTGCGAAGATACAGCAGCATGGACATCAGTTCATGTGATGATTTTTTATCGATTAAATGTATATTATTATGCACTAATTTATTTATTGCTCACAGTATAGCAGTAGCTTTTGACCACTATATCACTTTTGGTGAGTGATTATGTAGTCAAACATGTTGTTCAGGCTAAAACTGGAATACTTACTTAAAAGTCGTACTTAACAGTATTTCCCACTGCTCACTAACCAACGAAACTTAACCAACTGCAGGATTCTTTTAGGAACTTACGGCCCCTGCGTGACTGGCAAAGCCGTGGCCTTTGGGCCATCGTTGCTCCAATACATAAATTTCAAAAATAAATTTGATTTTGATGTTAAAGAAAATATTATGTACATTAATTTATTTCACTTAGATTAGGCAATCAAACCTAAATTAAAATAGTCAGGTATTCACTTTAGTTAATATGCACTTATATGAAAGTAAACAAGAGAATATGTATATTATCAACTGGTATGAAATTAGTACCTACGCTTAATGAATAAAACTATACCAAAGTTGCTTTATTACATAACATGATTAATCAGGGACGTTTCACAACACGTTTCATCAATGGTTTAAATGTTTGTCGCCAAGATAAAAGGGTCACAAGGCTAGTTTAGGGCTCCGTACACCTTGCTGGGGGCGGAGTGCGACACAATCACCGGAACTGCACCGCACCGCAGGACGCGGCTTGGGCCCATTCTCCTATTCAGTCGGAGAGGCGACGGACAATGGGCGAAGCCCTATGATTGCCGTGACGACATTGTTCTCAAGTTTTATTCAATTGGCTTTTGGTAATTGAATTTTGTCTACGTTTCATCATTATGTATATGTGTTGGTTAGTTTTTATAGTAAACGCATGACTGATATTGGTTTGATAGTCTCACTGGATATGAGGTTGTGATACGATTCGATTAAACAATTTAGCGTGCTCTTACACATATAGCTAACTTTTTGTACTACCTTATTTTACTATAGAAACGATGACGATTATGTTTTTATGATCCGGAATCTTATTTTTAGGGATCTGTTATTGTATTTTTTTCCATAATATATATTATCTTTATTTTTAAAATATATGAAAGCATAATGAGAGAAATTACTCCAACGATCAAATTGCTCGAAAAATATCAGTAAACAAAAACCTACTAATGTTCAGGGTTAATAAGGTTTCCATCCTTTAATCCTTTAATAAAAGAAGCCTGCTTTTTCGATTGAACACAAACTAACTACATGAACTAAATTAATTTAAACCTTAATTAATATTCATTTCTAACTTTAAGTTATTTGAGAATTTCAAACCTGCAAGAAATTGATTTATGCCTCATAAGGATTGTCTAAACGTTTTAGAAAAACAATAAACCAATAATCACCAACACGCAAGTTCAATAAAAATACCGTTGTTTTATCATAAAAATGGCCAAGTTCCGAAACGCGCCGCGAACGTTTAACTCAGATTTGATTAAAATCTACAGCATAATATGAATAATAAACTTTATTTCAAAAATTGAAGGTTGAATCTGGCTTTTCGTTTGTATTTCGGACAGCCTTGAGGCGATGCCGCGGTAGAAATAATTAGCAGTTACGGTGTCGGGAAAGCCATAAAAACGGCAAATCGAGGGACGAACGGATAGGCACAATGTGTTAGATATTAATTTCGAAATTATAGGCTAGAGCGTTCTGTGTAAAGGTGTTCAGGGCAAAAACATCAACAGAAGTGCTAAGATAGCCCGATCATTATTTAAGGTTCGTGTAATGTTTCTCAAACAGCTGCCTCTACAAATATTTATTATTTGTTATGAGATTTGAAGGATTTTTTTAGCATCATGACGGGTCCGACAGGACTATGATTACAACACTTCGAAATAAGGAAATGTTTTATAGAGAGCAAAAACTACACATCAAATAAAATACACTTTGATGTCTTATAACTTGATATAAATATACTATACCTGCTGCCCGCGATTTCTCCAAGTGGGATTATATTTCTACTCATCTTTACTAAAGTTAGGAAGGTGTAGTTACTAAATCGTGCTAAAAAGCAACATGATTATGATATGACCTCAGAATATTTCAATTCCAAATGTTGTTGAAGTTGGTTGAATAATTTTTTACATGAGCAATCTAGAAAAAAATTATAATAGATATTTAGTCTCCCTGAACATCTTTTTAAAGAATGCTTGTCGCTATGCCCCAAAAATATTCATCCCGCAATATGTATTTTTCATTTCTCATAATCGAAAAGTAGTGTTTGTTTGATTCAAGTAGCGGGTGGAAGACGATGCTTCCCTGTTAAGGGTAGGAAAAACTCATAGTAAATGCTTCCTTCTCAAGGGCCGGAATGACTTGTACCCATGGTAACCATTGGTGTAAACAAAATTAGATATCAAAGTTTTTACAGTGTAAAATACTCTGTTGTTATGAAACAAATAATAACAACTACATTTGTGTTTTACATTTGTAAAGGCTAAAAAATTAGTTAATAACTAATGGGACTTTGTGAAGTTATATGAAAATTTTAGTCACTAATTCTGTTTATGAGGAGTGTAAATTAAAAAAAGACCTATTTGGTGGGATGACCCCCGAAGAAACCGCATTATGTCCCATATTTATAAATTTAAAACAAGACTATATTATGGCAGGGTTATTATAAAAAAAACTTCCTTAAATTTCATAAACTTTTCTTCTCAAATTTTATAAATCTACTACTTATGTCTATTAATTTCAATAAATATTTTAGAAAAATTTTCTTTTAATTATACAAGTACATCCCTAACAGAGAGACCCGACTAACACTTGACCGGTTTTTATTCTATAATAGGTCATCCAGGGATACTCAGAAGCGCCACCGCTATATGGTGGATATTCCATTTACCCGAACAAAGCGATTTGCATCTTCGTTCATCATGCGAACCGCCAGGGTATGGAATACTCTGCCTGAGGCTGTGTTTCCGGTTAAGTACAATATGGGGGTCTTCAAGAAGCGAGTGAATAGGTATCTTTTGAGTAAGCACGCTCCATCATCGATCGCATCATCACTTAACATCAGGTGAGATAGAGGTCAAGTGCTACCCAGTTCGGAATAAAAAAAATATGTGTCATGATTTTACAGGCATTTTTAACCGACTTCAAAAAAGAGGAGAACGTCTGGGTGGTTTTATTAAAATATTTTTGTTTTTTTTATATTCAAAAGCTGGTGACATGTCACTCTAAATATCACCCAGTCGAACAAAGAAAGAATCATAGAAATTGGTTCACAACGTACGAACATATTATCACATAAATTAGATATAATACTCCTACTTACATAAAAAATCTATCTGATAACTTACTCCCATTTTTTTAAATGTAATATTAAAAGGTTAAAGATTTATTAATATTCTGTAATATACGTTAAATATTAATTTGGAGTCGTAGCTACGAATATATTACCAGTAACGGTGTTCAAAAACTCCTAGATATTACAGAGAGCTATCAAAATTACTACCTTGTACTGGTATGCGACTGTTTTCCAAATTTAAATAAGTATGGCACCAACATAAGCAAATTATAGGAGTGTTAGTTACTGTTTTACAGAGTAAGATTCAACATATTTATTTGAAAACTAGCTGTACCCGCGACTTCGTTCGCGATTGCCGTACCTGCAGACTAATTATTCACATTTGTGCACTGTTTATCTCATATTAAGCAACACTGTGGTCTGCGGTGAAGCACTCTTATAGTAAACCATAGCTCAGAATGGAGCTTTCTACTTTGGATTTCAAAACTCCCGGGTTGTATTTTCCAGGAGACAGTAGTTAAGTAACTCAGAGAGTTCTTTCCCGGTTCGCACAATAAATGTTGAAGCAAAGTACCTTGTGCGTTTCTTTAGAATTTCGATTTTAAAACGGCGGTTTGTTTGACGGTAGATCGATTTTTTTTTTATTTCTCATTCTCGGAAATTAGTGTTTGTTTGATCTGAGTAGCGGGTGGGAGACGCTCCTTCCCACCTAAGGCAAAACATTGGTGTAAACAAAGTTATATGTCTAAGATTTTTCGTTGTAAAATATTCTGTTGTTGTAAAACAATTAATAACAACTATGTTTGGCAGGGTAGTAACTAAATATAAGGTAGAAAGTGTAGGTAAAAAAAATATTAAAACTTTCCCTAAATTTCATTGTTCTAACTCCTAGTGTATCTTTGTATCTTCTACTCATGTTTATTATTTTTAGTAAATATTTAGAAAAACTACTATTTTTTTTACCCTCCTCATATTTGAAATGAAAAGTAGAGTGTTCAACACGGATGTAAGTCATCGATTCCTACTTGGACTATAGCCGCATTAATTTTAAAAATATACTGCTCATGTTATTAAAATCAAAATAAATAATATAAAAAGACATACTATATTTATATCTTTATTCCTTATATTAGTAGTGAAAAGCAGAGAGATTCCTATTCGGGCTATAGCCACCCGTAAATATTCCAAACAAAATTTTACGTAAAATTTCACAAATAGTTCAAACCTCTCAATAAATTTTTAGTATGTATGTTATTTTATCAATGAATATTTTTTAGAAAAACTACTTTATTTACTTTCTTTAAATTCGATATGAAAAGTAGAGAGCTGACCGCGGGTGAAAGTTACCAATTCCTTTCGATCCTTGTATAACAATCTACTAAAGTTGTGCACTTCCAACTTTAAACGGATTAAATCACGTATATTTATCGTATCACCCCGTGACCACGATCACTACAAAGTGTTTGAAACGTCGGGACAAAAATAATGATAAATATACGCGATTTAAATCGTTTAAAGTTGTTTAATTACAAAGTGTAACAATCGCGAAAACCTAAGACTACATTGTGCACTTTCATTGCGCAGTCTCCGAAATGTATCCATCAAAAGAAAGATGTAGTTTAAAAAACTGATTGTGGTGAATGTTTTTTTTTAATTTTTTTATTGCTGATAGGTAAGCCTTTGACCACAATCTCACCTGATGGTAAGTGACGATGTGGTCGTAGGTGTTAACAGGCTTAACCTAGAATTACTGGCTCTCAAGGACAGCTGTCCTTGAGAGCCTAACGGTTAGGTGCTTGGCGGCAGATTTTCCACTGGAGGGTGGTCGCTAGCCAGGCGGGCATTCGCAAAAATGCCCTTCCACCATGCGGTGAAGCTCAAGCCAGCGGCGGGATTCGAACCATGGACCTGCTGCGCGGCAGTCCATAGGCAAAGCCACTGAGCTATCACTGCTTCAAATGTACCACATTTTAGAGTTTTATCGTAGCAAGCTTGGAAAACTAAATAAGGGTGCCGTGCTGCCCGTGGGGCGCCGGGCTGCCCGTGGGATGCCGGTCTGTCCGTGGGGTGTCGGGCTTCCCGTGGGGTTCCGGGCTGCCTGTGGGCTTAAGATGAGCCGTACGTTCAAGGGTTTCACAACATTCCGCGGTCCAAGTTATTTAAAACGAAATTTGTGATATCTGTAATTTCTGAACTGCAAAACTGAGGACTGAAATATTTACGGGAAAATAATTAAATAACCACTATTGTAACAAAAAAAGAATGATTGAAATCGGACTACGCGTTAATAAATTACAACTAAATGTACATTTTGACTTTCATCCCCTTTCCCAAGAGAACCGTACTGAATTTCGGGATAAAAGTATCGTATGTCCTTCTTCGTAGTATGAACTCGAATCGTGCTAAGTTTCATTCAAATCCATTCAGTAGTTTTGGAGTGATGCGAGGCCGGGATACAGACAGACCGCCAGAAAAAAAAAAAAGTTTTTGCATCAGAATCAGCTACAGATTGCTCTCAAAACATATTTTCAAAATATCTGCAATGTACAGAATTGGACCTGTTACAGTTTTATTATAAGTATAAATAGATAAATTTAAGCGTCTCACCCCTCGCGCTTCCCTACCTGTTGTGATGTCTGTTATTTCTGAACTTCAAACCCGATGACTTTGAAATATTTACGGGATAAATTTTAAAGTACCACTATTCTTACAAAAAAATCGGCAAAGTGCGAGTCGGACTCGCGCACGAAGGGTTCCGTACCATTAGCTATACAACATTAGACTTCATATTTTAACCTTTTTTTGTTTTAACGTGAGCGAGTCCAACTCGCACTTGGCCAACTTTTTGTATTTGTTGTTATAGCGGCAACAGAAATACATCACATGTGAAAATTTCAACTGTCTAGCTATCACCGTTCTTGAGATACAGCCTGGTGACAGACGGACGGACGGATGGACGGACAGACGGACGGACGGACAGCGGGACAGACCGTTTTTACCCTTTGGGTACGGAACCCTAAAAAGAACGTCTGAAATCGGACTACGCGTTAATAAATTACAACTAAGTGTATATTTTGACTTTCATCCCCTCTCCCAAGGGAACCATGCTGAATTTCGGGATAAAAAGCTAAATTATCCTACCTTGTAGTATGAACTCCAATCATGCTAAGTTTCATTGAAATCCATTCAGTAGTTTTGGAGTGATACGTGGCCGGGATACAGACAGACAGACAGACAGACAGACAGACAGACAGACAAAAATAAAAAAAAAGATAGTTTCGGCATCAGTATCAGCTACAGAGTACTGTACATTTTTTTTTTCAAAATATCTGCCATGTACAGAATTGGACCTGTTACAGTTTTATTATAAGTATAGATAAGTATTTCCTTATTTTATTCCCGATTTACTGTAAAAAGGACCCTAAAAACAATAATATACAATACAATGGCACCATAATGTACTAATCTGTGACAATTAAATATTTAAGCTAACTAACAGCATTTACAAGATTATATTTAATCCATATCGACTAAGTATAGGCCAACCTTCTACAAGCTGATAGAGTAATTTCATGGTATACCTCATTCAACTTTGCATAAAATACATCGTTACACCAATATTCCCGAAAGAAATGCAGAAGTGTCTAAACAAACACGTTTCATCAATCATGTTTTAGTCAAAAGAGGGTGAGCCTATTGCCATATACCAGGAACATTCCCAGACTCCAGACAGCTAGGTACTGAAAATTTCTTTTTCATTTCTCATACTCGGAAAGCAGTGTTTGTTTGATCCGAGTAGCGGGTGGAAGACGCTGCTCCCCACATTAAAGGACGAGAAAAACTCTGCAAAACTGTTTCCTTCTCTTCTCTTCTAGGGCGGGAATGTGTTGGAGTATCTACTACACACTGGCACAAAATATTTATGGTACTTGTAACTATGGTAACTATTGTTGTAAACACAATAAGATGTAGTATTTTTCGTTGTGACATACTCTGTTGTAATATAACAAATAATAATTGCTACGTTTGTTTTTATGTAATAGTAAAAATAACTAGTTTATAACAGAATGAATGTGACTTTCTCAAGTTAGTGTAAGGTATATTAAAAATTAAGTCACTTCTTAGTGACTAAAATTTTCCTTTGAGAATAAAAAATGGTACCTATTAAGAAGAATATGGGGCGGCAGTGTCGCAATGTGTTCCACAAATGAAATTTTAAAAATAATTATTTATTACTAGCTGTACCCGCGACTTCGTTCGCGATTGCCGTACCTGCAGACTAATTATTCACATTTGTGCACTGTTTATCTCATATTAAGCAACACTGTGGTCTGCGGTGAAGCACTCTTATAGTAAACCATAGCTCAGAATGGAGCTTTCTACTTTGGATTTCAAAACTCCCGGGTTGTATTTTCCAGGAGACAGTAGTTAAGTAACTCAGAGAGTTCTTTCCCGGTTCGCACAATAAATGTTGAAGCAAAGTACCTTGTGCGTTTCTTTAGAATTTCGATTTTAAAACGGCGGTTTGTTTGACGGTAGATCGATTTTTTTTTTATTTCTCATTCTCGGAAATTAGTGTTTTTTGATCTGAGTAGCGGGTGGGAGACGCTCCTTCCCACCTAAGGCAAAACATTGGTGTAAACAAAGTTATATGTCTAAGATTTTTCGTTGTAAAATATTCTGTTGTTGTAAAACAATTAATAACAACTATGTTTGGCAGGGTAGTAACTAAATATAAGGTAGAAAGTGTAGGTAAAAAAAATATTAAAACTTTCCCTAAATTTCATTGTTCTAACTCCTAGTGTATCTTTGTATCTTCTACTCATGTTTATTATTTTTAGTAAATATTTAGAAAAACTACTATTTTTTTTACCCTCCTCATATTTGAAATGAAAAGTAGTGTTCAACACGGATGTAAGTCATCGATTCCTACTTGGACTATAGCCGCATTAATTTTAAAAATATACTGCTCATGTTATTAAAATCAAAATAAATAATATAAAAAGACATACTATATTTATATCTTTATTCCTTATATTAGTAGTGAAAAGCAGAGAGATTCCTATTCGGGCTATAGCCACCCGTAAATATTCCAAACAAAATTTTACGTAAAATTTCACAAATAGTTCAAACCTCTCAATAAATTTTTAGTAAGTATGTTATTTTATCAATGAATATTTTTTAGAAAAACTACTTTATTTACTTTCTTTAAATTCGATATGAAAAGTAGAGAGCTGACCGCGGGTGAAAGTTACCAATTCCTTTCGATCCTTGTATAACAATCTACTAAAGTTGTGCACTTCCAACTTTAAACGGATTAAATCACGTATATTTATCGTATCACCCCGTGACCACGATCACTACAAAGTGTTTGAAACGTCGGGACAAAAATAATGATAAATATACGCGATTTAAATCGTTTAAAGTTGTTTAATTACAAAGTGTAACAATCGCGAAAACCTAAGACTACATTGTGCACTTTCATTGCGCAGTCTCCGAAATGTATCCATCAAAAGAAAGATGTAGTTTAAAAAACTGATTGTGGTGAATGTTTTTTTTTTATTTTTTTATTGCTGATAGGTAAGCCTTTGACCACAATCTCACCTGATGGTAAGTGACGATGTGGTCGTAGGTGTTAACAGGCTTAACCTAGAATTACTGGCTCTCAAGGACAGCTGTCCTTGAGAGCCTAACGGTTAGGTGCTTGGCGGCAGATTTTCCACTGGAGGGTGGTCGCTAGCCAGGCGGGCATTCGCAAAAATGCCCTTCCACCATGCGGTGAAGCTCAAGCCAGCGGCGGGATTCGAACCATGGACCTGCTGCGCGGCAGTCCATAGGCAAAGCCACTGAGCTATCACTGCTTCAAATGTACCACATTTTAGAGTTTTATCGTAGCAAGCTTGGAAAACTAAATAAGGGTGCCGTGCTGCCCGTGGGGCGCTGGGCTGCCCGTGGGATGCCGGTCTGTCCGTGGGGTGTCGGGCTTCCCGTGGGGTTCCGGGCTGCCTGTGGGCTTAAGATGAGCCGTACGTTCAAGGGTTTCACAACATTCCGCGGTCCAAGTTATTTAAAACGAAATTTGTGATATCTGTAATTTCTGAACTGCAAAACTGAGGACTGAAATATTTACGGGAAAATAATTAAATAACCACTATTGTAACAAAAAAAGAATGATTGAAATCGGACTACGCGTTAATAAATTACAAATAAATGTACATTTTCCCAAGAGAACCGTACTGAATTTCGGGATAAAAGTATCGTATGTCCTTCTTCGTAGTATGAACTCGAATCGTGCTAAGTTTCATTCAAATCCATTCAGTAGTTTTGGAGTGATGCGAGGCCGGGATACAGACAGACCGCCAGAAAAAAAAAAAAGTTTTTGCATCAGAATCAGCTACAGATTGCTCTCAAAACATATTTTCAAAATATCTGCAATGTACAGAATTGGACCTGTTACAGTTTTATTATAAGTATAAATAGATAAATTTAAGCGTCTCACCCCTCGCGCTTCCCTACCTGTTGTGATGTCTGTTATTTCTGAACTTCAAACCCGATGACTTTGAAATATTTACGGGATAAATTTTAAAGTACCACTATTCTTACAAAAAAATCGGCAAAGTGCGAGTCGGACTCGCGCACGAAGGGTTCCGTACCATTAGCTATACAACATTAGACTTCATATTTTAACCTTTTTTTGTTTTAACGTGAGCGAGTCCAACTCGCACTTGGCCAACTTTTTGTATTTGTTGTTATAGCGGCAACAGAAATACATCACATGTGAAAATTTCAACTGTCTAGCTATCACCGTTCTTGAGATACAGCCTGGTGACAGACGGACGGACGGATGGACGGACAGACGGACGGACGGACAGCGGGACAGACCGTTTTTACCCTTTGGGTACGGAACCCTAAAAAGAACGTCTGAAATCGGACTACGCGTTAATAAATTACAACTAAGTGTATATTTTGACTTTCATCCCCTCTCCCAAGGGAACCATGCTGAATTTCGGGATAAAAAGCTAAATTATCCTACCTTGTAGTATGAACTCCAATCATGCTAAGTTTCATTGAAATCCATTCAGTAGTTTTGGAGTGATACGTGGCCGGGATACAGACAGACAGACAGACAGACAGACAGACAGACAGACAGACAAAAATAAAAAAAAGATAGTTTCGGCATCAGTATCAGCTACAGAGTACTGTACATTTTTTTTTTTCAAAATATCTGCCATGTACAGAATTGGACCTGTTACAGTTTTATTATAAGTATAGATTTTTTTCAAAATATCTGCCATGTACAGAATTGGACCTGTTACAGTTTTATTATAAGTATAGATAGATATTTAACACTAAATAAATTTAAAGGAAGTATGTAGGTACTTAAATATAAAAATAAGTAACAAAAATTATACTTACATTTCAGAAGTTGTTTGAACTTCTCCATTAATTTTAGCTATGTATCTACCACTCATGTTATAATCAGTACTAATATTATAAATGCGAAAATAACTCTGTCTGTTACGCTTTAATAGGTACTATTTGTATTATTATTACTAAAATTTAAGAAAAACTACTATTTTTACAGTTTTTATATTTGAAATGAAAAATAGATAGGTGAAAATCATCATTTCTTACTCGGGTTATAGCCTAAATACTCTAATGCACTGTCTAAATGCCTCGTATTGGAATTGATTCCTTTCGATCTTTTTACAACAATATATAGTAGATTATTTATTTATTATAAAAACAATCTATATAACTCTGAACAATTTAGAAAAGATCGTTTATATCTACTTTTGCTTAAAAACAGAATTTTATGCACCAGAACTTAATATGCTGTTTAAGTGCGCTTAGACAAAAACTTTACGAGCATGAGAAATGAAAATCTGATTATGTAACTCGTGCAGAAACCCATTTTAGCCTGGAAATAATAATCTTAAAATAAATTAGTTAAACTGACATGTTTTATTTATTATTATTTATTTCAGTTATTAAACCATAAAATGTACATTCAAACATATCATTAGTAACATTATATCAAAATACATTAAAATCAAATAATCACATTATAACGGTCATTAAATATTAGTGAAATCGTAATCAAAGGTTAGTATAATCAAATATAATTATAAGAAGTATTCCAATAAACTAAAAATAAAACAATAATAGTAGGTACAATAAGTCAAAGTATTAAAAAATAAAATAAAATAATTATAATGTCAAATAGAAGTAGGTATGTGATAATGTCAAATAAAAACTATGATTTAAGATAAATTGACTTGCCCAGTGACAATTTTTACCCATCTATATTGGATAGGGCAGTCTGGTCGTGATTCAAACATCTGCAGGATACCGTTACCAGTGCCTCGCGTGCGCCGGGATAAGCTGGCGACTTTTTTGCGAATTATTGCGTGAAAACCATCAGTGCGCGCTTCCGCAAACATCCCGGACGCACTGCAATAACGAGGCAGTGCCAACAGTATCCTGAAGACATCGTTATATTGGACTCGCAGAGAACTGGCGGCGCGACGAGTATGGTTCACCCATAGACTGCTGGAGTAAAAAGACTGGCAGTAAGCCTTAAAAAGGCAGATTTTTACTTCTTTAGAGCAGCGAGCAAATCTACGAGCTAACATATTTCCTCTTACCGCCAGCGCCCTGCGCTCTCTCTCTATGTCCATATCATCTTTGAGCTCTTCAGTGACAATGTGCCCCAGGTATTTAAAACTACTTACCACCCTCAGAGCCGCACCATTGAGCACAATAGGCGGGACACAAGCGGGCTTTATTCTACCACTCTTAAAAACGAGAACTTCGCTTTTAGTAGAGTTATACCTTAGCCCGTGTTCCACCGCATACGCTTCACAAATTGTGAGTAGTTTGCGAATCGCACCAACTGACGGACCCAGCACTCGCACTCACTTTATGCACTCGTTGCTTTATTTAGTATTTCACTTCTCATGTTCATAAAGTTCTTGTTTATTCCCGTTGTAAGCGGACTAAAACGGCTTTTTATGCTTAAATGCTAAGAACTGTTTTTAAGCATTTATTTCTTCCTTCACCCATAGATCAGAGTTATTATTAAAGACCCAGATATTTTGTCTTCGAAACCATGACAGTTTGAGCAGATTACATTTTTTAACCGGCCTTTATTACATTAATTACTACGAACTATATACAACACTACAGCTACTACAATAAAAGCATTTAGACAACCTATAAGTCATAGCAGACTCATAGGCAGTCTAAATGTCGAAAGAAAATAAAAGAAAAAAAAAGATTAAATAATAAGTAAATTTTATTATTACATTAAATTTTATTTTATTACTAACTTGAATAAGGTATGCCATGAAATTACTCTATCAGCTGGTAGAAGGTTGGCCTATACTTAGTCCATATGGACTAAATATAATCCAGTAAAGGCTATGAGGTAGCTTAAATATTTTAAAAAAGATTAAAGATTCAATTTAAAGAAAGACTTACCATATCACAGTTTGATTTCCTCGCAATAGAAGTGAATATCTGAGTGTATAACTCGTCCATAACTAATTTTAGCCGAGGTCTGGTATTTAAGTCAAGAGTGACTTGTTGTATGCTCTCCAGCTCAGCTCTTACAGGGAAGTTTTAACGTTAAAAAACTGATTTTCCTGCAAAAAATTGATTTTACTGAGACCGTGATGAAAGAAAATATTTATCTTGAACAAAACTGCAGAAACTTTTTGTTACTTTTAACCTTCAAAACAGCAGCAACTTTACATAGTATTAGATACTTTTAGTATATGTGATGTTTGTTTGAATAAAATTATTATTAATCTTTTTTGAGTGGTTTTCTTCCTTGATATATGTAAAATTCTTCTTGTGATTTTGAATGAAAGACAGCAACTTTGTAGTATAATTTGGATATATTTGCGAGAGGTCCGCTCGATGCAATTTTTCGTGGTGGTAAGAGATCGAAGCTGTTTGTTTAGGGAGGACATAGATGCTGGCTACCGCCTGTGCGGTCGTCCAGCTCCACCGGGTTTTGGGCGAGGGCCTGGCCCTACAATAGCCCGGGAGGGAGAAGTGCCGAAGGCACTTCTCCCGAGACGGGCGTAGAAGGCGAAAAGCGCTTTCTACCTCCGTCTCCTGCGGACGCCGAAAACGTGCCGCTACTATAGGAGGGGTTGACAGCGAGCTCAAGGGCACCACTGTGGTTCGGACCTCGGCTTGTCTCGCTGTCGAGAGACATGGGGGGGATCGGAGCAAAATGCCTCTGTGCAACTGCAGTGTTGCACAATTGGGCCCTACTGAATAATACTCTTTGACTATTTGGAGAGCAATTTATCGTGACCTTGTTTTTGCCTCGAGCTCGCCGGCGAGCTCGGTGTTTGATTGTGTGACCTCTGATTACCTCACACCTGGGGATTTTACCTCGACGACTTGCGGATAACGCTAAAGCTGCCAACGTAATGGCTGCGATGGGGTCATCCGGGTCGTCTAATACCTGCCGTGGTCGGCGACGGGGGGGTTTGAAAAATGGGATAGAAGAGGCAGTCGAGTAGTTCGATGCCTGGACAACCAATGGGTTCGGGTGGTGGGGCGCTCGATCAAAGTATCGGCGGGCGCAGTCCTTATTGAACTGCGCTAGAGAGGGAAGGTTTAAGTCGCAATGCAACTCGGTGTTCCGGATATACCACGGGGCGCCGGTTGCATTACGAAGAAAACGGTTTTGGATGACTTGAAGTTTATGAAGGTGGGCCTCACTAGCATGACTAAACACTACTGATGCGTAAGTCATGATGGGGCGGATGCAGGCAGTGTAAAGTGTCTTCTTATTACTAAGAGACATTTTACTCTCTTTGCGAATTAGGGGACCAAGGCGACCCATTACGAAGGCCGCTCTGTTACGGACGGTTGTTATGTGATCGTTAAAGGTGAGATGACGATCAAGGGTGATTCCGAGGTATTTTGTTCTAGGAACCCAGGGAATGGGTTCGTCGAATAAAATAAGCGGTTTCGGGTAAGGGGAGCGTGTCTTCTCAGTAAAGCACATAGCTGTGCTTTTGGCTGGGTTGACCGCGATGCGCCATTTTCGGAACCAGTCACCGATCTCGGTGACGGCCCGTTGAATGACGAAATAGGACTGTCTGTTGATATGCCACCCAGTGGTGTAAATGGCGGTATCGTCCGCATATTGGGCTAGGAATACTTTGGGCTGAGAGCGTGGGATGTCACTGGTATACAGTGCAAAGAGAATAGGTGATAGCACGGAGCCCTGAGGGACTCCGGCTCTGACTGGGTGGGGGGAGGAGAGGGTGCCTTCCACGCGATAGCGAAAGCTTCTGGCTTTAAGGAAGTCTTGTAGGATGAGCACAAGCCGTTCTGGCACGCCAAATTGGTATAGCTTGTAGATCAAGCCATTGTGCCAGACTTTGTCAAAAGCTTTCGCTACGTCGAGGAAGACTGCTAGCGTAGTCTGGGGTTTGGGGTACTTATTGAAGCCCTCAATGATGTGCTCCGTGAGGCGGTGCACCTGTTGGACGCATGAGTGTCCGGGTCTGAAGCCAAACTGCTCATCTGGGATAAGGTGGTGTTCCTTAGCATGGGACTGGAGACGGTTTGCAAGTAACCGCTCGTAAAGTTTGCCTAAGGCACTGAGGAGGCTGATGGGGCGGTAGCTGGTGGGGTCAGATGAGCTTTTGCCTGGTTTGTGAATGCCAATGACATTTGCACATTTCCAGGTGTCTGGGAATAAGCAGTGGCTCATAGCAGCATTGAAGATGCTGACTAAGAGATGGATGAGAGGAGGAGAGAGGGTTTTAAGAACCCTGTTGGAGATGCCATCGGCACCGGGGGACTTGCGCGGTCGGAGGGCCTTGATCAGTCTCTCCACCTCAGCGTAAGTCGCTAAGGTGATTGGTGGGAGTTCAGAGGTGACCACAGAGCTTTTACGTTCGACTTCCGCATCCACCGAATCGAGGTGAGCTTGGTCAACGTGATCTACGTTAGGGGAACACTGAGCCTCTAGGCTATCAGCTAGGCACTCAGCTTTGTCTTCGTCAAAGAACGCTGGGACTAGTGGGACTGGTCTGTATAAGGGAGGCATGTCGTTGTGGTTACTTCCTTTCAAACCTCGCGCCAAGTCCCAGTAAGCATGGTGGCTTGGCACGAGGTTTGAAAGTTTATCGCCCCATTGTTGATCACGCAACTCAGACATGCGACTTTGAACCATGCGTTCAAAGTGGCGTTTCTTAGTTTTGTTCTCTTTACTGGGGTAAGAGTCGTAATGTCGGGTCACTGCTTTACTCTCCGTCACCAATCGTCTCACATCCGCTGGAATGACAAGGCGCCGGTCGTCCGGCACTATGACCTCCTTTGCGGATGCACCTACTACGGTGGAGAGGTGATTGGTGAACGAATCGATCGCAAGGGTTACGTCATCTTTTGTCAGGATGTCGTCAGGGATCTTGTCTAGGTCCGGTGAACTGATAGCCTTTAGGGCATCGCCTACTTGCTTCCAGTTCACTATCGTCTTAGTGGGGCGGGGGAGGTCAGTCGTTGGGTCGGGACCTAGTCGCAGTATAATGGGTCGGTGGTCAGAGTGAAGCTCGTGAACCACTTCTATGGAGCGTAACCGGAGTGTTACGCCTCTGAATAGTGCCATGTCAAGCAAGTCAGATCGGTGGTCTTCCATATAAGGGTAGTGAGTGGGCTCAGTGGGCGCAATTATGTCAAAGTTAAGTTCTGCGATTAGGTTTTCAAGTGCAATACCTCTGGGATTGTTGACGTTACAATTCCATAGGATGTGCTTACTGTTGAAGTCGCCAATCAGAATGACGGCGCTTCCTAATGAGAATAGGGCTTCTAAGTCAGCTCGGACGATCGGCTTTTTGCAAGCTTGGTAACAGGATGCTATGACTATAGGTTGATGACCAGTCATAGCTAGGAGGCAACAAGATGCTTCCATATTAACAAGAGTCGGGGTAGGTAGGGGAATGCAGTGCAGGGACCTTTTGTAATAGATAAGAGTGCCTCCCCCACGGGAGTTCACTCTATCATCACGTACCGTTCTGTAATTGGCAAACCTAGGGTTCGCCTTCCCCGGTTTTAGAAAGGTTTCCTGCACGCATATGATATCGATAAGGTGGGTACAACAAAAGTCGTGGACGAGGTCACGTTGTCTGAAGAGGCCGTCAGCGTTAAATGACGCAGACTAGCATCTAAAATAGTGAATAGCGTAGATAATCGTCAAGTTATCAACTATTGTCAACCAGGAGCGAGGTATGACAAAATTTTAGAAAATGTTGATATCAAGACAAAGAACTTAGGGAAAGAGGATACAGCTGCAATAATCATAAATAGATACCAAGAAATACTTAATTACACAACAAAGAAGCAAGGATATGTAAAATTACTTAGAAAGATAATAGACAAACAAGACAGGCTCTTCAATATAATAATATGTGGAATGCGATATGATAATGTAAATAATATGAATATATATAACATCAACCAAGAAATAGCACACCTTGCTACTATGTCAGAAAACGTCAAATATATAGATCCTAATGTAATAGACATCCATGGGAAGCTTTACAGCTATTATAAAATTAATGACATGGTGGCACAATCTATTATAACATCAACTAGGTAAAGAAGATTTCAAGGCTCATCTGCGCTTCAATTTATTAGGCATCAGACAACGAATTTTCAAACGGAGTCCCAAACCTTCAGGAACAGATAAAAACAGATAATTTGCATGTTCTACATGCAAATGTTCAATGTATTAATAATAAATATTTATCTATTGAAGACTTACTAAATGATTGTAATTGTGATATACTATGTTTATCGGAGACTTGGGGAGAAGATGATCGAGTGGAGAATATGGTCATCCCAAACTTTGAGCTTGCAAGTTATTTTAATAGGAAATTTTTTAAACATGGTGGTACAGCTATATTTGTTAAGGAAAATATAGAATATAAAATTAGAAATGATATCAATAAAATATCATTTGAAATGAACTTTGAAATTGCTGCTATAGAATTGAAATCTTCAAAACTAATCATTATAGCGGCTTATAGACCAGACAAAGACATAGATCTTTTCTTTGAATTACTCAATAAACTGTTACAAAAACTTAGTCGGGAAGGGAAAAGAGTCGTAATAGCAGGAGATTTCAATTTAAATATCCTAAAACCAGATAAGTGTGTTAAACGATTCCTAAAAATTCTTGATAACTTTAGCTGTAAATGTTTACTAGGTGAACCGACGAGAGTACAAGGTACGAGCGCTACCTGTCTAGATAACTTTATAGTTAACTTTGACAACTGTAAAGGCTATGTATTAGATCGTAAATTATCTGACCATAAAATTATTCAACTAACAATTACTGATTTTGTTACAAGTAAGAACAATCGTGAGAAACCTTCAATTTTAAAAAGGAATTTGTCAACGAACAACCAACAATATTTTCATTATTTATTCAACAAAGATTATGTAAATTTAAAAAATCAAATAATTGCTTGTGATGATGCAAATACACGTATGAATATCCTACAAGATGCAATAAAATTTCACTACGACATAGCTTTTCCAATAAAAAAAAATGTAAGGAGTAAAGTAATCAAAAAGTGGACAACAGAAGGCATAGAAATATCTAAAAATAATTTAGCTAAATTGGAGATATTACAAGAGCTTTATCCTAATGAGCAAAGAATAATACATATAAGGAAGTACAAAAAGATTTTAAGGAAAGTTTTTACTGAAGCTAAAAAGATCAAATATAGTCATAGAATAAGTGCATCAAAAAATAGGATAAAAGAAACTTGGAAAATAATTAACGAACAATTTAAGTACAATAGAAAACACAAGAATAGGCATAGCATTAGTATCATTAAATCAGAGACAGGTAATCAATTGACAGAACAAACAGATATAGCAGATAGTTTTAACTGTTATTTTAGAAATATTGCCCATAAACTGACATATAATAATACAGAAATTGATATTGACAGATGTAAATCATTTGTAGAAATAGCAACTAAACATTCGAATAAAATAAAATATGACCCGGTAGATATAAGAGAACTATTGACGACTGTAAGAAGCATGAAACAAAAGACAACACCTGACATTTACGATATAAATTCTAAGACATTGAAAGAATTAATTTTATCAAACAAGCACATCGTGGAACTACTACATATCATTATAAATTACTGTTTTGAAAAGGGAGTATTTCCTGACTGTCTTAAGCTCGGCAGAGTTATACCATTGTTCAAAAAGGGGGATAGTACTGAACTTGGTAATTATCGACCGATTTGCATACTACCTTCAGTATCAAAAGTATTTGAGTCACTCATTAAAAAAAGAATCCTCAGTTATTTTGAACGGAATAAACTTTTCACTACTTCTCAGTTTGGTTTCCGTTCAGGCCGATCGACGGAAATGGCAATTAGAAAAGTCATATATTACATCCTTGAATCACTGGACAAGTCGCAAAAATGCGCAAGTATTTTCTGCGACTTGTCCAAAGCGTTTGACTGTTTGCGACATGACATTTTAATTTATAAATTACAATTTTATGGATTTGAAGGGCCTGAATTAAATATGATGCGTACATATTTAAATAACCGAAGTCAAATCGTATCAATAAATGAGGCAAAATCATCGATTGGCTCTGTAGATATAGGAGTGCCCCAAGGTTCAATATTGGGACCAGTACTGTTTTTAATATATATAAATGACATTGTAAATGCTATACCGAAATGGACATGTGTTAGTTTATTTGCTGACGATACTCATATAGGAATAAGTGACAAATGTAAAGATAAATTAGAATTAAAAATTAACGACATAATGAAGACTCTCAAAGATTGGTTTAATGCCAATGGCATCATTCTAAACGATAATAAGAGTGTGGTGATGCATTATCAAACGCGAAAAAGCTTGGATAGGAATAATAATGTAAAAGAAAATGTGTTTTTAGGATATACGATAGACCACACGGTCAGTCATACAGCACATATTGAAATTATTTGCAAAAAAATAGCCAAAGCTAATTATGCGCTACTGAAATTAAAACCATTGCTGGAGAGGAAAGCACTTATATCAGTATATTTCGCATACATACACACAATTGTTAGATACGCAATTACAGTTTGGGGCAATGGGGCTGACATTAAAAGGGTACTTAGATCCCAAAAACGGGCATTAAGAATAATGTTTGGCCTAAGAAAACGCACATCAGTCAGGCAGTACTTTAAAAATAACAAAATTATGACTGTGATATCCCTGTTTATTTACAACTGTCTACTGGAAATTTATGACGCAGATTTGACTAAAATCAAAGAATTGCATTTGTATGATCTTCGAAACAAAGAAAATGTATTTAAACCTAGAACTAGACTGGTAAAAGTAAAAAAGCAGGGCGTTTATAATAAGATTTGCATGTTCAATAAACTACCACTTAGCATAAGAGATTTACCTGCAAATCATTTTAAGAGCAAACTTAAGCAGTTCTTTGAAATTAACCCATTTTATTCATTAAACGAATTTATGAAAATGCGTCTTGTAGAATCTTCATTCTAATAGCAAATTGGTGACATGATATATATATGACATATATAATGTGTAATGTGTAGAATATCTGATATTAATAATAATAATAAAATACCATTTACAATAGAATTTTTAGCATGATTTTTATTGTTGACATATGAAATAAATTAAGTTATTATTAGTTTTTGACCTATCTACCTCATCAAATCATTCTGATATATAATTCGCAAAATTTTATTCTAATTATTTAATATTTTTATTCTACTTTCAAAGGTTCATTAATTTCATTGACGTCCATTATATCATAATGTTTGTTTTTATTTTTTATTTTTTTTTATATTTTTATTTTATAATATCTCGTAAAAAAACCATATCCTATTCTGATTATATAATAAGTAGTTGTATGTATAGTATGTATATAATTAGGACCAACAAGAGTATAGCTACTACTTGTTGCTCTTAATTTTAATTGTTTTTGTGTATTGTACATTTTATTCGATTTTTATGTTAACATTAAGTTCCTTGTAAATTGACTTGCCTAGTATAGCGGCTTATGTTATAAGGCTAATAAACGATTCTATTCTATTCTATTCTATTCTCATACCGCATCGGTATGTATCTCCTTAGGCACACCGCGAATCACAACGCGAAGGACTTTCTCCTCTTCGAGCGCATAAGTGTGAAAACTTATGCTCTCTTTACGGAGGAGCTTTGTTAGCGCTCTGTGGTCGCTACTAGTGGGCACTTGGACTTTAATGCCCTGCTGCGTGGAGCGGGCATTAGTATAATGGATCCCACGATCCGAAACTAAGCGGGACAGCATGTCCCATTTGCTTTTGTCCTGAATGAACAAAGGCGGAGGCGGTTTTTCGCGACGTGCGCTCGCGTCCTGAGGGGACGCGGCGGTTGAAACCGGAGCGGAGGGAGGAGACGCGGGGCGCGGGGCGGGGGTCGGTTTTTTGCCGGAGGCGGGGGCCTTTGCGGGTGCCTTGGCGGGAGGGGCGGAAGTGGCGCAACTAGCGGCTTTGGGCGCGCGCTTGCGTTTGCGATCTACGACGGTGTAACCGTCGTTATCGGCATCAGAGTCCGTGCGTGAGGCGCCGGCCTGATCTACCTCCATGTCCGTTTCGGATTCCGAAACGGTCTCGACAATGGCGAAGGAGGGACGGGTACTCGCTGACCTCCCGATCGGTGAGCGAGAGCGAGACCGTTCACGGGGAGGGGCTGCCACCGTGCGTCTATTGTCGGGCCCGGGAGCGGGCGAAGTAGGACTATCCTCTGAATAGGATCGGGTCAAGGGAGGAACGCTGGCCTCCGGGTTTGAAGTCCCGGAGGGAGCGATGAGAGTGTCCGTGAGGCGGGCATTCTCTTCCTCTTCAAGGAGTTGCATATGTGCAACGTATAGATCGGGGTGGCGGAGGGCGAAGGTCTGAAGGACCTGCACCTCACCGTTAGAGGGACGGGACTGCATCCTGAGGGGAATACTCAGGACGCCCTATCAAGGGTTTGAATTCCCTCACACACCTTGTGAGCTCACTGTGTGAGAGGGAGTGTGTACCTAGGGTGTGCCCTAGTTGTGTACCCTCTCCGAGCTTTTTTCTCGGCGGAGAGGGGTGCTCTCCGCCGAGAAAAAAGCGATCATCGAGTCCTGAGAGGCCACAGACCTTTTTTAAATTAAAAATGGCCTTGCCCTCTGGTGTACGGTCTAGTACTACGAGTACTAGGTCATATGGACTGCGGTCCTTCCCGCTGTACATGCGGTGAACCGCATGCACAGGGAAGTCTTGTGCTTTAAGGTCGTCACGTACCGCATCGGTATGTATCTCCTTAGGCACACCGCGAATCACAACGCGAAGGACTTTCTCCTCTTCGAGCGCATAAGTATGAAAACTTATGCTCTCTTTACGGAGGAGCTTTGTTAGCGCTCTGTGGTCGCTACTGGTGGGCACTTGGACTTTAATGCCCTGCTGCGTGGAGCGGGCATTAGTGTAATGGATCCCACGATCCGAAACTAAACGGGACAGCATGTCCCATTTGGTTTTGTCCTGAATGAACAGGGGTGGAGGCGGTTTTTCGCGGCGCGCGCTCGCGTCCTGAGGGGACGCGGCAGTAGTGGCCGGAGCGGAGGGAGGAGACGCGGGGCGCGGGGCGGGGGTCGGCTTCTTGCCGGAGGCGGGGGCCTTAGCGGGTGCCTTGGCGGGAGGGGCGGAAGTTGCGCAACTAGCGGCTTTAGGAGCACGCTTGCGTTTGCGGTCAACGACGGTATAGCCGTCGTTATCGGAGTCCGAGTCAGTGCGTAAGGCGCGACTCGGATCTACTTCCATCTCCGTTTCGGAGTCCGAAGTGGGCTCGACAACGGCGATGGAGGGACGGGTGCTCGCTGGCCTCCCGATCGGTGAGCGCGAGCGAGACCTCTCACGGGGAGGGGCTGCCACCGTGCGTCTATTGTCCGGGCCCGGGGCGGGCGAAAGCGGGCTGTCCTCTGAGAAGGACCGGGTCAGAGGAGGGACGTTGGCCTCCGGGATTGAAGTCCCGGAGGGAGCAATAAGAGTGTCCGTGAGGCGGGCACTCGCTTCCTCTTCGAGGAGTTGCATATGAGCAACATACAGATCGGGGTGGCGGAGGGCGAAGGTCTGAAGGACCTGCACCTCACCGTTAGAGGGACGGGACTGCATCCTGAGGGGAATACTCAGGACGCCCTATCAAGGGTTTGAATTCCCTCACACACCTTGTGAGCTCACTGTGTGAGAGGGAGTGTGTACCTAGGGTGTGCCCTAGTTGTGTACCCTCTCCGAGCTTTTTTCTCGGCGGAGAGGGGTGCTCCTAAGCGCTACTCCGGGGTTGACTAGGGGCGACCCCAAGGCCAGTAATCCCGGAGCCCAGCTTGCTTCGGCTGACCCGTGAAGCGGGAAAGGCCACGGTGCAAGGTTAAACCAAAACAACAACAGTGGCCGTTGTCACCGTAGGGTGTCACACTGCGACCGCAGCAAATGGCGGATTTGATCGTTCAGACGGGTTTGGCTGACGCTACCCCACGCCTGAACGACGTCGCTTAACAGCACAAAGTGTGTTGTTACGCGACTGTTACTATGTTGTGTCGGGTAGTAAAGTGGTGAAATGCGCACCGAAAAGTGCGGTCAAAACAAGACCACCAGCCCGATATGATGTTGTTCGTCCGAAACAAGGGACTTGGGTAGGTGGTAATGCCTGACGTCTTAGAGCGCCTCTGCGCGCCGGCACGGCGAGCTCGTAGCTCACGTTGCACGGCGGTCGGTGGCTGCTCAGCTTCTGCACAGAAAACAAAACTTCGTCAGGACTGCGTATTCCAAGGCACTGGTCTGCAACTAGCGTCGGAACGATGACCCGAGTGAGACGGCAATAGTGCGGGGACTATTGCGGTCTCACTGGGAGATACTGGCGGAGCTGTAGACAGGTGTGCACGGCGTGGCGGCACAGGTCGGAATGAAATTGAGATCGAAGCCGGGCGCGCCTGCGGTATATATATGGCCCGCGGGGGGAGCTGGATGAGGTGTGGGGGGACTCGACCGCGCTGACGCACTGCTCAGCTGTAAGGTGACATAATATTATGGTCGCCGTTGTGTTAACAATATATGATCCCATTGGCAGCAGTGAAAATTGGTAGCATATGTTTCACGAGTAATAAAATTGTTTTAGGCCTTTTATTCCGTCTCTGTGCCCAGAAGCATAATATTTATAATAGTCCTAGTTATACTCATGATTAAGTTCAGACTGCTTTGATAGCTCGAAACCTCAGTCTGAGTCAGCACTTGTACAGAATAGTTCATTGTGTATTAAGGGCGGTAAGTAAGGAATTACGATCGAGGCTCTAGTAGGCTTTCGGTTTGTAATTCCCGTACAGCCCGTGAAACATAATTTTTTTCCATCACATTTGCGAGTGAATATTTATGAATTATAGTTTTAATACACAAGTCAGCACAACTATTATTAAGAAATACGTAAACTTTTTTTTTAAGTGGATGGCGGGCTTTTTACCCACACCACAGATCATAATTTTTTTTCGTTCAGAAACGTTACGGTCAAATACTTACGTAGGTGTACAACCATGACGGAATGTAAAAAAAATAATTTCGACGTTTTGATACAAAAAACTATTAAAATCGATTATTAAGATGCAGTTTTGTATTAGTTGAGTAACATGTAGCGAGATTGCAATGAAATTCCTGTTTCGATAACATTTTAAGACCAGTTTTCAATTGCATGTAAACTTCTTGCTTGAACTTGCAAGACCTGTGCTATAAATTGAAAAATAACTTACCGACCTTAGATTTCGTGACAAAAAGAAAGTTCGAGGGCTTCATAAGAGGCATTAGGGCCAAGTTAACCTGTATGTTTAGATACTGTTTACGTGCAAGTGTAATGAAAATATTTTTTTCAACACAGTTGCTTATAATGTTGCTCTAATTCACCGCAATTAGGCACATAATGACACCTGTAATCAAACTGTGACTTTTTCATTGCTATTATTCACAAGTGAGTTATAGAGTTTTTTCGGCAGTTCCACATATTTTTTTATATTATTGATCGAGTTCCTTTGTTCTTAAAAAAGTTTCGGTTCAAAAAAGATCGTGTTCAATAGTAAAAATAAATAAATGTATCTATTGTTTGCTCATTTCATACAACTTCATATTCAAAAGATAATTTCTTCTTAATTAGTACGTGTTTAAGAAATAAAACTTATACAAAAATGTTACTTTTATTTTCTCTATAATACAGAAATTTCTACATGGCTTAAATGCTATCAGCGAAAAGCCAAAATAAGAAACCTCATTCTTTAGTCTATGGCCGAACGCCATGAATAGGAAAACCGATTATTTTTTCCCGCCATTGCGAAAAAATTTACACAACTTTTTTTACTGTTAAAATTATAGTTACTTATTAATTAACATGTGTACAAGTACTAGTTACGAAGAAAATGAGTTATGTTGTACACTGCCTGATATAAGATGTGAAGCCCATAGCGTTAAAGTTTACTATCGGAAAACTCCAAGGTAAAATATTTTTAGTAAGTATTATTTTCTTCGCAAGTGTGTTGAAAAACTTCGTATGATACGATGATGATTAATGTGCTCGGCTCTCTTAAGACCCTCACCTAAGGGCACGGGTCTCAATGGCGCTTCTTGAATCAATTGCACTTGTTGAATAAATACCCAGCTATTTGATATGTGCAAAACTTTAGTGGTAGTTCAAATTGGTGTTTCTTCAATACGTCCTCTGCAAAGCGGTCCCCTGGTCATCAATGCACTCGAGATCGATCGAGATCATGCACTCGAAGAGTCAAGAACTTCCGAGGATGCCTCGTGTAGAATCTAAACGCGTCGAAAGTTGGTCCGGTTTGGCTGTGTGGTGTTTGTGACGTCACGTCGGCTTAACAGGAAAATTAGGCGGAATTGTCATTATATATATGTGTTATATGTTTTAAATATTTTACTAAAATATTAATTTATCGTTTCCTAAAATGTTTTTAAAATATTTGTTACTATTAAATATTATTTACGCTACTATGTCCTTAAACTTATAATTTTTCAGGTAGGTACAACATTATAGCAAATGTGATTTCGGACCAACAACTTCTTACAATTCCCGACTTAAAATATAACTATTTTCTATAATATTTGCCTGTTGGATTTCGAAAGAGAAGGCTAAATGCGCGGAAAAGAAGGCTTATACTGACGTGAATGGGCTGCACCTAAATGTACAACAGAGATTTCTACCTATACCTACAATGATAAGTCTAATAGAGATACTTGTGTAATTTGCTATCCAGTACTGAGAGCTAGTGGGTATACTGCCATCTACAGCTTTCCTAAGGAGGCAGGTATCAGGCAAGTGGCTAGACGTAAAAGCAATCCATAAGTTTGACTCTAGTTTTGTGCTTTAGAATACTCGTATTGATGATATTTAACATGTTTTGGTTTGTGTTTTTTGAGAAAACATATTTTATTCTGACCCAATATACAAAAGATAAAGTAGGCAAATTATGTTCAATGACATGTTGTCAACCAGCTTCATAACTATCTCAGACCATAATTACATGTATTTGTAATTATATTTGTGTTGTCCTGTATAATTCTTACGTGTTATTTTCAGATAAATATACCCAGACGCATAATTGATGATACTGGCTGAAAACACCGATCACCCTTCCTGTGGTACCAATCAATCTACGTTGTTTATTTTCTACTTAACTTACGTGACATTTGGCAATGCTGCAGAGGCTATTGGTATGGTAAAAAGTTGAATTATATTAACGACTAGCTTTCCAGCCGCGGTTCCACCCGCGCGTATTTAGGTTATAGCGCAAAATCATTAACCTCTTTTTGGGTAGTTGAATAAAAATTATCGTATGTCCTTCCCTGCATCTCAAACTATTTCCATACTAAATATCATCCAAATCATCATTCCATCCAGTTACATACCAAAAAAAAATAATTAGTACATATAAAAAAATACACAACAATATTAGTATAGACATATGTAGATAACGTAACACGTTCGAATATATAAAGAGTAGTAAGCTTTCGCGATGGATAGTAAGGCCATACCGTATACCATCTTTTGCCCCGTAAAGGTCCCTCGATGAGGTCTTTAATGTCCCTAATCTGTGTAACGAGGCGGAGGGTGAGTCAGCAATTGTCCCTTGCAGGCAATATCACGATTCGTTAGGACGCAAACGGTGGTCGTCGCGCTTATTTACACCGTGAAAAGACCACCGGCACCACTATTTTTTACCACTTAGCCACCACTGGAGTCTTAAAGCCCTCACACGATGAGACGAAGAACTTCTTTTGACCACAATAGTTCACGACTACTATTGCAAGTTTTTTCATAATTATTACCTGGTGTATCTCTTAGCGAAGTTAGATAACGCTCTGCTCTGGTTTGGCTTTTAATTAAAACAACTATGTAGACTCAAAAAAAAATTAACTAATAGACGTTTCCTAATATATGCGTGACCTATTTTATTCACCAAAAAATTCAACCCTCTTTTACTCGTAAGACATGAAATCTCAACATCTCCTCAACCGATTTAGCTCGAATAGCAACTTGCCATTTTTAGGGACCCCATTACCAAGTCTCTGCTGTCCGTCTATCCGTCCAAGCTTTATTGGAACCGTAAGGAGTAGCCGGTAAAAATTTTATTTCACATTAAAGTTTTATTTCATATTCACAAAAGTGTTTTAGTACAGTGAATTGCCTTATTTAAAAGTAACAGGGGTCCCCAGAAACGTGTTTTTATCATTTTATATTTTTAACGTTTCATCGGTAAGTAATATATATTATATAAGCGTTTAGTTTAATATGATAATAGTCTAATAGCATTATCTATGTATTGGTACGGAATATTCCTTGTGCAAGTCGAACTAACACTCCGGCGGGTTTCTTATTTATAAAAACTATCAAACCATAAAAAAAAAACAAATGGATTGATTGAAAGTCATCGTCCGATAAACGTAAATACTTCCATTGAAACATTTAAACGCTCAGGCCCCCAAAACTTCGTTTGGTCAATTATATATTCTTAATAAATTTGTCAAAAATTCTGCAGCACCTTTTATATATTCCTAAATAAGCTTTTAACAAAAACTCTTCAAAACCTATGTTCGTATTTTACTTCTGCATAAAATGCATGCAAGTCTTTAATTATCTTGCAACCAAAATGCTAGTAATACAAATTAACTCAATTACTATGTTTATTTTGACATCTAATTTTCGTATACTAACTAACACTCCGGCGGGTTTCTTATTTATAAAAACTATCAAACCATAAAAAAAAAACAAATGGATTGATTGAAAGTCATCGTCCGATAAACGTAAATACTTCCATTGAAACATTTAAACGCTCAGGCCCCCAAAACTTCGTTTGGTCAATTATATATTCTTAATAAATTTGTCAAAAATTCTGCAGCACCTTTTATATATTCTTAAATAAGCTTTTAACAAAAACTCTTCAAAACCTATGTTCGTATTTTACTTCTGCATAAAATGCATGCAAGTCTTTAATTATCTTGCAACCAAAATGCTAGTAATACAAATTAACTCAATTACTATGTTTATTTTGACATCTAATTTTCGTATTACATAATATTTTTATTATGGCGAACCTAAACCCAGTATCGTGCCAGCTGCATAGTAGGTACGTAGTTAACATTTCAGACTGCACAGTTTGCGGGCAATGTATGCTGAATCGAGTAACAATTTAAGATCAAAGCTTACTGTGATTCGCCTGAGAGTACATACCTATATTCATATTAATTTATTCGTTATTTATTCGTATGCACAATTTGAAATAATAATAATAAGAAGAATATAATTCCGCTAAAACCAGTCTTTACAGACTTATGAGTACAAATTTTCTGTTATTAGTTGTATTATAATTTGATTTCAAAGAAATTTATTTTAATTTATACACTTTTCCCTAAAATATGAAATATAAGTAGGAGTAGTCATGAAAATTAAAAATGATACTAAACATGTATACCTTGAGACGTTACTGTAATAATTTGTACAAAAATTGTTCATTTTCTGTAGTAGATAGATAGCTTCGCTGTAGATTGATTCACTCATATTTTAGCCTACACTACAGCCTTAAAAACATTTCGTCACGCATGTAGGTATTCCCTGAAGGAGCAAGCAGATGTGTCTTAACACCCACGTAGAAAGTAAATACAATACCATAATCACATCAACATATCAACAGCTCGAGGACGTCTACTATTCAACAAAGACCTCTCCCATAAGGCAGGGTTTTCTATCTCAATGCGAGGCAGGCGTCTTGGAGGCTATAGGGAAAGATGGCAGTTCTACAGAAGACGCTGCTGCTCACATTCTAGTAATATTCCCTTCGGCGCCTCTTTCGACTCCCGCAGGTAGTGGAGCGATTCTGGCCCGGCACCCCACAGGGCAGATATTATAAATATCATAATATTTGCTCTAAAATAATTGGCAACCCCAAACTAAAACTTATGCTAAACTATAATTTCGTGATTACAATTTTAGGCAATGTGTAGTTTGGATTTTATTCATATATTTATGTATGTCATTTATATTCTGTATAAAACTATCGAACATAATAATTATCGAACAGGTTATTTTTGTTAAGATGCACCTATGTAAATAACTGCGTATATGTATGTACTTACTACGATTATGTTAATACAAACAAAAAATCCATAAATTTTTCAGGTTGTTAAATACTGTAGTATGAATGTCAAATGTGAAATGACAGAATCTGTAAAAATAAAATTTTAAAATTAAAGAAAAAGTTCAAATAAACAAAGACATTCTACCGTAATGATTGCGCTGAATATGTATGCTGCTGACATATTCCATAAAATAAAAACATATAAATTTTACTTATAATAAATTGTGGTATTATATTATTATTGATGACGTAGGTAACTATCTAATTTGTTTGTATATTAGTCCTTAGAGCTATTTAAAGCTTTTTTCGGAATACTTGCATATATATAAGGAATAGAAGAAATTTATAATAATTGTTTTTTTTTTCAATTTCCCATAACTATGTTTTATATAAAACTATACCAAACATTATTTTCATTTCGAAATAGCATCTAGGCACGGTAGGATATACCTTCAAATATATTAGTATAGGTATGCCTTTATTAAACAAAATACTATGAACTATATACAACACTACAGCTACTACAATAAAAGCATTTAGACAACCTATAAGTCATAGCAGACTCATAGGCAGTCCAAATGCTCCAGCCCACTCCCAGTTGGCAGCGTGCCCAACATGCTGGCAGCATTGCCCCGTTGAATTGCAATGCTTATTCGTATTATTAGTATAGGTATTTCTCATTAAAGTTAAATGTAAAATTTAAAAATGTAATGAAACCAGGTTGTTCATATCAATAGATTGTTTAATTTAATATTATAACTTAAACTTTATAACAGATAAACAATATTTACAAAGATACAGACACAATTAAACTAACATAATTTTCAATTCCTACATTTGTTTCATACTAGATACAATAAATAACAATCCTTAATATACAATGTAACAGCACATGAACTATCATAGTAGCATATTAAAGTTTTAGCGTATGTATCTATTTACAAAAATATGAGTCAGTATTTTTATCCAAACATACTTCAATCAAAACAAACAGTAACTTAATTGCATTTAAATTAGTTAGGAACTAGGTACATAGGCTAACTAGTTGCGTAAAATTTGTGTCGTGAAATCACGTCATTAGTTATGGACAAGTATTTTACTAAGTATGCTTTAATTCATAAATAAAATAAGTGAGATCATCATACTTATCATAGGGGGAATTCAATGAATTCATGAGTCATATAAGAATTATTTAGCTGCAATCTGCGATGCAATACTCGCTTTATAGGCTGCGTAGGCCTAAATATTCAAGTTCCACACGGTTGATGGTGTGAACATCAAAATTAAGTTGATGAAAAACAAATGTATCTGGTACCTACACTTAACAAATTATACTACAAAATGTTTTTGTTATTATCGTGTATTAATAATCTGTTAGATAAAGATTATTGTTAAATGTTGAGATCCACCATTTTCTTGCAATTTACGTTGTTATCAATTATTATAACTGCGTACCTATACCTAATGTGGTTGGTACGTCATATACTTTGTAGTGCTTGTACGATAAAAACAAATGAAAACAATATTCAACCTATACAAAATAAATAACTACACTCACAGTACCTACATAGTTACAGTGACACCTACATAACTAACATCGTCACGATACTACGATTATGAATTAGGTACATTTCTATAGTTGTAAATATTGTAGTAAGTATGTACTTACAATGTAACATTGCACATAGTGTCCGAGCATTCGGCTCGCGGTAGTGGTTGTCACGCGACGGGAAGTGGATGCTGCGGTGGCGGCAGGTAGCAGGGTCGTAACGCGTGTGCCGCCGCCTGCAGCAGCTCTGCATGATACCGCTGCGCCGCCAGCGCGTACGGTGAGGCCAGCAGCTCCAGGCGAGGCACCATTGCGTGCATCGGCAGGCTCGGGGCTGGCGTGGGTTGCGGCGGTGACGGTGACAGCCGCGGCGAGTCCGGCTCTAACAAGGCATCTATTGTAAACGCGCGCCGGGGCCGCTCTCGAGACAACATTGTCACTGCACCCACCTCTGGTAGCTCCGCTGGCTCCGGGCTCAGCTGCGGACACATTGTTGGCGTGTACAAACCCGCCGACGGCATAGGTGCCGGCGGTGGAGGCGCGCCGGCTTGTCTCGCTAAAAATGCACGATTGAAACTCGCCAGCGCCGCTAATTCCGCATTCAGATTGTCTTTCTCTCCTTTTTGCAGCTTAAAACGTTTGCGCCGGCGGAGCAACGAGCCGTTCTCGAACATGTCGAAGGCTTGCGGGTGCAGCGTCCAGTAGGCGCCCTTGCCGGGCCTGTCCGGGCGGCGTGGCACCTTCACGAAGCAGTCGTTGAAGGAGAGGTTGTGCCGCAGCGAGTTCTGCCAGCGCTGCGTGTTGCGTCGGTAGTACGGGAACCGGTCCGTGATGAACCGGTAGATCTCAGACAGCGGCAGCATGCGCTCCGGTGAACTCCAGATCGCCATCGCCGTTAGGGAAATGTAGGAGTACGGAGGTTTTTGATCACCATAAGATTCGCGGGACGGCCGCGGCATCTTCACTTCCCAAACGGGGAACAATTTTAAAAATATTAGTGAGTGGAAATCACAACACGGATATAAGATCACGTCACTTCGTGGCGAGGTGCGAAGAGGTACTGAGACGCGGGTAGAGCGGCGCTCAGCCCGCCCGCTCGGGCCACGGTCACAGGCGCAGGGCTCCACTGGCGGCTCCTCTCGCCCTGTGATTGGACTGTTACGCGACCAATCCGGAGCCTCCACTTTCAGGTATGATGTCGGCTTTCGCTTCACTAACAAGGAATTTAAATTGATATTATGTTTATATTGCCTCCAAATATCTTTTGTGATGACACCGCTTTTTATTTAGCGTATGTAAATTACAGTGATACAGAAAAAGAGATTTGAATTATACACTGATCTGACGATGAATGAGTGTTATTAAAAGCTCTCGGCATTATAATCGGTGAGATAAAACATTTTGTACTTTATTTATTGGATGAAAGTGATCCCTGCTCATATTTATTATATTCAGCACTAGAAATTATCTAATATTAAGTAGCAATATTATTTAGTTTTTCGTAGCAGTAGAACTCTTTTGAACGATTTGTCTGGGAGAGTACTGCCCCCATAAGTATTCTACCGCCAAGCAGTAATGTTCGCATTACTCTGTTCCTGTTTGAAGGGTCGGTATGGGTCCAGTATATGGTATATATGGCATCGAAAATAATAAAAAGCTATATAAGTATTTTATTACTATTGGTAGATTACAAAAAGTATGTGAAAAAAGTTTTTTAATGTATATTTTTATGGGACGGATACAAGGTCGAAGCCTCTAGTGTACTTCTACTAGATTATCCCCCGCCTTCTTTATTTTTTTATTAGAATATTTACGCTCGTTACAACATATATAACGTTCTAAGAGTGTGTTTGAAAATACTCCTTTTGCGTAATTTTGCCATTGTGCCAAGCCCTACCCTACAAGTGACGAGTTGCACTACACCCGTCACCCTGAGACAGTTGTTGAGTTTCATATGCTGTTTTAAGTCTCATGTACCGCAGTAATTGTTTAATTAATGACTAGCTCTCAAGGACTGCTTCCAGAATACACTGATAAAATCGAGGTTAGGTGAGGTTTTGCAAGTTTTGGTATGTAACCTCCTTGGTTTCGCTTGTAAAGGACATATCTTTTCGGGCCGCAACGTAAACTACCCACTAGACTGCGAGTCGAGCTTGTTTGTGCCGGTTTTAATCAAAAGCTTTCATACAAATTTTAAGGTTCCAAATTGAAATACGAGATAGTAATTAAACAACTTTAAACGGTTTAAATCGCGTATATTTGTAATTATTTTTGTCCCGAGCGACGTTTCAAACACATTGCATTGATTGTGGTCACGGAGTGGCTATAATACGAGAGTTCGCCCTTGGGGTGACTTCTGAGAAGCTGCTATCTTACACTGCGATCTCCAAGACGCTTGCCAAGCGTGGGGGTTATGGTAAACCACCCTTAATGGGAGAGGCTATGTTCAGCAGTAGACAATCCGAGTGATACAGTGAATTAGGTATCTATCGTCTATGGTATAGATCAGTGGGCAATGAAATGCAGTAGGAAATTATAGCCTGACTTTGCCCATAGAGCTGTATTTAATCTTAGTGTATGTAACTTAGTGTAGATTATACAACAAGTGCATAAAACAAGTCTTTTTAGCCGGGAAATTTAACATCCCGAGACAAAGGTGACGGGACGGTTTTTGTGCATGAGTTACACACTCGGATTTTCACTTAATTGGGAGGATATGAAACAATTATATTTTAAGAAGAACACATTTAATTTAAAATTTTATTAGTATTACAACAATGTTCTATATTGAGTAATATTGCTTCGAAAAAAACTGGGCTTTTAATAATACCCCTGATGTATGAGTATTATCAAAGACCCATTCTACCTTTTTACATGAAATATATAACAAACTGAACCTCTTGTAACATTACAAATTATATAATTTGCACAAAAATTGTGTTCATAAAACAGGCTTTTGTGAACTGCTTAAAGCTAAAAAATCTGTTTTAACCGCTCACATCGCGCATAAACAAGAGCTTACGGTAAGTGAATAGTAGATTGTACAACGAGTGCATTAAATAATTATGTAATTTTAGCTGAAGCGTTTAACAGTCCAAGCCAAAGGGGCGGAAAATATATACTCAGATTTTCACTGTACATGCGAAGAAATAAAACAAATAATTTAAGTAATCTATCTAAATAATTATAATTTTACTTCATATTTGAACACCGTATTAATATTTATTTATTTTTATTGTCATTGTTTCGACTAAATTTACGTCTGGGCCTTTAATAATACCGATGATCTATGTGTATATGAAAGACCCAGGCAAACATTCCACGTAAAATATATTACAATCTGTACCTCATTGAACAGTAAAAAAAAATATCATTTTATGCACAGGCTCATATGCAATAGAGCTTAAAAAGTCGTTTTAGTCTGTTTACACCGGACATAAATAAGGACTATAAGAGCTCATGCTCGTGACAAAATATACCCATTATGTTTTGCTGCTTGTTTGATAGCGCATGATGTGAAAGGGACTGACTTGATCTTAATGCGATTTTATTTATTCTAGTTGAAACCAGCTAATTTATTTAAATCCACTAAGTAGCTAGGTATTGAGGCGGACACACCACGCGTGGTTCGCACCACGTTATGAATCACCCAACAACTGATTTCGAATAAGACTTTCCACTCCGTGCCTATATCCAAAATAAAACGCTCATACAATAGATTGATCCCATGATATAATATAGGTTGATTGAAATGTTTTACTAAATAATATGCCTCTGAGCATGGGTTCATCTTGGCCACGGCAATGTTATAGATATTTATAACATTACCGTGTCTTGGCGTATTACCACAGTGTCAGAAAATATGCCTCCAATCGGTATTGTCTCTGAAAAGCATTTTATACGTACTACGAACAGTTTGCCGGAATAAAGCATTCTTGAAGTACCAATTTTTTGCACATAATAAATGTGCAAACTACAACATTACGCTTCTTTTTACTGTGTGTGTGAACAAAATTTGTTTTAGCTCTATAACCCTATTTTTGGATCTTATACGAGTATAACAAACCCGCAATCGATAGGTAAAACTTATTTTACAAGTTTAGTTAACAAGTTCCGTGACAGGAAAAGCTGTTCAGAACAGCACTGGCGGTGAAAGATGACCGGACATGCAAATACCCGCGCTGTCAGCGAAGAAAGTATAGGAACAAACTTGTATCTGATGTGTGCTTCAATTTATGTCCGTTACTCGTTGTCAAGGTTTCAGTGTCCATTGGAATCCTGAGAGTTAACATATCTACGACCATACACTTCTGCGACTGCTAAGCTCGCTTCAAAGAAGGTTGGTATCCTAAATAATTATGCCCCCATGCTTTACGTAGCTTGAAAACTTCAGCCCCTTGATGCATTATAGCGTATAGGTACAGCTATTAGAATTGCCAGCAATCTCAAGTTTTCGCGAAAACGTAGAGCCACTCAGTAAACCTACGCAGATATTTTGGATTGCATAAATAAACAACGAGGATTGTATTGAAGAATTTTAAGATAATGCCGGAATCACTAGCCGCCATTACATGAAAGCTCATCCACATCCTATTGTATCATGCAAATCACATAACTTGCGATTAAAGTACGTTTTTTTACCTATTACTTCCACAGAGGCCCTCGCCTTGTTCTTACTTGATAAAAACGTAGCATGTAGTGTATATATGTGGTGTACTCTTAAATAAACTTAGTTTCAGTTAATAAAAGATAATACCAAACTAAATGTATATAAAAAATCTGATAAATAACAACGTATTATAATTGGTTATAAAGTGTCGAAGCCAGTATCTTGGCCAAAGATTTGAACGTAAATGTAAAGACCTCACCTCATACCTTGACTCAGACCATAAAGTATCATTTACTATAATTAATAAGGTTCAGATTTCAATGTTCAAATTGTAACATAAGCCTTTTATTGCTTCAGTAGGACGAACGAGTATGATAAGTAAAGTGGTGCGAATTCGTCACGGGCGCTTATCGGAGACGCAGACAATAAAATCTTGTCGAAAACACTAATTATTATAGTGAGCGTAAAGCGACGTTCTGCTTTTGATAACCCTCAGGGATCTTGTTGAGAAAAATCAATTTTATTTTGTACAGTAATGCAATTCAGCTCGGCGCGAATTAAAAAGAAAACAATGACGAAATAAGGTTATGCAACAGCATTTCGCTCTTAACGGACTCACTAGGTAATAATTAATTCTAAGCACAAGCTCAAGTGACTCAAAAAAGCTCTCAGGGTGCGTCCGTCATTACTTGCATATTTTTTGTTCCTAGTAAGGAAGGTAGATCGAATTTTTTCGCGCCCTCTCGACTTAGCCAGAGGGTGATTTATGATAAAAGTTATAAGCGGCATTTTTGATATCAACGAGCCTTTTAGGCCTTCGTTCTTTTATAGATGCCGGCGCAAAGATAACCTAATTAACAAACGTTTTATATCATTGGACAGCAAGCGAGCGCAAACACAAGATTTTATTTATTGACTAAAGTGGAAATTGTTGAACTATTTATACGTTGTTGAACTTGCAGTCGTATTTCTGTAGACGCTTAATTATCTGCTATCACATCAATGAATGGGTGTAAATTTACTGAATTGGTACAAAGATTTATACGTCACTAGCTGCGGGCGGTTTGACCTTTTATCATAGAACATACTATAATAATTTATGAAAAATTATGTCAATGATAGTAAGATCCTCAGTGTGTGATGATGACAAATAGGAAAAACGTAACGTAATCATATGTTTTTGCGTTAAAATTTCATGGTAATCGGCTTGAATAACGAACGAATGTAAACAAATGTAAATATTGGAAATGTTATTATGTGTGGCTGATGTAACCCCTGTTGGTGTTCCAAAATTGAAACTTAAGAAAATTACATTATTTTTTTCTAGTTTTCTCCATTACGAATTTAAACAAACAACAAACTAATAATAAAATATATATTTGGCGGGGGCTCCCATACAACTAACTTAATTTTTTTTACCGTTTCTTGCTCGATACTAATAACGATGACAGGTAGACGCTTTAACTATACACAGAATATTTAATTTTATGTTCTCTTTATACATGATTAATTAAAATAAAATAAATAATTAAGGGGCTTCCATACAATAAGAGAGGTTTTCGCCGTTTATTTGCTAAAAATAATAATAATGAAAACAGGTAGAAACTTGAAATATTCTCCCATTATATAGTTGGATATTTACTTTAAAAATAAACAATTAGTGAGATCAATATTTAGGGTACAAACCTACCTAGGATACGAACGTACCTACCCAGGTCAGAGGACAAGATTTGATTTCAGAATTCACAGCTTTTTCATTCTCGAACCCTCTATTTTAAATTTAGATTTTACAATAGTTAACTTAATTCCGTCTTGAATTACCTACTCTGGAATTGTATGTGACCCAAAAGACACTAAAGTTCTTAAAATATCAATTGCTCAGTGTCCTTGTGAATATTGTAAATAAAGTTATATTTTACTATTGACATGTCAATGTTTTGACGTTATAACCGACATATTGAAGTCGTGAAAGTAATAATAAGAAGCACTACGTACGTATTACTTCCATGATTGAAGTCTAACTCCAGACAGCAGGTGTGTATGTGTAAGAAGGTTCATTTATGACTATAACTAGGGCGTGGGCGTCTCTCATGAATTGTAGATTGACTTACTCCACCTGTACTTCATAACATAACGTTCCAATGACACGTCGATGGACATGCATTCTATTATTTAGTTTAACCTTTTGTCTGCTCGATATAGAACTGCTGTCGAAATTGTTTGATGAAAATGATGAATAAATTGGTGAGTTAGGTACGTAATTTAGCTGCCTGGAACATAATATGTTCAGGATAGCTCACAAAATATCTACAGTACAATCAATAGATTCATGCGTTACTTTGCAGAAATCCATATGGTATAATTTAAAATTTAAAATAGTACATTGATATACAAGAGTCGTCAATTCCCATAGGAGGTATTCAGCGGCTACAGTCCGAGTAGGAATTGATGGTTTTCACTTTTCATTTTGAATATAAAATAAGTACAAAATATTAATTGTTTATAAAACTTTTATTGATTATAATTACATGCGCTACCTATTCAAGAATTAATTGAGCAGTTAGATCAGTTTGTGAAAGTTTGGGGTGCTAGGTTAGGATACCAGCAGCATCCAGGCACTATCTATCATTATACCAAGAAATTTAAATGGCACATCTTCAGCAATCGTGCGAACACATTGTCCTCCTATTACCTAATAGTCCTGGATCGTAGGAAGTAAATTTGGTTGAAAAATGTCGCTGAGTACAGATGGAAAATTATAACATTTTATCGCGAATATCAGCAGTTTATACTTCTTTACTGATATATTATGATCTATAATACCTGTACGAAGGCAGCAAAATTACAGTATGTATTACAGAAGATGAACCAAAGAAAGTTTTATGGGAAGCCCAGCAGCAGCACTAGACCCACAGAAGGAAGTGAAAAATATAAATGACAATAATAAGGTATAGATTACATTGAAAAAAAAACATATTTCTTAAGAATATCACAAGGAGCCTAATAAAACAAAAGTTCAGTACGTAACGAAAATACTTAATAACTATAGACCGTGCAAGTTTATGTTAGTTTTCCTCAAAGCAAAGCCTGTGCAAACGAAGCCCGAGTCACGTCATGGCTATACAATCACGAGCACGAAACACTACCAAAACACACCACAATATTTAATAATTCAATACTATGACGCATACAATGAATATTTTGTTAGAACAAAGTTTGAAGTTACCGTATGAAAGCGGTAATGAATAAAACAGTCAGCGCAAAAGTCGTTTAAGTCAATGTAAGTTGGGTTTATTTGTCGGAAACGGAAGCGGCAGGTTGTACTGGTAATGAATTTGCGGGGCGGGCGGCGCCCTAACAAAATAAATTGCCGCATAGTTTCCCTGTTTTGTTTTTAAAAGCTTCAGTTTGACTTGAATAAGCAATGGGCTCGCGTGCAAGTCAGAAAAGGAAACACTTGCAGCGTTCATGTTATAAATTAAATTTTTGTGAAGTATTTCGGTAGTGAGTTTATTTTGATGCCAACTCTGTGGTGTTTTCTGTTAATTAAAGCTAGTAGATGTTTAATTTGCATATCTATAAAAACTAAACGACATCACGGATGTAAAACTATTACAGTAACCGACAGATGTTTGCGTTCCTAGAAAAACTGGACAAATTCTTACTAAACGTTACAAATACTATGTTTTATAGGGCTAGCCTAGGCTAATTCCATAATTGTACTGTAAATAAGTGATAATATTGTCGAAGATGATACCGTCTAAGCCTTGTATGGAAACTGTCACTCCAGGATAGCTGCCGAAACATCAAGTGATAGCATTCCCAAATTTCATTTATACCATGCTGGAATGATGTAAAAATACAGCTGTGGTCAAATGTACCCAAAAATATATTTAATTAAAGATGATTCAACCAAAATGAATGATTCAGGAAATGGTCAAAAATTGGTAATTACGGTAACCATGTGTAAGGCGTTAGTGACCAGATCTTTTGCTACCAGTGGATGCCGTAAGAAGCGACTAAAAGTAAAATACTGGAATGTGGGCAGCAGCGCCTTCTGAAAACTGATACTGCGATCCCCAAGACGCCTGCCAAACGTGGAGATTATGGCAAACCTCTCCTTAATGGCGAGGCTGTGTTCAGCAGTGGACAATGCAGATGATAACAGTACAAAAGTCAGCATAGTAAGTAGTATTTGAACTAGGTATATTAAGAAGTTCTTCGAGGCGGTTATATCTTAAAAAGGTAGAGAAAGTGAAGGCACTGCGGCAGATTACTTTGGCAATTAGCCCAAGATCTCGATCTTGGGCTGATTGTATATCAGGACTGATCATAAAGACGCAGTTTAATAAGTTCCCTTATTTACATAACAAATATTTCTAACCGTGAAAATACCATACATGAAAATTACATATAAGACAAACCGTACGAGTAGGTAAACATATGGTATATTAAGTTTATCCTGGTCATCAGTTTCCTAAGCTCCAAGCGCCTTTCAAAAATGAGTATTACGTTAATTACCCCTCCAGCGCGTGTCCAATAACTTACCTGGAGGCTGAACCCCTAATTACTCGTGCAAGACGTAGGTGCCGGTGGAGCTGTTTGAAATAAAAATTGGACAGCCTGACGTGTTATCTTTTATATGAATACCTACTTGCTTGAGTTGAGTACGTGCAGGCCGTTTCGTATCGTTCTTCCTAATTACATAAAAAATGTGGAAGTAATGTTTTATATGTTTGTTAATAATCAGCTCCGTTCAAAATAGATGAATGATTTTTTGATTTTTGTTCGTAATGTGCATAGAGCACATTATTTTTCATTCCGAATTATAAAGTAAGGTCCAAAGGGAGCGCGAGAGAACCAAATTCCACTAAGGTGTGCAGTACGTCACTAGTATGTAACAGTGAATGTAAAACCGGCCAACTGCGAGTTGTACTCCCACATCCAGTGTTCCATACAACTATACATAATGTACCTAAAAGTCTTTATTTTTTTCATACAAATCGAGATCCTAAGCGATAGTGCAATCTACATTTGGCCGGTCAGTATTTGGTGTTGTACACTAGATATTAAACTATTATCATACTAAGTGTCTGAATGGACTTTGTGAAAAGCGATATTTTTAAAAAGTACCAACAAAAGATAAGATAAAGAACAAGACGAGCCTATGATACAACTGCTATCAGAGTACATTTGACGTCGAAGATTTTAAATGGGCTTCTTTTAACCAATACTGAATATCAAGACGGGTGTAAGGTATGGTGTTGATTTCATATTTAGGCCACTGTTGCTATAAAAGCACTTGTGTACTAAGAGATTTTAGATGTAACAGCTGTCAGTGACACTTGACGTAATTTTTTATTGTGCTTAACTACCTAACAATCTTTTGATACTTGTACTAGTCGTATTAGATTTCGTAAATTATGCGTACCTGTATAAACATGTACAAACACAACTATCCAACTCCACGTAGGACGTAGGAATATCCAACACACAAACGAGTAGGTAACATTAGGTACTTCACATTTCACTCCATTACTTATACAATAATAGATACTTACACTATACAATTATCATTCCACGTTTACATTTTATACAAGTAACATAATAATTACAACCACAATAATAATGTATGTTCTTCTCGTTTAATAAACAATCATGAAGTGTGCCGCGTGTCAACCTTAAAAACCCTTCTGAAGTGGATACCTATCATAGAGAAAAGTATTACACATACTTTTCTCTATGATAGGTTAGGTATCCACTTCAGACTAAAAACCCAGGTATCTACCAACAAACGGCATGACCTTGTATGAGCGGCATTCGAAGAAAGAAGTGTGACGAAGTTGAATTGAAAGAAAATGTGACGAGTTGCAGGGATCTAGATTTAATACATTAACTACGTTCATGTGGTACGCATCCGCAGAGTGAAGCTAGTACTATATAAACTTTAATTCTATATATTCATTTATTTACAGAAAATTAACAAACTTATGAAAAAAAAATAAACATCATCGTTATAATAAGTGCATTTAGCAATTTACATATTTTTTACTTGTGTGACAGTTTTCGTTTTGCACAGTTAGTGCTGAAGTGTGCGAACATAAATTTGCAATGGCAAGTTTTAAAGGAGCTGAAACAGCTCGCAACATACAAATATTTTTGCGTTTTTGCTAATTACAACTCAATCATTCATTGTAGATCCAGGAAAACTGATTCGTGGACGTAATTACATTGTATCGAAAAATAAATGCTACAATTACTACACTTATCTGAATATATTTATTTGATTACGCTGTCCTAGACGTCGATCAATTAAACATATTTTTTTATCGATATTTGGCCTAATCAGATAAGCCGAAAATATTGAGATAGTAAGTTTAATAATAACAAATATTTTTAAAAGTATCTTAAAAAAACATTAAATAATATTTAAATAAAACACTTAAAAAAATATAAAAATATATATCTAGTGACAATTCCGCCTAATGTTCCTGTTATCTACGTTACGTCACAAACATCACGCAGCCTAACCGGAAGAATATCCGACTAGTTTCGCTTCTGAACAAAGCATCTTCAGGAGGTCTTGACTCACCGAGCGCACGATCGAGACTAAACGGCCAGCGGCGAAACACGCACATAGTAAGTGTAGATAAAATCTATTTACGTCCGCGAATCAATTATCATGAGTCTACAATAAATGGGTGAATGTCGGTGGATAAAAATACTCAAAACTGACTTTGCAAATTGAAAAAAAGAATCGTCAAAATCGTTTCAATACCGGTGTACATAGATAATAAACATACATATTGTAGAACCTTCTTTTTGAAGTAGGTTAAAACTTTACTTAAAATGTAATTCGCTGTGGTTTTAATAGTACCCAAGGAACAAAATATTTTCATTTACTTTATGCGATACGCTGTTACAAAGACACTTGTTGCGCTGCGAACGAAGTCCGATATCCAGAGATAAGCGTGTGATTGAAACAGTTGCGAAAATTGTGACGAAAATCTTCTAAAATAATCATTTTAAATAGCTGTATGATAGCGCGAGAAAAATCGTGTTGCGCGTCCCAAGCTCAAGTCAGCTCCGCGTCAGCTCAGATTCGGGGGCGGGGTGAGGAAGGCTCGATTGGAAGGGGGGACAGGACTGTCCATTCTATACATAGTATTATTATATGTTCTATGACTATGGATCAAAGACCAATAACTAATATATTTACAAAAGTTGTAGATGTCACAAAGATTTTCATTTATGATGACATCTATCAAACTGTAACTCTACTTTCCAATCTTGGAAAGTATTGATCCTAGACTAGTTCTGTAAAAAAGCGAAAAACCTTATCGAACTCTTCATTTATGATGACAGCTGTCAATCTAAAATTGTACATAATCTTAGAAACTTTTAAACCTAAAGCAACTTTCTAGTTTATTTACAAAAAATATAGATTTCACCGAGACCTTCATTTTAAATGACAACTGTTAGACAGAAAATGAATTTATCTCAGAAACTATTGATTCAAGACCTCTTTTTATTTCAAAAATTATAGATCTGAATGAATTTCTGATGAGAGCTGTCAAACTTAAATTGTTGATGGGATATATTTTGATGACAGCAATCTAATTTGTATATATCCATAATACAGGTGGACCATCGGAAGACTAATTTATTTATGGTAGAGCCAGGTGAACTATGAAGGTGGACCACGGGCAATGACTGAATTATTCTTAGTCGATCATTTCACACATGTACATTTTCTAACACGCCAATATAGTTTTAACAAAAGCAGGGAAATTATGTTTTGATTGGGTAATGTGTAACGTAAAATTTTATTTTTGTAATAGAGACGATAGTTTGTTTCCGAGAAGGTCGGCGTCCAAATTACAGGGCTTGTGGACCGCACCGCCACGTTCCGAAACTACTCTACCTTGCCCAAACACTCGAATTAGCTTGTAATGACTACGATCTACTTTTTTCTAAAGTAGTTTAGTATTGAACCCTTTTGTTTGATTTTTAATCTATGATAGCGGATTGTGGCACAAAGAGAAAAATAGCAGATAGGTATAAGTATCTAAAAAAGGACTATCATTTCATTGTTCTTAATGCATAGTAAAAAATATATAAACACAAGTTTATACTACCTACATGTTATCGAAATTATTACAGCTGTTTTTGATATAAATATTACAATGACATAATATGAATCTACATTTAAGAGTAAATAGGTATCTTATTATAAAATATTGCTCGTTTACAAAACAATGCTGAATCGTCATTAGTATTAATAAAAAAAAAATAACGATTATATTTAAAACTCTAGTGAACTTTAATATATCAATTCTTCCATTTCGTTCATCGTTCATATTGAGATTCATATTTAAACAAAATCACAGTGATTAATGTTTAAGACATACCTACCAACTATAAAGAATGATTAACGTCATGTTAATACGGCTACTCTATACTAGCAATAACAAACGAGATGTGTAGTGTACAATAAAAAATCCTATTAGTCGGGCGAGTGAGCCCAAACACTGAACAAAAACACACTCGCATACCCACCTACACAAACACGAATCGCTACCAATAATTACCGTTTATTAAAGGAGTAAAGGGTGGAATAAAGCGCATTCCACACTAGCGCGCCACCGCGCCACAGCCTGTACAAGCTACATTCGGTAGTGCGTGTCACAGGTCGTGTCTAAACTCATCAATCTTGGCTCCATTTAATTTTAGAATAGAATATGCATCGTGAAAAGCCGCCGTTGGAGCCGAAACAAAACGGTCTCGCGTGCACAATGAGCCGAGCGCCGAGCGCGGAGCGGACCCGCAAATGGAATATACGGGCCGCTCAGCCATTGTCGCTCCACAAAAGAAAGGCAATCATTCGACATGAATAAATATCTTTGAATAATGGGGCCGCGTTGCCTATAATGAAATGTTTTATGTATTGGAATTATCGCGTATAAATCGCTTTTGTACGTCCGCGTCGATTCACTTCCATGTAACCGTTTTTATTGTGCTGTTTCTTCGTACGTTGCCATGAGTTAATCGACCGTTCGAAGATTATCCGTTTTTGCCGCATTAAATAGATTACTTAAATAAATAAAATGGTGCGTACTGTGAAGATTCCCATTATTATGTATAGATTAATAAAGTTGTAGGTGCCGTGTCAGTTAAGTATGATAGCTAACTGAGCTGAACGAGCGGTTGCACTTATATAATTATTATACTCACGTGTACTTATTTACTCTACGGGATAGCTCAGCTATTAAGTATCTATGAAATTAAAACGTTACTCTAAAACCTACCGACGCAATACCTCGAACAGTAACTCTATATCAAATGAAAATCCCCCATTCTACTATATTGATTTCGGAAGTGGGCAAAATCGAGGCATAAGTAGGTTTCTTTTTAGATTCTATTTCAAATTTCGATAGGCATCTAATTTTCTATTTACATTTACATCTGGCTAACTCCCACTCTCAAGTAAGAAATCGGTGGGCAATCACCACACTTTATATTTGCAGCATAGTGAAGCTGTGATTCAAAGCCAGTAGGACAGCCAATGTAGTATTTCTACAAATATAAAATGAAGAGTAAAATATATAGATAATTCTTGTGCAACTCTACATAATTTGGAGTGAGTACTTAAATTGTGACCTGAGGAAGCGAAGTATACAACTATGAAAAAACAATCAAATTAGAAAAATATAATCCTGAGCGTAGTAATAAGGTTCCAAAGGTACGAGGCATAAAATCTTTGCTGCCGAGCGAAACGATTTATTGAATTAACTTAAATTCTAGGATACAAACACGATCACAACGAGTGAAATAAGAAAATTAGATTCACAAGAGCAGCGCAACGCATTATATTTTACGTGTGATTATAGATATTTATTTGCAGCTTACGCTAGCCACATGCCACTTACGACGCTACAAATATATAACATAGACACGAGTAATATATAATATAACATAGATAACATAGATAGATATACGAGTAATATATAATATAACATAGATAACATAGATAGATATACGAGACGTTTCAAAACGTCTGGTCAACGCTACTTGTGACCAAAATGCTGGCATATACTTTGGACAAAGAATAAGCAATGCCATACAACGTGGCAATGCGGCCAGCATTTTGGGAACACTGCCTAATGGAAGCGGAATATTGGATTAGTTTGGAGTAATTTTAAGTTTTTTTTTTAGTTAAATATGTTAACTTTAGTCAGAAGTATCTATTGTTACACTTTATACCATAAATAAAATGTATAAAAAATATTGTTATCAATTATGTAGTAAAAGTTAAGTGAAAGAGTATATTAGATACGAGTATGTAGTTATCAGTCACACAAATTATAATATCTCTATGTGCAATGTGAACAAAGTTATATGGACGGACACCTTTTAATTTATTTAGGTAAATGCACATCATTTTGACTTTACTTATTGCACAATACTAATGTTATTATATTATAAACAAATAAGTTCTAGGTGTAAACAAAATTCAATTAAATGTAATCTTAGGTAATTTAATGGTTAGATAGTATAATTTCCGATCAAGTAAATTTATTTTTAATGTCATTCTTTTGCATTGTTTTTGGTGATTCGTTTTTCCGGTCAGTTTCCGAATCGAATGGCATTAATTATGGTTGTGATGGAGTGCGCCGGAACGAAGCGCGGCGGGAGCGCGACTGGAGAGAAATAGGATAGTGTTGCCATTATACGGAGTTTTCCCCTGAACACTACTGAATACTATAAATGCAAAAAATATATCTTTTTTTCTTTAAATATGTTTTTTTATAAGAACTTTGTCGCTGAGCGACCACATCGTCCTGTAAGACTGACGTCTTACAGAAAGATGTGGTAAACTAAAACCAGTAACACTAACTTAAAATTAAGTCTTAAGAATTATGTATGAAATATTAAATATTGAAATATTAAATATTATATTAAATAATTTATTACTGTGTAATGGATGAATTTTTTAAATATGATTACAAGCACTATTCCGTGCTAAGCGAAAATCACATTTACATATTATAAGAGCTCTTGTCCTGATCGGAAATCGAACCCGTGCCTCCGAAAATCGCGTCTACTGGTCTGACCTGGTGAAGTGTTTTGAAGTAGTGATGGCTCAGTGGCTTTGGCTACGGACTGCCGCGCAGCTTTTCTATGGTTCGAATCCCGCCATATGGGCTTGAGCTTCACCGCATGGTGGAAGAGCATTTTGTGAATGCCCGCCTGGCTAGCGACCACCCTCAATTAGAAAATCTGTCACCAAGCACCTAACGTTGTGTTCCGACAGCTGTCCTTGAGGGCCAGTAATTCTAGATTAAGCCTGTTAACGCCTTCGACCACACAATCACTGACCGTCAGATGAGATTGAGGTCAAAGGCACCTATCAGCAATAAAAAAAAAGTTATCTCCCCTGACGTTTAAATAATAAAATTAGAGCACCAGATTCGGATCAGTCAAGCATATACATATAACAGGGAACTCGGCGTTGATTATTTAGTTTGTAATGCAACTTGGGCATTATACAATAAAATAATCAAATATTTCATCAGCAAATGGCTCATGGGTTTGGACTAAGTATATATTGAATCTATTTTTTTTATATAATAGTTAACAAATAATTTAACTCGATACTATTGAGAAAAATATATGTTCGCGTCTGGCAGCACCGGCTAGGGCTCAGAGGACCGGCCGCGGCCTCACGCTCCTGCTTCAATAAATCAATTTAATCTAATTTAATTTGAGGCGAGCTTCCTCCGTCCCAGCCCGGCCCTGGAGTCACGCAATCTTCTATTCAATGATATTATGTAATCACTTTACAGGATTTGAAACGTCTGCTCTTTGCACCGACTCCATATGTTAGTTAATATTTACGAATAAGTACTAATAATAAGGATCTTCTGTATGAAATATGTGGAACTATCTTTCTGTACTTATTTTATATTGCAATCAGATTTTGATCACAGCGATACCCAGTGGTCAGTGGTGATGACAGTTTCCGGAAAACAATCGATTGGCGAACATTATTTCTGCTTGAACGTAGCGTAACGCGGACGTTCTGAAAATGCCCCACCACAATCAGTCTGAGTATTTTTCTTGCAACATACTGATGATGATGTAGATATTTCTTATTTAACATGCTTATACGCTAATGTCTACCTGTACCTTCGATCACGAATATTTGAGCTTGCCTATTATGTGTAGTAGTGATGATAATTTGAAGCGCTCGTAGCCAAGTCTGCTTAGCCATTCTGATTCGATCAGCAAAGTTAAGCAACGTCCGCCGCGGTCATGACTTGGATGGATGACCGCTGGTGACATTCATATAGAGCGCTTCCGTGCTTCGGAGGGCACGTTAAGCAGTCGGTCCCGGTTGTTGTCTTAGGATAGCAGTCGTTACAGCATGGTGGTAGGGCACTTTGCAAATGCCCGCCTGGCTAGCTACCACCCTCAAGTTGAAAATCTGTCGCCAAGCACGTAACGGTGTGTTCCGGCAGCTGTCCTTGAGAGCCAGTAACTCTAGGTTAGTCTGAACAACATCCTCGACCACATCATCACTTACCATCAGGTGAGATAGTGGTCAAAGGTTAACCTATCAAGCATTAAAAAAAAAAAATTATATCATGGTACCTTTCGGAATAATGCATTAATGGAACTGGAGCGTATATATAATATATAATTCGCTATAATAAGACATAGTCTGTGAAATTTCATTTGGCTACTTAAGAAGATTCGAATGATACAAAATCCTAAACTTAAGACGGAAGGACGGACGGACAGTGTTGGCTTAGTAATAGGACCCCCATTTTTTCGTATGGAATGCTATAAAATATATATGAATTAAATATAGACCCAGATGTTCCTACTCCTAATATATATAAAGTAATCATTTATTGAAAAGATAGATGATTACTTTACTTTACTTATATATATGGGTTAATTTTTATTTCTCATTCGCAGTTTCTGGTTTCTATGTTAGGATTGTCCGATACCCTCGCCTTTGGATATCCTGAAAGCGTCGTCTACTTAGTCACGTTTACTCACATATATGTATAAGTTTATTGACATATTTATATTGGTGTGTAGCTGCGCATTAAGCAGTTAGAATTCTCCTAACTTCCGGCAGAGCAGTGTATTTAGCATGATAGTAATTGGTGTATATTTAAATAAGGTAAATTTGCACTAAAATATAATGTAAAATAAACATAAAAGTTTTACAAAAATCCTTAATATTTTGAGTTATTTAATAATTCATTCAATTTTACCTCCTACGTTGGGCTTATGATAGGGCGGCCTTTGTTTCAATGGTTATCGTTATAGTTGGTGATGTGAATCTTGTGTACAGTAAGTACTACATGAATGAATTTGAATAAGTATGAACTTACTAGTACAAAATAGAAACAAACTGCGCTTCGATAGGGAATTAGAAGATCTTCTAAATAAATAAAATACCCGATCAGGAATGTAATGTGTTCAGTATCTCACAATGAGAATACCAACAAGCGAGCTACCGTTCCTCGAGCGACCACACAGGCGGCCCGTCACGATTCCAATGAGAGCGCGATGACACCCTTGAAATGCGTCTAATGGACTGATTTATAGAGCAAATTAAACATTTGACTTGCCGTGAATTTGACGCTGAGTGGATCCGTCACGCACGGACACCAGCCGGGCCGGACGCGAGCCGTGCCGAGAAATTTGTACAATCGCGTACTGCACCAAAGAAAGTAGGTAATCTGCAAATAAAACGAAATCACAGAGATCTTTTCCCATGTAAAGCAATTGCAAATCATTAATATACGCTAGAAATAAAAATGGTCTTGAAATTGATCCTTGCAAAACTAAATTTTTTACCTAATTCATCCGTTGATGACCTGAAAGATGTACCTATCAGCATTTATCGGAACCTTCTGTAGCCTGTCTGACATGTATGGCTATTTAAAACAGTCCGTATTCTGGAGCTGTGCCAATAAGCTCGCCTTACATTGGTCGAAACGTTGGTGATTTGACATCTCTGCCTAACCCTCCAGGGAATATAGTCGTGACGACATATCGTTTTATCTAATAATATAGGTTGGGACTATACTTTTAGGGTTTCGTATAGGAAGAAGAGATCCTTTACTGGCCTACGTTGTCCCTACTAAATCACACTTTTGTATTTTAGTAAGTGTAAGAAATATATAATAATAATAATAAGCATTTATTTTTCTTCCACAAAGGCATTATACAGTTTTGACAAAAGATATTTCAGCTAGTAGTAACTATAACTATTACGTAGCTAGTAGCTATAAGCAAAGATCAAAAAACGTCTTCAAACATGCTTTGTGTAAGACTGGTGCCTGAGATAGGTTTTTAAGTGGTGATGTAGACGAAAATTGTTATAGCAGTCGACACTGGAATGGAAATTGGAACAAATCTCAATGACAGCAGCCGGGAAACTTCGTTAGGTGATCAAGAACAATTTTATTACATTATGGTAGTAGTTTAGCCTAGCGAGCAAAATTTTTACAAAATGCACACCATGCTGTGAAATTTAAACCCGCGTCCACCAACAACGCCACCCTTGCACCAGGAATAGAATTCTATAGTAAAATAGTTAAGCTAACAAACCTTAGAAACTCTGTGATCGAGCGTACGTATCAATGCATTACTTGTAGTTGCAGCTGATTAATACGGAGCTGCCGCTACCGCCTTGCTCCAGGTTTTTTTCGACGACGCGCGTGTCCGTGAGAACCAATTTTAGCGTCTCTATAACGGTCCATTGAACTAAGCAACGAAATAAACTTATTCTTAAACACAAGCGGTCAAAAACTGTTTAACCGTCTCAGTATTATACCAAATCAGGGTCCAGGGACAAACTTTCTGATATATTATATACACAACACATATCATCACTCTGCGAGTCACTTATATTATCTAGGCTTAACTACGGAGATAATGGTACTGCTTTAATGTTACTCTTTGAAGTTACATTACTCCCTTGTTAAACAAAAGTGCTATATTGTTTAAATTTTTTGCCCAATATACACTCTCGTACAAAGCTGCACTTAGCAGGATTTTATAAGTAGGTAGTAGTAACCTTTTTTATGTTTGTAATTACTGTAAGCTATGACCATATAATGTACCTGTTTATTGGAGGGACTTATTATATGTTATATTTTATATATAGAGTTTAGATATACAGGATGTCCCAAGAAGTAGTGAGCTAGAAGCTAGTAAGTATGTTCACATCTTCAAGGGCCCTTAAAAAGAAGTTGCGTGAACATTCTGGGTAATTTTATCTTTCTTGGCATTTTTTTTATCCCATTCAAAGATCTAACGATAGTAAGATCTATCAGCTTAGCACACAAAAAAAAATCAAGCATCTACCACAATAATTCACGTCACCATAGATAAAAATCTCATCGTACTCGGCAATAGGTGAAAAATTAAAAAAAAGTCATAAGTCCTAAAATATGAAAAATCGCAAACATACATGGGGGTGATTAAGATCGCCGTCTAGGTCCTCTACCTCCCAGCTTCAGTATATCACTACTTCTCGGGACACCTGTATAAGCGGAGAGCAGTAATACTATAAGATAGATATCTATCTTAGAGTAGCACTGTTCTGCGTGATTACACTGCGCTCTTCTTCATCTCAAAACTAGTTCATAATTTTTGTCGGAAAGTTCATTTATGTCCATAAATGCTGACAAGACCAAATTTACGTCTAATTCACGCGAATTACTCGAACTAACCTGATCAAGAGCATTGGACAGCCCAAAACCTAACCTAACCTATAAAATAAAATTAAAGCCTAACCTTAAAAAAATATCGTTTAATTTTAATTGGTACCTAAGAATTTTGGTTTCAGTTACATTAATATTAGTTCTTATATATCTTATACAGCAATGCTTACACACTACAGCTTGGAAGCACAAAATTTGATCCAGCTATGGTACCCACAGGCACTCACCAAGACGGAATTTTACAATAAAACTACATAATTATGCACATGCTGTAAGAGTTGGCTTCTGTTGTATGGCCTGCTGATTCGTAGACGTAATTCGTACTGTAATCATATGTCACAGTAAAATTGACATATTATACTAATGATTTGGTGTATTTTATTCCCTAGTCTACTTTAAAAATATCGTAGTTGTCATTGATTTTTTAAATTCGGTTCGGTCTTGAGATGTTCTCCTTTTGCATCTAGATTTTAAACAAGTGAACTTTCCTCTGCGCCGATTGCCTCCACTCAGTTCGACTAGCGGCTTGATGTTCCCATGTGGAAGACTCCATCCCAAACCTCTTCACATGCCTGATCAATTCAAAAACTGGCCTCCGCTGTTTCGCTTACGTTCTGGCAGCCGCGAATAAAGATGTGCTTGGCTAACCTTTCTTCGAGCATTCGGGTTATGTTCCCTCTCCTCCTAGCTGCCACCGCATAAGGTACGCTTCTATTCCACGCACGTGTTTCATTTACTGTCCGATCATTCTATGTTTTTTATGTCTCGAAGAATCTCGAATCTATCTTTATCTCTAATTTTATGCCATGTGATCGGAAAAGCTTGAAGTTTGCCAAAAGCTGCTATAGCAGCACCTAACCGGCTATTGATATCAGGATCAAGGTCGCATTTTGATGTTATGTCGGTTTTGATGTTATACGGTGCTGCCGAGGTATCTTAATCTATTAACATTTTTAAGGTTATACCATTCAGCCGAATAATGAGAGGCTGTGTGAGCCGTCATGACACAGCTGAGCACAACTCTCTCATTATTAATTAGGTTCGGCACTAAGGTTTTTGGATGGTGGTAGGGCATTTCGCTAATGCCCGCCTGGCTAGCTAACACCTTTCAATTAGAAAAAGTGTCGCGAAGCACCTAACGACGTGTTCCGGCAGCTTTCCTTGAGAGCTAGTAATTCTAGGTTAGCCTGACCAACATGTTTGACCACATCATTACATACTATTAGGTCAGATAGTAGTTAAAGACTAGCTTATAAGCTGTGAATAATAAATAAAGCCAGGCTGAATTAACGCACGTTTAAATTTTAACGGTAGTAAAATGTTGGGAGTTTCCGCCACAAAGCAAAGACCATTAGCGTACGTAATCTCTGTTATAATAGCAAGAGGGACTTTCGTATTTACCTTTAATCTTGCCAGATTGAAGAAACAACCATCTGTTCGGAAACAAATTCTAATTATTCGAATAACTTTCGTATTGCCTTTTATAGTGTAAGTGATGAGACAGCAGAGAAGTAAATAACAGAGTAGGAGCTAATAGAAGCCCTTGTTTAACGCTATAGACGCTACAAAATTTCGGATTGGTCGCTATTAGATGTTAAGCAGCACTATATATGATCGAGTAGGAGCCTAAGCAATTGTACAAATTAATGAGTACAGCCGAAATTAGACTGGACTGTCATATCAATCCTCTCGAGGATAAAAGCCTTTTTGAAATCCGCAAAGAATGAGAATATTCACTAATTTTTCTATCCGCTCTTACTTGTAAGCTAGCATATAGATAAGATAGCTTCACTAGTGCCTCTATTGGGTTCTATACAAAATTTGGCGATACCACGGTACTAGTTACTTTCTGCCCCATCTCTTTCATTCTTGTAGAGGGAGCATATCACTGGAATGACCTTAAAGCAAGCAGGTAATGCGTTTTTAGTCCACATTTTGCATAAAAATTAAAAACCATAATGCAGCCCGTCTCTACCATACTTGACTAACTCCTCCGTCATCAATACTACCTGCCATTTTATTCTTCTGGGCCTTTATAGCATTCACAAGTTCTGGAAGAGTTGACACTTCGTCTAGTCCAGGTGTGGATGATTTGGCAAAGATTTTATGAAATCTAGATCAACTGTTGGATCAGCCCAGAGTCTTTGCACCTCATCCTTGCTTGACAATCACAAGCCGTCAGCAGACTTTAAGAGAGTGATTTTTCTCTGGTCTGAAACTCCGATTAATTTCTGTACTTACGCCGATATACTTCCAGCTGGTTCGTCATTCATTGAACGTAGGGAACCTTTTTGTGACACCACTTTTGTGGCGCGCACAAGCTATCTTAACCGACTCTTAGAGAGCACAATAACAATATCACAGTTCACAGCGGTGGAATTCTCGAACCACGACAGCAGTTTTCTGCAGGGATATTATAATTTTCAAAATATATATTATAACGGGCAAGCGTTTGTCGGGACACCTTTTCTAATCCCGTCCCCAACTGAGCGGTGGCAGTACCTCTCTAAAGAGTGCTGCTTCATCACAGCGGGTGCTGCCAAATCTTAGTGTCACTCCATTGCAGATCCGTAACGCCCTCTCCCAAACGCCGGCGAATATCAGACAAAGCGCGGTTTACATCATAACTGGACCTGTCTATACCCCTATCCATCACCGCGGGACTTTTAGTTCTCAGTAACCTTTTAGCGCATAAGCGGTAATATGTGCAGAAAATATTTTAGTACGTAAAAGTGGTCGCGTTAACACTGACTTAATCACATGTCCTTACATGCTTAATGGAATGGAAACCAAGACGACTGGAGAGAAGCTAGATGCGGTGTGATAGCAGTAAGTTTACGACACCTACTGACATCTTCACCTTTCACACAAAAATTTTGTTGTCCGCCAAAACCGCCAACATCAGTCGCTTGTCAGCTGTAGAGTTGCCGCAACCACCAGAAAACGCTTCATTCATAGTACGAGGAGCTTCCGAATGGTGACTGGACTTAAACTGCAAGTTCTAATATTAATGAGTAAACGACTAAAAGGTACAGAGTTTTGTTATGAACGCCTTAAAAGCTACCACAATCGACTAACAAAACTATCACCAAACGCTATATAGTTTTTTGGTAGCTGTAGGTACTTAAAAGCCAGTGAACATTTTAGGTAGAACATAGTGAATTATGGCATTTTGCATTTGGTTAGAGTCCTTTTGGATCATTTAATTTAGGTAATGTGAAACCTTTACCTTCGTCCCATGTGTGTCTCAAAAAATCAATCAACTGCATCAAGTCACACTGTGTCGTCAATCATGTGGCTGAAAGCGCACCAGTGTTATCTGCGCAGCGACAATAAGCGTCAATTGCTTGTACTCGCATAGTCAGCTATACATCGCAGTAGTAAAATGCTTACATTTCCACTGCCATTGCGCCTTAAGGCCCTAATTATCAATCATCAGATAGTTATTATTCCTAAGAATAAAAGCATACTTACACAACAAATATTAAAAGAGCGAATGTTGTATGTTTCAAAGAGATGTTCATTTGTTTCCAAGTTGGTTTATTAAAATCTTATCAAACTGATATATTTTATCTGATAATTGAAGAACCAAGGCTAAGAGGAAGTAGGATTCACTGCACTATTCGGCGAATTGGCTATGGGAAGGTATTTTTTCCGAGTTTGCTAGTCTTAAATTTTCGAGTGCAACAGTTATTTAATTTAAAATACAATGTAGGTACCCCACCATTTAAAAAGAAACTAAATTAGATTCTCAAAATCAGCAGACCGTGAAAATAAATATGTTTTCTGCTGGTTTTGTTGTCGTCTGTTTACTGGTTGTTTATTCATCTTTCCTCTTATATAGACAACCACCGCAGTGCCATTAAAGGTGAATCATGATTTGCTGAAATCTTTTCACATTCACACAATGGTACTCTTTGCAAATTTAGTTCTGTTACTATCTGGCCGGATGTCTAACTTACCAATAAAAATATGTTTCCAATAGACGAACAAGCTCATAGATGACATTTTATGCAGTATTTTTATAACTGATAGGCTAAGCTTTGGCAGCCATCTCTCATCTATTGGTAAGAGATGATGTGGTGGAAGAGTAGGCTAAACGTAGACAGAAATTGGTTCTCAAGGATAGGTATCCCTGAGAACCAATTTCTGTCTACGCAAACAAACCCACGTTTTAGAAAAACGGATATCAGCATTTCGGCAGGTGCCGAAACGCGCCTTTAGGTGCTTGGCGACCGATTTTCTAAATTGTTTAAAATAATTTATAATGGTGTTATCTATGGTCTTTCTAAAACGTGGGTTTGTTTGCAAATAATCAAATATTGTACATCACATTAATAATATAAAAGTGAAAGTCTGTGAGTCAGTTAGTGAGGATTTCTGCTACTCTGTTCTCAAAATATTTGTTATGATTAATTAATAATACAGCTGATTACACGTCAAAAGTATTAATGCTCAAATTAAAACGTTACACTATAAGTAAAATATAAAAAATTGCTAATCTTTAATACGGTGAACCTATACACTAAGGTATTATCGAGATAAAAATATAATTTTTAGGGTTCCGTACCCAAAGTGTAAAAACGGTAAAAATACATTTTAAGGAAATCATCAACAGAACAATTGGTCGATATGTCAGTGTTTTAGTCAGATTTTAAAGGAATCTACAATTGGAGTACTGGATCAAAGTTTCAAAGGATCAAGTTCTCTAAATTTTAAAATCTCTAAACTTCTTCTGCTTGTTCTGAACAACCTAAAATATTCTTTCGTTGACACATTTCAAAAATATAATTATTCTTTTCAATCGTTTATATTATTTAGACAGCACCAAGTCACATAACGATGATTTACATAAAGAACAGAAATATCAAATTTAAGGACTGTCATTCGCACGCGTTACACGAATTTGGACTTAAGACTGAATAGAATAAGCATATAAAACTTTACATAATTCCTATTGAATTGACACCTAGAATTTTGTTATACACAGTCGACCTGATATCATGGGTTACTTGGAAGGATTTGGTAAGAGAGTGGGACAAACTTACAAACATATCCTTATTGCTATTTCTTAGAATTTCACGTCACTGTGCGCGATGTTCATACTCAGTGCTTATGCTCACAAAAACAACCGCTTGGTGAATCGCAATGGCTAGCAGAGTCAGAATCCCTAGTCCTCAGATCGGGAAACAAGCATCAATAGTTTAATAGCTGTGTCTGTGAGTGTAACTAGTGACCGTAGCTACAGGCTGAAGCGCAACCAATATTTGTATGTGTACGATTAGTTTGTGTGTTAGTGTGCAGCGAAAATTTTGGTGTACGTGGGAAAATGTGTGTATGTATGCCATACTTATTGTTTTCATGAGAGACGCGTAGACACTTTTATGTTAACAAACACGGACTGAAGGCAAAACTCTCTTTTTTTCTTATCTGTGCTACCGAAACTCTAACTGCTTGCTTCTGCATACGGAAAGAAATGCACGGTCCCATGCAGCCCTACAGCATGCTGTGCTCCGAACCTACTGCAGAAGCGGTGTACCGTGTCGGAATGTAGCATGCGCATCTCACCTCACTTGATTCCATCGGCCCACTTTACACGTATGTGTACTAATGCATAAATGTGTATATTAGTTTCCCAAATAGTTTTTAAATGTCGTTAAAAACTATTTCTACCAAGTGAGTATCAATAAGGGATACCAATCTCAAACTTAAGGAATATTGTACTTATATATTGGTTAATACCTATGTTACCCACGGATATGATATGGCAAGTTAGGCAATGAATGACTTCACCACCATCAAGTAAAAATTTGTCGCAAAGCACCTAACAGTTATGTTCCGGCAGCTGTTTCTTGAGAACCAGTAATAGCTAGCTAGCCTGAACAACATCTTCGACCACATCATCGCTTACCAAAGGTGATAAGTGATCAAAGGCTAGCTATCAGCTTTAACTAAAAAATTATGTTGTCTGACCTGCCAGATTGAAGTTAATGCACTGCGTTTTAACAATCGTGTTGAATCACCTTGCCGTATTTGACGCTGTATACCGTCTCGAAAAGAAGTTGAACGTCATCATCTTCTCTTATCTTCTCAAGTTCAATGCCTAAACATATTATTATACAATACTTTAAAATATGATAATAGGAAAAGCTTTGCGATGCCGCCTGAAGAAAGAGAAGGTTCAACGTATCCTTTGAGAGTGGATCATCCAATATTTGTTATGTTAAGGATAACCAAAGAGATGTGAACCGAAAGCACCCGTTGTGTTTGTCACTGGTCTCGGCTCGCTGCGGACTGTGCGTTGTTACAGTTCTTGGCATTTTAGTTTTGGTACACAGGATGATCTCTCTTACTTAGAAGTCAAAGGTATATATTTATTATTTAATTTATAGCTTATAGGCTAGCTTTGACTTACATGATTGTAAGTGATAATGTGGTCAAAGATGTGGTTCAGGCCGTTCAGGCTAACTTAGAATTCAGAACTCTTTATCTTAAGACTTATAGCCAAGATACATAGAAATCAAAAGGAGGATATTACTTAACATGCTTAGCGCTATTGTATCATGGAATAGTATATCTGTTTAATACATTTTATTACGTGATTAACAGGGTTGGTCCTCGAGAAGAATACGCCATTATTTATGAAGAATAATTAGTAGCATAATTATGAAGAAAAATTGCAATATTAGTTATTAGTTTATAAATAGGCAATGTTTAATCATTTTCTGATATAGAAATTAGCATTAAATATAGACAACAATATTTATATATATATATATATATATGTATAAACAATCCAATACTTACAAATATATTAAGTGATTATGTCGTATAAATTAAATTAATTATTTATTTTAAACAAAAAATTATAGGCATTGATATTCTCCACTATTATTTATAGTTCTGCATTTATTTTTGCTCCACTTCAGATTTTTTTATGACCTAAACAACCATAAGTATCATCTTAAAGCTAAGAAAAAGGAAGAAAATTAGTTAAAGCGATAGTATCTTTTTTAATGTTCTAGAATATAATGGCCTAGAAATTATTTACCTGATTTTACCAGGCCCGGATAAAAAAATATACGCCATAATAAGGAAAGTTCGGTTATATAACAAGCCGTAGAACACATTTCTGCAATAAATAAAACACGTAAAGTTCACAACACAACCCCCACGCTGAGTGTGTTAAAATACTGAAAAACATTACCTACCCTCCTTTTAATTTTAATCGTTCCTTCGTGTTTTAGTTGAAATAATGCTTCTGCTAAGAAAAAGTGTATTCACAGCGATTTACATACAAACGTACTTTCATCATACTTGGGCTATAGTATACCTACGAGTATATCTGTTTATCTGAGACAGTAAAATCACTGGGTGAACAGAACATAAGAATTGACCCCTCGGATTGTTGAGAGCAGTGCAGGTCGAGCAGAACAAGAAAGGTGATTACTGTAACTGACTTTATGCAGGCTTGCCATTACGTAGTGTGCCATAATTCAAAACCCAGTAAACCGGTCGAATGGCGTAAAGCGTCGATATATATGGGATCTCAAGGGACTGGGTTCGATCCTCAGTTCCAACAATTATTTATTCTGAAGCAGTCCGGAGTCTGGAACAATATCGGGTACCTTGCAATATGCTGGTCTCCTACTTGGTATATGGGGCCAAAACATATCTGAAGTAAACTGGCTGTTATGACACCTCTGCCCACCTTAAGCCATGATATTGTTAAAAAAGTAAGTAGATACATTCGTAATATATTCTCATTATTAATTCAAACCCTAATACGACCCGTACATACTGCACAGAACCGAACTCAAGTAATTGGACAGAGCTACGCCACTTATATCTTAATTACTTAATTTTTCTGTGAAAAGATATTAAACAGCTACATTTGTCAGTAACGCTCAAAAAAGCAACTGCAGTAATGTAACTGAATCACAAAAAGTGAGATCTTGAACTGCACCAGACCGTAAAAATTATACATTTTGAGTTGATTTTCTAAATCTTTGTATTTGTTATCTGTTATTTTAATAGCTGTGAATTTAACTTAGAAATTATTAATTTTGACGTTAGTTATTATTTGTATTGCTTTCGTCGTAGCAAATTCATTTATTCTAAACTTTCGTTATACCTATTTGGTACAGCGTATTTGTTTGTATTTTAAAGTGGTTTGTCTGGTAATGTTAACTAAATACAACATTTATATATTTACTAAAGAGTATGTGTTTTTTTTTATTTTCCTAAGATATAGTAGACGAATTGTAAGCACATTTTTTATATCATACATTTTATCTTTAGTTATTACAAAAAACAACTCGAATTAAATATATGTATATGATAATTATAAACTAACAGTAGGAAAATATAGTTTATTATCTATTCTAAATTTAATGTAATATTTGAAAATTGTATACAACACTTACCGGGATTATGTTTTTATTCTTAACATAATTCTAGCTCAAAAACGTTTTGGTCATAGTCTGTTTTTGATGTAAATAAATTAATAAATAAATAGTAGTCACAATAGCAAGTAGGTATTTATCTGCTTAGAAATACAGTTTATTGTATTAAAGGTATTTTATATCATGTATTTTATTTAAATGTTACAGTTTCTATGTTATATTTTATTGGGTATGTTATACGCATACGTTAAGGTATTATGTATAATTATTTAAATATATATAATCTACACTGTGCATAATGCACTTAAGCTTCACCGCATAGTGGAAGGGCATTTTGCGAATGCTCGCTTGGCTAGCTTAAACCTCCATGTCAATGAACATGTATGTATTCAGCGTAGGTACAGTTGCCTCGAAGAAATTGCTGCCTAACAATTAGGCCGTTCTAAGATATATTAGTACCTACTTCTAAGATACATTATTTTGTAACTAGTATTAATAATCTCAAAGTGCAACTAAGGGTTATATATCTATCTACAGTCTTAAATTGAGTTCTGGACGGATGGGTTAAAAAAATACTGAAAATTGCCGCCTCCTGTACACAAACAATTGCGAGTGGCCGGTGTCGTCTTCTCGATAATACTCATTTGGACATTGACTGATGCATTGTCAGAGGTTTGAGTCGGCTCTACAAGAAATTGCACTCGCCTTCTCATTGCAATATAGGTACCATTATTTTGAAGCAAAGAAAATGAACATTGACTTATATTAAATCGCTTAATAAGTACGGGGAATAATTTTCCTACATATTTGTATATTAAAACATCCAGACAAATTAGGGGCCTGATTTCAATGTTTGTTTTTCCGACAATTAATGGAAAGTAGTGTTTATTTTCATATTTTATTTTCCGTTTCATTCATATTTAGTTTAACTTTATACCTGCAAAATCCAGTAGAGCGCATATGAAGTCTCATTTCAGAGCTATGTGTCCACTAAACGAATTACTAATGTGCCGTAGTTACTAATGGGTTCACTTATGATCATAATCTCACATGATGGTAGGTGATGTGTTTTTGAAAATGTTAAAAAGTAAAATATAGAATGGGAACTGGCTCTTAAGTTTCGGTACACACCATTAGGTGCTTGTCAACAAATTTTCTACCGACCATTCTATAGCATTATAACCAGCCACAATCACTGCTACTGAGTAGAGTAGTAAAGAACTTTCAAGGAATAATAATTTGTTCAAGTTTAAGTCATTTACGTGTAAATGTCATTCAATTACGTGAAGCTATCATCTATCACTTACTATCAGATATCTGATAGTAAGTGATAATATATTATAATATAATAATATAATATATTATAGCTTATCCGATATAATATATGTTTTTGTTCTCTATGTGCGTTTTTTAATCATTCAGTGGTAAATTATAATAACAAAAAAATATTACCTATAGGTATCTCAATTTTACAAGTTTAGATATAAAATGAATAGTACACATATTTTCTATTTAATGAATATCTACTTATTGTTGTAGTAAACCAACAATGATATAGCAATACTTATACTAAAATAAATCTTATGTTGTGAGTTCGCTATCCATTTTACAATTCTATATTATATCAAAAAGAGTGGTTAATTTACTTGCCAATAGATCCAACCACCAAATGGCACAGATTCGTTGTTCCTCTCATATTAAGCACTCGAACATAAATTTTTATAAGTTTATCTTCATTGGCCGGCGTTCAGTTCCCCGTGACCAGTTACTGCCTTCAGCCTCCAGCCCTTACACCTGACCGCAGGCCGTCCCTTACACAGTACAATTATCTCCACTCAAGAAATCGTATATTCCAGGAGTTGCGTTGGTTCTTAAAGTATTTTTCTTACAGTGATTGTTTAGTTAGAAAGCAAGAAACCTTGAGGGAAGTGGAGGAGAAGAACAGTATTTTTTACACTCAAGAGCTGAACGATAAAACAGATGTACTTACGTCACAATTCACAAATGACGAACTGCACTGCGCCCATCACCCAGAGACATACAGTTGCTAAGTCTCATTGTTGTAAATTACATTTACTGACTGTCAACGACTCCTGTCGAAACACAGTGTTAGATGTTAGGCGACAGATTTTCTACATGAAAATCTAGCTAGCCGGGCGAGCATTCGCAACATTCCCATCCATCATGCGGCAAGCTTCAAGCCAGTATCTATCTATCTTTGAGTATCGAACCATGGACCAGCGGCATGGCAGTCCACTGCTCCGCTCGGCTAGCACTTCTTTGAAAGCCACATGCAAACACATTGCAAATATTTTATGTACACATGTCTCAAAGACACATAAATAAACTTGAGCTTGAAAACCTCCATCTGCATATTTTGTATACGAATAAAACATCGCAGCGTTTTAGTTGATAGAAGACACACACCTATATTTTTGGTTTAGTAGTCGATAGGCCTTTCACCACAATCTCACTTGATGGTAACTGATACTGTGGTCGAAGGTTGTAAACCGTTCAAAAATAGGAAGTAGTCCAGGAGTCTCCAAGACGGCTGCCGGAACCGTGCTCGGGGACTTATTTTGTATATGAGAGTGGTAGAATGCCAGAAGGGTATTCATGTTTAATCACTGAGTAGGTTAAGTTAGCATTATATAGTGTCAATTAGTGCGAGAAGAAAAAACTAGATGTACTATATATGAGTATTGAATGTTCACGTAAAATATATAAGCGTAACAATATAACAAATTATAAAATTACAAATTTACGGAAGGAATATAGTATTGTATATAATATTATAGGCAAGTGCGGGATTCGAACTCGCAACATCCACCCCTACAGACGGGGCATGCTCTGACCATTTAAGCTAACATGACATTATGGCTCATAACTCTAATTTTTCGTCTTTTTCTTTAACCATCATATAGATATGGAGCGGCACCTATAGTTCATCTGACGTTGTGCTACAAACAAGACTAATTTTGCAATTTGTTTTAAACTCACCCTATAATTTTAATACTTTTATTTTTGTAATAACGCATGCTCTATATTAGCGTTTCCAAGGTTAACAATAACTATATATTGAAAGCAAGTAACATTTTCAATGATTTACCTAAGCGTTTTAATATTGACCTATTCTCTACACATTACGTCGGCTAAGCGGCTATTAAGCAGATAGTTTTTTGAATAATAATATAGTATAATTAACCAATATTAAGTTGTGTTCTATCATATACATTTATTTATTACTATTGTTTATTAATATTTATGATTACCTTTAATTGGTGTTTCTTAATGACTTTTATCAAAAATGATATATTGCTTTTCAAAATTACGAGTGGAAAATTTAGGGTCATGTATGGTCGCAGCATGCTGATTTCAAAAATTTTTATGTATAGTGCTATATTGCTGTTGGTCTTTCCTAATATAAATAAATAAATAAAAAGAAACTAAAATCCTAAACAAGCCTAAACCTAAGAAATTGTACTCGTAATTTTAAAAATTCACCGCGTATTATACCGTTTTAGGGCCTAGGTACATCATTCCGCAGCCAAATTCGAATTTAAAATTTGCATTGCAAACTTGAGGCCTGATCTAGAGAAGTTCATCTTTTGATTTCAAAAGCTTCGAACATATAACGGTCAATATTAATGCTCATGAATGAATCTATGTAATCCGCTATCTCACTTCTAGTGGAGATTGCCTAGTCGGTCTAACTAAACCGATCAACTGGGTGGGTATGCAAACGTCGGCTGCGCGGCGGTCATTACTAGGATGGTTGACCGCATTATCATATAGAATGGCAGTCGTTATAGCATGGTGGTAGCGCACTTTGCGAACGCCCGCCTGGCTAGCTGCCACCATCAAGTATAAAATCTGTCACCAAGCAACTAACATTGTGTTCCGGCAGCTGTCCTTGAGAGCCGGTAATTTTACTTTAGCCTAAACAATATTTTTTTAATACAACTAAGGTGGCAAACAAGCGTACGGCCCGCCTGATGGTAAGCAGTTACCGTAGCCTATGGACGCTTGCAACACCAGGGGTATCACTCGCGCGTTGCCGACCCATGAACCCAACATCAAAGATCGCATCGTCACTTACCATCAGATGAGTTAGTGGTCACAGGCTAGCCTATCAGCAATAAAATTAAACTGACTTAAAAACTTTTTGTATTAAAATAGTAACTATCTAATTGTTGGTAAATAATAATTTTAGATAGAGAAACGTTGCTCCCCTAAGAATGAAAATGTACCATAATACTCTATATTAATGGGTGACACCAAACTTAATTTATTACCACTGATAGACGCCGAAAAGGTGTTCGCGCTCGAACAGAAGGGATGCCCCGGGGTAAACGGCACTCAATTTGATCATTCCTTTATATTAATTACCGAATCAGCCCTCGCCTTTGGCGTAACACATAAATAACAAAAAAATGACGAGTTCGTATACAGCGCTTCGGCCGATGTTCCGTCACGGTATTGAATACACCGATTGCGTTGGTTACATCCCCTTACTTCAAAGTTCAAAACCTAAACGAATTTAAGCGATTTATCTTTTAAAACGAACAAGCTGTGTAGGCTGGCTAATATCCATAAAAATGGTTCGTATACTCTATCACCTGCCTGCTTGCCCTACATTTTCAATTAAATAAACAATGTGGGAGGTTTTGCGCTTTGTAGACAGAAAATTATTAAAGGATTTAAAATAAAATGGTGGCATTAATTTATAACCAAGCATAATATTTAATGTCATTCTTAAATCATATTTTAAATTAAGATAAATAACTATATTCACTGTAGTATACACCTATATAAATATTAATAATATCAACATTTACCTAATAAATTTCACATAAGCTAAACATTAAATTACTTCTAGGAACAGAATCATCCCTCAATAGGTAGGTAGGTAAAACAAGTTCTGTACTTACATCGTCATATATGGTTCTATTAATAATTGTAGGTGTAATATATTATACGCATAAGTACCTACCTACCTACACGCAAAATTTTATAAAGAGTTCATATTTTTATCGAAAGCTATCATTGATCTATGTATCTTTGTTTGCATCTATCATCTGAATTTAAAATAAAACAACTCTGTATTAATTCCTATGCTTCTAACAATATGTTTGATCTAAATTAGTATTGATGGAAAATATCGATCGAATTTGAATTTAGTACAAAATGTTGTGGGGACCCAAAAGGTAGGTCGGTAATTATGGAAAATGAGTAGAAAAAACTGAATAAATGTTCAGTGTCCATTTACGGTAGTCGGTCCAATTGAAATGCTAGAACATTTGAGAAAATAAAACTTTTCACGGACACCGTTCTTCGAAAGATCGTACTAGTTCTGATTAAAATTGATTAATTAAAAAAATTCTATCGATGGACAATCGACTGTTGAGGAGATATTTTGTACCGTAAACAACAAAACTCATTTCACATACAAATTATTAACTGGAGAAGTGCTACAGACAAATTATATATTGGATATATGTTTTTCTTCTTCTCAGTACCTATATTTTTCTCATAAAAAACTGATGTATGCCTTATTTTTTTAAATATTGTAATTTAATACCGATATTATTCATAATATACCTACCTCTTATAAAGGTAGATCGCTTTCAAAGTCAGGTCTGATTCAAATTGGAAAACTGTTAAGGCCATAATTTTTAAACAAACCAACATTACATAAAAATAGTCATATCTTTTTTTTTTGTAATTCAAAAACTAAACTATTTCTACTGAGCCAAAATTGGTAAAATCCTTCTTTTTAGTCGAGTACTCTTGGCAGAGAAATCAAATAATACGCGTCCCTTTGTAAAAGCCTCTCTCTTTATGCAGTTCAATATAACGGAGTAGGTAACTGATGAATATATTGTTGATTATGATTGTCCATATATGCTATAAATAACTATTGGTGCGTATCAGATTTACCTTAATTGTTTCATTTAGTTAATAAATAAATAAATTCAGTAATATTTATAAACATCAACATCTAACTCGTTACGGACAACTCAATTTTAATTAATAGGTACGTAGAGGTTCGAGTATATTAACTTTGTGTTTGTTATATTATCATATCAAGTAATGAATCTGAGGCTTACTTTGAGAATTAAAACTTATCTCAAGAAAACGGTTACCATGTTCTGGTAAGCAAAATGTAACCTTAGATATTTTTTCATGTGGTAGGAGAAAAATATATGTACTTACAGCCATCATATTAGTTATGAGAGAAGTGCTTACACCATGTCTATACAGTATGAAATTTCTATAACGGATTCAATGGAGGATGTAGGCTAGGTTGTATGCTATCGTACGTAAAAGCTAAGTGCAAGGGTCCGTAAATTGACGGAGAGAATGGCTGTGGGTGCCTAAACATCGGGGACCACATCGCAGCCGCCATCGCTAACAGCTCAGGGTGGTATTGAACTATAGGAGCACACACCTCACTCACGTTGGGTTCATCACTTGTTTTATCTATATCACTTGCCAAGATACTGTCTATGGTGAACGATTTCTTGGGCTTCACTATTGAACTGTTTGTACTGTAATTGTTTTCATAATTAATCGGTTCCTCGTAAGAGGGCAAGGGCGGGATTCTAGCGCTTGATTGACTCGCCAAAAATAAATTATTGAAATTCGCCAAAGCTACCAACTCAGCACCGAGATTATCCTTATCTCCTTTTTGCAGCTTGAAACGTTTGCGTCTGCGGAGGAGCGAGCCGTTCTCGAACATGTCGAAGGCTTGCGGGTGCAGCGTCCAGTAGGCGCCCTTGCCGGGCCTGTCCGGGCGGCGCGGCACCTTCACGAAGCAGTCATTGAAGGAGAGGTTGTGCCGCAGCGAGTTCTGCCAGCGCTGCGTGTTGCGTCGGTAGTACGGGAACCGGTCCGTGATGAACCGGTAGATCTCAGACAACGGCAGCATGCGCTCAGGAGAGCTCCAGATCGCCATCGCAGTCAGGGAAATATAAGAGTACGGAGGTTTCTGATCGCCGTAGGATGCGCGCGTTGGCCGCGGCATGTTCGACGGCGGTGTAGACTAGCGGCGCGCCGCGAGGCTGTGAGGGCTGCGTGCGGACGGGGCGTGGTCTCGAGCTCGGGGCGGAGCTCAAGGCCCCACCCCGGCTTGTTGGCGGCGAGCAAACGCGATAACGAGTATGCCACTCAGCAGGCACACCGTGCTGCATCTCCAGCGCGCTATCATTACCGTGCTGATTGACTGCGCACTTACCTCCTGTTGGTTTATAGGTACATACACACAAAACTACACACCCACACTGGTTTACTCTACGAGCAAAATAAGAAACGTCCTTTATAGTAAGCTCCATATTGGATATTAATAATAATTGTTTTATTGAATAATAAGTAGGTTGATAGTAGGTAGGCTGAGTGATTGTTTTACTAAAGTCATCTTCACCTTCCTGGCCTATTTTTAGTAAGTACTTACCTATCTATACATAGATACACTCGTAGGGTAAGGTGGTATAGGAGTACGCACTTAAGCTTCACAGGGTTAAAACAAAAAAAATAATAAACGTTACTTCTCTGTTTTTGTTTTAATCGAAATATTGTCTATTAAAGTAATTAAATTATGAGGAAAAACTTTTTATCTAAATGTAATTTTGAGAAATTAGATGAAAATCACAAAATGGTATTTGCGAACTCTTACACACGTAGGTGTATAAGAATACGCACGGGGGTCGATATGAGTACGCGTATATTAATCAACACATAAATCACAAATAAATTCCCCAATCCCCACATATGCAGTACATATCTCATGCCAACAAATTTTACACTTCAGGCATTCGATCCAGTCTTCTTCTTCTTGTTCTTCTTTATATAATTCGTGACATCCACCACAATTATAAGTAATTTTTGTTTTTTTTTAGTATTTTTTTTTGTTTTGGTATTTATCGTCTTCTTTTTATTAGGTGTATTCAATCTTACTTTTTTTGTCTTGTCTTGTATCTCTTTCTCCAGCTCCTGCTTATATGGAGAGCTACTAATTATATCAGACCTTTTCTTCTTCCTTGTAGATCTTTGGATGTTTTCAACGTGAGGTAATGGAACAACATTAAAAATCGATGTATGAGATCTTGACGTTGATGGAATATCAATAGATGGACCTGGAATCTCCATCGATTTTTCTGGTGTTTTAGGCAATGCGGGAGAAGTCTGCATAGCTAGTAGAGGAGGCAACGCTTCCAATACGTTTTCGTTACTTTCAGGTATATTTTCATGATTGATTGTTATATCATTCGGATTTGGTGCTGGTAATGGAATGGTTGCTGCAGTAGTAATCATCTCAGGTTGTGGTCGATCAGTCACTTCATTGCACAAAAAATCTTCTTCTTTAAATACATCCGGATTGTAGGGATATATACCTGTAACTTTGAAGCCTTCCACAGCATTAGCCAAGGTAGCAGCCTTGAAATAGGCAGGTGTAAATATGGAAGCTACTTGGTACGGTGTTATAGCGCGACCTGGGTGAGTTTTGTGCCATTTTTCACATTCGCTGGCGTAAAATTTCTTGAGGCTATTGAAGAAACAGCGATCCAACGGCTGAGTTCGGTGGCTGCTGTGGGGAGGTAAAGTTAATGCATGTATGTGATTTTGACGGAAAAAGTTGACAGCCTTTAAGGAACAATGTGACGTATGATTGTCTAAAATGAGCAGAATAGGGTTCTCGGCAGATGGTTTTATGTGGTCTTTAAAATGCGAGAGCCAGTCCGGAAAGATCTCACTGTTAATGAAACTGGAATCCGACACCATACCAATCGCAGAAGGTGGAGCGCCATCCAAAAGTTCAGCTTTCATTCTTTTACGAGCGAAAATGAAAGCCGGTGGAAGAAAATATCCACTAGCGCTCATTGCACATACGACTGTAACGTTGGTTCCCCTTTCAGCGCTTGAAATTTTATTCACACAACGTTTTCCTTTAGTGGATATTACTTTCGGTGGTTTATTAGGGACTGTAGATATCCTGTACTGTAGATGTTTCATCCATATTAAATATCGCATGAGGCGGAAAATTGTAGGCATCCATAAGGTCCGATAGGTTTTTAAAAAAACGGTCGCATTGAGGCTTGTTAAAACCAATGGCTCGAGCAATACTAGTTGATGTAGGTTGCCTTAAAGACAAATCTGAATGTCTTTTACGAAAACCTCGTAGCCACTCTTTACCTGCAATTTTTTCCTCGACATTAAAACGATGTGGTATGTTATTTCGTTCTGCAAATTGAAATGCTAGTTCTCAAAGTCCTTTTGAAGTTAGCCCGTAAAACATTCCATCAATTTTTTTTATATATTCACATAATTCTTGCTCCATCTCCGGTGAAAAAGTAGTATCATATCTTCCAAGAGACGTGGCTGGTGTATCTCTTTTAAGTCTTTTACGAAGAGTGGCCTCATTTACTTCTAGCGAGCGAGCTACGCTTCTTATTGATTCACCATCACCAACTCGCTTTTTTGCATTTTCGAGATCGGTAATCGACCATAGACTACGATCCGTAGTCCGTTTTCGTCGAGACATTCTGAAATTATAAAAAATAAGAAATTTTTATACACGTATATACGATAGTCGTTTAAGAGTACGCGCGTACTCCTATACACCTTCATACTGCGTCATCTTACACGACAGCACCATTTTAAACAAACACATCTGCTGCTGCCATCTAGTCGTAAGGAGCGGAATTACGTGCATTCACAACATAACCTTGATGAACCGGCATACGAAAACATTAATCGTTTTATATAAAATACATTAGATTTTCTAGTTGTAATACTTTAGAAATGATAGAAATTTAAAATAAATAGTGGAAAAAACTTCAGACTTACCTAACTTCTCCGTTTTACAGCACTTTTGTTTTTTTTTTCGTGACGCACTCCTACGCTATTAGCCGTTCTAAACACAACTGAAGTTAGCTTCAAATAGCAAACCGTTTAGTCAATAGCTTCACTGCGTCCTCTTATCACCCGCGTACTCTTAGAACACCTTACCCTACATGGGGATTGGGGAGTCAGCTATAGCAATGTCTTTTTCTTACAACGAAACAAGGCATCCAGAGTACCTACCTATAACTATATCCATATATTTACCTACTCCATAGTTAAGGTAAAAACAGCAATGGCATCGGAGTACAGAGCTACCAAACTTACGTGCTTAGGTACTAACAGGTAAGCTGTCACAATATCTAAGGCCAAAATCTATTCGCTAATAATTGGTAGGTTACTGATAATCCGTTTACTTACCTATATATAAAAAGGGAGTTTCTACAATAATACAAATATGTACACACGTGTTATAAAAAATCTAACATATTTAATTCAAATTAATCAATTTGGTAATTTTTCCTTTCGTCTAAAAATACGTTACTTTTTTATATTACCATATAATACCTATGTAGGTATGTACTTATTTTTGACCGGTGGTACGCCTTTATTAACATAATACTACAAACTATATACAACACCACAACTACTACAATGAAAGCTTTTAGGCAAACTAAAGGCCATTGCAGGCCGATAGATTCAAATTCAAAATAATTTATTCAATTTAGGCGTCTACGACGCTCTTATGAAGGTCAATTACAAATTTTAATATTGAAATATTCTACATTGTACTGCCACGTTCAGCAAAAAAAAATTATAGAGCCACTGCGAGAAGAACGGGCTTAAACTCGGGGCCATTCTTTTAAACGTCTTTTTACAATGTGTTTTATATACAATACAATACAATACAATTATTACAATATTTGTTTAAATTACGTAGGAGACAGGTGGTGGCTTGGCAGCGGCGGAATTTTCCAAGCATTTTTGTCGTTTAAGTAATCACAAACTGTGTAGTAGGATTTCTTAATCAAAATGTTTTTCGCGTTCAATTTGAATTTTTCTTCTATGAGCATTGTAATATGTTTGGGAATTTTATTATAAAACCGCACATAATTACCTAAATAGGACCTTTTATTTGTCTTTGCTAGTCTAAAACTTACCGTTACGTAAAACGGTACCGTTATTTTATATTTGTTCCTAGTGTTGTATAATCGTGGTTGTCACTGATTAATTTAAATTTACTAAATTTTTTCCGAACATACATAATATTTTCAAATATATACAGACTCGGTAAAGTTGATATATCAATTTCTTTAAAAAGATCCCTTAGAGATTATAGATTATATATCCCTTAGAGATGGGTAGTCTAAATGCTACAACCCACTATGAATTAGCATCGTGCCCAGCATGCTGGGAGCATTGCTCCGTTGGATTGCAATGCTTAGCATTACCTACCTATGATCACGCGTTGCATCGACGAAGCGCTCTAAGAAGTTTTAAGAAATACGTAGAGATCTCGGCCCCTACGGACCCTTATCTTCATACCACGGATTTAGCAAGAGAGCTCCAACTCCAACTCCGAACGCAACTCCCTTCCTAAATCCGTGCTTCATACCAAACAGCTCAAATAGGTACTAACCTATTTGAGCCGTTTGGTATGAAGCACAGACCACTACCAAGATTATCACAGATACTTGCGCCGCTTGAGTCGCTCCGCCATTAGCTGCGGCGCCAGCCCTCACATTTGTTTCAGAAAGAAGTGTTGATGCTAAAGTGTAAACGCATGTCCCACACAAGGACCGCCCTAACTTTCATTGAACCAGAGTCATATAGTAAGGACTTCGAAACGTCGGACAGCACGTCGAAAGCTATAGAAACCATTGTGACAGAGTGATCAACTGCAGTACCACACGGCTAGTGGGCAACACAACATTTTGCATCCAAGCGTAAGCACATAGCGAGATCAACGGGTGGATCTATAAGGGCATTAGTATTAAAAGGTTTGCCTGTAACGAAAATCTAGATTCCACACAGAAACAGCGAAAATACGAGCACGATCTATGACTAGGATACGTATCTAAAAGATTTTTTCGTTCCAGTTCGCAAATGGGTCGATCCCACTGTCTCTGAGGAGACAAAACATTATGAAATTCGGTATTTGGACACAAGCCAATCTCGACGTATTTTTGGCTTCCGCCAGATATGCTACATCAAAAGAGCCTAAAGATGGTGCGACATTTTTCCCCCATTTTTTATGTACTTAGTACTTTTATACGGACTTTTGTGAAGATACCGATTAATTCAACTCATATATTATTTATCACTAAATCTTTCTGAATGCTTAATTGTAAGTACACTAAATTTACGTAAAAGATTTTTTTATGTTTACAGTGTATCTTAAACTTTTGATATATACTGCCATCTAGCGCCGAGTAGCAAAACTACTACATATTACGTTTTTAAAAAAATTCAATTGTAATATAATTTTCTACGAGCTTTGGGAATGTATTTAAAGACGTGTGTATCATGCAGATCATGCAAAAAAAGAAGGGTCGTGGCAACAAAAACTAACAACGAATGAAGTGGAACTAGCCATCAAGAAGATTTCATATAAATTGCTGCCACGCTCACAAATTTCGTTCTTTTCTTACACAGACTTTAATTAAACACAGAAACCTCTACTATATACATATATTAGAAATAGAAATACAAGGTATAATAAGGGTTAATAATAACGCGAGTTCATTCATAGTAATACTAAGGATTGCTGGAAGTGAGTGATAGGGGAACTGAAGGCAAAATGGAACAGTTTGTTAATTATTTTGATTTGAGATTACTATCGAGATTTGTATGCGAAAGTAAAGCTGCCACAAATTAGGCGGTAAACGATTATGATATTCATAAAGGTACATCAACACATAAAAAAACAAAATACGTACCCTAAAACATAAACAAAAACCTTTTGTCTACCTAGCGTAACTGACGAATAGGTATTAAGTCCTATTAGCGAAGTTGACAAATAACGAAATTAGCGAATCATAAAACTGGCAATTTCACAAAACTGACATCCTAGCAAAACTAGCGAAGGAGGAAAGTGAAGAATCAGGAAAATGCCTAACTAGCGAATTTGACAAACTGCCGAAATTGACTAATGAGTAAACTGGTGAATTAGTGAAACTGACGAGTAAGGAAACTGGCCAGCGGTACGCTAATACCTTCTAGGTACCAATGACTTGGTGGTAGGACATTTTGCAAATGTCCGCCTATCCAGCTACCACACACAATTAGAAAATTGGTCGCCTAGCACCTGACGGTGTTTTCCGGCAGCTGTCCTTGAGAGCCAATAAACACAGGACAAAAAAACTTACCCGATTTAATAAAGAAAGGAATCTAAAATGGCGCCGTAAAATATTACATCTCACTTGCACACTATTGCTGTTTATACCTAATGTTTAAATGCATGAAAATAACTCCAAAACCGTACGATTATCACGGCATTTTCTGCCTCTCACTGTAGGTATAACAAATATTTTCGAGCCATTACTTAATAAGCTTAAAAAAAAGAGCATACGAAATCATCCTTCATCAAAAGATAAGATCGAATTGCACTAAATTTACCTCTCCAGTGCGTGAGACTGGTTCCTTACAATGTGCTACAAATCTTTCATCTAAGACTTAAATACCAAACCCTTATAGCACAAGACAATAAAGCTTTTTCTGTGAACTGGGCAATGGGCATGGATGAGGTTGCGCGCCAGATAATATTATATAATAATGAATCCAAATTATCCAACAAATTTTATTTCTTACTTAAAAATCAATTATACAAGGTTAATATACACATATCATTATCATTAATAAACACTTCAAAAATCTCACGGGAATGGGTAAAAAAAGTTGTATAATATATATTTTTGCTACTATTTTGTCCGACCATACTGTGCTTGGACATTAAATATAATTTATTTACAATTTTGTTGTGAGTTCTGGAACAACCTTGAACAAATCTGCGACCAGGCCGTAGTCGCTCACCTGTAAAAGAATAAAAACATTAGTTATTAACTGTCCACAACTTCGTCCGTGTGGTATTATAGGTCCAGAAGAACCCTCGTATACGCTCTCAAGTTTAACTCCGAAAGACGTTGAAATAGTACATTACTGCATCGGCCAGCAAAGGAGGCATTGATGGACGAACGTGTATTTACAGTGGGCCGAGAAGTAGTACCTAGGCAGAATTTTTTATTTGAAGATACAGTTGTTAAATGTATAATTTATGAATTTTAAAGTGGATTTTCCGGGGATTTAGTTGGGTTGGGATAATTCTAAAGAGGTGAAAAAAGAGGTGAAGAATTTCAGGTGGCGTTGAATTAAGTTCATCACACTCACAGGGGTCGAAACTGATTGTACAGTCAAATATACTGATTTTACTGACTGTAAGACTAAAAAATACTGACCTATTACTGACCTCTTACGGTTTTAAAAATAATGTCTTATATGTATAATAAGGGGGTTTATGACAGAGTAATACTCGTAAAAGATAACTTGAGACTTCCCATGTAACAGTAGACAAAGAGAATGAGAAACATTCGATTGTTTGTGGGCAGCAAGGTGTAACTGTGAGAGCAGTTTAGTTTGATCTTGTGTTTTGCTTATTGCATGTTGTTCCAGCTTCATATGCCCATCCAATGGTGATTTTTTGAACATAGCATACAGTACATATCTCTATCATAATTTTCATCCTTACGACCCCACTCTCTTATCACAAGCCATTTTGGTCAGTTTTTTTGAGCCAGTCTTCATTGAAATTACGCTTCCCCATTTTTATAATATATATTTTGTGTTATTATTATATAGGTACTATATTTGATTATCAGTAAGCATATCACCAATACTCCCAGTCCCAACATAACAAATTAGTTATAAATTTAATATCAAACATTAAGTACACTAACACACTGATATTTCTAAAACAATGCACACAAGCAAACATTTTAGGATTGGATTTAGGTCGATTACACATATAAATATAAATTTTGGAAGAAAAATATTAATGTATTCGTTGTTAAATTAAATGTAAGATAAACGAAGGTTCTATCTGTCAAACATTTCAACCAATTCAATAATTAAATCTATTTATTTAAAATGGCGGCTTCTCTTAAGGGAAGCGATGATGAATATTATAGTAGGCACAAACAGGTTCGTGACAATAACAGCTCTGGGTAATAGTAGTAGAATAAAATCACATCACTAGTGTCTTTAATTGACATTACCTAATTTATATCTCCTTTCTTTATTAGGTACCATGAAACAGGCAAAAACAACTTAGATGGCTACAATATTATACATGGCACTTTTTTTGTGAGGGTCTATAGCAGGAAAGCGCTATTCCAAAATACTGATTTAAATGAAAAACTGACTTTTACTGACCGAAGTTAAAAAACTGACTTTTACTGAATTTACTGACCATTTTCGACCTGTGCACTCATTTTGTCGAAACAATTAATTTTCAAAATCAATGACTATCAACAAACAACAATAAAATTGCCCGCGTTAAAGTGTTCATTTGTTTTTTTTTCAGTAAACAGCGTTCTATTTGCAATCCAGATTGAAATTTAAATAAAACCTTTGATAAGTTACCTCCTTGGTTGCCATGCTTCGAAGTAAAAGATCGCCAGCCGCCGCCGTGTGTGGTCGTGCGATATGGACGATTAATTTCTAAAGCACTGTTACTCTGATTTAAAGATATCAGAAATGCATTAAGTAATAAATACTGTATTTATAAATATTTGGTGCACACTGATGTAATTACATTCATTATTTTAAATTTGCGTGTCTAACATATTTTATATTAATCGAGATACACTAAGATGAAAAAAATCGCCAGTCTCAAAGTCAGAGAGAGTTAAGAATACGCTGAAGCCGGGGCAATCGGGTCGGGTTGCGACAGACCTGTGTGCGGCGATGGATAGTGTTAGGGGGCGCCTCTTGCTGACCGGCTTTGGTCCACGCCCCCAGCAGCTTGCTCACCGGGCAGAATCGGACGTGTGTGAGGCGATCAGTGAGATTTTTATTGGATTCTGGCCTCCATAGTAGCTTCCATAGTGGTAGCCTGATACTCATTAAGAGTCGGCCCGTACCGAAAGATGTAAGGTCGGTCTAAGTGGCTTAGTAAATCATGACCTTCGTTACATTCGAGCGTGGAGAGCTCAGGCAATTTTCTTGATACGTTACAAAGTACCAAACCACGCACGCGTTGCCTGCCTTCTTTACGAGTTCGTTGATTACAATGTAAACTAGATAACACGGTTGTACTACTAAGGTGTTTGCAGAATTGTATAAATATAAAACCATATTTCGCTATTTTATTCTGGTTTCGTGTTTTAGGGGGAGCCTGTTGCCATCTATCAAAGTTACGGAGAATAAACGATAGGAAAACTTTCTATTAACCTAATTGCTTTTGACAAATATATAACCATACAAACCTAGATAATATTATCAGTATTAATATTATAAATGCGATAGTAACTCTTGTCTGTCTGTCTGTCTGTCTGTTACGCTTTCACGCCAAAACTACTGGACCGATTTGAATGAAATTTGGTATGGAAATAGTTTGAGACCCGGGAAAAAACATAGGATAGTTTTTATCCAACTGCGCAAAAAGAGGTTAATGTTTTTGCGCGATAACCGACATAGGCGCGGGCGGATCCGCGCCCGGATAGCTAGTGTAATATAAAGAAGAGAACAATCGATATCAGGCTTAGTTCTGAACCCAAAATTTCATATAAGTTGTGATTACCTTTCAAGGTTTGTATGAAGGCCTGTATTTCCTGTAGGTTTACTTAATTAAGTGTAAATACAGTCATAAATTACATTACTTTCACGGAAGCAAGTTACGTGTAAAAGCGGCCTTATTGGTATCTTTTGTTTTCAAAGTGCCTAAGGTCAAGGCAAAGGGTCTCAATATTATTTATTTTAGTAGCACGGAACAGTTTATCATTTGGCATTGAACTTGTTGACAACTTTGATAAGGTTATTACACTTATCACTGTACAATTCGATGGTTTGGTTTAATTTGTCATTCAATACATTATCAAGTCACAAGAAACGAGGCGAAGTATCGGAGATGATTCTAAAGAATTAAACGTGTTCACAACAATAATTGTGCCATTTTTTGGATAGCAACTAGTTTATTTTCATACCCTAAAGATAAAATTATAATGAAACTTATCTATGCTCGCATACATAGAAGCGGTCTTATCAAGTAATCTGTCAGTAGATCTGCCTGCGCTTTTTGATATATTTCTAGTAATCTTTATGATACAGTGCCTAACACAGTTATGAGGTCACAATACTACTCGAAGGTTACATGAGACCTAGTTCACTGCGCCCTTTAGCTACAGGTACATCGGCGTATCCGTCCGGACTGGATTATTGTACGGCGCGTGCCACGTCAGAAGAGACATTGCATGGTGACATTGAATTTACATGGTGGTAGGGCACTTTGCACTTTGCTAGCCCGCCTGGCTAGCTACCACCCTCAAGTTGAAAATCTGTCGCCAAGCACCTAACGGTGTGTTCCGGCAGCCGTCCTTGAGAGCCAGTAACTCTAGGTTAGTCTGAACAACATCCTCGTCCACATCATCACTTACCACCAGGTGAGATAGTGGTCAAAAAGGCTAATATATCAGGCATAAAAATCAAAAAAAAAAAAAAAAAAGATCTGTGCTATACGTGGCTCCTAGTATAAATACTCCTTTTATTTTGAACTTAACTTTTTGCCATTATTATCAGTTATCCACCATACTAACACATATTTGGTGAAAATTCCAACTGGTAACATATTTTTGTTCCTATGATATACACTCCTTTAAAGGTCGGACAGACGGACAGACAGGTTCGTTACAATTTTAGAGAACATAATATTATAGTTATATCAGAATCTTTCTAGGCATTGTTCGTATTGAAAGTGAATTTTTACCTGAAAGATTGGCGCCTCAGGGTCTTTGTTGATGGCGACGATAGTCTTGGAATCCTTCATGCCAGCGAGATGTTGGATCGCGCCGCTGATACCCACCGCGATGTATAGGTCCTGGAAACAAGAATGATTATGCTCCTGTAATCGTCCTTAGACCTAGGTAATAAGATACTTATTTATAATACTTTCATAGTTTTATCAAAAGACATATTTCGAAATCACAACTAAAGGAAACAAATCATCCACGAGTGGGATTCGAACTGTATTAGTCATCTCACATTAACAGATGGTGTTCCTTTAATCCATGAATTAAAGCGGAACACATGGAAAAAATCAAAATTTAATCAGTTTTATTGCGCTTGTAATTATTGCAGCTTTGGCAACGATTCTACATGAATATGATATTTGCAAGTTTAAATATAATCGTTATATTGTAGAAAATTCCTCGTACTGTCTTGAAAAGTTATTGAGCACCAAATCGCATGTTTCCATATGTTGATATCATTAAAACATTAATAATTACGTTTACCCGTAACGAATCTACTCAATGCAGATATTAAGGGTATATTTTAGACGAACGCCCCCATACAAAACCCAGCTCCAATCTCATTTTAATAATAGCGAATAAAACTCAATGTTTTTTTACTCACGTAATCACTACCCTAATATCTAGGTTTGTGGTGCATCAGATTTTCATTAAATTATACGGTTTTGAAATTACACTAGCTCAAAAACTCGTAATTTTAGATAAAAGAAAGACCCAACTTTAATATTTCTATTGCACCCACAAACATGGGGAATATAATGAACTTTCTATAATGGGAAGTAATTTATACATGTGTACTATACTTTTAAAATAAATCTAAAGCTACGAATAAAAAATATCAAACTCCTAAAAACGAGTGCCATATACTAAACGCTATATAGTAAAAATTTAATTACTAGTCCAAAAGAAAAAGGATTTAAGCCAGAAACGATAGGTCTAATAATACACTATATTTACATGCGAGTTTTTTTTTTATAACAAGTTGAGTTTATATAAAAGTTCACGCTTTGGCTGGCGGGTATATGTCCTGAATTAATCTTTATATATAAAAATTACGTGTCACATTGTTTGTCCGCGATGGACTCCTAAACTACTGAACTAATTTTGTCTTAGGTTTTCGCGATTGTTACACATAGTAATTAAACAACTTGATCAGTCGCCCAACGATCGTGGTCAGTCACTCTGTGACCACGATCACTGCAAAGTGTTTGAAACGTCGGGATAAAATAATGAAAAATATACGCGATTTAAACCGTTTAAAGTTGTTTAATTACTATACTGAACTAATTATTGATTTGATTTGCACACCGTGTGCAATTTGATTCAAATTGAAAGAGCTTACATCTCAATTTATAGTATAGATTTTTGAAGTGCACGGGTAATTGCAAAGTCAGGGCGGGCCGCTAGTAATATAATATATCGTTACATTATCTTAAGAACCAAACCTCACAATCTAGCGTATTACGTGATCAAGTACAATTACTTATAAGTAACTACTTTAAAACCAACGTTTTAATATTGCATGCTGTGTATCCCTATAACTAATTATGCATATAGCGCACAACTTACACGTCATATACTTACGATTTAAACACACATTTATGTCGTAATTGTTGATAGACCATAAATAGAAAATGAAAAAAATGGGCGTCGTAGAAAATAAAATAGGTACGTCAGTGTTCACCGTTAAGGCTCAATTCGACCGAAATGAGAATTGAGCTGGCAGTTATAATGTAGATTTTGTCTCTATGACTACAATGCATAGTATCGGTTGTAAGACTTGCATAAGTTGCGCGGCCGCCTACGCGACCACATCCACATCTATCATAGTCAAGTCTTTCATCCTATACTATACACTATAGTGATAGAGATAAAGTCGAAAATGGTTTGGCAATAATACTGCCGGCCGCTGCCAATTGGATGTGAATTGAGCCAAAGACGATCTAATAATGATTATAACGAAAGGACAAGCTTTGGAGTTGTAACTTTGACTTTCGCGATTTGTTTTTGTAATTTGTTATATATGCCCGTTAATCTATTACAATGACTACCTTGGTAGCTCAGATTGGCAAAACATGTCACGGCCTCAAGGGTCCATTCCTGGTTGCGTTTAAAATTTTTCTTTGTAAGTTAGGACACAAAACATATACCCAAGTAAAGAAGCGATACTCAAGTGTGTATGCTAATAAAACCGCTCCTCCCGGCTATGTGTGAGTGCGAAGGACAGCGCGGGTGGTGCGCGGGCCGCGCGGTGTGGGGACGGGCGCCTCTAAATGCACCTCAAATTCAAGAAACTCCTCGACCAGGCTAGACGTAAACTAAAAAAATACATTTCTTACGCGAGGTTACTCCCGTTTCTATTTTTTTGAATGAGTTTCTATATAATTTTAGTTTTAAAATAAGGGATCTCTTATGCATTTCGTTATTTTTTTCTTTTATATACATAGCTACCTATATGTATATCCTTATAAACCAATTGTAATAAATTTAACGTACTTCTGACGCTAATTTTACATACTTATTAATTGAGTTTTAGTATTTCTCATATTTGGTAGACAAAATCGTGCTAGAAAACTAGTTATACTAAAGTCTTCTAAACTCTAGAAGCGGCGCAATTTTCGATTTGATTTGTTTCTTTGTTAAAACGTGTAAGTATAAATTTTGAACGGTTTTGGTTTTTGAGTTACCCCCTAGCAAAAGTGGTAAAAATTTACCAATTTGATAATTTTGTACCAATGCTCGTATAATATCGTGTGTGAAAAATTTTTGCTATATATTTTAACGACAGTGTTAAATTCATCTCAGTCAGGTTGTACAGCAGTTTTTACGACCTAGCGGCAGTAGTATTACGAAAAGTATTACTCAGAATTTAATGCTCTTTATCGATATCGCTGTGTCCTTAGCCACTTTCAATTGGCGTTACAGTAGAGCCTCGATAGTCCGTACCCTAGCCTGGGTACGGAACGAACGTCGCTATAATCCGAACTGTCAAATCACCCCGCCCGCATTACGATGCGATGTTTTTCTGCAGTTATAAAGTTCTGTCTGTTAACGTGTACACGCTACTCTGTGGTGCATTCGCGCGCCACGTGTTGTTTTAAGTAATAAACATGGTTCCAACACCGAGACGCAAACATAAAAAGATGGACTATCTGCAACTTCACTTTCTCAAAAGTATGGTATCGGAAAATCTACAATCACCAATTTGAAGCGAAACGAACAGAAGATTCGAACATACATACTATAATCCGAACGCTCCGTGAGTCCGAACAAGGGTTGATTTTTGATAGTTCGGATTATCGAGGCTCTACTGTATATTATAAATAAAATATTAAGAGAGACCGATATACTCAGATAAGAGATATAGAGTAAATACTGACTCAAGAATGATGTGTGACTTACGGGTGCGACAATCTTGCCGGTCTGTCCAATCTGAAGGTCGTTGGCGACGAAGCCAGCGTCGACGGCGGCGCGGGACGCTCCCACGGCCGCGTTCAACTTGTCGGCTAGGTCGTACAACAGCTTGAAGTTGTCACCGGACTTGAGTCCTCGACCTGTCGACGAATTTCTTTATAATATATTGTAAAGAAAAGTTAAATTAAATTAAAAAGTTTATAAAGTAGACTTCAAACAGAAGTTGAAGTTGTCACCTGACTTAGACCTCGACCTGTCGACGAATGTCTTTATAACATTTTGTAAAGAACAGTTTTAATAAAAGAAAATATGTTTGGAAATTAGACATCTCACTTCAAACAGAAGCAAAACACGTAATAAATTATAAATTAGGTTAGGTGACCTTTCTGACATCACAACCGTGTAGGTACCTAAGTTTAAAGTTTTAGTGGAATTTTGCATAGTGGTAGGGCATTTTGCGAATGCCCGTCTGGCTTGCTACCACCCTCAAGTAGAAAATCTGTCGCCAAGCACCTAACAGTGTGTTCCGGCAGCTGTCCTTGAGAGCCAGTAATTCTTGGTAAGCCTTAACAACTTCTTCGACCACATCATCACTTACCATCAGGTGAGATAGTGGTCAGACGCTAGCCTATCAGCTATAAATTTTGAAGCGCTCGTAGCGAAGTTTGCTTAACCATTCTGAATCGATCAGCAAAGTTAAGCAACGTCCACCGCGGTCATGAGTTGGATGGGTGACCGCTGGTGACATTACTACTGAGCGCTTCCGTGCTTCGGAGGGCACGTTAAGCCGTCGGTCCCGGTTGTTGTCTTAGGATGGCAGCCGTTACAGCATGGTGGTAGGGCACTTAGCGAATGCCCGCCTGGCTAGCTACCACCCTCAAGTTGAAAATCTGTCGCCAAGCACCTAACGGTGTGTTCCGGCAGCTGTCATTGAGAGCCATTAATTCTAGGTTAGCCTGAACAACATCTTCGACCACATCATCACTTATCATCAGGTGAGATAGTGGGCAGATGCTAGCCTATCAGCTATAAATTAAAAAAATAAATCCAAATAAAAAAAATATGTTTTATTTAATTTGGATGTTTATCAATTTTTATGATTATACTGATAAAGTAAATAAGATCTATTTTACAAACATCAATCTATTCACACTTCCACTACGGTTTAAATCACGCAAACACTGCTGTCACTGCATACATCGCATATGCTTGGTTCATAACTGAAATACGAGAATATGCACTGTTTGCGCGTAAACCATGTGAACCGATGAGTAGCCGCGTTTATAACATCTGCTAACAGTCAATTTGCTTCTTCAAAATAACCTTTACGTCAATTATCGATATTAAAAGTACCTATTGCATTTGAAGGCATTATTTTGTGAACAAGATGGTTGTACATATACTTTAAATAACCACAACAACAAAAATCTCCTCATCTATCGGTCAAAATTTGAGTTTGACGTTTGTGCACACACTGCACTACCACTTTTCTGTGAGCATTGTTTGCAGCCGGAGGTGACGTCAAAGATGACGTCATAATTCTATCTTGGTGTCTGTTTAGCACGTTATGAACCGACCATTTGCGTGAATACAGTGCAAATAGCGCAAATTGACGCGTGACTTGAACCGCGGGGTTGGAAGCAGTGAAGGTAGGTTTTGGTTGAAGAAATTGACAGTCATCTGCGTTCAAATATAACTGAATTGTAACCAATAATTTGACAACCTGTTGAAATTCACACTGTTATTGTTATTGAATCACGCCATTTCTTTAAAAGTAACCAGCAATTAGTAAATTTAACCAGCAATTACAAATAACAAACATTGTTGACAATAATAATTCTTGTGCACATTATATAACTTATTTCATCATCCTTGAAAATTACAGTTGTCCATATGTATACCATGAAATTGGGTCACAATTAATTTATTGTCATATTTACATTATTTGATTGATGCGACTCACCTCCAGAAATAATGTTCTTAGCACTGGTCAGTTCTGGCCTATCAGACTTGGTAAGTTCCTGAGACACAAATTCCACCAGATCCGTTTTGTAATCACCTTCAGGGGCTTTTTCTACTGCAGTGGATCCTCCTTCTAAGGGTTCTGGTGGGAATGCAGTGGTTCGGACAGTAATCACCTTGATGGGGTCTTTGGCTTCCAAGGTAAGGATGGCATTACCTGCGAAATATTCAAGATAATTAATTCAAATTATATTTTCTATCTACCTAATGTTTTTTTTTTCTTTCTGGGATAAGTAAAAAAAAAGATTCTTGGCAATATTTTTCTGGTACAAAAAAGTTGTCTTTATTAACCTGTTAATATCACATGCACCCCAATTTGGGTCTTAATACATTAAATTCAATTGTAATCATTATCACATACACATGCCTTAAACACACATTCAGAATATGGAAGAATAAGTTAGATGTAAAATTGTAGAAATCATTCAAATGAAATAACACAAAACAGCAAAAAAATCCACCATTTAGCAAGTCAAACTATTAACTATTATTCCATCTGTTCAGTAATTTGAAGCTGGCAGGCACATGCACAGGTAGCTAGTCCAATCTACTTTGAAATTTGTTAACCAAATTTGTGAACCGAGTTTGTGACATTTTCACTTTTTTAGTTTATGCTGACTTTTATAGATTTTCCACATGTGTGCAGTGGTGGGACAAGAAAGTTAGACTGCATTGTGACCTGTATTTTGAGACAACTTTTAATGCACTAATCAAAACCTTAAGATGTTCTTCGTAGTTCAGCTACACTAACATAGTTATATCATATTTTAAGTACCAAGTCATAAAATTCATTGAAATTCTGCAAGCATTTATGCTTTTGATTTGCCAGCTTTTCGTTTTATTTTGTATTTTATATCTAGATGTAAAAAACTATTTTTCAAATTGTTTTGAAAATATCACCATGTTAGAACACTTGGTATTGAAAGTAAGACAAAACTTTATTTGTATAGAAAGCAATACAAAGATACTTTTAAAAAAAAAAACTTACCAGCATAAATAGTTCTAATAAAAGTATTAGCATCTTTAACACCAATGATATCAGTTATTGGAGAAACATCAAGCTTAGCAGCCACCCACGGTAGTACCGCTTTGCCAATAGCTGTAGCTGGAGCTAGTATATGAGTAAACTTAAACTGCTTTTGAGAAGCAATGATCAGAGGAGCTAAAGTTTCTGCTGTGAATCCTTTGAAGACATCACTTTCCGCTACTAGTATTTTTGAGACACCACTCGCTTTGGCGATTTTCTCAGCCACCTGAAATGAGAATAAATCCCATTTTGGTCTCAGAAACAAAACTTAGTAGAAGTGCATACATACAGCTATGAAGGGTACTTGCAAGAAAATAATGGGTATATCAATGCATGCTTCAAGTTCTTTTATTGTAATTAAATGATGACATTTATTTACAGAGAAATGTAATGTAAAAATACAGGTAAACATTAGTTTTAGCCTCAAGTTTAATAGAACATGATCTTTGATTGCATAAATTCATGCCAACCTATGATTTCACAGTGACATTTATTTTGCCCAGCTTATGTCAATCAATTAAAGTATTGTATATAAAATTCATTCCAATGTATTGCTTATAACATAAAAATATAAAAGCAACATATTTTGTCAACTTTTCCAACATGTACTGGCACTTAAGAGTTAAAATAATATATACAATGTATCTGCAATAAAAACTGAGGCAGAAAAAAAATTTTGGAGGATTTACCTACTTATTTTCAAAACTGAATGATAGATAGGGTCATTGCGTTAGTTAGCCGGCCGGCTTACTTTTCGGCCTTTTGGTGGAAGTCTTAAAGTAAAATTAAGAAAATAGAGTTTTTATAGTACTTTTTCATTCTTCTTTACTTTCAATATCACTTAAAATAGTTGGACAACATCCGATTTTTTTTTACGCGGGTAGCATGTACAAGTCATTTATAATAAATAATTAAAAACGACACCGGCATGGATGGTGACTGCGTGCATAAATTTAGTAAAAAAAATAGTGACGCCAGTGATTTGAAATAAATCTTAGAGTGACGCGCGATTTATTTCAAGGTAAGTTATTTGATGTGGTTACGGGAAACAATGTAGATGTTCATTATAGTCTATGAAGAAATAAATTAAGATAAGGTACCAATTGTTTTTATTGCGATATTACTTCAAAAACTATAAAAAAAATAGATGGCCGAATATTAACATATGAATTTATTAAAAATTTTAGTTCTCGGCCTAGGGGCCGAATACTACCTTATGACTACTTAAATTATTTTTGTCTCTTATTTTTCATATAGGTCCGCTATATAAAACTCTTTTTTAATTTACTATTGCCATACACTTAAAGATCCTGGCTATCAGTTTTCGGCCGCATTAAATACGGCGAAATAGATTAATAACAGTTCTATTTCAGTAACGGCCGAAATCTAAAATTGCGACAATATTTTGAGTTAGTTTTCGGCCTATCAAAAATGTATGGAGTAAAATTAGGCCGAAAACTGAATGGATTCACCAATTTGCCGGCCATGTTGCTAAAAAAAATTCCTAACGCCGATAAAAATATATGTTATTATTGCATAAATATCTTTCTTCATTGTTTTCAAGCTTTTTTTAGAAGTATTGGGTTGGAGTACGTAAATCAACACTAAATGATAAAGTGTGAACACTGAATAATAAAATAAACTCAAAAAACGAAACTACTGACGATTTAGGCTTAGATTTGTGTATCAATTAAAAAAATTGTCTGTCTAGATGGCACCTCCAGAAGCAAAACAAAAAATAACTCAATATTCAAAGAAGTCTGTGATCATAGCGCTTAGGGATTTCAGAGAAAAAATTGTCTATAAGGGAAGTTTGCCGACATAACGGAATTTCTATACAAGATCTTATCTCTGGAAGAACAAATGATACGATTTAAGCGCGGCCTAATCCTTTTATGAAATGAAATTCTCGTGAGTCTCACACATATTTAAATATTTTAAATAAAACCGGCAAAAAAAGTGCCCGTCGGGAGCTCGCAGACGCAGCTGTGCACTCGCCCTGATGATGAGCATCTGATATGCTCGAAACCCGGGTCGACGTATTCGATCCCCAACGTGAGTGTTTTTTGCCGGTTTTATTTAAAATATTTAAATAATCCTTTTATCATAAATGAAGTCAAAAAATATCTCGTAGATTGATTGTTGAACTTAGCAAAGTGTAGTTTTCCTTTAAAGAAATCAGATTTACCAGACACGGTCCAAAAAAATTTTATAAGACTGGGAATCCAAAAAAAAAAATTATCACGCTGGACAATCCTACTTCTTAAGCTTTTAAAAAACATCAAATTTAGATATCTGAGACAGAATTGTTAAGTCTCATGTACCTGTAATTTTACAGTATATATATCATGCAGCAAACGAAATTATGATAAAAAAGTGAAGCAAGACCACTGTGAAACGGAAATTACAACATCAAACCTTACATCAATCCAAAAAGCACTGACACAGACCAGAACACCAAATTTTACTTAAAAAGATTCTGTAAAAGAAATAAAACATCGAGAAGCCCTTAGAAAATATTTGGTTATACCAAACCATCCGCAGAAATAATAGAAATAGGTAGAAATAAACAAATATTTTCTACTACATCTACACCTGGTGTACGAGCACATACTCGTACACCAGCTGTAATATGGCGTCAGTTTTACGAGGATAAAGAGAAGCTAAAACTAGAAAAAAAAACTTTGTGTCTACCAACTTCTTGGTCTTTACCAACTCTTTCACATTTTCTAAAGGCAAGAAAATCTGAAATGAAGTGAATAGAAAAAGATCCGTTAAAGCAGTCGAGGAGAACAACAGTTTTGAAAAGAAATGTGTCAAAAGAAAATAAAAAGCAATAGAAGAAAAGCTAATTGCTGTATTTTTAATAAATGACACAGAAGATGCTCTAAATTGTATAATTTAAGATGTTGGGGCCCAAATTTGAAGATATGCATTATAAATCCTTCAAATGTAATGCATGATTAAATCTAATTGAAAATTAATTATGAAGATATTATATATTGATGACTAGTTTTTTACAAGAACATTAAACTTAACTTCATGATTAGGAGTAATTTGAAGCATTAGGTTCAATACGTATTACTTATTTAAGAAGAGTTTAAACAAAAATAATCCCATAAATGATACATTTAAATAACTACTCATACATATAATGACGGTTTTATTAAAATGACTAAGATATAAATACAAGAGACATTTTTTTAAAAATAGAATTGAGAGAGGTACCTGACTATAACATTTTTTTTATTGTGATATTGGCGATAATAACTATTAATGATTTGAGAGAATTTATGACTGTTAGTTAAATAACTAGTAGTCATATAAGTTAGTTAATTATTAATCATAACATGACAAAGAGCAGTATCTAAAGGAAGTGTATATTCCCTTGGTAAATGCTTTATTAAGTTAGGTATTCTTAAAAAAAAGCTGATGTTGATTATGGCAACGAAACTCATAATAATATAACTAAACTAACTCTCTGACATCTTTCATGAAATTTGTGAGTAAATTGAATAAAGAATATAAGTACTCATATCAATTTTGTACTTATTACGGACTGCCCTTAGTTAATTGTAAAGAATAAATCCATGTTGTCTTGTCATGAATCTATTGCTGGATGAATAATTAAATCAATTCAAAATTTAGAGTTCAATTTATCTGATTTATAATGTGAATTTATTTATAAGATTTTAATTTTAAACAGTCATATCACAGTGGCCGAAAACTAAAATATATGAGGCCGAATACTGACACATATGGCCGAAAACTAGCGTTTTCACCACTTTTATAATTAAAATTATGTAGTAAAATAACTAAGCTCCTTGAAGTCAAGAAATTTTGTGATGGAAAACTACAATATATAAGCTACCAAGAAACATAAATTGTATAATTATAATCCTTGCAGTTATTTTTTGGCGGTATCTTAAAGTTCGTGTTTCCACTAAAAGGCCGAAAACTGACGTAATCACCCTACTTGTTTTTATGATAATAGATATACGCATAATAGAAACATTTTAGCAAATACACAATATTAACAGGTTCATAATATGTACAAGCACATAAATACATGATTTATTATAAATGCACATAAAAGAATTGGGTAAAAATCAATACTTACTGGTCCACACTTAGTACCAGCTACAAGAACGGAAACGTCACCACCAATCTTCTTTGCTGCGCTTAGGGCATTTTGAGTGGCAGGTGATAGAACGTCATTGTTGTGCTCAGCAAGTACTAGGGTACTTTGCAACCTTCTAAGCTGAAATACAAACAAAATATCATATTCTTTTACTTGCTAGTTCATGTCCTTCGTGCTAGTTCATCTTGCGTTTGTCACACATCTCCAGAACTGATTATATTTTTTAATCAAAGATTCCTTGCCTGGAATAACACAGAGGATAACCATATTGTGATTTAGAATAATGGACAAATGGGATGGAACTAAATAAAAAACGGGCGCAGCCATGCCGTGGGCAAAAGTACTTAAATAAAATAGAAAACAGTACTTTTGATCTATTGATATGAACACAGTGATGAAGTGTAAGTAAAAGAATTGCAGCTTTGTGCTTCTTGGAATTTTTAGAAACGTAGTTATTCCATTAGATTATCAAATAAGATATTGAGGGCATACTATAGTATTAATTATAATTACTCCATTCAATGCGCTTACTTGCTTGATTAGAAATAGATAAGGTAACCATGTTCAATTCAATGCGATTTTATGTGGCTAACGCAAAAGCTATCACTGTACCTGTGTGGAGAGGAATAAATGCCTGCTGCTAGAGGAGAACATTTTGTTTTTATAAAATAAATATAATCGAAAAAGCACTTTTTATTTACAAGTCCAATAAGATTTTATTTTAGAAGGTTACAAAGTCCAACATTCGTAATTCGTATATACGATAGGGATGTGAAAAATTGATAGTCGATAACCAGTGTGACCAGATTTAAATTGGACATTATGCTAGCTACTCCCCTAAATTCTGCTAAGTGTATTTTTGATTTAAGCCAAAACATTGCTACTGAATGAAGTCCCAATTAAATGAATGATATGTACAAAAAAAACAAATATTTTTCTAAAATGATTGAGTAACACGAATTAACAATTACTCTATATGGTACATAATTATGTACTTCTGATTTCTCTGTGGTGTCGATTTTAATATACAGAACCGTCGAACTTTGAGGGTCTTTTATATTTTTTTGACGGCGTTAAAAAAAATCAAAACGAATTTAATTAAAATGCATCCACCCTGTTATGTTTTTGCATCTACATGTAGAATTGCACCAACATGTTGATTTTTTAAATTTGTCATGGTAATGTTATCTATACAGTATTTCAACTTCATAGAAACGGACGAAACGCGAGTTATACCTACGCGCCTCGATGTCAGCCCGCGCTCAGCCCGCAACCAGTCGCGACTGCTTCGCAGTGACAAATGAACGGTGTGTAATTTTATTTAACAAAAAATAAGTTCATGTACATATTTAATATGACGAATAGGATATATTGTGCTGTTTTTGGATGCATGAATTCGTCAATAACGCATCCAGAGAAAACTTTTTTAGATTACCTGGAAACTCTGAAAGAAAAAAATAAATTTACTTACTAGTACGTAGGTTACCTACATAATGCGTGTCTTTTTAATGGATAAGTGTATTTCCTTTAATCTCCCGAAAAAAAGCTAACTGGATTTATAATAAAATAAGTAAATAGATTAAAGGAATGACACGAGTGAAATAGGTAGTTATATGCGGTTCATGAATCACGATACGGTAGGTACGCTTGTGCTTAAATCTCGGGGCATGTGTGTTTCGTTTTGTTACTTTGTATCATTCAAAATAAAGACGTGGTATTTTACTCGTATCAGTACTAATATATAATCAGTATTTATAATATAAATGCGAAAGTAACTCTGTCTGTCTGTTACGCTTTCACTCCAAAACTACTGGACTGGACTGAATTTATAAGACTGATTTGTTATTCATAAATCAACATGGTTTTTTTAATTAAATCTACTAATCAAAAAAACAACACGCATTTTTTATTGAACACTACCTATTTAATTCGCAGTCTTTTATTTGTTTACACAAAAAAGTATATTACCACTCACAAAACTAAATGGGCACACAAAGTAGGCAAATTTAATTAAAATGCTGGAGGCGGGCAGCCCTATCGCATGTTTACGTACCGCGCGGTGGTAGGTAGTTATTTCAAATACAGAGCCGAGTTAAGATACTGTAAAGATAACATTACCGTGGCTCAGCTTTTGCGCATCCATCAGTATTGTCACTCACTCGTGTGCGATATGAGCAGTATTATAATAATATTAGTATGTATGATGTATCTAATATTAAGTCAACGCGAGATCATACTTCGATTTTTATCGATATATAATATCCATCCCTATTGGTAGTGATTTGACAGTGACACCTGATTGCCTGATTGTTGTGGTCTTTGTCTGGTGTTTGTTTTAGATTCGTATGGTTTGTCTGTTACAGTTTCAACAGTGTCTATCAGTGAGTGCCAAAATAAGTGTTTTCCACATTAGGTATATATTTTCCAATTTCTTGGTGTTCTAATATGTCCTAATTATAAATTTTACAATTACGCAATTTTCCAAATTTTTTAAATTATAAATTCATATTATCCAATTATAAATTGTACAATCTGTAACATTTCCGAGCTGGTACAATTAAATACTTATGGAAAAAAATATACAAATCCAGATGGAACTGAAGCATTTATTCTTGTACTGGTAGGAATGAAAAATAGATATAAGACATTCATTAAACGTTTCATAATATTAAAAAATAAAACATAGTGTGTATGAGATATCATCGGTTTTTTTATTCGTTTGAAAGGCAATCAATGCCATTTTGTGTGATAGGGTTACAGTGTCATCTTAGGCAGTCATGGAATTAATTATTAATTTATATTTTCGCACACAATTTCCGATCTCAAAGCCCAAATTGGACTATTATCAAAGGAACAATGAATATTTTACAGCCTTTAAATATAATAATAATAACTCCTAAACAGTGATGTTATGGAGCTCCGTAACCGTAACTGAAACAATCGGATATCCGAAATAAAAATATATTCGTAACCGTAACCGTTTAAAAAAATTCGGATAGTTTCTGATAAGGGCGGAGTCTCAATAAAACGACATAATGTTTCGACTTTTTGTTTCATCGCTCGCGCGCTACGTGAATATTGCAGTTTATTTGTTATTTTTAGTCATAACATAACCTCTTTCATAACTAATTTATTTAAGAGGTGGTACTTAATTTAAGAATGTCTTGCGTTCATAATGAAATTAATTTCTATAGACGTTGAAGAGAAAAAAGAGTCGAAGTGAAGAGAGTATATTTTGCTATAAATATTGATGGTTTCATTACTCATAAAAATAATTAAAAGAAAACTCTATGCATGTTATCACACACACATATTTAATATGTTATACATAGGTTATTACTTAATATGAGCAATGTGTAAACCTAGCTTTTCAACTCTTAAATTTACTGCATTTTTATTTTAATAGATAACATTTAAATTGAGGTGGTATATAATAATTTCTCACGTATATGACTGATTATAATACCAAATGATATGAAAAGTCTAGATTGAAAAGAGAGAACCTATAAATAAAACCAAATTATTACATACTATTTGTGTTTATTATTTAACTTCAATTTAATATCTGACACCGAAACTATCCGAAACTAACGGATAATCCGAAATAATTACATATCCGTAACCATATCTGAAACCGATATAATTTAATTCCAATATCAGTATCCAGATCTGTAATGTCATTTCCATAACATCCCTACTCCTAAACATCATTATTTATGATTGATGATAAATAGAATGTAATATAAAAATTTAAGGGTAAGGAGTAGTAGGGTTTAAACTCTTCTGCTTCTAAAGTGCGTGCCCTTTGACATAGATCTAAATTGTATCCTGATCGATTCTCGGAATTCAAGAATCGATCCTTTGTATTAGATCGAACTAAAAATCGATTTGTGATTGCACAGTCCACACTAGTTAGTTTAGTCACAGTTCCATCATGCCTAGCTAGTTTAAACTTATTTGAAAATCAAAATAAAAAAATTGAAATATTTTAATTCAGTTCAGTTCAGTCCACAATTGGATTTTGTATAAGAGTCTTGTGTGCATCATTCAACTTCATTACAACCACGCAGTTGTAGATTATTTTAAAAAGAATTAAAGTTATTTGCTCGCTCATTTGTTTCGTATAAACTTAAAATAGAAAGTTGTTTTAAAAATGACGTCTTTACCTATTGTTTCTATTACACGTAGAGAAACTTTCAGTTCATGTCACAGACTTCACAGGTATGAAACTTAATTTTATTATGTACTTAGTAAATTTATGTTGTGTGACTGTCTAACTACACGTTAATTACAAATATTATGTACATTTTTTTTTATTGAGAACTTACAAATTTTCGTTAATGCATAAAGAAACATACTCTATGTTTATTCAGTAAATTATTAAAACTAACGGTTATAAAATTAAAATGATATCATTTATGCCTACATACCACTTATTTGTCCGTTGTAGTGCCTAAGCTAGTACCTAGTCACCTTAAGAAATACTTACCTAATCAGCACCTAAGGGATAAAGCTTTATCCCAATTGTATGTTGGTTAAATCTTTTTTTTCCACTGTCCCCTGTCAACTCTGAGTGCACTCCTGGTTTATATTATCTTTCCATGACCTACCAATATAATTTCATTGATATGGCTCTACCTTGGTAATAATTGTCACATTATATAAATTAAATATGTTTTGGTTAAATTACCTTCATCACATTCCATGACATAACAACTGAGTATTCCTCAACTTAGCCACTGGCTCCACAGGAGGAAGGTAAATTCCAGTAGGTAGCTCTTTCAGAATTCCTCTTAAATAGGCATTCATTTCTAGTATTGGACCTTCTTGCTTAATATATTATTTCACTTACCTCCCTAAATATTAATTAAATTACAGGCAAGCAGTATCCCTTTTGGGGCTAGAATTGCACACTCAAATATCTTTCTGAGGGAGTTGTAAGAGGCTGTAGGTGATAGCCAGTTATCAAGTTGGTCATTAAACGAATTAACATATTGGCAGTCACAATGTACCATTGCTAAGAAATGATAGCTGAATGGTAATAGGTATGGATTGCCGTGCATGGTTCAATCCTCACCACTGGCTTGACCTTCACCTCATTGTGGAAAGTGCATTGTGAATATTTAACCTACTTAAGTAGAAAACCTGTTGCCAAGCACCTAACAGTGTATTCTGGCAGCAGGACTTGAGAGCCAGTTAAAGAAATAACATGCACATGAGACTTAACATCATGTGCGCTTTGTGCATATTCCATAACAATCCCTTTAATAAAATGTTTGATCAATGATTCAGGTACCTAACATACTGCTACTTACCCTTGTTTCTCTTTTATTACAGTCCATATCTGTCTGATGAAGAAAATAAAAATTTGTATGGAAAATGCAATAACCCTAATGGACATGGACACAACTATGTTGGTAAGTTAATATTTAAAAAAATATGAACATATACACTGCTTGATGATTACAAGTATTGTAAGTCCTCTGTCTAAACCTGTAATTACATATTGATGAAATCGTATATTGATAACTACTCTATTGTATTAGGACATAACCTGTAAGGATAGATGTATTGTTCTAATAATAAATAAAAAAAAAATGTCTGGCATATGATATGTAAATTTGGAAAATACCTTTTAACAGTAATTTCACTGCATAAGACTTAAAAAACAAATTTGTCGTTCAAATTAAAAAACACATTAATTTATTATCACTTGATGTTTCCTTACTCTCTCTAACTGAATTAGATAATTTCTTGGTTTTAATGGAGAGTTGGTATGTTCCTAAAACATTTTATGAGTTTAATCCCTAATATCATAAAATGTATGTAATGGTTTCAAATGGCAGAAAAAAGTCCTATAAAGTTTGTTATTATATTTTATAAAATAATAGGGGTTCAATTTGTAACGAACATACTTATAGAGCACAAAACAAAATTATTTGTTTTAAAAATTGACTGGTTAAGTGATATCATTAATATTATCACAAATAAATATTTATTTTAAAACATTTGAACACAAAAATGTAATCATAAATTCAACCTTTAAAACTATAAATAAATATGTAAAGAAGCGTAACTCTCATACAGTGATTCAGAAGTTTGTAAACCGACTTGTGTGGGATATTATTTAATAACTGTAGGTCAAGATCTGCGCTATATATAAGCTCAAGGGCTTGCTCTCATATATATTTTTTTATTGAAGTTAATAACAACAATGTTGTTATAAACTTTAATAAATGATGTTTGTCATGTAAGTGACAAGATTATACCAAAACTATTCTCAATATGACAGATTGAGCAATTATATCAATGTGCAAGTGACAAATGATGTTATTTTAATTAAGTAACTCTTGCATTAACATTTCCTAAGAAAACAAGCTGAGGGGTGGGGTGCCGGATGAGAATTTTTCCCTCCATCTCTCCCTGTGGGTGTTGTAAGAGGTAACTAAGGGTAAAATACCAGCAGCACCTTCTGAGGAACTGCTATTTTACACTGCAATCCCTAAGACTCCTGCCAAGCATGGGGATTATGGCAAACCCTCCTTAATGTGGGAGGCTGTGTTGAGCTATGGACAATGCATCTGATACAATAACCAAACAAGCATACTGTATCAGCCGATAAAATCACAACAAAACATAAATTGGAAAGCAAACATCGATTCCTGAGATATGCTCTTCCAATCTCAGCTACCCTGGTGAGGGTTATAGTTGATTGATTTATTCATAATATTATTACTTTTATTCTTATTATTTATCTGTTATATGGGGATGGAGCAATGAGTAACATTATTTTCTTGGCAGCCGATAATGTCCAATCTTAAGCAAGCTCTATTTGCATCATAAATCTTGTCACAAATCCTCCACAATCAACTTTGTAATTTTGATGTTTAAAGCTGTAACTACTTTAAAATTAGTTATCTTTTGATTGTCATTCTTGATTTTAATATATTTGATTTTAATTTAGGTATATTAACAAGATATTCTTATTTCAGTACTGGTAACAGTGAAGGGTCCTATAGATCCCACAACAGGCATGGTGATGAATGTGCATGACTTGAAACAATACATGCAACAAGCCATTATGGACCCCCTTGACCATAAGAACTTGGACCAGGATGTGTCATACTTCAAAGCTGTTGTAAGATGATTTTCCTCTAATTATGTTTACTAGTAGCTAATTGGAACTTTCTGAAAATAATATCCTGCTTACTTCTTTCTTATTCTATTTGGGGGCGATATGTCCTGCGTTGATGTCCCACTTGGGGTGTTTTATGCATTTTCCCCCTCAGCTTCTACTCAAGCCATCCCAACTCCTCGATATAGTGGAGAAGGACTTTGGGTCGCTGGCATAGGTGCTCCAGTGATGTGTGTGATGGTGGTGAGGATGTCGTCGGAACGACTCTTGTAGTTACTCTCAAATAGTACATATATTTTGCCAATTCTAGCAAAGTCAGTTAAGTTTCATTTATGTGACCATACAGACAAAATATTCTAACAAAAATCTTGTTGACTTAAATATTTTAACAGCAATTCCTTTAAAATAGAAATAATATAAAGAAATGTGTGTTAATAATTCCATGCATAACTATATTATCCATTGTACTTGTTTCATGAGAGTTGGTCAATTTCCAATGGCCACACTTAATTGCGTGATAAATTTAATAGCATTTAACCAATGTAATTAGGGAAACTGATTAAGTATGTTGATAACGATATCTCATAGTTAAACAATGTTGTGTAATACTTTAGGTATATATTGTTACTTATTTCATAATTTATTAGATAATCAATAGATTCAGGCGTTACTTTGCGGAAATGTACATTTAATTATGACAAATATTAAAAAAAAAATCTTTTATTTAAATTATATATTTTTCAAAAAAAAACTTTTAAAAAATATGAAATTATCGCGCACTTAGTCAATTGAGCGATCGCAACGTCAAGATCTGATGCTTCGTGTAGAATCGAAACATGTCGTAAGTTCTTCCGGTTGGGCTACGTGGTTATTTTTTATATTTGATGTTTTTCAGATTTAATATTAGCTGTCTAATAAACACTATGAATAGAAGTCCACGACATCTTACCCTATCAGCTAATATTACTTGGGAGTCTCATTATGGTTGGATTAGTACATAGAGCAACCAATTATCATTGCTCTGAGGATTTGTAGCAAACAAATATCTCTAACGATAATATTTATAATAAGTAATACATACCATCAAAAATTATAAGTACTTAAGTATATCATCTTTATGGTATGAATAGGGCTGCCATCACGTATATCAACGACGCCGGACAAAATCTTTCAAAAACCCGGACATTTGGGTGAAAATGAGTTTTTTCCCCGGACACCCAAGAAAAATTTTTTCATCTTGTAAAAAAAAACATCGTACACATTTTCATTTATTTATTCATTTAAACAGCTTTTTTATAATAAAATCTAGTGTTACAAATAAAATTAACAGTCTTCTCTTTCTGAGGTAATACAACATAAATAATTAGGAACACAATTATTTGGCATCAAATTAAAAACAAATTATAATTTTTGGTTTTATAAATAATTAAATAAGTACTAATAAAAACGAGATCTATATTATATCAACAAATTTCAAGTCATCTAGTTTGGTGACCTAGGTACCAAAACCGTAAAAAGTAAATTAAAAGTAAGTAACAACAGTTTAAACGTTAGGAGTTCAAGATATTTTTACTTATTTTGGTATTTCTCAGACGTTCCAATTTTTCCCAAAATATCTTTCTTTTCCAATAGGAGCTTATAAAAATCAGAGCAACTCAGGTCCTTAAAATTATATTTTATTTTTACCAGAGATGAAACCGTGTGTATGTTTAGAGAGTTTCTCTCTTTAGTCCATTGCTGCGAGACTAGCGAAAATACTCTCTCCACGTTGGCATTGTGAGCTGGTATACAAAAATAGTACTGTGCAATTTTGAGCAATTCAGAATAAAAAAGCGCGTTAGGTGTTTTAAAAAAATTCAGCCACAGTTGATTTGCGCTTAACAGCTTATCTCCGTCATTAAGGGTCGTACTAAACGCTTTTAAATTTGCCCATTCATCGATTAATTTTGTATCATCGATCTCTATATTAATATCCTTGAGAAAAACAACTGTTTTTTCGATATCAGACCATGGAGTACTTTCAGTGATGTTTGGCAAAATCATCCAGTCGAATTTGTCAAAGTCCTTCATCGGTTTTTCCCACTTTTCTATGTACGATTTCATTTCTCTGTAAAATTGCAAACAAGTTTTTTTGAACTCGATTTTCGTGTTTTCATCTTGTTTGTTTAAAATACTTTGAACCTTAATGGGTACAAAGTTTTCTTTTATCCTGTCTTCTAATGTTTTATTCAAAGACACCAATATGTTTCTTGTTTCAATTACCGAGTTATCACTTTTTTCCAACTTTTCGATCTTTCCGTGGAAAACATGCATAACGGAATGAATAAGAAACAAGTATGCTTCTGATAATGGATCTTCGAAAATTTTTTTTATCAAAACGGGCGGCCTCTCTAAACTTTCAAAATAATTTTTCAATACATCATACATTTTCATAAACCGTTCGATTGCGGGAAAAAGGCTTAGCCATCGGGTTTTTGAGTGGAATAAAAGTTGTTTGTATTCCGATTCAGCGGCTGCGCAGAATTCCTTTAGAGTTTCTGTGCGGACTGTATATACTGAGAAAAAGTTATATATTTTTAATATAATCGTCTCTACGTCAACAGGAAGTAGGTCGCATCCATGGTGCACTGCATTGTGAATTATATGTGCAGAACATCCTATGCCTACAATATTTGGATTCAGTATTTGTTGCAGCTTGTAGAAGACGTTATTTGTCCCTAATCTACTGCATCCGCCGAAGTTTGTGTTGCAGTTGTCGCCAGAAAATGCGATACACTTCGATAGAAGGCCATGATCCCGAAGTTGTTTCATAATTATATGAACAATCGTATCCGATGTTTCATTTTCAGTGGATTCGATTTCAAGGAGCTTCGATGTGATACCTTTTTTTTGTTTATCAAAATACTGAATAATGATGGGGAATAATTTTGTGCTGCCGTGATTACTTGCATCGGTCGATACACTTAAGAATGGGACATCTATTAGATCATTTTTGAGTTCAGCAATTGATAGAGGGCTCAATACGTTGTTTACAATAGCTGTTGCTTTCGTGCGATTACATGTCATGTTTTTTGCCGTATTTGACTCCAAAAACAATACTTTGTTAAGGGAATTACTACAGTCCAGAGAATTAAATGACATGTGGTGATTAACTGTGTGGTAAGCCATAGCACCTTCGGCTGCTCGAATCAGATTTTCTTCTGGACTAGCTCTAGTTTTCGTTTCGAAGAATGTCGTGATGTTTGAACTAGTAGCTTGATCTTTTGCATTAGCTCTGTGTTTTTGTGTGATAAGGTGCTCTTTGATGTCGGAAATACCTTTATTTGCAATAGAAATGTGTGTATAACAAATTGTGCACAGTACATCCCAATCATTTTTTCCTCTTTTCAGCATAGGATATTTGCTTTGCAATTCGCTGTTAAACGTGCATTTACGCTTGGGCATTTTGATCTGAAAATGTTATATAACATTAAATCAAAATAAATACATATCATCTGAAACATTACTTGGATATTATATGAAACGGAGAACTAACGGAATTTTTCGAGTAAAGTTTAAAAAATCATAAACAAATTCTGCTACAGAAGAAATTATGTATACTTGCACCAAACGCCAGCGACCGACATAAACTGACAAGGCTTTTTGGCGGAAACATGCAAAGTTTATATCTTACTAAAATTAATAATACAACTCAACACTGCCAAAAATAAGTCCTAATATAACGGATTAAGTTGCCATACTGAACTGATACTATGAAGAAGAACAAATAAAACCCTTTTTTTTGCAGTGCGTCTCAATTCTGTAAACAAATCTACATAGCCGTAGCTTTCGTTCGCATTAGAGTTACAATTTGTTTACTTAAGTGAATTAACATAGGTAGGTAATGAGGATTTCACCAAGTTCAAATACCCTCAGACTACAAGATTAAAGGCAGACAATAGTCTCGTCGAGCTCGCGCGTGACTGTGATTGGGTAAACATGTGTGCGTGACACACAAAGCCACGTACATTTTAAACTGTAGCGATACGTCTGTGGGCGTGTAATGTTGCTGGTATTAGATAGGAAATATACTTTTTTTACATGCCTTATACGTTAGCCTTTGACCACTATCTCACCCGTTGGTAAGTGATGATGTGGTCGAAGATGTTAAGGCTAATCTAGAAATACTGGCTCTCGAGGACAACTGCCGGAACACACCGTTAGGTGCTTGGCGAAAGATTTTCTACTTGAGGGTTGTAGCTAGCCAGGCGGACATTCGCAAAATGCCCCACCACCATGCTATAACGACTGCCATCCTAAGACAACAACCGGGACCGACGGCTTATCGTGCCCTCCGAAGCACGGAAGCGCTCAGTAGTAATGTAACCAGCGGTCACCCATCCAACTCATGGCCGAGGCGGACGTTGCTTAGTTTTGCTGATTGGTTCAGAACGACTAAGCAAACTTCGCTACGAGCGCTTCATAAAGCTTTGCGAGGTTACCGATTCTGAAGACAAGCCTAATAGGGTAATAGGTAAATAATCCTGTAATATTATATTTAATCGAAATATAACTCTACATAAAAAACACTCATTGTCATCAAAAAAGTAGGAACAATCAATCATTTTTACTGACAGACAGTGAATACCTTCCATAACAAAACACTTTATTATATTGCAAACAATTCTAAAAACCTTCCATGATATTGGGAAAATTACCCCAATGTTTAGATAAAATATTTTGATGTATACATACTTGTCATACTGACTAAGTTTGTGCAAGTTAGTTAAGGTTTTGTGTTCCAATTCGTTTTACAAAAATAATTTAACGATTATTAATTACAACATTAAACCTGTGAAAAGATATTCTATCGTGACTATTTTGTCTTTGTTAACTGTTTATGCAATCCCGCATAAATAGGTACGAAAACTACACTACGAAGTAATACCATGGAAGCGTACGAACCAGCTGTTGCTTGGTAGCGAACTGAGCGTATTACTCGAGCATTTAGTATTACTGAACTTGCAGTCACATGTGTGTACGCCGCGACTATGTCTGCCATTTTTCTTGTAGTCTGAGGAAATAGGTACTTACCATAAAAGACAAATGTACAAAAGTAAATTTACCTACGTGAATTGTTGTGCCGCAATAGAGGCACGGCGGCGTCAACACACGATCACTCTGTAATGCACTTGCTCGCTTGTGTGACACTGCCACTGCACTGACTGAGTGATCGGGATCGACCGGCAAAGTTCCTTATGGTGGGGGCCGGCGGGGCCGGCGCGGTGGGCCAAGCGCGGGGGACGTTCGGCAGTCTTAGCTACCGTTTTTGGTTTCGTAGCGTCACAGTTTACTTGTATGCAGCTTACGATTACGAGTGAATGTTTAATTAACTCAAATTTGTTTTAATATTTTCGTATCTTTCTATCAATCTGAATTTCCCTGACACAAAAATTGTCCGGGTTTTACCCGGACACATTTTAAAAACCCCCCCGGACGCCCCCCGGACGCCCTCTAAACTAGGACAAATCCGGGGAAAACCCGGACGGATGGCAGCCCTAGGTATGAAGGGAGTGCTGAGTTCCTAGCATGTTTTTTTTTACAGCTTATAGGCAAACCTTTGACCACTATATCACCTGATGGTAAGTGATGATGTGACCGAAGATATTGTTCAGGCTTACCAAGAATTACTGCCTCTCAAGGACAGCTCCAGGAACACACCGTTAGCTGTTTGGCGACAGATTTCGTACTTGAGGGTGGTACCTCGCCAGGCGGGCTTTCGAAAAATGCCATACCACCATGCTGTAACGACTGCCATCTAATTAGTACTCATGTCACTAGCGGTCACCCATCCAAGGCGGACGTTGTTTCACTTAGCTGATCGGTTAAGAATGGATAAGCAAACTTCGCTGCGAACGCTTCACAAGGTGGCACACTCAAGAAGTATTCTTATTCCATCTAGGTTTAGCCTTTTCGATCTCAGACCTAAATGGAGTAGAGATTTTAATAAACAACGCGCACGAGTTTTAAACGACGTTTTTCAACATACTTGTGAGGAACGAATACGAAAATTTCGATACGAAATTATCTTTTTGATAGCAATAATGATCTGATTAAGAAGGTTTATAATTAAATCTTCTAATGTTCTACTTCAGTAGGTAAAAAAATCTGGTTTGTTTTTATATGAAAAACGAACGAAACAAACCACAATCTCCTTAGTGAGAAGTGTGGAAACGTTGGTTTTTTTTTTCTATTTAAAAACCCTAGTGCGGTAAAGTAAACAAAAAGCACGAGTGCGTAATAGACTATAATATGACACTAAAATCGGTGCATTTAAAGGCCCGTTACGAGCGAGTGTGTTGAAAAATAAATGAGTATTTAATAATCCAAAATATTTCCCCACAGGTTAGCACAACAGAAAACCTAGCTATTTTCATTTGGGACCAGCTTCAGAAAGTGATGCAGAAGCCTCAGTTACTCCACGAAGTCAAAATACTTGAGACTGAAAAGAACCACGTAGTATACCGCGGTGGTACTACATACCCACGGAAGAAGTTTGATTCCTCTTCCTTGCACCCAAATCCTAATCAACACAATGTGTCTTCAGATTCCGACTGACTGATTTATGTTAGAGGGTCAACATTTCCTCATTTGATTCATAAGTAAGTCACCAAATAGGTAGTAGGTATATGATGAGATTTTTGCGAGATGTTTTGATTGACTTATGCTGTCGACGACGCTGAATATTTTTATTGTGATCAAGAATACAAAACATTTAGGCCTAAAATTTACTGAAGTATAAAGGAATCAAATATAATTCTGCGATGACGACGGAATGCGCGAGTGTATTTGGTTTTATAGTTCAAATCTGTGCAGAATCGGTACAAAGTTACATCGCTTCCCATCTGCGCAAGTCTTGTGTAGATCATATTAGCAATAACTAATTCAACGTGGTGGCGTTCTAGAACCTATGAAAATAATTTTGGTGTCTCAAAAACACATAAATAGGTGCTTGCACCGTTGTCTAAGTGATTACAAATGACAGGCCTCATTTAATATGATCTGATATTATGCATACTGACATACTTATGTATTTCTGGAACTTATGGGGAACTTTATCCAAATTTCTATTTTATAGAGTTGTATTGACCTTATTTTATGTAGTTTAGGTATTAAAAAATATTAAGTAACTTGTTATATGCTTGCCATTATTATAAGCAATTGTATACGTTGTTATTAAACATTCCTAAAGAACTGCGTTTATTTTATTTTTTATTGCATACAAATAAAACATACTGAAGTGTTACCTGAATAGTTTTAAACATTTTATTTATGACATAATAATCTATTATACATAATAATACACTTACAAATTTAAATCTACAATATCACATTACAATACCTGTCTTCATAATATGAAATGGAGTATATTAAGAAGTAAATAATATATATGTACATATTGTACATCTATAATGTTATTATATAGTTATATACTTAATCATAAAACACCCTAACAAAATATGTTGCAAAAATATTCTGAATATATATTACCAATATATATCTAAAAATAATCAAGATGTATACATCAATGTGTCGTTAAAATTTAGGAAAATATCCATGACTATTTTATTCAACATAAACCAAACTTTGTTTGTCTTACGTTCGAAATTGAATGACTGAAATGTTTATAAAGTCTAGGTAGGAGCATATCTACTACGGTATCTGGAGCTACTTTATACATACTTACTACTAAGGTTGTCAAATTTTATGGTGGATTCCCAATCAGTTACACTCAACAGGTCACATTGACTAGCTAGGAATTTATTTTCCCATCGAGTTATATAGTTACTTAATTAATGAATTATGTGACACGTAAAATATATGTATCATCAAATACCTTATAGGTATATTCAAAATTTACAACCATTTTTACATAAAATATAATTACGATGGATTGATTTTACACTTCCGCAAAACCGTATTATAACTTTGTATTACATATTAATTTCACCTTGATGTTGAATGTTCCTGAGTACAACAGAATCCTAAAAATTATGTAAGTATCTATTTATGAAAGGTAAGTTTTAAATTCGTTTTAGGCGAAGGTTTTACACAGATCCTATACCGCGTCCGGTCGTGCTTGTGATATTATAGGATCACATTGCTACAGTGCACGCTTAAAGAGTTAGCAATTTGCTCACAACGAGAATACACTCACCTTTCTGAGATATATCGATGGCTGCTCACCTACTTTTTATAATCTGTGGCTTAAATGAAGCACATTGCTTCAAGTTTTACGTACACACAACAACCGCCAGCCTATTACACGTATGTTCCTGTTATTAAGAAATGCTATCTTACACTACGATCCCCAAGATGCCTGCCAGGAGTGGCCTGTTCATCGTGAAGTATGTTTGAATAACTCAGGTAGATTAAGTGGTTTCAGCTCGAATGAAGGAACCCAAAATGTCAAGTTTTGATCACTTACGTTACCAGACACCTACATTGCTGGGTGTTTTTTATGAAAAACATCGTGTTTTTGCTTTCCTTAAGTAAGCAGATACCTACGCTGGGTTTGTTTGGCTAAGCCATAGCAAAAAAGTTGCATTTGAGACTAAAATTGATGATTTTATTATGAACTATATGATGAAGCTAATTAAAATAACACCATAATTCATTAGAAAAAGTGGAATTTAATTCTTTCCATTAACTTACTTTATAGACTTCATCGTTTCGATTCGAATTTGGTACAGACGTTCATTTGAATAAATATAATGTTCAGTTTTCTGAATATTTATATAGCGCAATTGACACATGAAATGCTTTGCTTATAGTAACGTTATACGTATAAAAAATAGGAGCACAAACGATAGCTCATAACATCATCAGTAGGTACCTAAATAGTCATATGTACCTATAGTAACAAAATAACACAATACGCGTCTGGCGTCATCGATCAGTGCAGCTTAGCTGCGATCTCTTTGCCGGCAAGTTAATTTAACTCTTAGCTTCGCCGTGCCTTCGGCTTCTCAAGAACGTCGTTAAACGTAATAGACCTCTATAATTTCTGGACTTTTTATGTGTGTTATATTTTACGCGCTTGTGCACTGAGTGAGCATCTTCAGAAAAAAAAATGATAAAATAGGATAATTTGGTAAAAGCTTTAAAACAATTGTAAAACTAATATACCGTAAGTCGACCTGACCAACATAAAAGAAAAAAAAATGGTAGGTATATGTGAACTTTTACATAACGAATGGTTACCCTACATTACGAAATTTCATATAAACAATAAAATTAGTATATCTCATAAAGTAAACAAGTTTAATTAGAAGTTTAATGGTAGATCTTTAGTAACATTTTTTACTAAAACATGAGCTATCTGGGCTTTTTATGGTAACAAATCTAACGATATTCATGTTTTTTGGTTTTCATAAATGTGAGGATTGAGTGAGCACATAAAATCAGTACTATATTATAAATGCGAAAGTAACTCTGTCTGTCTGTCTGTTACGCTTTCACGCCAAAACTACTGGACCGATTTGAATGAAATTTGGTATGGAGATAGTTTGAGACCCAGGAAAAAACATAGGATAGTCCGACTGCGCAAAAAGAGGTTAATGTTTTCGCGCGATATCCGACATACGCGCGGGCGGAGCCGCGTCCGGAAAGCTAGTAATTAATAACGTATACATGCATAACAATAGAGTTTCGTTTAGTATGTTACGAAACACTATTGAACAATAACTAAACATGAGTGTTATATTACTTTAATTGAACTTTAATTTTATAGTTCCTTAGACGGCAATCGGCCCTTGCGAAAATGGAGGATTGAGTGAACACAATTAACTATTTGTAAATTTTTAAATACGGCACTAGGCCATCTGTAAATATATACTTATACCCTTCACAAGTTTTACTAAAGAACTAGTATATAATTATTTTTTGTAAACTCGATAGAATTTAATATATTGACGGTTTTCAGTGAGAACTGAGTGAGCACATTATAGCCGATTTATATATTGTTTTACCTTATTACAAAAAGGTATATTAGTTTTACAATTGTTTTAGAGCTTTTACTAAATTATCCTGTTTTATACATTTTTTTCTTAGGGTGCTTGCTCACTCAATGCACACGCACACTATATTTTTTAGATACAGTCCCACGTATTTTTGTGAGCTTATTATAATTATCCCATAGGGTGCCGGGCTAGGCAATACTGCACTAGGCAAGGTGCACGCGCCTTCTGAAGAACTGCCATCTTACACTGCGATCCCCAAGACGCCCGAATGGGGATTATAGCAAACCCTTCAAATTGGGATATCTTTGTTTAACGTTATGGCTGTTAACGTGTTATATTCTTATTTAAATAACAAACAACATGATGTCTTAAATTTGACACAACGATACATCCTATAAACCTAGAAAAGTAGGTATTCATATAGGTAATAATTGCCTTGTAATTTATGATTTACGTTTTTTAATTATAAAAGTGTTCACGGAGTTTCCACTATTTAGTTACCGCTATCACAGTTTGCCACTACAATATATTTCTAAAATATATGAAATATTGAACTATCCTAGATGCCCACTGTATACATAATACACTATATACATAATATGATATACCAACTAAAGTATATACTTGTCATGTACGCTATGCTATCTGCATAATAATATTAGCTTACAGTCTATTAGTAGAGCTTTTAAATAGAAGACAAAATTATAGCATCACACAAACACTAACATTTCTCCACTGCGTCAAATATCTCAGACCTTTAAGGGACAGAATTCTAAAACCAGATGTTAGATTTTGTCCCCACTTCTCCTCGCGTGTTTACTTCGCGGTGTACATGGCGCCACGTCCGCAAGTCAACGGTAATATTTTATTTGATTAAAAATTTAGAGCGCCCTCTAGTAGAACTAGTAGAAACTATCTTGTCACACACGAATGTGATGTGTGCTGAAGCGCCATCTAGTACGCATACATGATACCAACCATTAGTTGATTGTATGCTGTAAATATCATAGTGTGACACAGTTAATAAATTTACCATACCTACAGTAGAACAAGTTTAGTCTTGATTATTACCAACTTGTTTGATTTTTGCAGTTTTTGTGTATGTTCATTTTTAATGAACATGAACTATGGTTTTGATGAACATGAACTATGTATCTACTTTGATGCAAGGCGTAAGCTGTTACACAAAAGATGGTTTATTTATTACAAAACAAGTATATTGTGTAAAATTTAAAAAGAAAATCATAAAAAAAACTTTTTTACCCCTGATCAAAATACAAATAGCGGGTTATACTATTGGGTATTTTTAACTTACTTCAAAAAAAGGAGGAGGTTCTTAATTCGTCTGTTTTTTCTTATATGTTTGTTACCTCAGAACATTTGACTGGGTGAATCGATTTAAAAAAATCTTTTATTGTTTGAAAGCTGATACTTGTTGTTTGGTTCCAGTTAAATTTCATCAAAATCGGTCAAGCCGTTTTTGACATACACTCCAATAACTGAAAAATATTTACTTATCTTGGTGATATAGTCGTTGACAATGAATAAAAATCGATCCCGTAAGTAGCAAGGGTCATAAAAAGAAGTGTTTTTTTTTTTAAATAAAAATGGAAATGACTTCATCACCAAAAAGTGTGAATTAACTTGTCGAAGTCCAACACTAGTACCACGTGCACAATATTGTGATAATAGGTACTTTTGAACTATACTGGTACCGACTTGAACAAGTTATTTCACACTTTTGGGTGTTGGAGTCGGTTCCAATTTTTGTTTTTTTTTTATCAAGTAGCGTAGTTCATTCAGATCCTGGCTTTGTTTCCGCTAACAATCAAGGGTACCTGCTCGTGTCATTACTACAAGTCATTATTAAGATTTCACTTACAAAAAATCACATGGAGAATGTAGTAGGTAGGTACAGTTATTGTTTCAATTTGTTAATAATAATAAATACATCTCGTGGATGCTATTGTGTAGATGGGTGGAACAACAAAACTTCTAACAAAAAAATACTATTATTGAAATCACCCAAGGAGAAAGATAAGTATTTTGTTTGAAAATTTATTACTTTGTATTACTATTCATACGTAATACCACAATATTACATATCGATTATAAAACCGTGGTATTACTGTTATTAACTGTATTTGTCAAAGATTACGAAAGATACGTTTATGTTTGTAAACGACACCCGTGCCGTCACTTGATGTATGTACTTGTTTAGGAATATTATGTTGCGAAGATGCACCGGAGTGCGACATAAAATCGGATATTCTATGAGAGTAGGGCTGCCATCCGTCCGGGTTTCCCTGGATTTAGCATTTTACCAATAACCCTGCATATTAATAAAAAAATAATCGAAAGGTGAATGTTTTGAGATTTGTCTTAATATACTCTTTGTGTAATAGTGTATATCAACAATGCGTCGTTCTTCTCCTCCATTTTCTATACTAGAAAAATAACAAACTTTTATTGATTTTCAAATAATATTTTTGGTGAAGAATTTTATTGGTAAGTAAGTTATGGGATAGTATAAATAACCAAGAAGCATCCTCCTATCCTACAATATATGGGGTTGTTTATATAGCTACCATATGTTGTTTATACAACACAGAAGATGTAACATTTAAAAACATAATGGCTATAATGTGTATAATTTTAACTTTTGTTGAATTACCGGCCGCCCCTTAACACCAAAACGTCCTGGGGAATACTCTCTTTGGTAGTATATCCGCTACACTTTGGTTATTAAGGGCGTTATAGTTAAGTCCCCTATAATGCACCTTACTCGATGTTCTTACGTAAGTATTGGTATGGTGCTAATTATTTCATTTTCTTTTAGTCAGTTCTTAATTCTTATGCTATTCAAGAAAACCATGGAAAGTCTCATTCTAAAGCAGAAGCTTAGGCTTCTTCTTTTTGTATTAAGTTTTCATTTCAGAATTTCATTATCTCTATCGCATCAAACGTTTACGGCCATCTTTTTACTACTAATTTATATGTACTAATATATTACGTACTCGATAATACCATGAATATTTCAATAACTTTCCATGTATGAAAGTTTGTGTTTTCTATAGTAGTGGACAGAAGGACGGTGTTTACTCAACATAGCTTTGTAGTAAATTGATAATGTTGTTCTACTGTAACTATTACGCTGTGGCAACTCGTGTCCATCCAAGACATACTTTTTCGAGATCTATGAAAAAACGTGTTCAGGTAGCTAGATTAGGTAGTACCTATTTAATGTTCACGTTCATTAGATATACTAAACTCTCTAATTATATGAAAACATGGAAACTCGAGATACCTAATAAATTTGCAAGCATTGTAATCGTAAATTGAATACGCGTCAGAAAACTTAATTATACGTAAATATAATACGTGTCAAATAAAAAGTAATACAAATAAAAAAAGTCACCAAAAAGAATCTAGGTATGTGAGATTCGATCCACGGTACTCGATCTTCTGATTCGACTTCAGTAGTTACACACTATACAATCATTGACCAAGGTGTTGAAAATTACACACCATATCGTTTATGCCTTACTGTCAGACACATTATATTGGTCCACGTACATACGTAAAATTATTATTGTATTATTAAGAATTATGTCGTAAAATTAAAATTTGACCAAAAAGAATCTCTTTACGCTGGATTCGATCCACGTACCTCTCAATTGCGAAGCGATGTCACTTTCTATGCGCTATTTGAACGACGATTGGTTAGTCGAAAATTATGTACATAACCTTTGTGCCTTATTGTCAGAAACTGTATAAATTAATCATGATCCATCTAAAATAATTACAACACATTCATTACGAAAAATTCTGAATATTGCTTATAATAATTATTTTAGGTAGCTAAAGTTGTACCTATGTCTTGTAAAATGTTTCAAGTGTTTTTTATATTGCGTTAGGGTTCACAATCATATCATAATTTCATTAATATAAGAGATATATACATAGGTACATGGAGAAAGGAAGCCATAGATGCTTACCTTATTATGTCCATCATGCGTTTTTGACGATTTTTATACATCTTTTTTGCATTCCCAAAGCGTTTATTTATAATTTTACCCATGTTTTATTTTAATTGAGATTGCCGAGAAAAGTGACACAGGTCCAACGCATGACGCGGCTGACCGCGATATGAGCGAGGATGATAGCAATATACGTAGATCGCTGGAGTAAATAGTGCGACATGATGTTAACGCTTCTCGGAATGAAAGGGCGTATGTGACATTTTGTAAACAGGCTCAGTACGCATTAACTGTGCTTTTTTTGGATTAAAATAATCAATGAAATTTATTGTACTTAAAAAATCAATATTTTAGAGAAAAAAAAACAAATTTTAATACACTAAAATCTGGCGGAAAAAGTAGGAATCCTCTATTTTCAGAGGTGTTTTTGAGATTTTTTTCTATCGAGCCAATTATTAGGAAACATGTTTTGAAATCGATGAAAGTATTACTTATATCCTTGAGTATCGTGTATTTAAATTGCAGTACCATCCGGTACCTGGTTTATGAGATTTTCCATATCATGTTGGCACTATTTCGTAATTTCCGAGCCTTAATCAAATAGTTAGCCTTATTCAACATTTGGTATAGCGCATTGTACTGTTTTATATTTCTAGATTGCTATACTTTCTGCTAGGGCATTTGATAGATATGTAAGGTATGCCCAATTCGAAGTCGTTCCGTGGCCAGTACATCAGCAGCGGTTTTTGTTCGGGCCTCTCGTCTGTTACATTGAAATAAGCTAGAAGTACTACTGCTGTGTAGCAAGAGATGAATATCAGGACATGCCAGGCTCCGTGGAGGTATGGGAAGTTGATGTAAAGCCACGCGTCGCAAAACATTCTGTCTATAATCCAGCAGAATACGGCTAAGAAGCCTACTGCGACGTTCCGAAGGCCGAGCCGGTACACGCGGGCACATTTAACTCTGGAATCAGTTAAAAATTTAAAGCAAATCACAATCATGTATAGCATAAAATCACAGTTTAATGAAGAGGCTTCCTGTAGAAATGGTTGCCCGCAATTTGTTGTTGCAAAACTTACGTGTGAAAAAATCATGAAACTTGAGATACCCTATTTACATAATTATAGCAGCAGCAGTTTGTTATTTAAAGTAGGTACGGAATTTGATACCGTCGTCACTCACATTATGCTGGGTTTAAAAGAACTATGGTATAGGTATTTTACCTACATAATATGATGCAATGTTGTTTTTTTTGTCACATATAAAGCTATGTCTATGTCTACATTGTGTGAGGTACTACTGTTAATAATAAGGAATTTATTTTCACTGTGAATAACGGTCAATGACCTTGCTATCGCGCACATATCATTTCAGGCTATTACTGTTTTTTTTTAATTACCTAATTAAACAAAAAATTTGTAGGTATGTTTCGATTTTGCATGTAGAAAACTGAGCACCTGTAATATAAAAAAAAAGTATGGAGACTTTGGACTACAGCTCTAACACATGTCTATTTACTGTCGTACTATACTTAGTATAACGACGGTAATGTTATCTATTTCAACTTCATAGAAACGGACGGAACGCGAGTTATAACTAGAGCGTAGGTATACCTACGCGCCTCGATCTCGGCCTGCGCTCGGTACGGAGTCTCGAGTGTCGCGATTGTGCCGCAGAGACGAGCGAATGGTTTGTTGTTTTTTTAACAATAACCGCGCGATTTTTTCACCAAAAATAAGTTGAAGTACATATTTAATATGACGAGTAGGATATATTGTGCTGTTTTTGGTTGCATGAATTCGTCAAAAACGCATCCAAAGATAACTTTTTTAGATTACCTGGAAAGTGAAAGGTACTATAAAATAATTTTACTTACTAGTAAGTTAAATTTTTTATAGTCTACATAGTTGACGGTACATAATGTGTGTCTTTTTAATGGACAAGTATTTCCTTTTATCACCCGAAAAAAAATGTCTCGAATAATAAAGTAAATAGAGTAAAGAAAAGTGGTGTAACGACCGCCATCATATGACTACAACCGGGACAGACTGCTCACCGTGCTCTACGAAGCACGGAAAATATATATTATTTTTATTTTCTCATGAGTGGCAGCGATGCTACAAACAAGCTCTTGCGGGTTTATGCATTGTTACGCCTGCATACGAGAATAACAAATTACTATGTACGATTAAAATAGAGCAGCTTTTGATACCGACTAATATTAAGTAATCAAATAACTTATAACAAATAATTTTGCATGGTGGTAGGGCACTTTGCAAATGCCCGCCTGGCTAGCTACCACCCTCAAGTTGAAAATCTGTCGCCAAGCACCTAACGGTGTGTTCCGGCAGCTGTCCTTGAGAGCCAGTAACTCTAGGATAGTCTGAACAACATCCTCGACCACATCATCACTTACTATCAGGTGAGATAGTGGCAAAGGCTAACCTATCAGGCATAAAAAAAAAAAAATACATTATAATAGAAATTAGTAAGGTTAAAAAAATTGGTTCTCACCTAGACAATTCATGTTGTAGAAACGCTATAGATGGTACAAACAACATCATCAAAGCGAAAGCATTTGCTGCTGGATGCAGAACTAAAAAACCTGTTGATAACACTGACAATATGCTTGAGTAGAGGGCCAGGGTACGCCTGAAAAAGAGTTACTTGTTTTCTTTTATGTTATTGTGACAGAACAAGCTCGAGGCCCACCTGATGTTAAGCGGACTAGCCTCTGCTTATAATGATGCATTTTATCACAAGTCACGAATTGCACTGCGCCCGTCACCTTGAGAACTGGCTCTCAAAGGACTGCTGCCGGAACACACCTTTAGGTGCTTGGCGACAGATTTTCTACTTGGATGGTGGTAAGCCAGGCGGGCAATCGAGAAATGCCCTTCCACCATGCGGTGAAGCTCAAGCCAGCGGCGCGGCGGTGGGGATCGAACCAGAGACCTGCAACACGGCAGTCCATAGCTATTACCGCTGGGCTATCATTCCTTAGTACATTGTGACTGCCAATATGTTAATTCTTAAGTATTAACATATTATTATTGCTTCAAAAATACAAACATAATTATTATAATTAAAATCTATCAAACAACAAAAAACTCCTTTATTGGGGTGACATACAATCAACCAAAAGTTTGCATTTATAATTACATAAAAGTAAGTATGATTAAATGCACAAGAGTCAGGTCATTATTTTCAAGAAATTATGAATATATTATTAGAATTACATATTTCTAAAAGTATTATATTGTAATGAGGTTATTGCCTATAAATCCCACAAAAATCCATTCTTATAAGGGCAAATATATCGCCTCATGGTGAGACAAGACTTTTCAAAAGGATAATACACCTTTATCACATTGTGGTTGTTTTAAGGCAGTCTGGTTAAATCAAATTTAATATTGGTGACAGGCACAAGCTAGCCCATTATGTAATATAGTCTAATTACAAAATAGGGAAAGGGAGTATGGAATGGAAACATTGAATGATTATGTTTTAACCATTAATAATATTTTTTGTACCTGTTTTTTCCTATAAATTTAGGAAAATGTCGCTTTGGAAGAAACATTGCAAATGTAGCCATAAACACCCATATTATTGCCAGCTCATCCAAAAGTTGCCCTGAAACAATCTCAAATTAAGATAATTTTACACTAACAATGTTATGTTTTACCTCAGCTGCTATTTTATTTATTGGCTGATATTTAACGTGATTTACATTCAGTACTGAAGAATAAATGGAAACAATAAGGTTTGATGTTTTTAGGTACTAAATTATCATTAAGATGTTACACTAACAGCATTATATTTTACCTCAGCTATTTTATTTATTGGTGGCCATTTTCAGCTAGGTGGAAATTTTTTACACCTCTTACTGATATTTAAAATTAATTACATTCAATATGCAAGATTAAATGGAAATAATAAGCGAATAATATAGATGAAAGGTCACTCACATTGATTATACTAGAAGCTGAAATTTGGTAGATTATACATAAGAGACTCCCTTAAAACAAATTTTATGATATGGCCGAATAATGAGGCTCAAATTGGGACTGTATGCTTGTGTAAGTCCTACGTTTTTGAAGTTAGAAATATGAATTTAGTGATAAGTAATATACAAACAAGTATTGTATTAAGATGTTACAACAGTGATGAATTAAGGGTCTTCAATGGGGACAAATTATATAAAAGTCTTATGTTTAATCTGAAAACTACTTGACTTTTGAAGCTATGGCAGGTAAGTAATTTATTGGTAGGAAATGGCACCTAATAATGGATTATATAACAGGGACTATAATGGGTGATAGTAAAGGTGTTGGTAATAATGGGTGATAATAAAGGTGATGGTATGTAATAACGATGACATTATGTGTGTGGTGCGAGTAAATGATAAAGGTAACTTTTAGTGAGTTCGGTTTCGGTTACGGCCGAGTTTCGGCCAAAAATCAAGTTTCGGCAGCAGATTCGGTTTCGGCTTAGTCAGTGCGTTATCGCTCGATGCAAACATTCTTTAGAGGTTATGTTTTGAGCGAACTGATTACATGTAAGTTTTTGTGTTGTTTCTGTACTTTTGTAATTTTTTGTGTGTAATAAGTGACTAAGAGTGTAATAGTAATTTTAGTAATTATTATTTTCATATAAGACCTATGTAAAAGAGATTGATTATTCTTCTAAGTACAAATCAAAGTATTACTTAATAAAATTTTCAAAATACCAATACCTAGTATTTAACTAGGTATATTGATAATTAGGATAACTAATAAATATTTTGCAATGAGAACTTAATTTGAAAAACTAATAAAAATATTGTTAATATATTTTTTTATATTATATTAAATAAAAGATTGCAACAAAATTAATATACTGTGTTTCCATTTCATTAATTAATGCAGAATAATGGGTAAAATGCACCTCAGTTTAGTATTTTGAGGAATTTTATACTTGAACACATGAGTTTCAAAACTGAAGCCACGGCTGAATATTCGGTTTCGGCCGGAAAATGAGTTTCAGTCGGACTTTAGTAACTTTACATAAATGTCGAGGTAGACATAGAGGTCAACATTAAGGTCAAGGTAAGGTTAATAATTGTTAATAAAAATGAGGATATCATATGGAGAATAATGATATGATGAATGATGGTAATATTTAAAGAATGTCAAAGTAAATGGCAGAGCCAAAATGATTTTATATTAGTGATAGTGATTTGGTGAGATGCTAGAAGAATTTTTGTTTATCAATTAACACATGAGACATAATATTTAGTGCTTTTACAATATATGAGGACATGGTAACAGAAAGTTATAATGTAATTAAAATGAAAAAAAAACTCACCAACAAGACTTAATGTAGCATGGAAATATGCAGAACTTAATCCAACCACCATCATCAAAGCCCATATCACATTTATGCCAGGGTTATAGAACTTAGAATATTCTTGAAATAGATGGATCAAAACCGGTGGAAAAAGGAAAAATAAAGCATTGCTTATCTGAAATTTCAAATAATAGCTTTTATGTAGATACATGTATTAAGTATACTTAGTTTAGTAAAATATTTTACACAGCATATTGAGTACTTGTAGCAGACATTCTTAATCAATCAACTTGGTTATGCGACATTCACTTTCCAGTCTAGCAGCCTAGCCTTAGAGTGCTAACTGAGGATGACTTTTTGCTTGTGTGCATCCACAATGATCAATTACTTGCCCCCCAAGTGAAAGGGGTCAGGGCAGCTAGGAGTTGGAATGGCCAAACATTACAGAGTACTACGAAAATCACATTAAGGCATAAAAATCGCTAAATGTCTTATTTTAACACACTTATATAAGCAATGGGACCAGTTTTAAACGCACATCAATAATGGGTATTCTGCTGGATGATATGGAAGAGCTCTAACTCAGAAACTTCCAGCTATACCATATGACAGCGAAAATGTATGATTTACATTTTAATAACGGCATTGGATTCTCATTCTCCCTGCTTAGTTCAATATTCATATTTGGATATCTACATTTTATGTTTATAACTCATTCCATTTATAAGCTAGAAACCCATGACATACAGATGACAAAGATGGACAGACTGAATCTGACTCAGTGGGGGAGGTCTCATTATTTAGTTTTATTACTTATTTTATTACCAATCTATAGGTGAGTCTTTGACTACAGTCTCACCTGATGTTATTGATATAGTTGAAGCCATTACTGGGTACTGGCTCTCCAGGACAGCTGCCCTGAACAAGCTATTATTTAATAGGCAACAGATGTTTTACTTGACAATGGTAACATTTGCCTAATCTATTGTTGCGTTGCAGTAACAATTGCAACGCAACAATCGGGACCGAAGGCTTAACGTGCAGTAGCGGTATTTAATGTCAACAGTGGTCACCCATCCACGTATGTAATGACCATAGCACAGTAAATGAAGCTTCCTACTTCCTAGTCTTCGCTCGGCTGTAATATTTGCTTAAAATATAACTCGGATTGTTAGCCATTTATTTGCAGTAGCAGTGACGAAAATTACGAAATGCAATAAGTAATAGGAACTTACAGTGTTGACAAATTCAGCTATACTGGGAGAAATGGAGTAGTTAGATTCACACCAATCCACAGGCGAGCTTCCTCTCTCTAAATGAGACCACATTGTTAATTAGAATTACGCGTAGGTATGTATGATATCCTTTGTTATGAACTTAAACGGCTTGACTCAAATGTTGTTATCAACTTATGAAGGAACAATGCGTTTACTGTAAGTAAAATAGGTAAATATGCCTATAGTTTTAACAAGGACAAGTCTTCAATCATATGGAGATAATTAAATTTAAATCTAATCCCTATTTTAAGTAATTTACGTCTCTTTTTAAATCACTCTAAACGTTATCTTCATTAATTTTGCATGTAAATACACTAACCAAAACAAAATAATGATTTTTCTACTCTCTAGCTCTAGTCTCTCCCCAAGACATACTCTCTCTACCGAGCGAGAGAATATAGACTGCGTTCCGAAATGAGTGTAATACTTAACAGTATTTAATCCAAGTAAACGTCAGTTTATAAGTTAACCACTATGGTATATATATAAACAAACCATCGAGAAACTAACCTCAAGAGAAGCCATTCTAGTTGCTTTGTTAAATTCAGTAAATTTTTCTCTTATCAAAACGCTTTCTAATTGGCTAAGCCACCACCACGTGGTTTATAGTGATGGGACGTGATTAATGTTCTAATTTAATCGATATCGATAAAATCAATATATTGATAAAATACAACATAAGCGTCTCTATTCTATCTTGAGCGTTGAGTGTGAATACCGCCGCGGTCATGAGTTTGATGGGTGACCGCTAGTGATATTATTATTGAGCGCTTCCATCACGGTAATATACTTTAAAATGTAATAATAAAATGAATAAATGAATTCATGTAACCAAAAACAACACAATATATCTTATTGTGTTGTTTTTGGTTTTTTAGATTACCTGGAAACTGAATGGTACAGTAAATTACGGTAGGTATAGTAAATTATGATACAAGTGAGCTAGTTTGCTCAATTTACAAGATATACGTAAAAAAATTGTACAAATGCGATACCAACAACATACGCAAATTATGGAATATAGCGCTCAAGTTTTTTTTTGTCGTTGATTACATATAAACCTCTTTGTTGTTACAAATCTGTATTACCCAGTTAAATTGAATATGCTCTGTTTACTCGCATATAATTTGCAATTAGGTACTAACTTAACTTTGCAGGGATAATTCTATTACGCACTAGTGTAAAATATTATTATGCACGAGGGTGTTATAGTTCGGCTTATGGCCCTAAGAACGATATAATAAAGCTCAATTTACGAGCAAGGGTGTTGAAAAATAATTTTACTCACTAGTAGGTAAAATTACTTTATAGTCTACATATAGTTGACGGTACATAATGTGTGTCTTTTTAATGGACAAGTATTTCCTTTTAACCCCAAAAAAATGGCTCAATTGATAAAAAAAAATGAATAGAGTAAAGGAAAGTGATTGACACGACTGAAATAGGTAGTTATAAGCTATTATTAGAATACGGATTTTTAATACTTTAAAATTTAATAATAAAGCATTTCGTACGTCCCACATATATTTTTCGGTCGCAAATTATTAAGACCGATTTTTATTCAAACATAAGCAAGGGTTTTTTGATTAAATCTACCTACAATTCAAAAACAACACGCATTTTTAGTGAACACTTCCTGTTCAATTCACAAAGTATTTTATTTGTTTATGTAAAACAATTGTATATTAACAATCACAAAACTAAATGGAAACACAAAGTAGGCAAATGTAATTAAAATGCTGGAGGCGAGCACCCCTATCGCATGTTTACGTACAGCGCGGCTGTAGGTAGTTATTTCAAGGACAGAGCCGAGTTAAAATACTGTACTCCGTGCTTCCGAAGGCATGTTAAGCGGTTTTTCCGGTTTTTGTCTTAAGATGGCAGTCGTTATAGCATGGTGGTAGGGCATTTGCGATTGCCCGCCTGACTAGCTACCACCCTCATGAAGAAATTCTGTCGCCAAGCGGCTGACGATGTGTTCCGACAGCTGTCCTTGAGAGCCAAGTAATTCTAGGTTAGCCTGAACAACACCTTCGACCATATCATCACTTACCATCAGGTGAGATAGTAGTCAAAGGCTAACCTATCAGGCATAAAAAAAAATTTGAATTAGTGCTTAAGAAATATAGTTTTATAAGTTTTAATTTGAATAAAGGAAAGAAATAAAGTAAGGACTGTCTCACATCACTAAAATTAAGTGAATATGGTACTGACGTAATGACTCCATATATAACCTGTGACATCCAATATGATTTATGATAAAACTTATTAGTTATAAAAAAAACAACACTATATGATATTATAAGCACCTCACTAGGAAAAATCAAATATTGAATTTCGAATGAGTGCTATATCAAACATTAGTTGCATGATTAGCCGGACCGTCAATTCCACTCTCGAGGTTAGTTTCTCGATGAAACAAACGAAAGTTTGCACGCAAACAATTTGAACTAATTAGCAGTCACGCTTTTAACATCTGTTAACTGTCAATTTGCTTTTTCGCAGTATGTCTATTGTGTATAATAAATTGTGTTCCGGCAGCTGTACTTGAGAGCCGGTCATTCAAGGTTAGCCTGTAGAATATCTTAGACCACATCATCTCTTACTATCGTCATCAAAAAAAAAAATAGATCTGTAGTGCCCTCGAATAGTCTCGAATTCTAATATATGTCAAAAGACTGTAGTACTTAAGTGACCCAAGCGTAAGCGATATATGGTTGATGTGGCAAATAAATTCGCTTTTTGAACTAAAATAAAACTTTTAAAGCCAAGTGCGTGTCAGGACACACAGAGTAGGGTTCCACCGTAGAGCCTGTTCTCACAATATATAATGAATAGGTATGTTGTTCTTTATTCTCTTCCACTCTCTTCCTGCTAAAGCTAAGAAATAAAAGTACGACTGTTGCCAAGTTATTATTGCAATTCAAAAATTAAACCAACTTCGTTTGTACATTATGGGGACTCCAAGGAAATGGAAGCTCTTGTTTTAGTCGTTGAGTAGAGGAAAAAGAAGTTGACATAGGCTGACATTCAGAAACAGTGGGCCGAGTTTACTTCGACCGATCTCACCGGAGTTCGAACTCCAGGTTTGACGAGTTTACTCCGACTTTTTAAATTCACAGTTGAGAACAAACAATAGCTCCATACCGACTCCATCGAGTTTGCCTCCAGCCATAGACAAATATTGTTCAACATCTTTGTTTTAATCATATTTTTTTTCTCTGGTATCATTATGTTAGACAGAGACAAACTTAGAAAAAAGTATGAAAGGGCGCGAATTGAGCCTTTGAATTTGAATCTTCTCGGCAAATTAGCTAACCTACATAACATTATCGGACTTGAGGACTATAATATCAGCATTAACTTAATTAAAGATAAATTAAAAGATGGAAAATAAATCCCGCCCAGCATTTACGGTGTTCGAAAAGGAATATTTGAGGGAGTTGGTTAGTCCTTTTATAAATATATTAGAATCAAAATAGACTAATGCTGCATTTAATAAAGAAAAAGAGGAAGCGTGGAGCAAGCTTGCAGTGCAATTCAATAATTGTTCAAGATGTGTTCATGTAAGTATTAACTTTCTAGTTATCAGAATTCACTGTTTTATGGGAAACTTATAGAAACAGTTTCACAATCATTATATGTTTTAGGCAACCCCAAGCAAATGAAAAAAGCATGGAACAATATGAAAACACGAGCTAGAGATTCCAAAACAATAATTCAACAGAGAAAACACACAGGGGGAGGTCCATCAATAAACGACATAAGCCCAGAAGATGAATCAGTCCTATCATTGCTACCAAACGTACTACCAATAGTAAAAGTGGTAAAAGACAGTGACGGTAAGGGTAATAAGTAATGAATGCAATAACCTAGGATACCGGCTTGTACCGTTTCTCAACATCGTTGATATTCTCATCATCTTCTTACCCTTATCGCACCTCTCAGGTGAAGTTGGTGCGATATGTCTCTCGCCACTCTTGGCTTCGCTTTGAGAATGATAACGATGACAACGCGGTCTACGAATAATACATAGTAATTCATCGACGGCGGTCTATCTACTCCATTGTCACACTCTGGAAAACTATTTTTATTTATTTATTTAACCATTTTCGTTACATTTCATAACATTGGTAAGAAGAACTCAAATCGGTACAGAAGAACATACATAGCATTAAAGCATATCACACAATATAACGTCAGAATACTACGTCAGAAATCAATACATGATTATCACAGGCACATCAAAACAGCTGTGTTGTGTACCTATTTTACTCTGGTCGGTCGTTGGCGGCTAGTGACAGAAGAATGCCGGACGCGGTGACCGTTTAACCTATTACAGAAATTAAAAATATTGTAGGTAAGTAATTTTTTATCATTTAGAAACGTTTAGTAATTATATTTATTTTGCAAACAGCAGCTTGGAGTGAAACCAAAACAGGAACCTAAAACTGGCCCCGCGCCATCACCAGTAGTCACCACCGCTCCCGGCGGCTCTTCGTCCGTCAGAATAGGTACCCGAAACAGCTGCTTGGCCCTAGTGATAGCGTTTTGTTGACTTCTCGTAGCGTTCGTAAATGGAGTATAGACCGCGGATGTCGTCGCTATCATACTGAAAGGCAACACGCCACTGTTATGTAATAGTCAGTACCTACTGATTTTGTGTACCTATGTGAAAATTAAACATGAGTGGAACACATTCCATGGGGTGCCGTCCCCATCGCTATCCGTGGGCACAGAATAAAAAGAACGTGGGTTTCCGAGGCGACTAACGGTAACACATTAGAAGGTGGGTAGCAGCGCCATAGAACATATAATAATACCAGCGCTTAGGAATTGATATCCCACACTGCAATCCCCAAGACGCCTACCAACCGTGGGAATTATGGCAATATCCCTCCCTTCTATTATGGGGGAGGCTGAGACAATCTGGCGGATACAGTATAATATATATGTATGTGTTTACCACCAATCCGACGCCAACCATTGTTGCGGATGTTTTTATTAGTACTGTACTTTTCTCTTTATAATCGCTTTTACAAACATCCAATTTAAATATTGCTAATAGCATAGTTATATGGAAAAGTATCAAACAAATTATTGGAGTACAAAATTCGATTCCCGCCTTGGGCAAAAAATTTTGTACTCCAATAATTTGTTTGATATGATTTTCGCTTAGCACGCGATAGTGCTTGTAATCATATTTAGAAATATGGAATAGTCTTCATCCATTACGAGAAATGTGGCTTATGTACTATAGTCGTTTAATTATTTTCATGTGTATTTTGCAAGTGTTGCAGATGACGACAGTCAATTTTGGATACGCAAAAGTAATCGACCTATCTCCTCTACAAACCTTCAACCTGGTCTTCCTTCAGATCACGAGTACATCAGAATTAACAGCCCCATTCCTATTTTAGTTGAAACAGCAAGCCCTGTAGAATCTGTCATATTATTACCTGAAAAATCCACTCAAAGCAGCTCAATCCACCCTAAGCCAAATTTAAAGAGAGCCCATAAAATGTTGCCGCTGGCATGTCTCTGGACCAAATAAAAAGGAATATCGTTGAAAACGATCTTAAGTACAGGGAAAAAATTGAATTAGTAATGGCTCATTTGAGAAAAACATATGATATTAAAGAAAAAATACTATTAATTGAATTAAAGCACAAACAAAGATTACTGGACATGGCTGAGGAAGAACATTTAATTAAACGTAGTAAATTATAAAATTAGTATTTAGTTTTAGTATTTAGTTATTAGTTATTAGTATATACTTAATAGAGTTATCCATCCGGGAGTTACCGGGCTCCGTCCTAACATGGAGCTTTCTGTACCAACAGGTTGATCACGGTTGCTGCGGCTTTTTCAAATTCATATTCTTGTACCTATGTCCAATTAATATAATTAACTTTTTCGGTATTCTTACAAGCGTGTACCTACCTAATAGTTTTCTACATTTTGGCGTCATTATGCGTTTGGCGGGATATCGTTGGTTAATACACGTACTCTTATTACTATTTCTATACTAGGTAACCTAGGATGCAATAAATTTGATGGTGTACAGTTATCGAATAACTACCAAAATATTGTGGCCTACTTTTAAAAATTTAACCATTTGTGCCGGTTTTGCGCATGTTTTAGGATTATTTTAGCATTAATAGGATTGTTTTAGTGTGATTCTACGATGATGTGATTTAAGCTAACATGAAAGATAAACATTGCTATCTAGCAATAAGGCCGCTGATTGTACTATATGTAATATTTTGTAACTACTGTTAATTAGAAATATGAAGGTTGAATATAAAACAAAAAATAAACATGAATAATACAGGACTATTGCGAACAAAAGTAATGTTTTCGGAAAATAAAAACATAAATCCAGTGGATCGTACTAATTTTGTATTTTGTGAGTTATGTAAACATTTCCGCTCGATTTAATATATTTTTGTTAATGCAATTAATGTTTTTTTTTTTGGAAATAATTAATTTTTTGGGAATTAATCCTACTAATATTATAAACGCGAAAGTTTGTAACGATGTATGGATGTTTGTTACTCTTGCACGCAAAAACCACTGAATGGATTGTAATGAAACTTTACAGTAATATACCTTAGCTGACATCAGAATAACACAGGCTATAATTTAAAAAGATATTATGTGAATTGTCTATGTGAATCTACTCTCCCTTGGAGCTGTAAAAAATGAAACTTTTAAGCCAACGCAATCAAAAGATACAGTTTATGCCGCATAATTTGACACTCGCAAGGGTAGGTACTTCCCGTGAACCCAGAAACTTGAAATTTGGTACGAAACAACGTCTTATAGCACAGATAAAGGAAAAATTTCGAAATACTTAAATTAGGCACTTATTTTGAACATATGACACTAACACCTACGTATGCTTACTACCATAAAACTCAAAGAAAAAAGCAGTTCTGTGAATAAACAGTACTACTTACTTGGAATGAACCTGTTGCATAAAATCGCAGAGCAATTAGTAATTGCAATTCAATAGAGATTGGCAGCCCTCTCATGGTAGAATGTTGCAGAGCATACTCCCCGAGCGCAGGTATGATGACATTCCCAATAAGGCTTTGAGAACCTGTAACGGTTTTTGAACTCCGCGTCGTCATAATATGTGAAGGAATCCTTTATATTGCGAATGTACATGTTGGAAAATCGTGGCAGGTTATACTGTTCATCAATAACATCAAAATGATCTAAATTATCTATTTGATCTAAATCCGGAAATACTCCATCGCTATTATTAATTTTCGTAAAAATATTAAATACAAAACATATCTCAGTTCCAACTACACAGCAAAGATGGCGGCGTTTTGGCGCCGCGCGCCTTTTGAGTTCGGCTGGAGTCACCGATTCGGTGACTCAGTCCGTCTCATTCTCCGCTGAGCATATACTCGTGCTTCATTAGGGCTAACTCGACTGTGAATTAAAAACTGTTTGGAGTTTGAGTCTAGACTCATATTTTGACATAAAAAAGTTTGAGTTTAAACTCGATCTCGTCTGTGAATGTCAGCCATAGTGTAATTCGGCCGTGCCGTGACGTCAATGGTAGGGGCGTGGTTCAGCTTAGTCTTCTATAGGCCAAAGATTATAGAGTCCCCAGGCGCTTGAATGTAAGCCACATTTGAAAATATCGTGACTATAAATACATTTTCGTCGAACTCACGAGGCAGAGATGAAGTGTTGCAATTCATCTTGCTAAAATAGTTTTGTTCAAGTGATATATACGGTCGATGGCATTACCACGGTAATGTTAACCGTGGCATTATTTGCATACATAAATGTTTTTAAAATATATTTTTCTCTTATTAACATTAGGTACTATAAATAGCTAGGTATAGTACCTACCGGTGCGCGGGGTGCACACTACACATGGACATAATATTTCATACATCCATGGCGGTGCATTACTTAACTCTATGGTATGATTGCTAAAAATTTTCGCTACTTACTACTAGATGACGACAGCTTTTGGAACTCATTAAACCACTGTATTTACAGAATATAATTACAACCACTTATAACTACCAGCTTTACGTACTGCTTGTTTTATTAGATATTTGTGTATTATTTGACGACAAAAGATTAGTTATTTTTAGATTATTAACGGAGTAACTATTATCGAGCTTTTGCTATTCAACGTCAGATGGTTTTATGAATAAGGTGGAGCCAGGCCTGCTTTCCACACTCCCTCACCCCGTAAGCGATACGTTTTGTCAAGGAATAATTTGTGATCGGCACCATCTCTTTTCTTCTTCTTGGTTTTCGACAACCAAAACTGTACATTACATGGCATCATATTAATTTTCCTAGGTTTAAATTCTTACAATTGAATTGGTATTTGTATATATATCGTCAATTGTATCCTTACTCAAGAACTTAGTAATCATTCTGGACCAATCAGTTGCGAGTGAATTTATAAAGTTTCATATAAATAACTTCAACAGATTACTTACCTACTCTGAGCGCCGTTTTCTCGTAAGATTGTATCCTAACCTTATTTCAACTCTCGTAATATTTTAGGATCACATATTTAAACGATTAAAATGTGTGAACATTGATTTATTTTAAGTGAGTACTTCTTTTACTCAATATATTCACTAAAATATGTCTAAAACGATTTTTTTTAAGTTTTTCATACCACCATTGTTTTAAGAACTAAGAAATTTGTAAATTCTTGTTTGTTGTTTTATACTAATATTATACCTCTATAGGTACAATTATTAAATACATAATAGTTATTTGTTATACAAGAGTGCAAAGTTGCTTTTTAACCGCGTGTTTAATTTTGATGATCGAGCAAGCGAAGGATTCTAAAATTGAAATCAAAATTAGAAACCTGAGCGTTAGCGAGGGAATCAAAAGAGCACGAGGTGAAAAATCTTTGCACTCGAGCGCAACACGTAACTTTTCATTCCACCTCAGCGAGGAAAAGCTAAATGCAAAAAAAAAAATTATTAACAGTTTCAGTCAATTCTGTTGGCGTCAAACAAACTTCCTCGTCGCTAGAATCACTCATTTTAGTTTTTTCACTTGTTTTCAAGTTTCTTGTTTTTAATATAAGGTTTAACAGTGACGTGTAAAAATGCCGCGTAAATAACCGCGTACAAAGCAAATTGAAAAAAGAACACCAAGAAGGTTCCGAGTCTGAGTTTTTAACAAATTAAAAAAAAGTTGTATGATATATTCGGTACCATAGAGGTAGCATCAAATAGGTTTAATGTTTTTTTTAATTCACAAACTTAGTGCACACAATGTTCTAAATTCAATTAACCTTATCCTCTAGAGAATAAAAACGGCTTCTCCACTCAGATGACGAATCGAATGATTTTTAGGGAAATACAGACAACAAATTAAGTATTGTGTGCTGGGTGTGGTTGGTGCGGAACCCTCGGTAAAGTAAGTCAGACTTGGACTTCGCCGGTTCTATTTTCTTTAATCTCATATACAATTTCAAGACATTTGTCTTTTAGGTATACACTAAAAACTGTTTTATCCTATTAGGTAGGTATACATACTCAAGTATACCTAGTCATGATTTGTATGTATATTTAGGGAAATTCATTCCACGACCACATAGAATTATATATTTTTTATAAACACCTACCGTTTACCTAATTAATCAATTTGGTTTTAATAATTACTTTTTACAAAATTTCTGTGAATATTAATTATTTCAGCAGCAAAATCACAAATATGTACAGCAATTCAACTTCAGGTGAGTGAGAATTCAAAATTGTGGCAAATGAAGCAGGATATAAGTGACATATTTATTTTATTTATAGCTGAAAGGTTAGCCTTTCACCACTATCTCACCTGATGATAAGTGATGAATGATGATTTACATACATGATACTGACTAAAGGACACCTGCTGGAACACAGCATTAGATGCTTGTCGACCGATTTTCTAATTGAGGGTGGTGGCTAGGCAGGCCGGAAAATGCCCTTTCACCATGCAAATTATAAAGGAATGTTTATAAATATAAATGAAGGCTCAAAACATTTTGTATCCTTCTATCTAGCTTCCGTCTATGACTTCGAATGATTTGTAGTAGGAAGTTAGGAAACAAATTCTACGCTCTAAGTCACTTTCTTAATAGGTGTTTCAATGAGACATTTTGAAAACATAAATAATATTGCAAAATAATTTCAAAATTTATCTTTTATTTTCCGCGGCATTTATACTTTAAAATATCTAGTACTTATCTGAACAAAAAGTATCCTTTGTGTCAGTTCGGTCGGTCAGCTTTTACAATAAGTATAAAGTATAAGTGGTAAGGAAGCAGCATGGTCTGGATAGAAAAGAAGTTTCTGGCTATATTTTAATAGGTACCTAGGCTTACCTGTGTTTTTATTTTTCATGATCAGCAAATATTTGAAACCATGAAAAGTGACGTTGTCAGTAAGGACTTAATTATTCCCAGAATATAGGTACCTACCTAATTATAATAATCGGGCAACAAGTAAACTGGCAATTTCTTGCATTCCTTAGCTATTTAAATAAAAATGTGGATGCAAAACGCTTTAATAGCTGTGTTGAAATCCCCTTTCGTAGCCCCAGATCTAGGGGGAGGTAAACAAGGACATAAAAAAACTTAATCCACAAAGAGCCTAGCTACAATCAAACACCGAACTCGCCGGAGAACTCAAGGCAATAATAAAGTCCCAATTAGTATCTATCAAAATAGTCACAGAGTTAATTTCCGTAGGGTCCACTCTCAACGGTACAACACTGCAGTTGTACCATGGCAGTTAGTTCCGACCCTCCCAAAGGCTCTCGGCAACGACTCAAGCTGTATTCCCTACCACAGTGATGCCCTTGAGCCCGTTGTCAACCCTTCCTTTAGTACCGATGCGTGTTATTGTAATAATTGTATAATATTGTTTATAACACATTGTAAAAAGACGTTTAAAAGAATGGCCCCGAGTTTCTTGCCCGTTCTTCTCGCAGTGGCTCTATAAACTTTTTTTGCTGAACGTGGCAGTACAATGTAGAATATTTCAATATTAAAATTTGTAATTGACCTTCATAAGAGCGTCGTAGACGCCTAAATTGAATAAATGATTTTGTATTTGAATTTGAATTTGTTCGGCGCCCGCAGGAGACGGAGATACTTAAAAAAGCGCTTTTCGCCATCTGCGCCTACTACTACTACTGCCCTCGGTACTACCCCCTTCAGGGTTATATGAGGGCCGTCCCTCATTCAAAATCCGGTGGAGTTGGATAGCCGATAGCAGCAGTAAACATCTATGCGCTCCCTAAAAAAACGCTTGCTAGCGTTTTTTTTTTAGAGAGCGACGGTGATACGACCAGGTTTTCGTAGGAATACATACCTACGAAAGACTAGTCGGCTCAGCGTCGTCGCGTCGAAGGCTCACACCACAAGGGAACTTGTGGACTCGAGATGCCGATTTGAGAACTTGCCGTGTCAACAATTGACGTCTTTTTACTGCAAATTGATTAAAGGGTTCTTATCATTCAATACACGAAAAATGTCAACCATGTTAAATGAACATACAGACGCGGGTGCAAACAAATGGAGCATTCTAAACTGAAAAGGTGTCAAGATAGCAGGACTAAAGAACTTCGAGGAACTATGTTTGTCATTCGTTTGTTAACAGGTCAAAAGAGATCGTCAAAAGACAGCGACTTAGATTTCGTAAGCTACTGGGCGGATCAAACTGTAGAAGAAGCTGTTCTGAGAGGAACTCAACTCCGACAAGAGAAGTCACAATCTTTACCTCCGCGGCATTATGATGTCGTCAAAATTGATTATATTAAACCCCCTTGCAGTGTGAGCCGTTCACATCGCAGGTGAGTAAATTTCCTTTAATTATTTTAGGGCTCCCAATGAGATTATGAGACGGATCACTAATCATAAAGCACACCTTTCGTAGGACCGAAGGACAGATAGACGGATTTCTCTCATACATATTAAATATTTCGTATCGTAACCGTAATAGGTAGGTATGTTTAAATTTTTCACAGAATATGTGTTATTCTATGAGTACCTATACACTGGTTGTGTTTGTATAATCCCTACCACAGACCCAGAATTGGAGTACTTTCTAAACCAATATATGTAGCTATGTAATACTATATGTATTATTTATACTATGTATAGTATAAATAATACATCAAACAAGAAAAAAATATTATTTGAATTAGAATTGTAAGAATAGCTTGTTGCCTAAATATAATAATAATAACTAAATATTTGTTTATTTTATTTTTTCACCAACACGCCATTCTACACGTATTCTCTGGAAATTTCAACTAATCTCGTATTACTTACGGTTTAAATAAAGATATGTATATTATAAAGATATGACGAACGGGCAAGGGTGTTTCTGTGATAGGATAATTTTCTAGTAGGTACCTACCTTATTTTTAGCCGCGTTAAATACCTACCTATGCCAATTCTGAAAAATTAACAACGGCTTTAGGGTTCCGTACCAAATCACCAAAACAGAGCGTTATTAATGTCACTCTTCTGTCTGTCTATGTATCCGTCCATATACAACGGGTCTGTCGCTTACAAACGAAATAAGTTACTGAAAATTATATAATTGTGAAAGTTGGCAAAAATATTTAGTTCTTACTCTGGGTTTGTCATCATCTAGAGCTCATAGAGTTTAGTTGATAATTATTCTTGTGCATTTTATCAATTTAAATAAAAAAATGAAGAGCATTATATTTTTAGACCATTTTTCTTACGGAGTCCATCTCTGAAACTTAAAAAACAACATGTCTCTTTTGTGGATTCTTAATACATACTCGCACTTGGCCGATTGATTAATGTTTTTATGTAAAGGTTCTTAAATTTTTACAATTTCCTTTCCTGCCCCGGACTGAATATCACAAAAAAGTTTTGATTTACCTAACCTATCTACACAATTTCAGAAAAAAATCTCTAAAGAAACGATTAAAACCACAAAGCCAGAGATCCACCTCACCATGTTGCCAACAGTGTCAAGAGAACTCATCTTCGTTTTCCCCTAGCAATGCGAATAGATATAAAAAATGTCAAAAGACGAAAAAGAAAGTCTTGTGTGGAATGAGAATAGCTGAACTAGCAGTGCCAACTAAACGTCAATGTCTTGACACTTGGAGGAACAAATGTGACACACTACCTGCAAATATGGTACATAAGGTCTAATCCCGAAATTTGTAAACCAAACTCAGACTTTTTATTATTTATTGCTGATAGGTTAGCCTTTGATCATAATCTCACCCGATTGTAAGTGATGATGTGATCGAAGATGTTGTACAGGCTAACCTAGAGTTACTGGCTCTCAGGGACAGCTGCCGTAACACACCGTAGGTGCTTGGCGACAGATTTTCTACCTAGCTAGCCAGGTTGGCATTCGCAAAATGCCCTATCAGTCCTACCACCATGCAACTTATGTAGTAGGATCATCTCTTAAAACGCCGTATCGAGGAACCGAACAGAATTACTGTGTATAAACAATATTTACCAGTGTTTTGGTGCAATGGTTTAGAGGCGAGCCTATCATAATAGGAATTAAACCCAGGACTGCGGGGTTGTCAATGTGACACTCCCTGAGTCATAGAGTTCGTTCTATCTAAATACGAGGGTGAATCAAAAAATTCTTGGAATCAATATTAAAAAATGCAAAGATTTAAATAATAATATTTTATTTTTCTACATAATCTCCCTCCAATGCAATGCATTTAGAATAACGCGTTTCTAACTTCCTTATTCCTTGTGAAAAAAAAATATTTTCTTGACTCTCGAAAAAGTCCTCTACGGCAGCTATAACCGCGTCATTATCGTGAAATTTTGTTCCACGAATTTCCTCTTTTAATTTTGGAAACAAGTGAAAATCACTTGGGGCTAAGTCCGGAGAATATGGTGGGTGGTCAAGGAGATTGAAGCCAGCACAGCGGATTGCGTTGACCGCAACTTCCGATCGATGAGCAGGAGCGTTATCTTGAAGGAACAACACGCCCAACGACAGTTTTCCACGACGTTTTTCTTTAATCGCTTCACGCACTTTCGGGATTAAATTTGCGTAATAGGGTCCAGTAATCGTCTGGCCTTTTGGCATGTAATCAATAAAAAGGATTCCTTCACTATCCAAGAACACAGAGGCCATAACTTTGCCAGCGGTAGGAGCAACTCGAAACTTTTTAATGGATGGAGAGGATGGTCGTTTCCAAGACATGCTTTGTCTTTTAGTTTCAGGGTCAAAATGGTGGACCCACGTTTCATCCATGGTGACAAGACGACGGCAAAAATTATCCGGATCACGCTGGAACATTTCGAGATTACGCTTGGAAATTTCCAAACGTCGCTTTTTGTTTTCGTCGGTTAACATTCGTGGCACCCATCTTGCAGACACTTTTTTGAACCCCAGTGAATCAATTAAAATGGATTGAACGCTACCAAAAGATATCTTTAGGATCTCAGCTATATGTTTTATAGTCATTCTTCTGTCTTCCAAAACCAGATTCTCAACCTTTTTGACATTTTCTTCTGTAACGGAGGTTGAAGGCCGCCCAGAACGCGGGTCATCTTTACAGCTTGATCTACCTCTTTTAAATTCAGCCACCCAGTACGCAACCGTAGAATAGGGTACAGCATCACCCCCTAATGTCTGCTGAATGTCCGAAAAAATTTCCTTCGTAGACATTTTTTTCAAACTGAGATATTTTATCACCGCACGTAACTCACTTTTATCCATAATTTTGACTTTTTAGCAACTCGTTGCACAAAAAAATTTATTACATGCGAACGAACTGACAAAAATAAGTGACAGTCTGCATAAATATAGTGTGATAGACACTCTTTAATTTGAATATCGAACTTGATCCAAAAAGGTTTCATATATATGCACTTCTAAGAACTTTTTGATTCACCCTCGTACTTTTATTAATATTTAGTTTTAATACATTAATTTTAACACAAGACCTTTTATGCTTTATAGATCGAACGATTACGTCAACATGTACTAGACCAGCGACCCGTAGTACAAATTTCGGACGCAATTTATTGTTTCAAGAGTAGATGCATAAATGAAACAAAGAACAAAAAGTCCGGAGGTTCTAGGTAAATTGGTAATTCAGCTAATTTTCTCAACAACTTACATATTAATGAGAATTATCTGAAAATAAAATTTAAGACGTTCAAGAATAATGGTATAGGTGTAAGATTTGTTTAAACTGTATAGATATAATTGATACTGAGCTAAATTAATAGGTAAAAAACCTATACATGGTGTCTATATTTGTTTTTATTGACATAACTTGATCCAACGCTGTGTGAACAATGAAACATTTATTATTATTTATATTTAGTATAGTTATTAAAACATGGGAAATGTCTCTAAATACCACTACATAAGCTAAGGCATACATATAACAACCCAAAAACGTTCTTGATGCATGTTTATTTTGTACACCACAAATATTTTTCATAAGTATTGTTATTTAATAATAATAATAATTAATCTGTATAAAATTAATAATTAAACTATATGTTTTAGAAGTATAAAGAAGTCTAAAAAAACCATGTGCGCAAATGAAATGAAAACCTTGGGTGCCATATTTGGTTACAATATTACAAAGAAATTGAACACACCGCTCAATATTGTACTGAACTCTGAGTAAGTAACAACCTACTTAGGTACATACTTATATATTCAAGAGTTTATTTTAATGTTTCCTATTTCATATTTCTTGCTTACTAATAAATTATGTCATAGTTAAAAAAAGTCACGGACCCTGGAGTATGTGGAGTGTAGATTTAAAATTAAAAAAAAAAAAAAGAGTTTATTTTATATATACGTATATTTTAATTGTGTACATATTTATGTTACATATGACTAGATAATGTAATCTTATACATATTTACAGTTTGGAAAAAATTGCAAATGTAATCTCAAACGATATAGCAGATCTAGTGTGCCAATCAAAGAAAATCGACATGAATAATACTGTTAACAAATCCATCCACAGAGATATAACAAAAAAGGTTAGTACTGAACCGTGGGATTTGGTGTAATAGCGAACTCTCGGGAAATACTCTCGCACTACACCCGAGCTCTGAACAATCCACAGGTGAGTGCACCCTGTTGTATCAATAAGCTGTAGTCCAAAAACTGAATTATAAAAATTTAATAATATCCTAAGTTATTTCTCGACATTATGCCAATTTCCAACGAATACGATTCGAGTTGTTGACAAGTAACACGTGAATATATACAAATTGTAATAGCTTACAATTTTATATTCTTGTGCAATGGGTTATTGTAAGCCACTTATAATATCATCAAGAGTCGGTAGCATAAGCCTACGGTGTCCCTCGGTACTTCACTACATGGTGTATTTGTAAATTATTAAAAATAAAGGATTTTAAAGGATGTCTTACAACGTGTTATCCAACGCTATTTTCGCTAATCTTCAAAATAGTAAGACTTTATATATATGTGTGTGTGTGTTAGAAATTAACTCAGACACAATTTTGTAGTATAACTACATGGTTGTAAAAGCACTATATTTACTATAAAATATATTTTAGGTAACCATTTGGATTTCGGACGTTTTAGAAGAATCAACCTACAAATATTTAGAGGATCAATTAAAAGGTAACTTTTCAAATATGCAATTTCCACTTTCATTAACGTGCTTTTTAAGACGTAAAAAGAGTAAAACCTTAAAATTGTGAAAAAATATTTAAACTGAAAATCTGATTTCAGAATTTGAAGAAGAAGCAGGGCCAGTGTTGGACGTTGTAGATGATTTATTCGACAATGTTTTGGTAATCAGTATACTTACTTTATTTTTCAGCAAACCGAGTGAGTGAGTATATATTGTCGTTGCTATAACCAAGGCATGCTTTCTTTACAGGACATTTGCATTCCACAGCCTGAAATATGCGCAAAATCATCTTCAAGTTATTTTGAAGCAGCAAGTTTAGAAGAAGGCGACTTAGTGGCACAAACATCTTACGAAAAAGCAGATTTGGAAGTTGCATCTGTGTTAGAAGATGATAAAATAGCTGTTTACCAAAATATTGAAGATGATTTCAAAAATGAAATTATAACCATAATCAATAATATTGATAAAGATAAGAGTGACAAATATCTAGATGTTGGTGATGGCCCGGAGGATGTTGAGGTACAAGACATTGATGAGAAAAGTGATGAAAACTTAGAATTTGATAATATTTCTGACGAGCACCCTGCGGATGAGAAAAATGACGTTAATGTAGATTTTAATGTTATTGATGAACAACCTACTCAGGATGACAATAAAAAATATATAGATGAAAAGAGCGACGAAAATATAGATATCGATGAATCTTTTGTTTCGGCACCGAATGAAGATATCGATGCAATATCTGATATAAAGAAAGATGAATTTTTAGAATCAGAAGATGGCGGCATTGTCGAGCAAACCAGTTTGACTTCAGAAACAAAAGATAATGACGATAATTTAGACCAAACGACAGGAATTCCTGTTGAAATCGACAGCGAAACTGTCGAAGGGACTGAAACATTTGCTGACGCCTTTGAAGATAGTAAAGATGAAGACAATCTTCCTGATCAGCAAATTAATATTGAAGGTTCAGAGCCCAGTGAAGGTTCGTCTGACGAAAATAATAAAAAAGTAACATTCGACGACATCGGTAATAGTTAATTACCATATAAAGTTATATGTGTGGAAATGATTTTTTCTAAATTTAGGGACACCATTGAAGTTCCGGTGTTGTCAAATGGTCGCGCTTTCTCTTTCCGCGGGTGCCGTGAGAATCGATGGAAGGATTCATTTAAGTCTACCTATCAGGAATAAAAAATAAAAAAAAGTACGAGTAGAAACATTCTTCTTGGTACAAATTAACATCAATGGCACACTCCAAGTTGAATCGTTTGAGCGTGGCTTATTTTCAGCAGTAGACTTTTTCTAAGCCTGATTATTTAAGGCAAACGACTTTTTTAATTATCGTGATATAATTTCAGCTTTAATTATTTTAGGGATCCATAGATTATTGTGTATCTTTATTTATTGCAGTAAACAAGGAAAGAAACGCTGAACCAATATCCGACGAAGTAAATGTTTTAGTCACAAAACCATCAATTGAACAACTTTTTTATTTATCCAGATATCTCGTTTAATGCCATTTCAGCTATTATAATATCATTATTATTGTGTATCTTTATTTATTGCAGTAGACAAGGAAGGAAACGCTGAACCAATATCCGATGAAGTACATGTTTTAGTTACGAAACCATCTCTTGATCATATAGATTTTGCACCACCAAACGAAGATTTGCTAAGTGAGTTATACTCTATAAGTATATTTTAGTAACTAGTATTGTTTTGTGATTATTTTAAGCGAATATCATTTCTAATAAAATATTGCTTACGATTAGGTGATGCAGATGAATCGTGGCCCGAAGAAATACAACCACCTTTTATTAGACCAAGCCAAAGTGTAAGCAAGTCTGTTACGTCACTAGGAAAAATTACTGAAAATGAAGAAAAGATATCTGTACTACCTGATGACAAAGAAAGTGATGTGGGACAAGAAACTGAGCGTGGCGAGAAAGATGTAATTGTACAACCTGAAAAAAAAGGTTCTGAAGAAGTTGGCGAACAAGATTTAGATGAAGTTCAAATAGACACAAATTCAGAAAAAGGAAATAAAGCTAAAGATAAATTAGAAAATGGAGTGACTCAGATTCATACGCCCGTAAAAGATCATATGACTAAACTGCCCATAGAAAAGAAACCTATTAAACCAAGTAAGGCTGGCGTCCCTGCAGCAAAAAAAGAAAAAAGCTCTCCTGAACGGAAAACTAGTCAATCTTCAAGCAAAAAAGCGTTTAGAAAGCGAAAAACTTCTAAAATTAAGACAGGAATTACAACCGGTGAACAAGTTAAGCCAATTATGAAAACGGGCAAAGCTGAAAAAAGAAGAAGTAAAGAAAAAACATCTATTTCTAAAGTGAAAAGGAAAGATCTAGTGAAGGAAAAATCTGCAGGAATTAGTCAAAGTGTCAAAGATTTGGATAAATGTCTTGATGGAGTAGAAAAAGCTAGTGATGTCCTGTTTTCATCAATGAGGAAGCCAAAACCTAATTATAGTATGACTAAATATTCATAAAGAACAATCACTGGTGTCGATTCTGTATTATCTAAATTTAAAATTCTCTAAATTAAAGTACAATAAGTTAAACAAAATTTGGGGCACGAGCACTTTGATTTAAAAAAAAATCTTGTTTCATACAATTATCCTAATTCTAAGTTTGAGGCATCTAACGTAAGTAGGACATTTGAACAAATTTCATAGGGAATTCGGAGCGTTGTCGAATTATATATAATAAAAAAAATCCAAAATGGCGGAATGATAGATGGCCACCAACAAAGCCCTCCAACCCCATTATACTCGGGGTTATAGAAAATTTTAAATATAGATAATGCATTCTAGCACCGACATTCTAGATGGTCCTGTTTTTTATATATAAGGTGGCTATTAATGTAATAAAACTGCGGGGCGTAGTGTGGAATCGATAACTGAATATGTTCCACTCATGTTTAATTTTCACACACACAAAAAAAAACGTACTATTGCTTAAGCTGTGGCAAATTCGCTTTGGGAATAATCGCAATGAGAACCGCGCTCTACAAACACGCTATATTATATATACTCCATTCAAACACGCACTATTGCTACGCGAAGTCAATGAACGGATAAACTTGGCACAACAAAACATCTGTTCTGTGTACCTATTCCGCTGGTGTCAGGCTTTTCGTAACTAAAAATAATGTAGGTAAATAAAATTTTACATCAATTGGTTAAGAAATGTTTAATGATGAATTATTTAGCAAACGGCAGCTTGGAGTAGGAAAGCAATTGGTACCTATTACTTTTGAGGATCCTAATACTGAATATACAATAAACAAATTAGTAAAAATGTATACCTACGTGGACGTTAGATACCTAGGTATCTAATGATGTTTTCTCATTGAAGTAGGTAGGTACTAACTGATTGCACAGGGTTACGTAGATAATTTATTGGCGATCAAGCAAGGCATTCGGCAGGTCAGCTAGATTGACCGGTAACACGATTTAATCTAGCCCCACGCCGCGCCTTCACTGCCGTTGTCTCAGCGTCCGTTTGAATAGGTACACAAAAAACAGCTGTTTTGTCCTAATAGGTATATAGCGTCATATTGACTTCGCGTAGCATTCGTACGTGTGAAATGAGTTAACCGCGGTTGTCGCTATTATGCCCAAAGGCAACGCGCCACTGCTTAGATATTATTTAGTAAAGATTTTGTGTATGTGAAAATTAAACATGAGTAGAACACATTCAGTTATCGATTCCACATCACCCCACGCAGTATTGTTGATATATTAATAGCCACCTTATATAACTTAACAGTTCGCTTATTTATCCATACTCTCACGTGTTTCAGAAGTCGATGTTAAGACAGCTCCTGCTTGGGTAGCGAGAAACGTTGGTGAACCCAGTTGCAGTTGTGCCAACTTCATCTCTAAGCCTAAGGGTACAAGTGTTCTCTGAATATTGAAGAATTTCACTATCAATTTTGCATTAACGCATGTGTAGCGAATAAGCATTAACGTAATTAGGAGATTTGATTGAACATCGAATAAGCATTCGCTAAACAGGCGTTAATGCAACATATTTTTGTAAACAGCATGTGGCGTTCACTCAAGATACTTTATGTTACTGATATCTATGTTGTGATAATGATAAACATAATTTAATACGTTGAAGTCGGAGGAAAATAATAATTAAAGGTTATGTACCTTCCAATATTCTATGTAGATGGGCCTGGTAGGATACTATTATAGTCGGGTAGTTTGAACAAAATCGGTGACAAGGGTTCGAGGGAGTCACAACAGCATTCAGAAAGTTGTTGCGGAGGTTGTTTGTTCGCCTGTGCTGAGACGTTTCACGGGGGTGATGATCAAAAAATTATTCTCTCACTCACCCGGATGGAACGACTCAGCTACAGTTAAAACAAAGTTTTTGTTTTTATTTTATTATATCACACTAACACTAGTTAATAAGTTATATTTTTAGTTAGGTGTCTACTAATCCATGGACTGTAAGTTGTCTGGAACTAAAATAAAGAAATTTGAATTTTATAGTTCCAGAAAAACGTAAGATGAATGAAAATGAAATTCGACGTTGGTGTCGTGACGTAGAACAAGGCTACAAAAACCTTAAAACATGGAATGACTGGATAGAAAACACTACCAGGACGGTTTGCATACTGCGACGAGAAATAGGTAAAAATAATTAACAATAGACATTTACTCCACAGATTGCAAGTATTGCATACTAAGCAACTACGACGTAGGGCGTTAATAATGTGATGCAGATAAGGACAAGTCCAGGTCTTTTTGTTTTCTAAATCATCGTCTCCGTCATCCTTTCATGGTTGACATTCCTCCAGTTCGTTCGAAGCGTTTCGCTGCAACATTTATCTTCCGTACAGCGAAGGTGTGGAACTCATTGCCCGCGTCTTTGTTTTCTGAACAGTAAAATTTGGGAGCCTTCAAGTATAATGTGATGGACGCAGTGCAATTCGTCACAAGTGATGAAATGCATCTGTTATTTTCAATCAATTGAATAAAAAAATATTTAAGTAAAGTGATATATATAAGAATAAATCAAGGTTAATGTTTGAGATATCAATTAGGCTCTCGTACACGGCTTTGGTGTTTATCTTGATTATATGGACCAAAGAGAATTTAAGCGAATTTAATGTGTAAAAAAGAAAGTACATAGGCGTGGCTATGTCATACGCATAAGAAAGTTATCCCTTCGAATATAATACATTATTATCTGTTATAATCGCTATGTAAAAACACTGCTTTTTATAGCCCATTCGACATGATCATTGCCCCTTTCAATGTCATCAAAAGAAATGCATAAAGTAAAAATTTATGAATGTAGGTGAAGATTGTATTGTTGCAGGCGGCCGGGATTGTTTCGACGTTTGTCCAAACCAAGAATGGTCAAAGTTGAAAAGAAACATTGACACGGATGCTGCTATATGGAAGAAAATGAACCATACTACCCGAGAAAGACTCAAATGTTACAGGAAGATGTATCAAAAACGATCCGAGGTACATTTACATTTTTGTTCAGATATTATTTTTCATCACACTTGCACTAAAACAGGTTAACTTGGCCGTAATGCCTCTTATAATACCCTTGAGCTTTGTTTTTGTCACGAAACCCAAGGTCGGTAAGTAAGTACAAGCAAGGAGTTTACACGCAATTGAAAAGATGTCTTAAAATGTTATCTATACAGGAATTTCATTGCAACCTCGCTTTTTGTTACTAAAATATTCAACTAATGTTCTTAATAATCGATTTTAATAGTTTTTTGTATCAAAACGTCGAATATTTTTTTTTTACACTCCGTCATGGCTGTTCATACCTACGTAAGTATTTGCCCTTAATGTTTCTAAACGAAACATTTGTTTAATCTTGAACAACATCTTCGACCACGTCCATCACTTACCATCAGCGGAAATAGTGATCAAAGGCTAGCCTATTAGCTATAAAAAAGGCTTACAAAATAAAAAAAAAAAAAAACTGGAACCAAGACCTGGATTCTTACCCAGGATGGATCCCTCAAAAAATGTTTTCCTTTCGTTGTAATTTTGTAAGAGCACCCTACTTTTTGAAGGGTAAGTAAATATGCATTGTTTTTTAATAACTTTCATCACATTGGAACAATGTGGTAGGACTCTTTACCAAGAGTCCGTCTTGGTGGGCGCCCACTCAGTGTCAGATATTTTGCCTTGAAGCAGTAGTGTGCTAGCACTTACTAAAATTATTGAAACCCCTAAAGGTACTCACGCTCTCAAGGACAGCTGCCGGAACACACCGTTAGGTGCTTGGCGACAGATTTTCAACTTGAGGGTGGTAGCGAGCCAGGCGGGCATTCGCAAAATGCCCTACCACCATGCTGTAACGACTGCCATCCTAAGACAACAACCGGGACCGACTGCTTAACGTGCCCTCCGAAGCACGGAAGCGCTCAGTAGTAATGTCCAAACAGCAGCGGTCACCCTTCCAAGTCATGACCGAGGCGGACGTTGCTTAACTTTGCTGATCAATTCAGAATGGCTAAGCAAACTTCGCTACGAGCGCTTCAAAACTCTCACTCGGACTAAACATAATGTATCATCTTTGTCTATCATCCTTACTTTCTACATACTTGTGCTAAGATGGAGCAATGCTAGTCGAGAAATATATTGAAAAAACTTTTTGTATTAATGTCATACTATGCATGTTTCAGGTTCCAAAGAAGTACAAAGTTACGTGCGACTTTTCACAACCGAAATTGTGCATCATTTGAGTTACAAAATCGTGCAGAAATAAAAACTACAATAATTAAATTATCATTTTATCTTACCATTACATCAAGTTATCACTTAAAATGAACATATACTTGGTTATAGTCATATTTGCGTACGACCGCATCTCGGCATCCAGTAAGTATCCATTTGCCATTGAATGCCAAATCTCTTATTCCATCGCAGTCTGATCCAGTCAGGTGGACTCTGATATAACTATGTGCTTCGTGTAGCGATATGACAGTGCAAGTACCGTCCTGTCGGCCGACGATGAACATTTGATTTGGTAAAGCGGCTAAACTGAGAACGGGATTCGCTGATTCGTGCCATTCGTTTATTTGTGAGCCATCTTGAAGGCTTAGCCGGACCAACTGAAATGGCAATAAGGTTCAAGATATAACTTCTTATTCTGTAGCTGATGGGGTCACTATAATTGAATTTTGTTAGTAACAGTCTCTGATTGAAATCGTCGTCGGACAACGTAATTCAGCAACCGGACCAACTGCAATGGAAACGTTGACATGATGGACGCCCGAAAATAATGGCAAAATATCCAACCAACCGTCCGGGAACTAAATTTTACCCTTTGTTACCCGTGTTACTAAGTACCAATCTAACTACAAGTAGTACCACGGGTTTTGTTTGCTGGTATTACCACTAACTGCTCTGGTAGTACAGGTACATGACGGCAATTTTTATTTGCCATATTACTACTGGCCAATATTAAATGAGTTGAAAAAGAACAATGCAAACATCACAATAAAATACACAAATTATAAACGTAATTCATTACTATAATTCTTTCTTAATTATTTCATAAATATCAATAAGATTTGGAAAGAAGAAGCAGTTTCAACAATAATATTGGCTATAGTCTGTTTTTTTAACAAACGAGTACTGAGTATGTCTCTCGCACATTTCCCATGTTGACAGAGTGAGATGGGTCATTGCTGTCATTGGTCAATGCCTTTGTTTTCGTTTTGAAATTGTTAAGGTCCGTTCATATTTAATACTTATAAAATGTAGTGTATAAAAATACTTTATTATTTTAAGATTTAAATTTGCATAAATATAATTATGTTCGCGCTTATGATATAGAACAATATTTTAATAGTATATATTGCATGCAAAAAAAATCTACTACAATTCTTGCTATCTTAAAAATTATTGTCTTCCTTCTGATGGACCTCCTGCAGATACTAATTGATTAAAACTAACGTAGGTTTGACACATTTTTAAAGATTATTTTAGCCGATTTAACTTACGGTTTGTTAACGTCGAGAAGGCAGATACGTTATCTGTATACGTCTCCTGCAGATACGTCAATAATAAATTGCTCTAACATATTTTGTACATGATTGTCGACTCCATACACTTTTGTGTTTATTTTGGTTATCGCATGATTGAGACATATTTATAGAAGCCATTTTTATCTATCCATTTTAGCTACTCCTTGTAACAAAAGAGTTCAGACATAATTTTTACAACTTTTGTTATTTCCTGCCATAGCCCTTCACTTGAGACCAAACGAGTTCAATTGGGTTGTGCTCACAGTGATAGATAGGTCGGCAAACGTATGACATAACATAACATTTTTTTCAAAACGATCTTTGTTTTGCTGACCCTATTTCTAAAGTTGCAACTTTAGTATTGCTTCGTTACAAGCAATATTTTTCGACGCGCAGGTAGTCGAAGGCTACTGAATGTACCTATGTAGGTACATTCAGCAGAATCTTCTGACTACATAGTTCGTGTGAAACGGACTTTATGTTGGTTACGTGGGCCAATAGCAACGCAGTAAAATTTTTGGTACTAGTTTGTTAAAAAAACAGACTATAGTAGTAAATGTGGAAAACAAAAATTTACCGTTTTACTACCAGAAACGTTAGGAACACGGGCAAAAACGGTAACAAAACCTCAAATAAGGGAGTGATCACCCTTCGACATTTGTACGGAAACGTGATCGGCCGTGCTTAGGAATACTGGACGGCTTGAGTTAAGGCGATGTCGATACGGCAACAGTAAGATATACAATCGAACCAAAGGAGTAAATTTTTTAATCACCTTTCCGTCACCGCAGCCAACGATGATGCTCTGGTCGAGTACAATGCAAGCGTTGCACGGTGACTCTAGATGTTTAGAGAACAACTCTTGTCTTCGGGCAACGTGGGCGCAGACGACGAGACCACTCTCACAGCCCACCACGAGTAACTTGTCACTGGTCCCAATCTGGAATAGTTAAATAAAACATTAAATAATAAACATGGTGTTTCATTTTAACTGTACAGATGATACTTGTAAAAGTTCTAAGTGATGTAGTAAAACCAGGTTTAATATAGAAACGAATATAAAATGGCGCGGATAATCATTGCCTCTCACTTGCACACTATAGATTATATAAAGTTGAAAGAATAAATTGAACATTGAAGGTTTGTAAACAGATTATACTTCGATTCCACTAAAGCTGGGCCTCATACTTCTGTCTTTTTTGCACTTAAGTATTATGAGTGAATAGGTATAATATAGGATAGAATTATAGAAATACTTTGGTCTACTGAATAAGAATAAATAATAGACACCACGCGACGCGGTGACCATCGACTATGGTATAATCTGTGAGGCGCTATGTATAATTCGCGCCGCCGCCGCTCCTCTTTCTACCTACTCACCGACAAGAGATAAATGGGGCATGCCGTGCTGTATGCGCCTATGACCCACCTCTATGACTGAAACATTTCTGGTGAAACATGAGTATTTTAGGGACCTCTATAATTAAATGCGTAAGTTCCTAAGGATCGCGATATCATTATCTACGACATGAGCGATGCCGCGGGTAGAAACTGATTACCGTTTATGCACTATGTAAAATTTTGTGTTACGTGGGATTGTATATGATTGTGTAACTTTGTTACCTTTGAAATGTCATGTCGATTCCACACGGAAAAAAAGAGTAAGGAGAATTTCTTCGGTTAAGACATTTTGTTGTCTTAAACATATTTTTTTGAGATGAAATAGTTTAGTTTCCGATACAATGATAGCATATTAAACTAAATTATACATTTTCTTAATATAAATTAATAATTTAGTGAAGCTTGAAGAAAATTTTGTTGCTTCAAAACAAAATATTTGCTTACAAGAAAGAAAACTTAGTATTTGTTTCAATCGTTGCATGTCTTTGCGTGAAGCGAATATGTCTTCTAATTGAATATCTGACAATCTTATATGAAACTAAGCACGAATGTTAAAAGAAAATTGCAAAATATATGTTGAAATATTGTTTGTTTTATATTAAGATATTCTCTGTCTTAATTCAAACGTACGGTGTCATCATCATAAAACGCGTTTTATTTTAACTATAGAGTGATTTTGCTTCAAACCAATGAATGTAGTTCATTCCAAAATATTATGATTAATTTGTTCCAATACACTACTTTCATTGTTAAAACTAAATTATGACTTCGGACCCAATTTGTTTTTAATGTACAGTCAAAGTCCCTACTTCAATTAGATTAAGGAAATTAAATGTTATTTTCATACAATACTTTCTTAGATTGACACAACTTTGTTCTTGTTCTAATACACGACGATCATTGAGCTGAGTTTCTCTCTATTTTCGTTTAGAAGTTTATATTATTCAAGCGAAGTAATATATTTTCAGATAATACTATTTCATATACTAATATAAATAGTAATTTTACTATTTTATCTTTATATTATATACATTTTAATTTATAATAAAAATAAATTACATACATAAGTAGGTAATTTATTTAACAGACGTTTTATAAGTTAATTGTATCAATAAATTAATATTAGTTTAAAAGGGTATCAGATCAAATTATTCAATTATAATTGTTTCGAAATAAATTTATTTATACTAAGTTTAAGATAATATATTTTGTTCTTCCAAGAAAATCGTTGTCTTGGCTTGAAAACACCCTAGTCTTCTTTCTGTTAATAATACCAGCGGTATGCCTTTATTAAACAAAATACTATGAACTATATACAACACTACAGCTACTACAATAAAAGCATTTAGACACCTATAAGTCATAGCAGACTCATAGGCAGTCCAAATGCTCCAGCCCACTCCCAGTTGGCAGCGTGCCCAGCATGCTGGCAGCATTGCCCCGTTGAATTGCAATGCTTATTCGTTGAGCCAAATATGTGCCAGCATTTTGATCACGCGTCGCATCGACCAAGCGCTCAGATAGGTTTTGGAAAATACGATGAGCTCCCGGTCCCCACGGACCCAACGTCTCCACACCAAACGGCTCAAATATGTAACCCATACCGAGGTTAGCATATTTGCGCCGCTTGAGTTGCTCCGCCGAAGTAGCCGCAGCGCCAGCCCTCACGTTGGTTTCAGAAAGATGTGACGGCGCTAAAGTGTCCACGCACGTAGCGTCCCACACTAAGGGCCGTCCTAACTTCCACGGAACCAGAGTCATGCCGTCAGGTCTTTTACCATCGTCACGCATCAGACCATTCGGTTCGAGAATAGCTGGAACATTGGCGCTGGTAAAAGCCCGGCGAATGATATCGTTAAGGCTGGCGTGGCGGGAAATTCGACCAGCACTTCGAGAGCAGGAGAGGCCATGGTGACCGAGTTGATCAACTGCAGTACCACACTGGCAGTGATGTGCAACACAACACCTTGCACCCAAGCGTAAGCTAATAGCTAGACGAAAAGCAGATGGATCTATAAGGCTACCAGTTTTGTAAGAAGGAATGGCCTGTAACCAAAGACCGGATTCCCACACAGAAACAGCGAGAATACGAGCACGATCTGCGATGCTAGAACACGTATTTAAAAGATCTTTCCGTGTTAGCTCGCATAGGGGCCGATCCCACTGTTTCTGAGATGACAACATTTTTGGGAATTCAGTATTTGGACAAGCCAGTCTCCATGTGTTTTTGGCCTCAGCCAGATATGCTACATCGAAAGAGCCTAAAGATCGTGCAAGAATTTTTTCTACTAATTTGTGTGTACTGTGTACAGAAGACAAAAAAGCTGGTAATGCCACACTAGAAATTTTGCGTATCCCTATGCCCCCCAACCTCACAGGGAGGGAAGCTTGCACCCAAGCCCTATCATCCATCTCAACATTCAAAACCGACACTAACGTATCTTTTACTAAGTTGTCTAAGCTTAACAAAAGCTCACTGTGTTGCCACAGCTGACAACATCTTAAATAGTATGTAAATTTAGGAACGAAAAGGCAAAATCTTATAATTGTAAAAGCCATATGGGCGTTAATTTTGGATAATCTGCTAGAAGCATTTCTAAACTTTTGAATTTGTTCGACAAATGGTGATAAAGATTCGTTAAGAATCGGTGAACCCAAAAGACGAAGCGAACTTTTTTCTACTAATTTTATATTAGGCGCAAGTAAGTTGAATTTTTCAATAATCGAAACTTTATCCGGACAAGTATCACAAACAAAAAGTTCACATTTAGAAAAATTTAGTTCAAGGCCAATAACACGAAAATCGTCTATAAGTACTCGCAAGTCATCCAAAACCGTGTTCGCATCGCCTCCTAAGGTTCCGTCATCCAAATACCAAACGTTAAGTTTTGATTGGAGACGTTGAATTATTGAGTGGATCGCAAGGCTAAAAATGGCTGGTCCCAGAGGATCACCCTGTTGACATCCTACGGAAGATAAAATAACGTTATTTTGGTATGTTAATTTTGACGGTTTGCCGTAGCATTGCCAAAGAAAAGGGTATAATTCCGGAATTTTATCTTTCACTTCAGTCAAAAGAGTGCCTCTATCTAAAGAGTTGAATGCATTTTTAACATCCACCTTCAAAAGCACATCTCCACAATTTTGATCAAGAAATGTGCGAAGTGAATGTACAGCAGCCTCACAGCCACCCTGTGAACCAAAACCGAGTTGCAGTGGTTGAAAAAGATTACTTAAAAAAGCAACCTTTTTCCTACAACCGCATTTGGCTGTGAGGCGACGATAAGTGGTGCCTACTGCTATAGGCCTAATACCACCATCTTTTTTATTTAGGGCACATAAATTCGCACCGTACAGAATTTCGGTAATTTCATTGTTGACCTGACCCGACAACATCAAATTAACCAAAGCCGTCACATCCCTTAAAAGTGTCTCGCCTACCTCACCAGAACTAAAAGATAAAATATCTTTTAAGTGCTGAGGCGTGAGGCCATCAAGGCCACCGGCTGAGCCACTTAAAAAAGATGCCACGGCTGCAGAAACATCCTGTGGGGTCACCTCAACAATGTCTTGTATAGGAGATTCGGGAAGGTGGAGACCTGCAGTTGCAGGCGGATGCTTTTCAATTAGGGAATTCAACGTATCAGATGTAAAAGGAGCGATTGTATCACTCGAAAACAAGATGCGTGCCGCGTTTTTAATATCACCATCAGTAATTTTGTTTTCTACTATTTTAATAGTAGCTGAATCGAAATTATTTGTTTTTGTATTCCGCCGCAGAGGCGGAATGATTATAGTTGTGCCAAAAGATTGCTCTTCCCGTGCCCTGTATTTCACGCAGTTTTCCTTTACTCTAGTAGTAAGTGATTTTTTTGTTAGACGGATCAAAATTCACGTGAAATACGTGGTACGGGAATGCTAGAAGATGCATTGCTTTCTGTTTGTAGTTACTTAAAGTGTTGCCAGAATAGCTTTTCCGGTTTGAACTTGGCAAAATGTTGGCTGTTTCTATATTATGTTGATTATTTTTCTATTTATCGTTGGTTCTTCACATATCACTGTTCGTTAGAAATCGGAATGAGTATGCGAAGAATGAAATTACGAGGCACACTTTCAAAAACTTATCCACTAACATAAACCAAGTACTACATTAAAATAGAATAAGTAATTACCTACATAATTCCAATAAAAATATTTCCATAATCTTATACTCTAAAATGAGCAATTCTCGTGTATATAGTATGCATGTATGTGCGGATATATATATTGTATATTTTTCCTACCGAATTACATGAGGATCGGTTTAGGCACCTATAATACACTAAAACCTACATAATGAATAGGAGTACGTGCTGAGTTGCTACTAGATTTTTAGTTCGTAGTATGTAACCAAGTTTGCTAACGCTACTTAATGTTACCATCAATATTTACGTGGCAAACCCACACATTATTGTTACATATTATTTTCACTGTTAATATATGAAAAATACAGTATATTACGTGACGAAGCGAATTTACAACAATCTCTGGAAATAGTCCTGGGCGACGGTAAAACTCACGTGACTGCCATTTTTTTGCAAAGTAATTTACAAAAAAATTGTTGGGTTTATAAAAAACCCTTATAAATTTCAAATTTATGATCGACGTGAAGTACATTTGGTACGACCGTTGGTATTCGTAAGCAACGTCATTTAACTTCTATTGAGCTATTTGGAAGCATTTGTACTTGTACTTGAGTCGTCAGAAAGTTTCCGATTCATGTTCACATTAATAAACAATTTGTGGTTATTAAAAACGTTTAATGCATGAGTTGAACTTATCAGCTATAAGTGCCAAAAATACATCACTCAAAAAAGTATGGTATTGGCGTTTTTGGATTTATGTAATGACCACACTGACTGGTTGTTTGCTCCGCGTCCGACTCAAGTGAACGTGAAGTACTCTTCTTATAGTAAATTTGTTTATTGAATTGACTCTTTTCACTTTTGTGTACGTAAGGACTTCAAATTTGGTGGTCTATCAAGTTCCCACTCCTCCGCACAAGGCGAAAAAATATGTACATGAATTGAAGTTGATTATTGTCTTGGTCGCAAAATTAAAAGTTGTAATACATATACCATGGATGCTGCTGATCCGGACGATTTAAGGAGTCTTGATATCTTTGCAGATGCCTCAAGAAATCATTCAAGCATTTTGCAGTAAGTACTTAGTAGGTCCTTTCTTAACAGTAGGTTTCATATCGCTACTATTTTTGAAGCGCTAGTAGCGAAGTTTATTAACCGATCAGCAAAGTTAAGCAATTTCAGCCGCGGTCATTACTTGGATGGGTGACCGCTAGTGACATTACTACTGAGCGCTTCCGTGATTCAGAGGGCACGTTAAGCCATCGGTCTCAGTTGTTGTCTTAGGATTGCAGTCGTTATAGCATGGTGGTAGGGCATTTTGTGAATGTCCGCTTGGCTAGCTACCAAACTCAAGTAGAAAATCTGTTACCAAGCACCTAACGGTGTGTTCTGGCAGCTGTCCTTGAGAGCCAGTAATTCTAGCTTAGCCTGAACAACACCTTCGATCACATCATCACTTACAATCAGGTGAGATAGAGGTCAAAGGCTAACATATCAGGCATAAAAAAAATATGTACATACTTATGTATATAGAACACCCGGCGCAGACGATTTGGACCGTCAAATCTAACGAAGGTCGTTGTATGTAGGCATATTTAGCATATTTCACCTGAGCTAAGATAGCCAGTTTTTCAATAGGTAGGTACATAATTATGTGGGGCACTAGAGTTTCGCGTAATTGTTAAACATGGTGACATAGCGTCGGTACTTAAGTCATGTGTAACAATTAAATTGAAGACTCATTGAAGACAATTAAGGTACAACACTTGCTCGGAAAGAACCTCTTATCTTGTTTGACAGCGAGTTAAAAGTATCTACGTACCTAAAGTCAGTTATTACAATGCTAAAGTGTGCTTAAAAATGCACAGTGCAAAATTAAACTCCCCACTTTTTCGTTATTAGCTCCAAAGTTTCGTGCATTTAGCCAGTGTCACGTCACGTTACCACAAAAATCTTTTGTTAGATACTAAGTACTATACTTCCAATTTATAATGCTATTCTTCACTCATGAACTACTGACCGATTCCCACTTCAGTGTACTAACATCCTCGTGAGAATAGGTCACTTTCTCCTTTTTGTGAACAATGTACTATTATTGAGTCGTTTATTATTACTTATAAGTATGCACATTATTTTCAGGTAAAGGCCTTACAAAAGATCTTTCAGAACATTTTACTCCAGATCATAAAGAAATATGTCCAAATACGACAAGGAAATAAGTTAAGAAAAAATAATTAAAGAATTTTTGGAGTCAACTAGAAGATGATTAATTTAAAATGCGTGGGATTTAAGGTATTAAGATAATTATAGTAACAAAGGATAACGTTGTTGTTTTGAGTACTTACTTATAATGCTCTGTTGTCTGTTTTTATTAGTGTAAATCTATTATTATTATTTATTTTTGTATAAGAATTACAAGATAATTAATTGAAAATGCGTGTGATTTAAGGTAAACAATATATTCATAAAGTACTATAATAATTGATTCATGGCTTTCTTTTTCCACTCCTCTGTTTTACCACAAATCAATATTATGTAAGTACACTGATTATTATTATCTAACCTATTTATTACAAAGCAATATCTAGTTCTTAAAAGAGTTCAACCTTTCAGCCAAATATATAGAGATATCGGGTTAAAACGTAGGTATTTAGTTGAATATTGTGCTTTAGTTGCCTCAAATAATTTATTTCGAAGATATATTTAATAATAAGATTTGCAAGGAAACTGACATAAGCTTCACTGAAGTAGCGAATTTATCAGGGCAAAACACCAGGAAGCCCGGGGGGTTACCACAACCTTTTAAGGTTGCGCATTGAGCGCACTTCTCTCTTGCTCACGCGATTTCGCGTTCTTTTTAATATGAAATGCGTGAGCAAGAGAGAAGTGCCCCCAATGCGCAACCTTAACAGGTTGTGGTAACCCCCCGGGCTTCCTGGTGTTTTGCCCTGATAAATTCGCTACTTCAGTGAAACTTATGTCAGTTTCCTTGCAAATCTTATTATTATTGAGCTAATTAAATACATCTTCAAAATACATGAATATTAAATTGAAGCAATTTAAAGGCAATATTAAACTAAATACCTACATTTCAACCCGATATCTCTATTATATTTGTCTGAAAGGTTGAACTCTTTTAATAACTAGATATTGCTTTGTATTAATACGTTAGATTATAATAATACTTTAGGTTAACATTCATGTATATTGTGACGATAACATTTTTTATTCTATCAATATAATGATTTATTTGTTTTAAAAACGTTAAATCTCATATGAATATACCATTATTGCTTTCTGCATAATTATTTAAGTTATTAAAGGAATCATATCAAAGGTCACGGCAATAAATATTTATTTTGCTAGAGTAAAATATTATATTCAGTTAAAATAACAATTTCTTTCTAGAAAGAAAAAATATCTTAATTTAATCACCTGCTACTTGGCACAAGATATCAGTAATCTTGATAGTAAGGAGCGATTGCTTAAAAACAGTAACTGTGATAATGTATTCATTTGACCCAAAACGATAACCTCTCCAGTCAAAATTTTTAACATCATTAATTCAGATCTAAAATATTTTGTTCTTTAGTTTAAATACGCGACAACTTAGAACAAGGTATTTCATACGTTGATTATAAGAAATGATTGTCTTAAGCCATAATTTTCTTAAATCATTCATTCTAACCAATACATTAATTTTCTTAATTGAAGATTTTGATATTTGAAATTCAACTAAATATATATTCTTAACTTAAGACAATTTACTGCATAGTGCATATATAAATGCATATTATCTTGAATCAAGGAATCCTTTTTTACCGTGCAATGTAATTTTAAACGTACATATTCACGTAGTTCGGGTCCCAGATTAAAACATATCTGCTGTCTTTTCCGATTTAAGAAGTGGATTCCGAAGGGGCGCATATAACCAAACACCACGGCAATGCCACGAACGGAAGCTAGTTTAAATTACATACTATTATCATACCTACACAACTGTAAGTGTTGCCCTTATCTCTACCAGGCAGGCTTTGTTATAGTCGTATTAATAGGTTGAACAAATTACTTCTCTTTCATTCTCTACTTCAAATTTATCAGCAGTAGTAGTAATGCTGCAGCAGTTGATTTGACCATGACCATCCATAACATTCGCCAGACATTTTGATTCACCAATATCCCAAAGTTTTGCAGATCCGTCTCTGTAATGAGAAAAAAACTCCTTATAAAATCCCCCCTTCATAGAGGAATTGTCGCGCAACTGTAATGAAGTTAAATATTGTTTATTTTTTTTACTATGATCTATATGGATCTATACAGAGACAGACGGCCCGTGGGATGCCGGGCTGGAATGTCATGGGTAGTAATGGTGGACCATTAATATCCATGGGTGTCGTAAGAGGCGACTAAAGGTAACACACCAGAAGGTGGGAGCAGCGCTTTCTGAGGAACTGATATCTCATACTGCGATCCCCAGGACGCCTGCCAAACGCGGGGATTATAGCCAATCCTATTCGGTCGGGTGTTGGCTTAGGAATGCAAAACTGACCGATATTAAAAACCGGTTTTCGTTTCGGGTTTCGTTTTTAATAACCTGATTTTCGGTGAAATTAGGTTAATTTTTTAGTATAATTGATATTTTTGAACAGCATTGGAAACAGGTCACCTACATATTACGTCCTTTAATTTTTTTATTAGAAACGTACATATTAAGAAAAAATATATAAATTTTCAAAGAAAATGCAGAAATTTGTTTAAGGAAAAGGTTTACTTGCTGTTTTTACTTCAGTGATGTAGGTACTATATAAATCAAGAGTATCAAACTGATTAACTGAACATACAATTATTTAGTACTTAAGGTATTGTACATGCATAGAAAGTATAATGAAAAATATTAAGAAATTAACATACATCTAATAAAAATGTAACCGTTGTCTAATTGAATTGTAATTACGTATTAAATAGATTATGACAATTTACAAAAATATTTGACATCGTTATTATTATTAAGTCTCAATTTCATTGTATAATATATTTAATTGACAATTGCACACCTCGTACAAGGTTGTTTATGGAGAAACTATTGTACTTCCTACATATTTTATATCTTTTGTACCTGTACTCAAGCAAATAATTGAATTGAATTGAAAAATTTAATAAAATATGTAAAAACCTAACTTACATATATCTGCTAAAATGTCAAACACAAAAATAACTGAACGACAAATCTACTCAACTCCTTCACTCAACTTTTGATAACTGTAATTGAGAGCATATATGGTAAAATACAAAGAAAACCAAAAATTTAAAAATACCTGAAGAACCCAGTTATGAAATATTAATACCCAGGTTTTTAATAATTTCAAATATGTCAAAATCTCGAGTTTTCAGGGTAACCGGTTCATATTCCCTAGTACCGACTCAAGCCTACTGATAATTTCTTTGTCAGAATAATTCATACAACTATCCAATCTGAGATCAAACCCAGAGGATTATCAACCAACACTACGCGAACAATGTAGAGGTAAATTAAAATATGGAAAACAGTTCAAAGCAGTGATGGCTCAGTGGCATTGGCTGTGGACTGCCGCGCAGCAGGTCCATGGTTCGAATCCCGACGCGGGCTATTGAGCTCGACCGCATGGTGGAAGGGCATTTTTGCGAATGCCTGTCTGACTAGCGACCACCCTCAAGTTGAAAATCGGTCGCCAAACACCTAACGGTGTGTTCCAGCAGCTGTCATTGAGAGCCAGTCATGCTAGGTTAAGCCTGTTAACACCTTCGACCACATCATAACTTACCATCACGTGAGATTGTGGTCAAAGGCTTACCTATCATCAATAAAAAAAAAAAAAAAAAAAAAAAACAGAGTACCTTTCATAACATCACATTGTGATGCATAGAACTGAAGACTAAATAAACCACACACAGGCTTATTTCTGTCTTACCTTGCACAAATATATATTTTCTTTGCTAATAATTAAAATTGGAATTTACAGTCTTAAGAAACTATGCATCATGTCAGCAAGAAATATTTCTATATGGATGTTGGATTTATATTTTTTGATTGGTAATTTTATTAGAGCTTATCTGTCTATAAGTTAGTTTTACGGCTTTTCAAACTTAAACAGTGTCCTAAGAAATGTAGTGTTCCTTACTTGCTAACTGTAATGACATTCCTCCCTTTCTCCACAATGCTGAGATCAGTGACAGACATTGTATGGCCCTTGAGCGTCACAGGGTTGATCCCCGTCTCTGCAGACCAAATCCTACTGGAGCCATCAGCACCGGCAGATATTATGACTATACCAGATGGGAAGAATCTACATTTGTAGACAGGACCGCCATGTCCTTTAAGGTCTAGGAGAATTTCACCTGAAATTGAACATGATGGATTCAAATATATCATCATCTTGCTCTTATGCTATGGTGAGTTTGGTTTGTACAACGTAACGGTAGCCCCATACTTACACAATATGAATGTATTTCACTTATGACATAAATGTACCAATCCAAAATATTATACTATATTTTGATTAAGTATTATATTGTTTCTTTTGTTTTGTATCTGCATCTTTAAATTCTGTCAGGAATAAATCAATTTACTTCCTTTTTTATTGTAAAGGTTAGATTTACAAATTTTAATGACAGGGTATGATAAAGTTAAAATAAATATACATATGTGAATATTTTTAAGATTATACAAATATGTTTATACAACACTTGTTCTAGCACAATCTCCAGGGCATAACTTTAAAATCCATCCACCATTACAAAATTTGCAATGATTGATAAATATTGAGTATATGTTAGTTATTTATAGTTAACTAGCTTTCCGGGCGCGGCTCCGACCGCGCGTATGTCGGTTATCGCGCGTATGTCGGTTATCGCGCGAAAACATTAACCTCTTTTTGAGCAGTTAGACAAAAACTATCCTATGTTTTTTCCCGGGTCTCAAACTATTTCCATACCAAATTTCATTCAAATCGGTCCAGTAGTTTTGGCGTGAAAGCGTAACAGACAGACAGAGTTACTTTCGCATTTATAATATTAGTACTGAAGTACTGATTATTGTACATATGAACAATATAATTCAATTCAGCATTTTCTTGCAATAGTAGATGCAGGGATTCGTTTAACAACATGTGTTGAGACATTTATTACTCAATTATTGACCACCGGTTTCCTAACATATTTCTCTGGAATTAGCTGTCTGAAAGAGATCAATTTTAGCGATAAGACCATGCTTTGTTATTTTTTTGGTAATTACCTGTTTTAGAGTTATCATATATATATATATATTTTAGAGTTATAAAGTTTAACTTACTTGTTCTGCTATCCCAGACCAAAAGCCTATCCCCTTCACAAGATGACACCGCCAGCGCATTTTCAGCCGCATGAACAGACAGAACCCCTTTACTATGAACTGTATGATTTTTGGTTGGTGCCACAAATGCTACCTTTAATCCAGAGGGTAAATGTTTTACAACAAGGTTCAGATTCCCGTGTGATATGTACTGGTAATTGTCCGAAAAATTGATTTTAATTTTATTATCAGAACTGTTTATTGATGTTTTGAGATTATCGTGCACACTGATTTCATTCAATTTCTTTGAAGATATCCAAGCTTGTTGGTTGGGCAACCTGTAAATTCATAAATTAATATTAGAAAACAATAGTAATATATATGAGATCTATTAAAGGTCACATTTCCTCTTTACAATGCAGTTTATACAAATATTAAGTATCCCAAATGTAGCCTATGAAATGGCTAAATTATAATTAAAATATTTTTTTTATTTAAAAACCTTTGCTGTGGTGACAGACTGTATTGGCTGGATTGTCCACTGCTAAACACAGCCTCTAAGCCTAGGGTTTGAATATATTATTGCCATTATCTCCACACTTGGCAGGCATCTTGGGTATTGCAGTGTATGATAGCAGTTCCTCAGAAAGTGCTGCTGCCCACCTTCCCGTATTTTAGCTTTAACAACAACACTGGCGGTCGACGGACCTGGCACCTGCATGATGAATCCATGGAATGCTAAGTCATTTTTCTCATTACTAATTAATTTTTACTATAAAGCCTGCAGTTTCCTGCATCTTAAAATATTTCAAGAACATTAATAAAGGTCCACTAACTCTTGAAAATAAAATTTTGCTTTATTACAAACAATTTGTAAGATAACTACTACATGTTTCCCGGAGAGTTAGTCAGCGAGGCTACCACAGATTTCCAATTGTCACTTATTTTACTTGCTTTGGACAAAATACCTAATGTGAGTTAGATGTTGTTAATGAGACTTTATATTCTGGCTAGTTGTGATGGTGTTAAGTTTAGTGTTCAGGCTATAGATACTCTTATAAACAGTGTTTTACAAAATAATCGTCGTCCATATCGCGCAACATCTCACGGCACAGCTGACTCATGACCAGAATGAAAATTAAGTAAGTAATTAGCGAACCGGAAGAGTGTAAGGTAGTAACCAGATTCCAATTCTTACTTTTTAAGACCAGACCGGAATATCGAAGCATACACAATGACTAAGGCAACCAAGACCAATGAACACTTTATCAGCTGGTCTTATTTTTAGGAGGACTTACCGCACAACTTCATTCCAGTCGCATTGAATGGTGATCATAGGAACTTGATTAGTCATTTTTTTTGGACAAAATATTCGTCGAGGGTTTTTAACATCTAAGAAACAAATTTATTTACCTTTTTTTAATAAAGAAAAAGAACCGGGAAAATTTGCTCAGAATTGCAAAATCATGAAAACAAAAGTCAAAAGTCAATCAAAACAAAAGTCACAAAGACTACAAAAAGATACGTTTTAAAATACGCTGACAGGGCTGCGTTCCAAGGGTCATAGTGTAGCTGTAGTTGTTTGGTTGGTTTAACATACACCAAGGTTCCGAACCACTCGGTTGTTTTATACGCTCAAATATCGATTTTGGGCGGGGAAATAGCAAAATATATAGACGTTTTATGATGTTTGACAAGCAATAATTGCCGTTACCTGCAAAACACAAAAGGTTGTCTATAATTATCCCATCAAGAAATGTCAATGTCGAAACCTTGGAGTATGTTAAAACAACTATACCATGAGGCTTGGAACGCGGCCCCGTCTTGGATTGGATATTACTTTTCTCTATGGATTAGATATTGGTCTCTGTCCTCTGATGTAGGTATCGGCATAGATTATATTACATACATAGACTACCTAGTCCTCCCTTAGAGGTGTTATATTAGGATCGTATTTTCGTATTCCTATAATCGAATATCACGCTCAGCCAATATTATGATATACCTATTACTGGGTAATAGTCAAATAATAGTGACAACTTATCATATTTTTCGCAATTTTACTGTTATTGGTCAAAATATTATGTGTAATAGTTGACACATCGCTCACGTTATTGATATAAATATAGGTACAGTGATTTACTTAGCCTTACTTTATACTTTAACAGATCTAGGACTGTCAACGAAATTTACAATGATTTATACGTTGTATTTACATTATAAATATAGATTACTTTTATGTTCCTTCCGTTTTTAATGTCTTTTATATATTTATAGAATATTTCAAAAATAGTGTGTAATAGGCAGCGTTACAATAATATGTAAATACTAACCCATAACACTGCATAATTAATAATAATCTATCGATGTCCATTGCATGGTTTCATTCTGATTATCCACGAAGCTCCTATACGAGAAGCGACATGTATTACAACACATGCAATAACTTCACCGAAGACGCGCGCAAGGTCCGAGCCCCGAGGATACATTTCAAATTGGACTGTTGGCGTCGCATTCTCTAGCGACGAGTGAGAATGAGATGGCAAGTCACAGGCAACTATAAGGAAGAATAGCTTCACTCGGCCACCGTCACGTCGCTCACTATTATTTGAAGAACCTATTACGACAAAATTCATATTTCCTAATATTAAACTTCTGTCTTGAACCTATTACATATACCTAATACGAATATATTAGTCACACCTCTATCTCCCTCGGTATCTGTGCCACTGGAGCGCGTTCCGAACCTCGGTTAGAGCGCACTCGGAGTGCACTCGGAGTGCAACTTTTCACTCTAACGTCGTTCACGACCTTCGGGTAGAGCGCAACTTTTTAACTATCAAAAGAGGTCGTTAAAATGTTGAATATTTAACTGACATGACCTTGACATTTCTTGATGAGTAAATTATAGGTAATCTTTTATATTTTGCAGGTAACGGTAGTTATTGCTTTTCAAACATCATAAAAAGTCTATAAATTTTGCACGATTCCCCGCCAAAAACGATATTTGAGGTTATAAAACAACCGGCCGTTCGGAACCTTCGAGTAAGTTAAAGCAACCAAACAACGCACTCTGACCCTCGGAACGCGGCCCTGTGGTAGTTAGTAGTGTGTAGTGGTTAGTTAGACTAGAGTGAGCGAATTTATTTGTTTTCCTACTAATGATGTGAAATTTAAATGAAATCAAATTGGTACAAGTTTGTTGTTGTGCAAGCTAACAGTTTAGCAATATATTCTTACGTTTATTGAATAATCTTTTAGCGAAGGAATGATAAACGGGACTAATAATAATAGAAATGCATTTCTCAATTCCTGATCTGCAACAATTTCACGATGACAATGGAATCTCATATACGGTAGGTAGTTCTTCGATTTGCATCGATGTCTAATTGCAATAGTCGTAATGCTTTAATTAAAATATTGCCCGAAAGCTTTTAAAAATAAGAACATAATTTTGAAGACTGACAAAGCTGACTAAACATTTTGTCATTATGTTTCCCTTTCCATGACCTTTGTGTTGTGTCAGATTTTTGCACTATATATACTACTAGTTTATACTACTTAGAATATGCGGCTTTGCCATCTTATTACAAAATACTGATCCTGAGCGGCCTTATGATAAGAATATCCATGTGTAGAGTTTAAAATCAATTTGATGCATTATCTAATTATACTCAGTGTATTTTGATAAAATTATATAGTATCTCGAAGGAGATTATTAATTATCTAATCCAACAGGGCTACAACATCTATATTGATGGGTTTTTCCACTGCACAACTCGATACAAACAACTGCTTAGTCTACATGAGCAGTTACTGGCTCAAAACTCATATGTGAAACTACCACAGTTCCCGCCCAAAAAGTTGTTTCTTACGAATTCCCAACTGGAAGAGAGAAGAATATTGTTAGAAAAATACATACAATTGGGTAAGAAAGATATATTACATGTATGTGGCTTTTATAAATCTTATTGTTTATTTCACAAGCTCTTCTTTAGCTTAATACTGTACGAGTATGAAAACAGAATAGTTATTGTGGTATATGTCTATGTATATGATATTGTATTTGGGACTTGGATATTGTGTAACTGACCTTTAACTTCTAAAAATTGCCAAATGCGATTTCATACAGAATAACAAGAGCTGCAATGGTTTTAATTAATTAACAAGTTAATCTGAGTGGTTAATTACATTTACAAATGATTGGTGCCCAAAATATTTGTCCCGGGCAGGAATCAAACCTTCCAAATCGGCAGGTGACAATTGTGCCAGATGCCTAAACCACTCGGCTGCCGGAACATTCATTTTACATTACACTTAAACTATCTATATGCTCCAATTGTATTACTTAAAAATGTATTAACTTGTATATATTATACTCTTGCAATGATATTGCTAGCGTTCAATATTTCTTAATATGATTACAAGATTTCCTTAATATGATACATCAATATAGATTGTATATTCTCTCATCTGTTGAGCGGTCAGCAGCTGGCCGCTCCGGTATACGCGCAACTATCGAGCGGCCTTTGTGCAACTTTTGTGTTTCGTCTCTGTTCATTGTGTTAAACCTGGCCGCTCGTGCAACTTTTGTGTTTCGTCTCTGTTCATTGTGTTAAACCAATCTGTGGCTGGATTTTTTATTCTGAAATGACGTGTGATAGTCTTATCTGTGTTTTTTTTAAGAAATTCAGTGTATCTTTGGACAAACAAACAAAGTTTTTAAAAACCTCGCGGTATAAAATTAATGTATTGAAACATACTATCTTAAAATACACTATGTAAATACTAGTTTATTTTATACATCAGAGTACTTTTTATGAAAATAATGATTATTTTATTTTTTGTACCAAATAGGGGGAAAACAGCATATTTAAGTTGCAGTAACATTGGGAATAAACATATAACATAGTTTTCTTTACCTAAAAAGTTAGTTTATTTCACCGCAAAAGCAAGCTTGACGGACGAGGGGATATGTTCATTAAAGTGTTTATGAATGCAGGTATTTAAAACACTTCACACCAGATGAGAAATCTCTCATTATAAATAACTATAAATCATCAAAATGTTATAATACCTTACTAAGTAACAGTAACACAGAGAAGGGTTAGTAGTTAACAAACTAGTAGTTAGTAATTTCCTTAATCAGCATCTAAAAAACCTGTGAAGGGGTGTAATAAGTACTTAATTGTATGAAAGATAAATAAGGTGTATTAATGCTATTTCATCAGCAGGGCTAGTATATGAGACAGCTATATTATCATTGTTTGAGACAAATTACTTAGCATTCATGCATGGGTTCAACATGCGGGTGCCGAGTCCATAGCGTTGCGGAGGAAGAGGCTAGAGGAGCCTGGGACTTGCAACCCAGGCAGTAAGGTTAAGGGGCCCCTTTACGATGACATCAATGCTACCCTTCACCGCTCCAGTCTCCTCCAGTATCTAATCAAATTTGTTAAGATCCTACTAATGTCGCTTAGATACACATTCTACTATGGAAGTTATGGTTTTTCTTTACAGGCCAAGGTTTTTAAGGTAGGTTATATAGGGATTTCACTGGTATACCCCTTGCTCCAACTTCTACAGTAAATAAATTAACCACATAACCATTTTTGGTTAATTCATTTGTGATGTCATAATATTTGTTTGTTTGATTGTGTGGTCTTTAGGTATGTCTGTTTCCCACAGCACAGAAATTTCTATAAATACTATGCGTTTTAGATTTTTTGAGTATAGAAATGTGTCTGGTCTGGAAGATGAAATACCAACATCCTCAGGATTTTTGTAGTGTTTTTCATACGTGTCCATCAAAAGAGTCCAATCGGGAGCTGCGCCTCAGATGGAGTAAGACTTAGATTTAGATTTTGTAGATGACCCTTTTTTTACAAAATCTACATGTTGTTTGTTTTTGGTCAAACCTCTTTTTGCTCTAGCTACCGAGAGACTCGCCGTATCTCGCATGATTTCGAGGACTCTATCATGGCGACGTGGATAATGATGACCCCTATCAAGGAGCACCTTGCATATTACCAATAAGTGCCTTGTTGTACCTATCGTCTCCCGACAAATACCGCAAGACTTCGGTGGCTTTCCACCATCCTACACAGTTACTTTGGTTTAGGAGGGTCATCTGAAAGGCGTTTAGATAGAATTTTAAAATGGCAGGTGACCAATCGTATATCAAGGTGTACCACTTTAACGCCAGAGGGATACAAAAATCGCCTATGGTTAGCCATTCGCTTTGCATTTCCAAACTCATTGCATGCACTTTATAACTATCATTTTTGTCTTGTTGTAGAAAAGATTTTACAACGTCTTTATCCTCAATTTTATTTTTTAACCCAAAACCCGCTTTGCTGGACTGTGTACCTATCATAAATTGTTTGTGGAATTGAAGCCTCCAATGAAGGTCAGAGGCACTTTTGTATTTTCGGAGAGATGTGACTATATCGTCTTGAGATTTTAATAAGATGTACGTTTTCGTAATTCTGAGGTGTTTATAGAGTTTCGATGGTTTCTTTAATTTCATCCCAAAATTAGTTTGAATGTCCTTATGACGTTTACATCTAGCTGTGTTAAAAGGGATTTAGTAATGTCGTATACTAGAAAAGGCCTAAGTCAGTCGTGATGTTAAGTAGTTGTTGTAGGTATATCCAAGCTTTTTTAATGTTACTAATTGGGTGTTGGTCTACCATACTAAGGTCTTTTAGAAAGCTATCGACAACTGCGTCTTAAGACGCTGTGCGTCTTTTGTGATCTATCTTTCTACCAAAAAAATTAAATGGCACTACTTCGGCAATTGTGGAAACACATTCTCCTCCAATCAAGAATCCCGGATCGTAAGAGGTCAATTTGGTATTCCATTTACACAGACACAGATAGTGGCATTCACTTGGTTTTCTTCTCAACCCTTCAGTCCATGCACAAAACTCATCCACTTCTCATAAAAGTTCCTGACATTATTTTGGGTTATGTGTCAGTATTTTTTGGGTTGCAGTACATTGCTATGGGTTGCAATTTTTTGTTTTTGTTTGGGATTGGATGGAGATATCAAAAATCACGTGATGCACGGAACGTTTCTCGAATGGAGCACTGATTTTGATAATTAACTTTGATGATATGATGCTAGATGTGATTTGATGTGATTTGCCATCATAGCAAAATTTTTTTCCGAGAGTCTTCATTCAAAAATTAGAGAGCCTAGCGTAACTTGGTACTTACTTGCGTAAACTTAAATAAAGATGCATGTGCTGCCATTCCAACGATATGCAAAGTAAACAATTGTGGAAGTATTTTAAATTTTGCAACTTTATATATAAGTAAACAGAGTTGGTAAAAAATAAGAATTTATTGTTGTGACTTCCAGAATCCCTTTATATCCCATTGGGATGCAAATTTACCACAATCCTATTATAGAGTCCTTTTTCATGGTTCTTTAAATGTATATACTTTCCAAATATCATGTTTCTACGTCCAGTGGTTTGGGCTGAAAGTTGTTTGGCAGTCACTCAGGACAAAGCTTTTAATGTATATAGATAGAGTTTTAGCTATTGCCTATACTTCGATATGGTTTCTTATAATCTACATACCATCATAGGTTAACATTGTGTTAGGTGCTAAAGTATAAGTTATTACTTAATGAAATAAACGGTCAAATGCGTGTCGAGCCACGCACAATGTAGGGTTCCGTAGAAGCCCGTTATCATAATATAGAACAATTCTGTAGTTCTTTATTCTCCTCCACTTTCTTCCTGCTAAATCTAAGAAATAAGAGTACGATTGCCGCCAAGCTATTATTTCAATTGTAATTCGAAACTAAACAAAATTCGTTTGTGAATTCTATAGGTAGATACTCGAATGAAAACGTAACGATAGCGCGATTCAGAATCCGTTGGTACATTGTAAGAATTTGAATGTCATTTCATTTATTTGCTGTAGCATAAATAATTATTTCTATTATAAAATAGTTGATATATATATGAAAGAAAAATAAAAAGTATACACCGATATATTCACGTAAGCTTATAAATGGGCTATTATACTATATAACTAGTCTGGCCATAAATACTGTAGCATAAAAAGTTTTCAGCTTTAGAATTTTGAAGGCGTTTATTACTTTAAAATTTTCTTTCGATTTCGCGCCATTTCATATATTATTTCGTGTTCATTATCAAATAACAATATGAAATGAGGTGTTAAAGAAAATAGGATAGTACCTAGTATTCGCCTTGTGTAAAGTAGGTATTGAGCCGTCGCGTCGGTCATATTCCATACACTTCAAAAGCTTGGTATCAGCCGTAGGTATGTTCGTAATCGTAATATCAACAGATACAACAACACTTCCTCTGTCGAAGACCATAAAAGATCAGGGCAGCTGCGGGTCTTAGAACTACAAATTAATGCTGTTAAAGCCAAAATTGGTCGAAATCCCATTAGGAAGTAAAAATATTATGATAACTCAACAATAATCTTATTGCGAGAAATGAAGATTCCCGCTTGGAAAATGTCGCGTATTATAAAACAAGACCTGAATTTCGGTGCTTATCGTCGATATACAGTACATGCCCTAAATCAATTTTTAAAATTAAATAGAGTGTCTTCCGCTGCGATACGCAAGTGAAGGGCACAGAAATATTCTCTTTGCCGATGATAAAATTTACACTATTGAGGAGCATTACAATCAGCAAATTGATGATGTGTGAAATGAAGTGATCGATGACCTTGGTATGACAGGTACAGACTGCGCAAAAAGAAGTTAATAGTTTTGCGCGATAACCGCAATACCCGGGGGTGGAGCCGGGGCTAGAAAGCTAGTCTATTATGTATGACATCATCATCATCACCAGCCGGAAGACGTCCACTGCTGAACAAACGCCTCCCCATAGATCGCCACAAAGAACGGCTATTAGCCACTTGTAGCCATTGGCTACCCGCGACTTTCAAGATATCGTCAGTTCACCTAGTGGTATGACATAGGGCATAGTTATAGTTTTAAGATTTTTTATTTCAGATTAAGTTTTCAATGCCAGTCTTTATCCCTTATAAACAACCAACTACTTCATTTTAGTCACTTTAAAGGATTTATTCTATAGATTTTATATTTGGTACAAAATTATCCAAACTATTACAACGACTATTACTCCTAAACTAATAAAGTTATCTCAACCGTTATACTTTTCCTTTAAAGTTCTTTAAACGCACTATCAGCTTCAATTTTTTCAGATTTTTCGAGCCCGCGGTTTATCTTTTAGAAGGGGGGGGGGGGGGACGCCCTGCTGGAACAAAAATTTGCACTTTAAAGTTTAATATTTCGTAAATGGAGCATTAAATCGAAAAACAGTATTAGCAACCCCTAAGTAATTTTAGAAGACCTATTCAACCATACCACACACGAAGAGATAGACGACGACAAAAAAATTCAACCCCACATCAAATGTATGGGAGGTACCCTAAAAAAATATTTTTAAAATTTTACTTTACCACTTTGTCGGCGTAATTGATTTACATATCCATACGAAATTACAGCTTCCTAGTACTAACGGTCTCTTAGCAAAACCTCGGACAGACGGACAGACAGACGGACATGACGAAACTATAAGGGTTCCTTGTCAGGACTACGGAACCCTAAAAACTTGTCGCTTTGTTTTTGTAGGTTTGTATCTATTTTAAGAGCCAACGTTTCAGCGTTTACATTCTTCTGACGGAATAGGTCCGAAGCGCCTTATGACTATACATATTAATTAGTTTGAACATGGTCCAAATTTTCTTATTAAATATTACTAAAATGGTTATATGTAGTTACATCTATTATTATGTTTTTTTCAGTGGGACAAAATCCTGTCTTGGCAAATTCTGACCTGTTAATAACATTCCTATTCTCCGCACAGCAAGAAACTCACGGTGTCAAAATGCACGAAGTGGACATAGAAATATCTCTAATGAACAGTTACAGAATACCTCTCTCTGTATCTTCCACTGACTCGTCCAGTACATTATTAGATATTGCCTGCAATCAAATAAACCTGCCAAAAGAGTTGGTCAAATATTTTTCACTTTATTTATTTAATTGGAGTTGTGCAAAAGATGGCCAGCCATCGTTAAAAAAATTAGAAGAATATGAATCTCCATACATATCTCAGAAATATGTGAGGCCAGAAGATAAAATTGTTTTGAGAAAAAGGTATGTTTTATAAACCAATATCGGGATGTAGCTCACGTTGCAGTTTACCTAAAAATTTTCCTTGTTTACAGTTACTGGGATCCATGTTATGACGTGGATTTGATGATAGACAGGGTATCACTAGACCTTTTGTACTTGCAAATTATTGAAGAGTTAGCGTTGGGTTGGCTAACTGCTGATTCGGAGACGCGAGAGATTTTGTCTACTTATGAAGCAAAAAAACAGAGACGAGAAGTAAGTTGACTTTATTACGAGTATGTGTATTTATTTATTGAAGAACATATTGTCACGCCTGTATTCGCTAAAAGAGGTAGCCAGAGGGGTCCAAACAGGTAAAAAAATCAATGTAATATGGGGCGAGCCGACTGCTACCTACCGGGTGCAGTTCCGGACTCCGAATTAGTACAGAAATATTTTCGTCAGTAAACCCCAATAGTCCGTCCCGGGATCGAACTCAGGACCTGGAGACCTAAAGTAGCGCTTTAACACAGACACCATCCAGGCAGACAACTTACAGATTCTACACAAATGCAAATTAAAAATAACGACAAACTCGTGTATATCTAATTATAGGCACACATAAGTAACCTGGTGTTTACCAGCGCCTTTATCTTCTGAGAAGAATGAGGTTACTTAAGTTCAGTCAGTGTTAGGGCAGCTTATCAATAAATTCTTAACATTCAAGTTCGAACTTTGTCATCCTATGATAAGCTCTCTAAAGACAAAAATAAAAATGTTCGAGCATCTCTTTGATTATACTTAAGGTATAAATATATAGATATATATTTTCTAGATGACTTAAGTGTTTGACAATACCATTAAAAGATATCTAGAAAAGAAAGAAATCTGTACATGCATATTGATTTCTGTATATATATACATTATACATGGTTTTTATTGTTAAACATATAGGCGGCGGCTTGCCTCCGGCGCGGCGTGCCATAAGCGCGGAACTGGTGCACCACCGCCTCTATGTGTCCCTTGCGTCGCTTACATAATATATTTTGTACCCAAGTACTTTGAAGTGTTGGGAGAATGTGCTAGCGGCGTGCTAGTAGCTTACCGGTCAGCCCTTCATTTGTGCTCACAAAATAATATAAGCAATGTGTGACTCGCCACTTCTACATCCAAAGCAACTTTGCACATCTGTGCTTTGTAGCACAGACAAGCAAAAGTTTGCCACACCTACCCTAAAAAGGCGGACCACTGAACACAGGATAGCTTCGTAACTCGGGTTTACATTGAGCTTGATCACGCGCAAGTCCTGCTCAGGGGCGAGAACGCCCTTCTATATACCTCAGTAGTTACTTGCAACAGAATTACGGGGCGTCCCCGATACGTAAAATAGCTTATTCTTAACGCTATTTTTATCCTTACAAGTAAATATGTATGCGATATACTGGTTCAGCCGGATCGTCCACTGCTGAACACTGCCTCCCCTATGTAGGGGGTATTTGCCATAATCCCCACGCTTGGCAAGCGGCTTCGAGATCGCAGTGCAAGATGGCATTAGTTCTTAAGAAGGCGCTGCTGCCCACCTTCTAGTATTTTTCCCTTAGTCGACTTTTACGACACCCACACGGGAAGAAATGGGGAGGTGCAATTCTAACCCGGCACCCCACGGGGGGTGTGTATGTATGCGATATATTTCTTTGAAAATTTATTTTGTCTAATGTTAATGACCTGTAATGATTTTATTAGTCGGTTTGTTCTCTATTTTTATTAAGTGTTTAAAAAAATATGAAGGTTAGAAACCTCTTAGCATCCGCAGTGGACGATATCGTCCATATCAATTGTCGTAATTTTCTGCGAAGCGCTTGGGTTAATCATTAGCAGGTGACTTTCTAATCTTCCTCCGAAATCATTAAACATATATCACGATGATAATGAGTCAATAGTTTTACAGAATACATGTATAAACAATGTTGTATTCTGTTGTGGATGATTGCAGCTAACCAGTGTCCATTAGTCATTGACTAATGCAATAGATAAACAAACACCTACTGGCGGAGTGGTGATTGTGTCATCAAACTGTTCGATGAATGTGTGTGCCTGTGTGATAAGAAATTAAATCTAGTAAAAAGTAAAAACACATTTTTGATATCACATCTATATATTATGAGGATACGTATGTGAAGTAAAAATTATGAAATATTTCCATTCTAATTCTTTACCCTTAATTCGTTGTTACAGAATAATACAGGATTATTCATGAGAAACATTTTGGCTAGGTACAACTGCTTTGGTCAGACCAGATCCCAAGCAGTGTTCATATTTTTTATGTACATATTTCAGATTGAAGGATTATTGGATTTATACCTACGAATACTTATCATTTATTCGTAGATTTATACCTATATTATTTGAATTTAAAATTTCTAGTCGACAAGTATCTGGTGACGAACAGAAATAGGTACCGCAGAGACCACTTAAATAATCTAGCCGGTCTTAAGTTGTTATGGTCACAGACAAAAAATAAAATCAGCTGGATTACCTATTTGTTTTGAAACTATTTATAGAATAATTATTTAAATGGATTACTTAGATTTTATAAAAATGGCGCCACATTACGATCAAGAAAAATAGATTGTATTTTTCCATGAAGATATAATTATTTGGCTGATCTACGAAGATGGGGAGGGCTGATTAGTAATAAATAAAATTCTCACTACTGTACGAATGTTACTTACAGTACATAGAACTTGCCCGCTCTCTCTGCTACTATGGGCGAATACCAGCTGGCAATGCAGTCACAGATGCAGTCAACCTAACCGGTGATCCTTCCGACTGCGCCAGTAAAGTGCGAGTTTCACTTGCATCCAAAGAACTGACCCTGCAAAGCGTAACGCACCCAACACGCGAACAACGATATAAGGTCACTCGAATGCGTTGCTGGAGAATCACTACTCTACATCCGGTAAGTTTGATGTATATTCTTATTTCTTTTGCTGTCTACGATAGAAGGAAAGAGCAGTTATGCGCTGATCTGTCTCAGTGCTCTTGCCATATGCTAGCTTTTGTGTAGCTAACGCTCTAATTGCGGACCTGCATCAACAGGAAATTTAAATGGCATTGTAGTGAAATTAACATTATTGTGTCATATAAATAGGTATATATGTTCGTGTCGCACTACCCTCCGAATACCCGATAGTGTGTGTCTCCGAAGAGAATGAAAACCCGTATTTTAATTTCAAACATTTATTTCCGTTGCTACTGCTTCTGTAACAGTAGTAGTGGTAAGATTTACTGTATCAAAATATATGCCGTTAATTTTCATTTTCTTGCGCTGGACGTGCTCATTGTTTTCCGGGTCTGATAATTCTCCCCTATCCAGACCTGTAGGTAGGACATCTTCATGATAACTGTTCATAGATAAGTCGTCTTCCGGGTGAAATGGATTATTGTAAGCCCGCGCGAACCGTTTGTCTGTCATTACTTTCGGGTTTGGAGCTATATCTTCGAATACATCTAATAAATTGGTAGTGCGTGTTATTTTTCTTGGTGAAGTTGATATAACTGGAAATTTAAAAGATAATAATTAAATAATAACATTAAGTTACTTCAGATTTCTGCTGTAATATAGGTAACACATGTTTACATCGATTATCTTCCCTGACCATATCATATATTTAGCTGTTGTGCGAAAAAGAACATATTAAATTGTTATATAAAGGTTATTCGTTAAATGATGAATAATTCGACGCATACTTGAAAGCCTTTTGGTGCCAGGCGCTCTTTTCAAATATGTACCTCATGTACCTCATTCTGACTACTTTTTGAGCATATCATGTACGTCATTCTGACTACTTTTTGAGCATATCATGTACGTCATTCTGACTACTTTTTGAGGTGACCTACTTGACACTGAAACTACTACTCAAACATACTACTGTTCAGGGTTCCGTACTTGATAACGGGACCCTATTATAAAAGCTTATGCTATCCGTCCGTCCAACTGATATTTAATGGGCTTTTTTTAACGGGTATTATAAGGTACTGGTATGAAATTTTCACAGATTATGTATATGGCGGATGAGCTAACAAATACTTATAATAACAAAAATTAAAAATCAAAAGGGTCTCCATGCAAGAAACGTGTTTATTTTACAAATTCAAATATAAACCATTTATTTCGAGCAACCAGTGCTCATCATTATAACATTAACATATAAAAAATAAAAATGCCTTGCTTAAATTATTCATGATAAGACAATAGAAAATGTCAACTCAGAATAGTAATATTTTAACGTTTTTTTCTTTTTATCGTAAAATCCGCAATACAGACAAGCATCAAACTTTGACGACAATTATAGTCCAATATAATAACAAAATACGCACTATGTGCCGGTCGGCCTCCCGCTAAGGATCACGATCTTTATGAAAAAGGAAACGATTCTTTAGAACATTCTTTGTTGGTACGGAACCCACGTAGTGGGAGACCAACCCGCGCTTGACCGGCTTTTATTTAAATTATAAAGTAATGGTCTTACCTAGAAATGTTAATAGAAAAATGTAAATCAAAATATTATTTTCCCTCATAAATAAATACGCAGTTCAAAACATTTCTCTACCTAAAACACTAAAATTTATCATCGAAGTCACAATGTGAGTAAGTTAACTGCTTATTGCTATTCTGAATTTTTATTGCCATCTTGTTAACAAAAACCGAATTGTATGGCGATATAAGTATTTGAGCAATAAAATCACAACTATTTTTTTCCACATTTCTACTCATGTCATAAATGTTTTGCCTTTTAATTTTGAGTAAGTATTTATCCTTATTGACAATTTAATTTAAAACTACCATATAAAAAACTTAGTTAACCATTGTGACGAATGGTAGGCAATTGATTTGAATATGAATTGGGTCTTCCTTCTTCCTCTTTCTAAAGCTGTAGCATTTGGTTTTTGATGGAGAGCTTTATAAGTAAATATGTTTTTCTATATAAATATTTTTTCACACAGGCATAAATTTGTAACCTACTGTTTCATTATAGCTTTATTCATTAAAGAAGCCGCCAATCTACAGTATTCAGAACTCCAGAAGAAAACGTTTAAAAATCTACTCGTAAAGAACTTCATGGCTTATAAAAGGAGTGCTTCTAGTCCGCCACGTACGAATGTCAAACCTAAAAAGAAAATAGACGTACAAATGTTAATAAGGAATATATCAGAATCAAAAATTATTGATCAACTAGCAGAGAAATTGACAAGAAAAGTAGTGAAGAATTATAGAATGTTGAGGAGTAAACAGGACAGTAACGAATTCAAAGTTGCAGCATCGTCTGTTGAGAGGATAGAAATAGTGTTCGGAGAAAGTGCATCGAAAAAACCCGGCGCAGATACTATGATCAATGGAAAAATATATAAAAAATGATTTTGATATTTGTTTTACAAACTTATATTTTCCCGTTACAGTCTCAATAGTGGTCAAAAACCGGATACTTTACATTTTAAGGCTGCTGTCACATAAATATCAACATATCCGGGATAATTGAGCTCTTACTGCTTTTCAAATCTTAAAGTTAGGATTCATATACTCGCAAACGTATTTATTTCATTTTGTACTAAAGAACCGTCTTTTTTTTATTTTAAAAAATTTGTTCAATGAAATTATAATGTCAAAAATATCTTAATTTTGACATATATTTGCCTTCTACTCTGAACCAAAAAACACGAGTATACTTTTTTTTATGCCTGATAGGTTAGCCTTTGACCACTATCTCACCTGATGGTAAGTGATGATGTGGTCGAACATGTTGTGCAGGCTAACCTAGAATTACTGGCTCTCTAGATAATATGACTAACACATGTGCATGTTAAAAACAGTTAGAAAGAAAAAGATTAGTGTGCTTCGATCGTGTTTTGCCCTAAGGCGTGCAAATTTATGGAGCGATGGCATGGCCAAAATTGAAAATATAACTTATGTAGTGTTACAGTTTCTCCAAGACAAAATGTGGGTTTACTGGAACGGTACTCTCTAAATTAAAAGATAGAGTTTTGCGTTTTTGACATTTACTTCCAAGCAAATGCGGAGCTTTGCGCGATGTGAGGGACGAGTCGTTAGTGCCGCTCTATAGACGACGTTAAAGGTCATTGTCGTGATCCTAAGCCTTAAGTTAACTTTTTTTATAAGCCTGAAGTTAACTTTTTTTTATTGTTGGTAGGCTAACCTTTTACTACAATGTCGCTTATGATGGTAAGTGATGATGTGGTAATAAAACAGGCTTAACCTAGATTTGGAACTGACCTTTACGGACAACTGGCGGACCACACCGTTCTGTGCCGAGTGTACTAGACGAGTGGGCATTCGAAAAATGGCCTATGTCCTTGCCGACCAGGTCTTGTTAGAAGTGTCTTACTTATAAGCCAAGACTGAATTTGAGGGAAAACTTTGCCGTGAAAGTCTTATTATTCTTTACAAAATTACAAAGATAAAATTATAGTCATGTCCGAGATTTAATCTTGTAATGTAATCCGCGGAGCGTCATTGCAAATATATAAATCTTATTATTCTTATTCAAATGCTGCAATGTTTGTGCATGGCCATGCACTGTAGCAAACCATTCCAGGCCTTATCTAATATTATCGTATGCTCACTATAAATGCGAAATCGAGCTGGTGTCTGGTATGTTTATACCATAAACTATACTGAACTAATCAACAAAGTGTCCTTATAACAACTGCAAGATAATATGCATTAATTATTGGGAGTATATAGCGTGTTATAAAGTATGTGCTTATGATATTATATTTTTAAGTCACTAGCTTCTGCCCGCGGCTTCATCCGCGTTTAGTTCGTTTATATCAGTGTGCCCCGGATCCGGCAGCAGTCCTTGAGAGCCAGTAATTATTAAATTGCAGGCACAGGAGACTTAACAACTGTATGTCTCAGGGTGCTGGGGGTAGTGCACTTCGTCTCTTATAGGCAGAAGTTACGCGTTTTAAATTTTAAGTGTCAACAAAGACACCTATGTTTCTTTCGGGTTTGTGATAATTTTAGTGCGTGATATGTCATTTGTAAACAACGCATGCACATGTAATCAAAGTTTTGGCTTCATTTGTATTCAGTTAATGCTATGTCTCATTGGAAAAAAATGTTGTTAGTAGTGTAGTAGTATCGGCAACTAATCAGTTATTGTGGATCGATTCGGTCGAAAGACAGTAATGAACACTACTTGTATTGCTTATGTGGGTATTATGGTAAATTGTGAGATTCTTATAGTCAGCAGTGAACGTTCTGGCTGTCTATACACAGAACAACCCACATAAATTGTGTCAACGTAAAAATGCATAGATACTACATTATCTAGCATGCTGCTCAATTGACGCAATATATCCGCTTTGTGAACAAATTCATATTTGTTCACAAAGCGAATTTATTTGGAAGCGTCTGATTGGGAAGAATGAGAAGTAGGCAATGCAAAACTCTTAGGAAGGAAGGCTTAGTTAAGCCCGAATGATGATACGACTAAGCTATAACAAAATAATAGAAACAGATTTAAAGTACAAAATTGGATAATCTGAATTGAATATAAGTGCACATATATCTAAATAGTAATTCGCCTGAGCTGTCCTCACTATCGCTGTCATCACCTAATTTAATAACAAAGCGCTTATACACAAATGTGCTATCTGGAAGTCTTACAATGTCTCCTTAGATCTGTTTTGATACTCACCATTAGATTAAAATTATCTTAAGATAAAACTCATTTTTAAGTGCTGCTCGTAGCGTAGCTTGCTTATTCGTTCTTAAACGATGAACTTAGTGTTTACGCTTCCACCAATTGCATGTAAAACCAGAACTGTGCGGGGATTTGCCGCCTGCGCCGGCGATGCACCCGCCCGCGCGTCATTCACCCATACTACGTACCAATTTCCTTTAAATACTGTCCTATTATACCTATGTACACTTAATATCTTCAACCTACAATAAACCCATGAGAACCTACTTTGCTTATACTAGTATCAATCGTATACACTAATTTAAACAACGTCCGCTGCGATCATGATTGGATTGGATGGGTGACCGTAAGTTTTTTTTTATTGCTGATAGGTAAGCCTTTGACCACAATCTCACCTGATGGTAAGTGATTATTTGGTCGAAGGTGCTAACAGGCTTACCTTAGAATGGCATTACTACCGAGCACTTCCGTGCTTCGGAGGGTAATTTTAGGCGTCGGTCCTGGTTGTTGTCTTACGATGGCAATCATAACAGCATAACATTCTACGAATGCCTGCCAGGCTTACTACCACCTCAATTAAAAAATCTGTCACCAAGTAGAGCCAGTGTAGGTTAGCCTGAACAACATCTTAGACCGCATCATGACTATCCATCAGGAGTGAGGATGAGATAGAAATAAAAAAGCTAACTGTATGAAAGAATTTGACATTGGTTTAATCACATTGTCAAATTCATCTCTCACGGCACAAGGATTATTTATAATTATATTTATAAATTCACGGTTATTTATAACCAGTTATTGATAAGCGGCGCTCTGCGCGTACCTCTGCCTAGTGCACCGATGATATGACCTTGCGGCAGCGAGTGTTTAACTATACTATTGTATATATGTTATGCAATCCTTCATAATAAAATATCACGTTCACAGATGGAAAGGCGACAATCAAACGGGCATGGCCCACTCCTCGAGGACCCTAGCAAGAACTTCGAGCTTTCTTTCGAATATCTCATCAGTAAAGATAACCTGAAATGGATCACCTTGTTGACTGAGCATGCAACCTTCATCAGTGTTTGTTTGCAGGTACCTGTCCTGACTATGAATATTTAACTATCATGCAAATAATTATGAACCAGTTTTAAAGTTTATAATTTAAATTATCAGCTTGTAGACCCGAAATTTTTTTTACCCCGATTCAACAATAATGCTCTTCCTACAGTGTGATTATATCGCTAAATTAGGAACAGAACTTGGGTGTCAAATTTCTTTTAGTAGTTGCGTGCTTGAGTAACCTCTAGTCTATACATAAAGTTACCCTCGTTTCGCGCTGGGTATGTTTAGGTAACATTTTATGGGGCGCGAGCCTGTTACCTGTCAGGCACAGCTCCAGACTTATAGTTTAAACTTGCCGGCTTCGCTACAAATATATTAACGATTCCGTAGATTTAGGGCAATTGCGCCACCGATCTAGCCATGCTGTAATACATAAGAGTTGGGATGGCTTGAGTAGCTGGCTGGTGAAATGGACAATGGTGTATTGTCCATTTCACCCGCTTCTTGAATGCATCCAATACCTGACCTACATAACATAACCACCGACCGACGTAGCATTTACATTAGTGGCATCCATCATGTATAATTCCTAGATAAGTGAACTTTTTCATTTATACACCTACGCCATCCCAAGTGTTGATCACCATCAGGAGACGTGATGAATTCCAAATAGTAGTACAACATACTATATGGGTATTTTGTATTTAAAGTATTTTGTATTTTATTTGAAACACCTTACAAAGGGTAAAATCCAAAATAGCCGTCTCATCACGCTGTGTATTCTAGCGACACGCTCAGCTCGGCGGTAAGTTAGCTGCAAGTATTTACATATTACATACCGATTGTACAAAATCGCAATGAAAGGGAAAATAAAAAAAGTTGACTACGGTTGGCATCTACGATCTACATCTTTCTGTTTATATTTTTATGCTATAACTTTCTGTCTGTTATCAAAGTTGTTCAATCTGTTCGTATGTAGTCCTGTCTTCAGCCTCGTATGTATTCGCTGAGGCTTCTAGCGTGAGCTCATAGCCTCTGTTGGATCTCTTGGAGTCACTAATCTACGGTATCTCTTTCTTTGTTTGCGCACGCTACACTAGCAACTCCATGCAGAGTTTGTGTAGCATTGTGATGCTTCTATATGTTTTTCCCTGCCGAAAATTAAAGCCTTTTTTTGCCTTCAACGCTCAGTTTACCTGGACATTCTCAGACAAATTGAAATAGAATTGATAACAGGTGTTTTACATTTTTTCGACAAGCGGTTAAAGAACTGCTCCTGTCTAAATCTTGATGTCTCCGGGGATTGTGCTGTGATTCATATATGGCCTAGCTTTAGTGATCACGCTGTTGGCACTCTTGTAAGCTGCAGCTCAATCTCCAAAAGGGCAAGCCCTAACCCTGAATTGTGGGGAAAGAGTGATATATATTATGTCTGTATGAGGAAGCCAGTGAATTTGGTATGACAATCAATACTTCTATCTGTAATTTTTCCTAGTCTTAGCAGCTGGTACAAGCTGTTGTCAGTAGCCCATCATGCCCTGCTGCTATTTTTTGAAAGTTTCCTAGTCACTGATAACTTCCGCTGATGATATACGGCCGGTTTCAATAATCTACTAGCAGTTAAATGTAGATAGCTATCCGAGATAATAAGTAAAGTTTGATCTATCTGTTACTGCCGTTTCAATAACGTTAACGTTCCAACCCTATCTAAGATCAGAGATAGATTAAACTCCTATCTTTGGTTAAGGCGTCCCTCCGAAACGTTTTAATTTTGCATTTCTAACTAGTGCTATCTTAAGTTGTACACACATTTATAGCCTTGTTTTACTACATTAAGTTATTATCTGTATAAAGATAAGTTTTGATTGATAGTTATTTTGAAGTACTATTTATTGCATAATACATATATTCCAATGATAATTAAAATAAAACACATTTATTACAATGCTTTAACAAAAACAAAACGCACATTGTCGTCTATAACAGTCAGGCCTGTCATGCCACTTTCTTTTTTATTGCCATCAGACGAGACTGCCTGGACTACCTGCTTGCTTTGTAAACATAAATTAAACCGTGTTTTTTTTGTTAGATCAAAATTTGGTGTTTTGTTTTGCTAATTTATATAAAAAATGTCTCAACAAGACAACGTTAGTGCTGTGCATTTATTAATTACCTTTTTTATGTACTTTCTAATTATTCAAATTTAATTATACACATAAGATGCTATGTTATTTATTCGTTAAACAAATCCATTTCCTGTAAAACAATTTTTTTATTCTTGATAGCCTTTGACCACTATCTCACCTGATGATAAGTGATGATGTGGTCGAAGATGTTGTTCAGGCTAACCTAGAATTACTGGCTCTCAATGACAGCTGCCGGACCACACCGTTAGGCGCTTGGCGACAGATTTTGAACTTGAGGGTGGTAGCTAGCCAGGCGGGCATTCGCAAAGTGCCCTACCACCATGCTGTAACGACTGCCATCCTAAGACAACAACCGTGACTGACGGCTTAACGTGCCCTCCGAAGCACGGAAGCGCTCAGTAGTAATGTCACCAGCGGTCACCCATCCAAGTCATGACCGCGGCGGACGTTGCTTAACTTTGCTGATCGATTCAGAACGGCTAAGCAAACTTGGCTACGAGCGCTTCAAAAATTTATTCGAAACTCAAGAAAACTATATATCTATCCGACGAAATCGAGCGATAGGTAAATCTCTTACTACTGGTAATTTGAACTATCGACAGATAGCTTTCGAAACGTTATTGAAACGCTCCTCGTTTTTTTTCTATGGAACAAGCTATCTATGGTAAGCGATAGACCCTCCGAAAGATAGATCAATGTTTAAGATAGATATTCCTATCTATCTTTGTTTATTGAAACGGTAAAATGCACTATCCTTAACCAGCAGTAGCTTTTTTAACTGATAGTAGAGGATAGATAGGTTATTGAAACCGGCCGATAGTCTTCTTGATCTAATAGTTGTGCCTTTCCTTTAGAAACTTACCAACCTTCTACATACTTCCCTTGATGGTAAAGTTAGGTTCCTTGGTGGCGTCTTAATTTTTTTTTTTTTTTATGCATGATAGTTTAGCCTTTGACCACTATCTCACCTGATGTTAAGTGATGATGTGGTCGAAGACGTTGTTCAGGCTAACCTAGAATTACTGGCTCTCAAGGACAGCTGCCGAAACACACTGTTAGGTGCTTGGCGACAGATTTTCAACTTGAGGGTGGTAGCTAGCCAGGCGGGCATTAGCAAATTGCCCTACCACCATGCTGTAACGACTGCCATCCTAAGACAACAACCGGGACCGACGGCTTAACGTGCCCTCCGAAGCACGGAAGCGCTCAGTAGTAATGTCACCAGCGGTCACCCATCCAACTCCTGACCGCGGCGGACGTTGCTTAACTTTGCTGATCGATTCAGAATGGCTAAGCAAACTTCGCTACGAGCGCTTCAATTTAATTCTTGAAAAGTAAAGTATTTCGTCAGGATCTCTCCTCTATCCTGAGGGTGGGTAGTATTTTCATTCTCCTTTAGAATTTCGTACGCGGTGCGTCTATTCTAGATTATTGTTTACATCGACTAGAATTTGGTACAGCATTCTCGATAAAAGCACAGGCAGTACGGTAACCGCTGTTTAATTGATGTTACAGTCTATAGTGGAGGAGCTAATGCGACAGAAGAGCGGTGCGGACGGCGTATCGCCGCGACACACGCGCGGCAATCTCACGTACCTGCGACGTGACGGCTCCAGCCGTCTCATCACACCGTGCTCCTCTAGCGACACGCTCAGCTCTGCGGTAAGTGCTGCATGTATGAGAAAGTAATTGCACAACTCATACAGATTGTACAAAATCGCAATGAAATGAAAAATGTTGACTACGAGCGGGATTGGAATCCGCAGCTATTGCGTCTTTAGGGCCAATCAGGGCCCAAAGATGGATGGTCGCGTCAACATCTAAGCTGTCGTGGCAATGAGTCATAGTTCAATTTTTCTTTTTGTTCTTATTATTTAACCGTCGTACGGGGACAGAGCGACATATACATTATAGGTTAATTTGTATATGTACGGAATATTATATTACAATCATGTTTTAACTGAAAATTAAAATGAATAATTTCAAAATCATGGGGATTTTACCTTTTTTTAATTGTGCTATATTATTATTCAATAAAGTTATTTGCATAGTAGGTTAAAGGATAATTTATAGCACGGAACTCTTTCGTGCGAGTCAAACTCAAGTACGCCCTGTGTTTCTAGGATTCCGTAGTAGAAAACGGGACCCTATTAGTAAACCTCGGCTTTCTTGTCCGGCCTTTATAGAGCTGTATCTTTAGAACCGTAATTGCCTATAACATTTTCAGGGAATATGTGTTATGGTATGGCCGAATGGGGTGTCGCGTTAGAATATACACCCCCCCCCCCCCCCTCCCTCCACACTTCTTCTAGTAGGTATCGTACTAGAGGCGACTAACGGAAAACATCAGAAAGTGGAAAACAGCGCCTTCTGAAGAACTGACAATTTCTACTACGATCTCCAAGACGCTTGCCAAGCGTGGCGTTTATGGCAAATCCTCACAATAATGTGGAAGACTTGGTCTTCGTGAACGTTCGGAACTTGAAAATAAAAGGAATATGGGGACTCCAAGGACAAGAATTGTGTTTTTTTTATAGTTTTTTGTTTTTGCTTTGTCGTTAATGCAAACAAACTTAAATTTGGTATGATTATATTCCAATATATAATCATACCAACTGTAAAGCAACAAATAATAAAAACTGGCAAAGTACGGGTGGAATCCCGCTAAAGATCTCGAACTGTATGAAAAATACTAGTTTGGGTACATTGTGTTGCCAGTGGGCAGTTTTTGTACCTATAATAGTAGTAACTAACTTTCCTATTTGTATTTTTCTTTACTAGTTTTCTTAACAAAATGGTCCTGACATATAAAAACTGTGAAACTATGAGATATCAAAGAACATATACATATCTTGTTGCCAAAACGAAACCTAAAAATCCACTACCATTAACATAAATATTCTAAAAAGCTCTTTTTTGTTTTATTCAGAACGGAGACTCGTTCAACTCGGGCAGCTCGAGAGAGATATTTTCAGTTCAGAAGCTCGCCGAGAAGTTTGCTTCTGTCGCCTTCAAGAGCGGAAGGGACTGTGTCGAGAACAACGCTTTCGAGGCCATCGGGGACGAAGAACTCTAATCCTGTGTTCTACTAGAGCGACGCCATACGCTAACCAAAACTGTACATTACCAACGTGATAAAATTCAAACCAAACCAATTGTTTGAATTTTATCACGTACCTACATCTTAGTGTCCTACGTGAATATGTGCGAGTGTCTTGCAAATCCTTTGAGATTTTCGCCTTATAATATAATATAAAAGCGAAAAGTTTTACATTACAAAAGTATCTCGTCTAACGTGATTTTGTCGTACTACGGACAAAAATCCTCGTTGAACCCTGTTATAAAACTGCACGTAGGATATTCGCCGTATCGCGTCGCGTTTACGTTCCGTTGAGCAAGTAACGTTGCTAAAATATATATAACCCGACCAGAGTAAAAGGTAACCCTGTAAAGAAAACGCCGCTATACAATAATTAAATATTTTCATTTATAACACTGTCAAATTAATGGTTAAATTATTTGAACTACAAGTGAATGCAAAAACATACTAAAAATGCATGAAAGTGCATGTTATGTTATCATTACCGCAGCTGGAGAACGCGGGGTGCTGACTGAAATGTGAAGTAATGGGGTTTGTATACAAATATAAAAAAGTGTCAGCAAGTTAACTCAGTTAGCGGCAGAGCTGTACCAATATTTTGACCGTGTTAACTTACGATTTGATATATTGTGAAACTTCTCGTAGTAGAAAAAAGGTATTTATATGCTACGGTTTTTCCTTTGTAGTCGGGATAAGCATTACCTATCTCGAATTATCTTCCAAAGATCTTTCAATCACTGGGAAAAAGTTGCCAATATTGTATAGATGTAAAAATTGTATCATTCGTGTTTTTTTTATAATTGTACAGAATGAAAATGTTTATGTACCTAATTATTAAGTAGATTTTATCTTAAAAAAACATTATTGGCTATGAAACAAATCCCTGAAATGTTTAACATTCATCGATTAACTTGCCATATTTAAATGTCTAGATTTTTAGAAACATCTTTTGTACTGATAGTCTCAAATTTCATATTAATAGCTGTCTACTATAAATATTGTAACATATTCTATTAATAGTTCAGGGGGGACAAGCAGTAGATGCGATAGTAGCTGATGTTCAACAACTTACGGAATTAACCGGTCATAGGTTTTTCTATACACTTGAGCTTAAAACGTCTAATAAGTAGGCATTACCTGTTTCGAAATTTACTAATTTTCGCTTAATCTTTTTACTTTCTAGTCTAGTGTGCTCCCAGCAGATTGACACCAAAGAGTTTGTTGGATTTTATTTATTTTTCATAAAAAACAAACCAACGAAGTTTTTACCTTCGGATTTGAAGATATGAAACGATTAATAACCTCTTTGCTGTTGGCGGTATATTGCAGTGCTACCAAAGGCAGTGGACTTTTTTTATAAATCCTGTGTGCACATTAGAATTTTATTTATTTAATATAACATAGACATTTTTACACACAAATGCTAAATAACCTTATGACACTTGTGTAACGTATTTATTCCAATCTCGGCTTGATTTATATTATAGCCCTTGCCTGTGGCTCGGGTATATAATTTCGTGGCCTCGATTGGAAGAATTAACTTTCCACACTCGTTTTATATTATAGGTACTATTGCAATTTTATTCGTTATTTTTGTATATAAATGATACTAAATTCATGTTGTTGACCAAATAACAGTACATACCATTAACATATTTTATTATTACTGTAATGAGTGTTACCCATACCTATAATACAAACTCATTAACTTTCGCTCTCGAAAATTGTGTAAAAGCAGTGAAAATAAACCACAAAAGCGATGAAATAGTCAATGTTATACTATCTACTATAACTAAACGAACGATACCGTCTACTATAACTATCGGAACTATACCGTCTACTATAACTATCGGAACTATACTGTCTACTATAACTATCGGAACTAGTATGCATTACCCCAGCAAGAAAATCACTTCTGGAATAAATTGAGTTCTACAAATAATTAGTGCCTTATACGCTGTAAATGTGCACCAAATAATACATTTGTGCACTTTGCCGTTTTGTTAAAAAAAAGGAAAAACCAATTCTGCTGGAGTAACGTTGTTCCAGCAGGAAAATTTTAATCTAATGATCGGAAAGAAAAATTAAGTATATGGACAGATATCCTATATTTGTGCGTAAATGTGCGCCAAAAATTAAATTTGTGCGTCGTAAGGTTTTCGAGATATTTCATTTCCTGCTGGAGTAACGTTTAGCAAAATCCATTTTCTCGAAAACCAATAATTGTGCGATCTTACAATAAAAGTATATTAGTAGCTCTTAATTTGTGCTTATTTGTGACACCATTAGGTTTTCAAAATTTTGTACCATTTTTATGTAATTATGCAATTACGAAAATAAAAAAAATATGTCTAGCGCTAAAACGAACAAACGGTTGTACTCACTAAAAACGGTATTTGGTTCTTCTTGTAATTCCATTCATAAAAAGTAAACTTATTAGACAAAATATAAACGCATTTATCAATATTATCAATATATGTCGCAATCGACAGTGTCATAATTAGACATCAAAATGCAAGGAATAGAATTAACTCAACATGTTTCAGTGTTAACCAAAAATTAGTGCGTTTAATGAAAAATATATACTGAAAATTTCAGCTTCCTATGTAAAGTATTAAAGAAGATTTGAACAAAAAACTAAAACGAAGCGAGATTACTGGTTATCCGATCAAATTCGAAAGATAGCGAAAAAGCGACGGTTTCATACATATTGATGATCTTCTTAACTTTGCTGAACTAACAGGTGTACACATATTGTGCCTGGGTACATTGTGGCATAAAACTGTTAAGGGAAATTATTTAACTGCTTTTTATATTGAGTTTATATAAAAGGTTTTTTTATACGTAAAAACCGTGGTGTATCTAGTTATTTGTAGCTTACACAATAAAGAGTAGTACAAATTTATTCGGGTTACATTACTACATCAAACATTTTTATGAAATGAATGTATTTTTGGTATATTAATTGAGTTGTTTTTCATTAGTTGCTAGTCCAAAGACAAATTATTATTAGCTTTACGATTGTTAGATGATGCAATTAGTTAATCATATCACAGAATAAATAATAGTACATAGTTGTCATTGCTTCGTAGGTACATTCATCAAATATCAACCATCTGTTCAACTTACCAATACCTACGATTGCAACGAAGAAGTAGTCTGAAGTTCGCACAGCTATAAAATCACGGGAAACAGACTGATTGATATAGCACGGTAATGTTATCTATACAGTATTTCAACTTCATAGAAACGGACGAAACGCGAATTATACCTACGCGCGTCGATCTCAGCCCGCGCTCAGTACGCAGACAGTCGCGACTGCGTCGCAGTGACGAATGGACGGTGTGTAATTTTCTTTAACGAAAAATAAGTTCATGTACATAATATGACGAATAGGATATATTGTGCTGTTTTTGTTGAATGATTTCGTCAATAATGCATCCAGAGATAACTTTTTTTTTGTTACCTGGAAACTCTGAAAGGTAAGACTATAAAATAAATTTACTTACTAGTAGGTAGGTTACCTATAATTACATTAAAAAAAATAGAAAGAATGTAAGCATAAACCTGCATTTTCATTTAATATCTTATAAGTTGCCTGAGCGTAGGAATATACAATAAAAAAATATTTCGTCAAAATAAAAATCTAAACAATACCTATTATAAAAATATACACAAATTCCTCTTTAAGTATTTTATGTGTGACTGTACGGACAAGAGCTTCCATTAATACTACTTATTAAAGAAGACCATCAATATGTATGAAACCGCCGTTTTATTGCTATCTTTCGAATTTGGTCGGATAACCAGAAATCTCGCTGTTGCTTTAGTTTTTGGTTCATATCTTCTTTAATACTTTACATATGAAGCTGAAATTTTCAGTATATATATTTCATTAAACGCACTAATTTTTGGTTTACAGCGAAACATGTTGAGTTAATTCTATTTCTTGCATTTTGTTATCTAACTATGACACTGTCAGTTGCGACATATATTGATATTATTGATAAAAGCGTGTATATTTTGTCTAATAAGTTTACTTTTTATGAATGGAACTACAAGAAGAACCAAATACCGTTTTTAGTGAGTACAACCGTTTGTTCGTTTTAGCGCTAGACATATTTTTTTTATTTTCGTAATTGCATAATTAATTACATTAAAATGGTACAGAAATTTGATAACCTAATAGTGTCACAAATAAGCATAAATTAAGAGCTACTAATATACTTTTATTGTAAGATCGCACAATTATTGGTTTTCGAGAAAATGGATTTTGCTAAACGTTACTCCAGCAGGAAATGAAATATCTCGAAAACCTTACGACGCACAAATTTAATTTTTGGCGCACATTTATGCACAAATATAGGATATCTGTCCATATACTTAATTTTTCTTTCCGATCATTAGATTAAAATTTTCCTGCTGGAACAACGTTACTCCAGCAGAATTGGTTTTTCCTTTTTTTTAACAAAACGGCAAAGTGCACAAATGTATTATTTGGTGCACATTTACAGCGTATAAGGCACTAATTATTTGTAGAACTCAATTTATTCCAGAAGTGATTTTCTTGCTGGGGTAATGCATACTCGGAACTATACTGTGTACTATAACTAGCGGAACTATACTGTGTACTATAACTATCGGAACTATACTGTGTACTATAACTATCGGATCTATACTGTGTACTATAACTATCGGATCTATACTGTGTACTATAACTATCGGAACTATACTGTGTACTATAACTATCGGAACTATACTGTGTACTATAACTATCGGAACTATACTGAGTACTATAACTATCGAAACTCAAAAACATTAAGTACCCGTTAAATCCAAGCGATAATTATGCTAGTTTAAAACATCAGTTAAATTTCGTATGCGCATCTCACAAACTGTTTCAACTGTATGAAGAGTTATTGTATGTACTTAGTTATTCTGGAAAACTGGACACAAGGTCTGGTGACGACTGTTTCAAGTGACGTTATTTAGCTCTTGTCAGTTCCATACAACACTGCCTCTAACCCCCTGTATTCATAGAAATAATACTTTTATAAACTTTTTGTACGTATCACCTGTCCTTGTCATTATCGTCTCAATAATAAAAGAGGCCAACTTATTATATTTAGCTGTAAGAAGTTTACAAGTTGTTAGGTAAAGAGGGTTGGTTTATATACTGGAAATGGGTTGCACAATCCAATGGTAAAAGAGTAACAAAGGATTGATACTTGATATAATGTAATTCATAAATAATCTTATTAGTATAACAATATATTAATTTATATAAAAACCTTATTTTTACATTGTTTTCTGTAAAACATATCATTGAACTTTACTATATTATTATTGCATTTTAACAAAATACTAATCCATGATCATGTTAAGACTTATTATGATAGTTTTCTATTATATTTTCTACCCGCATTTTATGTGGTTAATTAGAAGCCTTATTACCTTATCTTTGGTATAGTTTATATTTTGCTCAGAAATACATAATTGAACTGAGATTTATGTAATCTTCTTTTTTATCTAGTGTTTACACTAAGTTAATGTGCGTTATTAATGATTTTATAGATATTTAGTCGGAATGGCGTTGTATTTGTAAATAATATCAATCTAATCAACAAACATGTCTTCAGTTCTGCCTGGATTCTAATACCTCTTGTACGAGATTTTTTAAGTCTTTTTACAGTCTTGTAGGGAAAATGGATACGAACTAAAAATGTATGGGCTGATATGTAAAAACTCTTAACGCGTGAAATTCGTTTTAGAAGTGTTGTACTCCACCGCTGTCTCAACAGATGATATGGCCTAAGATGTTTACAAACTAGGCCATTTAGCAACTAGGTAATATACATACAGAGTTACACACACATTCACAGAAAATATCCATACACAAATAGACACTAGACAATTGCGGTTATGATATCATTTGAATTGAATATATTATTTATTATCATTGATCGTCCATATAAGATCATTATCATTAAAAGGTCATATCTCTCTTCGGTAACTAACGTAACAAGTCATAATACGGTATATAGAGTATTATGTCAATACTTTTTTTAAAGGGACCATTATTTGTTTTTATACCTACTAAAGTTCTATTCTACTATTAATATAGAAATATTAATTATATTTCTTTTGAATCTGAAGCCATAATATTAATTATTTGCCATAACTTTATCTTTCAATTCTTTCTTAAACATATTGTATTTTATATATAATTGTATAAGTTTTAATAAACATGTTTTTATTACAAACTGTTTTTATTTTAAAAATGGTGTAGTTAACAAGTGGACGCATTAGGTACATAAAACTCAAGAGCGGATCCATTCGTGGAGTCATCGGGAGGAGGGGACTTACACTTGGTCATCAACATATTACTGGAAGCCCCTCCACATTTGCACATAAGATTTACGTGAGAGAAGTGCTCATTCAATCCAGATTTAAGTACACTGTTTTCTACTATTTGTTTAGTGGTTACAGTCCCTTACGCTGTACCCTACTTTTATTTAATAATAATTTTAAAAAAATGTTCTGACTTATCTTTCCTGGTGCATCATAAGACCCTGATTATCACTATTTATTACTACATATATACCTATTAATTGGAACCATTTCCACGAAACTTCTGCTGTAAATCGTTGAGGAGTTACATAAGTTGAAGGTCAATTACAAATTTTAATATTGAAATATACTACATTGTACTGCCACGTTCAGCAAACAAAAAATAGAGAGCCACTGCGAGAAGAACGGGCAACAAACTCGGGGCCATTCTTTTAAACGTTTTTTAACAATGTGTTAAGTACCTACATACTATACGAGTATAGTAAAATTATTACAATACATAATTTACATTACGTAGGTGACAGGCGCTAGCTTGGCAGAGGCGAACCAGTCCAAGCATTTTTTTCGTTTAAGTAATCACAAACTGCGTAGTAAGATTTCTTTATCAAAATATTCTTCACGTGCAACTTGAATTTTCTTTCTGTGAGCATTGTAATATGTTTTAAAAGCTGCAATGACAAATACGCACCCTAAAATTTTAATAACACGCCTGTTTGTTGCGTCTGGGTGTACTAAACTAACTTAGCATCCCCTGAAAATAGGGCTGCCATCCGCCCGGGTTTCCCCGGATTTGTCCTAGTTTAGAGGGTGTCCGGTAGGTTTTCAAATATTGTCCGGGTAAAACCCGGACAATTTTGAGTCCGGGGAATTCGGATTCATTGAAAAACAAGTTCAAAATACAAATCAGTGAAACAAATCTGAGTTGAAAATTCATTCGTAAGCTGCATACAAGTTAACTCCGGCGCTGCAAAATCTACAACAACAGAACTTCCCCCGCGCCGCGCCGGCCCCCTTCATAAAGAAATGCCGCCGACCTCGATCATTCACTCACAGTTTTGCCGTTTTGGCGCATTTGGCGCTAGATGTAGAGCATTTCTAGTGTTTTTTAGCGCTTTTTTCTCATTACCATACCCTAAAAACATCTAGTGAAATCTGGCGGAAAACATGATAATTTTCATATTAGTGTCTGTACTGATGCAATATTTAGTCATGTACAGAATATCATATATGGAACAAATTTCAAGAGTATTAAAACTGATTAGATCCAATAGACAAATAATAGACACTTATTCCAAAATAAAATAAAAAGATTTTCATTTGGTAGGGCTAAATTTAATAAATTACATGAATTTTACAACAAATTATGGTATTTAGTAGTTCTTTTCCCACTCTTCTCGTTCCAAGCGTTCTTTTGCGACCTGGTCTACAATAGGGGTCAAGTATAGACGGTCCTCTTCATACTTTGTCCATTCTTCTTTGGGGAGGATGGTCTTTTGAAGTGAAAGCTGTATAGCGCGTACAATACGGAAATTACGCTCATCAACAACGTGCTGTGGCAAGCGACGGAGGGCCTCCGTAACGTCGGGGGTTTCATGTAAACAGTCGTCACGAAGTAGTCCTGAATAACAAAGATATTTTAGGTGTTGAAATAATACAATTTAGCAAGATTATGAACCATATGATAAATCATGCATTAAGAGTATGGTACGGTCGTGTCTTAGTGGACAAATAACAATAATTCCCGGAGAGCCAAATATTGGTGGAGTGGGGTTTACCATTACAAATACAGTTTTAAAATCCCCATCGATCCTACGCATGGTACAAAAGCTATTCGGGATCAAAAGTCAAAATTTGATGACAGAACCTCAAACTAAAGTTGCAGATCTTAAAATTATCTACAGAAATAGTTATCATATTTTTTTCCTAAGAATTACCATTCCTGAGATATTGCAATTCTAAGAGTCACATTATACATGATATACTAGCACTAGGTGTCCTCATCACGTAATACCAGACGGAAACATCGAAAAAAAATTATAATTATGACTAATTGGTTATCTTTGAATGACAATTAACTAAAAAAATGCCAACACACTTGGCGTGCAGATTATTAAAAAAACTACTACATACTTTTAGCTTTCTAATGAGGTATAACAACTTAACATCGGTCATAGGCTTTAATAAAATAATGCTTTATAAAATCGTCCAGGTATAAATTTCATGGAAATTACGTTCGGGCACCCGTCAACAAACACAGAATAAGGAACCTTATAATTTTTTTTCGATGTTTCCGTCTGGTATAACGTGATGAGGACACCTAGTGCTAGTTTTTTTACTCATAAATATTGCCTAATGTCTCTGCTATGTAACAATAAAAAAACCATTGATCAAAACCATCTATTTTTTTTATTATTAATTTTTAAGTTAACTTTCCTCGATAAATTAAAAAAAAACTTAAATTTAATTTATCTCAGAAATGGTTGATTTTGGGGTAAAATTTATTCGTTTTGACCCCCCCTATAACCCACTACTAGGAATAGGTCGAATTACCAATAACCCTGTATAAAAGAGACACAAATTGGTATTTATACTTGTCTTACTGATTATGTACTTGTATATACGTGGCTTATATGTGCATATCATGTGTCATCAGCGAAATTCCTATATAACCTACTTAAAGACCTTGGCCTGCCAAGAACAACCTTAACTTCCATCCTAGAACGTGTATCTAAGGCGGCATTAGTAGGATCTTACCAAATTTGGTTAGGTAGGGGAGGAGGCTTGAGCGGGGAGGGGAGCGTTGATGCATTGTAAAGAGGCCTCTTAACCCTGCACCTGGGTTGCAAGCCCCAGGCCCCTCAAGCCTCTTCCTCTGCAACGCTATGGACCCGGCACCCGCACGGTGAATCCATGGAATGCTAAGTAATTCGTCTCTATAATGACGTATATACGTGACTCTTAGAATTGCGATATCTCAGGAATGGTAACTCTTAGGAAAAAAATTATTAAAACCATTTTTGTAGATAATTTTATGAAATACATTTCAGGTTGGAGGTTTTGTTTGATAAAACGGAAGAACTATAGAACCAGTATACAGTGGTTTGCCAAATTATTAGGGACAGTCAGTTTTTTCGATATTTCTAAGTTTGGGTGCACTTGACTGCATTATCAAATGGTCATAGTGTCGCAGGTTTGTTTTTTCAACATCCTACACTTATCAACCCTTAAAATGTGAAGTGGTTTACAAACATATTGGGATCAAATCTACAATTGTTGTATTTAAGAAATCCTATACCTGTGATAGTTATTGGAGGTTGGACTTGAATTTAGAGATTTAACTTATTTAAACCTTGTAGATTTCACATTGGTGTCTGATCTATATATTATCTATATCAGCAATGAGTCAGTTAAGATCTTATATGAAGTAATTGTAAAGGATAGTTACTGAAGCGATAAAAAAGAAACGTCTCATCTAGGCTCGTGAACATCGCCACATGACAGTTGAGGATTGGAAAAAGGTCAGGGGGCCAACTCTCACCTCTTATAGTAATAATAACTTGATCTTATTGCAAAATTCTATACCTCCACGTCAATTAAGCAGGCTTACAAGCGGTAAAGGAATCGCTCGGCGCTTTGATGACGTCACAACAAATAGTTCACTCTTTTCGCGAACTCTGACGTGACATTTAATACAATGACAGCATTACTGTTCCAACGACAAATCCGTCATGTTTATCCATCTTAAAAAAGTTACTTTCTATCAGCGGATTTAAACTTGATTTTGAATAATTTACGATAAAAATGGGTTTATTAATGTGTAAATTACGTACAATGTTTTTATTTCTATCATTCTTTAAAATAAATGCAGCAACCTTATTTGATGAGTAAAAGTATAAAAAGTAACAGATAGTTTTTGTGAAGCATACAAAAAAATGTCGTAAAACTATGGTAAAATCGTTCCATAACATCGTGGTTCGGAATAGTCCGAGCGGGATAACGCTATATTATAAACATATTGTATCTCGCTTGCACATCCGTGATACATATTTCATTCGTTCTTTAAGTAGGATCAAACCAATATTGCTGGACCCGATTGTGGGTCGGTGATAGTTCGTGTCCGCGTATTATGATTTTAAGCATGAAACAAAACGCTAATTTTTTATGATGGTTTCGTAAAAGGTGGGAGTTGGCCCCCAGTTTTCATCATTAATGTTAAAATGAAACAATTTTAGCAATAAAAATGGTTTCTTTAACAGTAATATCTGAAATAAACTACAAGAACGGTTTTATTACGAGTCTACTAATACAACACTCGTAAAATTACTATTGTAGTCCAATTAGTTTCGTAGGTGGCTGAAATAACACAAACAAAGTATTTTTAGGAAACCAGTTACATAGGAGGTTAAAAAAATCCTTTCAGGAAATCAGTTACGTAGGAGGATAAAAAAATCCTTTCAGGAAAACAGTTTCTCAGGCGAGTCAACTTTTGAAATTCTTGCAGACAAAATCAGTTTTGTCCGACGACGCCCAGGTGACAAGTACCACCCCGACTGCATCGTGGTAAGGGTAAAACACCCTGTAAAAATAATGGTGTGGTCTGTCATAAGCGCTAAAGGGGTGGGGCGTCTTTACATTGTGCAGGGAACCATGAGACAAGACCAATACAAGCAGGTTCTGCAAACTCGCCTGGTACCCCAGCTCCAGGAATGGTTCCCTGATAAAGAGGAATTTGTGTTTATGCACGATTCTGCCCCTTGCCATAAAGCTAGGAGTGTCACAGCATTCCTGGCAGACCACAACATCCGGGTATTATCCTGGCCCGGCAATTCACCAGATCTGAACCCTATAGAAAATTTATGGGAAATAACAAAAAGAGAAATCGCCAAGGAAATTATTACAAATAAACGGAAATTAATAGAAAAAATAATAAATGTGTGGCATCACAACCCTGCCATAAAAGAAAATGCAATAAAGTGCATCTAAAGTATAGGTACCTAGGCGAATTGAAGCCGTCATCCAGGTCAAGGGTAATGTTAGCAAATAGTGAAGATATATTTAGTAATTATTACATTTTTTAATGTAGATTTGTAACAAAATATATAATTAAGATATTTTAACCAATATAACCAATGTTTTTCTGGCCTTTTTTCAACCCTAAATAACCAAAACATAAATTTTAGTGACTGTCCTTAATAATTTGGTGGAGGGGGAAAGGGGGGTAATAGCATCCTCCCAGAGGGATGGGGGGTACCAGATAACATTTAAAATAAAAATAAAAAAAAATTATACCTACATACACTAAAAGACTTTAGTTAGATAGAGACAAATTACTTAGCATTCCATGGATTCACCGTGCACCTACTAATGCCGCCTTAGATACACATTCTAGGATGCAAGTTATGGTTGTTCTTGGCAGGTCAAGGTCTTTAAGTAGGTTATATAGGGATTTCACTGGTATACCCCTTGCTCCACCTTCTACAGCATATAAATTAACCACATAACCGTTTTTGGTTAATTCATTTGTTAGGTCATAATATTTGTGTTTTTAATGTGTGGTCCTTAGGTATGTTTGTTTCCCACGGCACTGTAAGTTCTATGTGTTTTAGATCTTTTGAGTATAGAAATGTTTGGTTTGGAAGACGAAACACCAACATCCTCAGGAATTTTGTAGTGTTTTTCATACGTGTCCATCAAAAGAGTCCAATCGGGAGATACGCCTAAGATGGAGTAAGGCTTGGATTTAGATTTTGTAGATGACCCTTCTTTTACAAAATGAACCTGTTGTTTGTTCGTGGTCAAACCTTTTTTTGCTCTAGCTACCGAGAGACTTGCCGGTTCTCGTATGATTTCAAGGACTCTATCATGGCGACGTGAATAATGACCCCTATCCAGGAGCACCTTGCATCCTACCAATAAGTGCCTTGCTGTACTGTCCCGATAAAAACCGCAAGACTTTTCGGTGGCTTTCCCCCATCTTACTAAGTTACTTTGGTCTGGGAGGGTCATCTGAAAGGCGTTTAGATAAAATTTTAATAAGGCAATCGTATATCAAGGTATGCCACTTTAACACCAGAGGGATACAAAATTCACCTATGGTTAGCCATTCGCTTTGCATTTCTAAGCTCATTGCATGCACTTTATAGTTATCATTTTCGTCTTGTTGTAGAAAAGATTTTACAATGTCTTTATCCTCAACTTTCTTTTTCGACCCAAAACCCGCTTTGCTAGACTGTGCGCCTATCATAAATTGTTTGTGGAATTGAAGCCTCCAATCAAGGTCGGAGGCACTTTTGTTTTTTGGGAGAGATGCGACTATATCGTCTCGAGATAAGACGTGTGTTTTGGTAACACTGAGGTGTTTACAGAGCTCCGATGGTTTCCCAAAATTAGTTTGATCCCTAAATAAAGTAGATGGGTCTGCCAAAAGTGCAAGCCCCAACCATGACTTCAATGTCCATATGATGTTAACATCCAGCTTTGTTAAAAGGGATTTAATAATGTTGTATATGTTAGTACATATCACATATTGTGGTTAGGGGGAGAGGGCAGAATATTAATCTTGGTTACTGTAACCAAGATTTTTAATACTTAGATTATAAAATTAGCATCTTCTTCTTCTTCATGAAAGTAATTAGTCACAAATCACAAGCACGAAGACGTCAACAAAAAAAAGGTTAGGCATAAGACACAAATGTTTTATTTAGAAGTGAAGTAATTCTATGACAGCTCCGGCAGTGTGGGTACGCAGCTCTTTAGTCTTCGCTTGTATACTAGCGCTGCTCCCTCTCAACGCCTCCGGCTTATAAAAAACACTCTAGGGTAGGGCAGACAAGCAAGACTGCTTGGAAGGTGGGTGCTCCGATTCGGTTCTGTCACACCATACAACCTAATCTAAGCTACCTGAATAATTCGCGTTATTTTGAATCCATTAGGCTATGCCATGTACTTAGTAGAAGTGAAAAATACACAATAAACAATATTAAAATCAAGGTTAAAATTAAAACTTCAATAATTGATTTCTGGGAGATAAAATTTCGTGTGATTATTTAAAATAAGTATATTTATCTGTAAAAAAAGAATGAAGGTACATTGTGGTGTATACCTAACCTACCTACCGTTCTAAAGACGAGCCCTCCGGGATTTTTGTTATTAAATGTCTTTATTGACCGGACTAGTAACAGAAGGTTACGAAATGATCGTGATAGAATATAGTCAGTATATTTCGTCATGACATGAAGCTGTCCTATATTTACTTCTTATCGTAAAGCACGGAAAAACGCACCGTATTTGTTGAAGCCAGAAGCGTTGTATGCCCATTTCTTCATGCTACCTAGAAGAAGAAATAACAGTGGATGTGGATTACATAATGTGACTGTGGTTCTAGTCTAATACAGTATAATCTTTCAAACTTACTAAAGCGGGTCAGTGTGGTCCTGAATGCCATTTTACTAGCAATAACAATGTGAGTTTTAATTATTAACTCCTCTTGGAAGATTTATTTAATCACTACCAACACTTATTCACTCACTTCTTGATTTCAAAATACCTTTTTTACGGAAAAACAAGAACGAACACGAGTAGAGACAATCAAGAATAATGCTGCCAGGGCAATAGGGCTAAAGTTACATTTAATTTTGGGAAAGTAACATTGTTTCCGGAAAAGTAGCCGGGTGGGATATCGTATATTCGTAACTAATTCTAATATAAATAAATATAACTTCGCATACATTTTGTACTAGCCCCGCTGACCAATGGAAATTTCTGGAGCATACCTTCGCTTCTGATTCTCGCCGGATGCGCGCCGACCGGATGTCAGAAATCGCTTAAAGTAAAATACTTAAAAATTCTTATCAGAATGTGTAAAAGCGCGCTCTCCATACTTTTTGTACTGGACCCCGAAAACCATCAGAAATTCTCAGTTCATTAGTAGGATTTTTTCAAGTTACATATTTTATAGCATTTTATATAATTTAAAAAAAGAAGTATGTATAATAAAAGTTATATTTTGTTTTCTTTAAAAGAATATTAATTTGACACTATTTTACCAAAAACCGTATTTAAAATCATAGCAAGACATTTTATATAATATTTTTGCAGCTTCTAATTTTCAGACTAGGACCATATTTTCGCATATAATATGGAAATGGCAACCATTTGCATTTATAAATAAAGAAAAAAAAACTAGCTCTAGTATTTTATGAGCAAGATTTAATATTTTCAATGAAACAATAAAGATACATACACTGAATATATTTATTTGTAATATAATTCTTACTAAATAGTATGTTGCTAGTGATACAGCGAGGCGGAGTTAATACAACATAAAATGTTATACTTTTAAGGATATATAGACGATAAAAAATTAAAAATACATAAACAATATATTTTATTGTCCTTTTTTTGGTGCATTTGTGAATCAAGACGTTTTAAAGTTGCTACATATAGAAGTGAAACCTTCGAAAATGCTTCCAACTAGGCTACGCTTATCGCATCACGTTGACAACGTAGAAGATTAAGGTGGAATTGACACTACAGTTGTATTCAAATATTATTATAAATAAATGTAATACTATCTGCGTATATTATTAAAAAAAAATGTTATTATTAATTATCTAACGTTTTCATAGGGCTTAACATTAAAGTTAGGCGAAATTGTCACTAGATATACAGGGTTATTGGTAAAATGCTAACAACCTTTTTGGGTTGTGCGCCCGCCGTGGCAGCACTAGGCCGCACCGTGCTCCCTTTGAATAAGGTTTTGAATATTTACATGGAGAAAAGTAATAAAAAATATGAAATAATACATTACAGGCACAAGAGACTTTTAACACCAGGTGTCCTCGTGCTTATTCCGTCGAAAAATAAAAAAAAAGCACATAAAAAAAGTTTTTTTTTATAACATCTTAAAATGTTTGTTAGGACTAGCAAAAGTCAACCCTAAGAAGCATTTTTTCAATAACCCTGTATATTTATATTTTTTAAGTGTTTTATTAAAATATTTGTTGTGAACAGTATTTTGCAAAATGCGATGCTCTCAGGCTATTACCCTCCTAGGAAATTTTATTTATTTATTTGATCCCCAACATAATGCACACCGTTTCAAAGTACAAGTAAAGAACAATATAGAATATGTTAGTCAAAGTCAAAGTCAAAATCATTTATTTAGTTTAGGCGTCTACGACGCTCTAATGAAGGTCAATTACAAATTTTAATATTAAAATATTCTACATTGTACTGCCACATTCAGCAAAAAAATGTATAGAGCCACTGCGAGGAGAACGGACACTAAACACGGGGTCATTATTTTGGCAGTATTTTAACAATGTGTTACATACTATACAGGGTTATTAGAAAAATGCTAACAACCTCTTAGAGTTGACTTCTGTTAGTCCTAACAGACATTTTTATACGAATGTTTTATTTTATTTTATGAAACAATAGTCGGAGCTATTTGACTGATTCACGTGAGTTATCCCGTATTATTTACTATTTATTTATTTATAACCATAACATCAAAAACTTAGTCTACGCCCAAAACGTTTTTGAGTCAAACATAAAATAATAGTATACTCTCCGAGCTGTAAACCTCTCGAGTCTGCCCTTGCATAGCTTACAATTGAATAAAGGTTCACTGCGCATGCTGATGGGGGACAAAACGACATGGCTCACAAAATACAAAAATATAATGTAAATAATAATTGATAAGTTCTAAATCATTGACATGCGAGCAAAGGCTCTAGTGAAAGCTAGTTGTATCAGAAATAAGCAAGTAAAATAGTACAATAATTTTACATACTTGATAATGTCTCATCTATCTCGAATGAATATACTAGCTACAGAAACATCTAAAATAAATAATTGATTATACAAGAAAGAGAGAGAGACTATCAGTTATATAAATAGGGGCAACTGACGTCAGTATCTTGGGCAATGCCGTTAAATTGAGTGCATCATATCGGCGTCCAACATCATATCGTTATAATGTATATCATATCATAACTCAGTCATTTTGAAAAATTTTTAAAAACTGTATCGACAATCAAAAATTGTAGATCAATCCTGCTCACAAAACTTTGTGAGAATCTGTTGAGTAATGCGACCTGTAGAGGAGAACAACCGGACATATGAAAGCATTTTTGTGTAAGTTAAAGCAGAGATGCTTCGCTCCAACTAAGTTCTCGCTCGGTCAATAAAATAAACGTTATACGTTTGCGTCACAAGGCGATGTGAGAGTAGAGGATGGGGCCCTATGAGGCAGGTGTGCACTAGAAGACCCTGTCCTGGTAGGTAGAGTCCTGTTAAGTGCAATTACAATTATAGAGGAAGACTACATGCGAAAAATGAGCGAAATACAATTTTGATTATGATTTTACATATATAAATTAATAATAACAGCGGAATTATAAATTCAATTACAATTTAGTGTTATAAATGAACAAAAATAAAAGAAAACAGAGTTATAAAATTTACAAAAGAGAATTGCAAATCGCAATGTCATTGTACTGTTTAATCATTCTATTCAGTGGCGCATTATGACCAATTTTTTTTATTTTAGTACCTACGAGTAAATTGCAACCTGATGCCCTCTTTGATGGCATCAGGCACAATGGCACAGAAAAAGTTAACACAGACAATAAATCAGGTGTGTCCAACAAACCATTTGCAAGCTTAAAAAGAAATGAGAGGTCAAGCATTCGTCTTCGATCTGCGAAAGATTTCATTTTAAAATGATTCAATCTTTCAGGATAACTCGGAATGGTTTTAGCCAAATTGCAAGAATATGCAAGATGACACAAAAAACGTTTTTGTACACTCTCTAGGCGCTCGATAGGCACTCTAGGTGATTTTTCGCCTAACTAGCAACGAAGCATCAAACATTGTGCTCCAGCAGACGTACTGTAATGGTACAGAAAAAGTTAACACAGACAACAAATCAGGTGTGTCCAACAAACCATTTGCAAGCTTAAAAAGAAATGAGAGGTCAAGCATTCGTCTTCGATCTGCGAAAGATTTCATTTTAAAATGATTCAATCTTTCAGGATAACTCGGAATGGTTTTAGCCAAATTGCAAGAATATGCAAGATGACACAAAAAACGTTTTTGTACACTCTCTAGGCGCTCGATAGGCACTCTAGGTGATTTTTTGCCTAACTAGCAACGAAGCATCAAACATTGTGCTCCAGCAGACGTACTGAGATCTAGTAAATTACTAGCATATGAAACTGTTAGAGCAAAGAGATCATATACACTTTATTGCATGTAATCTAATTGCATAGTTTTATTTGAGAAAAAGAATAGAAATACATAAATGTCACTGGCTGACGTCGACGTGTAAATTTTATATGAATTAATGTTGTTTTTGTATATAATTTGTAAAGCTACAAATTATTGATAAACTTATGCTATTCTTTACATCTTGTCTTTTACTGTGTACTCTTTAGGAAGATATATTATAATCTAAATGTTTGTACCTACCAACGTACTGGTACAAACAAAAACATAACAACTTTCTGTCTCAGGGTGATAGACGTAGTGTAGTTCGTCATTTGTAACGAATTGCACATATTATAGGCAGAGGTTACCGCTTCATTCAATCAAGTAGACGGTGATAATGCGGCAGTGATGGGCACACACCCATAAAAAACAATAACCTCATTCCCTCTTCTCCTTTCTTTCATCGGACGACAAGACGCACTGGAACACGGCATCCATATATGGTCGATATTCCGAAAATACGCACAAAGCGTTTTAAATCAAGCTTTATAATGCGTACGGCCGAAATATGGAACACCCTACCGGGGTCTCTATTTCCCGATAGATATAATCTGGAAGTCTTCAAGAACAGAGTAAATAGGTATCTGCTAGGCAAGCATGTTCCACCGTCGACTGCGTCGTCACTTTCCATCAGGTGAGACAGCGGTCAAATGCTTTCTTATCTATTATAATAAAAAAAAAGTTATAGATGGCGAAAAGTCCCCCACAATGGCAGTATTGAACTACTACCGGAAAGAAACTTCTTATTGCATGCGGGGAGCGTCCGGCGCACGGTAAAATATTCCTGACAGACATTTTCTTAAAATATGCAACCACTCTTAGATGCCACGTCGTAATGCTCTCCTACTATTGATATTGAGATTACTGTAAAAAGATAATAATATGTTACATTATTATTAATTAGGTATTAATATGTTAGATATGTATCAGAAACATATAAGACATTTCATAAAAAATACTAATAAAAGTAATTTATGTTGTGGGTGCACGTAAAAACGAATCGTAAAAGCGTACCTACAGAATTATCCCTCTTAAACAAATTTCAATTTTAGGCACAAAAATTTGGTTACTCTAGCCTGCTTGCAGGCTTAATCGAAACTTACCATATAAGACGAGTGTTGTTATTCCGTTGGGTTTCACTGACTTTAAACCGGTTTAGTTGCAGTGAACCTGTGAGCTGAAGATCGTGCTACTGAAATATGATATATTTTCTACGTTTTCAACCCTAATATATTCACCGTTTGGAAATACTCAATATATAAAGAAAAATCAATATTTTTATTGAATTGACTTTGACATTGACAAATTTTCACTGAAACGGTTGAGAAATGTGACCTGTAGAGGATAACAACTGGAAATCCGGACATGCCCATTTCATTTTTGCCCAATTTTTTGGTCGACTAAATCAATAAGGACACAGTGTGTATCATTTCAATAAGCTACCTATAGTAAGAAATTATTTTGAAGCTCTCGTAGTTTCAATCAAAGTCAAAATGATATATTCAATTTATTATAGCTATTATGTATAACTGTCTATTACAAATTTTAATATTGAAATATTCTACAATGTACTGCTACGTAGAGCAAACAAAAAATGTTGAGTCATTCTTAACCGACCAATTAAGTTAACGACCTCCACTGCGGTTATGACTTGGATGGGTGACTGCGTTACTACTGAGCGCCGTGTATTGGAGGGCACGTTAAGCCACACGTCATTCCTGTTGTTGTTTTAGGATAGAAGTCATTATAGTATGGTATTATAGTAGTAGCGAAACTTATCTTTCAGTAAGGGTCGTACATAGCTTATTATAATCACTGTAAAAGTATCTTTTAAACGGATTATTGAATGGTTTAGATGTCACTGTTCGTTGTAAAAACTACAGAAATTATGCTTAATTATGCGTTATGTGACTAGTGTGCTAGTCGCGAGCTGAGCGGATACGGTATCAGTCATATGGCAGCTCGAAAGAAGTACTGTCCGACTGTAACTAAACTGTGGATTGATAACCTCTGATTGTGGGTGCACTAGTTTTGAGACATAAAATACCCAATACAAAAATTTAGCGCTGTTATTCCTAAAATTTTCAAAGTATTTTATATTTAGTTATTTATATAAAATTATATTTTTATTGTATTTTAGTAAGGCTCAAACGATCAGGAATATATCAATATAACAACAAATATATAATAGTGTAAATATAATAAACAAAACGATTTTCAAGAATCTAGATTCTCCACATTTGAGTCCGTAGTTCTTATTCTCACTTTTGGTAGAGCCAAAATTCAGATACGGCAATTTTTAATTCTGTTACTTACATAATTATGTAATCTGAATAGCTACGAAAACTGCATCCAAATGAAATGACACCAATGTTACACGTGAGGGTCAATAGTTACGAAATATGTTTTAATAGTAATCATTTGGCAACACTAAGTCAGAACCATAGATTAGTAAGTGTAGGATAAAAAATAGATCATAGCATAGAGAAAAATAATACACCGGAGATCAGATACGGACAGAGCAGCAAACAAGGGCGTGTTCAGCGTGTTCTAGCACTTCCACTTCCAGCCTCCAACCCAAGTGATCATTTTACATAGATGACATATATTTTTAAGTGTAACCAGCCAGCGTTACGTCAAAGGTGTTTTACGCTTTTTGATGGTACATACTGCTTACAAGATTATTATATTTTAGTAACCGGCTAGGACTCACGTAATATTTACCGGATATTGCTTCGACCAGTTTCGAACTTATTTGAAGTACTTCGTCTCGGAAACATGATTGTGCACAGCGCCGAACGCGGGCCTCAGCACGTAACTGACGTTGTCTGACTTTGACAGCTACTGTTGCGCCGTAGCTGTCAAAGTCAGAATTCCTCCGAGCATGGGAAAATTGCGATATCGCCCAGTCGCAGACCAAAGCAACAACAACGACCTGTTAATTCTGTCACTATCACTGTGACTTCTGTCACTATCACAACACTATCACTAGTACTGTCCTCTTAGCGGTTCCACAACCCTGTTGCCGTATCACAAATATTGAGGACTGGTATCCAGGCTGGTGGAAAGTTCCACCTACACGTTCCCGATTAAAATTAGGGTGGCGTCTAATTTCGATGGCTTCTCGTACTCTACGCGGAAAGTACGAGAAGCCATCGAATTAGATGCCACCCTAATTTTAATCGGGACGCCATGAAAAACTTCTCCAGTGCTAGTACGGCCGCCTTATCAAGCGGATAGAGTGTGGGCCTGGGATTTCAGAATAATCTGCCACTGCCGTCCGATACCGTGAGGGCAGAACTAAAGTTGATTTTTGAACCACCTCCTTTTTTGACAGTCAGCTAAAACTAGAATACTGCTAGCGCTAGCATCGATGACATAACAGCTATCAGCCATACAAACGTTTGGTGCCGTTCGTATAAATTGGACCGGCTGTCAGCGTGCTTTTGGTACCAACTGCGCTTATTGGACTTTGTATTCTCTTTTAATAATATTAATTTAGGGATGATCGATGTAGCAATAACATCGATATTATCATCGATAGCTCAACATCGATATTCGATGTTTATCGAACAAAAACTCAAAACATCGATGTTTCCTAAGATTGATCTTTTTAACCAACACTAAGGTATATGAAACAGTAATATTTTGTACATCTTCCTGATGTTTTGGTTGCGTTCATAATATGAAAAGGGAAAACCTGTCAACATGGCGGAGCCCCGTATGGGGCTCGGTGACAGACGTCTGGTTTTGACCTTGGATCTTATTTATAACACTTAGAGCACATATCGAATGATTATTGTGTGAATGAAGTGAGTGAAATGAGGAATGTATGGAAATAACGAATTAATTATAATTCCGGGACTATTCGCTTAATATCACTAACCACACGGCTGAGGTTCAGCTCGGCACGTGAACAGTACGTTTTTTGTTGAGAATGATGTGAAAAACAGCGGTATGCAATACAATTCAAACGTCATATTTGGAATATTCGTAACTGTAAAATTATATATTCAAGATTTTGAAAGCATTGTAGCATTTTCGTTTGATATCGATTTTAGAACATCGATGTTTTGCCTCCACACATCTATGATCATCGACATCCCTATATATTAATAATATTGTACGCTGTTGAAAAGTTTTGGGTAAATTATGTAAACATTATTGAATTGTTTTCGAATAAAACAAGGCATTGAACAATTTTAAAGCTAATTCATTGTATATAAAGATTGCAGCATTTGTTACTATAATTCTGAAAGACAAGCTATCCTATTAAATACACAGATAACGAAGTGGGGTACTGATAACGTCGCGGTGCGCGTGGCCACTTCGTGTTTCTTATCAGGTGTTTGTTTTCTCGATTCCCGACCCGAACGTCGTCGTGCCCTCAATCGACCTCCTAGGCTGCTTATCAACCACCACCAATATAATGAGACGACGGAAGGTATACCGTTTAATTCGTTTGATACAGTGTCGCGATATCATCGTGTTTACTTCAGCTTAAATTTAATTTTTATTTTTCGTAAAGTAGTCTCTGTAGTGTTTTACTATTGGAATAACTTGCGTTAATTAGTGTTAACTAATTAGTGATTTTTTTCTTCAATCTGCATCCAAGAAGAGGAATGCCAAGTGACTGCCGTGACTGTTTGGGGATTCGTTATCGAATTAACACCCTGCACCAGACCTGGAAGTGGTTACACCAGACCATCGCCCTCCACGAATATTTGATCTCCCTCTCTGCAGGTGACACAGATGCTTGTTGTGCTTCATTGTAAACTGTAAGAATCAAGGACTTTACAAACTGATTAGTGTAGCTTAGTAGTTTATCTTAATTAGTGCTTAATTTACGCTTAGAGAACTATTAACTTCATACAAAAAAGTGTCCGCTTGTTTAACTGTAATAAAAAAGTAAAAGATGGCTCAAGCTTTCATGAAGAAAATGGCCACCACAAGTGCGTGCATTGTGGTAGGACTGACAAGAAGAACCAGTGCTCGAAGCTTGGCTACAGGCTCTAAGGCTATACCAATGAAGAAAGAGCGTGAACTGCCACAAGAGGGGGAGGTCACTAAGTCGGTCTTCATGTCACAATCAACTGACATTTACACCAACTTAGCTCTCGAGGATTGGATGTACCGTAATATGGATTTCTCCAAACATCATGTCATGATGGTGTGGCGTAATGAGCCTTGTGTTGTTATTGGTCGTCATCAAAACCCTTGGCTGGAAGCAAATGTTCCCCTTCTGAATGAGAGAGAGATTGCCCTGGCTCGTCGCAACAGTGGTGGTGGTACTGTTTATCATGACCGTGGCAACTTAAACATCACCTTCTTCACTCCTCGTGAGAGATATGACAGGAATTACAACTTGGAACTAATCAAGAGGGCTCTCTTCAGGGAATTTGGAATAAAGTCAATCATCAATGAGCGCCAAGATATAATTGTACGAGACAAATATAAAGTATCCTTTTTAAAATACTTACAATAAGTATGTGGTAATAACCATTAAAAAAAATAGTTTTAACCAAGTTACATACATCATGCGTATCCTTATAATATTTTTATGCCTTTTCCTTGGGTGTGGAATTAGTTCATTATGCAATTAGTAAATAAAGGACAGCTAGGACCATAGATGACTCATGAATCATGAGTCATCTATGGTCCTCATGATCAAGTGAAGGATTCTAACAACTGATCCCACAACCATTGTGAGTGATTCATGATGATTGAATCACAAACATAGCAAGTGATTCAAGTCTAAGAATCAAGTAAGAGATGCAAGTAATCATGGCCCGCAATATAAGTCCCTATGAGAAAATTGACAATTATTGAAGAAAAAAGAAAGGTTAAGTTAATTAAAATGCATATAAGAATTGGAACAATTACAAAATTTAAGATCAAGTATGACGGTGATCTCAAAACTTCATTGATTCAGATGCAAATCAAGCCCAAGTTATAACATCCTTATTTCATTCTTATTTGCATTACAACTCCTAATAAAATAAAATTAAGTAAAATTGTCTGATCATAGTATGGTACATATAAGCCAGGTTATCCCTGTGACATGTTTAATCAAAAATGGACTAGTACTTGTATCTCTGAAAAGTAAGAGAGAGCCGGTTAAACTTTGTTTTGCATTTATAATATATGTAAAAATTTCGAAAATATTAAGTGCCCGGATTTTCCTCAATAATATTTTATAAATCATTATAAAACTTGGCCAGCCAGAATAGACTGCTTTTTCTTATTTATCTCAATAAAATAACAATTATGCAGAGCTATATATGAGTATTTATGCCACATGTTTATAGCATTATGTACACTTAGAAACTTTGACTACCAATTAAGATCCTATGGGCAAGACACAGAGTTTAAGTCATACAGGCAGAACTTATCTTAACAGATTTAGTATGTATCTATGTTAGTTATTTCCTTAACAAGTCCTCTGTCAGATATCGGGCACGGCAGCTAAGCTTGGCAGGCTGACGGGCTACCATCACTGTACACTTCTAGTCAATGCCAACAAGGCAGATCTCAGCAAAGCTCTTGCAAAACGTGAGGTGAGTACAACACCCTTATGACGGGTTATCTAATTCTCTTTAAATATATACTATATCTTACAACCACTTATGTTACTGCATGTTCTGTTACTCATTTCTTAATATGTGATAAGCAGTGATCAGAGTATAATTATAGAGCTATTTCTGGCCAAAATACTCAAATGTATATATTAATATGGACCTGACACCAGGATTCGGGATTTTTAATGTAACAAGATATTTGATAAAGAAAATCGGATGAGTTCAAGCTTTTTATTTATTCAAAGAAAATTATCAGAATTATGGGCATAATTTTTAATATTACTTATGCTATGTAGTTTACTCGGGATGTCTCCAAGCATTTGCTCAGTTCGAGCTTGTTTGATACTTCGAAACTATTAGCATAACTTTGGTAACCTTATCTACCCTAATTCTATATGATGTTGCAGCTATCTATTTTTCAAAGATAATAAAGGAGATGATAGCGCAGCGCTTGGCTCACTTTATTTTGCTTCTTTCAATAGATTTATTGTATCTCATAACAATAATATAGCTCACTCTGTTGGATTCATACAGTGATTTTAGGTGTATTTGCTGTTTGTTGTGATTCTGAATTTCTACATCTGTACCTTTAACAATGAATAAAAACCATAACAATAAGTATATTTTTAAAATCCCAGTCAAGTCCAAGATCTAAGGCATATCCATACTCTGTAAACATGTTGCAAGTACTAAGAAAAACTCTGTCTACTCCGATCACTGGTGATAAGTGCATACCCCTATGTAATGTATTGCTGCTATGAAGTAACAAATTAAAATGGTTCTAATTAAGTAGTTAGTTTGATAGATACTGTTTATCATTACTTTATTTTTTTTCTCTAAGCGTCCCGTTAAGCCCACAAAATGATTTGAGGTTTTTTATCCCAAATTCACAAATACTATTTGAATATGTGATAAGTGCATACTCTTTTGTAATGTAACTACTTTTGATAATCACTTAATTTTTTTTGAAGTTCCTATACTAATGTAGGTTCGATTTCACCCACGGATAACCTTAAGCGCAGAAAAAGATGTGCAATTTTTAATCCCAAATTCACTAATAGTTCTGAGAGATAATGATATAAATAAATCTCATGCGGCTGGCATTATTTAGTGTTATAGCATGGAGAAATATACTTCTTTGTTGACATGTTAATGTGCATAGTACTTGCATGTAGGGCTTGCATTATCCGTCATATTTTGGTATCCGGATAATATGGATAGTAGTTTACTTTACTATCCGGATATCCGAATTTTTCGGATAATTCGGATATTTATTGAAAAAATTACGAGTAAATGGTATTAAGAGGCCTTTTACATTTTGTAGCCCTCTCACTCGCCGCACTTTTAATGATAATTTGAAATAGAAAAAAATTGGTAATGATTTTTTTAAATGTGGTCTGACATTATTTTGCTTTTTGCGACTATAGATGGTTTCAACATATTTTTATTTTGTAACATGTTGAGTCCATTTAAAATTAGAGGCCCAACATTTTAAATAAATAAATTACGCGTTTTGGATCCCTCATTACAGATATCAACATGAAAATTTGTCGAGAACATTTATAGTCGCATGCAGCGAAATAATGTCAGAACACATTTTAAAAAATCATTACCATATTATTGTAACTTTTTGGAATTTCGTCTAAAAGTGCGAGTGAGAGGGCTGCAAAATGTAAAAGGTATCTTAAGAATAAATGGTAGTACCTACACAGAACAATCTTTTAATGACTGAAAAGTATGGAATAACGTCTCGAAGTCTGTACCAACTCGGTTCAATAGTATAGATGTTTATATTGTGTTCGTGGTATGGAAAAGTTATTTTACCGTTGTCAATGTAAGAAGTCACTTCAGTTTTCTTACATATGCATGTAGCACTAGAATTTGACCTAGATTTTTAGAGGATTTCCTTTCGAGACCACACCAGTAGCTTTTGCCAATACGCCAAGCACACCAAAATTACACGTTTTCATAAATATCTTGAATTAAACTTCTTAAGTAGAAGTAAAGATGAGACAGTAAAAAAATTAGTTCTATTTGAACATTATTTTTGAAGACGCGTGCCGATGAGAAAATCTTTGAAGACGGTTTTAAAAACCAACATGAAAGAGTAGTATTCAAATTAGCTTTGTTAATGTTTTCAATAATATTCAGAAAGTTGTCGGTATGTGATTTTAGCCAATCCTAACCACTCCCAAATTCAAAGAATATATAGTTTTGTAAACGTCTTATAAGTATTACCTGTCTCTGTCTTATACGTGGCAATAACAAGAAAGAACAACACACTGTAGCACCGTTTTAGTTGTAAGCATTAGTTAAGCATAAGTTAAATTATTCAGGTATCCTTAAAATATGAATTACTTACTAGTTAAGTAGGCCATCAGGTGATTAATTTTTCTTTTAAAACTTTAACTACTATGATAGTATAATAACGTAATCATAAAATGGTAATAATAGACAAAAACAAATAAAAATAACAAAATTCTTTCTATTAATAATATACATTAACCCCCAATTTTCATAGAAGACTTGTAAAAGGCTTACAACTAAGGCCGAGGCCGCACCACGGTTTTTCCCAGCAAGCGGTTACCGCTATAACCGTTAAACCGCCTAGAGACGCACGCACCACGATTAAAAACCGCGTAACTGCCCGCGGTTTTCACAGTTTAAAGATGGATTTCAAGAGAGAAGTGTGTGTTGTTGCTCTGGTATTAAGAAATAGTAAAAGAAGACGTCAACGCTAAAAGTTTATTTTTAACATTCCTATCACTATACTGTCGCAAAGTAGTGTCGTACAATGCTGGTCTTTTTTATACTTCTATAATGATTTTCTGTGACAAACTTTCATAATCTGGTTCGTTTGAAACAAACTCCTCGGTAGACGACATAACTGCAATGGCACGAAAACGACAACACAAACACTCTGCACGGCGCGGCGGTCTGCCAAATACTGGCCAAAACCGCCCGCGGTTACCGCATAGTGCGTGTGCGCCCACTTAGTTCTTTGGATTACAATTTTGCTGCGGTTTTTTGCCGCGAATCATTTTGTCATTTCACGGTTTTTAGTTTAGTCGCGGGAAAAAACCGCAGGTGCGGCCGTTTGTATTAGTTTTCCTGAGTCACAAAATCACGCGGTTAATAACCGCAGCGGTTTAACCGTGGTGCGGTCTAGGCCTAAAACAGTGCTACTTAATGTTCTTTCTTGTTATTGCCACGTATATGACAGAGACAGGTTATACTTATAAAACGTTTACAAAACTATTTTTTCTTTAATTTTGGGAGTGGTTAGGAGTGGCTAAAATCACACACTGACAACTTTCTGAATATTATTGAAAACAATGGATAAATAGTGTGTCCCCCTACAAAAATACGTCTAAGAAGTGCATATAAATAGTCGTTTTGATGAGTAAATTCCATTTTTACAAGTATTTTTTGACTTATGTAACTATCCGTATTATCCGAATTATCCGGATAATTAGGTCGTCACTGTCCGGATTTTATAAATTGGCGGATATCTGGATAATTCGGATATCCGGATATCCGGATTGCAAGCCCTACTTGCATGCATTTCTTAAAATTATTTTCTTCTAGAACTAATTATTTGTTAGGATGATTATATTCTTATGCTCTTGGGTTTATATATACTTATATATACGTTTATTTATATATATATATATATAATATATATTAAATGGACGGGTAATATGTAATAGCAATATAAAATATATATATACAAAATAATCATAATAAGGTATTAGTCGTTTTAGGCTCGTTATCGGCTCGGGCGGTTCACGTCTTGTATTACATCATTATTTGTTCACGTGTTATATCATATGCCAGTTATTAGAATAATTGTATTTTCACTATTCTATTATTACTTGCATAAAATCATAAAGGTTGTTTATGAATAGACTCCTTGCCAGATACTGTTAGATTCATTTATTTATGCGCACATGCGTAGCGAAGACCGCGAGTTTGCGACATTTTGAAATTTTCTTGGTACTTGATGATTTTCAGTTTTCACATTCTTCTAAGCGTGATTTGCGATCATGATTGCGTATTCAGTGATATTGAATAGGCAGTGATGATTGCAAATGACGGTTAGAGGCACCAAGCGGCCAATTTTTTTATTGCATTATATTTTTTACAACCCTTTTGTTCGCTAATTAAATAAAATAAAAAGTTGGGACTAATCAAAAAGTCGCTAATTGGGAATAATCAAAAAGTCACTTGTGCTTTACTTATTATTGTAAATGTTCAAGCAATTTTTTTATTCAGCCGATCTTTTTTATTTATGTACTGTCGCTTGCATCCTTATTTATAGTTTAGTGTTAGTAGTGGACTTTCCAAAGGCCTATAACATTGAACTACACTGGAAACACCCCATCAAACAAATAAATAATCTTCCAAATGTAGTCACCACTTGAATATATGTATATAGGTTATATAGAGAAAATAAATCTGTCAGCTACAGAACATAGTCGTCTTTGGAAGTCAGTTCATGAATTATTTTGACTGATTTTAAATTTCAGCTTCATCTGTATTGTCTTAATAATACTAACCATATTTTTCAACTAGAACTGCATGATTGTGAAAAGATAATGCCTACTAATTCTAATAAAATGCATACGAGTACATACTTACTTTTATTTGTTGCATAGCTATAATCAAAATAGAGGCATAGTAAGTTAATATTGTTACATATTCAACAATGTCAAAGGTCGCGCGTGTACTTACTTACATTTCATTGTTTTTGCGTGAGTCATTGTTTACGCCACCGAAGAATCAAAATTAAATTGAAGATAGTGATGCAAGATTTAAATGCAATATACATTGAAGTTTGCCGTGGAATATTTGATCTTTGAGGTTGCGAAATATAATTCAAATTGAATTAACAATAGAATTATGCGGTACCCGATACAATTTTGGAGGAGTTGCCTAACCCTTAACCTTTTGTCTTCCTTTTCCTTTTCTTTGTGTGTTAATAACCTGGTTTTTATTAACTTATTAACCCGATTCCATCGTCCTGGGTATTGTTCGTAAAGGGCTTGTAATTCTATTTAGCATGGCATACAGACGAACGCGACGCCGTCAACGCCGTCTCCCGTGGCGAACCTGTCAGAGCTCGACAACCGCATCACTGTTGACGCCCTGCAGACTGCTGTGGGCTACGAGTTCCTCCGCACACCGGCCATGCGTTTAGAAGACGGCGGCCAGAATCTCATCTCACAGCAGAGGGGCTTCCAATTCGTTAATCCTACTGATGACTGGTTCCCAGGTAATTATAACGCATTATTGTTGTTTTTAATACAGGCATAATCCTAGGGAGAGTTCTGAACATTTCAGAATGATTGGTCAGGCGCGCCAGTGCACTTTTATACGATATTTCTGACCAACTATACTCTCAGACGCAAGAAAATCAAGCTATTGGTCTGTGGTAAGTTAGTGATCTTGATAAATAGGCTCATACCCAGAATGGAGCAAATGGGAGAGCTACGAAAGGTACAGAACACATAAAATTCAATTTTGAACCAATAATGAAAAATGCCTCATCATATTAGTTACAAATCTTCAGATTCTAGTAGATAATATGTCACTAGAAATAAAAGGCATTGCTAGTAAATCTCTGACAACGAAAATGGTGCTAAAATTGTTGACCTCTCTTATCTTATACCACAAAAGCTGTGTTAATAACAGGGGCAGTTAAGACTTACCAAACATTTACGAAACTATTTTGTCTATGAATAAAGGGGGACAGTGTATAGATATGATTAGTTTTGATAGCACTACGTGTTTCTTTGTTATCAGGTCTAGCCGAGTTGAAAAACGAACTCCAAGGCTGGGATTGGTGCTACGGCCGCACTCCCGAGTTCACCGTCAGTCGCTCCTTCCCCGTGCCCGCAGAAATCCTCGCCCCATCTAAAGTTTACTCCGCTACTCAGGAGTTGGTCATAAACATGACTGTGGAGAAAGGTCTCATCAATGACGTCACTCTCAACATCCCGCCAGGATTGGTCGAATCCGGTTTCCACGGAGAAGCATCAGTCATTACCCATCTGAAAGGAAAGAGGTTCACTTCTGAAGCTCTCAACGCTCTCCAAGATGCGATGCTCACCCGTCATATGGACAGCGACAGGAAACTCGATGAAAAGGAACAGTTCGTAGCAAAGTGCTTCGACCAAGTCGTCAATACTAATTAATATGTAGTTTATGTGAAGCTATAATCTGTTTGTACAAATGTAAAAATAAATGTAATTATAGATAGTCTCGACCTAGTTATCTATCACGTCAATTGGACATGCAGATAGTATATCGTAAGGTAAAATAAATGTATAATAATAATAATCTGTATATAAAAAAAAATGTTTATATTTTCTGTTGTTTGTATGGATCTTTAGCTTCATGTGCCTACTAATGTTTTATTCTTGATGGTTATATTTGTGTTATCTTCCTGTCTGCTTTTATTTTTGCTTTGTTTTAGTTTAGTGTTAATTGTAAGTATCGTAGCTATATGGCGTAATATTACAATTCATTATAACTAGGAGATCAGTCAGTCGTGGCTCTTCTAATTATATTTGTGTTAAAATAATATTCTGTATTTTTACGATATTCTCACGCGAATCGCACCTATGTGTCGAGCGCCTCAAGAATGCATCATATCATTTGTTATAATTAGTTAAATTATATTTTTTTAACAGGTTTAGCGTACCCCATGTAATATTACTTATCGAGCATTATGTAGCTTATACTCCTATATTAACATTTTAAAATTAGTTAACAGATTTTAGCCAGAAATCATTTAATTACCGCATGTTTTAAGCTTCGCAACATCTGTCCCAAGCGGGGACTTTTTTGTATGGAATGAAATTTAAATTTAGTAATAGAGCTTAGTTTTGTGATAATAACTTTACATACGGCATAAGGAACAATTGCATATATGTAGTGTTTAGCTTATGATGAACTGAATGTACTCGTATTCGATAATAAAAAGATTGTATTTAACTTATTTGGCTTTTTCTAAATTCAGTAACAACCCTATAAGCAAATAACAATGTCTCTTATCAGCGATTATGATAAAAAAATAATTACGCACTTAGACAGAAAATTGATTAGGTACTTATGTCTGCCGTTGAACTCAATTTGTTCGAGGCTGTTTATAGAAGTCTCGAGGTGAAGGTTGCTGTACCTCTGAGCATCACGAGCCGTCACTAATTGCTGTGAATCTATTAATTTGCCTAATTAGAAGCAGAGATACGCTAACGAGTTGTGGATATGTAAAAATACTGGGCGCGGACAAATCAATGCCGGGTTAATGGAAACATCTCTTGTCCTCGGCAAACTGGCTTGGAGCTTGGGGTTCCTCTCGCTAGAGTAGCGTTGGTAGGCACCGATCGACGCAAGCGCAGCCAGTCCGCGACCGAGCATTGACGCGGCCGTTCGCACGCCGCCATCTTTCATAAAAGTTACCATGGCAACCGCGTAAACAAACATACAAGAACTACTGAAAAGTTTTGAGTCGACTCGAAACTTGTTGTGAAGTGTAATTAAGGCTGTTTCAGCTGATAGTAGTTTAGTTTCCATTTAATAAGTAAGTTTTGTTTGTTATCATTCTATTAATGAACATTAGAGGTACCCCTACATAGGTGTATGCCACAATCCATAATATAGCAGTTACGAGGGGTAGGTTTTCAACTCCATGTGACTAAAGTAGCAGAAGCTTAGCGACGATCTTGCAGCGATCTTGGGCAGATTTAAATGAATTCAGGACTCGTGTGCTTACTGTATTTTTTATCGAAATTATGTTTACTTACAAATTATCAGATTCAGATGTTTATTATTATCAGATATATTTATTGTTAAACTCTGTTATAGATCGTACACATTGCCAATTCCCAACATTTTGATCAATCATATTGAACATAGAATAATATTATTGATAACTTAGATTCAATAATAACAATATATATTTTTATTAAATTCCATTTAATGTCAAATAATAATAATTGTATTCAAAAGTCATGAGGTGATTTAATAAGTCATATCAGAAACGTTTTGCTTTTGTCTCACATAAAGTCATAAACTTAATAATATCGTTTCCTAATCAGAAAATTATATTTAGCTATAAACGTAGTGCGACTCCCCGATTCCAGTGTAATTTTTGGTGAATAAATGATTATTAATTGATTTAAAAACCTATGCCAAATACACTCTTTTAAAACATGCTTGTTTTAAAAATAGACATGGAAATAAAACACTCTCACCCCTCTCACTCTCTCCCACAAGCACAGGAGTGTTTAGTGTTTTATTTCCATGTCTACTTTATGTATGCCGGCCAAATGGGTATAAGTTTCTTCGAATGAATAGCGACACTTCGTTAATAATATAGCAAGTCAACGCTGCCGGTATATTTAACTCTGAGAAATGTGGCTCCCAACAATCGTTTGTTTTCATATGATGGACTAATTTTAAACCATTTTTTTGAGCCTTTTAAATTGCTTCCCTTTCTGTATGTATGTTACCCCAAAATATCTTGTTCCATACCGAAATGTTGATGTCACAAATGCATGACATATTCTGACCTAAATTTATACAAGTAATGTCACTACAATATTTGGTGGTTTTGTTTAATATTTTAGGGCAGTATAAATATGCAAGTATGTAACCTGTCAAGGTAGCAGAAAGTCAGTATACAGTGTTTTTCGTAGGAAGGTAGGTTTGGTTAATTATTAAAGTAAAATAAAGTAGGTACCTTTATAAGATGGGGCAAGAATGATAATGGTAGGTAAGTTCTAGATACGATAGTAAGATACCTAATATATATACATGTAATGTGAACGGTCAATCTATTTTCAAATTTGTGTGTTTTCTTACTTATGTACCTATTTATGGACAGATTTATTATGTTGTATTTATTCTTGACTTGTGGACCGTGTAAATGTAAAAAAAGTCATCTCAAAGTTTGTTAGGACTAGCAGAAGTCAACCCTGAGAGGTGTATTTTACCACTAGCCATGTATAGTATGCTATTATTTTATCGTCAGACAAAGCTGATATTATAGGTGCTTGATATTTACCTGCTTAATATTTCCGTTTAGAAATCTGGTGTACTTAGGTATATATCCGCTAGACTCCGGAAAAGCGATATCACGCACGTCATAGCACTCATAGCTATATTGTAATATAACCTACCCACTAACTGACCTGCCCGCGACTTTGTCTCCACGTCAGATTTAGGTAGGCATACATAAATACATTACATAGGTACCTTTATTGTGATTCGCTAGAAAGTAGAAGCCATGTGTGAGAATCGAAAAAAAACTGTCTTCTATTTGTGGTCCAGGAATAAAGCAATACGGAAGATTGAAAAAATATATTGACCAAGTACCTATGTAGAAAATTTCAAACCTACACAATGAAGTAGGTAAATTAATTAAGTCTGTGTACTCGTACCTAATTCAAGTATTGAAAGGTAACTATACTATTACAGTATAATTGTTGTATTCCTAACTGGCTTTCTGGCCGCGGCTCCGCCCGCGCTTATATCGGTTATCACGCTTATACTTATTCTTTACATAATCACTAACCAGGCAGGAAACCATTAACCTATTTTGCGCAGTTGGATAAAAAGTATCCAATGTCCTTCCCCGGGTCTCAAACTATTTACATACCAAATTTCACCCAAATTGGTCCAATATTTTATTCTTTGCATACAAAAATACAAATCTTTCCTCTTTATAATATTAGTATAGATATAGTATATAACAGTATGTACATAGGTGTCGTAATAAATAAGTTACAAACATCTAAAATGTATGCGCGTTGAAGTCTTTTCATGGTGGCCAGCAACGAACAGAATGTTTCAACGTTGCATCAACATTTCTTTGGATGGTGCTCCATAAAATTTAATTTCTTTACAATTATCTACTTATTACGTATAGCTGATTTCTTTCCCACACTCTACAAGTGGTCAAGCGCATGTCGAACTGTGGGGTTTTGTGGTTGTAAGGACTTACAAGAATCTCGCAAAAACGTAATAAGTCTTGACCCATCCGGTATAAAATTCTAAATAGCCACTTAAACATGATCAATAAAAAAATACAGCATTAGAAATTTTATAATGGCTTAGGTAGAACTAACTCCCTTTTCATCAATATCTCACGCGATCGTATAAGTAGGTAAACATATTTTTTTACATTCCCCACTTTTCATATTTTCTCAAAAATAATATTTTTCAATATGTCAATATTATATTACTTAAGTACGTTAAATAAGGATTGACCTATTGCCTACCTACTACTAGATTTAAAAGAGAATATAGAAGTATAATGAATAATGATACTTCTTATATTACAAGCACTATCGCGTGCTAAGCGAAAATCATATTTTACAAATTATTGGAGTACAAAACCCGCGTCCTCCGATTTCGCGCCGGATGCCTATACCGCTCGGCCACTTGGACTTGGCATTTCTAGCCGAAATTTTGTACCTATGGCGGTGAGCGGCCATCAACCAGACTACTAGGCTTCATCTGATCGAAAGATGTGTTTTTTCAAACATTTAACTCCAGGTATGATGAGTTAGGTTAGAGAAACAAGCTTGTAGTACATATACCAAATATAAAAATATTTTTAAATAAATATACATAGGCGCCCTACACCGCATCAATTTGTTGCACACAGTCCCATGCATATTCAAATTCTTAGACATCAATCATTTCAATTAATAATTATTATACAATTATATATATAATTATTATTATATATATAATTATTATTATATTATTATTATATACAATTTATTTTTATTAAATGCTGGCATATACTTTGGACAGAGGATAAGCATTGCCATACAACGTGGCAATGCGGCCAGCATTTTGGGAACACTGCCTAATGGTAGCGGAATATTGTATTAGTTTGTAGTAATAAGTTTTTATTTTAATTTTATTTTTTTAAGTTAAATATGTTAATTTTAGTCAGAAATATCTGTTGTTACACTTTAGTTATCTTTTACAAATAAATCCTATTAATTATTAATTTTATTATGTATCGATTTTTAGAATAGGAAATCTTTTGATATAAACTACATTTTAAGTCTAACTGCGCACAAATTAAAAACAAAATGGCATTTTTGACTATCTAGTTTCGATCAAGTCCCATCGAACACAGTCACGAGCTAACTCTTGGCTAAAATGTTTTTTGAAAATTAAATCCCGAACTAAGCCCAGCACTTCTTTAGATATTAATTTTTTATTGGAACATTGTTGGTCAAACACAAAGGAATCGTATTGGTATACAACTCTATCAAACAACATACCTACTTATATAAAAAAAATAACATCGAATTGAGAACCTAAACCTTAATAAAAACAAATATATTAAAAGTATTTTAAGAATATGTCAAATTACTACTCTAATAAAAGACTTAATAAATATATCACATAACAATTCCAACTAATTCTTACCTAAACCTTGTTTAGAATTCAATTAAAATATCTCACCAATATCTACATCTTCGTTTCGTCTTCATGATAATCTATTATGAAAATATTTTCGCGGGTAACTTTTTTTAAATTTATTTTGCGCCTAGTTATTTGTTATGATGCCTTAGTCAAAGGTTACCGACGTTATGACGTATATTTTTTTTATCCCCATCCCCATAGGGGAGATGACAACCCTATCACCATCTGACGTGCACAGTTCCAGAATCTGCTACGAGAAAGGTTAAAAAAATGTATTTTTTTAAATAAAACGGCCTTCTCCTTCGTCTTTGAAAAGTATGGGATACTTGATATCGGTACCACGCAGATTCAAAACATTCTTTGATGGTCCAATTTAGAACACGGTTCTGTGGTGTTCTAAAATGGCACTCTTTCTGTATTGCATAATATACTGAATTATACATAGGCTTAGGATGTAAGCGAAAAAATCCTAAGTCTATGGAATTACAAGATCGATTATTTGTCTACAGTATTGATCACCAATATAGTCAACATCGACAAAGGTTGCAATCACTAGGCTTATTAGCAAATACTATTCTCAGTTAATTGAGTAATTAGAAACTACTCAACCGATGTTGATGAAATTTAAATGAGATCAACTTGGAGGTATACTCTAAACAACAGAAAATAGTTATCAAGATTGGACGACCCAGTGAAAAAGTGATGTGTTGTATAATAATAAATAATATACATAGGTACTAATAGGTAGGCGTTGACTTGAGAATTTGAGAACCTTCCTTCTTTTGGAAGTCAGTTGAAAAGGTTATATAGCGATGCTTGACGCAACAACGATGCAGCCTTCTTAAAATAATCAATATTTTTGAGTTTAAATACTCCAGTATTCAAAATAGGTTCGCATCCGCAACGTAGCACTAACTTCGCTACATGTTTCAAAGAAAAGACTTCAACGCGCGCGCTTCTGATTGTGTTCATTTTACAAAATGCGGGTACCTACCTGTCTATGTTAAAACTTTTACTAATAATAATTTCATTTATTATGGTGTTAATTCTAATAAAATCATGATGTTTATTCATCATTTATTTTTATACATAATTATCACGTGTATTCAGTACCTGCTACATTTCATTTTGCAATAAAACTGAAGTATCACGTTTTGCGTTTTGTATGTTGGTAATTGCGCTAAACTACTATTATTTATTCTCAATTACTTTCTTACTTTTACTTACTTAAAATTTATTTTTTTAACTAGTATAGTTACATACCTAACATAATTAGTTATATTATGTAACAAGTTTGGTGTGAGTTAATAAATAGCCGACCAAATTCGTGTTGGCTGCATATATGCTGAGGTTCCACAGTCTTGGAAACATATAATTTTTGTGTATGTAATTAACCATCATAAAATGTATCCTCTTCATGCCAATATCCCATATCTAGTATGGGGTCGTACAATTACGTATTTTGCTAAACAAACATAGGTATTTTAGAAATTTGGCCTTCGGTGTGTTGACCGGCTGCCATCCTGCCATCCTTACGCCAATCCTCGATTAGAATGTTATCTCTGGTAGTATATCTATTGCTTTTAGGTACATATGGGCGTTAAGAATATATCGTTTTTGAACTATACCCGACAAAGTGAATGATTTAGTTTGCTCCAGAAATCTTAGCTACTACATACACTAAATTTAAACTTTAAACATTGTTTGGCATGCTCTTGGACTCTTTTTGTGACAAATTGAAAATATCTAGACAATAAACTAGCCAATAAGTAGGTAGTTATTCAAAAAGCAGGATACGCGCTTCTAATTTCGTATTCCATATTATTATATTTATAAAGAGTAAATTAGCAGGTCATTGCTACCCAATACGAAAATCATACAATTTCTGTGGAAATAATTTTAGCATACGACTGTCCGTAGAAATGCGCAGGAAATCAAACAAAACATGTTACCAGGGCAGTATTCATATTTTTTTTAATTTCGTATCTTTAGGTGTAAGAATCGATAGTAAAGCATTTGTATATTACGAACCTAAAAGTACCTAGTCATTAACTTCAACTATGTAACTCTAAAATGAGTGTGTAATCATTTGATGTGTGAATATTATAATTTTATTTCCACAGCAATTAGCGCGTAGGTACATTATGGCAATAAGATATGTGCATATAAGCACAATTAATGTAATAATAACAGCGTAAGAACGTTAGAAAACATGATTGCTGGAGATTACACCTATCATTAATTCATGTTTGTAATATAGGAAGAACAGGTCCGTCTCTGTAGAGCTACTATATTACACAATTATTGTCAGAACTGTATGCGGAGTATTGCGGAGTTACGTAACGCTGGCCTAAAGGTACCTGACCTGAATCTGAGAGAGCACCTAGCCGTGGCAAAGGCTTCTTCACTTTCAGCTATTATGGCAGACTAAACGGTACTTTCACTTAGGCATAGGTTGTGTTTACTTCGCTATATTTCAGAACTAACCTTTGTCCGCGATATCGCTCGCGTGGAGTTTAATTGTATGGTGCTCCTTCGGAAACTACTTGAAAAATAATTCTACCTAATAATGTAATATCGAAATAGTCGAAGATGAAAGATTACAAATAAACGCACATACACAAAATTAGCATTGGAAATAACAACTCCAAACAAAACCATAAATAAAATACGTAAGGAATGCTATAAAAGCTCAAAGATATTCATAAAATGTCAAAGGTGGTAAGCTAGAGTTCAATGTCGTTCGCCTTCCATGCATTTGAGTCTATGTGGCTACGTTAAAGTTTGTCTGCTGAGCCAAGTAACTAGATTGTAATGTTTTATAAAAAAGGCGCAGTGAATCATAAATCTAATAAATAAATTAACTATTAAAGTTACATATATCTAGTTACATAAGTTAATCAGTTTAGTTATATACCTGCTTCCAATATAAATTTGGTATTGCTGCACATTGGGTGCACAATAAGGGTCTATATAGTTGGAATCGATCAAATTTGATATGAGTGAGTAACGACCGTTACAGATTTCAAAACGATAAGGCTTCTTGCCAATCTCATGCCTTGACTTCCCGAAAGGTAGTGGGTAAACTATAAGTAATAACTAAAGGTAGTTTACCCGTTACCTATACTCAAGGTGTAGGCGGTTTGATTCGTGATGGAACATGCACGATGCCCTCCTGTAGTTAAGTAACCCCTACCTATGAAAGATGCATTTCGGCACAAGTGACGAAATGAACTGTGCCCATCGCCCTGTGACATTGTGTCTCCCTCATTCGTAGCATAATTCGTAGTATAAAAGTAGGAAGATGATTATTATGTACGAGTATGTATCGCGTGTTTATTTGTAACAAGTATTTATTTATAAATAACATGTCCGGCAAAATGTGGGTCTTTAGACAACTCTACTAACCCTTTCGGGGAATATAGGCGTGAATATAAGTTAATATTTTATGTAAATATGCAGGTGGTACTTACATAAATACTTATAACCGAAGTTCATAAAACATGTGTGTCAATAATTGTAATGATATTAACAATAAATAAACATTGTTTTTTAACTGCAGTTTAGCCTTAAATTCATACCTTTTTGCCGCAAACGTTAATAAATCATCTGGAGACACTTATTCTATAATTATCTTACTATTTTTGGCAAAGACTACTCGAAAGATAATATCTCTTAATCGTTGTTAAAATCTACGTTTTTCATTTGTTTTACAGAAACCAGACTATTTTAGACCTTCAACACCGCGCAAGAGAAATGGAGAAAGATAAAATTGTATTCAAGGTAAGTCAATATCTATGGACTCTTTTTTATGTAATGTCTTATTTGTATAAGGTAACTCCTCTCTGGAATAAACAAAAACATGTATCTCAATACTATGTTGACGAAACTATTATACTATAAAAACTTACTGTTTTTGTTTATTAACTTTTAATGAAACGGGTAACTCAGATGAGTTAAATCCGAATAAGCACAAGGCGTAGCGAGACGACAACGCCCGCCTGAGCTTTTCTAGAAAAAGGCCACCGGATGTGGTCGAAACTGTACTCGGATCTGACTGATTTATTATCTAACATATATGCCGAGATTAAAATTATCATGACAGTTCTTTACTACCATCAAGTAGTACCATCAAGTAATCAGTCATAGTATTTTCGAAAGAAAACACGAAAGCAGAGACCTACTTGCTGAATGTGCTCGTTATTCTTTTTTTCCATCACCGGTATGCTTTTAATAACAAAACACTATGAACTAAATACACTACAGTTACTAAAACTAAAGGATGTAGACAACCTATAACCCGTTGCAAGCTCACAAGCAATCTAAATGCTCCAGCCCACAACCAGGTGACAGCTTGCCCAGCAATACAGAAATTAGTTTTTATTCCATTTAAATAGAGGCACCTAACAGTGTTACCAACTTTGAAAATAACAGTGTTACCAACTTTGAAAAATCATGACAATAGTTATCCATCACAGTACCCAGCAATACTGAAATTAGTTTTTTTCCATTTAAATAGAGGCACCTAACAGTGTTACCAACTTTGAAAATAACAGTGTTACCAACTTTGAAAAGACATGACATTAGTCATCCATCACAGTATGCTTGTAGCAATTATTGCGGTAATCCTTGTTGACCCTTCAATTTATGACTGTTACAAATCATTGAGATAGACAATTGCGCCAGTTTACATGCAAATGAATGACTTGAGCTAGAGGATGTCGGTTCAGAGGTGCCATGCTATAACGACTGCCATCCTAAGACAAGAACCGGGACCGACGGCTTAACGTGCCCTCCGAAGCACTCAGTAGTAATGTCACCTGCGGTCACCCATCCAAGTCATGACCGAGGCGGACGTTGCTTAGCTTTGCTGATCGGTTCAGAACGGCTAAGCAAACTTCGCTACGAGCAAAATGGAGGCAAGTCTCTTGTCTCTACCTACTTTCTTATTTTTTTATGAAAATGGCTTCTGCAATAATTTATTTACATAGAGAATACGTAAGTAGAGGTCAATTTCATTAGCACTAGTTTACGACAAATACCTACGCGATGTAGCGAAGGCATGAATAAATTAGAGATTTTTTAAGTTTTCAAGTGCTATTATGTGAATTTGAATATTTTATAGATTTCCTGTTTTCTTGAAATTACTTATACCATATTATAGTAGGTACCTAGGTATATGCTGCATTGAAATACGGGTAAAACAGATCACCATTGTATTCCTCAATCCATAACAGTGCGTCATATCTGCCTTATAGGGCATGTCGTGAGACCGTTACATTCTTGTCATAGCTACTCATTATAGAGTGTCATTGTTCCTGAGGTCCTGCGACCCACTTCGTGTGAACCTTCATGCGTATTTACGCTAATGCGGACAACCTTCGATGACAAATTTTGGGTATCCAAACTGTCCAACAATTCCGCATTCGCCAATAAATATATCTCGTTTACCTACCTACTGTGAAGGCACTGATCGCTGCCCTGAAGAGTCAAGGTTCCGTTTGGTATAATAAATAATTTATATTTTATATAAATATATATCATAAATACCTACAACAGTCTTACAATGTAGAGAATAAAATACAGTTGCTTTGGTAATCGAACCCATAATACAATTGTTACGCTGCTGAGAACAGTAGGATTGATTTGTACATTTTAAGTTAATAGAAGATGATGCTGTCCTGTGGCTTTTGCTCAACCTACGTAAGCTATAAACCTACCACGAGATAAATCAATAATTGAGCTACTGCGAGTCGGCCATCGCTGTTTTGGGAATTCGTATTGCAACAGCCCCAAAAAGATAGTGTTAGTTTTGACCACAGCTTCAAAACGACAAAATAAATCAGCATTAAAAATAGCATATTATACCGAAATTTTGCCATTGATGCAAATATTAGCGAGGGATTCAAAGTTAGTCAAACTTAAAATAGTTGTTGGCTTCCGAGGTGGACATTTTACTTTTTATCACCCTGTACGAGAGAATAAGTAAGGGCAACTTATGAATAAGCATGGTACGTGTATTTATTTAGATATAATTAGGAAAATAAGACATAGCATAGAAACAGGCCCGGATCTAGGGGGGGGCGAACCGGGTTATCTGCCCCGGGCGCTAGCTCCAGGGGGCGCAAAATTCATACATTTTTCAGCAACATCGTCATCAGAAGAATACGTCATCTATTGAAAACACATAAATGAAAATTGGTATCAGAAAGCGCCCTTGAACCTAATTGCACATTCGTAGATTTAGCCAGCTTATGATTCTTTGGCGGGAAAGCGCGGCCGCGTTGTAAATAGGTAAGTACTTACCTACAAAACGTTTGACCATGGCGCGAGAAATGGGCGCTTCTCACCGTGTATTTACTGTTTATACCTATTCGGAGCTTTTATTTCGAGATACCTATCTAAACTAAATCGGGTTAAAATTGGGTTAAAATACTTGTACTTACTATACTTGTTTGGTAGTTAAAACGACAAAACACAGCGATAAAGTAAGCATAAGTTTAAGTATACCTAGGTAGGAAATAATTTTTAACTTGAAATGTTAAGCGACCTAACCTAACCTATCGTGTAAACCAGTTCACGTGCTCAAATAGGTATATTGAGTGAGAATATTTTACACTAGCAAAAATTAAATCACAACCTGGTCTAAGATTTTTTTACCTGTAGATGTGTTGTATGGCCTCCATATTTACTAGACGAATTCAGGGTAATCACCTGAGTCACTACCAGTCTTGCACTTCCAAGCGTCCGGTGAATACATCGCCACTAATCGTGTTTTTTAGGAATAATCTGTGGACAATATGCCTTTCTTGTGTCTTTAGACTCTGCACCAATTATACAGGCACTGTGAGAGATAAGAAAACTGTTTCATTTCACGCGTAATTATTGCTTTTATTGATGAAATAGAAAATATCGTCATTTTTTTTATCTTAGGAACTAATCTCAATGCAATGGATGAGCGAGATATGTGTATCGTTTGGTGTGAGAGAGTGAAAGAGATCGCAGCATAATGGTGATCGGATTCGGAACGTCTCGTGGCGGTTCGGTGGTAACACGAATTGCTTTTTTATCTCTTTCTAACAACAGATATGACGCATAATATTTGAACGTTCTTTCCTTGTCATTACAAACTGCATATACATGGCGTAGGTATGTATATTATAGGTAAATTCTAGTAAGCTTTTAGAGCAGTGGTGTTCGGATATAACTAATCTAAATATTTCAAATCACTGAACCTGGTACAAAAAAAATACCTACGTTGATTGGCAATAAACTAAACTTACCGAGCCGCGCGCCGCATCGTGCTAAGCGCCCGATCGGCCGCCATAAGTACATCCAAATTCTATAACGAATTTCACTGCGGGTCCTACCTACCTCGAATTTTGGTAGAAAATAACACTGTGAAATTGCATACACAACCACTGGATATTAACTAAATTAACGAACTGCCTATATCGAAAGCAACAAATTTACCATTTTAAACAATGCAATCACAGACGAAGGTAGGTACGAAAACGAAATATTCGGTAATACTCGGGGCGCGCACGGCGGACTGGCGTGATCACATCGTACAGATTTCACCAAAATGCGACAAAATCGTTGCCTAGGAGTCTAGGAGTCCAGTAGAAAGGGATGGGCCTATAATATTGTTCTTGCCATTACACGAGAAAAAGCAGGAAAGACAGATTTCGTGGACAGCACCTACAGGCCAAAAACCATGACAGAATAATCTGTTAAAGTTAAATTAGGTATATAGCGCTCGTTGGGGCGATAGTTACTTACTTATTTCTACTAACGTGAGCCAACCAAGCAGGTAAATTAAATCCAACTGAACAGTAAACACATCATATTTAAGAATTCCCGTCATAGGTAACTTCTTTTCTGTACTTTTCTAGATGATATCTTTCTCACTTTCTTCCTGACGAAAGGCGACAGGACTAACGAGCTGCGCCGAACCACCCCGAGTTCGCTTCGTTTAATTCGCTATTTTGATTTTGACTATTGCGGTTGATTACTTAGATTGATAAGGTGAGAGGTGAGTGGAGAAAATATTCAAAAGATATAAATGCAATTGATTTTTGCCAAGAACTAGCCGTTTTCAAAAATCTAGTAACAGAAATTAGCGAAAAATCGAGTGCATTTGATCTCTTAGAACACCTGTGCAAGCACGACTTGAGAGAAGCATTTCCAAATGTAACGATAGCTTTGAGGATATATTGTACTTTTCTCAACCATGCTTGGAAATAAGAGCATTATTTTGACAACCTTCTACGAGATAAATCGAAATTACTGTACTGGCCAAATACATGCGCGCAGCGGCCGGCAAAAAATGTATGAAATCTATATCTGTCGTGTCTAGCGGCCAAATAAATTGCATAGTAAACTCATATCTGTCGTGTTATTTAAAAATGGAGCGATCTTTTACTTCGAAGCATGGCAACCAAGGAGGTAACTTATCAAAGGTTTTATTTAAATTTCGATCTGGCTTGCAAATAGAACGCTGTTCGTTGAAAAAAAAATCAAATGAACACTTTAACGCGGGTAATTTTATTGTTGTTTGTTAATAGTCATTGATTTTGAAAAGTATTTATTTGTTTCGACAAAATGAGTTCAAAAGTGAAAACAATGAGTGTGATGAATTTAATTCAACGCCTCCTGAAATTCATCACCTCTTTTTTCACCTCTTTAGAATGATCCCAAACCAACATAAACCCCGGAAAGTCCACTTTAAAATTCATAAATTGTACATTTAACAACTGTATCTTCAAATAAAAAATTCTGCCTAGCTACTACTTTGTTTTAATTTCCGCGCATTATTTGAGAAAAGAACTATACAAGCCTTGGCCACAACTAGGCATTGATGGACTTACGTATGTATGCCTCGGCTTCGCTTCGGCCAACATTTACACGTCCGTCCATCAATGCCTCCTTTGCTGGCCGCTGCAGTAATGAACTATACCGTCAACATCAACATTTTTAAAAGTTAACTTTTTGTTCTAGCAACAAAACCCCGTACGAACGAGTAAAGTTCACACCTCTTTACTGAGGTATAACTTTACAGTGACTAAACTTCAATCCTGTTACTTGATCTTGACTAAGTAATACATATTATATTATGCATATATTACTTGACACTGGCTATATGCCCTTACTGGGCTAAATAAAAAAAAAACTATTGGTGGGGGGGCGCCAAAACAAGTTTCTGCCCCGGTTCGAAAAAATCGTAGATCCGGGGCTGCATAGAAATAGAAGCTAATGTTTATATTTGAACATTCATGGAAGTGCATCGTAACAATTTTACTACTACCTTTCGTTACAGATGTCGATTTATTTACAGCTTGAGAATTAGAAATAGTCTCACAAAAGGTCAACTGAGGATGTAAGTCTCGTTTTTGAGAAACTAAATTAAGTTGTAAAAAAAATTTATAAAAATATTTATTTCGAAAAAAAACCTAAAAACAAAAAAAAAAACAGCCTGTAACTTGTTCATACAATGTGTGTGATTTTTAAAAACTTTTACTAAAAATATCCAAATTCTAAATTCAAACCACCTTTAGTCCCTCAGGGATTAAAAAGCTATTTTAGCTATTTTTGTTTACGAAGAATAAACTAGCTCATTTCTAATAGATGTGATAAAAAAATGTTTAGCATTTGTTTAGGTTACCTTTAAAATTTTCTGTCTCCTGTGATATTCATGCATTTATCTGACAAAGATGATCACATCAATTCGCACGAGCATGTGATCAAAACGGGTTCGATTTCAATGCTGCGCGGCAGGTCAAGGTTTGGATCATGTTCGGATAATGTGCTTTTCGATTTCTTTATCGACGAAGTGCTGACAAAATTACACAAATCGAATTCAATGTACGAGTGAGTATGCTTAACTTATAAAATCATACACCTACTCATGTAAGAAACACGGAAAACATAGATTACAACAGCGAATGATCGGAGTAGTTCTGACAGGCGTTTTTGTGTGATCCATTTGATTTGAAATGTAGGTGTGTTTGTAAATGTAGCGTGATCGTTATGATTGAAGTGCTAACCAGCATAGTTTATTTATATCTGTATACAGTTACAAACATTGCGTATTCACAAAAACATCCTAACATTACACCGTGCCTTCATATACCCCCTGCCTGCAAGCTGTCACTTGGAAGACACGATAATTGGTTATTGCAAGGTTACTTTCAAAAACTGTTTCAATTAAGTATTAGTTTTTAGCCTAGGGCCTGCATAATATAATTATTACTAAAAAAGAGAGCTCCACTTTTTGTAGATTTGTTATTATAAGCTTTGAATATAACTGTAGTGGATTGCTGAATATCAAAATACTTGTATTGACTTATGTATCCGCACCTTCAGCTTAGTTCTGATTATATAGATATATGTGCACCTATTAATTACTTGCCAGGTGTATAAGCCTATTGTATTCTAATTTATTTAGCCTGTTTCGTGAAGGCTAGGTTCGTCACGACTACATCTCGACGACAAAGATAATTATACTGCAGATATTCATCTGTATCTTACCTCTATAATAGATCTGATTGATTTTTAACAACTCAGTGTATGCTAATTTGGGTTTTTATTGTTTTAAAATAATTCCGCATTCCATTTCTATCTCGTAATAACCTTTGGACTCTTCAGCTTGTGTTAAATGTTTAATATTTAAAGCGGGACAAGTAATTTTATTTGTAGCAGTTCCCAAATCTTTTAATAAAGTGCCCTAAAATCTAAGCAAGTTTAATTAGTAAGAAGAAAGAAAGAAAATATTTTTATTTGACACAAACAACCTAAATTATATACAATGTATGCAGTATGTGGGTACGTACAATGTAGTAAATAAGGCTAGGAGATAGTAGGTATACCAACATACATATTATCTGTATATTTATGCGTATCAAATGGGATCCATCTCAGCATAATGCCGAGTGCACTGTAGTGGTAAGTGCTCATTATGCAACTGACTTTAAATATAAAAAAATGTTATTGATATACTACATTCCTTTGATGACCGTATTTATCTACATTTTCAGTTTATTAAATGTATTTTTTTATCTTTTTTAGACTGATAATAAAATAAATACATCAAAGTTTTCGACAAGCTGTCATATCACATCACGTTAGGTTACTTGCGAGAAAAATGGAACCAGTCACGTATTTGCCATTATATTTTTCAATGCCAAAACACCGCAGGCTCACAGTCCGTTTGATTCAATTTAAATAATAGAGATTCCTCTTCGATCGACAATTTGATGCTTTAAATCCGACCCTGACATTTAGAATCGGCTTACGCATTTTTGTCCTGAGAATTATTTGCCCTTATGACTATTTACAAAAGCTTTTATTTAAGTGCTTCAGGTTATGTTGAAGCAATCGCTTCTGATTCTAAAATATTTTTAAATAAGTACCGGTTAGTAGGTACATGCTGTGTAATCTCAACAAAAAAAATGTTTTTAGTATTAAATGTTCTTATTTAATGTATAACTCCTATGTATGAAATTATGATAGAAGTCATACAGATAATGCAGACCGCACATGTGTGCGTATTGGTCATGAAAGGTAGAGTCAAGGGAGTTTTCGTAAAGTAAATAGGGTCTCAAACAAAAGTTCGGTTGGGAAAGGGTGTTGATCAACTTTGTTGTAAATATTACTTATAAGTAAGACTTTTTTAAGTTTTATTATAAACACACTACAAACTAAGTACCATGCTACTACAACGAAAGGAATTTAGCAATGTAAAGGCCATTGCCAGTTGGCAGTGATCCCAGCATGCTGTCAGCATTGTCCCGTTGGATTGCAATGCTTATTTGATGAGCCAAATAAGTGTAGTACTTATTTTCGTGGTACAATCTCCACGTAATATTATTCTGGACTACATTTATTTATATAAGTATATCATATTCCTATATTGTAGATTGCATTGTTGCTTTCACTACCGTTTCCCTAAGAACGTAGTTGATATGTAAGTGGATAAAAGCATATGGTATTTTCCGGTTCTTTGTCTAGCACGTCAGTGAACATTAGATGCATACGTATACACGAAAAGTAGTCATATATTGAATTACTTATCGATAATATCATAAACATTACTGTTACGTGTGTCCTCGAGCGCTCGTTACACATATGAAGAACGCGTGTGCAATATTAAAGTATATACACTTAAAGGCACTGTGCTTCCATTATGATGGATTTGGTAAATTTTTAATGCGTCAATTCATAATAAGAGAATATAGTTGAGAACATTTTTGACAGCTGGACACACGAGGGGGTAAACCTAAAGTTTTTATTACGTTCGTTGCGGTCATTACTTGGATGGGTGACCGCTTGTGACATGCTTTTCCGTGCGTCGGTGTGCACGCGACGTTACAGGCTGTTTTTATGTTGTGACGGAACAAGCTCGAGGCCCACCTGATGTTAAGCGGACTAACCACTGCCTATAACAGATGCATTTCGTCACAAGTCACGAATTGCACTGCGCCCGTCAGCTTGAGACATAGTTATTAAGTCTCATGTGCCTGTAATTTCACTGGCTCTCAAGGACTGCTGCCGGAACACACCGTTAGGTACTTGGCGACAGATTTTCTACTTGAGGGTGGTCGCTAGCCAGGCGGGCATTCTCACAATGCCCTTCCACCATGCGGTGAAGCTCAAGCCCGCGGCGGGATTCGAACCATGGACCTGCTGCGCGGCAGTCCAAGCAACATAGCCAATGCCACTGAGCCATCACTACTTCGAAATGTTGTCTTAAGATGGCAGTCGCTATAACATGGTGGTAGGGAATTTTGTGAATGCCCGCCTGGCTAGTTAACACCCTCAAGTAGTAAATCGCCAAGCACCTAACGGCATCCTCTGGCAGCTGTTCTAGACAGATGATAATTAAGATAATCAATTCGAAATATATAAATTATAACAAAATCTTTGACAGCATCATCACTTACCATCAAGTGAGATAGTGGACAAAGGCTAATCTATTCGCAACAAAAACAATACATAAAGCCAAACATTCCCAGGGTATCACATAGTTGTTTAATCACATTTACTGCCGCATGTTTTATAATTTTTCTTTATAAAATCATCCCGAAATAATTGCAGTTGGTATAATAAAGATTCAAATTCAAACACTCTCGTTCAATATCATTCAAGATTTATCATGGTCTCGACTTTTACAAGTTATTTCAAAATTTTCAGCGTTAATATAAATATATATAGGTATATATAACTTGGATTCATTTAATTCTGAAGTGGAGACTGAATAATAATAATATAATGTTTCACTTAGAAATTGTACCTATATAGGTACTGTTGCTGTAAATAAGTACCTATAACTGCTTTTTTCTGTTACGTGTCACATAACCTTCTGCGACAACACACACAATGAAGCTGATTTAATACTAAATAATAATTGTATAAAGCAGATAGGCACTAATATCCGAATTATATTTTAATATTCTGTAACTAAGTAAATACTCGTGTACCAATATCAGGAGTCACGTGTTTACTCACAGTTTATCAGTTAGTGTGTTAAAGATATATACTATAGGTATGTATATTGTTTGTATATGGCTATTATCAGGCTACGGCCTACTTATCATTGTTCTGTTTTTATTTTTAGATAAATACATATAGAGTGCCACATCTATAGCCGTGTTGATAAACTTTAGTATAAAACGCTGAAAACTAGAAAAGTGGAGTGTAGGACGTAGATACCTTTATTTTTTTAAATGATTGAGCATATACAATATTTTTCCTGGATAATATTTCAATATTTCAACTAGTATAGCTCGTTATTAGGTACATGGAACCATGGTACAATAATATCCCATGGAACCATTAAACCTGGGGAAATGTTGGTGTATACTTATATCTCTGCTTACCAATTCGCGTATGTAAAGGCTCGTGATGACATGTCATATATTCTATGATATGTATATTGATAATAGTATTTATTAAGTGTCCCAATTAAATTTCAATATCTTCAGTTCATATTATAAATTTAATGGGAAATTGATTTTGCTGCCAGCATACTAATTAATTGTTTAACACATTAAATCGAAACAAACAAAATATCATCTGTTTCACGGTGAAACATAATACAATGATCATGAGTATAAGATCATCAAAATAAAATAAAAATGCTTTAGAACTATATTATATCGATATGGTGTTGCGGAGCTTATTTTTTTGAATTATCATTATGCCGAGTTCCAAAAATAACTTATTATATGTTAGAATTTGTTTTTTTTTTATATTTGTTATAACTTGTTTCAAATTTAGTTTATGGTGTTTTTTATGGAAAGTGTACTAATACAAATCCTAATGTTTATTGAGTTATTTTATTTAAAAAAAAAAGGAAAATAATAAAGGATTGTTTCCAAACTATTTCTTGTTGTAGTTTGGCTAGATAAATACACAATACTAAGTGTTATGTTGTGGTTACGTAGGTACCTGTGCTGGTTATTAACCTCTATATACACTATCTGAGTACATAACTTGAACCTGTCTAGTAAATTATAAACCGAGAGCTTATCTTATTAGTATTGCCAAGGAATATCAATTTTATTGGTAGTATCGTGTATTGTATATAGCCGTGATATGATTGGTTTAGTACCTAGCTTTATGTGTGAAATGTCATGTGATACCTGCATTTTCAAATCTAATAATTGGTGTACTAAATTTGTTAACAGGACATGTCATTGTACATATATATTTGTCGTGATCTTTCTCTCTGCTTATAAATTAATCATGAAAGCAACAAGCTACCTACTACCTAGAGACGCTAACCCTATTAGCTCAGCTATCTCTTCAATGTAAATGGTTGAGTTAGGTTTGGAATATAGTTTGGAATATCAAAAGCCATAGAAATAGTGGTAATAAAAATTTGGAAGTCTGGAAATAAGTAGATAAAAACCAAATAACTGGGGTTGTTACATTCATAAAATACAACTGAAGTAGTTACCTACTTGTAGATTTTGTGACAATTGATATATGCCTGGGCAATACAGACTTAATTCCAAAGTTGTTCACCCTATTAACCTTAATTAAATAATAATTTAGGTTACAAGTACTACAACTCCTAATTAAGGTTCGTAATGATCACATCATTAAAACCTTTAACTAATATCAACTTGTCTAGTTAGAGTACCTATTCATTTGATAACAATCTAGTTGTAAAAATTGTGTCCAGTAGCAAAAATTTTTCGCCATTGCTAAGCCACAAACTAGTTTCTATAAAACTTACACTTTCTTCAGTTCCACACATGTGTCTGATTGATCCGACTCGTTTGGTCACTTTTCCTTGCATTTAGCGGAATTCTATAATGTTTCAATTACCTTCCTACTTAGATTAGCAGTTGTGGAAATATTTTATTACTACATACTTGTATACCTAAGTGCTAATAAGCTTGTTTTCGAGTATTTCGGAATTAAAGATTTTGTAATTAGTATAGTTTTATGGATTGTACACTATCGAAAATAGTATACGATTAAATATGAGTATTATAATTGTGCCCCTTTACGACGTAAAGACGCTAGACGTAAAATTACTTTAACACGTAAAAAAAAATGTTGCTTATTAGATAACAATTAATCTCTATCTATTGCTTTTTTATTTTATAATAAATAAAATTATCATAATTATATTATACATATTTATTTTATTTTTAGATATATAAATGAAAGTATGGATTTTACAAGTTTTTATCAAAATGTGCCTGTTTGTTGTGCCAAATATGCGGTGGACGAAAACTAATTAAACCACGACGGTCTGGTTTAATTAGTTTTCATCCACCTAGAATTGTTATATTAAAATTTGTTTTTGGCTAGTAAAACCGGAGTTGGTAACTATGATATAGTCAGGGGTCATAGTAAGGGGTCAGTCCTTATTATCTTCTTACTCTTATCCTATGTATGCGGGGTCCTTAGAATACATCTTTTTTAATAGCACAAAAGACAGAACGAGAACATATTAAGACATATGTTTTCGCTAAGAACACACAGGAAAATGAAAGGGCCTATTAGTGAACAGTTTTAGCATTGATTTTATTCGTGGCATCTTGACTGATTGTCACCCTCCCTGGAAATTTCAATAGTTCTCGTTGGTAAATTTTTCTCTTCCTCGTGGGTAATTGGAGCTTATAATTTCTTAACAGTATTATTGTGCGCCAATTTTCAGCAATATTGCTGAAAATTGGCGAAGAGATGTAAGTGGTGCCATGCTGCTAATTTGTGAAAGGTAGCTACGAAATATATACAAATTTATTTATTATGCAATTAATCTATTATTATTCCTTGCATTCTGTTTTAGCTCGACTAGTTTATTTTTATATTAAAAAAACTTGTGTATACATATATAAGTAAAGTTGTAGATATAAATTCATATAGCTACAGGTACAATTGACCCGAGTTTGGAAGTATAATATGTACCTTATGATAAAAAAGGTATATTTGTAGTGCTTATCAGGTAAATCAATCATAATCATCTCATGTTTCAACTGTCGCCTATACATGGTGGCTTATCTTGACTGAGCAAGAGTTAACTACATAAGGTACAAAACTCCCAGACGTATATTTGTTTTAACCGACTTCAAAAAAGGAAGAGGTTCTCAATTCGTCTTTTTTATGTATGTTTAGAACTTTTCCTCTCCAACCTCAGAACTCAGAACTTTTGACTGGGAGAACCGATTTTGATAATTCATTTTTTTATTTGTAAGATGATGCTTATCGTTTGGTCTTAAACTTCATCAAAATCGGTCAAGTCGTATTTGAGCAGAATAATACAGTACTGACTAGTAACTATTGAAGCCGTAGACTCTCGCACGCGGCACGCCCAATATTCTCAACATTTCTAACTAATGACTTCAATTCTATTTCATTTGATTGGACTCTTACTTAGCTAATTCCACGCGGAAGTTTATATTTAATTTATTAGAAAACAGTTAATTTTGATTGAATATTGATTGACTGTTTGACTTTTGAAAAGATTTATGTTTTTATCATCCATAATCTAACATGTTACGCTTTCGATCGTAAATTAGTTTAAATTATGATTAGCTGAAGCTGAGATTGCAAATTGTGTTGGTATTATTAATTAGCAATAATTGTAAATACTTATACATAACTATGTTACTTTTACATAAAGAGTTTAATTTATATATAAGTAACATTTGCTATTGTATAATCAATTAAATAATATAATTAAATAATGGATTGTCCACTGCTGAATACAGCCTCCCCTTTTAAAGAGGAATTTGCCATAATCCCCACGCTTGGCAGGCGTTTTGGGGAGCGCAGTTTAGGATATCAGCTCCTCAGAAGGCGCAGCTGCTCACTTTCCGATATTTTACCTCTAGTCACTTCTTACGACACCCACACGTAGCAATGGGAGGGTGACATTCTAACCCCGCACCCCACGGGCAATCTGCTAGATCTGCGTCCTCGGTAATTAGGTAAAATCTACACACCTGTTAAATCGGGATAAATAATTAAAAATCTGAAACAGAGATATGCAAAATTTTTATGCTACTATCTACCTACGATTAAGAAGTAACTAACAGAAAAATAAACAGACTGGATAAACAAAGAAAGAAATTCTTCAAGTCAAAGTCAACTCAATTAATAAAAAAACAAAAATTCTGTCGTCTACGACCCTCTTCACGACGTCAATATTTTTTTTTAATAAGTATTGAAATATTCCATATTCTACTGGGCACGCTGCCAACTGTAGTGGGCTGGAGCATTAAGACAGCATGTGAGCCTGCTGTGACTTATAGGTTGTCTAAATGGTTTTATTGTAGTAGCTGTAGTGTTGTATATAGTTCGTAGCATTTTGTTCAATACAGGCATACCGCCAGTAAAAAACTCAATTACATATTTAGTAGGCATATGTATGTAGACTGTAGACCGAACGTAAGCAGTTATTTTTAATATAGCATAAGATTGCAATATTACATATTAAAAATATTTGACTGCGGTTTTATGCTTGGCCTATAGGTATGCCGTGACGCCCGTGACTGAACCCAATTCACCTTGGGAATACTTTGCTTGGTCGTATACCTGCTACCTCTCAGCTCAGGTAATCAGGGCGTAGAAATAGTAAGAACAACCATAGGAAGAACCACTCACTTTGATGTTCATTTGGCGCATTATTTACGACATCCAACAGGAAGATATAGAACAGTCTTTGTATTCTTAAACCAGGAACTATATAGAGGGATACAGATAGTTTTAAATGAACTTCCCTATTAGATATACCCCGTATCGAGAACCTGTCGATACTCATTCTAGCTTATCTCTGTTTACCATCTCCAACCATGTCAATCTGTCATCAAGTAACATTTTGATCAAAAGTCCTAAACCTATGGAAAAAATAAAGACTAAGTATATAAAAAATAATAAAAAAAAGGTCTTAAGACTAACGACGTTACCGGATTATAATTTCTTATTGTATAGATAAATAAAAACCGGCAAAGTGCGAATTGAACTCGCACACCGAGAGGGTTCCGTATCAACACAGAATGTAAGTAGGATCCGAAAATTTTTATTTTTTCCATATGGTTTGAGATCCTTAGCGGAAATCCGAGCCGCTCTTGGAATTTATGTATTACTTGTTGTTCCGTAGGTTTTGGACTATAAGAGTACCAAGTTTGACGCTAGTATGTACAACCTGGATGATTATCGTTTATATGATAGAGCGAAAAAACGTATATTTTTCGTGGACCCGCTTTTAATATTATTATTTGATGGACATAAATAAGGTATGCCCATCAAATAATAATATTAAATGTTACATATTCTGTGACAAATTCAACCGCCTACCAATTACTAAAAGGTCGGACAATGAATGCTTAGTAATAGGGTACCGCTTTTATATGGAACCTTAAAACTAGGTAAAATTTATATATTTTCCTCTAACAATCAGTGAGCTCTACATCACACTTCACATCAACAGCTGTAACGTTTAATAAAGGCCTATTTGGTTAACAGTAATTTATTTTGACTTCTGCATAAGAATTAATATTAACAGTAGGTACTTACCTATGTATTCTTATGCTTTTTGATACGAACCGATTAATCCGATATACATACCTATCGGTGATTAAATTAAGCACATTTGATAAAACATTTAATGAACAGGTATGTTCATAAAATTTATTTTGAATAATAGTACAACTGTAAATTATTTACTACAAAAGGAAAAAATGTGAACCCCTACCGTGATATCCCGCTCGTGGTTCATATTTTTCCATTCAATGTAAATTATTATGTTTATTCGCTTAAAATATTACATAGTAAGAAAAGTGTCAATGTGAAAAAAGCTTTGAGCTTACATTCAACACCTAGAGCTAATAAATGCGTGAACTTTGACATAAACTCAACTTGTTATTAAAAAAAACTAGTAAGTAAATATAGTGTACTATTAGACCTATCGTTTCTGGCTTAAATCCTTTTTCTTTTGGACTTATAATATTTTTTTATTATTATATAGCACTCGTTTTTAGGAGTTTGAGCCAATTATTCGTAGCTCCAGATTTATTTAAAAAGTATAATATACATATATAAATAACTTCCCATTGTAGAAAGTTCATTATATTCCCCATGTTTGTGGTGCAATAGAAACATTAAAAACATGCTCATTTTTCTTGAAAGAGATGCTTGAAGTTGGGTCTTTCTTTTATCTAAAATTATGAGTTTTTGAGCTAGTGTAATTTCAAAACTGTGTAATTTAATGGAAATCTGATGCACCACAAACCTAGATATTAGGGTAGTGATTACGTAGGTAAAAAATCATTGAGTTTTATTCGCTATTATTAAAATGAGATTGGAGCTGCGTTTTGTATGGGGGCGTTCGTCTAAAATATACCCTTAACACTTTTGCACACCACACTGTGTGAGTAAGTACTATTTAATATCGCTTTGTTATCTTGAATATTTTTGAATGTCATTGTATTTTTTCTAAGTACGAGTATTTCGACATGGCTCGGTCTTTTTATCAATTTTATACTTAATATTATAAGATCAAAGTCCATGATGAGATTGATGAGCATATAAAAGAATTTACGAGTAGGTAAGTATCGCGTGACGCGAAGCGGCTTCGATGTCTAAAGGTTAATTTAAATAATCTAAATACTTGCCCTTGTTTTTATTTTATCACTATAAAATTACCTATCAATTAAAATTTGTTTAGTTTTATAATATTTTTTTTTCAGATAGTACAAATGATTTCTTCTTTTAACGCCTCGTCGGCTGAGAGGCATAAAACGTCGCTCTGGAATCTCCTCTTATTGCAAATAATTTTGCTTAGACAATTCTGTTCTACACTTTTGGGATTATCAAGTTTTAACCATGATGCGTAATTAAAATAAGCACGGTGCAGTGCCACTCCCGTAGGATAGTTTAGTGGTTGCTCTTAATTGTTTGGTTCTTGCTAAATTGACTCTAGCAAGTGAAGCGCTCGTAGCGAAGTTAGCTTGGCCGTTCTGAATCGATCAGCAAAGTTAAGCAACGTCCGCCTCGGTCATGACTTGGATGGGTGACCGGTGGTGACATACTACTGAGTGCTTCCGTGCTTCGGAGGGCACGTTAACCCGTCGCGTCGGTCCCGGTTGTTGTTTTAGGATGGCAGTCGTTATAGCATGGTGGTAGGGCATTTTGTGAATGCCCGCCTGGCTAGCTACCACCCTCAAGTTGAAAATCTGTCGCCAAGCACCTAACGGTGTGTTCCGGCAGCTATCCTTGAGAGCCTGTCATTCTAGGCTAGTCTGAACAACATCTTCGACTACATCATCACTTACCATCAGGCGAGATAGTGGTCAAAGGCTAGCCTATCGGCAATAAAATATATATATATATATATATATTTTGGAAAGCTACATAAATTACTAATATGGGGCATTAAATTACTGCATGTGCTTTGTAGTATTGCCGTTCCGTACAAATCATACTGAATAGGCAAGCGGCAAGCCCTTTGAGAAGATGTTGATAGAGTGCGTGTCTAATGGGTCAGCGTGCGCCAACCTTTACATGAATAGGGACTGTCAAATCTTTTATGTGCTTGAGCTTACGCCGGAACAAGAAGTCGTCTACGATTTAAATATTTTATTTATAATACTCAATGCTATATTGCTGAGTGCCTAAGGTTTAAAGTCTACTGCTTACGCGTTTCATAACACATATTTTGTTAGCACTGGTTTGGAAAAAAGTTAATAAACTTTGCAGAGATATCAATAAATAAGCATGAGTGCGGTATTGTCCAATGCGTGCGTGTTTCATTATCTGTATTATAAACCTAAAAGCGGTGCAGTAAGACCCACTTTATGGGCAAGTGTATTGAAAATAATATAATTTACCAGTTATAGAGATGTCTGTCATAGTTCGATAACTGCGTCAAATACAAGTAAACTATGAGAGGGCAAATTCCGTTGACTTTTCGCTATCATCGGGTGACCCAACCTCCCGAGCAGGGTTATCAGGCCCGATATCCTCGTCCTCGCCTCCGCAGTACGACACACATGTCCTATATACTTACTATAGTTTTTAGTTCTCTTGTTATCAGTGTATTTGTTCATGTGTTTAAATACTTAAATACGGGTCCGTGATTGAATAATGATTTGTACGTACATATACCATGTTTTCTTGAATGTACTTTTATGTTTTGACTAGTGATGATCTTTTTAAGCATAGTCCATATTTACGATTCGTTGATTGTAGAGGAAGGGCTTGGGGAAAGGATAAAAGATAAGGGGCGGTATACACTTATAAGCCCTTTGAAATTTTCCATATACGTATGTCTTTAGTAAAATAAACAGTACTTAAATAGGTAGGTAGGTCTATGGTCAGCAACTATCCTTCGTCTTTGGCAGCACTTGAATTAAATTTTGCAGTCTAGGTACACTAATATTATAAAGAGGAAAGATTTGTATTTTTAACGAATAAACTTAAAAACTACTGGACCGATAAAAAAAATCTGTCACCATTAGAACCCTATCTTGATGAATATAGGCTATAGAATAGTTTAAAAAATAGAAATATTTATTAAATATCCTTGCAAAGCAGGGTTGGGCCTCCAGTATGTTATAATATAAAATAAAGGTATTATAAAATTATTACAATGTTGCTTTAAGATACTTAGGTGACAATAGCTAGAATATAGGAATGGCAGAGGCAGAATTGTCCAAGCTTTTTTGTTGTTTAAATAATCACGAACTGTATTTATTAATGTACCTATTTATTAATAATGTTAATGTAGGTAGATCTTCACGTACAACTTAATTTTTTCTTCGCTGTGCACTGATTTCAGTGATATCTTTAGGATCTATATTATATTATCCTGTCATACACAATCCTTAAGTTGGACCTTTTATTGTCTTTGCTTATCTGAAATCTGGTACCGCTATTGAATCTTTATTCTTAGTGGTAGAAGTTATTAGCACTGTTAATTTAAATGTAAGTACTTAATTTTTTACGAGCATAATATTAAATAAATAGGTACATAATATTGTCTAATACATTATACAGGCTCGGTAAGTTTAAATATCAATTTCTTTTTAAACAACCCTCAGTAAGCGCGGATTCAACGTTTTGGGCACGGTGGGCATACCTATTATTACATACACATATAATAACCATAATTACATTCGTTGTTAAAGATTTGAGGCAGACATTTTCCCAGGTACTCGACCTATTTCAATTAGGTTTTTTTCTACCCAAACCATATATTAGTGTCAGCGACTGAGATATTGATATCGAGGCAATGATAAAAGTTGTCCAGATGTACCTCTCATTATAGAATCAACTGTCATAACTCATAAATGAATACCAACTCCCTAGGATCTCTCGAGGCCATCTATGGCCAAAAAAAATCAACATCAATCATAGTCGGGAGCTCTCTCATTGAAGCATGTGACTAAGATTTGTACCCCAACATATAAGGTGCGCTTGGATCCATTCCATGTATAGTAATAGCACGCTTTAGTAAGATAAAGATTGTCTCTATCTCAGCTGCAGCTCCCCACAATAAAACACAATACGACGTATACTGTGCAAGTTCTAATAAACAATTACTCTAGTTTTTACATATAAATGGGTCGTATTTGACAATAAAAGAAAACTTTTCACGAGTTGAATACGTGACAACTGACAACATAATTGCATGCTTCTTGTTCTTAGCGGCTAGTCATTCTGGATTATTCTATAATTAGCAAATTTATCAGATAATAGATACCTAATACGAAATAAAATAAGTAACCTACCTATATATTTAAATAATCAGATATCGTTATTGTGTTTACATAATACCTACCTGCGTATTACCCATAGTAACCTACCTACTGATTGGATTGAAGTAATCTTTAACATTTCGTGCAGCAATGTTAGTTGCCCAAATCGAAATTATTAACGTGTTAACAACCATCGTGTGACATCACATCATTCATCAACCTCTCACTGTGGGATAATGTTACCGTTTTAAAACGTTGTTTCTATGAATGTTACGTTAGTAATAAGTTGTAATTTTAGTAGCACAAACTAAAAGGTACTTATATTTACTAATATGCTTCACAACTAGGACGGTGGCGGTAGCGAGCATTAAGAGATGACCGCAACATTGTTCTTAAGTACAATTTAGTTACTTGGGTATACTCAAGTAGGAATATATTTTTCTTTGTGCATCTCTACACGTGGTTTATAAAGCAAAAAGTTATTGACGAGCACACGCTTTATAACGTAATCATACCATTCTTAGACCCAATTTTAAACCATAATTATATAGTAGTGAGAGTTTAAATCCGTCGAGCAGGTTACCTACCTACTTAAGTTTGATTTACCATTACACTGACTATACCTACTTGGTTTACTCTCTGTTACACAAGCACAATAAGACAAATAATGTTCACCTACTGAATTTGTTTCAATATATCATCATGATAAATCGGTAAGTGCACAATATCTCACGAATATTAACTAGGTCAACGAACTCTAATCATAAAAATCATTTGTGAAAAGTTATGTAGAAAATGTTCTAGATATAACGATTTGAATTAAATTTCACAAACTTTTATAACTATTCAGAATAATCTGCAAAATAAATATACGAGACATCTGACGATTACCCAGTCTACCCTCTTTTTGCGTTTGGATAAAAACACTGACTCAATTTCGTTTGATAATATTCTTTTTTGGTGAAGAAGATCTCTATGAGATCTATCACTATAAGTATTTATAAAGAAACTAATGATCTATGTTCAATAGTTTATGCCTATACATAAAGCCCTTATTAATTTGTGAGTGGTTTACCGATTAACTTCATTTTGATACTTGTCCGTTGACAGGTGTCACAACTGAGCCCTTTTTACGAGTGACTTGAGACGTATGGGCACCAATTAATATATCAAATTTGAAAAGTACGTCAACTGACAGATTTGCAGCTGACATTTGAATTGACATCTATCAAACCTGAAAATAAAAATTTCATTTTTTGTGTAAGTGTAAGTACTGTGTGGCATATGTCAATTTGTTAGCAACTAATTATTTAACATTAAATCATGCACCGAACGTGAGCGAAGAGGAGTTTAGGCGAAATTTTGAATGTAAAAAGATTATTTTGTCTAACCACCTATTAGCAGTGATTTTTTGACGGGTGGTGAATGTTTGAATGGAGAAGGATTATTTCGTAAAAGAAACCGTCATTAACCGTTCGTTTGTCGAATCATTTTTCTAAAAGCAACAACCGGCTAAGCGACCTTTTGATTAAACATATAATATCGTTCGGTGAGAAGGGTTATTCGAAAAACCATATCAAGCTATCACCCATTTCACCACACAGTGACCAAGATAGAGCCCGTGGAGGGATTCGAACGTGCTCTACCCATCGTTATGTAGTAATTTTGTAAATGCCCTATAGACATTTGGATTTGAATTTGTATTGTACGCATACTTATGATTTATATCGTATACATAGGTACTTACGTGTTGAGTCCTCACAATGGGTGCGTTTGTTTGTTTGATGTTTACGGAACCGCAATGAGATCTCACAGTATCAATCAGACTTAATTTTCTGAAAATAACTCTTGATCGTACTTTGTCGCATACAACAAATTATCATTAGTACCTACGGAATTTTCCCAACAATAATAGTATTGTCGGTTTGAAATGTGATAGCCGGGTTAACTGGGATCACTATGAGTGTACATATATAATGTATGATAAAGTGTAAACAGTTTATAAATTTTCGATATTACCTATGTTTTTTTAAGCGCAGATTATATTACTAACAAATTATATAAAAATTAACTTAATGAATAGATTCAGACGTTACATTGCGGAAATCCATTTTTAATAAATACACATATTTAAAGAAAACAAGAAATTAATATTTTATTAATACACTTCCAAGATATAAAAATATATCTAGTGACAATTCCGCCTAATTATCCTGTTAAGCCGACGCGACGTGACGTCACAACGCGACGCAGCCAAACCGGAAGAATTTCCGACGTGTTCGCTTCTACACGAAGCATCAAAGCACTGGTAGCCAAGTTTGCTTAGCCATTCTGAATCGATCAGCAAAGTTAAACAACGTCCGCCGCGGTCATGACTTGGATGGGTGACCTCTGGTGACATTACTACTGAGCGCTTCCGTGCTTCGGAGGGCACGTTAAGCCGTCGGTCCCGGTTGTTGTCTTAGGATAGCAGTCGTTACAGCATGGTGGTAGGGCACTTTGCGAATGCCCGCCTGGCTAGCTACCACCCTCAAGTTGAAAATCTATCGCCAAGCACCTAACGGTGTGTTCCGGCTGCTGTCCTTGAGAGCAGTAACTCTAGGTTAGCCTGAACAACATCCTCGACCACATCATCACTTACCATCAGGTGAGATAGTGGTCAAAGGCTAACCTATCAGGCATAAAAAAAATAATCCTCAGGAGGCCTTGGCTCTACGAGCGCATGATCGAGATTTTTTCGATCATGCGTTGCGTGGCCTTTGACGTCACGTCGGCTTTAGAGGAAAATTTGGTAAAATTATCACTAGATATAATTTTATATTTTTAAGTGTTTTATTGATTTATTAATATAACATTTAAAAAAATATATAATGATTATTATTACAAAGTTAACTATTCGATCCATATCATATGTCGCTACTATACGTGCATACACCACATAAATAACACTTCAATTACTGGCGTGGCATGGCTTCCCTTTGAGCTCCTCTAGTTCCTATTTCGAAGGTCAGAAAATTTGAGGTGTGATCGAAAGTAATACTACACAATTTCATGCGGAAGCGTACCCAAATTGATTCCGGCCTAAACCATTTATACTCAGGCAGAATTTTATTGTTCGCATTATGACTGACTCGTCTTAGAATCTTTCAAATTCCTTTTCATTATGAAATAGTGGGTTGTATTTACAAGTTACATATCAATTCTGATGTTCCAAACGATAAGATATCGCATCATTTATCTTGAATAAGTTCGTTCGCGTTTAATTTTAATGTTTTCTTCGCAACACTCGTAATGAGTGGGGCGTGCCTTGACGGCGATGAGATCGAGGCGGTGCTTCAGAGCCTGTGAACTTTGTCTGACCTCTAGTTGAGCTTGCTCTTCGCCTAGATTGCGCTTTAGAGCATTACATTACCTTATCCGTTGACGGAGGTATTTATCATGCCATTCTATCTAGAGTTGTTTACCAGTGCAACATGTTCTCTAAAATATGACCTGTATACCTTGTAAGATACTACAGGTTTTAGTTTATGTAGCCAATTGTGCAAAAGTAAACCTGTAATATTGCGTTTCTTTATTTATAATATACATATACTGTATTTTATGTAACTCTATAGTTACATAAAATACATCAGTTAATATTTTGTCCGCGTCTTTGACACATTTACTCTGGCCTTCTTAAAATGTTATTTTAAATTTGTTATAAACATAATAGACGGTATTCCCAATAATATTACATTTATATTAACATTTCCACTTACAATACTTCAACCTTGAAGTTAGCTCTATCATTTTCCACAACCTTACTTTTCCTTTATAACCCCCTATTTCATACCATCACCTTTATTCGTGGGAATAAACCTTACTCCCTTCCATACCTTCACACTGACAGTTGAATCCAGAAAAAATATACTGAATTTCTTAGCTGATATCAACATACTATAAGAAATATATATATATGACAAGTTTCGGCTTAAACATAGAGCTTTCATATTAATATGGTGGTAGGGAATTTTGCAAACACGTCTGGTGACTACCTCCCTCAAATAGAAAACACACTTATTTATAACTATACATTTTTTTTTAATTTTTTTTTTATGCCTGATAGGTTAGCCTATGACCACTTTCTCACCTGATGGTAAGTGATGATGTGGTCGAGGATGTTGTTCAGACTAACCTAGAGTAGTTGTATTACAGATACAAAAATAGGTTTACCTACGTGTTGTTCATTATAGGTGACTTTAGGCACAGCTTTAGGCGCCGTCAGGTCTCCAATGTACCCATTGGATACATTGGAGACCTGTAGACATGAAGCTTCGCCTGATAGAAATAAATATATTAACCTAATGCATAATACTGCTCTACAAATTGTTGCAAGATATGCAAGAATACGATATACCTACCAAAATAATAAACTTACTAATAAAACATCCAATGATGTTGCCTTGCTAATACAGAATATTGTAAAAATATATATATTTGTATAACAAAATCAACTTCATAGCACATCATGACCTTTGAAATTTTATGATTGCTTGACACTTGCTAGCCTAGGCAATGGTTTCGCAATCCGGTTTTTTACGATAATTAACTCGATGGACTGCGCTTTGTTCACTGTCTCTTGATGGGTTCACTCATGAGACCATGTGACCTTTAGTATTTTATTGCTGGTACACCTAGCTAGGCAATGTCGTAATTTCCTCTATAATAGACACCTAAGTCAAATGAGGTGCTAAACTGTATAACATATTCATTGTCTGATTTTGTAATAGAGCATAAAGAAGCTTGAATAGGCGTTGTTTGAGCAAACTCGAATGAAGAGCTTAAACATAAAGACGGCCTAACGGTCATTAACACAGCTTTGTTCTGATATTATTAGCTATACTAGGTATGCTTGTGTCAGTAAGATGGCACGTTGGCACGGTAATATTATCTATATAATATTAGCGTGACGTTGTCTTCAACATAATAGTTATAAAATCACTTGAAGCGTCTAAAATAATAACGTGACTTGTCATGTACAAATAAAATGGTGAGAAATCCATATTACTTATTAAAGGGTTCCATAGCTTTTAGTACTTATGAGTGATTCCTAGGTCAATACGTGTACTTAGCACTATAAGTACGGGCAAAATTTAGAATCGTCTTTGGTAGGTCAACAACTAATAAACTCTTTCTTCGTGATAATTTAAACAGTACTTTCAGTTTTTATGCCGGTATAGTTTTTTCAGACTTTTATAAGAATTAATTCTGTTTTAAATGTTGACTCTTGCGAAAATTACTACTTGGACTTGCATATTACAAAACGTGATTTAGAACCGCATAATTTTGCATTCCCTTTTCAATAATAGGAGCTCCAGTCGGTGGTCAAATTAATAAAGTTGTTTTTTTCATCCCCAAGTTGACATAGGTAAACATTTTTACGTGAAACCTACTGGGCTTACAATTTTGCCATGTACCTTATACGTTCATAAATTTTCAGCGTCGTAGGTTTTGAAGCCTCTGAATAAATGACCGAGATCTATGACGGACATGGCAAAACTAAAAGGATTCCATTTTGCAACGGAACTCTAAAAATGGTATCTAACGTAGACCTACTTAACCTTAACCTTTCAGGCGTAAATGCTACCATTTACCTAGGCATGTTGCAATGCGATTTTTACCATATGAGAGAGGCCGGTTGCGTTGCATTGCGTCATATGCGTGACTTGGTCCTTTGACACCCTTTGCAGATTCGCTACGGGGATTAGCACAGTATGTCCATGTATGAAGTGTTGTACATAACCAAACGGCTTTAGGAAGATAGCGAGTATTGTGTGGAATAAAACTTTAAAAGACTACGATATGAATGGAACGAATACCTACAGCAGAAGAAGCTTGAAGTGTCAAAAAAATTTGAGAAGTGATAAATTTGTGCGGTATGGCCACGTCATACCTACCTAGTAGAATAGAAACGTTTTAATATGAAAGAAGAGTAGAGGATAAGGCTGAGGGACAGTAAGTGGTGATTTTAGATAGTTCTGAAAGAATTACGTGGGTGTGGATGGCATGAATACTAGCTAATAGCTCATTATAGGAGAGTATAAAGAAGGAGAACACATAATTATTGTGTCGGCAAGGCAAGATTTAGGTCTTAGGTTTGCAGATACATTGTTGCCTCACAACGACTCTTGTGCGTTTTGGGCAGCTTAAATTTATTATGGGCACAAGTAACAGTTGGACATCAGACGGACCGCGCCTATTCGTTTGGCTACTCTATCAAAGATAAATAAATAAATTTAAATATTGCCGCGTGCTAAACCATTTAGCACGCGGCCCACGGCCAAGACAATGGAATGTACTTCTTATGTCTTGCCAGAAATTATTTCCGGCAAACCAGTAGCTTGTCACTTATAACAATCTCCCAGTCAAGTTGTGATTATCCAACGTGCGTTGAAAGCAGCAGAGCTAGTCAAGCACAATTACAGCACAAATACATCATTCGAGAGAGTGCATTACCATAAAGTATGACACTCTCAACGTGAAATGGATCCTCGATGATAGCATCTTAAATAATCATAATGTCAGATGATAAATTGATAAAACGTCGGCTCAGAGCCGGTATACATGCGAGCCGAGGGAATCTATATTTTATACGTTTTAAGCCTTGGCTTGGAGTGCGTCTGAAGAATATGTTGCGTAAAAGCCTTGTGCTTGAAATTATAGTTTAAGATTGTTATGACAAAGTAAGCTGTTCGAAGAAAATTTAATTTTATATGAGATAGAGTATGAACATATTCCATAATATAATAAACAATTGTATTTCGCAGTTGTATCTTATTTTGAAACCCAGGTAGGTGAATTTTACACGTAGTGATTTTGTATAATGAATAGGAACAGAATATGTTTACAAATTGAACAATCATCTTTGATTTTGAATAAAGAAAAATATTAGTACAAAAAATAATAATGTTAAAGTAGCTATCAGTGCTTGAGTAGGCATGACACTGACTTCTATAAATTATTATCCTATGCTTTTTAGTGATCTGCGGTTTTAACGCTAATATAACTCCGAGGAGGTAGGCTTGGGTATCTATCTATAAGCGTCTACGCATCTATATTTCGCCGGATATCTTTTAGTCCCATTTAATAGCGGACGAGCTTATCGTCATCTATTCGTACCAAGCACAGTTCTAGACTCCAGACAGAACTTTAAAAAAATGTCAGTAAGGTAAGCCATAATAAATGAAGTCCCGAGGAGCAACAAGGTTTTTGAGCTCTAAGCAAAAACGAGGCGGCCACGACCATCGAGGCAGTATTCAAATATGTATTAACTTCTAATACTGTACTCGTATATTGAATCAGTTCTCACATAATACTTATTTAATTTTTCACATAATATAGTTAACCTGATTGAACCATAAATCTTTATAGATATAATTGTTGCACGAAGTACTCCTCGGGTTCCATGCGCAAGATAAGACAAGTGTGTCCGTCAACAAGTGACCCTCGCCTTCATGGATCATTGTATAGTGCTATCAAGGAAATGGTGGGCTTATTGACCTTTTAATATAATTTTCCTATCGACAACAAAGAAAACCATTCGACTCTGTCACTACCTAAGATATGTAAGTTCTTATCAGTCGTAACGATTTCATCATCCTTCATCGTTCGCTGGCAAATTTTGTAATTTTCCGATGTGAACTCTTTTATAGCCGAAGTGAATAAAAGAATACACAGTAAGAATACGATGGCATAATTTACGTGGTTTATTTAACACTTAGTATCAATATCAATAACTATGATTGTATATGTTTTAAGGTTCCGTACTAGAAAACGGGACTCTTGTATTAAGCTTCAGCTGTTCACAGTCTGTCCGGCGGACATTCTAAAATTTCCATCAGTAAGCTGGGAACGGGGAAGCATAATTTTTACTTAAGGAATCAATTTGGAAATCAATCCCTAATATACCTCCTTTTTTTCAGAAAATATTAGAAGTGGGTCATACAAAATGAAAATATTCATTAACGTTGTTAGTGTTTCATAAAACGACTGCTTAGCCTGAAAAACATAAAGAATAATTATATAACACATAACAATTTGGTTGATATATTTGCATCAGTGATCATTGTAGTTTGTACTTACATAATATTTATCTGAAAGTCGCCAGGCACAATAACATTCACTACTTGTTAGCACTATTTTCATTCATAACATTGCAATGACGACTTAAGCAGCAAGACGACAAGTTAATCGAAAGCGATAATAACCCTTAAAAAATGTGTTATGTAAATTCTTTCTAGAAATACCAAGCAAAACATTTTTGCAACGCATTAACTAATCGATAGAATCTAGTCAGTGAATCGTCTGTGTTTAGAAATGCAATAGCCAAAGACTGGAACGCACTTACGATAGCCATTACACAAGTGCAATCAATCATTTCGTCGCCTTCGAAGCGGAGGAGCGTCTCCGATTGATTATCCCCGTCTGCTTGGCTGCTTTTGTCAAATACACTAGGTATACCGCAAATTATGCCTTGGTAATTGGTTGATTCTTTGAATATGCCACAACAGGTTAATATTATCAACATGAACTTTCCTTTATTTCAAAATTGAGTACTTAAATATTTTGCAAGTAGTGAAGCTATTGATGCCGGTTATAAAATAAGGTAAGTATAGGTATGATTTGTCAGCTGCCCATTGTTATTATTTTAATTGTTGCTTCGCAATGATCGTTGGCTCATCGTCGCAACGTCTATATGTATCTAAAGTATGTAAGTATGGAGTAATCGAAGCGTCTCGCCCTTGCCCGTAAAAAATACCATGACATTTAAATCTGAATCAGAGCTCGTGCATCAATCGCGCGCGTAGCGTCTGACCTTATTTCCTAGAGGACGATGTTAGCTGTTTTTCGTCAAAGGTAAGCCTTTGACCACAATCTCACGTGATGATGTGGTCGAAGGTGTTAACAGGCTTAACCTAGAATTACTCTGGCTCTCAAGGACAGCTGCCGGAACACACCGTTAGGTGCTTGGTTTTTTACTTGAGGGTGGTCGCTAGCCAGGCGGGCATTCACAAAATGCCCTTCCACCATGCGGTGAAGCTCAAGCCCGCGGCGGGATTCGAACCATGGACCTGCTGCGCGGCAGTCCATAGCCAAAGCCACTGAGCTATCACTGCTTCAAAACGTCTGTAAAGTGTAAACTGACACATACTTTTATATTATAAACTACGGCTACGAGGTGCCGATATGGTGAGGTGTAGGTCAAGAACGCCTTCCTTTTAAATAAGCTTTTTCTTTAAAGTCAAGTATGCCGACTATAATGTTATTTTGACTTTGACCTTGTGCCATGAATTGTTACTTCAATTTAGCCATTAATTGTTACCTTACTTGAGACTATTTTGTAGCTATTACAGCAGCAGTACTAGTATTAGTCCAGCCCCGTACTGTAATTACAACATTAGTAGGAATATAGATACAGGATTTGCACCTCTATTGCACAAATATTATTTTTTTCTACCTGTTAGGTTAACTTTTGACCATAATCTCACCTGATGGTAAGTGATGATGTGGTCGAAGATGTTGTTCAGGTCAGCCTAGAATTACTGACTCTCAAAGACGGCTGCCGGAATACACTGTTAGGTGCTTGGCGACAGATTTTCTACTTGTGAGTGGTAGCTTAGGCGGGTCTTCGCAAAATGCCCTTCCACCATGCAAAAAAAATATTATTTTATTTTACTGTGGAAGAGGCGACGGAAAGTAAAGTACTAGGAGGTGGGCAGCAGCGTCTTCTATAAAACTGCCATCTTTTATACTGCGATCCCCAAGACGCCTGCCAAGAGTGGGAATTATGGCAAACCACCCCCATTTGTTTAATTGTGGAAGTTCCGGATGTGTGTTTGTAAGTATAAATAGAATTAAGGTGAAGTATTCAACGTATTTGAAAAGAAATCATTTTTATCATTAAAACTACAATATCGATATCATGTAATACTGCCGTGGTCAACATTATAATTATGAGTTATGTATTAAATCAGTTATAAATCTCGTTTCTAGTAACTATATCAAAATAATAGTTCAATCTTATCATAGAGCACGGAAATATTTATAAATGGGCTCATGTGTTCCAAGATTTGCACTGGCAATGGAAAGCTACCCAGATTGAGATAATGATAACTGTTGTTATCTGACACTAATATAATCACGCTTTGGTCACGAGGGTATCACGAAGCCACGTCATGTCGTTGCGCGCAGTCGGCTTTAGACGTACTCCTAAAGACATTGTGTTACCCCTACGAATTACGATGCTCTTTGTTCAAATTACATATACTATTTTGTTTATTATTGCCTGCTGTAAGTACCTCTTGATAATCGTAGATAACCATTGCAGGTACACTAATAATAATTGAACATAAAAAATACGACTTCGTTAGAAAATAGGTGATCTTAAAATTTAGACAGATTTTTTCCTGAGTTTAGTTCAGAATCTCGATCAGAAATATTTGTATTTTTTTTATATATACCTGCCTGTATTAGGTATTCTTTTTATTTTATTATGTATAATTCTCAAAAGAGGTCGCTTCCGCTCGTGGCTTCACTCGTTTTGGAATATTACCAATTCTACACGCTCTCTCGGAAACTAAAGTATTAATCAGGATATAAGTAGCCCACGAGTTATAGATTGATATTACTGTCAAATACATCTGCTCAGCCATAACAACAATCTCACTCATACAAACAAACTTTCGCACTATCAAGTATAATATATTATTGATTATGTAGGATTAGTTGAATATGAATATAACGCATGAATATAAATTATTTTTGATAGGTATGTAAGTACCTACCTATCTTCATTATGATATCGACGCGACGACGCTGCGCAGGGGTCGACGACCAATTTTATAGATATAGTCAATTATTTACCTACATTGTATTATTTACATCTATTAAAAGTAGAATGCAGGCACGGTAATATTTATAGATAATATTACCGTGATGCAGGCGAGACATTGTCAAATGATAACAATAGAGATAAAATTATCCCGTGTTACATACAATGTAAGCCGTGTCTAGCGTTTGTGTATTTTCAAAATATTTGCATAAAGATTTTGTTTCGCGATAAGAGCACGCAAGCTGTGTAGGTAAAGATTTATAAATAAGCAGAGACCGAAGTAACCGAAGAAGTTTATAGGCATACATTCATACATTACCCCAGTTAGTTTTTTGCTTTTTGAAGCAATGATAGGTGCCAAGTTATAGCTATGAACTGTGGTGCCGCAGGTGCATGGTTCGATCCCCAACGCCCCGGCTTGAGCTTCACCACATGGTGGGAGGGCATTTTGCGAATGCTCGCCTTGAAAATCTGTCGCAAAGCACCTAACAGTGTGTTCCGGCAGCAATCCTTGTGAAGCAGTGATAGCTCAGTGGCTTTGGTTATGGACTGCCGCGCAGCAGGTCCATGGTTCGAATCCCGCCGCGGGCTTGAGCTTCACCGCATGGTGGAAGGGCGTTTTTGCAATGCCCGCCTGGCTAGCGACCACCCTTAAGTTGAAAACCTGTCGCCAAGCACCCAACGGTGTGTTCCGGCAGCTATCCTTGAGAGCCAGTAATTCTAGGTTCAGCCTGATAACACCTTCGACCACATTATCACTTACCATCAGGTGAGATTGTGGTCAAAGGCTTACCTATCAGCAATAAAAAAAAAAAAAAAAGAAACAGTAAAATTACCTGCACACTGTCTCAGGGCGACGGGCGTAGTGCAGTAAATATAAACATATAAGCAAGCTTATTGTTACCTTCCGGTCATTTTACTCCAGACTTTAAACAGCTTCTAAAAACTTTTTAGTTTTTAGCAATACTGTCGAATTTATAGTAGTAGACAATAATATATATAACAATAATGCTAGATCGTCGCTTTAGTATAGCTAGAAGGTATACAGGTTCAATAAATGTAATTTTGACCTTGTTGTGAAGCATCGTCTTGTTCACTGGTTGCACCGTGGGATGGCCTAACCTAAATAAACCACGTAAATTGTGAGCACAAGCGGCTGCCCGTGACCGTAGCATCGGCCACTTGAGACATAAACTACGCTGCAAGAAGTGCGATGACCTACATTAACACTGCACTTTACCTCACTCCATCGCGTCTTCTAAAAAGTTATTTTATTGTATTTACTCGTATTATACAGTGGCGAAACCAGCACAAAATGTGGTTGGTATTGTTAAATGTACTTTAAAAAAATATTTATAGGCTTTTCATCACTAGGTTTCTCACCTATTTGTGGCAAAATTTATAATTCAACTTATTCATATGTGGATCCATATATGCAGCGACTTTCATAGTATCGCTCGTAATAAGAGAGAAACGAAAAAGGTTGCAGAAATTAGGTTCAAAACAACGCGTGCGTTTGAGATGCGCTAAAATGACTGAAAATAATACTTTTCACTATACCTAATATTCGAATTTTACTTCGAAAAAGTCATATATATACCTTATTAGGCGAGCATAATGCTAAGCAAAGGCAAGTGAAAGCTAAGCAAATAAGACCAAAAATATGGCAGTGATCTATAATAAAAAGAGAACAGAATTTATATTTTTATTTTTATAATAAAAACCTTCAAGATAACCGAACGTGCGCAACTCCACTCTTTATTTATTCACTTTATTTCGTGCTTGTTAAAATATATTTAAAAACAACTCAAAGTGCTATTTGAACAAGGAAATACATTTGGAACGATTAAATCTTTAAGAGCCAAGTACTCCCAACAAAACTAGTTTTGTTTGGAAATAAGAAGACGATTCGCTGCTACATAATTTTTACTTTGTGTTCTCGTATTTACCTACCTGCTTCAGTTCAATGACGTTTTTTGTGAACAGGCTAGTTTGCAATAACGCCTGCTAGGCGAATTACATTACAAAATTACAAATTTACGAGACTCGACTAGAGATTGTACAGTATCTATGTACAGGGTACAGGTATAGTACCTATGTACCAATGCTGAATGATCTCATAAAATTCGTTATATAGATTTGTTATTGCTACAAAATGTTACTATCTGTAATACTGCAACGATTTTAATGATAAGAAGATTTTTCTAGACTCTAATCGAGTTACGCGATGCGACGGTCTTTCTTATTTTAATAGTTTTATGTCTATGCCAAGAAATATTTCGAAACATCATTTTGGAATATATGATATAGGACTACAACACAAAAATCGGTAAAACAATTTCCATTAAAAGTAAGAATGGGTAGGTAATCAAAAAATCGGCCAAATGCGAGTCAGACTCGCACGCGAAGGGTTCCGTACCATTAGCTATACAACATTAGACTTCATATTTTAACCTTTTATTCATTTTAACGTGCGCAAATCCGACTTGCACTTGGCCAACTTTTTGTATTTGTTGTTATAGCAGCAACAGAAATACATCATCTGTGGAAATTTCAACTGTCTAGCTATCACCGTTCTTGAGATACAGCCTGGTGACAGACGGACGCTGGACGGACGAACGGACAGCGAAGTCTCAGTGATAGGGTCCCGTTTTTACCCTATGGGTACGGAACCCTAAAAATAAAAGGTACCTAATCCATTACTTATTTATGCCAACGATATGCATATTGTTTTTAGTTGGTGATTTTGTCTTGGGATGAGTAAAGCTTGCTTACTTTGCATTTAAATTAAGTGGGAATACATTATCAGCTAGCTTAATTTGGCAGACCACCGTCCTAAGTGATAGATGGTCGCGGGTTCATATCCTGCTCATGGTTTAAATTTTTCCTTTCGTTGTAATTTTGTAAAATTCATTATCACACCATTAAAAAACATGATCGCACCTGTATTCCCTGTAGGGGTAGGCGGAGTTGTATAACGCATCCACATTTTGCTAGATCAAGTCCCAATTCCATATAATATGAGATATTTTACAAATATATTTGTCATCTAGGAACTTACTCGTAATGATAAAATCGCACACTATTCCCGAAGAAGACAGCACATAATCCAGAATAGTCATCTTATCTATATTTCTACAGTTATAATCGTGGTTGCTTCAAATTTACTTAATTTTTATTGACCATAAATACCTAATATTTTTCAATATAGGTAAAGTATGCAGATAATATAAAATATTGATTATTAAAAATCCCGCAGAGCCGCCATTGTAAACGGAATCGTTTACAATGACTTTTTTGAAGATAAAAACCACATTATTTTTATCTAGAGAGTTTAACTTGGCCAATATTCATGTTTTTTCACCATAACTAACTTTTGGGAAAAAGATTTCGGTTAAAATATTCCTGTTTATAATAGCCATTTTAAACTATAACTCGAATTAGTTAGTAATTTTTTATATCGAATTATAAAATCAGGCAGGTTTCATCTACGAATGAAACGTAATTAGGTACATTCTTGCAATACTCCAATTTTTACCAAACATTAAAAGTGCAAAGTTTATTTCATCGTTGTGTAGCTTGTTTAGTAAATGTAACTCAGTAATAGTATTGTTTGGCGAATGTCATAGTGCGAAAGTTTATGAACCAGTGTGCGTTGTTATACTGTCTCAAATTCCTTAGAAAGATGCAAATAGTAGTATAACTTTTCCCTGCTTCAAGTATACCTATATATGTAAGTATACAATCTTACAGCAATCAGTTTGGCAATAATTATCGGACTATGTGATACCCTAATCCAAAGTTCCAGCCCACTATTATCTATAGGTCAGTTGGCAGCATGCTCGAAAATACTGTCAACAAAATGCTTCTTCGGATAACAATAATGCTGATTCGTCAACCCGTATAAGTGATAATTTGATCATAGTCCATACTAATACAATCTATTGTGGCTACCTAAGATATATATCTATTCTTTATTTGATATCAGTAAATCTGTTAAGTAGGCACATATGGTATACAAAAACCGTGGACATTTGTGCTTACATCGGTTAAAAGCTTACTGACGAGATTCATGCATGTGTGTGTAAGAATCAAGGTTTCCGTAAATAATATATTAATGTAAGTGCTTCATAGACACGATGGTTATAATTTAGGTGTTATCTAACTCTAGTGCAGGTGAAGGTCGACAACATCTATCAATTGATGACGGCCAGTGTAGTCGTAGGAACATTGAATATGTGGTGTAATGTAGGACATGAGGATGAGTCTAGAGATATAATAAATACCTAGTGCCAGTAATGCTGAACAGAGGTTTTTTGCTTTGTATCCTGCAGCAGCCATTTGATAGAATTTTCTAGCTTGAACTGTCACCATCCTTTCCTTATTTACGTTGTATACAATCTTCGTAATTCGTGTGTACAGTATGACCCTGCCTTATTTTCAATATGCTACGAATTCCAGACTTAACTGACAAATCAAATGTTATTCTCAAGAAAGTTTGTATATAGGTAGTTAGAGACTTTGTTTGTGATGGTCAAGAAAAAAACCCTGTGGTGCTACTGTACAACAAATAATAGAATGAAACTCACGTTATTATTGTATAACCTAATTTACATATTGTATCAGCCGGATTGTCCACTGCTGAACACAACCTCCTCCATTATGAGGGAAGGGTTTGCCATACACCCCACGCAGGGAGGCGTCTTGGGGATGGCAGTGTAAGATACCAGTTCCTCAGAAAGCGCCGCTACCCACCTTCTGGTGTGTTACTCTTAGTCGCCTCTTACGAGATCCGCGGGTAGAGATGGAGAGGTGACTTTCTAGCCCGGTACCCCACGGGCATAATTTATATGTAAATAATAAATATATGACAATGATAACGGAAAACTAGTTAGTTTATAGTTTATTTGAAATTTAATTATAAAACCTAAGTCCACTCTCCGAAAATCAGTACTAATTTATAATATTAGTACTGATTTTCGTAAAGCGTAACAGGCAGACAGACAGACAGAGTTACTTTCGCATTTTTAATATTAGTACTGATGTGAAAGTAACCCTGTCTGTCTGTTACGCTTTCACGCCAAAACTACTGGACCGATTTGAATGAAATTTGGTATGGAAATAGTTTGAGACCCGGGAAAAAACATAGGATAGTTTTTATCCAACTGCGCAAAAAGAGGTTAATGTTTTTGCGCGATAAACGACATAAGCGCGGGCGGAGCCGCGCCCGGAAAGCTAGTACTCTATAAATTAAGGTTCGACAGAGCTTTCAAAGTTCAGTATTCCACATATGACGGAATATTACACTATACCACAGCACTATCGTTGTTAATGCGTCGATATTTTTTTTTAGCTATTTGCAGTTTAAGGCTAACCTTAGTTAATATGCCTTAGCTAATCATTACCGCACTGTTTCACCTGTGAGGTGAGGGAGAGGGTGATGTTCAGGCTAACTAAGAATTACTGGCTCTCAAGCACAGCTGCTGGAACACTTTTTGCTGATTGTTTACAGATTTTCCTCTAGAGGGTGAAAATGCCTTACCACCTACGCTTATGGCGTCTGCCATCCTAAACAACCGTCACCGACGATGGCTTGATATGACCTCCGAAGCAAGAGTTCTTAATGCACATCAGCAACCAAGCAATATGCGAAGCTAGTTGTAAGCACGGAAGCACTAGCGGTCAGCCATCCAAGTCATGACTGCAGCGGACGTTGCCTAACTTGATTGTTCAAGCATGATTAAAGAGGCTACGCTATGAGCGCTTCCAATATATTTTTATGATTGCTGATAGTCTAGCCTTTGACTGCTACCTCACCTGTCGGTGATAGTACGGTCAAAGATATTAATCCAAAACAGCATAGGTACTGGCTCGCAAATGTTTTCATAGTTGGATATAAATTGTATTTGCCCGCTATTGAATAATCTATTGTAGGTACTTCTATATTGTAATGTTGAATTTTCCCTCTTTAAGGAATATATAAAAGTTGTATTATATGTGCATATTATTTAACTGGCAAGGATTAAGAACCAGTAATCTTTTGCGTAAGTGATCAGGTGTAATGATTCCGGTGTGTTGTAAACAGACAAAATAACTAGATATATTATTTTATTAAACATAATACTCATCGCATTAACTATTGCGTAATATCTACTCCTTTACTCTCTTTTATATATAAACTTATGTAAGTATTAAAATTGATTTTAAAATTGTGAATGAGAGGAGGAAAAGGAAGTCTGCTAGACGATGTTAAATGCTCTAGAAAATGATAAAGTGCAGTGATTTTATGATATTTATGTAATAAATATGTTCCTTATCTTAAATGCTTTCACGTTATACTAATTTATACTTTGAAACTCGGACGAACCACCGTTTTAAAATATGCATAAATCTTATATAACATTAAAAATCGTTTGTGTTAGTAACGAAGCATTATTATTCGATTATGTTCCCTTTGCTGAGATTTGGGAATTATGGGGTAGGCACTCATTCTTCTTAAAGTACTGAGAGAGTTTGTTTAACAATATTTCCTGGTTGTGGCAGGGCATTCTACGTACAATCACGGCAAGTCTTGGGATCCTAGGAATTGATATTTCCAATGTTAATTTGGAAATCAAATTCGCTAAAGCACTACTTCACTGTAGATCAAATTGTCTTTAACAAGATCCTAGTTCGAGTCCAATTAGAGCCGGTATTCTCACATCAGGAAAGGTTCATCAACCATTGAACATAGGAACAGCAGCGAGCTATTATTGATGACCCGAATTTTCCGAAGTCTTTTTTCTTACTTTTGAAGCATTGATGGCAATACTGATGGCTATGATAGGATTGCCATGTAGGGGTCAGAAACCGCCGTGCCGTGGCCTTTAGCTTCACCCATAGATAAAAGTATAGTGGCAGGGCATACTACGAAAGCTCGCTAGGCTAGCTACCATCCTCAAGTAGATAATCTGTCACCAAGTTCCTAACGCTGTTACAACAGATCTTTAAAAGCCAGTTCCCATTCTAGGTTTTGGCTGTTTACCGTCCATGACCACATCATTACTTACCTACATACATGTGAAATTTTAGCTGAACCTTTGTTTACTCAGTAGATTCTCCTCATCTTGTGGGCTCGTGCGTAAAATCTTTGAAAAGTGTGCGATACAAACTAGATACTGATTTGAATGATGAAATAAATTAGTTTGTAAGCCAATAACAAACCTAAGTAGAAACAATTTTCTCAAAACAAGAGTTGAATGACTGTAAGCACGTTGGACACATCAGTCGCCCGGCCAATGACATATCGCACGCTTAATAATAAACCGGAATAAGACAAAAAATCAGTTTTTTGGGAAATCGCGTTCAAAGTTTTGAGTATCTACCTTGTTGAAAACATTTTGATGGTTTTCACGTGTTTTTAGAGTTATTTTTACTTTCTTGGTCTTAAATTAAAGCCAGATGTATAGCGAATATAGCTGACATTACAATATAATTATTTTATTAATATCAAATGAATAAATGAAGTTTATTTTCTACGGTTTCGACTTATGTCAGTTTAGTATAAAAATCAATTATCAAGTTTCAAAAAATGTGTAAACTAATATGTCATAATTCTGTACAGTATTAATAAATAATATGATCTTATCAGATGTATAATTTTTATTTCACTTTAAAATTAAAATGGGAACAAAAACACAGAAATATTTTGCAATATACCTATAATTTGGTAATGTAAAATACATTTTAGAAGTCATTGTAACTGCTTTCTTAACCTAATCATATTATTATAATAATCAGTCGAATTAGCAACTTATAATAAATGTCTACTTTGAATTATTTGACGTAAATTTTACCTATTCGTCTTAATCAGTCTCGTGAGTTGTGACTTTTCAAAATATTAATCAAAACTTATCAAAAAAGTTTAAGAATTGAGTTGTAAAAACATGCATAACACAAGATGAAATCAGCCCCTTTGCAATTAAGTCCTAGTCTTAATTTTTATAATCACTTATCTCCTGTTTTTGCGTATATGCTGCCTCCATGGTTATTTCTATGACTGATTTCATATGCCTTGGTTTATTTCGCCTATTAACTTGTCGTCGTTGTAAGATATCTTTAAGTAAAATAATACTTTTATATATATACTTTTATATATTGTCTGCTTTATTTTGCGTATGCCCTCGAATCATGAATTAGGAGTGATGCTTTGGATTTTAAAAAGATAAAAAGCATACATATAAATTGTCATTCTAAAATTATATTTATTCTGACCTGCACATTATCAGAATAAAAAATAATGTTCAATGGTTCTTGTGCGTCCTTACTTATGTGCTCCAAGTATTTCCAAATGCACGTGCCTATTTCAATCAAGCTTCGCATCCGATTCCTTCCAAAAAGAGCTATTTAGAGATTCAAAAGAGCCTTTTTTATCTGTTTGAAACTCAGTTACTACCAACTAGCATCTGAGACCTATTGTCAGTCAGATAGATGCACCTACATACAAACAGTCTCTATACTTAGCAAATGTCCTGCAACAGTTAACAAGCAAAACCCAATCCTACGTAAAGGATTCCAGACATTTTGTTAACTTGCTAGCAGATATACGTATACTGCCGATGGAAATAATGATAAGTTTCGATGTGACATCACTTATCACAAATGTGTTCTTGAAAGAAGCTATAAAAATCATTGCTGACCTACTCCACGGAGCTGATATGCCAAATGACAACACAGAGCTGAGTGAATGTTTTGTGTCAAACGGATCTTTAGCGAATTAATTATAACATGCAAATGGAAGGAGTCACCTAGGCTCTCCTTAAGCGCCAGTTGTGGCCAATATTTATATGGAACATTTTGAGGGAGATCATGAGGAGCGCTAGTGAAAAACCATGTTACTGGTGGCATTATGTAGATGATGTCTTCGATGGCCAAAGAAGAGTTGCCGTTATTTAACACCCATTTAATTTCATCACACTCAAAAATATAGGTAACGGTTAAAGAAAATCGTGATGGTAGTTTGTGTTTCCTAGATTTAAAGGTATATCATGAAGAATAGTAGATGATGTCTTCGATGGCCAAAGAAGAGTTGCCGTTATTTAACACCCATTTAATTTCATCACACTCAAAAATATAGGTAACAGTTAAAGAAAATCGTGATGGTAGTTTGTGTTTCCTAGATTTAAAGGTATATCATGAACTAGACGGTATTTTTTTTATCAGTTTTTTTTTTCGATCAAGCTTTTATTCATCTCTACTCAGTATCTTGTACTCACGATGTTGGTCATATATTTGCTAAGCCCTTGTGCTTGCTCCAAAGTGGAATGTTTATAGGACAAACAAAGATGATACATACATTTTTTTAGATCGGAAGAAAGATAAATTTATTTGCTTTTACCTTTTATCAATTTGGGATTATTTTTTATAATTACCATTTTTTCCACGTAAGTCATCTTCTATAAAGTTATTGCTGTTTTTTGCTGAGTTCACCACACATCTCTTTCGAAGCAAAATGTTCAAGGTAAAAAGTTTAAAGAATTTAATTTGTTAATTACCAATAATAAAATAATAGGCTTTGTTGGGTTTTCAGACATACCCTAATCTGCGTTCGTATTTTGATATCTTGTTACCTAAACGTTTGGCTAACTTTTGTTTCCACTTTGAAGTACCGCTTACTAATTTTCGTGGTGGTATGATGACGCTGGAAGCCTGAACTTTCTGAATGGTGGTGATTATGACGTGGCGGCCTTGACTTCTTCCATCGTGAGCTGGAGATTTTGTGTTTTTGTATGCTGTGTTGGACTTGATCGTCTGTTTCATGCAAACTCTTAAATAATTTATACACAACATTAAATAAAAAGGTAAAACTTTAAATTAATTCAGAGAAACTAACGTGGTTAACACTTATTTTAGAAAATAATACGGGATAACTCACGTGATTTAGTCAAACTGCTCCAACTATAGTTTCAACCACATGCGGTGGTCTTTTTCAAGGGGAACCCGCGTTGACGTTTCGCATAGCTAACCTAACCTGCTAAGCGAGACGTCAACGCGGGCTTCCCGAGCTTCCGTTGGAAAGACCACCTATTTTGGTTAAAACTATAGTCGGAGCTATCCGACTGATTCACGTGAGTTATCCCGTATTATTTACTTAAATAATTCAGAGAATATTACGTGAAAATGTATTATGGATACTGTACCCCAAGGAGAGGAGTGTAAAATTGAAAGAAAGTAAACTTGACTCTTTCGTTTGCGTTAAAATTTTACTCAAAGACGCTAAAAACATAAGGGTGATGATAAAAATCTAAACGAAAACGTGATAGTACGGTTACTAATTTGTAAATTTACAGTCAGGGGTAATGCACATGTAAGTACATAATCACGACGTTATTTATATTTCAGCTGGCTTAGAATTATTTGTAACAGTCCATACAACATTATATCCTTATCAGTACATCAAGCATTAAAAAGTTATAGGCGATGCTGGTTCCTATTTTCAGGCGTCCTCTACAGGATTTAAACTATGGAACTAGTGATTTAATACTGTTTATTAATCAGTATTTAAAATAAAATTAAAGGACATTTTGTAATAAACTGCAGCAATGGCTAGAGTACTTTTAGACCTTAGAATCATTTTAAATGTAAACCGAAATAAATACAAGTATTATATAAATCTAGCGATAGCTTTGGCAATAAAGTGATGTAAAATTAATTAATTCTCGAATAAAAGTAATAATCTAATGCTAAAACGCACTAATACGCATTTTTTCTTAACTATACAATTATAATTTAATGATAAACTGCAACAAGTCCAAATAGTTCATGCTGTATTGTAACACCGTTTTCAACTGAAGTGAAGTAAAACGAAAACATGACAGTCTATAAGAAAATGAAGTAAAATAGTTTCACCTGTGTTTGAAAATAAACCAAATTATTTTACCTTACTCCACTATAGTCACAAAACAACGCTACATTTCACACAAGACGATCGCCGCATCACTGAATGATTCTTTATGGTATGAAATGACTTTTCGCGTGCTTTTGTAATAAAGAGAGGGGTGATCTAAAAATCGGCCATTATGGTTGGTTTCGCATGGCGGGATTTTACCGATAGATTCTTCAATCGGAGTTAGTTCGTTTTATTAACAAAAGTGGGAATCCTTAATTTTTGACTTATTTCGGTTTATTATTAAACGTGCGATATTTTGCAATACGTGATCATAGCTAGGTAGGTACATAGGTACTTAATTGTTATCATTATCAAAATTTACCTACTCGGAGCTTCCTTTGCACTGTGATATTGTAATGATATCGTTAATTATTATGCTCTGGCTGTTGTTTTAAGATATCTCTAGGCGATAACAGTATATAGGAATTATATTATTGAATATTTTACAATAGTGAGTCTGTGCGTTATATTTTTGCAAAAATATGGTTCTAGGGAGTGCGATCTAACCATACTCGAGAATTATAAACAGAAAAAGCCTAATTTGTATGAATTTACTAAATATAAATAAACAGTTGTAGGTAGGTACATCCGCAAGGTAGTGTGATTGGCAAAATGCTAACAACCTCTTATGGACTACTTCCGTTTAACAAGACATACTTACAACATTAGATCTACGACTTTTCCAGTGTTGCCGCCCGCCGCGGCAACGCCGCGCCCCCTTTGATTAGAGTTTTAAATATTTAAATTGATCTAAGTTATAAAAACTAAATATGAAATAATAAATTACAGGCACAAGACTTTTAACATCAGTTGAACCTCGTGCTTGTTCCGTCACAAACAGATAAAAAAAACATTCTACCAAAAAATTTGTTAGGACTAACAATACTAAGTCTACTAAGTATAGGTAGGTATATATATTTATACTTACTATACTTTAAGAGGTTGTTAGCATTTTTCCAATATCCTGTATATTGTAGATTACGTTGTAGCCCTAAAAGATTTGGCCCAAATTTTCGTTGTGATTTTGTGATCCGCTTGGAATAGTTATTTGTTATACAAGAGTGCAAAGTTGCTTTTTAACCGCGTGTTCAATTTTGATGACCGAGCAAGCGAAGGATTCTAAAATTGAATCACGAGCGCAGCGAGTGATTCAAAATTAGAATCCTGAGCGTTAGCCATGGAATCAAAAGAGCACGAGTTGAAAAATCTTTGCACTCGAGTGCAACACGTAACTTTTCATTCCACCTCAGCGAGGAAATGACTAAATGCAAAAAAAAACGTTTACAATCCTCATTTTAGTTTTTTAACTTGTTTTCAAGTTTCTTGTTTTTAATATAAGGTTTAACAATGACGTGAAAAAATGCCGCGTAAAGAACCGCGTACAAAGCAAATTGAAAAAAGAACACCAAGAAGGTTCCGAGTCTGAGTTTTTAACAAATTAAAAAAAAGTTGTATGATATATTCGGCACCATAGAGGTAGCAGTAAATAGGTTTAATGTTTTTTTTAATTCACAAACTTAGTGCAAACGATGTTCTAAATTCAATTTACTTTATCCTCTAGAGAATAAAAACGGCTTTTCCACTCAGATATTAAAGATTAAAAATACTCTTTCCAAGATGGTGGGATGAAAAACCTTTTTATACTGTGACCCGAAAGTAGTTTCATTCGAAATGGTCGTGATGTACAGGCATGAAATCAGAATGGTTGGTTTGGTTACTGTTTATTTTTACTGTTCCAATTACTATTTAAGTTCAAACTTACCCTCCTTGATCTGGATCAGAAGCTACAGTAATTTGTTATGATCAAAAACTGCACATGCGAGTTTGTCAAGTGGTTGCCAAACCATTGTAGTTTGCTGGCGCCAGTAACGCCTTGCTCGTGTCACTGTGGCACCAGCCTTGAGCTGTCTCTCAATAAATAGGCTTAGATGACATTATACTATTCAAGTTCACTTAACGAATTCCTCGAAAGTATGACTCATGTTATGCTTGGAATGACGTTTGGAATTTTAAAATTATAAGTAACTAAATTGTATAGGTTTTATCTACTCATTTCTGAGTTTAGAATTAAGCTAAAGTTTGAAACTTAGCACTTATTAGGTACTAGTAGTTGTAATACCTATATAAGTAGTACAATTTCTTCTTTGCTAGCATTATAACCAAACTTTTTTCCGGAGACGCATGGTCAAATAATATTTCTTCTAAAATAGATTATACCCATCAAAATGTCATTCCTAATTCGGCTGCAATGCATTTTGTTCACAAGTGACGCTCATAAGTGTGATAAAAGAAATAAACTACACTACGAAAGTCACGTGAGGTTTCTACGAAGTATAGCACAACCGCCATTCAAATGTTATGGCTTATTCCCAGACTTCCGAAGGCCATTCTAGGGCCTAGTAATGAATACTTTTAAATTAGTGTGCGGTTTATTTACAACGCGTAGCTATTATAAATATCTATCATATTTGCCTCATTTTTTTTTATATAATATTATAATGACTAATACATTTATTAATATCACTATATATATATATACTTACATCTACACCTTCACATAAAAGATGATGAAGCTATATAACATTGCGTATACGTAGGGACCTACTTGATGACTTGTTGTCAGGCAACCCAAAGAGGTCGTAATCTTAATTGGTTCTCCAATTGCGTGTTTACATTAATTTAATCATCATATCACACATACAAAAATAGAAATAATGTTTTGTTGGGTATGTACCCAAAACTATATTATGAATTCTGTGTCGTAAATTGTTAGGAGTAGATGAGTCTCAAAACATAATTTTCTTACCCTTGACTTAATTTAAGTGGGGTCATAAAACATTGTATGAATTCTTCAAAAATACAAAGGACCCCATATGAAAATATTAGAATATTTTTTTTTTATGTTATTGTGACGGAACAAGCTTGAGGCCGACCTGATGTTAAGCGGACTGACCTCTGCCTATAACAGATGCATTTCGTCACAAGTCACGAATTGCACTGCGCCCGTCACCTTGAGACAGTTGTTAAGTCTCATGTGCCTGTAATTTCTCTGGCTCTCAAGGACTGCTGCCGGAACACACCGTTAGGCGCTTGGCGACAGATTTTCTACTTGAGGGTGGTCGCTAGGTGAGGCGGGCATTCACAAAATGCCCTTCCACCATGCGGTGAAGCTCAAACCCGCGGCGGGATTCGAACCATGGACCTGCTGCGTGGCAGTCCATAGCCAATGCCACTGAGCTTTCACTGCTTCAAAATAAGTATATAAAGAATATGTTTTAAAATGGTAAGGAGCCCCGCAGTGTGCGTAAATAAGCAGTATCGCCACACTCACACTCTTACAAACGTCTACGTGAATAATGACATGCATGCTGCTGATGCCTCATGCGAGACGACTTTCTTCTTCTGCCCAGTATCAGTGTATGATAAATTTAATTATGTTATCCACTATACTCACCTCAAAGAATGCATAAAAAATGGACTAGTATTAAGAAAACTCCATAGAATACTGAGTTTCAGACAAGAATAATACCTAAAGAAATATATTGATTTAAATACCCGAAAATGTGTAACACGCTTTAGTCTCGTGGAAATCGAAATGTGCCGGTATTTGTTCAATAAAATGTCTGGCGTGACTTGGGGGGTATTAGAGTTTTAACTATGGCTCGGGAGCAGTTCATTACTAGTCACCAACGCAATCCATATAGGTTATTAATAACCTTATAATATGTTTTTTTATGTATGTCAATTGAATTTAAAGTTGGCGAATATATTAAGTACGTACCTTAACTAATGTAAGTATACTTTGTCATATCATATCTATCGAACAATCGTGATAGCCACCCACGAAAGGACATCGAAGCGATTTATCATAAGTCGTATTTGTGTCGACTTATCGGTCGGTCTAGCTCAGCCAAGACTGATTGTGATTATGTACCTACTAGTAATTTTAGAGATAATTTGGCATTATATTTACAAACACAGGATGATTAAAAAATACACGGAACTAAAATTTTTATTTTTTGTATACTATTGTTATATAACAAGCACGAGGTCTAACTGGTGTTATAACATATTTTATGCATTTCGTCAGTGACAAAAACCACTGCGCGGACATTCACCCTGAGATAACGACTCATGTGCCTTTAATTTCACCGGCAGCCAACCTTTAATTCCAACAGGAACTCAGTAATGTGGACATTACTGAGTTCCTGTAGTTCCGGCGTTAGTACTGCTCCAGAAGAACTCGCACAAAGAATTCAGCTATTAAAACACTATACCTATACGCCTTAAAAATAATAAAAAATAATGTTCACCTATACCTCAAACTTAATATGATCCCCTTCAAAGTTATTAGTATTACCATCGAATACAATATTATGTTTCCTATCCAATCTTCTAAGCATTTCTGGAACACACTTCTTTACACAACACGAACGTTGAGATACTAGTCATTGGCTTATCTACATGAACTGTAAAAATAAGATCGCGATATAAATGACACCGTAGCTATATGAAACCAAATATTACAAATAATGTACTTAACTTCACTTAGAAAAATATCGCGAGTTTTGTCAATTATAACTAAATAGTCCCAGCCGGGTGCCTATTTAGTTATAATGTAGATAATCGTCGTATTGGCTTTGCAGTGCCCTTGCTTAACACAAAAAGGGCTCATTCATTACCATGTTTGAGGCTTTAATTCTTGTAGATATAAGAAAAGTCTGCGCAGATAGGCATGTGATAGTTTGTTATATCGAAATATGTAAAATGACAGTGAGCATAAACATTATTATGCATATGTCTTGGATGTTTGTAGGTCACGTCACGCGTTATATGAGTATGTTATGTGTGCCCATGCCTTCCGCGATGCAGTGAATCCTACTGCGAGGGGTGACTTAACGTTATTTTTATAAAAGAACCCATGTGGGTGACGTCGCAGGCGGGTCATGTGAGTAGGTATAAATAATACAACTTCCAAAAGGGTGAATGTGTCAAGGTTGATCATCTGTAAGCGCTACTGAGTCATCTTGCAGGATGCGCCGGCGTGGGTCGAACGCATCTATTGTCAAACCGCAGGTGTTCCTTATTATATTCACACCTACTTGATAATTAAGGTATGTTATGGGTATTATGGTAATTAATTTAGGCGGAAGAAGTCATTATTTTGTAAGTAGGTGAAGGCGTGGGTATACTCCTTGTGTTTGTTTCATGTCGTTGATCAGTGGGAGTATATTTTTTATACATTTCTTTTCTAAAGTTTAACTTGTATTTACTTATAATTAAACATATTTTTATTCTCAAGTACTTACCTATATTAGGCAACGCAGAATTTTTTGACATACGTTTGATTGATTCATTTATGGGCCCGTTAACAGAATGTAGGTATCTATTATTATGGTTAGGTATATAGAAGAAGATGACTTTAAATGTTGATCCGATTGTCATCTTATTTTTATGAGTATTTTTTATTATTTGTAAAATTAATTGAAACCTTTTCGCATCTCGATAAGCATGTTCGAATATGTAGTAGGTACTTGTTCGGTTTTATTTGAAATACTACGAAAAATATTGACAATTTATTGGTTTCATCGCTGGTTTTCATATTAAAGACTTTGCATGTATCAAACGCATGAGCAGAATTAATTTTAATATTGTTAAGTTTGCAATGACGCCTGCTAGGCGAATTACTTAATTTGTAATTTTGCAGAATTAATTACTTGTCGCTGAGCACCTACACCTAATAGAGTCTACCGATAGTAGCTGCAATTAAGAGCCTGTTCTCTTTCTTGGTTCACCTTCGAAAACATCATCACTTAACGTCAGGTGAGATTGTGTTCAAAGATTAGCCTATAAGCAATCAAATAATAAGATAAAAAAGGCTAAGTACGAGTTGACTAAGACTAAAGTATGTTGGGCAATGGGTAGCACTATTGCATCTGTTGGAAAAAGTAAAGTTTTTAGTCTCTGATTCCATTTTTATTTTATTGCTCTGTATTTTATATCGAAACACATCTTAAGTTTCTTGGAGATTATATCTACTTGATATGGTAGCTAGTTAGACGAGCTTTCGCCGAATCCTCTGATATCTTGCTTGCGTGTAAGTGTTTTCCCCTCTCAGACTCTGCCCAAGCTATGAGTATTTCTATTACTGAAACGAAATAAGGCCTAATTTTTGGTATATATAGCAACAGCTGCTCCAATGGTATTAGTGTGATAGCTGAATATTTCTCATGTAGTCTTGTTGTAATTATGATATATAACCTTTGGTTGTATTCTAACAGTCAGGGAAATATTTACAGCTCAGAGATATACTACTTAGTTAATTTCTTATCAGAGGTCTAGTGTCAATCGATTTCTACACTGACATAGTTATGATAATATCACTATGTTGTGATTAATTTCAGCTGATCTGATATTATAGGTAATATCCAGTAGGTATGTATGATCACGCACTAGGCAGCGGCTAGCCATATCCAAGTAGATAACTAGTTCGATAGACTCAATAAATCAATTATCGTATCAATTCTTCAAACTTATTTCACGATAACATTAGATATTGAAATACTTGACGACCATTTCTCTTATCTAATTTTCTATTAAATATATAACGAATGGAAAAATAACGATCACGAGCGGGATTCTTCTTCCTGGGGCCGCGACACGATATACTCTGCCAATTTGAGCTACCGTGGTGAAGGCGAGTCATAGTGAGAATTAATCCTTCCGTCCGTATTAAAGGAACATAGTTATTATACTCGTATTACCAATTTAAATATATATTCAAAATGTCTTTATAAATAAAATACTACGAACTCTATACAACACTTCAGCTACAGCAATAAAAGCATTTAGACAACCTGCAAGTCATTGCAGACTTAGAGGAAGTCCAAATGCTCCAGCCCACTACCAGTTGGCAGCGTGCCCAGCATGCTGGCAGTATGTTGGCCGGCAGTACATTTCTATAATATATAGGTAACTTTTTAATTTTTGACATGATGTAAATTTATACTTGTTATATAATTCAATATACGACTGGACATGGAAATTCTTCTTTCATTTCATAAGCAGAGAAGAGTAAACGCTAAACGTGTCTTCAGCTGCCGTTAATTTCACTATCTCTTTTCTTTGCACCAGGAATCATACCCGTTGCGAATATCAAAATCTTGGCGAGACTGTTTTACAACATGTTAAAGATAGTCGCTATAATTTAGAAAAATATGCAGGATAATAATAAAGATTAAAGTAACGAAGTGAAATAGGTTGAAGTGACGGAAATCTTCCGCGGTTAATTATTTGTTATGTAAATCATACATAACTAATTTCATTTTAAGTGTAGGTAATATTAGAGTATGTACGTAACATGATTATTATGAATACACCTTTAGCTTCAATTTCATCCGCGTTTAAGTATGTTGTACTTAGTGCTCAGCACTCTCTGAAACTACTTAGTATATTGGGATAATATTCCAAAGAAAGAAGGTAGGTATGCGCCTAAATTTAGCCGACAAAGTCAGTGGTTTTAAAATCAGTACAAAAAAAATAAGCAGAAACTATAGAGAAGGTAAAAACATATGCGATATTTATCGCATATTTTTTGTAACTTTGTAGATTGAGATGACTTCAGTTTAATTATTTGTATTAAATAAAAATAAACAACCATAGTGAAACCTTCTTTATTGTATCTGCATACTTTTTTTAAAAAATAAAGAAGGCACTACTCGATTCGCAGCGTATTTACTAATGTAGTGTTTCTCTTTCGCTTGTGACCTGATACGAATGAATGATTCTTTCTTTATTCCATAAGATGTACTTAAGCTCACTGTAGTTCCATAAAAAGGAAGTGAAAAAAAGGGTTCAATTCAAATACTTTGAATAAATCGTGTACTCCGATTACTTAAAGGCTTGTAAACATATGTGTGATTTATTTTTAAATCGATAAGGGCAAAGCTTAGATTGGTGTGATATTAATTTAGCGATTTTGGTGATTTTGTATTTAAACATATACTTATACAATAAAATGAAGATAAATTATAGTGAAGAGAATATGCCGATTCTGACTCATCTCACCGTATTAATCTATTTGGCAATGTAAAAGTGAAAAATAAAACTATTTGTGAAAAATATGCTCCAAATTGTTATTCAAACCGTTTTAACTCCATTACACTTCCACGTCTACGAGTTAAACAAATTATTATTTAATGCATTTTTTTGTAGAGAGTTACAGTTTAAATTGTTCTTTTTAATGTAATTTTAATACCACTACGTGAGTACTTGATTACAATAAATAAACTTAGTTTATAATTTCGTTAAAATAAAAAGATTTTTCGAGGCTCGAGTGCTTTTTATAACGAATATTTGTCATAAATTAAACCGGCAAAAACACTCACGTTGGGGATCGAATACGTCGATCCGGGTTTCGAGCATATCAGATGCTCATGTTTTTGCTGGTTTAATTTATAATATTTAAATATGTGTGAAACTCACGATAATTTCATTTCAAATATTTGTCAATAAAAAAGCATGTAAGCATAGAGAAAAGACTAATTATAATAAAGAAAAAAGTCTTGTCTATTATATTTTCCATTAGGTTTCCAAGAGAACTTTATGTGTCAAAGCTGAAATCTATAGCTCTATAAGTATATTCATTTTTTCTTCATAATATGAAATAATAATGCAATACAAGGTAACATTTTTTATCTGTCTTTAAGGCGATTAGAGTCGCCAATGGCCTTGAGCATCTGAGCCTAATCGAGCTTACTTTACTCGCGCATCGCCGCATACGTTCCGCGCTCGCTGCACAAATATAACGGTCAAAGAATATGCAGATGCGCGATGCGCTCCGGTAACATGGCACTTTATATGCCTACCGCACTATTCTAGTGAGTATCCGCAGTTGCAACTGCGACTGAGATCAGTATGAAAATGTATAGTGTACCTACCTAGGTTGTTCTGGACGATTTGGCTCAGATTTGGCTGAAAATCGATATCTAGGTTGTGCTGAGGGTCATTATTCCGAATTTGTAGTTATTTTTCAAATATCATCTGCCAAGTGAAGAAAAATTATACGATTTGACTGAAAATTGATATCTAGGTTGTTGTAGATGTTATTATTCCAAGTTCCGAATTTGTTTTAGGTTGACGTCTGCCAAGTGAAAAGTTTACTTCGATTTGGCTGAAAATCGATATCTAGGTTGTTCTCAGTTCACACACAAACACTTTAAAAACCTGCTGATTTTAGTAATATGCTACATAAACGAGTTTTCCAATTAAAATTACCTGTTATTCGTACAACTAATGCAATAAGATTTAGCCCTTTTATTGAAACATATTTATATAATCAAGTCCTGAATCAGTGCGATATAAAACATAGTTCAGTGTTTGAAGCCAAAAGCATCATTGTTAATTGGTTGTTCACGTTTAACTATGATGAGACTGAAAAAGTTTTATCGATTACATCCTAAATTTATTTAATTGATAATTTTAAGAATTAACCTTTTAATATAATGTTATGTATTCATAATTTATATATTAATAATATACGTATTTATTTATGATTTCTATATAATGATCATATTAACATACATTTTACATACATCCAGTTTATATATATGTATATATATAAATGTCACAGGGTGCGACTGGGGGCGGGCTTTTTTGTAAATTGTTGTTCTATTGACATTTAATATCTTTTAATTTATGTTAATTGACATTACGGAAAAAATAATAAAAAAAATTATACATATATAGTAGAAAATATATTTAATATTTTCATTTTAAAAAATTCGCTTTAGATATAGTAATATACATAAAGCATCATACATACAAACACGTATGTAACACAAATTTAGTTAAAATATAAATACCACCTGTGTGGATAATTTATAAAAAAAGTGTATGAAACTGATGTTATTTTATGGATAATTTGTAAGTTAAATGTACTGAAATTGTACTGAAGTCAACTGTGCACTAACCCTATTACTGTACAGCTCAAGCAGCAATACAAGATTTGGAAAAAGTGTTATTGGCTTTAAAAAAGGTTTTTTTATTATTTTACTGTTTATATTACTATTATTATTATTCTGAACGTTTTTATTCCAAATTTCGAATTTATTTTTCGATGACGTCTGCCTAGTGAAAAAAGTTACTAAGATTTGGCTAAAAATCGATATCTAGGTTTTTCTGGGCGTCCTTATTCCAAATTTGGAATTTACTTTACGATGACGTCTGCCAAGTGAAAAACGTTACTTCGATTTGGCTGAAAATCGATAACTAGGTTGTGCTGGGCGTCATTATTCCGAATTTTGATATATTTTTTTAATGTCGTCTGTCAAGTGAAGAAAGTTACTCCGATATCTAGGTTGTGCTGGGCGTCATTATTCTGAATTTGAATATATTTTTTATGTCGTCTGCCAAGTGAAGAAACATACTCCGATTTGGCTGAAAATTGATATTGAGGTGGTCGTAGACGTAGGAAATTTGTTTTATTATGACGTCTGCCAAGTGAAAAATGTTACAACGATTTGGCTGATATATGGGTTGTTCTAGACGTCTTTTTTCTGAATTTGGAATTAATTTTTCTATGACGTCTGCCAATTAAAAAAGTTACTCCGATTTGGCTGAAAATTGATATCTAGGTTGTTCTAGACGTATTCATTCCGAATTTGGATTTTAATTTTCTAAAACGTCTGCCATGTGAAAGATGTTTCTCAGATTTGGCTGAAAGTTGATTTCTGGACGTCATTATTCTACATTTGGATTTCAATTTTCAATGACGTTTGCTAAGTAAAGATATAAGTATGAGTAAAGATAAGAGTGCGAAAATTATCATAATCAATCGTTTATTCAAATCTCCTTATAAAACGACGATATGAGAGGAAGATTTATATGTTTTATATTATTTTTGTATGTTTTATTGTACATTGAAAAATAAGAAATACAAAATGGCGAATGTTTGTGCGCCCCGCGCCCCTGCCCTAGCCCTTCTGACATCCGGGCTGGTTTTTGATGCTTATTCAATTGCATAGATAGTACAATCGTATCTGTTAAATATAAATAATGCAACTTCCATACATTACATACACAACAAATATACCATCAAGGCTACCTTAAAAATAGCTACTTCCTTTTAAAGACATTAAAAAACATATAATATAACACATACAGTTATGTGTCGCCTAAGGAGATGATCCTCAAAAATTGTAGATTGTTATACAAGGGTTGAAAGGAATCAACCCCCTTACGAGGTATTTAGACATGTCGGCCCTTGAGAAGGAAGCATTTACTATTAATTATATAAATATCTACAGCTATATAGTAAAAATTGGTTCCATCGTGAAAAGGTAACCGAGATACTTTCTCAATTATTAGGAGATTTCAATAATTGATTGATAAGTACGAGTAATCATAATTTTCCTACTCTTATCCTACTGCGGCGTTAGGGAGCTGCTAATCATCCACGGCCAGCAGGTAGGTAAACTCAGGAAATAGGTTTGAAAAGTTTATTAGGCCTTATCAGGTTGCACAAAGTCAAAGTCAAAATCATTTATTCAATTTAGGCGTCTACGACGCTCTTATGAAGGTCAATTACAAATTTTAATATTTAAATATACTACATTGTACTGCCACGTTCAGCAAACAAAAATTATAGAGCCACTGCGAGAAGAACGGGCAAGAAACTCGGGGCCATTCTTTTAAACGTTTTTTAACAATGTGTTAAGTACATACTACATAGTGAAATTATTACAATACTTAATTTACATTACGTAGGTGACAGGCGCTAGCTTGGCAGAGGCGAACCAGTCCATGCATTTTTGTCGTTTAAGTAATCACAAACTGTGTAGTAAGATTTCTTTATCAAAATATTCTTCACATGCACAGCCGCACAGTTCTACCTGAAGTTATATAGACCAGGCCTGACACTGGCCTGATAGTACACGTGATCCAGGTCGGCCGATAGTTCTGGATCTAGGTAGCGAGTGCTCGAAACAACCGTCCTCAGGTTAAGTCAGTGAAGTGGAATCCTGGAAGGAAGACACCGGCTTAGTGGCTGATATTCCTCAGCCAACTGTTGCCAAGCCGCGCCGACACGATCGCGGTACTATTACTAGCGACTTACATTTTAAAACTCACAGTCTAGCGCAGTAGGGCAGCACAGCTGTTTACGTTACATATCAGCACTATGAAATAACAATAATAAATAAGGAACTCACCCTAGAGGGATTCACGCACTTCACAACAAGTAAATAACAATTAAGATCGATAGTACGTATTATATTTTTATTTAGCGCAAGACGAGTGTCCCTTGCCAATTGCATAGACAAATGACTGCACGCCACAGATTAACTCATAGTACTTAAGCTAACTGCATTCAACAGATAATGAATTTGTTTAGCGTTCTTTCACTGGTTTTCGACGCATTAGCGAAAATACTTTTAAACGTTCACAAGCCGTGGGTTCCACACGTAATTATTTTTCATAATTAGCAATATCAACGTAAGTTTATAATTTTAAGTGGTATGTAAGTTAGTTAAAGAATTTAATTAATATATTTTTAGTTTATGATTAGCATCTATTGTTTCATATTACGAATAATACTTTATTTAAGTAACGGCGTTAGGCACAACGTTACACTACATATCTTACCGTTTTCGAGATACGTCATATATCTTCACTTGGTGACGTCATTGATAAATAAACTCCAAATGTTGAATAATGACGTCCAGAACCATCTAGATATCAGTTTTTAGCCAAATTGGAGTAACTTCTTTCTGGAGTCTGCCAAGTGCAGACGTCTTCGAAAAATTAATTCCAAATTCGGAATAAGAAAGTCTAGTACAACCTAGATACCTATCGATTTTCAGCCAAATTGGAGCAACTTCTTTTACTTGGCAGACGTCATCGAAAAATTAATTCAGAATTTGGAAAAAAGGCGTCCAGGAAAACCAAGATAAGTATCGATTTGTAGCCAAATCGAAGTAACTTTTTTCACTTGGCCGACGTCATTGTTAAATAAATTCTAAATTTGGAATTAAGACGTCTAGAACAACCTAGATATCGATTTTCAGCTAAATCAAAGTAACTTTCTCCACTGGGCAGACGTCATCGTAAAACAAATTCTAAATTTGGAATAATAACGTCTAAAACAACCTAGATATCCATTTTTAGTAAATTCTGAGTATTTTTCTTCACTTGGCAGATGTCGTCGAAAAAATAATTTCAAATTTGTAATATAGACGTCCAGAAAAACCTTGATATCGATTATTGGCCAAATCGGAGCAACTTTTTTACTTGGCAGACGTCATCGAAAAATACATTCCAAATTCGGAATAAAGACGTCCAGAACTACCTAGATTTTTAATTTCATCCAAATCGGAGTTACTTTCTATACTTGGCAGTTGTCATAGAAAAATACATTCAAAATTTGGAATAAAGACGTCCAGAACTACCTAGAGTTTGAATTTCAGCCAAATCGGAGTAATTTTCTTCACTTGGCAGACGTTATCGAAAAATAAATTCCAAATTCGGAACAAAGACGTCTAGAACTACCTAGATTTTGAATTTAAGCTAAATCGGATTAACTTTCTTCACTTGTCAGACGTCATCGATAAATAAATTCCAAATTCGGAATAAAGACGTCTAGAACTACCTAGATTTTGAATTTCAGCCAAATTGGAGTAACTTTTTTCACTTGGCAGACGTCACCGAAAAATACATTCCAAATTCGGAATAATGACGCACAGCACAACCTACATATCGGTTTTCAGCCATATCGGACGAACTTTTCTCACTTGGCAGACGTCATCGAAAAATAAATTCCAAATTTGGAATAAGGACGTCCAGAAAAACCTAGATATCGATTTTCAGCCAAATCGGACTGGTTTTGATTTCGAGATACGTTACCCATCTTCACTTGGCAGATGTTATCTTTATGCAGTATTAATTAACCTATATCAAAACACATAATACAATTATCAAAAAAAGCTTAGAACTCCAAAAGATGTATGAAACCCCATACAAACTCTTAATGTAGTAGAAAACCATTTTGTACCCTACGAACTACTAAAGCCGGAAACTATTGACCATAATATAAAAAAAATATATTATCTTTAGTTTACCAGTTATAACATGAGAGCGTTATAGACATTACTAATTAATTCTGTACATAATAATATATTATGCACCTAAACCTTTCATTGATCTTATTGGTAATGCCGCCCATTGTAAAGTACCTACAACATTGTCAATTTCAAGTTTTGATTCTTTTCATATGTGATACAATTCAAATAAAATTTGTCTACAAAAAGCGACAACGCACATACTTCACGTCGCAATCAAGTTGGCCCTCTGCAGCGAGCGAATCATTACACGCACACAGCTGCGAATCTCGCGTGTCAATGCACTAATACATAGACAAGATCGTTGTCAGTCGAAAGCGCGAGCGGAGCTACGAGCGACACAACCTCCCATTGCCAACGCTTGCGCAACACTGCCGCCTGCGTCCGCGCAGAGCACCTCGGAACCGCTATCGTTCTGAATCTGAATAATTCGACATTTTCTTAGCAAAATATCAATGGATTTACAAATGCTATGTTGTAATTGTAGTATATCTATCTAGAAATTTTATGGTACAATTTATTTCTCAAAAATCGTAGCCGTTTAGAAGGAGTTCGCAATATAAGTCAAGAAATAGTATGTAGTTTGAATTTTTTTTGCGGCAAAAGTAATAATAATGCCGTAAAATCATATGTTGCAAATGTTGTACTTGAATTAATCTTTAAAATATATTTTTTTCAAATCTTCAACTTCAGCGGTTACGGAGGAGTTCGCTTTAGAAAGTACGAATTTGACGTACCCAAGGGCCTTAAGTAAGTTCACTGCATGTCGTCAGCGATGTTCCCGATGACCTCTACGATAGCTCCAAGTGGAGTTAAGCTAATGATGAGACGTAAGTAACGAGTGGACGTCATTGACTCCCTCGTCAGCTGTCGACCTCACGCGCTTCATTACAAAGTATGTGGGTATCAGCCGCATAATAAGTAACAGCCTGCGTGTAACCATTATCCGCTTAATTATCTCTCAATACTGCTGCAGTAGGTCGTTGAAATTATGTGAAAGGAATAAATATAAAGGCATGGCGCATATGGTATTAAACTCAGAATTTGTAGCTACTTCTACATTAAAAAAAAAACCATCCTCCTTACTTACATAACCTACTAACTATTTAAACTATATATAGTTTTTGATGCTATATATTTACAATTTCTGAAGTTAGTGTAGAAATTGTTGATGTTAGTGCCGTGCTTATAATGCCATACTTAATACATACCGTTAGCGCATATAGTTCTCGGCTTAAAAATAAAAGTCAGTATTTTTATTCATAAGCCGGAAACAGATTAACATCCTCCTGTTGGATATCAAATAATAGCAATCAATTAGCAGCATGCCTCCACTCATGTCGATGTGGATGAGGTGTTACTGCACATAAGCTCCATCTAACCCTCTTAACGCTCTGGATACCCGAGAGGTAGCGGGTAAACTATCTGAGGAGCATTGATGGCTCAGTGGCATTAGCTATGGACTGCCGCGCAGCAGGTCCATGGTTCGAATCCCGCCGCGGGCTTGAGCTTCACCGCATGGTGGAAGGACTTTTTGAGAATGCCCGCCTGGCTAGCGACCACCCTCAAGTTGAAAATCTGTCGCCAAACACCTAACGGTGTGTTCCGGCAGCAGTCCTTGAGAGCCAGTGAAATTACAGGCACATGAGACTTAACAACTATGTCTCAAGGTGACGGGCGCAGTGCAATTCGTCACTTGAACGACGAACTGCATCTGTTATAGGCAGAGGTAACCGCTTAACATCAGGTGGACCTCGAGCTTCTTCCGTCACAAAAACATAAAAAAAAAAAAAAAAAAAAAAAGCATTCCCAACGGTGATTGGCTTCTGGTAGGCTGAAAATAAAACATAAGTCTCAATTTTTTTAAAGTCAGCATTTCTCCGCTGTTTTTCCTGACGGAAAGTGAAATCTATCAGGAAATAAAGATGCTGGTATGTAGGGTGTGCCATACTTCAGCAGTACCTACGCATAATGAAGCTGGATTTAAAGCGCTTCTTTACGTGTTTCCGGAATATCGACCACGTGCGGTTGCTGTGTTCCTGTGAGTCTTGTTGTCCAAATTGTATCAATTAAGTAAAGGAGATCAGTTAAATAAAGGATTGTGTCAATTAAGTAATGGAGATCAGTTAAATATAAGATTGTGTCAATGAAAAAAAGGAGATGGGGTATAAGATCTATCGCACATTCGACGAAGTGAAGCCTGTAAAATGCCGATAAGCTGGCAACTTTACATCTATGTTCAAGGCTTTAGAGTCTAGTCTTTTTTTATGCCTTATAGCATTTGGCCACTATCTCACTTGATGGTAAGTGATGATGTGGTCGAAGGTGTTGTTGGGGCTAACCTAGAATTACTTGGATATCAACGACAGCCGCCGGAACACCGGTGCTTGACGGCGAATTTTCTATTTAAGGGTGGTAGCTAGACTGGCGGGCATTCGCAAAATGCCCTACCACCTTGCAAACTCCACTAACGCAGCAATGATTAAGATACATGACCGTTCTAATTGAATAAATAAATAAATATAAATAAATCTTTTTTTGTAAATTTTAACTAGCTCCAATGATCAAACAACTACTGCACAATGTAACGAAGAGTGTAAGAATGTAGAACAGATATGAACACAAATTACATTATATAACGACATGCCTGAGAGGCAAATTTCAATAACAAAGAATATATAATATTCAAAGGGGTATGTATTAAAATATTTACAATAAAAATTGCAATGACAATCAAAACGTCGTAATACCGATGTTTGAAAATCTGGAATTAAATAAATTGGTTTTATATATATAGTTAAACTAAAATTTACCTTAATGCGTTATGTTTGTACCTCTGTGCCAAGCAAAAAAGGAGGTCATAATCATTAGACAAATCGCGCGTAGATCTTCCTCAACCATTAGTATTCAGTTATATAATCTCCAGTTAGTGGAATACGCACCACTTTGAACTCTGTCTCTGAATTCACTACAAGCCACAGACTCCAAGGACTGCCAGGGCTTCTCCTTATTTGGGATACACACACATAAAATAACTTATAGTATTTCTGAAATCAAACTTTAATTCTTCATTGTTTAGACCAACTGTTGGTAGTTTAATATTTCGACTAGGGATTCCAATATGGTGCGGCCGCTAGTGAACCCCGAGGTTACATTCGGCAACTTAGTTATATAGATATGCGTTAATTGTCAGTAGAACATTCCTTGTACGAAATAAATTAAATAATCGAACGTATGTTGAGACACGCCTGGCCATGGGAACTATATTAACCCGTTCGAGTGTGAGAGCATAGGTCTCGCAAGTGTAGTGATTTAGGATTTCTAGAATGTACTTGTGCCCACGAGCATTCCGTAGGTGTCTCGGCACGCATTGCTCACTAAGTTTACAGGCAATTTGCATGCAAAATACGTATTGTTGTGTTGTTTCACAACATCTGAAGAAACAACGTAAACGTGTCGATCAATAAGAGCAGGCAATCCGCAAACACAATCGCTTGCATTTGTTTTTGCGCACAAATCGGTAATTTAAATAAAGTGTATTCCGCTGGCGGAATGCAAGATTACTTGCGCCGTTGTTCTAGTAAACTAGTTGATTGTTAGCTCCAGAATAGTGAAGTTACTTGTTATTAGATTATTTATTTAATTATAGTTCTTCTCATTCATCATTATCAGACAGAAGGCGATCACTGTTATACACATGTGCCTGAGACGAAAGGTAAAGGTGTTATCACCTTTAGCCATTTTCATTCCCTGCAACTATGATGATATGGTACGTCGCGCGTCGGTAGACTTACTAGGGGCCTCTCTTACCCATCAGTTATCATTTCGTAGAGCGATGTGGTTTGCCCATTGCCACCTCAACTATCGAATTCTAAGAACTAATTTAAAGCGCTTGTAGCGAATTTTACTTAGCTGTTCTTAACCGATCAGCAAAGTTAAGCAACTTCCGCCTCGGTCATGAGATGATTGGGTGACCGCTAGTGAAATTACTACAGAGCGCTTCGGACGTGTGTTCCGTTGTCCTTGAGAGCCAATAATTCAAGTTTAGCCTAAATAACATCTTCGACCACATCCTCACTTACCATCAGGTGAGATAGTGGTCAAAGGCTAACCCATCAGGCATAAAAATAAAATTTCACCACTCTTCTAATCTTTTTAACTACCTAGAACTGTGTTAAATATCCTTGTTTTGGATTTACCTAATCGCGGTATGATACTAAGAATAGCTTCCTCCATGGCTCTCCAGTTTTCCAATTTGTATCGGTGTTCAGGCAGTCTATAGCCTTAATAATTCTAAATACTATTCCGATGTGAGCTAGATCAATAAGCTCTATTTTATCGATCACAAAGGACTTCATTAGACAATTTCAAACCGTAATATTAATGGTTCTGCTGAACTTACCAACACTTGAACTTTGCATTTCAAGATCCTGAGATATACATAAACATTGGTAGAACGCGTTTCTTTGTGATTTATGATATGGCCGAGTGAATAAAGCATAAGTTATAAGTAGTAAAGCATAATATGATCACTGTGATGAATGGCATGCAATGCAAGAATATTAACTATTAGTGTTCTCTATTATCCTCAAACATAATGTTTTTTAATTTTATTACGGCAATTATGATGATATTGTGTTTAATTTATATAATATTTTAGTAAGTACAGTATGTTGTAAAGTTAAGCACTTGTAAATAATCTTCTAGGTATCAGTAAAAAAGGTCTTAATGTTGTGATAGTTCAAGTCAAATTAAAGTAAACAGTTGCAATATTTATGTATTATAATTCGAAACAATATAACTAAACTAACTTCCATAGGCACATGAGTAAGTATACAAAACATACCATGTTACTGTAATATATAATTAATATCTTTATATATAAAAATTACGTGTCACGTTGTTTGTCCGCGATGGACTCCTAAACTACTGAACCAATTTCAAATTTGATTACAGTGTACAGCGTGTGCAATTTGATCCAAATTGAAAGATAGGATAGCTTACATCTCAATTTATAGTGTAATTATCCGTACGAAGCCGGGCGCGCCGCTAGTATTATTATATAACTAAATACCACTAAGTAAATTAAATATTTTTTTATGGTTGTTGTCTCAATCTTGTGTATCTGGAAACAGCTGGATGATGTCATTATATATGTTCCAATTGACTCTAATTTTCCTGAGATAACTTTTACACTCGAGAGCAATGAATCCGGGTCACTTAAAGAATCCTAAAAATCTCGGAAACTAAAAATGCTAGGTTAATGCAATAAATTGTATTTAATAGACAATGTAATACTCCTTAAATGAAGGTATTAAAACTTCTTAGTTACTGTAAAGTTATATCATAAAAAAATCAAATTTGAAAAAGGGCCACTTTCGAAGATGGAACTATGAAATTACAGCATTTGGTTTTGCTTTTGTTTGTAATCTGTCATTTATGTGGGTACATAAACCATGTTGATAGTGCTCTATATTCATTATTCAAGCTGAAATTATGTCGCTTACGCCTGAAGAATGCACCAGAATACTTACAATGCTGGAAACCGGCCGGAGTCAGCGCGATACAGCCAGGACTGTCGGTGTGTCGCTGTCAACAGTACAAAGAGTTCTCCGACGTTACGAAGAAACTGGTTCTAACCTACGCAGACCAGGAACGGGCAGAACCAGGTGTACCACAGCACGAGAAGACCGATACTTGGTGAACACCATGCTTCGAAATCGCTTTCTCACAGGAACTGAACTCACCAATCAGTTTCGACGCCTCGGAGGAAGTAACCCAAGTGCATGGACAGTAAGACGTCGGCTTGCTGAATCTAACTTAAAACCCCTTAGACCTGCAAACGGCCCTAAACTGGAGCGTGGGCATCGTATTTCGAGACTAAGATATGCCCAGAGCCACGTAAATTGGAGTATTGAAGATTGGTCAAAAGTTATGTTCTCCGACGAATCAAAATGTATGCTCTACAAGCACGATGGAAGACACAGAGTGTATCGAAGACCAGGGGAAAGATTCAAGCAAGCATGCACAATTTATTGCATTAACCTAGCATTTTTGATTTTTAGGATTCTTTAAGTGACCCGGATTCATTGCTCTCGAGTGTATATACTTTGATAATTAGTTAGTAATGGGGAAGGAATCCATTTTTAGAAGTGATATTTTTGCACCACCTGTACCTATATTTTACACGAACATAATATTTGACCTCTGTCTTCAAAGTCATACCTAACACAACAGTAAAATTATATAATTGACAATTAAGTTTATTGTTATTTCGCTATTCATAATCGCGAAGTTATTGTAGTCGTTGTTGGGAGTTCACGGTCTAACAAATCTTTGGATGTTCGTATGTGGCGGTTTTTAATGAACCTATTTACTTAGGTATGTGAAGGTGAGTCTGCTCATTGGGAGAAGTATTGAACGAAGCATATAATGGAGAATTATCATTTATTTTGTTCCTTCAACCTGTCAATAAGCCGTATATACTAAAGGTGGAGGTTATCTGGCAACGAGAAAAACTCGTGGCATTTTGTTTAGATTGATATACAATCGTTTTGTAGATAGTTTGTAATGTTTTTTGTTCCATATACTGATGAATATTAGTATACTTAGTTATCCTAAATCTTCAGTCTCTTTTTTTTATTTCCACGATAACAGCTCAGACCGAATAAAAAGTCAAGACAGAATGTTGTGTAAAGAGCAGTGAGGCCGGTAAAACTACGCCTCGCCGTGTACAAACACAATTACACACACATATGTACAACGAAAATACGCCTTGACTCGTCAGTTGAACTATTGCGGCGCGTGGAAGCAACACGTAAAAGACTTCGATATATTTGCTAGTCAAAATGCCGAATTGTGTTGTGAAAGGATGTATAAAACAAACTTCAAAACATAAAAAGCAGGACAGAATCATATTTCAATTGTACGTAACGTGGAAACCAATATTTTTAATAAAACAAAATAAAAATAGAGGTTTTTGCTTGAAACATAGCAAGTGTTGCCGTTATTAAGCCTATAAGGTTTACCCTATTATTGGGTGATAATACACAACGTATTGCTATTAGTTTTTTTTAAATAGATGATCAATGTGTTCTACGACTTCAAAAAAAAAGAGAAGGTTCTCAATTGGACTGTATTTATTTTTAAATATACAGATATTGAGTTGTAGATGCCTACGACGCAATATCATTATCAAAATTTTAATTGCAAATTTAAAAGATGGATTTAATTCATTCAGTCCATATTCAACCGACTTCAAATAGGACCAGGTCTTCAATTCAGTTGTATTTTTTTTTATTTAATTTATTTGATTAAATCTTTGTTACTTCATAATTATGTCATTTTATTTTTTGTTAGAAAGCTGATACCTTTAATTATGACTCATATTCATTTCATTGGTATTGGATTTTCGGTTTCGAAGATATTGAAGTAGATGATGTTTTTTTTCGTTATAAAAAACATATTTCCATCGTTTTTCTTGTTTTTAACGTTGTTGTGTATAGCGTTGAATTATAACCATATTATTATTGATATTACAAAGGCAAATTTAAGTTCTCTCTAAACTGTTCACACTTTACTGGTAAGTGTGTTTAATTATTTTTTTCATTTTCCGAATTGAGTCCAAAAATTAAACAAAATTGGATCAAAATTATTCGGAAAAGTAAGAAGGAACTATCATGGCAATATTTTAAAATCGGCGACTTATATTTATTTATACCCATTTCTACCGCTAAGCAGTAATGTTCACATTCCTATGTTCCGGTAAAATTACAGGCACATGAGACTTAACATCACTATGTCTCAAGGTGTTTGCCACTTGTGACGAACTGTATCGGCAGAGGTTACAGCTTAACACCAGGTGGCCTTTGTGCTTTTTTCCCCGATTGCATAAAAACCCGTCACGAATTAGTTTCAAGAAATAAATGCATGTAAATTAAATACCCAGTAATGTTATTTCTGAAACACTTTTCCATTCCCTTCCCCTACTTAACGACACTACTTTTAGCGACACCTTACGTCGGAACCCTTGATGGCTGATTGTTGCTAAATTGGTAACGTTATTTTTATAAGGTAATTTGATTATCATGGCAACACCGACACACGCACACATGTTTGAAAAACCGGCCTCACTTCATTGTTCACAACATTCTGTCTTGACTTTTTATTTGGTCTTAGGATAACAGTTATCAGTTTTAAAGAATTAAGTATACTCATCCCAATTTACGTAGTTGTATTGATCCATTTATAGTTTCAACCACATCCATTGGTTATAGTCTTGTCTTGTAATATTTTTGAGCTACGACCGCAAACGTCTAGAACACTCCTTGAAAAGCACTGTCAAATGTGATATGAAATTAGGTTTGGAATGAACCAATTTCAATTGAGTAAAGTAGTCAAATGAGTGAATCCCGTATTTTTTCCACACGTTTGTATTAGGTCCAGCTGTATATATATGTGTATGATCTGAATTTCACCCAATTCTAAATGGTTTATTCTTTCAAGGAACTTGACAGTTGTGCATAGTAATTAAACAACTTTAAACGGTTTAAATCGCGTATATTTGTCATTATTTTTGTCCCGACGACGCGACGTTTCAAACACTTTGCACTGATAGTGGTCACGGGGTGACTAATTGGTTTTATTTGTCACATGAGTTAATCATAACGTTCCCTATACACGCAGTATTCGATCACATTGACAGTTGTGGCTAGTTCTGATTACAGGGCAATAATAAGGTAGGCAGATAAAATAGCGTCGGGCTGATCTATATAGTAAGTAAGGTCGTAACGACAATATTTTTCTATAACCGTGTTTAAATTTAAAATTATGTCAGAAGTGTTTGTAACAGAGGTACTCTGGTAATTTTTACTATTTTAACTACTTACTAAGAAATGAAATGGAAATGCTGAATTGTTGATTAGTTCATACTTTCAACAAAAATGTCCTCACGCTCTCATATTCATAGTACATTCTGCATACCGGTATTTCGCCACTGACTGGGCCATTGATGCAGTAAAAATCTAACTTAATGTAAAATTGTATTTCTGGATTCAGTTTTTACTTTTGAATGTAGGTAGAGTAAGTGTGTATGTTTGTTACTCCTTCACCCTGAAACAGCTGAACACATTTTGAAGAATCATGGAATATAGACTTTTTAGTATTATTATCATTATCACTATCCATCATTTCACGTGAGTGAAACCGCGGAGTGCAGCTAGTACATGGAACGATATTATATTGCGACGGAATTTCCAAACGTTACTCCACGAAGAAGAACTTTCTAAACCCACGCCAGAAGACTTCCCGACATAATTTTAGTTAAGTGAGTTTTATTGCTGGAGCTAATTAAATATAAAATACACTGATTGCAATCATATTTTATGTAATGTAATAAATTCCAACGCTTGCATTGAAAAACAATAAAATAAACAGTCGTGCGAATAATTAAGCCGTTATAAATATTTAAATACACTTAGTTCACTCCATCTCTGACCGGATGCTTTGTAAGACAGGTTGACCTCATGTTACATTTATTTTCCATCCTCTACATAAACGTTTTATCATCTTCCTACCTTATCCCATTTCTCAATTGACGTTGGTACGCCTGGCTTTTCTAACAAAATATGGATATATTCTAGGTGGGCATAGGTTTTGGCTTTAGTACGGCCTTAATTTGACGACAAACCTCTCCCACTTTGGTAGTATACGCACTTTGGTCACGTTAAAATTTGTGTTAGGATGCCAAAGAGCCCTTTGGTTGAATATAATTTTTATATGTATTTACTAAACACCTCTGCTTCGGTCCATATCTTTGAAGAGGTCTTCTGAAGTATGGAGGCTTGAGGATATGCTGTAACTATACACGCGAGTCATAATTATACGGCGCTGGTATTGCGAATGTACTTATATATTGATACTTAATTTTACCACGTTTTACTCAGTCCTATTTATGTACACATGCCGGAAACGTTTTACAGAAATTTAGGTTAATTAATCTGCAAATCATTTAAATGCACATAAGTACAGAAGATCACGACTTCATAACCCAGCTTCGAAATATAACTAGTAGTCGGTTACTTTTCGTGACCAGCTACCACGTAGTCCGAGTCAGATTATAATCACTGATGATTGAAATGAGATCATCTTATTCACCTGTCCATTGTCCGTTATGAAATTGGGAGTGAATTATTTTGAAATCTTAATCCTAGAAGATTTGTTTGAAAAAATATGTATTTATTGAGTTAATTTGACTGACTTTGATGAGATTTTACTTGAGAAACTACTAAGATTTTTTCATTTTAATCACCTACTTTCTCTTTTGTTGTAATTTTTCTATATTTGATTTTCTATTTCCTCTGGACGAGACCAATAATTAATTTGAAAAAAAAATGCCTAATGATAAATATGCAACCTTGCCTCCACTATTTCTTTTTTCAGTTAAATTACGATTCACTGACATTCGGTAAGTGTTCGGTTCTGTGCACGTGCTAGGCCTCAATATCTATATCTTATAAAACGTCAACATATCATACCTGGAATAGGCTGACCAAGTTTTTTTTTAACATCGAAAGCTACTCAACCACTTGGGTGATACGATACCATTAAAGTGAATAAAACATTCACACAGACACAAACTTTTCAAAATTGTACCACCAGCTTTTACTGTCGGGGCTTAACAAACAATTAAATTCTTAGAGCAATCTTTGAACATTCAAAATATACATATCTATCGACAAATAGATAACCTCGTATATATATTTCCTTCGAAGCGAGTTAAACAATATAGATATGTGTCCGCAAAAAAATAACTACCAAGATAATGATTATGTTTACAATGCCATCAACAGAAGTATAATACTTCTAAAGTACTGTTTAAAAATAAACCTGTGATATACGTAGTTATATAATTAAAATTATTGTTCAAAAGATTATGGAACAAACAAGTTGTTTTTTAATGTTATAATTATGTTTTTTTTGGTGTTGCTGGGTATAATACAATATATAAATCAGTTGTGGAGATTTAAGTGTTGGAGTAAAGGAGTGAATCGTTTATATTTGCAGAGAAGTGCTCGATTTGATGTATTGATAGGTGTTGGTTAGGCATTGCATTTTCCTTTGTTTGTTTGATTATTTTTCAAGGTTCTGTACGCAAAGAGCTAAGCTCTCTACCTCGTAAACAGAATAAGTTACTCACCTAAAATTCAGATATTTTGTGTAGCATATCAAAAACTATTAAATATTACATTACATAGCAGTTTAATTAAATTATAAGTATCTTAATGATCCCTTATGAAGTAAGTTGCAGGCATTAAGTTATTTTTCGTACCTATGCATTTAGGCATCGTATTATTGTCCAGTATTACAAAAAAATATAGCTGTGATTGAAAATATTTTTTCTCTTAGGGGTTGTAGCGATGCTTAACCATAAAAAGAGAGACCCAATGTAGCGGTTTTTTAGATTTTTCATCTACAGTGACGAAAACCTTGACAGATATATTTTATAATAAAGCATTATTGCTTTTCCTTTCTATAACCAGTACTTACAGTCTAGTTTACATAACATATTCTTAGCTATATTTTGGCATCGATTTTATTAATTACATATTACTACGCGGCGCGACTGAATTTAACGGGTCAATTTGGTGGTACCACCCAAACGCATTCATACGTGAAATCCTATGACCTAGTGGGTGAAGGTTGTCCATTAATATAGGTACTATACTTATAAATATATGAATAAATTCAATTGTAGGCCAATATAACAAGGAATTGACCTGTGAAGTATGCGGACGCCATTTGTGATCGTATTTTGGAGAACAGGCACGTCGTTCAACCTTAACCGAAGAACACGAGGAGCAAATGTCAGGCAAAGGTTGATCATTGCGCTTTGTTAAGTCTCTCATTCTGTGTCTAATAATAGTAATCGTAAGGTGGTTTAGTACAAAATAATAATAATGCTTTAGAATACGAGATTACTACAACGTAGATACATCAACAAACACTGAATTTCAGAGGAATTATAATATGTTTATTTTATGTTCTATGGTTATGGTCAGCTAGGCATAGAGTAATAGATTTACAATGTCTATAGATCTAGTTCTCTATGACTAAGGTACTACATCATCATCACTGCATCCAATTTCATCAAAGTTCATAAGTGGTTGGATGTAGTTTGGCAGTGATAACACTTCATAAAGTAGAATAACATTTATTCTGATGTACTTAACTGATATCACTCATAATGGAGGTAGGGCATTTTGCGAAAGCCCGCCTGGCTAGATACCACCTACGAGAAAATCTGTCACCAAGCAGCTAACGGTGTGTTCCGGCAGCTGTCCTTAAGATTCAGAAATTATAGGTTAAGGTGAACATCATTCTACCACATCATCAGGTGAGATAATGGTCAAAAGCTAGCCTATCAGCTATAAAAAACATTTTAAACATATCTATCGACAAATAGATAACCTCGTATATATATTTCCTTCGAAGCGAGTTAAACAATATAGATATGTGTCCGCAAAAAAATAACTACCAAGATAATGATTATGTTTACAATGCCATCAACAGAAGTATAATACTTCTAAAGTACTGTTTAAAAATAAACCTGTGATATACGTAGTTATATAATTAAAATTATTGTTCAAAAGATTATGGAACAAACAAGTTGTTTTTTAATGTTATAATTATGTTTTTTTTGGTGTTGCTGGGTATAATACAATATATAAATCAGTTGTGGAGATTTAAGTGTTGGAGTAAAGGAGTGAATCGTTTATATTTGCAGAGAAGTGCTCGATTTGATGTATTGATAGGTGTTGGTTAGGCATTGCATTTTCCTTTGTTTGTTTGATTATTTTTCAAGGTTCTGTACGCAAAGAGCTAAGCTCTCTACCTCGTAAACAGAATAAGTTACTCACCTAAAATTCAGATATTTTGTGTAGCATATCAAAAACTATTAAATATTACATTACATAGCAGTTTAATTAAATTATAAGTATCTTAATGATCCCTTATGAAGTAAGTTGCAGGCATTAAGTTATTTTTCGTACCTATGCATTTAGGCATCGTATTATTGTCCAGTATTACAAAAAAATATAGCTGTGATTGAAAATATTTTTTCTCTTAGGGGTTGTAGCGATGCTTAACCATAAAAAGAGAGACCCAATGTAGCGGTTTTTTAGATTTTTCATCTACAGTGACGAAAACCTTGACAGATATATTTTATAATAAAGCATTATTGCTTTTCCTTTCTATAACCAGTACTTACAGTCTAGTTTACATAACATATTCTTAGCTATATTTTGGCATCGATTTTATTAATTACATACACTGAGAAAAAAATGAAATGTAGCGAAGTCTTTTCACAATGTATGTGTAGTTTTATCTAAAATACGTAATCTACAGCCGTAAAAATGTTGGATAATACAAAATAATGTTGAAGCGTATCAACACGTCACTTAGTTACAACATGTTGTGTACTGATCTTGCCGTTTAATACGTACCCGTCTGTCGGGTCCGTCAACAAGACTCAACATACGTAACCGATATAGGCAGGTACATTCTAGGAAGTAGTCCATGGATATGACGTCACAGATAGAACATTACATTATGCTGTCGCATCTTTACAAATGTACTCCAACATTAACAGGATGACACAAACGTCTTGACTAAAAAAAATAATGTTTCAAGTAGTTTGCGTCGTGACTATAAGTATCTATTTATTAGTAAGATCGTCTATTTATTGTAAGTATTTTGGAAACAGACTCCTACTGTGAGTAGGCAACAACAAGGTATAAGTAGACAATCTCCTATATGTACGTAGCTTGATGCATGATGTAGGTACGTAGAAAACATTATTAGTTACATTTAAGTAGACTGCGCTAAGACTCCTTACTGTACGTAGGCCGATGCACGATATAAGTAAGCGAATTATGCAAGCTCCTTCCAGTACGTAGGCTGATGCATGACTTCGTAAGAAAGATCTTTACCACAAGTGAGCAGCTTCAAGGTTGACGTAGAAAAACTATTTACCGTACGTGAATTTATGCGCAATAAATTTACGTAAAATTCATTTAAGTAACCTACTTACTGCGCGTAGGCCTATGCGTGATGAACGTAGGGAACATCATTATACGTTTTTAGACATACTGCATTTGAACATTATTTAAATGTTACGGGCGCAATAATATACTGTTCCCTCGACATTTTAAAGATTGTTTTACGACAGAAGATCAGTGTTGCCAGATGCCGAATAAAAAATACGAAAGCAATGTTTCATAAACGCTGATTTTCGACCATTGCTTATTTCAATATTTCTTCATATACAATCAATTTTGCGCTCGTACTCATGTTCGTATAAAATACAAACAAATCAATTGTTATACGCGTGCAAATAAATAAAAACTAGTTACTCTGCACTGAAACCCCATATTTCGATTTGGTACTTCTTTATTTATATGTCTATTATGTGCATTTGTACTTTTAGTTTGTGCCTCATTTTTTACATCACATACAACATATATATAACGTTGCTTATATCGGTATCGTTACGTGGTGTTTTCATCATAATAGTTCAATAAGCACAGAAATAATAAAAAGTAATACATTGATGAGATGATTTATAGTATACTATTGACTATATAGAATAAAAAAATGATATAAGGTTTTTTTTCTGTTATTTTTAAAAATATGTTTGGTATATACCTACTGCATCCCGCAGTATCATTCACGTAGGCAATAATGAAAAGTGATGATGGTCATGATGATTATGATAGTAAGAAGTTTGCGTTGTGGTTATCTAAGACCTAAACTATCTATATTTCTATTTATATTTCAGTTTCATCCAAAGTGGTCCAGCAATTTCAGCGTATATATATATATATATATATACAAATATAACAAATATACATTCTCGTCCTTACTTACAAACCTTAGTATTTCTAATGAATCGATTCAGGCGTTACTTTGCGGAAATATAATAATATCAAATATTTTGAAAATATTAAAAAAAACATTAAATTAATATTTTAACAAAACTCGTAAAAACTATTAAAATATAACTAGTGACGATTTCGCCTAATTTTCCTGTTAAGCCGACGTGACGTCACAAACACGTGAGTCGAAAAGGTGCGATCGTGCACTCGTATAGTCAAGACACCTGAGGATGCTTCGTGTAGAAGCGACACGCGTCAAACGGTTTGACTGCGTGTTGTTTGTGACGTCACGTCGGCTTAGCAAGAAAATTAGGCGGAATCGACATTGGATATATTTTTAAGTGTTTTATTAAAACTTAGCATTACTAATGTTACTGTTCTTGACCAGGAAAAATTACATATTTTTTTATTTATAACAGCATTTAGCCATATTCTCACCTGAAGATTTTGGTATTTCTTAATCTAGTCATACTAATTGTAAAACAGAGCTTTTGAGGGTGTAAGGAAGTGTTCAGTTTTTTTTATAAATATTTAATCTAATACTACTAAACATGGATTGTTTCGTCTACATGGATGAAACCGCGGGGAGCAATTGTTATTATAATAGTTTTTGAAAAGTCTAAGCAATGCATCAATGATATCAAAGTTAATATCTAATTGTATTAATATTTAAATATTTTTATGTGAATACTCGGCTGATTTTGATTTACACGCTGGCAATACTGGCTGGAGCGTAATGCAACAGCTATAATATTAGTTTTCTGCGAGACCGTGGCAATCGCGTCACGCGCGCATGTAAATGTTTTCAACAGTGATTATTTATAAAAAAATCTTTTATTACAAAGTTTCCAAAATCAATTTATCACCAATCAAATTTGAATAAACGAAGAAAGGGGTTCAGTCGCCCCAAAGTGGGTCTGTGTGTATAAAGAAAGGCCAAAGACACAGCCTGGCTATCCGGCAACCAGTGAATTCAAATGCTAAACGGCAACATTCACAGGTAAGCGACTTTGTTGTTTTTTTAAAGTCTTTAGTTATAAATGATTTAGTCAAACGTTGAACAAATGCCTCCCTCTATTAAGAAAGGGGGCTATAATTGCAATAATTTTATTTCATTTCATTTGCCATAATGTCCATGCTTGGCAAGCTCGTTTGTAAGATGACAGTTCTTCGGAAAAGGCAGCTGTCCAAGTTGTGATATTTTCCCTTTTGTCGCCACTTGCAACTCCCACAGAAAGATATGGATGGTGCAATTTTATCCGGGCATCCCAAGGCCGGTTAAACATAAAACAAATATATTTATGTAAATGAAGTCACACAATTGTTACAGATGCTACTTTATTAGAAGACAAATTGACTTGGCTAAAAATAATATTAATACCTGACACTGAGTACAAAAATCCTCGAGAAAGACTGCTGATACTGGTGTTAAAGAAATATTATGAGAATAAAGAACACATCCGACTACCTATGACAATCCAACTCTCCGATAACCCCAAGGTATATTTTGGTATGTTAAATTTTCAACCTACATGATATTTTACTTTCATAATTCATATTTATGTTTCATATTACTTTCATAGTGGAATTATTTGAATGATCTTAATGTTATTGATTGCAGATTTTACAAGATCTCAACCATATATATCCAAAAAATAATGAGGGGCTTTTCTTATAACTCCAGGGACTAGTGCTAGTGGTAAGTACTTTAAATACCCTTAGAATATACCCGACGACTACAAATAAGCTGGAAACGTAACGCTACAAGTGCAGCACAATTAACTATTGTGGTATAGCGAGGGTAGTCTGACATTAATAAGCTATTGTTTCCTAACTTCTTGGTAATACTTTTTATGGAGTGTCATTTTTATTTAACAAATTTTATAAAATATTTATTTATTCCAGATGGTGAATCTGAAACTGTAACTGTGCGCCGCACTGCTTTGATCCTCGCATACATTGTTGATTCCGCATAGAAAAATAAAATGTATATGGAGACCATGTCGAAGATAAATTTTTCAAACTCCGTGAAATGTTGTACGCATGTCTTTTAAGCCTGATATCTGAGGTTTGACAGTTTTCCACCACGTCCTTAATAATGTCATGTACCACCTTAGGCTGGCTACGCTCACCTGTCTTTCAACTTAAATTGATAATTGATAATGGACCTAAATATTTATATTTATTTCAGAACAATTTTGTATATTGTTTTCAATAAATAGATCACAAATCGATGATAATAAATTTTTATTAACCTTATGTATTTATTTATTTAATATGCTTATTTACTGTCTTATTACAGGTGCAGCCTGCATATAGAATAATTACTTAAATCGTGCATCAGCCTTTGTACAGCTAGGTTGTATACGTAAACCTTAGTGCAGTTTACTAATGGTTTGGATCTTTTCTTCGTATAGAATGCATCAATCTATGTAGAGTAGGGTGCACAAATTGTAATCCAATGCGCATAAATAAACCAGGAGCAACCTTCATATAGTAAAGGGGTTTACCTTTGTATACTACAAATGGTGCTCTTAATAACATCTTAAGCGTAATAATGGTCCAGGTTTATGTACATATGTAATATCCATACTCTACATAGGCGAATGCATGATAAATATATTAAAAATCCTTACTATTAGTAGGTTGTGCCAAAATTGACGTAGGCAACCTCCTTACTATAATACAGCCGATGCATGATACATATGAGGATCATCCCTACATTAAATGGGCTGCACCACGATTGACGTACGCAACCTCTTTACTGTACGTAGGACGATGCATTATAAATATAAGGAACATCCTTACTATAAGTAGGCTGCATCAAGATTAACGTACGCAATCTCCTTACCGTATGTAGGCCACTACATGACAAACGTATGGAAAATACTTACCATAAGTAGCCTGCATCAAGATTGGTGTACATAACCTCCTTCCTGTAAGTAGGCTGATACATGAGATACGTAGGGATCATCTTTACTATAAGTAGGCTGCATCAAATTTGACTTACGGTACCTCCTTACTGTACATAGGCCGATACATGACTAACGCAGGGAACATCTTGGCCATAAGTAGGCTGCAACAATATTGACGTAGGCCACCACCTTACTGTACGTAGTTCAATACATGGTAAACGTAGGGAACATCTTTACCATAAATAGGCTGTACCAAAGCTGATGTAGGCAACCTCCTTACAGTACGTAAGCTGACGCATGTTAAACGCCAGAATCACCTTTACCATTAATAGGCTGTAGCAAGTTTGACGTAGACTACCTCCTTATAGTAAACATAATAAACGTAGGAAACATACTTATCGTAAGTAGGCTGCACCAGGATCTACGTAAGTAACATCCTTACTTTGTCAAGACGTTACATACTTATTTGCATGACAGTACATCATTGAATGAATGAATGAACGAATGATTTTCATACATTATAGTAATGTACAATGCTCGTTACAGCAAGGCCATTATACGTCATGTTGTCTCATCTTTATGTACGCTAGTCACGTTTTAAACAAGAAATACGTATGTTGAGGCTAAAATTACGTATGTCAAAACATGAAATTTTTCTCAGTGTATTACTACGCGGCGCGACTGAATTTAACGGGTCAATTTGGTGGTACCACCCAAACGCATTCATACGTGAAATCCTATGACCTAGTGGGTGAAGGTTGTCCATTAATATAGGTACTATACTTATAAATATATGAATAAATTCAATTGTAGGCCAATATAACAAGGAATTGACCTGTGAAGTATGCGGACGCCATTTGTGATCGTATTTTGGAGAACAGGCACGTCGTTCAACCTTAACCGAAGAACACGAGGAGCAAATGTCAGGCAAAGGTTGATCATTGCGCTTTGTTAAGTCTCTCATTCTGTGTCTAATAATAGTAATCGTAAGGTGGTTTAGTACAAAATAATAATAATGCTTTAGAATACGAGATTACTACAACGTAGATACATCAACAAACACTGAATTTCAGAGGAATTATAATATGTTTATTTTATGTTCTATGGTTATGGTCAGCTAGGCATAGAGTAATAGATTTACAATGTCTATAGATCTAGTTCTCTATGACTAAGGTACTACATCATCATCACTGCATCCAATTTCATCAAAGTTCATAAGTGGTTGGATGTAGTTTGGCAGTGATAACACTTCATAAAGTAGAATAACATTTATTCTGATGTACTTAACTGATATCACTCATAATGGAGGTAGGGCATTTTGCGAAAGCCCGCCTGGCTAGATACCACCTACGAGAAAATCTGTCACCAAGCAGCTAACGGTGTGTTCCGGCAGCTGTCCTTAAGATTCAGAAATTATAGGTTAAGGTGAACATCATTCTACCACATCATCAGGTGAGATAATGGTCAAAAGCTAGCCTATCAGCTATAAAAAACATTTTAATAAAATAAAACCGACTCCAAACATAAAATAAGCATTATTAGGGATAACTCAAATACTAATTCAGATCTCACACATATTTAAATGGGACTACAAAATCGAAGAAAGCACCAGCTATCGAAATAAAAAGAATATTAAACATTTTACACCCCGTAAAGAGTTATGAGGTATCAGGTAACACTTAAAAAAAATTATACAGTCGAATTGAAACCCTCCTCCTTTTTTGAAGTCGGTAAAAAAGGGTTAAAATTTACCTTAAGAACAATCGAGATCCAGCCATAGGTAATATAATAACATCATAAATAATTGTCGTCCATGCATTTAATATATTCAGATTAAGGTATAAATAACTGCCATTAATGCAATATGCACAATGACATCATGATGTTGTAATGATAGGTTTAGAAGTTTAGCGCGTACCGATGTAGGTGAAGATTTACGAAGCTGCAACCATTATCTGGAACAAAGTCAAAGTTCAAATAATATCAAATAAATGTTTACGATATAATTTAAATTTTATATTCGGCTGCTGTAAATTTAATTGGATATGATGTAAACAGAGTTCAATTCTTTGACATTTTGACACCTAGCTTAGGAGTTAGAGAAATAGCTGCGGAGTGTGGTGATAATGACAAGAATCAGAGTCTTTCATCGAAAACGAAACTAGCCATAAGTGATGTTGTAGTAATAATAAATATGTATATTGCAGAACACGTTTTTTAATATTTTAGTAGAACACTTTATAATATGAAAAATACAATATCTAGTGACAAATTCTACAAACCGCTTAATTTTCCTAATAAGCCGAATTTCCAGCGCGTTTCGTTCTACACGAAGCATCGTCATTCTTCGAGCGCACGATCAAGATTATAATTGTTCTTCTAGGTCATGTCTACATGTCAGTTTAGCGGGATAATTTAGGGGAAGTGTCACTAAATATATTTTGCAAAAATATTAATTTAATGTTTTATTGCTATTTTATTTCTAAAATATTTGGTATTATTAAATATGGAATTCCGTAAAATAACATCTGAATCTACTAACGATGTTTTTGACTTTTTTTGGTTTCGTATTTTTGACCAGAAAAGACACATTCGGCATTTAAGGTTTTTTATGGAAAGGCAGCGAGTAGATTTGCCACAGAGGGTTGGCATATTATGGAACTCTTTCCATAGCTGGCCTTAAGCCAGAGGTTACCTTTACAATATATGCCATCTAGAGGATACGGGTATTTTAATAAGATAAGGGTAAATCTTTCTAAAGAGGGTAGTATATTTTTATGTATTTTTTATATTACTCGTTTTGCAGAATATTTTCGCATTTTCTTTTACTTGAACTTCTCCAGCTCAGAGAAATATTCTCACTTTCACTAACATGATATACAGATATATATATATATATAGACAGCTTATGTTCAAGAAGCTTAAACCCTGCATGTATAGGTACTTCAAAACTGTCTTTTTGTAATCACTTATAAAATAAAAACAAACTTAGGAGTTTGAGTATAGTATCGATTGTTTAAACGAAAGTTGTGGCTTACCATTGTCCATTACCTATAACTATATGTAGGCGTTCTTCAATGTCAGAAGGTTTCAGTGAAAACATCAACCAATTTTCATAGTGCATAATTTTGAGTTTTATGGTAGGGCGCTCGACCAGCTAACTACCTACCTACCTTAAGTAGTAAATTAGGTATGAAGAACCTGGTGGTGTGTTTTTTTTTGTTATGAAGTGGGGAGATGAACAAGTCACGCATCTGATGTTCAGCATCACGCTGGCAAAGGGTTATTTGTTATTTTCCCCGTTCTGCATGACCTTTGCACTGCTCTTGGTTATTATATACATACTTATGTCTCGTTTGCCTAGTGATGTGATTTCACTTGTGTTCAGGCAGCTGACCTTCCTAGAGCCCATTCTAGCTTTAGCCAAATATCTTCGACGGCATCATCACTAAGAAAAGGATAAGTTATACAGTCAAAAAATATGTACCGACGGAAGTGGCGACCTGATGACAATTTTGCAAGTTATCGCGGTATTATATACTTCACACAATCTGGTATTACTTGGAAAACGAGCAGCTTAGATGTAAGTATACCTACTCGTCTCGACTATAGTAATAAACCTACTTAATAACAGCAACATTACGAAACGCAAGTATCTAATCTTTTTGCAACGATAGCCCTAATTAAAGTTTTGTAGAAACTGCAGTCTGATGAGGAATAAATTAATATTTCCGGGCAATATTACATCACTTGGCATTGCAAAACGTTCAGTGCGTGCATATGTACGAATACATACCTACTCTTTGTACTACTAACTTGACATATCATGCTAAGCCAAAGAATACTAACATTTCACATAGGTGAAGATTTGTATAACGAATTGCTGATTAGATTGGTTTTGGTTGCGTACTATTACATATTGCTCAAATTTGCATGCGTAAGTTGGCATATTCATGGTTTTATTTTCGAACTATTATCAATATTGTTTTCTACCTCGATGCTGTTGGTCGAGTATTGTGGAGCTTTGCTTAGGAATCTTGACTTCCTGGATTCAAAGGACCCGAGCAGACAGTACTTTTTGTATTAAGATTTTATAAATACCTACTGAAATTCTGAGTAACCGCCCGGACTTCGGAGTATGTTGTTGTGCTCGGTGAAAGAAATATTTCTACCGTAATGTGGATTTTATAGAGATCTTTAGCTACTCCTTATCAGGGATTTACATGAGTGTTTGTTTTTATATTCAATTCAACAATATGGGATATGTATAAAAATGTCATCGATTTATGACTTGATTTATCGATAGCCAATGTACCTACCATAATTTCATTAGTAGGTATCTTTTCCAACAAGGACAATTTGCCACAATGTAGATATCCCGTCGGTGAGAGTTCAGTCTCGTTTTGCCACCAATAACCTCAAACCACGTTTATCTAGATTCTTAGCCTTGTGGCTCTGTAATAAATGGTTTATTTTTACGTCCATAGCATGAAATTTTCGTTAGTTTTCAGTTCTTACTCACAGAAAAAACACCACAGTGGTAATCATATCAGCGAAGCCGCAGGCCGTGACATACCTGTTGGTCTCGTTTCCCGCATTATATTATAGTCTGTGATCCATATATCCAAATAACAGGTTCTATAATAATTGGAATACATTCGACGTTCAACTCACGACATTTCCTTTTGGTCGTATGCTTTACCCGGAAGACGATATAATTTTCGAGTAACCACATCAGGGCTTGACACAGTAACGACCATATCACGTAGGAGGTACATTCTACTAGATTATGTATTTTTTATTTCCGATATGCCTTTGACCACAATTTCATCTAATGGTAAGTGATGATGAGGTCGAATGTGATAAACGACCATCTAGAATGAGTACTGGCTATCAAGGATAGCTACAGCAACACGTCGTTAGGTGTTTTCAACGGATTTTCTTCTAGAGGTTGGTACTTAGTCAGGCGTGCATTGGTAAAATGCCCTATACCACCATGCAAAGTGTCGGTTTTCGGGCCGCCCGGAGACCTCTGACATAGTCTAACATCTGACATCCTAAACAATAATTGGGATCGACGACGGCTTACCGTGCCCTACAAAGCGCTCAGTATTAAATGTCACTAGCGGTCACCCATCCAAGTAAAGACCGTAGCAAGCACTGCTTAACCTAGAAACATCTAGACAAAGTTTGCTACGAATGCTACGTTACTCGTAGGCTCTGTAATTAAAGGGTAACTTTTGACATCTAATCCGTGACATTTTTGTTTGTATTATGTTATCCCACATAAGAATAGGTACTACAGTGGTCATCAGTGACGCCGCCGCGGGCCGTGCCGTGACAGATCGGTCTCGTTTGCCACAGTTACGTCACTACACGTACATTCTAGTCCGTGGCCCGTGGCTCTGTAATGAATGGGTGACTTTTGACATTGTCGACTATATTGTTGATAAACGGTAGTTTCTATGTCGATGCTTTTAAAATTGCTAAACGTGGACTCAACCTATATGCTAATTATTGTGTCATCTATGGCAATCGTTACAAATTGTTTAATATGTAATTGGAGAATATAAACTAAATCCAAGTTTGATTATTTTTTATAGTTTGACGTAGATCAATAGGTTACCTATGTTACATACAAGTTTGCGTCATGTAGGCACCTTCGAGAACTTTTTAGTATATTAGAATACAGAAATCCTGTTTACCATTATTCCAGGTGTGTGTGATTCCAGGACCTACCAAATTTCTAGATATACTTGCTACATTTTATAAAATGGATTTAGCTGGTGGTAGACAGCAAACTAATATAGGTACACACAAAACAAACATTTGCATTCATTAATGTTTTTCGATCGGTCACCTTTTAATGACAAGAGTCAATAAGATCCTTCGTATAGAAACGAAAAACGGCGAAAACTATTCGTCATTTCTGACGTCCCATCACGCGGCTTACCAAGAAATGGTGGCAGAATTGGCACTAGAAATATTTTCTGCATTTATTAAATGTTTTTCTAAAATAATTTGTAATGTTTTCTATTATTTAAGTAATATTTGTTATTAAATAATTAATGTAATATTTAATGTAATATTTATATTTGGAGTAAGGTATAATTTGGCTACGGAAAAGAACGACGTCACACTACGAATTAGTATAAATAGACCAACAGCGGTAGCGGGGCGCGTTGATGTCTTTTACATGAGTGGTTTCATTAAACAGCAGTTTGATTCATTTTATTATGAGCTTGGATCTGTAGCAGTACCTTAGTCCACTGATACTAATACTTTAAAAAATTCAGACAAGTTGTATAACTTTATATCACAGTAAAAGTTTACTACATCATATCACTAGCCCCACTTAGAACAGAACCGTAGTATTATTATATATTCCATGATAGAACTTAGAGGTTACGAATAAACCCACATTTACAGAACTTTTAAATTTAAAGTAATGAGTGTATAAGAAGAGAGATATATGTAGGCTGTAGTATATAAACACAAAGATTATCGAATAAACACAAATAATATCTATGGATTAATAAGTTATGTAAAAGCATTTGGATAAATACAGTTAGAGGAACTGTGTTGAAATTTGCAGGTGTTGGAAATACAATAACAGATCGGATACTTAAGTATCTGTACGTATATGTACTTAGCATGTAAGCGCAATGCAGACTATATTTCGTATGTAAAAACATGTTCCTACTGTGCATACTAACTTGAAACATTTGGGGCTACCTTGCAAAAAAGGTAAGTAAATAAGTATGTATACACTTAAACACTTCGCCAAACCTTTCAAAATACCGTGAGACATTAAGTAGCCGCAAGCATTGGAAAAGTAACTACTTACACAATTTAAACTTTTGATACATTCTGTGTGCACTATGTAGCATAGTAATATGATATTGACGGATATGGTAGCGCACACACTATTTTTGTAACAAATTTAATGTTATAATCATGTTGCGAATCAAAAGCAAAGTGATAATATAGTCGATTTATTTATAATAATATTAATAAATCTTTATTTCAGGGAACAGACACAATAAATAAATTAAGGAATAAAATGTACGGACCAATGGAACAAATATCTTTATCTAAAATACTATATGTATGAAACGTTTAATATTTCTGAAAATACTTGTATTAAAATCTGTAATCGATTTTACTTATATATACATATCTATTCACCATCAATTTTTATTTCTTTTATTGTGATTAGCTAAATTGCTATAGCCGCGGTTTCAGATTTATTTTGGATTCCTCTGATACCTCTGAGCAGTAGGCAGGTACTTATATATATGCAATCGTTTGTATCAGTGTAGACCGAAAATTAAATATGGCATAGATTTGTGATTGCATAATAGTATTGTACTACTTAATGCCAATAAACGATCGGTATAAAGTGCTAGCTTAATATATAGATTTTAGTTTAATAGTGATAGATAGATTTATAGAAATAGTGCTAGCAAAATTAAGTGTTGTTTGACTTTGGATTGCTTGTATAAACGGTATTTTACAAAACATATTATCAAACACTTTTATATCCCCGAAGAGATTGCGAAAATAGTAATACGAAATAAATCTTACTATCCTTAGAGTTGACCCTGCGCAATAAAACTTTATCACCCATATACATACTAAAGCACTGTCGGTATTTATAGGAAAAAAATCTTTGATAATCTTTGATAATTTTAAAAATTGTGCCACGGGATATAAAGGAAATTTTAATGTCTTTTCTGACTATATATGGATGGAGGTGTCCTTATGAAGTAACATGTGGATTAATACTGTAGAGTAGGGTTAGCACGATTACACAACGTCACTTCTTTTATACATCTGCTCGAGCTAAGTAGTGGGAACTACGAATGCGCGTACGACGATAATTTATACACTGTCGCGTTTCCATTGTTGCTAAAATAATATACTAGCTGTCCTGACAATGCCGATAATATAGTGAGCTTAAGATTGGAAGTACCTACATTGCAGTGCATCAAATCGTTAAATCGCTACAAATCTTGTAGCATTCTGGAGTTTAGAATAGCGCTTAGAAAATGGTAACAGGCTCGCTCTTAATACACGGAACCAAAACATCGAAACGTATATAATTGCAAATCCAACTACCCTTTCAGCAGTAGATCTTTTGTTTTTTACAAAGATAAAAAACAATACAAGCTAAGGTATACTAGAAAATCTATGTCGTTGTTCTTTAGCGTCTATTACAGATGATTGTGGTCAGTGTCTGAGAAAAGTTTTTAAGAGTTATTACGAGTGACACTGTTTTACGTGGCTGTAAAGCCCAATGCAAGACCGACAATGTCGTCCACATATACCGCAGGTGTGCGTTGTGTCAGGTGTGTCGGCAACGCTTCCGTGCCGCTTTGCTTTCGATTCAACTATTTTATTGCACCAGGCTCCATCATAAAGTAGCTAAAAATAAAAATAAAAAATAAGTAAAGTACGTCTGGTAAAAATGGAGATAAATCGTAGCAATCATACCTATCTGTTATATTGACTACAACGGCAACACCAACCAAGAAATACATTTTAAAGTGACACTAATGAGTCAGTTGTAGGTAATATACATTCCGCGGGATTTTACCGTTTTTGTAGAAAGTAAAGATTAATTCATGCTTGAATATGCAAAACATTGGTAAGAACAGTAAGTGCTGTAGCTGGTGTGCAATGGACACGTTTCCGCCACTATGGGAACTGGCACATGTATTCTAAGAAATATAGACTTTGAATAGAATTTACGTCTTATCCTCTAATTATCTATCTTTTTGTTATTGTGTGTGTGTTATTTGTAACAGTATCAAAGTGCACTTTGAATTCTATCTACAATATCTTGTAGATAACGTCCACCAGATGCTTATAAATAAGACAGATCTTTGAGATGTTATGTAGTGCTATTGAATAATAACGTTGACACTTGCTACATAGTTAAGTAGGTAATATTATATAAATTGAAAGGATTTTTCATTAAATGAATTAACATTAGATATATTAGTACCCAACTAAATAGTCCACGTTCATTCTATGATCTAGGGGTTCCCTGCAAGTTTAATATTTACGTATTCAAGTAATAATATATAATGCTTTCTTATTTAAATTATGTGGTGTTACAGCGACGTAATATACTTATAGAAATAAACTACTATTTTCGTTGTAATTTCTAACACAAGTGTTTTTATCATTAAACAGGCTAATAGTACAATAGGTATTTTTGTAACCTGTCATAAGTATAAATGTATTCTGTTAATTATTATAAACTGAATAAAAGCCATGAAAACGTGTTAATGTCGTTAGTTTGTAGGTTAGTTTATCTTAATTCTACGTACTTTCAGTATCAAGACCTTCATCCAGCTAATGAAGAATCCAACGAAATACAGACGTTTATTATAAAGTGTCAGACCTTAGACGCATTCTTGAAAGATTTGAGATAGAGCAATCGGCATTGAGCCGTCTAAAGTTACCCATCGCAATTTCGCAGTAAGTCGCTCACAACTATTGTTTCTCGCAACCGTTTAAGAGCCCAGTGGGCAATGAGACTCCCAAAATTATCTAGTTGTGTATCTCCTGGATATAATGGGTTGCGTAAAGTGTTAGTTTTCCACGGTTATTTCTCGACAATGTGTGGTGCAACGGTGGTGAAGCAGCACCCGGTTCAGTCAGTCGCGTAGTCTTGCATCGTTTACATCGATACTTTACGTTTACGGTTATTGTAGTGATTGCAACTGTTCTACAATATTGCACTAATCTAACGTGATACGGTGTTGTTATCAAACTTGTGTTAGTGTACCAAAGAATTTCAGGACGTTACATGGATGCGGTTTGTTTGTTGTTTTTGGTACAAAAAGCGGAATCTGTTTTGTCAATAATTACTATTTGTTCTGCGACTTGGTTGCATAACGGTGTTGTATTGTTTGTATCTGCTCAATTTCATTAATATTGGTGGTTGCACTTTTATATTATTTTTAGAAGACTAAAGACTCCAAAAACATATTTTGCATACGTTTTTGGAGCTTATAAGCAATAATATATATTAATAATAATCTAGATGACAAAATGAAACATAAATCCCACTGCGTATGTTGTACTTTAATATATGACATTGAGTAACTTGGGCGGGCGGGATTATAGGGTAGGGCGGCAATATTTGTAATGTGAGTGAATGTACTTCCATTAGTTTATTTTCATTACACCATCGATCCGTAAAAGCTCTATTAGGTAGCCGTCACTGTTTTGTAATGCTTATTGTTATTTGTAATGTATTCAAGTATATACGCATAAGCTTTTACTTTACAGAATTATTTAATAAACTGTCAAAATCTTGATAAATTTATATTTCTGTTCAATGGGGTTGATTAATGAAGACTATCTCGTAGATGACGCTGGGTGTTTATTACTTGGCAGAAGTCTAGCTTCCAAACCGATCGTGTTTTTTTTTATATTTCACAAGGTTTTTCGTTTTAAGCAATAGTTTTCAAATTCTCCAGTGATGTAATCTATACCTGGCATTTCACCGAATAATGCGAGGATTTAAAATCGATGAGGTTGTTACCTTCCGGAAAGGAAAGCTTTAAAAGGTTACAGTATATACGTAATAATAATTTTAATGTTTTTAATTTCCCTCAATGACTTTGGTTTTTGTACATCATTATTTTTATGAAATTAGGTCAATTTTGGTAGTTTCGACGTGGCCAAGTTCTTAGATGTATATTTATTAAGTTGCAAACGGCTTTAACAGATAATACTCAAAAACTACTATTTCTTTCCAACAATAAAACCGAAGCCTGTCTGCAGTATGCTCTTGCGTAATTAAAGAAAGCTTACTATCCATATGAAATAAGGGTAGGAAGATGCTGATGTAATAATAAACAAATACAACGGTTTACTTTATTTCATGGATCAACTATTTATAAGACTTTAAAATTACTACGCAACGAAGTCGACATAGGAAGGATAAATAATTAAATGAAACACTAATTTACCCCCTAACATTTAATAAACAAACAGCTTTCTATTTTCAATTAAATTCTTAGTAATTTTAATTGCATGCATGACGTATGTTTAAAGCTTTTGTTTCACACAGAGAGAGATAAAATTTGTAAACGAGATGGTATTCTTTCATTGTCATAAAACTTATGTAAATCTTAAATTACATCTAATGAAGGCTTATACAATGTTTCGAAAAATTGAAAAAAAGTACTTCTATTCCCAGATTCTTCTACTTGTCAAACATTTTTAAACAATAAAGACAAACCTTGATCTCAGGTCATATATACTTATTTTGCGTTAGTTATTTTCGCGCCGAACCCACTCATTGGGTGGGGCAGCCTTTGGTATGAGTATATTTAGTGCGTATTTAGCAGATTACACCCATAATTCTGGTGTCATGTACCCACACACCTTGTAAGTGCCCTGCAATCTCCACACCCTTATTTCAAAACGAGGCAGCCTTATTATTTCATTTGATGTAAGTAGGTACGAGAATTACTATTTGAAATTGTCTTATAAGTAGGTACCTATTTGCCTTTCGGCCTAATAAAGTTAATCGAGTTCAATGCCCTGTGATAGATTTCACGTATAATTAATTACCGATGGCAAGTAACGGACAGCCCCAGGTCAATCACACGTGTCACACTCCGATGCTCCAATGAGTATCAATCAGTACGCAAATTACAGCTAATCCTTTCCATGGGGCTGTGGCGCCGCTGGACTCTGTCAACCGTTTACTTGTACTAGTAATAGTCACCCGGGTTTTGCTCGCGTATCCCAGAATATTTTATACAGCTACCATTCTACATATTGACTAATATGTTCCACACGTGTATATACAAAGCTATGGTTTGAGGAACATACCTGAACCCAGAACAAAAGAGAAAAATGTTTGTGTGCATATTGCGGTGTATGAGAAAATCGAACGCAAGGAAAACTTCTTTAGTTTTACTGAGTAATTAAGTGGTGTTATTGAAGGCTACCCAGTGTAATCATAATATCTGTTATATAATGTGATTGATCTTTAGCGTTGATATTGTTCGTTAATGTGCATCCTTAGTCCACTCAGATGGCAAACGCAAAAAGCTATATAGATTAAGTCAGGCCTATTACACAAGTGATAACGACGAGACGTGGGGGCACCAGTCCTTAGCCTGTAAATCATTCTAGCAAAGACCATCTTCGAGATATTGAAATCAACGAGTGATATAAGCAAATAAACATATTGAATTTGCCTATTTTTTTAAGCTATCCTGTCCCTCACATACTCATGATCATATTATTCCTGTTAAATTTAGTTGAGTTACACAAGATTTATTTAAAAGTGATCGTAAGTCACTTTAACCTCTACAGTTCCAACATAAACAAATGGTTCTCACGCGATTTCCCAACACAAATGGTACATGATACCTTGCACGCTGCACACTATACATTCCCTAAAAGGTAACAAAATACATGCTCTAACATATTATAGCGTGTCGATAAGGCCTTTAGCTCAATAATGCGGGGTGTGCGCGTAGGGTCTAGCGGATGTGCATACGGTAATTTGCTGAACACGTCACCCAATCGCACCTGTGCAGAGCCTGGCGCGTGGCACTGTCAACAACTCTAGCAGACTCGTAAAAAGAAAGAAGTGTATAGAATACGACACACTGAATAAGCGAGCAGCCTGCTAACCACAAAATTACAAGCTCCGCATGATTAGTGTGATCGATACATTCCTTCATAGGTGTTCGCATGAACAGACGCACGACGCGACGGAACACAACTTTTAGGAATAACTGCGGGAGAGGAATAAAGTAAACTGCATTCGCATACGTTCTTTTTCGTCTATCGTCAATCAAATTGCGGTCAAACCACAGTCTCATTCATCTTTGGCCACAGTCTCAACGATGGTAATTGTTGTGATAATGTGGTTGATGTTGGTATACTTATAAACAGGCTTATCTTACAAATATAACGCCAAGTGTCTAACTCTATGACGACGGTGCGCGTTCTGTTTCGATGATTTACTGACGCGTATAAAGCTTTACCATTCAATAAAAACTTCGTAGAACGTTTTCTCACCAAGCCGTATCATGAATTGAAGGGCTGATATTTTCATACTAAGTATATTACATAGGTACATATTATGTTCTTTAGCAGTAGGTTCCACTCTGATTGCGAAATATCTCGCAACATGGAACCCAACATTAGATTTTATGATCCGATTCGTTCTGGCATTGAAATTGTGTACTTTATGTTTAGTGTTCAAACCAATATTGGGTGTACGAAATCTAGATGTCTAATAAAGTATTATCTGTACCAGATTCAATTTGAAACTTACCTAACATGTTGCCTAAATCGCCTCGTTGCATTTAGGATAATATTCCGTAAAATATGTATGTAGAACGTGTGTAATTATCGCAGGTCCAATGCTATTCCATTTAAATAATATACGATATTAATAGGTGATTGATATAGGTTCCATTAGCAACGATTTACGGGGTTATACCTAAGCAATTTAGTTTGGTAGGTGTCGAACGAGGCAGTTGGCATCATTCTAGCCAAGCTTACGAATCAGGACCTTGTATATCATTCTTCATTACGTATTTACCTGTTGTAAAATTGGCTATGAGAAATAATAAAAATATACGCGTACTTAAAGTACTGAAGTGACCTATTAAAGTTGCTACCTATACAGTTTTCATTGCAGCATATCAAATAGCAATGAACTTTAAAGTAATGGCTAACTAGATAATAATGGGTTCTTCACAAGATTAGCGGTAACATAATAACCGGCAAATACTACACTACAGGTAATAGTTAACTTTGTTATTTCAATAAGGTCTCTTGTAATTAAATGTCCTATTCAATATCAATAGTTACATGAAACTATTTAACTCTACATCACAAAACTGTAAACGGGTGCGCACATATTTTTTTACCATTGGTATTCATATATTATTAAAGCTAGATATACCACTCTACAGCTCCTGTACAACGAAAGCATTTAGGCAAACTTAAAACATTAACATGCCCTAAGGCAGTCCAAATGCTCATCCCACTACGGTAGGCAACTTGCCCAACATATTGGCAACATTGCCCCGTTGGATTGCAAATTACAATGCTTGTTCGATGAACCAAATAAATGTCAGCATTTTGATGGAGCATCGATCAAATATATACCTAATTATATACACTGATTAGTAAGATTTTACATAATAAAAGTATTCTAAGGGTTTAATTTTTGTTCAGTCATATCACATATATTTGAATCAAAGTACCTACATACGAGTATATGTTGGTAAAATAAAAACATAAAAAGCTAGTATATAGGTACTAGAAATAGTTATAAAGGTTATACGATGTCAAAACCAGCAAAGCTAAGGAATGCCTCACACTACGGTCTTAGCTTAGGAGCTGATTATATGGGACGAATCGAACTTTACGCGCAAAACAGAGGAGCATTGTATTGTGAAGATAGTGGAAGCATATTACGAAATGGCTGCGCATAGATCAAGGACTAATATAAGTTCGGCAGGTTTGATGTTACAATACAATGCGTACGATTATTAGATAAATTGTTGGCTTCGTTCGTGTTGAGAATATTGATGTTGGAATTTGAATTTGTCAGGTACTTGTAGAATGCGTACAAAGAGATCAAAACAGATTTTTATAGAATATTGGAGGAATTTTGGCATAGATATTCTGAAGCAGGGTTGGCCAATGATTATGGACTGCAGCGTAGTAGGTCCAGTTTAAATCCCGCCCCGGGATTGAGGATTTCAAACGTGGCCAAGTATTAATTAACAGACATTGATGAAAAACACATAGAAAATAAATATGTAAAGTGAGATAAAATAAAATTCATCGCATTAGTATAATCATAGGTAAGTATATATTTAATTAAGTAGTCTGATAAATATATGATATATATAGGAAAACAGTTATCAATTCCATCGCCGGACCCATAATATTTTGAACGTAGATAAGTAATATAGTGCCACAGTATAATAGTGTATTAATAAAATGTGTTTTATAAAAAGACACTCTTCTTATCTGCAGTCGCTTTTTTATTTACCTTTCTAACATATTGCAATAAAAAGATTAAGCTTTTTTAATCTCAGTAAATCTAGAAGCAACTAATGATATTTATGGAAATATTTTAAACACTAAAAGTTGGTAGTTATTGTGCATAACCACCATGCTCGCATCTTTTCAATCAACACAATCGTCTAGTTCTATAACAATGGCGAGGATAAGATTTCGAAGCGGCTTTCTTTACATTCATGTGGTACCCACACGTGTGACTCTGCTGCATAGGTTGATATTATCACCAGGAAGTTATGTAGAGATGTCTAAAGTATCCGCTTGCCATCTGTTGCAGTACCTAACGGAACATCAGATCTTGAAGACAGGCCTGTTGCACATGTGGTTGCACAATACAATTCAAACCGTGTTACTCATTCACTCTCGTTGTACCCACATATTGCTGCAGTCGCGCTGTCGGCCGAGCCCGTCGTTCCGCGTCTTCGTTAGTATCCAACCAACCTATTATTGCCGTGCTAGTCGCGCACGCGCTTTACTGAGAACTTTCCCGCGCAAACTTCGCAAAAAGCGCGGGAACTCGACACAACAATAATGGCCGACATAACGCTACGAGTGTTATCTCTCATAAGATATGTGCGTTAGTTTACAACACCGCAAAATGTTCTCATTAGGTACTTAGGGCGTAGTCACAAGGCAGTAGAATAGCTAAGGCGTAGTTTTATGGATATAAGATGGTCTGTTTCCCTTTTAACAGTATGTAGAGTACTCGTAACAGACTAGCATATTACACTACGACAATATTATACTGAGCACCTACCTACTTATGTAAGTACCTTCTACATGTAAGATATGAATTTATTCTACTTATTATATATGTATATTCTATGTAGTTTTTGCTCACCTTGCTTGAAGAACACGCTTTCATTTCTAATAGGTGCCTAAGTTCTTACTTATCTAGTTCTTAGTAAGTATACATGTATTTATTTATACATCTATATCTAATCTAAAACGGTGCTGAAAATCATTACCTCTCACTTGCTCATTATTGACAGCAATTAAATAGTGTTTTTTAAATTCGTTTCTTTAATAAACCGGGTAATACCTAATTCCTTGCAAAGAAATACCTGAGCAGAGACCAGACAGGTCAATCAGACTAACAAAGGTCTATCCTACCCTCTCAGACTACAAGCAAAAGACCATTTTCTTTTTCATTAAATAAATAAATAAATAGTCTGAGCCTACCCTATACAATACACTAAAATGTTAATAGGTAGGTAAGTACGTAGGTTCTTAATAAACTTGATCATCGAGAAGTAGGTACCTACGTCAATTCAATCCAAAGGCTAATAAAAAATCACAGCAAGTCATGCCCAGATTTCTAACTACAATTGTTGTAGTTTAGTTCATTTAGTTCTCATATACCTGACTGTTCCTAGAGAATCCCTCAAAAGGTCGTCTTCTAAAGTTTAGATACCTATTATGTTGTGTAGAATCTGGACCCAAAAACTAATATTTAACAAGAAATTAAAGTTGTTTTTCAGGAATTCTCTAGGAACAGTTATGTATATGAGAACTAAATGAACTAAACTAGTTAGAAATCAGAAATTCTATTTCTAGAAGAAAGATAGAAATGTAGACTGCAGAGTCTCATTAATATGGCCCCCTTTGGGTACGGAACCACAAAAATACCAATAAAAAAAATAAGTAAGTACCTATTTAATAAGGCCATGAGAAAATTATTGCTGACATACTTTATAGGTAACACAATTACTGTGTCATAACTCTCATGGATCCACATTCTGTTTAATCACGACATATTTAACGACTTAAGTATTCGCGTGTTTTAAAGGAGAAAAATCAACATCCACTAACAAACAAACAAATCGCATCCGTAATGAATACTTTATACGCGTTCAATGAAGTATTCCGATGTTACAGTTGATATTTTGTGCTTGATGCAAACAGTACAGCCTAATCATAATGGTATGATCACATCTGGTCGTGGACCTTGCGTGATGACTTTGAAGTGAATACAAACATAATGGTTACGAAAATGGACGCAGATTCTATAGCTCTGGTTTAGACAATTCCAAAATGGTAAACGGTAATTACGTGCTTTACGGGGACAGGCCATCCTCCGAATCGGAGATAGTCGATGACCATGTCCAAACTCGCACCGCCGAACGCAAGAACAAAAGAAAATCGAGCAGGAACGCCAATGAGCTTCAACGCACCCTCAACATGGCGCAGCTGGACAACGAAACCGACTCCGTTAAATATGAGAAAAAAATAAAAGAACCAAGGCTTTTACGCTATGTGCCAACTACGGATGTTGAAGAACATTTTGTGACTGAAAAGTTTGAAACGTACGATCTAAAGCCGACGGAAGAACGTCCTAGAAGATATGCTTTCCAAAAAAAGCCAAGAAATCCTACTGATGGATCTATAAACTATGCATACTCCAGATCCAGTAGTAGTTGTAGTTCACCCAATGGTAACTTACCGACAATTTCCGAGCATGGGGAGCAGTATGGCACGTATAGAGTTCAGGATTTACCGAGTCCAAAAGACGATGAAATCATTAATGGATATGAACACAAACTGGACAAATACTTCTACAAACCAAAAGAAACGAAGAAATTTGCTTCTAAAGTGAACTATCAAGTAAGTAGAAATTTTATTTCCGTCATAAATGTTCCATGAAATATAGAATATTACTGGATTTTAAGGACAATCCTTTCAAGCCTCATATTAAAGGTCGAAGTCAAGTCTATTGATTATTGAAACCGGATTAGAAATCTCGAGTAACGTAATAATGCTTTATTCAAACTCAAAAGAAGTCGTAATAACTATAACTTAATAAAACAATTTTGACTGTTTTGTAAAGAATGTTAAAATTATAAAAAGTATAAATAACATTTGTCTTTGCTTTGATAAATTGGATAAGATTATACAATGAACATAGTTATGTAAGATACATCTCGCTGCATAAAAGATCGATGGTTATCGTGTTCTTTGATCACGAAACGAAAATAAAAGTTATAGTTTGGTGTGTTGGAAGGTAACAACAAAATTTACTGCCGTGAGATACGACATTTCACTGAACATAACATCCAATAAAGGTAATAAATTACCGAAACGATAACTCAATTTCGTAGCTCGTATATTTTAAAATGTTGTTTGATTAGTTAAGGGGTGTATTAAAGCGTAGTGTGTGAGATTTTACAGAAACGGCTGACTGACTTCTAACCATTTCAATCTATCGCCAAGCACCTATCCTGGTTTTGATCTTCTGCGCCTGTTGTGTAACATTCATAGCATATGCGCGGCGTCACCTGGTATACATTTTATAAATTTTATTTAGTCAACTATGGTCTATAATATGTAGTCGATGCCTTTGGTCTTTTATAATTACAAATGATACTACAAATGATTTCTTCTTCCGAATGGTTCTTCGGCGAAAGAATAGCTCCTCCTAGCTCCTTGAGCGACTCTGAGCTTGTCCATAAGGACCAAGCTCTATGTCTCAGTGCCATATAGGCATCACTAGCAACACAAACTGGTTCAAGATTTGGCTTTGCGGGATGATAAACGACAAGAAGTTCCGTAATATCCCGAACGCTGCCCATCCCGCTAGGGGCTTGTTAAAATATTTATGAAATAAGGAATTTAGATAATGTTCTATCTGATACAATTATTGTAGAGTCAAATATTAAATAGGCGCAGGCGTTGCTTTGCGGCTATCCATATTTAATAATAACAAATATTTTAAAAATAATCAAAGGAAACTTTAAATGAATATATAAAATTCAAACAAAAATCACCTTATCTTAACAAAAAAATTAAGCGGACACGTTTTAGAAATTATCTATCCTTACTCGGAATTCACCTCATCCAAATGGAAAAATATGAAACAGTCCTGTCCTGGGTCCAAAGCCAGGAGTTGGACGGCCAGAACATACTTTCTAATTACATGTCATTAAACAGGTACAAGATAGTATAAATTGACCTGATAATGATAGCAGTAACAGAATCTAGAACATACGTGTACTAGCCTGATTAACTAAGGGTGTAGTATCAATGGTTCCGGGTTGAAGTAATATCATGTATCGGCCCGCACCTGTATTTCACATGTTTAAGTCGCTGATATAGTCACTTATTGCAATTAACTTGATAATGTTACTTGAAATTACTTAGGTATGTAATACTACATAGTTTTTTTGCAGTCCCCAATAGGCGTCATTTATATAGTTCTTGGTAGATATTCGAATATATTTCACATGTTTTGTTTTGCTGTCGTTAGTGCGGTATAAACGGTTCGGTAAAGCAATACATGATGAGCAACAAACTTTGCTCATGTCTTCTTACCTTTGTGTCACGGCCCACGCCTTCGATACCGACTCGTTTTTACGTATCTGAGTAATACGACAAACTTCTGTTTTATTTTCTTTCTTTCTTTTTCGAAGGATTATGTAGTCAACAAATTTACTCTAAGTTATATTAAAAATACAAGTTTATCAGTCTGTCTGGTGGTTGTTCAGCTAAATAGTGAGAGGATATATCTATATTTTTTGCACGGTGGTAGGGCATTTTGTGAATGCCCGAATGGCTAGCTACCACCCTCAAGAAGAAATACTGTCGCCAAGCACCTAACGGTGTGTTCCTCCAGCTGTCTGTGAGAGCCAGTAATTCTAGGCTAGCCTGAACAACTTCTTGGACCACATCGTCCCTTACCATCAGGTAAGATAGTCGTCAAAGGCTAGACTATAAGCAATAAATATATATGTTTATATTATTGATGCATCAGAGATTATATCACAGCAATTTATAATAGCTGAGTGCATGTTGTACCAATCAATGAGCTTTTTACGATGCTATAAACACAGCCAAACTTAATTTTGATGGAAATTCCCATTAAATGCCTACTTTAAGGTTACTTTAATGGGTTTATGATTAAGGATTTTGATGAGGCAGTCTGTATTCGTAAACATTTCGAAATTTGCTATATTTTAATAGCATTTAAAAAGCTTTGAACGAGATGACTTCATAAGAATGACACTACACTTTCCATATTACGAAATTATGTGTAACATTGCGAACATACTTCATAAAGACTCGATTAAATGACTTCCAAAAAGGAAGATGTTCCTTAGTTCAAGAATAGTAAAAGAGAGATGATTAAACGTACATCTTCAAAGCCTTTATCTTGCCTAAGAATTCCGGTTTAACTCCGCGCCGCGTCGTAATTTCGGTGTGAAGTGTCCTATATCTTTACAAGCTACGAGTTTCTCCAAATTTGGTCAAGATTATTTGAGCAATTAGATGAACTTTGATATAGGGATACACGACATGAAGGGTTTTTACTTATAAATAAATATGTTATAAATTATAATACAATAGATATATTATAGCAGATAGCTATAGACTTCAAGACAAAAAATCATTTACGAAATTTGTAATACCTATTAGTTTTATTTTACCATAGCCTGCCAGTTTTAGAAACGAAAATGTTGAGTGAATGAAAGAAAACTAAAAAATTAAAAAAGAGATCACGCTAAACGCTCAAACATTCTAATGAAAGTAGGTAGGCCCATTATACTTGTAATGTGGCTATATATATTTAAACAGCTCCATTAAATTAGAATCCAATTATCGATTATCGAGTTGAAATATCTCCGACAAAACTGAATCGATTCTTATGATAATGATCAGTATCATCGCTCTTACTAGATAAATATGTGTTTATACGACAGAGGTTCTTATGCATTTGAATATATATGCTTTTTATTGTTAGGTAGAAGCAGCCAGCCCTTTTGTCTACATACCTACAGGTGCAGTACACTAATTCGTGCCCATAAATCACCCAGGTGCCATAAGTTCACTAATTTGTGCATATAAATCACCCAGGTGATATAATCTAGGAGAATTAAGTGCACCTACTTTATGTTCTCTTTTGATAATTAGATCAAGAACGGGCCTCCAAAACTATCCATAGACCCTAACCTAGAATTTGTTTTCTAAGACTTGATTTTTTACAGTCTTTGCTTTAACGCCATCTCACCTGTTTGAAAGTGATAATGTGGTGGAGAGTGATAAACATGCTTAACCTACAATTACTGGCTGTCAATAACAGCAGCCGTATAGCACACACCGTTAGCTGCTCGGCGACAGGTTTTCTACTTGGAGGTGGTAGCTGACCAGGCGAGCATTTTAACACCTAAAACGGAAGTTCGACATGAAGGCTGTATTCCCCGGACAGCTGCGACAACTTCTCCGGTCTCCTAAGGAGAAAGATACTCTGAACTGCCCTGGAGTGTACAAGATCCCATGCGATTGCGGCAATTCGTATATAGGCGAGACTCGACGCAATGTTTCCACCAGAGTGACAGAGCATATCAGAAGTGTCAAGAACTTGGATACCGTGAGGTCGGCAGTGGGCAGTGGCAGAGCATTCCCAAATCCCAGGCGCACACTATCTCCGCTTTGATAAGACGGCCAAGCGCGAGAGAAGTTTTTCGTTCCGCGTATAGTACGAGAGGCCATTGAAATAAGACGCCACCCTAATTTTAATCGGGATCGTGGGTGGAACATTCCGCCGGCCTGGATACCAGTCCTTAACATTGTGATACGGCATCGGGGTGGAACCGCGAAAAGGATAGTACAAGTGTAGTGTGTCAACATTCCCTTACCTACCAAAACGACAGTGACAATCACAGTGATAGTGACAGAAGTGACAGTTCGGACGGAGTAATTATGACTTTGACAGCTACGGCGCAACCGTCTCAACGCCAGTTGCGTGCTGAGGCCCGCGCTCGACGCTGTGCACAATCGCGACTCCCAGACGAAGAACTTCAAATAAGTTCGAAACTGGTCGGAGCAATATCCGGTAAATATTACGCGAGTCCTAGCCGGTTACTAAATAATAATTATGGACAAAACTCGCGATAGTTATTTTGCTCATATTTACAATTTGTGACATGTCTATTATTACAAAATTATTATAATTTTTATTTATTTTTATTTACCTACATTAAATAGATAACTGACGCCGCGCTTGGCAGGTGGTGCAATGTTCATCCGATTATATAATATGCTTTTTAAATTTAAATACATTTTTATATCTCTATCACTATATCTTTCTTTGATCTCGGCCGACACATCCAGCAGCTTAACAGAACATGTTATATATCTGAATAAGTATGCATATGTACTAATAAGTACAATTACATACTTGTCATCATGACTTTATATCCCCGAAGGAGTACGTAGATGATATTTCGCTATATAAGTTGTGGTACCACTCCGTTATAGGGTCCAAAGACGAGGGACGACTTTAATAAGTCGAGGCTAAAATAGGTTCCGTGCATGAGTTATACACTCGGATTTTCACTTCAATTGCCAGGAAATGCAACTAGATAATGTAAATAATACTTCACTTAAAAACAAATAGAATTAGGGACTGGTGGTAGCAGGTTCGTATCCCGCTCGTGGTAATAAAAAATCCTTTCGTAGTAATTTTGTAAAACTTTACGACCAAGAGAAGTGAAAAAATCTTTGCCAGAAAACCAAATAACTATTCGACCCAGATATCGAACCCAAGAGCTCGAGACTCCAAAACGACGCTTTGCGCCACTGGACTGACTCCAACGATGCACTAATCCGTATAGATGATTTATCATGATGTAAAATGGAGCAATAAACCCATTTTAGTAAAGTATTATGGCATCATAACATAACTACTGCAGCAAGAAAGTATTTAATTGACTACAAAACCTTTAAATTTTACGATTATAAATCCATGGTTTTATTACGTTCTATAAATTAAAACATAACATTGGTACAGCTTTAGCTTTCATCCATTTATATAAAAGGCATCACGTAAGAAGATTAAGTTGAACGAATGATACTATTTATATGCATTGTCTACCATTTCGAATTTACAATTCATACTATCAATTTTAAACAAGTACATACATTGTAGGAACATTTTTGGGGAAATAAATCAAACTGGAGAGTAAAGTTAAAGTTTAGTTTGATAGTTTTTTTTACGCTGTATATCTATGTGATACTAGGGTAGAATAAATATGTTATAATGACACCTCCTTATTCACAGAAGACTTGTCAACGCCTTATAATTAAAATGGTGTTATCACTTTTTTTAAAGGCTATACGCGCGATATTTCTAAAAAAGTAGTTCTAAAAATCTGGGTTACTAAAATACAGTCTTCGCCTAGTTTGGGGCCCATTGGTAAATTGTAATCAATGTATTAAGTCAATATAATTTAGTTACCTCATGTTAGATTTCAAAGTATGTAACTGATCTGGTAAATAAATAAAAATTTGAATTTGAATTTGAAAATTTGAACCCGCGACTCCATGTCTCCTTAGATTGCATATAATTGTCTAAGTAGACAATTATATTCAATGTAACATAATTTTGCTATTATATATGTCTATTGTTTAGCTAGATAACATAACTACACGACTTAAAAAATCTGGAGAATGCAAATTTCCGTGGAAAATGGAAAAAAACTAATAAACTTTATTCTATCTCCTGTTCTTACAAAGTCATTTTAATTATTTATGAAGAAATGATAAAACATACACCTATTCATATATTACGCGATGACGCAAAAACCATTATGTACAAAATATTACATTCATAATGACACTAAAAGGTAACATGATTACATTGATGTTATTTGAGATGATATTTAGGGGCATAGTTTATTTCTTTGACGCGTGATAAAAATGCAAACGTGAGTGTATGAATTTTAATGCTTTGTATGAACGCGATATAAATACAAGATAAAGACAATAAATTAAGTTATTAAGGCTCCTTTAATAACTTGTCCGACTTCGTGTTTTGGTTACGAAGCAAGAAACAAGTAGTACCAACGAGTAAGTACCTTGTACGGTTACTTGATGCCGTACAGCTTGGATGATAATTAAAATATGAGTTTTTAATGCTATTATTATATTTCCGAACAGAACTAAAAAGGAAATAGATGAGTTGGTAGGTACGCGTGTTTGATGTGATGGCATAGAACATATTATAAAATATATAGTGTATTCGCCTAATTTCTACGTCTACTATCCTTGATACGAAATTTGCACGTTGCTGGCGGTGAATTGAAGGGGTAAGAAAGTTGCCACAAGCCGAGCCCGTGCATATTTCGTGCAGTTTATTCGAGTAACACAGTCAACGAGTGCGAGCTAACAAGAGGTTATCATTAGTAATTTAAACTAATATTATTTTCTATTGTCTCCAGGGTTCGCATCCAGATAGCCTGTACCGAGTGGCACCTAACAACGGAACGGGCGTGGACAAGATGGCGAAGGTGCTGCGAATCATGAGGTGGCCGATGGCTCTGGTCTTTGTCTGCATCGCATTATCTGTTTTTGTCTACTTCCTTATGCCTGGTAAGTACTGATTTCAAAATATTTGATAGATTCTGTAAATCAGTAATTTAATTATAGGTAGGTAACTGTTACAAAGGTATGAAATCCTATTTTTCCTATTAAACTGGGCCTAATTAAACTAATACAGTCATGTCATTTGAACTACTCACTAGAAGTAGGTGGGCACAAAACTCTTTTAAGACGGTCACCGGGGTCATAGGTTGAGATCGCACGTAACCGGAGATGTGATGTGACCCACAAAATAACGGACTATTACAAAATATTGGCTTTTAACTGGTTCAATAAATGGTTTCATTAATGAATAACTTACTTACTGTCTGACGTCTTGTCCAACAAATTATTTTTTGAAGTTCCCTTTCTCAGATTTACAATGCTTATCTGCGTATAGGTACATGACTATACAATTCTGATTAAAGGTGTATTTTCGTCCGCTGACGCCAGTTTTTATGCACCCATGAAGGTAAAATACATATCACTCGTAATAAAAATGTAATAAAAAGGACGTGAGCAAGACCCAAAAAGGTATCAATTAAGCTCAGATTTGCATAACGAAAGCTCGCGATTTTAATTCCTGCATTCAACTCCGCTTCAAAACGGAAGCTGAAAAGCTCATAAAATAACTTTCAAAGCAATTATGCTCCTTTTTGTCTGCAAACTTTGCTTTGATAAGAGCTTGGACCTTTCGGAAAGTTTTTGATATCTTCATAAATATTCAGCCGCTTTCACATGTCACACGCAAAGGGATTTTAACACAATATATTAAATGGCCGAATAAAATCGGACACAGCAATATGATTTCGTTGCGTGGGGTTCTGACACGGCATATGTTGCCGGATGTGCGCTCGTATTTCCTTTTGTTGCTCTCAATTGTTTTTTTTTATATTCACGGGATTGGTAAAATCGAAAGTTGACCTCCAAAACTGTATGTTTACTTACCTTTTGTATGCATCTGCGCTCTAAAAGAACTCTTCTACATACATTTTTGGCGATTTTAGAAATCGGTGAACGCCCAATTCTGTTCATACCTACAGCTGATTGGATCATCATAAGTTGCGTCTTCGTTTGCACAAAAATAAAACAAATTCGTTTTACATATTATATAGTATGTTGACATGAACTGGCGATGTTCTGGGTAGGCACATATTGCAAACAAGTATATTTATACTCAAAACACCTCTTTAAAGTTTTCACGTTATGATGCGACGGTTTAGCTGAATTTTTTTGGTGGAATTGTCAATAGTTTTCTTTGTGTAAATGTTTTTTTCAGTAGGCAAAAATAGCTTGACGATTTACAACCGATGTGAAGTTAGGGGCCTATTATAACCCGACCAATTAAAAGAGTCCCTAATATTGGACCGCTGTTTTTTTATATAGTAAACGTAAAATACCTATACATCATCTTACGAATCAAGATATATGGGGGGTGAGGGTAAATAGAGAAAATCTATTTACATATAATTTTGATCATTAAACATCTTTATAGTTGTTTTTTTTGTTGAGTTATAGTTGACCGTAAATGTAGTTGCTATTGACAGCCTATTTTGGTCGCACTGAAACCAAAAAGGAAAACATAAATCAAATGGTTGCCATTCAGCGGTATAAGGGGTGGTCCCTTAATCTAAATAATTTTGAGTATATGTATACATAAAATTTACAGTTTATACACAAATTGTAAAACTATATTTATACATAAAGAATCAAATTTGTATTTTTGTGTAAACAAATACGAGTAAAATCTATCGAAGTATCTTATACATAGTACATGTATTTTCCATTTTTGCGTTAAACACTTATTGGTTTTTTTCTGAAAGTAATCTCAATTTCAGTTGAGTAGCAGTCCGCATTCCAGTACAATGCCCGATTTGTATACTTGATAAGCATCCATTTGACAGTAGACTCACCTAATAGAGTAGCGCCGCGGTGGTCGATGACGGGGAAACATGCTTCCAAACAGACACCTGTTCACTCTGTACTTGAAGATTCCCAGATTCTATCTATCGGGAAATAGAGACACGGATAGAGTACTGCATACATCAGCCGTACGCATAATGTAGCTGGATTTAAAGGACTTCCTGCGTATTTTTGGAATATTAACCGTTTACGGATGCCATGTTCCTGTGCGTTTTATTGTTCAATAAAAGAAAGGAAATGGGGAAACAAGATCGTGTAGATCCATCGCACATTCTCCGAAGTGAAGCATCAAAAACACCGATAAGCTGGCAATTTTCCGTCTATGTTTTGGCTTTGGAGTCTAGCCTTCAGTCACCAACTTCTTAGCTCGATTATCTACGGAGTCTTTGGCTTTGAGAATCCCAGTGAAGGCTGCAGTATTCCATACAAGATCCCACTTCAACTTGATACAGGTTCAAGTAGATTTTAGAAGTTGTCTACATGTGTAAAAAAATCTCCCAGCATTTTAGCAGCTAATTTAGTCTAGCCTTGATATAATATATATAACCCAAAATTTAATATCACTGTAAGAGTTACACCCAGCAGTTTGTGTTAGTCTGTTATTGGAACAGGCACACTTCGGAGGACAGGATGTGTGAGATATATAGGACCACAAATATTTAGCGAAACGCGGCTAATGTTTAGACACAGACTATATACCTTCAGGGGCATAAAGACGTGATGATATGATAAGTATAATACAATATATAAGTTTAAAACATTGAATGTAATTGAAGATTTAATAGCGATTTTTTATTTTTATTTTACGATTTAAATGCGCGTTATTGTTGTGTTGAGTAGAGAAATGCAGAATATCCATTTGACCTTGCGTGACCTCGCTTTCTCCCTCTTATCAGACTTTTTAATTAACACGTGTCGTGAACAGTTTATTGTTAAGTCATGTGTTGCAACAATGTTTTCACATTTTGTTGTTCATACCTTCTAATTTTATTTTCACTTCATATGTTCTTTCAATACTTAGATTTATAAGTAGTTCCAATATATGTACCAATTAGGCTATCGAAACATATGTACTGATGTTCACTACATTGAACTGCTTTAGTTCACTAAAGCAGTACAATTTATGATGATTACAAAGATGATTTTTTAAAGTTCAGAGTTTTTATAGAAGGTTTTGTTCTGTTTTTATCATTATTATTAGAGGGAAAAAGCTACAGCGATATATCAATAAATTCTGCTCATGAAACTTTAGTGTGACTGCTATTAGAAATGCGGAAAGTCGTGGTGGTAGAATCCCCCATAAAATTTTTAACGGTTTAGTAAATCGTAACATTGATTGGCAGATCCATATACTTTTCTATACCACAGATAACAGAATACTAACCTCTATGGTCCTCAGCCTAAGCTCTATTGACTATCTTATCGCAATATATGAATCACAATGAAGTGTACGGAACTTGTACTATGTTCATTAATCCATTACAAACCATAAAGACTTTACTGAAAATAATCAGATAAAATTTAGGTAAATACTTAAATCTGATAGGTTGTATCTGATAGGTAATTGCTGAATGTGATACAAGAAAGCCAATGAGAAGAGATAATAAGACCATCAGAAGATCCCTCGTGAGGTATGAATCTAAATGTTGGATATCCAAAGAAGCGGATGAGAGAGTAATCCACCTGGAGAAGTAAGAATGGTTGTTTATCGTAACTATACTATTAATAAATACTATTAATTTATCCATGCTCAAATAGACAACATTAATGATTGGTACACATATCAGAGGAAGTTTGGAAGCAGCAACAGTGAGAGATGTTGCTGCAATAATTATGGTGTGGTATGGAGATGTTATGATTATGGATCAGGGATTAAATGACTGAAGAAAAATATGAGTTTGAAAGTTGTGAGAACAGGATGACAAGTGTAATACAACAGAGTGGGATAAAAATACTAGTCGTGCCAGCCCTAATCAGCAAGGGATGGGAATAAAAAGAAATAGAACTTACTAAAACTGTAACTTAGTGTTTAGAGATTAGCTTCTACGAGTACAGTCACTAATTTTCGTAGGTCATCATTCTTAGTATTTTACCTACTATCAAAAAATTTGGATTATGCAAAGTTATTTGTAAACTATTTTACTGCTTGTTTTGCCCTTGTCTGCTGTGTACCTTTACCAGTTATTGCAACTAAAATATTAAAATGCTAATCGCGATGTCTCAACCAATATCATGAAAGAAACCGCAGAGTAGACTTAATAGCTCCTATATATGGCGAGCCACTTACCGGCATAGGTACAACCTGCATTTGCACGTGCTTATGTAACACTTGTAATCACTCTAATTACGTGCGAGCGTGTAAGGTAGGTCTTTATAAGACCTAAGAGCGTGCCTTAAATTGCGTTCCGTCAGGTTCCGTTAAGTCACGACTAAACGGAAAATTAACTATTTGTTTATTTAACCGCATACTTATTACTAGCTAAGACCAGACTTGTATTTCTGACATAATGTGCCAAGAACCCTAGAGTACCTTCCACGTAAATAAAGTACATTTTCCTTAATAACACTCCAGAGCCCCAAGATACAGGCCTCGAGGCTAGTTTGATTCTAAAACTAACCAAAAACACGGTAAATATCCCGTTGGTAATAATAATTATAGTTTGATTCTCACTGGTAGGTAATACATTGATTTTAATACTGTTTGTTCAACATTAAAAAGGAACTCCTAGTGTAAAAATATGTAGTTTTAGTTAATAAAGAAAGATTAATAGAGATAAAAATATTTGTCATAAACATATACTTACGCAATTATTCTCCTAACATGAAGCACTTTACAGACTCAAGAATTTTAAGATGCTTTCTTCTGAATGTCTCTGTTTCTGATAATTGTTTATCTGTCCAACCCAGAGATCACATCCTTGACCTGGAAATTCCAAAGCGATACTTTCCCCACTCTACATAGTCAGCAGTAATGAATACAAATTTCCAAAAAACAAATGCCTTAGGCCAATGCAGACGTGTCGTTAACGAATCAATTTCGTCGTCTCGCCTCATTCTATCGACCACCTCGCGAACTCGTCCCGAGTCGAGACGTTGCTGATGCCGGTGCGATGTAGTATGGATTTACATACAAAGAAAACTGAACGGCTTGGGTTACGGCGATGTCGATAATTACGGTGCAGGGTGGATTGTGCGCCAAGCATTAATCTATTTTATTATAGCGAAGATAGCGAAAGTGGCTGCCGACTGTCGTGAGTACCGGGTTCAAATCCTGTCGTGGGCTTGAGCTTTACAGTTTGGTGGTAGGCCATTTTGTGAACGCTTGACTGGCTACTCAAGTAGAATTCTGTCGCCAAGTACCTACCTAATGAAGTACTTGGTAGCTTCTTGGGGGCAAATTTCTAGGTTTATCCATCAGGTGAGATAGTAATAAGGGCTTAGTCTAACAGAAATATATAAAAAAATATGTTTAAAGTGTTCTTTGCCAAATGTTTTGCATAAAAATATTACTTATATACCAAACATATTGGTCAAGTCAGACTCTACTGAGATGAGAAAGTGACGTTGTTGCTGCAAATAATATAGATTGATATCCTTATTTACACATAGGTATAGTACATATATATATTTGGGAGACTTAGCTGAAAACAAGGTAGTTGACAGATGTAGATTGTCATAATATGGTGTATTGTTGTTGGAAGCTGCAGCTGAGATCCATGACACTTTCTTTACATACCCAAGCGTGAATTTCGTGCTATATACAAAATGGATACTTATCAAAGGCTAAGGAAGTTCTGAAATTAAAAGTATAAAACTTGACCTATATGAATGAAACTTGGTATATGTTAGTTTTGGTCCTGAATTATCAGATAAGATACATTTCATCATTCTCTACTCGAGGGAAACTGCGGGGCGCAGCTTATAAAGATTAAGAAGATGGCCTAAGAAAGAAGTTATCGATGAATTAAAGAATCATGTGTATGATAGAAGTGAGTACTGAAATGACACGTACCTTAGTAGATAACAGAGCGCGCTCTATTTAATCTGCGGTTTGGAGAAAACTATATTTTGTCGATCCTACTTTGCGTGGGATTAGGATAAAAAAAAAGAATGTGACTGAATTGAAAGACAAAATTCCTAAATACTACAACTTTTTTAGAAATGCAACGGCTAGTTTTCATATTAATTTTCTTAAACAATGTTATCTTATTCTGCGTAGGTATCAAGCTGTATTTATGACGAGTGATCAATTTTGTCCGGTAATATTTGGCTATACCAGTCACTCATGCAATGATGCAACATATCCAATCTAAACTAACGCTATACGCATATTTCCTCAATAGCCACTTAACATTTCACGCCAAAAAAAACAATAAAGAAGCTAAACTATTTTATGTAAGTATAGAGATACAACTTGTAGTATATCAGGAAGGAAAGGAGAATCGAGACTCGAGTGAAGAGGCTAGAGAAAGCACAGTTCAACCGTAGCGTAGTTCAACATGTCACGAACGCTATCCAACAAATACATTTATTGTAGGTACCAAGTTTGTGTCTGAATGCACGTCTTTATAATCTTTTAGTCCTACCATTCACCTCACGATTTTTTAAATTAAAATGTACCTTATCAGCCGAATTTTCCACTGCTAAACACAGCCTCTTCCAGGAGAGAGAAGGAGTATTGCCTTATTACCAGGCGTCTTAAGCATAGATTTTATTAAATTGATGTTGGAAACAATTATTATAATACCCAGGCAGGAATAACAAAATATTTTGGATAAATATTTTTATTACAAGAAGAAGGAAGACAAATTAAGCATGGAAGAATTGAGTCGAAGAAGACAAACTGCGGGACGCTGCTAGTAAAGAGTAAGAAGTGGGCCAAAGAAAGAAGATATGGATGAATTAAAGAGTCATGTGTAAGTGAGTAGTGAAATGACACGTAAGTAGATAACAGAGCGTATTTAATTCAATACGCGGAGTGTAGAAAATATGTGTTGTGCCGATCACACTTTGCGTGATGCGATGAGAATAAAAAGTAAAATTTGAGTGCCTACCAAATTAAAATTTATTTAGAACACTTTTAAATGAATTGAAAGACGAAGTTCCTAAATTTTACAACTTTTTTGGAATTGAAACGGCAAACTATCAAAATAATTTCCAATACAATATTTTAATTTCTTGTTCATGTGCGTTCGTGATGTTAGTCGTGAATTCCGATTGAAAAACAGCGATATGGTTCCTTTTTGCACCTAGCACATGCTGAGTCGGGGCTTATTTCTGACGTCATATAAATTATTTTTTATTTATGTAATATTATATATTTTGGATTTGTTGGTCAAGGTTGTTCTTTTATTGATTGATTTTTTGTTTTATATGTTATATTATTTTTTTGTTTTGTTCGTAAATGTTTGATGTTGTGTTGTCAGAAATAAATGCATTTTCTTTCTTTCTATCTTATTCTCCGTTGGCAGTAGGTATCGTGGAATGATATTAAGAACATTCTCGATTTCAACTGGATTGAATTGGATTCGGAATGCTTGCCAATGAAAAAGCTGATGAGAAAAAAATTGACATCAAAACGTACCTATACCTAATGATCTGTTGCTGGTCTGATAAATTCGATAAAATAAAAAATCTGAGGAAGATAGAATAGTCATAAAACAAATGACTGGCGCTGGTTTGGTCATAATATGACAGATGAAGTGTTGAATAAGGAAGAAAGAGAACGAGGCAGAGATTGACCACTGACCAATTGGATGGTGACTTAGATATAACATGATAATAGCAAACTCGAATTTCAGACAAGATATTATGAGACTTTATTTATATATGCGCAGAAATACGATATATTTTAAGCCCTGGGGTTGAGCTTTAGAATTTTCTTTAGCGGTCCGTAGTCTAGAACTGTGCCCAGTAAATAAGTAGTAATAGTAGGCAATAGGTTTGTCCCCTAATTTACATCATATTTATTGGACTAGAATAATGACTAAAAATGTAGTCCGCTTAGTTTAGTCCGTTTTAGGGTATAAACAAGAACTTTACGAACATGAGAAGTGAAATATTTACCCATTTGTTATGCAAGGCTGCAAAGTTGTTATTTGGCGCGAGTATGTACTATTACTGAAACCTGAGGAAGCGAAGGATTCTAGGATTGCGAGGTGCTCTAAATATAGAATCCTGAGCGTACCGAAGATTTCAAAGGTACGAGACGCAAAATAACTTTACTGCCGAGCGAAACATACAATTTTTCACCTCAGTACAGCAAGGAAAATGGTGAAAAACACAGAAAAACAGATAATGCAGTAAAAGATTTTTCACCTCACAAGCTCGGAAAGCCCTTACTTATCAGGCGAAATCTGCGTGGATTAGTGCTTTTTATCCGCTATCGTGGAAAACGTTTTTGAAACACGAACATTCACCTACGTTTCATAAAATTAAATTAATTTATCAAGTGTAGTATTTTTTTTTTTTATTAAAACTGATTTACTATAAGTATTACTTAAGCTGTGTTTCAAGCATCTAGCATTTTCAGTATTGGTATTATGTGAATAGATGTATGTTTCGCTAGGTAGCAAGCAAAGTTATTTAGCGCCTCGTACCTTAGAAACCTTCGTTACGCTCGGGATTCTATTTTTGAATCCTTTTTTTTTATTGCTGATAGGTAAGCCTTTGACCACAATCTCACCTGATGGTAAGTGATGATGTGGTCGAAGGTGTTAACAGGCTTAACCTAGAATGACTGGCTCTCAAGGACAGCTGCCGGAACATACCGTTAGGTGCTTGGCTACAGATTTTCTACTTGAGGGTGGTCGCTAGCCAGGTGGACATTCGCAAAAATGCCCTTCCACCATGCGGTGAAGCTCAAGCCCGCGGCGGGATTCGAACCATGGACCTGCTGCGCGGCAGTCCATACCCAAAGCCACTGAGCTATCACTGCTTCATCCTCTACATTTTCCCTTGCTCATGCAGGTAGCAATATAGGTACTCGCGCCAAAGTACAACTTTTCAGTTTTAATATTTTTATTTTTGCAATAACGCATGCTCTGCGGATTACATTACAAAATTACAGTTACGACTCATTGTCGTGTTAGCTCAATCGGTCAGAGCATACCCTGGCTAAAGGGGTGGACGATGCGGGTTCGAACCCCACACATGACTATTATTTTTCGTCTCGTAATTTTGTAATTTGTAAAAAATTTGCAGTCTTGTATAACAAATATTATAAGCATACTTAAAACCAAACCTCACTACTACTCGCTCTTGAGGTACCGGGCTAAAATGTCACCTGTTTACAATATACCTACTTGTGTAGGTACAGATATGTTGTATATAAAAACTGCATAACGGCACAGAATAGCCTTTTTACAATCCATTGCTTATATCATACATTATTTACTGTTTAGTTACTTTACCGACTATAAATCCCGCACATAAATTGTTTTCTTAGGTCTATGCACTGAAAGTAAGACAGGCCTATGTGAAACTCACAATAAACGAAGATCGAAATAGGTTGCATTTAAAATGAGCATATAGTTTTTTTACATGTTTGGGGCCTGCGACGCACCCTACGAATAGATAATATTTATTAATAATCATTAATAATGAATATTTATAATTTATTAATAATTAATGTTTATAATATATTAATAATTAATATTTATTATTTATAATATTAATAATAAATAATATATATAATTTCTGTTCTGGCTTTCCTTTCTGCTTTGGCTACCCCGAAACAGCGAAAAACTCATTCAGTTTGTAAATTTACTTGTAGACTGTCAAAATCAAAAGTCAAGTTCATCACATCATCATCTATTCGATTTAGGCATCAACGACGCTCTTATGGTAGTGAGATAAATTTAACATCATACTCAACACTCTTCTTTCTAGTTATACTATCTACGTTATAGTATAGTACCATTTAATAAAATCTTACAAATATGCTATAGGTTAGGTATAAAATATGCAGGCATTTTAATATTCTAGTGCATATCCTGTCCATAAATTATACATTCTAACAGTTACTAGACATATACACACATTCTTTCGTTAATTCGGCAATTTATAGACAATTTTGAAGACATCGTAAAATATAACAACGATGATATTTTTATGAGATTTTATTACCGTATAGGGGATTAAATTCTTTGTATTCATTATAATTTTTCGATTATTAATGATTTTAGAGAAATGCTGTATTATGTCACAAAGAATAACAAAGATATAAAAAAAGGCTTCATAACACCATGGTATAAATAATTAAACACGCTCGCATGCTTAGCGAATATCACATATACGGGCGCTTAAAACCGGGAGACGCGAGTTCGATTGATGATCAATGAGATGTAAATTATATAGTTGAAAAAAAGTTACTGTCTTAAAACCAAACAAATCAACAAAATCTTTTTGAAAGGATTTGGTAATCATTTAAAACTGAATAATATATAAACAAATCGCAACTAGGAATATTATCAGTTTGATCGCATATTGTATTACAATAATTTTCCACCAACTTTAGTAACATCAAACGTTTCCCGACCGGAGCATAACAAATTTTGTGTTCCAATAATTTGTGAAATATGATCAAAAGTAAAGTTTCAATTACTTAATTATTTTATTTTGTGTGTCGTTAACAAACAAAATGTAAGTTAATAATATATTCCCAAAGAAAAGCCGGCAAAGTGGGAGCTAGACTCCTGCACCGAGGATTCCTTATCTACACAGAATACACCAAAAATCCGTTATTTTTTCATACAGATAAAGTTCCTTAAAAATATGGTCCCGTTTTCTATTAAAGAAGTTTTGTTTCTATAGATTCATATTTCGATACCTATCGTGTATCGAACCGCGCAATTTATTAACAGGTGCAACATATGAAATGTACAAGAAGTTAAACATTCATTATCACATTTTTTATGATAAAAAATCTATATATTTCGAAGCATCTAAACCATTTAAATTTATGCCGAATCATGTATTCTATAAATTTCTATTACAATTTGACCCGTATGAAATGTAATCAATTCAATAAGTTAAAAAAGTAATTAAATATAGTAAGTAATATTTTCCAAATCTCGCCTGTTAGATACATATATATTTTATGTAATATTTTTTCAGTCTACATGTTACGACTTAGTACGAGTATTTTAATTCTTATGATACGACAAGTAAATTATTTACAACACAGGTGATGCAAACAATGAAATAACTCTTACAGAAAACATAGACACTGGGGTGGATGCAATCAACGGGACATACTGGGAACCGATGGCCGCTGGAGCCACACATGAAAAACACAGTGCACATGGACATCCCAAACACAAACACCGCATGCACACTAGGAAACCAGATACCTCTCAAATTCACAATCCTGGTATGGAACCAACTAGCCAATATCAGACAAACGCAGTTTTATTAGAGTCAAGTAGTGGGATTTGCAATTTTATGTGGGTGCAAATCAGAAGGCCGGCATTTAAAGATGGAAATGCACGGGGTCTCAATTTTCAATTTTAATGTTACGGATCCAGCACAACATTTCTAACACGGTGTCAAAAATACTGATATCTGATGATGATGCTTAAAAGTCGTACATGGAACAGGAACAATGAAACATTTCACCATTTTCTAAATAGTATTTTAAATTAAAATATTTTATTGCGCTTCAAAGAATATAGGTTTATTTTATTATTTCAGATTGAGCTATAATTATCAAAAGCAACAATATTATAAATTCTAATTTGTAAAGTCGAAAATATTCCTAAAGGCCACATACAATATAACAACAAATCTAAGCACCATCATTGGAAGAAATCTTTTGAAATTAGATATTTGTCCAGAAACAAGTTCCGTATTTGTGGTACATCCTCTCTTCTAGACCCCCGCACCTGTAGTACTACTGTTATTTTTTCATGTTTAGTGGTTTGCTACATTTTTCAGAATATATGCAGATATAATATTACTAACGGAATAATTGCAGGTACTAAAACGCCAGAAATTGATTTCTACGATGCTGAAAACGATAAAAATGCTGACTTCACTACTATAATTGATGCGGTCACCGAAACAACCCCAAACATAATGCTACCGATAAAACCTGTGTTTCCATCACACATTGCACCTGAAGTTCAGTATGGAAATGAAAGAGCTGATACAGACAAGCTAAGAAATCCAAAATTATTAGACGCAGGCAGCACCATTCCAGATGATTCTACTCTAAAACCACATATCACACAAAAACCTGAGAAACCGCTGGCAGTATATTTCAAAGACCTGAATGGGCCAACAACAACAGCAGAAACTATTACAAGAGCTGAAACTATCAATGAATTCTCAAGCTACGGAGACAAGCGACCGAGTGCTTTCTCTAACTATGGTGACAAGCAAACGACGAAAAAAGTAGAGATCTCTACAAAATCACACCCTACACCATACAAAGACTATAGTGCCACAATACTAAAAGTAAAGCCTCTTAAGCAATATCTTGTCACTGAGTCTGAAGAACCGCCAGAAGTTGTGGAGTTCTATGGTCGCCCGGTGAAAGTGGACGCTAATTTTACATCAGGTCATTCTAAGTTATTTGGTATTTCGATAGAGGACGCTGAGAAAATGAAATCTACCACACAAAGCTCTCTGTACAACACGAGGGTGTCCCCCACGCTTCCTACGTGGCGTGATGGTGATGACACTACAACTAAAAAATATCCTATAAATGTTAATTATGAGGGTAAGTGGTCATATTTTGTTTAAAAAAAACGGGGGCATGTGGTTTGCTGGAAAGTAAGCATGGACGTAACAGTGTGTGAGGTGCGTACTTAAATCATTTATCATAATTTTAAATATTTTCTCCATTATTACTTAGGTATAGTATACTTACTTAGATACAATTAAAATGTGCACTCAATTCGTAGTATCGTAGTCCTCTAACTCTCATCTTTTATTTATTATTATCATTGTAGGTAACACTAGTTGGTAGTTATGACTAATTAATTGTATTTTCCTACTTTAAAACTTAGCTTAAACTAACAGGTTTATATCATTAATTTTGAGGATTGACCACTTACTTGTAAACGTTTTAAAATTTTACCTGCTTGGTTCTACAAATTAAGTTAACGAAGTAAATACAAAAACTGAGTAGATTTCAAAACCCCAGCTCACGGGGCGTTTACTACCTTACAATGTAAAATGGCAACCTGCTGTTAAGTTATGAAAAGCCGACTCAGTGTAGATAAATATAAGTGTATGTACCTACTTTAGACTGAAAATGTATTTGAAGTATTTTCAATATTACTAATGCTGCTAAAATCTTATATACGAACTCTCGTAAACCTTGGATAAATAAGGTTTTTTCATAAAGTTGTCTGGCATTTTCCAGCGCCACTATGCCGTTCCACTCGCCTGCCGCTTTGCAGGCAAATCCTTCCATACGACTTGGCAGGGTCACCAGCGACTATTTCGGGGGTAGAGGTGACGTCTCTGCTATCCCAGATTGAGTACTTGGTAGCTACGAACTGCAGCGACCGCGTCAGGCACTTCACATGTGCCCTCCTGGAGCCAGAGTGCAATCCACCGCCTTACCCAGCGAAGATGCCGTGCTACAATTTATGTAAAGGTATGTGCTTTCATCATACTTACTCCAAATATGTATTTTACTACCATATATAATGGCAAGGCATTATATTTCCCTCATCGGTTGATATAATGACACCAAATCCGATAACATACTCTCATGCTGACTTTGGTGGTATTTTTTTCAAAGTACCTACAGCATGATATAGATGTGTTAGCGATGATGAATAATCAAAGATAAATAATATTATAATCAATTAACAATTTGTATAGGAATAAAGGAGATTCGCCAAAATTAATTTGAAACAATTCAGTGAGCTTGATTAATTGATGGTTGGTATAGTGAATGCTAATATGACAAAGGAAAGATTGAAATCGAATAATGAGAGCACTGAAAAGTATGTGTCGTGTGATTTTGACCGAAGGGAAAAAAGCAGGATTGTAAAATAATTCATAGTGAATCAGAATTTAGTGACGTTAGCCGACATACGAATATTGGTGAGATGGTAGGTAGGGAAAGACATCGACGAACGTAAATATTCTGACCAGAAGGGAGGCGTTTTGGAAAAAGGCCGAATCAGGGCTATTTTGACAAGACGGGCACACGCCCGTATCACACATGAGTTCGCGCCTATTTCCCACAAGGTAAGCAGAGCAGAGAACACGGATTTCCACTTGCTCCGATCTTGACTTCTTTCAAGCTTCATTCTATCTCATCACATTCTTCATGTGTCTGAATTGATTTATTTAAATAGTAGTTTAAGCTAATTAAAATAGTAGTTTCGTAGGCCAGCACGTCTATCACGAAATAAAGGTACTTTATCCACTGCTAAGAAATAGAACAGCGCCTGCGTTTACCTAGGAAGATGATTTGCTATAATAATTTATTTGTCTCTATTATTGTTTAACTCGTCAACATTTCGTTTGTTATTCTACATCAACAGTAGGTACCTAAGCGTATTCTAGAATTTACAGCTACGTACGCTTAGGAAATCCTTATAAAATAACAGTCGGTACTTAACATCCTGTGAATGTTCTTATATTATCTTAATTTTAGCAATCGTTGACGGCTGCGAGGGTGTGATCCCAAGAGAGCTGACTCCAGCCTTCAACTGCCAACAATACTCAAAAACAGACTGCGTCGCGGCAAAGGCGCCGTGCTTCGAGCGAGAGATGACTTGTGGAGACGGTACATGTATTCCAAAGGATTGGACCTGCGATGGCTCTCAGGACTGCCCTGGCGGCGAAGATGAATCAGTGTGCTCTACTTGTGAGAGGAACGAGTTTCGGTAAGAACCAATTGAATATTATTATATTACCTACAGTATTTTATCGATGGACAAATCTTCTGCCTGGTTATAAATACAACTCTTGCTCATAATATATGTAAATTTATACCCAAATTATGAATTTTTTAATAACTGATGTTACGACGCAGTGGTTGCCATCAAATTTTTGAATAGACTCTATTAAACAAATAAAATAATTAAAGAAATGTTATGAGCTTTTCATGAACAGCGTTACTGAAAAACAAAAAATATATCATGAATAGATTCAGGCGTTACTTTGGGGAAATCTATATTTAATAATAAAACATATTTTAAGTAATACACATAAAAAATATATCTAGTGACAATTCTGCCTAATTTTCCTGCTAAGCCAACGTAACGCCACATACGCCTTGCAGCCAAACCGTAAGAATTTTTGAAGCGTTTCGATTTCACACGAAGCATCATCAGCTCTTGACTCTTCGAGCGCACGATCGAGAATGTCCCGTCTCAGCGGCATTTGTCAAGTCGTCAGAACTTGTCTCACTGTCACTGTCACTAACTCGTCGCTTCGTCCCACTGAGAAAGTAACTTTTTATTCGTGCAATTGTGACTCCTAGACGAAGGACTTCAAAACGGTCGGAATCTTTCCGGTTAGTATAACGCGGGTCTTACCCGTTTCCTAAAAAATTAACATGGATAAAGCTCGCGATAGTTTTCAAAGTGAACTTATCTAATAAGATCTTTAATTATTCTTAATCAATAGTCGTTTTTATTACCCTTTTAAGAACCCTGAAGGACACATACTTCGTTTTATTCTATTGTGTTACGCTAAAAGCTAAATCTTGTGAGCTTAATACGAGATAGAGGCTGTATATTTGTTCACTCTTTACTTCGTAACTCTCTTTTCTATATGAAGAACCACACGGAATAATATATATTACCGTTGATCAGCTTTAAGACCCATTGTTCTCTCTTAAACTGCCGTTAAAGTTCTGGTATTCAGCTAGTATACCTTTTGTAAGCTTAAGGCTGAATAATTTGTGCCCAAACCGGTAGTATAAGGGCTGTATAGCGTGCTATAGAGCTCGTATACAGCTTACTTAGACCTTAGACCAGCGTAAAGAAAAACCAACCAATAGTCAACCGATATAGAACCCCCAATTCTACTTGGGATAGATGCTTAACTTTTATACATATTTCAGATGCAAGAGTGGTGGTTGCATCCTGCGGCGATGGCTGTGCGACGGGTACGCGGACTGTCCTGGGGCTGAGGACGAGACGGAGGCGTGTGACCGGCACGAGGTCGGCGAGCCGGGGGAGGAGTCGGCGGGCTCGGCGCCGGCGCCGGCGGTCAGGCGACCCAACAGGGTACCCACGCCACGTGCCGGAGAATCCTCCAGAACAGGTCAACTTCAATAGGGAATAGTTGATTGTTATACAATGGTCGAAAGGAATCAATTCCTATTTAGGAATTAATGACTTTCAACCGTATTAAACACTCTACTTTTAATTTAAAACATGAGTACCTAAAACAAAATGAAGTAGCGGGAATATAAGGTAGGTACTATTAATATAAAATATTTACTAAGAATAATAACATGTGTAGAAGATACATATATAAATTAAATGACGAACTAAAGCATTTGTGAAATTGAAGTAACATTTTTGTTAACTTTTTTTATAAATGCCTTGTTTTTAGTTACTATCCCGCAAAATGATGATTAAAGTCTTTTTTAACTTTTAAATATAGAACACAATGCGTCTCCCCTGGGGACCTTCCTGCTTAATAGGTTTTTATTTTTAATTCACACTGCTCATAGACATAATTAGTGACTATAATTTTCATTTAACGTAAACGAACCTTAGAAAGTCACATTAATTCGGTTATAAACTAGTTCTTTTAGCGTTTACATAAACACAAGCGTAGTTGTTATTATTTGTTTTATTACAGCAGACTATTTTACGACGAAAAACATGGTCATCTAATTTTGTTTCCAACAATGGTTACCATAGTTACAAGATGTTCCGATCCAAGAGAAGGAAGCATTTAATATGAGTTTTTCCCGCTCTTAGGTGGGAAGCAGCGTCTCCCACCCGCTTCTCGGATCAAATAAACACACTACTTTCCGAGTATGATAAATGAGATGTGGATTTTCAATCATGCTGTACTGTTGTGCAAAGGAGTGGCAGACGTAATGGAGAAGAGAAACCCAAACATTCAACATCCCGTTAATAGCTTGATGTAAGGCAAAACCAAGCGTTGTGGCTAAAGGTTGCCAAGCGCTGCATATTATCAAAAATATCGATATGGGTAGTTTAGACTCAGAGCGCTGTGATAGCTTGAAACCATGACGATGAACTAATTCTCTTTCTAGGTTTAGCCTGATAACATTATCAACCAAATCATCATAAATAAATAAAGAAATGTAAAAATTTAAGAAACATTGTTTGTTCCCAGTTTGCTTTGGAACATATGGTTATTCTTGTTTCATGATGCAGATATGTTGTTCCACCAAGTTGTCCCAGGGCCTACCTACCTTCAGGCTCATATAATAATTAGTTCTGTTACCATGTTTGCATTATACATAAGTATATATAGCCATATAAAATATCGTATTAACAAAAATCACCAAGAATTACTCTTATCATATTATTTGGTAATTTGATTAATCGACATTTCATGTAGGTATTCATATTCATTTATTGATTCATAAGTTTTAGGTACAATTTTAGAAATGATATTATTAATAATAATGTCATTCCGCTAAAACTTGTCCTTAAAGACGTTTGAACATAATTTCAAATCATATTTATTTTAAGTTAAAATGTCAAAATTATAGACACATAATAGAACATTTTAAATTATATATACGTGTATACATAAATGTCATTTTAAAGCTACTTATTTTAATTTTCATAATTTATAATCAAAATATTCTTTTAAACTGTAAAAATATTTCTCAGCAAGCCACCGCGTCAAGTTTTGCTGAAATAGGGCTTCATTATTATATACAAACAGGTTTGCTTCTAAAATATACAGTGAAGTGACAGTCAATATTTTATTATTTCTAGAAAACGGTCTACATGAATCCATTTATTGTACGCCGTAGATAGGTCTTAAACAGCGATTTTGAATTAAAAAGAGATGCTCAATATCTTTGCATCTACCCCAAATGACAATACCATAGGGTAAAATTGAGTTGACTTACCCGTGTTAAGCTGTAGTCGCATCTTTTTTAGAAACAAATCTGTGCAATCCGTCTTAGTGGATAAAAGAATTTAGTTTTGAGCATAGTTTCGCAACATATTGTTTCCAAGTGTAGTAACAGTCTACGTGCAGTAAGCCAAGAAATCTAACCGAATTTATTTATTCTATTCGTTTGTTATTACAGAATACTTGCAGTTGCAATGGCGTGCTGTTTCTAGTGCGTGGTTGTATAATTTTAGTTTTTTCTACATTTACCTTTAAATTATTTGAGGCAGGCCATGGCGTCTGTAGGCGCTTTATTAATATTATCTTCAAATGAAGAATTTTTGGTTCCTTCTACAACAATAGTAGTATCATCGGCGAACAAGATGCCTTTGTGTTTAATTGCATTAAGGAAGTCATTGATATATAAAAGAAACAACAGTGGTCCCAGAATGAGTCCATGAGGTACCCCATAGTTGTTTAGTAAGAAGTCCGATGTATGTATTTCGAACCATCTACTTATTTCACTATACTTGGATATCTGAACAGATTGAGTCCTATTACATAAATACGATTTAATCCTGTTATGTTATGATTTAATTCATTTATTAAATAATTTTGCATATTATGAACTAACGCCTATTAACTGATAATATTTTCATTTCAGGGGAGAACGACAACAGTAAAGAACTCCTGGTAACGAGTGACAGCAACAACGCTTTCAAAAGAAACTTCACTAGGCGTCCGCCCTTATCTCGGCTCTCGCCTTACACTCGCTCGACTCAAGCGCCGGAAAAACCTAAAGCAGATTCTCAAGAAGAAGACTATTCTAGAAAAATAGAAAGCAATAAACAGGATACCATTGAAACCACACAAAATCCTCAAGAAAATCACGATTCTTTAGAAGAAGTCAATATCGGGGATCTAGGATTCTTTGAGGACTTGAAAAAGACTGGCAAGGAAGAGGCCCCCAAAAACAAGGAACAAAAAGCACCAGTGCGACAAAAGGCCGCTGAAGAAATGGTGCCTGCCACGTCTGTCACAACTGCGCCTAAGAGCATCACTAAGCTTGATAAGTCTATAAACAAACTTGAGAAGGTCATCAACGGCGCTGCTTTGCTAAAGGTTACATTTTAAACATTATTCTCATGTGTTAGTAACGGTTATCCACATAAGACATTATTCATCTCTCTATTCTATGCATGCATATAATAACGCCTGTATTCCCATAAGGGGTAGGTGTGTAAACACCCACGTTTTGCCAATTGCGTTTAGGTTCCATGTATATTAGGGAGCAACAAAATGTTTTCTCTAACACACTGAACGAAACACAAGAACATATTACGAATAATATGTTTACGCTACCAACATATTAGAGAGGAGCTCGAGAACATATTGTATGAAACCCTGGCTGGACACTAAGATGGTATACAGCCCTGTAGCGCGTCTAATACACACAATACCCCACTCACATCCACGTGTGAAGTAGCATGCTGGCTGCTCATATAGCGCACTTTTCCCTTAGTCGTTTCTTACGACACCCACGGGAAGAAATGTGGAGGTGACATTTTAAACCGGCCTCACACGTAAATATTTAAAGTCGCTCTGCAAATTCGTAAGAATTTATCCGCAAAACCATATAAGTTGCTATATTTTAAAAAAAAGGTAATTGACAGTCATTAACACAGGGGCCGTATTGGGCTGTATTGTTTTCTGTAAAATTGTATAATAATTAATCAAATGTAGTTTATTGTATGTAGTACCTACTATATATTTTCATTAATATGAAAGTTAGTTCTCTTTAATTAATATTATGATACTATAGTATATTTTCATCTCAAAAGCTCGGAAAGGAGTTATTTATTATTCAAAATCTACGTGGAAAGTTATTTTGTGTATCGTAACTTTGAAATCTTCGTTACGCTCTGGATTCTATTTCTTAACCATTCGCTTCGCTCATGGTTACTTAGGATCCTTGGCTTTCTCAGGCTTCACATTGCAGCCTTGCATAACATATAACAAATTTCCTATTGGCAAAGGTAGCCTGATTTAGTGCTAATGGCTCAAAGCTTAAGGGTGAACTGGCCGGTCACTTCTCCATACAAACGTCGAAGGGTAATCACTCCCTCTTTTGAGGTGTTAAGCTGGTGATAGACGGCGCGGGCTAGCGCGAGCCGGACGACGGACGACGCGTCGTCCGCCATATCACGCGCCGTCTATCACCCCGGCGCGGCTCGCGACGCGCGTCCGCCGTCCGCGTCCGCGCGATCCATCGTGCGTCGGTTTTTCGACACGAATCAAAGGCGCGCGCGCAACCTGCGGCGCGGCTCTCGCTAGCGCGCGCCGTGTATCAACTCTGACGAGCCGTGGCTCCAGACGGTGCAGAGCCATGGTGCCCATTTGGAGTTTAATTTTCTATTTCAAACACATACACGTGAATTAGATGATTATGGACTTTACTCAACTATATGAAAAGGAACCGTTTATATGAAATTATAAAGATGCAGGTCACAAAAACCGCATCCGCGGACGGCGAGGGCGGATGGCGCGGTTTGCGCTATCACGCGCCGTGTATCACCACAGGCTCGTGTCCGGGCTAGGACGAGCCGAGCCTACACGGACGGCGATCCGTCGTCCGTGGAGGCTCGGCTCGCGCTAGCCCGCGCCGTTTATCACCAGCTTTAGGTCCAGAATTACTCCCTCATTTGAAGTTTTAGGTTCAGAACTAAGCATGGTATCGATTAATCTCTTCGGATAGGCTTGTATCGTGTCGAATTTTCAAAAAGATAAAAAGATGAAAGTTCTGAGCCTCGTAAAGTAAACTTTATATGAAAATGTTCTATGGCTCATATCTCTCAAACTAATAATTCTCAAAATAATCTTTTAAAAATGTGGTACGATACAAACCTAGATAATAAAGAGATTAATCTATATCATACTTAGTTCTGAACCTAAAACCTCAAATGAGGGAGTAATTCTGGACCTAACACCTCAAATGAGGGAGTGATCACCCTTCGACATCTGTATGGAGAAGTGACCGGCCATATCTTAATCAGATTTCGTGAGGATATTCGGCCATGTGCCATGTGAACGAACACGTGGCAGTGGTTGGTGATAATGTCATATAATAAACATAAACTACTAAACCTTATAATACATAATGTGGCTGAAGTAATACATTGCAAACCCAATCTCCCAGCAGCTGCTTCGCTAGTTCGTATTCAGCGGTGCAAATTTTTTAATTATCATTATGTTCTTTCCAAAAAAAAATGTTGTCATTCTATAAATAAATTAAAAAACAACGGGACAGTGTTGCCAACTGGTAGTAGGTTGGAGCATTTAGACTGCCTGTGAGTCTAATATGACTTATAGGTTGTCTAAATGCTTTTATTGTAGTAGATGTGGTGTTGTATATAGTTTGCAATAATTTGTTGATAAAAGCAGATCACTTATCAATTTATGAAATTTACAGAAAGCCCAAGCCGAAGATCAAGATATAGCCGACGGTTCTCCCGAAACGAACGGGACCGCATTCGAGAACGACGATATTCCGTCAAACCAACCAGATTTTAGTCGCAGACCAGGTATCACCAGCTCTCACGTGTCACCGTGCCCTAGCGGGGAACTGCGCTGCGTTGATGGAAGATGTATCACTCTAGCGCAGCTGTGTGATGGAACCATCGACTGTACCGACCACGCTGACGAAGATAACTGCTACACGTGACCAGTGGATGCCTTCAGGTGGTAAGGTGATGATGCTGAGACTTAACGGTGCTATGTAAGCTTTCATCTCAATAAAATGTTTGGTTGAACTTATCAAGTGGCCCTTAAGTAGGCTTATATGTAAATTACGGTTGGCAGAACGCACTCATCGTACTTAATAATCGTGTAGCATACAGTATTGAAGCTTCAGAGTGTAACGAGCAAAATTTACCCTTGTTGAAATGGTTCTCAAAAATACCATTCTGTTCGTATTTTTGGTTATTCGTTATCTTGGAAAAGCTTACCAGGAGAAACCTAGTACTTAATATAAAATGCCTAGTGTTTAAAACATACCTTTTCGTACTGTGATAGGATAAGCAATGCATGTAATGGAGTAGATCTTAAATTACGGCGTATACGCGTATTACGCCATTAAAATGTTTAAAAAAGATTGCATCTATGTCTAGGTTATGGAATTTTCCTTTCTATCTGTGTTCTTAAGCACGAATCTGAATTCAATCAAAATATATATATACGGCAGGTTTTTCATAGAATAAAATCTAAGTATTCAGAAAAATATATTATCGCTAAAATAAGATGCAAACCTTGAAGGTATAGATATGTATAGATAAGATGTTGTATAGATATGTCCTTTCAAGAAAATTAATGTCTTAATTATGTTATTTAGAATGTGACAGCACAAAAAATACGATGTATGCGATTCGCAATAATAAAATTCTGAGGGTTTTTCTACATTCAGTTTTATTTTATTCCGTTTTCTTGCCTAAATTAAGGACATAATTAATCGATAGCAGTTAGGTCTACATATTATGTTAAGTATGCATTTTGTAAATATCGACTATTTATGATAGAGTTAGATTAGATAACATACATATAAGTACCTACCTACTTTAACTGTCTCTCTCTCTTTCTCTTTTTAGTTAGTTTTAAATAACGATAGTTTCTAAGAAAGATATTATTAAAATATAAGAAGCTAATAAATAGTTATAAATTGCTTTTCCTTTATGTACTTAACATATGTATGCACTCATTGTATAATGTTATTGCTTTTAAACTTCTATTCTATTCAGCAAAAGTTTGTCATCACTTTTTTTCATATAATGTAAAACAATATTTTATAGATTGTGAATCTTTATAAGTTAAATTTACTTTGGTTTTCCGTGTTTAAAAGTTTTTTTTGTGTACTTTAGATTAATTTAAAAATAAATATAGTTTGATCAGGTCCAAAGTAATGTCATAATAAAAAAGTGCTCGAATTCGAATGTTTACGAAATAAGTTTGTATTGTTGACAATAATATAGTGCTTAACGTTTTTACAAAATTATAAATTTACTAGATTCTAGGAAATGTTATTGTAAGTATAACGTATTATTTACTTGTCGTTTTATAATAGTTTTTTTTACAAACTTGTACGTAATATACCTATTTGTTGTAAAACTTTTGGTACTTACAATAAAGTTTATGCCATGTTATCGTAAATGTGATCTTTATTTTATACTAGCTTTCCGGGCGCGGCTCCGCCGCAAGTCTATCGCTTCTTTATTATATGATATTATGATTACTTTTTATTCTGTGATACGGGACAAAAACGTGGGTCGAAGGGCCGGAAGGTTCTCGAATGGAGGTCACAAACCAGCAAGCGCAGCGTCGGGAGACCCACCCACAAGGTGGATGGACGACATAACCAAGGTCGCAGGAAGGCACTGGATGCAGGTCGCTTCCAACCGTTCTATTTGGAAATCGATGGCTATATCCAGCAGTGGACTTCTTGCGGCTGAAATGATGATGATGATGATCAAAAATCCGAACCATGCGAGTGTATGTTCGTTTCTGCTTTAAACTGTTAGTTGATATTGGGTATACACATTAAAAATTCTTGAAATCACAATTAGGGCATACAATACCTTATATGGGAGCGCGACATAACAAATTAGGTACTGTGCAGGCAAAGTTACGGCCAAAGCTAGTACAATACATGCTTTTGTCTATAAATAAAATAATTAAAAAACTTATTTTTTACGCACTTATTAATAAGTATAATAATTTCACTGGAAAATGTTGCATATACATATAATGCCAAAAGACACCAGAACTCTATATAGGTATAGGGATATATATCCTCTTAATAGTCACAATAGCCAAAAAATAATTTAAAACCCAATAATTAACTATATTTTCATACCCTTCCTTTCATCCCTTTATAAAATGAAATGGATGCAAAGTAGTTGACTGAAAACGACGATTTAGTTTCCATCTGCTAGATTAAAGTATGTTTAATTTTTATCACATATGGGTCATGAATGTGGACGGGAACTAGCTGTGGACGGAACTAACCCAACATTGTGATACAAATGCAAAACTTACAATAACTTTCACGCACGTGTGTCACACGATGTTTATCATTTCCTTTGGAAGCAGTGATGGCTCAGTGCCATTGGCTACAGACTGCCATACATCAGGTCCATGGTTCGAATGCCACCGTGGGCTTAAGCTTCACCGCATGGTGGAAGGACATTATGCGAATGCCCGCCTGGCTAGCGACCACCCTCAAGTAGAAAATCTGTCGCCAAGCACCTAGCAGTGTGTTCCAGCAGCAGTACTTGAGAGCCAGTAAAATTACAGGCACATGAGACTTAACAACTATGTCTTAAGGTGACGGGCGCAGTGCGATTCGTGCCTTGTGGCGAAATGCATGCTATAGGCAGAGGTTAGACGTTGAGAAAATAAAAAGTTAAATAAAATGCATAACTCTTGATTGAAAGCTTGCTGCCTCTACTTCTACTTATGTCTGGCGGATTCAGATATGTTTATATTTCTGAGCTTGGCAAATTAGAGTCATACGTCATATGTTATGTTGGCTTAGCAGTTAGAGCAAACCCCGACTATAGAGGTGGATGGCGCTGCCTCAAATCCAACACATGACTACAATTTTTCCTCACGTTGATATTTTGTAATGTAATCCGCTGAGTAGCTATGCGTCATTGCATAAATGCATAAATATTAAAATTATATGGTTGCCTCAACGTTAATCAAGTTGATAGCTAAAAAAATAGTCCTATTTGTGGTTATAACGAAAGGACAAATAAGTCATATTTCAATATTTCAAGTTGGCTTAGCGGTTAGAGCACACCCCGGCTATAAAAGGGAATGGTGCGGGTTCGAATCCCGCACATGACTATAATTTATTCTGTAGATGAAATTGTATATTTAGTTAATATAATATCGATTTCTAATTCTAAACACAAGCGATCATTGATGATTTTTGGAATCTAATCTTTTAAGAATTTAGCTTATTATCAATGAAAATTATTTAAAATTAAGTTATAGTTAAAATCAAACTAACCCTGAATTGGCCTCAATATCGGCACGGTTTCATATAAAGTGTAGGCGATAGCTTACTTTTACAATATTTACGTAGTAAAGACACATCTCGAGCAACAAGTATTGAAATTATATCATCTGGGGCTTCAAGTAAAACTGCTTTATGTTTTCACCAGTCAAAGTATATATTTCTTTTGACTTCGCTGGAGGCAGGTTTAGACTTCCGACCTTAAATCTGGTGGAGAGATTTATATTTTAAGAGTATAGTTATAATTGCAGTTTAATTTTGAGAACAGTTGGAACTTAATTTATGTTTATTATCAAAATAACAGAATCGTGGTAATGTATTTATACCTATCTATCTATTTTTTAACTTAACTATTGAATTATCAATTATATATCTATTATTTGTATTATTGTTATTATTTTTCTAATATTTTGTTTTATGTTCCTTAATGAAATAGTAGATTGTAATAAAAGGGGCCAAAGGAATCAATTCCCATACGAGGTATTTAGAAAATTATTAATTATAAAGACTATAGCCGCCCTCGCGAATTGATGACTTTACCCGTGTTAAGCCCTCTACTTTTCATTTCGAATTTAAGAACAGTAAGAAATAGTCGTTTTTCTTAAAAAATATCATAAAAAATAATAACATTAACATTATTTAAAAATTAGTTGAGAGGTTAGAAATATTTGTGAAATTTTAAGTGAAATTTTGTTAGGAATATTTACTGGAGGCTATAGTCCGAATAGAAGTCGATGATTTCCATCCGTGTCAAACACTCTGCTTTTCACTACGAATATAAGAAAAATATAAAATAATAGTTTTTACATAATATTTATTTTGATTATAATAACATAAATAGTTACCTACCTATTTAAAATTAATGCGGCTATAGTCCAAGTAGGAATCTTTTCATTTAAAATATGAGGAGAGTAAAAAAATAGTAGTTTTTCTAAAAAAATATTAAAATAATAAACATGAATAGAATATATAAAATTAATTGAGGAGACAACCATTAGTGAAATGAAATGGAATTTTTTGTTAGTTTTTTTTATAATTATTTTATATTTAGTAACCCACTACAATCCTGTCAAATTATATTGTCTTTTTAAAATTTTACACATGAACATAATGCGTCTCCCTCGTGGCCGTCCTGCTATAGGTGTTTATTTTAAAATTCACACTCATAAACAGAATTAGTGACACGTAAATACAACCGTAGTTGTTAATATTTGTTTTAAAACAACAGAGTATCTTACAACGAAAAAACATAGATTACAAATTCCAGCCCTTGAGAAGGAAGCATTAACTATGAGTTTTTCCCACCCTTAGGTGGGAAGCAACGTCTTCCACCCGCTACTCGAATCAAACAAACACTACTTTCCGAGTATGAGAAATTAAACCTCTTTTTTTCACCTCCTGTTTCGAAAGAGGATAGGATCTAAATGCTAGTCTATCAGCTAAGAAAAAACAACTAAATACTTCCTAGCGCTAAAACGTTCACTTCAAAAGAGTTCCAAGTACGCTTGTACTAACGAGTAGCTCCCACACTTCACGCTCTGTAACCAACAATATGACTCAGAACAATCTGGCAAAACTTTAAACGACATCGTGGATCCAATGAAAACATACCCAAACACCATTCGAAGTCCGTCTTTATTTACATATCACGAGCAGTCAATGTCGATTGCCAGGCTTTACCTCGAAATAGCCTTACAGTTATAAGTACAATACAGCACGTTTTTTTTTTCATTCATAGAATCGATGATTACCTCATGCTTAGTTTTAGTTCCGTTTGGGATTCGGTCTTTGAGGTTTATTTATATTTTGTTTTATACTTTTTGTCGTTTCGCGCTGTCTAAGGTAAGGTCGTATGATCTTGTTTCCTTGATGGCTAGCTCAGTAATATGTGTAAATGGATAGTTTGCAGGTAATTATGACGTATAAGTAATAACAATTAACAGGCAACCTATAAAAAACTAATCCCGTTCCTTAGAATAGGTTACCGGAACTTGAAAAAAAGTATTTATACAACAACCCATTCAGAAAGTGTCTTATTGTTCATTCAAAAACGTTTTATAAAGTTTGTCATTTCTCTTTTATAAATGTGCGGCGGGAAAAGTTATATGGAATATCATTCCTTCCCTGCGTAGCAGTGAAGGAATGTTGTATGAAAATCCATACCTGCGCTCTGCTAGCGCTCTTTGTTTTCTTAGGTGCTAACAAAAAAAATACAATCACCAAATCTCTAAAAGGTTTTATATCAAATTATTAGAAAAAAGAGGTGAAAATTTTTTCGTACTTAATTTTCAATTAAAGGAGGTTGGCAACCTTTTTCTAAGCACTACGAAAAAAAGCGCGGCAATTTATTTGTTTAGTAAAATTTTTTTTTTTTATTTTCAATGAAAGGATGTTGTCGCCCTTTCTCTGCACTACGATAAAAAAGCGCGTCATTTTATTTGTTTTTTATTAAATTGTTAATTTATAAGTACGCTTTCAGAATAGAATAATTATTCTAAATAATTTTCCAAAATGTTATCTGATAGTGAAAGTGACGATTTTACAGTGACGGCGCCACCAGAAATAAAAAATACAGCTCAAGAAGTGATATCGAACCGAGAAAACTTACCGAGGTACATAATGATTTTATTTTCCTCGTAGGTGTAGTATAAAGCACTATGTATCACTCGGGAAAAAGTAAAACATACTGTCGAACAGAAATAGATAGTTTTCCCCCTCGATGTACAATGTACCTACTTCCTATTTCACCTCACAAACTCGGAAAGTCGTGGAAAAGGTTCTCAAAATTCATCTTTATCAAAGTTCCAGAAAAGCAAATTTACTTTCAATATTAGCAATGTTAGTAATTTTATTTATAATTTTGATTGTAAACTAACACCGGTTTACTGTATTATTTAAGATGTTTTTGTTGCACTAATAGCATTTTCCCCGCTTTGTGAGGTGTAAAATTGTGTGTTTAGTCGGCAGTAGGTACTTTTGCAACCTACGCTAACCCTCAGGATTCTATATTTGAACCAGTCCTTCGCTTCCTCGCGTTTTAAGAAATGCACCACAAACAACAACTTTCCAGCCATCCATAACATATCACTATTTCACCTCTCCAGACTCCAGAACGTAGAGAAACGGTTGAACAAAAGAGATAACTGTTTTGTTGTTTTTTGCAAACTCGCAGCAAAATCAACTTTACGTGTACGTGAAAAAAAATATTGATATTAAAATCACTTGATCTATTGCGATATCTTTGGAATCGAACGTAAGTAATTTATTTTACTCCAACCACATTCAATTCAAATAGTTATCAACCATGCATTATAAGTACCTACTTAAAACAAGAGCATTCTGGCCCGGCTTACCCTCAAGTAAAAAATCAATGAGTCGGTCTCATCCTAGTCTAGTCATTATTTATGACTAGATCTAGTAATTCCCATAACCCGCCGAGTTCTGTTGCGATTATGAAGAATAATGCAACGCAGCCAATATCTATGTCATCCCTAAAAAACAAATAGTCTTGCAGCTTCATTGCCCCGAAGTAACAACACCTGATGCACCGCCGCCGGACGAATTTTCAAAGACTCAAAGCAGTTTTTTAGAGAGACCATTTCGGAGAAATAAAGACGAGATGATATTATGTTCTTATACTCGTAGCGTAATCGTACTTTAATAAAATTTTGATCAATAGGGATGTTTCTGCGAATTGAAATGATATCTACACTATTAATGATAATGATACATACAAGAGACCTTTCTTGATCAATATTCTAATCACGATGAGTAACGAGTCATAGATAGCCCCTAGTCATTTGTATCGCTAGCAGTGCTAGACTAGTATAGGTAGCTCATAGTTGTGTAGCACAGTTTCAGCACAATGGGTGTGTGGACACGGCAGCCTCTGTGTCATCGACCGGCTCAAGCTAGAAAGCGGTGAGCTAGTATAGAGACGGTGACTCATCCACCGCCATCGCCGACTTAACAGCCTAGTCTACACTGACAGGGATTTTTCGTTTGTTGATAAGCTAGCCTTTGATTACTGTCTCTTCACTCTCGGCTAGGCGATGAAGAGTTGCTGGTTCTTAAAAGCAGCAAGAAAACAGACCGTCATAAAGGTACTTTTAGGTACTCTACCGATAACACGACTGCGATGATCAAGTTATAAGGACACTTAGTATTATACCTTAGTATCGTATCATATTGTTCATCTCTCAAGTAGAAATGTGAAAATGTTCAAGAAGAAAATCACGATAGCACCCACTGTGATATTAATGATAATTCGCACAACCAATCCCTAGGGGTTAATATTTGAAAGAGTTTGTCCACATGTTAGTCAATAGTTAAGCCTCGAATAAGGAAAGGGTGGCACTTACTGACAGACCGGCCTTACGCAAAACTGGCATTACTAGTGAAATATGCTCAGAGGACAACGACCGGGCGACATAGGCAAGAATCAAGTCCTTTTCGAGTCAATTCCACCGGATCGAAAACAAAGTTACGCAGAAGAAGACCTATATGAATTTAGTGCATAAGAAGCTACAAACTACCGCATGTCCTCTTTGATCCTGTTTGACCTCGTTATCGCATCCAGCACCTCGAGATTCCTGGACGCGACGTTTCTTGACAGGCTTAACTTTACTAAACTCCGCAATATTATAAACGTTTTTTTTTATGTGTTTCTATGTGTAGATTGTAGCTGGTTTTTATTCTGATTAGCTAACCTTTGACCAAGCTATCTCACCTCATGGTAAGTGATGATGTTGTTCAGGCTAACTTAGAACTACTGACTCACAATGTACTTATTAGTTTTTTACATTTCATCTCCACTCATCTTCGTTACGGTTGAGTGGAGATGAAATTTGATGCGTAGATTCTAAAGGTCCTTTACTCAACCTGTGTACACCAGGCTTATAGATGCTTACTGGAGAGGCAAGCGAGACAAACCGGCCGCGGCCAGTGCAGTAGTGTCTACTAAGCCATCCCGCGGAAGGAAACATAGCCGTACAAACTAGTCGTCGTAGTTTTAATTAATTAAATAGAACTTTGTTCGAGGTACGATTTTCTTCACGAGCACTTTTAATTAGAAGTGCTGAACTTACTACTCCTACGCAGAATTTCTAGTATGACTTTACCAGCTTTTTAGTATCCATACACAATGAGTATACATAAAATAGTAGAAAAATTATGTCATCTCTTCATCCACCTCTAGGTCCTTTAATGTAGCCGTTCTGGTTGAGGCCAATAACACATGGGGAACAGCTTGTTCAAATACAGAATTCTCTAAGGTTTTTTCCCTTTCAGTGGCAGTGTCTCTGCGAACTAGTACTGAAAGATTTTCTAGATATGTATCCTAGCGTCGTAGACCGTGCACGTATTTTCGCTATTTCTGTGATATTTATACCAGCTGTCTTATTTATATTCCTTTATTCAATACTGGTAGTCTTACATTCGTAGATCTATCCACTTTTTTACGCTATTAGTTTACGCTTGGCTGCTAAGTGTTGTCACTGCCAGAGTGCTACTACAGTTGGACAGCTCGGTCACCGTGGCCTCTCTTGATCTCGTAGTGGAATTTCCCTCCACACCAATAGTAACCGTGGAGCCCTGGAGCTCATCGTATTTTCCAAAACTTATCAAAGCTCTTGGTCGATGCGACACATGATATAAATGGCATCTATGTGTTTGTCTCAACGAAAGAGCAATGCAATCCAAAGTGGCAATGTTGCCACCATATTTGGCACGATGCAAACGGCAGTGTGCTAAATAGAGCATTTGGACTGCCTGTGGGCCTGCAATGGTATTTAGATTGCTTAAATGCTTTCGTTTTAATGTAGTGATGTATATAGTTTGTAGTATTTTGTTATAAAAGGCAGATCGCTGGTAAAAATAGCATTGATAAAAAAATGCATATACATAAATCACGCCATAGAGGACAAACCGACGAACACTCACATCCATTCCATGCTATACTGAATTATTTAATTTTTCCTTTCTACGCCATTTGTTGGTAATATTTTTTCTGTGCTTTTATTTTCAATCACAGAAAAAATATTACCCACTAGCTTTCCGGGCGCGGCTCCGCCCGCGCGTATGTCGGTTATCGTGCGAAAACATTAACCTCTTTTTGAGCAGTCGGATAAAAACTATCCTATGTTTTTTCCCGGGTCTCAAACTATCTCCATACCAAATTTCATTCAAATCGGTCCAGTAGTTTTGGCGTGAAAGCGTAACAGACAGACAGACAGACAGAGTTACTTTTGCATTTATAATATTAGTACTGAAGTACTGACAAATGGCGTAGAATTCCTACTACCTATACATATTTACTATAATACCGTGACGTTGCAGGAAAAACTTTGGATTGGAGATTCCTTCACATAAGTAGGTATTAGTACCCTTAAGTTCTGTTACACCTAATATATTGCTGATCTAATCTAGGCCCGAATCCCTCACAAACCTATTTACGCGTTGTCAGCAGTATTTTTCTCTATATAAACGGTGGTTTCCAAAATTAAGTGCTCAGATTTATTGTGATAACTCCAGGAGTCACCAGATTCAGTACCAGTACCCTTCAGGTGGAGCCTCTGCCCAAATTAGTAGCAAAAGTGAGTTGCGGGAACTTGTAAGTCAACGTGTATATTAATAATTTTATTTTTCAAACAAAATAAATGTGTGTGTGTCCATAAGTTGTTTTTTTAAGACAACTGAATAGGTCCACAATTGCTATTGAGTTCGCAGACTAGCAGACGTGTTTATAGAAGGAATATTCCACGCAAAAACTAGAACTATGTGAATGCTCCTTGTTTATTATAGACACTACGGGGTTGTCCTTGAACAGACCCGGTCAGGTGGCTTCTACAAATAGACCAATGACGGTTTTGTACTATTTGTGTTGGACTACTTCTTTGGAATTGAAGTTCATTTTTCATTCAACTTTCTATGCCCGTTGCTCAAGAGCAGAATAAACGAAGCAGTGATGGCTCAAGGGCATTGGCTTTGGACTGCCACGCAGCAGGTCCGTGGTTCGAATCCCGCCGTGGGCTTGAGCTTCATCGCCTGGCTAGTGACCACCCACGAGTAGAGAATCTGTCGCCAAGCACCTAACGGTGTTTTCCGGGAACTGTCATTGCGAGTCAGTAATTCTAGGCTAAGCCTGTTAACACCTTCGACCACATCATCACTTACCATCAGGTGAGATTGTGGTCAAAGGCTTCTTACCTATCAGCAATAAATAAACAGTAGGCACATCTACATAATCTAGGGATATATAATATTTCACCGATTATCAATAAATATAAAAAAAAACTATGCAGAATTTGCTATTATAGAAAATTGAAAAATTAAAGGTTATTTTGTGTGGGCCCCTTATATATCGGATATCGTCCATTTAGGAATGAAATTTTATTGATCGCATTATCTAGGATGCGCATGGATTAATCAAAAAATAACTACATCACGTGATTTAGTTTTTCTTGTCAATAAAAGTAGTGTTGATAAATGAATTTGACTTTTTTTAACCGACTTCTAAAAAAGCAGGAGTTTCTCAATCCGTCTGTATTTTTTTATGTTTGTTACCTCACTACTTTTGACTGGGTGAACCGATTTTGAAAATTCTTTTTTTGCTGATGCTTGCTGTTTTTTCCCATTTAATTTTCATAAAAATCGGTCGAGCCGTTTTTGAGTTAAACTCCTATAACTAAAAAATATTTACCTATCTTGATGATATAGTCGTTGACAATGTATGACAATCGATTCCGTAAGTAGCAACGGTCACTAAAATGAGTGAAAAAAATGTATAACCAAAAAATGGAACCGACTTCAACACCCAAAAGTGTGAAATAACTTGTCGAAGTCGGTACCATGCGCACAATATTGTGATAATAGGTACTTTTCAATTATCATCGGTTCCATTTTTTGTTTTTTTTTTTTAATAAACTGTAAAATTTTTCTTATAAAATAATAATATGAATTGAAATAGGAAAACCTTATGAAATTTAATAGTTAATAATCCATTATTGCCAAATTGTTACGATACTACGATACTATACGTACGGTGCGATATCGACAAGGATTGTTCATACTTAAAATTAGGTTGTCAATGTCTTCCTGGGGTATGAGGTCCCATGTTATACATACATGTTCAAAAATATGTTGTCCCGTTGGCAAATTGGACGGAAAATCCCTCATAGTCCTTCGCTGTAACATGTCCCAGGCATGTTCGATAAGTTTTAGGTTAGTCAGGCGACTGTGTGGGCCAATCCAAAACTCGATATCGTGATCTCGAAGATATGCCGACACCAGACGCGCCTTATGGGAAGATGCATTAACATGCTTGAGTAGAAGTTGGAAGAAGCCCATTTGGATTCTGTGCGGGACAATAACAGACTCTACATAGTGGTATTTTTGTGCAGTCAAGCTGCCTTGGATCCAAACAACCTGGATTCGTCCGCCAAGACTAATTCCTGCCCACACTATGATTGTCCCGCCTATAATATGAGTACGCCTATGGTTTGAGTGGACTCTGCCTAGAGTTCTCCAAATGCGTGTTCGTCGTGAATCAAGATGAAATCTAAAGTGGGGCTTATCAGTAAACATTTCCAATGACCATTGTTGACTACGTCACGGAAAATGATCCCAAGTCCATGAAAGCTTCGCATGGTCTGGTCGCTTATCAGTAGCTGGTAGTCTTCCTGGACCCATGGCACTAGTTGCATCGCTGTGATATCGGATTGTCTTCTGGCGGTCTTTTGAAGAAATCGAACCTGTGTCTGAGTAATAGCAACCTCAACATTACTTGGCTTGGCATTATCTAACGTACCCACTGTTCGTAACATTTCATCTCGACACACATGACATGGGACACTAAACAGTTCACAGGGACAGATAATTAAAAAAAAACGAGTTTAATCCTTTTTGATACATATTCATCAAAACTATTTTAATTTTCCTCCTTATAACTCGTTTTATTCTGTGTCATAACCAAGAACCAAGAATACTTTATTTGTTCTTTAGTTTTTAATAGTATCACCAAATCTTCATCCACTTTGGTATCTCCTACTGTATTTACAGCATCTTGCGGAGCTTGTTTTGTTTGATTTACTAAAATAATTGGATAATTTTCACTTATATGTAATTTTTTTTAATATGTAAGAAATAATAATATAACTAATTTAAATTGTTACTCAAATTTGACGCTACAAATCGAAAAATATAACTCAAAATCGCGCCTTAGTCGCTCAAAATTTCAGCAGTTAAATCGATTTCGACATACTGGTCTGGTAGACTGCATTCTCGTCAGCAGTCATTGCACTTGTATAAGACATGTATCTCAAAGTTCTTGTTCCGTCGATGAATCAATTTTTTTGCATTTCCCTTGACATTTTAGTTACAAAGATTCCACTATATTAGATACGCTATAGTTGTGTAAGTTTTTTTTTACTTAATACAATTAATGTGGAGGCCCCTCTCTTGTGGAGGCCCCGGGCAGTTGCCCCGATTTCCCTCCCTTAAATCCGGCCCTGCTCCCACAGAGACGTTTCTCAACAGTTTGGTGGCTAATATTTAAAAATAATAAAGTTGTTTAGCTATCATAAATACCAGCAAAAATCGGTACCTAAATGTCCTTGCTTGTATTGAAAATGTTTTGTGTAAATATTCTGCAGTATTTAATGTAGTGATAGTTGATGATTTTAACCTTAATTCTGATAGTGTCAGTGTGAAGTTGCAGTTGTAAGAGTTCATGGACCTCTTCAAGTTCAATCAATACAATGTTATTATTAATTATTATGGTAGCTTGTTGGATCTCGTGATGTCTTACATGTGAGTGTGACAGCCTACATAGTACCGCTGGTGCCGATTGACGTATTATTGCTGTTTTAGCCGTCTTCGCGAATATTTGAATCCTTTGAAGGCAGCAGCACCTCATTCTGCAATCTCCGAGACGCCTGCCAAGCGTGCAATGGGGATTACGACAAAACCTCCTAATGGTGGTGGTAGTTATTTAACTGAGGATATTATGGCTAATAATGGCGAGATTGGATACTTAATACATGTAGGTATTTCATTAAAAAAAAACTCAGTCTAAGACTGGCACAGCGCCCCCGCCCCCCTTTCCCACCTTCCTGGATTAATTTCCAGCTGCTGCTGAATACATAAAAAAAATTATATTGTAACTATTACCTATACTTTCTCCAGTATTTTAGCGAAGAATTTGATACAGCGTCCATTGAATGGATTTAAAAAAGAAATAACGAAGAGAAGAATAAAACCCTTTTTAATACAATGGCTACTTATAAATAATAATGTCCAGTCCAGCCATTCTTTAGTTAGAAACATGCTTGAGGGAGGCAGGCAGGTTGGTTCAAAACGAAAGTAAATAAACATTACATTCGTGAGGTAAACAAACTTCCAGACTGGTTTGTCCACTAGTGGAACTAGGTAGGTATTACATACCTATAGCGAATGCTTTCTAAAGGGGTACCCACTAATCAGTGATGAAGCAATCGAGAGTACCTATTACAAATAAGTAATCGTGATGAAAAATATAATGAGATTTCTATTTCATGGAGCAAGAGAGGCAGTCCTGCGTGACTCTGTTTATCTCTCCATGTACCAACACAATTCCCGGATGCAGGTGAAATAACCTTAATTGCCCAGGGTGGTTCACCTATTGCCATAATAGTATACATTTTATTTTAAGACTAGCTTTCCGGGCGCGGCTCCGCCCGCGCGTATGTCGGGTATCGCGCAAAAAAATTTACCTCTTTTTGCGCAGTTGGATAAAAACTATCCTATGTTTTTTCCCGGGTCTCAAACTATTCCCATAGGTACCAAATTTCATTCAAATCGGTCCAGTAGTTTTGGCGTGAAAGCGTATCAGACAGACAGACAGAGTTACTTTCGCATTTATAATATTTAATTAGTACTGATAATGAATAGATTCAGACGTTACTTTGCAGAAATCCATATTTAAAAATACGGCATTCCGTACTCAAGGCAACTCTTCCTGTACTGTGCAATAGATCTAACATTTTATTTATGTTGTTGGTCTTAAAAAACTTAGATTAAATAAAAGTTACTAAACAAAATACTAAATGAAATCTAATAATAACAAATATTTTAGAAATATTAAAAAAAAACTTTAAATTAATATTGTAATAAAATTTAAGCGGAATTGTCACTAGATATATCCTTATATTTTTTAAGTGTTTTATTAAAATATTAATTTAAAGTTTTTTTTAAATATTTCTAAAATATTTGTTATTATTAGATTTCATTTAGTATTTTGTTTAGTAACTTTTATTTAATCTAAGTTTTTTAAGACCAACAACATAAATAAAATGTTAGATCTATTGCACAGTACAGGAAGAGTTGCCTTGAGTACGGAATGCCACCAAGCTGATCCAAATTATAATAATAGGAAAATAATTTTAATGTACATTGTAGGTTAGTATCCACGAGAACTTTTCTACCCGTGGAACACTAGTATTTAGTGTTCTATGAGGTGTTCCACGGGCATATTTAATTTAATTTGTCAATACACTCTGCTAAGGAATATAGATAGGTATTGGTAGCAGTAACGTGGACCATATAAATACAAAATGTATTTACAAAGAAAATGATATATTCTAATCCATCCTTCTATTATGTTCCGTATCGCCCGCGCCGCAACGAGTAAAAGAAGAGAACGTCAGTAAATAGTAACAGTCGTAATAGCATAGTGATAGAGCAATTTGCAAATGCCCGCCTGGCTAGCTACCACCTTCGAGTAGAAAATCTGTCGCCAAGCACCTAAACGGTGTGTATCGGAATCTTTTTTGACGCAGTAATCTAATTAACTCGTGGTTCAGTCATTCAGAGTGTCTATGGCCAACTTCTTCGCCGAGGCCCAGAGTTCGCGTCCCTTTAGCTGAAAAACTTTTCATACTTCAAAAGTTAATAAATTGTCTTCATATAGCATTCTTAGCTGGAGCTACCAGGAAGCTAATAAATTAAAAAAAAATCTGATCTTTGAATTTTAAATTGATTTTAAGCCTGTTAATTTGCAGGCGTTAATTCAAAAATATTAATTTTAGTCTCATACATGCCTTAAAATGAAATCAATTTAATGTCTTAAACGGACGTCATGTCGGACTACTCAAACAGACTTCGTATCGACCGTTAGACGCGTCGAGAATCACCTTTAAAAGACTTCGATAAGACGTCGTGAGAGTAGCTCAAGTATTGCTGTTACCTCAAATCACAAAGACTTGATATGAATTCACAACGCCTGCATAACTTTGTGAAGTATATATTGTCTGTGTAAGAGCGTCCATTGTTCCAATACGAAAACAAATACCAATTGACTTTAATAGATAGCAAACAATCAAATAAATATCGCAGCTGAATCATAAACAACTGATACGTCACTATATATCTTAGGATCATTATCCACCGTAGCCACAGTGGCTGGTCTGACCACTTTGACATTATATGCTCTGTAGATCCACATGATTCACTGTTTATATCCAGGATGGTTGCAATTAGTGATACTAACAAGGTGGTAGATCTCTTTAGCTATAGTCCAGCTGTCTTGGTGAGTATTTACCATATGCGTGTCAGATATTCTGCCTCGAAGTCAGGGCTGTAGCTAGAGTCAAATTTGAGGTAGGGCAGCATTAGTTACAGGTAGGGCGAAAGTAATAAATATATCTTATTCGATCTGCCCTCGTAGCACAGGCTCCTAAATTAATCACCATGTATATAACTGACCTCAGGTCAATGATGTGAATTTAGTAGCTATCTGTAGATAAATAATTTCTGTGACAGAACATGAGCATGAATCTAAGAAGTATTCTAGATAAAGAACAAGCGAACAAGATGGTTGAACTTCCAGATTTGGATGTAGAGATCCACATTTGAGTGAGAGTGAGGTAATAATTCATTGTTGGGTTAGGTGACAACTAGTAATTAGATACGACAAAAAATGGCGTTTAGATCATATTGTTTCTGCAAACTTATTACAATAACTGACATAATAATAAAAATATTTAAAACAGCCGAATTCTACGATTGGCCATGTCAAAGTCAAAGTCAAAATAATTTATTCAATTTAGGCATCTACGACGCTATTATGAAGGTCAATTACAAATATATCGAAATATACTACATTGTACTGCCACGTTCAGCAAACAAAAATTATAGAGCCACTGCGAGAAGAACGGCAAGAAACTCGGAGCCATTCTTTTCAAAGTTTTTTAACAATGTGTTACATACTATATAGTAAAATTATTACAATATTTATTTACATTAGGTAGGTGACAGGCGCTAGCTTGGCAGAGGCGAACCAGTCCAAGCATTTTTGTCGTTGAAGTAATCACAAACTGTGTAGAGTAAGATTTCTTTATCAAAATGTTCTTCACGTGCAACTTAAATTTTCTTTCTGTGAGCGTTGTAATATGTTTGGGCACTTTATTATAAAACCGCACACAATTGCCTAAGGACCTTTTATTTGTCTTTGCTAATCTAAAACCTGGCACTCAATCTCTATGTTTTTTAAAATCTATGGTTATGGGGAATTCCCTCTACATCACAGATATTATAATTAAATAGACTCATTGCTTCATGCGATGGCGCTTCTCAAATTTCATCTACTTGTACACAGAACAAACGATTATTATAATATGAAATGAATGTCAGAAACTGTGGTTTCTTCGGAAAGTTTAGATACCTATCGATACAATATTTTTTATAGCAAACTGTGAACAATGAATTTAATGCTAAAAATTTATTTTAGTTCTTGGTATTTTTAAAGTAGGGCATTGGGATTTCAAGGTAGGTCATTGCCCCACAATGCCCCCCCCTGGCTACGGCCATGCTCGAAGTATGCAAACACCACTGCACGAACTAATAACGTCGAACGAGCGCAGTGCAGTGTCAACAAGGAGAAAACGGTGACACTGCAGCGTCTGCAACTAGGTATAATGGACTGGCGTGATGTTTATTTACCATCATTCCGAGTCATCACCTCATATACCTATGACTTATAAATAAAGTTGTTAGAGTTCTATATGGTGAACGCATATTACATTCCATAATAAAAATAAAGGAAGTAGGTAACTGATATTGTTTCACCATGTATATGTATGCGTCCTTCCTTAAGCATGTTGTAGAGCTTATACCTATATTGATATCAGCTCCTGAATCAGCCAGTAATGTAGATGAAGTACTCCAAAAACTACGTGTGACTTAGCATATTCTGTTAATCCTAAAAACTTTGAGATTTCTTTTAGCATGGCAACAAATTCGTTCACACCAAAATGTTGACCCGTTAATTTCCCATTATGACAATTTTGTTAAAGTCTCTTCTACTGGGACACCTTCTCAAGTTGTTTTTACTTTCATTATGTGCCCAGGTTGTTTAGGCTTCCAGGTGGGTACATAAGTTTTGAACTTTAAAGTATGATTGGCAAAGCTTTACAGTCCAAATGAGTCATCAGAATCTTTGCGGTTATTGCGAAGCCAGGTTTTACTTTCAATTATATACGAGTAAAAATGATTTATGGAAAACTGAATTTATTATGGTCTATTAGGCACAGCTGTTATGTTATGTATGTGGTATATTACCGAGAGCCATTGGTGTAATGAAGGCTTAGCTATCCTGATTAGTATTAGATTTAGTTTCAACCATATATACCTACCTACCTTATTATATAAATACCTTTGTTTTTGCTCTCTATGAATTAAGCTTGTTAATCAGTACTATAATATTATAAATGCGAAAGTAACTCTGTCTGTCTGTCTGTCTGTCTGTCTGTCTGTCTGTCTGTCTGTCTGTCTGTTACGCTTTCACGCCAAAACTACTGGACCGATTTGAATGAAATTTGGTATGGAGATAGTTTGAGACCCGGGAAAAAACATAGGATAGTTTTTATCCAGCTGCGCAAAAAGAGGTTAATGTTTTTGCGCGATAACCGACATACGCGCGGGCGGAGCCGCGCCCGGAAAGCTAGTATAAAATAAATCCGACATTGGATGTAAGAAATATCACTATATTAGATCTGTGGATTTTGTGAATTAAATAAATAAATAAAATCCTTTTACAACCAGCAGCCTTCTTCACGTCAACGCTCTGCCCTCTTTAAGGAATGCTCTCGTTGACCTATTAAACCGCATACCTTTTGGTTTATAAGGTATTATGATGGTAAAGTCCCGTCGTGAGCCTAATGTGCAGCAAACTCACGTCGACGATCCAACCGGAATATATGTAGGTATGGAACCCTACATAGAGTTTTTAATGGACCGGGCAGAACGGTAAAATATTAGTTACTTAATGTAAACCAGATAAGTGCGATAACGTTACCATACCTACTCTCGATATACTTAGGACGGTAAAGTACCTTCCGACCTAATTACCCATCGTAATTCGTGAACAGAACCGGTGTGGTAGAGTTTTCTAAAGTGACGTTGTTGTATACAGTAAGTAAGTGAACGACTCTGCTTACAACAGGTTACTTTCATTTGGTAGGTGTCTGCCTAAAGTATCCACTTTTTGCAGATAACTATACTGACGATAGAGCCTGCTGAGCCTCTAACCCTAGTAGAGCAGATAAGTATTACCTACCTAGAGACGAGTATCCACGTGTCGTAGAGGCTTAGCTACCCTATTTACCGACTTGTTGTGTCGTAAATTGTAAAGCTCATGTTATTTACAAATTACAATAATGAGGCAGTGTTTGTTGTGAGGGAATGCGTACTACTTATAGCATTGTGGAACTGAGTACGTTGGTGATTCATTTCTCGGAATTGACCTTGCTATGAGTCATTCGTTGGAAGGCAGAGTTGGGGATACCGCGCACCGCGCTTGTCTGCCGGTTGCAAGCAACACGCACTCCGCTTACCAAGCAGCGCATTATATTAAATTATCGGTGCTATTTAATATTAAATAAATTGGTGTAAGAAAATGTGCAACCACAGGAAACGCAGAAAAGTATTTAACGTTTTAGTTTAAAACATTTTAAGAAAATTTCGTGTTCCTGAAGTGAATATATCATGCATGATAACAACCATGACGTCATTCATATTTTTGCAGGTAAGTTTTTAAAAGTTTTATTTTATAATAACAAATTGTCTAACGCTAATAAGTTTTCGTAATTGCTAATTATTTATGCGGATGAATCATCCAAAAATCTTATCAGTTTCTTATTTGACTACAGTAGTTTGTGACGTTTGCGTTATATTATAACCCGACTCTGTAATGGTCTTTACGTCAGATAGCCCGTCTCTGTTTATTTGCTTTCTTTTCACTTTGTTAGAATGAGAAAGATATGGTCTCGTGTCAAAACTTTACTCTTTTTGGATTTGTTCAGTTAATTGAATACGTGTATCTGTGTGTTAGAAAGAAATAGAAACAAAAATGGCGAAAACTTTGTAAATTTAATATTTCGTATCGTACATGAATTTACTAAAAGCACAGAAAGTTGCAAAATAAATACTCAATTCATGATTTAAATCAGCTCTGAATCCATTCATAAATCTTGTAATTACTAATAAAATAAACTTAAGAAGTTCCTGATTAGTTGTTGTGAAATGTTCAAGAAAAGTTTTGGATAGACTGCGATACTTGTTCAACAAGTTTTCAATTAACTTTCAGACAAAATCTTTTTTGTTGAGGATGAACAGGGAGGACAATGTCAATTGGTTTCATGGGAAAATCTCACGTGACGCCGCTGAAAAACTTTTAAAGGAAGGTTCGTATTAGCATTCATATACCTATGTTTACAAAAAATATCAGTTGTTGTTGTTGATAATGTACAACAAACTTGTGTTTTCCTTCTTCATTCAATTTAATATCAATTACAGAAGGTGAGGATGGGGTATTTTTGGTCCGTGAAAGCAATACTTCTCCAGGAGATTACGTCCTCTCGGTCTTGCATCAGGTATGATCAGTATCACAAAAACATAATAACAAAGAAGATAATTTCCGAATGTTTTGTTCTTTTCTGAAGCTTTTTCTTAATTAATTAATTGCTAAATTACTGTCAGTTGCATTACCAGTCAATGAGAAAGAAGCACTAGGTTACATTATCATTATTCTAGCGGTGTTTGTTTCTATTACAAAATTACTTTTCAGGGTGAAGTAGTTCACTATCAGATAAGAAGGCATGGTGAAGATGCATTCTTTTCCATTGAAGAGCACACCACAGTCCATGGACTGGACACACTTATTCAGCATTATCGAGGAGACTCCAATGGACTGGTTACCAGGTTATCCATTGTTTGCAAAGGACAACCACCACCACATGAATCACGAACTCAAGGCACAACTAATTTGCTACATCGGTGAGTTCACATTACCTTGAAAAATCTTTTTTCAGTGTTCATAAACATATGTGTAAAAAAAACCTCGCAATTTACATAAGACTGTTAGATAAAAACACATATAGTATTAAGAGTTGAAAAGACAAACCTTCCTTACCAGACCACAGTTGTTTGATAAGGAGATCCTCATCATAAAAGTACAGAATGGAATTCAGGTTTTGACTTTTGTTTAATTAACCACAACATTCACTAAGAGTTGAGAAGACAAGGTTTTTAGGTAGGTCCTTATGATATCAAAATCTACATATTATTATTAGTTTTTCATGGTGGTCAATTAGTTTTCCTAGGTTATCATTGTAGGGCTATTGTGCCTATTTTCTATCCACTTCTTGTTTTTGCCCATTCAACGAAGTTGTTTTAAACAAAAGCATAGAATAGGATTTCATAACTAGACTAACAAAACCTGATGGTACTTCTTAGTTGGCTAATAACCAACCAACACATACTCCTATCAATTTACTAACTAAATAAGTATGTATTTAAATAAAATCATTGTAAGTTGATAGGTTATTATAAACTATTATAAAGCGAAAATGCAGCTGAAGTTGAAAAAACATTGTAGTATGAAGCAACTCAAAAGTAAGATATTTCATCATGTTTACAGACATTTTCTGTAGTGTTATGTTTGTAAGGTTTAATAAAACAAAATGAACCCAACAAGACTTGTATATTGTATGTTTTTATTCATTTTCAAATATATTTTAAAAGAATAGAATATGTTTTCTTGAAAAATGTCAGTTGTTGGCCACCCAAAAGAAATCTGATACAAGGAAGTATTTTCTTTTAGCTTCTCATTTATCAAATTAACTATTTATTGGCCTATGTGACTCATACCCTTTGTCTGTACATATATTCTATAACAGTATGGAAACACAAATTGTAAGTACCTTTTAAAACCACTAAAAAATATGTCCTACTCATGATTAAGAATATAAAGACTGTTCCATATTATCCTGTCCGACATTGTAGTAATAAATATGTTTTCGCTAAGAACATATAGGACAATAAAAGGATGTTAGTGTATCTTTTGGCCTGGTTTTACTAATGGCAACTTGGCCAACCCTCTGTGGAAATACAAGTTGTTCTCATTACTAGTTCGGGCATAACATTTCAGAAGAGCACTGTTTTGCTTAAATTTTAAATAAAACTAAAATAGATGTGTGGTGGCATACTGCTCATTTGCTGCATTTTTCTTTCAATCGCCTTTTACAAAGCCTTTTTTTTTATTTTTTTTTTATTTCTGATAGGCCTTTGACCACAATCTCACCTGATGGTAAGTGATGATGTGGTCGAAGGTGTTAACAGGCTTAACCTAGAATGACTGGCTCTCAAGGACAGCTGCCGGAACACACCGTTAGGTGCTTGGCGACAGATTTTCTACTTGAGGGTGGTCGCTAGCCAGGCGGGCATTCGCAAAAACGCCCTAACACCATGCGGTGATGCTCAGGCTCGCGGCGGGATTCGAACCATGGACCTGCTGCGCGGCAGTCCATACCCAAAGCCACTGAGCTATCACTAAAACTGACAGGATAATTTAGTACAGTCCTTATATTCTAAATAATTCTCTGAGTAGGTTGTGTTTTTGAGTGGTAATGAAAGGTGCGTACAATTGAAATTTGTATACAGTTAATATGACTGTAATAACTGTACATTTAAGTTTCTATACAGTTAATATAACCATAGAGAAATAATTCATTATCTATGATATAACTGACACAAGTCACATTGGACCTAGTTAAGAGCAGACTGTGTGATAGTGTTTGTATCACAACAAAGTCCCATTAAGTACTACTATAAGATCTTACTAATTCAGCTACTTATTAAGAAGTCACAATAGTTCTGGACATACCAAAATCATTTAGTAGATTAAAGAGAGACATTGCTGATATATGCTCCGACATCTAGAGCATATATCATAATAATAATAAGAAATAAGAAACTAAATCTTCATAATATTTTCCTAGGAACTGCTCATTTGTACACTCAAGAGTTTTTTTTTTAATATAAACCCAAACTTATGATCCCTAAATAGAGTAAATGGGTTTATCGCAAGTGCCAGATCAAACAATCATTTTCAATGTCTTTATAAGAATTACATCCAGCTTTGTTAGAATTATTTCATTGGTCACTAAAAAGCCCAAATCAGATGTGATATTTGCTAGTTTATTTAACTGTAATCAGATATTTTGTTTTTGGACCTTACTGAGGTCATGTATAATGTTATCATCAACTGCTTCTGGAGATGGTTCCTTTGTAATATATTAATTTAAATTACCAAGACAATTTGTTAAATTTGTTAAACTAGATTGCCAAACTGTATAATATTTGAGATTATTCTAAGGTCTTCTTCTTAGTCGGCATCTTCATTGCTCTTCCACATGCTTCTGTGTACGATTTTTAAGTCACGCGCAACGTAGATAATGATAACAGGTTAGCTTAATTAAATAGGTTTTTTTATGTTATTTTGACGGAACAGGCTCGAGGCCCACCTGATGTTAATCGGTATCCTCTCCCTATAACAGATGCATTTCGTCACAAGTCACGAATAGCACTGCGCCCGTCACCTAGAGACATAGTTGTTATGTCTCATGTGCCTGTAATTTCACTGGATCTCAAAGACTTCTGCCGTAACACACCGTTAGGTGCTCGGCGACAGATTTTCTAACTTGAGGGTGGTTGATAGCCAGGCGGGCATTCGCAAAAAGTCCTTCTACCATGCAGTGAAGCTCAAGCCTGCGGCGGGATTCGAACCATGGACCTGCTGCGCGGCAGTCCATAGCCAGTGCCACCGAGCCATCACTGCTCCAATGCTGTATTGACTCGATCAGGTCACCTTATGGGAAGTGTATTCAGAGGGCTTTCCACACATAGTTACCTAGGTATATCTTTTTTATAAGGCCAAGTGTTCAAACTCAGTGATATATTGCACCCATGTTCTTGAGCCTAATATGTATGCTTCTGGTTTGCAAGTTTTTACTTTTATTATTTAAATTATCTCTAAATATGTAAATACCCATTCAAATACAAAATAATGTTCCAGATAATATTGAAAATACATAACGGAAACCTAGCAAATCAGAATCAAATATATTAGGCTCAAGGATTTGCATGGAAAATTTTAGCAAGCCTGAACTTTAACTTTTACGAAACTACGCCTGTATGGTTTTCATACGATGTTCATACTAAAGAACATAATAGCCACTGGTCATTTGTTTTTGAATTGTTATCCTAAAACAATGTAATTAAAGTAAAACTGTAAAATATGTGATTTCTTGTAACTATTTTCTAAATATGAAAGAGATGAAGTAGGTACCCAGTAATAAAAATAAATTAGGTTAACGAAATTATAGGGTTATTTTTGATAACAACGTCAACACATTATGCAAAATAAATACTAAAGCAAGGAAATTTTAGTTTACTATTCATACTAACAAATATCTAAATTAAGGCGTTGCGTAACCGTAAATGCGACCGTTTGCGATATAGGGTAAGTAAGCCTAATAAATAAAAGGCACTAAAAGCCTAACAACCGCAGCAACAAAAATGTGCGCATCGCTCTATAGCCCCGTCATAATTAAAAATTTTAACTTACACTATTACATTATAGTAAAGGTAAGTTAGGTAGATCCTACTTGTTCAAGATTTCTCATTAGTCCCTTTTGTCGTTCAGAGATAATGGGACATTCCTGTGCTGAAGGAATATGATTTGTTACAGTGAAAATACTTAATTATTTTCCAAGCGATCCAAGTGAAACTTAACTGAAAGTCTTATTATCCCAACTATCATTAAATCACTGTGATATAGATGAAGCATCCAATCGTCAGTTCTCCAATTAAAACCTTTATTGAAACAGTATGTGAGCCATCTCTAGTAGTTGGATCTCCAAAGGAAGTTCCATTAAGCCAAGTACCCCCACAAATTGCCCTTAATTTTTCCTTTCTGTTTATTGTCCGACAAATTGAGTTCGCTGACATGCTTTTTATCTTGGTCTATCAATAGAGTAAACAAGACTTGTATGAAGATAATATATCAGATGATAAGTTTAATATGTTATGAAATATTATGTGTAATACAAATGCATGCACTTTGAAAGTTATAATGTATTTGTAATAATTCTATGTAGAATTGTTGAGTATTCTCATCTTAAATTCTGCATATTGTAAAAGATTTTCATTGTATAAATAAATACAGCAGTTACCTACTTGAAAACATTAAAGCCATTTAATCCTTTTTCTACTTAAAGTAATATTTAATGCGTAGCTCATACCAGAATTTACTTAAATTAGCATTTAGCAACCTTTACTAGGTCACGCACCCAAAATGTGTTCTCGTATGTTTAAAAGAACTACCAATAAGCTGCTGACAAGCATTATTGGCGATTTCCTGCTGAACGCATAATTCAATAATGTTTATTGAATTAATAAATATACAGAGGCCAGTACACTTTCAAGTGGCGTGTGGTTTAAAGGCCATCAATGTGCAATCCTTACCTACGTATACAACATTCTTGTCATGCGTCGTCGTATCAAGATGAGCTTGCAATATGTTGAGATCTGAATACCAAATGTGTTTCAAGCACTTTAATTAGGTAACCATGTGTTATAGTGACTGTTTAAATATACGTTCGGTAAAGCATTGTTTGAAGCAAAAATTAATGAGTCATATAACCAATGTAAACACGTGATCAAAACTGTTTGATTATTCGACATTAGTATAATATTACCTACAATATTTTTAGATTGTTAAGTGTTTCTCGTAACTTTTAAGATTTGATGGCATTAAAAATTAAATTGTATCCTGCTAGTATAACAAATGTGCAAGGTTGTGTTTCAACTCCATAATGACTGGATAGCCTTTGATGAAGTTCAATTCATAATACGAACCGAAGAGCTTCATTCCGAAAGAGCTTCGGTCCTGAGCAACCTAATGATTTATCCAGTACTAGCTTTCCGGCGGCGACTCCGCCCACGCGTAGGTATTTCGGTTAACGCGCAAAATCATTAACCTCTTTTTGCGCATTTGGATAAAAACTATCCTATATCCTTTCCCAGGTCTCAAACTATTTCCATACCAAATGTCATCCAAATCGGTCCCGTAGTTTTTAAGTTTATTCGTTCCAAATCTTTCCTTTTTATAATATTAGTGCAGATTTTAGTTTATCCAGTATTTACCTAAGTAGTTCAAGGAAGAACGAGGTAACCAAAATACTCGTAGGCAAAATTAGCGTGTTATTAATTATATTAGCGTGGGTAAATTAATATATAATATGTTATATAAATACTAAATACTATTACATATATTCAATCTAGAACCTCTTAAAAATAAGTGTTTTGATCTGTGATTATTTTTAATGGAATCGTGATGGAGCACGCACGAGGCCCACCTAATGTTAAGCGGTAACCTCTGCCTATAACAGATACTGTTTATCTTAAGTGACGAATTGCACTGCGCCCATCACCCAGTTACATACAGTTCATAAATCATGTGCATTTCATAATTATGTACTGGCTCTCAAGGACTGCGGTCGGAACACATAGTGAGGTGCTTGGTGAGAGATTTTCTACTTGGAGGTGGTAGCTAGTCAGGCGAGCATTCGCAAAAGGCCCTTCCACCATGCGGTGTAGCTCAGGCGGTGGGTATTGAACCATGGATCTGCGGCACTGCAGTTCATGTCTATTACCCCTCGGCTATAATAAATGATTATCTCTAAATAAAATAAAGTTGTTATTCTTGTCTCCCCGGTAATTATTATTATTACGGAATTCTCGACACATCAGTGTGTAGTTTGCAATTTAAACGGATTTTTTAACGGAAAGATTACCATTCATTTTGTGCAAATACTATCAAGATATTTTTTTTTAGGTATTATTAACCTTTCATTAATTATCTATCATTGTTTTGCTCAAAATTTAAAATAATCTTATGTAAAAGAAAAAATGTATTGATTTCATTGGGCTCATATTATATATATATATATATACACATAACACAAATATTAACCCAAGTGATTATCTCATTTCGTTGTGTATTTAGATTGTAGAGTTAGTCATTCTTCGAGAATGTCTTGACAGTGTTGACAAAGTGACCGATACCTAACGTACCATCAGATACATCTGTATTTGTAATGACGAATCAACGCTATGCAAATGATTCATTGTAAATGTAATTCAAGTTATTTTGGAATGGTCTCTGCGACCAAGCTCCGTGTATCATAATTGCACATTAATTAATTATGATAATAAACAGCTATTGTGTGCGGTAGTTAACAGGATCAGATAATGTATGTTGTACTTGAAACAGGGTCAGTAAAAAGTTGTTTATTTTAGACCATCTTACGTTTTTATAACACCGTTTTTGGAACATTTTTCCTGTTAACAAAACTTCTGGATAATACTAGAATAATATTTTTCTATGATCATCATGCGATGTACGTAATCTAGTAGAGAAATCATTGATGTATATTTTTAGTTTCGAATCATAACTCACGTCTCCGGACCGGAGGTTAACTTAAAAACAAGGCTGATCTACTCGTCAAACATCGGAAACGGTTTCTTTGAATTTTGCTCTGTTTTTTCAAGTATCTGTGTTCTAAACATAGAAATTTTGAAGCGCTCGTAGCGAAGTTTGCCTAGCAGTTCTTAACCGATCAGCAAGGTTAAGCAACTTCCACCGCAGTCATGAGTGGGATGAGTGACCGCTAGTGACATTACTACTAAGCGATTCCGTGCTTCGGAGGGCACGTTACGGCGTCGGTGCCGGTTTTTGTCTTAAGGATGGTAGTCGTTATAGCATGGTGGTAGAGCATTTTGCGAATGCCCGCCTGGCTAGCTACCTACCACCCTCAAGTAGAAAATCTGTCGCCAAGCGCCTGACGGTGTGTTCCGGCAGCTGTCCTTGAGAGCCAGTAGTTCTAAGTTAGTCTGAACAACACCTTCGACAACATCATCACTACATCTACCAGGCAAAAAAATAATAATCTAGGAACAAAAGACACTGCTTCAGGTTTCTCTTTTAAATATTGAAATGTGTCCTGCTTCCGAAGGCAAATTAGGAGTGACAACAATAGTTAAGAAAATTATATTGTTGTGAGAAGGGAACTGAATGAATCAGCCAAGCAATGTAGTCATTGATGTTTATTTTCTGCAGTGCGACAGAAGCTGGTGACTTCAACATAGTATCTCAAATGCTGGCTTGCGGGTACCGAAGCCGCGACGCCAAGAATCAGGACGGGCAGACGGCGGTGCACATCGCAGCGCGCGCAGGTCGGGACAACATACTGGCCAAGCTGATAGAGAGCGGCGCCACGGTCAACGTGCGGGACACTTTGGGGTACACGCCTTTACACGTAAGAGATATTCAGCTACTTGAAAGCTTAGCTTTTTTTAATTGCTAATATACCATTAACTCATCGTTAGCTATGTTTAGTAGCCAGCTAGGCCATCAGTAAAATGCCCTTCCAGCCTCTTGTGAAGCCCATAGCAGGATTGAACCTCCGACCGCCTGAGAGGCAGTCTACTGACATCCAGCTAACACCGTTCCGAAATCTCTATAGTACAGCCCTCTAAACCGGATGCCAATTACTAACAACCATTCATAACGGCGATCAGCGGTGAAGGCATATGTCAACTAGATGGTAAATTTTCGTATTAGGCTAGGCTGTAGCACTAATGTAAATTAATAAGATCTTTAGATCACTCGATGCCAAATTCCTCAGTTTGTCTAAAATTCGTAGCATTAGAACAAGAAGGACTACTTGATGCCTTAGTTCGACGACATGCCAATGTACTCCCAACATTTCCAATTCCTCAACAGTAATATTTGTTGCAGTACACATGCCAAAATAACTTGCCGAGCACAACTGAGCTACTAATAACAAAGGGAAACGCCAACTACCAGATGCGACACGCGCCCACAGGAAAGGTGCCGTTGCATGACGCCGCGCAGAGAGGACACATTGAATGTATTAAGGTATGAAAATATTCAAACAAAAATAGTACTAAACTGTTATGAAAGCCCATTATACAGTTGTAAGTTCGTTGCATGAAGTAGCTTTTGGTTATTACATTGCCTTTAAGGTAAAATAATAGCAATAATTTCTACCCACCATTGCACTGAGCATGTTGCCTCTAGACATTCTTTTTTATGTCTGATTCTCGTAGTAATTTCACATGGTATACAGTGCCCTTCAGAGTAGAGTGCACAGACCGCTTTCCATACAAACATACTCAGTGAAATTTATATGCATATTGCATGAATATACATTTTTTTTGTTTCGAAATAAAAAATAATTGATTCTTTTTTTATTTCTTTTTGTGTTTTAATGCCTACTCCTAGCCAAGAGCGTTCACCGCGGCAATACTGGACCGCGCCGTGCTCCCTTTGAATAGAGTTTTGAATATTTACGTCGAATATTTTAGTAGGTCTTTAATAAAAAATATGAAATAATACATTACAGGCACAAGAGACTTAACATTAAATGGGCCTCGTACTTATTCCCCGAGTTTCTTGCCCGTTCTTCTCGCAGTGGCTCTATACATTTTTTTTTGCTGAACGTGGCAGTACAAAGTAGAATATTTCAATATAAAAATTTGTAATTGACCTTCATAAGCGTCGTAGACGCCTAAATTGAATAAATGATTTTGAATTTGAATTCCGTCAAAAACAAATAAAAAAACTAAAAAACTAAATGTTTGTTAGGGCTAGCAGATGTCAACCCTAAGAGGTTGTTAGCATATTACCAATAACCCTGTGTATATATGCTTCTGCCAGTTTTACGATTTACTGTTTATTTTATCCCTAAATGTCAAAATAACAATTCCCATACAAAACGATTTTTCGCATTATTTTTGAAAATACTTAATTTTATGGAAATTTGTCAAACCACAAGCATAGATATGAGGCTCAAGGACATATATGCAAAGTTTTACCGAGTTTGAACACTTAGTATTTAAAATATGACGAAACTAAGTTTGTATGGAAAGTGCCACAAGCGCTCTAGCCTTCAGGCCTAACCACATTCATATTTGTACACTACTATGGAGGTTGAATGTATAACACTGCAATGGTACTTACCAAGAAGGACTAATCCTCGAGAGGCATACCAAAATAAAACACGATATTTAATTGATACGTTTGCAGGTCCTTTTAAAGCTGAGAGCGCCCGCACACCCAAGAACTCTTGCCCAGGACACACCGGCTGATCTGGCGAAGCATTACGGATATACAGAATGTTACCAGTTACTTAGTGAGTATACTATCAAGTATCATAATAGGTTATACATATCCTAAGGTTTGAAACGCTTGTAGCTGAAGTTGTCTAATCGTTTTTAATGTGAAAACTCACGCGTGAGGCGGGAAATTCGAAATTTAAACAGTTTTATGGCGCTTACTTGATGATGGTATTGGCAAGTTTAAAATAATATTGCTCATATTATTTTTGAAAGTTATTTAACACCAATGTTCGTGATGATAAGTTAGTTCTAAAACCGTCAAAAATATTAAACATAACTTTTATCCCTAACAAATGTAATCAATTCAATAGGTATTTAAGAAATATATTACAAAAATATTTCTTCAAATCACGCGCATTGCGTGATCATTACAATAGTTAGACGATCTAGCAAGAAAAACAATTTTAAAATTTTGTATTTTCCACCATTGACGTCACTGTTCAACTTAACCGATTCGTTAGCGTCACTACTTAGATGGTTGAACGCTAGTAGCATATTACTACTAAGCGCTTTCGCTTCCTTATTTGTACCCTATATTTGTTATTCTGTGATAAATAAGGCTTGTTGGCAACTCTCATCTCTTATAGTAATAATAACTTAATCTTACTGCTTCATTTTATACCTCCACGGTAATTAAGCAAGCATACAAACTAAGTAATGGAATCGCTCGGCACTTTGATGACGTCACAACAAATAGTTCACTCTTTTCGCGAACTCTGACGTGACATTTAATTCGAAGTATTACTGTTCCAACGACAAATCCGTCATGTTTATCCATATTAAAAAATTTACTTTCTAGCAGCGGATTTAAACTTGATTTTGATTATATTATGATTAAATGGGTTTAATTAATGTGTTAATTTTTATTTCTATCATTCTTTAAAATAAATGCAGCAAAATTATTTGATGAGTGAAACTATAAAAAGTTACAGACAGTTTGTGAAGCATACAATAAATTTCGTATAACTATGGTAAAACCGTTCCATAACATCGTAGTCCAAATCGCTATATTATAAACGTGCAAGCAAGTATATCTTGCTCACGTGATACATATTTCATTCGTTCTTTAAGTAGGATCAAACCAATATTGCTTGACGCGAAAGTGGGTCGGTGATATTTCGTGTCTGCGAATGATTATTTTATGCATGAAACAAAACGCTACTTTTTTATGATGGTTTCGTAAAAGGAGTTAAAGGTAGTTGGCCCCTGGTTGTTCAATATTCAGTTAAAAAATATCTGACTGATAACCAACAAAATTTATAACTTTTAAACAACCATTCGTTATTTTTAAATTAAGTGTGCATACATTTATTTTTAGGTACATACCATCTGATCACTGAAATACCGTGCCTTATACAATTAATTTATTCTTCTTTTTAACAGAAAATCATCAACCTGATACTCCGAGAACATCCAGAATTGAATGGTACCACGGCACGTTGAACCGAGATGAAGCAGTCAAAATATTAGAAGAGTACTGCAAACAAAACAACGTAAAGGACAAGGCGTCGGATGGAGTGTTCCTAGTGCGGTACAGCGAACGGCACACCGGCGCTTATGTACTTACGATGCTTAGCGAAAATACACCTTATAACTTCATTATTAGGAAAGAGGTAGGTTTCTCTAATTCATGCATAGATATTATATATGCTTATACCTTTCATTCGGTTCCTATTGCATATACATCATCACTCAGTATTCAGAAACACTGTTCGCAGAGAGCATGATCTATGATCATTCAAAGTGCAAAGCATAGAAAGTTTAAATTTATATATAGTTGTGGCTCGTTAAGATTACGTTAGATATGTAAAGTTAGCCAAATCTTCTACATGAGAAAAAAAATAGTTTTTCGGTGAACTGTGCTCTCTGCGATCAGTTTATCAGTAAACTAAAGCAACAAAAAAGAGAGCCCCCAACATTGTGATAATTAACTTTTTTTTTTCATTAATATATCTCGTAGTAACCTATTTAAAGGCTGGCCTATAAGTATTAAACAATTAAAATAAGGCTCCATCCACTCAGATATCAAATAGATATTCAGAATGGTCTAGAAAAACTAATAAATTTGTGTTTGATGTATTCCTTTGATTAATATAGCCATGATTTTTAGATGGCAATTGGTTCGATCTCTATCGACGCGGACGCCTCGTTGTTGTGTATGTACGACCTGTATAAAGCACTGCTTTGGATCTCGATGTTCTAGGTTCGATCCCCGGGTCGGACAAACTTATTGAGGTTTTCTGACAAAGAAATGTTCAGTAACGTGGTCGAAACTGTAGTCGGATCTACGTGACTAGAGAAAAATAGTTCTACGACTTTTAAAATTAAATTGAAAAGTTTACTTCTAGCACGACTTAAGCATCACTTTGAAGATACACATACACAATCATACATTCTCCCATTCCATCATGCACAGATTCGTATTCTCATAATCGTAAATTATCTCGTTTTTTTTTTGAATACAACACTTTCGTTTTATTATATTTTTATAGTTGTTTTCCTGTAGGAATATTAAAGTATTTTTTTTTTTTAATTAATCCCAATCGGTCATAACGCGATGTTTTTAGCTCGACGTTCGAGCACAGGGGATTACTGAAAAACAGCGTCTGTGCACATGTGTAACAATATGTGTACAGACTTTATGCTGAGTTTTCTCCTTTTGCCCACATTATTTATTTATATAAGGTGGATATTAATTCATCAACAATACCGCGGGGGATGGTGTAGAATCCATAACGGAATGTGTTCCACTCATGTTTAATTTTCACATACAAAAAATCAGTATAACTATTTTCTAATCGCGGCACCTTGCCTTTTAGTATGATAGCGAGAACCGCAGTTTACTCCATTCTCACACGTACGAACGCTACCCGATGTCAATTAGACGCTATCACTATGGCAAAACAGCTGTTTTGCCCTAGTGATAGATGAAGCTGTTCTACGTACCTATTCTGACGAACGCGAAGGCCTTACCGGCCAATCTAGCTAGACTGCCGAATGCTTTGCATATTCGCCAATCGATTAAACTCTTCTAAATGATAAAAATTGTTACTTATGTACATTCTTTTACCTACATTATTTTTAATTTCAAGTTTAAGTAGTTACGTACTGTATTGTGTTGCAGCTACTTAGGTATGCCGCGCAGGTAGATGCGTCGCGCATTCTTTTGTCGCAAGCCGCCGAAGACCGAGTAGGCAGAATAGGTACACAAAACAGCTGTCTATTGTGCCTAGTATAGCAGTTCATTGACTTCGCGTAGCAATCGTGCGTGTGTGTGAATAGACTAGATACACCGTGTTCGTAGACCCTGCTTGTCCTTGCTATTATTCCCCAAGCAAACGTGCCACAGCAAATACTATGGACTTTTTGTGTATGTAAAAATTAAACATGAGTGGAACACATTCCGTTATCGATTCTACACAATCCCCCGCAGTATTGTTGATGAATTAATATCCACCTTATATAATATAATCTTTTTCTTTTCCCAGTTTCGAATTATTTTTAAATTTATCTTGTGTAATGTAATTGGTTGGTATTGTTCATCTATGTAATTTTTTGTGTGGCAAAAACGAATTTTCATTTGGTTTGACTTATTTTTACTTAAACGTGTGAAAACCACTATTGTTTTTACAATAATACTTGTATGTGCTTCCAGAGGCAATGGTTGTTCATAGACGACGGGCCGTACCTGGAGTCGTTGGAGCGTTTGATCGAGCACTACGGCTCTGTGCCGGACGGACTGCCCACGCGCCTCACCACGCCCGTGCCGCCCAAACCGAAGCCGCCGCTACCTGAGGTAACGCACTCACTGTGTTATCTCTCCCATATTGTGCGTTCTCTTTACTTCACCAGCCGCTTTTTGTCTAAATCTTAACTATATGAACGAATGGTAATGGAGTTGGATTTGGAGTTTAGAACTCCAACCGCAGATGAAACAGAGCCTAATTAACAAAAAAGAAACACAGCCCCTCAAGTATTAAGTTTTCCATAATACTAAGGCTTGACAGGCGTCTTGGGTATCGCCGTGTAAGATGTCAGTTCTTTAGAAGGCTATGCTGCCCACCAACCTCGGAGTTTGTTTTTTACCATTTCTGGTATTTTTCTTCTCTTTTGGATCCCATTGGAAGATATGAAGAGGTGCAATTCTAGCCCGGGGCAACCCGTGGGTTGCCCCGGGCTTGTGTAAGAATATACCTTATTTTTGATTGGTCCAATTCTACCTACAGGAAAAAAAACCGACATCAATAATTAATATATTATCTGTACGCAGATAACTAATAAAATGTAAATGTTTTAAATTATCATGCTTTATTTAGGCAATTGAAATATAAATAAATTCCAGCCACTAATTTCGGCAATTAGTTATTATTGTTTTGTACAACTCATTTCAGTTTTCAACTATGCCACGGACGAAAAAGGCGTCGCCGAGCCGCGTTGCCTCCAACCAGTCTCTTTCCCTTGTGAAGCACGACATACTGAACGACAAGAAACCCGCCACATCACCGCCTGCCCCCAACAACAACAACGTCTTCGAACTGTTGACCAGAAACCTATCGTTCTCATCGGACTTCAATAATGACAGTATTAACAACAACGATGACAGCCTAGACGACAATGACACGTACAAGGTCCCGGCTAATAACTCGGCGGTCGTTACGCTCGCGGAGAATTATAATGAGATATCCATCAATGCGGAAGGACAATTATCTACTTTGCAAGGTATTCACTTCTTTTTATTATATCGATATATAACAAGAATATGTATCGTATTATTAAAAGAAAACTCATGCAGAAGTATAGAGGCTGCTTGTGGATCCTAGTGTACTACGGCTTTACAACTAGAACTCCCACATAGAAAGTTGGCTAATATCGTAAATAATGACGTTTTGGCAAAGACTCCTCTCACCGTTTCTCCCTTATATCACCTGTAGTTTTGGTCTTGTTTGTTGTTGGGAATGCACGAATGGCTATCTACTGCCATTGAATTGAAAATCTGTTGACACCTAACGATATGTTCCGGTAACTGGGAGCCTAGGCCTAACCTAGATTTTATTATTATACCATGTCATACTATTATTACTGTAGGCTAACAATTAGCAGTAAAAACTAACTCTCATCGACACTACACGTTTGCAGGGCTACTTACTTTCAAGTAGAAAATCTGTCGCCAAGCACCTAACGGTGTGTTCGGCAGCTGTCCTTGAGAGCCAGTAATTCTATGTTAGCCTGATCCTACATCTTCCATCACAGAATCACTTACCATCAGGTCAAAGGCTAGTCTTATCAGCTATAAATAAATGAATAGTTTTCTAAGAGTTCCATATACATACCTGCGGTTTATTATTTATTTGTTTATAGACGAGCAGCATAATTGCTGATAATGTATATAAATCACAGTGTCGAAAGTCATTAATTTCACTTTGGATGTTCACTTATTAAAGTTGTTTATTGGTTTTTAGCTAGTTATCAAGCCGATTCTTAAAAGTATACTTACTACTTTATTATCTATACCCTTTCTACCTTGGTAATGCTTACATTATATACATTTCAGAATTCATCCCAATGAGCGAACTAACTCTGGGCGCGGTGTTAGGCGAGGGTGAGTTTGGCTCGGTGCTTAGAGCCACTTACAGTCCGGCCAATCAGCCGCCGCAGTCAGTCGCTGTGAAGACTTTACACGTGCAGCATACAGACACGAATAAGAAAGAGTTCCTCAGCGAGGCCAAACTGATGATGTCGTTGCGCCATCGATGTATCGTGAGGCTCATTGGAGTATCTTTGGTAAGTACCTTGTTTATACAGATGCTTTAAAAAGCTCGGTGCGCCCTTGAAGCGCACCGAGCTTTTTAGGCGCGACGCGTATGTGTGCGTAAGTAAGGCACGCCAACAGCATCCGTCCCCGTCCGACGGCCGAAGAATTACTAAAGCGGATAGGGACAAAGCATCGCGGCTCTTACTAAAATGGGCGGAACATGCGTGAATTTTAGTATTTCCTTCGTATAGTAAATACAAATACCTATTTGAAAAATGTAATGTGTATACGTTATAGAAAACATGTTGTTTTTATTATTTTTCAAATACGGATTACTCTCCGTTAAGTATTTACGCCGTACAAAGGGTTTATTTCGTTTTTTAGATGTAACTTTGGATTTTTTTTCTATACAGAAAATTTTAAGTAATCGTGTTTCCAAAGTGTATGATTTATAGAATGAATCCTCTAATATAATATATATTAATTACATAACTCAAAATAAAGAAATGAAGATACAGCAAGGGATCAAATGAACCACAATTACGTATCGCTGCCTCGGTGCAGGCTTAATACAGAAATGAAATTAATTTTATTTTTAACGTGAATAAGTCTTTAAAATTGCTTCCATATGGACGCAATTAAAAAAAAAACTAATGATAACAAAATCGGCCTATACAGTTTAGTGTTGCAGCTACATATCTATCATCCCCCATCCCATTTTCAATTACACCAATGGATTGCTAAAGAATCAAAGAATTTACTACGCTAAGTAAGGACTGTAACACATCGCGCGGCGGTGGGGGGGAGCCCGCCATTTTGAGACGTGACACAGCCACACCGTATTCTTTTTTTTACTAGACATATTTTACTTATTTCTAATGAGACTTCTAAAAAGAAACGCGCCGAGTTTTTTGGGAGGATTTGTACTCTTTTTACTAATTGAGGCAGTAGAATATCTTATGTGTAAAATTTCGTAATTAATCTTCATAAAAGCGTCTAAGATGCCAAAATTGGAAAAATGTTTTTTACTATAGTAGAACTAGTAATATTATTTTTTTATGGCAATACCTGGACTTGATGACCTTGAGAGGTAATACGTCTTCCAGTTCGAGATACGCCAATGTAAAACATTTATTTCCCTTCAGTTATTGTTTTGTCAAGCAATGGAGGTTGCCCATTGCCATTGAGCTTGAAGATTGAAAGTGACCACATTCTCTGTATCATAATTCATAAATTATTTAAGCGATTTTCACACATTCAATTTGTAGATAATCGATTTTTATACAAGATATGAATTATCTAAAGCGGGTACTTGCGGTAATAGATGCGGATATAGATAAACACTAAATATAAGTGACTACTTATATATATATCTAATTATCACTAATGATGACTGAAACAAAAGTTACGACGCGACGTTTGGTTGTATTAGGGTGGAAACTCAGGTTTGTAGCGGGAAATTCAAAATCAGTAGCTAGGTTTGGTAATCATTCCACATCACATCATCGCAGTATTCGCGAGCTAAATTATTATTTCTCGTAATAAGTATCTTAAACAGATAATGAACACCAATTCATGATTCCATAAGGTACCCCCTATTTCCATACCTTTTATGTACTCACATTTATTACGGGTAATAAATGTAAGCATAAGACGTTTTAAATGTTAACCAATACAATAATTATTTTTAAAAATTAGATATCGTAAAAAGTCTCCGGAGGTCGCGTATATTACGTGATTATGTCTAATATAGTGCATAAACTTAGCCAAAAAATGAAAACAATAGACATCAAGCATGCTCCCGAATTCAAGAAGACATTTTATTAGTCATTTTTGTGCATTTGTTACTCTCTGCTGTGAATGTTTTTTTAAGTAAAATCGATTTATTGAGTAAAATAACCAGTTACTATTGAATAAAAAGGAACATGCAGCATACAAATTTACTTATATATAGCAGAAAATTATGTTTACCGCATTTCGAGCTATACGATCTATTCGCAGAACATGTGTGATGAAAAGAAGTTAAATCAAATAATAATAATATTGAAATCCAAAATAAGTTACAAAAATCAGTGCATTTCTGTTTAGGACACATTAAACAATTCTATTGAACAGAAATTGGGTGGCAGTGAGTTCCAAACTAGACGAAAGCCTGTATTTTGGAACACAGCGGACGAAACTACGAAATAAAATATTGTATGGGTGCAGGAGTTTTAAATAAGGTGTATATATTTAATATGATAATGTAGGTATAACAATATTGATGTGTACGTTGTTGTAGGGCCCCCCACTGGCGATGGTCCAGGAGCTAGTGCCGCTAGGGTCGCTGCTGCAGTACCTGTTGCGGCTGCGAGGCGGAGAGTTAGGGTCCGCGTCCCCATTACCGTCCCCGGGGTACGAGCTGCGGCTGTGGGCGTGCCAGGTAGCCGCCGGCATGCGCTACCTCGAGCGAAGGCGGTTCGTGCATCGTGACCTTGCCGCTAGGAACATCCTGCTTGCTAACAGGTACGGTATACCTACCATCTTATTTTTAAAACTACATATCAAACATCGGCAAGTAGAGTGCCACAACACGAAATACGAAACCCTATCAACCTTTGAACCAGCTCCCAACAGTGGTGACCGCTGACAGTCGAATCATTTTTTCCGATCATTTAATTCCAAAGTTTTTTATCTTGGACTGATACTGAATAAATTTATCGATAGATACATATCGTTAAATTTTAGTTAAGTAACTGTCTAAGGCCCAATTTAGGGTTTAATTAACATGCTGATTACTTATACTTTTAACCATAGAAGCATGTCAAACCTAGTAATAGCATTTAAATTTGTTGGAATCCTGCTGTGGACAAAATAAAATTCCATGATTGAAGCCTTTAGGACATGTGACAATATAGTAAGTACCTATGTATTATCAGTTGTACCAAAGTGGCCTTGTTTTGTGGAGTTATGCCGCCAAAAAGTAATTTCCATGGCAAATAATATTGCATCATCGTCAGATCGCACTTATATGGGGACCCTGGCCTATCATATTTTGTTGGTACCGAAATTAAAGTTATCCTCGTTATACCCTAGTTTGGTTAAATTGGCCACAAACCGTTTTGAAACAAAAGCTGTTAGAATTTAATAAATCTCTGATCAATAATGCCTCGTTATTCCAGGCATCAAGCCAAGATAAGCGACTTTGGTCTGTCCCGAGCCCTCTCTACGGACAGTTCGTACTACAAGGCGAGCCGCGGCGGCAAGTGGCCCATCAAGTGGTACGCACCCGAGTCGTATAACTACGGCACCTTCAGCCACGCATCCGACGTGTGGAGCTATGGCGTCACTCTCTGGGAGATGTTCTCCTTCGGTGCGCAGCCCTACGGAGACATGAGAGGCATTGAGGTAATTTACTTATTCGGAGAACGTTTTTTCTTTTGGTCATTTTGTGAAAATCATCCGTGACAGAAAATTCAGAGGGCACAACCAGCAAATTCAGCGTGTACATGCTAACACAAACACTGCGCACCACATCCTCAGCAACAGAGTTGTTCACAATTGGAACTGGTTGCCTGAGGAGGTTGTCTCTGCTTCATCTGTGAATGCATTTAAGAACAGGCTGGATAACTGGTTGTGTAAAAGCAAACAGTCACTTGCCAACTTGTAACCAATGCTGACTCACAAGTGTGTGGACACTACAAAAAACCCTAATGATTCGACACAGTGTGATATAGGCACATCAGCATTGCGCTGCTCGCCTATAATCAAATAAATAATAAATAAATAAATCAATTTTTAAGGTTCTGTAAGGAGTTGTTCATTGAAGCTCTCGTAGTAAAGCCAGTCTAGTCGTTCTTAACCGATAAAGTACGTACTGCAACATTCGCTGCGGTCTTGCGTTCGGTTCACAAGTACCAAAGGGCATATTGATATGCGGCCGCCTACATTTCAATTTGACTCAGTCTGTTAAAATGCCTGAAAGTGCACAATTACATACTGATTTCCCTATGTGAATATAAAAATTATTAATTATTAAATTTGACTTCTAATATTGTTAAATTCTTATTCAATATACTCAGCTATAGATCAAAAAATTAAATGGCATCTTTTATATTTTTGTATACCTTCATTTCCGCAGTGTTTGTATATTGTGTGTGTTGTTGTTGACAGGCAATACAAGTGGTGGAAAATGGCAATCGTCTAGAAAAACCGAAAGACTGTCCCGAAGACATTTACAAGGTAATGCTCGACTGTTGGGCGTACAACCCCGACCTGCGGCCCACGTTCACACAACTCGTCGACGTGTTCTCGCAACATCCTGACTACGTCAACATCACACAACTCGCCCTCGAAACCGACGACGATGACGTCATTCAAATATAACCTTCAAAGAAATAAAAGAAATTGTGAATCATGAATATGTTATGAGGACGCATGAAAAATGTATAAAGAAGTGTGTAAGAACTATGTAAACGACTTTTGGTTTATGTAATTCTAAGCTAACTTCATTGCTCTGGTTACTGGAGACGGCAGGTAATATGTCCACCTATGTGAGGTTCTTAGTCTTCTAATACAGATCTAAATATCTGTGTCTACTAGACAATCTAGGATAAACGAAGACGAGCTGTAAATGATATGAAACATCACAGTTGACGTAAAGAAATTAATTTGGTTCTCAAGCCTGTTTTTACGGTGTATCAGTAACCTCTCATAAATCATTGACACATTTCGCTGCATCAGGCCATAGCTACTAAATACAGTACTGTGATAGTGGTATGCCTCTGGTGCCAGTTGTTCCATTATAAGTTTTGGTAGGACTATATTTTCCCATTACAACAATGTCTCAGTTATGTCAACTACCACTAACTAGCGAGTTAAAAATTTCACCAGTATGTTCAATTTGAGCTTTTGAGAATTTATTCACGGTTGGATGTCAATTAGTAGTATGTAAACTACAGCAAAAAAGCATTTTTATTTTCGTCCCGTTTCAATCACTTCAGTAAACATGGTCATGGGTAGATATAACAACTACGTAATATTCTTCACTGGTGTATGGACAGAAACAACGAAAGTACTTTCGTACAAATAAGGCATTTTGTAAATAGGCGTAATCTCATTATATGTATGTATATAATTTATGTTTTGATAATATTGTGAGTGAATCGACAAGAGTTATTTTGTAAGTTATACATCGGAAATGATATGCCATGATGTGCCTGAAAACGTATTTACATATAATCTTTATATATAAGAAAGTATATAGGGTTAGTTTTGTACATAAATTTAAGTTTAGTCGTAAGCTGGAAATATTATTTTGGGTAGCATTTAAAAATAGAGTTTATATGAAATGTTCTATGTTGTCTTACTAATCAAATCATGCATGCATACCCATTGTTCCTTTTTATTGCCAAATTAATTATATTATAATTATTTTTGTAAGTGAACACTACAATACATTAATCTATTAAAACATTCCATTTTTGTATCTTTTATCGTGTCTATTTACGAAATATTTTCATAGCTTACGATATGAAATTACCTTAGCATAATATTTTTTCATTTGTAAAATGTAATGCACCTGCTATGTTCAATAAAATCACAGGAAAAGCCATAATTTGAGATCAAATTGCCATGAGGTTGTGTTTTAGTAAATGTACAAAATATGTATATGAAGTTACCCAAATTATATATTTTATTACTATTATTTACAGAATTTATATTAAATTCTATGAGTCTGACTTAGCTTATAAATTTTAATATTGTGTAATTAATTATTGACAGATCATTTTAAACTTATGTTACTGAAAAAAATGTGATAACGGTATTTATAAAATAAATAACAATGATTATAAATTTTTCGTTTCTTTTTGTCTATATCCTCACGGTAATTAATAATGCAGGAAGGTACCTTATTAACGAGAAGGTTCAAAACTTATATTAAGTAGCCCGTTTACAAAATGATAATTATGACTATATATGTAAATAACTTTAAAATATAAAGAATCAATATGTAACATACGAAAACAGTAGAGGAGACGTGGTGGACCTTCACCCCTCTGATTACTCGATGAAACATATTTTTATCAAATATAATTTATTAACAAATATGCCCTTTGATAACTTGTATATCGAAACAAATCATAGCTTGTAAGCATTCCAGTAAATAATGTTTTCTCAAAAATGGCATGTAGTGTGCCTTAAAATCTAAAAAGTATCCATAACGTGAATTCTACCGGAGACTTATTCACAACTGTCCAGTAAGAAGCGAGATTTTAAATTTGCAATCTGCTACTGTCTAGTAAGTATGTAATTTACTTACTGGACAGTAGGTCTTCTTCTTTAGATCTCCTTAGAAAAAAAAACATTACCAGACACGGATTAGAGTTAAGCCATTACTACACGGTTATAGGAGGGAAGCTCCAAATATATATCTCTCTTCGTATGATATTTTATGAGATATATATATTTTTGGAGCCTTAAACAGCCATTTTATAGTCTGTGGCACTAAACGCGACGCACAGTAGTCCGAAAATGAGATTTAGTGAACATTCGACCTTAAGTCAAAAATCGCAAAATAAAATTGTCTCGGGTAGCAATTTATATGCTGATCAACATTTATTCTATTCAATTTTTAAAATAAATGAGTTTCACACTTTAAAAAAATATCTTAGAAAAAAATGTATGTGAAAAAACTTATTTAATTTTTTTCTCGACTCTGTATGAAAGTGTCAAAGTCAAACCTTATGCAATAGTAAGTAGCTATTCTACCAAATAAAAAAGTCAAACCTTATGCAATAGTAAGTAGCTATTCTACCAAGTAATAACACCACCACCATTGAAAATCCAGATAGTGTAGCAGAAGTAAAAATTAATTTGTTTGGAAAGATTAAACAGAAAACTATTGATGCAGATCATGCTTTAGCTCTTTATACGTCTTTGAATTTGCCAAAATGGAAGTATCTGTGTTTTAGAAAGGCGATTATAGATTCTGATTGCAGTCATTCGGTATTACCATCATACTATAGACTTATTCAAGCAAAAGAACGATGGTTTTTTTTTATTGATGTTTTATAAAGGAGTCAACGTAAAGTTACAAGCACTCTTAGATTTGACTGTAGAACGAATGTCCACTAAATCTAATTTTCGGACCACTGTGCGACGCAGAAAAAGTATGCAGGATGCGTTTTGTATTTTGTACCTAATGTTGTAGAAGTATAGTCTGGGATTTTATGTTTGTATTTAGTAATTTCAGTTTATAAATCATGTCGGATATTATAATTGATCATAATATCTACCAGTAATTGCCCTAATATGAATGTCACCTTTAATATTAATTAAACTAATTTGTTGTTAAACTTTCTTTCAGTTTTGAGAAAATCAGTATACAAGCCTCAACCAGAAAGCCTCCTGGCCTTGTATATAACCGGGTAACTAATACATGGCCGGGAAGGCTTACTTACTGGATTCTGCAGTAATGTACTAAACTTATACGGGGAAGGTTATGCATTGAAGGTAAAAATGTTATCACATGATGCAAAGACGCGCCTCAGTTATTATCTGTGGCAGCATATACTTGGTACATTTTATTTTGTGTTTCACACTGATTATTTCTCTACCCACATTCCCGACTATGTTTTAATGTAAACATGGCTGAGTTACAATATCACAAAAATACTCAATGTTCGTAACGAGTATAATATAATTACAATTTGTTTTTAAAACTATTTGGTCACAAGTTTATATCTTTAAAGTAACGGCAATTTCTGGTTGTACATAGTTCCAGACCCCGAGAAGTCAAAGTGCAAGTAGGTAGCAATGATTCTCGCCTCCTATTACATGACTCCGAAACAGGCTGGCGAACGAAATCGGTGTATATACACCTCTGCCTACCGCTTCGAGGAATACAGGTGTGCATGACTATTCTAACCTTGTACCCAGCATGCTGACTACCCATCCATTATTAATAAACTATCGATTTCACATATTTTAAAAGTTCGCCGGACTGTCATCAGACATATTTACGGACTCACTGTTATTTTATTCCTAACAAATTAGGTCACTCAATAGTCTATTAGGCAATTCCAAACCCATCATTATCTCACATGAAACTATAAACTCATAGTTACTGATAAAGACATGCTTAGCGCGGCTTAGCGATGCGCAAGTGTTACACATCGTGACGATGGTCATTGTAAGGCGGCGGCGGTGTCTCTGACCGATCAGGCATCCGAATGGCGTCGACGTGCAGTCTTGCCTCGCTCACCCCGGGTATGCCGTAGGGAGGGCTCCGGTCCGGCAACGAAAGTTGTCTTCTGTACGACGGAGGAGTCTCCAAGTCAGGGTTTATCACTGTACTCCAAAGTAAATTGGTCCTCATATCGCCGTCTAATCTAGCCCTTCGCCTTTCTCGCCTCGTTTGAGGCCTCAAACTCAATGGAGTGCATCGACAGAGCCTGCGCAACCAAATGTAGGTACACACTATACCTATCGCTAATCCTAATTCTATCCCAATTATGAATGCTTGAAGCGCCGAGAAATCTTTATCGAACTTCTCATAAGGACTTAATGGTCGATTTCGATTCGTCATTATTTTGGTTTCGTTTGGTGGTATGGTTATGTTCCAAATATTATCTAGGTCGAACGGTTGTCTGTCAATCGGTACTTGTGATATCATTTTCTCGGACATTTTGGGTAATTTTTTCTTGCATTGTTTTTCGTAAGTGATTCTTCGAGAGATTAACCAGGTTTCAACCGCTATAAAATCGGGATTGCACTGCCAATACTCATTACGTAGCTCTATTCGTTCAAGTTTTCGCATAGGTCGTAGAACTTCTGTGTTTAGTGTTACCATATAGTTTTCGCTGAGGTCTAGTTTTCTTAGGTTTGGCAGTCGGCTGAACATTCTTTCTGGTAAAGACTTTATTCGGCAGTTGTTTAAATTCAATACCTGAAACATAAGTAAACTCTATTAAGACTTTTTTACACATGTAACTCCTAATCTGCACAATGCCCCCATTTTCAAACATTGACATCTATATACGTTTTATCTCGATGATTTCAAATCGCTTTTCATTTTAGATCTAAGATTAAAATAATGGAAAATTTACCTGTAACTTTGAATGCATGAGAATCGGTTCATTCTTTAAGTTTTCGAAAGCATTCGAAGACAAGTCTAGGATTTCTAGTTCTGGAGTATCCCAGAAGAGGTCTGAAGGTATCATCCTTAGAGCATTGTTGCTGAGGTCCAGATGAATGAGTTTATTTAGCCCCGAAAATGCGTGCAGACCGATCCAAAATATGTGATTGTCTGACAGATTGAGGACTTCCAGCGAAGTATAACCGGCCTCCTAAAAATAAAATAATAAATAATTAGTAAATGTTCTATAGTACATCAAAGGAGGCATTGATGGACGAACATGTAAATGTGGGCCGAGGCGAAGCCGAGGCACACATACGTAAGTCCATCAATGCCTATAGTTGTGGCCAAGGCTTGTATAGTGCTTTACTCAAATAATGCGCGGAAATTAAACTAAAGTATTACCTAGGCAGAACTTTTTATTTGAAGATACAGTTGTTAAATGTAAAATTTATAAATTTTAAAGTGGACTTTCCGGGGATTATATTGGTTTGGGATAATTCTAAAAAAGTGAAAAAAGAGGTGAAGAATTTCAGGTGGCGTTGAATTAAGTTCATCACACTCATTGTCTTCACTTGAACTCATTTTGTCGAAACAATTACTTTTCAAAATCAATGACTATCAATAAACAACAATAACATTGCCCGCGTTAGTGTTCACTTGTTTTCTTCAAAAAAAGAGCATTCTATTTGCAAGTCAGATCGAAATTTAAATAAAACCTTTCATAAGTTACCTCCTTGGTTGCCAAGCTTCGAAGTAAAAGATCGTTCCATTTTTAAATTACACTACAGATACATATGAGTTTATTATGCAATTTATTTGGCCGCTAGACACGACTAATATAGATTTTCATATTTTGTTTGCCGGCCGCTGCACGCATGTATTTCGCCAGTACAGCAATTTCGATTTATCTCGAAGAGGGTTGTCAAAATAATGCTCACATTTCCAAGCATGTGTGAGAAAAAGAATTTTATATAATGTTACTATTGAAGTGTAGTGAAAATCAAGAGAAAAAATACAAAAAAGTTAAAGCAGGGTTTTTTCTTGTGTTTGTGAATAAGTACCTTTGCATGATAGCATATATTTGAACATGACATTGTCGCCAAACAGGTTCGCTTTATTTATACATATACTAACAACCTCTTAGGGTTGACATCTGCTAGTCATAACAAACATTTTGCAAAAAAAAATTGCTATATTTTTCGATATAATACGATTTCATTATAGTTTCAGTAATTTATTTCAAACAATATTATAATAGTACTCACCTTAAAACTATAGTTCTCCAGTTCCGTAATGAAGTTATGACTGAGGCTATACATCTGCACTGCCGTCGGCACACCTACATTTACATTGATAATGTTCTGATCCACACACATAGCTCTATTCAATTCATTGTACAAGTCACAATCGCACTGTTTCGGACATAGTTCACTAACTACACTACACACCACAAATAATAAATATAGAACACTCTTTAACGCCATTTTTTATAAACCTTATATCTTCTTAGCTCATATTCAATGGAGATCACTTGCATTATGCACCTTTGTGTTGTTGATTGCAGTGACGCGCAACGATTTCAAAGTAAAAATGGAGCAATGATACTTACTAGAAGTGATAAAACAAACCTTATCAGCTATTATTAATGCTGATAAGATAGCTGCGCGGAATAAAATACTGTGTCTACGTTTTTATTCTAACTTTACCGTCTGATTCATTGATTCATGCCTTCTTAGTTTCTAGGCTGTGGAAAGTTTCAGAATAATTGGTATAACCATTATTATTTGGAAGTTTCTGTTGTTGACTTTACTTAAAAACGTAATTATAGCTCTTTACTTTGCAATGGGAATTTTAGAAATTAATTTATAAAATAATATATATATACATAATGCTGGGAATAAAAATAAAAACAAAATACTTTTTACTTTAAAATGCGTTGTAATAAAAATATTATCTTTTATTTTAGGTTTATACTTAATACAATAATATTTTTACAAATTAGTAATACTGATGCACTAATTTATAATATTTTATGGTAATAGAACAATTATTATCAAATGAACATAACAAAAAAATATGTAAACATGTGTGTTATGTGAAATAAAACTTCATTACACTTACAAAATAGCAACTATACGTCTTAGTATATATTTTTTCCTCTAAAATGCATGGAAATATTGTCATTATTTTAGAAAAAAGAACACGCGAAGTATCGAAGTGACGGATAAAGAAAATCTAATCCATTGCAAGAGTATTTATCGTTTATCAAATTTGGAACATTACAACTCTCCAGCAATGCTGTATGAAACGGCGTGCTGGGGTTAGTAAATACTCTGATTGGATCTTTTATCATTCTTGGCATTCCAAAATAAGTCTCCTTGCTTAGTACAAACTACGTTCACTATAAATATAAATGCGTGCAATTTTCTATTTGTCTTCTTTCTTTTAATTTGTCATCTGTGCCTAACTGAAAATTCGTCTTGATTTGTTATTTACATACTTAATAATTAAAATGAGTTCCAACGGTTCAGACTACTCCACCCGATTTAAGATCAAAAACCAAATTGGCAATGGAAAATCTACTTCCAGCGAAGTAAAATGAAAAATACTTTAACGTATATGAACATTTTATGATTTGGTAAAACGAGAAAAAAGTGCACATCGAAACAGCATTTTGGAGTACTTTAATGAGAATGCTAAATCATTCAGTTTATTTATTCCATGCTGAAATATACAAGTTTATGTTAAAAAAGGCATTAACTTGAAAAAGGTAACCACTTTTCTTAAACAATAATCGACCGGATTCAAAAGCAAATAAACGAAAAAAAATACTGGCGAAAAGATAACGCAATTTTTAATTAAAGCCCCAGATGATTTATAATTAGACAAAGTATAACATAAAAAGTATGTTTTATTTTATTTCCTTGTATTCGATTGAGAAAAACACTATATATATGCCTCGAAGAAAATGCTAATTACCTCTCGTATCATTGAGAAACCATACTCGACATATCTTTGCCTATTTTGCGGCCTTTGCAATATATTATAATAAATATAACTAACAATAGTACAATAAACGACTTTATTGCTAAGAACTCTTTCAGGCAACTACCCTATCGCATGTTTCACACCTTGCTTATTCATATGATTCTGCCAAATTATTTTGATTAGGCTTCTTACTGATATTTGCTTTTACTCTGGGTACATAACATAAGATTTCAGAAAAAAGTATATATGGAGAGACTACAACCGCGTTTGAGCTTTTATTGTCTTCTAGTTGAGATTCACTCTGGTCATAAGGCTGTTTTTATATTGTAAACTGCTTTTTATTTTTAACTATGTGTTTACCAGTATAACAACTGCTTATTGTCCGACTTCACACAATGACAAGCAAAACTAAACGTCTACCTTAGGACATCAGTAAGTACACTTTAACTGAACAATGAGTTTTGTCTTTGCGTCGTCGGGTAGATTCGTTTCAGCGTGTAGTCGATGCCGAGGACCGCGTTTCTGATGTCGTGGCTCGAAGTACCGATAGTCTCGAAAGTGCCCACCAGTCTGTCCACCGCCAGTGCCTATTCAAAAGAATTAGATGTGTAGTTGCCAAACTAGCAATTAGTGGACAGAACACATGACATTTTTAGAATCCGTTCTGTATGTGCTCAAAACACGTGGAAACAAATGTTTTGAACGTGTTCGAGGGTCATAAACTAGGAAACTTTTGAGTTGTATTCCCAATTTTGTTCGTAGTTTCTTTTATTACGCTTTATTACCATATCAGCAGTTTTTTTTTCTGCCTGATAAGTTAACCTTTGACCACTATCTCACCTGATGATGTGGTCGAAGATATTGTTCAGGCTAACCTAGAATTACTAGCTCTTAAGAACAGCTGCCAGAACACACTTAGGTGCTTGGCGACAGATTTTCTACTGGAGAGTGGTAGCTAACCAGGCGGGCATTTACAAAATGCCCTACCACCATGCTATAACGACTGCCATCCTAAGACAACAACCGGGGCCGACGCCTTAACGTGCACTCCGGAGCACTCAGTAGTAATGTCAGTAGCGGTCACCAACTCATGAACGCGGCGGACGTTGCTTAACTTTGCTGATCGGTTAAGAACAGCTAAGCAAACTTCGCTACGAGCGCTTCAAAAGCTATAGCTTCCACTTCCATTTCGACCCCGATACTTGTTAAAATGACGGAGACTTAAATATTCGTACAGCAAGTTTTAACGTTGTCACGTTATTCAACAAATATCATCGGACTTTTTCAAATGGGCCTAGTGCATCTTCTATCACAACCTCAATAAAAAAGTCAATTATCAACAAGACTATAGAACCGATTATAGAATGATGCAATAAATATTCTATCATATTTTTATTAAAGAATATACATATGTTACCAAAGGGTAACTGCAAAAAAATGTTTTTCCTGGTTACCTGGGCATGTGACGCTTCTGCCAACTTAGCAAATGCCTTCGAGGTGCTGAGAGATGCCTGCGCGATTTGTGTCATCGCCAACGCCTGCTGGTCCATTACATCGACCTGAGCGGTAGAAAAAAATATTGTCGATGTATTTGTGTATTGCGGCTAAAAGAAAGTTTCCATATAATCGGATCATGTATTGGTCAACACAGACGATCAAATTACGTCTTTGTGGACCACTGAATTTGGAAGTCCCACGTTGAATATGCTTGTGGTTGTGATACAACTTGTTTTTTTCAATAAATTTTCAATAAAAACACTACTTAGTACATTTTTACGGCGTGTCAGGGACACGTTTTAGGATTACAGGGTCAATTGCTCGGAATAAAGTACTTTGTCTATCGCGTGAAAAAAAATTGCATGGCCAGCGCAGACGAGCGACAGTCTAAAAATAATATCGTTAGAAGCGGAGTTACTCTTCAAAACTTCTGATGAGTCTAGTACATAATATAAGTACATAATATAAGCACAGAATGCTTTGCGGCGCGCGTTAATAGAAGTCTCTAAAATATTTTTTTTAGAATATGCGGCCGGGAATTAATTACGCACTATTTGTAAGTATGTAAACATCAAGATGCTGTAAGTCATTATGTATTACGAGTATATCTACGAATAAATGTGTAAAGAAGTGTAACTCTCATACAGTTACCGCTTTCATTTCGGACTCATCAAATTCACAATTAACAAAACACGCACAATCTTCCCAATTAAAATTGATTTGTTAATTAATTTGCGCTTAGAAATGCTCGCAACCGATTGGTCACGTCAAAGTAATTTTATTTCGCCGCACGGTACAACCACGCCCGTTGCGGTAAAGTTTGCGTTCTGCTGTTTTTGAACTTGGCTTAGATTTCTTTACGCATTTTATCCCTTGTTTTATATAAAATAAAATATTTTGTCACTTATCAAAGTGCCAACATATTTTATATATTACGATTGGGCTCATTTATTCGTCTAAGCCCATTTGAAAATCGCGTCTACATCGTAGTGGCGGCTTTGTTGCCTGAAATTCTACTACTTGAACTATGTGATGTGATGAAGTTAGGTCAAATATGTAAGTGGGTACCATTTTCTCAATGATGTTCAGGTGCCTTTCTTCAGCTTCAGTGTTATCGACACCATTGCAGTGTTCCCCTTTGACAATAGCATCATCGGCACTCAACTCCGTGTCGTCACCATTACACGGCTCCTCTTTTACTGACTTCTTCCTTTTTCCTAAAATTTATTAGTTCAATCAAGTATGGAATATTTTCAAACACACATCTAATTTGTGGTAAGAATGGATTATTTCCATCTGGAACAGTGTACAAAGATCTCTGGATCTTTACGTTTTATTTAGAACACCAAAACAGAAAATGGGCATTTTCAATAACAAAACTCGCTATTTAAAAAGGTTTTAGAAACCATATAAATAAACTAATTCGGAATTTATTTTTCAAAAATAGCCCAATCGATGGGTATATAAAAAATTTTAAATTGAAAATCAATTTATTTTATTAGAAATGTCGTTATTTTTCCACGTATCCGTAATATTTACTATCGATAATTGTACGAAATATCAGACGTTGCAGACTTTAAAGTAATAAATACATGACATATTATGTAGTTGCCGACGTACGAGTCCAATATTGTTGAAAACCCGTAAACCGATGTACAGCCGTTTGTCACACGTGTACTTGAAGTTAAAACAATAATTTTAAGTAAACCAAAAAATGGAACCGACAATTTATTTCACATTATTGAGTGTTGAAGTCAGGTCCATTTTTTGGTTAAACATTTCGTTTCACTCTTTTTAGTGATCTTTGCTACTTATCGATTGTCATTCACTATCAACGACTATATCATCAAGATAGGAAAACATTTTCCATTTATTGAAGTGTAACTCAAAAACGGGTAGACCGATTTTGATGAAATTTATATGGGACCAAACGACAAGCATCAGCTTTTAAATAAAAATAATTATCAAATTCGATTCACCCAGTCAAAAGTTCTGAGGTAACATTAAAAAAAATACAGACTAATGACAGCCTCCTCCTTTTTTTTTTGAAGTCAGTTAAAATAGATTTTTTTTATTCGTCGTCTCGATCAACTTAATATCTAAGGAGGTAAGGTAAGTTGTGCGGTAATAAGAGGTTACACGATCAAACACCGAGCTCGCCGGCGAGCTATAAACAAAAATAAAGTCACGATCACTCCAAATAGTAGCTAAGTAAATATCCGCAAGGGTCCACTCTTAACGGTACAACAGTGATCTATCGGGGCAATTAGTTTCGATCTCCCTAAATAATCTCGGCAACTACTCAAGCCGAGGTTGGTACCACAGTGATGCCTATGTTGTCGGCTCCTCTTTTAGTAGCGGTGCGTTTTCGGCACCCCTGAAGACGGAGGTAGAAGGCGCTTCACATCTGTGCCCGTCTCGGGTCAGCCGAAGGCATTTTGCTCTACAGAGTCATAGAGAGTAGCCCCTCACCTAAAGCCCGTTGGAGTTGTGTTGTCGCAGCAGCAAATAACATCCAAGTCCATACTAAAGAATCAAACCAGGTGAGGCAGTATCTCAAGTGACAACGAAAGCCAAACAAAAAAGTAGAAGAGGGAAAAATAGTAAATAGTGCAGTGAAAAGTAAACAGTAATGTAATCCAGTTATTTAACAGAGGCGCGTAGACTCTCACTGTAAACTTGCAATAAAGGTTCCCATCAATAGGGTTAATTGTCTGTCTGTTCCCTTACCCACTGCTCCAAACATTGTGAATCACAAAAACTATACCAACTGATAAAAATGCGCAGTACAAGGGTTAAAGGGGTATCCCCTAAATCCTACTTTCTCTCTTTCATGTTCCAATGCGATGTGTGACACTTGGCGATTATAAGAAGGGTTCCGTTACGCTACGGAACCATGAAAAAGCCAGACTAATATCCTTTCCCTTATTAATAAACTTACTTGGTGTGTATGATTTCTTATCACATAGGTTTAATATTCTGCGTTCTAGGACTGTGATACCGCCTTTAAGTTTTCCTTCATCAATTTGCCTCTGCTTGGTAATTAGAAATCTTTTTTTGTCAGACCAAAACTAAAACCAAAAACGATAATGAATTTAGAGAAAATATTTAGGATATAGGCAATCTTCAAATAGCATTGGCAAGCTTAGTTCTACTGTACTGTATAATCAGCCCCGTGGGGTGCTAGGTTAGAATTGCACCTCCCCATATAATCCCGTGGGTGTCCTAAGAGGCGACTAAGGGAAAAATACTGGAAGGCGGGCAGCAGCGCCTTCTAAAGAACTGCCAACTTACACTGCGATCCCCAAGACTGCTGTAGGGATTATGGCATTTACCCCTTAACAGGTGCAGCAGTGGACGATCTAGCTGTTACAGTACTGTATAAGGTGGATTGTGAACTGATGAACACAGCCTCCCCCATTACGGCGGGGATTTGCCATAATTTCGTCTTGGGGATCGCAATTTAAGATGGCAGGTCCTTAGAAGGCGCTGCTGCCCACCTTCTGGTACTTTACCTGGGGATGACATTCTAGCCTGGCACCCCACGGGCACATTTCTACACAGGCTAATAATTACTAGACAAAAAAAGGTACTTGGAAATAATATTAAATGATCTTACTTTTATCCAACCTTGTGTAGATTTCACAGATCCTTCAAGTGAGTTCACCATGTTGGAGAGATCAATCCAGAGTTTTTTAAATTTTGAATGGCTATTATATTTGTGCTTCTTCTTGGCTAAGTCTGGATGGTCCTCCATGAAATCTATTATTGCTTTCACTTGGACTAAAGATGGTCTACTGGTCTGCAAAAGTAAATAAGTTTTATCAATGTCACAACTTATTGCACACAAACAAACTCTATGATAAAAAGTCATTTATTGCTGTTTTGGAGGTGTGCATTTCTTCTTTACAATCTAAGCTGTAGTTAATTATCACCTGGAAAGGAAACTGGCTCAAGTACAATTAGAAAACAATGTAGGTTCCAGTAGGACCAAAGGTTATCACCAAACATAATTTCTACATGAGGAGCAAGCGAGAATGAATGTAAAATGCCCTACCACTATACTGTTCCTGAACATCAACAAAGTTAATTACGCCTTAGTCTCGCCTATATTACTCGAAGGGGTAAGCGGAGGTAACTAAATATCTTCATTCCGCTAGACATGTTCTAGTATATAATAGGTTTCAGTTATGTGTTCCTATCCATGCAGAATAAAGCAACCACACTGAAAGAAAAGCACACTGAGCCTGCACACCCAAACTTGTCACAAATGTGCATGAGTTTTCAATAATAATCAATTTCACTAACAACCCAAAAATTTGTTTCATTGAGCTTCTTTTATGTGTTTAAAAGCAGCAGTGATAGTGCATTCTTAATAGCTATGAATTACAAGCATCTAAAAACGCATTCTGGCAACTGTCCTAGAAAGCAAGTAATTCTAGGATTCCGATGTTATATACCAATACTGCACCATAAGATTATTTTGTCAACCTAGGCAGATATAGTACCTGACTACTTTAAGGTTACAGCATAATAATTATAACAATTACAATGTCAAGCCTAAAAGTAATAAGTGTATGAAAATAATTAATCTCACACATAAGACGAAAAGTTGAAGACAACATACATCATTACAAGACCACATAATAATATAAGAATTAGTATTAGTTTATTACTAGCTTTCCGGGCGCGGGTCCGCCCGCACGTATTTCGGTTATCAAGCTAAAACATTAACCTCTTTTTGCGTATATATAAAAACTATCCTAACGTTTTTTCCTGGGTCTCAAACTATTTCCATACCAAATTTCGTTCAAATCGGTCCAGTAGTTATGGCGTGAAAGCATAACAGACAGACAGACAGATTTACACATTCCAATCCCATTTGTGTATTTGCACCACACTCTCACCGAATATCAGTGTTGTAGGGTATTGGCATGCTTCTGACATTTATTCAAAAATAAAATTATTTTGAAACTGTCTTGAAATAGCACTATTAGGAAAAATCAGACTAATTTCCATATGCCTTTTCTGATTCATGTCCGTTTGCATTACCATTAATTTGGACCAAGCTAAAGGGTGTATATAACATCAGAAGGACTTTAGAATCAGTATACATACATATCTACAATAGGAAGGGGTGGAGGGGGAAGAGGGGGGTTGTAGCATCCCCCCAGAGGGATGGGGGGTACCGGAAATCATTTTTTTTAAATAATAATAATAATTAAAAAAATGTTTATACCTACGTACACTAACAGGGCTTTAGTTGGATATGGTATATTGTTAGTACATATTACGTATTGTGGTTAGGGGGAGAGGGGCCGTAATATTCCCTACTGAAGGGAGGGGAATTTCAGAAACCAAGATTTTTTAACACTAATGAATTTTCTCAAAATTATCTTCTTCTTCTTCTTCTTCATGAAAATAATTAGTCACAAATCACAAGCACAAAAACGTCAACAAAAAAGGTTAGGCATAAGACACAAATGTCTTCAAAAGTGAAGTAATTCTATGACAGCTTTGGCGCTGTGGGTACGCAGCGCTTTAGTCTTCTCACTACTTAAAGACGAGCCATAACATCATCCACAATATCAATATAAACAAAAGTAGAACCTCCTCAGCTTTCCAAAAAAATTAACATATTTTAACTGTTATGGATTACATTTAAACAGAGAATTATGAGCTGTAAAACAACTGTAAAAAGTCTCAGATTTATTACTTTTCATTTGTTTTGACATAGCCACATATTCGTAAGCAAGCCAATTCTTGCACCACAATGCACTCTATTGGGAAGTAGTGCTCATGGTGCCCATCCCCAAATCCAAGAGTACTTTTAGCAGTGAGTGGGGACTTCATCGATGACATCACATCTGTTAGCCATGCAAGTGCTTGGTGCCCTTTGTACAAATCGAACCACCTATAACCATGCTATTAGTAACAATTGCTAAATTGAACCGCACTCAAAGGTGAGATTCCCAAATCAATTCTTGGAGCTTTGACTAAATCGCTTTTGATAAATTTCGCCAAACGAAATAGTCTCGAGACGAATATGTTGTTTCTGTCACTTCCAGAAATCTTCGTTTAGACTTATTGAATATAGCAGCAAATAGCAATAGCCAAGGGAGAGAATAATAATGATAGAATAAATCTTTTGCAAATTATAAATTATGACTGTAGATACTCACGGCGGCGGTACGGTTTCCTACGGGAGCCTCATCAAATAGATCATCTGCCATCATCTGTATAATTGATTTAGTTCTGATCTGATTAGCTTAATATACTATTAACTTCATATTCATACTATTTGATTTACGTATCTTTCTCTGTTCGTTTTGTATGGTAAATTTCATCCTACATCTTTTCACTGGGCAAATAATATTTTACATCTATTCTAATACTGAGGTGAACGATATACAAAGTTACTTTAAGGGTGAACGGTTAAAAAACGTAACAGGGCGTCGAGTGATAAAAAAAACTAGGAAAATTCATCAATATTGCGTCGTAGCCGTACCCGCTCTGCAAATTCTGCAATTCTGCATTATTTTTTCATACTAGAAAGAGTATAGTAATTAGTAAAACTCTTTCTACGTTTTTTCATAACAAAACAGAACCACAGGACAACACAGACTGTAAGAGCACAGATTACACAGTCCCAGAGAATTTAAGAAACACCATGATCCAAGAAAACATAATATTATTGTACCATGAGAAACACAAGATAAGAGCCTGATACGAGCTATCTACCCACAATCGCAAGGTAATTAACCTGTGGAATATTATAAAAGCGCCCAGACAAAACAAGCAAGTAAAGGATGCATGAATGGGACAGCTAGGTAGAATAATTCCGTTTTGCGATTTCAATGTAAACATTTGTAAATAAAAAAGTAGCTAGCTTTACGGGAGCAATAAATGAGTTTTAAAAACTAAATTTTGAATAATAACGACGAAAATATAGTAGGTCTTCGCAGAGAGAGATACGTTAAATCCAAGCTGTGTCATAGAGCTACAGAGTCACATTCATTCGGATTTTTAATACTTTAAAATTTAGTAATAAAGCATTTCGTACATCTCACAAATATTTTTCGGTCGAAAATTTTTAAGACCGATATTTTATTCAAACAATAATAAACATAGTTTTTTGATTAAATCTACCTACTATAAGTCTATTTTTTTTAACAAACGAGTACTGAGTATGTCTCTCGCACATTTCCGATATTGGCAGAGTGAGATGGGTCATTGCCGTCATTTGTCAATGTCTTTGTTCTAGTTTTGAGATTGTTAAGGCCCGTTCATATTGAATAGTACTTATAAAATTTACTGTAGAAAAATTACGTTATTATTTTATGATTTAAATTTGCATACTTAGTATATTCGTTACAAGATTTTCTGTTCGCATTTGTGATATAAAACTATATTGTAATAGTATATATATTATGCACTAGAATATATAAATCAAATAATTCTACTACAATTCTTGTAATCTTAAAAAATATCGTCATCCTTGTGATGAATTTTCTTCAGATACGTCAATAATAAATTGCTCTAACATATTTTGTACATTACAAAATTACAAATTTACGAGAGAAAAAATTATAGTCATGTGCGGGATTCGAACCCGCGTCCATCCACCCCTTTAGCCGGGGTATGCTCTAACCAATTGAGCTAACATGACACAATGACTCATAACTGTAATTCTTGCTCTCGTTCTTCAACCATCGTATCGGGATGGAGCGACACCTATAGTTCAACTTACGTTTTACTACAAACAAGACCAATTTTGCAATTGGTTTTAAACTTGTAAATGATGACGCAACCTTATAATTTTAATATTATTAGGTTTGCAATAACGCCTGCTAAGCGAATTACATTACAAAATTACAAATTTACGAGAGAAAAAATTATAGTCATGTGCGGGATTCGAACCCGCGTCCATCCACCCCTTTAGCCGGGGTATGCTCTAACCAATTGAGCTAACATGACACAATGTTTGTAGTAAAACGTAAGTTGAACTATAGGTGTCGCTCCATCCCGATACGATGGTTGAAGAACGAGAGCAAGAATTACAGTTATGAGTCATTGTGTCATGTTAGCTCAATTGGTTAGAGCATACCCCGGCTAAAGGGGTGGATGGACGCGGGTTCGAATCCCGCACATGACTATAATTTTTTCTCTCGTAAATTTGTAATTTTGTAATGTAATTCGCTTAGCAGGCGTTATTGCAAACCTAATAATATTAAAAATATTTTGTACATGATTGTCGACTCCGTACGTTTCTATCTTGGTTGTCAGATGATTGAGACATGACCACCATTTCTATCTATCCACTACAAAATAGTAAGTCCATAGCTCTTCACTTGATACTAAACGAGTTCAATTGGGTTGAGCTAACTGTGAAACGTCGGCAAACGTATGACGAGACGATTTGCTGACTATGCAACAACATTTTTTTCATAACGATCTTTGTTTTGCTTACCCTTATTCAAAAGTTGCAACTTTAGTATTGATTTGTTACAAGCAAAATTTTTCGACGCGCAGGTAGCCGAAGATAACAGAGTTCGTGTGGAATGAACTTTATGTTGATTACGTGGGCCAATAGCAACACAGTACATTTATCGGTACTCGTCTGTTAAAAAAAATAGACTATAGTCAAAAAACAACACGCATTTTTAGAGAACACTTCCTGTTCAATTCACAAAGTATTTAATGTATTTTTATATAAATACATTAAATGTCTACAAGGCATCCACTGCCTGGTCTATTTAGATGACATCCTGATTTATTCAAATGGACTACAGGAACACCTGTCACTAGATATATAATTTAATGCTTTTTTATGTGTTTTATTTAAATATTATTTAATGTTTTTTAGGATACTTTTAAAAGTATTTATTATTACAGGAACACCTTCAAAAGCTACGGGCAGTATTTGATAGACTCCGACAAACTAACCTTAAGATTCAATTAGACAAAATGGATTTTTTACGCAAAGAAGTACATTATTTAGGACACACACTGACTAAAGACGGTCTTAGTCCAAACAACGACAAAATACAAGCGGTTCTTAAATATCCCATACCTCAGACACAAACGGAAATAAAATGGTTCTTAGCATTTGTCGCTTATTACCGCAAGGGGCCAACTGTTTGGTTGGCCCCTTGCTTGACAATGAACATCATCCTAAGAGGTCTACAAGGCATCCAATGCCTGGTCTATTTATATGACATCCTGATTTATTCAAATGGACTACAGGAATACCTTCAAAAGCTACGGGAAGTATTTGATAGACTCCGACAAACTAACCTTAAGATTCAATTAGACAAAACGGAGTTTTTACGCAAAGCAGTACAATATTTAGGACACACACTGACTAAAGACGGTCTTAGTCCAAACAACGATAAAATAAAAGCGGTTCTTAAATATCCCATACCTCAGACACAAACATAAATAAAACGGTTCTTAGGATTTGTCGCTTATTACCGCAAGGGGCCAACCAAATGGGCAAGAAAGTGGTGACAGATGACAAATTTATAGAATCATTCGAAAAATGTAAGGAGCTCTTAATTAACGCCCCCATCTTACAATATCCCGACATGACTAAACCATTCATACTAACGACAGACGCTTCAAAAGTAGCGATAGGTGCAGTGCTATCACAGGGACCAGTTGGTTCCGACAAACCGGTTGCATACGCAAGCCGGACCCTTACAGACACAGAAAGAAAATATAGTGCAATCGAAAGAGAATTGTTAGCAATCGTCTGGGCCACAAAACACTTTAGGCCTTACCTCTACGGCAACAAATTTACTGTTTATACTAAACATCAACCCCTTGCTTGGTTAAATAAATTTAAAGAGCTCAGTAGTTAGTTAACTCGTTGGCGTTTACGCTTACTAGAATATGATTTTGATATTATACACTAAAGTGGGAAACAAAATGCAAATGCTGACGCGCTTTAGTCCTATGACCATACCTGATACAGACATATCCGATACACCAATAGACTACCCCATACCCAGCGACACCAAACCGAACCAAATCCTCATATTCAGTTGGTTACGTAATAGCATGCACGTAAAAGATCTATCTAGGGATAATCAAAAGGTCCTCGAAGTCTTTCTACCTCTTAATAACGAAGAACTTATAAAGGTTTTTTTGAAGAAGTACATTAGGCCCAAAATCAAGTACTTCATCTACTTCGAAATGGAAGAACATTGGAAGGAGTTTAACAAAGTCATTATTACACTATTTAGGAGAGGGATGGTGAATTTGTAAGAATGTACAGATAGAGTCATTTATATAGAAGACGAAAAAGAACAGAAAGCGATACTAAATAAAATACATGACGTGAAAATGTGTCACCGTGGCATCACCGAAATCCTCAAAAGGATTCGGCGTAGTTATCACTGGCCAAATATGTATGAGACGGTGGCAGCTATGCTTAATTCTTGCGAAAAATGCAAAGCCTCTAAATATGACCGCAAGCCAATAAAACCAGTATTACAACTTACACAAACACATGATGCTCCATTTCAAGAAGTTTTCATTGATATGTTTTCAATAGAATCTAAACACTACCTCACTCTCATAGATGCATTTAGTAAAATCGGACAGGCCATTGAAGTACCATCAAGATCTACCCCAGAAATAGTCAGGGCGTTATTGAAAATCAGTTCTGACCCAGGTACTGAGTTTAATAATGAACTGCTCAAAGAATTGACAGACTTACACTAAATACAATTACACATCGGTATACCTAATAACCCCAATTCCATGGGTATGATTGAGAGATTTCATTCGTAAATAAATGAAATCTACCGCCTAGCCAAGTACGAAAGAAAGTATACAGACGCAGCCACTGTTATGACTTATGCCGTTATGGCGTATAATAACACTATACATAGTGAAACAGACCTTACGCCATTTGAGCTCGTATTCGGTCACACAGAGTTGGAATCCGCATTCGCAATTGAGTTTGATAAATCCTACAGACAACAACTAATCAAAGATCACAGAAAACGAACAAACGAACTGTATAAACACCTCTCAGACAAAATGATTAACTTCAAAGAAAGTATTGTAAACAAACGCGGTGGCGAGACTGGACCAAAGTTTGACATAAGACAAGATTACAGAAAACGAACAAACGAACTGTATAAACACCTCTCAGACAAAATGATTATCAGATATGGCAAATCAAAGAAAGTATTGTAAACAAACGCGGTGGCGAGACTGGACCAAAGTTTGACATAGGACAAACGATATTTGTAAAAGCTGTGAACAAAAGACAATCCGAAAATAAGCCCAAATTCCAAAAAGCCATAGTGACTGGTCAGGTTGAACGGAATGTTGTATGGTGTACCACTTAAAGCGAACGAGAGACACACTAAAACCACAATTAAAAACATTGAACGCCCTCCACAGGTAGTGCAAACTCTTACTATGGACGTCGATGATCAAGACCATCATTTGCCAAACTACCCTCAGCCAAGGCCTTCAAGTAGTAAAAATTGAACAAAATCCGGGTATATTACCGGTTAAGTAAGGCCATGCATTCGTGCAACATGATAGATGGTTAATTATTAAGACAAACAATCTTTTAAAAGGTATTTTAATAGATCTGACTTATAACGTAGATAAATATAAATCAAAATTATGAATCAATGAGATATCCGAGCTACAAAACCAAGTAGGTTACCTTCGTGACGAAACCTTGGACAAAATACGCCAGTTGATTTCCACGAAAAGACACAAGCGGGGTTTTGAAGCGCTCGTAGCCAAGTTTGCTTAGCCATTCTGAATCGATCAGCAAAGTTAAGCAACGTCCGCCGCGGTCATGACTTGGATGGGTGACCACTGGTTAGGCATTACTACTGAGCGCTTCCGTGCTTCGGAGGGCACGTTAAGCCGTCGGTCCCGGTTGTTGTCTTAGGATAGCAGTCGTTACAGCATGGTGGTAGGGCACTTTGCAAATGCCCGCCTGGCTAGCTACCACCCTAAAGTTGAAAATCTGTCGCCAAGCACCTAACGGGGTGTTTCGGCAGCTGTCCTTGAGAGCCAGTTACTCTAGGTTAGTCTGAACAACATCCTCGACCACATCATCACTTACCATCAGGTGAGATAGTGGTCAAAGGCTATCCTATAAGGCTAAAAAAAAAAAAAAACCCCTTGGTTCCATTTTTAAAATAGTAACTGGCAACCTCGATCACGATGGCGCTATTCGCTATGATACGAGTATGCTTATCACCTGTCTCAAGACTTAAGAACAAGGCACCTCAAATAAAATTACCCTGATGTCCGAAATTATGGACCATTTCCTTAACTCCACTCAGGTGATAAACGAAAATACTAGAATTATGAATGAACGTTTGCAACGCATTGAGAATATTGTATCAGATCTATCAAAAGAAAATATGTATATCTTCATATCATATATTACTAATATCTTAAATATGTTTATGGCCAATTTTAGAACCATATATATAAAAATCAACGATATTGAAACAGCTATAGCTCTCAGCAAAGTATCTGTTTTACATAAATCTGTGATTAACTCTAATGAACTGTTGACGGCACTGAGTGATATCTCAAAGTATGATAATTTGATGTATTCTGTTACCGAACAAAATTTAATTAATATAGAAAAAACCCTCACTGTAAAAACTTACCATAAAGATGAGGAAATAAGATTTCTAATTGATGTTCCATTAGTTAATAACTGTACTTATAACTATTTCAAATTGTATCTACTGCCCATAGGCAGTGGATACAATTAACTCATTGATATGGTACCCGTGACTCCCAAACCTTAGTGATTTTTCCTTAATTCCCCTTCCTTCTAGTAGAGGGTACAAAATATCGTCCAACTGCTAATCAATGCCGGGAGATAACTGCCAGCGAATATTTATGTTCTGAAAATGATATTATCCCATATGCTCCAGAGACCTGCATCGAACAACTGATGGAATAAAATCGTAATCTATCAAGATTTTTTCCCCGTAGAGTAATTTCAGAAGACCTAAAATTGCAGAGAATAGCGCCAACTCGTTGGATACTGTATTTCAGATATGATAAAATACTAACACAAACCTGCGGCTATGATGTCATTCGTGAAACCATGAAGGGAACATACATACTGTTACGGCGCAAGGGCTCGAACAATCTAGAATAATCCAACGTTGGTAAACAAGTAAAAGAAATCAAGGATGTACCTACTCTTCACACAAAGGTTATAAAAAAAGGGCTCGCCTTTGTTCTCAGGCAACTAGTAAACAACCACAGTATACGTAGTAGCTAGTTCGTGGAATTCCATTCAAAAGTTGTTTACGTTAAAAGGATCATTTATAGCCCTTATTGTTTTTCTATCAAGACTGTTAGTGAACATTCTGGAAAATGTGACTTTTGAGTATAAATAGGGTCGGGTCCGGGCCGACCATAAAGTAACTTTGTATATACTGGGGCCGACCAGTCAGTCTTACTTTGAGTTCGAAACGATCAACAGTGCGATTATCTTTGGACCAAGTGCTCCAAGCGCGAATAGTGTGTGAATAGTGTTCTGTGAAGTGCGAACAGTTCAGTGTTATAGTGTTGTTGGAAGTGACTGTAGAACTGTTGAATAAATGTGTCAGTGTGCCGTAAACGTATTGCATTATTTATCCTGAACCCCCAGCTCGTAACAATACTAACTATACCTGAAGCATGCGATGTTTCTATCGATAGTGGCGTAATTCATGGACAACGATATAACCAGTTAGATACTGTTTTTTTTTTAGCCTTTGACCACTATCTCACCTGATGGTAAGTGATGATGTGGTCGAAGATGTTGTTCAGGCTAACCTAGAAATACTGGCTCTCAAGGACAGCTGCCAGAACACACCGTTAGGTGCTTGGCGACAGATTTTCAACTTGTGGTAACTAGCCAAGCGGGCATTCGCAAAGTGCCCTACCACCATGCTGTAACGACTGTCATCCTAGGACCACAACCGGGGCCGACGGCTTAACGTGCCCTCCGAAGCACGGAAGCGCTCAGTAGTAATGTCGCCAGCGGTCAACCATCCAAGTCATGACCGAGGCGGACGTTGCTTAACTTTGCTGATCGGTTCAGAATGGCTAAGCAAACTTCGCTACGAGCGCTTCAAAATATAAGCTTATTCCACTGATTACTTTACCTGATGTACATGAACAGCATCATAGTTACCATGATGCAAATGTTGAACCTGTTGACCTTAAAGGAATTGACTTGAACGACGTGCAGCACCTTAACTATCTGCTCAAGAAAAGTGTTGAAAGTGATAATCGGCAATATAGTGATCAAATGAACAGTGTCAGTGTCGCGACGATAGTGCTCTATGTTATAATGTTTTATGTACTCCTTATTTAATTTACATTAGATTTAAAAATGTTTTCATAGAAAAGTGTGGAAGAGAGCATGTTCATGAACCGACTCATTATCTGCAAGAAAGGCAGCCTCAGCCACCCTTACTGTTAATTTCACGTTAAGTATTCACGAAGTTACTGGAAAAACTTTGTATTTCCATTAACTTCGATCTAAGGGGGGAGGGTTATGTACCCATAACAGGCTCTTTTCTACGCAGTAGATAATCATGCCACCGTTCCAGACGCATAGTCAGCAGTATCTTATCACATCCGTAGCTGGGACTGTGAGTGATGGCTAGTTTTAAGTACAGTCGTTTTGTGTCAAGCTCTACGAACGGTCGTAATTTTAAGTAACTCTTAAATATTAAATAAATTCGTGAACTTCGAATTAATAGTTTTAAAACCTCCTGAAGCGCTCCCGAAACCTATCTAGCTTGGTTAGTATTTTTCTTTTAAAGCTCAGAACTACTGATCCAACATATATTTGGCATCCTTCTTTCACTGTGATTATATATATACGATGTAGTTATTCACGAAGATCATCGTTGGCGCATATTTCTGTTAAAATTGTGTTGTGGTTTTCAACAAAATACTTATAATCCAGTTCTCCAGATTAATGCGTTGAATGTTGATATCTTCTGTATCAACAGCATATGGTACACAGTGAATTAAATCACTCTGAAATTTCATAAGCTGCTCTATGCATGTTGGTGCAGTGAAATTAGTGAGGTCATCCGTTGCAAATAAAATTATCCACTGAAGCAGCTTTCTGCCATGGCTTTGTGACTGGTAAGTATTTCGAAGCTTTCACCAAAAGGTAAGGGAATTCAGGAAATATTACTAGAGTAATATTCAGGGAATCATTGTAAATTAGGATTGAACAGAATTTGTAAAAGTTATATACATAATTGACGAAACTATATAGTTTCGTCAATTTTCGACCTACCAATTTCTTTATTTATTATATAAAACTTTTTTTATAAATTATATGAAACAATTAGTCCCACAACACATAACGACATTTTACGGTGCTATACGTGAAATAGTTGGTGCGCCAACATGTAGATTAAAAAAAAAATTAACAAAAAATGGAACCGACTTCTACACCCAAAAGTGTGAAATAACTTGTTGAAGTCGGTACCATGATGGTACAAAAGTACCTATTATCACAATATTGTGCGCATGGTACCGACTTCGACAAGTTATTTCACACTTTTGGATGAAGAAGTCGGTTCCATTTTTTGTTAAATTTTTTTTTTCTATCTTTTTAGTGTAACTCAAAAATGGCTTGACCGATTTTGATAAAATTTAAAATGGGACCAAACGACAAGCATCAGCTTTCAAACAAAAAAAGAATTTTCAAAATCGGTTCACCCAGTCAAGAGATCTGAGGTAAAAAACATAAAAAAAAAAAAAAAAAAGAACAGACGAAGTGAGAACCTCCTCCTTTTTTGGAAGTCGGTTAAAATGTTGAGTTTATCTGTAGATTGACATGATTTTGAAGAAAAAGATATACGTTTGACCTCCTAAATAAGAATAAAAGTAAATAAGAATTTTGCACAAGAAATGAGAAAATTGGTCGCTACAGATAAAGTTTACGTTGAAAATTTTCTCGAGGATTGAAAATCTATTCTATGTATTTTTTTAAAGATTTTTCTCATACAGAATGTTAAAGTTGATCGCTTTTAAATTTACGCTTTGAAGTGAGAGATCCTCTCTCTTTTCTATTTCGTTAGGCGGGGACATCGAGGCGAATCAATCCGGCTCACACTCCATCTCCGCTCAGAGAACTTGGGGCGTTGACCCCATAAGGGTTAGGTCCTCACAAGGTGTGGATTTCCCATGTGTTCCTGGGTTCCCGTGTTTCCCAGAGGTTATTGTGGCGGAACAAGCTCAAGGCCAACCTGATGTTAAACGAACTAACCTCTGCCTATAATAGATGCATTTCGTCACTAGTCACGAATTGCACTGTCACTTTGAGACATAGTTGTTTAGTTTGTAATTTCACTGGCTCTCAAGAATTGCGGCCGGAACACACCGTTAGGTGCTTGGCGACAGATTTTCTACTGGAGGGTGGTCGCTAGCCAGGTGGGCATTCGCAAATTACCCTTCCACCATGCGGTGAAGCTCAAGCCCGCGGCAGAATTCGAACCATGGACCTGCTGCGCAGCAGTCATGCCACTGAGCCATCACTGCTTCAAATTTATTGGGGCGTTAGTGTGGTGTGGTCATGTGCGAGCTTGTCCGCGCCCACCACCACCAGTTGAGGACTGTGGGACACCATGGGATTTTTAGTGGACAAGCGTAAAAGCCTTTTCCCTTTACAAAAAAAAAGGGAAAGCAGGTTGTAATTTTGAATAGAGTAAGAATAGGTAGACTCATTAACTTTTATTTTTGTCACCTTGTATCTCTGCACCGAAATAACTTATTCGCATTATTCTTAAAAAGTACGAGTCTGGCCTCTTTTTTTGTTTCAAAGGCCCGTGAAAGGTTTATTTATTATAAATCGGCGTTTTCAGTACATAGAGATTGTGGTATACAGTGAATTATTCTCATTACCAAGTTTCAATTCAATTCCTTAGTTATTGATGGCTTCTGCGTATCGCAATTTTGCCAATGTCTTGTGTTAACTGTATTAGACCGACAAGTGATGGAGAATAATCTGTCATAAATGTAGGTTCAGAGCATCCAAAAGCTGGCTTCCAAATTCAAGATATTTTGTAATCTAAAACAACAATTACCCACCACGCGAGGTCCCACGTCCCACTTCCGAAAAATCGCTCCTTTCACTTCACCATACTCCTTTTGTACACCTCTTATGTAAATTTATCTCATATAATAAGAAAAAAATATATGATTTATATAACTATATATAAATCATATATTTTATAACCATAACTTACATCTCAATTACCCGTGCAAAGCCGGGGCGGGCCGCTTATATGTTATATTAAGTAGGTAAGTTTACTAGTTTACTTGTATTTTTCTTATATAGTCACCATAACTATATATTTTATTTTTATGTGTAGATAGAGCTGTGCTTATGTGTCACATTTAAGGCCTTACTTGAGAGTTAATCCAGTAGCAAAAATATATATTATTGGTAATATCGATGAAGCAGTGGATTTGTTTCCAACTCTAGTGCAGTGGGTGGACGGGGAAACTTGAATTCCCCGTCCACCCAACAGTGGAAAAGTCCAGTGGGTGGACGGGGCATCGCCCGATGTTTTCACTAACTTTTGATGTTATATTTTCTGTTTTGTATCGGCTGTCACACCGAATAGAATTATCTATGCTCCTAAAAGTTATCCCATTCATGCACTCTATTTTGTCTATTACCTTGTATAATATTTCCACAGACTACTAAAATTTAGTATTTTGCGGGCATATTAATGTCGTGCGTGTGTGCAGTTGCGCTGTGCGCAGAAGCCATAAAGTAATAGTAATATTTTATTAAGAACAGTAATTTTATTTATATTTTACTTATGTACTGTTGGGAGATAGAGAATGTTATTATTTTACTTTAAATAATAAGTTCGTTACTTGGGAAGAAATATTTTTTAACATTTTGGTAAGTAAAATTCAATTTATCCTACTGTATTGCATGACACTTCACATGTAAGAAATATTTCTGTGTTTGTACGTAAAGGGCTCGTCTTAAAAATCTGTGTAGTTCTGCCACTTCGTACTTTAATATTTTTTACAGATAGAAATATGATATTGATGCTGCTTGTAATTCCTAAAAACGTACAGATAAAAAGAAAATGAAAATTCGGTATATTTTTTTTTTATATGTTATTGTGACGGAACAAGTTCGAGGCCCACCGGATGTTAAGCGGTTACCTCTGCCTATAACAGATGCATTTCATCACAAGTGACGAACTGCGCCCGTAACCTTGAGACATAGTTGTTAAGTCTCATGTGCCTGTAATTTCACTGAAAATATTTTTTTTCCTTTCCCTGTTGCTTTGTATTGGGTCACTAGGAATTATACCTGCAATTATAATTAACCATAGTCTTGTACATAAATAATCATTAAAGAAAAATATTATAGCCAGAGAGACAAGAAAGTATTTTACATGTTAATGTTAGAAACTAATGATTTTATCCCATTCCAGGTTTAAAAATTGGAGATCTATCTGAAAACTGTGACACTACACAAGGAATCAATAATCAAAACCAAGGCCTACACAAGGTCTCGGTCATCAAATGAGCGGACATTTTAATATTGGAAGACTTTTTTTAGTGTAAACATCTTTTACCATTACCAATACACAATGAAACAAAAAATGCTTTGTCTAACATGAAACTATTTTAATATCCAACATACCGAAAACATTTTGTAAGGAATGCACTTTTATGAATGCATCCAATAGGTATGAAAAGAGTCAGTATATTATAGAAACATGCATGATAGTGAAATAAACACAGAATCTGACTCAAATATTGTGTGCAGTGATGAAATAACTTTGAATACCTGTACCTTTTGTAATTTTACTTGTGTAGAAGCTAATGATTTTAAAAAGCACCAAACAACACATACTGATAAAAAAAAGTACTTGTGCAATGAATGTGACTATAGCAGTAATGATTCAAGTAACTTTAAGAAACATGTAAGACGACATTCATATAAAAGTCCAAGTACATCCAGTAATGATCCATTGGAAAGCATAGAAATAGAAATAGATTTTGGTTACAAAATATTTGTTTGTAGCATTTGTGACTATACATGTAGAAGAGAACTTGATTTGCGACGTCATACTCGAACACATACAGGAGAAAAACCATATGCATGTGATTCATGTGATTATAAAACTTTAGATAAAGGTAATTTAACAAAACATAGAAGAAGACATACTGGGGAAGCACCATTTTCATGCAATGTATGTAACTATACCTGTAGAGATTCAAGTAATTTAAAGAAACACAAGAGGACCCATTCTGGAGATAAGCCATATGCATGCACTGTTTGCGAATTTAAGAGTTCCTGTGCAGCTAACTTGAAATCACATATTAAAGTTCACAATAAGGATGGTAAACCTTTTCACTGCAATGAGTGCTCCTATAAAACTACAAGATCTATTGATTTAAAGAGGCACATGAAAATTCATGGTAGAAAGTATTATGAATGTCAACTGTGTGATTTTAAAAGTAAGCATTCAGGCTACTTTAAATGTCATATTAAAAGACACTCTAGCTCGCTCAAATGCTTAATGTGTGATTATGAAGCTGATACTGAATATAAATTTAATAATCATATGAAAAGTCATAAACAAGAAAACAACAGTAGTCAATTAGATGATGCTGTTACAGACTCAAAAACAAATACTCAGATTGAACAGTATCTATCATGCAGTTTATGCGATATTAAATGTTCAACTACAGATAACCTGAAAGTACATTTAGAATCTCATGCTGAACACTATCTACAAAATTTTAAACACTTTCTTGATACTGACTAGCATTATTCGTAAGGGGCACAATGAAAGTTTTGTGTAACTAATATTATTATATCATGATTGCTCTAATTAAATGTTTGATTTTTTGGAATATAAAGAAATATATGCCTTTAACCGATGACCAAAAGCTCAAGCTTTTCAGAAGGCAAATATGTCTTGGTTTTTATTGCGGACTAAGGAGAAGGGTTGTGAAAACACAGGATGCAACTTAACGGTCAGTTCTCAAGAACTGGAGGCAATCAAATATCGGTGTGTATCAATCGAAATGTACTGTTTTCTATTCTTTAGTGGCACATTAATCACATGACCTGTTGGAAAAAAATGTCCATCATGTGTATAATACTACACTACACTGCATTTTGATTCCTGCTTTGGTTCTCTACTTTTCCAAGACATAATAGGTATCTCAATTAAACTGCACCATTTCATTTAAAAATAAAAACACATAGTTTTAGCGAGTTTGTGATATTTATATTGAATTGTGAAGTAGACCTACTTAGATATTATGATTCTGTTAAGTGTTGTTAAGTATCTGGCAAGTAAAAGGCCGGCCCCGAAGCTCTTTTGGCAAAGACTTTGCTGTATCTCACCGATGAAGCGTTGGATCTCGGCTTTGATGTCAGGAATGGTTTTGGTGTATTCAATTCGCATTAACACAACATTTCACGAATCCCAAAAGAAAATAAAAAACACGCGGTGCAGTGATTCTGGCAGAATTTCGTGAGATGATTTGGTCTGGAAGACTTCCTCATAGCTTGGTATAAAATGCAGTCTTGTACAGATAAATCATTGCTCTAAAATGTTCGAGTTAACTCCATTTAAGTGCGCAATGTAAACTTCCAGCATTCAAAATATAAAGAACATAACATTCCGTTGTTTTTGTGATTATGATTGATAAACACAATATACACAACTTAAAACGGTTTAAATATCGTGTATAGAAATAATATTAAAATTATTTCTATCCCGACGTTTCATTATTGCAGTGACATTGCGCATGCGACGAAACCGCTTAAAGTTGCTTAGTAACATTCCAAATTCAATAATTCATACTTATCTAGATCTGCAAAGATTTCAGTGTGCCCTAGATCATTAGAATTAAAATTACGAGGGTAGATTGAAAGTAATTGGTTAAGAAAACAATTAAATGTCTATCTGCAAAAATAATTTTATTTTTCGACTTATTCTCCATCTACATTTAGTTATATCTACCTACTTACTTCTGTCTGGTTTCAATCTTGTATTCCGGTTCTAAAAAATATTCGTTTGGCTCAATTCACACCGAAATGGCAGGTTTACAGCCAATCCATTTATTTGTCTCTACATATCACTACAATGTATAGTATCGGTTCAAAGACTTGATAAAGTCGCATGACCAAAAGCGGCCCATCATCGCTTGCCACACTAGGCCCCGGCGGCCACTACCATTTAGGTGTTAAATTCTGTCCACCCAGGTGGTTTTCTTAAGTTTGGAAGTATAGGGGAAAGTCCGTCTGGGCCAAATCAGGATAATAAGGCTTCGTTCAAACAGCGCGCGGCTTCTTCTGAGCCTTATTCTCCTGATTTGGCCCCGACGGACTTTCACTTCCAAACTTAAGAAAAACACCTCTGTCAGGTTCCTGGAGCCGGCTACGAGTAATTTTTAACCAACTTCAAAAAAACGAGGAGGTTCTCATTCGTCTGTTTTTTTTTAGTGTTTGTTACCTCAGAACCGATTTTGATGTTTCTTTTTTATTTGATACCTGATATTTGCCGTGTAAATTTAAATTTTTTCATTTAAATTTTATCAAAATCGGTCAAGCCGCTTTTGAGTTAAACTCCAATAATTCAAAAGTTTTACGTATCTTGATGATTATATATCAATTGCCAATCGATCCCGTAAGTAGCTAGGGGCACTAAAAAGGGCGAAAAAAATTGAACCTAACGTCAACACTCAAAAGTGTGAAATAACTTGCTGAAGTCGGGAACATGCGCACAATATTTTGATAAATTGTGGTACCATCTTTGAATTATCATGGTACCGACTTGAACAAGTTATTTCACACATTTAAGTGTGAAATAACTAATGATACGTTAAATACTGACGTTGCGGCGCCGTGTTGTGGAGATATGTCCGGGACTTCGAAATCAAAAGGTCGTAAATTCTTCCAGTAAGTGGCGTTAGGACGTCACGTCGTCGGTTTAGGCACGGTAATATCATTTGTACAGTATTTCAACTTCATAGAAACGGACCAAACGCGAGCAATACCTACGCGCCTCGATCTCGGCATGCAGACAGTAGCGACTGTGCCGCAGTGACGAACGGCAGGTGTGTTGTTTTTTTTTCACTAAAAGTAAGTTCAAATACATATTTAATATGACGAGTAGGATATATTGTGCTGTTTTTGATCCAAATCAAACATATAAGTTGTAAAATAGCTGCAGGTATTTTACAATGGTATTTATAACCAAGTTGGTATCTATAACCAAGTAAAAGATATTCCTTTTTAGGGTTCCGTACCCAAAGGGTAAAAGCAGAACCCTATTACTGAGAGTTCGCTGTCCGTCCGTCTGTCACCAGGCTATATCTCAAGAACGGTGATAGCTAGACAATTGAAATTTTCATAGATGATGATGATTGATGTATATCTGTTGCCGCTATAACAACAAATAAGTACAAAAAGTTGGCCAGGTGCGAGTGCGAGTCGCGAGTAGGACTCGCGAACGTTAAAACAAAAAGGTTAAAATATTAAGTCTAATGTTGTATAGCTAATGGTACGGAACCCTTCGTGCGCGAGTCCGACTCGCACTTAGCCGATTTTTTTCTCCACCTTGTCCATGTTTGCCAAAACAATTTTTAATTAAGCTTTAAACTTTAAAATTCAATAATAAAGCATTCCGTACGTCTCGGTCGAGGTGCAAATATTTTTTGTTCGCAAATGTTTAAGACCGAATTGTTATTAAAACATAAACATGGTTTTAAAATTATATCTACCAATCAAAAACAACTCGCATTTTTACTGACCACTTCCAATTAAATTCACAAAGTATTTTATCTTAACTTTATAAGTAATAAAGAGGAAAGATTTGATTGTTCGTTTGTTTGTTTGCATTGAATAGGCTCTAAAACTACTTGACCGATTTGAAAAATTCTTTCACCATGAGAATCCAACATTATCCCTAATGAACATAGGTTATAGAAGAATTTCAATAAAAGTTAGGGATCCGTATGAAAACTTCGATAATGTTTATGTTACATTAACGAAGTTTTCATAAGCAATTCATGTGCGAAAAAAAATCGATAAATAGCATACGCTGCGGAAAGTATTGAAAATAGAGCCAAGTGATGTACCTACCCTACTACAATTTTAGAGAAGACATCTATAAAAAAGTCCGCAATACTATAAGTCTAACTATTACAGTTATTTCACAATAACTGAATTTTTATATGTTTAAATTTATAAGTTTTGAATTTTGTTTAGAGCCATTTCACAAAATCACGCTACTGACGTTTAGGTAAATGCCAGCGCATCGCTTACACAAGCGAAAGAAGTGAGCACGGAATAGCATGACGGTGAGTAACTTATTTTGATATTTGCACTCATTAATAAATAAATATAAGTTGTGATAAAAAAAATGTGTAATTGGCATGAGTAACTCATGGTAATTTAGAGATATGTTAAATATTTTTTCCTGACCAAGAAAACAGAGTTAGTATCACAGTTAATTGAGATTAGATTAATTGGAGAATGCACTTTCTTCTGATATCTGTTTGGAATTACTCTTTATTTAACGCAATAAATCGTGTTAAAATGCGTATATACATCGTGAAAATTGGCGCAAGGTCTTTAATTTTTATTCCACAATTATGATAAGTTAACGATATTCTAGTACACTATGTGTCAATAAGATTATATGCCTGAGGTATAGATTTTTTTTTAAAAGTTAATTTGATGAATTTTTATACAAGAGATAGAGTTCAGAAGATGGCTATACGTCCGTGAATTCGTAAAACAAGGTGCGGGAGATTGGTCACTACAAAATACTTGAAGTAATATTTGTAAATGTGGTACATTAACTGAAAAGGAAACAGATTATTCTATTTTTATCAATTATTCAACAATTTGTAGATCTTTCCTATGATAGTAAATTAAGCGCTTAAAATCTTCGATACACGCATCAAAATGTGAAATGCCTCTTAAATACCGGCGTGAAGCCGAGGCGGATTATAAAAAAAGTATATGCAATCACAAAACTAAATGGAACCACAAAGTAGACAAATGTATTTCTAAATATTATGATTACAAGCACTACCGCGTACTAAGCGAAAATCGTAAATTTACAAAGCCACCGGGTTAGTTATATTTAAGCTACCGGGGACCCCCCGGTAGCTTAAAGATAAAGCATCCGGCGCGAAATCGGAAGGTCGCGGGTTCAATTCCCGCCCGGGACAAAACATTTTGTGCTCCAATAATTTGTAAATTTAGACAAATGTAATTAAAATGCTGGAAGCGGCCAGCCCTATCGCATGTTTACGTACCGCGCGGCTGTAGGTAGTTATTTCAAGGACAGGGCCGAGTTAAAATACTGTATAGATACTATTACCGTGGTTTAGGAGAGGATTGCCACTAGATTTATAATAAAACATAATATATTTTAAGCGTTTTTCGGTAAACTATGCAACCGAGTTTGAACCCTATCTCTGGGCGTATATTGTTCATATTCGCGCGGACGCGAATATTGTTATTCATATAATCGCGAGGGCGCGATCTGTTAATGTGTGAGGCGCGGCGTGGCCGCTGGTCAGCCATTTTTAATTTGAAGTCAGTTCGACTGTTGCGTTCGGCTCCTACGCTCGTCCGAATCACACACGTGGTCGTGTGCATTGATTTAAAGATATGGTTTTGGCGGTTTACCTAGTGCATGTGCGAACACGTAAAATTGTACTAATCAGTGGTAAATTGGATTGTTTGGGTTGAGGAAACCCAGTTATTTTTGACGCGGGGCGTCCAGCATTTAACATCGTATATTATAGTGAACTTTATAGTGCGTTAACGACGAGACGGATCTCCTCTTCTGCGGGCTACGTGATTCAACATCGGGATTGAGGGAGGTTTAATCAATTATAATTCCTATACTAGTTCAACTTCAGTTAAACTCGGTTAGGTTGTTTTAATAAACCCCCTTCGACGGAGCGACTAGCGAACCATAGTTGGGTGAGTAGATTCCCGCCATTTAGTTTACCCGTGTGCCTATACCCGAGCACGCAGATCGACTGGTGTCTTCCTGTGACTTCCAGGAACCCAGTCGAATATGCCACGACGTACGTGGTAAAGTTTGGGACTACGGAGATTGGAAAAGGAACCTCCCCAAATAGGCTTCATGATTAAGCAGCAACCGTCGATGACAACTTTAATGCTGCGCCAACCAAGAAAGCAGTAGTTACAGTTAAAAAGTAGGTTTGATTTCATAGAGCAGTAGGTAGCGAAACTATTTATTTTATACTATTTTCTAAGCTAACCTCATTGATTGGAACTTCTGAGTAAGACCTTGAAGAATCAAAGCGGCTAATAACTCATCATCTACCTATGCTCTGGTGACTATTAATTTAGCGTTGACATTGGCATATTGTATCATAAATAAAGAGTATATCTATTTCAATAAAAAAAATTGAAGTTATTAGTTTGTTTTACAAACAATAAACCTGTATTGTTTTTATAAACCAGCGCGCGGAGGTATGGCTTTATTAACAAAATACTACGAACTATAAAGGGAGTTTGGTGCACGGACCGACAGGATTTTTGAGGGGTTGGAAGGGTAATGCGCTAGTTTTCCCCGATGATCCTATGTCCTAAGTGTCACGGTGAAAAAAATCCGGGTGATTTAAAAAAGTACTAAAAAATAAAACACAGTTTTTTTATTACGATAAGCACAATTTCCCTATGTATATTTTTCATAACATGCAATGCTCTAATCAGTCTAATCTATACCTATAACAAGTTGGAGAAGGCAGGTAGGGAAGCGCGAGGGGTAAGACGCTTACATTTATCTATTTATACTCATAATAATACTGTAATAGGTTCAATTCTGTACATTGCAGATATTTTGAAAATATTTTTTCAGAGCAATCTGAAGCTGATACTGATGCAAAAACTGTTTTTTTTTCTGTCTGTCTGTCTGTATCCCGACCGCGCATCAATCCAAAACTACTGAATGGATTTAATTGAAACTTAGCATGATTTGAGTTCATACTACGAAGAAGGATATAGGATACTTTTTATCCCGAAATTCAGTACGGTTCCCTTAGGAAGAGGATGAAAGTCAAAATGTAAAGTGAGTTGTAATTTATTAACGCGTAGTCCGATTTCAATCATTATTTTTTTGTTACAATAGTGGTAATGTAATTATTTTGTATTAGTTTTGTAGTTCAGAAATTACAGATATCACAAACTAAATATTTCGTTCTAAATAATTTGAACCGCGGAATGTTGAGAAACCCTTAAACGTACGGCTCATCTTAAACCCATAGGAAGCACGGAACCCCACGGGAAGCCCGACACCCCACGGACCGACCAGCATCACACACAATTATTTAGTTTTGCAAGCTTGCTACGATAAAACTCTGAAATGTGGTACATTCACCACAATCAGTTTTTTTAACTACATATCTTTCTTTTGCCGGATACATTTCGGAGACTGCGCAATGGAAGTGCACAATGTTGTCTTAGGTTTTCGCGATTGTTACACTTAATAATTAAACAATTTTAAACGGTTTAAATCACGTATATTTATCATTATTTTTGTCCCGACGCGACGTTTCAAACACTTTGTAGTGATCTTGGTCACGGGGTGACTGTCGGGACAAAAATAATGATAAATATAGGTGATTTAATCCGTTTAAAGTTGGAAGTGAACAAATTTTGTAGATTGTTATACAAAGGTCGAAAGGAATTGATAATTTTCATCCTCGTTCAGCTCTCTACTTTTCATTTCGAATTTAAAAAAGTAAAAAAAGTAGCTTTTCTAAAAATTATTCATTGAAAAAATAACTTACTTCCTAAAAATTATTGAGAGGATAGAACTATTTGTGAAATTTTACGTAAAATTTTGTTTGGAATATTTACGGGCGGCTATTGCCCGAAGAGGTATCTCTCTGCTTTTCACTACTAATATAAGGAATAACGATATAAAAATAGTATGTTTTTTATATTATTTATTTTGATTTTAATAACATGAGCAGTACCTATTTAAAATTAATATGGCTATAGTCCAAGTAGGAATCGATGACTTACACACGTGTTAAGCACTCTAATTTTCATTTAAAATATGAGGAAGATAAAAAAAATGTAGTTTTTCTTAATATTTACTAAAAATAATAAACATGAGTAGAAGATACAAAGATACACTAGGAGTTAGAACAATTGAAGTTAGTTTTTTTTTAACCTACACTTTTTACCTTATATTTAGTTACTACCCTGCCAAACATAGTTGTTATTATTTTTTTTTATAACAACAGAGTATTTTACAACGAAAAATCTCAGACATATAAGTTTGTTTACACCAATGGTTACCATTGTTACAAGTCATTCCGGCCCAAGAGAAGGAAGCATTTACTATGAGTTTTTTCCGGCCTTAGGTGGGAAGGAGCCTCTCCTACCCGCTACTCAGATCAAACAAACACTACTTTCCGAGAATGAGAAATAAAAAAAATATGTTCGATCTACCGTCAAACAAACCGCCGTTTTAAAATCGAAATTGTAAAGAAACGCACAATGTACTTTGCTTCAACATTTATTGTGCGAACCGGGAAAGAACTCTCTGAGTTACTTAACTACTGTCTTCTGGAAAATACAACCCGGGAGTTTTGAAATCCAAAGTAAAAAGCTCCATTCTGAGCTATGGTTTACTATAAGAGTGCTTCACCGCAGACCACAGTGTTGCTTAATATGGGATAAACAGTGCACAAATGTGAATAATTAGTCTGCAGGTACGGCAATCGCGAACGAAGTCGCGGGTACAGCTAGTTAATAATAAAAATATATATGGTCCTTGGAAGAAAATATATACATGGGATAATTTTTAATATGGTCACCCTGCGTACACTTTTTACATTTATATTTTTAAATGCCAAGACAAAGTTTATTTTATGTACAGGTTCAGTCCTATGGAAAGTGACCGATATTTTTACGACGTGTGAACGAACAGTTTGATGTAGCAGACGTCGGGTAACTTTAATGAGGTTCTGTCTGGCCAAAGGATAGATTAATATTAGTAACAGATGGGCGCCCATGAATAATTTGATATAGAAGCATGGAAATCACATAGAAAATTCTTGAATTAAAGAATAAAATTATATTGTAACTACTATAATGTTAATTATTGCTTGCGATAATTATCCTAGATCCACGATATATTTGAATATGATGCGATAAAAAATGATAAACAGGTATCGCACGATATTTTATCAAACTTTTACGATATTTTTTTCAAATACACGATAATTTTGTTATGAATTCAGATCTCTGTAACGGTGCGTGACCTTATGTTATATTTTTCTATAATCTATTATAGCAGTCCAGACTCCAGTCAGACGTGGAATGTGAAATGTTTTTTTTTTCAAAACACAGATATAAAAAAGCCAACACCGTCATATAACCACTTCTGTTAATGGCATAGTTTTGGTAGATTAGGCTGTGACAGTGGTAGCGCAAAAACCTTCTGAACTGATTTTATACCAAACCGAGCATGATTGAGTGTTCACCAATGCTCAGTTATTTACAGCTCTGAGAAAACCAGAGCCCGTCAAACAAGACCTACATGCCTCATCCACAGAAATTGAATCATTGAGTTCTTCATCTGAGGAAGATATTACATTATGATTAACAATAAAATAAGACTTATTTTTATAAAGGTTTAATACCTTTATAAAAATAAGGATAAGGATAACCTAAAGATTTAATATGTATAAGAACAGCAATAGTCGTCGTGTAGTCTCCAGAAAATTAGGTGGGCGCCTAACATTATATTTGCCTAATATGATAAGACGTATTCAGGTACTTTCTAGATCTAGGATCTACTTAAAAAAAAATTACGATATCTGTTAAGGTTACGCACCCTTAATTTTTGCCGTATAATATATTGTCTTATTAGACTTGGTTGAGTAACTTTTTAAATTTAGACTTGCGATAAAAACACGATAATTTTGCATTCAATCTCGGATAATTTTTACCGTGAGTTAAAAATTGTCTCTGTCTCACGTATATGATTTGCATCTGTTTCGCTCTCGCTCATGCACATATGCGCAGTGATTTGCAAACTTTGTGGTCGGCCCATTTCTGGAAGCTACGAGTATAATAAAAAAACATGTAATTTTTTTCTATTGTGACGGAACAAGCTAACAAGCTCGAGGTCCACCTGATGTTAAGCAGACTAACCTCTGCCTAAAACAGATGCATTTCCCAGGAGACATCGATGTTAAGTCTCTGTACCTGTAATTTCACTGGCTCTCAAGGACTGCTGCCGGAACACACCGTTAGGTGCTTGGCGACAGATTTTTTACTTGAGGGGGTCGCTAGCCAGGCCGGCATTCGCAAAAAGCCCTTCCACCATGCAAAAAGTAACTGTACGAGTAAAAGTAGAAAAAGCAGTGATTTGAAGTTTTTTCATTTCCTGCAAAATTGTTTCATTCTTACTGCGACTACTAAATATGGTATGTAATGTAAAATTTCTTTGGTTATATAACGTAGGTATCTAACTAATTGGTTTTTACTTCGGATATTTTTGAGCTTTCTTTGAAACTAAATTGTACACCAAAATACAGATTACTGGCTATTTCTTCGGTATAGAAAATAATTACTTGATTTCAATCTACGAAAAATTTAAGCCTATTAGCATCGACGGTACCCATTATAAGAAAACTACGAACATAACTGTACGAACTTGATAACCATAATTTATTCAAGAATCATTAATCTGTGTAACTTAAATCAATTTCACGTGATTTTCTTTATTAAAAAAATAAGGTGAAATCTATTAACTGTTATTTTACTGCCCCCCCAATTTCCTCAAATTAGGTATAAAGTTTGAGAGCCGTTGATGCCGATGCTTGACAAGCTTGTGTCCCGGTCACGTAACAACCGGTCTCGGAGTGTACAGTGTGACCAGATTTAGCAGAATTCTGCGATTTTAGCATAATTTGATCTCCAATTTAGGATCTAGCAGATTGTGTCGCAGATCTCAAAATATAGCAGATTTTGGCAGAATTTTATATAATATACGCAGAAATTTAGCAAGATAGAGAAGAATTAGCAATTTAGGTAGTGGTACTAGAAATATTTAAAAATTTTACAATTCATAAATAATGTACGAAAGATTTCTTCTTACTGTTCTGGCAGTTTTCATTTAAATACAGTTTAGGCGAATTCTCAAAATTTTTGATCGCACTTTGCATTGAACTAAAATCTTGTCTACCACTTAATGACCTATTTGAGCAAGTGCTATTTCTTGACCCACAAAACGTTTTCTACAAAGATTTTAAAGTTTGGTCATAACTGGTTCTCATTTTCTAAATCTGGTATACAAATCTAACATACAAGCAATTTACTCCGAAAATATTGACCTTAAATTCGATAAAGTAGTGGCAGAATAGAATCGGGAGAAGTTCTGCTGACCTCACACTAATGAATACTAAATTATAACTTACCTGCGGGACAAATTAAAAAAATTAACATGTTGCTGTAATTCTACATGTAGATGCAAGAAAATAACAGGGTGGATGCATTTTTAATTAAATTTGTTTTGATTTTCTTTCGCCGTCAAAAAAATATAAAATATTTGATGCGCTCGTAGCGAAGTTTGCTTAACCTTTCTGAATCGATCAGCAAAGTTAAGCAACGTCCGCCGCGGTCATGACTTGGATGGGTGACCACTGGTGACATTAATACTGAGCGCTTCCGTGCTTCGGAGGGCACGTTAAGCCGTAGGTCCCGGTTGTTGTCTTAGGATGGCAGTCGTTATAGCGTGGTGGTAGGGCATTTTGCGAATGCCCGCCTGGCTAGTCGCCAAGCACCTAACGGTGTGTTCCGGCAGCTGTCCTTGAGAGCCAGTAATTCTAGGTTAGCCTGAACAACATCTTCGACCACATCATCACTTACCATCAGGTGAGATAGTGGTTAAAGGCTAACCTATCAGGCATAAAAAAAAACTCTCAAAGTTCGATGGTTCTGTATTTTAAAATCGACACCACAGAAAATTAGAAGTACATATGTACCATATAGAGTTATTGTTAATTCGTGTTACTCAATCATATATATTTTAGAAAATATTTGTTTTTTTTGTACATATCATTAATTTAATTGGGACTTCATTCACTAGCAATGTTTTGGCATCAATCAAAAATAAACTTAGCAGACTTTAGCAGAACTTAAAATAAACTTAGCAGACTTTAGCAGAATTTAGGGGAGCAGCTAGCATAATGTCCAATTTAAATCTGGTCACACTGAGTGTAATACCTGGCGTAGTATATTATATTATTGTACCATGTCTGAGACTACTGAGACCTTTCTCTGATCTGTGTTTCTTGATTGCAATGAACTTCACGATGAGATTTTGTTTGTTTGTTTCATGTGTAATTGTATATCCTGTTTGCGCCCTATCTTTAGCTTTATATACAATAGTCATCAATAGTGTAGAATTTTAAGATTATTTTGCGCTTTTTACTGTTATTGGCTATAAGCCTGACTTGAATAGCACATAACCATAAGCAGGTCAGAAAACGCAAGTGAAATCAGCTGATTGTAACAAGGAGATATTCAGGATATAATAATGATGTACGGATCATTTCAGACATGTATTCCTTCGAGGGAGACTTCAGGCGAAAACCGCAACAAAATTTGGGAGGAGCGAGCTCTGAGCGCAAGACTGACAGGGACGCTCTAATTCTTCAGTTACAACAACAAAGACAAAAAAGAGAGGTAAACTATCGATTTTTGAACAAAAATCACATATGCAGCTACCATTCAATATAATTTTAAAATTGTTTCCTCAAAATGTTAAACCTGCAGTGATCAATAAACTTATGAGTAGATCTAAAGGTCTCTTGAAAATTTATTCAAATGACTGATTCATATGCACTAGGTATCAATTTTATCCCTGGGGTGCTGAACTGTTGATGTGATATCAACCTGTGATATAAGGTTCCATATCTTGTCAATCAGTATAACAAAATACAGAAATGAAAGTTATACAAGATAAGCTGAGAACCAGTTTCATCATTACAGAATGACTCAGCATTATACTAAGGTAATCATATAAGTAGATAATACTTGCGAGTATAAGTAAAGTCAACTGCGGGTAAATACCTTCATTTATTGACATCAGAGGAGAGGAAAACTGAATCTGCTTCATAGCATGGACTCAATATAACTTGGGTAAAATACTTTTAGTGTGTTATTCTTGTTCTGAGAATGGGTTATAAAATGAATTATGAAAGAATATGCTATTGCAAATGTATTAAAATTATATTATGTGTGAAATTTTGACATTTCATACATTTTTCAATTAATATTAAATACAAGAAACCCAGTAATATGTATAAAATCTTCCAAATTAAAAAAACACTGTATATGTTTGCACTAGGGAATGCAAAGTGGTCTCTTCAAAAACCCAGTTTTTCAACAGTTTTGAAATTACTACAAAAACTGGGTATTTTACATATCTGGTTTTTCCGATTATTTAATATTTTTTAATTCCTTAAGTTTCCTATGGTTATCTTAGTGTTGGTAATTTTAAGCAATTTTCAATAGTAGAGTAAAGGAGAAGCCCCTTGGTGTGCCAGGTTACAATAGCACCTCCCCATATTATCCCATGTGTGTCATAAGTGGTGACTAAGGGAAAACTACTGGAAAGTGTGCAGCAGTGCCTTATAAATAACTGCCTACTTACACTGCAATCCCCAAGATGCCTTCCAAGCATAGGGATTATGGCAAATACCTCCTTAATAGGGGAGGGTAAGTTCAGCAGTGGACAATCCAGCTGTTACAGTGAGTAAAGGAACGGAGTGGGTTTGTCATGCAGTTCGGTTATTTTTGAATTTATCATTTACAGCAGGTATTATTAGGTACAAAGTGCTGTTTTAAAATGTTTAGATACTTAGTTACACATAAATGATAAATGGAAAAGTTTTTTTGTATCTTTATAGTGCTAAATGGCTAAATTTATTTGGATGAAATATGAAATAAGAATAGCTTATAAACTTTTACATATATATTTACATGCTACCTTTTAACCTGAAAAAACATGTTCCATTTATACTACGCTAACTAAGTAACAGACAGAAAGTAGTAGTTAAAATAAAAGCCTGGTTTTTGTGAATATAAAACCTGAAAAGAAACCGGTTTAATTTTCCGTTAGTTTTGCATTTTCCTTAAAAACACAGAGCGCAGTTATTACCAGTATGTGGAATAAACAAAAATGGTGCTCATGATAGATAAAAGACAATGTATGATTGGCTGTAATGGATTCGGACTCGTACGATTTGAAATGCATGTGTGAAGATTCCAAATTGATGCTTTCACACCTTTACCAAATAACAAAACTGCAGTCCAGGAATTATTCCAAGAGTACAAATAAATCTTTTTTTTTTACTCTGAAACCATTCTAATTACAAGAGTGTATAAGATTTAAAAATACCGGTGCCACCTGTGCCAGTTATAGCTAGGTATGATTACTTATCTATTTATTATAAGTTTTAAAAATTCGACCTTGTTTGTTTTTTTTTAATGTAGCTGGTCCTAAGCCTGTTTAATTATAAAGAAATTGTGGGTGCAGTGTACCTAAACGTTCTGAACCTTAGCGGAGTTCTTAATTTTCATTATAGTCGCGCGCCAGGTGCCACCGCCATGACAGGTCGTGCGATATAGTTGGGCGTCGAGCATTTAATTTATAAAGCACTGTTATTAACGTCTTAAGGAAAAATACATACTTATATAAATTCTTCATTTAGAAATAGTTCGTGCACATTTGTGTCATCACATTAGTAAGAATAAAATTGCGTGCCTAAGATTTTAATATTAATTGAGACACACTAAGGACTTTGTACGTAGTGGGCGCCTCTTGCTTACAGGCTTGAGCATTGACCGCACCCTTTCCGCCAGCCGGCTTGCTTACCTTACGTGTGGTGCGTATGAGGCTAGCAGAATATTTTGTATTGGATTCTGACCGCCAGGTAGCCTGATTCTTAATTAGAATCGGCCCGGTCTTAAAAGGTTTGAGTTGGCTCTAAATTTGCCTAAAACTACCCACAATTGAACAGAATAAATTGACCAAAAGACGAAGTGCCACTTAAAGCAACAACTAAAAATAGTTGTTGGATTCTGAAGAGAAATGGCTTACATGTATGTTTTTTTAATAATTTTTTATTTTGTTTTCAACAGGAACATAGGAAGCGATTAAATTGTACAATAAAAATTCAAGCATTTGTCAGGAGTTATCTAACAAGGAAACATTGGAAAGATCATCAGAGGGATGAATTTGACAATATCTTCCCTAAAACCAACCCGGAGGACCAGCATTTACTGTCACAGCTTGTTGCAAAAATATTGTTCTATTTTGATAAAAATAAAGATTTAAATAGATTGGTAAGATAATTTCTAATTTTTAAATTTTTTTAAGTTAAGATAAATTGCTGAGTTATAATCTTGTACTGGAAAATCTAGCATAGACCTTTAGGCTATGTATTCATAAAAGATGTGAGAGAAAGATGAGCGGTATACGCGGGAAAATCCACCAATATGATCGCTTATTTTTCCTAGTCTAGCCGAGCGCAGCAAACCTCTTGGCCGTATTTCCTTGCACATCGCTGGTGGATACCCAGCCTTACTATGTAAATCAGAGACATCGTGAGTACTCTGGGAAGCCAATGGATTTAAATGGATGTTATTTCAAAGTAGGAGTCGTATTTTTTACACTGTGTGTGTCTTCTAGTTGATTCTGATTGCTTTTGAGTGTAAGTATTCGTGTTTTGTTGCCAGTGGCAGTTGCCACGGACTTTGATATACCCTGGCTCATATATTCCTCAAGTCCTAGATAAGTAACATAGGATACTTTTATTTGATATACTGTGAATATAATTTATGATGGAAATAATAATGATAAAGGAATGCCGCGGGCTGAAGATAGCCTACCTACTATTATATAATACAATTATATTAGTTTGATGAACAACATATATTTTAAGTTACCAATTAAAATTGATCTTGATAGATGACGGGTTGATGCATTCTATTTTTTGAATTGCGCACGCAAGTTTGTACGCGGTTGCGTATAGTGCTACCCTTGTCTACCTTTGCATCTTGCATAGATGACGAAACACACAAATATCCAAAGAGACGCAGATGCTCAGATGCAGTCCAATAAGGAATTAGTTGGACTCACTCAAATTATCACTTTTCCATTCTCAGGTGTCTATTTCTCAATTGCTATTAAAGCAGAAGACAGAGCTTAATGCAGAATCCAGCGTTCAAATGAGGAGGTTGCTTTTTCTCCACCTTCAATCTTTAAGACCAAATCCCGAGGTCAGTGTTACGATGTCATCCTCTTTTACAACATTATCACCTCATTTCATAGTTTGCAACTTTGCACATTATGTAAATTTTTCGTACTTCCATTCTTCATTCAATTAAAAAATCGGCCAAGTGCGACTCGGACTCGCGCACGAAGGGTTCCGTACCATTAGCTTTGCAACATTAGACTTCATATTTTAACCTTTTTTTGTGTTAACTTGCGCGAGTCCGACTCGCACTTGGCCAACTTTTTGTTTTTGTTGTTATAGCGGCAAGAGAAATACATCATCTGTGAAAATTTCAACTGTACACACGGATGACAGACGGACGGACGTACGGACAGCGAAGTCTCAGTAATAGGGTCCCGTTTTTACCCTTTGGGTACGGAACCCTAAAAACCATCGCCGCAACTTGAATTTGCCTAATTTGCCGTATTCCTATCTGAGCTCCCATTGCGAGCAGTGCTGCCCACCTATTTTAAACTGAATATATTTACCTACTTATTTATTTAAATCTAAAATCAAGTGAAGCTTATTTGTATCGGATTCGCTTCAGAATTAACAACTTGAAAACAGTAATAATTTCTAAAAGCACTGAGTTGTGCCAGGTAGTAACAGTGGCAGGCCGAATCGGCGAGAGTGTAGAAATACAAAAACATATATAGGTGGCTCACTAAAGATTGGGACAGTGAAATGGAACACAGAACAATAGAAGTTGCACGCAGTGCTTTTGTCATTTACATTTTTTTATCAGAAACTACACCACCGTAGTGTAAAGTAAACTTATTCTTTTGTTAATAATTATTTATCATTCGTAAGATAACTAGTTCACGACATGACGCCACATACAACAAATGATCTATCACCCTCTTTTATGGCTTTGTCTCTTATTCTAAACATTCTGTACAATAGAAATCTTTTTATTTCAAAGGGGAAGAATACATCAAATTTTGTTTCCATTACAGAACATGTCAATAGCAGTGCTGATGAGGATGCTGGAAGTGTTCACGTCAAGTAACTCCATTGAAAAGTCTTTGGATCGTGATTTAATTATTGGCAAAACATTGAAATATTTGATAGAAAGAGGTTTGTATGAGGGATTTCTTAAAACAATGCACCAATAATACCTATTAGTCAATAAGTTCTTTAGTAACGTGCTCCTTTTTATATGTAGCCTTTACAATCATCACAACAATAGTCGAATCTTGAATTTCATAGTGTTTTTCTGCCCTTCCATCGATAAGAAGGCAAATATTGATGGCAGAAGATTGAAACCCCTACCCCATCTCTTCCCGTCACTTTGGTAAGAGGTGAACAAGTGTAAAAAGTACCGAAAGGTGGGTAGCAGTGTCTTCTGAGGAACTGCTTATATTGCGATCCCCAAAACGATTGCTAAGCGCGAGGATTACGGCATATTCCTCCTTAACGAGGGCGGCTATGTCTGTTGTTTTGTAAATCTGATCATTTGCGATAATTTAGTAATGTCGGACAGCCTAAACCACTGAGTCTTTATTTCCTGATAGCTATGAAATCTAGTAGTTATGATGCTAAAAGAGGGAGAGCATGCTTCGTCATCACTAGCGGTGTTGTTTACTTTCAAGCAAAAGTCAAATGCTTGTCTTCCACTTTAAGCTCAAATGAAACATTCTTGCATTTTACAGATTATTTCCATGATTTATGTATGTTGCTGATACACAAAACGCCGCCGCTGTACGGACCTTCGCCGAATCCGCCCACGCCGCTTTGTGGAGCGCTCTTTGACCTCATCCAGCGGCCTCTGGCTTTAGTCAATCGTGTCAAGATACCACAATACGAGTGAGTATTAGGCTTATTTAACAATCTTTTTACGGATTAATGTGAATAGGCTGCATATTCACCAGATATGTTCAAAAGATATGACAAAGATGAGCGGTATGCGAGGATAATATTATATACACCAATAAAATCACTTCTTTTTCCTAGCCGCTGAGCCCAGTGTTTCTTTTAGTGATTTTTTATTCTCTAACTAGGCCCAAATGAGATGAACCTGAATATTTTACGACAGGGTTATACTAAGTTACTTTTTTATTTATCTATTTAAGACAGCAATAGCGTTTACAATGAAATATCCAATGAATAAATACTACTTATGTTATCATATTTTTACTTTTGTGATGACGCATACTTCTCAGATTTAATTACAAAATTACTAGAGGAAAAATTATAGTCATCCATGCGTCCATCCCCTTACGATGGTTAAGAACGAGAAGACAAATAACAGTTATGAGTCGTATGTCATGTTGCCTTAGCGGTCAGAGCATACCCCGGATATAGGAGTGGATAGCGTGGGTTCGTATCCCGTACATTCTATAATTTTTCCTCTCGTTGTCATTTTGTACTACTTTTGCTGTCTACCTGCATAGTTAGACTAAACTTACTGTCGAAATTATTTTTTAAGTTGTTCGATTGAATGAATCGTGGGATGGTTAGTACTTCAAAAAAGTTTGCCTAGCTTTGAATTTTAATAGATCCTTTTTCTATATACTGTGGTCTGTATAAAAACCAGCTTTTACATTGTAAATCTCCGACTATTTAACATTACACTACACAGTTAAAATTAAGAAGCTCTTGACACTATGCTCTACTGGTATTAGTTTTACTATTTATTGTATTCCTATCTAACTAACAAATAATACATACTGTAATGCTTTTGATGCAATATTTATGTTTATAATTAAAAACATAAGATGACATGACACGAAACTTCATTCGATCCCGTTCGTTAACTGCTGGTCGGCAGATGTATATTGTAAACTAAAATGTTTGGATATATCGATATGCAACCTAGAAATGTATATTAAATGTTGTGAACCGTGTCGACCTCAAAATACTGCCTGCGACTCGACTTCATCAGCATTTTCGATTCGAGCAAATTAGTATTGAAATTTATATACCCAATGAACTTTCCCTAAACAATCATTAAAATAATTGAAATAGTGTATTGGGTGGACCCATTCAAATTAAAATAAATGATAATTATTTTTTAGTGATACAGTGATGACGGAATTCGCTATAGCATTCCTGTGCAACCCATACTTTGAGCCGATAGAGAACTTTGTGATGCCAGCGATAGCCCAAGATCCTCGGCAGCGGCTTCCGTTCCTATCCCTTATACGAAGTCTGCGGGACGACAAAAAGTACCAGGCCATGCAGCTGGTCAACAACTCTTGGTTGTTGCATTCTGTGCTGTCTCTGGAACCGCCTGATTTCGGTAAGTTATTATTTTTCATTATGATATTTGGCTATATGACATGTAAATTATAAACGGAATTTCTAAAATCTTGGACGATTTTTTATGTTCTTTATGTTCTTAGTTAAAAGGTGTAATAATAAAGGCACGTGCCGGCATCAGAAAAAAAAATGTTTCAGTTAATCTGCACGGTAATTTTAAAAGCTCTTTAAATTCTTACCTAAACGTTACCCGTGGGAATATCCTTTAACAATTCTATTTGCTTTTTTTAGTCAATGAAATTCTCCACGTGGACAGCACCCGGTTACCTAACAATCCTATCGTCATCGAATACCTGAAATTATTGGCAAAACTTACTGTGAACGTGTGCAATAAACTAATAAGATATGAATACGAAGATTCGTTATACAGTCGTGAAACTACCGCCGATAAAGATGATGAAAGCGATAGCGAAGACGAAATGCGAACGTCTCCCGCTTCGGCGAGGGAAGAAATGATCCTGTCCAAGTGTATAGAATTGTTGAACGAACCGGACCGGTGCGTGATGGCCACGTGTTCGCAAATCACGGATACCGCGCTCAGTGAAGAGTTTTTGGATAGTATGTCGGAGATTTGCCATAATTTGTTGTTGAGTCACCGGATGGCATTGCATAAATATAGGTAAGGAAAAACAATTTTAATTAATATATACTGTAGTCTATTTTTTTTAACAAACGAGTACTGACAATTTTAGTGCGTTGCTATTGGCCAACGTAATCAACATAAAGTCCGTTCCACACTAACTCTGTAGTACCATGTAGGTACATTCAGTTGAGTCTTCGACTACCTGCGAGTCGATAAATATTCTAAAGTTGCAACTATTGAATTATGGTAAGCAAAACAAAGATAGTTTTGCCTCGTCCATACGTTTGCCGACGTATCACTGTGAGCTCAATCCAATTGAACTCGTTTGGTCTCAAGTGAAGGGCTATGGCTCTTGCCATAGCCCTTCACTTGAGACCAAACAAGTAAGTAACAAAAGTTATAAAATTAAAAATCTTTAGTTACAAGTCTTTTGTTAAAGTGGATAGATAAAAATGGTGGTCATGTCTCAATCATGTCATAACCAAGATAGAAACAAAAATGTACGGAATTGACATCATGTACAAAATATGTTAGAGCAATTTATTATTGACGTATCTGCTGAGAGTTCATCAGAAGGATGACCATAATTTTTAAGATTACAAGAATTGTAGTAGGATTATTTGATTTATATGTTCTAGTGCATAGTATAATAATATACTATTACAATATTGTTTCATATCATAAACGCGAACAGAAAATTTTGTTACGAATATACTATGTATGCAAGTTTAAATCATAAAATTATAATGTAATTTTTTCTACAGTTCATATTAGAAGTATGCAATATGAACGGGCCCTAAGAATTTCAAAACAAGAACAAATGCATTGGCCAATGACGGCAATGACCCATCTCACTCTTGCAATATCGGAAACGTGCGAGAGACATACTCAGTACTCGTTTGTTAAAAAAACAGACTATAGTAGTCAGTGGCCTGAATGAAAGAAGTTTTTAGAATTCCTTACGCCTTTGACCACAGTCTCACCTGATGGTAAGTGGTGATGTGGTCGAAAGTGTTTACAGGCTTTACCTTGAGTTACTGGCTCTCAAAAACTCCCAAAATATTTTGAAGAATCAGGGAATTTTTTACAATGTATGTGCTATTTGTGCTGGTACTCTAATTTGCTCAAAAAATTAAGATGGTCCCAATTCAAGAATGATCCAACGTTTTGTAACTTCTATATTATGAAGATTGTAAAATTGGCTTTACTACTGTAAAAATCTAAAGTAACACAACCAAAAATAAAACTGGCCCACCAAAGGTCCCACCAAGAACGACCCTCGTTGTGAATGTGAGGTTCACATTTGGTCGGGCTTTTATTTATTTTAACATTGTGTTTATGTGCCATGCCATGGCAGAAATATCCTATTGTCGTTATAAAGGACTTGGCTAAGATTGGTTAGCCAAATCCAGTTTTAAGAATATTGAGTCCTTTCATCCCATCTAATAATAATTTCAGGTTACTGTACACCTTAGCGTTCAAACCAATTTTCATCCGCGGCTTGTGGCGCTGGCTGAGCAGTATGTCTCACGAGTCTTCGTTCGGAGGCACGGCGACTCCCCTCCTCTCCGCCCTGTCGCGGGGGATGGGCATGGACACTTCGGTGATACCGGTGCACAGGCTGCTGGCGCCGCTGGCCGTCTTCTGTGCTCTATTCAACTTACTCATCGGGACTTTGCACGATACTGAGTTCTGTAGGGACGTCGAAGACGACGAAAATATGAGCTGTGAGTTTTATCATTGTTATACAGTAAGAAACAACTGATTGAAGTACCATTTGTTTTCTACCTATATTATAAAGTATAGTGTACACGCTTCCGCATTGAGATTTCCGAGGGAATAAACAATGTCTACAATTTGTACTGTACTGTATCAGCCGGATTGTCCAGTGCTGAACACAGCCTCACCCATTTAGGGGGGCTTGCCATAATCCCCACGCTCGGCAGTCGTCTTGGGGGTCGCAGTTTAAGATATTAGTGTCTCTAAGGTGCTACTACCGACCTTCCGGTATTTTACCTTTAGTCGCCTCTTGGTTAACACCCAGAGGCACAAATGGGGAGATGACATTCTAACCCGGCATCCCACGCAAGGGGGAGTGTCTACAATTTTTTTTTTTTTTTTATGCTTGATACGTTATCCTTTGACCACTATCTCACCTGATGGTAAGTGATGATGTGGTCGAAAAAGTTGTTCAGGCTAACCTAGAATTACTGGCTCTCAAGGACAGCTGCCGGAACACACCGTTAGGTGCTTGGCGACAGATTTTCAACTTGAGGGTGGTAGCTAGCCAGGCGGGCATTCGCAAAGTGCCCTACCACCATGCAAGTAAAATTAAAATTAAGTGGACAGCTTACAGTTAGGTATATTTGTATTATTTTGTTATATTTCAAAAAGTATAGCTCTGATCGCGCTCAATCCAGCGGGAAACGATCGGGGATCGCGGCCCGCGTGTTTTGATGCGTGTAGCTCTTTAAAAAGGTTGAAATCTGAGTTTTAATTTTGAAAATGCACGAAATTTAGAAAAATATGACTGTAAAACGTTGATGACTTTTTTACTATTGAAGCTAAAAACCTAAAAACAACGCAGGACGGTCCGCTACCAGCGGCTGCGAATTACAATACACAAAAACACCACACAGTTAGGAAACGAACAAAGACAACACGAATATATGAAATTTCTTACAAAAATATTTTAATTTATAGTATCATAATTTATATTCGCACGGAATAGCTAAAATTTTGAAAAGAAAAATTAATCTTTGACTAAAATGTACCTAATATACCTAATTTATGTTAGTATCTACTGATACCTAAATAAAAAAATAAAAAGGTATCTAGAAATTTCTATTACTGTCGTGTTCGGAAATTACTGGCGTGTTTATATCTCTGCGTAAATAATATATTCTATTAACTTATAATTTTTTTACCAATGAAGCAATTTCCGATCTATTGACGAAAAGGTTTTTCTATCGTTATATTTATTGAATCATATCAAAACTTATACTTAAATATTTTAGTATTATCATTTATTATTGTAATATCCACAGTATCAGAAACACCGACGACATCAGCAGGCGGCGGCGGTCGAGTCCACGCATTCGAATTCTCAGAGCTGGGCGGTATCTGTCGGACCCTGCGTCAAGTTTGTATAGGACTAGTGGAGTTGGCGTATCCAGAAACAAGGCCTGCAGTCGTTGGAGTGTTCAAAGACGCAGTCGGACGTGAAAAAACGCCGCCTGGACGGGATACGCCAGCCTGGGCGCATCTTTTCAAGGTAGGTTGAGAATATTTTTTTTTGTATAAAAAATACAAATCTACGGTAAAAGAGATAAATAATTACGGATAGTGTTTCAACGAGTGAGTATACATTTAAGTAATGTTTCCAAAAATACTGAGTATGACTTACACTAATTGCCGCACGCAGAGACGCCAATTAACAGTAATGATCATTAAATACCGTCAAATTCCAAACAAAAGGTATGGTTTAATGATATGTTAGAACGTCTCTGAGTGCAGCAGGAAGTTGATAAAAGACTGTCAGCCAATACAAATAATGAAAGGGCCGCTACTACAATTCAACGAAGTTTAGTTTTTCGTGTTACGGGTGACACTTAAGACAGCGAAAATCGAATTTGTGGTACGAAGTTCGTTGTTTCATATAATCTAGGGTCGGATCGCATCGTTCATCACAAACCATACCCTCTAGGGAATCTCCCAAACTGCTCTGAGAACGCTATTATGCCTCAATCAATTTTAAGTCTTAATTGCGTGACATTAAAAATAATTTCACATGGTAAGAGTGAGATTCCTATGTAGTTATGGATCAGCGAGAGGTGTCGCTACTGTTCTAGAGTTAGATACTCGTATTTAAAATTAACGTTAATTTCTTTGTTCTCCATAGGTATTTTAATCCTCATTAGTATTTGTGTTCTCTCTGCATATTTAGAACTCGACTTTGACTATGAATAAATTATAATTTCATTATTTGAAAATGTACCATACGAATTCGATTTAAAAAATATCTTATTCAGAATCTACACAGGCAAATGCTTGCTAGTCTATGCTACGAACGAAGTTAAACAAAAGTGAACCAATACGTGTTTTACGGATACCTTGCTTTCGGACCCGAAGTTCGTAACTTTGACGAATTAGAGTAGGGGCCCAGTAACCTAACGCCGAATAAAAACTACTATTGTGTACCCTTGAAACCTAAGTTGACATGCCAAAATTAAATTGTTTATCAACGTATCATATTCGCCCACTTAGATAATTTCGCCCGCTTTATTATTTACTTTGGTAATTTATAATAGCAATTGCTAGTTAAACTCCATTATATCTCACATCTTATTTTACTTATTTTTAGTTAATCATCATTATATCCAGTTAATTAGTTTTTTTTTATGCCTGACATGTTAGCATTTGACCACTATTTCACCTTATGGTAAGTGATGATGTGGTCGAAGGTGTTGTTCAGGCTAACCTAGAATTACTGGTTCTCAAGGACAGCTGCCGGAACACACCATTAGGTGCTTGGCGACAGATTTTCTACTTGAGGGTGGTAGCTAGCCAGGCGGGCATTCGCAAAATGGCCTAACACCGTGCTATAATGACTGCCATCCGTAGACAACAACCGAGACCGACGGCTTAACGTGCCCTCCGAAGCAGGGAAGCGCTCAGTAGTAATGTCACTAGCGGTATCATCCAAGTCATGACCGCGGTGGACGTTGCTTAACTTTGCTGATCAATTCAGAATGGCTAAGCAAAGTTCGCTACGAGCGCTTCAAAATCAAAAGTTTTGTACAATTTAACGCATTAAGGTACGTAGTTGACATATATGTAGTTCGATGAAAAAATCTGCTGCCCGCAATTCCGTGCAACAAAATTAGTTTTGTCGATAGTCTGACCTACTACTGCAATAAAAGTTCAACCGTCAGTGTGCGCAGTTTATATTTAAAATTGTATGGTATATTTGACTTCTGGGGATCCTTAGATAATAAGTTTTTGTAAGAGGTATGTATAGTTATTTTTAGGGTTCCGTACCCAAAGGGTAAAAACGGGACCCTATTACTGAGACTTCGCTGTCCGTCCGTCCGTCTGTCACCAGGCTGTATCTTAAGAACGGTGATAGCTAGACAGTTGAAATTAAAAACTCCGTTTTCTAGACTGAAGGATCTCTTCTCTTGAACTCGAAACCCAGGAGAAGGCTCTGGGTTTCGAATTACAGGAGGCTTTAGCATTTTCACGGATTGATCTGGTATACGCACATTGAACGCATGGAATTGGTCATATTATGGGTGTATAGTGTCGCGACAGGAGTGCTTGACGGGAAGTAATGTGGTTTTAATATTTGCAGGTGACGACGCACCTGCTGCGCGGGCTATACGTGCGCGACGGGCGGCTGCAGTTCGTTGGCAGCGAGGCGTGGCCCGTGGAGGGCTCCGTGGGCGAGGCGGCCGGCGCGGTGCTGGCCGCGCGCGCCCCCCGCCCCACGCGCCGCGCCCTCGCGCTGCCCCTGTCCGCCTCCTCCGCCATAGGTAACTACTGCCTTTTACTATACACAGATAGCTTTAGCGCTAGCCGTACGCCAAAAAATGCTGCAAATTGTTCAAACGCTAAGAAAATGTAGTACAATGTATCACACAAAAAAAAACAAAAAGGAGTTATGAGGTATTCTCTTTTTTGTATGAAATGAAAAATGTGCTGAAACCTATCGTGTGTGGTATCGAATGAAAGGGATTACTAAGCAGATTTTGAAAATGTATCACATTGTTATATTTCAGTAACTCGATATAAATCAAAATAAATCATTTTCAAAACATACCAAGTTTGGGATCCTCCTGATACGCTACGGCTGAATCATTATTATTTAAATATACCCAAAATGATATGTAATATCCTCACGTCCAATCGACAAGACAGCAATTTTGAAAATATTTACATTAGTATTTTTTTTATAATTACAGCATTTGCAGGTAATTACTGAATTTCGAGGTATGCCACTAGCACTACTTGTATAGTCACTATGCAATGCCACATGACTATAACGAAGAGCTACTGTTTGGATGACCGTCGCGGGCGGGTATATAATATACATAAGAGTAAACGGAGTGTTTTAGTGCCGGACAGATGTTCCGAGTCCCGCCGGGCGGATAAGGAACTTTCGCCAAATGCCGCAGCGAATCGATGCGCGCACGCGCTACGACACAGAAGAATTATAGAATTCTACTAGAAGTTCCCCTTAAACCAAATTTAAGATGATATGTAATTAAGACATTTGATATCTATAATAATCACAGTTTAGGCATCCGGCGTGAAATTGGAGGACGCGGGTTCGATTCCCGCCCGGGACATAAAACTTTGTGCTCCAATAATTTGTTAAATATAAGACATTTGATATTACCGAGAGTCTGACATTTGATTTTTTTCATCTCTGAGGAGATTGTGGTGCAGCGTACTGGCCTTTATGCCAGTATCGCAGCGATAATAGCGTTGATAATAATTTCGTTGTCGTAGTTTTGTCCTCCTAAGGAGACAGACGGTAATAATCCGGAGGTAGTCTACATCAACGACGACGTCGACAACATAAGCATGGCTATGAAACTTTTGAATAAACCAATTAGATGCATCCGCACCGACACTCTGTCGAAGGCTAAAAGGGGGTGGTGCGGACGGTCCGCGCTGACGATTCGCAGGGGCCGTTTCGAGGCAAAGTCCGCCATAGACAAAAAGCGACCTCGTAGTTATAGTATTTATATCGTAGTGTCATTTCGCCAGTGGCCTTTGCTCTCTTGGTTGGTCAACTAGCAATAGGGCTGCTCACTAACTGTCTAATACTCTCAACTTATTTCCACTTACCATACAAAGTTAAGGTACGTAATGCAGCATTTTCATTATAAATTTCAAATTTGCGGACTTGAAGATTGGTTTAGTCTATACTGTCATCTGTCCAAATCCAATTCGAAATTTTGTGCAAAACGGTTAAGCCTGCACCGAGGCAGCGATACGTAATTGTGGTTCGTTTGACCCCTTGCTGTATCTTTATTTCTTAATTTTGAGTTATGTAGTTAATATATATTATTTTTCAGATTAATCATACACTTTGGAAACAAGATTACTTAAAATTTTCTCGATAGAAAATAAATCCAAAGTTACACCTAAAAACTGAAATAAACCCTTAGTACGGCGTAAATACTTAACCGAGAGTCATCCGTATTTAAAAAATAAAAAGAACAACATCTTTTCTATAACGTATACGCATTGCATTTTTCAAATAGGTTTTTGTTATTATTATACGAAGGAAAAACTCAAATTTACGCATGTTCCGCCCATTTTAGTCAGAGCCGCGATGCTTTGTCCCTATCCGCTTTAGTTATTCTTCGGCCGTCGGACGGGGACGGAAGCTGTTGGCGTGTCTTACTTACGCACACATACGCGGCGCGCCTAAAAAGCTCGGTGCGCCCTTAAGAGCGATATGTCCAAGAAAATGACGAATGTCTTATTTTCGTTATTTCTGTTGAAGCTAAAATCCAAATTTGTAGGTAGATATACTACTGAAAACAAAATAAGGGCCACTAAGATTTGTCGCTGTACCACGAAAGAAAGAAATAAATGCATTACATTGTTTAACTTATGTAACTACAAAATTATGTTATTGCTTACAATGTAGCCTAACGATTGTTCAAAATAATGATCGTGTATTGCAGTTTTTAACTTGATGAAATTGTCCATTATGAATGGAAAACATGAACATAAGAAAATCACCGGAGAAAGACAAATACTGTTTTTGTCACCATTGTTTCTTCTTTTTAGTAACGAGTATGTTCTCCTCTCTTAGCAATGTACTCCTGAAGTTTCGCATGTATACTCTGGATCAAATTCCTCACGTTTTCATCTGACGTACTATGTAATACTTGTCTTTGTATTGCTAGAGACACGGGTCTGCTGCCGCGCACTTATGCTCTAATGAATACCGTCCTGTAATTGCTTAGCTTGAGGAATTCTTTTAATTTTGTTATGAATTTTACTAAATAATAAAGTTCCTTTTCAGATGAAGGACCACCACTCACGATCAAGGAATTGAGATCGCACACCATACTGAAGGAGATTCCTTTCGTCGTACCATTTTCGACGCGAGTTTTGATGTTTCAAAGTTTACTATCGAGGTATGTTAGAAAATTTACGATTTCAATTTCAAAAATTGGGCAGATGGAGATAGTTCATATTCTGGTCATTCCTACTTTGGGAACAATAAGATTACTTAGTCCTGTGGTCTCCTTAAAAAAACGAGAGTGATGAATAACTTAATAAGTTAAGCCAAAGTTTCTAATTTAAGTATACTGGCTTGACGCTAGGATTTCCGACCTATATCGATTCTTCTATTCTAATAACTGATTGTTTCGACTGTGAGGTTACTCGTAAGTGGAGTTTCTGCATCGAACTTATATTTTGGAAATTACCACTATAGTTAGTTGGTGTTCGGAGACGAGCTAAGAGTGAAAAATTGTTTGAAAGTTTTCACTTATGCCCTTGTCTCTGTGAACACACTAGTTTTCAGATATTTTTTACAGATTACAGCATACGCCACATTGTTTTCGTTTCAATAACATAATATATAGTCGGAATTACCTGACTTTATCTATACCTGATAAGTCAATGTTACTTATTTGCTAAAGTTTGTATCATAAAATATGTTACATTGTAACGCATTTGCTATCATTATTACAAAAATAAAAATTGACTTCTTTCTTTGTACCATAACTACTTCCATACTATTCTTTATGTCCAGGGAAAAGCTCGACCACTGGTACGAACTGACAAATTTCAATGAAGGCCCCGCGATAAACATCAGTGTGCGACGGACGCATTTATATGAAGACGCGTTTGATAAGCTTAGTCCGGAAAATGGTAAGTTAAATATAAAACTTTGATGGTGAAATTCCATAAAAGAATCATTATCATACAGCATGGTAGTGGCAATTGCTCGCGTAGCTACAATGCAATAACAGTTGTTTGGTGGCTTTGGACAGTCATTGTGTAATTTTTTTTATGTTATTGTGACTGAACAAGCACGAGGCCAACCAGGTGTTAAGCGGTAACCTCTGCGACGAATTAGACTGCGCCCGTCACTCGAGACATACAGCTGTTAAATCTCATGTGCCTGTAATTTTACTGGCTCTCAAGGACTGCTGCCGGAACACACTGTTAGGTGCCTGACGACAGATTTTCTACTTGAAGGTGGTAGCTAGCCAGTGGAACATACGCAAAATGCCCTTCCACCATGCAGTGAAGATTAAGCCGGTTGTGTATCGAACCACGGACCTGCGGCACAGTAGTCTATAGGTATTACCGCTCGGCCATCATTGCTTCAAAAACTAAACAACCAGGATCCGCGGCATCCCTTAAACCCCAATGTAGACACGTGACTAATATACATATTGCCTTACTATACATCTACGAAATATGTGTATTTGTAAAGAAAAATCCCTATCTATTCCAAAAACATTGTGATGTTATAAAAAGATCTTGTCCGAATAGATATCCACATAATTTATATGTACCACGTCAACGACTAGTGCTTACCTCGCAAAATGCTAATTGCATGGCAATTCGAGTCTATAACACTTTACCTGACAAATTCAAAGGAGATGGCTTAAATCTATTTTAAAAAAAGTTGTTCAATTTTATTGGAAAAATGTTATTACTCGATAAAAGACTTTATAAACGACAAAAAATTAAAATTATGATGTATTATAGAGCGAGAACGATTAACTGACATGAAAATAATTAACTGCATAAATGAAAAAATCTTGTTATAGTATAATTTAATGTATAGTTATGTATAAATTAAAATCTAGTAATGACATTGAACTTTAATATTTATTGACATGGACATTTATTTTGTATTATTTAATCATTATTTTATATATGAGTTGATAATCATAAAATTGTATAATTGTAAATTAAGCATGTTAAAAATATTTGCACGACATTTAGGCGGAGTTTTGTTGGAACTGTATTTTTATGCTATTTTAAATTTGCAATTATGTACCCAAGACTTAAGCAAATATATATTCATTCATTCATTCATTCTTACAACTCAAATACAAAATATTAGGTAAAAGTCAACATGACACTTGTCACGTCGACGAAAATTTCTACTGTATATTTTACTGTTGTATTTTTCATTTAATTTAATAAACTATTGTTTGGTTTTAGAGCCTGATTTGAAACTAAAACTGCGGGTACAATTGGTGAACCAGGCCGGCGCGGAGGAAGCGGGCGTGGATGGCGGAGGTCTCTTTAGGGAGTTTCTATCAGAATTACTCAAGTGAGTTAGTTATTTTTAAATGTTTTTAATTAGGTTTTTATGCATATCCTGAGTCCTTATTGAATGCCAGACACTCTTAAAGTAGATAATTTAAGATTTTTTTCTCTCTCATTTCGCCAAATGTTTTTAGGTTCCGTGTAATAGAAGGCAAATTTATTGCGATCTACCGGACACATACTGCTACTAAGTACTCCTTGTCAGATTAACCCCATAAAACAATTTACAACTAACATACATCAACCCCATAACAAACAACCTCATAGTAATTAAACAACTTTTTGTTTTATTGTTACACATAGTAATTAAAGTTGTTTAATTACTATGTGTAACAATCGCGAAAACCTAAGACAACAACCTCATTCTTAAACTCCAGTAAATATGATTTCATATATAAATTCTGGCACCTACCCCACATCAGTGGAATAAGGATAGGAAGGTAATAATAATTTATCTTATGAATAACTATTATTATCAATAAATACTCCTTAAAAATGCAGTCTTCCTTGTAGAATTATAATCAAATAGTCTAATAAAAAAATGTTTATTTTTTAAATGCTCCAAGTGAAACTGTATTGTTTCCTTCACAGATCAGCGTTCGATCCAAACAGAGGGCTATTTCGACTGACTAAAGACAACATGTTATATCCTAACCCAGCTGTGAATTTGTTGTACGATGACTTCCACATGCATTATTACTTCGTTGGCAGGATGCTAGGAAAGGTGATTATATTATTTATTTATAGTATACAACAATACCTTCAACCACATACCATTTGAAGCAGTGATAGCTCAGTGGCTTTGGCTATGGACTGCCGCATAGCAGGTCCATGGTTCGAATCCCGCCGCTGGCTTGAGCTTCGCCGCATGGTGGAAGGGCATTTTTGCGATTGCCCGCCTGGCTAGCGACCACCCTCAAGTGGAAAATCTGTCGCCAAGCACCTAACGGTGTGTTCCGGCAGCTATCCTTGAGAGCCAGTAATTCTAGGTTAAGCCTGCTAACACCTACGACCACATCGTCACTTACCATCAGGTGAGATTGTGGTCAAAGTCTTACCTATAAGCAATAAAAAAAAAAAAAAAAAAAAACAACAGTAGTTGACACTGGCAGAAATAGGTTTAAAGTTTAAGTGAATATGCCGGTAGAGTAGGTAACTTAATAGTTTTATAAATACTAGATCTGCCACGCGGTTCCCACCCGCGTATATTCAAAAGAGTGATGATTATGATGATGAAAACCGTGCTGTGGGTAAATTCAGGACCTAAACTTTCTATATACCAAGTTTTATCCAAATATGTTCAGCCGTTTTAGTGTAAAGGATTAACAACACACACACTCAGTCTCATAGGTAAACTTTCGCGTTTAACTATAATACTGGTGTGATTTATTGAGATGTGCATTTATTCCATAATAAATATAAAAATATGTATTTTTATCAGTATTTTGATCTGTTCATAAAACGAAACGTGTACCGGAAATGGCATCATTCTGGCAAAAACAATGGCGCGGACTAAGAAATTACTTAGTACGCAAATTGATACTACAAGGAAAGTAGTAAGCAAACCCAAAACAAAAATGTTTGTTGGATCTCTGACGAGTTATCCGTTTATTGCTGTAATTACGTCATAAAATCGCTTCGACTAGCGTTTTATCGCAAATTAGAAAATATTTCCTAATAACATTGATATTACGTTTATAGCGTTAAATTTTACCGGAATATTGATAGATTTTGCTTTTTTGATTGATGATATCTTAGAAAAATTATGTTGCTCTTGTCACATGTCGAAGATTTGTAAAATAATATTTGATGAACGTTTACTTTCAGGCGCTTTATGAAAACCTTTTAGTAGAGTTACCGTTGGCAGAGTTCTTTCTTGGCAAAATCTGCTCTTCGCGGGAAGCCGATGTCCACGCACTGGCTTCGCTGGACCCCGTGTTGTACAGAGGTCTACTGTTACTTAAGGCACATCGGAGACAAGACGTGCCAGAGTTGGGACTGGACTTCACTATACTGAGCGATGAATTGGGAGAACAGAGGGTATGTTAATAGTAAATATAATTATTGTAGCCTGTGTTATTAAATTTAGAGGGTGCATACTGACTATTGTAAGAATATACGGGGTTATTGGTAAAATGCTGACAACCTTTTAGGGTTGACTTCTGCTAGTCCTAACAACCATTTTGAGATGACGTTGTCATAGATTTTCGCGATTATTACATAGTAATTAAACAACTTTAAACGGTTTAAATCGCGTATATTTATAATTATTTTTTCCCGATTTAAACTCTTTAAAGTTGTTTAATTAATATGTTGACATGAATTTTTTTGTATAGAATTTTTTTTTATGAAAAATTAATCGTTTTCGTCTTTTTATGTGTATTTGACGGACGGTACAAGGACCACCTAATGTTAAAAGTCCATTGTGCCTGCTATGTATTATTTTATATTACTTTGTTCGACATAAATATTGAAAACTCTATTCAAAGAGCGGCACGGCACGGTTCAGTGTTGCTCTCGGCTCTCGGCTCGAAGTAGGTATTATAACACATTTTTTTTTTTTATGCTTGATAGGTTAGCCTTTTACCACTATCTCACCTGATGGTAAGTGATGATGTGGTCGAAGATGTTGTACAGGCTAACCTAGAATTACTGGCTCTCAAGGACATCTGCCGGAACACACTGTTAGGTGCTTGGCGACAAATTTTCAACTTGAGGGTGGTAGCTAGCCAGGCGGGCATTCGCAAAGTACCACCATGCTGTAACGACTGCCATCCTAAGACAACAACCGGGACCGACGGCTTAACGTGCCCTCCGAAGCACGGAAGCGCTCAGTAGTAATGTCACCAGCGGTCACCCATCCAACTCATGACCGCGGCGGACGTTGCTTAACTTTGCTGATCGATTCAGAATGGTTAAGCAAACTTCGCTACGAGCGCTTCAAAGAGAAAATTAAAAACACTAAAAAAAATATGATGCAAGTAGTGATGTATGCGGAGAAACAGAGTCATGTAAACGATAATCACGGCTTCGGAATTGGTCTATTATGCAATTGTGAATGATAAATGTACTTATTACTTTTCTTTACAGGTGGAAGAGTTGAAGCCGGGTGGCGCCAACATTCCAGTAACTGCTGAAAATAGGATAGAATACATTCATCTAGTCGCTGATTACAAGTTAAATAGGTAATGTTTCAATCAAATGTTACATAAAAAATTGTGTATAGTTTGGCCGTGTCGGTCCAGTTATCTGTGTATCATATGGTCATTTTATTCAGACACTGCGGAATAAGGGTTCACGTACAGATAATTCATTATCGGTACGTGAACCCTTATTATTTTATATCCGCTACACGGGAATGTACTACCATTTTGTTTTTTATTCATCTGCCTTTTTCATATAACACCAAGGAAATTAGTTCAAAATAACAACTATTTCCTAAATAGCGATTATAATTTAACTACCTACACGTGTTCTTAATTTCAGGGTAGTCTGGTTTATAATTTCAGGGTAGTCTTTACATGAATAAAATTCCCGTAACACACAGATAGATACAGCTAAACTAAATAGTGCATTGTTCATCTAGAGGAGAAAACGATTTTATACCACACTCACTCAGAAACTAAGTTTTCTCGTATTTTTCCCGAGACGTCTCAGGAAATAAGTTCTTTATGACTTGAGCTGTATTTTTTGCACATAGATATGTGCAGTTGCGAGATTTTTTGTAGGTAAATTTAATACAAACATTTCCGTTATACACTACACTTAATGTTTTTCCGGCGCACGCCAGAATAGGTCGCATATGGCTGATTTTTTTATTACTTAATTGACACTTATCGTTATATTTTCGACAATTCACATAATATCTTTATAAATTATAGCCTATGTGTTTCTCTGATGTCTAAGCTATATTACTGTAAAGTTTCATTAAAATCCATTCAGTGTTTTTTTCGTGAAAGAGTAACAAACAGCCATACATCCTTACAAACTTTCGCGTTTATAATATTAGTAGGATTAAGTAAAAAACTAAATTTTACAAAACAAATAAATTGCCGCGCTTTTTTATCGTAGTGGAGAGAGAGGTTGCCAACCTCCTTTCATTGAAAATCCAGTTCGAAAAAAAGTCCCAATTATTTTTTCTATTTGAAATAAAAACTTTTTGAGATTTGACGGTTGTATTTTTCATTGTTGGCAGCTAAAAAAACAAAAGAGTGCTAGCAGGGCAAGAATGGATTTTCATACAAAATTCCTTCACTGCTACGTAGGGAAGGAATGAAATATTTCTATACATTCATATATTTCCATATATTTCTTCCCGCCGCACGTTTATAAGGGAGAAATGACAAACTTTATAACACGTTTTTGAACGAACAATGTGACACTTTCTGAGTGGGTGTGGTATAATAGTACATACTGCAGCGGCCAGCAAAGGAGGCATTGATGGACGAACGTGTAAATGTAGGCCGAGGTAAGTCCATCAATGCCTAGTTGTGGCCAAGGCTTGTGTAGTGCTTTTCTCAAATAATGCGCGGAAATTAAAACAAACTAGTACCTAGGCAGATTTTTTTATTTGAAGATACAGTTGTTAAATGTACAATTTATGAATTTAATAGTGGACTTTCCGGGGAATATGTTGGTTTGGGATAATTCTAAAGAGGTGAAGAATTTCAGGTGGCGTTGAATTAAGATTATCATTGTCTTCACTTGAACTCATTTTGTCGGAACAATTACTTTTCAAAATCAATGACTATCAACAAACAACAATAAAATTGCCCGCGTTAAAGTGTTAATTTTTTTTTTCAATAAACAGCGTTCTATTTGCAATCCAGATCGAAATTTAAATAAAACCTTTGATAAGTTACCTCCTTGGTTGCCATGCTTCGAAGTAAAAGATCGTTACATTTTTTAATTACACGACAGATATGAATTTACTATGCAATTTATTTGGCCGCTAGACACGACAGATTTTCATACATTTTTTGCCGGCCGCTGCGCGCATGTATTTGGCCAGTACAGCAATTTCGATTTATCTCGAAGAAGGTTGTCAAAATAATGCTCTCATTTCTAAGCATGTTTGAGAAAAAGTATTTTCTTTTACTTAACTACTATGCAGGAGCACCATAACGACAAAGAAATATTGCCGAACGTGAATTAAACAAGAACGTATTTTATTCCAGACAAATTAGGCCGCAATGCAACGCGTTCAAAAAAGGACTGATGTCCGTTGTGAACGGGGAATGGTTGCGGATGTTTTCGTGCCGGGAACTTCAGTTGCTTATATCTGGGGCCGAGGTGGCTATCGACCTGGTAGATCTCAGAGAGCATACACATTACTCAGGTTAGTATTTTATATTTTTTTCTCTACTAAAAAAATTGTTCAATTTTCTGATATTGGAGAGTTACTATAACATCAAATGAATATTTGAATGATAAAATTTCAAACTTGACTGATGCTATGTTGTATGGTTATTGATATTATCGAAGTAATTAATATTTTCTATGTAAACTTGACATCATAAAGCTGACAATAACCTATTATATAAATGAAATTAATTAAAAATTTATGTTATAATTATCATTTACTACCTGCATAAAATATTGTGTGTTCGCTATGAACAAAGCTGTTGACACTATTAATCTTAATATATAAATATTACATGTCACGTTGTTTGTCCGCGATGGACTTCTAAACTATTGAACCAATTTAAAATTTGATTTGCACACCGTGTGCAATTTGATCTTAATTGAAAGATAGGATAACTTACTAACATCAATTTATAGTCGTAATTACCCGTGCGAAGCCGGGGCGGGCCGCTAGTTATAATATAAGAACCCAATGTCACATAGTTTAACAATAAAGTAATATGAATCTGAATCAGATCCGCACTTCATATCAAGATACTGTTTTTGATTTTCCTGACCAACACAGTTCGATTAATAAGTCAAACTGGATTTACTTCCCATTCCATGACGTACGCACCGGAATTCAATTGTATTTTGTACAGTATGAAGAGCCAGAATATCGACGTGGTCAAAACAAATCTTGCTATGGGCACTTTTTTAATATTTCAACATTTTGACCCATTTTGCATATTTCATAGTTCAAGTTCAAATTCATTATTTGCGTAAACATGGGTAAAATTAAATTACAGATGTTATTGTTAACAATGTTTTGTTCGCCATGTTTTTCCACTCTGTTTGAGGTATGCAACATTATTTTATAAAAATACATGCACTTACATATTTAACTACGCAACAAATACAAATTATCTGCCATGAATAGACTATTTGCTTAATTTTGATTAATATTTAAGATGTTTTCATTCCAAAATAAGTACAATTTATGTGATTAAATTATATAAACAATGACATATTAAGATATACAAAAACATTTATACTAGAAACACATTTTGCACATCGTCAGTATTACAGTCGTGATATTATAATATATTACAAATTATAAAAGTAAATTCAAATTTTGTCGTCAAAAAATTCATTAATGGAAATAATAAGCTTTAGTTGTCAAAAATAATTCAAACTTGGTTTTAAAAAGACACTAAAACTATTTATTTCTTTAATGTTTCAGTACGTTTTTAGGATTATTATAGTATACAAAAAGTGTAAAAAGCTTTACAATTGTATTGTAAACAAATGCAAAATTTTCTATAAAATTATTGTTTTCCCTTAAGCTAGATCTATAAAAATCTATTAATGTATTGTCACTTTATATTGTGTGATTTCAGGAGGATTCTCGCCGACCCATCCAACCGTCGTTTGTTTCTGGAAGGTCGTAGAAACGTTCGATGACGCGCAACGGCGGCAACTGCTCAAGTTCGTCACCAGTTGCTCAAGACCACCGCTATTAGGATTTAAGGTAAAGTTACACGAGCGGAGAGACACGACAATCTATCAATACATTTTTGAACTCTATAGTCATGTACCTCGGAGGATATGTTTGCCCCGATTTATCATTAAAGGGAACAGAGAATGAAGAAGTTAAATGGGAACTGAATCTCAGACACCACGGCTTGAATCATACAAACACTGTTTTTGTTAAATACATTGCGTTCATAATTGAAATGCGGGAATAGGCACCATATATCAGACAGACACATCAGTCATTTCGAACCGCTCGTAGCGAAGTTTGCTAAGCTGTTCTTAACCGATCAAAAGCAAAGTTAAGCAACGTCCGCCGCGGTCAAGAGTTGGATACCCATCCAACTCTTGACCGCAGGTGACATTACTACAGAGCGCTTCCGTGCTTCGGAGGGCACGTTAAGCCGTCGGTCCCGGTTGTTGTCTTAGGATAGCAGTCGTTACAGTATGGTGGTAGGGCACTTTGCAAATGCCCGCCTGGCTAGCTACCACCCTCAAGTTGAAAATCTGTCGCCAAGCACCTAACGGTGTGTTCCGGCAGCTGTCCTTGAGAGCCAGTAACTCTAGGTTAGTCTGAACAACATCCTCGACCACATCAGCACTTACCTTTAGGTGAGATAGTGGTCAAAGGCTAACCTATAAGGCATAAAAAAAAAAATACTACTTAGAAATACTTAAAACGAGATTCGACAACGATTATTTGCATTGTTAATCATTGGAGAACTAACTAATAAATAATATCTAGACCGCGCCATTGTTATAGAATGTATTAGACAAGTATTTATTTCCAGTTTATATTCTGTTGGTGATCACGTGATGTATGGGTGCTTCGCAACAGATTTCTGAATACTAATATGTCTTTGTCAGGACCTACAGCCGCCGTTTTGCATCCAGTCGGCGGGCGCGTCGGACCGGCTGCCATCTTCTTCCACTTGCATGAACCTGCTGAAGCTGCCGGAGTTCCACACCGAGGAGGTGCTCGCGGAGAAACTTCTCTACGCCATAGAGTCGGGCGCGGGCTTCGAACTCAGCTAGGTGACTACTCCATACATACTAACTTCATTACCTGCTGAAGCTCCACTCCAAGGAGAGAACTCTATGGAGAAACTTCTATGCGACATAACTATCTGCTATGGTGCATGGGGCCGTATTAGCTAACTAGAACATCCTAGAAGCTTCCTATTTTACTTATTGTAGCTTATCCCTGGCCTACCCCTTCATCGCTTTTCTCCTATTTTCCCTTCAATGAATTTTTTTTTATAATGTTATCATGTCGTGGCCAATCATTTTCGCGCTTCTCTCATGAATGGTCTTGGGTAAGACTTTTTTTCATTCACAAAAATGGTGACAAATCAAGAAGTTCTACTTCTTCATATTTTGTCACCGTTTTGCATTCTCTGCATTATTCTGCAACACCACATCTCGAATCTTTCCAATTTCTGTTCATCTTTTTGTGTGTCATAGTCCATGTCTCACACCCATACAGAACTATTCCCTTTTTATTAAATTTCTTTTTAACATTTTTTCAATTTTTAGATGCTCTAGTATATGTAAGAATGTGTAATCTCTTATTTTGGAATGTCTGTTTTGCATTGCTCTCTGATTCTTGAAGTACATTGAAGCAGTGATAGCTCATATAGGCTTTGGCTATGGACTGCCGCGCAGCAGGTCCATGGTTCGAATCCCGCCGCGGGCTTGAGCTTCATCGCATGGTGGTAGGGCATTTTGCGAATGCTCGCCTGGCTAGCGACCACCCTCAAGTAGAAAATCTGTCGCCAAGCACCTTACGGTGTGTTCCGGTAGCTGTCCTTGAGAGCCAGTAATTCTAGGTAAGCCTGTTAACACCTTCGACCACATCATCACTTACCATCAGGTGAGATTGTGGTCAAAGGCTATCAGCAATAAAAAAAAAAAAAAATACAAAAACATAAGGACTATAAACTAAAGTAGTTGAGCAACCCACCGGTCGTTGCAGGCAGATGAAATAGTTGAGCCTACGAAAGGTGCGTTCGTTTTGGCTCGGTTGCGTTTGTAGCAGTTTCAAAAGTGGCATTTGTATCTCAGCGTTCGGAAAGAAGCTTCTGCTATTTTTGATCACCAACGAATGTATGCTATCCAAACGTCTTATACTTATTTTCATATTTTGACAACCGCTGAAACCCAAAATAACGTTTTCTGGAACTGCAGCCAAAGATATAGGTGCAACAACTGAAGCCAAAGATATAGGTCTGTAATTAAATCTGTCGGAGGCATCGCCAGTTCTATTCATTATGATAGGAACCACAATATTTCTCATAAAATGTTAGTTGTCAAAAAACGATCACAACGATCCCACGGTAAGACGTGGGTCAAAAATAGCACTTTTCTCTGTCATTTGTAGCGTTTTCAAAGCTATCCGAACGGTGAGCGAAAACGATATTTATGCTCACGAAGTCCCTATACGAACGCCCTGTGTGATCATTTGTAGCGTTTGTGAGTGTTATTTTTGGAACTGATAGGCTATCCGAACGCCCTATATAAGTACGCAGGGTAGAATGTTGGTTGCATTTAATTACAATTCTTGACGAGTAAAAAGACCTAAAGATAATCAAAATAACTGAACCTGTATTACAGAATGAAATGTAATCCTTGGATGTAGATAATCTAATCTAAACTGTTCGTGCTGTTAACACAGGCAATCTTCTTTTTCAGGTACCCAACTAACTATTAATAAGTGTTGAAGAATCTTACTCAAGTAGCTTCCATCGTCAAAACTGTACATATTATTGTTTAATGTGTAGACCTAGTGATCATTTTATTCACCATCGTGTCTCATTGTGATAATAGAAATATTACGAGCCGTATATATATTATTTTGCATTTTAGTTTTAGTCCTAATTTATTTAGAATATTATGGATTTATTGATATGAAACATTGAAGTGATATGTTAGTTTTAATTCGTCACCCGGTTTACAAATTTTAAGCTATTGCATAGCTTCTATCGCGGGCCTTGAGCGTGGAGACCGAATCCAGAAATTGCGTAACCAAAATAACGTAACACCCCCCAATCCGACCGGCACAGCGGTGATACTATATTTGATCAGCGCCTCTACAGTGCGTAAAAGGAACTAAATTTTGGCAGAAAAAAAGGTTTTGACAACTAACGTGTCGAGATGTATAATTGCATAAGTTGATAAAAAATGCTATGTAATAGCTTTACCGCGGCAGTCTCCGAGTGCCACACTTCTTTTTTTATTACCTTTGATAACTATCTTGTTGGTAAGTTATGATCGTGTTCAAAGATTGTTTGGTAGCCATTAGATGCTTGGCGATAGATTTTCTACTTGCGGGTACTAGGCGAACATAAGTTACGTGCACAGCGTTATACATAAATATAGAATTAATATTTTTATTTTACTGTCCGTGGCGAAAAGTAGGTTGGGATTTGGGCTTAAGAGATCATGATGTTATAGTCTGCAAGAATCTATTATAATTGTAATTACGATAACTGAAACAGAGGAACTTTAATACTGATGACAGTCAGCCCCGCCTTTTGAAAACCTGTTACATCTAAACTGTGGTCACACATGGCAAACGGGGCATATAATATAAATGAAAAACAATTTTAAGCACTAGTTTTTTTACTATCTTGATTAACTTTTCGCCAGGCATTGAATGTTGATTTGTGTTGCAAATGTACATTAATAATGTAAGTTTTTAATATGATGTTATATTTGAACAACTCTAAGAAAACGAATATATAGTTAAATGTAATGTAACTTTTAATAATAGGGCAATCTTCTGGAAATGTAAATAAGAAAATCGAATTTATAAACGATTTGTAAATACATTTACTGACTTTATATATTTATTAACTGAGACTAAATATTGTGTATGAGTTGGAGTTGGGATGGTGTCAAATTTTGGTTTAATATTTTAGTACCTACCTACATATATAATAAAATATCGAACCAAGCTACTGCATTTAATTTTGACCTCTATATGTATAATCGTGTTAAAATAACAATGATTGGAATTTTTTAGTCGATTCCTAAAACAATATTATTTAATTGCTGAGATTAACTGTTATCTATGACCCTGACATATTATTATGTTATCTGTGACATTGTCGGAAACGAAAACAAGCTCCTTTAATGATTTTTGTTATCTAACCAAAATATCACATCGGCAACACTAACCGAAGTTTATAGAGACTACATGTTTAACAAAAATTATTCATACTTCAAAGACATTAATATCGCACTTATGTTATAAATGCGAAATTTTGTGAGTAATTGTGTTTGTTAGTCCTTCACGCTGATAATGCTTAACCGATTTGGATGGAACTTAGAATATAGTTTAGGTTTTGGATAACAAGGATACTTTGCATCATCGTCACTATTCATCAATGTGTGCTGCGGGGCGCAGGTATATTAATAGAAAAAAAATTATAATCCAATAAATGCAGTTAAGAGGCAAAAAACGTAAAATAACTAATTAGGCACATACTAATTTTTCATACATGCAAAGTATCGCGTCATACATGCGTAATTACGTACAGTTTGAATTTAGATCTCTTTCATCGATCTGGGTGCAAATAGCCATAAATGATGATGTGGCAATAATTGTCTGCCTCGTATCATTGAAGTCCTCGTCTAATCATGTCTATAACCATGATTCTTCCCTGTTGGATCGTTCTATGACATTATTTATTGTACTAGGTATTAGTTGATGCACCGCTAGTTCATTCTGGCCACTAGCGCATCTCTACCTCAGTGCCAATTGCATATCACGCCTATACCGGTCCCTATGGTAAGTCAATGTTCGGCACTATCGGTCAGCTGACTGCGGGACGGTCTGCTTGACTTCTACACATCCTTGGAGGCAGCTCTGCTTTACTGGAGACTATATAATCTCTTGTGAAGACGATGTCAGTTTCAGATCAAGGGATGAAATATGCTTTATTCCAAGTTCTGTCGTATCCGTCCAAACTACATGCTCTGTGGCCTATACCATGCAAGGTACTATCCTGAATGTAGCCTGCACTGTCCTGCGTATTTTCGAAGGTGGAAAATAGTGCTCAAATCTTTATCAGCTGCTCAGGGTAAACGAGGCCTACCTTCCTACCCTAAAAACCTAAACGCTTACTGAACTGAACCGCTTGCCGTGGACTTATGTAACATCTGTTCTAATCTGAGCGACATTACCACCTCGAGACTGTTAAGTTTCTGACCGAAATACAGATATGCTCTCTGATAGCACCGGGGTATACAAACGAGTATTCTTTGTTGCCGCGGGAATATCTTTACGTCAGAGGAAATCTGTGCTTTCCTCTGTAAAGATGACTTTTCCGACGTGTTGAGTGCTTGTCGCCTAAGAGGCCTTGAATGACGAGACCTATCCAACATCTGGATGCACGTAGACGGCGATGACCGTCAGCGAATCTAAGCTTACATTTATAGGTGACCTAATAGCGATAATGACAAAATAGAACAATTTTTTTATATTAATGTGTGTCGTGCCATCACGTATATCAGTTTCAGTTACTGTGTCACCATTGTGTGTAACAATGTACTGCGCTCGACACTCCAAGACAGTCGTTTTTAAGTTTTAATTGCCCGGTAATTTCACTTGCGCCCTTCATACCTAAACAGGTAAACACTGCTGTTTGCACACTGTTGTTTAAAGGTAGAATATCTGACACTGAGGCGGTGCCCACCAAGATGGCCTCCTGGTTTGTGACCGGATTGGTAACACCCGGGCACCACGTGTGGGGAATCGAGATTAATTGATGATCTTAACACCTTCTCTATTGCACCTTCTGACCTCCCACCGGGACAGTTACTCAGTGTCCGTTAACATTCTACTGGCATCGCAGGACTATTGTCTGATCCGGAGTCCAGTGTTACATTCCTAACTTGATCCCATTTCGTGAATTGTCGCAGGTCTGCAGATTGGGATGGGATACAGACTGTTTTTGCATCTTACCCAACTCTGTTGCCGATATGGTGCTTCAGGGTATAGAACTGTTTATTCCATTTAAGCATTACTAAGCTTAGGCCAATGCACTGGCGTTTAAGGATATAAATACCAGCATGCTCAAAAAGAAGTATATCTTTGCCTTTAGGTCCATCAAAAAAGTTATTGTACAAAGTCGGAGCCTATCAGCAGAATTGGTGAGAGATTAGCCCGCCTTCTTTTAAGAATACGTGCATTATAAGCCAGAGCAGATCAAGGGTTTTGTTGACAGTCATATCTACCGTTCTTGCACCGAGAGGATGAATAAGTAGCCCCCACCGCGTAAGAGAAGGCCGATCTTTTGTGCTCTTATTTGCGTCCAACTCGACTTTGAATGACCAAGGGAACTTACCACTGACCTAACCGCGGAGTGGTATTTCTGGTTCAGAAAATTATGCCCGCAGACATTATTTTCCGGCAATGCACAAGACACTATTCTCCTTAGACATTCGTAGGCTTATGACATATCCCTCCGATAGTCCTCTGGACTTGAGCTATAGAGTTAACAAAAAATATATAAGAAGAACGATTTATCTTGTTTTGTCAGTAACCCCAATTGAATTTGCATCCGATGCTATCCGGCGGCAGTGTGCCTGAGAAATTCATGAAAAAATACAGGACAGTACCCACCGGTTACCGCTCCCAATACAATTATTGGAAATAAAGTTGATTTTGTACTTGTTTCAAATTTTTTACATCTAAGTTATATTATATACTATTGTATAATATTACTGCCAAATGCAGACCACCAGACTAAGATTTCAATTGTTAAAATTATAGCTAGTGAAAATGGGTAGTTACCATGTGTTCCAACAATAAAGCAAGTAAGAAAAATAACGCCTAGATTTTCTACCAATAAAATAACTAAAAATATTATAAGACCATTAAAATAAGCAGAAAAATAATTCCTGGTTTGAATTAAGCTTGGTATGTGGCTGTGACATATGTATACACTGTTGCCCGCACTAAACTTTGCTTTAGGTTGACTGCAAAACTAATACTCGTAGTAAGGATAATTTGTTTTATACCAAGTACCAAGTAGTAATTACTGGTATTTTGCCAAAATAGATCTTTGTATAACACACATCTGGCTTGTAAATCCGCACTGCCGTATGGGTCGCCGCATACGCCAATCGCGTTGCGCCGCACCGCGCACCGTTCGCGTCGTTTGCCCAATAACGTGAGTGCGGCCTAACACGTCCACCGCGTAAAAAATCATTCGGAGAGGGAGGTTCATCAGAAAACTTTAGCAGTGAATATGTTAAGGACATATACCCGCCAGCCAAAGTGTGAACTTTCATATAAACTCAATTTGTTATAAAAAAAAACTTACATGTATAGGTCTAATAATACAGTGTATTATTAGACCTATCGTTTCTGGCTTAAATCCTTTTTCTTTTGGACTATAATTAAATTTTTTATTATATAGCGTTTAGTATATAGCACTCGTTTTTAGGAGTTTGAGCCAGTTAATCGTAGCTCCAGATTTATTTAAAAAGTATAGTACACATTTATAAATAACTTTCCATTATAGAAAGTTAATTATATTCCCCATGTTTGTGGTGCAATAGAAATACTAAAAACATGTTTATTTTTCTTGAAAGAGATGCTTAAAGTTGGGTCTTTCTTTAATCTAAAATTACGAGTTTTTGAGCTAGTGTAATTTCAAAACTGTATAATTTAATGAAAATCTGATGCACCACAAACCTAGATATTAGGGTAGTTAATACGTAGGTAAAAAATCATTGAGTTTTATTCACTATTATTAAAATGAGATTAGAGCTGCGTTTTGTATGGGGGCGCCCGTCTAAAATATACCCTTAACACTAGGTGGACCTCGTGCTTGTTCCGTGACCTAATAACATAAAAAGAAAGTAGGATCGACAATATTAATTATATATAACAGAGATAGCCTGAAATTTGCACCAGACACAGAAAAATGTAAGAGTACGTACTAATATATTGGCGTGGTGTAGGTAAGTACTACGGTTGCCATGTGTAGGATTGAAAAACATAGAATATTCTTTTAGTCTTAAAATTAACGAAGATAATATAAAAGAACGATTAGGCGTTAAATAAAGTTAATAAAGAAAAGGTAGGTATGGATGGACTGCGTGAAGAATTATATGTGTACGAAAGGTGACAAATAAAATAACAGGTGTAAGAGGAGTACAATTTTAACCGCCTCATACCAACTAGAAGATTATGAGCTAAGAGGGGTGGGAGGCAAGCCTAAACTAATTATAATTTTTGGATAGAAAGAAGGACTATACCTATTATGGATATGGAGAAAAACCGGTCAGTTACGCGTATCGAGGCTTCAAAAAATAATACATTGTACAATGAGTGCATAAATGAAGTTAGATAACCAGAGCCAATGGCGAGTTCTGATGAAACTACATAAAACCTCTTTTAACATTTATAAGTAAAATATTTTTGTCTGCACTAGTGATGATAAGGCTTTTTTGCACTATGGCATAAAAAATCGTTTTAGTTTGTTTGGACTTTAACTGGATTTTCGAGCATGAGAAGGGAAAAAATATATATTACGTAGCTACATACTTATTTTAAACAGTCTTATGTTTTATTTGACTCAGTTTTCGGTATCCGTTCGACTTATCTGGTACACTTGGCTGGTATTTTTTAATACACAGATTAATTTTCAATTGCACCATTAACATATTATATAGAAATTACAAACCCTTAACCTACCAGTTTGGTTTAATAAAAATAAATTAAAAATTAATAGTTATAAAAATATGATGATATGCATGAAGATGAGAAGGAGGATTTGAGTAGATGGAGATGAGGAGGTGGATATGAGGATATGGAGATGAGAAGGTGGATAGGAGCAGATGGAGATGAGGAGGTGGAGATGATAAGGTGGATATGAGGAGATGGATATGAGCAGATGGAGATGAGGAAATGGAGATGAAGATATGGAGATGAGCAGATGAAGATGAGGAGGTGAATATGAGGATATGGATATGAGAAGGTGGATATGAGCAGATGATTTTGAAGCGCTCGTAGCTAAGTTTGCTTAGCCATTCTGAATCGATCAGCAAAGTTAAGCAACGTCCGCCTCGGTCATGACTTGGATGGGTGACCGCTGGTTGGACATTACTACTGAGCGCTTCCGTGCTTCGGAGGGCACGTTAAGCCGTCGGTCCCAGTTGTTGTCTTAGGATGGCAGTCGTTACAGCCTGGTGGTAGGGCATTTTGCGATGGCCGACTGGCTAGCTACCACCCTCACGTTGAAAATCTGTCGCCAAGCACCTAACGGTGTGTTCCGGTAGCTGTCCTTGAGAGCCAGTAATTCTAGGTTAGCCTGAACAACATCTTCGACCACATCATCACTTACCATCAGGTGAGATAGTGGTCAAAGGCTAACCCTAACAAGAATTTAAAAAAAAATGGAGGTTAGGAAATGGAGGTGAGGAGGTGGATATGAGGATATGGAGATGAGAAGGTCGATATGAGCAGATGGAGATGAGGAGGTGGATATGAGGAGACTCAATTTTTGTAAAGAAAACTGTCCGTTTGCTACTTTTAACACAAATTAACCTAGATTATGATACCAGTTCTTCTTTGTTGGTATACTAGGTAGGTATACCTATATAAGATTTTGTATTCGTTCCGTAGTAGTAACTAGAATTGTTGTTATAAACTTGTAAGCTAGTCATGGCATGGATTCATCATAATCAAACTATAATACACATTTCTTTTAATTTACAATAAATGAATATTACAGAGTAGGGATTCTGTAGCACAATCCAAAGTTAATACCCATTTACAACAATAAGCCCTACATTTCTTTATGAAGAAAGAGCTGAAACATTGTTCACAAGTTTACTATTTTATGGTTTTTTTTATGTTATTGTGACAGAACAAGCTCGAGGCCCACCTGATGTAAAGCGGACTAACCTCTGCCTGTAACAGATGCATTTCGTCACAAGTCACGAATTGCACTGCGCCCGTCACATTGAGATATACTCGTAGGTGTAGTCTCATGTGCCTGTCCGTTAGGTGCTTAGCGACAGATTTTCTACTTAAGGGTGGTCGCTAGCCAGGCGGGCATTCTCAAAATGCCCTTTCACCATGCGGTGAAGCTCAAGCCCGCGGCGGGATTCGAACCATGACCAGCTGCGCGACAGTCCATAGTCAATGCCACTGAGCTATCACTGCTTCTACCATAAAAAACAAAAATAGGTACTTACCATCATCATCTAATGTGTGTTCTTACAGGCATTTCATGTGTCCACACGTATAAGAGCAGGTTTATTTTTAACTACACCCTGCAAAGTAAACTACACCCTGCAAAGTAAATCAGTACTAATCAGTACTTCAGTACTAATATTATAAATGCGAAAGTAACTCTGTCTGTCTGTCTGTCTGTTACGCTTTCACGCCAAAACTACTGAACCGATTTGAATGAAATTTGGTATGGAGATAGTTTGAGACCCGGGAAAAAACATAGGATAGTTTTTATCCGACTGCGCAAAAAGAGGTTAATGTTTTCGCGCGATAACCGACATACGCGCGGGCGGCGCCGCGCCCGGAAAGCTAGTATTTTATATAGAAGACGTGAATACGATGACGCTATACTAACACAGCCACGGTAAAGTTGCGGACGCCTGAAAATATTGAAAAACATATTCTTAATTGTAAACTGAAACGGACAGGGAAAAGAGTCTCGTCTCATCTATGAATTTATCTCTTTTCGACGTAGCAGTTTGTCACTTTTTAACGGTTATTGTGATAATCACCTATATTCTCGTAAAGCTTGGCTCCGCTTTAGCTCTGATCAACTATAATATGGACATATCAAATACAAAATGGATCAGGAAAGTTAGGATGAGTGTAATATCTCAGTCCGTTATAGATCAACGTAATGGTATAGGTATGTCATGGCGAGTATTCCTTTTCCCGATCGTATAGATAGAATTCTCCGTCATCACGGTCGGTTTTGATGTATGCCACATTCGATAAAAATATGAAAAGGGAGCAAAGTCAAAGACAAAATCATTTATTCAATTTAGGCGTCTACAACGCTCTTATGAACATCAATTACAATTTTTATTATTGATATATTCTACATTGTAATGCCACGTTCAGCAAACAAAAATTGTATAGAGCCACTGCGAGAAGGACGGGCAAGAAACTCGGGGCCATTAATTTAAACGTCTTTTAACAATGTGTTACATAAGTACTTACTATATAATAAAATAATTACAATATTTGTTTAAATTACGTAGGTGACAGGCGATAGCTTGGCAGAGGCGGAATTCTCCAGGCATTTTTGTTGGTAATCACAAACTGTGTAGTAGGATTTCTTAATCAATATGTTTTTCAGGTGCAACTTGAAATTCCCTTCTGTGAGCATTGTAGTATGATTTATAAAACCGTACACAATAACCTAAGAAGGACCTTTTATTTGTCTTTGCTGATCTAAAACCTGGCACCGCTATTTTATCTTTATTCCTAATATTGTTATCATGATTGTCAATGTTAAAAAATTTACAAATTTTTTTACGAACTTACATAATATTTTCAAATGTATACAAACTTGGTAAAAGAAAAATATCAATTTCTTTAAAAAGATTCCTCAGAGATTCCCTAGGATCCATTTCATATATGGAAAAGTATATAGGCCCAAAAGGTGGAACAACATTAGTTAACGTACCTATATAATAGACCCGTAACGTAAAGACGGACGGACAGACAGATAAACCGTGGAGTTTCATTAGTAAGATAATATTTTTAGGGTTACAACCCTAAAAGATCCGTGATACTACGAACGATACGTGCGTACAAAAACTTCAGGCAGGCCATCTGATAGTTAGTTTTTCTACTTTGCAAGAATAAAATGCACACCGATATAACATTATTAGATATAATCCAATTCATTGTTGGATAAAGAACAATCATTAATTTTATGTAAGTACCTATCTATGTAGGTAGGTAATTATAAACAAAATATGTAGTAAGTAGAACTATCTACCTATCCCTATAGAAGTATCTACATAATATGTAGGTTGTATGTAAGCTATGTTTGACACATTCAAGTGTATGATCGCCATCAGTTCCACTGAGGCTTGTAAAGCAACAGCGTGAAGATAATCACGATAACTAGCCGAGCCGCGCCGCGACAACCCGCTGATGCTATCGCTAGACCACCGACGACGATTCACTTTCATAAGCTTTTCATACAGACAAAATTTTCGAATTGTATTATATTTTTGTTTTAGTCGTGGTATGGATTTTTTTTTAACTTGTTACAAAGAACGTGGGCGGCCATTCCTCAAAGTGATTGTGATGAACTGATTTTAAGCATGCCAAATCACTGTGCTTGTATGATTAGTGTAAATGGTAGAAACATAGAATATTAATTAATATAATTTTACAATAAACATAGCACAAATCCCATTTTTTTAATTTTTCTGCCATACAAGTCTTATACTTTTGATGTGTGTATATCTGCACCTATAACTTTTAAATTAATAAGTACTAATTAAAGCAATTGATTAAACACCGAAGCTTAGGACGTAGACTATAGTAATATATTTAGTTTTAAGGTACCCACCTTAGTAGAGATAATTTGTTTCACTACATACCGGCCCTAAAAGAGGATTTCTTAAACAAACTTTTTGCATCAATTCAAGAAATTACCGGGATATTTCATCCGTGTCCATAATAATTCGAACTCAATAGTCCTTTTTGTTATTGAATATTTATATATTGTGCGGCATGAATAGCAGTGCGATTGACGTAAAGCGGCTTATTGATGGCGGTCATTTACTCTGCCAAAACATACTGACACGCGCTTTTATCATATGAACAAGATTGATGCGCACATTCCCATGGAATGGAGGTTAATCCATGCCACCTTACAGATAGGTGTAGTGTGGTGGACGGTATACGCAATCCATTTTATTGCTTTTTATTGGGCAAGTCAACTCAATCATTCAGATTGAATAGACGATACAAATACAATTAAAGATTTATTGCAGTCATCGCCTTTACTGCCCCACCTACCTACAGCGCGACTCATCAGGTACAGTCGGACACCAAACCGCACAACAAACGATATAAATTATTTAATATGTAAATTACGTGACCGATTTGCGAAAATACGTGCGTGTCACATGGATTTTTAATGTGTTTTACTCATCTAACATTATGGGAATGAGCTCACTTTTAAATACAATTACAATAACTTACACGACACGCATATAGAGAAGCATGGAAAACATGTGATCGTTACTAAATAAAAGGTATTGCGAATAGGTATAAACCATTTAGTACAATATAATAATATGGTAGGTATAACATTTTATAACGAAAAGAAGAGTTTTATCGTCGAATATACCAATACATTCTTATAACGAGGCCTCTAACTAGCTCATTTGCCTAGCTTTTTATAAATTGGACAATGTTAAATAAATTTAACATCTAATAAGTAACCGTGAACTTGAGTTCGGCTCGCTATACTCATCAATAACGCGCATTAATATCGGCTCAGGCGCATTCGTCAGGATTAGCGTTGTCTGCACAAACTTGGTGAAAATCGGGATCGTCAGAAGAATATTTTTAGTTGTAACAAGTTACGTGTATTATACTTTTTTTTCGGAGTACGTTGTTACACTATATATTTATTTGCTAAAGCAAGTCAGATAAGTTTTCGTTGCTAAAATTTATTGCTTGAGTTACACACGTTCGTACGTATATAAAGTCTGAGGTTACTGTAAACAGCACCGAAATATCTTTAAATATTGTCTACCTCGTACCAGTCCATTTATGTCGTCAAATTCTCACACTAGGTGATGGGATTCCTCATTACTCATTAGATTAGAACGACGCGCGACGTTTGGATAGTTATCATACCTTAGCCTTGCCCATTGATCCAGCCGCCAAGCAGTGCTATTACTTGCATATCATACATTGCAGTGTTCCGGATTGAGAGATATAGTATTGTTTTCACATTTCGAATGGCGAATCTGTGTGAAAATTTGAATTTTATATTTCTGAAGGAATCGAGAGCAGTCAAATGAGAACAAAAAAATCCAAAATGGCGTATCTATTCTAATAGCTACCATACCAAGCACAGCAAACCCCCTGGAGCTCGACCTTAAAATGAGAACTTGAAGTGACAGAGGGAAAAATGTTAAGGAAAATCTTGGAACTTGTACTTGAAACCTGTACGCCGACTAGAGAGAAAAGAGAAATCGAAGATATCTTTAGTAGAAAGTATATCTGGAATAATAGCTTTGGATCGATTTCTTATGAAAACACTCCTAATGCAACCGCGCGGGCGTAGACCAGTCAGCCGCCCAAGATAACGCTAGATTGATCAGCTGGAGCGGACCTTCAAGAAAATTATTAGCAACAGCTAATGACTAAGGACTGTGACGAGGGGCGCTCTCTGACTTCGGAGGCTAGACTCGCTTCAGGTTACTGAGTCATATAGACTCAGTAACCTGAAGTGATTATAGACCTAGGTCTGTTTTAGTATAATCTGATGACTTGTCTTATACTTAATGGTATTGGCTTAGGTAGGATGTATAATTTTCCAATCAATAGTCAATCAAAGTCAATTATTACATCACTATATACCTACATGCGAAAGTAAGCGTTATGTTTGTTACCACTTACTGCTTCTACACATCACTTCACTACACTTCACCTCTGAAACGGCAGGAAGGATTACGAAGAATTTGAGATGCAAATGAAGCCACTGGTAGTAAATAGTAGTAAAAGTATTCGATAAAGGAAAAGAAAGTTAAAATATCCTGCGATTAACATGGCTACCCTGGGTACTTCTCTCAGTACCAACATGAAGCCGGCGCGCGGGCACTCGCCGCCATTAGGGTTTTGACAGTTGCAATCAATCAGCGCTGATGAATGAGGTTCGCAATGGCCCTGTGTGCGGTAGCGCAGGATAATGCACGCCTGATCAAGCCAAGCCCAAACACTAGGTATTATAGTTTGATTAAAATAAAACAATCAATCAAATGTCTGGAATCAGAGATTGAACTTATATATCTTCTGAAATAAATATATGTTATTAAGTCCTTGTGCTCTTCTTAGTGGCATAGATACTTACCTTCTATTTAATGTAAAGCTATTGAAAAAATTGTCTCAGATATGTATCTAGTTACGCCATTTCGGTAAATGAAATACCTATATAACAGCCCACATATTTTCTTTTTACTCCCAGCTATCAGTTTTTATTTCAGGACAGCACACATACTTCTTCAGACATTCCAAATCGATCCATACATTCTTCGGGTTGCCTAATTGTACAGAATTCATCTAGTATCTGCAACTAAGCAGAACCCTGCATATATGCATAGTCTAATACATTATATAAGAATAAAAATATAAAAAAGCTAACGATACTGCAGGCCTAACATATAAGGATGAATGCTGCCATCATTCTTTGTCCGACGGCTTGAATATGAGAAATTGTCCTGACAGCTAACAAAATGAGTCATTGCGGACCACCGACTTCATTTGCTGTACCTTTTACTTACCGATATTCTACCGATATTGAAATCTTATCCAGTTTACCTACTTACCTGCCATATGCGAGCTAATTTAATAATAATCAAAGATAGTTTATGTGCCCATACTTCTTACAGAATACTATCCTGATTCTCGCAAAATAATATTCTTATTTTCTACAATATTTGGACTTTTTTTCGTATTTTTTTACCTATTGCAAACCACAAGTCAGTCGGTAGACAACTGTATTTGAGTATTCGAAAATAAACCCTCAAAAATACCCTTTCGATTTCATGAGGAAATTTCATAGAAAATGCCATAGACGACCCCCAATTAGAAATTCAAATGATGGCAAATTTTTCATCCATCAGGATTAATTTATAGTAAATTAATCCTTCCCCAACTTGCGCTGTCCGGAAGCGGTGCGGAAAGGGCTCGATACTCCACGTCTCTGTATAAAGGTACAGTTTAAAATTACAAATGTACGAGAGGAAAAATTTAAGTCATGTGCGGGATTCGAACGCGTCCATCCACCCCTTTACCCGGGGTATGCTCTGACCGACTGAGCTAACATGCCAATGAGTTATAACTCAAATCTTTCCTATCGCTCTTTAACCATCGTTTTGGGATTGAGTGATATTTCAACTTACGTTGTACTACAAACAAGACAAATGTTGCAATAAGCTTTAAACTTGTTAATGATGACGCAACCCTATAATTTTATTATTTTTGCGATATGTAACGCATGCTCTGCGGATTACATTACAAATTTACGAAATATTTTTTTTTAAGTTTCCTCTCGTAAATTTGTAATTTTGTAATGTAATCTGCAGAGAATAAAGGTACAGATTCAGTCCAAAAAGACAACAGTGCACAAGTAACGATTTAAGTCTTTTGATAACAGGATCCCAAGCAGGTGGTACTTGCCTTCGTTGATCTTCTTGTACGCGCAATTCCTCTACAAGATGCAGGTGTTTACGAGCTTGATTGTGAATGTGGTCTGTCACACATTGGGCGAGCAAAGAGGAGCTTTGGTATCCGGGTAAAAGAACATAATGCTGGCTGACACGAAGAAAAGACACTCGACCAAGTCTGCGGTTTGTGAACATACTTAATAATAATAATAACAGACGCACAGGAACACGGCATCCATACATTGTCGATATTCCAAAAATACGCACAAAAAGTTGAAAATCAAGTTTTATAATGCGTACGGCCGATGTATGGAACACCCTACCAGCGTCTCTATTTCCCGATAAGTATAATCTGGAAGTCTTCAAGTACAGAGTTAATAGGTATCTGCTGGGCAAGCATGTTACACCGTCGACCGCGTCGCCGCTTTCCATCAGGTGACAGACTGCGGTCAAATGCTTGCTAGTAAAATATATAAAAAAAAAAACTCAGAAGGACAAACTCAACCACAACATTCGTTTCGACAGTAAATAAATAAACTTTAATATTTATAAATATAAAATATTAAGTAATTTTTAATAATTTATATGTGGTGTAACAATAAAGAGTTTTCTATCTAAATATTCGCCAGAGGGACTCGGTTTATGCCAAGAATGTTACGCGAGGCTATTGAAATCAAAAATTAGGTACCCAAATTTTAAAAGAGATGATGGTTGGCAAGTACCACCTACTTGGGATCCTGTGATGTTGAAAAAAAGAATTAAATCCCATGGCCGACGCAAACCTGCAAGACCTCTGGACGCTGCGAGCGAATACAGCATGAATACGGAAATCGTTATGATGAAAATGCATTTTCTGACGGTAGTACCTACAAAATAATTTCTCAATAACTCAAGTGCCTTATAAGACTGATTAGTCACCCCGTGGTGACCACGATCACAGCAGTTTTTGAAACGTCGGGACAAGAATAATGATATATATACGCGATCCAAACAGTTTAAAGTTGTTTAATCTGTAATAGTCGCGAAAACTAAATAAAGTTTGCCTTAATCCCCACGCTTGGCAGGCGGCTTGGGGATAACAGTGTAACATAACAGTTCTTCAAAAGGCTGCTGCTCACATCCGGGATTTTTTTAGTCGTCGCCTCATTCGACTCTTACTGGTAGGGTATAGGAGGGGTGCTATACTAACCCGGCACCCCACGGATCGTAACGAGCTCCGTGCCACAGGTTCTTACTTGATATGTAATGGTTGATAACCAGATTGAAATTTGCAACGCACCACCATGCAAAAATTATATCTATCGACATTTACCTTGTACCAAATCGTGTAGAGAACAATTATAGTAACAGGCACTTACCTACATCAGTCATGCCTAATGTGAATTAAATGACCGGGCCTCATTTCCATGCCTGGCTGGCTACGATAATTATACAGTCCTTAGCTATCATTATTTGCAAATCAGCTCACTGGTTAAGTGGCCAACTAAATTACTTAACAATATTTGCGGCTGGTTAGGTTATCAGATCGTCTTGATATCAACAACGTGGTTATTTTTTTTATATATGTAAAAGTGTTACTGTGAATAACTTTAATTGAATAAGTATAATGTATGTACCCGCATCACTAACTTTAACTCGATTAATACCTATGTTCGAGCAAAGGCGTATGCTGAAAACCAGCCCTGCGTGAACCATCCGGCTTACGCAGTACAGTGCTGAGCCTACCCCTATTGTCAGCTAAATTTGATAGTTTAAATTCCGTTCTTTATTTTTTCCTTAAAAAAATGTGTTGGCAATAAATGTTATCCTATTCTATTATCACTAATTTTAGTAAATAATATTGAGTCAGATAGCTATGACTATAGTTTCGTCCACATCCGGTGGTATTTTTCAAGGAGGGTTCAGGACGACCGCGTTGATGTCTCACTTAGCACTCATTTTTGTTTTAGAAAAGGCAAAACTCAGCAAGTATTTCGAATAGTAACGTTTTTACTTAATTGCTATTGTTCAGACTGTGTTATTATATTTCATATGTAGGTCGGTCACAACCTGAGATTCGAACAAGCGGCAAAGAAGAGGGTAGTTTTGGGACAAAAACACGATGGTTACAAAAAATACGCGCATGACCTCCAGTGCTCCTCGGGCGTATCTTGCTGCTAGTTAGTGGTGAATTCTGCTGGTAACAGTTATTTTTAAAATGTTTAAGAGTGCCTTCACCTGGGTGTTTAGTATCGTGCTACCGATACCGTACATGCCTGGACGGAACCCTGCAAGCTGCTCAATAGTTTTAAGGTAAGTGGACTTGTATTAAATGTTATGGTAACCCTGAACACAATACCTACCTAACTAGTGAAAAATTAGGACTAGTCAGCTCCCTGGGCAATCGAAGGAAACAGCCTGAATCTCATAAACACATATATATAAGGTGACTATTAATTCATCAACAATACTGCGGGGGATGGTGTAGAATCGATAACTGAATGTGATCCACTCATAATTAATTACACATAAACAAAATTAATAATAACTATTGCCTAAGCTGTGGCGCGTTGACTTTGAGAATGATAGCGACGACAACACTCGCGGCCGCCGTGGACAAGACATACACACGCGTATTAATTTAGTTCTTTGTGCAGATCCCATCAGCATTCAATTATTTATTAAGTGTATTGAGCTAAAATTTTGTGAGCAGGTAATTGGATGAATGCACTAATTGTTGAGATACCTTTTGATTTGCGAACCTTTGTAAAACTCATCAAACCCGATGGCGAAAACGGGCGTGATTTAGGAATGGTTTTTTTCAACGAAACTCATTAACTACTTATATTATACAAATGAGACTTGGCTTGATATTGTAAGCTACTAAAGGGCACATATTGACGTGAAAATTTAGTCTCGAAGACATCAATTTTTAGCACTATAACCTAAAAACCTTATTTTTTGTATAATTTTTTTTCGTCTAAATTGTAATGTTTTTTCGGATTCTGTTTTCACAAACATTATACACAAATTCATAGAGACCTGTGTAAAAATAATCATAATTGTGCGCTTAACCGTTTAGGATATCCAGCAAACAGCCCAACGTTCCCCCAGCGGCATCTTGCATATCTTCAGAGTCTTACGACACACAAATTTCATTTAAACACACACATTTACCTCTCGGTATACTCTAATTATTGGTATACTTCTTTTCTTCGTGCGACCGTTTTGACGAAAAAGTTCCGCTGGGAGAACGTTCTCCCAGCGGAAAGTTTTTTTTTTTTTTTTTTTATTGCTGATAGGTAAGCCTTTTGACCCCAAACTCACCTGATGGTAAGTGATGATGTGGTCGAAGGTGTTAACAGGCTTAACCTAGAATAACTGGCTCTCAAGGACAGCTGCCGGAACACACTGTTAGGTGCTTGGCGACAGATTTTCTACTTGAGGGTGGTCGCTAGCCAGGCGGGCATTCGCAAAAATGCCCTTCCACCATGCGGTGAAGCTCAAGCCCGCGGCGGGATTCGAACCATGGACCTGCTGCGCGGCAGTCCATACCCAAAGCCACTGAGCTATCACTGCTTCAAAGTGTTTTTCGCAAGTATCTTATGAATGGCTGGACACACAAATTTAAAACTACCATACACATTTACACCAGTTCATACATTAAATATCTGCTAAGCTCAAATCATGTATTTCAACATGTTGCCGCTGGGAGTACGCACACGCGGCGTGAACGTTTGCCTTTACTACGGTGGTTGTGCTGCATCATATATAGCTGCTTAGTCATATTTCACGTCAGCAGATATAAAAAAATATATTCACATCGATTCAGTTTCAGATGGTGGAAACCATCAAACTTAAACTAAATTCGTAAAGCAAGTTACTAAGGGCCCGTTTCAGAATCTCATAAGAAAGTTTCGGGTTGCTATGCAACACGTAAAATAACTGAATGATAAAAATGACAGTTAACATGCAGCGAGTTTCAAGCTTTAACCGATGGACAGGCTAAATCGATGTCTGTGAAACGCAAAGATAGTGTTTTGTTTAATAAATATGTTCTGGGTAGTAAAACCGGAACTTACTCGAACATTCTGAAACAGGCTCTAAGTCGAATAACAACTTAAATGTATCGTGTTTTGTATTTCAAAACACTATAAATTTGTTAGTTTAAAGAACCCAGAGCTGCCACAAGATATTTTATCACATGTGCGTGACCTGAATCACATATTTATATTACACATTATTACTGATCCGCTTGATTTCCTCCGGCTGATTATTATATCACTCTTCAGAACGAAGGTATACTATATTATTACTATATTCTTATTACTATATTACTATATTATATATTATACTATACTATATATATTATACTATATTATAAGGTATATTATATTATGTAGGCATTGGCAATGATAGTCTTTCTTTCGTATTCTGGGACTAAGCTCGTGTGGGATTTGGTGAATATAATATTGATTACACAAGTTTTTCAATCAGATGAAAATTGTATGGGATAGCCTAATAATAATAATAGCCTAATATATAACCCTCTTCCCTCATAAGATAGCACCTTTAAGAAGAAAAAAATATTATACCAAAAGTAGAAATGTTGATGCGCTGTTTTATACCGTAATCGCAATAATAAAAAGGGGGTTATTCACCTTCAACACTCAAGAGAATCTGATAATAATGTTGAAATAAACACTAGCTCGAAGCGTATCTGTATTTTTCTAAATAATATTTTCAAAAATTCTTGTTATTTTGTACTCAATTTTATTGTGGTTCCTGTTAGATATAACAAGTATAAATTAATTAAAAAAGTAAAAAAACCGGACTGGAAATTAATCAAATTCGTTCAGCGTTTTATCGTTACATTGAAATTTAAACTGCAATTTATATTAATTCATAAAATCTTTTTTAAAGCCCTTCATTTGATACCCAACACGATGGGTTTAGAAGAGAAAATGAAAATTAAAATCTCTCACGATATGGCATCTAAAAACCGACAGTTTTATTTTTTTAATTTTTTTAATGTTCTTAGTGTCACTTGAGCTATCAAGACAAATGTAATGATATCTCATACATTTAAATTGGTTAAGGCGTTTAGAAGTTGTGTCCACATAAAGAAACTCACTAGACTAGAGTGTTATGTTTTTAGGTTTCATGTATGTATTTTTATACATGAAACCTGAAAACATAACACTCCTTTTTTAGACAGTTGTGTAAAAATAAAGCAATAAAGCAGAATATGTGATTTTTCACGTATTTCCTTATTAAGTGGTAAATGATTCAAAGAATACGTGGGGCATACTGAATATTTCTGGAACTAGCCACTTTACAATTAAATAAACGGTCAAATGCGTGTCAAGCCACGCACAATGTAGGGTTCCGTAGAAGCCCGTTATCATAATATAGAACGATTCTGTAGTTCTTTATTCTCCTCCACTTTCTTCCTGCTAAATCCAAGAAATAAGAGTACAATTGCCGCCAAGCTATTATTTCAATTGTAATTCGAAAACTAAACAAAATTCGTTTGTGAATTCTATAGGTAGATACTCGAATGAAAACGTAACGATAGCGCGATTCAGAATCCGTTGGTACATTGTAAGAATTTGAATGTCATTTCATTTATTTGCTGTAGCATAAATAATTATTCTATTATAAAATAGTTGATATATATATGAAAGAAAAATAAAAAGTATACACCGATATATTCAGGTAAGCTTATAAATGGGCTATTATACTATATAACTAGTCTGGCCATAAATACTGTAACATAAAAACTTTTCAGCTTTAGAATTATTTAGAATTTTGAACGCGTTTATTACTTTAAAATTTTCTTTCGATTTCGCGCCATTTCATATATTATTTCGTGTTCATTATCAAATAACAATATAAAATGAGGTGTTAAAGAAAATAGGATGGTACCTAGTATTCGCCTTGTGTAAAGTAGGTATTGAGCTGTCGCGTCGGTCATATTCCATACACTTCAAAAGCTTGGTATCAGCCGTAGGTATGTTCGTAATCGTAATATCAACAGATACAACAACACTTCCTCTGTCGAAGACCATAAAAGATCAGGGCAGCTGCGGGTCTTAGAACTACAAATTAATGCTGTTAAAGCCAAAATTGGTTGAAATCCCATTAGGAAGTAAAAATATTATGATAACTCAACAATAATCTTATTGCGAGAAATGAAGATTCCCGCTTGGAAAATGTCGCGTATTATAAAACAAGCCCTGAAGCTCGGTGCTTATCGTCGATATAAATGCACATGCCGATGTACATGCCCTAAATCAATCTTTAAAATTAAATAGAGTGCCTTCCGTTGCGATACGCAAGAGAAGGGCACAGAAATATTCTCTTTACCGATGATAAAATTTACACTATTGATGAGCATTACAATCAGCAAATTAATGATGTGTGAAATGAAGTGATCGATGACCTTGGTACGACAGGTACAGACAGCAAACACTTCTAGTGTACGGCGAAGATGAGGTCCAAAAAGGTATATACCTATATAAGTCGAATCTTTGTACTGCCATATCTATATCTATACTAATAGAAATAGTTTGGGACCCGGGAAAGGACATAGGATAGTTTTTATCCAACTGCGCGAAGTTAATAGTTTTGCGCGATAACCGCAATACGCGGGGGTGGAGCCGCGGCTGGAAAGCTAGTCTATTATGTATGACATCATCATCATCACCAGCCGGAAAACGTCCACTGCCCTGCTGGAACAAAAATTTGCACTTTAAAGTTTAATATTTCGTAAATGAGGCATTAAATCGAAAAACAGTATTAGCAACCCCTATTCAACCATACCACACACGAAGAGATAGACGACGAAAAAAAATTTCATCCCCACATCAAATGTATGGGAGGTACCTTAAAAAAATATATTTCGAAATTTTACTTTACCGCTTTGTCGGCGTAATTGATTTACATATCCATACGAAATTACAGCTTCCTAGTACTAACGGTCTCTTAGCAAAACCTCGGACAGACGGACAGACAGACGGACATGACGAAACCATAAGGGTTCCTTGTCAGGACTACGGAACTCTAAAAAAGCAGTTAGAAATGCTTCGAATTCATATTGCTAGAATTCATAAATGGAACTCTCTAGAAACATGTAGCAATAGTAGCATAAGAAAACAATTTCTCATTGTGGCGTACCTTAGGAAATTGTGTATCGCTATCTCAATGATCTTTCACACGTGAAAATTTCCCTTAATGATTTTTACGAGTTTTGCTTTGGCTTAAGTGAACAAGAGAGTTACCAGAGACTTCAGTTGCCATTTGGTGATGAAGCCCCATGTCGCAGGTCTGTGTATTCGTGGTTTGGAGAATTTCGACGTGGACGTGATCATCTCGATGATGATGTACGTTTAAGTAGGCCGGCGACTGCGGTTACAGATCACAGACGCGTCTCTAGCCCATGTAAGCGAGCGGTCAAAATGGAATGGACAAAGTACAAGTAACAGCACATCAACTTACCACAATCTTTCAAATTTCCCCAACGCATAATAAACTCTATTGTCTGGAGATTAAATTTGAAGAATTTGGATACCATCATGTACTGTTATTTAGAATTATACAGAGTGTTCTGGTGTTTACCCTGACAAGCCAAAACGTAGCCATGTTAACATGTCTGTATATCGAGAGCAATGAATCCGGGTCACTTAAAGAATGTTAAAAATCTCGGAAACTAAAAATGATAGGTTAATGCAATAAATTGTATTTAATAGACAATGTAATACTCCTTAAATGAAAGTAAAAAAAATATGAGTCACCATACATTTTATTAACACAAAATTACATAAAGAAAAAAACTGCTGATCTCTCCTTAAAACAAAAATAGGAAACATGAAATTTTTGAACTTTATTACGATTTTCTTGAATTTTAATACTTCGTATTGCCTCCTCGTGCTTCCATTACTGCGTTTACGCGGTTTGGCATGCTGTACACCAAGTTCCTTATACGATTTTGGGGAATATTCTCCCATTCCTCTGTGAGAGCAATTTTGAGCTCACGAAGCGTGATTGGGGGAGGGTTTCGTTGTTTTACGCATCTGCCTAGCTCGTCCCAAGCATGCTCGATCGGGTTGATATCCGGGCTGCGCGCTGGCCACTCCATACGAGTAATGTTCATCTCTTGAAGGTAGTCATTCACAATCCTACCTGTATGAGGTCGGGCATTGTCATGCATAAATATAGCATCCTCACCTAAATTGACCATAAATGGACCAACGTGATCATTGAGGATTTCTTCCACATATCTTACGCTAGTTAAAGAGCCGTTTTCTATGATCACCAGCTCTGTGCGACTTTCAGAAGAAATTCCGGCCCACACAAGTACAGACCCACCACCGTAGGCTACTTTTTCTTCGATGCATGCTTGCTTGAATCTTTCCCCTGGTCTTCGATACACTCTGTGTCTTCCATCGTGCTTGTAGAGCATAAATTTTGATTCGTCGGAGAACATAACTTTTGACCAATCTTCAATACTCCAATTTACGTGGCTCTGGGCATATCTTAGTCTCGAAATACGATGCCCACGCTCCAGTTTAGGGCCGTTTGCAGGTCTAAGGGGTTTTAAGTTAGATTCAGCAAGCCGACGTCTTACTGTCCATGCACTTGGGTTACTTCCTCCGAGGCGTCGAAACTGATTGGTGAGTTCAGTTCCTGTGAGAAAGCGATTTCGAAGCATGGTGTTCACCAAGTATCGGTCTTCTCGTGCTGTGTTACACCTGGTTCTGCCCGTTCCTGGTCTGCGTAGGTTAGAACCAGTTTCTTCGTAACGTCGGAGAACTCTTTGTACTGTTGACAGCGACACACCGACAGTCCTGGCTGTATCGCTCTGACTCCGGCCGGTTTCCAGCATTGTAAGTATTCTGGTGCATTCTTCAGGCGTAAGCGACATAATTTCAGCTTGAATAATGAATATAGAGCACTATCAACATGGTTTATGTACCCACATAAATGACAGATTACAAACAAAAGCAAAACCAAATGCTGTAATTTCGTAGTTCCATCTTCGAAAGTGGCCCTTTTTCAAATTTGATTTTTTTATGATATAACTTTACAATAACTAAGAAGTTTTAATACCTTCATTTAAGGAGTATTACATTGTCTATTAAATACAATTTATTGCATTAACCTAGCATTTTTAGTTTCCGAGATTTTTAGGATTCTTTAAGTGACCCGGATTCATTGCTCTCGAGTGTAGATGTAACATCATATTAATGTCAAAATCTAGTTTTTTTTCATTCTAATTACTTTGTACCTCATCAGCATAGAAAGTTTAATATCAATTGGTAATATTTGGAAAATTTGGGAATCTCACTGTGAGCGAGGTGCGCTGTACACGGGTAAAAAGTATTCTTAGGAGAAGGAGTGACAAGAAACCACAAGTTTGCTATATTAAAAAAAAAACTAATTATAACAGGACGTCATTAACCTAAATAGTAGTTATATTTATGTTAATTACATGCAAAAGCACGAAAGAGGCACTTTTCGTGCTTTTGCATTAGCAAAATCCCTAAGTATATCACTTCAATTTTAATACCATGTTTCAATACTTATTAACTATAAATTAGTTAATCGACTTTGCGACAATGTTAAGCAAAGATAGCTTTTATTTATTTTTTTGTTTCAATGTGAACTTTCGCTATATGCTACTGTGACTGACAGTGTGTGGTAAATCCTAAGTGCTGTGGATAGATTTGGGAACACTGAGATTAATTTATTCGTAAACAAATAATTTAAAATATTTAATTATATATTATATTTAATAATTTAGAGTATTGGAATCATCAACGGACATCGGTAATAGTTTGATTTCATTAAATACGTCTGAGGAACAAGCATGGCATAGTTTGTTTTCTAATTTAGAACAACGTGCCTTTTTGTATCTAAGTCCAAATCTTTCCAATGTTTTAATTTTTGAAGGAATGCAAAAAAATACTATTATTTTGAATTAAAAGCTCGAATCTTTCGTCGAACTTAGTTATTGCGATATCTAATAGCAGTAGTAAAAAAATACTTTAAAATGTTGTCCGCGTATGTTATTCGTTCATCCTCCGCCTCAAATTAAAAAACCTCTCACAAGCACGTGAGCGGACAGGTGTCGGAAATTCTGCTGTTTTTGGCGCTATTAAGAAACTTCTCAAAAGCCGACTCATTACGGAATTCAGACGAACTTATTTATGTATGATCAATCATTTACCGCGCTTCTGACAATACGACGTTTGACTTTTCAAGAGCTACTAGCTTTCCGGGCGCGGCTCCGCCCGCGCGTATGTCGGTTATCGCGCAAAAGCATTAACCTCTCTTTGCGCAGTTGGATAAAAACTATCCTATGTTTTTTCCCGGGTCTCAAATTATTTCCATACCAAATTTCATTCAAATCAGTCCAGTAGTTTTGGCGTGAAAGCGTAACAGACAGACAGACAGAGTTACTTTCGCATTTATAATATTAGTACTGATGTATATATATCCAGCTTAAAATTTCGAACCAAATAAGCAGAGTGCAGATGAATTTAAACGACTTATTTTTTGCTAGTAATGAATTTGCCATATTTCTTGACACAGCATCTTTGCTCCTATCGGAATATATGGTAAACAAGGCTATTCTTTGCCCAGATTAAACCGTAGAGCTTCTATCGCTTCAACCTGCTCCCATCGAGCATTTGGATCTATAAATTGGGAGGTCACATACTTTGAAAAACATTGAAAGTATCATAAGTCTTATTTATAAGAATCTAGAAACTTTCAGTTTACCTAAGTAGAAAATACATTCTATATTCAAGAAAATAATCATGTTATAATTATTTACCTATTTGTATCATTTGAAGTTAAAAAAGAAATTACTTATAATGAAATAGTAGTTTTGTATATGATTAGTATTAGTATACAAATATTTATTACTAATAAATATACATTTATTACTATCTATATCTGTGGATATTTCATTTTATCAATAATTAGTAATATAAGCAACTTAGCATTCACACTGATTTTGTTGTTGATAGTACAACACGTGGTGTGACCAAATTTGCACAATTAACTATGCACAGTTATGATTTGTAGGTAACCAATTTGCACAAAAAAGTATTATTTGTTCGGTCAAATTATGCCTGTGACCAAACTGGGCTCAAAGTATAGAAAATCTGTGACCAAAATACCATAACCGCATTGGGTACCATACAAAGCGAATAATAAACGCACTCGATTTGAATGAAAAACAAGGCCAGCCAGAACATCAACAATACATAATCCTAAACGAGCTGCAACAATGTTTGTGTTCAATGCACTGGGCTGGGATTAACCTCATGACTTTCAAAGATGGACGGCCATCATAAACCACGCTGACGTGCGCGTTAGCACGCCAAGCACGTTAGCGCGTGCGTCCGCGCCGATTGTCGCACAAATTCGGCGACCGCACAATTCGCAACATTGTTCTAAAAGTGCAACTGTGGAAAGTTTCGGATAGCCACCTGAATAAGAATGGCGTCACATTATAAAACTTTGTCGTAGTAAACTATGACCAGAATAATGAACAAACGACCACACTGAAATCAGGACTATTTAAGACCTTCTGCCAGTGTTTACCCGTATAACCAAAACCTAAAACTGTAAAAAGTTTTAGGCTAAATAGGATGCAATGCAATCAAGTAGCAAATCGTATAATACCGAAAATCATAACCTCTAGCAATACGTTAGCAAAACGTACAATGAGCAAATCAGCTAATAAGATTTACGACGTCTTTAGTTTTTCTAACGTTTAATAAGTATAAAAAAGTACTTAATTTAATGCCAAGTTTGACCGTCATCATCAGAAGGACTCAAAGAAATGTTAGACAATTAGAATTTTGTCTGCGGCTTGAGGATGGTCTGAAACTTCGACACTCATAGCAGTCATGCATATCTCATTGCACAGTGGCAATGGGGTGGCAAAGGCGCAAAAGTTTTATTGTGCTAATCCTGCCGTGGCAGGCGTGAGCTTCACCGCATTGAGGTAGAGTATTTTGAATACCTGCCTGGCTAGCAACCACCCTTAAGTAGAAAGTCTGTCAAAAAATGTACATGATGGTAGGGCGTGCTTGCTTGGATAAATAACACCCTCAAGTAGTAAATCGGACGTTCTTGAGCCAGATATTCTAGGATGATCCTATTTACCATATTTGATCATATAATCACGTACGAACTTGTAAAGAAGTTGTTTTAGATATCGTGAAATCCCATAATGGTAACTGGTTCTCAATGACAGCAGCCGGAACACACCGTTATAAGCTTAGCGACTGATTTACCGTATTACTGGGGATACTAAGCTCTACTTACTTCTTCGGAAAATTGTTTTTATATGTTTTATGTGTTAACGACTTGCTAGGTAGTAAATATAACTAAGCCAATTTATTCAAAAGGTCTAAAGGTCTAAAACAATAGGTTGTAATTTAACAAAAGCCCCTTAAGATCATAAAGAGATGACATCTTAATAGTATCGAAAACGTGACGCTCTGAAATAATGGCGTCAAGTGTCGTAACGAATTCGTTTGACAATATGACAATGCGCGTGGTGGGTGGTCTGGTCTGCAAACACAAGCGGCAGCAAGAGGGCCGCTTCTCGGAAGGTCACTGGTAGGCTGAGGGCTGCGGCTGAGGTCCCTTTGTACCGTACACCTTTGCCTAGAAACTCGTAACTTTAGAACCTGTAATTATAGGGCACCAGTCTCCGTATATAAGGAAGTTTTGTAGACGCGTAATGATGGGGTTCTACTGTGGTTTTACATTCTAAGAACACGCATAACATTTGTTAAAGTTATTAAGTTTTCTGTCCGTTGGAAACTACAAACTTAGTGAGGGATATAAGTAGTTTTGAATTATTACTGGGCCGTCTTTTATTTTGTAGACCAGATTTGTGAAGACTATGGAAAATAATATTTTGGATATAGGAGAGAAGGCTGTGTTTTATGATATTCACATCTGTGCATTATATGCACAGATCGTTACTTTAAGTACTTTTTTTGAGGTATTATTTTTAATCGCTAAAGTTACCCTACTCGTATTCTTTCAAACAGCACCTATCAGTCCCTGGCAGCTCTTTTGTTTTGCGTAGAGTATGAACTTTCCTTTGGGAAATACGACCAATGCCGATTTAAACTAAACACTTGTTTACTCTTTACCCATATTCATATAATTCGACAATTTGGCTTGAAAATACAACGATTAGGAAAACAGTATTCTAATAAAAATGCTAATTTTATTATAATTGTCTCTTTTGAAATTGAATTGTTTAGGGAGCGGCAGCGGTGCCTGTTTATTACTATATTTTGAATAAATAATGTGATTTGCGTGGGAGAAACGATTCTTGACAATAATAGTCGGTTAAGACATTTGTATGAAAATATATGCAAAAACAACGTCAAGCAGGAATAATACTTACCGAAACAGTTAAACTTATCTCAATAGACAAAGATTATCTGCTCTTAATAGTATTTGAAGCAATGATGGCTCAGTGGCATTAGCTATGGACTGCCGCGCAGCAGGTTCATGGTTCGAATCCCGCCACGGACTTGAGCTTCACCGCATGGTGGAAGGGCATTTTGCGAATGCCCGCCTGGCTAGCGACCTCCCTCAATTAGAAAATGTGTCTTCAAGCACCTAACGGTGTGTTCCGGCAGCAGTCCTTGCGAGCCAGTGAAATTACAGGCACATGCGACTTAATAACTATGTCTCACGGTGACGGGCGCAGTGCAATTCGTGACTTGTGACGAAATGCATCTGTTATAGGCAGAGGATAGTCCGCTTAACATCAGGTGGGCCTCGAGCTTGATCCGTCACAATAACATAAAAAAAAACGTAATGTAGATTTTGACCAAGTGGATAAAGCGTCTTACTTCACTGGCGAAATTTTGAATATTTTTATTTTTACAATGACGCATGCTCCCCGGATTACAACGCGGGTTCGAATCCCGCACATGACTATAATTATTATTCCTCTCTTTGTAATTTTCTAATGAAAGGAAGGATTCTAGAGTTAACTCTTATTCGCTTGGGATTTAAGACTAGAATCCTGAGTGGAGTGAGGGAGGTCAGCATTTTCCTGAGGAGTATACTCTACTTTTTACACATACTGCGACAAAAGAACAGGCAAAATTAGCAGTAACTAATAATAATTATGTACATATTTGATTAGCTAATATGGAAAGAAAACATTTTAACTCGACGACTTTTTAATTCTTCTTTATTAATTAAAACAAATGCTTATTAATGAGATTCCGGTCTGTCCGTCTTATGTTACTGTTCTCTAGCTTGTAAAATGAGTTTCAAACCTGGAACATTAATATTTTGCAGATCGTTGACGCAAAGATATTACTTACATATTGGAGCAGAAATTTAATAAAAAGTATTTTTCGGGGGAGCTTCCGATACATGAAATTGTAGTTGAAATAAAACCTTATTTGCGCCCTTCCATGCGGGGTGTCGTCGTGTAGAGCTCATCTAGTAGAATATATTTATTTTTTTTATTTAGGTACTTTTCCAAACATTGGATACTGCGTGAGACACGGTGTGAAACATCAGAGTTGACGCATCTAGGCGCACCGGTGCACTAGATTTGATTTGACGCGAGATAAATAGGTACGCCCCGGTCGGCTATCTATTTCAATTTCACTAACAGCGCGCGATATCGTACAAATCTCGGCCTTATTCTGTCTGCGCTGCCAGCTCACAGCCCACGACGGACCACCCAGCTCGATTCACAACCACTCCTAAACATAGCGGTGTGACGTCTATCCGTATACTTACAATATACTATTAAGTAGTTACAAAATCGGATCAGACATGACTAACGAGACTTTTTAATTATAATTTCTTCGATTTGCGTCTTAGTTTTACGAGTACTATATTCGCATTTGATCGTTGACAAACGATTATAAAAACTGATAATCACATCATTATCCCCACCGTAATCGCGGCCAATAAAATATATCATGTCGTCGTAAATGAGTCCTATATAAATCGAGACGCCTCATTATGATGTGGTCGTAAGTTCTTACGAAGAACTTAATTCGACCGAATAATAAAATGAGGTATGTGAGTTAAGTCACCCGGTCGTGGCAGGCCGGATAACACCTATAGGACTTATTTATTATGGCTGGCTTAGTAAATTTTAAATTTTGGTTTTTATTAAAGTGCGGTTTTATTTTGGCGGAGTCAGCGAGCGACCCTCATATTTCACGTAGTCTGGTCAACGGAAAGGAACGACTGGAGTATGTTGTAGTGTAGATAGAGATATAGGAACTTAAATATAGTTACATACATAGAAACGACCAAGTATTGAATCTTTAATAGAGAACATAGATGGTATTTCAACTCTATTGAATAGAATTTTGGTTCAAAAGAAAATAACAGGATTTTCGTATGTCGATAAAATGTTAGTATCAGCACTTGACTTAAAGGGTCACGCAGGGCTAATATAGTATATACTGGACAAATATTTAATAACGATAATGCGATGAAAACGAACTTAGTGTGCTCCATTATACCTTTAATCATATTTGAATGTATTCGTAAAGTGTAAGTACCATCTGAACATAGACAATGTCCAAGTCATGAAATATTTTCATAGTAGTACTACTGAGCATTTAGCGCTAGATACTGACATTACTGACGTACACAATCAAGGCTTATTAGCTTTAGCTACTCAAAAGGCCAATAAAGTTGTATGAAAGACCTTGTGTATCTGTGGGCCGTGTACTTACCTAAATAACGAAGTGCCAGAGTATATAGAAAGTAACTCAAATGGCTGTGAAAGGAACGTGCCATGTATTGGACTCGTAGGTAGGTACTATAGAGTTAACACTAATGTTTTTATTTTCTTGCACCTATCTCTCCCGATCGTCGTGGGTGGCATCGCAGCGACTTGCTCAAAAGCAACCAAAAAATATTAATTCCCCAGGAAATTAGTTCCTCTAAAACATGCTTTGGACATGTGTTACTTTTTTCGCTTTAAAACATGTCCCACTACAAGATTTATGGTTCGGCCCTTTCCAATACAAACTTGTGGTAAAGTTGACGTAAACCTTCGAGGTTAATTAAAGTACGATGAGAGCCTTGACTATGTAAGAGAGTTTAAGTATCTCTTCTAGAAATAAGTTAAGAATTTTTTATCGCATCGGTTTTGTTTGATTTGAGAATCCTTCTTAGACTATTTATTGTGGGATTTAGTAGTATTTTACGGATGATAAGGCTTGTGTTCAAGTGCGGGGGCAGGTAGCTCAGGGCGTAGCACAGGTAGCGAGCTACTGTGCGCGTCCTGAGCACACAGCTAACTCACACAATGCGCTTACTATGGTGACCATGAATATCTGTGATGTATAGACCTTTATAAAAATAATTTAGTTTTATCAAGTTCTATGAGTGTTAAATCTAAAAATGAAATACCTACAACGCTTTTTTCAATTTAAGATATCATGTTTCATAGTATGATTACTGCTTATGAGTTATGACCAACACAAAAGATAACGATTAGATTTTTTCTTCAGTGTGACTTGGTTCGATTTACGAACTGAGTACAAATGAAGTTTTTCTTCTCAATAAAATCTATGAAATGGTTCCTAAGAGAAATATGTACTTGTGTATTATAGTTTCAGACTTGGCTTGGACATACTGATCCACCCAAATGACCTAACCTGTGTATTAGGTATACATTACATTTGAGTAGTCATGCAAGGATTCGGAAGGTAGAGTCACTACTAGGTCCAACGAACCCTGACTTAAAATACAGTATATTTTTAGTCGGGGTCTGTTGGAACTAGTAGTGACATCGTAAACCAGAAATAACAACGATTATATACCCATTTTATAAAATGACTATTACCTACTCATAGAAGAATGTAATAAAATATTAAACTTTCATATAAATACTGTTTAAATTTTACTAAAACACTCCCATAACCCATTTTTTTGTGGCAAATACTAATTGTAACCTTATACGTATTTGTTTTATTTCGTAATTGTTTTATATCAAAATACACAAGAATATGGGTACCTAACTTAACTTAATAACATGATGATATAGTAAATTGGAAAGCTGTTTTAGTACTCCGAATAAATTACAGGTTTAGCTGTTTTGTCTATTTTACTGGTATTTAGACTGCATCGCAATTCGTTTGTCATATGCCATAAGCACCGCCGCATTTTTTATACTATTAAAGGTTTATACTTTTAAAGTTCTAAAAAATACGCATGTCTGGGTCCAATGTACACAGTAGCGACTACTTTAATATTAAATTCTCAGCTGCCAGCAACACGAGAGCACTCTTATTACCACACATTACATGTAATGAAATATAAATATGCTTTGTTTAAATGACCTTCGTTCGATATTAATACTTACCCCAGTTTTGATGCTTCACGCTTATTTTGTTGAATTACATTGTTGTAGTATTTTCGTTATTAAATTGCGTGTTTATGGTTAGGCAACTATTTACATTGTAAAGATTGACTATATAGAAAAGCAATGTTATCATGACATTCTTTTGAGTATTAAGCTCGGTAATTTAAATTTATAAGCCCATGAGACTTAATAACTACATGTCTCAGGCCGATGGACGTAGTGTAATTCTCAAATAAAAATAAATCTCATGTAAAAATAATTGTATTGGCTACGTACAAAAACAGAATTAAGAGGCTACGAGTTAGTCTCTCTTATTACGAGTTACTCTTTTTTATATCTCTCGTTTTTGTTATTAATAATTAATTTTTTCGTTTCTCACTTGGTATGATCAAGCTTAAGAAGTAATGTAGGTATATTTTTCTTTCAACATATGGATGGAGGCTTGAAATAGAACATCTTATTACATGTTTAACGTAAAACTAGGTAGATATAAGAATGTAATAAAATATTAAACTTTCATATAAATACTGTTTAAATTTTACTAAAACACTCCCATAACCCATTTTTTTGTGGCAAATACTAATTGGATCCTTATACGTATTTGTTTTATTTCGTATTTTTTTATAATACACAAGAATATTGGTACCTACTCCGTAACTTAATAATATAATGATATAGTAAATTGGAAAGCTGTTTTAGTACTCCGAATAAATTACAGGTTTAGCTGTTTTGTCTATTTTACTGGTATTTAGACTGCATCGCAATTCGTTTGTCATATGCCATAAGCACCGCCGCATTTTTTATACTATTAAAGGTTTATACTTTTAAAGTTCTAAAAAATACGCATGTCTGGGTCCAATGTACACAGTAGCGACTACTTTAATATTAAATTCTCAGCTAATTGAAGCGCTCGTAGCCAAGTTTGCTTAGCCATTCTGAATCGATCAGCAAAGTTAAGCAACGTCCGCCGCGGTCATGACTTGGATGGGTGACCGCTGGTTTGGGCATTACTACTGAGCGCTTCCGTGCTTCGGAGGGCACGTTAAGCCGTCGGTCCCGGTTGTTGTCTTAGGATAGCAGTCGTTACAGCATGGTGGTAGGGCACTTTGCAAATGCCCGCCTGGCTAGCTACCACCCTCAAGTTGAAAATCTGTCGCCAAGCACCTAACCGTGTGTTCCGGCAGTTGTCCTTGAGAGCCAGTAACTCTAGGTTAGTCTGAATAACATCCTCGACCACATCATCACTTACCATCAGGTGAGATAGTGGTCAAAGGCTAACCTATCAGGCATAAAAAAAAAAAAAAAATATCTACCATTTTAATTTCAGATAATGTTCGAATTTAATTATGGTATCCATCAATTTTACTCTATGATTTTGTTACTCATAGTAAACGTCAGTACGATACCTTGTATACTCTTATAATTTTGTATTTTTGATAAAATGAATAAAATAATAAATAAAAAAATATTATTATAAATTATTAAAATAATATATTATCTATTAAAATTACGTGCGCCTTTCCTAGGCTCGGAAATTACGAAATAGTGCCAACATGATATGGAAAATCTCATAAACCAGGTACCGGATGGTACTGCAATTTAAATACACGATACTCAAGGATATAAGTAATACTTTCATCGATTTCAAAACATGTTTCCTAATAATTGGCTCGATAGAAAAAAATCTCAAAAACACCTCTGAAAATAGAGGATTCCTACTTTTTCCGCCAGATTTTAGTGTATTAAAAATTGGATTTTTTTTCTAAAATATTGATTTTTTAAGTACAATAAATTTCATTGATTATTTTAATCCAAAAAAAGCACAGTTAATGCGTACTGAGCCTGTTTACAAAATGTCACATACGCCCTTTCATTCCGAGAAGCGTTAACATCATGTCGCACTATTTACTCCAGCGATCTACGTATATTGCTATCATCCTCGCTCATATCGCGGTCAGCCGCGTCATGCGTCGGACCTGTGTCACTTTTCTCGGCGATCTCAATTAAAATAAAACATGGGTAAAATTATAAATAAACGCTTTGGGAATGCAAAAAATCGTCAAAAACGCATGATGGACATAATAAGGTAAGCATCTATGGCTTCCTTTCTCCATGTACCTATGTATATATCTCTTATATTAATGAAATTATTATGATATGATTGTGAACCCTAACGCAATATAAAAAACACTTCAAACATTTTACAAGACAAAGGTACAACTTTAGCTACCTAAAATAATTATTATAAGCAATATTCAGAATTTTTCGTAATGAATGTGTTGTAATTATTTTAGATGGATCATGATTAATTTATACAGTTTCTGACAATAAGGCACACAGGTTATGTACATAATTTTCGACAAATCAATCGTCGTTCAAATAGCGCATAGTAAGTGACATCGCTTCGCAATTGAGAGGCACGTGGATCGAATCCAGCGTAAAGAGATTCTTTTTGGTCTAATTTTAATTTTACGACATAATTCTTAATAATACAATAATAATTTTACGTATGTACGTGGACCAATATAATGTGTCTGACAGTAAGGCATAAACGATATGTGTGTAATTTTCGACACCTTGGTCAATGATTGTATAGTGTGTAACTACTGAAGTCGAATCAGAAGATCGAGTACCGTGGATCGAATCTCACGTACCTAGATTCTTTTTGGTGACTTTTTTATTTGTATTACTTTTTATTTGATACGTATTATATTTACGTATAATTAAGTTTTCTGACGCGTATTCAATTTACGATTACAATGCTTGCAAATTTATTAGGTATCTCGAGTTTCCATGTTTTCATATAATTAGAGAGTTTAGTATATCTAATGAACGTGAACATTAAATAGGTACTACCTAATCTAGCTACCTGAACACGTTTTTTCATAGATCTCGAAAAAGTATGTCTTGGATGGACACGAGTTGCCACAGCGTAATAGTTACAGTAGAACAACATTTTCAATTTACTACAAAGCTATGTTGAGTAAACACCGTCCTTCTGTCCACTACTATAGAAAACACAAACTTTCATACATGGAAAGTTATTGAAATATTCATGGTATTATCGAGTACGTAATATATTAGTACATATAAATTAGTAGTAAAAAGATGGCCGTAAACGTTTGATGCGATAGAGATAATGAAATTCTGAAATGAAAACTTAATACAAAAAGATGAAGCCTAAGCTTCTGCTTTAGAATGAGACTTTCCATGGTTTTCTTGAATAGCATAAGAATTAAGAACTGACTAAAAGAAAATAAAATAATTAGCATCATACCAATACTTACGTAAGAACATCGAGTAAGGTGCATTATAGAGGACTTAACTATAACGCCCTTAATAACCAAAGTGTAGCGGATATACTACCAAAGAGAGTATTCCCCAGGACGTTTTGGTGTTAAGGGGCGGCCGGTAATTCAACAAAAGTTAAAATTATACACATTATAGCCATTATGTTTTTAAATGTTACATCTTCTGTGTTGTATAAACAACATATGGTAGCCATATAAACAACCCCATATATTGGATAGGAGGATGCTTCTTGGTTATTGATACTATCCCATAACTTACTTACCAATAAAATTCTTACCCCCGGTTTCTGAAACGCAAATCAGCGACAAATTATTTTAAATACTTGTTAATCCATTGTCATACGCAGATTGGGTTTCTAAAAACTTCATGTGACTGTTTGTCAACACTAATGTCAAATCTCCAATTAATCGACAATTATTTCAATTTTGGGTTTCTGAAAAGCTTTTCGGTACGTTAACGGTTTGTTAAACTGACTAATTCTAATTGCCCAAAATCGACCAATTATTCTAAGATTAACGTGTTGATATCGTAAAAATATATAAAAATAGTTTTAAGCATTCCTACCTACAACGTTTACTCTAATAACTGATAAGATAGAACAAGAACAGAATTATATCAAGTATGATTACTCTAAAAACACATATTGCTATTTTTCATACCGAAGGTACTGGGTAGCACTTCACCACTATCTCGCCTGATGTTAAGTGACGATGCCATCGATGATGCAGCTCGCTTACCCTGAAGATACCTATTCACTCCTGTTTAGAAAACCCCCCCGTAATTAACCAGAAACACAGACTCAGGCAGAGTGTTCCATTCCCTAGCGGTGTGTATGATGAGCGAGTATAGAACAAGAGTCCGATTATAGAACTACGTAAATATATTACTAAAGACTACGTGATTATAGTGTTGCTGCTCATTTGTTACTCAATAGGGTGCTATAACATAACCATAGCAGCCATTAAACAAACCGCAGCTGGGTAGATTGTAATACCAACAAAAGCATTTCCAAGATAAGTAGGTTATGGACCTTCCAAACCCCAAACCTCTTTGAGAAAACACCTTTCGGCTGAGGGCGTTAAGATATGGTTTAAAGCTCTGTTTAGCGCCTGATGTGCGGCTACAACATATTCACGTTGATGTTAGAAGTGGTATTATTTTGTATTGATGCGCAGGAGGTCCATAGTTAGAATCTCGCCGCGGTCTTCCACTTCACCGCATGATGCGAGGGCGGGAGTTTTTAGAATCATTGATAGGCTTGATAGTTGTTGGCCTTCAAGTAGAAAATATATTACCAAGGATCTAATGGTATGTTACGACGGCTGTTCTTGCCTATTCTTCTCTACTGACTTCATCATCATCAGACGTCAATCACTTACCATCAGGTGAGATTATAGTCAAAGCGTAGCCTAGCAGCAATAAAAAATGCCACTCATGATTTTTTTATTTTAATCGATTTTTACGATATAAAGCAACAAGTAAGGGAAGACAAACACGCACATTTTCACGTACGCTAGTGACTTTCACTATCAATAAACTATTACTGACATAATAACTATAAAATTAAAGAGTATTTATAATCATCATGATGGTATTGAGGATAAAGGGATTTTTTTTAATTTAATTTTTTATAGCTGATAGGTAAGCCTTTGACCACAATCTCACGTGATGGTAAGTGATGATGTGGTCGAAGGTGTTAACAGGCTTAACCTAGAATTACTCTGGCTATCAAGGACAGCTGCCGGAACACACCGTTAGGTGCTTGGCGACAGATTTTCTACTTGAGGGTGGTCGCTAGCCAGGCGGGCATTCACAAAATGCCCTTCCACCATGCGGTGAAGCTCAAGCCCGCGGCGGGATTCGAACCATGGACCTGCTGCGCGGCAGTCCATAGCCAAAGCCACTGAGCTATCACTGCTGGATTCATAAAAATTAATGAAATTTGATAATTCCACTAGCGATAACCCATCAATGTTGACATTTTAGGTATTAGAGCGTACACTCGCACGACTGGACTCTGTCAGTTAGAAATCCGAGCGCAAATAGTATTGTTGGATGTGAATGCCCAAATCTGCTTGTATTTTGACAAATAGGAACGCTTCGAACTCCTCTCTCTTGTTGTTTTACGTTTACGATCATCCGTCATATTTAATTGGTAACCATAGTAACGGTGGTGATGCCAAAAATGATTTGGGATTAATTTCATGTCAAAACAGAAGAGACAACGCTATGTGTTAAAAAAAGACAGAACACTAGAGAATGAATGAATTTGAACGACATTTTCAAATTTCATGTTATCATAGATAAACAAGCATTTTAATCAGGTGTTCTGTAATTTTTCATTAATATGCATTCCAGAAACCCGTTGAAAGTTAGCGGATTGTTAATTGTGATGGCTTGTTAGATGAATTGAATTTTGACACGCGTACCGAAAACCGGCGATTAATATCGGACACCAAAAATATTATTTGAAAATCAATAAAAGTTTGTTATTTTTCTAGTATAGAAAATGGAGGAGAAGAACGACGCATTGTTGATATACACTATTACACAAAGAGTATATTAAGACAAATCTCGAAACATTCACCTTTCGATTATTTTTTTATTAATACGCAGGGTTATTGGTAAAATGCTAAATCCAGGGAAACCCGGACGGATGGCAGCCCTACTCTCATAGAATGTCCGATTTTATGTCGCACTCCGGTGCATCTTCGCAACATAATCTACCTATACAAGTACATACATCAAGTGACGGCACGGGTGTCGTTTACAAACATAAACGTATCTTTCGTAATCTTTGACAAATACAGTTAATAACAGTAATACCACGGTTTTATAATCGAAATGTAATATTGTGGTATTACGTATGAATAGTAATACAAAGTAATACATTTTCAAACAAAATACTTATCTTTCTCCTTGGGTGATTTCAATAATGGTATTATTTTGTTAGAAGTTTTGTTGTTCCACTCATCTACACAATAGCATCCACGAGATGTATTTATTATTATTAACAAATTGAAACAATAACTGTACCTACCTACTACATTCTCCATGTGATTTTTTGTTAGTGAAATCTTAATATGACTTGTAGTAATGACACGAGCAGGTACCCTTGATTGTTAGCGGAAACAAAGCCAGGATCTGAATGAACTACGCTACTTGATAAAAAAAAAACAAAAATTGGAACCGACTCCAACACCCAAAAGTGTGAAATAACTTGTTCAAGTCGGTACCAGTATAGTTCAAAAGTACCTATTATCACAATATTGTGCACGTGGTACTAGTGTTGGACTTCGACAAGTTAATTCACACTTTTTGGTGATGAAGTCATTTCCATTTTTATTTAAAAAAAAAACACTTCTTTTTATGACCCTTGCTACTTACGGGATCGATGTTCATTCATTGTCAACGACTATATCATCAAGATAAGTAAATATTTTTCAGTTATTGGAGTGTCTGTCAAAAACGGCTTGACCGATTTTGATGAAATTTAACTGGAACCAAACAACAAGTATCAGCTTTCAAACAATAAAAGATTTTTTTAAATCGATTCACCCAGTCAAATGTTCTGAGGTAACAAACATATAAGAAAAAACAGACGAATTAAGAACCTCCTCCTTTTTTTGAAGTCAGTTAAAAATACCCAATAGTATAACCCTCTATTTGTATTTTGATCAGGGGTAAAAAAGTTTTTTTATGATTTTCTGTGTAAATTTTACACAATATACTTGTTTTTGTAATAAATAAACCATCTATTGTGTAACAGCTTACGCCTTGCATCAAAGTAGATACATAGTTCATGTTCATCAAAACCATAGTTCATGTTCATTAAAAATGAACATACACAAAAACTGCAAAATCAAACAAGTTGGTAATAATCAAGACTAAACTTGTTCTACTGTAGGTATGGTAAATTTAGGCTCGCGGGAACTATGATCGCAAAGGGTTAACTGTGTCACACTATGATATTTACAGCATACAATCAACTAATGGTTGGTATCATGTATGCATACTAGATGGCGCTTCAGCACACATCACATTCGTGTGTGACAAGATAGTTTCTACTAGTTCTACTAGAGAGCGCTCTAAATTTTTAACCAAATAAAATATTACCGTTGACTTGCGGACGTGGCGCCATGTACACCGCGAAGTAAACACGCGAGGAGAAGTGGGGACAAAATCTAACATCTGGTTTTAGAATTCTGTCCCTTAAACCCAATGCCAATTAAATTACAAATAAGAAAGAAACCAGAACGCGAGACTGAAATGATGGCCACAAGTTGACACAACAATGCAAAACGTCTCTGTAACATCGAATTCGTCTGACAGGGATTATCTGTTGTTTATCCAGTGTAACTTGACATGACAAGGGGCTGCTAACTAGCAGTGCAAACAAGCTGCGACCAACGCGACTCCCTGACGGTAACCAACTTATCTGTTCAAGTTCCAGAAAAAATACTACTGTATTTGTGACAAAATTCCATATCTTGAGTCAGTTTCTGACTAGGTATAATGTCAGTTTTGCTACCAAAGACAAATATTCCTCTAGAAACTTATTAATAGAAAAGTAACGCCGATATACCTTTGGTAAATCAACATCAACATCGCAAACAGTATGTATTAGATACTGGGCAGCAACATTTCTTATCCTCTTTTACTTGATTTTTGTATTTTTGATTTTTTAGCCTTTGGCAACGATCTCACTTGTTAGTCAATGATGATGTGGTTGAAGATATATACAGGCTTGAAATTTAGTTATAAATGGATCTCAAGTATGAAATCGGTCCTTAGATGCTGTTTTTGACATATATTCCATACATCAAACGCCAAAACAGCAACATTTCAAAATTTGCAAATTATTGGAATACAAAATGTTTTGCCCCGGGCGGGAATTGAACCCGCGTCCTTCCGATTTCGCGCCGGATCCTTTATCTATTAAGCTACCGGGGGTACGGCTGTGTCGCCGAAATTTCGCACTCCAATCGTATTTCTTAAACCGTCATAGGGGACGGTGCGCGGCCATCAACCAGACTACTAGACTTCATCTGACCGAAAGAAGTGTTTTTTCAAACACTTAACTCTCAGAATGATGTCACTACCCTTCTATATTTCTATATATTATGATTACAAGCACTACCGCGTACTAAGCGAAAATCATAAATTTACAAATTATTGGAATACAAAATGTTTTGCCCCGGGCGGGAATTGAACCCGCGTCCTTCCGATTTCGCGCCGGATGCTTTATCTATTAAGCTACCGGGGGTACGGCTGTGTCGCCGAAATTTCAATTCCCGCCCGGGGCAAAACATTTTGTATTCCAATAATTTGTAAATTTATGATTTTCGCTTAGTACGCGGTAGTGCTTGTAATCATAATGTATAGAAAAAAAAAGCAACTTTTCAACTTTAATTTAATTTCGGAAGCACCAGTCTTGTATTAAACATATAAATATAGTGCTTTCAGAATCAAATTCAGAGTAAACACTGACGATATACGAGTAAATAGCTTGTGTTTCCCGAAACTATATCAGTCCTCAAGTCGTTAATGTTCTGCCAATAACATTTCCGTGAGAGGGGGACTGATATGAGTCTGGTGGTTTGACCAGCATTACAAGCATTGACCCTCCACCATAAACACTCATATCAGTATCAGGTTACCTGACAGTTGCCATACCAAATTATCCATGTACAGGTCTTTTTATCCGAGGATTATATGTACTTAGGTAAGCTTTTGGCATAGTAAGTCACGTAGCCTCGCATCGCCGATCGGCAGTTAGTGATCATGAATCATGATGACTCTTCGATGTAAGTACTCAGATAAATACAGAATGACAACATGCAATGGTAAAAAAAGGAAAGCTTATTGCAGGTAAACAAATTCAAATTCAAACAAATGATTAAATTTTTTACGACAGTTGAACGCAAGCAATATGTTAACCCAAAGAGATAGACACAAAGCTATACCGCTGAACACTGCTGGTTCCTTAGCGAAAGATTATTAATACCAAATTAGTAAGCACTTATAAAATGCACTAACGCTACGCTCTCGAGCCAGCGGCAGGATTTGAATTCACGACAACCATTTATTTTCGGTCACCAAAAATGCTCATTAAAAAAATCGTGTTTCCATTGTGCTACATTTTGTGAAAATTTTTAGTTCTATTCACTACAATGTCAAACATAAAAAATATGTTCATCATGTTAATTTCTACAAATTTACACCACCTATCTATTTCTATTCCTCACATATCTATATTTTCCATTCTAAGGTTGACTGGAAGAGATCGCTTTAAGCGATAAGTCCGCCCATTGTACTTTAGCTTTAATAATTCTCTATAATATGTGTTTTGTAAAATTTTTGGTGTACAATAAAGAATTTTTGTATTGTATTGTATTGTATGTTCAGGCTGATTTCAGTCCACAAAAATTTTACTTGTTTCAATTGTTTTTATTATCTAGGTGTGTAAACAGAAGGTTAATTTGATTAAGTTACATCTTCAAACATAATTCCCAGGATGCTTCTTTTTCCGAAAATATCGAAAAAGTCCGGAACCGCGACGGATTAATGTAAATAGTAGTTCGTGGTGATCATCTCCGGGCACGGCATCAGCGCAGGAAGTATGCTATAGCCGTGACTGACCACTGACTCGGCTGTTCGTATCCATTGCTTTACGAACATGATTAGAATCATATAGTATACCTACTCGTAATTCTCCTATGGTATCTCTAGCATATTATTATATGTTCTATTCTGTGTCTCTAGTCTAACTTACTCTGCGGTTAAAGTCATGGAAATATGCGCTATTTGCACTTTATTCACGCAAATAGTCAGTTCATAACGTGCTAAACAGACACATTATGACATTAGCATTATGACGTCACCTCCGACTGCAAACAACGCTTACAGAAAATTGGTAGTGCAGTGCACAAACGTCAAACTCAAATTTTGACAGATAGATGAGGAGATTTTTGTTGTTGTCGTAAGAATTGTATACGTAAAACCATTTTGTTCACAAAAGAATGCCTTGAAATGCAATACTTCTAATGTTGATGATTGACGTGAAGGTTATTTTGGGTTAATTGCTAAGAAGCAAATTGCCAGTTAGCAAGCGTTATAAGCGCGGCTACTAATCGGTTCAAATTGTTGGCGCGCAAACAGTGCATATTCTCGTTTTTCAGTTATGAACCGAGCCTTTGCAAAATTCAGCGGCAGCAATGTTTGAGGGATTTAGCATTATAGGTAGTCCTAACATGCATTCACTAAGCATTGACTCTGCATCAAACGCTTCGATACGCAGAATCAGATTTTTTTACTTTCATTTTCAGTTTTTCTTCACAGAAAATGTACGCTATATTATATGGGCATCATTTTGCTTTCTTACTAAATTGGCTATTATAAATAAAAAGTTTTCATCAAAAAATTAGATACTTTGATAAATTTTAGATATTGTATTTAATTATTTATACAATATTTTATTTTAGGTCAATATATAATAATGCTAGTTTATTATCTGTAATCGATTAATCAGTGTATGAAAACGTTTGAGTGTGGGCAGGTATAATAATAGCTAGAAATATAAATTTTCGCGTTTTCGCCAAATGAAGTAGCAGCTTACTTAAACATGAATTATTGACTCGTTCAGTGTGACCTTCTTTGTTGAACAAGCCTTAATAAGGCTCTTATAACATTATCATATACAAAAAGTGACAACTTTTTTTACCACACATACAAGTATTGCCATTTTTTGGTAAACATCACTTGTTTAAAGTTTCTAGCTTTACAGAAACTTCGTCTTGACTTTTGTTAGTGGTGATAAAAAAACTTTAACTTTGACAATACATCAAATATTTTAAGAAAACATTAAATTAAAATTGTTCACCTAATTTTCCTGCTAAGCCGACGTGACGTCATAAACCCTCTACCAGAAGAATTTACGACGCGTATCGCTTTAATACGGAACATCAACTGGTATTGACACTTCGAGCGCACGAAAAGAAATTAATATTAGGTTTGTTATTATTAAATATGGATTTCCGCAAAGTAACACCTGAGTCTATTAAATTATTTAACTATGATTTATATTTGAAATAATCTAGTAGCTTCTACATTTTACTGTAAGACCGGCGGTATGCCTATAAAGGCACTATGAACTATATATAACACAGCAGCTACAACAATAACTTTACTTCAAATTGATCGTGGAAACAGTGCCATCGCAAGTGAACCAAAAAGATTGAAGCGAAGAGTGGATTACCGATGTCGCGCTTACAGCACAGTTTGTTCAGCCGCCGCCGAAGCCACCTTGAACTACAAAAAACCTACGGAACTCTACAAAAAGCCACAGAGTAAAAAATGTCAGAGCATCCTGCCCTTTGATTAACAGATCTACTACAATTACGCGTTAATGATTGATTATACTGTTTACCTTCGATTTTGTGATGTCACTGTTTATTTTACCGTGGGAGGAATTTTATTTAAAAATAAACATGTATGTTTACATTGCATTACTGCGTAAATAGGTATGATATTTGAGGGTTTGGATGAAAAGGCCAAAGTTTAACTATTGCACAAAAAAGGTTATAGGAGACTATGCTTTATTTTAGAAACGCTTCTATCTGAGTGACAGATTTTGTAAAATTGGTACATGATGTTATAAAAGCATCTTTTATTACACGACTGCCCAAAAAAGGAGAGTTATGTTTTCAGGGTTCATGTATTGTCTGTTTGTGAGTTTCTTTATTCCACCATAACTTCTAAACGGCTTGACCGATTTTTATATAAGAGAAATCGTTAGATTCCTCTTGATTACCCGAGTGATAATAGGTACATAAAAAAAATTTAAAAACAAACTGGCGGATTTAAGACCCCATATTATGAGGAAAAAAAATTTTTTTTTCTTCCAAACCCATCGAATGGGTTATCAAAATGAAGAGCTTTATAAAACAATTTCATAAATATATATAACTTGCAGTTTTAATTTCAATATAACGATAAATCGCTTCACGAAAATAAATAACTTGCAGACGGGTTTTATTACTTTTTAAATTAATCAATACTTGTTTTTAATACCGTCTGGTTACCTGTACCATAGTTTAAAAATCACACTGCAATACCATTCTAGTAAATAAGTGAATCTAACTGCAAAGTAATAAAGTGCATAGCAGCTCAGAGTGCTTAGCATGGTGCGGTGGTAGGGCATTTTGCGAATACCCATCGCTAATAATGAATAGCGGTCACCCATCCAAGCAAAGCCCGCAGAAAACATTGATTAACCTACTTGATCGGTTACGATTGACTAGGCAACCTCCACTACACCAAGCACACCTTTAGTTGCTTGGTGACAGAATTTGTACATAAGGGTGGTAGCTACCCAGGCGAGCATTATGTGTCATATATACCACCATGCGATAACGATAAGCGAATCTCAAAAGTCTAAGAAAACAACCGGGATCGACGGTAAACGTGCCCTCCGCAACAGATGGTAAATGCCACTAGCTCTTACTAATCCAAATAAAGACCGTAGCTATCATAGTTGATCGGTTAAGATTGACTAGGCAAGTTCCACTACGAGCGCTTCAAAGATTATTGAAATCCTTATTTTTTTACTACTAGCCACTGTAAAAATAATGTTAAAAATTGTTGTAAAAATTTTATGACTTCAGTTTTGTTCAAGTCATGTTTTAGTAAGTATATATAGGGCAGGAACACAAAAAATGACATTTCTTAATAATAATAATAAGTTTCCTCTTAAACTAAATTCTCTAAAATTAAAAATGTATTGTAATATACAAATATATAGATAGGTATTGCTTAGTTAACGAAATCAATTTTCTCCAAATATCGAGTATTACGATGATCAAGTACAATAGTGAGACAAAAAAAACTCCACATATACGTCAGTTTATAATTTAATATTATTACTACACACGACACTCGAAGAAACAAAAATGTTGGCAAATAACACTATAAAACGTCACATTGTCGACTTTTCCACCGTCTACTACTTTACAAAAAAAAATCTCTATCATATAATTATCTCATTTTCCGTACGAAATAAAACTTTTATTGTATTTTATAGTCCCACTTCTTATAAGGTAACCTGTGGTTCCAATATACTTAGGTAAGTATTCCGCAATAACCGTAGGCGTAATAAATCTCCTTTTGAAGCCTGCATGTGGCTCTATCATGCCGGTGCGCACTATTTACTACCCATTGTGTGTATCTGGTCTTATCTCCAATTCTACTAATTGAGCCATCCTACACCACTGGGTATTGTTTGCAAAACTTCGCCATAACTTATACGCAGACTGGCTTTATGGGTGGTCTATCTTTGTTACATTGTAAGTTGTTAGATCATTTCATATTTCCATTTTGTAGTCGTTTAGTTTTGTTATAAATATTTATCCTCTTCAATGGAATTTATAAGCTATTATTATTTACTCAATAGCTACTTAATAGCTGTTATTTACTCATTATATCACCTAAAACTTTTTTGGTAACAGGTTAGGTTTTAACTAGAGTTTCATTTTAATAAATTACAAGCTAAGATTACGAAAGAGCTGATTAAATTGATCTAGAATAGATATATTTATATATGACTATGGATTTGCAGTTCAATATGTTTTATTTCCAGATTTCAAATAATGTTACAAAAACATGTAAGTATATAAATTTACAAATTATTGGAATACTAAATGTTTTGCCCCGGGCGGGAATTGATTCCAATAATTTGTAAATTTATGATTTTCGCTTAGTACGCGGTAGTGCTTGGAATCATAATATATAAAAATGTAAGTATATACCTATATACAGATATTGTTTTATGTGTTCTCGAAAATGACTGAGTTTTTCTATAATCACTATTATAGTCCACGTATCGATTGTTTTGTACTATTAGGAAGCAGTGATAGCTCAGTGGCATTGGCTGACTCAGGTGTATGGTTCGAATCCCGCCGCGGGCTTGAGCTTCAACGCATGGTGGTAGGACATTTTGCGAATGCCCGCCTGGACAGCGATCACCCTCAAGTAGAAAATCAATTGCCAAGCACCTAACGATGTATTCCGGCAGCTGTCCTTGAGAGCCAGTAATTCTAAGTTAAGCCTGTTTAACACCTTCGACCACATCATCAATTACCATCAGGTGAGATTGTGTTCAAAGGCTTACCTATCAGCAATAAAAAAAAAATATCATGGGACCACTATATGGTACATATAAGACCCATATAAGTTTTTTTAATGTTAATAAGTGTCGAGACGGACAAGCCGGTGCCTGATGGTCACATCTGTCCATTTCAGTTACTCCGAGACATTACTTTACAAGTCTAGATTGCTCGGTAATTTCACTATCTACATACTACTATATATTTCAAACCTAAATACCCAACAAGACCGCATCTTGCGGAGAGTCCTACCACCTAGTTTGTCACCTGATTGGCACCACTTGGGGACTGCGTGTGGGGTATCGCTATTAATGGGTTCCCACGGAGTACCTCAGCCCCAAAAAAGTGATGTCTTTTAATCAAAGGTTGCTTTGGCGAAGGAACTGCTTTTAAGGACAACCGCCGGCAGAAACACGCTGTTAGGTGCTTGGCGACAGATTTTCTACTTAAAGGAGCAAGGTATTCGAAATTTGGCCTGCCACTACGCAAACTAAATTAAAATATAAAAACTAAGTTAAATATAATATGTCCCGAGAGGAGCATAGTCATTTTAGCAATACTTAACCCACGAGGTAAGGTTATGTGAAATTATAGTAAGGAGTCGCCAGTACCAGTTGAGTCATATTTTGCATACTTGTTCTAGAGGAACCTATGAAAGTAGCTGCAAAAGTAATTCAGTGAAATTTACCGTAGGTGACCTAGACCACCTAGACCCAAAACCATCTTGTTTCTTAAGTCGAGAACAGTAAAATTCAACATCACAAATAATTATTTGAGACATGTTGATTGAAATTTGAATCTTCCGCACCTCCCAGATGCATTTATAAATTATTTCTAAGTCTCACGAGTCTTTTAATAGATACATGAGCAGTCAGGATGCGTGACGAAAGGCGCATCTATCCACCAGGGCGAGGGGTTCGGGGGTGCGCTCGCGCAGCCGAAGGGCGTACAAATTGATTGCCGCGCGGTGACGGCCTGACAGCCGACCACCCACGCCGCTCCGGAATTACATTGCCACCAACTTATATTTTCAGGTGGCAGTAAAAAGAACTAATATAACCCCTTACATCGCAGCAGTTGCTGTTGGCCTTTCTTCGCCAGCAGCGCCCTCATCAAATTGCACAATTAATTTGGTGAGAATATACACCTCCACACTATGTTTGTGATGCAACGCAATCGCCATTGTGAACATTTGAAATGCAACATTAATGCATGGACAATTTGCAACCATTCAAACATGGAATAAATTGGATTATCATGGTCCTGCGCTATTTGCGGCCTATACAAGTTCATTGCTTGTGTTCGTCTTATATAAGCTGACATGTTTATGTTTTCTGAAGAATTGACCTCCTTTAATGTTGAATCTTGTCGTATTTTTTTCGTGTTGTCTTTGTTTGTTTCCTAATTGTATGTTGTTTTTGTGTTTATTAATTTTCAACCGTTTTAAATAGCTCCACGCACTAAAACACGCGGGCCGCGATCCTCGATCGTTTCCCTTTGGATTGAGCGCGATCGGAGCTGTACTTTTTTAAATATTACAAAAGCTTTGAAATTTACCAAACCATGATCTCTGCAGTAGTTTTTAGTACAGTATTTTTTAATTTAAAACTAAAATATGGACACTGGTTCACTAGGACTGCGGTAAGAATAAATTTGGGAAACACCGTTCGAGGTTTGATAGAAAATTTTATACACAGTGGTAGTTAGCCAGGCGATGGTATGCACAATGCTCTTACAGTATATATTGCTGTGAACTTCAAGCCTGCTGAAGTATTTGCACAAGTCTATAGAAATTAGTTTTTACTGGGCTCAGTAAAAACATAGCCCAGTAAGGAATAGTTTTACTCACCTTAAAAGCTAAACATAAAAATTACTTAAAATACCCGACCTATTTTTAACCGAGTAACAAAAAGGTGGGAGTTCTCAATTCTGATGTTTTTTTTATATGTTTATCACGCGATTACTCGGCCAATTATGAACTGATCTTGATGTTTTATTTTCGTTGGATAGAGTATAGGTACTTCGGAGGTGGTTCCATATAAATTGCATCCAAAATCGGTTCAGTGGTTTTTAAGTTATAGTCAATTAACTGAAAATTTATATTTTGTTTGGTCCATATGTGAATTAACAGTATTGGCTAGTGATCGTTCTTGTAAGTAGTATGCATCACAAAAAATAGAAAAAAAAATATCTTTCAAAATAACGGAACCAACTTCCAACATTGAATAACTTGTGGAAGTACACGGATTATGCTAATGTGAGGTCAGTGTTTTGAATCAGCATGGTACCGACTTCAACAAGATATTTCATAATGAATAGATTCAGGCGTTACTTTGCGGAAATCCATATTTAAAAATAACAAACATTTTATAACATATTTAAAGAAAACATTAAATTGTCACTAGATATATTTTTATATTTTTTAAGTGTATTATTAAAATATTAATCTAATGTTTTCTTAGAATATTTGTTATTATTAAGATATTTCATACTTTTCAGTGTTCAAAATCGGTTCCGTTATTTTGAAAAATATAAATTTATCTATTATGATCAAGATTTCTATAATGACGCTGGGCTTGATAAAGCAAAAGTATCTTAATTAAGTCATATTTTTTATGATACATTTATCTTTGATGATTTAATAGCCGTACGAGGACGGAGCTTTTCGCTCTCTATGAAATCTATTCACTCTAGCCTAAAAAATGATAGGATTATAGTTCTAGGGAAAAGCAGAAGGCAGCAGAGAGTTCCAAGCATGGGCAGCATTTGCTGTACTCATTAGCATTTCGAAACGTGGAACGAAACCGTTGCGTTCTAATTTTAGGAACTTCCACGAGATACGTACGGGTGTGCCGTCCTCTAGCTTAATCCATAAAAGCTTCATTAGACTGAATGTACATATTGAACAGAAAGTCATATTATATTTTGTAATCCATCAATGTGCTACTGGGTGGTGTGTCGAGCACTAACCTTCAGGATGCACTCCGTAAACATTTTATGTCTCCGCGCTTAGGCGTAATGCTTTTACATCTTAATTTTAATACTGTTGTCAATAAAATGTACAGGGGCAAGCTTCACAAAAGTATTCACATACAAATAAACCCAGGCATGTAACTAGGAAGACCAACTTCGTATGATAAACCATTCTCAACAGTGAGTTCTAAATATTTCACTTGTAGGTAAAAGTAATGACTTACTTTCTAGTAACCTTAACTAATACATTTTAAAGTATAAGCTTAATATAATGAAAATATCATCATGCCAGAAATCAGGTTATCTGTCTATCCCCGAACGTTGTAGAAGTGTCGAAAAGCTTCGCTGGATAGGTTTTGTTCCCGTTTACGTTATTAAGGTTCCAGATTCTGGATTGCGAATGAATATTTCTTTGTCAGTAATACTAAATAACTATCTGACTTGGGGATAATATCCAGGACTTCGAGGTTCCAAACTTGCGCTTAAGACAGTTTGCTTATGACCACCATCAATGCCACTTGGTGTAAATGTTTAAGTAAATAATATATCTACAAGTTTTTAACGCAAAAAGTTATGAATATATACATAGTTTGTTTACGATGACCCGATTATAGGGAAAGAAGTGACCGTCTAAATGATGGAATAACCTGGTGATTCCATACCACAAATACTTAAATAGTATTTATTCTGTGCCAATATCTAAAAGCAAACACATATTTCTTTAATCGTGATACTTTAGAGGATAGACAGTAAAATAGGCTCCTCCTTTCAGCACTCTTATATAACCTATGATCCGTAATTCATCCCAGCAATGAACATTAGAAAGCTACTGTAAACAAATAAATAATTCTAGCATCTATGATGATACCACTGACTAATGGCTGCGGTCGATCACGTAGCTTACTATTCTTCGTTCTTCCTGCTATTACAATCCTTAATTGCTTTAGTCTGGTCATGTTACTCTTTTTTATGGCAATGCGGTCAGTCCTAATTGTTTTTATGTGCTTATGGGCGTCTGTTTTTGAGTCTGTTATTAGATTAGTAATCGGGTTGTAGGTGGTCTGTCATTAGTGTGGAATGGTTTGTTTTAAGGGCACGTTAATAGCGCTAATTGTTGGATAATCATACTGGTGACCGTGACGCGGTTATGCTTTCGTTTATTGTGTCATAGCTGGAGTCGTTACTATCTTACAAATTGACAATAACATTGGAGTTTTCTATAAATGACCGGGTCCAGAAACAGTTGAAAATGTATGTCTTTCTAGTGTTCAATTTTCAAAGGATCAAGTTATTTTATTAGGACCTATATAGCTTTCCGGCCGCGACTCCGTCTAAGCGTATGTCGGTTATCGTGCAAAACTATTAACTTCTTTTTCTGCAGTTGGATAAAATCTATCCTATGTCCTTTCCCGAGTCTCAAACTATTTCCATACCAAATTTTATCCAAATCAATCCAGTATTTTTTAAGTGGCAAAAATAATGATAAATGCAAAAATACAAATCTTTCCTCTCTATAATATTAGTATAGATGAGCAGTTGGAGCTATTTGCAAGGCGGGTATTTAATTTTTTATCAGCGATAGCATCTCGACCATACTGCATACTGTCAAAATGTCAACGTGTCTGCCGCATTTGGATGATCGATCCATACCTCTGCGCTCTCGTCCATCAATGTCTGCAGTATTGCAGCACTGCATGTTTTTTAATTTGATTTTCTTTTACTTTTTCGCGTCGTCTGATCGCGTACCCTGTTTATTCTGTTGAAAAACTTGATGAAAAAGCTTGTAAATAAGGAGCTAATCTTAAACAAAAATTTGATCTTGTTCAACATGAAATTGTAGAGTGGATCTTGTCTGCCTATAGCACAGTACAAGGAAGAGAAAAAATCCTCCTCATACTGTGCCAATAAATACAATAAAAAAATATTTTTTTTAAATTATAAGGTTAATTGATACCATCTTAGTTGATATTCATAATTATGTAATTATAATCAGTTGACCTATTATAATTAATGGTATGAAAATTATACTGACCACCGACGTGCCGTAATCGTTTGTACCTGTCAGTCACGAAGCTTCATACTTAGCTAATAAAAAAGGTGAACAAAACTTTAGGAGAGAGTTTGTAGAGCGCTTGCTATACAAACTTCGTTTTGTCATATTTAAAATACTCAGATATTATACAAAGTGTTCATCATATCGCTGCTGAGGCTTATATCCATGCTTCTAGTGTGCCAGTTTTCCGTAAATTTAATTATGTATTTTCAAAAATAATCGGAAAAGGTCGTTGACTGTTTTTTTTTTCATATTTAGGGATTAAATAAAAGACCAATCAAAAAACTGACAAACTAGAAGCATAGATATTAGACTCAGGAATACTGCATCAGCCGGATTGTCCACTGCTAAACACAGCCTTCCCCATGAAGAGGGGATTTAGCATAATCCCCATGCTTGGCAGGCGTCTTGGGGATCGCAGTTTAATATATCAGTTCCAAAGGCGGTGCTGCCCACCTTCCGGTATTTTACCTTTAGTCGCCACTTACGACACCAACAATGGGGGATGAAATTCTACCCCAGCACCCCACGGGCCTCAGGAATACATGCAAAATATCACAGGGTTTTTACCTTAGCTAGTTGATTAAAATATGATGAAACTTCACTGTAATCGTTATAGCCACCTTAAGACTAAACAATAATTTAAAATTTGAATTTTAAATTCTGGTTGAGTAAATATGAAGTTGATCGGCGCGATATCTGAGTAGAGAAGACAACTTACCGATAACTTACTTAACGATTCCCTGATTTCGGTAACTTTGAAGGTGAACTCCTTCTTCTTCAAAGGACCATTGTCTACTATATATTGACTAGTAGACTACTATGTACAAAATAAAAATATCACGGACTTTGCCAAAAAATCCGTGCTGAAGGTTTTTTTAACTGTTGATTAATAAAAAAACAGATGCAGCTAAGAATGATAAAGAAGATGCAGCGGTTTTGAAATTATCTTTTGGAACTCTTCTCAACGAAAATAAGTTTCCACTTCTTACTCACGCTAAAATGTGATTTTTTATACCCTGAACATTTGTGAAGCCCTGAAATTTTTTAAATATTAAAACCGCATTCAATAATAACAAATATTTTTTAAATATTTTAAGAAAACATCAAATAAATATTTTAATAAAACACTTAAAAAATACAAAAATATATCTAGTGACAATTCCGCCTAATTTTCCTGGTAACCCGACGTGACGTCACAACGCCACGCAGCCAAACCGGAAGAATTTTTTCTTCCTGGTAACCCGACGTGACGTCACTAACGGCTGCGTGGCGTTAGTGACGTCACGTCGGGTTTGTTATTATTAAATATGGATTTCCGCAAAGTAACGCCTGAATCTATTCATTAAAACCGCATTCAGTTGAAAATTATTATTATGTCATATTTTAGCGCTTTTTCTACCAATAAGAGGCCGAAGCCAGAACGCACCGTGCGCATTGTGATTGAACTTTGTTTATTTCATATTTCTGTTTATTTTCTGTTACTTCTTGATTTGCATCGCCTCTTTAACCTTTCCCTGTACAATAGTGCGAGAAAGTAGTGTAGTGCTAGTGACATATGATGTAACTTAAGTACAATGAAAATCAGCCTTTAAATTTTAGATCAACTGGGAGGTATCTCATACTCCCATATCCGCCCTTGATATGGCACAAAGTCAAATCTGAAATAGCGGGATTCTCTTTGTTCTGCCATCGACCTGGGAGGCTACTGGGCTATAAAACGGCTCGTTGCAAACAATGGTGACATAAACATTCGGAATTCGCGAACAATGACGCACGCAATGATTTTACACTCCGAGGATGTCAAACACCGCAAGCGCGTTACCAACTAGCATAGCAAGTATCAAGATCAAAGAGGACGCGTCCTTTTGATCTTGGTACTTGTCACCAAACGTCCTGTCCGTTATATAAATCATTGTTAGAGGTGTATTAGTACGACTTTTAATGTAATTGCGAACAATAGCCCGACCAAATTCATAGATTTTATTCATATAAGACTAGTTAACTTTGCCGCCGTTGGTTGTTTTTTTATCGCACAACGTCAATTGCTATTAAAATATCCTGATTTTTTATGCTATCATGATAGAACAAGCATGAGGTCCACCTAGTGTTAAGCAGTAACCTCTGCCTATAAAAGATGCAGTTCGTCACAAGTGCCAAACAGCACTACGCTCACCACCATATAAAGTTGTTAAGTCTGTGCCTGTAGTTTCACCGGTACCCCCTTTAAACTGGAACACGTTAATGTTAAAATTGCTGCTTGGCGGTAGAAATAGGTGTGGTGGCGTTACTTCCCCGGACGAACTCACACATAGAGTTTTACTGCTACTAAAATCCCCATGAAATGATTACTGGATTATGAAAAAAGCATAACAATTTGTTAATTTTATCGGATGGTACTTGGTGCTATCGCACAAAGCAAATAATCTAGAAAGCAGTCCTATATTGACGTTTGATGAAGATATGAATCGATTATGAATAATAAAGGTCTCTATCACCATTCACATAACAAAAGCATGAGCAGAGCCGAAACTACACTGTGTTTATTAAAATTTTTTTGGGGTTCCGTAAAAGGAAACGGGACCTTATTACTAATCCTCGGCTGTGTCCGTCCGTTTGTCCGACCTTTAAAGAGCTGTATCTTTGGAAACTTGGTAAAACATTGAAAATAAAGGGTAAAATTTAACACAAAATACAGTATCTAAATATTATACAATAAGCGGCAAAAAACTCCCGTTGGGGACCGATTACGTTTCGAGCATATCAGATGCTCATCATCAGGGCGAGTGCGCGAGCTGCGTCAGCGAGCTTCTGGAGCTCGCAGACGGTTATTGTATAGTATTTAAATATGTGTGAGACTCACGAAAACTTCATTTCAAAATACACAAAATACAGGTTTCGTGTAGAAACGTGTAATTTTGTTACGTTTTTAATTTTTGTTCAATCGTAAAAACGGTAATACGTACAAGCGTCAAACTTAAGATGATTATAGTCCAATGTCTACCGTCTACTATCAAATAATAAAAACCGGCCAAGTGCCGGTCGGACTACTGCTAAGGATCATGAACTATATAAAAATATAGTTTTTTGGTACTATTGATACGAAACTCTTTCTGTGTGCTATAATTGCTACATAACCCAAATAGTATAAATATACCATAAAATACGGTGTAAATAAGTCCTCATTTTTTTTCTTAGCTTGTATGATGGTGTGCCATTTTGCGAATACTCACTTGGCTAGGGAAAACCATCAAGTAGAAAATCTGTTGCCAGGTAGCTAAGGGCATCTGTCCTAGAGAGTCAGTTCACGCCTATTTAATATCCTCGACCACATCATAACTTATCATCCTGTGATATTGAAACTCATTTTACGGAAAAAAATCTAAATCATAAAGTTAAACTCCATACAAAGCCGGAGGCAGAATTTAGTTCAATTGTCACCTTTAAACATGAGCGTATAAGTTTTATAAATATTATTCGAGCAGCTTGTAAAAATAAAATGTAGAGACAATATTTAATGTATGCATTAATCACAAGAAATGTGTTCCGGAGACTGGACGACGAAAGGGAACGCGATCTCATTTGAATACTTGATACAGGAAATGGACTCAGGAAACGTGCTCTGTAATAGATTTTGCTGGTGTCAGCAATTTGTTATCCATTTCAGGTGCCTAGAAGAGGTGGGATGGAGTGTAATTTCTACATACATTTTTAAGGGAAAATATATAAAGTAAATGTGGTAAGTATTGCCATAACCATACAGTTGTAGTAGATTTTGGTTCGAATGTATTATATAATTATTTCTTTACTTGGATTTTGTGTCAATCTAAACTTGGAAAAATACAGTAAGAAACCCCTCACTGAAGAACTGAAACCGCCTCAGAAGAATTGCTGGTCAAACACTGGAAGAATAGACTGGCGCGGCCACTCTCGACGCGGCCCAACATCCGGTGCTCTGTGGGATCTACATGGTGAAGCCAAATCCTAATATCTTTCTCTCCTACCAGCTCACCGGAACCAGTCCTCAGAATCATATGCTGACCAGCAACTCAAGGTGGCGAGGTGCTGGTGACGTTTACCTGCCTCCACTCTCCTTCGGCGAGGCACTCCTGCCTCCGCTCTGCTGCTCTGACACCCACTCTGTTCCTGGCGAGATGTTGGTGAGGTGTACCTGCCTCCACTCTCCAGCGGCGAAGCACTCCCGCCTCTGCTCTGCTGCTCTCATCTCCACGTGCCTGGCGAAGCGGTCCTGGCTCCACATTGATTCCGGCCGGCTAGATTTTCTTTCCTATTTTCCTATATTTCATTAAGGCTAGAATCTAGAAACAGTGAGATATAACGAGAGTCTTTCATTTATGTTTTAATGATAATATGTATACTGATCCTATACTTTCTCTTTTTTATTTTCCATCACTTGCTTCTCTTTATTTCCATTAAGTCACACTCTATTTCCGTTACGTGACAGTTTTTTTTATTTATCTTAATTGATCATTGCACCGAGTAATTTAAAAGAAAGTTAATAAAGGAAAAAATGTACAAACTTTTATTTATGTACTACGCTGCGCTTGAAATAAGTAAGCTTGTTTAATTAACTAAATGTTTTACAAAATATCACAGCATGCACATTCACAATTCACTCCCAAATATTACACAAGGTAACAAAATAAAAAGTTGATAGCCCCAATTAAAAAACATACACGGTTCCATAAAACAATGCAATAAAGATGAAAACTTGTGTTTCCAGTTGTCTACATATTTATTTTTGGGCCGTAAATAATTATGTGCAACTGCTTTATTGCCACTAAGTAAGTCTTAATAAGTAGATACGTCGCATTCTCCCTAATTAGCAAACCTGTTTCTGTTGTTGATATTGCTTCATAGTCCAGTGTTCGATCGTATCTTAGTAGGTTATAATTACAATATACCTATACAAAATATTATGAGGTTAATCATCGAAGGCTTGGCTGCAGTAGATCGAGATGTGGAACTTACGTTTTATTTCTTGGGAGGTTGTAAGTAATCAAAGTAGCATTATAACGTAAAAATCCAATGATATTGTACAAAATATTTAGAGCTTCATACAATTCTGCTGTCCCATCTTAAAACCTCTTAAAATGTCTCCAAAAAGGCGGATTGTGGTTATTAAATATTTAAGTCTCTACAAAATAAGCGTAACGTAGGCCTGTTTGACCTTTAGCGAACACTGTTTGGTGATTCTGAGTATGAAGTGCGCTACCCTGCTCGAAACACTTTCCACTATTTCTATATTGTTAATAAGGGACTCCCGGAAGAGAAACCCAATACCACCATGAGATTTTTGGTGACCTTCCCGGTAGATTAGCAAGATACCGGAGTCAAAGATAACAGTCAACAACATGTCCTCTCACTGTCTTTGGACTTCTGAAAATCCCATGACATCCCAGCGTAGCTTGTTCAATTCTTCCTCCATCTCGACAATCGTGTGGTCCTGACTGAGCGTAAGTATGTTATGTGTTGCCAGGGCCAAGTGTCGTCGTATTAGAGGGCGGTAGCCAGGCATCTTCCGGGGATTCTTCGCACCCCCTTCTTCACCGTTACCTGGCCTGCTACCGAGTCCTGGAATAATACAGCTGCCAGGGACTAGGAGCCGATGTGTTTGTGCTTACTTTGGGGGGTTTGGCGTAATCCCCGCGCTTGGTAGGCGACTTGAAGATGTTGTAGGTACTGGGCTAGAATTTCACCTTACCATATCTTCCTGTGGGTGTCATAAAAAGGGGGAAAATACCAGAAGGTGGGCAGCACCGCCTTCTGAGAAATTTATCATAGGTATCGGTAATTAACAGGCTGCATTTCAAAGCATATTCGATAGATCGAAACAACTTTATTTACCATTCTTCAGTCATTGTTTCTATATTCCAGCGCACCATTCTCAAAATTTCCCGGGCCCGTTTCTCATATTGGATCATGGGCATGATGCAGCAACACCTTCTGCTCGTCACTTCAAGGGTACTTTCTAGTCCAATCAGGATTCACATTTAAAAACAAATTCATGTTGTATAGGAGTTGGCATATGTCTAACAACTGGCTGCCTGGCCTGCCGACATCCCTCTTTGGGAACTCTTGCTGATAATAACGGCCACCTATCGGATACGGGACACAGAATAGTGCTTGTCCTATTGTACAGGTACGTTGTTTTATCCTTTAGTTACCTTTTACAACATCCTTATAAGAAGACTAGCTTTTCTCCCGTGGCTTCGCTTGTGTAGATTTTTCCGCTGGACCAAGCCTGCAAATGTGCGCCAGACGACCCCGTGTATGACGCTGAGGTCCCCGTCGCCCGCTATTTCGCCCGCAGACCATAGAAAGGGGGCGCAGCGTCTCGCTTTACCGACACTCATCTTCCCCTTCGGTCCCATCGCGTCCGCCATAAGGGGGTGAACCCTAATACCTACCCTTATTTACCCTGGCTGTGCCCGGTATTTACCATCACCAATATGTGCATCTAACTTTTCACAAAAGCTTATGATTGTGTGGATAACCTGTTCTGCGTATGCTCCTTTTTATGCTTAAACTCCTTAATATATATTAAATCGAAAAAGTTCAAAAAATTGTACGGCTTTTGTCGGAAGAATATATTAGTTTTCCTTATTTTTCAGGAAAATGATTTACTTTATTTTTTAAATATCGGTAAATCCTGAAATACAAATATATTTATTTTGTCTTGAGAGTTTTAATAAACGTGAACCACTTTTTAAAAAAAACCTTTTGGGTTCCAATTTTCACTCTTCTGTAGACACGGATGTTAATCTTTAACGTCCAGCAGTTTGGGCTGTACGTTATCTGTCAGTTAGTAATTCAGAACAAAGCCGTTGTCGATATGTATATTTATATATATACATATCGACAACAGTATTAATTATTGCCTCTACAGATTGATGTATATTAATTTACATTATAAGTATGTGTCGACCTTCCATCTAACGTCCAGCCTGGCCGTTATTTGCAGTTACAACTACATGGTTATGTGAAAATTGATCTTCAAAATTCATCTTATGCTTCAATCTATCATTTTATGCAACACGTCATGTGAACCAATTTTACACTGACACACTAGTATGCCAGTTGCGACTTAAATGATCCAATTTTAAGATTCCTATTAGATATAACATTTAAATAAGCCTTAGCTAGTTGAAGCTTAGTTCGGGTCGAGAATTGGAATCTGTCCCTCTAAATTGTACATTTATCTGTAATTGTGAGCGGATTAGAAAATTATCGTCATTGAATCCAGCCAAAGTATTGTCCAGTGGGTAGTTTGTGTCCTCCCACGCCATACCAAGTCGCGCCGCGGCCGCGCCGTTCCTCTGAGGCTATGCGTTGAAACCTCAAGAAAAGCTGAGGGCACACGCGGGTCCAGCGCGAGTGCAGCTTGAAAGGGCAGGCGCGTGTCACTCGATGCGATCCCTGCAATAATCTCCCTGAGCCATTGCTCTATCCGGTGACGGAATAAAGTATCACTAGCTGATTATTGTGTTTATTTGCGCGTCGCTCACGTGTGTTGGTGCGGCGTTGTGAGTGTGTGCATGCGTGCGAGCGGTAGTGGGCCACCCAGCGCGCGGCCACACGCGGAGCCCACCCACGTAGAAGGGGCGCCGAAGTCGCGGCCCGCGGCTTGCGCTCGCGGACTCGCGGCCTTCCATCCTGTGTCGCTCGTCGCTAGTCTTCGCGAGAAACCCGCTACCGCATGCCGGTACCGACGATGCCGACCATATTCGACGTTGATTGAAATCTGACAGATGCCGATGCAATCGGTTCTTTCTATTGAAATTGAAACAAGGCTTACAGTTTTTTTTTTATTATCAGCTACTGTACCCTTGTAGATGTTTATCATCACATGTCACCTGGTGTGACTATACAGCATATTTTGTAGTACATAATACTTATAAACTGAGAACCATTTTCAGAACTTTACTTAAGATAATTTCGTAAGCAAAGTACCTACATCGATATTACAAATTACGTAAATAAACTAACTTACGCGTGCCGGTTTGCCCGCGTAAAGGACTGTTTAGTAGGTAAAATATCCAATGTTCTAAATCCAGGATCTAATCTATCATGGATTGAAGGGAATTTTGGGAATACTCGCCTGGCTAGCAACCATCTTCAAGTAGAGAATCTTATCTTTGAAAGCCAGTATTTTTAGGCCTGATCCGTTAACCATCCTCAACCACATCATCACTTATCAACAGATGTGATAGTGGTCAAGGGATCAAGCCAATCAACAGTAAAAAATGTTTCTCTTGGGAACTTGAACTTTGTTCTCGTATTGAAAACCAATGATTTGAAACACTTTTTTATAAACAAAAAGTAAGACCATTATTCACTATCTAATTTGCTCGCGACTTCCTCTGCGACTTTTGCGCAGGAGCACGAATTTCATAAAAAATTATTTCATATGTTAAGTGGTAGGATGCAAACAGTATTTCATTATATTTTGTGGGCGTGAATCATTCCATGAAAGCAATGATTGTTTATTGCAACTATAAAGCAGGCCATAGTTGAGAACGCCTGACAAAACAAGCGCGTGCGCAGTTGCTGCCGAAATTCGCATTCGCCGCCGCTGCCGTCTATTTAGAACCTGCATTTTATGGCAGAGATCGCATCTCTATGGAGACTGCAGTCTAAATCAAATTTAATTTACTAGAAACCTTCATAACGATAAAGCTTCCAAACACGTCTTTCGTATACATTTCATTAAATACTTCGTAGAGCCAGCGAAAGTGTTTCAATTGATGAATGTTTTCTTTAAAATTTCTAACATTTAAATTCAACACGGTGTTATGAGCTGCTCAAATAAATTTAACGTTCATTTTACTGTGAACATAAAACAAATTACACAAGTGGTGTATCAATCGAGTATTGATCACCTCGAACAGCTTGAGCGGTCCGACCGGCCTCTCTCATACGGTCAAGCGGTCAAACTGCGACATTTATTAGAGTGTCAATTCTCTTGATTGTGTTATTTGTGCCCGGCTTAAGTACGTACCCAAAGCACCTTCTGAGAACCTTTGCTCGTTAACTCTTGTGTTAGTCTCATTTACGTAGATGATTTCTGGTTAAAGTGGCCTCCTGACAACTTGAGGGGTCTGTCTGACTCAGTCTAAAAACGTAACAAATTGGAGAATATAAAATAGACATAGGTATCGGAATCTGAGGTCTAATGGAGATATTAAAAATAGTCAATATATACGCTACATTTAGTGACATTCTTATAGAGTAGGTAGAGTCACAGTGAAAAGCAATATACCTAATATAATTTTTAAGTCGTGATTTGTATACCTATTCATACTTTAGAAAATTATAAGGACTCATACAAATTATTTGATTGCCTTCCGGCTTAGGAAGTCTTAGTCGGATAAAACAATTATTAAAATACTTTTTTCAAGCTATTGACCTACTCTGCGAACTGGTTTTAACTAATAATTTTATACATACTCGTTTTCCTTGTGACGTGAAATCAGCTTCTAACTCTATGCATAAAAAAACAACTAATAATAGTAGTATTACGTATAGCTCACCGAGGTACGAGGGTTCTGTACCAACATAGATATATAGATAATACTTTATTGTTACACCACATGAGATCATAAATAAGTATATGGTAAAAATAAAATTTTCAGTAATAATGTTACAATGGATCCATAAAATGAACCGAAAAATCATAATTTATTTCGTACATTTTGAGACCCTTAACTTATTTACATGGTTTATATATTTATTTTCAAGATATTATCATACCAAGTATAACTTGTACTTGTTACCGTTTTTAATGTTAAAGCAAAAACAACGTTAAGAATACATGTTTCTTAGGGGGACCATCAAGATTTTTTATTTTGGAATTATTATTATTTATTGCTTAATAAATAATTCGCTCTGTACTAACACATATTATGTGAAAATGACAAACTAGCTGCCTATTACAGATTCAAAGATACAGCTCTGTAGGCCGGAAGGACAGTGGAGGATATTATAGGGTACCATTCCCTAGTATGGAACAGCCAAAAACTGGATAAGCGGGAGTTATGCTTCGCTATAGAGCGAAGCATAACTCCCGCTTATCTCGCTTATGTTTGCGAATAGTCGCATCTCCACTACACGTAAAAGAAAAAAAGACTGTTTGATCACAGCTTTAAAAATACATTGAGTATAATGGATGAAAGAGATATATTTGCGCAATAAGGTACAGACGATGACATGTTAGGGTGTGAAAAAGAATTTCTAATAAGACTAAAAATATATTTTATAGAATTTTTAATGTAAGATTTTACAAATTATCTTAAGGTCTGTAAATCACTTTCATGATGAATCTTGATAGTGCGCTAGATAGTCAGACAGCAGTCTCATATGAGGGCCGGTTTTCGCGATCGATCTTTAGGTCAAAGTCAAAATCATTTATTGAATTTAGGCGTCTACGACGCTCTTACGAAGGTCAATTACAAATTTTAATATTGAAATATACTACATTTTACTGCCATGTTCAGCAAAAAAAATATAGAGCCACTGCGAGAAAAGCGGGTAAGAAACTCGGGGCAATTCTTTTAAAAGTTTCTTAACAATGTGTTACATACTATATAGTAAAATTATTACAATATTTATTTACATTACGTAGGTGACAGGCGCTAGCTTGGCAGAGGCGAACCAGTCCAAGCATTTTTGTCGTTGAAGTAATCACAAACTGTGTAGTAATATTTCTTTATCAAAATGTTCTTCACGTGCAACTTGAATTTTCTTTCTGTGAGCGTTGTAATATGTTTGGGCACTTTATTATAAAACCGCACACAATTGCCTAAGAAGGACCTTTTATTTGTCTATGCTAATCAAAAACCTGGCACCGCTATTTTATCTTTATTCCTAGTGTTATAATCGTGATTGTCACTGTTTGATTTAAATTTACTCAAACTTTTACGAACATACATAATATTTTCAAATATATACAGACTTGGTGAAGTTAAAATATCAATTTCTTTAAAAAGATCTCTCAGGGATTCCCTCGGATCCATTTCATATATGGCTCCCCAAAGGTTCGGATCCATTTCATATTTATGGAACCCCAAAAACAAACGCCTCGAGTAAAAGTAATCCTTCTTTTGAAAGCTGGTTAAAACTCGACTACAAAAATTATAATAAAATACTTTATATAGTTTAATTATAACAACGTTGATAACCAATGTTTATGGCGCATGGCGTCACAATTACATAAATCGGTTTTATTGCTTTGATAGCTTCTGAACTTGAGGGTCAATATGGATCGCGTGATTTTTACGGCCAATTTACATCTTTAATTTTAACGCATACTAAATGCTCCCAAAAACCATTATCACTCCACAAATGTATTTATCAATAATTACATTTCAATGTTAAGGTAATTGTAGCACGTTCAATGACTTCTCTGAATGTGTTAGCTGTTATAATTAGTTCAAAAAAGAGGTTGTCGGTTTCTTGACTTTTGCTTTGGACTTGACAAGGCACCACTTGTAGGTAGTCAGTTTAAGGGCCTGTTTCAGAATGATCGAATAAGTTACACTACCAACTTATTTATTAACCTCTACGCTCAGGTCAATTTTCACTCAAAATTATGGGGTCCGCATTTTGCCCCCCTTAATTTTAAAATATATAAAAATTAAAATTTTATAATTATTTATCATAATTTTTTAATTACAAATTTTTTTTTTTCATATTTATTTTGTATAATTATTAAGGTTAAATAACACTACCTTTGCATTTCACAGTCATCAATTTAGCCTATCCATCGGTTAAAGCTTGAAACGCACTGCATGTTAACTGTAATTTTTATCATTGAGTTATTTTATGTGTTGCATAGCAACCCGAAACTTTATTAAGACATTCTGAAACGGACCCTCAATCTACTAATTATGTATGAAATACCCCTATGTATTTGGAAACGCCCCTTATATTCTATTATACTGATAAAATTATATATAAATGAGAGAGGCATGCTGTTATCCTCAACAGGCAACTAACGTGTTATAAAAAGCAAAATCAAGAAGTCTGAAGGATACACATGATTTTAAATAAGATGATCTTAGCTAAATCATCTTATTCAAAAGCATGTGTATTTATTATAAATATAGACAAGCATTTATCAGCGTCCATGGCATGGACATATTGGCATAATGCTGGCGACACTAATAGGCCCTGTCGCCGCCTAATCGCCGTGTTTCCGATATGCGTACGTACCCACAAATTATTTTGCTGCTATGAATAGTTTCTACATAGATATAGACCCTTTTTTGTACCCATTCTGTTCATATTTAAAGTTTGGCTACCAGCTAAAAGAGAAGGTGATATTTAAGGTTAATGTCTTCGTAGCTCTAACGTCATGTTTTGTACCCCAAGTGTTCAAACTCGTTAAAATTTTGTACGCATGTTCTTAAGCCTAAATTTCTGGTTTATATACATAACATATCTAAGTTTCTGGTTTACCAGTTTTCCATAAAACTATGTATTTTTAAAATTATTTGGAAAAATCCTATTGTATGGGAATACCTGCCTATTTTCAAATACAGAGATAAAATAAATAATAAAACTTAAAACTGGCACACCCAAAACATAGTTATCAAGCTTTAGGACATGCACGTTAAATTTTACCGAGTTGAGTTGACGAATATTATGTTTCTATGGAAAGAAGTCGCTAACCTTAAGCATGCAAATTTGTCGTATGATAAATATTTAATGCCGACAAGCAGGATAGTATAGATACACCTACACATATATACCTTCCCACTACTACTACTTATTTCCCACTACTGCTCTATCGTTCTATTATATATATTGTCATCATCATCGTTAAACGACCAATATTGAACATAGGCAACTAGACTTACACTCACTTTTCACATCAGAAATAGGTGTAGGTCTACACCTAGACTACACCATTTGTAATTACCTGCTTTATCGTCCTATTATATATTATATTGTCATCATTATCGTCACACGACAAATGTTCAATATAGGCCTTTGAATGCGCCAAACATGCATGGGCATTTAAGTACTTAGTCTATTCTTCGTATTTTTTATTCGTATCCATCGCCATGCTATGCTCATGATTTCGTCGGTCCACCTAGTGCGATGCTTAACTACGTCTACCGATTTGTGGTTACACTATTAATTACTTCTCATATGATAAAGGTTCGTCAAGCGATGTAACCTGCCCATTGCCACGTCAACATGCAAATACTTCGTAAGGGTGGAGGCAAATTAATTTAAGTCTAATACTATGAGAAAGGATCGATAAAGCGCGCGAGGCCCCAACTTACATGGATGTCTGTAAGTAAGAAGGATATGAAAGAGTATAACATCGACCCAGTGACGACTCAGGAAAGACAAAACTGGAGATGGATGATGGGAGAGCCAACCCCAAATAAAAATGGGATAATGTCTGGAGAAGAAGAGTTGGAGGCAAATTAAAACCTCACTCAGTTTATATAAATATATATATTACGAACCTGAAACAAACATCAGCTGGTATATATTGTATATGAAGAGTTTACTGTTGCTTACAGGGTCTACTAGCTGCAAGAATGAAATAATTTTCCTACAACATTCCATATCCCCTATAAAATCTAATACATTTAAGTTTTAGAGTTCAATTACTCTGTCTATCATAATCTATGTCCACTAAAGCGTAGTATCCTTTGATGTCGCCGCTCGCTACCGAGAACCGAGGCGAAGATGGCTGGGCGTGTCCAATCAGGGTGCCATCAATCTCCCCTATAGAGACATTAGCTGGCCAACCGTCTGCGATTAGCAAGGAACGCGTTTCCGATCGTTTTTTACCTATATTCTTTTTTTTTGGATGTCGTTTCTTAACTTTCTTATTCTTTGGCGTTTTTTCGTAAATTATTATGTTGATAAAGGTTTATAAAATACTGGTTTGATAAACGATCTGTAGTGCTTGTGCTTAAGATGTAAAGGGAGTCAATTGCTTTGGTTTGTTTTATGTTGTTTTTTACTAATTACTGCTTGGCCACATCGAGGTGGTGACAGGTTTTCGTAGTTTTAAGATTAGCAAGGTTCAGCAAACAGGCAAAATACTTTTAAAAAAACATGAACTACAATTCTGTGTCAGTACTCCAGATAGTCTATTCTAAACTAGCGAGTTGTTGCTAATTTACTTAGTTTAGCTCGCATCGCCTTACAAAATCGTATGCAAACTGGTACTAGTCGAGAGTGTCGAGACACACCAGTCAGCAAGCTAAAAACGTTGTTCCATAAATTAATTTAGATTGCATACTTTCTAAGTGATAGATCAGTAGTTATTCTGATGCGAATTATCACACCTAAGGAAGATACTACTCTGTACCGAGACCGTACCATATTATAGTCAGTAGCAATATAGGAGATGAAATTGCCAGTCAAACTCAAAGCCATGCTTAAAAGAGAGTTAGGAGTTTATGATAATTAAACTCGCCATTTCCTTTGCCTTACAATCCTGGCAGTTCAAATCGAAGGCAAGATATTAGCCGAGATCTGTTACTAAACACTACAGCACACGGGCTATACTATACTTTTCATTAAACTTTCGTGAAATTCAACTTCAGTCTACTCGTGACCACGGTCAATGCAACTTGATCGAAACGTCGAGGTTAGTCAATATATTATTATATTGAGTGAATAGACCCTTTATGAATTAGAAACATATGCTAAACTTTATGAGTTTTCAGTAAAACATGCCTGAATACTTAAGAACTTTCAATTAAAACATTATCAAAATTGATTATGCTGTTTAATAGATACTCGTAGGTACGATGCCGCTGGTAGCGAAAACTCATTATAAGTTTTGTACAGAACTTACGTGAGAGAGATACCCTCTGCCATGTAAGGTCTGTACATATAACAGAAGGTGTTGATGATATCAACATCGATGATCAGAATATATATATATATATATATAATTTCCAGCATGCAGAGCGCTACGATTGCTACACGTGCTACGCAGGTACCGGTACGCCGCCCCTTGTAAAGACATCAACGAGAGTTCCTAATTGAAGTCTTCGTAATCATCATCATTTCCATTGTAAAATAAAGTCGTTTACACAAATTAAGTTCTTGGTGCTTTAAAGTTGTAGAAAATGACATTAAATATAAGTTTTACGTGCCATGATTGCCAGTTATAGCTATTATACTTACTCTGTGGTTATAGCTACTTTTACGATTTTACTTGACGACTACGTATATTTTCATTATGTTGTAAAGCCATTATATCTGAGGAAAGCAATAAATTAATGAGTTTATTGTCGATTTTTATAGACTTGCAACATATTTACTATGAATGAAAGTGACACATGTTTTTCTTGTAAGTATATATATACTTATTACTATACGAGTATGTACATATCTAGCCATTTAGCCTTCTTCCAGACCTCTCACTCCACAACATTTAGAGAAACTTATTGGGAAAAGATTAGAATATCATTAAATATTACTTATAATTATGAGGAATCTATCTATATAACATATAATATGTATCTAATACATCATTGCGTGATCCACAAAGCATTGTCTATCACGCAAAAATTACCTACGTTACATTTCGACCATATATATATTAACTATATTTTTTAACGTATCCATCCTGACTCCTGACCTTTCCATCAAACATTTTCATGCCATATTTTTTTAATTTGTAACATAGTATTCGTTTAGAGCCGATTTTTTTAAAAAGATCTTTTCTAATCATTTCAGATCCGGTTTTAACATTGAAATTAAGACATTATAACCAAATGACAAGTATTATTTAATTAATTCATGGTTGTAACTAAACAATGGTTCGATTGTTCCACGTAAACTGGGATTGGACAAGAATGCATTAGAGAAACCTTACCTTATTTAACTTTTTTACTATATGTATTAAATTTGCTTATATTATAACTGCAATAAAATAAACAAGGTATGTATTTATTGGGTAAAAATATAAGATTAAGATACCCAACGTTAACTACAGTTTTCAACAATGTGAAGTGTGTATATATTACATGGAAGGTTGGTACCATCCATGTAATATATACACACCTCCTTTGGTGCCATACAAAATACTGTTGATGGTTCTAATTTGTACAAAAATAAACTTACAAAAACAAAAAACACTTTTAATGGACTACTATGCTGACTGGACATATTTTTATATTAATTTTAGCTAAAACTGCTAAATATTTTTTTGTAAAAATATCTTCGCAGACACATCGACAGCTGGTATACGTCGACCGTTGAACAAAGGCATCTGACATTCGGGGGAATGGGGACGTTTGTATAACCCGCCCGCTTGGCAGGCGTCATAGCGATCGCAGACGGCAGTTTTTCAGAAGGCTTTGATGCCTACGTTCTGGTATTATTTGCCAACGCCGCTTACGACTCTCGCAGAGTGAAATGGGGAGGGGGGCGGAAGGTGCAATTTTAAGAAACTAATGCTTTTGATGAGGTGGTAGAGATTTCACAGACCCCATGACAAGAATAGTGTTGTCTCTGTGTACGTTTCCAGATCACATGAACACTACTTTTATTGATTTCCATAAAATCTAGCAAAGATATATTACTATAACTATATAAAGCACCCGTGAGGTGCCGAGTTACCCGTGGAGTGCCGGGCTAGAATGATATTCCCCCCCCCCCCCATCTCTACCCGAGTGTGTCGTAAGAGGCGAATAAGGGTAAAATACCGGAAGGTGGCCAGCAAGCCTTCTGAGGAGCTGCTATCTTACACTGCAATCCCCAAGACCCCTACCAAGCGTAAGAATTATGGCAAACTACCTCAGTGATAGAATTGTAGTAGGTAAGTTTAGCAGTAGACGAGCCTGCTGAGACATTCAAGTATAGAAATGGTATTAATTCTAATAATGAAGTCGTTTCCGTCATATTACCAAATTCCGTGAAGATAATCGCTAGAATCAGCTAGTATAAAATATAAACATTTAGAAACAATAATATTAACGCTTCGGTATTGTCTTTTAAGTACGTTATACATACCCTACCGTGTTATACATTTCTTCTCTACAGCAAAATTCTGTTTTTAAATGGTGTCATCTGGGCATGTTCTAGAGTTACAGCGTCGCGTCGATCGCTTTGTCGGACGAGATTGAGGTCTGCGCTCTAGAAAAAAACATTAAAATCCTATAATTTACATTGGATTTTGAATTAGATTTGTTGCGAATAAGGATCATATTGCAAGCGTTATTTTTATTGAGTACTATTACTAGTACAATCCTAGTAATTTTGCTTGATCGACTATCAAAGTAGCGTCTCAACTGTACAGAGCCGGGCGGGACCGGGCCGGCGCGCCGCCGTCACCTTGTCGGCTTTTTGTGCCGGACCACCCAACACGTTCGTTACATTATTTTATTGTACAATAAACAAATTTATTGCTCCATATGCCTATTTATGTTTTTATTTATTAAGAGCTTTTGTTGCTGGTGAGTTGGAAGCTTTCGCGGGTTGCGATGAGACTCAGGCGAAGTTCGTCGGTTCTAATTTGTTTAAAAGTTTTTTTGACTTGATGCTGTTTAATTACTTAATTAGGTATCTGTTTTGTTTGAATGTTTATGAGGTAAAGTGGCTCGCGTGATGTTAAACTAAGCGAATAAGCTCGTGTTTATATGGACTGCAGAATTCGCCAATATCCAATAAAGATCGGCTTCAAGGACAGTAAGTATCTACTCAATAACTTTTTGAGAAAACATTTAATTAATAATCACTTTAAAATTTAAAAAAAAAAACTAGTGACAATTCCGCCTAATTTTCACCTACGTGACGTTACAAACGCCATGCAGGCAAACCGAAAATTCTTCCAGTTTATCCACGAAGCATTCTCAGATGGTCTCGACTCTTGATCGCAAGATCGAAACATTTTTGATGGTGCGGTTGAATTAACATCAAAAGTAACATTTTTTTCCGGTTTAACTGCGAGGCGTGTGTGACGTCAAGTCGCCTTAATAGGAATATTAGGCGCAATCTTCACTAGATATTTTTTGCAATATTTTATTTAAGTGTTTTATAAAAAAAAATGTTTCCTAATAATATTTTTTAACTATTTGTTATTCTTAAATATGGATTTTTGCAAAGTAACGCCTTAATCTGTTCATTATCTACTTAATATATGAATCTACCATAAAGTGAAAACAGTACAGCTATGCGGAACATATTGCGGGAGTAAAAATGTGACAGTTAAAATAAAAACCTATAAATTTCATACATCAGCATAACAAAAAAACCTTATTTTTTATTCACCGTTGAACAAAGACCTCCTACCTAATAGTGGATACTATTATTCAGGATACCCTCACACGATGTGGTTGCATATTATAATGCAGATGTATGAAATATCTACATTTGCCATTATTACCACGTTTGGCAGACGTCTTCGAGATAGCAGAATAAGCTGGCAGTTCCTCTGAAGATAGTGCTTTTGTTATTCGTTTCCCTTCGTCGGCTTACGGCTTCCACAAGAAGACTTGGGAGGGGGGGGTCTAATTTTTTATAAAAAAGTCAAATATTATATATATATATACATATCTAAATAATAATAAGTACTATAATAAAATAATATATACAAATTGACAAATTAAATATTCCTAATAAGTGTTATTTTCATATTTATTTTATTATCAGACGATAATAATAAATAATAAATCTACTTACAGAGTTTCCTGAATCCAACTAAACTTTTACGCTCGTGACCACGATAGGGGTGATTCCGGCAGAGTTGTTGGACTTAATTATTCTAGAAGGTGGCAGAAAACCTAGAGTTTGAGCCTTTGAGGATAGATCCCTTGCTTGCAGCGATTAAAGAACCATGATTGACACTGAAGAGCGTTGGGAGGTTGGTACGAAAACAATGAAGAATAGACACAATTTTAAAAAATCCATCTTGGCGTTCAACGTTTTGAGTTTATTTCACGATAACAATTATAAAAATAAAATAGTTTTTTGCGTTAAATTGGATGCGAAAGTATAGATTACATTATAATTTTTTTCGCTCATATGTGACTGTGAACATTGTTGATGTTAAAAAAATTGCCAATCGGAAGATCTCAGTCCGGGGTGTAAGGTTAATAAAAGTATATAAAGATATTATGAATTCGATAAAACCAATTAACAGAACTGAGATAAGCTACTCTAAATTATCTACTCATCTGTTTTTGTTGATATCAGTGGTCAGTTTTAGACACAACAATTTCGATGGATTAAGAAGCAATAATAGTATATCAACATACTTTGTATACTACCATAATTTATGACAATTAAACCCCGGGCTACAAAAGTACACAGCTGCAGAAAGCGTTATACTTATTCTTACCGATAAAAAAATTGCAGGCAAAGAGACAAAAGCATTAAAGTAATTACCGTAAGTAAAATACGTAGAAAACACACAGAAATACTAAGAAATATAAGGTTGGGTATTTACTATAGATTATAAATTATTTATAACCGTATTGTGCGCGCAAGCTTGCTGCCATCGTGAAGGACAAGAGCATTTATTAAAATAATTAGTCTATCAGTAAATACACGTTAAGGGACTATAAACATGCATTAAATATTAATTAAGCTCATAACAAAAAATAGTCTTAGTATCATTAATGGAAAATATCAGAGGAACTTGCATTATGGATGCGGTGGGTAGGGTGGCCATATATGAAAGTGGTTTGACGGGGTACCAGTATTTCTCGTTTAGTTTTTATCTGTGTATGTTAATATATAATACACAAAAAGTCTGTATTCAATACAATAATGTCTAGGATACTTCAAATAACCTAGTGACATGAATATAACCATTTTAGGAATGTTGTTCATCAGTATGTAGGTGTTTGCGTGTAAAATGAAAAGTGCGACTAAAATGCTTTCCTAAAACTCTAAAATATTATTTATGTGCCCAATGTGAGTTGGATATCCCTCCATAAATTCCACGCTTGGCGGGCGTTTTGGGGATTGCAGTGCAAGATGCAGTATTTTTACACTTAGTCGTCATTTACGACACCTATGGGAACAGATTGGGGTTGACATTCTACCCAGGCACTTCTACACCAGTAACACGTATAAATACTTTACAGCTGTAATGACAGCTGCTTTTTTACCATTCTATATCATAAATATAATAACTGTTGAACAGTTGTTTTAAAGTTATCGTACTCAAAGGGTGATATTCTGCTATCACTCCAGTGTATAAACGAATCGAAACTGTCATGGATCTCTAATTGGTTAACGCAATGAGTTACCTACAGACCAAAAACTTTAATATTTTATAAGTATGTCAATTTCTTGAACCCAAAAAGGAATAACTTAATAAGTTATACATTTTTAAATAATCTGCTAGAACTCATTAAATGTTGTAAATAATATAAACTGTAATTATTATTTGACCTTAAAAAAGAAAAATAAAACTAGGTCCTTAAAAATTGTCAGTCAGGTGACTTTTTCAAAAACTAAATTAGTTAGGGATATGGATTATAGGGGTTGCTATTCTATCTCTCGTACCACTTCACTGGCTCGACAATGTCCGTGTATCTCACAATAGCACTACCGTCCACTCTCGCCCATGGCTCTCGTGACAATGCCGTTTGCTAACCAACACAGGGACACACGAGACAGCGTATGTATGCTTAAGCGCATACACTACATCCCTTCCTTATTGATAAATTTGAAACAGACAAATAAAATATATTTATTTTAGATATTTGTTTATTTAGTATCAAATATTAGATCTACATTTTTAGTGTTTTAGATAACATTTGTTAGGTTCTTACATAATTATCAGTATTATTTAAACAGGTTAAGTATTTAGGATTTTAGGATTATTCCATCAAAAGTTTCGATTTATTTTCATTATCTTTACCTTCCACATCAGCTTCTTCGTCCTGATTCTTTTCTTGAACTGATTTCCATTGTCCTTCTATTCTTTTCAGGTGAACAATATTTCTTCTTAGTACTTGACCCGTTAGATCGTTTCTTAGAGTGATATCTCCTCCATTAGTTTTCTGTATAGTGTGGGGTGTTGGGTTATAGTTTGAGCTAAGCTTATTGACTTTATCCATATTCTTGACGTAAACTTTATCTCCATCAGTCAAGGTCGATTCTATTGCTCCTCTTCTTCTATCTCCATACTCTTTTCCCTTTTCCTTCTGGATTTTGTCACGATCTCGGACATCCAGATCAACGTTTGTACCTTCTAGTTTATCAATTGACGGAATTTTGTCTCTGTTCTGCCTTCTATAGAATAATTCCGATGGAGTTTTGCCCGTTGCGCTGTGAGGTGTGCTGTTATACATGATGAGGTATTCCATAAGGCTCTCTTTCATGTCTTTTCTCTCAAAATGACTAATTTTGAGGCGTTTCATGATGTCGCGATTTTGTCTTTCGACCTCCCCGTTTTGTTGAGGCCAATATGGCACCGTATTATGAAGAATAATATTACATTCCTCGCAAAAAGAGCGAAACTCGGTGCTGACAAATTGTCTCCCGTTGTCAGCAGTAATTGAGACCGGGTAACCTAGTCTGCTGAAAATTTCTTTGAGTAATTTTATAATCTGGCAGCTGGTTACTGTCTTGGTTATCTTGACTTCTTTATAGCGACTATAGTAGTCAACCATTACAAGCAGGTAGTCGTTGTTAGGTAGCGGTCCCAGCAGATCCATTGCGACATCAACCCAAGGAGCTATAGGGAGTTCACGTCTCTTCATAGGCATTGGGGGATTTGGCAGTCCCACTAAAGTGCAGCTTTTACAGGATTTTACTAGATTTTCTGCATCTTTGTCAATTCTTGGCCACCACACTTTTGACCTTAACCTTCCTTTCATCGCCACAATCCCAGGGTGACCCTCGTGTGCAGCATCCAGTACAAATTTACGTAATTTTTGTGGTATGACGATTCTGTTTCCTCGAAGTAATATGTTTCCGTAGAAACATAACTCGTTCTCGAATATTTTGAAACTTTTGACAGATTCGTGCCAGTCATTTTCATAAATTCCTTTCTTAACATCGGTGATTTCCTTGTCACTACCTGACATTTCAATAATGGCAGTCATTGAAATTGCATGAGGTCGTGCTTGTTCCACAATTTGATGTATGTGTTCGTCTCCTCCCTTAGGCATAGCCTTTAAATGTTCGCATAGACGGGATAAAGGATCAGCAATGTTCACCTTTCCTGGCTTGTAGATCACATGGTAATTGTAGGATTGTAGTCTAAGCACCCATCGCTCTATGCGTGCACAGGGCTTAGATTTTTGTCCAAACAATATTTCCAGTGGTTTGTGATCTGTAATGAGATCAAACTCTTTACCAAATAAGAAGATTTGGAAATGTTCTACAGACCAAACTAAGGCTAAGGCTTCTTTTTCCGTTTGGCTGTATTTCCTTTCACAATCTGTCAGTGTCCTGTTTCCGTATGCAATTATTCGTGGACCCTTTGAATCAGTCTGTACCAAAATAGCACCAAGACCTACAGGACTAGCATCTGCGATAACTTGTGTTTTGTCTTTAATGTCGTAGTATCCTAGAGATTGTATTTGGGTAAGTGCTTCCTTCAGTTCTACAAACGCCTTGTCTTGTTTACTTGTCCAAAATGGTTTAATGTCAGTTTTCCTTCCCAGTTTTTTCCTTAATAATTCCTTCAAGGGTTCCGTTTTTGTAGCTAAGTTGGGTAACCACTTATTTACGTAGTTTACCAGACCTAGAAAACTTTGTAGTTCTTCTATGGTTAAGGGGACTCTGAACTTGGCAATGCTCTCTATGTACTTTGGTAACGGTTTCACTCCGTCTGTTGACAATTCGTGTCCCAAAAAGTTTACCTTCTCTACTTTGTATATGCACTTTTGTTCGTTGAGTTGTACGTTATTTTCTTTGAGAACTTGCAACACTTTCTCTAGATTTAAGTCATGTTGCTCTTCGCTGTCTCCAAAAACCAATATGTCATCAGCGAAATTAATAACTCCATCGCATTTTATCAATATTTTTTCTAGTACTTTTTGAAAGATTTCTGGAGCGCAACTGATTCCGAACATAAGCCTTTTATATTGATAGAGCCCTCTAGCTGTTATGAAGGTCGTTATGTGTATGCAATCTGGGTGTAACTCTAATTGGTGGAAAGCATCCTTAATGTCCAACTTGCTAAAATATTTGGCTTTACCAACTTTCGGCAACAGTTTGTCCATGCAGGGCAACGGGTGATTTTCTCGCATAATAGCAGCGTTAGCGCGTCGCATATCTACGCACAGTCGGAGGTCACCATTTTCTTTCATAATAGGTACCATTGGGGAAACCCACCTCGAAGGTCCATGTACTTCTTCTATTATATCTCGGTTAAGTAGGTCTTGAATCTTGCTTTCGACTTTCCGTTCAATAGGCAGTGATATTCTACGATATGGTTGTGATACGGGTTGTATGTTGTCATCGATAGGGATTTCTACCAGCACGTTTTTAATTTTAGGGAATGGTTGTGACTTCTGGTCGTTTTCGATGTTATTGATATCCACTCCTATTTTCAAAACGCCTAAAAGAGTAGCAGTGTCTTTCCCCATCAGGTCTCTTGTACCTCCGGCAACAATGTAAACAGTTGTTTGTTCTTCTCGTTCATTAATTCCTATTTTGGTTTCAAACGATCCTTTAATATTTAGTGGAGTGCGACTTCCATATGCCAGTAGAGTCTTGTTTGGTTTGCGTATCTGGTTCATTGCAATGACTCCCTTATTTTTCAAGGTCTCCCATGTTTCTTCAGTAATTAAGTTGACTATACAGCCTGAGTCAACTAACATTTTTGTCTTAACCCCACCCAGGTTGCACTCAACTGTTGCGTCATCGTCTATGTTGAAAACATAATCTATTTCAACTCTAGCTTTCTTGTTAGCTTTTGTATTTCTTTGGATTCCGGGTTTATTTTGTTCTGTTGCTTTCCTTTTTATGCCCATTGTTCTGCAGTATTGACGGAAATGCCCCAGTTTGTCACATGTAAAACATGTTTTTCCTAAGGCAGGACATTCTTTATAATCAGATTGATGCGTTTTACTTCCACATCGTCCACAGAACTTTAGAACTTGTTTAGTTTTTCTTATGTCTTCTTTTTTATTTCTGTTGTAGATAGCGTTAATTTCTTGGTTTCCTTGTTTTTTTTCTTGATTTTCCTGCTTTTTTTCTTCATATATTTCTAATTGATCGGTGACAACTTCCAAGGTGTTAGCTTCAGTCACAATTTTTTCCAGGGTTATGCTGTCACCAACTGTTAGATTTTTTTTACGCAATTCCGCCGATATACATTTTTCTGTAATTTGGTCAATCAAGTGGTCTTCTTTTTTGTCGAAGTTGCATTTTTCCGATTGTTTCCGTAGTCGTACTAAGAAGCTTTCAAATTTCTCGTTATTTTCTTGCTTTATCAGTCTAAACATGTGACGTTCAAAAACGCAGTTTTGTTTCGGGAGGAAGTATTCGTCAAGTTATTTGATAGCAACCTCAAAAATATCAACACCTTCGGCGGCTTGAACGTTAGCGCCAGGTAAGTTATAAAATATGTCTTGCAAGTTTGACCCTCCGAAGTGCAACAATGTAGCTCGTTTTTTCTGCGAAGACACAATTTCAGTCGCGTCAAGATATATGAGTAGTGATCTTTTCCATCTTTCCCATTTGCAGCCGATGGCGGTTCTGTCACCGTCTAAATCTAGCCCTTCTAGCGCCAACAAAGGTTGCTGAGCCATGATTGCTGGGCCCGTTGCGGCTACCTAGAAAGTTTAATTAAATGGGTAGTCAATAAACTACCAGTCAAACAACAAAAAAAAAAATAATGGAGGCGTTCATTTGAACTGCTAATACAGTTTTCAATTTATTGGAGGCGTTCATTTGAAACACCAGTCAGTTTCCAATTTAATGTAGGCGTTCATTTGAACCACCAGACAGTTTCCAATTCAATGGAGGCGTTCATTTGAACCACCAGACAGTTTCCAATTTAATGGAGGCGTTCATTTGAACCACCAGACAGTTTCCAATTTAATGGAGGCGTTCATTTGAACCACCAGTCAGTTTCCAATTTAATGGAGGCGTTCATTTGAACCGCCAGACAGTTCCCAATTTAATGGAGGCGTTCATTTGAACCGCCAGACAGTTCCCAATTTAATGGAGGCGTTCATTTGAACCACCAGTTTGTTTCCAATTTAATGGAGGCGTTCATTTGAACCACCAGACAGTTCCCAATTTAATGGAGGTTCTGTCAACCATCCCTAAGCAATAGATTAATTTACTTTAATTTCCAGGCAATGTCTACAATAATGAAGATAAAATAACTGCAATTCTACTAAAAATATTTAAAATCCATATTTTAAAATAAATATCATAACTAATTAACTCAAGAGATTGAACATGGCCTACGCATTTATAAACAAACTCTAGTTGAGCGAGTTACACAACACTCGTTGATATCTATCAGTATCAGATGTGTAAAATGTACACTCGATACATGAACGCACAGTGTCTATTTGGTGTGAGGCCGCGCGATAGTATTGTGACGTTTTATGCGTCCATACGTATATACATACTAGCGACCCGCCCCGCCCTGCACGTGTAATTGCGACCATAAATTGAGATGCAAGCCATCCTATCTCTAATTTGGATCAAATTGCACATGGTGTGCAAATCAAATTTAAAATCGGTTCAGCAGTTCAGTCTATCACGGACAAACAACGTGACATGTAATTCTTTATAAATATACGGATTATATGACCATCACGGAAAGTAGTTAATAAACGTGGATACTAAATGTTAGTAAACTACGTAGTAACTTTTCATGATATGACTGCATCTAGGTACTAGTATATCAGTAAGTAAGTAGCTCCATTATTTTACGAAAATGATTAGCCGGTAGGTTTGTACCTACCTACTCAGTTAACAAAATCTCAACAGTGCCTCTTTATAACTTACGAGTTATTAATAAGTAGGTACCCACCTTAACATAACACGACTTGGTACGCTATCAACCTACTTGTTCCAAGCATCCTACTTTGTTTACATTGAGTTAGGCACGCACGCCACAATAATTGTAGGTAGTTAAGTTACATTTATTTGTATCAGGAATTGCGATTTGTTAAGTCTATTATATTCCCTTAATATTATCGTTACAAACCATTAGTGGTACTGTAATTAATAGTATTCTGCTTTGTCAATATGATGTGAGTTCGGCATTTTACGAAAATATTAGTATTTTGAGTTTGTAACTTTTCTAAACTACAAAATCGTTGTGTTTCCTGTACGTGTGATATTAGTAAGTTTTTATTACCTTTTACTCGTCGCCACTTATAGGGGTTGCTATTCTATCTCTCGTACCACTTCACTGGCTCGACAATGTCCGTGTATCTCACAATAGCACTACCGTCCACTCTCGCCCATGGCTCTCGTGACAATGCCGTTTGCTAACCAACACAGGGACACACGAGACAGCGTATGTATGCTTAAGCGCATACACTACATGGATATTTTATATACTAATAACTATATTACTGTGGACAACAGTCGGGAATGCAAGTTTTCTTGGATGATTTTCATGATTATGTTTCTAATGAACCGGGGAGACATTTCATAAATCATCGTTGTCTGGGCCATATTATACTTTATAAATAACCTGTCACTGGTGCAGTCATTGCTGGTCGAAAAGTGACTACCACAGCACTCCTATTTCATTTATATTTCATTGTCCATTGAGCTATGTGGAATAAAACATATGATAAATAAAAACTGACACAAAAATTGCACGGTAAGAGAGTACCCGGTACAATGGCAATAGTCTCACCTCTTATCACAAAGGACCAACAGATGCCTGGCAAAATGTGACATGTGTTGCTCATACATGTTGATCATAGTATACCCTGACAGATACTACTCCTACTATCTCAGAGTATACTCTTTCAGAGTATCCTCTGAGGAGTAGACGATAAGGCTTACAAAAGATTAAACTTGAATAAGGGTGGTCCTAGCCACGAAATAACTAAATGTACAAATCACATAAAATTAATATTTTGCAATAGGTATGTGTTTATGATAGAGTGTAAAGACATTAGACATCAGGGAGTAGCTATGAAATGTTATTGTGAAAGGATCATGATCATCAGGATCATGTTTAGGTGGTCTGATAGGGGCTAAAAATGTACTAATCACGAGAGTCTCATATTTTAAACTTAACCAGCGTACCTACAATTCAGGAATACTGATCAACTATGACATGAAATGAAAAAAATGCGAGTGACGTGTGTTGTACTCGTGCCCACTATCAAAATTAGAGTGTTTATTTTTAATACTATTTAACTGATTTAACTTCTCGCATAGAAAATATTAAAGATGAATTCTCTGACTAAAAAGTTCTCACACAAAAAGGTACCTACTGCATAACATTTCTTAAGATAGGAACAAAATAAGGAACCTAAATCAGAGAGTTGAAATATAAAATCTTAGACCTAAATAGACGATAGACATGATTTAGTGTGAATAAATAATTTAATATATTAAATCTGAGAAGGTTGTTTGGATGAAATCGGTGTAAGCGATAGGACCGTCTATTGTTCTTTTTTCACGCCTTAGATATTGCTGTATTAAGCTTTACTTTGCTTTCTTTATTTTTTCTTTATTTGAGTCTAAAAAGTTTTCTATCTATCTAAAACAAATAAATAAAAATTTGGTAAGATTTTTACGATAGGGACTAATTAAGAGACACAAATAGGGCCTAAATGAGAGTGAAATGAGAGTTGAGATAGAATCTTTTTGATAGAGCCGACAAAACGTGGCTGGTAGTTTATAATGTAAAGTGTCATATCTTAAATTTTTGGGAATTAAAGTAACTGGTTTTGTTTATATTCACTGGAAGCAGAATTATACTACTTAAGACTTTTATGATAGTTAAGAATTAAGGAAAATTCTATGCATCAACGATTGATTTCATACAATATAAATAAAGATTTTTACAATTGGTTATGTAATATGCTTCTCATGTCAGTTTCCTAACACCATACATCTAATTGCGACCCTACAGCGGGCGAAGTGGCAGATGTATAGAATTATAAGGACATTTAGATGCTTGTCCACGATCGAGATCAGCATAGAGACATCAGCGGACCACCCAAGGAGTCCGCTACTCTCTGCCACTAAGGGCTGGAACCCACCAGCAACAAGCTGCTATGCTTACGACGAATATAATATAATTTTTTCATTAGTTTTGGTACTTGCTGTTAAAAAGACAGGTCTATTAGGTATAAATAAATCTTTTAGAGTAATTCGGGAAAGGTGTCATTTTTATTTTAAATACGCAGTTTTAATTATTTGTTAAAAAACTACTTGCGTGAGCCAACAAGTCAACAAAATCTTTCCATACCAAGAAGACCTATGTCATAAGCCAAACTAATGCAGGTTAATATCAATTTGGATTTTTGAATTGATTCATTAAGTATTGATTCATCATCTAATATACTTAATACATTTCAAGTTTTCTTAGACCGAATCTATTAGTTACCTATTTTTATATAACAAGAGTATAGCTAAATACAATAAAAAAAAATTGCAAACATTTTTTGAAGCAATGATGGCCGCGCGGTGATAGATTGTGGCGTTATAGCAAGGGATAACTTTAACTGCTCGGCCATCATAGCTTCAAAAAATGTTTGCAATTTTATTTTATTGTATTTAGCTGGGTATAGCTTGTTCTATAAAAAAAGGTTATGTCTCGGAGTAACGTGCAATGTCACCCAGAAGATGACCTGCAATTTGGGTCACAAGTGGGCTCGGGGCTTACCATTAGGCAAATAATTTGCCCGCCTCGTCATTTGATATAAAAAATACAAATATGTTGAAAAAATTCTTGCACCATCTTTAGGCTCTTTTGATGTAGCATATCTGGCGTGGGCCAAAAACACATGGAGACTGGCTTGACCATAATATACTGTATTCCCTAATATTTTGTCATCATTATCAGGCCGCTTTGTCGATGCGACATGTGATCAAAATGCTGGTACATATTTGGCTCAACCCATAAGCATTGCAATTCAACGGGGCAATGCTGCTAGCATGCTGGGCACGCTGCCAACTGGTAGTGGGCTGGAGCATTTGGACTGCCTATGAGTCTGAAATGACTTTGAGGTTGTTGTGTTGCTTCTATTGCAGTAGATGTAGTGTTGTATATAGTTCGTTATACCTATTTAGTGAAAAAAAAGGCGTACCGACGCGCGACGGTTACAAAAATATAGAGTGCGTGAAATATACAGTAGAGATTGTATATGATGATTATATAATTATCTCTACATTTTTTCATTTTTTGTGTTGATCACGGCAGGTTTTGACCTTTACATTTGGGTACTTAGAAACTCGCATGAACACAAATAACGCGTTATTATGATTTGTTTGCGTTATTCATCTGATATTTAAAGTTAGGTACTTGGATAAGTTACACTTCAGAGTAGAGATCTACGTGTGATAGCACCCCGGCAGGCAGGATCCATCTTCATCCACTAGAGTTAAGTACTCGGCGAATGATACCACTTAACACAAACTGTTACACAGATAAAATATACTGCAAAGTTATCGTTTTTGAAGAGTATTGTTTCGTTATCGAAAGTACTCATCAAAATTAAGGAAGTGTGCGATCTGGGTTTTAGGCATAATCGATGCCTCTGATCAGGTGAGTTCACACAGCTGGATCGCGGCACTGCGCTGACGCTGCATATCGTAAACTGGTGTTCTCTTTACTTTGTAAAAGATATTTAAACTTTCGGATAAAAATTGATAAAAATGCCCGATATAAAATAAGATGGCAAGACATTAAAGTAAGCTCAAAATTTTTAATATTGTAGAGACTGTAGAGTCTCTGCAATATTTAATAACAACAATAGAGCAAACCTATAGCAAAGGTGTCACGTATGCTATAGGTTTGCTATATTGGTGTTACAGAACCTTTGCTCATTCTTCTACACTTATGTATAGAGTAGGTATAGGCTTATCTAATAAGCATAATAACATTTCGGAAATAAGTACCTAAATTATTTATGTAATATTATATAATTATTACATATTTAGAAGAATGTACTTAAAAATAAAACTGTATCCATTTATTTCATTAATTCATCATCATCACCACATCAACCGGAACATTCACCATTGAACAAAGGGGGTTTACATAACGCTTGGCAGGCGTCTTGGAGATCGCAGTAGAAGTAATCAGTTCTTCAGAAAGTGCTGTTTCCTACCTCCTGGTATTTTTCCCTTAGGCGCCTCTTACGACACCTGTGTAACAAAAACAATTAAATTTTACAATTTAATAAGTGGTTTTATTAACTTTCAATAAGTTTAAGCTGTACAGTTTTTATTTGAAGAAAATTAATGTAAGTAAATAGATTTATGATAAATTGATGGGCGATAAATTCATCTAAGAAATCTCTTCTACAACGAGACCGAGCGGAGACACTGATAAAAAAAATTTCACCAATTATTACAATCATTTCAATACGCTCCAACTTTCCTACACCACACCGTCCAATTCAAATATTAACCTCATTTTACAGTCTCCAACCGCAATCAAATCGAAACAGAAAATAAAGTTGACCAAATTATTTGTTGTTTATGTTTAATAGGCCCTTCGTGGGTGGTCCGCTGCAGGCAGACAGACTAATTGGGTAAATTGCCGACTTAGACCCAACATAAACAGAATTAAACAAATTGTTGTCTTATGATGTCTTATGCAATACGCCTGTTTGGGAAGCCTGTATAGTACTCGTACTTGCTTAATGTGTCCAGCCTGTTACGGTTCTTATAACACTGTTATGTACTGGTATATAACAGTACTTTTACGTTTATATATATATATATATATATATATATTTATGCATTATAGGTTAGCCTTTGACCACTATCTCACCTGATGGTTAGTACACGCAACAAAATTGAAATATTCTCACATTATGAAAAGTTACTGATATTATATTTAAAAAACAGCGTGTAACTCATAACTCCCAAAGTTTATAATAAGCTACCAGATAGTTTAAAAGACTGTAAGCTGGACATATTTAAAAGAAAATTGAAAGATTTGTTGACTGAAAAATGTTATTACACAGTAGACGAATTTCTTAACGATAAATTAATATAATACTTAATTAATAACTATTTGAACATTATATTTTTTTTTTCTGATAGGTTAGCCTTTGACCACAATCTCACCTGATGGTAAGTGATGATGTGGTCGAAGGTGATAGCAGACTTAACCTAGAATTACTGGCTCTCAAGGACAGCTGCCGGAACACACCGTTAGGTGCTTGGCGACAGATTTTCAACTTGAGGGTAGTCGCTAGCCAGGCGGGCATTCGCAAAAATGCCCTTCCACCATGCGGTGAAGCTCAAGCCCGCGGCGGGATTCGAACCATGGACCTGCTGCACGGCAGTCCATAGCCAAAGCCACTGAGCTATCACTGCTTCAAACATATAATATAATATAACTTATAAATTAAACTTTGACATTTCCTAGAATTAAATTTTAAACGACTGCCATCCGAAGACAACAACCGGGACCGACGGCTTAACATGCCCTCCGAAGCACGGAAGCGCTCAGTAGCTCGCTAGTAATATCACCAGCGCAGCGGTCACCCATCCATGTCATGACGACGTTGCTTAGCTTTACTGATCGGTTCAGAAAAGCTAAGCAAACTTCGCTACGAGCGCTTCAAAATATTTACCGGAAAGACGTTTCCTAATCAGTACTAATATTATAAATGCGAAAGTAACTCTGTATGTCTGTCTGTTACGCTTTCACGCCAAAACTACAGAACCGATTTGAATGAAATTTGGTATGTGGATATAGTTTGAGACCCGGGAAAAAACATAGGATAGTTTTTATCCAACTGCGCAAAAAGAGGTTAATGTTTTGGCGCGATAACCGACATACGCGCGGGCGGAGCCGCGCCCGGAAAGCGAATAAGTTAATATGGATAAAACTCGCGATAGTTTTCAAAGTGAAGTACTTTTACTATCTTATTACTCTTTACTCAAAGCAACACGACAATTAGACGATAATTTAGTTCCCACTATATGGCCAACGCTGTATGGTGGGTATTCCATTTACTCGAACGAAGCAATTTGCTTCTTCATCCAGCCTGAGTCCGTGTATGGGGTCTTCAAATGCAAGTGAATAGGTATCTTCTGGGTAAGTACGCTCCATCATCGATCGCATCATCACTTAACATTAGGTCAGCTAATGGTCAATAATTCAAATTCAAAATTGTTTTATTTTGTTTCAAAGATTAACGTTACACAAAACAAGTGTCAGGAGTCTCCTTTTAAGCATAAAATGCCTGTAGTAGAAGCCTCCGCTCTTCCATATCTAATACATACTATGTAGTAACCAATATGTTAACTTAATTGCTTGAATTATAATTGTGTTTGTATGTTTGTGTATGTGCGTGTGCGTCAGTGTGTGTATGTGTGTGTTTATGGGTGTGTGTGTAAGAGGGTGTGTGTGTGTGTGTGTGTGTGTGTGTGTGTGTTTATGTATGCTTTAAATTTCTAAATATCTGTTTATGTTGAATTATTTATTATATTACTTGTGTTTATTTATGTAAGTTGTTGCAAAAGTGTTTCCGTCTCTTTGTAATCAATAGTAGAAATCCAATTAATTATAATTTTTTTACATTCATAATAAGGTTTAGCGTAAATTTTAAGTTCTGTATTTATTTTATTATATAGTTGTACTGAGCGTTTATTGTACTGCCAACTTGCAAAGGTAGTATTTACATAGGGGACCTGCAAGACATATTTCTTCTTTCTTCTTTTCTCTATACTGTTACAATACACTGTCTGTAAAATGTATAATTTTCGCACAGATAATAAATTGCTGATTAAATAAAGGCTTTCAGTTGGATATCTCATATTTTTAAAATACATTATTTTAATTAATGCTCGTTGGGTTCGTTCCAGTTCTATCATTTTAGTCTTAGCCGCACCTCCCCAAATAGGAATACAATAACTTAAAATTGACTGGGCTAATGCAACATATATATCATTCAAGAGATTTTTTGGAGTGTCTTTACTTTGTGAGTGACTAGTCGCATATTTTGGCACCACATATCTCAAAGTTCTGAAAATCCATTTCAGCTTTCTAATTCTGTCAGTGACCTGCTCAAGATGGGGGTACCAGGTCAGTCTCTGATCCAATATTATGCCCAAATATTTAGTTTGTGTGACCTTATTTATGCTTATGCATTTACAAGTTTCACTGTTCATATTGTTACATGTATGTACCTTAATTTCGATTTCTTTTGGCTGAGTGTGGTTGTAAATGCTAAAGCACATATAATTTGTCTTATCTGTGTTTAGGGTGAGTAAGTTCACAGTAAGCCATTTAGCAATCTTGGTAATTCCATGTTCAGTATTTTTCACAACTTCATCCCATGTGTCACCAGAAAAGACTACAGCAGTGTCATCAGCATACGAAAATATCCGGGCATTTTTAATTTCCATATTACAAAGATCGTTGATATATATAAGAAACAGGGTTGGACCCAGGACACTGCCCTGGGGCACCCCATACGACATCTCCGTGAATTCACTGACGGATTCTCCCACTCTTACTCTTTGCATTCTTTTTTCGAGGTAGTGTCGAAAAAGTTTATGTGGAATTCCTCTGATTCCAATCATTTCCAGCTTATTCATAAGGATTGGCACAGAGACGGTGTCAAATGCTTTTTAGATCTAAGAAATCTGTATATATACATATACAATAGCTATCCAGTTCGGTATAAAAAAGTTAATATTACACAAATTTATCTTTTGTAATTAATTGTGTGAAATTGAAGGGGGTCCCCACACAAGAAACAATTTGTTTAACATTTTTTAATTTTGCTCCATTGTAAAAATTGTAATATATATAATACATGCAAACGTTGTAGTATCGTTATATTCAAATAGCTAACGTATACAAACAAATAATAGGAACAGGCCAAGTGTGCGTCGGACATCCTTTAAAAATCTCGATCTCTGCATAAATAAAATAACGCATTTTATTACATCCTTGACATGTATACTTCATTGAAGAATTATTTATATCAGTTTTTTTATTATAACATAAATAATTTTCATGAAAAATATGATTTTCCGTCTAAAAGTGAAGACCGTGAAAGAAAGCTTTTTACGCACCAAACTGAAACAGATCGAATTAAAAAATAAGCTTAGAAATATTACCCAACAGGCATATTTTAATGTTGCGTTTAACTCTTCTCAGGAAATGAGAATATAAATATGTTATAAGAAGCGCTCGTAGCGAAGTTTGCTTAACCATTCTGAATCGATCAGCAAAGTTAAGCAACGTCCGCCGCGGTCATGAGTTGGATGGGTGACCGCTGGTGACATTACTACTGAGCACTTCCGTGCTTCGGAGGGCACGTTAAGCCGTCGGTCCCGGTTGTTCTTAGGATGGCAGTCGTTACAGCATGGTGGTAGGGCACTTTGCGAATGCCCGCCTGGCTAGCTACCACCCTCAAGTTGAAAATCTGTCGCCAAGCACCTAACGGTGTGTTTCGGCAGCTGTCCTTGAGAGCCAGTAATTCTAGGTTAGCCTGAACAACATCTTCGATCACATCATCACTTACCATCAGGTGAGATAGTGGTCAAAGGATAACCTATCAAATAAAAAAAAAATGTTCAATCATACCATACTCAGTTATACCTATTCCTATTTATATGTACATAATTCGAAATGTAATTAAATAACAAGGCTTATTCAGTTAATAATAATTTTAATGTACCAAATAGGTAACAAGTTTCGCCGTTTTTTTATGTGTTCACTAAATAAAGATATTAAACACTTTGCCAAATAAAAATCGTTTCAAAAAGAATATTATCGAAAGAACTCTTGTATGTGAACCAATGTAATTGAACCAATACGCAAACATCACACATTACAGCATATCGAACATAGAAAAATAATATGAATCGGTAAACAACGATCTGAGTTGTCAGGTTACATTAAAATGAAAAATACGGATACGCTCCAGAATCAGCAAATACAAAATAAACTCAGGCAACGTTTCAAATATTTGTTTCATTACCTAATCAAAAAGTGATAGTACAAGAGTTGAACTACATTCAGCCGTAATGTTTCCCATACCAACATTGTCCCCCTCCTTCTTCTTCTCTCCGCCTACTAGAGGGTAAATTTTGAAAAACGCCAAGATACGTTTTATATGATGCATACGATAAAATCAATACATCACATCAATAGTTATACTCGTCCATCTTTGAACAAAGCCTCCATTGGAGGGGTAGGAGGGAGTTGGAGGTACCACAATCCCCGCGTTTGGCAGACATTCTGGGGATCGCAATTTAAGATGGCATTCTTCAGGAGGTCCTGCTACCCATATCCTGCTATTTTGCTTTCGTTGCTTCTTACACAATACTAGAAGATCATTTAGGGTGCAATTCTAGCGCTGATTTATCCTAAGTGATCATAATCCAGAAGCCGTAAAAGTCCGTTCAGCTGTTATGAATGACAGCGGTAAAAACCACACAGATCTTTCACATTCTGAATTCCTTACCTAGAAACTGACTTTCTGTGTCTCGAAGCTAGTAACGGAAGTTACACTCACACTTAAATGCTGTGGCACAACTTTTTATTAGTCCTTCATGAATAGGTACTAAAATCGTCAAGTACTTGGTAGGTACTGTTATCGTACTGGTAGGTAGAAACTCATTCATATTCCGTCTACACATTGGATACGTCAATTACACGGTTTATGTTGCAGAATTGCGGACCCTCAGTATCTATATTCATCTTATGGCGCGTTTCTCATTTAACGACTGCAATAAACTGTTTGGTGACAAGCTCCACTCGTTCCTACTTACATGAACACCATGGCAATGAATTGCGTAGAGATGTGCGAATGTGGTGCTTTCGCCGGATCGCAATTTTTAGTTGTAGACCTATTAGTGTTGTAGTGGACCAGTACCTATTTCTGTTTATGTTGGTTAAAATGACTCATGCTCACTACTAGTAAAGGCTACCCATAAATACTAAAAATATAATGCTAACGGTACGTTTCAGAATGTCCTAATAAAGTTTCGGGTTGCTAACCAACACATAAAATAACTGAAAGATAAAAATGACAGTTAACATGCAGCGCGTTTCAAGCTTTAACCGATGGATAGGCTAAATCGATGACTGTAAAACGCAAAGATAGTGTTTTGTTAATATGTTCTGAGCAGTATAACCGGAACTTACTCGAACATTCTTAATAGTGAGTTTGTATCCGAATATCGCTGGTTTCAATAAATTTGAAACAACTACTACGGTCACTACTTGAATGGGTAGTGGCATTTACTACTGAGCTTTTCCGCGCTATGAGGAGTACCTAAGTGCGGCATCACACGTCAGGTTTTGCGATCAGTTTTGCCGTTCCAGGAACCTGACCTGATGAGCCCCGCACATGGGACTTCGGACGGTTCGTTGCAATCATTGCTCTGACCCACGACTGGGGAGTATAGAACTCCCCAGTCGTGGGTCAGAGCCGTCATTATTAGTCTCTAGAAAAAATTTGATAGAAACAAAAACTCATTTAATTGATAGTAACATAAATATATATATTTTTCTATTTCATAAGATTTGAAGTAGGCATATCCGGAAGTTTATTGGCTATAATATAATGTATTATTGCTGTCCATGGCTTTTCCCTTAGTGAAAATGCGAAAAATACAAAGAGATTGTATGAAAACCAATTTCAATCATTTACGTGATAAATTAAGTAGCTGTCCTTGAGGGGCAGTCATAAAGCCTACCCTACGACCTTCGACCATATCGTCCCTTACGAACTGGTGAAACTGTGGACAAGGACCAGCAGCTATCAGAAACCAAAAAAATATATTTTGATTGACACTAATCCATCCATGTCTTCCTCACACGATCCCTGAGTAAAACGCAGTAATTTCCCGATAAGCCAGCACTTGACCGCAAACTCTACTGTTGGTCGAAAGAAGTTACAATAGAAACTAATTAAATGAAAGATGCTCGGTGACATTATGCTTATGGTAAGGGTAATAACTAGCCAGGTGACAATATGCAAAAAGACTTACGACCAGCTAGCTAGAAACTCCCAGTTCACATAATTCCATGACAAAAATAATTAATAATTATTAAACAATTACACGTTAAGCCATAACATCTCTAAAAATGTCTGACATAGTCATACCTAGGGGCTCCATTTCAGTTTATCTCTGTGCCAATCTCTACGATACTAAATACGAATATTAATATTTAGATAGAAATCTTCAAGGTATTGCTATTTGATCTACAGTATTTTGTTAACTTTTCCTGCAAGTAATGGCTTTGCGACACTAATAAATGTATGGTATAATTAATCATTAATAATTACAGAAAATTATAAATCAAAAAATCTTTTGGTAAGCAGACAAGAGAACTGGCAGAATTTTCGCTTTGATCCACACTGGTCCTGTATCATAATACCACATAATCTTAATTTGTCATATCTTTTTTTTTAATAAAATGTTACTGCTCTGTAAGGTAATCAATATAGATACGGGCCAAGGAATTTGTGAAATTTTCTCTAATTATTTTCAATCCACATTCCTTGATTCTAATACTACATAAGCCCGTCTATTGTCTAGAAACAATTCTAAACGCCACATTGGTTCTATTGAAATAAAAAATTCGTCTGTCAAGCACCCGCTTCTATAGCAAAATGTATAATGTCTATAGCATTAAATGCAGCAGGACTGGAGGTAATCTTTTTCCATCCGAAATAATTTCTATTAAAATCAATCCTGACATTGTCGGAAACACATCGAATAATATTCCTTGACATAAATAAAATCTGCTGATCTCAATGCTATTATTATATATTCCGCATGCAATGCAAGCATTAACTTGTATTTATCATGGAAATGTATCTTCCAATTTACGTTACGGATAAGTATTCCAGGGAAACTCTGTGAAGGTATGAAAGCTTAAATACTTTCACAGAGGAAAGCACTAAGTGGAGCCAGCTAACGATAAAAATGTGTACCATTATTAAAAAGGCTTAAATTAGTTCCCTTATCAGCACAGAATACTTTTGAGGCTTGCGAATTTGTAGAAAACTATTGATGAAGCTTTGACATATAAATTATACGTAAACCACGCAAAACCTGAAAAGCCAACACTTTGTTACCCCATCGGGGCTCCAAAACCCAGTTTTATGGCAAAAGTGTTGACGTACTGTGTACTATATTATTCGTTCATATAAAGGATAGGTACAATTAAAGCTGTGACATTTATAATTGGAAAAATAATCTAATGAAACTAATATGCGATAATCCCATGACATCCCAACGTACCTTGTTCAATTCTTCCACCAGCTCGACAATTTTGTGGTCCTCCCTGAGCGTTCGTATGTTATGTGTTGCCAGGGCCAAGGGTCGTTGTGTTTGAGTGCGGTAGCCGGGTATATTCCGGAGATTCTTCGCACCCTCTGCTCCACAGCTACCTGGCCTGCTACCGGGGCCAGGAATAATAGAGCTGCCGGGGACTGGGGGCCGATTTGTTGTTGTGCTTGTCATTGGGGGTTTTTGCCATAATCCCCACACTTGGCAGGCGTCTTGGGGATCGCAGTTATGGTTGTAAATTTCTCAGAAGGCGCTGCTGCCCACCCATTTAGGTTAATAAATACGTTATAAATATTTATAGCAGGGATTATTTTTGGGTGTTAAATATTCCAATAACTAGGTCTTTTTCAGATTTTTCGAATGGCAACGCTTGTTTCTGATTATAGATACCATGGCCAGTTTCGACTCGATTTTCGATTAGTATTTAGTTTTGGTAGGTACGTACCTATATGTTAAAAAATCTGCGTGGCTTGGTAACAGGTCTTGTGAAAATAAGTGACATCATGGCAGCATTAGATCTTCGCCATCGTAGAGCCGCTGCCTGGATGCAGCTAGAATATCCAGGTCAACTTTTTGAACTATGATGGATAACTAAAACAATATCTAATTATACTCAAACAAGTTTCACTAAAAGGGTTAAACAATAATTTCTCCAGTGTGAAGTTTTAATCCCTACTGTTGGCCATCTATTAAGATTGCTAGCCGAATTCTAGTCAGCTACCTGTTCTGTCAATATAAATATTTCAATGTCGTAGTGGTTGTCAGTTGCAGATACATTGAGCTACTGCAAATTTTTTTAATCGATTGAGCTGGGTATTGTGCATACTGAACAGGATGTTTTAGGTCGTATGTAAATAATAAATCTTTGTAGAACAAGTTTGCTAATAGTAAACTATTCTTAACCAAGTATAACGCTGATTTTTGTTGGCTATGTTAACGCTTTTTTATGAATGTTTAGCATATGTTTATTGGCAATCAATAAAATGATCCCAATATTTAACATACCTGTTTTGAAATCCATTTTAAAATACTGCCCCAGTAAAACCTTTTACTGGATTTCACATTGATTATAAATTGAAATATCCCGAATTATGATCTTAATTTCTACCTCCGCGCGGTTCTGAGAAGATGCATAGAGTGACACCCCGCTGAGTTCTTGCCCGAAGTGTCAAAATGTCCAGTTTGAATCACTCTATGGATTCCCGACATCTATTGTTGTGTGCCTCCCAAAAGAATCAATGGAAATGTACTCTTAAACTTATAACCCCACGGCATAGTTGGTAGTTGTGTCCGTTTGGTTTTAAACTTTTAGTCTGGAATAGACACATTTGCGGTATCTAATATCACTAGATTGATCTATCCCTTGCAATGATCGTTCATCGATAGAATAAGGACGTTTGCACCTCTGTGTTTCTGAGAAGGTGGGCTCCGCATTACTGGCGTGAAATCGAGATGTCGTCAGGTGCGGCTGAAGATGAGTACAATCTGATTGTGGGTTCATTTTACTGCAGCTTTTAAAGCTATTTTATAATAGTGATCGGATTTCTTAAAATAAGCAGGTAGGTAGGTCTTGACCCTTTCACTGATTTGGTAAGATTAAGTAGGCCTAATTCTTAATATAATGATTTTCAAGAGATGGTGCTTTTTGAAATGCAGACGTGTCGAAATATAGTGTTCCTGAAGACTCGGTTGGAAACTGACCTGCGCAACCTTTTTTCAACAAGGTCGATGTTTAAATGCTATTTACAGACTCACCATAACTCAAAACAATATGCAAGAGCATGGCGTGATGCTGACCATGGTGTTTATCGTACGTAAAATTTGATTAAATGATAATTGTCCTTAGTACTTTTTTAATTAATTCAAATATCTTGTATCAAATAGCCAATTGTAAATGGTTTGTCCAACAATACAATGGGAGAAAAGAAGAACATATTTTACAACTTAGAAAGTGTTCTAAGCCAATTATTTAAGTGAGTAGACAATGAAATGGTATTTGTTTTTACACGATGATATTTATTTTTCCAATGAACAGCGTTTTTTTCTCCTTTGTGTGTGGAAGATATACCTAGGGAGGGAGGTATTCATAGACATACTAGTATATATGCTACGAATCGGCACTTCCAAATTCACGAACTGGCCGCCGCGCCGTAGCGGTTGTTATGTCTATTCCAAAGTGACGACGTTTAGAATACTTTTTCGAACAGAGTATTCCATGAAAACGATTAAAGGTCCAGGCCTACTGATTCACTATGGCCAATTTTACTTCGATGTTAAAATAACTAGAAGGTAAATTGAATAGTGTAAGAAGAAAATATTTACTCAGTAAAATTCAAGTGGCGTGTTGCCAAAACAAGGAACACTATGGCCTTCTTTTGTGAATTCAACTGGCGGCGTTTGCTTGGATGCTAAGGTATTGTTACTGAAAATGACCTGCGTGACGTCTGATATCATCTTTCCATCTATTAGGTGGTCTTCCTCGGGGTCTTGTGTGTGGTCGTGGTCTCCAATCCAGAAATTTGCGAGTCCATCGTTCATGGTCCATGCGCGCAGTGTGTGTCTGCCCATCGCCATTTGCGCTCGACTATGACCTTCATCGAACGTATCCAAGCATTAGTTTTCCGGTCGAGTATAGGGATAACGAGCATTGCTCTCTCCATTGCTCTCTGGGCAAAGCGGAATCTTTCTGCGGAGTGTGCAGTCAGGGTCATAGTTTCTGCTCCATAGGTATTCTACTCGAACACTTTCCTTTTAAGATCAATGGAGAGCTTGCTACGCAGAATGTTACCATTAGCGCCAAAAGCTGCCCCGGCCTGGGCTATGCATCTCTCGACTTCTGCGGTTTGGTTCAGGCTACCCAGCGTTATGTATATTATGTCCAAGGTATTATGAGAAATTAGAATGTACAATTATATTAATATGCTCATGTATCAGCCTAGTAGTTTATTGTACGGCAATGTACTTAATTGTTAATGTGTAAGTACTTAAATTAAAAGTCCTAAAAATTTATAATTATATTTATTTTTTTGTCTTATAGTTGTTTCTATGGAATTTGAATGTATGAATTTTATAGATGATCTATTGATTTAGCGTAACGTAAGATAACAAAATATTGGATACTTATTATTACATTAAGTATCTGTGTTTTGGCTGGCAAACACTGATCTTTACTATCGTAATAAAACACTAATAACATATCATCATCACGTCTTATATCCGAAGGGGTAGGCAGGCAGCGTTCAAGCAGTCACGTTTGGCCTGATATGATTTACTTTAGAGAGCAAGCCTATTGTCATCTATCGGCCACAGTACACGTGTGTTTAGTCAACTTGCACAAATTGTAATAATTAGTATTAGGGGTTTAGCTTACCTGGCCTTTTTGGAACCCGGGATGTGGGTGGTTATCTCGACGAATGCTGCGTGCTAGAACTTTAATTAGACACTCGTAGATCTCCTGCTGATGAGGCTCAGGCACGAGGGGACGGAGCGAAGCAGCAATCATTCAGCACAGCCGCTAAATAAATTCATTAGTTAAATCACCGCCGCCGGCGGCGTTTTATGTCGGTAACATCAAAGGGCCGGCCGCTGCCCCGCCGCCGGGGGCGCGTTCGACTTTTTACTCAGGAAACTCTGTAAACAAAATGATATGGTGCGTCCGAATGTTTGATCCGCCTTTATTATCTGTATACAGAGAATGTTTAACTAGCAAACGCACTCTTTGTGGTAATTGTAGCCGTGTAATAATAACTTTTGTACTTAAGTAGGTACCTATGGACAAACATGTACTGCTTTGAAGTGTCTGCTTCTGCACCATCCCCAAATTACATAATGTAGTCAATAATTATAATTCATATTATGATATGAACACAGAATAAATAATAATTTACTTCCTCCTTTATTAAGGACCTACTTGGCATGAGTCTCCTAGAAGTATGTTGTTAACATTACCTACCTAATCATTAGTTAACTATACTGGCAGCGATTTGAGGACACGGAACGCAGGGTTTGGGTAGGCTCAGACTTCAGGGTCTGCAATGAGAAAACGTTGTAAGAGTTATTTCCTATATAATTATATAATTAGGCTTAAGATGTAATGATGACATGTGTAAGTCTGAACTGATGTTCCAATTTCAGATGCTGTATAAAATTATACAGTGCAGAAGGATAATGGTTTAATGGTAGTAGTGTTATACCTCGTCATTCGGTGGCACTTCATTCAGTGCTTTTATTTTGCTGTTCCTCTCCCCTCTCTCCACTTGGAGTGAGAGAGACAGCTATCTCACGTGTGTGGTCCTGGGGGTGCGCGTTCGGCTGTTTCCGTAAATCCTCGGTTACCGTCGCACTCAAGTACGACAACATAACCGTTCGAATCGCGATGGCGGCTTCACAAACATCCAGTGTATGCGTTAACCGCTCGAGCCCGCTCGACTCGACTCGGTCGGATCAGTGTCGTCCGAATAGTGCCGCCGTAGACACGTACCGCGTTACCTTCACTGCTGTAATGAAACTCGGTTTCGTTACGTGTTCGAAACGGCAAAGTGATAGATAGATAGAAGTGACAAATACGAGTGTCAGTGTGTGGTTATGTGGTGGCGAGTGATATGACTGCGTGCGCCGCCAGACGGACTCCGGCCGTCTTCATGAGGATACTGGTGACAGACCTGGCCCCGAGATCATGGTGGCTCCCGATACCGAGGCTCCTTCGAATCCTCGGATAGCGGCTGTCGCGCACGAAAGCCCCTCGGCCGCCGAGGCGCGCCACAGCGCCGATCTGTATATTCGCACGAGCTGGGTGGACGCTGCTTTAGCCCTCTCTGAACTAGAAAAGGTGAAGTGTACTTATGCTACAATACAGTATCGTGACTCGATTGTCATTTTGCACGTGTGATTGTTTTTCTACGAATGCCAATCGGATCGAGGAACGCAGCAGTCAGCAGTGCAATGCAAAGCGGTGGCGCTAACTGGCGGTCAGTGTGTGTACTATCAAGGCCGCGCGTATTTTATAAAAATCTCATCCTGTAACATAAACAACTAAGTAAACTTTTTAGAACTGCGAAAAGTCAACAAAAGATTAGGTGTAGGTATTTTAAATATTTTAAACATCAGTACCTAGATATTTAATCAATTTTGTAGTTATGTGAATAGAGTAATTACACTTTTAAATTATAAAAATGGAAGGATATCGATACTTCGGTGTACAAATGACGTAAAAGCCAAAATAGCAATTTTACAGGGGAAATATACCTACGTATACTTACGTTGTTTGTTACATTAAATACATATTTTAATCAAGAATTCCAAAAAAACTTGCTATAAAACATTTTACTGTCAAATTAATTATTATAGGGACAACAATGTTGTACCTATAATAATTAAATTAAAAGATAGTAGGTATCTTAAGAATATATAATACCTACGTTAGAATACTAGGTAGGTATATACCTACTAGCGACACTAATATTACAACTCATACTTAATATATTTATTAAGTATGAGTAACTTAAGTTATTTACTTAATCTTTCTGTATATTGTGTCATCAGAATTAGGAAAAGTACTAAGCGTAAAAACATTAATAAAATGCACAAGGCGAAATCGAATAAAATCCCTTTGACCTCGACCTCAGAAAGATTTGTCACAAAACAAAACAAAAGGTTTAACGACACAAAAGAATGTGACAATACGTGAACCAAGAGAATGCCTTGGAATAAGATGGTTATACAAGAGCACGGTTCGGAGAAGGTAGCGCTTTCCTAGAAGGCCGAGTCCGTGGTGGTCCCGTCCGCACCATTACCGGTGCCTATTGCAAAACTTCCATGTCCCATAAAGATATTCCAAAAAGCTAACAAGACCTGATAAAATGTAATAAATTTAACATTTTAAACATGCGATGAATATTTAAAAATATCATGTATATAAAAACAAATTCTGAAAATACTACACAGTTAAAGTATATTCAGAAGATTAGGCAATAATTTAGTAACGAAATTTGGCTTTCTAAGCTAAACATTGAGGCAAAAAAAAAAACAGCTGTAGCCGACGCCTGTAGCTGTCTCACTGGGTAGGTTAATATAACACACCTACAGTTGGCTTTAATGTAGGAACTTGGTCGGTTGTATGCAAGATGAAGCAATTAAGGCGCAGCGGGAGCAAGGGTGGGGGCCAGCGCACGCGCAGGCCATCGGCGCCGATAGAGACATCAACTTGGGCTCACGGGCGGCAGCGACTGACACTGAGACAGATAAAAATGTGGAGCTGCACCACGCATAATAATTTTAAGAATTAAGTTTACTCGTGGAAATGAAATATCTTGATATAATGCACATTTTTAGAACAGGCCAACACTGAAGTGACAAATATGAAACAAGATTAGGTGACGTAAGATAGATCAGTGTTAACAAGGCAAATTACGCAATTAATTGCGTTAAATTAATTTATGTATCTATTGATAATATTAAAGAGGTATATTTTACATGAGGAGTATATTCATATATATCAACAATATTCAAACATTAAAAACCCCAATTATGCAACATATAAACACAATAAAAATAAACAGTCTATTCTACGAAGTTTTATGTCTGACAAGACCGCACAGACTTGCCTCGTGGAATTGAGACATCTTGTGGTTTCCGATCTTACATCCTTTTCCTTCTTGGTAAATGAGTAGATGCTTTCCTCCTCTTAAAGGTTTATCTTATGTCCCTTTTCTTCTTGTTTTTCCCATATATTATTTGTCTTCGTCCAAACATTGCGTTTGCTGGGCGGTCGGCAGCTGCACTGGAAACCCATAAATGACTGTAGGTATATCGACAAAATTTAAGTTAGATAGACATCATTGATTGTTTCTTATTTATTTGTTACTTGTAAAATAACAATCCTTCAACAATTTGTTACTTTTATTAGTTTCTTGTAATTTCCAAATAATCCCCGCATAAGGATTTCTTATACCTACGTCGTATTTTATTATACGATGCCTGCGTACGTTTACTACTACCTTACACAACTGCAACACTTATAAGTTACTTTTAAAATCTCTGCAACTTATAAATAATAAATTAGTATTATCTATAAATTATTCGTTTCAAAGAGCTACGTATTATTTATAATTATTTAGCAGCCAAACATTTTTGCCTATTAGCAACTACAATGATGGTAAATGGCATCAGTACTAATATTATAAATGCGAAAGTAACTCTGTCTGTCTGTCTGTTACGCTTTCACGCCAAAACTACTGGACCGATTTGAATGAAATTTGGTATGGAGATAGTTTGAGACCCGGGAAAAAACATAGGATAGTTTTTATCCGACTGCGCAAAAAGAGGTTCATGTTTTCGCGCGATAACCGACATACGCGCGGGCGGAGCCACGCCCGGAAAGCTAGTTCTTACTAAATGGAAACTTTGAAAGTTTGTACATTAATACTTCTTTACCAGGCAAGATGATGAATTGATGGATATTAACACCGGAGATTTAAATAATTCTGAACATTAACACATTCGTTAAATTAAAGCAAAGGAAAACATAGTAGTGCGGAAAAAATATATTTATCAAAGATATATCTTTAAATGTTCAATGGGGGGTACCAGCTAATGCAGGGAGATTAAAATAAAATCTTGTAAAAAATATTTTAAAGATCTTTAAACACTTTGTAAGCATTCAACAAGTTAATTGAGATGAAAATGTCCCTCGCTTTTGCCCAGTGGCTAACCACCAAGGATTGGCAGCACTCCTCGTATAGAATTACTAATTTTTGCCACAAGTCGAGCCAGTGGACACGTGGCGAAGCATATACCTACGGACCAACATCATTGCACAATCAGTAATTTTCTCCGTGGCTGCACCTCATAATAAAAACAGGGCCTACATCTGCCATTAATTTTAAATTGCCAATTCCTCGTACATTATAAGTTAAAGCGTTTAATCGAAATTTTTTTAAGTTGTATATCTTTATCAGGATTTTTATGATCAGCTTAGTGCTCTAGCGATAATGTCTCTATCATATGGTTAGCCAAACCGGTTCCTTTGCTCGCCTAACATGGCAACTTTCTTAATATTACCGACTGTGTGCTAGGTTTAGACTTTTATTATTTTTATTACTTACAACAATCAGCTGGTGGGTGGATATGATGGTATTATAACACGATAAATTGTCCTAACAAATCTAGTGAAGTCTACAAGAAAAGTAAAAAATCATCGAAGTATACAGTACGTTTTCGAGACTCGTGTGTTATGCTATAGTTAGATATTTACCTCTTGAAAAGTACAAAAATCACTTATGAAACCAAGGAAATGTTTTATAGGACGAGATTTTTGGTATTTTTAATTATTCAAGATAATTTTCTAGAAAAGTGATTTGATAGAATGTTGATATCAGTTCCTTTGCGCTGCGCACAATTGTAATTGGTATTAAAAGCATCGATTGATACTGCATCGAATAAAATGTACATTGTAATCCGTTGGTCGTATCCGCAGTAAATAAAGTTAGTGCTCTATAAATTATTTAATTTGAGGCACTCGGTCATATATGTATACATATTATTGAATAAGCTGTTGTGATAAACATTAAACCTACGATAAATACCAAAAAAGACAATAGTTTGTATGATTAACATCAGCAAGGAGAAGCATCCACCCTTAAAGAACTATCAGTTTGCACCTGGTCATTGACTATCGAAAAGAAATAACTATGTCTAAATAACTCTTTTTCCATACAAGAAGCGAAGTGGTCCAAAATTGCTTGAAAAATAAATTTATTACCTGTAGTTCTTTTGACGTTAAGATTGTATTAGAGGTGAGAGGTACTAATTTAACTACACCCAATCACCAACAGTAGAAGCCTTTACCCGTTAGGTTGTTACAAAAGAGCAACGGTGGTTTCAGAAAAAATATAAAAACCAAGTAAACTTAGTCACGAAATCACAATATTTTGGAAGTAGATAACAAGCTGTAGAAATAAACACATCACAAATTAAAGCTATCATTCCCTTTTAGGTATTTGAGTATTCAAGGGCTGCAAGCCGTGCTTTGTGCATTATAATAGGATAATAAGAGGTTCCCGCCCACGTTCCATTATATGCAGATATCCGGAACTCTGCTCACGTTGAATGTTATATTACGAAACATCATTTAGATCGATTTGTAGTCTTGGTGATCTTGCTAACTAAATTATTAACATATTTTCAGTCAACTAATATGCCACTCTTTAGTGGTAATTGACTTTACATGCCGACAACAGCGTATCCATTATGTACAAAAGCGGCTCATTTACTTCATTCTGTTCCATTAAATAGTCACAGACGTGAGATAAATGTTATCATTACAAAAATATACCTGTTATAGCAGCATGTTTAAATGTGATGCCAGACTGATGCAGTAATCAAATAAAAATAGTTATTAACGCGCAAGTCGCCATTGTTATACATCCTGTAATTAAGAGTCGGAAGCTTTTAAAATCAAGCCATCATACATTTAGAAATATTCTACGCAAACCCTTCATAAGGCCATTATTTGTATACTCTCATTATTTGTTAAATTGAAAGTTATAATTAGTAACAATCTTAAGTATGTACGTAATTAGTAACAATCTTAAGTATGTAGGTACAATCTCGTTTATTATTGTGAATTATTTTGCTGATGGTCATGAGAAAACGCTCGAAGTGACCCGTTTCTTATCTGCAGGAAACGTAGTCGCCGGCGCCAGCGCATCGCGGATTATACTTTCAATCTCTAATCCCATAATTCTTGCGTCAGCAGTTACCACTGCGTTCTCAAGCCTCGGTACGTTGCGATGTTCCACACTATTATTAATACCGCAGATGAAATAATAGATATAGTACTACCATTAAGATTTTACGCTAATGTCGTGTATTATACATGTGGTGATAAGCACATCTGTAATTCTGTATTGCCGTATCCGATGGTTGAATGAATGTGGTCTCGAGCAAGTCGTGGCATACGGAGCGGTGCGGTACGGTGCAGCCGCGCAGTGGCTGTTATATACGGCAAGGCAAGGTGGCGTGTTGTTGCGTACGCTCCACGTGGGCTGACCGGTGCTGCGCGGGGGAGCGGAGCGGGCGCATTCCGGCCATGACGTCACGCCCACCCAGTGCGCTCGACATTCACCTCGCCCGCACCACCGCCGCCGCACCGCGCCGCCGCCGTCTCGCCGCGCCGTGCGCCGCTGACACCGTGCTGCGCTGTCGACCATACTGGGCCCTCGGTGACTTGGCTCTATATGCCATTAACATTAATGTAGTTGTAGCTATGATATAACTTATTTGCTAATAATGCCTAATATGTTGGTTGCCTGCAGGAGGAACCAAGTCCGAATTTGCGTCAAATACCCTTTAATTCCATCAATAAAACTTATGGTGTACCTGAAGTAGGTAAATCCATTAAGTTTCCTTTGCCTGGTGAAGATTTGTTGAAATATGAGCTGTCTTCACTGCATAACATTGTAGTAGCCATTTCAAACAGCAGTATTTAGTGGCCTAATTGATTAGCAAGGTTTCCATATCGTGATCGTCTTAGCTTTTTTTGCACGGCAAATTATGGGGTTCATAACAAAATCTTAGGGTGTTGTCTCTTACATCCTATAACACCCCTTTTTATAGTACCTACCTATTATTGCATTGTTGAGGCGCTCTATCTGACCGGCCGTTCTCGATTGAGTTATTATTATGCAATTAGTAAACCGTTCAGGAGATTCGGCCTGTGTCGGCACAGGCGCATCTCGTGAACGGAAAGAGTTGGCGCCACGGGTGCCCAGGCCCCAGGCTGCGCCGCCGCCTCTCATTAATCACAATCAACCAACAAAATTATTTCGACAGACACTGATGTTATTATATCTCTTTCCAAACGATCTTATAATTGGTATGTTTATGGATACAACGTAAGAATAATGCAAACAGAGTAGTTCTCGATCCTATAAAGAAGTAAGTGTAAAACCTCATTGGTCGGATGGTATGTGAACCGCGAAGTCCGCAAACTGCACATATAACATTTGCCTAACGCTTGCAGTTTGCGACTCGCACACCAATGAATTGAGCGTTTTTTATTCATGGAAAATACACAAAATACTTCTATAGTTGTAGTATAGTACGTCCTATAATGTTACTCCTAGTAAACTTGAGTACCATAATGTAGCTGCCATATTGGAATCGCCATATCGCTAGAGAAAATTGTAGGGGACTTTGTGACACGGACGAAGTAATTTTAGTACGGGTATCCCTAAGTGATCTGGTTATGGCAGATAGGTCTTTCGGACACCAATCTGAGATGCAAAAAATGCTCCCAAGTTGGAATTTGAGTAGTGGCTTCGCAAGTTTCTATTAAAGGCTCGGTTTACGGGCATGCGAGACCTTCGCCCATTGTGTTTACCTCCGCAAAAGAATACGTCATGGGCAGAATCGCACCAAAGTTCTAAATCACGTTGGTTCTTGCCTTTGGCTTCGGAAGAATCTTTTCATTCAAGTTCGCGGGTATTATGAAGATAAAGAGTATTAAGGATTTGTTGCAAATGTTTATGAGATTTTTAATTCAATATCGGTCATCCGCTCTTTCCTTGTTTAAAGTAGCCCCTAGGCCCTCATCATATTTACTTTTATGACTTAACCCCTTAAGTCTTATGGTCACAGTAGATATATGAAGCTCCACACGTCAAGTGTGTTGTGGTGTTCGAAGATCCTCTTACTTTTTCGAGCTGACCATGACTATTTCATATAATTTTTCTCATACTCGCCAAACACCTCCTACAATTTTTTCATACATGAGTATGACTACTACTCCCTGGCTTGAGCATGACATTATACTAATTGGTTGGGTGGTGTATCAGCCACCAGTGGCTAGCGATTAACGTGGTTCACCACGTATCAAGTTTCATAAAGTATGACTTCTACTATTTTTTATATCCTCTGCTATTAGTAAAGTAGAACAATGTACTGTAGCCGTCATATTCAATTATAATTTATAATGCTTAAGAGCAGAATCGAACCAAGGTTTCCTCATATACTTTGATAAGAAATGCTCTGTGCTTTGGTTATCTCCAGCAGTTACTTTAGAGACCAGTTTGTTTAAAATGTGAAAATACCATCCGCTCAGGATTCAGCATCGCAGGTTGAAAGCACGACCTTAGTCCTTACGGTCGTAGCTGGATCTTCCTACTTACCTGTAGCTCGACCTGATATAAGAATAAAGAGAGGCGCTGCCACAGACCACGGGTCGTGGGTTTTGTTTTATTCAATTACCTTTACGCTTGACTAGCATTTTGGGATTCTAAGTTTAAGATGAGAGTTGGTCAGAAGGAACTGCCACCTTCGTGTCATCTTTTACGACTCCCACAAGATAAGATTGGAGGATGCGAGTGCTATACTACGTACCTAGTATAAAAATATTGTATATAGAAATGAAGAGTAATTGTCTTATTCGATTAGAAGTCCAACTACCCACCTGAGGACTTAAGACCTTTCACATATATTGTTGACAATCACGGTTTTTTGTTAGCAAGTCACAGGGTTACCTCTCGAGAGAGTTGAAGATGAAAGCTAAAGCAGAATCACTATAGATATACACAATATTCTTAAAGACAAATACTTTCGAGCGTATCTCCCACTCGAAAGTTGGACCTTCATTGACCTAATAAATATTATCCTGATAGTGTTCTTGGATGTCTGAGTTCTTGTGAAAAACTTTGATGCAACTTGCCCTTGATGGATGTTCGTTCGATCAATTTCAATTTAATGCCGGAACCCCTCAAGGGTCCCTCTGTCTTACCAGGTGAGACTACGGTCAAATGCTTGCCCATCTATTGAAACAAAAGACTAACCATACTATATTTTTTTTGCTGAATTGCTAACCATATATTTATATTATAGGGTAACATCGATGGTGGGCGGACGTCCCTCTGGATCCGTGCGTGGCTTCAGGAGCAACTATTCATCCTCGGCTGCTTTCTCCAGGGAGACGCTGGCAAAGTCCTCTTCGTTGCTATCCTCGTATTGTCTACCTTCTGTGTCGGTCTCAAGTCCGCGCAGATTCACTCCAGGGTCGACCAACTTTGGGTTCAAGGTACGCAAAATGGCTTTTTAACTGTTACGGACTTGTTTCTTTCTTTTTATCGGGTACATAAATCTATGAACCCTGAGACGCGGATAAGCCGTTGTGCCGCATTGTGCATATCGTGGAATATGAATGCAGCGGTGCGCTAAGGCAATGCGCACGTTTGTTGGGCCGCTTCCGTCTCGATAAACGTGCGTCGCATATCGGTGATACTACAGAGCGCGCCGCGCCGCGTCAGTTCGTAGTGTACTCGCCCGTACAGATAGGTAATTTGATAAACTTGCATTCAAATTCGTCAATCAACAGTCAGTATACGCGCTCGCGCATCCGGTGTGCAACTCAACATATTATTCGATATCCTAATTTGGTTTGTTGATACAGTATATGTAATGACCACTTTACATTAACTAAGAGATTAATATTAATAAACTAAACGGACTTCCGTGTATTTATGTCGTTTTAATGGCATTTAATTTGATCTTTTTAAACCTCGTTAATATTAAAATGAGTTTAATCTATATGATAAGTTAATGATCAATATAATTTTAATTCAAGACAACAAATCCTAAAGAAAGGATATAACCATTAATAATTTATACAAAAGCATTGGTAAATGAAATAGAATAGGTATAAAGTCTTAGTTTTAGCACAGAATAACTAATAGTACTAACGCAGATGATCATTTTGTATCACCGTATATCGAGCAGATATTTTAAGTTGCCGTGATTTATGCAAAATAATATGAGTCACAGCAAATACAAGAGACATCAGCATCACCCAAAAAAAGGTTGAACAAAACAAAAAGTAGCTTATCGCAACTTTTATACTTCTTATATATATTTTACTAGCTTTCCGGGCGCGGCTCCGCCCACGCATATGTCGGTTATCGCGCGAAAACATTAACCTCTTTTTGCGCAGTCGGATAAAAACTATCCTATGTTTTTTCCCGGGTCTCAAACTATCTCCATACCAAATTTCATTCAAATCGGTCCAGTAGTTTTGGCGTGAAAGCGTCAGACAGACAGACAGACAGACAGACAGAGTTACTTTCGCATTTATAATATTAGTACTGAATAGTACTGAACACTGAATACTGATTACGATTCTTTTGAATGTGGGTGGTCTCAGTTTATAATATTAGAATAAAATCTCACCATATATAAATATATTTTAACATATAATATACATAAATATTAATGGCTGTGTTTTCATTTTATAAAATTATAATTATTCGTAAAATAAATCCATACTTTATATTCTATTTGCATTTTGTATGCTATTTTTATTGCCTTTGATAACAATCTTACCTGTTGCTAAGATGATGTAGTGGGGGATATACTTAGATGCTTAGCTTAGTATTACTAGCTGCCAAGGTCAGCTACCGGAACAAATGACAGATTATCTACTTGAGAGTAGCAGCTGGCTAGACGAGCATTCGCAACATGACCTGCAAAAGTGCCGTAAATTTCAATTATACGACAGGGTGCGAACCATGGGCACCTTGTGTGGCAGTTTGTAGCCGGTCCATAACTGCATCAAAGCCAACCAATAAGCAAATGAAAGACCTTCCAACCACATTGTAGAGCAACTATAAGTATATATATTTTATTTACGGCTTTTATGTTATGCAACTGATGATGTATTCGAAGACGTTGTTTAGTCTAACCTATAACTACTGGTTCTTAAGGACAGTTAGTACACACAGTTAGGTGCTGTGCGACAGATTTTCTTCTTAAGGTCTCAAGGACATGCTTGCAAAATTTTACTGAACTTGACCACTTGGTTTTGAAAATATCACAAAACTATGTTAGTACGGAAAGCACTACGTGCAGGCTAACCTTAACGAGCCCTCCAAAACACGTAAGCATTCATTCTAGTTATGCTAATGGCGGTGACCCGTGAATGTTATAAATAATATTCTGTATTAACAATTTCTTAATATTTTTGTTTTACAATTGTAATATTTATTTACATTTATGCATAGTATATATATAATAAAATAAGTAATAACAAAGTGCGATATAACTAAATATATTTAGGTATATATATATATATATATATATATATTTATAATTCCTCATTCTCTATATATTATACCGTACCAGGTGTTAGGATATCCTCCGTATGGAAGTTGTATGTATAGTAAGAATGAATACCTCTGCTTTTAATATTAAACCAGCTTCCAAAGAAAAAATATGTTTGTTTTTTTACCACATTTTACTCAAATTTTACCCAATTCAGATTATGCCTTTGATTTTTGCTAAACCTATTAGACACTTGAGCCCGTTAGCCTAGCATAAATGTTTACTAAAGCCGAGTTCCATTGTGTCACAAACTAAAGTACCGGAAGTAGCGAGATATCCGCAATCTAGTCCGTTGCCATCATCCCCGGTATAAAGGAACTACTTCAAATTATGCTTCCTTTATGTACGTTCATGAAAGGCAACGTCATTTTCTCAACTCGCTTGTATTTTGACTTCCACTGGAACAATATTGATATGGATTTATCAATACTTTTGGTAAAATTAAGTAATTTGAATGAGCATCATTTCTTCTTGGCTATTGTTATTTTAAAATAATACAAATCAAATAAATATAATTTAATAATATAATAATGATATAAAAATTTATTAATTTATATTAATAAGTACCACAAAAGAAAATATACGTTTCTTGTGTCGTATCTGCACGCATATAAAATGCCTTTAATTTTATTCAGGAACTATTCATACCTGTTTAATTTAGAAGAGCGTTGGCATCTATGCAAAAATATAGACCATTCTACGCACATCTGATCGTACTTAAAGTGAAAATGTGTGTTTGTATTTTGTAGCTAACTAATGGCGTATAATCTCCATATAACAGGAGTATTGAAGGTCGGTCACAGAACTCACATTAAACCTTATAGTCAACGCCATGGAGATTCTGTGATCTGTGGTCAACGCAGATGTATTGCCTCGGCGCGGTGCGACGGCACCGTATCAACGTAATCGCCTCGCCTCCTTCTCCCGACTACTCGCGAGCTGCTCCAGATACGAAGTGATGCCAAGACAAAATTGAATAATGTGCGTTGAAATATGGAGTTCCATACAAATAATACTAAACTGCTTAATTTGAGGCAGCGGCGATGTCGACATGGTGTCCCTTGGATCAGTGTGCGCCAACGTACTAAACTTTATGTTATAATAGTATTTATTTAATCTAATCATTTCAAATTTAATAATTAGTTAATTAATTGTTTGGAATAGACTTATACATATACCTAGATTATGAGCAAAATCATTTGCTCATCTAATATTTGTTCTAGTATCTGTTATGTTGTGAACAGAAAAGAGGTATTCTGTCAAAATTTACTTTTCATATTATGTATGAAAATCGTAATAATTATGAGTTATGACGGTCAGAGAGGAAGTGGGCGATTTACGGAGCTGCTAGCTCAGTGATTTTAAGAATACATATAAAAACACTATAGAGAGTTGTTTTTAATAAACAATTAATAACATTATGACTGTAGTTTACCGAACGATAAAATCTGTATCTTATTATCTCCGCTACTGTCCAAACATACAGCCTCACTGTTAGTATATAGTTAGAGGCTGTATCTATATAGTTATCATGAAAAATATAGAATACTTCGTTTTGTGCCGAAGTCACCTAACAACTTAATTAGGTGGCCCGAGGCCGCCCGTAAATATTCCTACGTGAAATTACGACCAATAAAACTAAAAAAATGTATAACATTTCTATTGAGGCACAAAAAACGGAGGATCTGATTGTGTTGACCGCTTTTGTGTGAAGACGCCTCGCTGCGCGCTGGATTTCTGAAACTCAACTTTTATATTTTGGGCTCTACTAAGACGCGCTGTCTTCTATTTGCTATTGAGAATCAACTTAGGACTAGATCAGAATATACTGGTATTTCAGTTTTTGCGGAATATGAAACGACATTATTCAGTACCTTTTTTAGATAAATGTAGATACATTTTACTAGAATAGGAAGACTTTTTACGAACTAGTAAGTTTGTAAATTTTTGACCCTTCAGAGCCACAGTTAATATACGAGTATTATATAATTTCACATTGAACAGTAACGAAACTGCACATGATATCGCAACCTCTCTATATAGCTGCCATAACTCATCTAAAACATGAAAATGCGGCTAATTATGTCCTATAATGCTATCGAGCTGGTTTCTTTTTCTTAAATGTTCAGAATAAACTATTCTACAAATTCGTTATAAATAAAATTATACATACTTATTTTATTTATATAATATGTATAGGTACATGATATGTCTTTAAAGTAAATTAATTGGTGAGTAACTTAAACCTAATATGTAGTATAGTAATAGACATTTAGGTATAATTATAAAATATGATTTAATCTATATAAGAACATATCATATTTATTAGGACAAATTTACATAGCAAGAAAGGTAAGTACCTAAAGTCTGTTTTTTCTTACCTGTCTTAAAATGTAAACAAACATACCTCAGTTACAAAATCACAAGTTTTCGTCATAATCACCGATATTTGGCCATTCACAACTGACTAGGACTAACAAAAGAAACATGACGCTTCCATAAACATACAAATATCATTGAAATGTATAGTTTTTTCCAAAATATAAATCAATTATCGTAATGATCACAAAATCTGTATACAGTAATGACAGTGATTTGACATAAAGTACTCTATCTTGTCTATGAATTTTAGTGATGGGAAGATGGGTATCAAAATAATGAATAGTTGAAGTGAACAACTGAACATATTTCGTTCATCTCGTTATACTAACTGGTTGAATAGATTAAAACAAGTAGATATGTATAATTTAGTTTATTTTTTAGGGTTCAGTACTAGAAAGTGAAACCCTATTATAAAGCCGCGAATAACCTTCACTCCGTCCGACTTTTAAAGGACTGTATCTTTGAAACGGTAATAGATAGCCTATTGAAATATTCACAGAATATGGGATAAAATAGTGATTTTCCTAACAAGTAATAATAATAACAATAAGTTAAAAATAAAGGGGTTTTCATACAAACACCTGTTTTGTTAACGAATTTTAGTTTTGCTCCATAGTAATAACGGTAATACATACACGATTCAAACTTGGTATGATTTTAGTCCAATATTTATCAATAATAAAAACCTGCCAAGTGCGGGTAATCTTGCACTGTATGAAAAACATAACGATTTTGTGGTACATTCAGTGTTGATACGGAAGCTTCGGTGCGGAAGTCCAACCCGCACTTGGCTGGTTTTATAAATAACCAGAACTAAACTAAATAAATAAACATTTCAAAGGTCCTGTCTTCCATTACTGACTTTTTTTATCACGTCGAAGATAAAATCAGTACTAATATACTTATACTTAATATTATAAATGCGAAAGTAACTCTGTCTGTCTGTCTGTTACACTTTCACGCCAAAACTACTGGACCGATTTGAATGAAATTTGGTATGAAAATAGTTTGAAACCCGCGAAAAAACATAGGATAGTTTTTATCCAACTGCGCAAAAAGAGGTTAATGTTATTTCGCGATAACCGACATACGCGCGGGCGGAGCCGCGCCCAGAAAGCTAGTAATTAATACATTAAAGGTGCCACGTTTTGTATTAAAAGGAAAATATAAATAGAAATAACATAAAAATGGCTCCAATATTATTTTGTGCGTCACTACAGTGTCCACTTAGTCAAATTTTCGGACTTAGTGCTTTCTTGTGAACAGTCTGCTAAACTCATTTTTCACCAATGTCTTTTAAGATAATTATTTTTTCTCAAAAATGGTATGTAATGTTGCCATCCATAACATCTCTAAAAAGTATCCAGAAAGTGCACTTTACCTGAGACTTATTCACATCTGTCCAGTACGAAGCAAGATTTTAAATTTGAAATTTCCTACAGTCCAGTAAGTAAGTATGTAATTTAAGTAAGTATGTAATTCACTTACTGGACGTCATCCTCTTTAGATCAGCTTAGGAAAAAATACATAGTACCAGAAACAGATTAGAGTTTAGCCATTATAACATGGTTTTAGGAGGGTGGCTCCGAATATATGTCTATCTCTCTTTTTGGTATGTCATTTTATGAGATAGATATAGTTTGAGAGCCTTAAAGAGCCATTTTATATGTCTGTCACGAGACTGTGACACTTAACGCGACGCAGAAAAAGTAAGCACGTTGTACTTAGTAATGTTGTAGAAGTGTAGTGTGGGGTTTTATGTTTGTATTTAGTAATTTCAGTTAATAAATCATGTTGGATATTATAACCGATCCCAGTATCTATCAGTATCCTAATATGAATGTAGCCTTCAATATTAATTAAACGAATCTGTTGTTAAACTTTCTTTCATTTTTAAGAAAAGCATTATACAAGCTTCAACCAGTAAGAAAGCCATCCTGGCTTCGTACGGCGTCGCCGTCGTCTGAAAGCCTAACGCTCCTCCTCACTTCGCTCGTCGTCGCGTCAATATCGAATAAAGCTATATAAACAAGTCTATGACTAAAATATAAATCGAACATCTAATATAACAGCTATATAAACAATTCTGTCACAAAGATCGATCATTTCCAAGAAACGATATTAAAAAGAAAATGTGCAATATAGAGCGAACGAAACTATTTATTTTACTTTTTAATCATATCACTCAGTTTAATAGTATTGTACGGCTCGTCGTTCATTCGATGGGTCCCCATCACTAATCTTGTCTTTGGATGACCAACCGCCATGTTTGTTTACATAATAAGACAGGTAAGAAAAAACAGAGTATACATACTTTACCTCGGGAACTCCCAAAGGAACCTCAAAAGTATATACCTAAATGGAGCTTTAGGTGATTAATCAGGCAGTTGAAAACCGCAGATAGAGTTAATTCCTACGATCTCCTGGTTGACATAACAACTAGACCACAATATTATAATGTTTTGACTTATGGTTGTCTCTCTGTAAGCCTACTCTGTAGGCAGCAGTAGCAGCAAGATGATCATGAAATCCGACAGCAATTAAGTAGGACTATGTCTCTATGCCAGTCGCTGTTGTGGCCGTAAAGGACGCGGTTTGTTTATTCCGCCATCCATCTGTTGTCTACGCTCCGGCTAATTTGCATAGAGGGCCATAGAGGGTATGCGGGGCAGCGGGGCCGGACCACACGGGCTCGGCACGGCGGCACGCGGGTGGCCACAACCACATGCGCGAGCGCACGTATTGCCGTGCCCCTCGCGCCTCGCCCTTGCGCCGCCGCCGCGCCGGCCGATCCTCCGCGACGTCATTCATTGCGATTGTCCACACTGATCGTCCGCCACCACATCGAGTATTATCGGCGCACACGCATCAAGAATGCAATGAAAGGCCTGAGTACCTATTACATTTTGCTCTTATGCGGGCTTACGATACTTACAATGACAGATTTACAATTTGATGGACCATTACACACGAAACAAGTTGAGATCGAATATTGATCGGTTGAATAATGTAACATCAACATACAATGCCTAATTCGGTGTGTAACATTTATTTCTGATTATTAAGGGTAGATGAGAGCGTATTGAAGCAACTGGGCTCGATAAAAGATGCCGCCAAACTTAGCCGAGATGATAACGAGAGTCGGCGAACGTAAAGTGTGAAAGCTGCGCGCACTCACACGGTCGCGATAACCTCGTGTGACCTTGCGGCGGCGTTTCCGCGCACGCAGACCGCCTCTAGGCGTTTGATACATAGTTTCATTCGCGCCGCACCGCCGTCTTTACAACTGACTGCCTAATATATGTATTTAACCTAACCATATTCCAGAAACTAAAGCAATTGCTGGTCAAATGCTTACATTCGTCTTTAGGTGATGCAGCACCATCAGGCGTCGTAAATCGCGCCCACGGCTCTGGTAGGTAGGTGTTAAAATAGTGGCGCCCTGTGCGGGCCCAGCGCTCGATTCCATTCCACTTGCTTTATGATAATCCCTAATATCCGGCACGAGAGCTGTCTATGTTTAGCCCAGTCAATTACGAAACGTTGACCGCCCTCGCCCCTAGTTTTAACATGATTTGTGCCTACACTACAACGTACAGTTTGTTGTAGTTTTCGTTCACTTCATTTGTCTTTTTGAAGTGCCAAGCTACCAAATTTAAATTGTTCTACCTCTCACTTTCTAAAATTAGTTGAATATAGGTACACAGGTCTATTATTGTCCATCAGTAACATTGTCATCTTCATTCCGTCCTAATAACCTGCTAAGTACGCACGCTAAGTGAGGACGGTACTCGATTATGTTGCTCGTCATCTCATATATTGAGGCCTTTCGCACACAAATTTATTCTTCTCCAGGCAGTGTCTTTTTAGTACCATCTTTGGTCGTCCTCTACATCCGTCCACATTCTTACTTACCATATCTTTGTAAGTTTTTCGTCCTTTTTAACTTTTCTGTCACGGGTCATACTAGTTTCAAGCATCCTCTGATTTACTTCTTCCTGAAACTTCTAATCGATCATATTAACTTTACACATTCTCCCATCGCTGGCAGGTGCACTCTTCTATATACGCTTTGTTGACAAATATTCTGAATGAATCTATATATTACAACGACAAGTCTTATAAAAGTCTCATATGTTTTTCCCTGCTTCAAGCGCAGGCGCGGGTTCCCTGTGGTCCCAGAGACATGTCATTATCGTCCATCCTGCATTTATCCCATTCCTAACCTACCTGTCAATGACGCCATCCATTGCAACAAATCAATTTATTGCAGAAGCCAGTTGCTTCTGCGTATCGCTTCGATGTTACGTCCTAAACCTATCAGTATTCACTTACAGTGGGGACAGCAGGAATACATCATTTTAATTCATATGTCTGAACACAAAATGTTGGGAATTATTAGTTGTGTCACAGTATGTGTCTAGCTGATGATAAATAAATCGATCTTATCGTTTTGTTTTAAATCATTTAATGAATCATGGCTGAAATTTGCGAGTACCCCGCTGCCCCCTTATACTAAATTGTCTGTGATAAAACTGATGAATACAGTGTATCTTTCAATATAAAAATAAAAAGATATAAAAAAAACTGAATGCTTTAACAGGTCAAAAGGATTTTTTGTTCATTGTAATTTAATGCTTATTAAGCTCATTTACATACAAAGTGTTGCGCGAAACGACTGGAATTAGCATTTTGTGAACCACGACTACTAACGACTGACGTGAGATGTCCGAGCCTGACAGGTGGCCTGACTTGTGTTCATAAAAACATTAAAAACAAATTAAGTTATAAGTTCCTTAATGAAAATGATCTGTGGTCTCTGATGGATTATATGTTTTAAACTAAAAAAAAATGGCAGAAATATAATCGTGGCTGCATTCAATTGATAAGTGGCAAGCGTTACGACTCGTGATCGTTCATGTGTCGGTCGTAAATTTTGCATATTATATATTTTGTAACTTGGATAAATCCTTTGATATTGCCCTTGAAAAAATAAACAATTGAATGTACTTTTGTAATGTCTCATTGACAATAAAATGAAAACAGCTCTATTCCCAAGAACTCTATTAGAAAATTATCTTTTCGCCAAAAAAGCTATTGCCAGATCCATTAGGTTTTATGGAAATGTGTCTAATCAATTTCTTTTTAAAAGTACTTCAGAGATTCTTTATGAACCATTTGAATTGCAAGCTTTTGTAAGATATAGATTTTCTCTAACTCAGATGTAGCTCCTCGCAGCAATACGCAATATGACATAATACTATGGAAGTACGAGAAATAAACTGGGCTAGCCGTAGCTACATCCGGATGTAGCCGTAGCTACATCCGGTCTTATCTTACGAACTACATGTGCAGCAGAACTAAGTCTCCCGGATAGATGGTGTATATTAGGATCTCACCGTAAAGTTGAATACATTTTGATTCTCAGGAAGACTGCATCGTCAATCGAGACTTTATCTAGGTCAAACTTAATAGTTGGTTCAACATTAGTAACATTTGATAAAGAAAACTTGAAACGTTTAGTCTTTTTAGAATTTAAGAGAAGATTATTAACGGTGAAATATTTAGACGTATTAGATAACACATTATTTATTTGAATTTATTCGGTATCTTTTCTATCGACCAAAAAGATCGGACAGATGCAAATAAAACAATATCGCCTATGTAAGGCAATTTATATAGGTACACTAAAAACATAAAATGTCCGAAATGAAGCAAGGTAGCGGTGGTTTGAAATAAATGTTTAATTAATAGTTCACTATTAAAGGACTAATATATTATTTTTAAAATGATCTTGAAACATTCTTATTGTAATGAAAATATGTTAAAATGTTATGAATGTAACTGCAGGCAGCGAAGACCAAACGTGGATTGATTTCTTGCGACACTTTATCAAGAAAAAGGTTTTGTGTTGTACCAAACTAAAAAGGTTCTACAATTGGTTCTTGCGGAACTCCTATTTTTACCAAAGATCTAGAAAATATATTGAAATGTATATAACATCCTGTATCTTGTCTGATTGATTTTTTTCAAATAATAATAAAAAAGCTTATAAAATGCTATAGTCCACAATAATTAGACTGACTGAATCGGGGACATGTATTGTGTGTTCTTCAGTTTTTTTCCTATAGCTCACAGAGGCCTCACGGTCAATATGCCCCTTGATATTGTCTTGATTTTAGCATACAACGAAATGTAATTGCCAACAAACAAATGCACTGAATTAAATTCGTATAAATCAGGAACGCATGATGCTAATAACCTGAACATTTATTTTAGTCATGTTTGTTTATTCTCGGCCGTGGTGTAGTATATAGCCCTCATGCTATAAATTAGCGACAGAAATAAAATGGATAGCATTCACTGTGTAGAGTGTAGACAAAACCGGCGCTGACCGGCCAGGTTAGGCGGCGTACTGGCTACGCTACGAATATTGTGCCGAAATTACAAACATAGATCAAAAATAGAGAGTACCTACAAATAGTCATTGATCAAAGTCTTAGGTATCTTCGATGATACCTTGTATACCCTTACCGATACTCCGTGACATGACTGATTATAGCATACTTTCACAACAATTTCCCATGTATATCATATCCTCTCGAATTTAAAACCGATCTACTTTCACAGAGGGTATTATAAAAATACCTACTATTCTTTTTTTGTTGTTAATGTTATTGTGACGGAACAAGAACGAGGTCTTTCTGATGTAAAGCGGCCTTCAACAGATGAATTTCGTCACAAGTGACGAAATCTTTCGGCCCTTAACATAAGTTCTAACATTTCTAACATATACTTTTTAGTTCCAACGGGACTATTGACACCATAATTTTTATTCCAAAAAGCTCATTGCCGTTTATAGTTTATTTTTCTGTTACAGCGTTAGGTATCTTCGGCATAATAAGACAATAATTTGTATAACACAATTTTAATATTCTTTTCGTATACTTATTGTATTTTTTTTCCCGAATAAATTTTCAATCATTCAGTCGTAACTGCCGTGACCATGATCACTGCAAAGTGTCTGAAACGTTATGTTAAACGGTTTATAGTAATTGTTTAATTGCTATATGTCATCATCGCCAAACGTAAGAAGACATTATAAACTTACCTACCAAACCAACCTGCCTTATCGTTAGCACAAAACTTCTCAAGTAAAAAATATATTTGCAAAATTAAATAAAGTTATATCATTCTTATAATATCGATAATAGGTATAATAATATCTATTTGTTGCATTTGAATTTGATATTTCGTTTTACCGCGTATATTTGTAATTTCTGTGTCCATCGGTTTTGTGTCTTTCTTCCCGAACGTCCCCTATAATTTTCTCTAATGTTCCCGCATTTTCCCCTTCAGCACAGACGGAACGATTACCATAACCGTCACGTTTGCATGCTGCGCTAATATGAACCTTATTTCAACGATGCTTTGCTAAATTCTCATTTCTCATAATGACCCACAACGAGCTGCTACTTTGTGGACCATAAAGATCAAGTAATAGAATTGTCTTGCTTGTAATGCGTATGTTATTTTTGGGTAGAGTTTTCACTGTGATAATGAAACAAAAACGCTGTATTGGTTGGTACCCCTTATGATGACTTCATTACATTCTGAACGGAACCTAAAAAAAGGTTCTCATACCTAATACTTTTTTTAACACCTCGTGACCGTGATCCTAATTCAGCACAAAAAATGAGACAAACTGGCTTAAATATAAATCAGCCAGAATGGGTGTTAATTGGAACGAATTCCTTCGATAACTGACAACTCATCGCCGAGCGGAGATGTGGGTTTTCGATTGCAAAAACAATGCTGATAAAAGGAATTAGCTTGCTACACATGTGCGCACGGTAGTAACTTATTTCACGTATAGGTACATATGGAATATCAGTTTTATAATTGCTCAGAAAACGTGCTAATCTTTTAAATGTATTATATCAAAGATTGACGAATATAGGAGGTAGGTACTACGAGTTAGACCTTTAGGAGGACTTTGGGTAATTCATCTCCAGGAGAATTTTGTTAACACAGTAGAGAGGAAATATCAAATAGCCATTAGTTTGTTTATCTATTTTTCTTTTAGTTCTTATTGTTTTTCTTTTAGTTCTTTGGGAACTGGATGCTCATTTAAAGTCAACCATTTTCGGAAATTCTACCGAACGAAGACGCGACGATAGGAAGGTGTCCCCTTTTTCCGCCCGCCATTTAGTTTTTCTTATTCTTGCTTGCTACTTATTGTGAGTCTGGTAGAAGATAGACTAAAGTCCACACGAAGGTGATCACTGTATTTGCAGCGTGTTACCAAATGCAACATAAATATAGCAGTAAAGTAGTTCTCGCGGCATCAGGTCGTTCGCCAGTCGATATACTAAATATCACATATACCTTTACTAACATATGGCACCTTTCTCTCCTGGGGAATAACACCGTCCAAAAGCTTTATTTAGTTTCAGAAATAGAAAGAAAAAAGTAGAAATGTTTGCTATAAATCACTGGTGGGATGTGTTAAGTATCGCGGCTCATCGCTTTGGTGCCATAACAAATGTGTCAGCGACACTCCGAGCCCCTCAGCTTGGTGTCAATAGGGAGACTTCTCTAATTATAGACTAGTTTTTACATGACACTGACTTCGCTAGCGGTATCCAAAGCAAACTAAATAAACTTGTAAAAACTCTTTCTGAAGCAGTGATGGCTCAGAGGCATTGGCTATGGACTGCCGTGCAGCAGGTCGACGGTTCGAATCCCGCCGCGGGCTTGAGCTTCACCGCATGGTGGAAGGGCATTTTGCTATTGCCCGCCTGGCTAGCCACCACCCTCAAGTAGAAAATTTGTCGCCAAGTACCTAACGGTGTGTTCCGGCAGCAGTCCTTGAGAGCCTGTGAAATTACAGGCACATGAGACTGAGCAACTATGTCTCAAGGTGACGGGCGCAGTGCAATTCGTGACTTGTGACGAAATGCATCTGTTATAGCAGAGGTTAGTCCACTTAACATCAGGTGGGCCTCGAGCTTGTTCCGTCACAAGAACATAATATTATATATATATATATATATAGAAACGATAAATACAAGTGAAACTTAAATCATCGTAGGTAACCTCAGGTGTAACAATACCATTCGGTACCAGTATATAGCCAATAGCCATTCACAAACGTATTATCATGGGTACAAAACATATTCGTATACTTTTCATTCGTGTGTTGCGTCCGCGTCGTATAAATCCAAACTTATATAGGCACTGCGCGTGTGGGTGCACTGATGCACATTAAGCCAAAAAAATATTTATATCGGCTGAAGAGGACAACGTGCTTCACATTAGCAATTAAGAAAAAATACATAAACGAGAGCTTATTTGTATTCTCATTAATATATTATCGAGATTTTTGCCCCAACTGCGCAAATTGAACACTAATTTGCTGTCTCATAAATTGAAATGTTTTGAGCAGAAACACGATGATGCCTTCATACGACTCGAGAACGATGATGAGTTCCTATAGTCATTACTATAATAGTATTTTAGAGTTGAGCTAATTTTACATTTTGTACGTTGACACATGTACTTACCAATGGAAAAGCTCTAAATCATACATTCTATTTTATTTTCTCAAAAATACTTAAGACTAACTTTCGCCAACAGAGGGTGGAAGACTGGAAGCTGAGCTGAAGTACACGGCGCAGGCGTTAGGCGAAGCCGATGCCTCGACCCACCAGCTCATCATCCAGACGGCCAAAGACCCAGACGTCTCCTTGCTTCACGCAGGCGCGCTGCTAGAACACCTAAAGGTAAACACAATTTTATTTTAGTCAAAATTATTTTTGTGAAAAAGTTTAAGTACACTTTTTCTTAAATTATAAGTACTGATGAACTAGTTCGATTTATGATGCTAGAACCCTCCAGCGGAATTCTTACCGATTCTGTAAGTTTAGTACTCGCTAACTGCAGTTGCCAACGAGGAGTCAAACGATGGTTAAAAACCTTGTTTTCTTCTTATGATCATCCAAGCGCTCCTATTCTAGGTTAAGCATATTTACCATCTTCGGTCACATTATCTACAGGTGATATCAGCCAAGGTCTCGTTCTGAATTTAATGCAATGCAGCAGCGCTATTCCAATACATCGAAGCAAGTCATGCATTATGGTGTGTGCGTTTATATCCCATACCACAATTTTTAACACCTAATTCGGAGGACATGGGACAGTACTAAACAAGTAAACAACAGTATGATAAAAAATCAGTCGAGAACTCAACACTAATAAAATATTCGTATATAGATATAAAGTAAATACTATATTTTTTAACGTTGACTCCAGTGTATTGCAAACCCATTAATACAGAGCTTTATATCCACTTTAGTAAATATCAGTTAAAACAACATTTTACTGAATAATGTAGATGATAATTTGTTTCTTTATGAGTCATGTTTTGTATCCAGGTGGTCCACGCAGCGACTCGGGTAACGGTGCATATGTACGACATAGAGTGGCGTCTAAAAGACTTGTGCTACAGCCCCAGTATACCCGACTTCGAGGCCTACCACATCGAGAAGATCTTCGACAACATCATACCTTGTGCAATAATTACTCCTCTCGATTGCTTCTGGGAGGGATCCAAGCTGCTTGGTCCCGACTATCCGATTTTCGTACCGTAAGTTTATTTACATTTTATGACCATACTCAAACATCGTAAGTCCTTTATATTCCCGAAGGTATAAGCAGATAATTATTAGAACAAATAGATATATTGGACTTAATTTTTCTGACATAATGAGGTGTATTTTATCTCAGATCTATATTTTATATTCGCACATAAGTGAATGACCGTCATTGCATGCGTGGGAGTTCAATGAATTTGTTTACAACAGATAAAGGTCAACGACCGAAATTCTTTCTGCTACCGTCCTTTATTCAATAAATTACTTATTATTTTGTATCTTTTTCAGTGGTCTCCAACATAAGCTACAATGGACGCATTTAAACCCCCAAGAGGTTCTAGAAGAAGTAAAGAAGCTAAAGTTTCAGTTCCCATTCAGCACGATGGAGGCGTATATGAAGAGAGCTGGCATCACTTCCGCCTACATGAAGAAGCCTTGCCTCGACCCCACCGATGCTCACTGCCCAGACACAGCTCCCAACAAGAAATCAGGACAAGTAAGTTCCATACATCTGCTGCATGATCTGAATCTGTATATCTTTGGCAACTTAATAGAGTACAAAAACCTTTCAAGAATTGCAATGAATGCCAATTAGAATATAATGTCCTAATCACTTATAGTGAGAAGTTTGTGAATCATCTATTTGTCATGGTCGAGTACCAGAGAGACCCACATCAAGGCGTAAGACGACAACTGCTTGTCCTTTTATAAAGATTTCAAATACGACAGTTTTAGTGACGCATAAATTAGCCGTACGACAAATAAAATAACTTTATCGAGACGCGGCATTAAAAATACTTTCCATAATAATAAAATATTTTTGGAAACGGTAATAAGGCAGGATGAAAGCGGTCGCCGGCGGGCAGATGGCGATGCGTCTACCTGCCGCCAACTGCGGCCCTTCGAGAAAGTTATGGCCAAGAACTATGCGATGCTATCGCCCGGAAACATTCGTTTCGCAACCGAACGTCTTCATTGCGGCCATGCGCGCCGTTATTAAGACGAACTTATTTAAATAAATCAGAAATAAAATATTCTGGTAACGTGCGGTTTTTGTTTTTCGGCAGTGTTTAACAAAATGCATTATGTTGGGTTGGATCTCGATTGGCTCGGGTAGGGTTAGTTTTTTTGAGGTTGGCTCTGAGCTGGGTGAGCGAGTGGAAGGAACGTCGCGCGTCGGTGCCACCCACGTTCGGCGCGGTGCTCGCTGGCCGCATTGTTGTGTCGTGGCCGGGGCTGAAGCGGCTGGACCCCGCCATTATACGGGCGCATTGTGCACGCTTCAATGGACCTCCTTCGCCGCTATCGCCCTCACAATGACACTATTATATCAATAATGCTCGCAACCCGAATTCCACGTAAACCTCATAAATTTTGTATCCGACTTACTTTGTTACTTTTACAACGTCTTAGTTTGGTGACGTAATTACGACCAAACAGCTTCATTCAATTCAAAATGAGCATAAAAAGTAGTAATTTCCTATGACTTTAAAATTATTTCTTGAAAATTCCACAATTGTTACAGGTACTTTAATTTGTTGCGACGTATTTTTAACCGGTTTTGTTGTAATTAACTCATATAAGCACTTTGTTAAGTGAAGAAATTCTTTTACGCTTCGTAATCGACACTTTCTGGTGTTTAAAGTGCAACTCAACACAAAAACTTAAACTCAGCTGGTTAATCATTTATACCAAGGTATAACCTTGACTACCGAATACGAATACATTTACTACATTTGAAAATAAAGCGTTACTTTGTCTAAAATTGTTGAAAGGAAATGACTGAAATATAACTTTGTGATAATTCCGCCTACATAAACGTGGCGTCAGAAGTGTCATAATTTTCACCTCAGATCACAAAAAGGGTGTTGTAATTAAAGTTTGAAGCCTGTTTGCGTGTGTGCGTGTGTTTCATACTGTCTCGTGGCATTGTGCCTCCGAAACAGTCGAAAACGATTTCGATGCAGTTTGTTACCTGGCATTAAAGCTAGTTACAGTCCTTAGATGATGAAAATCTGATCAATTGTTTCAAGATCTTCAAATTTAACCAATACGCATCGCGGGTAATTACAACAATAGAAATGGATGAAATCGGCCACTGAGGATGCTAAGAGGTCAATTAAGCATAACTCTTAGCACTTGTGAATAATATAACTTGGTATAGAGTTTAAATTACACGTTTGCAAGGCCAAGGCAACTCAGGAATTGGGTTTAATGAAAGGGGTTCTAAAAACAATTCAATTAGGTACATTTACGTAACTCCGTTCAATTAATAAGGTGCTTGTATAATTATAATAGATGACATCAAAAGCTAGAAACAGTTCAATAGCAACGGTTTTACAGATGTACAAATAAATATATGTACAGAACCTTGTCACACAATAATTAACCTTGAGAATAATTCAGTCTTTGCGCATTTTAAATATTTTTTGATAAATCAAAATGTACACCTGTCTCTAATATGTATAAAGGAAAAACAATACTTCCAACACAACATTGCCAATTACTTCTAATTTGCCTCGTTACTCAAATAAAAAGAACATTATTCGATACATTTGGCCTCTTATCGAAGTATTGGCAGGAACTGTTGCCTCTACAAGTATAGTTTGACGTCACTTTACATACGGGCATCGATGGCAATGTTTTCACAGCATAAAATATGTAGGTAGTACTACACGTCTATTCTGCTAGAACGTAATACTGACGATGCTAATAAACTTATCGATAGTTATCTACCGTAGTACCAATTTAAAAGTAATAGTAGTAGTAAGTTAAAAACAGGGGGAAAGTTGATCGATGACCAATATATCGCTTAGATTTATAGAGGTCAAATATCGTTGTAGATTCCAGACGTAGCTGCAGAGCTATCGCACGGATGCTACGGCTTCGCGGCGGCCTACATGCACTGGCCGGAACAGCTGATAGTGGGAGGCGCGACGCGCAACGTGACGTCAGCACTGCGATCTGCGCGGGCGCTGCAGTCCGTCGTGCAGCTGATGGGCGAGCACGAGATGTACGAATACTGGGCCGATCACTACAAGGTGCATCACGTCGGATGGACCCAAGAGAAGGCTGCGGCTGTTCTAGATTCTTGGCAGAGGAAGTTTGCTTATGTAAGTCAAATCTTTCTTGTGGTGTAACTAGTGTTAGCTAGTGTTAACTGCATATAATTCAGTGTTAAGTGTAGCGCGCAATGCTGGTGCTGAATCTATTTACTATTAATGGAATACAAAGACGCAGACATTGTTACGCCAAAGTTGCTTTTATGGTAAATAAATAATTCGGCATAATCGCTCGCTTACAATATAACCAACCAATTTAGTATAAAATTCTAATTGAGTCATCTCACGATATATCTGAGGTCTTTATATCCCATTTAGTCTATACTCCGGACGTCATCTCAAGTTGTAATCTTTGCCTCTGGGCCTCGCCGTGCTCGTTGTCCACGGACTGCACTGTTCCACGAACAAATTAACAAATTTAGACGTCTTTCTACAACAACTGTTGAGTGACGTACCATATAGGTCATAAGATCGGCCAATCCCAGTAGTCTTACCAAATTGTCTTAATATTAAGACTAATCTCTTCCCAACAGACTTACTCGTAAGATCGCCTAGAATATTGTTCCCAGTAGATGTGATGTTAGTGTAACTCCACAATACGATACAACCCATATTTTACATTGGCCTATATCGGATTTGAAAATGATGGCATTTTTTCTTTACCTTTGTTGTTGCCTATAGGGTACTTTACTCATGTTATTATAATATTATATTTTAAATGCATCCAATGGAGAATATTATACCTTCAAAATAAAATTAAGATAAACGAAAGTAAATACTCACTTAATAGTTTATTAGGTAAATAGTTTTGCACGGTAGAATTGCATTTTTCGAATTCGGTCCTGGCTAGCTACCACCCTCAAGTAGAAAAACCGTCGCTAAGCATCTAACGGAGTGCTCGGCAGTTTTCCTTAGCATCGAGTTCCCATTCTAGACTAAGCCTGTTTACCATCTTTGACCACATCATCACTTCCAATCAGGTGAGATAACACTGAGAGATATACAATAAAAAAATATCTTATAGTAGAGGATAAAGAGATAGTAATGTAGGATTAGTAGTTAAGCTTTTATTAATTACTTTTGTTTCGTTTACAGGAAGTGAGAAGAATGACGCACACGGAGTCGGTGTCCCCGGCGTACAGCTTCTATCCGTTCTCGACGTCCACTCTCAACGATATTCTGGGCAAGTTCTCCGAACTGTCCCTCAAGAACATTATTTTGGGATACATGTTTATGGTGAGTCATTTATCAACACATTCACTACAAAAATACTATACTAGAAACATACTTTATTCCATGTTGTCAGAATACTGAATGTTGATTGTGATTTTCGTCTTGATATATAATAATGACCACAAGTAAAATTTTTCAATGTTTCAAAATTTTAATACCTTTGTTTTGATTGGTCAAAAGGCATGGGGGCATGAGGAGCTTCCTGAGATACTATAATTATAATAGCTTGTAACATTTAAAAGTACGTAGGTACTCATTAGTTTGTGACATTTTTATTTTGATAGGAATGCGCATCCAACATGCATGGAACAGTTTTATAGACCTGGATTTTGGTTTTGACCCAAGTCTTTTCGTAGACTAACGTTGAATATCGAAGTTATGTTGTAGTAGGTCGATTATGTAATGTTTATTTGTATTGTGTTATTTTCAGTTGATTTACGTAGCAGTGACACTGATGCAGTGGCGAGACCCGGTCCGCTCGCAGGCCGGCGTGGGGATCGCAGGAGTGCTTCTGCTTTCCATCACCGTCGCCGCTGGATTAGGATTTTGCGCTTTATTAGGTATTTTAATTTGCTTCCATATTGTCCTTTAATTTTTATTGGCTTATTTATTATTATGTTTGTTTATTTTCAATATACTTGATCATTGTTACTTATCATACTTATAATTTTATAAATACATATATCCACTAACCCATACATGGAAGAATATAAAAATCATATTAATAATTTTACAAATAAATCCGTGTACATCATAGATAATAAAAACAATTGAATTTCATTCATAAGTTGTCGATATCGGTTCCGCGTGATACGTATGGGAATTGTAAACAAATTAAAAGTAGGTACCTTACCAATGTATAGTTATTGAGTGAATTAAGATTTTATGATATTATTGTATCTCATAAGAATGGTACGTAATTCCCGTAATCCTTAAGTATATTTCTCTACTGATAATTTTTCAATTAATTTTTAATGAAATATTCGTCTTCATTACAATCACATCAACCGGAACGTCAACCGTTAAAAAACCTTTTAGGGGTGTTTGCCATAATCCCTACGCTTGGCAGGCGTCTTGGGGATCACAGTAAAAGTTTTCAGTTCTTCAAAAGGTGCTGCTTCCCACCTTCTGGTAATTAATTTTTTCCCTTAGTCGCTACTTACGACACCCACGGGAAGAAATGAGGGGGGTAACATTCTAATTATTATTTATTTAGATTTAAACAAAATACGACTCATGATAAAAGTGTAAGACAAAAGGACAGCAGCGAACTCATTTAAATTTGTTTCATTAATATCTACCAGATTTTTAACTAAACGCAAAACATTGTTTAAAACCATGTCTTTCTAGGTGTTTTGTAAATCATTTATATATCTGAGATTATACAGTATCCGAGATTTATCATATCCTCTAGACAGTAAAATTTACCAAATAAATATTTTCTGTCACAGGTATACCATTCAACGCTTCAAGCACCCAGATCGTACCATTTTTAGCACTTGGGCTAGGAGTCCAAGATATGTTCTTGCTAACCCACACATATGTAGAGCAAGCGGGGGATGTACCAAGAGAAGAGAGAACAGGCTTGGTGTTGAAGAAAAGTGGCCTCAGCGTACTTTTGGCTTCATTGTGCAACGTCCTGGCTTTCTTAGCAGCTGCCTTGCTACCTATTCCAGCACTCAGAGTCTTTTGCTTACAGGTAAGGCGAACTTTTATTGTATATCACGGTATTATTTCATAGTGTTTTTTTTTATGTTATTGTGACGGAACAAGCTCGAGGCCCATCTGATGTTAAGTGGATTAACCTCTGCCTATAACAGATTTATTTCGTCACAAGTCACGAAATGTACTGCGCCCGTCACCTTGAGATATAGGAGTGAAGTCTTATGTGCCTGTAATGTCACTGGCTCTCAGTGTCATTTTAATAACAAATGTTGTAGTCACTTTTTGCGTGCTGAATAAAATCAATATTGCGTTAGGTTTTTAACCTGAACAGAAATGTTTATCTATATAGCCAAGTGTCTCATAGTCTTTACTTTCAGTTTTCTAATGAAATGTCTATAAAATACGAAAACCCCTTATATTTAAAAAGTCACTGGAAAACTTACACTGGAAACTATACCTCACTCTTCATCTCATTTATGGGACTTTTAATATCTTTGTGCCAAATACATAGTGAATTGACGTCATCTGACATTATTTGGACACATCTGGTAGATCTGGTGCAAATAGCCTCTGGTACAAATAGCCAGTACGGTACTGTATCAGCCAAAATTGTCCACTGCTGAACAGAGCCTCCCCCATTACAGGAGGGTTTGCTTTAACCCCACGCTTTGCAGGCGTCCTGGGATATCCATTCCTCAGAAAGCGCTGCTGCCCACCTTCTGATATTACCCTTAGTCATCTCTTACGACACCTAGGGGTAGAGAAGGGGAGGTAGCATTCTAGCCCGGCACTCCACGGGCAAAAATAAATAGCAAATGCTGGTGGGTAATGGGTTATTCATCACTCCAATTTGTTCCAGGCTGCTATCCTCCTACTGTTCAACCTCGGTTCAATGCTGCTGGTATTCCCGGCTATGATTTCCCTCGACCTTCGAAGACGGTCTGCTTCAAGAGCCGACTTGCTTTGCTGTCTGACGCCTGAGAGTCCACTACCAAGAACACCAAAGAAGATTGCGGAGCGAGCTCGAGCAAGAACTGGAAAGACTGATAAGGTTTGTAGCAAAATCAAGCATTCATCCAATCTAAAATCTCTATCTATCAAATGTTATCTGGAAGAGATCGCACTAAGAAGATTAGACCACTCATTGTAACTAGTTATTCCTTAATTTGTATCACTAAAGAATTATTATACATTCCTGCCTTCTGTATAATCTTGTTGTTCAGTGTTGACCCAAATAATTTTCTGTGACAAATGTAATAGAAAATATTTCAGTTTGATTGGTTATGTAAATACCGTCTAAAATTAATTTTCCTTTTGCAGACTAATTGGAAAGATACCACAAGGCAGCCTTTAGATCCTGAAGAAACTAGTCCTACCGCTAACAAAACCTGCTGCATCAGCATTTCACTCACCAAGTGGGCAAAGAACCAATACGCGCCCTTCATCATGCGACCATCCGTAAAGGTAATATTAAACTGCCTACTCAACCTCCAATCGATTTTCAGATCGTGAAGTTGCAGCAAGAGACAAATTTTTAATTTGAGATCACCTGGATGTGATTGGTTAATTGATTTAATTTTTATTTTAGGTAACCTCAATGCTAGCGTTAATTGCTGTCATCCTAGCGAGCGTGTGGGGAGCCACGAAAGTCAAAGACGGTCTCGATCTAACGGACATCGTACCTGAGAATACGGATGAACACGAGTTCCTTTACAGACAAGAGAAATACTTCGGGTTCTACAGCATGTACGCCGTTACACAGGGAGACTTCGAGTATCCTACCAATCAGAAGCTCCTGTACGAATACCACGACCAATTTGTTAGGATACCCAATATAATAAAGAACGACAACGGAGGCCTCACCAAGTTCTGGCTGACCTTGTTCCGAGACTGGCTTCTCGACCTCCAAGTAGCGTACGATAAAGAAGTTGAAAACGGCTGCATAACACAGGAGTATTGGTGCAAGAACGCAAGCGACGAAGGCATACTAGCTTACAAACTCATGGTTCAGACTGGACACGTAGACGATCCTATCGATAAATCTCTAATTTCTACTGATACCAAGAACGGTCACAGATTAGTAGACAAAGACGGCATCATCAACCCGAAAGCGTTTTACAATTATTTATCTGCGTGGGCGACCAATGACGCTTTGGCTTACGGTGCGTCACAAGCGAACCTAAAACCACAGCCGAAAAGGTGGACCCATTCACCTGGAGAAAAGGATTTGAAGATTCCGAAGTCTTCTCCACTAATCTACACACAGCTTCCGTTCTATCTATCTGGACTTAGTGATACAGAGAGTATCAAGACGCTGATAATGTCAGTTCGAGAGCTGTGCTTGAAGTTCGAAGCTAAGGGGTTATCCAACTTCCCGTCTGGGATACCTTTCCTGTTCTGGGAGCAGTACCTGTATTTGAGGACGTCGCTTCTCATGGCATTGGCTTGTGCGCTTGCTGCTGTGTTTGTGGTGAGTTAATGACATAGATATATCATTAAATAATTTTGTGTATACTTTAGTATTTGAGAAGTAAGCCTTTAACCAATATCTCACCTGATCGTAAGTGATGACTTGGTTGAAGACGTTGCTCAAGCTCACCTAGAGTCATAGGCTCTTTGGGTTGAAGTCGGTACCATGGTAGTTCAAAAGTACCTATTATCACAATATTTTGCGCATGGTACTGACTTTGACAAGTTATTTCACACATTTGAGTGTTGAAGTTGATTCCATTTTTTGGTTAAAAAAAATTCACTCTTTGTGACCCTTGCTACTTACGGTATCGATTGTCATTCACTGTCAACGACTATATCATCAAGATAGGAAAATATTTTTCAGTTATTGGAGTGTAACTCAAACACGGCTTGACTGATTTTGATGAAATTTAAATGGGATGAAACGACAACCATCAGCTTTCAATAAAAAAAATTACTGAAATCGGTTCACCCAGTCAAAAGTTCTGAGGTATCAAACATAAAAAAATTAAAAAAACAAACAGACGATGGAAAACCTCCACTTTTTTTTTAAGTGGGTTAAAAATCAGAAAAGAACGATTTTGAGTTAGTGGTATGATCGTATAACTTGTTACCGTTAGGCTGTAATGGTGCTCCTGCTGAACGCGTGGGCGGGCGTGCTGGTGACGCTGGCGCTGGGCACGCTGGTGCTGCAGCTGGTGGGCACGATGGCGCTGCTTGGCGTCAAGCTGTCCGCAGTGCCCGCAGTGCTGCTGGTGCTCGCCGTCGGACGGGGGGTGCACTTCACCGTGCATTTGTGCTTGGTAAGTACATAGTTGAGCATATAACTGCCGAAACGATTCTAGATATTTATAGTGTGTTGTGATGTAGTCGATAAGATAGGCCTAGAATGGTTACTGGATATTAAGGACCATTCATTACTACTTTTTCCACGTAGTGTGACAGAAATAATGCCGGATGATTTAAAAAAATTCAGAAATTCTAAGTATTAATTATCTTTTAGCGGGGTACAATATACATGGTAGCCGAAATGTTTTTTATCGCACCCTAGCATATGTGGGATCACCATCTAGAGATCATTAAGCATAAAGTATTTTAAATATTTTTTATTTAATAAAATAAATGAATGATATGTCAAAGTTGTCAATTTAAGACTATTTTCGATGGTGGGGTCTATCTAAGAAACCAAACTAGTAAGGAATATGAAATTTCTATATCTTAACCAATAAATACTGAAAATGTCTATAAAAACTTAGTTTATAACTTTGATCGCAACCAACATTATGTTTTCTCTTATGGGCTGTTGCGATGCGAAGCCCTAATAGAACGAGTCTTGACTTACTAGGTTAAAGGGAAAGCTTTAACCTTTCAGTTAAGATTTTCCCAATAAATATGCTAGTTTCACCCAAACCCTACTTTTATCAAGTATTCGGTTATCACATGGCGTAAGTATATACTCATTGAGATACCCATACATAAACATGCAAACAGTTAACACATCTTTATCGACGGATACCAATATCAAAGGTTTTAATATACTTCTATAATAATAATAATTATATAATCTAAGAATAAATAAGGAAAATAATGTATGCCACCCATTTTAATTTAAGTAATATATGAGAAATGATTGTAGGTATAACTATGTATGTGTTGTACTCAGGCCTTCGTAACTTCAATCGGTTGCAAGCGTCGGCGCGCCTCCCTAGCTCTGGAGTCGGTGTTGGCTCCCGTGGTGCACGGCGCGATGGCTGCCACGCTGGCCGCCTCCATGCTGGCCACCAGCGAGTTCGGCTTCGTGGCGAGGCTGTTCCTGAGGCTACTGCTAGCTCTTGTACTGCTCGGACTTGTTGATGGACTCCTGTTCTTTCCCATCGTGCTGGCTATCATGGGACCCACTGCTGAGGTACGTTTCTATCTCTTTTTCAAAATACCTTACCTCCTTGCATATATTGTTCATCCGGCGACATTCTTTTATTAAGTTCATCAATTTGTAAACTGTCAAAAATTAACTACACCACTATGAGAATCGGATCTACAGATGCTCTCCTTCTAAATGTTGTCTTCCCCAGATAATTTTAGAATCCAATTGTAGCACTATAGTTATTTTTTTTAATAGTATGTTTCTTTTCTCATGTGATGTAACAATAAACTATTATCTATCAACTAGCTGCTCCCCACAGATTCACCCGCGTAGTTAATGATGAAAAGTGATGATGATTATAATGAAAAGTATCCTATGTGGTAATCTAGGATCTAAACTATCTATATTTTAAGTTTCATCCAAATCAGTTCAGCCATTTTGGCGTGAAAAATCAACGAATTTAAACAATAACAGCACAACGAAACTTTTTCATTTATAATGTTAGTGTGACAATGTTTAGAATGATACACTAATTGGAAAAAAAAACAACAGAAGCAACTTCAAGTAAAAATACGCATAATTTATTATACGGATAACTCAAATACTACTCGCCATATCTCACTCGTATTAAATGGGTCCACATATCAAGCACCAGCTTTCGAATGTAGAAAAATCATCAAAATCGGTACACCATATAAAGAGTTAAAAAAAATACAGTCCAATTGAGATACTTATATAGAAGTCGGTTAAATAGTCTTATTCCTAGTTACCTAGTTCAATTCAGTTTGGCTGCAGATGTTAACCCGTCCCATTATGACGGTACAAAACGAACGGAGCGAAGGGGATACATTTGAGCTATGACTTACTCACTACGATAGTTCAGTTAGAAGAGCATATCCCGGGGTTATGGCTGCGGGTTCGAATCCTACTCGTAGTTAAACATTTTCCTTTCGTTGGAATTTTGTATGCTTATTCACTTAGCAGTCGTTACTGCAAAAATTACAACGTTAGAATTATATTCTGTTATTTATACTAGCGATGGCTAATTTACAACTTTATTTAACAGGTGAGACCTCTGGAGCATCCGGAGCGACTATCAACCCCATCGCCGAAGTCGTCGCCGGTACATCCGCGTAAATCGACCAACTCTGGCGACAAGTCGAGTCGGCAGGGCAAGTCGGCGCCGCGGCCGAGCGGGCCTTCCCTTACCACCATCACTGAGGAGCCGCCCAGTTGGCACAGCTCCGCACCATCCGTCCAGTCTTCCATGCAGTCCATTGTAGTCCAACCAGAAGTGGTTGTGGAAACTACCACCTACAACGGAAGTGATTCGGCGTCTGGACGCTCCACGCCGACCAAGTCGACGCACACGGGCGCTATCACAACTAAGGTGATTGTTTATTTTTATCATTTCCTGTAAGTCCGCGCAAGTTGACACTGCTAGACTTAGATTTTACATTTTATACAATCGGCATCATTAATGCAACCTATATAAACAACGAGCCACAGCGTTTATTTTTTTAAAATTGAACATTTTCATGGATTTCCTCAGTAAACTTTTTCACAGAATTCATTTTTTAGAATAAAATTTAAATTAGCTTTCCTTCTTGTGGAAATTTCTTCTAGTGGCAATTTCTTTTACTCGCAGAAATTTGCAATGTCTCTGAAATGATAACACTTGAACTTTTTGCACGAAGTACAGTATTAAAGTAATAATAGTAAATCTAGCTAGTGCCTGCAATTGCATCATTACTGGCTCTCAAGGACTTCTGCCAGAACACACTCTTAGGTGGAGACAGATTTTACTACCTGATTTTTTTTTGCTACCGGGTGGTGGCAAACCAGGCGATCATTCGTAATAAAATGCCCTTCCACCATTCGGTGAAGCTCAAGCCGGTGTTGTGGATCGAACTATGGATATAGAACATATAATAATATGCCATGGACCTGCGACGCGTCCATATCTATCACTGGTTGTATGTAACATAAAGGAAATATCAGACATATGGACAGGTATACGTCACATATAATACAAAAAAATATATATTCTAAAATCGTTTATTTTATTTTACACAGGTAACCGCCACGGCCAACATAAAAGTTGAAGTGGTAACACCGAGTGACAGGAAATCACGTCGGTCGTACCACTACTACGACAGACGCAGAGACCGCGATGACGACAGGGAACGAGATCGGGACAGAGACAGGGACCGCGATAGAGATCGGGACCGCGACCGTGAGAGGGATAGGGACCGAGATCGGTCCAGGGAGAGAGATCGCAGGGACAGGTACAGAGATGAGAGGGAACATCGAGCCTCGCCCAGAGAAAATGGCCGCGACTCGGGACACGAAAGCGACTCATCCCGCCATTAACCAAGTGACTCAGAGACACTCAGTGTAGTTGTAACTCGACGAATCAACGACATCTTTACCTAAAGTAACGAAGTTTCTTCTAAGCAGAGATCGTGTGAGTTTTAAGGTGGTAGTGTTTTTAACCAGTGCCTTAAGACAGTATTGTGAATAATTGTAGTATAAGTTCTAATATAGTGGAGGCTATATTGTAATTCAGGAATAGAAGTGTTAGGGAGTACCTAGTATCTGTGGTTCGGCAAATTAGTTCGTGATTTACTCCTGAAATCCATGCGATACCCCCTTTCGAGTGCTGACGAGACATTTACTAAAGATGCCAATCTTCAATAAATTAATGACTTAGATTGATATTTTGAAACTTTATTATTTAATTATATAGATAAACTTTAATTAGAGCGTAGAAACTTGAAAAGATTTTCCATTTTCAACTGAACATTAATAGGCTCTATAAGTACAACAATATTAACAAGACAAAACAATTACGAACAAGTTTGTCGGAACCATCACTTGAGAATTGTAGTTCATATTACGTAATACCTAGTACAATACTCTGACAGACTACAAAATCATTCCACAGATCGCGCCATTGGACTTCTATACAGTACCAGTATACCTGGTTTGGTTGTGACATTGTCCAAGTGTCTGTGTACAAAACTTCGAATGTTTACTGTTAAAAGCCAAATAAATTAAGAAAATTCATAGTTTGTGTGTTCCTACGTTTATAGGCATTTGTTTTTCCATTTGTCTCGAAACTCTGTTACTTTTAATACTTCTTTAAAGACTGTGGTCATATATTATTAATTTATGATATTATTTTATAATTATTATTTATTTAATGTCTATAATTATTATTCTATCACCAGGAAAAATCTGTGCTTATCCTCAGATAAATTGTACAAATTATGTAGGTAGTAGTAAAGTTAGGTAAGACCGCTATTTATGAGATTACTTAGATCTAAAGACCTTTCTGTATTGTTGTGATCTTTAGGTAAATTGAAGACTGCATTTAACGATCAAAGTACAGTATTGTGTTCGAAACTAGAAGGACAATCGAACGGGACCATGTTTGGGGAATCGTGAATCACGACCATTCTATATACAATTATATTTACGGGTTTTTCAAATGCATTATAACATCGATTTACAAAAAGTAGGCGCTGCAGTGAAACCCCCAAACATGGCAATACGATCGACGATATTGCTAATACTGACCTCAAAATGACTTGTAACGTTTGTGCAAAGTACTTAGTAGATTATAATAATTTATACATACCTATAACTTAAATGATATTCTGTAAATATAGCTTTAGTTCTATAACATTTGTACGAGTGAAGTGCCTACAACCGATTGACGGTAGTTACTCACTGTTTGTATCATTCTATTTTTATACAATTTTTAAATAACTGACATATTGTCGAAAAACCGTAGTTTGTAATTGATGTGAAGCGTTTATTAGATTTGTAGATTTTTTATTCAATTAACGATTGCTACTATTTTAATATGTTCAACAAATCAAGGTAAACAATGCATTGTTTTTAAAAAGATATTTTTATAGTGACTAAAATACACTTGACTATATATAATTTTTAAAAATCTTTCCCGTTCGTAATAATTACAAGATTTTACATAACTACTTCGGTAGAAGCAAAATTATCCTGCATATATTTAGTACCCGTGCCGTGTGACAATAATAATATCAAACATATGTTAATGTCGACTCTATTGACAAGAATAAACACTACTATACAATCTATTGTATTTCATTTTTATTTTTTATTTACTTTACTTTACTTTATTTATATTACTTTCTAGCTCTATATGTACCTACTACCTAGCCGTAACTATTTTGTTACGATAAAGAAAAGACACCGTGATTGGCACGCGTAATCGAATCGTAGATATTTCGTAGCAATGTCGTAGCGCTCACTCAGATTATGTCTACTACAGCTAATTATATGAAGGAATGTTGAGCAAGCTTTATTTTTGTTCTACGATATCTAAGCTCAAGTTTTAAAATTTTCATCAGCTGTAAATGATGGTTATACATTTACATGAAATGTAATTTTTTGTACGACTGGCTAATTTAAAGAACAAACATTCAAAATTGCTTCTTTTTACGTTGAATAAAATCCTTAAAAAGTTTGGTGTAGGTAATGAAAGCAATCTGGAGAGCGCACGGTGATCCGCTTAGGCCAAATTATAATAGCGGTAGGGTGGCATTTCGGCGTTCGGTAGTACCAACGCCTGCGACATTCCTTAGAAAGCGGGAGCGCGGGAATCAATAAAGGATTTCCTGGCGTCGTGCCCACGCATGTGCGTGGCGGCTGGTGTCACCGCCTAACCTTCGTGGGCAGCTCAATCCGTTCTCACTCTAACTTTGCAGCCATATCCTCTTCTGCACGACCACAATCCTTCTTCCACGTATGATTCCTTTCCAGTTATCTTCAATATATTGGAGGATATAGGGGAAAGGATACAGTTGCACGCAGCAGAGGCACGCCACACCGGAGGTGTTCGCACCGCTCGCTGACCATCAACCCTATGCATGGGCAAATAAATCTCGGTAATAAGTAGTAGGCCGGTGCGTTATTGGGCGTATGATCGTTGCGCATCGTCAGTGCGGGTGCGGGGATGCGCGGGACGCGGCGGGGGGAGGGTGAGGGTGCGCGGAGTGCGGCGCGGCGCGGCAGTCGCGCTCGTCCTCCTGCGGCCCGCCGCCGCCTCCCGCGCTGACCAACACCTGACACCACGACCCTCGATGACTCATGCAGCGACCGCCAATCGGCGACTCTAGCGGGACAGTGTAGTGCGGTCCTGGAGTACGGTGCATGTGTCACCCTCAGTGCAGTGAGACGTGTGCTCGTGACATGTGGATGCGATAACGCTCGCGGGCAGCATGACACCGCGCGCGGGGCTCGCCCTGCTCCTGGCGCTGCTGGCCGCCCTCGCCGCCGCCAACCAGCTTGAGGATATCCCGCATAATGAGTAAGAATTACTTCCATCTTTTAGTGCGTCTCACGAATATTCTCCACTATCTAAAATCTGATTTAACTATTATGCAAAGTGGGCTCCATTACGACTAAAAATCTTTATAACGGAGATTCTTTAACGATAATGTAGAATTACTTTTCCCCTTGCATTGGCTTTTGTAGATGAGTTGCATGTCAGCTCTATTTATTAGAGATTAGTGTAGTATTTTAATTTATTTTTGGACTGTTGCAAAACCGCAAAAAACGGTTTTTGCCTCTTTCTATAAAACTCTTTACATTTGAATACATAACTACGTTCTCAGAGATCTATTTTATACCTACTGAGATATCTGAGAAGTATTGGAAATCTGACTTAAATCAGTTTCATCCAGAAATAACAGCACCTACTAGGATTGTATAACTACACTGTTATTATAATTTATCTGCTTCAAATTGAGAGAAGGTACATATTTGTTTGCTTTACCACATAATGACATACGTCTTTATTCTCAATAGGTACGTGTTGGTATATCGGTGATGAATACCTACTCGTACCTGGGTATTTTTTTTATTTATCCGCACTTATGGCATGTATTGCATATGCAAGTATATAGTATTATGGTATGCTTTTATTAACATAACAATATTACTTCTACAACGAAAACATTTAGCAACTAAATACCATTGTAGACCCACAGGCAGTCCAAATGCACAAGCCCACTAACATTTGGCAGTGTGCCCAGTATGCTGGCAACATTGCCCCGTTCGATTGCAATGCTTGCTATTGTATGCAACATACCTAGTACAAAAGTTAAGTTAAAGAAACAATTCTACAAACTGCTGCAAATATTTACAAATACTTCTCAGACAGAAAGATATGTAGCTTTAGCAGAAAACTATGCTGTGGTAAGATTTGACACGTAAACCGTAAATATCAGTGAGAGAACATTACTTTTCATCGTGATAATAAACACTCGAGAAGGAGATGTGTGATATGACCCAAGAGTTGTTATTATTACATAATCATTAGTCATGTGGTGTAATTGTGCGTATTGGCTTTGTGTGCGAATATTATAGATAAAATATAAAATTAACTTATTATTTTCGGCACTTCTCGTGTTATACAAAAACCCTCTTGTGCTCGACTGCGGCGTTTCGTCGATATTCGTACATTTCTGCGATATTAACGATTTAAATATAAAAATAAAACGTAATTTTAATCGCAATAGAAATTTAATTTAAAAGTCTTAATCAAATTGCTGTTCGGATAGTTAGGGAAAAAAGAGTACGCAAAAACTTTTCGGAGAAAAATGATTTTCCATAATGGCAGCTAAAAAGCTTTTTACATTTTGCGAATACTCGCCTGGCTAGCTACCACCCTTAAGTAGATTATCTGTCGCCAAAGCACCAGTATGTTCCGGTAGATGTTCTTGAGCCAGTTCCCATTCCAGGTTCAGCCTGAGTACAATCCTTGATAACATTATCAAATACTTACTGGTATTGGTCAAAGGATAACACTCTATCCCGGTACCCCCCGTGGAGGTAACGGGTAAGAGTATGACCCCCCATTTCTTCCCGTTTGTGTCGTAAGAGGTGACTACGGGAAAAATACCGGAAGGTGGGCATCAGCGCCTTTTGAGGAACTGATATCTTATACTGCGATCCCCAAGACTCCTATTAGGCAAGGGGATTTTGACAAACCACCCGGGGAGGCTGTGTTCAGCAGTGCACAATCCAGCTGACAAATAGTACCTATTTCTAGAATTGCATTATGCCCATAATGAAAACCTAAGCTCTAGAATTGTATACCGTTGTACATGAAATGTACATATGAATTATGAGCTATTGAAATACAAGTGTATTCTTGTATATGAATAGTACCAATAATACATATACATACATAGATACATAAGTGTCAATGCCAAAATAATCATAGTACCTATTCTAGTTTATAATGATAGTACTGCATTATGAAAACGATTTTAAGGTGCGCAAACTTATCCGCTTTACTACACATATGGTACACGTATGTGTACGCGTTTATAATAAGTTTTATTTTCCTTTCCAATTTACGTAGAAAGAAGACCATTTTTGTAAGTGCTGTTTTCAAATTCATGTCTCGTGATTATAAGCAATTATTTACATGACTTTTTTTTTTTTTTTTTTTTTATGTTATTGTGACGGAACAAGCTCGAGGACCACCTGATGTTAAGTGGTTTCCTCTGCCTATAACAGATGCATTTCGTCACAGGTGAAGAATTGCACTGCGCCCGTCACCTTGAGACATAGTTGTTATGTCTCATGTGCCTGTATTCACTGGCTCTCAAGGACTGCTGCCGGAACACACCGTTAGGTGCTTGGCGACAGATTTTCAACTTGAGGGTGGTCGCTAGCCAGGCGGGCATTCGCAAAAAGCCCTTCCACCATGCGGTGAAGCTCAAGCCCGCGGCGGGATTCGAACCATGGACCTGCTGCGCGGCAGTCCATAGCCAATGCCACTGAGCTATCACTGCTTCTAAAACTCTACTAGAAGTGTTTACATGTACCTTACATGTATTTGCTATTGTATCATCATCATGTGTATGTTTTATGTGGTAAATTTAATTTAAATTCCAATTTCTTTTTTTGAATATGTGTCTTATAACTAGTTGGTACTTATAACTTAATTACCCTTTAAAGGCACAGTTAATATTTAAACTGTCAACTTATTTTAATTTTAACAGTTAGTACGCTTATTAATGATAAACAATGTATGTCTTAAATATTACATTATTAATTATACTATACTATTAATAAATATTATCCGTGCTTCGGAGGGCACGTTAAGCCGTCGGTCCCGGTTGTTGTCTTAGGATGGCAGTCGTTATAGCATCGTGGTAGGGCATTTTGCGAATGCCCGCCTGGCTAGCTACCACCCTCAAGTGGAAAATCTGTCGCTAAGCACCTAAAGGTGTGTTCCGGCAGCCACCTTGAGAGCCAGTAATTCTAGGTTAGTCTGAACAACATCTTCGACCACATCATCCCTTACCATCAGGTGAGATAGTGGTCAAAGGCTAACCTATCAAGCATAAAAAAAATATTAATTTAATGAAACATTACTATTTATCATTTAAACTATTTGTATGCTAATATTTATAGTATTCTGTAATTAAGTTTCCATTGTCCATTATTTTTCATTTAAAAATTGATTGAGCTTATTAATGAATAATTTCAGTTAAGATTAATTTTTCAGTTCTTGTGGCAATTTAATGCGTGCTGCTCCACCGCAGAGCCACTATAGCAATGAAAATCTTTACAGCCATGTTAAATGGGTTATTATTTAACATGGTGTTCTTGATGGGAGTTGGCATAAGAATTTTTTATTGCGTATTAGTTTTCTGTGTTGCTTGTGTTTGGAAATAAGTGTTCGTTTAAGTACTCTCTACAACAATAAAGTAGATACTATCTAAGACCATACATGCATCAACATTTAAGTCATTTTATGATATGTGGTAGGTACATATCATGTAGATCGTAGCTATAATAATATGACAGTAGAAGTAGAAATTAAAACAAGTACACATTAATTAAAAATTCAAAAAAACCTGACTGCATTTTATTTATTTCGTTAAGCGTTTTATCGTTCAATTCAAATTAAAACAAAATTTTATATATTTATGGAATCGTTTCTTAAAGCCCTTCATTTTGGTGTCCCAATTGATTGGTGTTGGAGAAAAAAAATGTTTTCTCACAATATGGCGTCTAAAGTAGTACGTCAATTTTTTTTTTTAACTTTTCTATGTACCTTCTGTCACCTGGACTATTAAGTCGAATCTAATGATATATTATACATTAAAATCGGTTGAACCGTTAAGAAGTTATGGTGTAATAAAGAAACTCATAAACATACATACATACATATGAACCCTGAAAACATAACTCTCCTTTTTCTGGGCAGTCGTGTAAAAAAGAGAACACACCAATTAACTGAAGCCTGATAAAATTATTCAATTTTTCGCTTGGTTTTTTATCAACCCCTGAGAGAAGAAAGAGGGTACAGAAGTCCTGGTTATCTGATTTACTTTATCATCAACTCCCTACTCAAACCACTAAGGATATGAATAAGGAAAGAGTGCTGTTATTGTATTGTAGGCATCGTTTAATGGTTTCGTTGGCAGAGTGGTTGAAAGCGTCGCTTTGGAATATAAAGGGTTCGATCCTCGGGTCGACAACGATTAAGATTTTCTGACAAAGAAATTTATCGGTCTTGAGTCTGAAAATGACCCTGGCAATTTAGATCAGACTAAACCATATCTAGCTAGCAAAACTTATGTGTTTAGGCACGGTAATTTTATCGATAACATAATAGAATTTTACGAATGTCCGCCTGCCTAGCTAGTCTAGCTACCACCCTCAAGTAGATAATCTGTCGCCAAGCACCTAACCTTAGGTATGTTCCGACTGCTGTCCTTGACAGCCATTAATTCTAGGTTAGCCTGAACAACATCTTTGACAACATCATCACTTACCATCAGGTGATATAGTAGTTAAAGGTTAGACTATTAGCTATATTATACAACAAAATACTTTTACGTTCAGATTTATTTTAAAACTCGGTATATAAAAAACAATTATATTGAATTGAATATTGAATAAATATTGAAATCCTAGCATGACTACAACTAGAGTGGATTTGAATTTAAACCCATCCACCAAAACTTGTTGAGTTAATATGTGTTTGTAAAATATTTTTTGTTAGTACCTCCTTCTAAATGGCGTTGGCGAATTTTTTCCAAATTACGACAAAATCTCTGTCACCCACAGAGTATTATCTGCTTATTTCGTGCCGAAATTAAAAACCGGCTTAGACGTAATTCGACTCAGATTTAATCCATTCAACCCGTTAGGTAACAGAAACCCGTAATCAGCTTCGATCCAGGAATTAAATTATCTATTTGTTAACTGGTTACAATTTCGGTTTTAATCGATATCATTTTGGAACTAAGTTTTGTCGTAATACCATCTCCGATCTCGGACAAAATTACCTATTTGGTCACTCGTAACTCGTAAGATACCATTTCGTAACCATGATTTATAACCAACTTCGATATGGGCGAAATTACCCACTTAGTAATTGTCACGAATAAATATCATTATTTTTGTTAATATTCCTTATTACTGGGCTTAGTTATTTCGCTAGTAGTCGTTGTAATCGCCCAACATTTACCCTATGCATATTGTTCGGTACTTTATAGTTTCGTTAAAAACACATAGACAAATTGAGGACATATTGGCTTATAAAAATCCATAGATACTCCTAGCAAAATTAACCAGGGTGTGACTTTTGTGTGATGTTTGAATACAATTTCTTGAAAAATATATTCCATTAACAGTACTTTTCTCGTCTTGATCTTGGTAACCAGATATTTTATTTAAAAACCTGGTAATTATTTTCCTAATTTTTTCTTAATATTATTACAAGCAATATCGCGTGCTAAGATAAAATCACATTTACAAATTTTTAAATCTCTTACTACCTCTTTTAGATCTTAAGCGAAATGGAATGCTCTTAAAATATATATATTTCCAGTTTTAAATTTCAGTTACGGAAAGAATATATCTGTGATGTTTTATGACAGGTTACAAATTGGTAAATTACCTATACTGTTTGAAAACTGGTACCAAACTGGCTATTTATATCTGGAGATTTTATATTTTGTTCAAATAAGCCCATATTTTAGCCCTGTAAATAATACAATGCAGCAAAATTGTACTCGATTGAATTCACAGGCACGTTAATAATATGCATGAAATGATGTCTAGATTACCTACATCGGGATAGTATACCAAATTGGCGCCTCTAATACATCAAAACGTCATATTCCAATAGATAAACCAGTAAAAGTTAAAGTTATTCAAGCACGTTTAAAATAAACCGCAGTCTATAACGTACCACATCTGACATCATTCAAGGACGCCAAGCAGCTCATCAAATTGCGCTCTTCTCAATTTTCGTACATTAATCTCTTTATGTGCACCTGTTGCGAATATTTGAGCCATTTTTATGTGCTCCCATAACGACGCGATGGAATCGTCTGCCTGTTGACACGTAGCTTTTGGAAACATTTGCTTTTATAAGCTCGATTTTCATGAAAGTAATATTTCAGTACGGACATTCAGTAATATAATTACTAGGTAAGTAAATATTTTTTTTTATTATTATTTTTATTGATGATAGGTAAGCCATTGACCACAATCTCACCTGATGGTAAGTGATGATGTGGTCGAAGGTGTTAACAGGCTTAACCTAGAATTACTGGCTCTCAAGGACAGCTGCTGGAACACACCGTTAGGTGCTTGGCGACAGATTTTCTACTTGAGGGTGGTCGCTAGCCAGGCGGGCATTCGCAAAAATGCCCTTCCACCATGCGGTGAAGCTCAAGCCAGCGGCGGGATTCGAACCATGGACCTGCTGCGCGGCAGTCCATAGCCAAAGCCACTGAGCTATCACTGCTACAGTATACTTTGATTAAATAATAAGAACGCTTATAGTTTCAAGTAGGGACCTTCGGGGTACGTGAAACAAGGGACTAAGGCATAATAATTTTATTCTAATCGCAACATATTTAAAATTAATATATTCCAAATAGAAATCAATGACTTACATCCGTGTTAAACTCTATACTTTCTCTACTTTTAAAAATATGAGGAAAGTATAACTTAGTATAAAATATTTACTGAAAATAATAACATGAGTAGTATATACATTATTTTATAAAATGAATTGAAAAGTTAGAATAATTTATGATATTTACGCAAAATTTTTGTTAGTTTTTTTTAATGCCGTATTTAGTTACTACCCCGCCAAATTATAATTATAGTATTTTTTTAATTTACGGCTTTATTTTGAAAAGCTTATCACGATAATTTTGTAAAAGATTGCAAACTTAGATAACACTTGTGTTGGTTATCATCTTAATTCCAGCCAACATAGTACAAGTTATTCAAAATAGCCAAAGGACGGAATTTCTTACATAGCCATTAACTGCAATCCCATCGACACCCGTTCAATACGGATCAGACTGTGATAAATGAACTTCCAATTCCTTTGATTATGCCTAATGGAGAATTTGCGAAGTTTGATTCACAAAAGTCGATTTCCTGAAATGGAATGGCAATTTCATAGAATTTTATGACAGGAGGATTCAGAAGGTAGCTAGCTCATCGTTTTAAGGATTTCGTGTCTTATTAGAGCAAAATATCGTCAGTCTATCTGTCAAATATTGAATTAGAAAAAGGATTGGTAAGTATTTAATTTTGTAATCACTTTACTTCTTTGACGTAAATTCTTAAGTTGTGCGGAGTTGACACGCAGAGATTTAGCCACGGTTGATGAGGGGCATCGAATGAGTCCGAAAACTAGGTCAACAAGTTTGGTTAAATTAAGTCAAACCAGAAATTAATAAGTTGATGTATGTATGTACAGTTTGTGTATTTTGTATTGACAATGCAACTGCAAACAAGTATAAATTTACAGCTAAAAACTGTCGCGAGTTTTGTCCATAATTATGAGTATCCGGCTAGGACTCGCAAAACGACGACGTAAAACTGGTCGGAACAATATCCGGTAAATTTTACGCGAGTCCTAGCCGGTTCCTAAATAATAGGTATAATTAATTAAAAAGATAAAAAACCCGACAGTTAACGTATATTTCGTTAAACGTTTTATCGTTCCATCGAAACTAAAACTGCAAGTTAGTTTTGAAGCAGTGATGGCTCAGTGGCATTGGCTATGGCCTGCCGCGCAGCAGGTTCATGGTTCGAATCTCGCCGCGGGCTTGAGCTTCACCGCATGGTGGAAGGATATTAAGCGAATGCATGCCTGGCTAGCGACCACCCTCAAGTAAAAAATCTGTGGCCAAGCCTAGTGTCACTTGCGCTATCAATACAAATCTAACGATAGCTCTTACATTGCAATCAGTTTAGCTGTTTAGAAGCTATGGTGGAATATAGAAACTCACAAACATATACATACAAGAACCCTGAAAACACTCTCCTTTTTTGGGCAGTCGTGTAAAAGCAGAATGCAATTGCAGAAGCACTACAGTCAAGATCCCGATAAAGGCTTCGGATAAAATTACGCATTAAGTTGGTTAGAGTTAATACCAGGACCGATTTAAAATAAAAGTAGGTTTTCCGTTGCTTAATCACACTAATATATGTTGATTAAGGATTTAATATTAAGACATATCTTTTTTGATTTGGAACTAGGTATGTTCATGTGAAAACACGATAAGAAAATCTATTGAATAAATAGCCGAATAAACTCGTTTTACAAAAAAAATCTGTCAGGAGAAAAACGTGAACGAGAAAAAATATCATAAATTTAGAAAGCCTATATGAAAACAAATAAGTAAGCATATCTGAGCGATTGTTACATTAATACTTAGTTAACCACCATTTCTAAGGTCTAACAGAACAGTATGTAAAAATATTGCTTATAAAAATAAGCAATATTTTTATACAAGCGCGCTGCATCTTTCTTTCTTCATCTTCCAGAGTGAGTGTCTTAGCTAAGCTGTCCTTGAGTTGAAACAGCTCCTTAAATTGTTTTCAAGTTATAATTCCATTTTCGTTATCTACCTGACGCTCAATGCCATTGCAAATCCGATTTTCGCAGAGGTGGGATCGAGGTAAATCTATTTTTCATTTTCAATTATTGTTTCTGAATAATGCTAGTTTATTACAAGACAACCTCGCGATAAGGGGTCTCGAAATTCATATTTTATAAACTATAATACAACGGATAAACCTTGAAGTTTTTTTATTAGTAATCATATTTTGATACTATGACTACCAAATCACTACATAGTATAAAACATAATCGTTTACCGCTGTCTGTCCCTATGTATGCATAGATCTTTAAAACTGCGCAACGGATTTTAATGCGGTTTTTTAATAGATAGAGTGATCAAGATGCAGATTTATATGTATAGTACATGCATAATATACTAGAGAAACACTGATAATTTTAGAGGTTTCTAATGTGATGTCAAGTAACAATTAACCTTTAACCTTGCAACAGTAAACTCTAAAGAAATTCAAATTCAAATTCAAAATCATTTATTCAATTTAGGCGTCTACGACGCTCTTATGAAGGTCAATTACAAATTTTAATATTGAAATATTCTACATTGTACTGCCACGATCAGCAAAAAAATTTATAGAGCCACTGCGAGAAGAACGGGCAAGAAACTCGGGGCCATTCTTTTAAACATCTTTTAACAATGTGTTATAAGTATACAATATAATACGATTATTACAATATTTGTTTAAATTACGTAGGTGACAGTGTTAGCTTGGCAGAGGCGGAACTTTCTAAGCATCTTTGTCGTTTAAGTAATCACAAACTTTGTAGTATGATTTCTCAATTATGGCAATGAATGAATAGAACATTTCTCAGAACACGTAAACCATAAATATCTACGATACGGCGGTGCTTTTTGTGTAGGCGTCTGTCTGTAGTAGCCTACGCTTTCTTCGTGTCATTGTATTTGATTGTGTTATGGATTTGGTTACATAGAAGATATATGCTATGGATTCTCGATCTGCAGTAGAGTGTGTTTACTTTATTATTGCTATTTCTCACTTTAAATAATTTTATCTCGTATATTTTTTAATAAGTTTCGAACTATGAATTGAGCCTCATTGTTATGCGTTTTTATCGTCTTATATGATTGTAACCTCCAGTAGACTTTTAGGATATTTTTCTTTTCTGTGACATTACTGGGCATATATGAAATGTGAAAAAGGTTTAGAATACTAATATATGTACTTAAAACGTATTAATGTTGGATTTCTGCGCATTCAACGTGTAGAAACCACGTAGGATTCCCGTGTGTAGGGTTTTAATTTTTCACTAAGCTTTTCTTTTGTGTAATAATAATATAGTTTGTACTAACAATCATTTCCATAATTTATCTGATGATGCTTTATCCTTGATTTCATTCTAAACGTAGGTATATGTCTGCAACTTGGTACATTATATACTCAGCACTGCCTCACTCGAATATGTACATATTACTCATATTATGCGCACGTTTCGTTGTGCGTATAGTTATAGGGATTCTTATTGAGCTCTAGATGGTTCTTATGGTAGTTTTTCCACGTAGATTTTAGTTGTTTCTCGTAAATAAGTTCTTGTGTTTATATATCTTTGCTACTTGAGTGGTACTATTCTTTTACTTTTGATTTTCATATATATAGGTTTATTTCATCTCGTTATATGCTCTTTGCGACTTTAATAAGTCCTTATTATCCTGGACACTGAAGCTTTTATCTGAAAATTTACAAAATGAATAGAATACGACGCAGATTTGTGCTGATTTTTGGTTCTAGACATGCTGATAACTTTTCCTTTGTTTGCTTAGGGCTTTGCAAGCCAAATCAAGAAAACTAGATAGGTTTTCGTAGCAACATCATACATTTCCGAGTTGATGTTTCTGTGTGAAAAATGAATGATTTTATGAAATTTTTAGCTGGTGATGTGTGGAATGCATTGTTCTATCTAGAAACAGCATTTATATGATAGTAATTACAACGGTTACCTGTTTTATAGCCTAAATCACTTATTTTTGTGAATTTTGATATTATATCAGTCGCATTTTTCTCTATACGTTGGTATGTTTGTTTTTACGTTCTTTGGTTCCGATTTTAAAGCCAGGCGGCCCTATATAAACGGAACATTCGGCTTCTTCGAGCATTCTTTGCTTGGATTTCAAGAAAGTCTAAAATTAAAATACAGTACAGGAAGAAACCCTCACTGAACAACTGAAGTCACCTGAGAAGATTGCTGGTCCAACACTGGAAGACTAGACTGGCGCAGCCCTCTCGACGCGGCCCTACATCCGGTGCTCCTGAAGTTGGTGGGAGCTACGTGGCGAAGCCCCTCAAGCGCGGCCACCCTTATCTCTGTTCTTAATTCCTTTCTCTCCCACCAGCTCACCGGAGTCAGTCCACAAACACATACGCGGACCAGCAAATCAAGGTGACCAGGTGCTGGTGAGGTGTACCTGCCTCCTCTTTCCTGTGGCGAGGCCCTCCTACCTCTGCTTGCCTCCACTCTCCTGCATGCAGAGAGGCGCACCCGCGTCTACTCGGCTGCTCTCTACGCACGTTCCTGGCGAAGTGTTGGTGAGGTGTGCCTGCCTCCACTCTCCTGCAAAGAGGCGCACCCGCTTCTGCTCTGCTGCTATCTATTCTACGTTCCTGGCGAAGCTCTCCTGGTTCCACATAAATTCCGCCGGCTAGATTTTCTCTTTATTTTTATTTCCTATTTATTTTTTAACTTTCTTTGTAGGCTAATTTTATACATTCCTATAATTAAGTGAGATATAACGAGAGCCCAATCTTTTATGTTTTAAATGATATTATAATTATTCTATACTTTCCCTCTTTTATTTTTATCATTCTTTTTTAAGTCACCCTTTAAGTCACACTACGATTCTATTACGTGACAAATGGCAGTGTTACTTCGTCACTAGATTTGTTTACAACTATACAGATTTAAAGATGAAGGTTGGTACAAGGTATGACTATTGTCGAAATTAGTAAAGTTGCTTTATTTTCTAGTTATGTTAACGTATTTGATGCATATTTGAGTTTAAAATGGCGTGGCTATATGTTAGATGTAATGTATATATCGGTTACTTAGATAAATGTGAAAATAGTGTACAAATGACACAGAATAGGGTAGCAGGTGGGCTATTATATTATACAATCTGTAATTACACTGGCTGCCATATCCCACAATATGTAATAACATATTATTAATTGCTTAGAATGAGATTTTTACCGACTGATTTAGATTTGTTAACTGCCCACACATAACTACCCGTTGCTATTTAACTGGTCAATATTTAGTTGGGTACTCATTTCATTATTTTTGACGACTCATTTTTGTTTACTTTTCTGCTAAGTTTAACAGAATTAGTTCATAAATATGCATTTTGTAATTTTTAACTTACCAAAGCTGCAATATTCAACTGCCACCTTAAACGATTATCATATGACATTTTATTTACTTGGTTTACCATGTCCTGGGGATACACTGGATATCTTGTCCTATATCTGTAATACTACTGACTACCTTATTATACAATGTGTAATTACAACGTTCTAAAATATGCTATTACGCTAGATAGTTACATTGTCTTGAAATATGTAATGTACACACTATAGATACTGGATTCTCTATATTGCAATTTATGGAGGAGCATTAGGTTTGATTGCGAACACAAAAACGCGCTAGCCAAGCAAGGGAAGCGAGTAGCCGCAGCAACAGCCAGCGATGCGCCAGAAGTAGATCGTTCAGGCATTTTAGGGTCTTGTTACAAACTGCATATACATATATAAGTACAAATTTACGTGAGGAAAATTCTTTTTGTTGCAGCTCATGACTTAAATTTTGCCTTTCATAAATTTGTAATTTTTTTAATGTTATCCGCAAAGCATGAAAATATTAAAAATATAAAAATATTAAAAATATCATCGTCGCTTTACAAATATCTTTTATTAAATTTGGTTTTATTTTACAGGATATATCAAGCGTATGAAACGTGTTGTAGTACCCAAAATGTAGATACCCATTGGCCATTACACACTAAAATTGAAGCAGAGTGGAGGAAAATATATTTTGGGCTAATTTGTGTTAAGGGAGGAAGAAGAAATTACTACTTATACATCAAAATAAATGCCAATACAAACTTAAATTTTGTTTTAATTAGATTTTAGAATAATAATATTTTGAAATAAAAGGAAATACAGACCATGGGAGTATAACCTATGTATAATATATTATGTTACTAGCTTTCCGGGCGCGGCTCCGCCCGTGCGTATGTCAATTATCGCGCGAAAAACATTAACCTCTTTTTGCGCAGTTGGATAATAAATATCCTAAGTTTTTTCCCGGGTCTCAAACTATTTCCATACCAAATTTCATTCAAATTGTTCCAGTAGTTTTGGCGTGAAAGCGTAACAGACAGACAGACAGACAGACAGAGTTATTTTCGCATTTATAATATTAGTACTGATTACAAACTCTTTAGTAGAATGGATAGTACGAAATTTTTAATTCGATCAAAGTATATGCCGTTATCGTCTCAGGTATAAAAGAAAATAAACGGTCGGCGACTAACATTGGGCGCATGAAGGTCTGTTACCTATCTGTCTTTTGACTTTTGATTTAATTGCTACAAAATCTGTCAAAACTGTAATTTTTGATTGTTGCAATCAGCAGTTCATTGCTACAGAAATCTTCTGTGACGTGTCGCCCTGCTGTAATCAAACTGTGACTTTTTTATTGCTTGTTCCTAAAAAAAGTTTCTATACAAAAAAGACGTGTTCAATACTACAAATAAATTTATGTACCTATTGTTTGCTCATTTTATACAACTTTGTATTTAAATAGATCATTTCAACTTGTACGTACTTGTATGTTTAGTAAATTAAACTTTTATTTTCTCTGTAATAAAGAAAAGTTTAAATTCCCCATGTTGTATGTGGCTAAAACGCTATCCACGATAAGGCAAAAAAAAGGAACCTCATTCTTTAGTCTATGACCGATCGCCATGCGTGCGCATAGGAAAACTGATTAATTTTTCCCGCCATTGCCAAAAATTTCACTGTTGAACTCGTTTTTACTGTTGAAATTATAGTTATTTATTAATTAAGATGTCTACAAATACTAGTTATGAGGGAAATTATTTATGTTGTTCAACGGCCGATATAAGATGTGAAGTACTTAACGTTATGAAAACTGAAAACTTCAAGGAAAAATATGTATTAGCGTACCAAAATTTCATACAATAGTAAAAAAATAAGAAAACGTAGTCTTTTTCAGAAAATGTGTTCATGGCGTACTTTAAAGAATTATCTTCTATCTCTATGTTCTAAGTACAAACCTGGCTTTGTGGTGTATAAAATTATATTATAAACTATAATTCATCTGGCGCATTGCCGGCTGCAGCCGCGATTAGATTTAGTGATCATTAACACATTTGGTGTTCGATTACAATTTTTGATTGCTTTTGTTTGGATTAGACTAAAAACACACTCTAACATGTCAGCTAATCTAAAGAGACTATCCGATGGATTTAGGAGCAAGAAATCATAGGTTGCATTGTCTGACGATATTGAAAAATTTATAAAAGATGCTCCAGATAACCAATACCTGGGTACTAAGGGTATTTAAATTAATTTTATATAATCTCATTCGGTAATATTCTAATTATGAAATTAAATACAGACTTTTATTGGCATATTTTATGTACATACTTCTTTAAGAAAATTAAAAAGTTAAATTAATGCATTGTTCTCCTAACAAAACAATGCTTTAAAACAATTTTTTTATTATTAAAGTACAATGTGTCCCGACCAAAGAGGTTTCAATTCAATTTAAGTACACATTATCTATGGTGAGCGAGATGCGCGCGCAACGCGCTGCGCTGGTTCCGAGCCAATAGACCAATAACATACTTTTTCCATTTTGGCGCTATTTCGTACATACGAATTTGAGTAATATTTTGTTGGATAAAACTTTAGTAGCAAAAATGTCAAGCAACATCCACGATACTGATGATTTAACTCCACCTGACATTCTAGAAACAGCTACGAAACTAACGAATAGTCTTTTGCCAGAAAAATCAAGAAAAGCGTATAGTCACAGAGAGTTGAAATACAGGTAAAAAAAATTAATATAGCCATGAGATTAAATAAAGTAGTGTATGCAACTGCATATAATTAGGTATTAAAACACTCGTGTAATCTTATTTTGAAACACGCCTGCGGCTCGTTTCAAAAAACTACACTCATGTTTTAATACCCTCTATTATATGACAGTTGCATAAACTACTATTATCTACTATATATAAAATGATTTTTTAATATTACTTTCTTCACAAGTGTGTTGAAAACCGTCGTATGATACACGTGTGTATTGATGATTACCGACCTCGTCTCTCATATTATGACCCTCACCCAACGGCTCGGGTTTCAATGGCACCTCAGCGGTAATCACCAACATTACACACTTGTACCATAATATACTATTATATCATCCGTTGAGTGTTATGTCACATGTTTTTTTTTAGTTAAGTTTCCTGTAAATGTATTTCTTATAATTCTATTACCCTGTCCTTATATCTGTAATAGCACCGGCTATCCTGATCTGCAATATGTAAGTAAACCGGTTACCATATCCTACAATATATGTTTACAATAGAATCTATGTACTAATGAATGTAATAATACCTAACATGCCTCTCAATGTGAAAAAAAAATTAACTAGAGTTTTAAAATATATTTTATATAATCTCCTTCGGTAATATTCTAATTATGAAATGAAATACAGACTTTTATTGGCATTTATACCTCTTTAAGAAAATTAAAAAATCAAATTAAAGCATTATTCTCCTGACAAAACAATGCTTAAAAACATTTTTTTTATCATTAAAGTACAATGCGTCCCGACTAATCAAACATTATTTGTGGTAAGCGCGCCGCGCGCGCTGGTTTTTATATTGCATTTTATTAAATGTTAGCTACCTATAGCCATGAGATTAAATAAAGTAGTGTATGCAACTGCATATAATTAGGTATTAAAACACTCGTGTAATCTTAATTTGAAACTCGCCTGCGGCTTTTTTCCAAAACCTACACTCATGTTTTAATACCCTCTATTATATGACAGTTGCATAAACTAACACAAATTTTCATAACTTTTACGTAGACTTTTGATTGGTTTTAAAATGTCAAGGCACACACTAAACTCTTCCTTAGTATAAGTATATACGCTTACTTAGTGAGAGTTTATAACGACTTGTTGAAGTCGTGACAGTTTATAACTACATTAAATGGAGGTCGTAAAACAAATTTTCGCATAAAACTAAAAGCTAAATAGTCTGATATGATCAAGTCGTGTTGAAAGTGCATTTGTTAAATAAGAACTGGACTCAATTAAAAGTTTCATTAGAATGAAGATGCTTTAAACATGGACTTAGGGTGTTTAGCATGTCCGCAATGCTGGCTACCTTTCTCAATTAAAGCATATAGTGGATTTTGTGCAGCCATTTTTGAGAATCCGTTCCAATATTCTATGCTTATACCCTGCTAACTATCTTTGATCACATCATCGCGTACAAACGATGGAAATAGTAGTCCTCGAAGCAGTAATAGCCAAGCTTAACGCAGCCATGACCTGCAGATCCATGGTTCAATCCCCAGCTTGAGCTTCACCGCATGGTGGAAGGGCATTTTGCATTTTCAATTTGAACATAGGACTTTTTATCGTGGTTAATTGAGTAGTTTGTAAAAGAGCGCGATATAGTCGAAGCTAGTACAAGGTAAGTTTAAAATTTTAACAAATAGAAAACCGACTTCAGGCAGCAACTATTTTCAAACAAAAAATGCACTAAAAAGTAAATAATCCGAGCCCGTATACAGTTTTTTGTAGCTAAAATACAGTTGATATGAGAAATTCCATTTTTTTAAACTGGCGGTTCACCTTTATTAAACAAAATACTACAAACTATATACAACACTACAGCTACTACAATAAAAGCATTTAGACAACTTATAAGTCATAGCAGACTCATGGGTAGTCTAAATGCTCCAGCCCCGTACTAGTTGGCAACAGATCTAAGACAACTCCATCTAAACGGTCCCATGTAAAGCGCAGGATATTCACGAACTTATCTAGTACCTCACCAGTAACAAACGTAGCCGGGAGCTATAAGGACCTAATAGCAAGCGATTGAAGTCGCAGGTGATCCCAATTTAGCACTCTTTTCATAAATGTAGCACTCTTCAACCTGGCACTGATTGTAGCGCTAAATAGAAATCATGCTAAATATTTTCTGGTCTCCGTTGTTCGGAACGCAGCCACGCGGGGAGTAACAAAACGCATCATTCATCTATTAACATACATACATTATAAATTATTGCTATACTTTCGTAGGGTATTTCAGGGAAATGTTTGTCTTATTCTAACAATATAAAAAAGTAAGAAAGAAAGATATGTACTCATTTATATTGAAAAAATCATCTGAAAGTGAACAGCCATCAACTTCAATGGCGACAAGACAGGGCGAAATAAAACAGCAGAAGAAACCGATGACAGTGAGGATGACGGGATATAGTTTAAAAAAAATTAACATGTTTACTTTGTATCGAGAATAAGGTAAATGTGATTAAAAGAATATGTGATTATGTTTTGTTTTTCAAGGCGAATAAACATTTTGCACTAGTTTTGTAAATGTATTGCATTCTAGCACTATTTGAGATGTCATTTAGCACCCATCTGTGGTATCGAGTTGGCAACCCTGAGTCGCACTAGTTCGCTACCTTCGAAATAAAGTTCCTATATCGACTATAATTTAGTATAGATATGAAGCACCTATGTGATAGTAGCCCTGTTTTGTTTAGGGAGGACATAGATGCTGGCTACCGCCTGTGCGGTCGTCCAGCTCCACCGGGTTTTGGGCGAGGGCCTGGCCCTACAATAGCCCGGGAGGGAGAAGTGCCGAAGGCACTTCTCCCGAGACGGGCGTAGAAGGCGAAAAGCGCTTTCTACCTCCGTCTCCTGCGGACGCCGAAAACGTACCGCTATTATAGGAGGGGTTGACAGCGAGCTCAAGGGCACCACTGTGGTTCGGACCTCGGCTTGTCTCGCTGTCGAGAGACATGGGGGGGATCGGAGCAAAATGCCTCTGTGCAACTGCAGTGTTGCACAATTGGGCCCTACTGAATAATACTCTTTGACTATTTGGAGAGCAATTTATCGTGACCTTGTTTTTGCCTCGAGCTCGCCGGCGAGCTCGGTGTTTGATTGTGTGACCTCTGATTACCTCACACCTGGGGATTTTACCTCGACGACTTGCGGATAACGCTAAAGCTGCCAATGTAATGGCTGCGATGGGGTCATCCGGGTCGTCTAATACCTGCCGTGGTCGGCGACGGGGGGGTTTGAAAAATGGGATAGAAGAGGCAGTCGAGTAGTTCGATGCCTGGACAACCAATGGGTTCGGGTGGTGGGGCGCTCGATCAAAGTATCGGCGGGCGCAGTCCTTATTGAACTGCGCTAGAGAGGGAAGGTTTAAGTCGCAATGCAACTCGGTGTTCCGGATATACCACGGGGCGCCGGTTGCATTACGAAGAAAACGGTTTTGGATGACTTGAAGTTTATGAAGGTGGGCCTCACTAGCATGACTAAACACTACTGATGCGTAAGTCATGATGGGGCGGATGCAGGCAGTGTAAAGTGTCTTCTTATTACTAAGAGACATTTTACTCTCTTTGCGAAGTAGGGGACCAAGGCGACCCATTACGAAGGCCGCTCTGTTACGGACGGTTGTTATGTGATCGTTAAAGGTGAGATGACGATCAAGGGTGATTCCGAGGTATTTTGTTCTAGGAACCCAGGGAATGGGTTCGTCGAACAAAATAAGCGGTTTCGGGTAAGGGGAGCGTGTCTTCTCAGTAAAGCACATAGCTGTGCTTTTAGCTGGGTTGACCGCGATGCGCCGTTGAACGTTTTCTTCATTCAACCGTTGTCCGTTGAATGACGAAATAGGACTGTCTGTTGATATGCCACCCAGTGGTGTAAATGGCGGTATCGTCCGCATATTGGGCTAGGAATACTTTGGGCTGAGAGCGTGGGATGTCACTGGTATACAGTGCAAAGAGAATAGGTGATAGCACGGAGCCCTGAGGGACTCCGGCTCTGACTGGGTGGGGGGAGGAGAGGGTGCCTTCCACGCGATAGCGAAAGCTTCTGGCTTTAAGGAAGTCTTGTAGGATGAGCACAAGACGTTCTGGCACGCCAAATTGGTATAGCTTGTAGATCAAGCCATTGTGCCAGACTTTGTCAAAAGCTTTCGCTACGTCGAGGAAGACTGCTAGCGTAGTCTGGGGTTTGGGGTACTTATTGAAGCCCTCAATGATGTGCTCCGTGAGGCGGTGCACCTGTTGGACGCATGAGTGTCCGGGTCTGAAGCCAAACTGCTCATCTGGGATAAGGTGGTGTTCCTTAGCATGGGACTGGAGACGGTTTGCAAGTAACCGCTCGTAAAGTTTGCCTAAGGCACTGAGGAGGCTGATGGGGCGGTAACTGGTGGGGTCAGATGAGCTTTTGCCTGGTTTGTGAATGCCAATGACATTTGCACATTTCCAGGTGTCTGGGAATAAGCAGTGGCTCATAGCAGCATTGAAGATGCTGACTAAGAGATGGATGAGAGGAGGAGAGAGGGTTTTAAGAACCCTGTTGGAGATGCCATCGGCACCGGGGGATTTGCGCGGTCGGAGGGCCTTGATCAGTCTCTCCACCTCAGCGTAAGTCGCTAAGGTGATTGGTGGGAGTTCAGAGGTGACCACAGAGCTTTTACGTTCGACTTCAGCATCCACCGAATCGAGGTGAGCTTGGTCAACGTGATCTACGTTAGGGGAACACTGAGCCTCTAGGCTATCAGCTAGGCACTCAGCTTTGTCTTCGTCAAAGAACGCTGGGACTAGTGGGACTGGTCTGTATAAGGGAGGCATGTCGTTATGGTTACTTCCTTTCAAGCCTCGCGCCAAGTCCCAGTAGACATGGTGGCTTGGCACGAGGTTTGAAAGTTTATCGCCCCATTGTTGATCACGCAACCCAGACATGCGACTTTGAACCATGCGTTCAAAGTGGCGTTTCTTAGTTTTGTTCTCTTTACTGGGGTAAGAGTCGTAATGTCGGGTCACTGCTTTACTCTCCGTCACCAATCGTCTCACATCCGCTGGAATGACAAGGCGCCGGTCGTCCGGCACTATGACCTCCTTTGCGGATGCACCTACTACGGTGGAGAGGTGATTGGTGAACGAATCGATCGCAAGGGTTACGTCATCTTTTGTCAGGATGTCGTCAGGGATCTTGTCAAGGTCCGGTGAACTGATAGCCTTTAGGGCATCGCCTACTTGCTTCCAGTTCACTATCGTCTTAGTGGGGCGGGGGAGGTCAGTCGTTGGGTCGGGACCTAGTCGCAGTATAATGGGTCGGTGGTCAGAGTGAAGCTCGTGAACCACTTCTATGGAGCGTAACCGGAGTGTTACGCCTCTGAGTAGTGCCATGTCAAGCAAGTCAGATCGATGGTCTTCCATATAAGGGTAGTGAGTGGGCTCAGTGGGCGCAATTATGTCAAAGTTAAGTTCTGCGATTAGGTTTTCAAGTGCAATACCTTTGGGATTGTTGACGTTACAATTCCATAGGATGTGCTTACTGTTGAAGTCGCCAATCAGAAGGACGGCGCTTCCTAATGAGAACAAGGCTTCTAAGTCAGCTCGGACGATCGGCTTGGAGCAAGCTTGGTAACAGGACGCTATGACTATAGGTTGATGACCAGTCATAGCTAGGAGGCAACAAGATGCTTCCATATTAACAAGAGTCGGGGTAGGTAGGGGAATGCAGTGCAGGGACCTTTTGTAATAGATAAGAGTGCCTCCCCCACGGGAGTTCACTCTATCATTACGTACCGTTCTGTAATTGGCAAACCTAGGGTTCGCCTTCCCCGGTTTTAGAAAGGTTTCCTGCACGCATAAGATATCGATAAGGTGGGTACAACAAAAGTCGTGGACGAGGTCACGTTGTTTGAAGAGGCCGTCAGCGTTAAATGACGCTAACGAAACTGAGTACGGTTTCGTGCGTTCGGTTGTACTACCCATAGTGGTTGTACTGGGGAGGGGCCTGGGGGACGAAGCGCTTAAGGGCGCTTAGTAAGTTTGCGTGTTCCAATGTGTATTGGATCACGTCCGCTGGGGATTGAGCGTATTGCATCTTGTGGAATAGCTCTTGTACCTCATTGATGTCAACCGACATAGCCAGATCGCTGACTAGGTTGATTGCCTCTTGAAGAGGGGCAGCCATCAATGGCATAGGAGGAACTTGTGGCCGGGAAGCGGCGCGGGTGCCGGGAGCGCGGGGGGAGCCGGGGCCGGTGCGCGGGCAGGGGCCGCGGCGCGGGCGGGTGCGGGTGCGGGCGCGGGTGCGGGCGCGCGGGCCGGGGCGCGGGCGGTAGCGACGGTCTTAACCATACTGGGTGGTTTAGACCATGCGTTACGGGCTGGGAGCGGCGCGGGTATTACCTGTGAGGCAGGTACTACCGTTAGTTTAGGGCTTACCCGTTGGTAACGGTCATAAGAGGGACGGGTCGGCCTATGCCTTGCCACCCTGTGGTTCACTCGTGGTGCTTTAGGGCAACCACGGTAATTCGCGGTATGCCCTTGAGCACCGCATAGAACACAACTGGGTGGGTCCGGCGAATCCCGGGTGCGAGTGCACGCTGCTGTCGCGTGATCGCCTAGGCACTTAACGCACCTAGCGCGAGCGAAGCAGAAACGGGAGGCGTGCCCGTATAGTTGGCAGTTATGGCACTGCGAGGGACTCCCATTCTTGTATGGGGCTTGGACATCGAGTCCTGAGAGGCCACAGACCTTTTTTAAATTAAAAATGGCCTTGCCTTCAGGTGTACGATCTAGTACTACGAGTACTAGATCGTAGGGACTGCGGTCCTTCCCGCTGTACATGCGGTGAACTGCATGTACGGGGAAGTCTTGTGCCTTCAGGTCAGCACATACCGAATCGGTATGTACCTCCTTGGGCACACCGCGGATGACAACTCGGAGGACTTTCTCCTCTTCGAGCGCATAAGTGTGAAAACTTATGCTCTCTTTACGGAGGAGCTTTGTTAGCGCTCTGTGGTCGCTAATGGTGGACACTTGAACTTTAATGCCCTGCTGCGTGGAGCGGGCATTAGTGTAATGGATCCCACGATCCGAAACTAAACGGGACAGCATGTCCCATTTGGTTTTGTCCTGAATGAACAGGGGCGGAGGCGGTTTTTCGCGGCGCGCGCTCGCGTCCTGAGGGGACGCGGCAGTGGTGGCCGGAGCGGAGGGAGGAGACGCGGGGCGCGGGGCGGGGGTCGGCTTCTTGCCGGAGGCGGGGGCCTTAGCGGGTGCCTTGGCGGGAGGGGCGGAAGTTGCGCAACTAGCGGCTTTAGGAGCACGCTTGCGTTTTCTGTCTACGACGGTATAGCCGTCGTTATCGGAGTCTGAGTCAGTGCGTAAGGCACGACTCGGATCTACATCCATCTCCGTTTCGGAGTCCGAAGTGGGCTCGACAACGGCGATGGAGGGACGGGTGCTCGCTGGCCTCCCGATCGGTGAGCGCGAGCGAGACCTCTCACGGGGAGGGGCTGCCACCGTGCGTCTGTTGTCTGGGCCCGGAGCGGGGAAGTCAGGCTGTCCTCTGAGAAGGACCGGGTCAGAGGAGGGACGATGGCCTCCGGAATTGGAGTTCCGGAGGGAGCGATGAGAGTGTCCGTGAGGCGGGCACTCTCTGCATCGTTAAGCGATTGCTGATGATCAGCGTAGAGTTCGGGGTAGCGGAGGGCGAAGGTCTGAAGGACCTCCACCTCACCGTTAGAGGGACGTTGCATCCTGAGGGGAATACTCAGGATGGCCTAACGGGTTCTGTCTCCCTCTCGCAACTCGTGAGCTCACTTGTGTGAGAGGGAGTGAGTACCTATGGTGTGCCCTAGTTGTGTACCCTCTCCGAGCTTTTTTCTCGGCGGAGAGGGGTGCTCCTAATGCTGCTCCGGGGTTGACTAGGGGCGACCCCAAGGCCAGTTATCCCGGAGCCCAGCTTGCTTCGGCTGACCCGTGAAGCGGGAAAGGCCACGGTGCAAGGTTAAACCAAAACAACAACAGTGGCCGTTGTCACCGTAGGGTGTCACACTGCGACCGCAGCAAATGGCGGATTTGATCGTTCAGACGGGTTTGGCTGACGCTACCCCACGCCTGAACGACGTCGCTTAACAGCACAAAGTGTGTTGTTACGCGCACTGTTACAATGTTGTGTCGAGTAGTAAAGTTGTGAAATGCGCACCGAAAAGTGCGGTCAAAACAAGACCACCAGCCCGATATGATGTTGTTCCGAAACAAGGGACTTGGGTAGGTGGTAATGCCTGACGTCTTAGAGCGCCTCTGCGCGACGGCACGGCGAGCTCGTAGCTCACGTTGCACGGCGTTCGGCGGCTGCTCAGCTTCTGCACACAAAACAAAACTTCGTCAGGACTGCGTATTCCAAGGCACTGGTCTGCAACTAGCGTCGGAACGATGACCCGAGTGAGACGGCAATAGTGCGGGGACTATTGCGGTCTCACTGGGAAATACTGGCGGAGCTGTAGACAGGTGTGCACGGCGTGGCGGCACAGGTCGGAATGTGAGTAGCCCTGGTTCACTACGCACTTTATGTACAAAGCTACAGCTACATCGGCGTATTCGTTCGGACAGGATTATTCTGTGCATGCCGCGTCAGAAGAGATGAGAGCTATGCGTGGCTAGGCGATACAAAGAGAGATGACTTGTAGGTGAATATAAATATTAGGTGTTTTGCGAGCTGAAGTGAACTTTATTACTTCGTAGCTAGAGTTAATGATTTATTGGAATTGGCAGAGTGATCCTTCTGATCCTTTTTATTCTGTGGTGATAGTACAGATTAAAAGCAGCCGTAGTGTGACTGTCGAGCCCATGGTCACGAGCTTTGGGTTCTTGGTGGAGACAGTTTGCTATGATCCGTCAAAGCTACGCCTCACTATACCAACTAGTATTTAATCTGTGTCAGTACCTATAGTGAGCTAACTCCATCCGCCACCGCGCGTCGGTTTGTAGGCTGATGGGTTTACCCAATATTTGCCAAATGAACGCACTTACAAGCTGTATCATGTAAGTTCATGTAGTGGAATCATGTTTTCGATGTAGTATTATTTTGATATATACCTACAAGTCTGCATAAACTTCTGTCTTCTCTTCACCTTATACCACCGTGTCTTGTAACCCTTAAATAACAAATCAATGTAAAAATAGTAGTAAATAACAATTCAAGTGCGAGTCGGATTCGCACATTGAGGGATCGGTATCAGGATACGATATAATACTTGTTACGCATATATGCTAACGGTAATTTACTACGGTTTTAACCGTACAGGATTATCCACGACGTTATTTGGTATCTCCCGTGGGCTACAAAATCTAAATCTGACAAATATATAAAATATTTGTTCATCACTCGGTCGGTAAATGTGTTGTATTTAAATTAAACTACGCGGGGAAAATTCGATTTGTAGCCCGCGGGAGATACAAAACCACTCTAGGAAGGAAAGTAAATTAAAATTTGAACTTGGCTCCTTGATATAACATTCATACTTTCATAATACTAGATTATACATTACTAATGAGCGAGTACAAGATTTTATTTCGTCAATTCACTGCTACGTTAGCAGACACATTTGTTGCAAATTTTAAATTATATACGATTCTTAAAATTAGCTTTATTGAATTAGTTGATTTGCGACGATATTAAACTGCATATTCCCCTTGAACTGAATAATATAAGGTGCACTTTCGTGGAGTGTACGAATTGTACTTTCTCAATAAATTAGTTTTATTTTTTATCTTTCTCATCTATATGCTTGCAAGAACATTGTATAAAAGGGGTTTTGAATGTAGTAAAATAAAAAATAATAAAATTCTTTTCAATTGGATGACCCTCATTTCAGTAAACTGAGAAATCTTATTATTTAATAATTATTATTATTATTCAGTTCAAAGGGAACATATAGTTCAATATCGTCTTTTATTTAAATTAAAACAACGTATTTTGTTTAAAATTCACAACAAGTGTGTCTGTTAACATAACTATGAATATAAAAATAAAATCTTGTACTCACTGGGGTGCATCTTTGTGTATACGAAAGTATGAATGTTATATCAAGGAACCATGTACAACATTTTAAATGTATTTACCTCCCTAGGGTGATTTTGAATCACGAGTGGGCTATAGAATTTTCCCTTTGCAGTTTACGTTAAATTTATTTATATATTTTGTAAATATTTGAAGGATGAGACGTGGTGTAAATCTTAGTGTATATACAGATTGTTATTGAAATGAAAAGTGGAGGATGCGTATGAGGAATAGGATCAGAATAAACGAATTCGACGTTTCGTATTCCACTGTTTTCTCCTCCAAACCTGAGCCAATTCAATATTTTTTTACAAAATGAAAAAGGAAAAATTTTTTGAAAAAATAATATTAGAAAATAAGTTCGTCAATTTTGTTTCTTAACCTCGCACGCTTTCTTTCCTCTTATAAGAAAACAATATCACTTTCCGTATCCGTATAAAATCCAGCTAGCAATTTTGCTTACTTACTTATAAAAAGACCATGAAATATATTCCTCATCGACAGTGAATTTGTTTTAACCGCACCTATATTGTATGCCCTCGCGTCACCGTTGCACTCAACCTCCACGCGCCTGAACTGCAATATCCGGTCCGGTGGAAGTGGAATGGAGAATTGAATAGATTGCTCGGCGGACAGGGATGCAATACTAACCCATACTAAATGACTATTCTACAACTTTGTCCCCGTGGGCACGGTTGAATCACATTTCTCTTGAATTAATAAAGCTTTTCAGACTGCCTCTTTGGGAGAGTGGCGAAAGTGTCACTTTGGCATTTTGAGGTGCTGGGTTAATTCCCGCGTCTGACGGTTGCTGGACTTTTCTTGAAAAGACGTTCTCATTAGAACCACTAGAAGTTTACGGCAGTAGCTCCCCTGTTACCCTGGGACCAACACATGTCTATAAAACGAGGCAGTATCTGCCTACCTAGAAAACAGGCGTAATGTATATATATATAATAATAGCCTATTGCCTATGCCTTTGACTCATGTCTGATGAGTGTATGGCCCATATTACATTATCATATATGTATCATCGTATCCAAAAACAACAGACACCGAAAACGGAGCTTGAATTTGGAGCGGAAAATTAAATCCATTGTAGACTAAATAATAAACATTACCAAAATCGCAATTGTGAAAGTTTTATCAACATTTAAATTAGGTTTAATTATTTTTTTTTCATTCATAGGTACCGTGCCTGCTGCTGTGAATATAAATCTATTATATTCATTGACCTCTATATACTGGACTCGACATCTCAAACGAGCAAAGTCAAATAGGTAGGACAAGCTAGCCGGCATGTACTCACCCACACGCAGCTGGGTACTCATAGAAATCACACGCGAAAATTGTGTATTCAAAATGCCATCCTGCGTCCTCAGATACTGCAGAAACCAGTCGGGAAAAACAAATAAAAGCGATTGAATCACTTTTCACATGTAAGTTCAGATTTTTGAAGTATTTAAACACGCCCGAATATATTATTATTTTGTCCATTTGTAATCGCGAAAGACAATGCTTCACGACACAGCATAGGCAGCCATGTTGACGTAGTGAAATTCATAGATTTAAGTGGACAGATATGACACCGAGCAACATTGAGTAAATTACCTATTTTTTACTCACGATGAAAAAAGTTTGACGTGGCTGTTTATCAACATAACTCCCAAATGGCTGGAACGATATGGATTAAATATTTGAAAAGTGACTTAATTATAATATGTATTAATTGTTATAATATTATAATATGTATTATATTTTAATATTATTTACTTAAATGTAGGTATGTATGCAAAATGCGATTAACATTTTTGAATCTTGATTTTATATTATCATAATATAAAATCTAGATTTAAAAAAGTTAGTAACACTTTGTTTCTAGTAAAAAGCCAATTGTACCTTTACTTTCAAAAACTGTATAGCGTAGTTCGTAATCCTCAGTAATACTTATTTTCTAACTTCATTTTACTATTTTTTAATTTACTCTTCACAATGTTTCGTAGGTACAAAAGCCATGCCCGTTCTGTGTGCCTATAGTCTTTGATATAGAGAAACCATACCTCAAAAGTAGTCTAGCGCTGCATGTTTGAATAGTTTGGTTAGATGATGCAATTAGTTATTAAGCGCTGTAAGCGGACTTTTGTAGGAAACATTAACCTAGAAGCCTTGTGACGCTGCGTGTTGGGATATTTGGTTAGACTATATAATTAGTTCTAGACCGCAAACCAATCTCGTAAAGCGCTGAAGCGCACTTAAGTTCAAAATAAGCAAAAATGGCAAAGACTTTTGTCTCAAATGTCTTCTCTAGTGTAACGTATATCTCGATGATTATATTTCGCCCTCTTGGGAACTAATTAGTGAATCATGATAAAAAGTATTTCGTGTCCTGATAGAGAATTGTAGGTACCAAATTTTATCAAAATCCGTTCAGCCATTCGGAAGTGAGTAGCAACAAACAGATTAATTCAAAATGGCCAGTGATGCAGTTTGGTTATATTAGGATTATTACCAATTCTGTTTTATCAAGATTAAAGACAATTAATGGGTAATTAGGGATTGTTTCTTGTCATCCCAACTTTCCGTTTCTTAATCAAATCCCTTTGGGATGAAAGAATGCCAAATAAACAAACAACATGCCAGTACTACGCTTTTCTCTCTCTCTCAACACTCGTAACAACGCAAAGCTTTTCAAAATTCAAATTCAAATTCAAATTCATAATCATTTATTCAATTTAGGCGTCTACGACGCTCTTATGAAGGTCAATTACAAATTTTAATATTGAAATATTCTACATTGTACTGCCACGTTCAGCAAAAAAAGTTTATAGAGCCACTGCGAGAAGAACGGGCAAGAAACTCGGGGCCATTCTTTTAAACGTCTTTTTACAATGTGTTATAAACAATATAATACAATTATTACAATATTTGTTTAAATTACGTAGGAGACATGTGATGGCTTGGCAGAGGTGGAATTTTCCAAGCATTTTTGTCGTTTAAGTAATCACAAACTGTGTAGTAGGATTTCTTCATCAAAATATTTTTCACGTGCAATTTGAATTTTCCTTCTGTGAGCATTGTAATATGTTCGGGAATTTTATTATAAAACCGCACACAATTACCTAAAAAGGACCTTTTATTTGTCTTTGCTAATCTAAAACATGGTACCGTTAATTTATATTTGTTCCTAGTGTTGTAATGATGGTTGTCACTGTTTAATTTAAATTTACTAAAATTTTTCCGAACATACATAATATTTTCAAATATATACAGACTCGGTAAAGTTAATATATCAATTTCTTTAAAAAGATCCCTTAGAGATTCCCTAGGATCCATTTCATATATGGCTCGAATTGCACGCTTTTGTAAGATAAAGATTGTCTCTATCTCAGCAGCAGCTCCCCACAGCAATACACCATACGACATAATACTGTGGAAGTATGCGAAATAAACTAGCCGTGCAGTAGCTACATCTGTTAACTGTCTTATCTTACAAACTGCATATGCAGCAGAACTAAGTCTTCCGGCTAGATCATGTATATGTGGATCCCACTGTAAAGTTGAATCCATTTTGATTCCCAGAAAGACTGTCGCTTTGTCAATAGAGAGTTTATCTAGGCCAAGCTTAATGTTTGGTTCAACATAAGGAACATTTGGTAATGAAAACTTTAAACATTTGGTCTTTTTTGAATTTAACAGAAGATTATTAGCGGCGAACCATCCAGAGATCATAGATAACACATTATTTACATGAATAAGTTCACTATCTTTCCTATCTACTTTAAAAATCAGAGAGGTATCATCCGCGAATAAAACAATATCACAGAAATTTTTGACCATGCAAGGCAGATCATTAATATACGCTAGGAACAGAAAAGGTCCCAAAATTGATCCCTGCGGTACACCTATTTTTACGAAAGACCCGGAAGAAGTATTGCCATTTATTCCAACCATCTGTAGCCTGTCAGACAGATATGACTCTATTAGATTCAAAGCTTTTCCACGAACACCATAGTGTGAAAGCTTACGAATCAGAGTGCAGTGTTCTACACAGTCGAATGCCTTGGAAAGATCACAAAATACGCCAATAGCATCATGTGAACTCTCCCAGGCTTCAAGTATATGTGACATCAATTGAACACCTGCATCTGTTGTCGATCTGCTCTTAGTGAAACCAAACTGATTCTCATTCAATATATTATGCTCATTAATCTCTTACGTCTTTATTATATTTATTATTATTAGTCATATAGTTATACTACCAACGAGGATTCATAAAAGCTGGCTTTTTGCTAAAGAATATCAATAAACCATTATTTAAAAAATTTGCATATGTTTTGTTTTCAAGAAAGTCATATTGTACCGACCACACATAAGTAGGATAAAGGTAGACATATGATAATGCAAAAATTGTTTATGTAATAAGAGCCATCATTCTTCATAAACCCAGTTCGTAACTCTTTATTAACAACTAAAACTAATCAGTACTAATATTATAAATGCGAAAGTAACTCTGTCTGTCTGTCTGTCTGTTACGCTTTCACGCCAAAACTACTGGACCGATTTGAATGAAATTTGGTATGGAGATAGTTTGAGACCCGGGAAAAAACATAGGATAGTTTTTATCCGACTGCGCAAAAAGAGGTTCATGTTTTCGCGCGATAACCGACATACGCGCGGGCGGAGCCGCGCCCAGAAAGCTAGTACATTATACAATACAAGTGATACAATTTCGTAGCAGCTCGTAGCGCTCGTAGCATTGGCTCACCGTAGGTACATTATTTTTTAAGCATAACTATTTCTTATTTTAGTACCGTAATTTTTTAACCATTAGAGTGATAACGATAAAACTATCATTCAGTTGTCATTTTGTAAGCTTGTTTGCTTGCTTGATTTGTTATTAAACGATTTCTATATTATTATCTCAAAATTATTCGTCAGTAAAAGAAGAGAAATTGTTGCAATTAATATACTTTTACTACACACATACTATATTTAAAATACTTTTATGGGAAGCTATAAAGTTGACTCTGTGTCAAGTGCATATTCACGAATAGTCCGTGATAAATTTATTATTGTTATTTAATATTATTAATTTAATTACCTAATCACATAAGGCTAAATTAAAACTAATAAATACATCATCCTCTTTCACATGAAGTGCTCTACATGTGACATTTATTGTAATTTGTACCATTCTTTAGCAAATTAAAGTCCAAAACAAACTTCAAATTTAGAAATTGATGAAAATTCTGATTTTGTTACTTGTTACCTGTTTTGTTACCATAACGACATATGTGACTATATGATATAACACAATATGCCGCGTTTTTATTAAATAATTTAAAAAAAAACCTTCATGCTTCAGATAGACAAATCTACCATCGTTTTGACCAAACTTTAATTGCATCTGCTGTACAATGTTATGTCAGTTGTTACTTCGCCGAAATATTCGTTTTATTATACATTGAATTTTCGACCAAAATTAAAATAACCAAACGTGGATCATCCTGATTTCAGCCTTCTGTTCGGGACTCTTCCGGATCGTATAAATTTACAATGTTTTAATTCTGAACACCAACACCTAGCCTTCTTACCAACAAAAAAATTAATCCATTTTATTATTCTGTGTCAAATGCATATGTAAGTACTCGAAATCAAACATCAATTCTAATAATTAAGTCACAATATTCCAACGTTTCATGCAAGTTTAAATCAGCGCATCGCTTGGTTCGGTAGGCAAACAGCTAAACGAATCTAGTTATGATCTGTTTTCACCGCGTAAATATTTGCAGGGCACGCGGCGCGGCGCGCGCGGGGCGCCGCACATGTCAAAGGCGCCGGCTCCGGTATTGATCTAGCGAGGGGTGGGAAGGGGACTCATAGCGGCACGGTGGATAAACAGAGTGTAAAGTTCTTACAATCACTCGAACATTATTTTAATATGTGTATAGTAATTGTCAAATTCGACATGGCGGATAGCTGTTAGTTTTTGTGTTATCATTAGGGTTCTTATGATTACCTTAGAAGGCAAATTTAAGGTTCATTATAAATATTGTAAGAATAAAATAAGTCTATCAAAGTGATTCCATACCACGTCAAATAACGATTAAGAGTCATTATTTAGTCTTGATTTCTTTATTAAGAGTCTTTCCTAGATGATGAATTTATGTTTTGTCATTTAAAATCTTTCATTAAACAAATTATTTTATACTAGCTATCCGGGCGCGGCTCCGCCCGCGCGTATGTCGGTTATCGCGCAAAACATATTAAAAACTATCCTATGTTTTTTCCCGGGTCTCAAACTATTACCATACCAAATTTGATTCAAATCGGTCCAGTAGTTTTGGTGTGAAAGCGTAACAGACAGACAGACAGAGTTACTTGCGCATTTATAATATTATATAGTACTGATTCGTAAATTTCGAATAAATTTACGAATGAAAGTATGTACATAAAACAATTTACACTTTGTATTGTCCGTCTACGGCTCTACGTTTCGGAAGCATTTTTCCTCCCTTCGTGCAATAATTAAATCCGATATCATTAAGTTTCAGTACATCAAATAACGCGAGTAATTAAATTCAAGTTTCCCTAATACCACATTAATATTGTTGAACCTGTGGAAAGTATAGAATTTAAATAACAAATAATATATTAAGCAGTTGATACAAAGCAGCTATGATCGCAAGCCGTTGTTTATTCATCAGCACTACGAATAGACTCAATGTATATAAAAACTAAGCACCGTTTACGTACAATCTACGAGTTTGAGTGATTGTTAGAGTACTGTCTACGTGTTTGTGTGGGTAGAGAGTGCGCCCCGGGGCGCGGGGGGGAGCCAGCGTACTACGGGCCCTGGCTTACGTAAGGACGCAGCGCGTCTGACGCCCCGTCTGCCGGCCCCGTCTACCCATCGCCACTGATTAATAAAACAACTGTTATTGACTACTGCAACCGACATACCATTGGTTTAGCATCTCTAATTCATTCCCTTTGATAGCAATGTTCAGATAAAAATCAAACTGCTTTATTTTACAATTTAGCATCTAAAAGTACTTTCTTAGTTTTGAATTGTTTTACTGTTTAATTCAGCAATGAATTGAAGTTTTTACTTTATTTCTTTGAAAACTTTAGCCAGTTTTATTATAAAACAAAAGTTGTGAAATACTAAAGCTTTAAGATAGTTAAGAAAGCTTTTAGCGATATTTAATAAAAGTATTATGATTTAGTCAATTGAGCGAATTGACAAAGTTTAACAAGATCGTATCAACAATGGCTCTATTCCAAAGTTTATTAAGAAAATGGCGCATGGCAGATACATAACACTCAGGTGAATACAAATCCGTTTCGCCCCAGGAGATAATTTAACCCTACACCAACACCGCGCCAACACCGAGCTAAACCGATTACTGTAACCAGATACTTTGAGCGGTTCATTGCAGTGTTAAAGAGATTGCTTTCTTAATTATTTATTAATTTAGATTTCAATTCAATTCAAATCATTTATTGCGAATAAAGGTGATACAGAGATCTTACATTAAACATTTTGAGTTACACTCTATTCGGCCTTTACATGAGGCATGCAATATTAAGTATGCTTATGCTATTTAATATTTGCTATTATATATTATATATTTGCTTATTTTATTATATAATTACACAATTGATCAAATATCAATTGTATAGTTATATAATAAAATAATAGAACAATAGGTATGTACGTCACAATGTCAAATAAACATCATGTTCAATGTCAAATTGATCTTGATCAATTGTATAATTATATAATAAAATAATAGAACAATAGGTATGTACGTCACAATGTCAAATAAACATCATGTTCAATGTCAAAATTATTAAATAAAGTAAAGATTCAAAATATTTGATAATTAAAGATAATTAAATTAGATATTAAAAGAATTTATATTATTATACGACTAAAGTCAAAATTGCATTATTAATTTATTATTCAGATTACATACATTACATTAATTAATCATTCAAATATTTATCAACTCTATAATAACATTTCGACAATAAAAGCTTTTTAAATTATTTTTAAACGTAAGAATATTTTGCTCTTGTATAATAGTAATATACTATTTGGTAGATGATTATAAATTTTAGGAATCATACCAAATATATTATTTCTAAGTAGAGCAGTGTTAAGCTTCACGGATTTTATTTTATGTTGATATCTTTTACTGTGTAATGTTTCAAATAAATAGAAATTCAATCTTGCAAAGACTGACACTTTATATAAACTTTTGAAAATAGGGTACACAGCTGTCTCTCCGTTTAAGACCAAATATGGCTCTTACACACCTTTTTTGGGCTTTAAAAGCTTTAACCTTGTCAACGGAGTTTCCCCAAAATATAACACCACCAGAATACAAAAGGAAAAGTTTTTAATATGTATTTGTTTGTATTTTGTAGTTGTTTTAATTTTAACTAGCAAGAAACTACTAACACATTGTGACATCTCATTTGTTCTTCATAATTCAACCAAGTATATCAGCAGCATATTATGCGCAGGAAACATAATAAAAAGTCAGCCAAGTGGGAGTCGGACTCGGCACGAAGGCTTCGTACCATTATCTATAATACAGCATTAAACACTACGTTACAACCTTTTGCGAGTCCGACTTGCACTTGGCCGATTTTTAATATCTGTTGTTATAGCGGCAACAGAAAAATGTGTAATTTCAACTGTATAGCTATCACGGTTTATGAGATACAGCCTATTGAAAGACAGACAGACAGACGGACGTGGAGTCTTAGGGTCCCGTTTTAACCCTCTGGGTACGGTAGGTAACATTAATATACTAACCTTTTTTACACTATAAGCCAACAATTTTGTAACCAAATCAGTTTTTTTATGTAAATACTTCATAATTTCCTTAGAGCATTCCATTTTCTCCGTACCCGAAGAAAATGGACTTTCTTGTCTCACTGGCAAGCACATGCCGAGACGTCGCGTCGCGTCGATGCCGACGTGGGGCGCTTGTCAGCACCTGACGTCCGGGCGAACATTTTAAATAATTTTAAATTCCGAACTGGTGGTTGTGACGGCCGAACTTCAGCGAACAATGCCCGCGAAACATTCTCTGATTGCTAATGAGCACATTGTGGAACAACTTCCACGGAAAACGGAACAAGGAAACCCTGCGATGGAAGTTTTGCCAAAAATTCGTCCGAGCGTTTCGTCCCGTTTATATTTCCCTTATTATTCGTTTAGCGAATGTCTCTTCAGTTGTTTTTGTGGATGCTTTTCCATTACAAGTTCAGTTACGACTACATTGTTTAAAATATATATAAATAATAATATATATTCCAGAATTAACTTAAAATAAATACAGCTAAAATTTACGTTAAATAGTACAAACCAATGTCTTTCCTTAATATGTACAAATTAATAATTTATAGAAACATAGTAAAGGAGTAGAAGCAAAAAAGTATGTACATGGAATATATTTATATAAATATGGCTAGGAGACTTAATATAACCTAATGAACAAGAATATAACACTAGCCGAAATGTCTGTATGCACATGCATCAAGTGAATCAGAACCGATTTCGATAAACTTTGGTACACACATAGAATATAGTCCGAGCATCATAACAAGACACTTATCATTAGGGTTCCGCACCAAAAAACGAAATTACTTAACTAAATCCACGACTACGTCTACCAGTCCTACTTACAAAGAAAATAATCTTTTAAACCATTATACTATTACTTGTTAAAATATTAATGAAATTATTGTTATGAAAGCGAAAAATTGCAAAATAATAATAACTTACCGAGAAACAGCAGTTATTTTATGTGCTCAACTGTATAAAACAATATATAAATCATTTTATTTATGAAACTATAACCCACGCGAGTGAAGCTACTGGTACTCCAGCTTATTTTTTCATATATTTATATAAAAACTTCAAAAAAAAGTTCACTCACTCACTGACTAAACATTTAATCCACAGAGTTGAAATTTTGGCAAGTGGGTAGTATATAGGTACTCGTAGGACACGTCTGCGTAAAACAGATTTGGTGACAGATCCGAATTAAGGGAGTCAAATTGGGGTTGAAAGTTTGTATGAAAATCCTACGTTTATGAACTTTGAAAATGGAATTACTAATAACAATAATTAAAAAAATACTATACTAAGATTTTAACGACATGTGCGAATTAAGGATTACAAAAAAGGGTTTAAAAGTTATATGAGTCTTTTATCTTTAAGCCCAAAGCTAGGTGGTAGCCAGGCTGGGAATAGTTTCTGGAAGACTGCTGTCAGAACGCACGGGTAATTTTATAGTTTACACTTGAGAGTGGTTGCTAGTCTGGCATACAGGCTTATACACTGATCTCGGCACGCTCAGAAGATGAAGTAGATGCTATATGTATGAAGGCATATTATACCTCCGAAACATACTTCGCCATTGTTATAGAGTATCTTAACATAAAGTTAGGCATATATAAAAGTGTGTGGATGGATTCTATGGAAAATTATACATGTGTGAAAGAAAGAAGTACTGAGATGACATGCAATGCAATAAAGGGAAATACTTGTTGTGTCAACCCCAGTTAGCATGAATATTGAATTAATAGAAAAAATAATTATATCCTACAGATGATAGTTGATGTTGTATTTTCTATTTTTATGTAAGTTTGGCTCTAACTCCTCTTTATATTTGATCATTGAATGTCTCAATGTTTTTTTCATCACACTTTCACGTAAATAAACTCTTTTGCAAAAAAAAAACGGGCACTTTAGATTTTTTTCTCTACTTCAATGAAGAAGAACCAGAAATAGGCTTTGTTAATTTGACGATGTATTGGCATGTTTTTTGAAGCATCCTGTCATGATTCTTTATGTTCCAAATTTAAAATTTGAAATTATTAAAAGAAAAATAATGATTATTGTGGATTATTCTAAAATTGCTTTACTAATGGCGCGAATTGCTGAAATAATTTTTAACTGATTACGATATTTTAAAACTTTTTGGATATTTTCTGCAAATTAAACAATTTAATCTTTCGTTTTACATTAAATACCACTTTTTGATATGAGTGATAAAGCGATAAGGGCCGGTAAAATTATAGCCAGAAGAAGGTTGTTCGCAAACTTACGTGTCTTAGCGGCTAAATGTGAGTCGTTCAACTTTCCAGAGGACTTGCCAACGGTATCAAGAGACTGGTTCGGTCAAAAGAAGACCCGGTCCGGAAAGAAAACGATGCACAGAACCAAGAGATGACCGCTTTTTGGTGAGTCAGGCGTTGCGTAATCGTAAGGCGTCAAGTGTGGACCTGAAGAAGTAAGAGGAGTAGAAGTTAGCTTGTGGACGGTCAGGAGGAGGCTTTTGGCTGCCAATATCAAGAATTATCGCTCAGCTCAGGGCCCTAAATTACTCCGTGAGCACCGTGTTGCTCGACTTCAAGTTTGCTCGGAACTGTGCTTCATGGACTCTGGAGGACTGGAATAAAGTATTGTTTTCTGATGAAGCTAAAATCTCTTTGTGTGGAGAGGACCGACGCCAGCGAGTGCTGCGAAGACCACGGGAACGCTATGTGGAAGTGTGTTTCGAAGAAATCACTTCTTATGGCGGAGGCTCCGTTATGTATTGGGCAGCAATTAATTCGACGGAGCGTACGGAGTTAGTTTTAATAGAAAACGGAACATTCAAAGCACACCGGTACATAATGGAAGTCCTAATTCCATATGCACAACCCACATTGACTGCACTTGGGGAAGATTCCATTTTTATGGACGATAATGCTCGCCTGCACCATTCTGGCGACGTGGAAGCGTACATGCAAGAAGTTGGGATCCGTCGTTTAGAATGGCCAGCTCGAAGTCCTGACCTCAATCAAATTGAGCATGTGTGGGATGTTCTAAAGAGACGGGTAAGATCAGTGCAACCTGCTCCACAAACCATCAGGGAGATAAAAACAGTCATTGCAGAAGAGTGGGAACGTATTCCTCAAAACGTTATTAAAAACATCGTGGAAAGCATGCCCAGAAGGATTCAAGCTGTGATTTTGGCAAGAGGAGGTCACACTCGTTATTAGGTTTTTACATTTGTAACTTTATTTAATTAAAAAAAGTAAAAAAAAAACTTTTCTTTATTGCCGACCACTTCTTATTGATTGGGCGTGTAAATCGATTTTAAAGCATCCATTTTTTTTTTCTTTTAATTGCTCGAATTCACTTCACACGCATTAATTTACACGATTATAAGTATACAGACTACGTCAAACAAATAAATTTCATTTAATTAACTAAAATCGACCTTAGAACGTAAATTTCCTTAGGTGCCCGTTTTTTTGCAAAAGAGTGTAGTATCTAAACATACAGGTTAACTTTGCCGTAATGCCATACACCCTCGATCTTTCTTTTTCTCATGAAACCCAAGGTCGGTAAGTTTTTTTTTTATTTATATAATCTCATTCGGTAATATTCTAATTATGAAACGAAATACAGACTTTTATTGGCATATTTTATATACATACTTCTTTAAGAAAATTAAAAAATTAAATTAAAGCATTATTCTCCTTACAAAACAATGCTTTAAAACATTTTTTTAATGATTAAAGTACAATGTGTCCTGACCAAGGAGGTTTCAATTCAATTTAGGTACACATTATCTATGGTGAGCGTGATGCGCGCGCAACGCTACTGCGCTGGATCCGAGCCAATAGACCAATAACAGACTTTTTGCATTTTGGCGCTATTTCGTACATAAGAATTTGAGTAATATTTTGTTGGATAAAATATTAGTAGCAAAAATGTCAAGCAACACCCACGATACTGATGATTTAACTCCACCTGACATGCTAGAAACAGCTACGAAACTGACGAATAGTCTTTTGCCAGAAAAATCAAGAAAAGCTTATAGCCACAGAGAGTTGAAATACAGGTAAAAAAATAATAATATGGCCTTGAGATTAAATAAAGTAGTGTATGCAACTGCATATAATTAGGTATTAAAACATTCGTGTAATCTTATATTGAAACTCGCCTGCGGCTCGTCTCAAAAAACTACACTCATGTTTTAATACCCTCTATTATATGACAGTTGCATAAACTACTATTATAACACAGCACACAGTTCAAGCAAGGAGTTTACACGCAATTTAAAAATTGCCTTAAAATGTTATCTAAACAGGAATTTAATTGCAATCGCCCTACTTGTTACTTAAATATCGATTAAATAATCGATTTTAATAGATTTTTGTATCAAAACGTCGAAATTATTTTATTTTTTTACATTCCATCATGGCTGTTCACCATTGTTAGTATTTGCCCTTAACCTTTCGGAACGAAACATTTGTATAATCTGTGAAGAGGTCAAAAAGCCCGCCCTCCGCTTAAAAAAAGTTCATGTGTTTGGTAATAATAGTTGTGCTGACTTGTGTATTAAAGCTATAATTCATAATTATTTACTCGCAAATGTGTTGAAAAACAATGTATGTTTCACGGGCGGTACGGGAATTACGAACCTCGACTCTTACTAACCGCCCTTTATACACAATGTACTACTATTCAGCATTCTGCCAATTACTTTCATACGAATTGCTTACAGATTTTAAATGCAGCAAAGTTTGGACTCCTCTAGCGCAATGGTTGTGTTCTTTTTGTAGCTGTTACATTATTTATAGTGCAGCGGTTAAAGGGATTTCTATTATTTTTATATTTGGGACCTAAAAAGGGAATTTTGTACCCTCTGCATTTCCTTATTATTTTTAACAATTTCTTTTACGTTAATTATACGAATGCTTGACTGGCTGAGCTACACTAATGGACCAAAACACACCTTATTTGGATACCTATGTATGTGTGATTATAGCTAGAACAAAAGAACTCCATGCGGATATCTAAAAAGACAAAATTATACCATCAAATTATTAGCAGTGTCCGTTACACACTATAGGTTTTAAAAACTATATTTATGGTAAGTGATTGGAAAAGTGCTGTTTAGATACATATAGTAATATAAAGATGAATGAATCCAGAACAATGTCCCTTACGAATAAAACAATATTCAACTTCAATGCTCATGTCAAAAAATCACCAAACTGTGAATTGGCGTAGACGAGCTGGTAGTCAACTCAACCCACATACCTACTCGGTGCGCGGGTATAGATCCCATCTGAAATATTATTATTTTTGATGAAAAGATATACGATTTTCATATACATGTGTAAACATTTTGTATTCATTAAGATTCAGGGACGAAGCTCGCTCAGTGTACTGATGAATTAAATGATGTTGCGGATAATCCTAGATCGGGAACTGGCTCAGACTGCTGGCGGAACACGCAGTTACCTGCCTGGCAACAGTATCTCAATTTGAAGTTGGTTGATAGTCATGCGAGCATATGCAAAATGCCCTGCAGTATCGAAATTTTCAAGCCATCCAAGGGCCTCTGACATAGGCTGGCGATTACTTTCCTAAGACAACAACCGGAACCAAGCCTCAACGTCTTCTAGTTTTTGTTGTTAATAATTAACCTCATGTTTATTCATATAAAAAAATAACTACAATCAAATTACCAACTTTTTTAAATATACTTGCTCACATATATTTTCAATTTAATAACACGTGTAGGTTTAGATAGATTGATATTTGAATTGTGGGAACAAGGAAAATATAAATCGTTATGTAACCCAGAGGACATTTATATCTCGAAATAAGGGGTGCCAGCAGACTGGAAAAAATGCTTAACCTGCCGCCCCAATCGCATCTGCTTCCGGGAAGAATTATGATAAATGTTTCAAATGAAATTTGGAAGATTACATCATTTTGTTATTGTCACCTTAGATTTAGGCCAAGTCAGTTGACAAAAAATGCCGCAAAATAATTAATTGGCCTCGCCGCGTCGGTTAGCATCAACGCATTTAGCAAACAAAAACAAATGAATTGCTCAGAGATGCTCCAAAAAAATAAAACTCAGATAGAGTTTTATTGAGATCAAAAACAAAATATTCGTACTCTAGTACTTAGGCATACACCATATCCATACATAACCTATTATTTTCTTACAATGATCGTATAAATACCCCCTATTCCATAAATATAGCAGCCGAGTAGATAATTAGTGAAATATTATTAGCCATTAGAGTTATAACTTATTTTGGCTTTCCATTAACTTTTACTCATGAAACTGGATGGATACACAGTCATCACGTTAATTCTGAGTTCTTATAAATATCAACTATAATTTTTTCAGATATAAATAGGAAATCAAACCGTGTAAACACTTAGTCCGACTGCTTTCGATGTGACAAATTTCGTTCCTATTATAAATAATATTAGACACAACTGTTTTTCTCTAACAATCTCAATAGATGAAATGAAATGTGCACATGGTTTGTCAATAAAATAAGTCAACGAATACAAATATTTATCTTACCCGCTGACGCTTGTGATTATTTGCACATTAACTATATTATATCTTATCAGAGCCTGATAGAATACTAGAGTTCTAGAATCTAGCTTATTTAGGATTATTGACTCAGGAAAAAAGCAAAATGCTTATAAAGCGGAGTTATAAAACTTCCATGTTTGGTCAGATATTTGTCATGTTCAGCTGGTCGTACACATTAATAAAAAACAAGTTGGCCGCCAAAAAGCGAAGTATTTCAAGGAGCATGTATCAAGCTAGGTCTAGCTTATTTACCGTAGTCAAACATATCATATTGTACGAACTGCTGAGACTATTAAAACAAAGTCCGAAGTTTATGTCTACGATTCTCTGATTGGCCCTTAATATTATACGAGTATCTTTTATATGTCATAATTACTAATAACAGCTTTTTTAATAGAGTTCAGGAAATATCAATGAAAACCCCAGTATTTGTTACCTTGCAACTTGTATACTTACCTCTGTTGTACCGCATCACTTTGGATTCGTCATAAAGAACAGTTGCATGTCCTTTTTACCTAACATTGATTACACAAATGAAGTAGAACTGAACACCAGGGTGACAGTTTGCGCTCGGGCAGACGTAAAATTAGTTTTACAAGAGATGAAAATAGAGATCACTTTTTGTCCATGAAAATTTATTTTTTATATGAAAACGTTTCAAAATATCTTACTCATAAATTATTGCAGAAGTGTTTTGTGATTGTTGCATTCAACTCACCTCGAAAACGGGTGAACGGATTATGATGTAAATTTTGATCCTAATTTATTGAGTAGTTCTGGATAGAAGAAGGGCGATAAATCTTATTTTCACACAGTCAAAGCTGCGGGCAGAAGCTAAGAAATGTAAAAGACGTGTTTTACAGATGTGAATATACTTTAAAAATCTGTATTTTTTGTATATGTACTTTCTTTATCTAATTCCTCTTTTTCTTTGTTGCAGAGTCAAAAACTGGGCCTTAAAATTTGGCGTAGATTTGTGGGAGTTTGGAAGGCATTTCACAAAAATGAACCAGATACAAAATGTGAGTAGTATAAAAGATTACGTATAATTTTAATTAATTATAACGTATTTTTAATATTGTTAAGTTTGCAATGACGCCTGCTAGGCGAATTACACTACAAAATTACAAATTTACGAGAGAAAAAATTATAGTCATATGCGGGATTCGAACCCGCGTCCATCCACCTCTAACCAATTGATTGTCATGTTAGCTCAATTGGTTAGAGTATACCCCGGCTAAAGGGGTGGATGGACGCGGGTTCGAATCCCGCACATGACTATAATTTTTTCTCTCGTAAATTTGTAATTTTGTAATTATAACGTATGTTTATAATTTACAATTTTGTAGTTTATATTGTTCTCATGAATCGAACTATTTATTGAAATGTGTTATTGAGTAATTACCAATCAATAATATCTCTTCAGAAAAATGTAGGTAATAGTTAATAGCCATGACTTTCTCTATAATTTGACCGGCTAGCTGCAGTGCTTATATCACTTTGTTATAAAAGCTATCTTTATAATTTAATATAAAAATATTGTGACATAGTTCAAATGGGACCAACTTACATTTTTCATGACTTAATTTAAGACTAAGATGGAAACTAGTATGTGCTATCTATAGGTATGCTATATATTTTGGTCAAAATAATGGAAAGGTAATATTATCAAAAGTGTTTTAAACTCGGTCTACACAGTGAAATTCACTTTACCTAGGTAATGCTTAAACACTCTCATAGATAACTTACCAAAACATTATGCTCTTACTTGCAATAGTTGCGTAACCTTACCGACATGGTTTAGTATTTGGCGTAACAAAGTCACTTAGTACGTAGTTGATGACGTTTATTAGAGTTAAGTAACGAATATAAGTAAGGGGATGATCACGGTTGTTATTATGTGTTGATCCAACGACCCACCCAATAATATAAGTAGGTATTACCCTTGTCCAGGTCAATATGTAATCACAATCTGTCTGTAATAACTTCGGTTCAGCGTGCAAAATAATCAGAATACAAAACTGGAAACACTTCTTTGAAATATTTTCATTATTTTAGTGGCCATAACTGTGTGAAAAACATATATGGACAAATACCACAAAGCTAGCTCATGTGAACTCGGCGCTATTTCCAGCGTGTGTGAAAAGAAGTGTGAGTATTCTGTGAAAGTTGGCGCGAAAGCGCAACTAACTAGCCTCATCGGACGGACGCGTACGTACAAAAACGCTAAGTTCACACACCCGGCCGCCGAACCACCCACTCCTTCCTCTTCGCCACCCCTTGGTGTAGAACTGACAGTAGGTATTTCGGCTACTTTGAATTTGCGCGTGCTTCAGTTTTTAATGCATTGCAGCATCCCAAAACACATCGCGTAAGATTATTTATCTCATATGTATTAGACTTTCAAAGTCTGTCATGTCCTTCAACTTCACCTAAGACTACGCAAAGTATTTCGGACGGTAAATTAACTATTGTATTTTTTTTACAATTTTACTACGTAATGTTTCTTCACTTGATAAATTATTGAAAAATGTATTGGTTTGAGACAACGCATTAAGAGTCCTCATCCACATGTTATAATTACAATAATACACTCTCTCCTTTGCTATCTTCGGCCGTAATATTTTTATTTTTATTTATAGCTTATAGTCTATCCCTTGACCGCTTGATGGTAAGTGATGATGTAGTCGAAGATGCTGTTCATAGGCTTTCAAGAACACCTGACGAAAAGTGCTTGGCGACAGATTCATGATCAAAATATCGTAGGTAAAATTTACTCCTCTCTTAAGCAGGATTGCATTATTGCATTAACTCTATAATATTACGTATAAAATAAATTGCCATGCGTTAGTCTCGTATTGAGTCGAAAATAGCTCGACGGATTGGAATAATTCTTATTCTATTAAATTCTTTTATATTTAGGGTATCGCGTATGGACAACTGTAAGTCACATGCTCGCGTGTGGGACGGCAATCATCTTTGTTTACTTGCGCGCCGTAAAATAAAACTAATAACTTAGTTTTATCTCTTAGTAAAAGCTTGCAAACTGCATTTATCTTTAATGTGAACAAAAGACATTAAATTGACAACCAAACGAAACTTAAACCTTTAATATTACAATACAAATTCCAACGTTCTGGAATACAATATCAAAAAAAAACTTCACTTGAATGAATCTCAAAGATTAATATTATATTACTGCCTACATATTTACTCTGTGGCCTGGGCCTCTCCCAGTCCTACGCCCCGCGACCCAGATACGTGTCCAACCAAGCTCCTGCCTCAGAGTAGAGAATCCAAGCTACGAAATTAAAAAAAACTTAATATACTCGTACATAGCATACAAACGAGACGGTCGGTAGTAGAATTAGAGCTACGCTCGTAGTTTGTAGCATGCTCGTAGATTGTGCTATCTACGAGTTTTTTATCTCCTACACTTGTGATATAATGCACTAGTGAAAAAGCTTTTTTAAGTCACCCAAACTCATGATTATGGTAATTTTATTTTATGAACTTAATAACACCTTAGTTACACAGACACACACCCACACATATATTTATTATTATACAATCTTGTAGGGGAATTTACTTGAAATTATTCGCCTTTTTCTTTCTCGTGTCCGATCCCATGGTGAGTTAAACTTATTCTTTTGAATAATATGAATGTTAGTAGTTGATTTTCGCTATACTAAAGTAGCGTTCTTTGACTTTATATTAGTTTCTTACCCTAAAAGTATTTTTATCGCTTATTAAATTACCTTAGAGATAATATAGTAAAATTATGAAAAGTGCCACTCAAACTTTTGCGACATTTATCGCGAGGCAATAGGTACGTATGTATAGCTTAGGGCACTTACTGATATATATTTTTGCAGTGTATTTTATATATATATATTATGTAACAGGCAACCTACTACTTAGGGCTAGGACATACATTTCCAAAAAATGAACCCGGCAGCCGCATTAATGATCCATGGATTACTTAATTCATCTCATGGTTCATTTTATTATTCAAGCTTTGATTCTATAACATTTTTAAGCATAAAAATATTGAATAAAAAGTCATGTGTCTACTCTTAAGTCGCGGTTCGTACGAAGTAGTTTATTATCTCTGCTACTAACAAAACTGCTGCTGAGACAATATACAAAAAAAAGCTTAGCTAACGGCAGCAGTAGTCCAATTTAAATCCTACTAATATTATAAATGCGAAAGTTTGTGTGTATGGATGTATGGATGTTTGTTACTCTTTCACGCAAAAACTACTGAATGGATTTTAATGAAACTTTACAGTAATATAGCTTAGACATCAGAATAACACATAGGCCATAATTTGTAAAGATATTGTGTGAATTGTCGAAAATATAACGATAAGTGTCAAGTAAGTAAGTAAAAAATCAGTCATATGCGAGACATTCTGGCATGCGCTGCAAGAACCTAAAGTTTCACACGTACATAATGTATAACGGAAATGTTTATCTTAAATTTTCCTACAAAAAAGCCCGCGACAGCATATATCTACATTTTATGTGTATTGCATATTATCAGTAAAAAAGTAAACCGTATATCCTATAAAAAATATAATTTAATTCTAATGCAAATTCAGTAGTAACAAATTGATCCTTTTCAAACTAATATCATAAAGGCGAACGTTTGTTCAAACGGCTGGACTGATTTTGAGGAAATTGGGTATGATACATAGATAGATAACTCTTTATTGAAAACATCATAATAACAACAATAAATTTAATTCTATAACAAAACTTAACACCAAGTATATATCACGGGCGGTCTTATCGCTCAGAGCGATCTCTTCCAGACCACAGACTAATTCGAGATATGGTCAAAATATTGGGCAGGTATTCTTATGCTCTTAATAATTCTATACATAAATTACCGATGTTTCCAAATAATTACATAACTAACCAAAAACTACGTAAATAAATGAATACACATAATTATATATAAATATATTATAATATAAATACTAATATTATTATAATAAATAAATATGTCATAGACATATATTATTTATACACGTATAATTTTATACATGTTAAACACAATTGAATTAAAAAGAATGTTTGTACCACAGTGTCCATTATTATAGAGAAGTTTTTGACTCGATCCTTACAGCTGACAGCTTCAGCGGCAAATGAATAGTGGTAAAGGGTAGTTTTAGTTGCAGGTTGTTGTAGCGTTACGTTTTCTAATGACCGTAACGATAGAGAATGGGTAGAATGAAGAAATTTAAATTGTTCCTTGAGGTAGCTCGGGGATAAAGGATTGAGAGATAGTATATAGGGCATTGCGGCGATGACGAATAGGTACTTGAGCTTATTGCCAAACTCGGAGACATGATCATATTTAAATCTTAATCTAATACAAAAATTTATGGCATGGGATAAGGAGCTGGATTAACACATATCATAATTTTTATCATCATCATCCATCACCACGCGGGTGTAACCGCGGGGCGCAGCTAGTATTACATACAAATAATATCGCCTCATTTGTCAGCGTAGTTCTACGAGCTGCTACGAAAGAAGCAATTCGACACGTCTTGACAACAAAATACTTCAATATTCATATTCGCGTGAATAACTAGATCACGCAGAGTTTTCTCGTTGTAACTTTTTAAGGAAAAGTGCGTATAATAAGAATCAAATACTGGTGCATACGTCCCTGGAATTATTTATGAACACAGCTCATTTCAAGGTTTCCTACTCCAGGCAGTTTTACATTTGTACCCATTATAATTAACCCGCATTCACATACACAACTATAATTCAATAGAAGACGAAAACTACAAATATAAATATTATTATACAGGTACATTATAATGAAAGCCACAACCTAGGTAAAAGCAAAGTTTGATATCTCGTAGGTATATCTACCTACTGCTAGATTATTCCGCCGCAGTACTACAATCAAAATTCTGCGGAGAGAGCAGCCTCCAATATAATGTTTCGCAATAGAAACTTTCTCATCTGAACTTATTCAATATTAGCACGCGTGCCTTATCGATCCACAAGTAGGTTAACTTACAGATAAATCTGGTATATCAACTTTCTTGTTAGTTATCTTAGTTCGTTAATGATGTTTGTTCCATTGCTGAAGTCTTCTGTAGTTCGCGCCCGTGAGTGCATATGTTATGTATTATAGACATTATTTATATTGTAATTTTACCGAAGGACGATGTTTTGTGTCCTATACGCATTGACTTCATTGGGTTATATTGGCAGTGAGCTTTGAGATTAAATAACTCGCTTGATATACGCAAATTAAAATATTCTAAAGCACTGATTTGTTAAGTAAGTTTCACCGCTTTATAACATAAAAATCAACGAGGTTCCCAGAAAAAAATACCTTGAACTATGGCGATTTTGTTATTGTGATGTGTAGATAATTTTGATTGAATATTCCTTTTTGTTTATATGTCGCAGCAAACTAGTTTACTCAGCCGTTTAAAAAAATAGCATAGCCTTTTTAGTAAATTGCGCCTTTTAACTAGCGGCCGGAATGCATTTCATGCCTAACTAATTATGTTGCTTGGGACATTCATGTAGAACGAGAACAGAGTCAGAATTTAATGAAGCGTTAGGAAAAATTACGCAAATTAAATGAATAGGCTAGGCAAGTAAATGAGATCCAAGCCGTTTGCCTAGCTGTTTGATTAAAACTTCATCCAGGATCGTTTCGGTGGCTTGTTAAGCCATTTAGTAAAAAGGCTCTGCTGTTAATTAAAAGGATAATCAAGTGGCGACATAAACAAAGTGAAAAATTTATTAAAAAAAATTACATAGTGGCCTCTTCAGCAAGAGCCACCATACAATACCACACCACAGAGTCAGATATTCAGCTTAGATTAGCCTACTGCTACATTATTTATACTACACCATAACCACTAAATTGAATATAACAAGTGAAATTGTCTAACGAAACATAAGAAGCAAAGACTGGAATCCAGTTTTATACAGAACGATGCAAACTGCAACTGCAAATAGGTAGGCATGAACAATTACCATTCGGCGAATTACTTGTACTTCTCATTATTCATATCATACAAAGTGGTATGTGCCTGTTATACAATGTAATGACAAGGTAACCTTCCGCATTAAGATTTGCTACCGTGATCTATACGCACATAATAAAAAAAATATGCTTATCAAACCAACAACAGCCACTCCATCAGATTATACTTACCCCATAGATTATCACTGTACTACACTGCATGATGTGCCGCTAAAGGAAACTCTACGATTACAGTAAAAACAAGAACATGTTGACGCCACAGACGTCTATTCTGTTCTTACCTCGTTCTAGTTAAGCACAAAGCAGTGCGACCTAAACCGTTGGCCAGCCTTCGGCGAGAGTGGAGAAATTAGGTTAAACTCGCTTCGAGTTGCAAGCCCGGTGGGGGATACTCGCTAACAGATTACATGGACAATAAACTAAAATGACTCTTACATTCTTACGGACACAATTTTTTTTTTTCAGGAAACAATGTAATAGTTTATGGAAATAAATAGTTAACAACAACCAACTGGTTACCTTATTAGATATAAGGAATATACAAATCATTTCACGTAAAAATTACACTCTACTCAATCCAAGTTAGTACAGATTGTGTGGCTTTGATATATACGTCCGTACCTTCACTAATATTATAAAGATGAAAGATTTGTATTTTTGTATGCAACGAATAAACATAAAAACTACTGGACCGATTTAGATGAAATTTGGCATGGATAGATTGAGACCCGGGAAAGGACATGGAATAGTTTTATCCAACTGCGCAAAAGGAGGTTAATGTTTTTGCACGATAACAGTAATACGCGCGGGCGGAGCCACGGCTTGAAAGCTAGTTAATTATAAATATAATTAATTGTGTTTAGTATTTATTAATTGGCTTTTTGACCTTCAATGCTGATCACAAACGTACCACATATTCTGTAAGGAAATCTACTTTCTTCTTATGCGATTCCGACAGCATGGAATTTGATTACGTACTTGTATCGAGAGAGAGAGTTCTCGGAAATCTTTTGTAAATAGTATATCTAGACTAACTTATGTCGCTCTTTATAACAACTAGACCATTATGAAATATTGCAAGCACAAATAATAGACAAGTCTAAACGCGTAAAATAATAATCCTTCTAGTATGTTCGAAAGCCCTCATGAAAGAAAGACAAACCAACCTACAGAGAATCACACATTTGCAATTATATACGTCACAGAATAATACTGATTTAATTAAACTAAGCATTATGGAAATCACATTTCCATTACAACAAGCTTGTCCAGAATTAAGTTTAACAATAAAACGATTGTTCCGAGCGTTCATTCTCGCGTAATATGAAATTCCCAAATTCTTCTCCTTCCACGTTTCTTTGGAAACTTTATTAGGTATCATTTCTTATACATTTTTAATTAATAGCCCCCGGGTACGTATTAAAAGTTTGTCATTCTGACAATCCTAGGGGAGAACTTTAATGAGACTTTACCAAAATGAATTATGTTGATGAATAGCACCATTATAAACGTCTACAAAGAGAAAAAACAGGAAAAATAACTTAATATATGGAATTTACCCGTTCGGGGCTTACCATTGCCCAATTTTAATTCCACAAAAGTGTACTTCCAGCCGAGTAACCTACATAACATTTCCTTCTTGTTTCGCAAGGTTTGTTGGGCAACAGGATGCCTTTTCCTCTACATAAGTATTTTTTGCGAGCAAATGGAGTTCCCTTGTGCTCGGAACGCACAAATGCGACCGGGTGGAGTGGAAAATCCTGTCCGGTGCCGACAAGAAACGCCGGCCGGACCGGTGACCGGCCGGATGCCGTGACAAAGCGTTTTTACCATTATTATTTACCGTTCTATGGTTAGTTAACCTAATGTGAATTGGCTGCGAATATATAATCATAACTCTTGGTTGCTCTAATCCATTTGCGTCAATCATAATTAACGTGCATTAAAAGTTTGTATCAGCCCGACGTTAAATAATGTTGAACGACTTTCAATATTCAATTTATTTCTCGTTGTAAAATATCCGCGGAACATACTCGTAGTATTAATCAGAAGCCCGTGAGGGTGGTGTTGACATACAGAGCGGATTAAATTAACTGCCTTAATTGAATTTAGGTTCCTTGTTAGCCAACGTGTCCCGGAGGCCCCCAGCGGACCGCGTTATGCAACCAACCGCCGCGCCGGCCTTCATGATTAAACGCAAAATCGAATCAAATATTCAACTAAATTTCATTGTCGCGACGATAAATTGAACTAGAGACAATTTAGCTATGAATATAATATTGATTGGAGATGCTGGCGGCTCCGTTCAGTCCCATGCAGCGTTCGTTCTAGCATGTGAAATGCAATAAAGATATTTGATTTGATTAGTGACTCTATTCTTTGCATACTTCACTTGTTAAAAATGGTGTAATATGTTTCTGAGTAAGTGTTTTATTCACCGTTAGTCCCTACTTTGTCGGTTTATCAACTGATTTAGCTTTATGACCTAGTTCACGTAGAAATTAAAACTATGATTTACGGCAACCCAAAATGCTAGTTTGCTATTCGATAGAATTCCGACCCATATGCGTACTATGAATTTCATATGAGCTTTCTTTAGCGTTACTTATTCGGGTGGCTAGCTATAGATACTTGTATTTATAGTTAGGTATACCTATTAAGTGTTCTGTATTATACACAAAAAAGAATAATCAAAAGAACTAAGTCTAAATAGTAAAGCAATCTTTATTATGTGGTATAAGTATTTAACGTAAGGTACAACCAGATTCAAAATATAGGTAGGTACTATACTCAATGCAAGTTAAGTGTACGTCTGTATATCTTCTCCCCGATGGGCTAGCCGCTAGACAGTGATAATATGCCCATGTTTCGACAAATATATTTTTGATCCCTCGTAATAAGGACTATGTCGATTGCTATATATCAGACACAAACAATTTTTTTTGTTACAAAAAAAAACGAGAAACTGTTACATTATACAGGTACCATTTAACTTTTTATCTGAAGAACGCTCGGGGTACCTATCGATTAAATCGAATCTCCGGTGTCGTTCAAGACAATGTAATAGGTGCAAGGGAGCGGCCGCCGCCAACCCCGTGAGGGACGATTCCGTGGCCTTTCCTCACCCAGCCCACCCTTAAAGCGAACTTTATTGACCGAACGGCAGCTGGTTTCCCGTAAAAATGTATTGCCGGCCACCCGTTAAATCCATTACTGCGTATTTCCTCACTCTATAGTAATTGGTGGGCAGATGAAAGTGTTCTCTTCCAGCTTTGTTCAGCTGATATCGTTTTTTCTTTTTAAGTTCATGGAACACTCAAACTGCCTTTCGGTGGCGAGTAAAAATTCATTCACAGCTTAAAATAGCAAACTGACCGTAAAATTTTGTTAATATAATGGTGGAATTGATAGCTAACAACACAAGGAAGAAAGGCGACATCGTGGTTTTGAGCACATCCCAAATTCAATAACAACGCAGCACGGGCACGATGTGGGCGCCTCCACCGAATAACAATAATTTGGCAGCCAGCATCCGCCAAATTCCGGATGTGTTCGTTCCATTTTTAAATTTGACAGGTCTTGGCCGCGTGCGCCCCCTCGCGGCCGGCGCGGCTACGTGGCGGGAACCAATAACTCAACGCGTAATGTCGCGCGAATGCGACATGATTGTTGTCATTTTCGTAAATTATGTGAACGCTACATGCCTGCCAATGTTCATCTGTGCTCGTGAAAGCATTAAATAACACACGTCTACTTAAGTAACGCGGACATTACTTGTGCTAGCTCTATTTTCACTTACTTAATGGTCATAAAACTATATCTCCTCAGAAGAGAATTCTGAGTAAGTATACATTATTAACCTGTGTACAAATATAACAATTCTTATACCTACTCGCTATCTTGTTTGTACCCTACAAAGCGCGAAAAAATGGCACTATCAACATTTTGTATCAGGCTTTCTTAGGATTTAATTTACACATAGGTATAGTACAGGTTGTCCCAGAACTCAACGTCAAGCGGGCACGGGGTGTGGGGAAACCAAACCGGAAGAATTTTTTTGACGCGTTCCGCTTCTACACGAAGCATCCTCAGGAGATCTTGACTCTGCGAGCGCACGATCGAGAAAAAATTCTTCCGGTTTGGCTGCGTGGCGTTTGTGACGTCGCGTCGGCTTAGCAGGAAAATTAGGCAGAATTGTCACTACTTAGATATATTTTTGTATTTTTAAGTGTTTTATTAAAATATTAATTTGATGTTTTCTTAAAATATTTAAAAATATTTGTTATTATTAAATATGGATTTCCGCAAAGTAACGCCTGAATCTATTAATTATTGCTAGGGTTGTTAAAATTAGTATATTTTTTTAGGTAGTGCTATACTATTCCAAAATCTTAGCTAAATGGGCCATCTTTTGAAGTAACTTGCCGAGGGTAGTCCTATGGTTTTTTTTTTTTTATGATGAGTCAAAGTTCGGCGACATTATTTTTTCAATTGCAAGTCAAGGAAAATATGCTAATTTTGTGATTGGACGATTCTACCTGTCACCTACTCGTACGTATAATGTAAACAAAATATTGTAATAATTTTATAAAACTTAATTATTAATAGACGTTTTAAGAGAATGATCCTGAGTGTCTAACTAACCCGTTCTTCTTGCAGTGGATCTATACATAATTTTTTGCTGAACATGGCATTAGAACTAACTGCAAGAAGAACGTAATTCCCAAAGTGGTCCAGGTGGACCCCCAGGGGACCACTTTGGGAATTACTGGTCTAACCCGTTCTTCTTGTAGTGTATCTATACATTATTTTTTGCTGAACATGGCATTAGAATGCAGAATATTTCAATAATAAAATTTGTAATTGACCTCGATAGGAGCGTCGTAGACACCTAAATTGAATACATTATTTTGACATTGAGATGACTTGCATTATTTTTATATGAAGTGTTTGATACACATGGCAGTGATCGAGGTCAAGTGTTTATCCATGTATACAGGGTTATTGGTAAAATACTAACAACCTCTTAGGGTTGACTTCTGCTAATCCTTACAAACATTTTAAGATGATTCTTTTTTGTTTTGAAATATTTTTTTTTACCAATTTTTCAAGTTTTGACTATTTACATCGAGCAAAGTAATAAAAATATGAAATAATAGGTACATTACAGGCATAAGACTTTTAACAACAGGTGGTCCTGGTGCTTATTCCGTCAAACGCAAATAAAAAAAACATATTTTTTTCAAAACAAAAAAAACATCTCATAATGTTTGTTAGGACTAGCAGAAGTCACGTTGTTATCATTTTTCCTATAACCCTGTAAAGATTGGGATCGATTTTACTGTTGAAACAAAACGCGATCAAATCAAACCAAAGAATGGAACTCTGTTTATAATACGCACCGCATTTCGGCACCTCTATGAGCATGTTCAGAGCTACAGTTTATATTTCACGAACATAAGCTAAACCGTATACAACTTCTGAACGCCTAATTTCCGACGTTCTCTAAGCGCATTTAAGATCTTTCACTGACATCGACAAATAAAATCGCATCAGCAATTTTTACGATATATTATTGTCCATGTAATCTGTTACGATATTAACAACAAACATGGCAACAATCCCATTGAAAAATATATATATATACATAAGTTAACAAATATATAAAGATATATATAAGTTTTCATAAAGGCGTTAAAAAACACTTATACTGTAGAAATGATTTTTACGTAACCGATATTTATACAAAATCAACGATCGTTCGCAAATCTTTTCATTTTTCGTTCTTAGTTTTTCGCTATATAACGCGAAGAAAAATGTCTACAATGTAGTTGATAAAGTAAATTAATGTTAAGTATGTGTGTGTAAGAGAAAATGATAGAAATTGGAAGATGGTGTTTTGAAGCATTTACAAACTGTGAAATCAGTTCCGTCGCTAGACACTTTTGAAATAAAGTTATACCATAAAGTTAAAAGGCTTTTTGAAATTAGCCGAATTCAAAAAAAGGAGGAGGTTCTCAATCAACTGTATTTGTTCTTTCCTTCATGGTATACCGCCTTTGAGGTTTTTTTATTTGAAAACCGGTACTTGTCATGCCATTTAAATTTGAGTGAGATCTGACCAGTAGTATTTTAGTTATGCCTATTGATGCATATTTTCGTTTGTTTTTTTGTTAAAATTGCTTGTTAAAGAGATTGCTTGTTGCATTTGTGCAGAAATACCGGGATAACAACGTAGACGTGGTTCGCAAGGATGGGCTCCTGCTGGTGCGGGAGCTGGCCGCCGAGGTTAAGAACCACATGGACTTCAAGATTAACGCTGTCATGGTGAGTTATATTAGTGATATTTAAAATTTCATATTTGAAACGATTTATTTAAATTTTTACCAACTAACTACCGCCCGCTCCGACGCTGCCTGGTATTAGGTTATAATGCGCTTCGTTATTATGCGGTTATAATTAGTTCCAGATAATTATTAAATTGGAGTATGAAGTATTCTCCAGGACATATTTAAGCAATAAGTTACATCAAAATAAGTTTTCGGCGTTTTGAGGTTCAGTGTTTTCGTTATTATGCGATGTCATTCTGATGTGATTCCTTTTCACTATTGGATGACAAAAATGAATTCTAAAATAAATAAATGATTATTACATAATGATGCCAGGTATTATATAGTTTTTTAGGATTTTGAATGGTATATACTTACATATAAACAGACAGGATTGATTATTTACTTATTGATAACAATAACATAACGTATGCTTACACCGTCTACTTTTAAACCAATATGTTGGCTTGCAATAGCCGCTAGATAATGCAATATATGTACACATTAAACTGGAATAATTCATATAAATGAAATGTATATATTCCAGTAAAATTGCAAAAAAAAAGTCTTTTTTTATGGTATAGTTTAGCCTTTGACCTGATTTCTCACCTGATGGTAAATGATGATGTGGTCGAAGATGTTGTTCAGGCCAACCTAGAATTACTGGCTCTCAGGGGCAACTGCCCAAACACACCGTTGTGCTTTGTGACAGGCTAGCCAGGCGGGTATTCGCAAAATGTCCTACCACTATGCTATAACGACTGCCATCCTAAGACAACAACCAGGACCGACAGCTTAACGTGCCTTCCGAAGCACGGAAGCGCTCAGTAGTAATGACACTAGGGTCACTTATCCAACTCATAACTGCGGAGGACGCTGCTTAATTTTGCTGATTGGTTAAGAACGGCTAAGCAAACTACGCTACGAGTGATTAAAAAAATATTCTGTGAGTTCTATATATTTCTTATTGTTCCCCAGTGTATTGAAACGCTTAATGTTGTTGTTTGTGTAGCGTTGTTGTATAGCGGGGCGGTATATTTAGTAATAATTGCCACATGTTATCATCGCAGTTATTAAATTGCTTGGTGTTGTCGTGACGTCATACACATAATTGAGGGAACAATTATCATTAAATTGCTTGTTTACTCTTCGTCGTCTTTTAATCCCGTGCACTCGACATCAATATGACATCATCCATATAAACAAATAATTTTTAGTACCCATCAAGTACTCACCCTTTTGACCTGCAGTGTGATTGTGATGCCTTCAGTGATGAAGATTATGGACTGCCCTACAGTAGGTACATTCGGCATTCTAAGAATGCCCGGCTGGCTATGGATACCACCCTTAATTAGAAAATATATCGCCTGTATGTTCAAGAAAAACTGTATGTTCCGAAAACTATCCTTGAGAGCCAGCTCCCATTCTAGGTTAAGTTTCTTAAAGACCTTTGTTCAGATCATTATTTATCTTCAGGTGAGATTCTGGTCCGACGCTTCCCTATCGACAATAAAATATACTAAAAAATACTGTGACGTGGGTTTCCAACTTCTATGACTTTTTGATTAACTTCTATATCTAAGTTTAAAAGTATTGTTGAGCCTTTAATTTAGAAACAAATTTAATTTCTTCGCTGTAAGTTAATATTAATAAAGTAAAGTCCTCTTTATACGGAACAGAGAACTATAAGAAAATAATTTCCTTATTCTTGTTCTACGTTTCATAGTTCCGAGTGGAAGCGGTAACGTCTCACTCTCACGCCCTTCCCGCCCGCCCTATCCAATGCAATTGGGAGGCTTTCCTAAAGCTACTAATTAAATTCAATTAGTTTGCTTCAATTAGGAACACTTCAAGTTTCTAATGGAGATTATTACGTAGATTGTTGACACAAATTGGTGCTATGATTTGAGATAGTTTCGCCTAATATTGTCCTCCTTATAATTTGTACATACGTAGTTTTATTTGTTTATATTTTAGCTTACAAATTTTATCAAATATAAGATAATGCTTCTATTTGTATTGTTTTGTGTTAAAATAATGTTTTGTAAGAGTATATAACAAAAAGTCTAAAGTAAATAAAGAGTCAACTAATAAACCAAAAAATGTATGATAAATAATTGTAAAAGTTTATAATAGTTACTATTATAGTCATGTGTGGGATAATTTTTCCTCTCGTTGTAACTTTGTTTTGTAATCGCAGAGCATACGTCATAGCAGTTCGACCACATCATCACCTATCATCAGGTGCGATAGTATTCAAAGGCTAACCTATCAGGCATAAAATAAATAAATAAGCAGAAATAAATATATTAAAATTATAGGGTTGCGACATTGTTAACAAATTTAAAATTACTTTTATTAATACTAATTGCAAAAATCAGTCTAGTTTGTGATACAATGTAAGTTGAACTATAGGTGTCGCTCCATATCAATACGATGGTTAAGATCAAGATGACTGATTAGAGTCATCCATCATATGTCTACATAGTAACTCTTACTTTAAAATTCTGATATTTCCCATGTGTGTCACATCAAACTCATTTTGTTTATATACAAAAAACTAAGAAGACATAGGTAGCTGTAGCCGTGTTGTCAACTAAATCATAGTTATTATTAGAAACGGGATATTTACCGTGTTTTTGTTTGCTTTTGAGCTCTCGTTATTTCATATTGTTTTAATTTTGTGTGCATGTTCACATACCAGGCTTTTATGCAAAAATCACAATAGCTAAAAAACCTTTCTATTCATTGTTGCCTTAAAGACACATAAATTAATGTGGAGAAACAGACAAAGGCAATATATTCCACTCCTTAGTTGTGAAAGTTGGAGCAAAAAGCTTCGTAAATCGTTCATGTTGTTAAAATTTCCACCATGCTACAATAGTCGTCTTTAGATATAATGGCACCACATCGTATAATTTCATTGTACTAGTACTGTTTTCATATGAGAAAACAAATGTAACAAAATGACAAAATAGTTTTTGTCTAGACTAGACACTATCTCGACATTTATCTGGATGCAGTGGCTCTAGTCTGCAGAACCGCACTTTATGAGTACAAAAGATAGCATCATCCAAAAACAAGTATCCCTCACTGAGCAGATACGAGCTCAGTATATATGGGTACTCTCATTTTATCTAACCGTATTTTTAAAGTATATTTAGAAGGAACTTGATCCAACAGCACAGCATACCTACTCAATAACAACTACAAGTGTCTAAACCCCAACATGCTGCCAGATATATGTTTGGTCTCATATATATTTTTTTGTCCGGCGGTTTGCTTTTACTAACAAAATACTACGAACTATATACAATATTGTAGTGTTACAACTAGAATGAGACATCCTACATGTCATCAGTTTCACAGGCAGTTCAAATGCTCCAGGCAGTTCTGTGTCCACTACTAGTGGCAGCATGCCCAACATACTGGCAGCATTGCCCCGTTGAATTGCAATGCTTATTTGTTGAGCCAAATAGGTGGCACCATTTTTAACACGCGCCACAACGACCACGCTTTGATACGTTTCGAAAAATAAGATTAGCTTCTAGCCCCCACGGACCCTATATTCTTACACTAAGCATTTCAAATATGTAACCACTACCGAGATTAACATACTTACGCTGCTGCTGCTTGCTACTTTTTAATTACATGCCGAAAAGAAATTAGGTAGGTACTTTGGAGGAACTTTTTGGAGCAGTCATTTGTACCGCGTGATCAACTGATCACGCATGATAAAAAGGTCAAGTTAATTTCTAGTTTATTAGTAAAAGTTGTATTGAAATATGTGGTTTGCACTATGGTTTATGTTTAGTTGAAATTGTCAATAAGTATTGCGTCAGTCGGAAGTTGCACGGGCAATAGCGGCGGAGTACCAGTTGAGATTCAAAAGAATTCCAATATCAGCGGGTGCGGCGGCGTAGCAAATCGTGAAAGACGAGTGGTCGCGAGTCCTGGGGGGAAAGCTCCCGGGGGGTGCGACGAACTTCTACATCGGCCATCGCTGAATATGTTAATGCAAGTCGCGCGGATGTCGCCGCAATATCTTGCCACTTCGCAATTCGCAACTCGCACGGTTCATCCTTAACACATTCCTACGTATCTATAGATCTATTTTAGTTTTAGAGAAACCAGTTTTATTCATTATTCAGTTGGAAGAACGTCATATAGGTAGGATGATATGGTATAGTGTCGCTGCCTACGAAATTACTAACGTGATGTCACATGTCATTCAACTACTCGTAACAAGCATCTGTATCTCATTATATATTTAAATTTACGTATTCGATCGCCAACGTGGTTGTTCTACAGATTAATTTATTATATTGAAATACTCACAAATGGTAGTAATTATTATGATAAATGAATAAACTTTGCAATCCAAAGTGACAATGCTGCCAGGATGCTGGGCACGCTGCCAAGTGGTAGTGGGCTGGGTGGAGCATTTAGACTACCTGTGGTCTTGTAAAGGCCTTTAGGTTGCCTAAATACATTCGTTGTAGTAGCTGTAGTGTTTTATATAGTAAGTAGTGTATTTTTATACAAAAGCCGAAAAAATATGTCGTTTTGAAAAACAACGTTTTGATAGTTGTGATTTAAAAGATTAGGTTATGCTTTTAATTAGCTTCAAAATGTATTCTGTGGGTAAAAATCGAAGCGCTCGTAGCGAAGTTTGCTTAGCTGTTCTTAACCGATCAGCAAAGTTAAGCAACGTCCGCCGCGGTCATGAGATGGATGGGTGACCGCTAGTGACATTACTACTGAGCGCTTCCGTGCTTCGGAGGGCACGTTAAAACGTCGGTCCATCCATATAGACCTCCCACACAGCAGTTCATAGCCATAGCTAGTAAGAAGTTAGTCCGCTTAACTTCAGGTGGACCCCGATCTTGTTCCATCACAATATTATTTTAAAAAAATTGCTACGATTTAAGCCAATAGTAAAGTTGAAATAATTTATTGTGTAAAGTCGGTACCATATGCTGATTCAAAACACTGCTCACATTAGCATGGTCAGACTTCCACAAGTTACGTCATACTTATCGGTGTGGAAGACAGTTCTGTTTATTTATTTTTTAAACTTCTGTCTTTTTAGTGATTGCTTAAAAGATTATTCACTTGCCTAGAATACTGTTTATCATCGACAATAGCTAATAGCATTAAATCATCTGGATATGCATTTTTTTTGACTTAATTGACTATAACTTAAAACCACTCAACCGATTTTATTAAATTTATATGGAACCACTCCGGAGCTATACTCGATCCAGCAAAGAAATAATCATCAAATTCAGTTCAATTCAAAATAAATGGCGGAGTAATAGTGACACACACAAAAAAAACATAATATCGAATTGAGAACCTACTCCTTTTTTCGAAGTCGGTTAAAACTATTTATATACTTACTTAGCGTAGGGTATAGGAATTCTAGATATGTTATGTTATTGTTGGGTTCTAGCGCTTTTCCGGAAGCTGGCCGCCACGGCATGCTTGCTTGACTTGCTCGCCTCTCACTTTAGATACTCGCATAACGTGAATAACCTAACCAAGTCTTTATGGCTACAGAGCATGCTATTAGGTAGCTCATAGTTTTGCGGACTCAACTATTGAACAAAACAAAATAAAAATGGAAAACACAATTAGTTATGGATATACCCGTATCAATTGAGTTTATTACCTTCAAGTTAATAAACAACTTTTGTCAACAAATTTACTCTTTTTTATAAGTAGGGAATGATGTTGCGTCATGTACATCACCAAAGAAGTGGTGGATACTGTAAAAATAACCAACCATTACATGCAAGTATAAACTTATCAAGAAAGTAAATGTGTTCCAGCAATAAGCTAAATATTTGTTCCCAAAACATGTACGGTAAATTCCTTGTGACATGCCAGTAAATACCTCCGTAGAGAGTAGACATCTCAGACAAAGTTTGTTAAGCGCTTACTTACGTTTTGGTAAAACATGTAATAATTCACGCAGTGCGAAGTTGAACGCAAAGTTTCATGAAGGAGGCGAATGGAAGGGTGTGAAAGCCAAGTTGGCCGCGTCGGTATAGTACAGTGACACGATATGTAATTATTCGATTTGTGCCACCTTCCAAACGTCATTTGTGGTTTTTGTTCGAACTAGGTCGTTCACTGTAAAAGTTCGTTTTTGTCGGAACGCGCGACCGATCTCTAATGAAGGCCTACAGGATTCAATTAACCGGAGGGATTGGAATGTTTTGTGATTTGTACCCGGTACGGAATTCCATCAACGCGCTTCATTCAATACCTTGTAGCATTCTTCAGAATTAAATTGATGAAAAGGTTTGATCGAAAGATTCCATGAAGTTTTTTTTACGATTACTTTCCTCTGGGACCACGATATAGGTAACGGATTTACAGTGTAGTCTGATTTAAAAAGTCGCTGCTAGATTTAGCATTGTATGAATCGCATTTATTGTCAAAATAGAAGTCCAAATATACAATTTTTTTTCCTGCAGTGCACTGTTTGTATACAATAGATAAAATGAAGAGAGAAAGCATTCACCGCGAAGAATGCAGGAGTAGGCGTTGCCTATTTCTTTGAGTTTCGCCAGGCGAAACCAAGATGCAATGCTTCCAGTTTCTACGTACTTATTTGGGATATTGATATAGAACGATTCTTCATATTCAAATATGTCATCCCTTTTAATGCAAATAGGAAGTTTTGTATTTTTTTAGTGTTCTGCCTGTAGACAAAGACCAAAACGGCCTTTCTATCCGTTTGTCCGTTCATATGTCACGGCTCTCTACCTTGTGAACGGAATGAGTTACACACCCGAAATTAAGATATTTTGTGTAGAACGTTCTTAAAACGAATATTGAACTATTTGTAGAAGTTAAATAATAGTACAATATGACATAGGCCGCGAAAAAGGCAATCGTATGTTGAGTACGAGTTTCATACAAGATCCATGAAAGAGTTCTAAATTCAAATAACACCGTAGCACGCCTGCAGTTTTATTAATTTCAATATCTCTGGCGCTTTTTTTGTTCCAAATTAAAAAAGAATCAAGTTTGACCTGCGTTGTTGTGTTTGAGAAAAAATATTTTTCTAGGGGTACCATTACATGAGAAAGCAGCCGAAAACTTAAAAAAAACCTTACCACCTAAGTAAGTCTAGAACTGATTGAGGAGAGCACAAGTTTTTTTAACAGTTATAAAGCTCACAAGAAAAAATTGTAAAACTTTTATAAGATTGTCGTAAAGGATGGTCCTACGGAATGCAGACTGCAGTTTCAATGTAGAATTCTAAAAGAGTTGCAATGTTAGCAGACTTATGTAAGGCTCGTAAAGCTAACTAACGAAGCACAGAAATGACTCATGAGGTGCTTGGCTATTAGCTTTCGTATTTACCATATTCACTTATTTTTTGTATCTTATCCAACGCATAGTGAGGTTAAATGACACAACATTTATTCTTCCTCTACTCAGTTCTATTGTCATCACTGTACTCACGCATTTCTTCACACTACCCTCCTATCTTTCTTCACGCAGTCTATGCATATCGACCTCCTTCGCCTTCAATATCCGAACCCTTTCGGTGAGTATAATGCGGGTCCTAGCTGGTTCCTAATAAGTTAGTATTGATCGAGTTGAAAAAAAAAATAGACTGTGTATGTAAGGGCCAGGCCGCGCACAAAGGCTGGATTCATAAAAGTTGAACGAAGAAAACACCAACAACAGCGTACAAAATTATGAAAATCTAGAACTTTTAATATAACTAATACATACTAAACAAAGTTTACCTCACCGTTCCTCACATAATTGAATAATTATAGCCTCTCACAACGAGGTATCAAAGCCTAAGACTCCTCTGAAGTTATCATAGTTGAGATTCCTGCGCTCACTCGTAGTTCGCAAATTTCGTTGAAATTCTGCGTTGTTGTGGATAAGCATCTCATCGATTGAGCAATAAATCATTAAATAATAGCTACGAGTATAATGCAAACAGTGGCCCGGTACCAGCAACAATTGCGGTTGCTATAGAATTATGTATCAGCACAACATTTCGAATACAAACTGTGTCAATGCAAAAGTCCCTAGTTATAATCAATTGAAATCAAACCACAAAAATAAAAATAAATATAGTCAAAGAGTAGGTAGTAGAAGATAGGTACTAAAGGTGTCATTTTTCTTTTTAAACTGGCTAAAGACCTCAGTGTTCAATTTTGATTTAGTGTTTACTCGCGAGCGTTATCATACCCAGAAATTATCAAACTCAAAAAAGACGTTTTGTTTGTTTTAAAACTATCATTAGAGAACACACCCTGGAAAATTATATTGTATTTTAGTCAAAAATGCACAATTTGTTAGCCTATAAAGTAGGTGAAACTAGTAAATCTAGGAATATAGTATACTAGCGGCCCGCCTCGGCTTTGCACGGGTAATTGCGACTATAAATTGAAATGTACGCTATCCTATCTTTCAATTTGGATCAAATTGCACACGGCGTATAAATCAAATTTAAAATCGGTTCAGTAGTTTAGAAGTCCATCACGGACAAACAACGTGACACGTAATTTTTATATATATACGGATTATACTATTTTAATTCCATATAAATCTAGGAATATAATACTGTACTAAGTACCAAAAGGTGTTTGTTTACTGCAAAACCTTACAATCATAGTGACTATATATGACAACTGCATCGTTGTAACTTCACTACACATATATCAAACCAAAAGCTGCAACGCCCTTATTGCAACACTTTAGCCTCATTTCCCTTGCATGCTGGCAATATGTATACGCTAATTAAAAACAGCATTAAATGTATTCATGTCATAATTTAGTTGCGACGAAATCAAACGGCAGCGGCTGACAACAAACTGAGTAGTTTGAATGCGTCAATGACCTGTATTATACATATGCCTAGCCTGGTGTCTACGTATATGTTTATTATATATGACAGCAGGACAATTTTTTCAGAACAGTTAAGGTACATTGGGCGTAATATCACATCAATAAAATGTAAAATATGATCGTTTGAAAAACCTTACCTCCATATCAGTACGTTGACATAATCAAAGCCACAATATAACAACTACATTTGGCGACTGACCACCCGGAAACTCTTCAGAAAGACAGCTTAACTTTTCAAGTGATGAATACATGTATGGTTTCTGTAACGCGCATTGCCTAAAGCAGGTCTACAGGCATAATAATAATTTTTCAAATGCGAGAACTTGCCCGTGGGGTGCCGGGCTAGAATGTTACCCCTCCAACTCTTCCCGTGGGTGTCGTAAGTGTAAAATACCGGAAGGTATTTAGTAGGGCTTTTTGCGAATGCCCGCCTGGCTAGCTACCACCCTCAAGTAGAAAATCTGTCGCCAAGCAATTAACGGTGTGTCCCGGAAGCTGTCCTTGAGGGCCAGTAATTCTAGGTTAGCCTGAACAACATCTTCGACCACATCATCGCTTACCATCAGGTGATATAGTGGTCAAAGGCTAACCTATCAAGCATTAAAAAAAAAACTGGGCAGCAGCGCCTTCTGAAGAACTGCTCAAATCTTACACTGTGATCTCCAAGACGCCTGCCAAGCGTGGGGATTATGGCAAATACCCCCTAAATAGGGGAGGCTGTGGTCAGCAGTGGACGATCCGGTTGGTACAGTAAAATCCATAACCACCTCACTGTATCAGCTGGATTGTCCACTGCTGAACACAGCCTCCCCATTAAGGGGGACTATCTCAATGCATTGCAGGCCTCAGAAGGCGCTGCTGCCCACACTATCTCAAAAGTTATTAACACATCGAGGTATCTTCTTAGAGTTATAATAGGTATTTAATACCAACTTTAGTCAGTTTGCCATATATTATTAAAAAAACATACATTCATTCCCGTAACGCCGACTTTTAAGCTACTATTGTTAATGTGTTATTATTTTATTTTAAAGGCTGAAGCGGTGCTGTTTTATTTAGATAGATAACTCTTTATTGTACACACCACTACATTACAATATAAAAAATACGAAGGATTAAATTCAAGTGTTACAATGGGCGGCCTTATCACTAACAGCGATCTCTTCCAGGCAACCTTTGGATGGAGAGTAAATAGGAGTAATAAGATGGGGGTGCATTAAATTAATATAAACGGTCAGGTTGAACACATTGCTTACTTAAAATTGAAATGTTTTTTTACAAACAAACAGAGATGACTTATATACTAACAATATACCTTTATGTTTGTGTTTTCGTTTGCGCCTATCCGTAATGGCTGAATGTATTGTGATATATTGTAGTAAAAAGATCTCATGGGCTCTGAAATAGTTCATGGTATACCTTTTGTCCTGATTTAGTGAAGTTATGCGGAGTAAGTTATATGCAGAAGTTTGTATTTTTTTTTGTACTAACCAAGTTCAAAAATTTTGAAGGTTGTCATTTCGACTGTTTTTTTTTTTTGAGTGTGTTATCGTAAGTTTTAGATTGTGTACCTATTTTGATGAATTTTATATATATTGGAAAGCTGTCAAGTGGTTTCATTTAAATTGGAGTGTGATCTGACTATTAGTGTTTGAGTTAACCTAATAATGCGTATTTAATTAATTTCGACTACACTGACGATATTCTGATTTTCACTTGTCGATGTAAAATGTACAAAATAAAACTGTATACGATGGTTTGATGCTTTATAATGCATTTTTTGTTATTTTTTTGTTGATATTGGTACCGTAGACTCTAACGAATAATGTTTAATGGTAGCTTAGACCTCACCATTTCATGTAAATTTTAAAAAACCATTTTCTTAGGAATGGGTACCGTTTGCAGATAAAAGGGTTCTTGACTGACGGATCGACCGAGTTATGAAACTATTAATATTTCTTTTTATTTAAAGAGACTTTTAACAGGTGATCCCTTGTGCTTAATTCGTCACAAAAACAAAAAACTTTCATCTCAAAATGTTTGTTAGGACTAACAGAAGTCAACTCTATGAGTTTGTTAGCATTTTTCCAATAACCCTGTATTCATCTTTAAATTACACTTTCGGGTATATGCGTGTACAAATTAAGGTCAAAGAAGCATTTTTGACTAACAGCGGTTGAATCAGATCGTGAACACGATCGTGTTAGTAAAATATTGCTAATTTAAATTATTTGTGTATGTATAATGTATTTTTTTATGTAATTGTGGCGGATCAAGCGCGTGTCCCACCTGATGTTAAGTGGACTAACCTCTGCCTATACAAGATGCATTTAATCACAAGTGAAGAATTGCACTGCGCCCGTCACACTGAGACATAGATTTGTTGAGTCTCATGTGCCTGTAATTTTACTGGCTATCTGGGACTGCTACCGGAAAACACTGTTAGGTGCTTGACGGCAGATTTTCTACCTAGCCGGGCGAGCATCCGTAAAATGCTCTTCCGCTATGCGGTGAAGCTCGAGCCGGCAGCGGGAATATAATGTTTGTATGGAAATTAAACTCACGTATACACAGACATATTTAATGAAACCAGTGCTCTCCATGCCACAATTGCGCGGTTATATTTCACTTAAAGAGTGATTAATGAGATTGCCGTTGTGGTGTCCGCTTATGTTATAAATAAATTCGACAGCAACACGAGTGAATTAACGCAAACACGGAACTATAGAAACGCGGAGAGAGCCGCATAGGACTCTCGAAAGAATCGAGACATTGGGATTTATATTCAATTAAATAAGGGGTCGTTAAAAATTTTAAAAAAATTAACTTGCTTTTTAAACTGAAGAAATTTTAAGTACTTAACTTGGTTTTTTTTCTCGGTGGTATGACTTTATTAAAAAAATACTACGAACTATAATAAAATTAACTACATAAAATAACTTTTTAAATGAATGTTGGCGAGTTGCTTATACAAACTGTCTTAAGCTTACACTTTTGTGGTCCAGACTTTCAGAAGCTGTATCATATATATCTTTTTTTACGTTTATTTTTAATCTTTTTAGTAATGTGTATGCAGTGTGCAATTTTTGAACCACAATAATGGTCACCATCAGCAATAGCTGCTAGTACCGTATGATCGAGGTGTAGACACACTGGCAAATACATTTAAATTTTTCAAATTATAAATACAACGAGTAAATAAAAAAACTTGTTAATTTTAAAAAAAAATATTTACCAGCACTTTCTACTACTATTCTTAAAAAAATGCACTGGCTTGAGAAACTCCTTTTTGGAAGTCGTTTACCATTTTGTAACCCTTGATTCTGAATGTCGTCCCATTTGTGTTGATCATGAGGATTTGAGTAATTGTAATATCCAAAAAACTTCCATACGAAGAGCTTCAAAGAAGCATGAAATTGTTCGGAAATTTTATGATTTCACATGAGGCCCATAAGTTCAATTATTAAATTGCTGTAAAATAACTTTAAAATTACTTATAATCTCTCTAAAATCATTCGCAAGAAATAACGGCAAAATATTATTTTGCCGTTATTAACAAAATATACCGTACGGTATAGAATATTTTGCCGTTAATATTTACCGTACGGTATAGAATATTTTCCCGTTATTTCTTTTGCCGCTAGTTCCGACTAGACTCTGTGGGTGTATAGCAAGCATGATGGGTCACAGTGCCAGTGGAAACGTGAAATGGCGTAGTCAACTTGCATCAATCTCGTAGAATCGAAACTGGAATTCTTCAGTTTGAAAAGTACGACACTGCACGTCCGATTGTACGGAAGTTGTCAGCTATGGACGCCTGCACTAAAGTTTCGTAGACATTCGTAGCACTTCCTAGTTGCTCTGTTCAGATGAGCTGTCCTTAGTTTGGGAGGATAGTCATTCGATATCTGCCTGCAATATTTGTTTAAGACATGTTACCAATATTTGCACGTAATGTGTGTCTCATAATACACTCTGGGCATTTTTATATACCTAGTTTTACTTCTTGAAAATGTTTGTCCAACTTTTCCAAAATACACGTTTAGTTGCTAAATAACAATTGAATGATATAAGTGTTTGCAAACTTATTATACACATTTGCGAATATGTCAATGTTATAATTGATATTAGTATTTAACCACAGTGGGGTGCCCACCCCCCCCCCCCCCCCTTTATCTTAATGTGTGGGAGTTGTAAGAAAAGACAAAAATACAATATCTACCTCACTACGGTAATATGTTATGCTTCAATCGCTATATAATGGGACACTACATGTGTGCTATACTTAAATTCTAAAGCTAGGGTAAGTGCTAAGCGCACCGCCAAATTCCGGAGGCATGCCGCAGGGTGCGAGGAGGTGGCCCCCACCAAGAGAGGGTGGCAAGAGGAGGGATAGGATGAAGACCACTGCACTTGCCGACCTTAATGTCGCCATCAGCAAATTGCGAAACACCAGCTGTTTCTGACAAGAAACCTCTGACATTATTCACGCTATTGGATCGCCATTGAATCCAGAAATTACTGTATATGAATTAATTTTATTCGCTGTAAGTCCATAGTCACGACCAAAGAAAAACGCTAAATGATCTATGCCTATATGTAGATATAATTACATGATGCCGTGTTTGTAATGACTTAAAAGCACGGTTAAAATTTACCGTCTTTAGCTCTGGTTTTGAAATGGCCTGACGGGAAGTGAGAGGATCGAGCAATAGCTGTCAGAGCGTGTAGAGGGTTATTAAATACCATCTCGGGGGCTGAGTGCACCGTGACCCATATCCACTGCAGCGCCCGACTTATACGAGTGGACTTTATTGATTCGCAGTCTTGAGACGGTGTGCCGTCCCGCTCTTGCATGCAGGCAGGACGCCGCTCCCAGGGTACTTACTCAATATTACAGAATGGAGCGGGAGTAATAAGAGGCTTAGATAACACGCACTCCCCTATATCGATTTGTAGCATTGATGGATTTTTCACAATGTCTAAAAGATTCATTGTAATTTACTCATAAACTCCGCGGATTTCTATAAGCTTAATTACGTCTCCCATATTCTTAACTTTTTAACAGCGTAGCACACTTGTGATTTATTTTGTAGACCTCTATTCGATTCGTAGCGAATAAAAAAATCTGATTAAAAATTACACAATGATTCTATAAATTATTTACTTATTTAATTTTACTAAATAAAATCAGTAGAGATGCAAATCGATTTAATTTTATAGAAGACGTTAATCATAAAATATTTAAATATTGTCTTAGAGCGTGGGTCGTCGTTGGCGGAGGCGTGAAGTCAACGACCTCTAATGCTCGATTCCGCAGAAGCCTGTCTGAGGAATGCTTTAAGTACTTTATCGTTTGGTAATCATATTATAGACAGTGTGACCTTGTAGTATTTGTATACTACATGGTCACACTCTACTTTACTCTTCATGATCATTGTGCCGCACTACATGTGGCGTGATACAATATTTATTATTATCTATATATCTTTTAGCTTTGCATATAGAGATGATAGGCTGCCTGCCTAGTGGTTTATCATAAACATGGAGTCCGTACGAGTTTTACACTGAAGCTTTGCCAATAAGTACTGTATCTGATAATAAAATTTCTAAAAGTTAACTAAGATCGATGATAGTTTGTAGAGGATGGTGAAGTTTGTTGCTTTATATAAAATAGTATAATTTGTGTTCTTTGGATGGATGATATTTATAGAGTTGGAAACTATTGTACGTATTGCGATTTGAATTTAAAACACGAAACTAAAATTCATATATACTTATTGTATATTAGATTCAAGTCTTTTTTTTTTCTAGTCTGGCTTAAATTAAATCAATATGACTATGAATGTAACTATAAATCGTGAAAGAGATATTTAAACTAGTCATTGTTGCTTACATAGCGAAATTTTGCAGCTAAAAGCATAAAGATTACATATATGTTTAGAGATTACATACGTTCGTTCGTTCTTCGTTCGTTCAGATTATCTCCGTATTTATTAGCGATTAAAAATATAAGAAACAGTTATTTCAAGAATAAAGTGAGTCGAATCCACTTACGCGAGTGCAATTGTGCTGTAAAAGTGTTTGTGCGCAATAGAAATACCAACAGAAGTGAAAATCTTCAATCTAAGTACACTGTATGCAAACAGTAACACCCAGTATTAGTAATGTCCATATCGCAGAAAAAACTACGAAACTGCACTCAAGTAAGATAATACCGATTAAAAACAAATTACAAACATTTGGAAGACTGTAAGTACACTTCATTCATTAAATCAATTAAAAAGTGTTTGTTTACAATTGTGTTTGAACATGACAAGCTGACTCATAATGACATTATAACATAGACAATCGAGACAAAATAATGTTGATGTTGCCAGAAGACATAAATGTTAACTTTGAAAAAGTGACATCTATGTGAATACTACAGGAAACCTAGCAAGCTAATAAACAGACGACTTATTTTGACTGCCTCACAACGAAGACGATTAGGTAGTGGTTAGCGTATATAATCACTAATCACAAGAGACCGAGTTCAAATCTCGCTGCGCGGTGAAGTTGTCTTTTTGGTATCATATTTTAGTTAGAGAAATTGTTTGATATAATATTTATTAAAATTAGACTACACAACCATGAGTTTCTTCGACAGCATTACATTTAGGCGCAAACGAACATCATCGCATAATAATCCCAATACTAGCTCCAACAGCGACACCGATAATAATATGTCACAAACTATAAATGGTACAGTGAATAGCTTACCGGACATATCTGACGAAGAATGCGACGTAGTAAAAGAATTGAGACAAAAAATAGAAACTTTGACTATAGAATTAACCAGCGCACACGCCCATGTAGATACACTCATATTAGAAAATAATGAACTCAAACGTGAAATTGATAATTTAAACAAGAAAAATGAGTTGCTTAAAAAAATTACACAAAGTCCAATAAGTCAAAAAAATTTAACACCTAAAAGAACTCAGACTCCACGCAAAGAAAATACAAAAAGACAGATTTTAACTACTGAAAAATCCCTGCAAAATAAAGGCACACAGACAGAACATGTAGAAGCAGAAAGTATATCGAAAAAGTCGAAGCAAAAGCAACCTTCAAAACGTAAGGCTAAGCCACAAAATCAGAATGAAGAAAAGCTGCAATCAGGAATAGATCTGAACAACATACCACAGAATGTCACGGGCAGTACCAAGGCATCATGTAAACCTAGCAATGTTGTTCTAATCAGTTCGAATAATCGAAACAAAGTACTCCAAATAGCTGAGCACACATTGAATGGAGCAAGCGGAAGCACTTTTCTACGCCACTACCTTACGCCTAATGGAGGAATATCAGTACTACTTGACGGAATAGACAGAAAAGTTATTGATATGACTATGCACGATTATGTTATTATACTCATTGGAGAAGCCGACTTTAAAAATAATGACGATAATTTAAAATTGATTTGTCTTATCAGAAAAATATTAAGCGACGTAAAACATACCAACATAATTATTTGCACCCCTACCTATAAATACTCACCTTATGACAAAACAATGAATTATTTGCACGAATATAATCATAGAATTGACACTTTTAATAAACTATTATACTTGGACAATTTGACACACGAGTATGCATACGTATTTGATACGAACTCATGTTTGTCCTACGACATTAAAACATTCTGTCCACGTTTAGGAACGCTAAGAGATGCTGGCCTTCGTAATATTATTAGTAATGTCGCGCGAGAAATATGTGACAGAAACAATTATAATATTAATTCAGGCACCAGCTCTGCAATCAGTGAAACTAACTATCAATCCCAGATAGAGTTTTTTCGACTCTAAATATATATGTATAATGCATCAGAACATTGCGGGATTATTAGGAAAAGCTGATGAGCTAACAGTATGTTTAGATGAACTAAGATGTGAAAAAAAATTAAATCCAGACGTAATCTGTATCACCGAGCATAACATGAGACTGGGCTTTGAAGGTAATCTTATTTTACCGAATTATCAATTAGCTTCCAGTTTCTGTAGATCGGATATTGTTGGCAATTGTTTTGTTCATTCAACTCCAATCTCCATCCTAAGGTTGCCTGGTATCTATCTATATGTATTTCATATTCATTTTTTTGCCCAAATATACATTTCACCAAAAAAATTAAGGTCATACAGATAACATGGCATTAGGTAAATATATTTACCCTGTGAGGGTGTCGCAAATTAATTACTTACAGGTAAATAATTAAAACAAAATATACAAAATAATAAATGTTATAAATATAAATAATTCGTCTTCAATATTAACAATCAATTACTCATTATTGATAGGTGCATATATTGGAATTCATCCAAAATAATTAATATTAAAATGTATATGTCAAGGTAATTAATTATGTGTATTATACGTACGTTTTAAGTACATTACATATAAGCACTCCATATAAGAGCATGCTTATTATATAGACGTCGTAGATCATATGATAGTAGCCACACTTGAATCAGTTTTATTTTTGAAACTCTAATAACTAACTTTAATAATAAGGATGCAAAGTACGTAATGATATAATGAATAAAGAACTTTGACTTTTCTCACAATTATTGAGATAAAAACTTGTACTGTCGAACAAAGCATTCCTGCATAATGAAAACTCATCTTTGCTCTTCTCAGCAAATAAAAAACACCACCCGTTATTTCCTTAACTTTCCTGGCACTATGCTATTATTTAGTATTCAACAACTTTAAAAAGGAGCCCCTGAAAACACAGTTTATAAATGAGAGTTTTTAGTTGGGAGACGAAATAGCCCCATCGCAGGAACAAGCTCGCGAAGTGGGGCTGAAGTAATTAAAAGTTGCACTCGAGCTCAGTCCGCCACCACCGCACCCCGTGCTTGCACAGGACTAGGCAGGGCCCTTGCTACCCAACACTAAGGATTAAAATTAATCCTCAGATGTGGACTACCTTAATTAGCATTTTGTTGCTCTGCAGCGCAGTGTATAATATTCGTATTTAAATGAAATATGAACTGCCTCTGGCCATTTGATGACGCTCTCTGCAGGGCTGATGTAACTACTTACTTAAACTGATTAAGTATCATGATGAAAGGTCTTGAAACTGCCGTCAACGCTCTTAAGCTAATCCTTTCCGCGTTCCCTGAATCTGAAGGATGCCTTGTTTGCCCAAAGTGTACTAATGACAAATAGCGTGGCTATTAACAATCTCGTTACACCGCGTATATTTTATCTCCAGCCATTAGGGGTGGCTATGAAAAGGCGGGAATTCTGGAACAATGCTTAGTGCCGGTTCGTAAATACGTCGTTTCTTTATTTTGTTTCAGCTACAGTTTCATTAAGTGCGAAATGTAAGCGTCGTTTTTTCTTGACGACGCTCACAGAGCGACAATCCTACGATTTTTCAACTTTATCCTTGGTTTTGCGTTTAGAGTTGTGCATATAGGGATGAAATTGTACCATTTCTAACTCTCATTTCAATCAAAAAAACAATTTGTTTGTGTGTACATTAAATTATTAGTAACTCGTACTATTAAACGTATAAAGGCGTGAAAGCCTTTATGAATATGTTTAATTACTTTAACATTCAAGACAGAGCAAAAACAAACCAGAATGTGGCCAAAGCGTCAGCTCGTGCAGGGTTAAGTTGAGAGTCAACGTGTATGTTAAGCTTCATGTTTAATTGCTTATATTAATATAAGTAATAAAAATAGCAAAATAGCATTAATTGAAACGTCGATATAACCTTGTTTTATAAATTCCAAACCGTTGTAGATAATACTTCCAAATTACTTTATTCCAAACTTGTACAATTTCAAGCTTGTACTTTTCTCGAAGTCTCTTGCCAGAATGACCATTCGACGGACTGACTGGTTTCTTCCTCCTGTATTTTTCCCTCCAAAATGCGATAGTGGTAAATCTTTTCTGATTGGTCGATCGAGCGCAACAGTGATTGGTCGATTTTGAATAACCGAACACGACATCGTGTGTGTGTTGCCACTATTTAAAATACCGAAATATTGAATAAAATATTGGTTCAGATAAAATAATCTATAAATCTATTGAAAATCATGACACTTGCATGTTCATACTTATTAATTTGAGTGCAAGGAGAAAAAGAACAATTTCAAATCAAGAGTAAGAAATATAATATGAACCTTTCAACAGTATAGATACTATTTATAAAATCAATGTATGTAGTACGAATTTACGATATGAGGAAAATTTAATAAAAAATACTTGTTTTAATAGGTGATCCTATAAAAAAATGATTTTTTCTAGTTGTTTTCAAGTATCTTAGGAAATATAAAGACGTTAAATAATATTTATTAAACTTAAAATACTATAAAATTAGTACGTTCGTTATAAAGTTACAAATATTTTCCGCGATTGTTTGTACGTACTTAGCACGAGGGATTGTATAGCGATAAGTCCTGTGGGTATTATGGCGGAGACATGAGTAATCCGATTACACCATGCCCCAGAACCAACACGTTTGCATACCATGCATGTAAGAGTATAGTGTGGGTATGTAGATGAGTTATGGAACTTTGACTTTTAGGAAACTAAATTGAATATGTCAAAGACACCAAAACTATAGCGACACTGTAGCTTACTTCTTTGCGTTTAATTGTTAGTGACTGATAAAAAACTTAGAGCTTTTCAAATACTGGTCAGGACACAACTAAACAGTTCTTCTTGACACTACAATGTACTGACCTTGGGATGACGATGTTCGAGCCTAATTACACTTGTGCTACGCCGGTATCGATATATACTAGTGCTTAGAGACAATATCTGACACTATGCTGTGGTAGCAGTTGATTGACTCTATTGCTTCTTTGCATTCTCGGCAAGTAATGACCAACCCCAAAAGTTCCATCTATAGCCGGATTTGCACCAAGCGGTGTTGCATAATATGTCTATTGTCTAAACTTTAACCATTATGGATGCCATCATTTAAGAGAACAAAATGTGGTTTGCTGTGTACAAAGTACCTGTCACCCGTAGCAGACCAATTTAACTCTTACTTAAAGCTTATCGCTGTGTAATTATGATAAAAGACAAAATTGATCGTTTTAAAACTATCGTCGATCCAAGATACATGAGCAAATCGAGTTGCCCTCAATTTCCATGGCACTAAAACCTCACTTAGTTTTAAACCATTAAAATTATAAATCAGACACAATGATGCTTAAACCCAAAGGAAAGAAAAAGCAACAAAACGGAGATAAAAGCAACGCTGGCGGCATTACACTCTCTTCTGACAATAATAGGAATCGTATTAGTGGAACTATGCCAGCGGGCAGCCAGCAGCTAGCAGCCTGGCAGCCCGTCCTGGCTTTGTGACGCGAACAATCGTGATCCTCCACTTCAAAGAACCTGCATTACTGTAAGAATGTAGGTAACAACGTAGGTAGGTATAGCAGATAGCTGTAAAAATGATTGATCACTTGAAGTTATGGTTATATAGTTTTTTAATGTTGATACTTAATAGAACGAATACCTTATCTTACCGTAAGTGATGATGCATTCAAAGATGTTCTTCAAGCTAACCTAGAATAACTGGATCTGAAGGACAGCTGCCGGAACACACCGATAGGTGCTAGGCGATAGGTATATTACTTGCGTGTGGTTGCAGGTTGAGGTTGCACAAAATGACATACCATTATGTAAACATACTGTACTCAACTAACTCGACCTCGCTACTTATATGAAACTGCGATAGTTTCAACATTTGTGGATCGCCTTTTCCCAGCAGCATTATTACTGTACCCACATTTATTCTTCATGTCTGAGCTTATGAACTGATTCAGGTATTTTTCTAAAATACTAGTATATATTGGCAATTGTTGCTGAATTATTTTGCATCTATCACTACATCATTCACCAAGCAAAGAACCAATCAATTTTAATTTATCTAAATCAAAGATCTGCAATAAGACGTTCTATATTGCTGACTCAATAGATTGAACAAAACCTGCCAGGCTTGATTGCTAGCAATCAGTGTAAGATCGTTAGGCTCACGCAACTGGTAGGAGTTGTAGATATAGGTTACCCCCACTGGTTGTGTATATCATACGTAGGTTTATTCTATTAGGCCATTGAACTTGGTTGCCGACAGTATACCTAGTTTAAAGGTCCGCCAAATGTCAAGTCGTGATGACCTGCACAACCTTAGATTTCGCGTAGACGGCATAATAGTCCCATCAGGGAAAGTAATGATACCTTTATCTGCATTAGCGAAGGCAGGGCAAGGCTTTCATCTTTAAAGCGCTATTTCTATGCTGTATTTTAAACTTATGTAAGACGTGTATATAGAAAATTGAATCGGTATTTTATTCATAGTTTATTCATCTTTAAAATCTCTTTGGGTGAGCGAGTGTAGGTAAATATTTGATAAATATTGCGTATATTGTATCTTTGGGTATATAAAAATGGGCCAAGTGCGAGTCGGACTCGCGAATGAAGCTATACAACATTAGACTTCATATTTTTTATTTTATTTTTTTCGGGGGGCTTACAGCTATAGTTACAAAATAATATATAAATACATAAGGAGAAGCCTTTTATAACCTTTTTTTGTTTTAACGAGTCTGACTCGCACTTGGCCTACTTTTTGTATTTGTTGTTATAGCAGCATCATCTGTGAAAATTTCAACTGTCTAGCTATCATCGTTCTTGAGATACAACCTGGTGACAGACGGACGGACGGACAGAGAAGTCTCAGTAATAGGATTCCGTTTTTACCCTTTGGGTACGGAGGCCTAAAAATAAGACATAACTTAGTGTTTTATTTGTAACTTATTATGCTGCCCTTAGGAGTTAGTTCACACTTTAAGTTAGGTTAGCCTATTTACCATCCTTGATCATATCAGCACCATCAAATGAGATTAAGGTAAAACGGTAGAATGTTTATTTTGTTAAAATTTTCATCGCTCTATTGCAATTAAAACTGCAAGTTTTATATATTTATGGAATCGTTTTTAGAGCCATTCATTTTGATACGACACTCGAATGGATTAGGTAGAAAAAAATCTCACAATATGGTGTCTTAAATCCGCCAGTTTGTATTTTTATTTTATTTATGTACCTAGTATCACTTGCGTTATTAAGACAAATCTAACAACATTTCAAACACTAAAATTGGTTAAGCAGTTTAGAAGTTATGGTGGAATACAGAAGATCACAAACATACATACATGAACCCTGAAACATAACACTCCCTTTTTGGGCAGTCATGTAAAAAACCTGCTTATGACCACTATGAGACCTGACGGTAAGTAATGCTGTCCAAGATGTCGGTCAGGAACGCTGCCGTAACATACCGTTGCGTTCTTTCCGATCGGAAAGAATGCAACGGTATGTTACGAAATTTTAATAAAAATGTCGACATTTTTATTTTCATGAAGAGTTGTTAACTACGGTTTTGCAATATAAGGGTATATTACAAACACTTTACTAACCAAACCGTAAAAAAGAAAAAAAACAGGTCGGGATTAGAACTATACCTAACGATTATATACACCTATCACCCGCCAGATGGCCTATTCATTGCAGTGTCACCATCCGCGAACTGCATAACACTGCACTGCTCCCGGTACTCCGAGGCGTTGGTTCTTATGCCTCGTTTACCCATTAATTTCACTCAGTATAGAGCCCTTCTTGCCTAAACAAAATAGTGTCTCTTCTGCTTCAGGCAGAATATCTGATACTGCGGTAGTACGCACCAAGATGGACCCTTGCTTTAAGACACCTACCACTTGGTATTTGTACACGTGTGGATTTTATATGATAAGATAGTCATAAGTAGCCAAGTATTATTTAGAATTGTAACTCAAAAGGTCCTTTAGTTATTCGGGTCTACGAAAAGCATGTTTGCAATAAGTTCATATAAGCGCGTGCTGCGACGTAATGGTAATGACAATCACTCTCTCCAAATAGCGCGATATTAAATAATGTATTGCTAAGCAGATGTACTAGATAGGGGCTTTATAAAAGATTTCAGTTTTATGTAGTGCTTATTTTATAAATAAAAAAAATCTATACTAAAGTTACTAATGCATAAAATTGTACCTTTGGGTATATAAAAAATCGCACACACAGCTCGCAACTCGCGCACGAAAGGTCCCGTATCTTTACTACATTAGATACCATATTATAACTTTTTTTTAGTTTTCAAGTGCGTGAGTCTGACTCGCTTAGTCTTTTTAGTGTCTGTTATTATAGCGGCAACAGAAATACATTAGGTATCTGTGAAAATTTCAACTGTCTAGCTATCACGGTTCACGAGATACAGCCTGGTGACAGACAGACAAAAACTGGACCCTATTACTAAGACTCCACAGTCTTAGTAATAGGGTCCAGTTTTTACCCTTTGTGTTCGGATCCATAAAAACGATTTTTTCACATCAATTACTTATTTTTGCATCGAGAGAGAGATTAAAGTTTTGCTGCGAGTGTTGAATATAGAGTAAGCGAAGGATCCTATACTTGAATCACGAGCGTAGTAATTCGTGAAGTTTTAAACCCTCAGTGGATTCTGCACGAGTTGTAAAAAACTTTGGTCTCGTGTTGCACATACAACTTTTCACCTCAACAGCCTAAACAGGTTTGCACGATACTGCTTTAAGGCAATGTATTATCTGCACTGCAGTAGTACCCAGTAGGATGGTCTGGTAGCAGCATACCTGCTACAGTATCATAAGAATCACAAGATTAAACATGTCGATACTGCATATACATTCATATGAAAATGAGAAAGTACAACTTGTACACTTGTAGATTAAATACATCGTTTCCTTAATCCTTTAGTGGAAATAAGCGGTAAAAAAGACATTTCGAGCAAATTCGCTAATGAAAGAGAATAGCGCCTATCGATCAGCCCAATTCCACTCCAGCTAATTGTCGATTGTTTGCATTCAGGTCCATTCATTGTACCAACATAGACCGAGTCCACTTGATTCGTGACGTAGCGCGCGGCTCCACGATGACTCGCGTGTTCTCCCCTTATATACCATGCATTAAGGCTTGTTGACACAGATATGAGGCATTGTATGTATTGCCATGTATTGCCGAGGGCGTTTCTACCTGCGTAGACAAATTTATGCGTAGACAAACATGTTTGCTTTTAGATTTATGAAAATATTCATGTTGGTACGACGTTTTGTTTCTCGTATAACTTACCTATTCTATGACTTGCGCAAATGTTTCAAGTATTCTTACAATGAAGCAGAGATAAGTAACATTGATTTTACAAGTATTATATAATGTATGCTCAAAACTCCGATCACAAGCGTGGGTAACACTTAATATGTTGTTTTTTGGCAAGTAAAAAATTCTTTTCTCTGGCAAAAGGCAAAAAAACCCGAATATTAATTAATAGGCTCTTGAAGGAGATTACGTCTTTGGGGAGGTAGTGGTTACAGTTGTGACACATATTTTAACTCCAAGAGGTATGTATTGTGAAAGCATTACTGTGTTGTTAGGCTTAAAGATTGCTGGAAGGGCGCTGTAGTAAGAGAAATTACTGAGAGATTCAGACTTCAGAGTTTATTAGTAAGGTGACCAGCAAAGTAACAAAAATAAAAAACACAAACCACACCAACACATCATACTCTGTAGATTTATATGTAGTATGTAGATCAAAAAACACACATATTTTTCGTAAATTGTTTGAAAACAGTTGCATATAACAAAAATACTTCCAAAAATAATAATATCGTAAATTCCTATCATTTATTTTCTTGTCAAATATTCGTTAATAAAGTTAGGTGCCATGATTTCATCCGCATCAACTCAATATGGATTGTATTTGTACAGCGTATCATGGACAGCGCTGAGGCCGCTGCGCTGTCGTCCGGCAGTGGGGGAAGCGATGGCGCCCCCGGCAGCTACTTCGACGCGCGGTGGTTGAACGTACACGCGGATGACGGCACGCTGGCGGCGAAGGCTCGTCGGCTGCAGCTGACGCCCAGCCGACACTTCGACCACATCGCCGTCAATACGAGCTACAGCGCAGTGTTGATGCCGCCATACATCAGTACTGAAGGTAACTAACACGTTTTTATCTGAAAGCTTGTAACTTTAACAATACTATTACTTCTATTCGATGCGGTGTAGCAAATGATATACACTGCTGGAGATACCTTTGCGGTAAGGCTCACTCTCCAACTGCATGGAGATAAGTGACGATCAACACTAATAGAAACTATTATATTTTTAGCCCAGATGTGTAATCATATAGACTAGTATAATAGACTAGTACATAAATCACTTTTGCCGTAACTCACTCAAGATCTATATAAAATATACTCTTAGCGCTATATAGTTATTATTAGAATTCATAAATTCATATTTGCCGTTTACTTTCAAAGCGTTTCATTTTTGTTTTTAGATTCGGTTAGAAATATTTTTAAAAGATATAAATGTATTGTATATTAAAAGAATTTAATATTAACTTCATCCAAAAACCCAATTCTAATATGTTTTCTTATATATCAGTCTTTCCCATATAAGAGACAAATACTAACACAACTGATTGAACGTTTGCTCCTAGAGTCAAGACAGTTCAAAGGGCTTTCAACCCTAAATAATAAAACTGGGTACATTGTTGACACATGGGCCCCCACCCCACGACTGCCGGAGGCGGAGTAGGGAGAATGATTAATGGACAGATTGACATATTTCTGCCTATTAGTGACGCTAACACGAACGAACGCTTATTTTAAACCTTGTTTTTAGTTTACTCTAATTGTGTGAACGATAAACGATGCCCTCAATTTATTTGACCACTTCACGGGTGAATGTTTTGGTTTCATATCAAAATTTTGGAGTGTTTTATTTCCTAATTTTCTTGTTTACCTCAGCTATTGGTAAGTGATGTAGTAGTCGAAGATGGTAAGCAGACAAATATATTAGTTGTGCCTGACTCTCTATAACAGTTGTCGGAACAAACTGTTAGGCACCGCTTTAGCGAGAGGTATTATGTTTAACCTAGACTGAATTATCTTGTCTAAAGAATGTAAGCAAAATCGCCACTACCTTTGTCACTTTCTTAAATAGGAACGTTTTTATAATCGCTAGAATTATACATTGCGTGGCCAAAACCGACTTACGGATTCACCCCCTCGTAACTCTCATGCATTGTATATTCGGCGGTCCCGAAGACCCTTGGCCTGTGCAGTGCTGTTATCTAAATTACTTTATTTTCACTTCACCTTTTCTAAATAATCGCTTTAGGGGGAATAAAGGGTGATGTAATGGGATTTGTAAAACAATTATGAAAGTTAGTGGGTATAAAATAGGTCAAAACTACCACGTTATGATAGAGAATGCTTTCCAAATGCTGAAAGTTAATCTTTGTTCCCAGAATACACAAGACTACCAGATTCACAAAATATACAAGTAAATAGAAGCGCTCGTAGTGGAGTTTTTGTCTAAACCAATCAATTAAGTAATATTCACTACGGTCAGTACTTGGATGGGTGACCGCTAGTGGCAATTAGCACTTCCGTGCTTCGGAGGACACATTAAATGGTTGGCGCTCACTAATCTACTCGGCAAAGTACCTGTCAACATCGCCGTTCGGTATTCTTTTTATAACTCCATGCAATGGACAATAATCATTGCCACATCGGCATTGCCTCGACTCGATCTGTCACCATTCACCAAGCAGGGGCAGCTGCCTTGACACCCAATTCCCATTCTATGATAAGCCTAGTTTTTTATTTTATTTTATTGTCAATAGGTTAGCATTTTCACAACTACCTACAATCTCACCTGACGGTAAGCAATGATGCAGACGAAGAACGTAACAGAAATGAGAATCTAATTTGGAATTCAACGACTGCCTCTTACAATCATATTCAGATAATACTATTACATTGTAACAAGCTTAAAGAGCTATTATACTCACTATGGCATCAACAAATATTCCACATACCATCGACGATATTCTGGAAGGAATGTAGTTGCCATTTAAATAAATTGTTTGTTCTTGTATAATAATTTAGCTACACAAAATAGTCCAATTAGGTCAGATTCCACGCAGGATAGAAATTGAAAAGTTATGAGTAAAATATCAGATAGCCGACGTACTTTTGTGGAATCCATTATGAACAGGTATTTGGAAACATAATTTTACTGCCTGTCCTTCGTGGAAAAGAAGACTAGAACGTTTTATTTTACAAGCCTATATTATGTTTAAGTATTTATATTATAATACGATTCTCAATTCTTTATAGCATCATAGGTGGTGTACATGCAGATCTTAAATACATATTTATGAAGTTATGCATATGACCCATTTTGGGTATAGCAACATATTATATAATATTAGTAGAGCGACCGATCTTTTTCACATCATTTAAATTAGTCACCAAAGAATTCATTTAAGGTATAATAACATTTATTAAATAATCGTTTTTTTAAAGCATTGACAAGAGTCGAATCTTTTTCTTCACTTTTTAATGAATTTGGTAGCGAGTTAAATATTTTTATTACCATTATTTTGGGACCAGAACTGTGCATTGCTAGTTTTGAGCTAGGTAGTGTGAGATTATGCCTAAATCTAATGGGATAATATCTTCTATGTAGATCTACTTCTTTATTACAGAATTGAGGGTATTTTTTTTCAAATTTACATGTTTCTAATATATATAAGGACACAAGGGTTAAAATATTATATTTTATAAAATATGGCTTGCAACTTTCCATGGTTTTAATATTGGCAAGGATACGTACGTATTTTATTTGGGAAATAAAAAGATCTTCAGAACATACGCTATTGTGCGAATCCAATGTAACTCGTTAAAGCTGTAGGTCAGTTGCGCACCGTAGTTCCCGAAGTGCATATGTGAACTTTGATAATTTTTCCATAATCTTAAGAACATGGTTTTTCAAATTTAATTGACTATCTATATCTATTCCTAGCAATTTTGCTGAGTTTACACATTCTATTTTATTTTTTTGGTATGAAAAGTTAATGTCAAGCGGATTTTTCTGATACGGGTGAAATTGTATAATTTTTGTCTTGGAATAATTTATGTCAAGGTTGTGATCGGTCATCCATGATATTACATAATTAAGCATGTCAGTTAGTTTGTCATTTAACTTAAAATTATTATAGCACGATGTCAGAAGAGAAATATCATCCGCGAAGAGAACACAGGATTCGTCAATTGTTTTTGCTAGGTCATTCATATATATTAAAAATAGAATACATCCAAGAACGCTTCCTTGAGGGATTGAGTGGTTTATTATCTTAGGTTTTGATCTGACTATTACACTTTGATTATTACACCGGTATTATAATCAACGTGTTCAACTTTTACAAACTGCTCGCGGTTTGTAAGGTATGAAGTGAACCATTTATATGCTATTCCACGTATTCCTATGCCATATAATTTTGCTAAAAGTATATTATATTGCACTTTATCATAGGGTTTTGACATATCTAATAGGATTTTAGTTCAAACCTACAAAGCTCTTGGAGAATGTGTTATTGGATACTGTATCAGCTCATGGGGGAGTGCAGCCAAGAGAAGTGTTCATATATCAGTGTGTTAGAAGGTATCATGCAGATACAGTTCCGTATTTACCCATTACAAAAAAAAGGCGTGATGATTGTCCAGTTCCAAGATACCATAGCATGGTTGCGTGAGACAACCATATGTCACCTAAATTCTATAATATATTGAATAGAAAAACTAAAATAAAGAATCTCCCCTTTCATAAACTCAAACCAATATTATTAGAATGGCTAAAACAGAAAAATTACCATGAAACAGAAACACTTATGGAGAAAGTTTTTTAGAGCTTTAACTTAATACCTTCTTTATATACCACAGTAAACACAATACATAATATACATATTTTTATTCATACACTTTTATCAAAAATATATTTAGAATATCCTTACATATACCTACTTGCATACATATTTATTATTGTAAAAATGTTTCTTTTACCAAATTTATGTATTTATTTTTTCTGTATTTTATTGCAAATGTCCCTCTTCCAGGGAAGACACTGCCTTTTGCAACACAGTGTAAACTAAAGCAAAAGGCAGGGCTGCGCCAAAGAATATTGTGTCATATTTTGTTATGCAATAAAACTATTTTTTGTATAATAGCATATTTTTTGTGATTAATTGTATCTAAAATTTCTTGAATGTATTTATATACTGCTAGAGTGGTAGATCGATTTTTACGAAAGCCATTTTGTGAGTCTTCCAATATTTGGTATTTTTCACAAAATGTTTTGACCCGAGTTTTCATAATTTTTTCAAATATTTTTGATGAAGTGGTTAATAATGCTATCGGTCTATAGTTTCCAATGTCTAGTTTAGTAATTTTTTTATGCACAGGTTTAATTAAAGCTATTTTTAATTGATCAGGGAACGTTCCTTCTGAAAAGGATTGATTAATCAGCAGAAAATAAGGCATAGTCAGTTCTTCCGCGCAATGTTTTATAATTATAGGTGGTAGTTCATCCACTCCATGGCTATATTTGCATTTTAAATGTTTGATAATAAGGTATATATCTCGAGGTTCGGCAGGGCTCAGGAATAAAGTGTTCGACGTAGTTTGGAGCACCGGGCGGCCATGCGGAGCTGCCTGCCCCTCTCCGTCAAAAAAATAATCGGTAGGAAAGGCGTATAGGAAATACCGAAGCAAAATAGTCATTAAATGTGTTAGCTATTAAGTTCGGGTCCAAAATTATATTATTATTTATTTTAAGTTTTATTTTCTTTTTTGGTTTTTTGATATTTTTCATCGCAGCGTACATCGAAAAAAACAGCTTAGAAATAGTTTATATTTTATAAAAATGGTTGTCTAGCTTTAGATCTAAGAATATTGATTTCAACAATCTCAAAAATCTGGCCGTTATTCCACATTTTTTTCAGATATAACAAATAGTAGGCACAGTTCCAGACTTTTAATGGAAATTTAGGTTAAATCAATAATCTCAAAACCAGCTACCACTTAAATCCACGCTGGGCGCTTAGCGACAGATAAGCTACATGAAAGAGGTAGCTAGTCCAGCGAGCAATCCCAAAAAAGAGTCCTAATAAACGTACTGCAACATCATGCTTTGGTGGTAATAGAACACCAACTCGTATCTATTTGAACCATCACTGCAAACTGCAGTCATCCAATAATCCATTCAATGTCGTCGTTGAGTCGGGTTGACCAATTAGGGAAATTTCTTTAACTACCCATTAAAAAGGAGTAATTGGCGAACTTGCTTCATTGAGCCCCTGTGATTGCTTTCTCCTGAACCGACCGCCGGAAAAATTAATTGTTCGGGTTACACAGTGACTGTTGTTTAATCTGTGTATCGGGTGTACTCTATGGCCGCGGATGGTGGAATAATCGCCGGCTATAGCGACGAACTTAAACACTGCGCCATTAATGATTTTAGGAAGATTTTCGGGGTTTTAATGGACGTTGGGACGTGATGGCAAGAATGATAAATAACTTGTTGGTCCTTACCTAGTTAATGTAATGATTTAAAACTTTCTCCAATTTACATAATCTATATCTATACTAATATTATAAACGCGAAAGTAACTCTGTCTGTCTGTCTGTCTGTCTGTCTGTTACGCTTTCACGCCAAAACTACTGGACCGATTTGAATGAAATTTGGTATGGAGATAGTTTGAGACCCGGGAAAAAACATAGGATAGTTTTTATCCGACTGCGCAAAAAGAGGTTCATGTTTTCGCGCGATAACCGACATACGCGCGGGCGGAGCCGCGCCCGGAAAGCTAGTTCAATATAAAAGCAAACACATAGCTAGTAAAAGAGGTGAACAATAAATTGTAAACGTAGGTATTGCTTAATTAAGACGAATAAATTAAAATGTGGTAGAACTAATTAAATGAATTTTAAAAACAGTTATTTTTTTGACAGAGAGGTAGAGGCTTACAAAACGTGTATGTCTAAGCATACACGTTTTGTAAGAGTTCTTTGATACCATGTAATAGGAGGCGAGCCTATTACGATCCAATTATTATTATTTCGAATCCGGGTCCAGTTCATTACTCTATTGATTGCTGATTTGGAATTCTTTCTACGTATGATCACAAATCACATTTTTCATAGTAAAACCTTTCTATCATGTTAAGATAATAATTTACATATTTTTATTAAAAGAGATATTAAATATAACAATTATATTAAATTAGTTATTAAATAGTAAAATGTCATTATAATCGTAGGAATTTAAATCTAGGCAATCCCATCACAAAATACATAGAAACATGACTTGCCTAAACATAAGATTAAAATAACCTAGGAACCCTGCCTGGGAAATATGCTCGTATCTCGTTAACATTTTTTGTAAACGTTTCTATTTGTCATGACTTCAAGCAATGTCTGAGCATGAATTTTTCGCCAAATCTGTTGAAATTGGTTAAAGCGTGAATATGTTAGACATATAGACAAAGTAGCTTTTGCAGTTTTACTAACAAAATACTACGAACTATATCAATAATTTAACGTTTTACAATTTTCTTTACACAGATGAGGAGGTCCAGAATCAGATCGCATGGTCAGAGCACTTGGATCCCCTGTTCGTGAACAACTATGAGATTGATGCTTCCCTTTCCTGGCAGTACTACGCGTCTTCCAATGGCTTTATGAGAAGATATCCAGGTATGAAAACAAAAGCAGTAAATAACTGCTTAATCATCAGTTTTTCGGGAGTTTATTTTCTACGTGCATATACTATCATCTACTTTATTCATTCATCAACTACATTTGTACAAAAAATCAGAGCCTAGATATGTTAACATTTTATTTTGGTGTGAACTTACAAATAAAAAAAATTGGCATGGATTTTTCCAACCCGCACCGGTCCGAGTCGCCTCAGTGTAAAACATCCGCGGGCAAATCATACCGTGGAGTGAAAACCCCAACCAAAAAGTGATGTTGGGTGAATCACACCTCGGTGCAAATCAAGCGTGGTGTGAAACGCCCCAATATCCAATATAATACCAAACAGAAAACATATAGAATATTAATAACAACAAAAGTTTAAAAAAAAAAATTAAGTTAATATTTAAGAAAATCACTTAAAAATTATTTTTTTCATTCTTTATGAATATATCTATTGCCTTTATTAAACAAAATACTATGAACTATATACAACACTACAGCTACTACAATAAAAGCATTTAGACAACCTATAAGTCATAGCAGACTCATAGGCAGACCAAATGCTCCAGCCCACTCCCAGTTGGCAGCGTGGCCAGCATGCCGGCAGCATTGCCCCGTTGAATTGCAATGCTTATTCGTTGAGCCAAATTTATGCCAGCATTTTGATCACGCGTCGCATCGACCAAGCGCTCAGATAATTTTTGGAAAATACGATGAGCTCCAGGTCCCCACGGACCCAACGTCTCTACACCAAACGACTCAAATATGTAACCCATACAGAGGTTAGCGTATTTGCGCCGCTTGAGTTGCTCCGCCGAAGTAGCCGCAGCGCCAGCCCTCACGTTGGTTTCAGAAAGATGTGACGGCGCTAAAGTGTCTACGCAAGTAGCGTCCCACACTAAAGGCCGTCCTAACTTCCACGGAACCAGAGTCATGCCGTCAGGTCTTTTACCATCGTCACGCATCAGACCATTCGGTTCGAGAATAGCTGCAACATTGGCGCTGGTAAAAGCCCGGCGAATTATATCGTTAAGGCTGACGTGGCGGGAAATTCGACCAGCACTTCGAAAGCATAGGAGAGGCCATGGTGACCGAGTTGATCAACTGCACTACCACAATAAAAAAATATATCTAGTGTCAATATATCTAGAGACATTTCTAGATCGTGCCCGCGAAGATTCGAGACCTGAGGATGCTTCGTGTAGAAATCGAACGCATCGAAATTTTTCCGGTTTGGCTGCGTGGCTTTGTGACGTCATGTTGGCTTTACAGAAAAATTATGCGGAATGGTCACTAGATAGATTTTTGTATGTTTCAAGTGTTCTTCTAAAATATTAAATTAATGTTTAGTTGAATTATTTTTATAATATTTATTATTATTCAATATTGATTTTCGCAAAGGTACACCTTAATCTATTCATTAGATGCGTTGCTTAGATTTGCTGTTCGGTTCAGAATGGCTAAGCAAACTTCGCTACGAGCGTTTCACATGTCAACATTTTAAAATCATTTAATCCATTTTAATAATTATTAGCTTGGCTTTCGAAAACGTAAATATGTTGATTTCCACAGCAATGTCATGGCCACCGGAAGACGGGTATTCTCACCATGCTCGCGATTTCTACGACTTCCGTTCCTCAAACTGGTTCGTGGAAGCCGCGACGTCTCCGAAAGACCTGGTGATCCTCGTCGACGACTCCGACGACCTGGGCTCCTCGCACTGGCGGCTGGCCAAGGCAACCGTCTCCGCGCTCTTGGACACCCTGGGGCCCAATGACTTCGTCAACATTTATCGATACAGTGATACAGTATCAGAGATGCACAGCTGTTATACGAAAGTATTGGCACAGGTAAGTTATTCTCATATACAAGTAATATACGTAAGTTATTCACTTTTGAGAGTTTTACGGTAAAACGAACTGATCAGTGCCCTTAGATAGCGAATATTTTTAGTGCAAAACGATTACTTATTGGCCTAGCCGATCAAAACACCGTCGATTTAGCAGGACTCAGGAACGGTTCAATGTTCACCAAAATTTGAAATTCAAATATATGTGTCCTTATTCTTTGTTCTTCAATGTAAATGGAAATACTTCATGATTCTGAATTAGTTTTGCCTAATAAATATATAAGTTTAAATTGAAAACGTTATGTACTCATAAATAATATGATTCCTACTCGTCGAGATTCTGTGCTACACGCACTTCATGGTGTAATCCGCGAGCTATGTTTAAGCGTGAATGTTTTCCTCTAACCTCGTGATTTTCGTCTAACATAGTTAAAAACCATCGCATTAATATTTATATTTTATTACCAAAAAATGTCATCAAAATTTATGCAGCCGTTTAGGAGCTAGGTACCACAAGACATAATGACAAACACACAAAGACAAATCGCCGTCCAACATAAAAAGCAAGATATACAAAAGCTTTTACATTCACGTTTAGTTTTATTGATTGAAATGATTTCGACCAGCTTACACAAAAATCTATAAGCTTTTAGTTGTCTACTTTTATATTATTTGTTCACTGATCATTACGTCAGTCGCATCGATTTATTGAAGTTGGAGGTCTAACCTTGAGATATTGATAAAAGAAATCAGTAGGTACGTACTTATTTCTTTTTACGATATTACTCTAGAATTATGTACCAAAAGTAATAACCATTACGGCGGGCGGCGGGTTGATAAAATATAGATTTGAATTTGATGCGCAACCATTAAATAGAATTTGCAGAGTGGAGTCGTTTTTGTAAAATTAAGTGGATTTACATAGAAAATAGTTTTAAAGATGATAAGTTAGCATTTCATCGCTATCTTACCAAATGGTAAGTGATGATGCGGTCGAAAATGTTGTTCCAAGCTCATCTACTATTACTGACTCCCAAGGACAGCTGCAGGAAGACACCATTGAGTGCTTGGTGATTGGATTCTCCACCTAGCTTGCACAGCCCTACAATTTTGGAGGTGGCCTTGGTGAGCCAGGTCGCCCCTTCATAGGCCCGATTGAATTTCGGGCCTACCGCCGGGGCAAGATGGTGACTGCTAATGCGACCCTATCTTACTCCACTTCGGCGGAGGACTGCTCACGGCGGGGTTTTAGTGGGTTCAAGCCCCCGGTGGAAGGGTAGTGCGAAAGCATTTCCCCCTTCAAAAAAAAATATGGGTGCTTGGTGACAGATGTTCTACTTGACTGTGGTAGCTAGCCTAAGATCATTTCCAGAATGTTCTTACTTTAGGTTATAGCGACTGTCGGCCTAAGACCGGAACCAACTGCTTAAGATACCCTCTAAAGCACGCTCAGTAGTAAATTGTAATGTAACTAGCGGTCACCCATTCAATGTCATAACCGTAGCGAAAGTTGCTTAACCTATCGGCTAAGAACTACTACAGAAACTCCGCTAAGACCTGTTTGATGTATTTGGTGTCTTATTTCGATTCGATTCTGAATTAGTTTTCTGAACTGTGTTAGTATTTTATTCAGTTCACAGTAAAATACAAATTTGTGTAACTTAGTATGGCAATTCTAAAACTATGACTAATCCATTTGATTCCCGATATTTTTAAGAGAGCACCACTGTATTACTTAAATCTGCGTAAAACATTAAACGTAAAGTACTGCGTAATAGAACTACCAACTTACATTGCGATCTCCAAGACGCCTGCCAAGCGTGGGGTTTATGGCAAATACCCCTTAATAGGGGAGGCTGTGTTCAGCAGTGAACGATCCGGCTGTTACAGTACAGTACGATACAGAATTTAAATGTAAGTGAACAGTATAATAACTACAATATTTTAGAGAAATTTAAATTTAGTTTTCTTATAGAAGCGATACCATTATTTGAATACATGCTTAAAATACGTAAAATACTCTGAGTCAGCTCGTAAACGCGATTTATGCAACTTGATTGAAACATTATTCGAAAATTGGTATTTTAAGGTCAAAATACCAATTTGTGCGTGAATGGACCCGAATGTAGTTTAAGAAATACCTTACACCTACCTGTTTCAATATTCCCAAGTTACCAGAGAAACATCGCTCTATCCAATCGATTAAAATTTAAATTATCAGTTTATTTTTAATGAATCTGATGCCGAACCGTGAGAGCTCGTAAGCGTAGGCTCTGAAATACTTTTAGGCCTGTGTGGGTACAGAACAAGTGCAAAACAGTACAACCCACTCAACTGAAATGTCACGGGCAAATTACTATAAAATGTTATTGACGCCCCGTGGGTGTAAGCCCAACTGGGACCATCGTATTAAGTGGTTTGTAAATTAATTCAAACATTGAGTTTTACTCCTACGAGAAAAAGTCACATGCACTGAATTATATAATACTTCTAAAAATACCAACATAAAATATCAGTATGTACATATTACTAGATAATACCAACAGTGCATAGAAATATAAGATAATTTACTCGTAACTAGATACACACATCAAAAGTGCAGGGATATAGGGATCAAGTATACGTTTACGTTTTTGAGTAAATCAAGTAAGTTTTAAACAGATCTCAATTGGATCAGGGGCAACCTCAATGCTCAGATTTATGCGGAGAGTATAGTTTCAGAAGTGATCATCCCTGTGCGAAGCCGTTTGGGTAATTCGTATCGTCTAATGCACGATAATGCACATCCACACACGGCTAGAGTCGTAACTCGCTCTCTTGCCGATGCTCGCATCAAGTGGTCAGCTCAGTTGCCAGACCTCAACCCTATTGAACATGCATGGGAGATGCTACAAAGAAGAGCTCTGCCAAGTATGGATGCCGTGCATACCCCACGACAGCTTTTTGACTTGTTATAAAGAACGAGGGCGGCCATTCCTTAAAGTGATTTTTTTGATGAACTGATTTTAAGTATGCCAAATCGCTGTGCTTGTGTGATTAGTGTAAATGGTAGAAACATAGATTATTAATTAATATAATTATGCAATAAAATTAGCTGCAAAATAAGCCAGTTGTAGTTCAAAGTATACATAATCCCTAGGCACTTTTGATGTGTGTAGTTCAGGCACCTCATTCATCATTACTTTTAAATACTTACAAACTGAAAGTGAGGGTATATTAGTATTACGAACAGCTACAGCGATCCCCAGACACCTGCCAAGCGTGGGGTTTAGCAGCGACAATTTTTAAGTTGTATTGGAAGGTATATTATACTTACCGTGGGGTGCCGGGTTAGAATTGCACTTCCCCATGTCATTCCGTGGGTGTCGTAAGAGGCGACTAAGGGAAAAATACTGGAAGGTGGGCAGCAGCGCCTTCAAAAGAACTGCCAACTTACACTGCGATCCCCAAGATGCCTGCCAAGCGTGGGGATTATGGCAAATACCCCCTTAATATGGGAGACTGTGTTCACCAGTGGACGATTCGGCTGTTACAGTACAGTACATATACTAAATAATCTGTAATATCTTCGAAAATTTTCATTTAAATACCATTTTGTAAAGCCATATTGATCTATATTAAATGCACAATGTATTTAAGGTACTTAATTGGATAATAATTAATGCTGTATTGCTTAAAATCGCTTTGTAAATAAGCCATTATTTCTCGTAAAAAGTAAAGGATAAAAAATGGTTAATATGAGATGTCCCTAAGAGATAGACCATCGCGGACTTGTTTGTAGCCCTTTTTAAGGTGGACAATACTGTAGTTCTTTTTTTGATCTAGCTCAGCTAGCGTTTGCAATGTAAGCGCAAAACTTCTAAAATTATCAGTTTTTCTCTGTTATATTGTGCATTTATTATACATATAAACCTTCCTCTGGAGTCACTCTGTCTATTGAAAAAACTGCATCAAAATCCATTGCGTAGTTTTAAAGATCTAAGCATACATAGGGACAGAGCGATAGCGGGAAGTGACTTTGTTTTATACTATGTAGTGATAAACAATTATTTTATATTCAATGTATTTATTTTACAAGGCATGCAAAACAATGCAAATACTTGACTCTCAAATGACAACTAAGTAACGTTTTTCACCTGAGAGGTAAAAATCCGTGCCCTGTTTTGCCTCAGGTAACAAATTCAACTGTCAAGTGAACTTTTACTTGGTTTTCGAACGGACTCGAGTGAATGTAAAAATTCACTCGGATAACCTTTACATTCACCTAATGATTTCCAAATCCATCCTATAATTAGATTTTTTTAGTATTTGTTGGTTAAAAGCCAATATTATGTTACTTATATAAAGTACCAAAATTTAAATTCTTAACTAGTTTCATTTTTGTGATAGACCCCGTCAGAATGTACAACTTTGAGGGCCCCTGACTTATTCATTTAGAGAAATACATACTAAATTCAAATTATTTGTACTGTGTACATTGAGTTTTATACGATGACACCCGACGTGCTAGGGTGCAAAAAAGGTTTTACTTTAGGCTGCCTTCTCATTTTTTCATGTCTCCCCGTGCATTTCTATTTTTAGTCACATAATCATCTCTGTGTCAACGTTCTTAACTAAATAATAAAAAAATCAGGTATGTAACACATATCCTTTACAATCTAGAGACCCGTTAGATAAGGGCGAATAGATAGACAGACATCGGAGTGTCATTAATAACTCAGACTCAATTTTGCAATTTGGTTACGTAGCACGCATATAGCAAGTATTAAAATATACTCCCTAGCATAGAACCTCCACAGCTTGAAGCGCTCGTAGCGAAGTTTGCTTAGCCATTCTGAACCGATCAGCAAAGTTAAGCAACGTCCGCCTCAGTCATCACATGGATGGGTGACCGCTGGTAATATTACTACTGAGCGCTTCCGTGCTTCGGAGGGCACGTTAAGCTGTCGGTCCCGGTTGTTGTCCTTAGGATAGCAGCCGTTATAGCATGGTGGCAGGGCATTTTGCGAATTCCCGCCTGATTAGCTACCACCCTCAAGTAGAAAATTTGTAGCAAAGCACCTAACGGTGTGTTCCAGCAGCTGTCCTTGAGAGCCAGTAATTCTAGGTTAGTCTGATCAACATCTTTGACCACATCATCACTTACCATCAGGTGAGATAGTGGTCAAAGTCTAACCTATCAAGCATAAAAAAAGCTTCGAATAAATAATAAAAAAATGCCGTAATAGCTTCATAGCATCAAAACACTGAGCTTGAAGTAAATTATGTCTCGGATCTAATACACTTTCTTGTTTTGGGTAGTTATAGCTCCAAGTTCCATTCAAACCACGTTGCATAACATTTTGCAGGTCTACCTACGTCACAACTGCGTCTTTTCTGCCCAATAGCAACAAGACAAGTTATGCTTAAACATTGTGCAGTATATATATAAACTTGTTTAGTAAACAGCTATCAAGAGCAGTAAGACGGCATAAGTTTAATTAAAACAGGGCCCTGGCAGGTGGAGGTAACAAATAATTATTTTACATCCAACCTATTCGAAAAGTTTTGTTTGGAGATAAGTTCGATGCATGTCTTTTTTCAACTAGACCTTTTTGGAGGGCAGTAATTAATATTGAATTTGAAACTTGAGTATTGTTGTCTAGTGCTTTGCGACCTAATGGATTAAACTTGCAGAAGTCTATAATTGTGTCGCAGATAATTGAGACGCCGTCCTCCGAAAGTAAGCTAATTATAAAATAACATAATAATGATAATGAATTGCACTTTGAATACAGTGCAATTAATTTCCAAAAAAGGATTATTCACCTGAAAGCATTAGAGCAGAAGCGATATATTATGTGGTTCTATTTAAATTCATAAGTTGTTAGTATCTCAAAGCGTCTCTTTTGCCTTATATCTCATGTACGAAAAAAATATTTTGCACCATTCCATCGCGAAAAGTGGTTTTGGTGTTCAAAAAGTCGCGTGGGGCAAAGTGATTTACAAGAATCTGTTATGTTTTATCTGCAGAATTGCAGCAACTTTTCTTGTATACTTTTAATTATATCTTTTTGTTTACCTATTCATTAATAATAACCTAACCTAAAATCTAATATTTTTCGCAATGGCAAAGATGATAAGTTAGTATGTTGCACACGAGAGCAATTTTTTTACGTCTCATGTGTTAAACGACCTACCAAGATGGAATACCCTGTTACCAATATTAAAACAAAAATAATTTATAAGTATCAAAAAATAAACGATATCAAATTATGGATAAATTAAATTACAATTAGTACTATACAATTCATTTTATAACGAGATACATTTTGTTCGATATTTCTGTTCGATAGTCAGTTAATGACCTCCGTTGTAGTATTATATGTAAATTGGTGGCAAATGCAGGTATCGCGTGTTGGCGCCAGCATTATGACGTGATATTCATCTGTCCCGGTCGTGTATACGCACCTTAATGGAATCAATCAGGTCGTAATGCGCCTCCATTAAACCAACCATTCAATGTACAACAATCTTTTTTAACTTGCTTCCAAAAATTGAGAAACATTCTTATGTCGACGCTTGTATTTTTTCCGTTAAATCGGTTCTGTTTAGGTATAAAAAACAACAAAAGTGTTTTCGAATTCACTCGAGATATTAGGCGGGAGTTTTTTCAGGATTGGAACTTATAACTATGCAAACAAAATAACTAGAACAAATAGTATATGTTTTATATGACAGTTTAAAAATTAAAGACCACCAGTGCAACTAGAAAGGTTCCAATTTGCTATGGAACCCTAAAATGTGCTATAATTGTCTGAAACATGATATTTATGAATTTTATAACGATAACTGATGCCATCGACTAAGTCGCATCATCACGCAACATTTATGTGTATATAAAAAACAGGCAATAGAGAGCGTGCCATTGCAAAACAACTTACATTATTAAACTTACCAATAACATTTTGCTACATACAGGTTTGGTTGTGTAATATATATTTGCTTAGTTATTCGAATCCTCTATATCGCAGTAGGCAACTCCTATTCCAAAACCCCTCCAGCAAATGGCCTTCAATGAACAGAATGAGGACATAATATACGGTGTTCAAATATGTATTCTCGTTGTCTTGAGTCGCTCTTTTGATAAGACATCTCCGGTTTCCCGCGGCGTCTCTAAAAGGAACTATATTTCAAGGAGACTATCATCCCGCGCTCACTTTATTCACTTCATAAGTCTATGCAAAGTTTCGAGATAAAATCTATGGCACAAAGAAGCGAGAGGCGCGTAGCTCGTGACAGGTGGGGGTTGAAGCCGCACCCTTATCGCAAAGCTTGCAACTTGGCCTGCCACTTGTGCATACTTCGAGGCAAGTGACAACGGAGATCACGATAGATAAACATCAAGATACTAAACACAATTAACATTGTTCAAGCACTGTTTTGTATCGTAATTAACTCACGCTTGCGATTGCGTATGTACTCAAGGATGGCGGATAAGAGACCCGAACAGTACATAGAACAAACAAGAGTCAATACAGTGAAGTGCCCTTGAAACGGTCGAAGAAGCTTTTGGCTCTCGAACCAACTTCGCTAATATACGATCCGCCAATTACCTCCACAGCAAACATTCCCGACTTTACGGCCTGCGCAGCCAAATGAAACTTTGTATATTTAAGAGTTGTTACAAGCGTCATGTTTAGTATCGTATGTTTGTTCACATTAACATTTAAGTAAAGCATGTTATTACGATGACTTATTTACCTTCGCTCTGGGAGTTGTGTTTGAGTTTTGGTTTGAAATCTGATTCGATGATTTGTTTAGGAAAACAGGTGCTATATACGTCGCGTTATATGAAAACTTAGTAGACAATCTTTCTTGTGCAAATACGGGATGTAACTTGATAGTTTGTACTAGAAAATGAAGCAAGCTTTTTAATTGTTTAAAACTTATACTGTTCCTCTTATTGTATATTTATTATCTATTCTAACTACAGTAGAAGAAAATAGGTCCTTCAGATGGATACTGATGCAAAAGAAGTCTAGCAAAAAGGTAAATTTCTAGGAATTCAGGTCTTAAAACTCATAACAACATTATCAGTTTCAAGGAATACGCAGTGACCGCTACTGCGGTTTTCGAATCGTAGTTTAACATAGCCCCTTCACTGCCCAAGAAGCTTCATTTGTGAGAATGATATATTTTAACTTTATCGTGAATTAAGGAAATTAAATTAAACTTTCAGTACGAATAAAGACAAAAAAATAAAAAATAAAAGATAAAGTAAATGAGTAGTAGATCATAGATAATTCTAAGAAGACGACCTGATAAGCTTTAATCACAACATGAAAGTAGATTTTTTTTATGCACGGAGAATCTTTCGCATAAACCTATAAAAAAAAGATAAAATAAACTACAAAAAAATATAATAATATGGTAGATACGCGATGATAGATGAAAATTTTTCTCAGAGATTATACCATTCTTGGATTGTAGAAAATATATCTGTGCGTCAAGAGGTTTTAAAAGTTGATTCATATTTCTTAATCGTTACCGGGTATATTATCGCGCGTATTAATATCAAAAAAAAATATTTTGACTAACCTCGACGTTTCGATCAAGTTGCATTAACCGTGGTCACGAGTAGACAGTCTACTCGTTACCACGGTCAATGCAACTTAACCTAAACTTAACCTACTAACAAAAAATGATTTTCGTTACAAGTGACGAACTATAATGCGCCCATCAGCCTGAGCTCTCAATGACTGCTGACGGTGTGTACTGATACTTGAGTACTAGTTCCTTATACTTATAGGCTGGTAGCTAGCCAGGCGAGCATTCGCAAACATCATGCGGTGAAGTTCAAGCTGGCGCGGTAGGGATCGAACCATGGATATGTGGCACGGCAGTCCATATCTATTACCGCCCGGCTTTCATTAATATTAAATTAAATATATTATTAAAAATATTAAAATCATAAATACTGTAAGAGCCGGATCGTCCACTGCTGAACACAGCCTCCCCTATTAAGGGGGTATTTGCCATAATCCCCACGCTTGGCAGGCGTCTTGGGGATCGCAGTGTAAGTTGGCAGTTCATTAGAAGGCGCTGCTGCCCACCTCCCAGTATTTTTCCCTTAGTCGCCTCTTACGACACCCACGGGATGATATGGGGAGGTGCAATTCTAACCCGGCACCCCACGGGGCATTGATTCGCAGACGGGCCTTTCATTGCTTCAATTAAATTGTGATGGGTATTTTGCGAATGCTTCCCTGGATAGGTACCACTCTCATGCAGAAAATCTATCTCAATGCACTTAACGTTGTGCTCCGGCAGCTGTCTTTGAGAGCCAATAATTCGAGCCTGATAACTTCTTTGACCATGTAACGAATACCGACAAGTAAGATTGCGGTGTAAAGGTAACTTATCAGCAAATAAAAAACTGAACTAACTAGACAAGACACAGCTTCAAAACTACATTACAAATGAGAGTTTGAATATTCCTTGGTTAGTGACTAATTCAAGGTTTAACTTACTAGTTTCGTTTTTGCGATAGACCCCTAAAATAAATAGTGATTACCCCCACTTTTTTAAATAAAAATAAATATATTTTTACTCCACTCTATAAGGTCTAAATTACGACACGTGTTGGGGTGCGAAAATATTTTTTTCAGCCACCTTTCATGCTGGCAACCTCTTATAAATCATTTTATTGGATTTCTAGTACATAAATCGTTTCGGGTCTACGTTTCAATTTCGGGCTTGTAACTCATTCTGTTTACGATCTCATACAACCAATATACCTATACAAATTTATGTACGACTAGGCAGACAATTAGGGCCCCGTTTTCTCTTTGGTTACAAAACCCTAAAAAGATAGAATTAAAATAAACTCAAATCTTTTTACTAATAAGGTTACTCATATCATTTTTAAAACAAGCATGCTTTAATAGTTTCTGTGTAACAAAGACGTCGTAATATTCACATTTGAATTTTTCCCTCGTATGTTCACAGGCTGTCCCGGAAACTATTCGCGAGCTGAAGACCTCATTATGGAACGCGGAGTTGTCCGGAGGCGTGGCCAACTTAACCGGTGCTCTCGCCACTGGCTTTGAAATATTACACAGGGTAATTATACTTTACAGTCAAGAACCGTAGTTTGCGTCTTCATGGCTTTTTATGTCGGAGTCTTGACTTGAAGTGTAGAAAAGCAGTTGAACGAGTTTACTGCTGTCGTGAACTCAAATAACAAGAGATTTTCTTTTAAAAGTGGAAACGCAGGTGGGCTAATTGAAATTTTAAAAGTGCTTGGCTACTTATCATGACTAGTGAACTAATCAACTGCATAATAACAAACTAATTAACTGCATCCTTATTATTTACAAATGAAATAAATAGTCAGATTGGATTTAAATCTTATCGTAATATACCTATATGTTATTTTTTATATAATGATGAACTTGTAAGTAACAAAGTAATAAAATGTATGTAAATTGACTTACCTAATATAACGATCATTGTTATAATGGTGAATAAAGATCTGATTTCTGATTTCTGATTACGGAAATGGCGATTAACGGAAGAATACGCCGAATGAGTAGCAAGTCACCACACATAACAATGTGAGTTGGATCTTGCATAAGAGTAAATGGGCTCCTTAGTACTGAGCAACTTCTCGTCCTTATTAATTAAATTATTCGCATTTTTTGAGAAAAGCCATTACAATACAAAACCTTGGTCCTCAATGACTTCACTGCTGGTCACGCTGTGGCCTCGAACTTAGCCCCGTTCTTGACCTTCAAGCACGTTCAGCATTGCAGCCCTTGCTGTCCGCGCTATAAAGGTATCGACGAGCTTATACATCAAGCACTGCATTGCTGACCGCGCTGTGATGGTCGTCAGTCGTTACAGACCGCGACAATAATTTGATTAAAATTACCTTTACCAGTAACAAACGTATATTTACATTAGAATAAAAATCTTCAATAGATACACAATGTAAAGAATATTCTCCGAATGTGAATCCATGTGATATTATATACTGGATTGTTGGATCTTATTCAAGTAGATCCAACCTGTAGGTGATCGATCGCACCGCTTTTTCCTTGTGCGGCTATATCTCCATTGATTATTGAATTGATTTCTGGAGCTTTCCTTTTCGCGTCTTTTTAAGGTGACGTGACTTCGTATCACTTTTTCAGTGTCACATTCGGTGGATAAAGTAGATATCCTCTTACCCTTTCATTATCTTTTCTAACCTTTTCAGTTTGGTAGTATAAAAATACTACATTGATGGCATGCAAATTACAATATTTGAGTATAATGGTGGATTGGAAAACATATTTAAAGATTTTCCACATTTTTTCTTTGGTATATTTTTCAGTATTATGAGTTAAAAACTGATTCGGCAGCTCTTAAGGCTAACGTAAAATATTACTTATTTTTATAATAATTAAGTAGCAGCAAAATGCTGGCCGCATTGCCACGTTGTATGGCAATGCTTATCCTCTGTCATTATTATTTTATTTCTTTGTCTTATCATCTTATCTCTTTTTTGGGAACACTGCCTAATGGTAGCGGAATATTGGATTAGTTTGTAGTAATTTTAAGTTTTTATTTTAATTTTATGTTTTTAAGTTAAATATGTTTATTTTAGTCAGAAATATCTGTTGTTACACTTTAGTTATCTTTTGCAAATAAATATAGTAGCAGCAAAAAATATTTTTCACTTAACTACATACACTCGAGAGCAATGAATCCGGGTCACTTAAAGAATGTTAAAAATCTCGGAAACTAAAAATGATAGGTTAATGCAATAAATTGCAATTAATAGACAATGTAATACTCCTTAAATGAAAGTAAAAAAAATATGAGTCACCATACATTTTATTAACACAAAATTACATAAAGAAAAAAACTGCTGATCTCTCCTTAAAACAAAAATAGGAAACATGAAATTTTTGAACTTTATTACGATTTTCTTGAATTTTAATACTTCGTATTGCCTCCTCGTGCTTCCATTACTGCGTTTACGCGGTTTGGCATGCTGTATACCAAGTTCCTTATACGATTTTGGGGAATATTCTCCCATTCCTCTGTGAGAGCAATTTTGAGCTCACGAAGCGTGATTGGGGGAGGGTTTCGTTGTTTTACGCATCTGCCTAGCTCGTCCCAAGCATGCTCGATCGGGTTGATATCCGGGCTGCGCGCTGGCCACTCCATACGAGTAATGTTCATCTCTTGAAGGTAGTCATTCACAATCCTACCTGTATGAGGTCGGGCATTGTCATGCATAAATATAGCATCCTCACCTAAATTGACCATAAATGGACCAACGTGATCATTGAGGATTTCTTCCACATATCTTACGCTAGTTAAAGAGCCGTTTTCTATGATCACCAGCTCTGTGCGACTTTCAGAAGAAATTCCGGCCCACACAAGTACAGACCCACCACCGTAGGCTACTTTTTCTTCGATGCATGCTTGCTTGAATCTTTCCCCTGGTCTTCGATACACTCTGTGTCTTCCATCGTGCTTGTAGAGCATAAATTTTGATTCGTCGGAGAACATAACTTTTGACCAATCTTCAATACTCCAATTTACGTGGCTCTGGGCATATCTTAGTCTCGAAATACGATGCCCACGCTCCAGTTTAGGGCCGTTTGCAGGTCTAAGGGGTTTTAAGTTAGATTCAGCAAGCCGACGTCTTACTGTCCATGCACTTGGGTTACTTCCTCCGAGGCGTCGAAACTGATTGGTGAGTTCAGTTCCTGTGAGAAAGTGATTTCGAAGCATGGTGTTCACCAAGTATCGGTCTTCTCGTGCTGTGGTACACCTGGTTCTACCCGTTCCTGGTCTGCGTAGGTTAGAACCAGTTTCTTCGTAACGTCGGAGAACTCTTTGTACTGTTAACAGCGACACACCGACAGTCCTGGCTGTATCGCGCTGACTCCGGCCGGTTTCCAGCATTGTAAGTATTCTGGTGCATTCTTCAGGCGTAAGCGACATAATTTCAGCTTGAATAATGAATATAGAGCACTATCAACATGGTTTATGTACCCACATAAATGACAGATTACAAACAAAAGCAAAACCAAATGCTGTAATTTCGTAGTTCCATCTTCGAAAGTGGCCCTTTTTCAAATTTGATTTTTTTATGATATAACTTTACAATAAGTAAGAAGTTTGAATACCTTAATTTAAGGAGTATTACATTGTCTATTAAATACAATTTATTGCATTAACCTAGCATTTTTAGTTTCCGAGATTTTTAGGATTCTTTAAGTGACCCGGATTCATTGCTCTCGAGTGTAGTTATAATTTTATATTATTTATACGATTACGTTACATAATCATATCTACCCACGTTTTAATTACTCTGAAATATCTGAAAAGATGTGCAAAGGCGGAGATACTTCAACTTTGGTACAAAAAATAGCCCACACCCACATACTATTTTACCTCTGCGGAACACCTGCCTCCTGGTAACGAAATTTGGAAGTCGCTCAACAGACTCTTTACCCAAGTTGGTCGTTGTAAAAGCAACCTGGCCAAATGGGGTATAAAAGACAAGTTACATGTGGAAAGTGAGTGTGGTGCTTTTGAGCAAAATATGGTTCACTTACGGTCATGTCCCCTGTGCCCAACCACTGTCACACAAGAGGGCCTCAAGTATGCATCTTATACCTAGGTCCGTGGAGGTGGCCTCCTATTGGGCAAAAATTATCTAAGATCCAATTATAACCATTGATAAAAAATGAATGATCGTGATTCAGGTTCCGTGATTAACCGATATTGGCACCAGTTACACGCTGCTTAGCTTTCTTTGACCGTCATAAAGTTTAAATTGGATTTATTCACATTGTGTTCAATTTTCAGTACAACCGCACCGGTCTGGGCTGCCAGTGCAACCAGGCGATTGCGGTGATCGGCGCTGGAGGAGGCTCAGCTGGAGTCAAGGGAGTGTTCAGGACGTGGAACTGGCCACACATGCCAGTGCGGATATTTACATATAGAGTCGGAGGAGACGCTACCACTGGAGCCAGTATGAAAGACATGGCCTGCACGAATAAAGGTACATATAAAACATATTTTTGCAGATACCTGTAGTTTTCTACAATTATTTTATGATGTGAAGTGACCAGACAGACCTTTCGCCCGTGTCTCTATGTCATATGGGTTAAGCCTGTCCTACAGTCACAGTTTTAACATTCGGTGTGACAGAGCTTTGTATTCGTCACTCCGAGATATTAGTTATTCTGTCTCATAAATCTAGTATTTTCACTTTCTACATTGCTTACTCATTAATACAGACTGCAGATGTTTTCGCTAGTTCACAGTTCCCAGTCAGTTCTTCTAAGTACCATATTCCATGACAACCAAAGGCTATCCTTTATAATATAAAACGATTTTGAACAAAAATTGGACGTTCCAATCATGTTATTTCGTTTCAGGATTTTACGTATCCATAAACGAGCACGCTGAAATCCGGCCCAAAGTGTTACATTTCGTCGAGGTGCTCGCGCGTCCACTCGTCATGTACCAAAACGTGCATCCTGTACATTGGAGCCCAGTATATCTTGGTGGAAGGGTAAGTTACATTTTCGGCAGTTGTTATTATTTTCATTCCTATTTTATCATTAGGTTTCGAAAGTATATAATAGTGTAAAATAATACCTTTGCATTTAAGTGTGTTTTCCTACTTTTTACCTGTTTTAACTACAAATTCTTTAATTTTATTAGATCAATGATCTTTAATTTTATTGGAAAATTTATATTTAGTGAAATCATATTTAGTTGAATAAGTTTGTTAAATTGAAAGACAAGATTAGAATTATTAAATAATTTAAGTTAGTATATGAATAGTTGTTTTTTTTTAATGTCTGTTCATATGGACAAACGGGTTTTTGTTTCCAAATATTTATTATTTGAGCGCGCACTGTTTATTTACACTTGCGTGAGGTCACCTCCCTATACTAACGGAAGACCAGCGCTGGTTGCAACCAACCAGCTTTTTGCTGAGTTAGTATAGGGTTGTGACAGGCACTTATTTTTCAATGAGTCCATAATTATATATTTTACCATGCGCATTTTTGAAGCGCTCGTAGCGAAGTTTGCTTAGCCATTCTGAATCGATCAGCAAAGTTAAGCAACGTCCGCCGCGGTCAGGAGTTGGATGGGTGACCGCTGGTGACATTACTACTGAGCGCTTCCGTGCTTCGGAGGGCACGTTAAGCCGTCGGTCCCGGTTGTTGTCTTAGGATGTCAGTCGTTACAGCATGGTGGTAGGGCACTTTGCGAATGCCCGCCTGGCTAGCTACCACCCTCAAGTTGAAAATCTGTCGCCAAGCACCTAACGGTGTGTTCCGGCAGCTGTCCTTGAGAGCCAGTAATTCTAGGTTAGCCTGTACAACATCTTCGACCACATCATCACTTACCATCAGGTGAGATAGTGGTCAAAGGCTAACCTATTAGGCATAAAAAAAAAAAAAAAAAAAACCATTATGTAAAGTGTTTGTCGCAATTAAAGTTATACATTCATTCATTCAAATTACTACCAACTAGGCCTTCATATTCATCATCTTTCTAGTAATCATGTGCTCTCGATAAACAGTAGATAATATATTCACTGATCTTGCACTTCAGTAGGAATGAATGAATATCAGGTTCTCATCGTCATGGTTTTTGAAGCATTGATATCCGAGCGGTAATAGCATATGGACTGCCCTGCCGTATGTCCATGGCTTGGTCTCTACCACCACCGGCTTGAGCTTAACCGCATGGCGAAAGGGCATTTTGCGAATGCTCGTATCGTGAGCTACCCTACCACCATCAAGTAGAAAGTTTGTCGCCAAGTATCTGTGTGTTCCAGCACTGCCAGCAGCAGTCCTTGAGAGCCAGTATATTACAGGCACATGTGACTCAACAACTGTATGTCTCAGGGTGATGGGCGCAGTGCGATTTGTCACTTGTGATTGAAAGCATCTGTTTTAGGCAGAGGTTACTGCTTAACATCAGGTGGGCCTCGTGTTCCGTCACAATTTCATATAAAAAAATGTTCGTAGTAGCTTTAATGTGTATACCTATTATGATATAAAAGTATGAAAGTACATTATAATAGAGTAGTAGTAATTACCATTCATAATGAGGCTTTGCAATTTATATAAGATAGTAAGATGTATATGAATAATTAATGTGATTATGGATTGAAGATGTCAATATATAATAATAATGTAACAAAGTTCAAGATTACTTTGGCATCATTTATATATTTTGTTCCTAAGGTCTATGTAAAGGTCGAAAAATCATCATCATCAGATGTTAGACGTCCATTGGTGAAACACAGCCTCGAATCCTTCTTTGAATCTTCTTGACTACTTCTTTGCGTGGTGATAGGACAATTTGCGAATGCCCGCCTGACACCCTCAAGTAGAAAATCTGTCGCCGTTTTGAAGCGCTCGTAGCGGAGTTTGCTGTGCTTCGGAGGGCACGTTAGGCCGTCGTTCCCGGTTGTTGTCTTACGATGGCAGTCGTTACAGAATGGTGGTAGGGCATGTTGCTAATGCCCGCCTGACTAACTACCTTCAAGTAGAAAATCTATCGCCAAACACCAAACGGTGTGTTCCGGCAGCTGTCCTTGAGAGCCAGTAATGCTAGGCTAGCCTGAACAACATCTTCGACCACATCATCACTTACCAACAGGTGAGATAGTGGTCAAAGGTTTAGCCTATCAGCTATAAAATTAAAACCTAACGGTGCGTTTCAGTAGCTTCCTTGAGAGCCAGTAATTCTAGCTTAAAAACATCTTCGAGCGCACTAACCATAGAGATAGTGATCTAACGCTAACCATCAGCTTTAAAAATATATTGTTTTCTTGGCTTACTAACAGCCATTCGAACCCACAACATCTAGAACTGAACCTAAATCAATTTATTTTTTATCATTAAACATAAGTTAGCCTTTGATCTCATCTGTTGGCGAGTCATTATGTGGTCGAAGATGCTATAGCAAGCTAAGCAAGAATGGGCATTGATATTCAAAAACAACTGTTGGAACACACCGTTAGTTGCTTGGCGTTAGCTTGCTAAGAGACCATTTGCAAAATGATTTACTATCGTGTTTATGTCTACAAAGTGATTTGATGGATTAATTCGATTTTACAGAGCAGCAATCTCAACGACGACGGAATGGGCCAGCTCATGAGCTCTGTCACTGTACCAATCTTCGACAGGAGAAATCACACGGTAAGTGTCTTTTATTTTCAGGTACTGGGAGCTCTCATTTTAAATATTTTTATATCAAATAGTTCAGGATACTTGTTAGAATTTGTATTGATATAAAAACGGGTTAAATCACCTGTATTTTACTTTTTATGAAAATCTTAAATTTATTACATTTGATGTTTAATTTCAAAGTCCGTAGGTATGTTTTTTTCTTAGTACTTGGAAAAAACGTTATATATACTTTTATAACCGATGAACTACTGTACTACACAATACAGTGAGGCAGCCCGATTGATCTGCTGAATATAGCCCCATAATCGCTTCGCTTGGGAAGCGTCTAGACGATCACTTAATAAGAGTTTTTCAAAAGGCGCTGCTGCTCATCTCCTAGTATGTTGCTTACGACCCCCAAATGAAGATATTGACAGTGCAATTCTAGACCAGCACCCCACGGGGAACTGATAAAAGTAGTAATAAATACTTTTAAATTTGCAGCAACGGACGGCAAATCTCTTGGGTGTTGTGGGCACCGATGTCCCTGTCGAACAAATTAGGAAGCTCGTACCACCTTACAAGGTAAGTTTTCATTTTAAATTCCTAATTTCATACATATTTTGAACATAAGGACATAATACGAAGGCCGCACTGGCTTGCTACCACCTTCAAGTAGAAAACTTGTAGCCATTCAGTGTATTCCAGCAGTTGTCCTTGAGGGGCAGTGCTAAGTAAAACTCTTACCATGTTCGACCACATTAGCATATACCTTCAGATAATATTATGGTTTAAACTTACCAAAAAACACTAAGGTTATAACCGTTATACAATAACATTTATTTTCTTATATCCTGTAACTTCATCATAATTTAGTAGTACCTAGTAGAACGTGCTTCTCACCAGCTGTTAGGCTACTGTCCGTCACGTGGCGCCTCATTACTCTTTTCTTACCTTTCTCTGCCTCAGATAAATAAAGAAGTTCAGATGCAGTGAGGCGCACGATACAAGCACATAAATGAAGAAAGGTACAGAATGAAAGCTTCGACAACTTTGTCCGCTCACTGATATGGTTCAAGTTCAAACATGTTTTGCACCCGAGCGGGCGCTTCTGCAACCCACACACTCTTGTCAGGGATTAGTTACGCACACATAGCTATGCGTGTACTAGTGAAGTCAAGCTTACATTCTGTACCGTTCTATATATGTGATACAAGTAAACCCAAATTTAATTTATAAATATATTTTTACAGTTGGGAGTGAATGGTTACTCGTTTATGGTGGATAACAACGGGCACGTGTTGTATCATCCAGATCTTAGACCATTGGTAAGAACAAAAGCAAATTCAAATATGTATTTATGTACCTAATAATTAAAATCCAGATTGTTTAATATTATATTAAAATCGTTATTTTAATTTCTAGCACACGAACGAGGAAGTAAGTGCATTAAAATCATTTTGTTGACATATTTTTATTTAAGCATTAAAAACTCATAGATACTTCGAAACTGAATATTAAAAAAAAACATATTATTAAGTAATACTAAGTAATAATTAGGTGCATGTGTACTAAATATTTGTCCCTTTCAGTACACGGAGACATTGCGTCCTTTGTACTCGAGCGTCGACCTAACGGACGTGGAACTTCTCATCGACCCCGAAGAAAGCGCCAGGGTGAATCTCACTTCGTTGTTGCTCGATGTAAATATATAAATACGCTTTTGTGTAGACGACTTCCCTACGACGACATTCAAAATGAGGAAAAGATTTTAATTTTTATTTATTTTGAGTTCACAATATCATTTGCGTAAGATTTTTCAAAAGTATTAGTAAATGTCATATCTTGCAAGTAGTTATCACCAAACCGACCCAAGCATATTGGTGAGCTAAATACGAAATTATCTTTACATTTGGAAACCAGAGTAACGAGTTCACCTCTTTGAATAATTATAGTACCTAAATATCATAAAAGTAGTATCTCTGTTGGCGACTTTGAAAAAGCTTAAAGCATTTACCAAAGCTACAAAATTGATACTTATTTAACTTTTCTCCATCTTCATTGCAGCTTCGGCACGACATGATAGAGCAACGTGAAGGAGAGACTGAAATCGGCGTTAAAGTACAATACGATAATATGCGCCGTGTGGCGACCAGACGGCAGAGGTATTACTATAGCCCAGTTGATGGCACGCCGTTCTCATTGGCTGTTGTGTTGCCGGATGGATATGGGATGTATGATGTCATCTCGGAGCAAGAGGTTAAACACAGCCCCATCAGTGGTAAGTCTACAATATGTGTGTCCTCAAATGAGGTTGTCCTCGGTCGCCAATGATATTTCTTACGGCCATCCAAGCGGCTGTATACCAATAATGTACAATAAAATATTCTATCCCCACATCTTGTAGAAAGTCGATCAGCCATAATCATAAAGTTTTACCTCTGACTTCTATACCATACATCGTATTTGATGTAAAAGCTATTATTCCCTCTCGGTCACTTTCCATGAAGTTTTTAATTAGTATCCGGATATTAATATAGAAAAGGTTTAAACAGTTGTAAGTAGGAAGGTATTTTATGCAAGTATTTTGGAAGTGCGAACGCTGAATCTTTGAAGGGAAATTCGTAGTATTAATAAGTAGTCAAACTGTCAAACACTAAAAAAATGATATACATATTCTACAATCAGATATTGTGTAGTTATGTGCTTGAAATATACTAAAATGCAAATGACTACTAACAATACGTTTCGTTTTATGCAGTATCCGAATACTTCAAAGGAGACAACTGGAAAATTCATCCAGACTGGTAAGAAATGAACACATATCCCACTAGTATACACTATTAGTTCAAATCAAAGACTAAAATAGGGTTAAAGTGTTGGTTCAAGCAGAAGAATTAATACTATTCCTGTTAGTTCAACTTTCACTTTTACCTCTTTCTTTGTTTAGGGTATACTGCGAATACGCGTCGACATCAGACCAAACTTTCAACTCTCCCGAAGAGCAACTGCTGCATTTCCTAAACCGCGCAGGCAAACCCGGGTGGAAGTGGATGTCCCTCAGGCCCCGAGCTCTAGCGCTACACAGTGCGCATAAAAAGCAAGAAAGGGATTCTTATTATTGTAAGTTTTATTTCTTAAGTGATATAATTTTCATTGTTTCTTACAAAAGCACGGTAAATGATATAGGCTAGTGGAATTTAGCATTGGTTAAGAATCTCGCTGTTTTGAGTCCCAGTACCGGACATTGTTTTTAGTTTTACCTGACAAAGATATTTTTCAGTACGCAAACATGAGGCCAGAATAATTAAGCGATATATAGGTCTATATTTTCTGCCTAAATACCTCTTGGGGGACCTGCAGAAGTGATGATGGTGGCACCAAATATCACTTTTTATTTTTGAGTAGCCCATACTCAGTGCGTCGTCTTGATGTTTGTGTTTTGTTATTTGTAAGGCTTCCATAACATAAAACAATTTGTTTTTTATACCTGATAGGTTATATATTATATATATATACCACTATCTCACCTGATGGTAAGTGATCGTGTGGTCGAAGATGTTGTTCAGGCTAATCTATAATTACTGCCTCTCAAGGACAGCTGCCGGAACACACCGTTATGTGCCTGACGACAGATTTTCTACTTGATGGTGGTAGCTAGCCAGGCGGGCATTCGCAAAATGCCCTACTACCATGCTATAACGACTGCCATCCAAAGACAACAACCGGGACCGACGGCTTAATATGCCCTCCGAAGCACGGAAGCGCTTAGTAGTAATGTCACCAGCGGTCACCTATCTAACTCATGACCGCGGCGTATGTTGCTTAGCTTTGTTGATCGGTTCAGAATGGCTAAGCAAACTTAGCTACGAGCGCTTTCATCCCCATAAAGATGGTGAGGCGTCGGTACACAATTTTTTTAAACACAAATGTTTTGGTCCTATGTAAAAAGAGGCGATCGCCATCTACCGTGCACAGTTTCAGACTCTAGCCTCCTAGTACGAATTTCTGTGTCAGAATCTGAATCTGAAAGCTGTTCCATCGATTGTCTCACATTTAATTATTATTATTCATTTACGATATATATATATTTTAAATACTTTAGTTTTAAATAGGTACTTTTAACACCATATACTTTTACTTTACTAACGAGTGTCAAATTGTTTTAGGTGACAAAACTTTAGTGCAATCTCTTATTCGGGATGCAATGGTAATCAAAGAATTGGACGCTCACACAGGACATGCTAGTCATCACAACCAGTAAGTAAAATATAAACTTAAAGCATGACTAAATTGCACCCAACACTTAACGTATAATTCCCCGAGAAAAACAATAATATTTTGTAAAGATATTATAGAGAAGAAATAATGCAAAGCCAAAATCAGATCCTTGCGATACACCATATAGCTTTACAACACTATATTCTCTTTTGCATGTCCTAACTATTGCAAAACGTTTAAATGCACTTTGTTTAAGTTAACTTTATGTTGATCACTAATTTATGTTTGTGTTTGTCACACAAATAGCCCGATAGCAACTTTAATGGCATTGCTGACAAGGTAACGTAACTAAATCTTTATAATGTGTCAAGTAGATATGTTAAAAGATATTGGATAAGTTTGATAATGCTAGATGTAGATATAGCACGTTTGACGATTTATCATCAGTTATAACAATAGTCGGATATTATTCCTTATTGAAATCCAAAACATAAAATATACAGATATCCAGTACGACGTTAGTTAAATTATGAATAATAATTCTTATAGATCTGTAGACTTCCTCGGTAAATCAATTAAGAAACATACATATAATAGTACCAGATCCGACTACAAATTAGTGCAATCATCGATTTTTTTGCCAAAACCCAAATTTGTATGGATATTTATGATTAGGATATTAGGAGAATATATATCTACCAGGTTGCGTATCAAAATGTGGCCGGTAGTATTTTTAATTTAATATTGTTAATTGATTTTCGGGAAAACGTTTCGTTTACTTGTTTTTTAAATAAAACATCGTTAAATAAAATATTTGTTTTCAACATAATATTAAACGAATAAATCCTATTAAAAACTGATGGTTATGATATAAATTTTCAATCGATAGTCTTAGGTAGGTACATAAATTATACCTAGTCCGGTCAAAAGTTCTGTTATAAATGAAAATTAAATTATTTTTTTATGAAGATATATATATTTATATAATATTACTAAATCTTATATATTCATATATAAGTCTCAGCAAAAAATAAAAACAATATTGTATTCGAAAAAGCCATGTTTGGCTTTGATACAGGCTTTTAACATGTCTGGCCACGAATCTATGGATTTCGGCATTGTTTCCATGGAAAATTTCGCCACTGCTTGCTCCAGAGATTTTTTAAAAGATTCAATGTCGCCGTGTCGTTTAGAGCAAGCTATGTCCTCTAAAACGGACCATAAATTTGCAGTCTAAAGGGTTGAGGGCTGGGCTAGATGAGGGCCAGATGGCCAGATAACTGTCTTTGTAGTTCTAAAAGCACGCGGCTGGCCTGATCTTTTATGGTCTTCCACAGAGGAAGTGTTGTCGTATCTGTTGATAGTACGACATACGAACATACGGCTGATACCAAGCTTTTGAAGTGACTGGAATATGACCGACGGCTCCATACCCGCTTTGTGCAAGGCAATCCCTGCAATCCTATTTCTTTAACACTCCATTCCTTATTGTAATTAGATAATGAGCACGAAAAAATATGTGAAATAGCGCGAAATCGAAAGAAGTTTTTAAAATAATAAACGCGTTCCAAATTCTAATTAATAAAAAAAAATTTTAAAAAAAAAAGTTTTTATGTACATAACAGTATTTATGGCCAGACTAGTTATTCTATATCTTCATAAGCACCTCAATTATGCACAAGACGTGAGAAACCATGTCCCGACATAGGGAGAGAAAAAAACACTTCATTTAATGGAAAAATTGACCAAGTACTTTTAGATGATTCTATGATAGACGTATAATTTATAGTATGTATATGGGTCTCAAAAATTGGAGTGAGAGATAAATCGAAATAAATTCTCGTAGGAAGCAGGCAAGATGGTGTTTCATAGCATCCCTGTTTCACCCCTCTGTTGAGTTCAACGAAGTCAAAGCAAATGCTAATTATATGAAATCTTTATCATAGTTGTATTACACGTATACCGTGTCAAGTAATGACTTGTAAATATAGCTACTACTAGTAGATAGCTAGGTTCTATAACAATATTTGTATCTATTATTGAAACGCTGCCATGGATTACGTAAAGGTATTTGTTGTTATGTGTTGTTTACTGCTGCCAAGGATTTTGAAGCTAGCGTGGATGTTTATTAATAATCGTTAACATATTAAGATAAGTTATAGTTATAAGAGCCGAAGCGCATCAGGAACGCAAAATATCAGATTCACATATAGTCAGATGGCAAGACAGAAATATTCTTGATGACCTAACTAAATGCCAAAGCGAAAAAAATAATTACCAAGTCGAAGGAAAATTATCAGAAGTCAACAAAAATTTAATTTCAAAATTGAGATGCCTAAACACTAATAAATTTTAAACCGAATCATGAACTCCAGTCTTAGTGTGAATTCGTTTTATACATTAGATATATTCCACAAAATATTCACCGAAGTACTACATAATCTAAAAATATGTACATAAAGATTAGATCAGACTTTATAATTTACGTGTCATCGGGATGTCAAATGCCTAAAGCAAAAGGTATCTTCAAGGTATAGGCATCGTTGCCCGCATAGTCTCTTAAGACTAGATTAAACGGTCAAACGCATTACGCAAGCCATGTGTTAAAAAAGTATATATAAATTATAACATATTATAACAACAACCCGTCCAATAAGTGAAGACCCCCAATCATCAAATTTTTTACAATCGTAATGAAATGTAGGCGCAATTCTTACAGGCAAGGGCGGTTCCACAAGTTCCTGGTTACGATGTCCTTCATCGCTACTAGAAGCGGACTGCTCAAGTGGGTAGACACCACAAACACGTCAAGGGCATCAGAATCTGCAGAGCCGTAAGTAAAATTTCTATGAAATTCTCATTGTTTTGAAGATTGTGTGTATACCTGCACAATGTCATGTACATGTCTGAAACAAAGGAAAGGATTTTATAAAGTGTACGTTCCGAAGATTCCGAAGATGGGTTGGAACTTTTTCTCCCTATTAACTAGGTAGTTTCCAGGGCTCCCCCCGGGAACTACCTATACTTAATTATATATGTATACTAGTTATAAGCAGTATAACCAAATCCCAAACCAGCAGAAACATTTGTATAAAATGTCAGTATTATATTGTCTTGGTTATCGGCTATTTAAATTTGCAGTGTCTTATAGGAAGTGTGAAACATCATCACTCTAGTCTGTACTTTTTAGGAATAGCGATTACAAAATATCGAAATCAGCAATTCAACTATTTCGAAATAATGCAAATATATTCTACTATTTTCAGGCATTTCAGCGAGAAATACTCTCGAGCATTCGATTCAGAATGGTACCGTCGAGCGGTTGAACATCACGCAATCGAACCGGAAAGCTTTGTCTTCTCCGTGCCCTTCCGTGATGGCTCTGAAGCAGAAGATTTAAGTGGAAGACCCCCGCTGGTTCTGGCGACTCACGCTGTATTCGTAGAAGCAAGAGGACATAGAGCACCGGTTGCAGTCGTCGGTCTACATTTTCAACTGGACTCTCTAGCGAGGCACTTCCTAAATGTAACTTCGACGGTAAGCGACTTCCTAATTGTATTCTATAATATCTATATAAAGAGGACGACTTCACGTAATATTGAAATAATATAAAGTGATTCCATATTCTTTAAATATAAGGTAGTCATTCAAAGAATATAAGTACAGGACATCCAGATAGTAGAGTAACCGTTATGAATGCATTAGCTAACACCGTTGATAGTGGCGTCCAAAGACCCACAGGCCTCCAAACGTAAAAAAAAGTGGACGTTACAACTGATGATGATGAATAGTCTCTCTGAAACCGAGTAGTGTTTGACATCTACTATGTCGAATCAATGGACACTGGTCTGAGCCGAGGAGACAATTTTTTATAAATTAATCTTAACTTACTGTATTTCATCCTTCAACAGTGTACGCCAGGCAGCGTGTGCAAGAAAACCTGCGCGGGAGATGAACTGGACTGCTATATCCTCGATGACAACGGCTTTATAATCCTTTCGGAAGACGTGTCGCAAACTGGCCGTTTCTTCGGCCAAGTGGACGGAACTATCATGGACTCTCTAGTTCAGGACAAGATTTACAAGAAGGTGACAGTCCATGATCACCAGGGAAGGTGTCCCGACTCGAGGAATCCTTTCAGCGGTGATGGGACCAAACTTTCGGTAAGTCTCAAGTTAACGGTAGAACTTGTTTCTACCGTTTCTATTCTTATATTGTTTGGAAATCGAACCAAGGTCCCCGGAGTGGGAATTGAAACCACGTCTCCAGATTTTACGCACCGGGTCCCTTAACCACTGGGCCATCGACGATGGCTCGGCTGAGCCTAAATTTTGTACTCTAATAGTATTACTTTAACCGTCATAGGGGACGTCATACTAGACTTCATCTGATCGAAAAATGTGCTTTTTCAAATAGTCTCATAATGCTACTCTTCTATATTAAGGTAGGTTAAGGCACCCGGTGCGTAAAATCTGGAGACGTGGTTTCAATTCCCACTACAGCTGAGAAATTTTATACCCGAAAAATTTTGAAATACTACTAATAATTAATTTTCTTTTATAATTATTCGTCTTCGATGTGCGTTGTTTAGAAAAGATTAGTTAATATTAACATAACCGAAGCATAAGTATAACTAATCCCCTAATTTGTGGTGCATCGGTTCACGAAATTCTCAATATGAAAATCATAACATTTTGTCATCTACATAACATTGTTTGCGTACACTCTTTTTATTACATTTTTGATACTGAAATAAAACATGCTTTCAATTTAAAATGTACCTCATTGCAATTCTTGAATTATAATGGCAGATAATTTGAAAAGCGTTCCTTCCGCTTCATCAAGTTCCTTGTTGCAAGGGTATATAAAGTACACCTACTTAATTCTAATTTGTTATTGCCAACAGCCTTTGAAGCCGCTCTCATGGCTCGGCAGCTACCTAACGAGCCTGTTAGCGATGTGGTTCCCACTTTGGGAACCAGTGAAAGCACACGCACGACCTTACGCCGAAGAAGAAGTTGGTAAGCATCTTAAGATCTTAAATGTTATTATGGCCGAGAATGCTTTGAATTATTTTAACCGACTTCACTACTTTAAAAAGGAGGAGGTTCTCAATTCTTCTGTGTTTTCTTTTTATGTTTGTTACCTCAGAACTTTTGTTAGAAATCTTTAAGAGATTCTTCTAGACTAAATAGTAACTTATTTTTAGAACCTGTTTATCTCAAGAGAAAAATTAGTCCTTACAATCCGAGAATATACCCTCAATTCAAGTAACTTGCCGCAAATTAGTAATCTACATATTCAAATCGGAATAGTCGACGGCATTGTTGTGTCAGAAGCTTAATTACATTATTATATTTTACTACTTCAACAGTGTCAGTTGATATTTAGGTATATATTCTATTTTTACAAAAATGTCATGTCCGTCCGTCGTATACCTATACTTAGTAAAAATTAACTTTAATTTGTAGGTTTTACCGCGTGAGCCTGATAAATTAGAGAATGATACTACCAATAATAGTCTACTACTAGTACCGTAGATTAATTAAGTTATAATTTTCGACTATTCCCCAAAAAATATATATGTAGGTATATCCTTGCGTCGCTGTTCTTAACTTTGCTCACATTTATTCAATATTTTTTGTAGACGCGAAACTCGTCGACAATAATTATGAATTCTGTGGTTCTGTGAAGATTACAAAATATCTTACTACTTTCTCAATTATTTGCACATAATCAGGTTTTTATAATCTTAAGAAAGATGGTTGAGCCTTTTAATTTCCATGTACAGATTACGAAGACTACGAAGGCGAAGACGGGGATCACGATGACAACACTGACAGAGAGCCAGGGACTTACGAGATCATTATCGATGGTATGGGCGAGACTTCGAGGGACGGCGGGCCGCGCATGCCGCCGCCCGTCAATCCAGGACCAGGTACGAGCAGCGAATTTCTCTGTCAATCTCTTGTGATGACCCACAAAGCCAAAACCTAGAGTAGCCAGTTTCTAAGGCCAGCCTTTTATAAAAAACTCCAAAGCGCCGAGCTACAGCAAGGCCACCATTTTAGAGGAATCATACTTAGTTTAGTTTTTTCTCGCAATTTGATATTTTTTTCTTGCCTACTACGCTTCAGTGTGAACCTTGAAAAATAAGCCTAGCGTTTGTTATCCGCGGCCAGGCGTGCATAAAAAAGAAAAGAGCGAACATGATGAAAAATAAAAAAATAAACTTCATTTATTGATTTCGTTTTACAATATTATTATTGTCAAGACATGAAGCGAGCTAGGGGGTGCTCCACCGTAGGTTTTTTTTTGTTTTATTGAACTTTTGTGCTTCGCGATTCATTTGTCTTTCTAATATTATTTGATTGTTATTCGAAAAAAAAAAATTACCACAAAATGGAACCGACTTCAACACCCAAAAGTGTGAAATAACTTGTTGAAGTCGGTACCATGATAGTTCAAATGTAATAGGTACATCACAATATTGTGCGCATGGTACCGACTTCGACAAGTTATTTCACACTTTTGGATGTTGAAGTTGGTTCCATTTTATGGTAAATTTTTTTTTCATTCTTTTTAGTGACGCTTGCTACTTACGGGATTGATTGTCATTCATTGTCAACAACTATATCATCAAGATAGGTGAATATTTTTCAGTTATTTGAGTGTCAAAAACGGCTGGACCGATTTTGATAAAATTTCAAATGGGACCAAACGACAAGCATCAGCTTCAAACAAAAAATAATTTTTAAAATTGGTTCACCCGGTCATGAGTTCTGAGGTAACAAACAAAAAAAATACAGATGAATTGAGAACATCCTCATTTTTTGGAAGTCGGTTAAAAAATAATAGATTATTTTAAGGTTACTAGTACTAATAGCCGTTCATTGTGGCGTTCTATGCGAGAGGCACTTGTTCAACAGTGGATGTCTTACACATGTCCAGACATCTCATAGAGCCCAGATATCGCGAAGCATCTTAAAGAAATACTTGTAATTTCCGTCAGGAGCAGGTCCAATTCGGGAGCCGCCTAGAGAAGCGGCGCGGTCTGCAGCAGTGCGGCCGTGCGACACCAGCGCAGAGTTGTTCCAACTGCAGTCGACGAGGCTGAACCAGGCGCAGCCGCTGAAGGGCAAGCTGACCAACTGCCACAATTCTGGATGTGAGAGGTGGGGCATACGCTAGGGACAGTGTTTTTTAATTCTTAATGTTTAGATCTGTTTTATGAATCCAAGTACTTAAGTAATTTTTGCCAATGTCACTTATGGGCAGGCGATGATGTGATAAGATGAATAGTTTTAGTGTGCAGGTGTTTCACAAATCCTGTTCCAATTCTATGTTAAGTCTGTCTACTCATACATTCAACCGCATCGTCACATACCATCAAAGATTGTAGTCAAAGGCTATATATTATATATAATATATATATATATATATATATATATATATAATAACCAGTCAAAAAACATTCGAGTCTATGGCTAAATTAGCAGCTCGGAAGCTAGGAGCCCCAGAGGAGTTAAGGTATTTTAGGCCGGTACACCTAAGTATTTCCATGACACAGGTCCTATCGTGCTTGGATTACTGCTGTAATTTCAGTCTCGTTGCACGTTTTTATAATTACATTACAAAATATTTATTCCGTAAACGTAGCCTGTTTCTGTCAGTGTGTAGAATCTCCTTATCAGATTTTATTTCTCTAAAAAACCACACGAACAGAAAGGAAGACAGAGATTCCTTTTGCTTATATTACTTATACTGATCAGGTGAGGAACCCAAGTAAAAATGAACTGTAGCACTCGCCGTTGCCGAAATCAAGCAAAAATGAAGAGAAGCGTGGAAATTAACACGTAGGTAAATAAGAACAACATGCTCCATCCCAATATAATAGGAAACATTTGAGTTATGACTAATTGTCACGTTAGTTCAATAGGTCAGAGCAAACCGGCTAAAGGGGTGGATGGCCGCGGGTTCGAAACCCGCACATGATTTAAATTTTTCCTCTCGTAAATTTGTAATTTTTAACCGACTTCCAAAAAAAGGAAAGCTTCTTAATTAGTATGTTTTTTTATGTTTGATACCTCAGAACTTTTGACTGGGTGAACCGATTTTGAAAATTATTTTATGTATGAAAGCTGATGCTTGTCGTTTGGTCCGATTTAAATTTTATCAAAATAGGTCAAGCCGTAGTTACACTCCAATAACTGAAAAATATTTACTTATCCTGATGATATATTCGTTAAAATTGAATGTCAATCGATCCTGCACGTAGCAAGGGTCACTAAAAAGAGTGAAAAAAAAATGTTAATCAAAAAAATGGAACCGACTTCAAAACCCAAAAGTATGAGTCTTGTCAAAGTCTTTATTAATTTAAGTGTGACCAAACGACAAGCATCACAGCTTTCAAACAAAAAGAATTTTCGATATCGGTTCACCCTTTTTGTATAGAAGAAGATGGTTTATAAGGACGTTGTGTTGTTTAGGCCGTTCAGCGTGCAGAAGATCCCGCACAGTAACCTGATCCTGCTGGTGGTGGACACGCTGTGCCCGTGCGGCGCCAAGCGGCTGGACGTGCGGCCGCGCGAGGCGGCGCCGCGCGCCTCCTGCCGCCGCGCCGCGCCCGCGCACCACCGCCGCCGCCCGCTCGCCTGCGTCTCCTACCATCCGGAGGTAACTACCTCCCCTCCACCTACCTACCTACCGCCTTCCATTCCATTCCTTCTCTTCTGTCATACGGCCATACATTTTATTATGTCTCTTTTTTTTATACCACTAAGGTGGCAACAATAAGCAGTTACCGTAGCCTATGGACACTTGCAACACCAGGGGTATCACTCGCGCGTTTCCGACCCTGAAGAAATCTCTTCACGCCCTTTTTGAAGTACCCCATGCTGTACTCCATCGGGTAAATCACGAGAGCTCATTCCACAATCTGAGCGTCCGCGGAAGGAAGCTCCTTTCAGCCCGCACAGTACGAAACCGTTCTGGTTTCAATGTGTGAGGTTCGACTCCCCGTCGATGGCGAGAGTAATAAAACTAATAAACTCTTAACCCATATATGCTCCAGGGTCGATAACGACCCAAAAGTACTTGATAACTTCAAATGCACACTCACAGTGACCACGAACTATTGCCACCAATTTTTATTATATTACCATCTTTCGATAGACAAAACAACTATTTTGAAACACAACTCAGTACAATATCCAGAAATTTATTTTCTCTGTGACAAAGTGTTAGTGCAAGTTAGATGAAGTTCATTTCTAGAAAAAGTTTACGACCGAGAGCATAAAAATGTGGGTATTATGTTTATACTCGTATTATGTTATAATTGTTGCTATAGTGAACTGAATATTGTGTTTTCGTACTATAGGTATACATTTTACTTATCAAATATATTTGCAAGCAAACGAAATATTTTCGTGGGTCGGTAACGACCCTTAAGCACATACCATGTGTTATATTTTTTCTTTTCTCGGCACTTACTCTCTACATACGAAATAGCTGGATCTCTGGAGTCATTTGACAGACGAGACCTGTCATAATATAAATCGGTTGAACTGGCACCAGTTACTTGCTCCAGCTGAAATGGTGGTACTACAATACGAACATGATGATGACAACATCATTGAGGACTTACTCTCCCCACTAGAAGTTCTCAAAACTGCTCGACAAAATTTATTAGACAAATGTCCACTGATGGAGGTAAAGCCGTCTAAAAAGCAGCCCAGAGGATTTTATGATTACAGATTGCATGCTAATGATAATATTTGGGCCGTAAGATGGAATGACAACAGAGTAGTTAGTTTACCCTGTTGTCAAATGAATTGCAAAAAAACCCCGTTCAAAAGTGTGAAAAAGCCGATTGGCTTGTTCACACTTTTCACCAGTGGTTACCTCCGTTACCCACCGCCCTCCATTCCATTCTCATTCTACTCTAATATGGTCATACATTTAATTTTGTCTCTTAATGTCTTCGTTGCACTTTCTGTAGAGACATAGTTCGTCATCTGTTAAATACTGAGTACTTTCTTATATTAGTGGCAAACCACGAGCAAAGATCTCGGCTCAAGGACACAAATCATTTCACCGAGTTATCAACTTGGTATTAGAAATATAAGAAAACTACATTTTGTATGGGAAAGTGCTACGAAACCAGTTTCCATGAGGTGCTGATTGGAGACAAGGATAGCGTTTCGAGACAAGTTTTCATGTAATGACGAAAACCTTACGTAGGTATATGTATCCGAAACATAGGATCAAAGTGGTCGTCCTAAAGAAAGATACAAAAACATATATTTATTCAAAGCTACATTTCTTTATTTCAAGGCATTGTTAGCATTTCTAACTTTAGTGTTTATGTATAATCTTCTTGCGCTACCATCCGTGTGCAGATGAAGAGAAATAAAATCTGGCCAAGTGCGAGCCGCGCTTCGCTATGTTAGGGTTCAGCATCGCAATAGATTTTGCCCACAGGTTCAAAATCACATTATATACTTCGTTTTCAGTAATACCGAAATATTAGATTCGAACTAAGTTCTTTTGATTTCCAGGAAATAGAAATCCAGTCATGCGGTCGCGGCGGGCGCACACAGCCGCTGTTCGCGCTGCTGGTAATGACGGCGCTGCGGCATTTCTGCACGTGACTGGCTCGCTACCGCTAGTGCCACCATCACCATCACTCAACATCACAGGGACGCCGCACGGAGGCACCGCATCCTCGCCCTGGCTCATCAACACAACACCTTCCCTTCGCAAACGACACTGAGAGCTCCGCGCGGGAGCTTCGCAGTGCGTTTGAGAACAGTTTGCAGATTGCGTTGGTGAGGCGAGGACATTTGTACTTACGAGAATTCACGAAGTTAGAGTTTTGAACGATTTACCGACTGAAGTTTTGGTCCGACCAAATGAACTATTGATCTTGTTTTGAGACAGGATTATCTATTCGGATTAGGTAAAGATAATGTAACGTTTTCCCTTCTCGATAAGTTGACATTTTGGTATTTGTAACTATGCGGACGCATACGGTAAATGAATAGGTAGGTAACGAAATATCTTGTTATATTTAAATCGAGGATCGACAAACTTGATGGTCTAATGAAATTATAGCTAATGTTAATAGATATTGAAAGATATGCAAATTTATCAAATATCGTTTGAAGTGTTTTAGAGAAATTTACCTTTGTTGAACTTGCTCTATTTATTTCTTTATATGTCTGTCAATCAAATTAATCGCGATTATATTGGATAGTTGCATAGAGTTTAATGTAAATAACGAGTATTTTGTTTGTAGGCAGTTTGTTTGCGGAGTTATGTGTGCCTGTGTAATATTGGTAATATGTAAAAGTCGTCAATATGGCCACGTCACGAATGCACCACTCACATCTTACAAATCAATTTCTCACATAAGTATATGTCATCAACACGTCTTTCCATCCACGAGAGGGTAGAGGTGTCTGCTAACCCAAAACGTGTGCAAATAAAAGTTCTTTATGTAGAATAAAATACGCGGTTTATTAGCCAAAGTGCAATTTGAGACGATTGCAACAAGCCTAAAAACAGTGAGGATACGTTGTTCCGTTATGAAGTTCCAGGAACTATCTACCTTCCAGGTCGATTACTGAATCAGTCTGAGAATACCATATTCGAGGCAATTGTGTGTATTGTCTTCAGAACAATACACGATTACATATCATGATGATAAAGTTCCCTAGATTCCATTACAAGTAAATCTAATAAAAGGTCTTCATAAAGTGTAAGCACGTCAAAAAGAAGCACAAAGCTAACCGCAGTCATATTATTGCTCCCAGCGAAGTCCTTCTCTTCCAAAGGTGCAGTTGTGGCGTGGTGACCGAAGGCGACAACCCCGTTCGTATTAGTCGTTAGATTTTCGCCTAATCTTCGAATAACGTCTAGGAACTGTAAACAGTTTCACATTTTTATTGTAAATATTTTAATAAATTTAATGGCCTATTATTACGATTTTAAGAAAGTGTGTTGCTAATATTTATATGTCGTTCAAATTCGACTTCTGTCTGTAAATTGAACTTTCATATCTGTCACATTAACTCCATATGAACATATCAATATAAATTTTATTACATTTCTAAGAATTACTCAGTTCTAAAAAATAACGGAGTTATTTCCCAGCGAAATAACAAGTTTATAAGCTGCCCGTTCTACTTAAAGCACTTAAAGTTAAATATAGCAGAGTAAATACGACGACTTGTAAAATTAGTTTTTCAATAAATATGGAACAGGCCATTCATCACATTAACATTTTTCTCTCATTGTATAAGTACTGAAAGATTTATTAATACGTTAATGTTTCGAAAGTTAAGCGTATTTGTCTAAATTTTTTGTATATGTGAACGTTAATACATAAAGACCAGACACATTACATAATACATGGAGATAGAGTTTTATAATCTTTATAAATAATAGTATAAGTCAGGGCGCAGCTCGCTATTGTCCACGTTTTGCAATGAAATAGTACAAAGGCATTGTTCTCTTGAAGTCGCATTCAGGCCTAACACAATTACAAGCGAAAAAAATATTCGTGGGTATCATCGACGTTGAACACTTGTAACCTGAGGGAAGATAGTCATTTTATTCCCGCTTGAAATCAACAAAAGGATAAATACTAAAATATTTTATAAACGCTATAAGTAGTGATAAAGTACACACACATTTCCAATAGAAAAGTAAGATAAAAATAATAATTAAGCATCGTATGATGTTTTCTTAACTATGCCTACTACATATTATAATATACATTACTATATTTTATTCAGGTATATGTTAGTGTTTGCTATGATGCATATACATATTGATAAAAAATATGGTGCGACTATCGATAAATAAAACTGTATAGTCCTTACTAGTATAACACATCGTTCTGAATATCGAGAAGTATCCTTAATAGATAATGATGAGTAATTTCTTTCGCAAATAATTCGTGTTCGGCCCTCAATCGTTAAGTGCCAAACCTAGTGTTTAGTTCATGTTGTGTCCTTTGGTTTAATAGTATATGGGATGGGAACGATAGTTTGTCATTAAGTAGATAGATCTTGTGGGACAATAGCAAGCTAGGTGTCCACTGAAGAAGTTTATTATCATCATCGCTTGAGTTTTTTCTGAATATGTTGTGTAGTTACCTAAGGTATATAAGTTCAATGACAATACAAGATGCTTTTAATACTTATAAATCATACTTATATGTATGACAGCTTGTAAAAAACCGTTCAGAACTTGATTAGAAATAATTAACAGGCCACAAAGATGTCTTGAGTGATGATTATAATGAATTCCATGAAGATATTCAAATAACAAACATAGCCATATCATATCGTAATGCAATACATATTCAGATACTAATATAACGAGAAAGCTTTTGAGAAATTGTACATTTTGTATAAATAACAGTAAGGAGTCGATTTAATGGCGTAGGATTGTTTATCTTGTGAGTGGCGAACGACTGGTGTAATGAGAGGGGAGCTTCATATATTACGTCACAATACACTCAATTTACATATATATACTAACCTATTATATGTATCTACTTGGATATCAACAGATATCCTTATTTGACAGCGTAAGTCCTTACGAAGCAAATACCCCTTACGTATAATCGTTGCTTATGTGTAATGTACTTTCTGCGAAAGCATAACTTTTGTATGTTTTGAAGCAGTGATAGCTCAGTGGCTTTAGCTATGGACTGCCGCGCAGCAGGTCCATGGTTCGAATCCCGCCGCTGGCTTGAGCTTCATCGCATGGTGGAAGGGCATTTTTGCGAATGCCCGCCTGGATAGCGACCACCCTCAAATGGAAAATCTGTCGCCAAGCACCTAATGGTGCGTTCCGGCAGCTGTCCTTGAGACCCAGTAATTCTAGGTTAAGCCTGTTAACACCTTCGACCACATCATCACTTACCATCAGGTGAGATTGTGGTCAAAGACTTACCTATCAGCAATAAAAATAAAAAATAATAATAATAATAAAAAAAAAATGTAATAGAGTGCCGAAGAAGTAGCACAACAAGCAGTATAACTTTCGCATTACTGTGTTCCGGTTTTAAGGGTATGGTTGCAATTATTGAACTGCAATTGTTAAAGGTAGAGGGTACTTATTAATACTAAGTGAGCTTAGAGTCTGTACCATCAAAATCTTTTAAATAACAACTATTATTCAAGTATAATGGTAACATGTAAAAAAGGCCTAAAGTGTACCTAGTTGGGTTTTAGAGTCAAACGCATCGTCTCAGTTGCGATATCTTTTCGACGCTATTCGCATCGTATGTGGCAATATCCCATAAAATAACAATTCCATGGATATAATTCGATTCAAGTTTATAATGATTAAATTTCGTGTATTACTCATAATATGAATATAACTACTAAACAGTTCAGAAAGGGAATTACTTGGTACTGAACCTGATATTCATAACTATTGTACGTGGAGCGTAATCAAATACAAATCATACACAATGTCATTTATGAACGTAAGGCAACTTCCGCTATTAGAAAAAATATTACAATATTGAAGTCGGTTCCACGACTCTTTAGGGGTCTTTAGGTCTAATACAGATTGTTTCTTCTAACAAACAAGTATTTTCATTCTTAAATCTAAACAGATTAAGCACCTTGGACAGTGACTTTGTTGCACTCGAGTTCAAGAGCCCTCGGTGTACAAGAAGTCACTGCGCAATGTGCAACAACCTACTACTGTGACGTAATATATGAGCGGTCCCGAGTGCTTCTAGCAAGCGTCGAGTCTTCCATAGCAGTCGCGCGAGGAAATGAAATATACTGTTACGTTTAAGTATTAAATGATAATAATAGAGTATACTTTATCATAGCATAGGCTGCGTGTTGGCGTCGTGCGGACGTTCCGCAGGATTTAGTTATAAACTATAGACACAAAACAAATACCTCGTTTAGTTACTCAATAGCTAGACAGAATTAGCGTTTATTTCGCGTTTAGTTCTTGGACATATCAATTCAGGCACCAAATGATATTAGCGTAAGCTGTTTTTTTAAATATTTTCAATTGTGATTTTTCATAATTACTTACGTAATACTTTGATTGGGTTTCTATCAAACTGAGTTATGGTTGTTATTAAGATAAAATAAAGTTATAGCAAGAACATTGTTAAAATGGACAGGGCAATTGACATAATTACAATGTTGAAGGATGATATTTTAATATTTGAATAATAGACTTGAAAAATAATACAGGAAAATTTCGCAGTAATTCCTGCATGTTTCGTCGACGATTTTTAGCTGTACACATACGCGATACCTTGAAAGCCATCGTCTTGTAACTATCAACTCCAAAATGTATTGTTATATCTTGGAGTTGATTTTAATTTAATATTATGTGTATATATTACATAAATTTAGTAGACATATCTCATAAAGCTAAATAATGGTGGCCTCTCCACAAAAATGAGTTAAAGTTGTAATACGCGTTAAAGAAGCTAGATGAAATCTTCCAATGTGACTTCTAATGTCTAATCCGTGGTTGGATCGCATTCGATACCGAACTGCAGTTTACAGAACTATACTTATGTTAGCACTGTAGATTGTAAAATGTATTTTAAAATACTTATTACAACGTATAACTACAAATGTTTTCCTTTATCAAATATTTTCGTGAGCATATTCGAATAGAAAGAATTATTTTTTTCAGAAAAGTGGAAGAAGTCTTGGCTTGAATTTAAGCAAAAGCATTTATCAGTTATCAAATAAATCACAAAATTAGAAACCCTTTAAAGGTAACCGTAAAGGTACCGACTCACATAAAAAATCAGCGATCAGGAACACGCTCCGTTTATCGGTAGGTACTTTAATTAAAGTATTGTATCTCATTTTCCTATTGATACGTAAATCGAAACGTTATTGAATGAACTAAATGAAAAATATAATTACAACCAGGCTTTTTTCTGCATACAATCGACACTCAAAGCTAGATTCCAATTATAATAAGTAACTGCTGCTTAAGTGTTATTTTGGAATACGGGTCTAGACACGGAACCATATTATTTATCATAGTCTTATATAGATATAACAATCAGGATTTGTTTTGTCCTGTCCAGAATGTTTCTGCTACAGTCCTTGCAATTCACGAGCGTGCTTGCCTCTATAAATGTACATATACGTTAGTGTAGTACGCGCGTGACTACGGCGGCACGCATACTAATGCAATATGCACGCAAATAGTCAACACAAGCAAAGACGACGCGCACTCGTGAGTGGCAATAACTGTGTGTATATGTGAATGACTCTATGCTATACATTTTGATTGAATGGTGTTTGTGTGGTGACAAGTGATAGAAACCTAATTCAAATATATCTAGTACTCGTACAATAAGTTTACATAAGAGTGAACTAAATTTTTGCCACGTTCACTAATGGGTGTAAATTTTTTCTATATAAATATTGACGATTTCATTTAAATAGATTTCACTGTCAATCCCTTGTTAAAGCTTTTAGGAGTATATTCAAAATTTGTATCAGTAAATTTGGAAAATTATCAAATAACAAGTCTCGATGTAACTATGTAAAATTGTTTTTCTCTTTATTAGTTCAATGATAGTTGTACTTTGAGCAGGGCCGACTGCGTGAACATGGTTCTAGTGTAATTCTAGTAAAGTTACCGTTTCTTTTTGTTACTTGCCAGTTCGTGCTATAGATATACCGTAATTACAACAATAAAGTTCTCTTATAACATTGTGACTGATGCTTTTTTATTTAACCCAAAATATCACCAGACGTATGTAATCTGTTTCAGTAGCGTCTACCATCTATGAGGAACATCTTATCCTATGGCTTCATTAGGAGCAGAGTGGAAACTACACCAAAAAAATGGAAGTATTGTCGGCTAAATCACAAAGCCCCGATATCCCACGATCAGTAAGAGCTAGGCTTACACCAACAGTCAAGGACGTAGCAGATTCTTGACTTTGATTTTTTTTAATTGATTCTATGAAGCGCTGCAACGATGCGTGTGAGTTGCTAGCCAGACCTTCGGGCGTTGACATATTTTTGATTTTCACTCTTTTTGTGACCCTTCCCACTAAAGGGGTCGATTGTCATTCATTGGCAATGACTATATCATCAAGATAGAAAAAAACCTCTTGAGTTGTTGGAGTGCAACTCAAAAACGGCTTGACCTATTTTGATGATATTTAGATGGGACCAAAGCAACAAGCATCAGCTTTGAAATAAAAAAAGAAACATCAAAATTGAATCAACCAGTAAAAAGATCTGAGGAACAAAGAAAAAAATTACGAATTGAGAACCACCGCCTTTTTTAAAGTCGTTTTAAAAAACAAATTGAAGTATTGCGTCTAAATCAAAAAAGTTGCATGCAGCGTTCAGAAAGAGTTGGGCTCACACTAAAAGTCAAGGTTGTAGCAGATTCTTGATTTTCATATGAAGCGCTGCATCGCTGCAGTTGCTATACCAGACCTTTGGTCGGAGAAAAAAGTGGACATTTGTGCCGGACCAGCATGTGTGCTACTATAATCATTGAAGCTGCGAGAAATTCTACTTATAGTATTGTTTGAGCTATTTAGAAGCAAAAACAAACACTTTTGCAACATTTTGGACAAAATAAAAGAAGTTGAGCTTTGGGTTTGAGAAAGATAGCGACTACATCTGCGGGGTATGTGCCGTTGCTATCATGCTCAATATCTATGCGCCATAGTTTATATAACAGTATTAGTATCGATTCGATATTGTTTTCTCCATACACGGCGAAGGGTGATCACTCCCTTATTTGAGGATTTATTTAGGTCCAAAACAAAGCATGATATTGATAAATATCTTATTATCTAGGCTTGTATCGTAACAATTTTTTTAAAAGATAATTAAGATGATAATTGTGAGCCTTAAAACATTTTCATGTCAAGTCCAAAAACGGTTCATGAGATTCTCATGTTTTAAACTAAGGATACGTTACACTTCTCGTAATTACACTGACCTCTGTAAAAAAATTCACCTCTTGCCACTTGAAAACAGACGTGCTATTGCCGATTATTTATATTTTTAGAAAATTTCATCTAATGACATCGATTGCCCTTACCTCTTTAGCAAATTATCCTTCTTTACTCCATGTAAAATTCTTAGGTTTAATCAAACACTTCAGGTTCCTGATGCCACCACTAAGTATAGACAGAATTCATTGATTGTGCGAGCGAGCAGAACTTTTAATCGATATCGATCCATTCAATACTAGTATTCCAAAGGCAAGGAGGTGCCATAAACTTTAGCTACTTTAATACTTAGGTAGGTTTTATACTTGTATTTCTCTTAGCCTCTCAACTGTCGAGCGGCGATCAGCTTGCCGCTCCGGTTTACGTCCAACTGTCGAGCGGCCAGATATGCTGGCCGCTCGCGCAACTTTTTTATTTCGCCTTTATTTATTGTGTTAAGCAGATCTGAGGACGGTTTTTTTTATTGTGAATTGCCGTGTGGTAGTCACCTCACAATTCCAAAATGTTAAAACATAAATTTAAACGTCTGTGGTATTTTTTTTAAGAAATCGTTAAATTCACGAAAATCTTTGGACTAACAAACACGGCAAAATTTTAAAAAGCTCGTGGTGCAAGATAAATGTTTTAAAAGAAACGATCTAAAAAATAGACTATGTAAATACTAGTTTACTATCTACATTTAAGTACTTTTTTATTAAAATAATGGTTATATTCATACTTTATAACAATATATGTACCTACCAGAAACGGGGAAAACGGCATTTCTCCTTTACAACTTGCAATAACAGTGGGAATAAACATAAAACATATTGTTATTTTACATAATAAGTTAGATTATTTCACCGCAATTGCAATGGCATATGTACTTTTAGTCTAAGCCCTACCAAACTCGAGAAAACATAGGTTAAACACGCACGCACGCCAGACGGCCAAAATCCGCTCAAATCCCTTGACAGTCATCGCCTGGTGGAGCTCGACGAACGAGGGGTTATAATAATAGTGTTAACTTGTTTTTTTTTGTAATATTGTTATTGTACAGATTTTAGGTTAACATGGTGACTTCAGTGTTCGCATATACCAATACCATTAAGTTTCTATCAGTGAAAACCTGTAATTGGCTTTCTGTTGTATTCACTCATTGTTATAGCTGTTGGTTTTCCAAATATAAATATATAAATAAAAAGTGTTTGAGGCTCATAACTTTCAATCTTTTTAAAATTTAGTTGCGATACAAACCTACATAATGAAGAGATCAATCGATATTAAGCTTAGTTCTCGACCTAAAACTTCAAGTAAGGGAGTGATCACCCTTCGACGTTAGTGTGGAGGAGTGACCGACCAGTTCAATGATTCAATCTCATGTTTAAACATGAGTGAAGCACATTCTTTTATCAATCCCAAACCACCACCCGCACTATTGTTTGTATACTCGTATTAATATCCTCCTTATACAGAAATAAATGTAGTGCACAAAAACTTATCTCTAACAATTATTTTTATCCGAGTCATGTAATTTTGCATTTTTTTCTGACGCTATCCCATTGGAAGTCAAAATTTTTTTTTTATTATTGATCATAGGTATGCCTTTGACCACAATCTCATCTGATGGTAAGTGATGATGTGGTCGAAGGTGTTAACAGACTTAACCTAGAAATACTGGCTCTCAAGGACAGCTGCCGGAACACACCGTTAGGTGCTTGGCGACAGATTTTCTACTTGAGGGTGATCGCTAGCCAGGCGGGTATTCGCAAAAATGCCCTTCCACCATGCGGTAAAGCTCAAGCCCGCGGCGGGATTCAAACCATGGACCTGCTGCGCGGCAGTCCAAGAACACAGAAACAACTTACCTACACTGATTCATGTAGAAAAGAAAACACAGTATAAACAGGTAGAAATATATTCAATTCGAACCTTGTTTCACATATATAGACTGGCCGCAAAGACGATACCTCTCTTCAGTTTTTGAATTGAGTCGGCAAATTTATTTTCTAGATCTGTGTTACCGATGTTCTTGGCCGCTTGGCACAGCTGACGCATTACCTCTTCCAGTCGCCGCATACAACGGATGATTGATCCTAATAAATAAATTTATTATTTATTTATTTATTGAAACTACAATAATAATATATTTCCTTAACTGGCTTGCCGTGGCTGTTAATTGTATATATAGAACATAACGACTGAAGGAACATTTCAGTCATCGACCTTTTTACAACGTCGTCAAATATAGTTCTCTTGATCAAGAACAAGCACGAATTGTTGTCCCACCTAATGTTAAGCGGACTAACCTCTGCCTACAACAGATGCATTTCGTAACATTTGACGAATTGCCTGAGACATACAGCTGTTAAGTCTCATGTGCCTGTAATATTACTGGTCCTCAAGGACTGCTGCCGGAACACACTGTTAGATGCTTGGCGACAGATTTTCCACTTGAGTGTGGTAGCTAGCAACTAGCAGACGCAAAATGCCTTTCCACCATGCGGTGAAGCTCAAGGCAGCGATAGGGATCGAATCATGGGCTTGCGGCACAGGAATCCGCAGCCATTACCGCTCGGGAATCTTTGCTTCGAACTTACATAGCAGACATTGGACTACGCAAAAGCTCGAGGGTGAAAGGGAGCTCTATAGAACATTGTATTGTTTATGGTACCTACATTTCTAGTACGTCATACAGACAAGGTGCCCCCTTTCTACTCTTGTATTTTAAGCCCTAGCCCTGTCCACGATCTGTGATCCATGAAATGGTAGATAATTTGTCCAGTACAGAAGTAAATAACTCACCTTCAAAAACATCGGTCATCTTGCATATCTGCAAGAACGAGGCGCCTTTAGACCACGTGAGCACGACGTCCATGAGCGTGCATTTAAACTTGCTCACGTACTCGTCTTCGTCCAAATCCATCTTGGCGTCTGTCGAAACTTTAGCTATTCGTCTCGCGTATTCCTAAAATTTAAAAAGGATTATAAAATCGCCACGGTGCTAATGACGTGTTCCAGCGTTTATCGTTGATGACAATATCTATTAAAAGAATCAGAGCTAAGTAAAAGAGTCAGAGATCTCAGCTCATATTATATCAAAACCAGTAATTCTAGGTTAGCCTGAACAACATCTTCGACTACATCATCACTTACCATCAGGTTAGATAGAGGTCAAAGGCTAAGCTATCAGGCATAGAAAATAAATAAAAAAACAGTGCATCAATACCCTGAGACAAAGTAGTTGAGTTCATGTGCCTGTAATTTATCTTTTCCCTTCGCACACAGGGCAGCTCATTATCTATTCCTATATGTGCTATAATATCTATTCTATACATCTATCCTGTACCTGCAGCTGCCGCAGCACCCCTCGGAGCTCCTCCCCAGTGGCGGAGGCCTGCATATCTTTCCCCTCGTCGCACACAAAGCAGCTCACCAGCGCCGCACTCTGTTCTGAAGTCAGATTGTTGAACACGCCGTTGAAGATCAGCTCGGTCAACAGGAGCTCGTCAGCGCTATGAAACAATCATTCCATTTTTAAATTTGTGACAGTTGACCAAATAGAAAAAAAATTGCTCTCCACTGGAGCCGATAACGCATTCATGATATTATTTTATCTGAAACCCAAAGAACTCAGCGAGTATATGTCTAGCATTGAACATACTTGTGTGAAGTAGTTACGCGACCTTGCAGGTTTCACAGCGGTTTCAAGCAGCAGGGTTGTCCAAAATTGTCCACAAGTGTGGGTGCTACTCCAAAATATATACTGGCTGAAAGCCTTTAGTGTTTTCAGTAATCAAGAGTGAACTGGTCAGTCACTTCTCCAAACAAACGTGGAAGGGTGATCACTCCCGTATTTGAGGTTTTAGGTGCAGAACTAAGCCTGATATCGATTGATCTTTCCATAATCTAAGCTTGTATTGTGATATTTTCTTTAAAAGATATTTAACTTGATAATTATGACCCTCGAAACAGTTTCATATAAATTTTTCGAGAATCATAACTTTCAACTTATTTATCTTGTTAAAATTTCGTCAGGTTACAAGCCTAGATAATGAAAAGTTCAAACGATATTGTGCTTAGTTTTGGACCTAAAATCTTAAATAAGGTCACCCTACAACGTTTGTATGGAAAACCAGTTACACCTTAAGTCAATGATATTTCCATTACCTGCTTAATTCACAAGCAATGCGTCCCTTGAGTTCAATAACATCAGCGGCCGTGCAGTATCCCATCCGCCTCAGTACACGTTTCCTCTTCTTCAACTCGTCCATCTGCAGTATACTCTTGGCCGTCCTCAATTCTGCTTTGTAACCATTCAGTTCTTCTAATAGTTCCTGTTTCTTCTCGTATGCCGATTGAAGTGCGCCGCGGTTTTTGTCGTTGTGCAATGCGTGGGAGTATAACCTGGGGAAACATATTAACATATATGACATTGTTAAAAAATGACGAGAGGAAAAATCATAGTCATGTGCGGGATTCGAACCCGCATCACAAGGGGAGCAATGGAACCTTGGCCGAGAACGACTAGAATGTCCAATATACGGTCGAGAAAGATACGAGGTAGAACAAAAAATTGGTATACATTTAAATAGTAACAATGTAAAAGAATTAATAGTAGATAAGACACATAGCGATAACTTTATTGAATATTGTATAAGTATAGGCAGTAAAGTTATAGCTAAGAACAAAACAATAGATAGATAAGTAAATGATGTTATATATAATAATATGGTATGTATATATAAACAGCATTTGTATATGCAAAAGATAAATAAAACTGTATAACTAAACATAAAATTATATATATAAGTGAAATGTATTAAGACACTACCTTGTAACTTAAAAATATAATAGATAGATAAGTAAACGATGTTATATATATGTTACGTATATATAAACGGCATATGTATATACAAAAGATAAATAAAACTGTAAAACTAGATAAAAATAATATATTTATATAAGTAAAAAGTACTAAAATACTACCTTGTAACTTAAATTTAAGTATAAACTGAAATAATATGTAATTAAGTAAAGACAAATTGTAAAATTAGAATAAGGATAAATAAAGACCCTGACCATATTAGGGGACCTTAGCTCGCGGGCCGGGCCTACAAGCGCCCGGATAATAAAAAAAAAAAAAAAAACCCGCATCTCAGCGTCTACAGCCGGGGTATGCTCTGACAGACTGAGCTAACATGACAATGAGTCATAACTCTTAATTTTTCCTCTCGTCCTTTAACCATCGTATGGAGATGGAGCGACACCTATAGTTCAACTTACGTTGTATTTCGGCTCCAAATCCCGCACATGACTATATTTTTCGTAAGTTTGTAACGTAATCCGTTAAGCATGTTATTTTCAAAAATAAGAATATAAAAAATATGTTTTTGTTGTTTACTACGCTCCAATTCTTTTAGACACCCAGTCGGACCTATATCAGCCATTTTGTTTTCATGACCTGTGATCGTATATAATTGTGATGAGTAATTGATTATGTAATTGAAGATGGTAGCAGGGTAGGGATAGAATAGGAACTGGCTTAGATAGACAGCTGCCGAAACACTTTGCTGGAACTTTCCATCAGATATTCTAGTTGTAGGTGGGAACAAGTCAGACGACCATTCAAAATGCTGTACTGTGATGATCAAACTTGTATTAAAAATTAATCTAACGCCAATCAGCACTACCCCTGGTCTGTTATCGATTCAATAAGCAGAAAAACTAATGCTTCTGCCCCAACTGTGTCAACGTTAATGCTATTGCCCTACTACGCGTGAATTAAAGCATTAAAAATGCACATTGGCTATATTAACACAACTCCGCCGTTAAAAAATTTCTAGTGAAACAACGCATTAACTTACAAAGGAGGTTCAACTTCACTAGTTGCAGCATTGAGAGTGATAAATTACTATTATGCATTTTAATAACAATTACCTGCTTCTGATTTTACAGATTTTTAATATTTGTGAAACGAATAGGGTAGTATCCATAGTCGTAGTAATGCAGTCCCCGCCTAAAAACCAAAGTACATACGTCCTTGCACTGCGTATGCGCACCACGAAATAACACGACGGCGTTAATATAGCTAACATCGCTTAGTGCACCAAATTACATGCTTAAACCTTTGATGTGTCAAAAAGCTAGTAGGGCACTTTGCAAATGCCCGCCTGGCTAGCTACCACCCTCAAGTTGAAAATCTGTCGCCAAGCACCTAACGGTGTGTTCCGGCAGCTGTCCTTGAGAGCCAGTAATTCTAGGTTAGCCTGAACAACATCTTCGACCACATCATCACTTACCATCAGGTGAGATAGTGGTCAAAGGCTAACCTATCAAGCATAAAAAAAAAAAGCTATCGCTTAGCATTCAAGACCATTAGTAATGCCGTTTGTAAATTAACACTTTAAAATATTGTCCCTCTACGTAACGTCTTACTTGTTAATTTACGCTTTAAGACGAAGTTAAGGCTGCAGTCTTGCAAAGTCGACGCGTGGCATTTAAATTGCGCCACTTTGATATATTTTTAAAGCAAAGTAATTTAATAACTCAGTAAAATACTTGTAACAAATAAATATTCTTCATATAAGCTATCGCTACATATTTTTTTTATGTTCAAGAGAAAGGATCAAGGTTTACAAATCAAACGACAAACACAGCTCTGCCGTGCCCAGCCACATTTTGGTTCAGATTTGAATACATTTTACGTAGGAATATAAAAGAAAACAGGAAAACTGTTTAGCACAAAATTAGGACCTCATCTTGCTCTCTAAAATGCGCTGGTTATATTTGTCTAAATATCTATCGTTATCTTAAATTTTAGGTCGGAATATCGTCGAATTTATTTGATTTTATTGCTTATTTAACTGTTTTCCTCTTATTGTAAACGAATCACATTTAAGGAATAATTACTTTTTTACAATGGCTATTATTCAATTAATGGCTAAGTATAAAAATTATCATTTCAAATTAATAACTAAAATTATAATAATTTAATAAAGAAAACTAAGAAAATTGAGTTTATATACAAGAATCCCATTGTAAAATCTTCAGTGACGGCCGAGCCGTCTCAGCGTTCGGACGTGAGGACCACGAAAAATTTTGAGCGTACCTCTCCCTCTTACATTGCTCTCACTCTATCCTTGTTTGTGCACTGTTACGCATCTAAAGTTGCTCTACTTTAGTAAAAAAAAATTGAGGGGGATTTTAATTTTATGTATATGTTTTCATAAATAAATATAGGTATTTGATTAGAATATGGATCGTAAACGCAAAAATATGCGTGTACAATAAAAAGTAATTTAAGTCAAACGTTGGAGTGATGAAGATAAATAGAATTTATAGGAAAGTGATACACAAAATTTTTTTTTCTTGTTCAATTAACATTGAATGCGAGTGTTTATTTCGCTGACTAGTGTAACATAAATAAACCAATATTTTAAAAATGACGTTTGCAATTTCATAACATGGTTTAATATTTATATAGGCCTGCAGTTGGTTATTGTCAACTGTCAGATATTAATAGCAATCTGTCAAAGCAAAGATTAGTTTATTTCAGACTTGAAATAGAAAATCTGAATGAATTTTCTATTTGAAGTCTGAAGAAAGATATCCAAAGAGATCCTAAGTTCTGGGAGGACAAAATGGTGGGCTAATTAATCAAACTTTATATGAATTGTTTACTTCCTGAAGTAATTGATTCACGCCTTGAGCGCTCTATATCAAAAACTCAATATAAAAAAACCTAATGCAAGCAATTGAAAATAAACTCAAAATAATAAAAATAATGCACTCGTCAATGTCATCCATCGCAAACGATACGGTGCAAGAAAAGATACAGCGTGGCACTAACACTAAGAAAAATGCTAGCGGTAGGGACACTCAATATCCTTACGAGTTACACCTGAATGCCCCCTTCCCCCCTCTCCCCCTTCCTCCCTTGGTGTTATCTTCACATCAGAGATGAGAGTTCACCTCTCCTATGCGAATTCCAGATGTGGATGACCAAATACCTTCCCTGTTGGACCTTCTGCTGACCTCGTAACCGTACATCTACTCAATGTTTATGAACACTCCTTTCGAATAGTTGGACCATTGCCTGATCCAAAGTTCAGTGCCGATATGCGCCTAACTCGACCCTTTTTGTGGCTGCAGCAGTTTGTTGTGCTCTCAGCCTTTTTTAATATTTAATGGAAATATGGGTCTGAGTCAACATTAGTACTTTGAGAAGTCATTTTGCTGTAAATATATATTATAATCTATTCCAACCACCAAATAGTACAGAGCACATTTAATCTACACTTACCAATTAAATGTATATGTATAAGTTTATTGAACGACTGGTCTTTGTTATTCCATAAATTACAACAAATGGTCAATTTATAGATATAGCCATAAATATTGTAACCAAGAAAAACCATTTTTTTCTGTTGCAAATCCTATTGTAAAAGTAATTCATAAATATAAAACAATTTAAAATATAAAAGCTTAATCGAAGTGGTCTCCATTAGCTGAAATACAGTCCTTTAAACGTTGAGGCCAGTTATCATTAGAAGCACGCGCTCTTTCGATGAGAAAATTCTTCTCTGCCAATCGTATGGATTGTTTTAGGGACTCCAAATTATCATGGCGCTTAGAGCAAGCCGTACTCTCTATAACTGACCATAAATCATAATCCAGTGGATTAAGATCGGGACGACGGCCAGTCTTCAGCTCTGATGAAGTCCGAAACATTCGCTACCAACCAAAACTGCGTGGACCGAGCTTTATGACCCGGTGCTGAGTTTTGCTAGCAGGACTATTACACAGACTTGGTTATTGAACATGGTGTTGTTAAGGGGCTTAACTACCTTCCCAGGAATGGTATCTTAATACACTTGTGCTGATGTTTTGATACCTTTTTCACAAAAATATGGCTCAGTCACTCCTTCATAGCTAACACCCCACTAAACCATCACTGAATTCGGATAATGCCCTCATTGCACTCTGGCGACTAATTAGGAAGCTTCCTTAGAGCTTTGAGCATAAATACGGTAATTTTGGTTGTTAAAATGTTGCTCAGTTATAAAAAAAATCTCATCCGTAAACAAAATTTTTCTGTGACCTCCCTTTGCGTACCACTTCAGTAGTGGTTTTGATTTTACCACCCTATTATTTTTTTTTAATTATCAGTTAAGAAATGACCAGAGCGTCTCTTATAATGCCCTCATTGCACTCTGGCGACTAATTAGGAAGCTTCCTTAGAGCTTTGAGCATAAATACGGTAATTTTGGTTGTTAAAATGTTGCTCAGTTATAAAAAAATTCTCATCCGTAAACAAAATTTTTCTGTGACCTCCCTTTGCGTACCACTTCAGTAGTGGTTTTGATTTTACCACCCTATTATTTTTTTTAAATTATCAGTTAAGAAATGACCAGAGCGTCTCTTATAGGCTGCAAATCCTAAGTCATCTTTTAAAATACGCGACATGGTTCTTGGTGCTATCTTCATCTCCCGAGATAAATATTTTGCTTTCGAACAGAATTTCTATGAGTTCATTCCCTTACTGCTTTGACCGCCTTTTTCGAACGAACACTACGTGAACGGCCAGATCTTTTTCTGTCACGAGCAGAGGTCTCATTGTACCTATTAATAGCCCGGTACACCAACATTTGACTAATACCTAGCGTATGGAGAGTCTTAAAAATTACACTTGGCTCCATACCTACTTTGTGTAATGCAATCACAGCGATTCGGTTCTCTTTATCACTCCACTCCATTTTAATATCGCAAAATATTGTACAATGTATTGGCGCCAAAATGAGAAAACACAATGAACAATCATATAACAGTAACAGATTCCAAATTGAAATGTCATATTTTGTTTATTTTTATTTGTAACAGTATTTATGGCCAGACGAAGTAATTTATTCGCTTCTGAAATTTGGGAATTCCTTGGGAACGCATCCCCGTAACATCTGGTATTTCGGACGTTCGTGGGCGACGGTGATCACTTACCACCAGGTGAGCCACCTGATCGTCTGCCCTCCTATTCCATAAAAAAGTGTTGAGTCTAGGGTTCTCCGAGGGCTACTGGCCCAATCAGGAGAACTGCTCGTTGTCACAGAAGGTACGGGATAGTGTTACATGATGCAGGAATAGAACAAATCAGGAATAAGGTTAACCAGGAACAGTAAAAATCAGGCCACAATGATACAATGATGTTAAGTAAGAAAACAAATAAAATAAAATAATAAATAAAAACTTTAATACTTATAATGTTTTTACTGACAAATAAACATTTTTACATATAAGCTTCACTGCTTTTTAGAATTCAAGTAGAGAAGTATGTTAATATATTATATTGAAAATAGGTAAGTAATGAACACTGCTCGCTATGAGAGCTCATGTAGGAATGCATCAATCTAGGTAAGTGCGAGTTGTGGCGATTGTTTTGAATTTGAATGAAGAATCGGTGTATGAAATATGTATTCGGACAGTAGTTAAATACGAAATAAGGTGCTAAAGTGGTAAAAGAGGATGATTTCATTACAAAGAGTTCAACTCTGAAACACTTACAATACTCAAATAAAAATGTAATCAAAAGCATCCACAGCAATGTAATAAATTTTTTAGCAAATTTATTTTCTATTTTGGCCCTTTGTGGCCGTCAATATCCAACAACAAATATCAGTATGATAAATAAATTAAAAAGTAGAGCATCTTTTTATTCCGCTCATCTCTTGTTAGATGATTGCGGAGAATGAATCTTCGCGACGGAGAAGCTTAGACATAAAGCACTAATTACCTATTCTGTGCCAACGCACAGAGCGTGATTTTGTATTTTGCACTGAAAGACTGGGCCCTTAAAGCAGTGAAAAACCAATATAAGAATGTACGCAGAGTAATGTATAGTTTAAGATTTACTCAATACAAGTAAACTGGATTAGCCGCCGACTGCTAAACACAGAACAAGATTTCTAAGATGCCCAAGATTAGATGACAACCTTCTTTGACATTTAGTTGTTTACAATCAAACTTGATGTCAAGATACTCGCGTTCTCGCGTTGCTTTAGTTATCTTCACATACTTTATGAGCCGGATTGTCCACTGGTGAATACAGCCTACCCCATTGAGGGGGGTTTGCCATAATGCTCACGCTTGGCAGGCGTCTTGGGGACCGCTGTTTAAGATATCAGTTCCTTAGAAGGCGCTGCTGCCTTCCAAACCTACCTTCTGTTATTTTACCTTTAGTCGCCTCTTATGACACCCACAAGTAGAAATGTTGGGGTGACAATTTAACCCGGCACCCCACGGGGTATCTCCATATACTTAATTTATATTATTCCGTAGCGGTCGTACATATATTGGGGAAACGTTTAATTTCTTCAACTATGGTTTTACATAGGCATAGGCGGTGGCCGGCCTCTGGTCATTTGTGGACTTGGAGAAGGCTGATCTGAGGCTGATATATGTGTACAGAGTACTTCTAAGCAAAAGGAACAAAACGGGAACCATACCTTTCTTCTAACTGCTTTATCCTATCAACGCATTCCTTGAACACCTTATCCGTGATCTTCATATCCTTTATAGGGTTCAGGAGCGGTGGCCCATCGGGGAATCGTTTCTTGACTTCACCTATAGTCTTCAGGACAGACTTGCGGTTGTCGGCCGGCCTCAGGTCTTTCGGATAGTGGACTCGGAGAGAGCTGATCTGATATATCAACGTGTGGATCACGGGGACTACTTCTACATCTCCTGTCTACATTGAAAAATATTGATTAATAAGATATTCATAAAAAATGTACTATCAAACACGTAAATGAATAAAATAATAGAAATATACATCAAGCTAAATTAGATAAAATGTTATACATACATAAAACTTCACTGTTTCTTAATACGACTGTTTTTTTTTAGATCTCAGATAATATTCTTCAAGGGTCCATACCGAAAGGGCAAAACAGAGCCTTATCAATGTCACTATGATGTGTATGTCTGCCTTTTTTTATTATGTTATTGTGACGAAACAAGCACGAGGCCCACCTGATGTTAAGCGGATTAACATCTACCTATAACAGATGCATTTCGTCATGTGACGAATTGCACTGCGCCCATCACACTGAGAGATACAGTTGTTAAGTGTCATAAGTGCCTGTAATTTTTCTGGCACTCAAGGACTGCTGCCCGATCACAGATTTTCTACTTGAGGGTGGTAGCTAGCCAGGTGGGGCATTCGCAAAATGCCCTACCACCGTGCAGTGAAGCTAAATTCGGCCGTGGGGATCGAACCAGAGACCTGTCTATCTGTCCATCCTTATGTCATTAGTCTCTAGTACGCATATTGACATTTTATAATGTTAAGGAGTTATTTTTTACAATTTTAGATAGATACATAGATAGATAGAAAACTCTTTATTGTTACACCACTTTAGAAATATAAAAGATTACACATTAAATTATAATAACATAGTGTTACAATGGGCGGCCTTATCACTAAAAGTGATCTCTACCAGGCAACCTTAGGATGGAGTTGAACGAATAAAACAATAGAGGCGGGTGTAGTCCAAATATATAATCAAATTTCATAAAAACATTTTAAAATAAAACGTATTTTAGTGTAATTTCTAAACAAATATATAAATAATAGCATACATATAGGTTTTTATAATAATTTAAACAGACAATTTTACTTTAGCCTCTTTATTTGGTTATGACTAAAGCTGGATTTATATTTGTCAGCTTTGACGTTAGGTTGGCTTTCACATCTATGTGTCGTGTTCCGGCGCTTTCTAGCGATATTTTGATTCAATTTTCAAATTTTGAATCAATACAACCGTAGCTCTCGGAGAGTCCATACGTTCTATATTTGTTCCCATGAATTTTTTTTTTTTTTTTTTTAAGCTTGATAGGTTAGCCTTTGACCACTATCTCACCTGATGGTAAGTGATGATGTGGTCGAGGATGTTGTTCAGACTAACCTAGAGTTACTGGCTCTCAAGGACAGCTGCCGGAACACACCGTTAGGTGCTTGGCGACAGATTTTCAACTTGAGGGTGGTAGCTAGCCAGGCGGGCATTTGCAAAGTGCCCTACCACCATGCTGTAACGACTGCTATCCTAAGACAACAACCGGGACCGACGGCTTAACGTGCCCTCCGAAGCACGGAAGCGCTCAGTAGTAATGTCACCAGCGGTCACCCATCCAAGTCATGACCGCGGCTGGCGTTGCTTAACTTTGCTGATCGAATCAGAATGGCTAAACAAACTTGGCTACGAGCGCTTCGACTTGGCTACGAGCGCTTCGATCATGAATCATGCAATTCTAATTCAGATTATTAATAAACAAGAAAGGATGAAATAGAATAAGATTTTTAGGTGATCCAGTAAATAGAAAAACAGGATAAAGGCTAGTTTCACTGTCTAGTTTAGAAGCTTGAGATAGATTATCGTGCTGACGGGATCAAGTTGCTCATTCCTTAAATTCAAAATAAAAACGGAAAAATGCAACTATGACGCTTCCATACACGTCTGATTTGTTGTAATGCGGTCGCTAACCCGCCTCCGCTCCTCCTCCGCTCTGAATCAGATCGAGATCGCTTCTATTGTGACACAACAGAAGCCCTCACAACACATTGCGGCATACAAATATAAATTTTACAATACCAATTATAAGAAACCGATAGAAATCTGACTCTTCACAACACGACACGTCAGACAAATCTACCGGTTTTAGTGACAAGTTTAAAGCACTTACCTCTCCGGGCGGACACGGTATGTTTGTCTCCTTATCGTCACCTTCTGATTTCTTAACGTGCAGCAGTATGTCGACCACGATGACGGTCTCTGCTGTCAATGGGTTCTCTTCCTCTTTCTTCTTGCCTTTTCCTGTCCTGTCCCTGAAGTTCACTATTATGCCCCAGTCGTACTCGTGACTCTCTGTTTTTACCTGTTATGGACAACTTGGTGTAAATTATAAAAAAATAACAAGAAATAGGGGTCAAAGCTCGCTATAAGCCATGTTGGACACGTGGCTTTCCCAAAAAAAAAGGGAATGGGATATGAAGTTGTTCTAACATTGTAATTTTTGCAAATAATTTTTCTCATCGAATAAGCTTACAAAATTGTATTTATTATTATTATTATTGTATTTAAAACGATAGGAGCGAAGGGATAAAATTGAGCAATGATTCACTCACTACGATAGCTCAGTTGGTAGAGCATGTCCCAGCTATAGGAACGGATGGTGCTGGTTCGTATCCCGCTCTAGTTAAAAAAACTTCATACGTTGTAATTTTGTAAAATATAAAGTTATTCTGAAAGTACATCGGTATTTGAAATTAATGCATTAATAGGGGGACGGCAAAACATTCAAGTTTATATAGCTATATAAGAATAAACCATTCTTCCCAAACCTTAAATGGCTGATGCATATACGATCTTAGTCAAACGCTCAGCTGCGAGCCTACTTATATAGTAAAGCAGAAAAGTACGTACTTCTTACTAATTTTTTTTTATGCTTGATTGGTTAGCCTTTGACCACTATCTCACCTGATGGTAAGTGATGATGTGGTCGAAGATGTTGTTCAGGCTAACCTAAAATTATTATACTAGATACCTAAGAAATAAAGTTTGTTGTTTTTGTTTGTTTGATCTTAATCTATTAAAAATAATGCGCGAGATAAATTGATTGCTCTGAGAGAAATTTGTTGTGTGAGCTTTGTACGAAACTTTCTTTCGATGCTGTGTAAAAAAACTTAAGTTATATGTAACTAGCGGCTCGCCCTTCGCACGGGTATTTAACAAAAAAACAAAAATAAAACTACTTTTTGAAAATATTCTATAGCTTATGTTCATCAGGAATAATGTAGGAATCTAATGAAAAGAATTTTTTAAATCAGTCCAGTACTTTTTAAGTTTATTCGCTACATACAAAAAATACATAAAATCATTCCTCTTTATAATATTAGATGCATCTTTATAAGTTTTATCTATTTAGTTCTACATAGTTTAAATTATAAGGTTCAAATACATATGATAAGGTAAATATCGTACTTTAACAAGCCTTCCAGGTTGCAAGAAAGGTTTCAGGTATTCAGGTCTGGTGATGAACGATCGGAACTGGTTCCCGAGTAACTCCAGCTGCGTCCTGATGGTGCAGTAGGAGGCAATGGAGTGCTGGTTCTCTATCGTTAACGCGTCGTACTCTTTTTGTTTCGTTTTAACCTCTGTTGGGGAAGGAGAAAAATACTTTTTCAAGGCTAACGTCTGCCCTTATTCTTAAATTATTCTCACTAGTTAGTAAATGTAGTAGAAGTAGAAAATCTGTCGCCAAACACTTAACAATGTGTTCCGGCAGCAGTCCTTGAGAGCCAGAAAAATTACAGGCACATGAGACTTCACAACTGTATGTCTCAATGTGACGGATGCAGTGCAATTCGTCACGTGACGAAATGCATCTGTTACAAGGCAGAGGTTTATTCGCTTAGCATCAGGTGGGCCTCGTGCATATTGTTTCTTTATAATCACATAAAAAAATTATATATAAAAAGGCAAAATCTAGAATGGATGCTGGTCCTAAAGAACAGCTGTACGTACGAGTACACATCATTAAGTGAATAGCAACAGATTATTTTTCTTAACTGTAATGCGGCTTATTTGATGGTAGCAAGCCAGGATAGCATTAGCAAAATGCCCAATGGCCATGCTGTGAGAAACACAGGATTCGAAGAATGAACCACTGCCCGGCAGTCAACAGTCAATGCTGCAGTGCCATCATGTCTTCAAGTCATTATAAAGTAACGCAGTTCATAGCATAGCAATAAGAATCAAATCCATCTCTACTTACTGTCTATAAGGTCGGGTATGGCGGCTTGGTTTTGGAACTGGAAGAAGCTCCTTTCCAACATGTACTCCGGGTTAATTTCTTCTACACGCAACAGATTAAGAACCTGGCATAAGAAAAACATAATTTTATTTTTTTCCTCATAGAAAACTGAATTAAAGTTTTGATAATACTAGTTAAATAATATTCAACAATAAAGATGTCAATGTGTTGTGGTAACAAATGAATCTTAGACCCTGTTTTCCTATATAAAATACCCTCTAACTATGTTGAAACATTTAATGCTCAATACTGAATATATTACGAGGGTGTGTAAATTCAGTCATGGACAGTTGTTTACAACACTTGGAAGGTCCTTCGTGGACAAGGAGTTACTCGTCAATTGTTTTCTGCACCTACCAACGATCGGGTAACACTTGCTTCATCGGAGTTTGAGTTACAGGAGACGGTAACGTTAATACATCATGTATTGGAGGAAAAAGCAATGAAACCTGGTACAAGTACAATAAAAATAGAAACATAGACATTTATTTACGAGCAGTGTAAAGATGTTGAAAATGAGAGATAAATTGTGGAAATCAAGTGAACGAGGCACACCACAATTTTATAACTACCCGAAATTTTAGCTAAATCGCACGACTGTCAGTGCATAGAGGATTGTAGCTATGAACCTATACCTATGCTTTAAATACAAGAGAAACCTAAACCACAGACTAAAAAGGACTCGGAAGGTTCACTCCGCCAAGCCATTTCAATAAATAAGCGACTCTAGCTACCACGCAATAAAGTACACTTTGGCTCGCAAAGCACGGAGTTCCTAATATTTATATTCACCTACAAGGCGTCTCTTTCTGTTGCATAGCCACGCATTGCTCTGATATATTCTGACGCAACACTCACCGTAGAATAATACTGTTCGGAGGGATACGCCGAGATACCTGCCGATGTAGCTTTGACATAAAGTATGGAGTGAGCCATGCCTGCCTAAACAATCGAACCACGACACGATGATACTGACTATAGACGTTGAAGTCACATTAGGCTGTAAACATCGTATAGCGTCTCTCTTTTGCTTGGCTTTTGTACCTACTTGTGGATGATGGCTAGCCAAGCGAGAACCGAACTGTGAAACTCTTACTCGCAGTTAGCTTCGAATCAATAACCAGACCATTATAGCAGGGCTATTAACGCTTAAAAACATCAAGAAACTTACCATATTATAAGTGAGATGGAAGGCAGAGTTGATAGGATCAGCTTTTCCTTGTACCATTCCCTTGACGACGGTGGGTGTGACCTTCTCGTCGATCATGAGGATCACTATCCCTTTGTCGTCCAAACCTCGACGACCCGCGCGACCCGACATCTGAATGTATTCCCCTGACGATATCTAAATCATTAAAATGTAATTACATAATGGTGTCAATTCTATAAGAATTCTCGATCGTGCTCTCGTAGAGTCTTGAACTCCTGAGGATGCTTGGTGTAGCGTCGAAAACTCTACCGGTTTGGCCGCGTGGCGTTTGTGATGTCACGTCGGCTTAACAGGAAAAATAGGCGGAATTATCACTAAATATATTTTTAAGTGTTTTAAGTCACTAAATATTTGCTATTATCACTAAATATATTTTTTTAAGTGAAAGCCGGAATTATCACGAAATATATTTTTAAGTGTTTTAAGTCACTAAATATTTGCTATTATCACTAAATATATTTTTTAAGTGTTTAAACAAAATATTAAGTTGATATTTTCTTAAAATATTTGTTACTATTATATAAGAATTCTGTTTAAGCTACGATATTTGAAACTCTTATTCCGTTCTTATTAAAATCCACATTCGTCTAACACAAAATTCTAATAATAGGATTGTTATACTATTAAACTGTGGGTGATATTATATCAGTTTATAGAGAGATAACTAAGTTACATGACGACTTAATCTGCGTAAAACATATGCACAATTGAAAAATTATGATTTAAGGACTGTGATTCGCAACTGATATACGAATTTGAATTTTAGTATGAACATAATAAGATCAAAGTAAGTCCTACAATTTAGAAAATTATAAACTTAAAAAATTCTTGAAGAATCGCTGTCATTAGGATGGTTAAAATATTAAGGTCAACATACTGTACACTTGGTTTATATAAAGAAAAATGTCAAAACATGTGAAAAATTTAATTATTTTTTGTTGGCGATTTTGCCTTTAATACCGCATTTTTTTTAATGCTTGATAGGTTAGCCTTTGACCACTATCTCACCTGATGGTAACTGATGATGTGGTCGAAGATGTTGTTCAGGCTAACCTAGAATTACAGGCTCTCAAGGACAGCTGCCGGAACACACCGTTAGGTGCTTGGCGACAGATTTTCACTTGAGGGTGGTAGCTAGCCAAGGGGGCATTCGCAAAATGCCCTACCACCATGCAAATAAAAAAAAAAAAAAAATTAAATCTCTGAAAATTTAAACCAGCTTCCTATTACGGTTTAAAAGGTATAACCGAGAAGAGGGTCTGCTTAGACTAAGTAATAGTATCCCATTATGGGTAACTTACTTGTAGGGTAGAGTTTTCTCATGCAGAACTTTTAAAAGTGGCTTTAAACTCATTTACAGATAACCGCAATATCATTCTTTGTTAACATTCTGATTATATCAGACATCATCTTATTTACAACAATCTGACACACATCTCACATATAGCTCGAATGAACCAAAGTCAGAAATATGAGGGACTTACGAATCTAAAGTCTTTTCCATCAAACTTTTGGCACGATGTAAACACCACAGTCCTGGCCGGCATGTTCAGACCCATGGCAAACGTTTCTGTTGCGAACAGAGCCTGCAAATTTATGATCATTAGTTATAATTATTATTAAGTGAGATATAAAACAACTTAAACACTAATTTATTCCATTGAGACTACAGCTTGTATAGACTACGAAGGAAAGAAAGGAGAGGAGCTGAAGTATGTAAGTCAGCCTTCTCCCTTTCAAGTCGGGCATGACGTCAATGATAGGGGCGTGGCTAAGCTTTATAATGACAACTAATGGCATTATTATGAGTGTTTTAAAAATATTTTTATCAATTTACTACTAGATATATCGCCAGCTTGCCCCGTGGGGCGCCGGGCTAGGATGACGGGCGTGTAGAATCTGGTTTCACCACAAACAAGATATTAATATACTAACTTTTCACAGAATTCCTTAAAATATTTGGCTGCGAAATGACTGGTTACGTAAAATAAAAAGAGAATCCTGGAGTTAGACAAAATACACATAAATTTGTTCGTTGAATTTCATAAAGATAGAAGTGTTATAACAAAAAAAGGACTAAAGGAGGAAACGGCGGCAGTTCTTTTTACATTTTAATTTGCTTGGCGACAGATTTTCTAGTTGAAAGTGGAAGCTAGCCATAGTCACCAAGCAATGGGCATTTTGCGAAATTTGCATTCGTAAAACTCACATTTTATTCCTGCCTCACCAATATGCTATAACTTCTGCCAACCTAAACTAACAGCCTAACCAGGGCTTAACGTACTCACCGAAGCACGGAAGCGCTCAGTAGTCAATGCCACTAGGAGTCAACCAAGCCAGGATATTAATCTAGCTGATCAATTACAAACGAATGGGCAAGCTCCGCTACGAATGCTCGATAAGCTAAGAGATTAGACTATACTATATTATCTAAACACAGTATCTCCAGTAGAAACCAACCTTGATGAGGCCCAAGCCGAACAATATCTCAATAGTTTCTTTGAGTATAGGCAGTAGACCTCCATGATGGATGCCGATACCCCGCTTCAGCAGGGGTATCACGTTCTCCACTTGCGGCAGCTTGCGATCCTCTTCGGACAACACGTCCATCGCGTTGTTGAACACTTCGTCGACTAGCTTCTTCTCTTCGACTAGAATAAAGTGCATCAGTAATGCAGTTTTAGTCAAGATTCACAAGGTAGTTTAGCTACGCGATTAACATAAAGTGACGAAACGAAAAGGAGTATTTACGATATCACTTCTGTAATAAGTACTAACCACGACCTCTGTTAGATTGTAATAATAAATCGTGACACGCATAAATCAGCGATAGCTGAGCACTTACTTGAGTCAGGACCTAACCACTGGATCGAGCTACATGACCCAAAAATCCTCTCCACTGAAAGGCATTATTACTCAAGAATCGTACGTGAAGCGGTTGAAATTAAGAATTACAAATATTTCAATCGGGAAGATGGATTTAAATTGTCTACATCGTAGAATGGGTGATGATAATTCTTTTTTTATATATGATTTCGTGCTTATTCTCTCTTCTCGCTCGTGCAGTTAAGTGGTAATTAAAACTTTGCACCTACAAGTAGTTGCAAAATAATTATTATTCCTGAAGACTTGGAATCGCGGCTGTCCGCGATTTCAATTCGGTCGGAAAATTATGCCGTTATTTTCGGGCTCTAATGATTTCTAGTGAACGAATTTGAGCCAATCCCCATTGCAGTGGCACTCAGTTGCTAACTAGCGTTATCATAACGCTTTCAAGAATAAATTGTTACTTACTAACACATATACAACATGCGATATATAATACTGCTAAACCAGCCCAATAAAATTTTAGTGTCACCCGTGTACTGCGCTCGATAATCCATGACGTTAGCCAGTGTCTCGTTCACCCACTACAGTGCCCTTGAAGTCTGTAGGCTTGACGCTGGCTCGTATTGAACATTACTCCGTAGATGGCTTAACACCTGTTGAAATTGATCAATTAAATATGACCTTTACTCACGTGTATTAAAGTCCAATTTAGCCATCTGCATCGCGTAAGCTTCACAGTCCTTCTTACTAAAGCTGAATATAATAACAGGCGCGAAGTTCCTCTCCATGATCATCTTCACGATGTTGAAGATGTTTGTTGTGTTGTTGGACCTGGGCCCTTTGCGACGGCCTCGGTCGCCACGGTCGCCCTTCGCGGCGTCGCCGGCGTTACTCAGAACTGCCATTGCCGTGTTGAAGTTGTCTTCTTTAAAGATACTCTGGTCGAACAAGGAAAACATTATTATAAAAAGAACATGGCTCACTGAGTATATCAAGTGCAATAGGTGTTGAAAGATGTGATCAATTACTTTATTGTTCACAGAAGATCAAATCCCTAAGCTTTAATACATCTGTGATCACATAGACAGATCTATCAATACTTTTTTCTTTAATTTTCTTGAAATAGAATAAAAATATATAGCAATTCCAACTTGGATGAAAAGAAAACCCTCGTTGCACTCCGATCATATCAAATAAAAACCAGGTAGTACACTCCTTGAGTTAGTGTCCTTTTATGTGGGAACAACGGCATTGTCAAGTCTAATGCCTACAAGCAAATAATACTGTCTTTGAAATGACCAATGTAGTAAGTGAATTAACAGATATAAGAAACTAATGACTCGGAGTGACAAGCACAACATCTGCATGTAGAATTTTTCTGTTTTAACCTCTAGGTCCAGTAGGTAGGACTCCAATTGTCATAGACCGGGACGGCCCGTCGCGTCACTTGACATAATAAATATATATGTTAAGGCCAGAACTCAAACCGCGGCTACGTCTAGTTTTAGCCGGTTAGAACTAGGTGTAGACATTTACTCTTGGTTAAATCTAGTATAAGCCGATTGTTTTCAAGTAGAACTAGGTCTAGCTGGTATCATTCCGGCAAAAACTAGATCCGACCAAACCCTAGTGGCTGATACTAGGTTGAGCCAAAAGCTAATGCACAATCCAACTCTGGTGGGAAAGGCTATAAAAGATGATATATATATGAGAAATTGGACAGAGGGTTGTATCAGTGACCTTCTCGCAGCGGAACTAAGTATAGACCACGTGGTAGCGACACACCCACTTAGCAACCGACGCATGTTCAGGATCGTCACCGACAGTAACATGAACGTTCAACCCCTATAGATCTGTAATTATTTAAATAATAGAAATCTATCCTTATCTATAGTCTGTTTTTTTTTAACAAACGAGTACTGAGTATGTCTTTCGCACATTTCTGATATTGACAGAGTGAGATGGGTCATTGCCGTCATTGGTCAATGTCTTTGTTCTTGTTTTGAAATTGTTTAGGCCCGTCCACATTGCATACTTCTAAAATTGACTGTAGAAAAAAATTACGTTATTATTTTTTCTCAAACATGCTTGGAAATGTGAGCATTATTTTGACAACCTTCTTCGAGTTAAATCGAAATTGCTGTACTGGCCAAATACATGCGCGCAGCGGCCGGCAAAAAATGTATGAAAATCTATATCTGTCGTGTCTAGCGGCCAAATAAATTGCATAGTAAACTCATATCTGTCGTGTAATTTAAAAATGGAACGATCTTTTACTTCGAAGCATGGCAACCAAGGAGGTAACTTATCAAAGGTTTTATTTAAATGTCGATCTGGCTTGCAAATAGAACGCTGTTTATTGAAAATTGTACATTTAACAACTGTATCTTCAAATAAAAAATTCTGCCTAGGTACTACTTTGTTTTAATTTCCGCGCATTATTTGAGAAAGCACTATACAAGCCTTGGCCACAACTAGGCATTGATGGACTTACGTATGTGTGCCTCGGCTTCGCCTCGGCCCACATTTACACGTTCGTCCATCAATGCCTCCTTTGCTGGCCGCTGCAGTAATGTACTATATGATTTAAACTTGCATACATAGTATAATCGTAACAAAATTTTATGTTCGCGTTTATGATTTAAAACAATATTGTAATAAGTTGTGTATAATTAATAATTATATTATGCACTAGAACATATAAATCAAATAATCCTACTACAATTCTTGTAATCCTAAAAATTATCGTCATCCTTCTGATGGACTTTCTGCAGATACGTCAATAATAAATTGCTCTAACATATTTTGTACATGATTGTCGATTCCGTACATTTTTGTTTCTATCTTGGTGTGATAAGATAACCAAGATAGAAACAAAAATGTACGGAATGATTGAGACATGATCACCATTTTTATCTATTCACTTTAACTACTCCTTGTAACAAAAGAGTCCAGACTTCATAAATTTTATAACGTTTGTTATTTCCTGCCATAGCACTTCTTCTCACCAAACTTCACTTGGTCTCACCAAACGAGTTCAAATAGATTGAGCTCACATTGATACGTCGGCAAACGTATGACGAGGCGATTTGTTAACTTAGCTACAACATTTTTTCAAAACTATCTTTGTTTTGCTTACCCTAATTCAATAGTTGCAACTTTAGTATTGATTCGTTACAAGCAATATTTATCAAGGCGCAGGTTCAGTCGACGACTCAACTGAATGTGCCTACATGTAAATAGAGAGTTCGTGTGAAACGGACTTTATGTTGATTACGTTGGCCAATAGCAACGCAGTAAAATTTTCAGTACTCGTTTGTTAAAAAAAAATAGACTATAGTGATAATTCTCACAGCCGATCCTCAGGGTACTCACTTACCTTCTCGTCGACCACTAAGTGTATCCCATCCCCTCCAGACGGGAAGATGTAGTGTTGCAGCGGCGTGGGGCGGAATTCAGTGTAAACCACGTGGCATGGCTGCGAGTGCAAGCGGCATACCCACTCGGCGAACTGACGCGCGTTCGGAATCGTCGCCGACAGAAACACGTAATGCACATTGTCGGGCAGCAGAATTAGACTTTCTGTGAAAGAAGGCACTCGGTATGAGACTGTCAAAAGAGACGTTTAATAGCTTCACTCTATGAATAAACGTAGGCTTCAATTGATTTTTTTTAGAAAAGATAGTACTTACTATATTTTTTTGTACAGTATTATATACGAGGACCTCTGACATCATAGAAAATACAGGTTAACGTTATGTTCAAATATTTTAATTTGCTAATTGGAAATGAAAAAATATTTTATAGATAAATTACGAAATATTATTTATCCCCAATATTTATCTACATCAATTTGTTTGACAAAATTGTGCCCGGTTTATTTTATTAATATAATAAGACGAAAAAAATTTGAATGAGTAAATGGTTCTCAAGAAATGTTCCGTGTATTTTCTATGGTTTTTCATAACCCCATATCGTACCAGTAAAAAAATCTGTACACTAGACGTATTTTAAACACAAAAATAATAGTAATCAAACTACTTTAAACGGTTTAAATTACGTATATCATTATTTTTGTCCCGCCGTTTCATACACTTTTCTGTGACTGTGGTCACGGGGTGTCTGATTGCTACGCGGTATGCGCGATTTAAACCAGTTAAAGTTGTTTTATTACTATGTGTAATAATCGCGAAAACCTAAGACAACATTAACTAAAATAATGCTTTAATCAGTTTTCTGTCTCCTCCAAAACTATAAACATTGAAAACTGTTTTATTTTTATGAATTTAGGATTTTTTTAGGTAAGCCTTTGACCAATCCAATCTCACCTGATGGTAGGTGACGATGTGGTCGAAGGTGTTAACAGGCTTAACCTAGAATTACTGGCTCTCAAGGACAGCTGCCGGAACACACCGTTAGGTGTTTGGCGACAGATTTTCCACTTGAGGGTGGTCGCTAGCCAGTCGGGCATCCGCAAAAATGCCCTTCCACCATGCGGTGAAGCTCAAGCCAGCGGCGGGATTCGAACCATGGACCTGCTGCGCGGCAGTCCATAGCCAAAGCCACTGAGCTATCACTGCTTCAAGGATTTGGTTTGTTGTTGCATTGAAAGTGATTTCGAGTAGCTTGCAACATGCGTTCATCACCCTGATACGTACACGTATTAAGTCTCAAGTATCTGTAATTTCTTACTGGCTCTCAAGGACTGCTACCGGAACACAATATTAGGTGCTTGGCGACTGATTTTCCTTGAAGGTTAGCTAGTCAGTTATTTATTTTTTCTTTAGTCGTTTTGAAAAGTAATTAATCAAAATTAATACTCTCTAGCTTTTCTCTGTGCATAAATGAAGGGTCACATTTTTGATCAAAGTGTGCACATAGTGCATAAGGAGTTGCTTATACAAAGGCCAAAAATTTGAAATATTAAAAGTAAAATAAACACAACAGAACTGTTGTCCCCACTTCCACTTTATAGTTTTTTTGCTAAACTGTAACATCAATGATTTTGTAATTCATCATATTTTATTTGTGCCCAAAAATTTCAATAGCTTTGTGATTGTATTCAAATTGTGGACTTTGAGTCCACAATTTGAATATTAATAATTAATGGTTTACTAGGAAGGATGTTATTCATTTCTGAGTGAAAGGTTATATCGACACAACAAAGTTCAAAACTTTCAGTCTAAAACACACGCCCCTCCACTAAACGTGATTATTTAAATGTGTGTGCGTGCACGATTTTGCTGTGAATTCGGACACGTCCGCGCACTCCGGATACACACGATGACAGAGGCGTGACTAATATATTCGTATTAGGTATATGTAATAGGTTCAAGACAGAAGTTTAATATTAGGTAATATGGATTTTGTCGTAATAGGTTCTTCAAATAATAGTGAGCGACGTGACGGCGACCGAGTGAAGCTATTATTCCTTACAGTTGCCTGTGACTTGCCATCTCATTCTCACTCGTCGCGAGAGAATGCGACGCTGACATTCCAATTTGAAATGTATTTTCGGGGCTCGGACCTTGCGCGCGTCTTCGGTGAAGTTATTGCATGTGTTGTAATACATGTCGCTTCTTGTATAGGAGCTTCGTGGATAATCAGAATGAGACCAGGCAATGGACATCGATAGATTATTATTAATTATGCAGTGTAATGGGTTAGTATTTACCTATTATTGTAACGCTGCCTATTACACACTATTTTTGAAATATTTTTTACATATATAAAATAATAACAAATACTTTTAAAAGTATCCTAAAAAACATTAAATAATATTTAAATAAAACACTTAAAAAAGCATAAAATTATATATCTAGTGACAATTCCGCCTATGTGTATTAGAACAGTTAGAAATATCGAAACATAGTGTAAGCTTCGCGCTGCTGAATGAACAGACTCAATTGGTTTCATCCCCACTGTTACGTATTTTTAGTGATAATCTGCCGCCACAAACTATTTTGTAATAAAGTTCCGGCTTACCATGTCACAACTGCTATATTTCACACTTATCTTCCACAATTAGGGTAAATTCACTATCTAACACTGTATACCTATATTACTGTCGTATATTATACACGGCACTTTGCGTATTAAGTACTGTAACGTCCGGCCACTTCGAGAATCTTTTGAAGACTGACTCGAATTCTCCCTACAACTGGCCATGTTTGCTCTCCCCTCCAAGTATTACGTAACGAGTCAAATCAATGTCTAATGGACTACGCAATTAGCCGCTTTTCGAAGTTATGTCCATAGATTGTTATCGGTTCCTCTTACCCAAGACAACTATAATAAAGAGCTTAATATAATATACCAAATTGCTATTTCCAACGGCTACAATAAACAGTTGGTTGATCGATTAATTCAGACCAAACAACGTAATAGGGCTAGGTCACTTCTTTATTCTTGCCCTTCTGATAGAAATATCAAGTACGTAGGCAGCTTAACGTATATGGGGCCAATATCTCAAAAAATTTCCAATATATTAAAGAAAAATAACGTCCATGTAGCTTTTCGTACAAATCAAAAAATACGTCATTTATGTAACGGTAAAGATCGACTGGAAAACGGTAAAAAATCCGGTGTTTACAAACTTACCTGTGACGAATGTAACAGCGTTTATATTGGTCAAACTGGCCGTAATTTTGATATCCGATATAAAGAACATAAATCCGCGTTTAGAAACGACCATCCCGAACAGTCTCATTTTGCCAAACATTTAATTGAAAGCGGTCATCAACTCCTCGATTGTAATACGTTTGAAATCTTACACTGTTGTGACAAGGGGTTTAGGTTATGTGTATTAGAACAGTTAGAAATATCGAAACATAGTGTAAGCTTCGCGCTGCTGAATGAACAGACTCAATTGGTTTCATCCCCACTGTTACGTATTTTTAGTGATAATCTGCCGCCACAAACTATTTTGTAATAAAGTTCCGGCTTACCATGTCACAACTGCTATATTTCACACTTATCTTCCACAATTAGGGTAAATTCACTATCTAACACTGTATACCTATATTACTGTCGTATATTATACACGGCACTTTGCGTATTAAGTACTGTAACGTCCGGCCACTTCGAGAATCTTTTGAAGACTGACTCGAATTCTCCCTACAACTGGCCATGTTTGCTCTCCCCTCCAAGTATTACGTAACGAGTCAAATCAATGTCTAATGGACTACGCAATTATCAAATAAGCCATTAAAGGAGTCAAATTGAATAATTACAAGAAAAATGTAAAGCATTTAATTAAGTACAGATTAAATCAAATTGAAACCTAATAATTTAAACATTATTTGTAATATTTGTTTATTATTTTTTCATAACGTGCCGAGCCGGGCCACCCGTCGAACCAGCTACCAGTGATGACGTCACGCTACGAGTCACGCCACCCACCGTGTCATCCCCACGTGTCCCGAGCAGCTACAAGCAGGTCCTGTGACTGTTTCATCGTGGAGGCCGCCTGCTGGCCGAACCGAGCTACCCGCCGAACCAGTGTTGACGTCACTCTGCGACCCTTTCATAATTTTAAGTTAAAACTAGTTTCCTAATATTGTTTACTATATTATTCAATATTTTTCATATTTGTAAACACTAAACATACCATATATAACTTAAAAGTATTCTGTTAACAATTCAATAACATTTTTATGTAATTATCACTATAAAAACGTATATCTTTACCAATTGTAAGCTACAGCAAAGAACAGTGAGTCACGATCGGGCCTATATAAAGGCGTGTTTAGCCGCTGGCCGTTTAGTCTCGATCGTGCGCTCGGTAAGTCAAGACCTCCTGAAGATGCTTCGTTTAGAGGCGAAACTAGTCGGGTATTCTTCCGGTTAGGCTGCGTGATGTTTATGACGTCACGTAGATAACAGGAAAATTAGGCGGAATTGTCACTAGATATATAATTTTATGCTTTTTTAAGTGTTTTATTTAAATATTATTTAATGTTTTTTAGGATACTTTTAAAAGTATTTGTTATTATTAAATATGGATTTCCGCAAAGTAACGCCTGAATCTATTCATATATAAAATACATTAAAAACGGAAGGAACATAAAAGTAATCTATATTTATAATGTAAATACAACTTATAAATCATTGTAAATTTCGTTGAGAATCCTAGATCTGTTAAGGTATAAAGTAAGGCAAAGTAAATCACTGTATATTTATATCAATAACGTGAGCGATTCGTCAACTATTACACATAATATTTTGACAAATAATGGTAAAATTGTGCGTCTTTTATGAACGAATAATATGATAAGTTGTCACTATTATTTGACTATTACCCAGTAATAGGTTAGATATCATAATATTGGCTGAGCGTGATATTCGATAATAGGAATACGAAAATACGATCCTAATATAACACCTCTACACGATGACTTAAGAACCAATGGTATTGTAGACGTGGCGTGTATTGTGTCTATATATTATTTTGCATGTAAGAATAAATGCATTGGAGGGGCGTGGATGCCTTTAAATGTTTATTTTGATGAAATGTAATATGTCACCTATTAAAGTTAAACTATTTTAGCGTTTTATCCTAGATCTTACCTTCCCAAACAACTCCTCTTTCTTTATCCCTCATGTAATGGATCTCGTCAAACACTACCCAACCAACTTCCCTCATAATTTCTGATCCACGGTACAGCATATTCCTGAGAATCTACAAAAAAAACTTATTAATACTTTTTTCATAAGTCATTCTAAGAATTTCACTTTTACAAGCAGGCAAAGACTGTTTCATTGAGTATGTTCCACCTTCGGCAATTTATTAAACAATTATCTAGTTGTTTACTTTTTATTTGTTATTAAAATACGAAAACAATGTGCAATTAATGTGCTGTGGATGGCTTTACACATTGTTTGGATAATTAATTATACATAACGTTACCAACAATCATAAATTCAAATTCAATTCAAATTCAAAATCTTTTATTCAATTTAGGCGTCTACGACGCTCTTATGAAGGTCAATTACAAACTTTAATATTGAAATATTCTACATTGTACTGCCACGTTCAGCAAAAAAATTTATAGAGCCACTGTGAGAAGAACGGGCAAGAAACTCGGGGCCATTCTTTTAAACGTCTGTTTACAATTTGTTATAAACAATATAATACAATTATTACAATATTTGTTTAAATTACGTAGGAGACAGGTGATGGCTTGGCAGAGGTGGAATTTTCCAAGCATTTTTGTCGTTTAAGTAATCACAAACTGTGTAGTAGGATTTCTTAATCAAAATGTTTTTCACGTGTAATTTGAATTTTCCTTCTGTGAGCATTGTAATATGTTCGGGAATCTTCTTCTCTTTATATAAAGCTCGATTACCATACACTGACTGACTGACTGACTGACTGACATAATTGTTCTCCCAGAAGGAGTCGAGTAGGAAGAAAGTGATGTATGGGAAAAGTGTAGGGGGAGTTTAGGTGAGTATGGGAAAAATCGAAAATCATAAAAATGACGCCTGCCAAGTAAAGACGGATGACATATCTCGAAAACGGTAAGAGATAGATAGGGGGTGCTCGACCAAATGTCATAGGGAATAGGGAGAGCAGTAGAATGACACCTGTAAAAATTCCAAAATGGCGGATTTCAAGATGGCCGCCATACAAAGTGCTCATATATTCAACCTTATTAGGAGTTTTTGTGGGATTTTCGAATGAATTTGGAGTTTTTGTCCTACTACAGTGAAATTCTTGATTTCTGTAATTTTTTTATTATGCTTCGATGCTCCTCTCATTCTTCATACTGCATTTGGAGTATTATACCGTACATTTTCGACTGTATGTGGGGTTTTTGTGGGATTTTCGACTGAATTTGGAGTTAAGGTCCTACATCAGTGTATAGCGAGCCCGAAGGGCGAGCTTCTGGTGAGGCCGAAGGCCGAACTTCTGGTGAGGCCGAAGACCGAACTTTGGCCCGCGAGGCCGAAGGCCGAGCGTGGCGCGCTTGGCGAGGCCGCAGGCCGAGCCGTATTAGTGTCTTGCGAGGCCGAAGGCCGAGCTCTGAATTTACATGCTCCTCTCATTCTTCATACTGTATCTGGAGTATTTCACCTTACATTTTCGACTGTATTTGGAGTTTTAGTGGGATTTTCGACTGAATTTGGAGTTTTTGTCCTAAAAGGCCGAACTTTCGGCACGTGAGGCCGAAGGCCGAGCGTATGGTGCGCGAGCCCGAAGGGCGAGCGCTTGGCGAGGCCGTAGGCCGAGCCCTGTTTGTCTTGCGAGGCCGAAGGCCGAGCTTCGTATTGACATGCTCCTCTCATTCTTCATACTGTACTTGGAGTATTTTACCATACATTACCGACTGTTTTAGGAGTTTTTGTGGGAGTTTTGACTACATTTGGAGTAACTGTCCGAGGCCGAAGGCCGACCTACGACTTGAGGGTATTTTCCACATCTCCAACTGGTCTCTATGGTAACTGCCCGCGGTAACCAAAGCACCTGCATGTGGGGTTCTTTTACCGAAGTGACTCAGAACCTTGGTACGATTCTGACCGTACCACTTTTTTATGGCAGTAGGGTAAATCTGGTTTGGTGGCTACAGTATGAATCTCTATTGTATTCAGAGTTTATATGGGATTTCATACTTCTATTGGAGTTTTGAACATAGTTTTTTTTTAATGTATAAGGTGCTTTTATGACAGTTCGTACTGACTCAAGATAGATGCGGGCCGCTTGCGGCCCGCACACTGCCCAAAAAACTAGTTTTATTATAAAACCGCACACAATTACCTAAAAAGGACCTTTTATTTGTCTTTGCTAATCTAAAACACGGTACCGTTAATTTATATTTGTTCCTAGTGTTGTAATCGTGGTTGTCACTGTTTAATTTAAATTTACTCAATTTTTTCCGAACATACATAATATTTTCAAATATATACATACTCGGTAAAGTTAATATATCAATTTCTTTAAAAAGATCCCTTAGAGATTCCATAGGATCCATTTCATATATGGCTCGAATTGCACGCTTTTGTAAGATAAAGATTGTTTCCATCTCAGCAGCAGCTCCCCACAGCAATACACCACACGAGATAATACTGTGGAAGTACGCGAAATAAACTAGCCGTGCAGTAGCTACGTCTGTTAACTGTCTTATCTTACAAACTGCATATGCAGCAGAACTAAGTCTTCCGGCTAGATCATGTATATGTGGATCCCGCTGTAAAGTTGAGTCCACTTTGATTCCCAGAAAGACTGTCGCTTTGTCAATAGAGAGTTTATCTAAGCCAAGCTTAATGTTTGGTTCAACATAAGGAACATTTGGTAAAGAAAACTTTAAACATTTGGTCTTTTTTGAATTTAAGAGAAGATTATTAGCGGCGAACCATTCAGAGATCATAGATAACACATTAATTACATGAATGAGTTCACTATCTTTCCTATCTACTTTAAAAATCAGAGAGGTATCATCGGCGAATAAAACAATATTGCAGAAATCTTTGACCATGCAAGGCAGATCATTAATATACGCTAGGAACAGAAAAGGTCCCAAAATTGATCCCTGCGGTACACCTATTTTTACCAAAGACCCGGAAGAAGTATTGCCATTTATTCCAACCATCTGTAGCCTGTTTGACAGATAAGACTCTATTAGATTCAAAGCTTTTCCACGAATACCATAGTGTGAAAGCTTACGAATCAGAGTGCAGTGTTCTACACAGTCGAATGCCTTGGAAAGATCACAAAATACGCCAATAGCATCATGTGAACTCTCCCAGGCTTCAAGTATATGTGACATCAATTGAACACCTGCATCTGTAGTGGATCTGCTCTTAGTAAAACCAAACTGATTCTCATTCAATATATTATGCTCATTAAAATGAGATAAAAGTTGTTTGAGCATAATTTTTTCGAATACTTTACTCAGAACAGGTAAGATGGAAATAGGTCTATAATTGCAAGGGTCAGATGCAGCCCCCGACTTCAAAATTGGAGTGATTTTACATAGTTTCATTAAGTCGGGGAAATTTCCTCTATCGACACAAAGATTGAATATTGTTACTAAGTATGGTGCGATAATGCAAATTATAGACTCTGCCACTTTAACTGACATACCCCACAAGTCTTCAGTACTCTTTATGTTTAAACTTTTGAATGTCTTTATAATTTCAAAATGTGTCGTGTATTTAAAAGAAAAGTCCGGTGTTTTGCAGGGAAAATTATGTTTTAATAGGGCTTCTGCTACATTGGGACAAGAATCCAATGATTTAGTGAATTCTAGGGGTAAGTTAGAAAAAAAAATTTCAAATATATTCGCCACTTGTATTGGATCAGAGATTTGATTTTTATTAATAGTTAAGACATATCTTGAATCTCTAGGTTTATTTTTACCAGTCTCAATATTTATAGTCTTCCAAATGGTTTTTATTTTATTTTTAGACTTGCTAATTTTATCTCTAATAAAAAGAGATTTAGCACACAAGCAAACAGACTTAAAAGTTTTTGAATAGTTCCTAACATAATCATGAAACTGCTTGCAAGATGTTAAATTTTTCCTGCGATACAGATCAAACAAATAATCTCTACTTTTTCGAATACCTCTAGTTGCCCAATCACCAAACTTCAATTTTCCATTTATTTGTTTCTTTATTTTTGGACAAACTTTTTGAAACTCAATATTTACTAAAGAAAATAAGTTATTGTAGATGTCATTCGGGTCACAGTGAGAAAAACTTGTTATGCCAAGCTTAGCTTCTATATTGGTACCAAGAGTTTCTAGCCTACTGGTTGTTAACGGCCTATGTTCAACTTCATACTTCATAGCTGCAGTAACTTCAATCCGAAAATAATGTTAAAGAAACCAGACTTCACAGTAATTCAAAGGCTCATTAGTCGTTATTACCATTTGTAATTTTATGGTTGACTGCAAATTCTATCAAAAAGTTTAGAAAATGTCAATGCATCAAGTTTAAAAAATATTAATATATTTATTTAATCATACTAGGATCAAATATAATTTGTATAGATACAAATCTGCAACGGCTGACTTGATTTGGATAAAATTTGGAAATTAGATAGATATACACGTTAAATGCTATCTATTAATTAATTACCACCCTATGAGAACAATTAAGGCAAACCGCTGAACATCCTCTCGGAAACCCAAAAGCACTTGAAGTAGTGAATGACGCTAGTGGTCAATCCCATCTAAATAGTAATTGGATGAATGGAACCAGCGCTATAAAAACGGGACAACAGCATCTGTTACCAAAGACATCGACTTTTTCTGGATGCAATAAAGGCACACATTGCTCTGAAGAAAATTAATTTAGACCCGTTACTAGTCCAAATGTTCACAGGACACGGCGGGTTCTCCTCGTACTTGCACCGCTTCAAGTGTAAGGAGAATCCGTCATGCCCATGCGACCCAGAGGTAGAGGAAAGTGTCCTGCATATAATAACTGACGACACAGGAAACGAAATAGATATAGATATTAATAGAGGAAATCTGCATAGGACATTAGAAAATAATGGAAAAAGAGATCAATTTATAGTGTTAAACATATAGCAATAAAAGTAGTATGTAAAAATAAATAGTAAAAATAGGATGCACTGCTGCATATGTGACATATACAGCTAGTGCCCATTGATATATAAAGCATATAATTTAATAGGCATAAAACACATATGATATAGTATGTATATAGCGTATTGAAAGTTAGATATTTGATAATTTGTGTACAGTATAATTATGTAAAAGATGATAAGAGTGAGAAATATATTTTTGATCTAAATAAGTAAAAGGAAAATTAGGTCTCTCGATTTTTCAGAGGGTAAAATGTATTAACAAATAAGAAAAAGGTCTGGCTATGTCACTTAAACTGTGATCCATATATGAAATGGCTCCTAGGGAATACCTGAGAGATCTTTTTAAAAAAATTGATATATTAACTTTACCAAGTCTGTATATATTTCAAAATATTATGTATGTTCATAACAATTTGAGTAAATTCAAAATAACAATGACAACAACACAATTATAACACTAGGAATAAAGATAAAATACCGGTGCCAGATTTTAGATTAGCAAAGACAAATAAAAGGTTCTTCTTAGGCAATTGTGTGCAGTTTTATAATAAAGTTCCCAAACATATTACAACGCTCACAGAAGGAAAATTCAAATTTCACATGAAGAATATTATGATAAAGAAATCTTACTACACAGTTTGTAGTAAGTTTTTTTTTTTTTTTTTGCTTTTTACTTAAACGACAAAAATGCTTGGACTGGTTCGCCTCTGCCAAGCTAGCGCCTGTCACTTACGTAATGTAAACAAATATTGTAATAATTTTACTATATAGTATGTAACACATTGTTAAAAAACATTTAAAAGAATGGCCCTAAGTTGCTTGCCCGTTCTTCTCGCAGTGGCGATATATTTTTTTTGCTGAATGTGGCAGTACAATGTAGTATATTTCAATATTAAAATTTTTAATTGACCTCCATAAGAGCGTCGTAGACGCCTAAATTGAATAAATGATTTTGACTTTGACTTTTGACTGAAACGTGTTGATGAGTTGAGAATATCGAGGTAAACTCCTCTACAAACACTTCATTATGTTCTTTATATCTTTTTCTAATCCATGTTAAGTATTTCTCCTTCCTAATATTTACCTCAGTCGTCATAATAAGGCATGATGCAGTTGGATTAATTGTCACATCCCCAGTGATGAGACCCACATCATGGAACTCCTCTGAGAACTCTCTGTACTTCTGATTGGATAATGCCTTAATAGGAGTTGTGTATATCACTCGCTGTTTATTCTTTAATGAAAGGGCTATGGCATACCTGCAAATTGATTTTCAAAGTATTTTATTTCACATATGTTACAATAGTAGTCAGACATTAGAAGAAAACTACATGGCTTTTGGCAAGGAAGTATTTTTGGGTCATAGCTTTCTTTATATTCATGAATAACTAAACTTTATAAATGAAAAAATAACATTATATGCTGATGACAGTGTAGCCGTAAAGGTAAAAACAAGGAAAAATATATCTGACTTTAAAATACTTTAAATTTAGCCATAGATAATCTTGGGAAATGGATGACACTGAATAATTTAGTGCTAAAACAACTAAATACATGCCAATTTTTGCCATCATAACCTGTGACTTCTCTCAATTTACTTTATAAAGAGAAGAATATTAAACAGATTAAAACCATATAATATATCCATTGATAATGATGGCTGATAAATGGTTTAAATATTATGTCCAGTTGGAAATCTCATATAGAGTAGTGTTTATCTTCTTTTTACACGAAGTAAAATTACACATAAATATAAGTTTACATTTAAATCATGTATAATAATTATACTTACTCTGCAACCACTGTTTTCCCTGCTGATGTATGTGCAGACACCAGTACAGACTGATAATTGTCGATACACATAATAGCTTCCTTTTGAAAAGGGTCCAATATGAAACTGTACTGCTTTGCAGGTTCAGTGGTGATAGGTCTCAGGGCATGGAACTGCTCATTTGGAGGTATTGCCACTTCATGAGTACAACCCTCATGTGTCTCAAGTGTATGGATAACAATACGAGAACTGAGAAGGTCTAGACTGCAATAAAATATTTTTAAATATAATTATCACTAATTCTATAGTCAGGATTGTAACTATATGTTGACATGATGGCTGCATTATTTATAGCAGCACCCAGAGCAATTTGACAATGGAACATACTAATGAAGAACCAGAAAGTACTTATTGTTACATTCATATTATTAACCAATAAACCTTAGGATGCTATTATCTTATTTAAACATATGCAAAGAGTTTTACTATTATGAATAATCCTAGATATAAGTTTCAAAATAGGAATTGAGTATCTAGTTAACCAGTTATTATATCAAACATGTCCGGGTTTGCGCAATTATTAATTAAATTCAATTGTTGACTTTATCTAAGATGCACAAAAAGACTATGGGGAAGATAATAAAATAGTTTACAAGGACAATCAACTTTGTTTTTATGATTGCAATTATAAATTGTTTATATTTACTGGACCTATAAAGAAATAATGAAAGATAACATAATTAGTCCCTCTGTCATGGGAAATCTATTTAAAACATGTCTCCTTCTAATAATGACAAACGGCTCCCGGATTTGGGCACTCACTAAAGCCCAACAAACCAAATTACAAACATGGCAGTGCAGTATGGAAAGAAGTATACTGGATAAAAGAAGATTAGATAGTACCTCAAGATATTGTGGTAAGGATAAAAATAATAAAATGGCAATGGGACGGACACACGGATAGAGGTATCCCAGAAAAGGGGAAAATAAAAAAGGGATGAAAACCTACAAGATGAGATGATTTTAGAAGAGTTTAGGGAAATACCAGGAAAAACCTAGATGAGACTAGCCAGAGAGAGTGAACAGTGGAAGAGGTGAAGAGGTTGGAGGGGGCTTTTGCCAAGATGCCAACAAAGAGTTAAGTCAAGGCAATGTCCTGCCCTGAGACTTCATAAAAGCTTGATCAAGTGCCTGGAGTAATATCTGAAGAGCCTAGGGAAGCACGATGGCTGGCGGTGCTGCAGGTTGTAGCACCGAAGGAGATAAGTAAAGTTGTTGTAAATTTGTATGTACTGCTAAGCTAGCAAAAGTAGAAACACTGCGAGTAATTGTCAAAGCGAACATTTAATACCAATGAATTGTCATTTGATTAATCAAATAGTCAACATTATTACTGGACATAACAAAAGGAATACCGCTATTTGTGTTTCGTGAGCTTGCTTGAGGTGATGCCAATGTTTTAAGTTTCAAAAGAGAATGTATCATGCATAACCAATATTGTCCATTTATGAAACTGTTATCTATGATGTGCATTGTGCATAGATTCAGTTAAATTCTAATTAAAAACATCCATTTTATTAAAGACTGAAAAAGTTTGAATGTAACTTAATAAAAAAACTACTGAACCAAATCCTCCAAAAATGTCATGTTTGTATATGCTGAAGAGGAAGAAAACAGTGCACAATGTATTTTGTGTAGTGTAAAAATTAGTTGTTCAGCAAAATAAGCATGTAAAACAATCTGTGTAGATGGAAGAATAACAAAAAAGGACTTTAAATATTAAATCATTAATTAAAAAGCCTAACTAATCAACTTCAACATGACAGATTTATGGCATATATTTATCAACTTTTTAAATGATGAAGTGTGTTTTGTTTTTAATGATTAATAAAAGTTTAAATAATTATACACATATAGGTTTTCTATTCATATATTTATTTTTTATTTTCATCTACTCACCAAATGTCCAATAAAAGACAGTTTTATTTGGTATTTAACAAATAAAAAAAGTACAGGTAACGAGTATTGCCAAATACTGAATAATAGTGAATATTCACATTGTCTCATTTAATTGTCATTGTAAAATCCAAAATGAAACAACAATATTGCTGATATGTCTATACACTATGGAAACTTATTGATTTCACTTTGGGTGTTAGCTTATTAAAGTAAAAGAGACTGAGTTCATTTAAATTAAAACTCCAACAATATCAACTCAGCTCACTTTATTCCATGTACCAATACATCTGCACTGTATGAGAGAAGTCTAAGACTGCTACCGTAGTAAGTAGAATCTAATCTTACAACTCCCTAAGTTATATATTTGCAGTCTTATTTTATTATTTTACCATTTTTATTAAAATAAACAATAAAAATTCAAATTTACTATTTTTTACCATAGGCATACTTATCAAGGTGTTTCTATTTATATGGACAAGTTCTTACATATAAGCTGTATGTATAAAAACTTACTTTATATCACCAATGAGATCAGCGTCATCTTCCTCAAATTTAGGTTTCTTAGCGTCTGTTGTATCTGCATACTCCACTTTGTCATGAGCGCGTTTGTTCCGTTCGGCTGAGGTCTCATTTGTCACTTCTCTAAAAATAACCCTTGTGATTTAAAACATTTTGACAATACGATGTATACGCATGATGAATGCAGTACGTTTATTCATTTCGGATTCGGTGTACGGGTACATAAAAAGCTGATAATATGAAAGTAGTAGATAAATAAACAAAGATATAGGTTAGGTTTACTTACGTATTATTGTCTTCTAATTTAACAACGGGGCACTGAATGGCACCTTCATTCTGAGGTGTTTCTTCAAAACAATCGAATAAACTGTTTACTTCTGACATTTTTCAATTCCTTATTGCTTAAACTCTAATCATGAAAATAAAACTCTCAGGCGATTCCACGCAGCTGTACCCAGCATCACAACACAAGAGGTGCGTTCGTTTTGGCTCGGTTGCGTTTGTAGCAGTTTCAAAAGTGGCATTTGTATCTTAGCGTTTTTTTTTTTTTTTTTTTTTTTATGCGTGATAGGTTAGCCTTTAACCACTATCTCACCTGATGGTAAGTGATGATGTGGTCGAGGATGTTGTTCAGACTAACCTAGAGTTACTGGCTCTCAAGGACAGCTGCCGGAACACACCGTTAGGTGCTTGGCGACAGATTTTCAACTTGAGGGTGGTAGCTAGCCAGGCGGGCATTTGCAAAGTGCCCTACCACCATGCTGTAACGACTGCTATCCTAAGACAACAACCGGGACCGACGGCTTAACGTGCCCTCCGAAGCACGGAAGCGCTCAGTAGTAATGTCACCAGCGGTCACCCATCCAAGTCATGACCGCGGCGGACGTTGCTTAACTTTGCTGATCGATTCAGAATGGCTAAGCAAACTTGGCTACGAGCGCTTCAAAAAGAAGCTTCTGCTATTTTTGACCACCAATGACTGTATGCTATCCGAACGTCTTATACTTATTTTGACAACCACTGAAAACCAAAATAACGTTTTCTGGAACTGCAGCTAAAGATATAGGTGCAACAACTGAAGCCAAAGATATAGGTCTGTAATTGAATCTGTCGGAGGCATCGCCAGTTCTATTTTTTATGATAGGAACCACAATTAGGGCGTTCGGATAGCCTATCAGTTCCAAAAATAACACTCACAAACGCTACAAATGATCACACAGGGCGTTCGGATAGGGACTTCGTGAGCATAAATATCGTTTTCGCTCACCGTTCGGATAGCTTTGAAAACGCTACCAATGACAGAGAAAAGTGCTATTTTTGACCCACGTCTTACCGTGGGATCGTTGTGATCGTTTTTTGACAGCTAACATTTTATGAGAAATATTGTTGTTCCTATCATAATGAATAGAACTGGCGATGCCACCGCCAGATTTAATTACAGACCTATATCATTGGCTTCAGTTGTTGCACCTATATCTTTAGCTGCAGTTCCAGAAAACATTATTTTGGGTTTCAGCGGTTGTCAAAATAAGTATAAGACGTTCGGATAGCATACAGTCATAGGTGGTCAAAAATAGCAGAAGCTTCTTTCCGAACGCTAAGATACAATTGCCACTTTTGAAACTGCTACAAACGCAACCGAGCCAAAACGAACGCACCAAATATTTCTCATAATATGTTAAGGTAGATATGAATGAATGCCCAACTTGTCAAAAAACGATCACAACGATGCCACGGTAGGACGTGGGTCAAAAATAGCACTTTTCTCTGTCATTTGTAGCGTTTTCAAAGCTATCCGAATGGTGAGCGAAAACGATATTTATGCTCACGAAGTCCCTATACGAACGCCCTGTGTGATCATTTTTAGCGTTTGTGATGTTATTTTTGGAACTGATAGGCTATCCGAACGCCCTAAAGTTAACACAACCAAAGACTTTTTTTTTTTTGGGAGGACAGAGATGCTGGCTACCGCCTCTGCGGTCGTCCAGTTCCACCGGATTTTGGGCGAGGGCCTGGCCCTACAATGGCCCGGGAGGGAGAAGTGCCGAAGACCAAAGACTATACTAATTAATTACTATATGGTCCCGCCCGGTCCCCTTCCTTGACCACGAAGGAGGTCGTCCCAAACTTTGGTTAGAGCGCATTCGGAGTACAACTTTTTACTCTAACGTCATTCACAATCTTAGAATAGAGCGCATCTTATTACCTATCACAAGCGGTCGTTAAGAGGTTGAATCTTTAACTGACATGACCTTGACATCAGAGAATTATGAGCACACTTTTGTATTTTGCTGGTAACGGTAGTTATTGCTTTTCAAACATCATAAAACCTCTATAAATTTTGCTAGTTACCCGCCAAAAATCGATGTTTGAGGTTAAACAAACAACAGAGTCGTTCCAAACCTTGGAACTTAAGTTAAAGCAGACATGTCAAACATGCGGCCCGCGGGCCGCATGCTGCCCTCCAGGCATTTGCCTGCGTCCCGATCCAATTATAAGAATAGCCTCTTGATGCAGCCCGCATTTGTCGTGATAATACTAATCAAAAACGCGCTAAAAGCTGGGAATGGATATGAAAATGTGCTTGAAAAATAATATGAATTTTGGAAGCATCTACAAGTGTGAGCAATTATTTTCCCTTATGAAAGGAAACAAATGTCCAGCGAGATTTACTTTGATGCAGTTATAAAACAAACTTTAGTTAAAGACAAAAGATGTCATGTTCCTGGGAAAAGATTGTGATAATTGATTGTAAAAACAAAAACCTGCTATTATATGCTACGAACCGTTATTCTAGACCTATAATAAGTGAGACAGCATCATTCCGAATCTGACGTCACGACCTCTCTTTCTCCCCTCCTACCGGTTCCGGCTCCCCCTTCTACCGGTGGAGGGGTCTGAGCTTGACCGGTCGCCAGGCGCGCTCTTCACATTGGCATCGATTTTCGGTAAGATCACACCTCATTAAGTGCGGGTAACAGCGTTGCTGTTCTTTGTTATAGATATATTTTATTTAGAAACTACAAATAAAATATTACAGTTTTATAATTTACGTTATTTTCACAGTAACAATAATGGAGGATTCGTTAAAGAATTCGATTGGTGATGGTGAACGGAGTCGCCCGCCTCCTCGAGTTTCACCACAGCAGGCATCCTCGTCTTCAGATTCTTCAAGCAGTTCGGCTCCACGTCGGCAGCGGCATGTTTCGCGCAGCGGTAAGAAAAGTGATAATCAGAGGTTAGACGCACTAACCAACCAAGTGAGTGAAATTTTATCCTACTTAAAAAATAATGAATCTGCCAGATTTTCTAGCGGTGAGCAGGATTCTGATATCTCTGATGTCTCTCTGCATCCAACGGAAGAACTAAGAGTGTCTCTTGGGGAAAACGAACCCCTTTTCAATAAGCCAAAGGAAGCCAAAGTTTTTCAATTGGCAATTAGCACAAACTTAAAAGAACCGGTCGTCTAAAATGCAACCGAGGGTAGAATAAACATACTTCAAAAGTTACATCATTTTGATTCACACGACTGACAAAGGGTTAGTTACGTTGAAACTGAGAAAAGATACTTAGCACAGCCAGGCTTTTATGAACTAGAAGTGAATACCGAACTCAGACATTGCGATACAAATTCCTCTTGGCCTAAATTATTGGACAGATCTTTTGGCGCTCAGACACATGGGCTTATCCAACAAAATGAATTGTTGAAAAACAATTTTCAACAAATTATAGAATGGGCTCATTCTTCAGGCTGTGTATTGAATGCGGATAGACTTTTTGAAAAGATTAACTCGCTTTTCTCCGACAAATCACCTTACATGAAGGTGTCCGAAGACCTTTTGCAATTAGCTTGCGGACGACGCGCGACGTGCCGATATAATTCAAAGACGCCGCGACTGTATCCTATCTGGAATCAAAGATAAATTTATCAAGGAAGATTTGCAAAAGATCCCTCCGACACATATTAACCTGTTCCGTCCGCAGGTACTAACCTCCTTCCTACAGAAAGCAGGCGGTACCAATAAATTGTTCTCAGGTCAAAAACGCTCTGCGGAAGAGTCTCATGCTATGTCTATGTGGAATAGACAAGACGTTGGCCCTGCTAATAAGTGACCTCGAAAGTCATTTCAGAGTGCCAACAACTCTGGGTTTGAGCCCCGACCGTCCACGAGTTACCAAGATCCAGCATCGAGAGGTAGGAACCAGAAGAATGTAGGTAATAAATTTGGTACAAGGCGTCAAGATAACAAAAAAGGTCCCTCAGACTACCGTAAATCCGATAGATTTCGCAGGTGACTATCCTCTAAATCATTTTTATGGCGGGCGGTTAAAAAATTACATTCCTATTTGGTCGAATTTCGGCGCTCCAGAACATATATTAAAAATATTAGGAGGTTACCGAATTCCTTTTTTTCAAGATACCCCCACTACAACATCCAAATTTACTGACGAAATTTCAAACGCCAACGAGCTCATTAATGTCAAAACAAATAAAAGTTTTAAAACAACAAAATGTGTTGATTCAAGCAGATATAACACCAAGTTTTGTGTCCCTAATGTTCTTAGTACAAAAGTCGGATACCAACAGCCGCCCGATATTCAATCTAAAGAATTTGAATCTATATCTCGTTCAGTCCAAATTCCGTTTGGTAAACATGTACCGCGTACCAGATTTCCTGCAAGTGAACGATTGGGTCATAAAAATAGATCTGATACAAGCTTATTTTCATCTAGCAATCGCATCAGCTCATCAATGCTTCCTACGAATACTGTATTCCCCGGAAAAGAGATCGAGCCCGGAGCTCCTTCAGCTAACATGTCTGCCGTTCGGGCTGTCATCCGCACCAAAAGCATTTGCAACGGTGACCAATTGGGTAGCACATCTTTTACGCGAAAAAGGTATACGGACCATTGTGTACTTCGACGATTTTTTGATTGCCAATCAAAATCGTCGTGCCTTAATGGACCAAGCTGCGGAAGCTGTAAGAGTCCTTACATGTTTAGGTTGGATGATCAACCACCAAAAGTCTATTCTGACTCCAACCAAGGTCATAGACTATCTTGGCGTAACTTGGAATCTCTACCGGAACTCCAAGTATTTACCCTAAAAGAAGATCCTAAAAATCTCCACGGCAATACGCTTTCTTCTAGACGCAAACCAGTGGAGCTTGGGGGAAGCACAACGTTTATTAGGCATGCTAAACTTCGCTGCCTATGTTGTGCCCAGAGGTCGGCTTCACTGCCGCCCATTACAAATAGCGTGCAAATCACTTCCAAGGCACCAACATTTTTCGAAACAACCTTTCGATCCAGAAGTGTCAGCAACTCTGCTCTGGTGGATGCAAGCGTTGACAAGGAAAACTCCGATCCATGCCGGTCAAGCCTCACATTTTCTCACGACCGATGCATCGGGCAAGGGCTGGGGTGCCATCATGGATAATACTACCCTCAGTGGAGTATGGACTTCGAAGCAAAGAAATTGGCACAGCAACCTCAAAGAGATGTGGGCCGTTATACAAACACTTTTAATGTACCAACAGTCATTACAGAACTCAACAGTGTTAGTTCAATCGGACAACAAGAGTGTCGTGAGCTATATACGGAACGAGGGCGGTCTTCGATCACAAAGCCTATACAGGCTAACATGCACCTTGTTCAATATACTGGACAACAACAAGATTCATTTAGTGGCTCAGTACATTCCGGGTCAGTTCAATTCAGACGCCGACCTAATCTCAAGACTCAAGTCACCCGGAGAGTGGACGCTGACACAAGAGGCGTGTCAAGAAGTATTTCAAAACTTCGGAATGCCCGAAATAGACTTATTTGCCTCAAGCAGCGCACACGTGCTTGCGCGCTACGTCTCTCGAGATTGCAAAGACTTGAACGCGGAGTTTCACGACGCCTTCAGCAGAAGGTGGATGTACCGACGGGCGTGGGTATTCCCTCCGCCACATCTCATCCCACGAGTCCTGTCACACCTCAACACTTGCAAGGGTCGGTACATAATGGTAGTGCCATGTTGGTCCAGAGTGTTTTGGCGGCCGGATCTCAAACGGCGAGCGGTGAGTGCCCCTTTTCCAATATGCAACCTTCATTGCCGGTTACTGGATACACGAACCCATTTACCTCCAGTTCACGTCCGCCAAATCTATCTGGAGGCATGGCTACTGAAGGGTGGTGTCAAAACCTAACTGGCTGGACTCAGCAAGAAATTGATCTATTAAATTCAAGTTGGCGACCGTCCACTATGAAAGTATACTCTGGTATTTGGAATAAATGGCTTAATTGGTGTACTTGTAATCTAATCAACCACAAAAATCCATCTGGTGCTCAATTAGCTAAGTACCACGCATACTTGCACTTAAACCTTAAACTTTCTTACAAAACTATTTTGGTTTATAAATCCACAGTTGCCACTTTAACAAGTTCCAATGGTCAGACATTAAGTAGTGATCCATTAGTTCAGAGGGTGTTAAAAGCAATTTCTTTAGCTAACATTGACTCACAGCATAAGAAATCCGTTATTTGGGATCCCCGAATTGTAGTTGAATGGCGGAGTTCGAACCAACCAACCAGTTTAAACTTGTTTCAGATATCTCATCGCACAGCCTTAATTCTGCTCCTCGCTTCTAGCCACCGCGTCCATGATCTCACGCTGCTACGCATCGATCGAGAACACTTCCAAGACAACTCGGACCACATCATTCTAAATCCTTCGTTTGGGTCCAAGACTGACAGCTACACCCATAGGCAGTCGTCATGGAAGCTTCATGTTCACACTAATACCGCCGTTTGCCCTGTCTGGTGGCTGCGAAAACTAGTAGACATTTCCTCATCTCGCAGAGAGAATACCGATATTATTAGTTTGTTTATATCGACTCGTGGTAGAGTAAAGCCAGCTTCCCGAACCATAATTAGTAGCTGGGTAAAGACCATATTCTCCAGGAAGCACCCGAAGTGGCTCGGCATCTCTTAATTGGCTTGAGAACTGTAGTATCGATGAGATTATGGCAAAGGGAAACTGGCGTGTCCCCAATACGTTTGCACGTTTCTACTCAGCTGAAATCAGTAAAAATCATATGACTGGTAATAATCTATCGCAATCATTCGAACCATATAATTGATAATAATTGATTTTTCTCTAATAGTGCTTGATTATTGGACATGTATAAGTAAATGGCATTTATTTTAGGTAGATAATAATTGTGTAAACATTATCAGAGATTCATCTCAATGTACACAATATTGAGTTGTTCTTAGTCGGCACTAAAACGATTTACTATTCTAAAGTTCAATTGTTAACCTAAATATAAGTGTATAAATAAAATAAACATGTGTTGTTCTGATAAAATTCTTATTACTTTTTGATTTCTTTCAAATCTCCTGTAAGTAAGGAACCTTCTACAACATTTTACTTCTGTTTAGACTTTCATGAGTTACTTAACATCACACATTGGCATACTCGCTTCTGAACTTGCCACCAGGCGATAATAAACACATCTCACTTATTATAGGTCTAGAATAACGGTTCGTAGCATATAATATAATGTTTTACCTGGAAATAAAACAGTTATTATATGCGAAACCTTATTCTAGACCTATATATTTTAATTCTGCCTGGTGGACTTTTATCTTGTCCACCGAAAGTGACATGCAATGTGAAGAGCGCGCCTGGCGACCGGGCAAGCTCAGACCCCTCCACCGGTAGAAGGGGGAGCCGGAACCGGTAGGAGGGGAGAAAGAGAGGTTGTGACGTCAGATTCGGAATGATGCTGTCTCACTTATTATAGGTCTAGAATAAGGTTTCGCATATAATAACTGTTTTATTTCCAGGTAAAACATTATATTATATTATTACCCTCTATTACCCATTCTGACCTGGGTAAACTAGGTATATCCTAGCATCCAGAACTACTGCAGGACGGACAACAGTGTCCTCTCGATACGATCCCCAACCCACCTGCCAAGCGTGGGGATTATAGCAAACCTTTCATTTGAGGGGGATTTCAAACAAAGTCCATCAGTGAGTGTATATATTCTAGTTACAAAAAAAATATATTACAAAAAAACTACAATTATTACAAAAAAAAACATCCGTACGTCAACTAAGGCAGTCACTGTGTCAATCGTGCTAAAGATAAAAATTCTAAAAAGCGGTAAAAAGTTTACAAAACAGTGATAAAGTTACATTAAAATACGCGTAATCTTGCAAGGTATTAAGTGCATTAATCAGAAAGTGAATATAAGTAGATTTGTCACCATAAACATAAGTGAAAATAAAGGATATCACAATATTTATTCAGTGCTTAATGGGTACTTCAATATCGTCAAAAGCCGACAGCATGCCGTCGACTTAAGGCCCTACAACAAACCAGTATTTGTATGTAAGATTGGCCGAGTGGTGCTGCTGGTCAGCTAACAAGCCGAAGTGAGGGAGTTCGGATCCCCGTGGAGTGAAATCTTTTTGCACGTTTATATTTTTTATTTTTGCATTTAGATTTTATTTAAAATGAGTTGTTCGGCCTGTAATGGAAAAATAAGCACAAACCATAATCTACAATGCAGTCGCTGCGTTTCAAAATACCATATAGAGTGTCTCAATTTAAATAAGGAGCAATTTCTTGCTTTATCTGCTGAGTTCTGCATTAATTGGGTATGTCCATTGTGCAGCAACATTACTAACCGTAATAATAGGAGGAATGAGAATACTCCCGTCCGGCATGCACAGGTACCAATAAGTGACGAGTCTATGAATATGTCATATGATTCTACAGACCAATCTGCGTTGCAGTCTTCCATAATCCTACCGTGCGCTTCCACTCTCGGTATTGACAACTCTGTTACTATGGACAAAATCAGCGCCTTACTGGACCAACAATTAAACAGCACGCTATCGGCGTTTATGAAAGATTTCCGCAACGCACTAAAGGAAGACATAAAGTTCTCGTCCATATAGAGATTGATTCTACAGTCCAACATCTGAAGGATGACTTTACTGCCACGACTATTTTAATTTGTGACGAGCAGTGTTCCATGAATCGCGACATTGAAGATCGTACTATAAAGCTTCTCGAAGGTGAAATATCTAGTCTGCGTAAAGATCAAATCACCTTAAACGCGCGTTTATCCTCAATGGAGAGAATAACTCGTGGCCTAAATCTGGAAATTCAGGCTGTGCCCGAAAATAAGAATGAGAATCCTATTGGGCTGTTTAATAATCTCTGCAAAACCCTTAACCTCGAAATATGCCAAGACCAGATACATTATAAATTTAAGTATCTTATGTACTGATTGATTATATGCCAGTTTTCCATGATACTAATAGTCTAATTGAATTACATGATATATGCCTGATTTTCGGACGGACTCAATACATTTTTTTTATGAAATATCAAAGTTGTATATGTGTAAGTGACCATGTCACAGTTTGACAGCGTTTTCCCACAAAACTGTGATTTTGAGTTATTTCTTTTTTTGATTAAATGAGCGATATATTAATTTCATTGCGATATATGTATATCTTATACTAAACACAATCTTTTATAGAGGATTACTCGAATCTAATCTATTTGCTCTACACTAGTTCGTCAAATAAAATAAAATGCCTTTGACTATATTTTGGCTTATCTTCACGGATATTAATATTAATAATTTTGTTACTTAAAATTGAACTAACCGAAATAGCCTCAACTTTGTCAAGTGCCAAAGTAGCCGATCAATCCGATGTAAGCTATATCTGTTTTTTCCAGTAGCAACACTTGCGTGATGAGTCATTTATCACGTGATCAACTACGCTTGGGCATTCTGCGTTATGATTGGTGTTTAGTTTTCGCTTTTCGGTTTTCTCTCCGATTAGTCCGATTGTTTCCGATCAAATCAACGCACCGCTTGGTTTCGTTTTGAGTGTGAGCTCGCGTGGTTTAATTTGTAACTTTACATTAGATATTCGTGGCTGAAAGAGTCAACAATGTCGTCAAAGTCTAAAAAAACTGTAACTACCTCGTCAAACATAAGTGTAGTGTCGTCCGTTCAAAGCCCACAACAATCCAGCACCCCGGTTGGTAGCCGCCCTTCTAGCTCTGCCGGCCGGCCCAACAGTCCCTTGAGTCCTACTAGACATAGCCGCCTTCAAGAGAAAGATGCCCTCCAAAATCTCAACGATCGCTTGGCGGCCTATATTGATAAAGTTCGCCAGTTGGAAAGTGAAAACTCAGGACTGCGACGTGAAATTCAGACCACGCAGGAGGTGGTCACACGCGAGGTTTCCAGTATCAAGGGAATGTATGAGCATGAATTACAGGACGCCAGGAAACTCCTTGATGACACTTCGCGTGAGAAAGCTAAATTGGAGATCGATCTTAAGAGATTATATGAGGAAAACGACGACTTAAAAAAACGGTAAGTTTATCTAATCCCTATTCAGTTTCGGTTTATGAATAACTTAAATCATTAAGAGTTCCTGTTGATGCTTCTTCCGGCTAACCTTAGCTCGAAGTTTACGTCATCGTTGGCGTTTCTCGGCAGGCGCGACGTGACAAGCGCGCGACCTCGCATTTACGACACAGTGACATCATAGCCCGATTTAACCTCTCTTATGAGTGTAAGAAGTAACCTAGTCAAGTAAATTTGCCCCACTGTTGCCAACACCTTTTTCTAATAGTGTACATTTCTTGTCATGTTTGTAAACAAACCTACTTGATACTCATTTTTTGTTACATATCTATGTGTATTGTAGTACTATTGATTTATTTTCACAATGGGCTAGGATTTTAACCCTGAGTGGTTGAAGCTCGGGGAGGAGCTAGCTATTATAATGATTTGCAGGAGGAGCGCCAAAGGACACTCAGATGCAGTATTCAATATTGTTGCACACATCCTCCCTTTTCGTAATTTTATTATACAAAATAATTACATAATTAGTTGATGTTGATTAGATAAATGTAAACAGAATTATGGGTATATTTAGGTACAGAATATTCTAATTTATGTTTGTTTGCTTAGAGAATCCAATAGTGATAAAATCAAACTACAACTACTGGTACAGCATATTTTAGTACTTACAACATTGACAGGCAAAACTTCCAAAACACTTAATTAAAACAAACAAAATGTTACATTTTTGTTGGAGAATCTAGAAATTATTAGAAATAACTACAACATATCTGCACATATTACATTAAATGAGAGTATACATTGATATCTTGACACTTATTTATTATGTTGTGAAAATGTCACAAGAATTCCGCTTCCATTTTGAATGTTTTGGTGGGCCAGTTGTAATTCTTGTGGCACCACTTATGTGATCCCAGTAAGTGAGTAGTACATAGTAAGTGAAATACCTATGAAGATAACATTTGCAGTGATGATGTTGAGGTGCCTGAGCTGTAAATTCTGCTCATTCCATTTCATTTGATTTTCAGAAACATAATGAAATGTTGAACTATGTTATTTTTAGGCATGACTCATGACAAAAATGCTGTGGAATAATATATCATTGAAATTGGTTACAAACCTTGATTTTACAAGTTAATTATTCGTTTATTACCTCATCTACCAAGAAGGACAATACAGTTTTTACTACTTTGGTTAGTTACCAAGTTCTTCATTTTTTTTTATTATGTAAGATAGTTGTTTTTAGTTTTTATATATGGACAGATCATGGAACTGTAATTATAAATACACCTTCGTAGAGTTTTGGAGACCTCATACATTTACTACAAAGCGAGGCTCTTTATGCTCTCCTAATATGCACAATGTTCACACTGAAAGAATGCATTTTGAAAGGAAACACATATTGTTGCACTTGTATTCTCTGGCCAGCGACCCAAAGTCCTTCTCTGATATATCAAGGAGTTGGGATGGCTTGGGTAGAAGCTGGCGGGGGGAATGCACAAAACACCCCAAGTGGGTGTCACCTACCTACCTACGGTTGGTAGAAGGGAGCATAAAAGAAAACAAGAAGGAAAGATTTAGAATTATATTGGGTAGAGAAAAAGGGTCGTGGATTACAGACAGGTGTGGCAATAGCGAGCTTCCTTGTTTGAGAACTTATCTCCGGTCCGCTAGCAACTGAGTTAATGCTCAGCAGCAGGTCTGCCGTGCAGTGGCTCAGCTCCAACACTGCCGCGCCGGTAGGCTGTCCCAGCTAGGCGCTGTAGAGACGTGGAGTTTGGCAGCGGTCTGCGCAGGAGTTCAGGGGACGGCCGGAGTCAGGGGATCAGCCTCGTTAGGTACTGGGCCTGGTAGTGGAAGCCTGGTACAGGAAGCCTGGAGTTGGAAACCCGGTACTGGAAGAACCCTGAAAGGATGTGCTCAGGTCAGAATCCTATCAGTGAAGGTGTTGAGCTGGTGGGTCCATTGTTCCTCTGCTACTGAGCATGGCTAGGAACGCAGAGGTCTCAAGGATGTGACCCGCCAGCAAACAACAGATGCCTGAAGGGCTTAAGTAAAATTGTGTGTTGTGAAGCAACCAAGAAAATACAGAAAAACATAGATAAATAGAGATAGGTTACACAAGATGATATATGCTTATAGCTCGAATAGCTATTAGCAAGGTTAGAACATAGGGAAACACAGTAAATACAATGGGATAACATAGCAAGAATTAAATACACAAGTTAGAGGTTAGTTTTGTGGTAATTATTGGTTAAGCACATATTCACTTACCCGTTAAATGGGGTTTCTTATAGCTTGGATTGAGGTTTAAATTATTTAGAACTGGTATAATAAAGTCTGAGCTCAACAAATTGTAAGGATCTCAGTTAAGTTTATCTTCTGGAGGTCTCATGTAAAGTGAAGCTAGTTTGCCGTTTTGGCGCCTAGCCACTCAACCCCCGGAAGTTTGCTCCGTAATCCATTACCAAATATGGTAATGCTAGTGGTGACTAGACCGTTTAGAATTGAATCCACCAATGGCTTCACTTTTATTTTACTAATTTAAAATTACAACGTGCTTCTGCATTAGAAAATCGGAAGTAAAAACTATGACGGTGGCCATGTTGACACTTGACAGCTGTAACAAGCCAGTTCTGTCAGTTACTATATATGGACCTATAGTTATTTTATTGTAATTTAGACCTATTAAAATTCGTTATTTATTTTAAGATATTATTATTATTTATTTAGCAAGATATACTTAATATGAAAATATTATTTTACTTATTGCAACACATCACCAGATTTTTGGTTTAAGAATAGGCGACCTCTCTCGGATCATTGATGTACTACTTCAGCGAGCAAGGCGTTCACAATTGTATTGAGATCTCTTTGAGAACGGATAGATATTCTATTCTGCTCCTAATGGTAGATACATGGTTAGATGGCGCTAGTAGTAAATTAAGTAATATTTGTTCACCGTTCAGGAAGGTGACATATCCCCTTTCGGCGAGAAGAATTTTTTGTTTTACTAGAAACAAAAAATTCACTAGCCTCAAGCAGATCTAAGAAAAATACCTCACTTAAGACATTACTTGAGTTACATATATACACTATAGAAGCTCCAGCATATGGTCTTAAGTATTAACATTGTCTAGCCGCCATAGCGATGTGCATATACATATATAAGAACTCCCTAGAATTCCTCCCCATCGTTTGGATTCAGACATCCCAAGAAACGATTATTGACAGCAATATTGGGAGAAATGGAAGATTGTAGGGCTGAAAAACAGCCTAGCTACATTATAGGTATAAAGAACACACTAGAACAATAGTTAATTTAAGTACATAAAGTAAGCATTCATGGAATTAATTTTATTATAGGTTCCATGATTGCCTAAGTTAAATAAAATATTATGACAGATAGAAGTTAATCAAAAGGAAATACATAATGGCTTATTTTTTGAGTTATGTACCGCTCAGGACAATAAGGCTAAGTTAAAGAGTTTGAACAACCGCTCTGAACAATAAGGCTTAATTTAAAGAGTTTGAACAACCGCTCTCAATGGAAGAATTACCATATGGTATGTGAAAGAATGAATTTAGCAATGTTACAACACTATTCCATTAAAACTTGATAGTGACAAAGAAAATTAAGGAAGTTACAATTAATTCAGTATATAAGTTAAGATGTTTAGTTTGTAGTACATTATAGGCACTTGAGTTAAGTTATAATATATCTTATGCCATTACAGTTGTATATAAGATATATCTATAAACAAGGATCAATATAAGAAAAGATCACAAGTTATTTGAATTTCAGAAGTATATAAGATACTGTTACATAGTAGATCAGTAGTATATAAGGATTTATTTATCCTATATAGTTAAGGTTATATTAGAATTTATTAAAACAATTTATTCTATAAGTGGGCTAAGGTGATGACTTACTATCAGGTGAGCCGCCTGATCAGTTTTATATAAGGATTTATTTTTCCTATCAAGATAAGGTTATATTAGAATTTATTAAAACAGTTTATTCTATAAGTGGGCTAAAGTGATGACTTACTATCAGGTCAGACGCCTGCACGTTTTTTCTTATTCTATAAAAATATTCTATGAGTTTGGTTTTATTTACCTACCATAATTTAGTTATTTATGATATTCAGAATATGTATTTTAGTTGTAAGGTTGTATAAGTAAAGTTTTATTAAATTAATTCAAAGTATGAATTTGGTTTTATTTGAGATTTATTTATATTTTAAGTTGTCAACAATCTATTCAGTAGAAAGATTTGCATATAATAATTGTTAAGTAAGGTGAAGTAATTACTAGAATATGTATTTATTATCATCCCTGATATGCCAAGAACCTAAGTTTATTGTCTTGCATATCAGTCAATTCAGAAACAAAAAGAGAAAATTTAGTTTTATTTGCAACACATTGTATTTAGTTAAATTTATTAGAATAGCTATTATCTATATAACTGTGATAGAAAGTCATAGTATGACTGTAGTTTTATTCAATATATTTATGTCAATTTAGATTGCATTTGAGACATTACTTAGTAAAATTTTGTATTTAGTCAGTCGTTAAAATAAAAGAAGTTAAATACTGAGATAAGTATTAACTAAGAAACTTTGATATGTCATAAGTATAATCTATGTATATCAATAAGTTCAGAGACAGCAAGTAAGAGTTTAGATTTATAACGACATTTACAAAATTTACAGTTCAGTTGAACATTTGAGTATAGTATTCTCCGTTGCAAGTTTTTAGAAAATTTCAAGTTATAAGATAGTGCCACTTCATATGCAAATTCAGCTTTTTGCATAGATAGAAAGTAAATGTGCAGACCCATGATTATTGGAGTGAATATGTACTTGACCTATACCCAATGACAACAGTGTCATACAAGGTCAATGAAGGTTAGTAAGTACAAAATATTTCAGAAAAAAAATGTGGGTACATAGAAATATGGTATGTGTGCTATTTATAAGCTGTTTTACAGATTCAATTATATTAAGTGCAAGTTATTAAATTAGAAGGAGATATGTGTAAGATAAAATATATTAAAAAAAACTAAAATTTAATTTTAGAAAAAAAATATTTAAAATTTCTCGTTGAAGACGATATGGCTGGTTCTATGCCGCCAGAGGGTGTTACCCGTTGGCTATTAGTCGCCTCTTACGACATGCAGCTCTGCAGCAGGCCTATTCTAAATAGTACCCCGAGCCTACACAGGGCTATATGGCTGGTTCTATGCCGCCAGAGGGTGTTACCCGTTGGCTATTAGTCGCCTCTTACGACATGCAGCTCTGCAGCAGGCCTATTCTAAATAGTACCCCGAGCCTACACAGGGCTTGCCAACTTATAATTAACACACACACAAGAAGAACACAATAAAATACAGTTTAGAGAGTACAGAAAATATGTGGCAGAGCCACACCCAAGAAAGTTTGCCACACCAACCTGTCTGATCCTATTTAGTATGGGCGCCAATGTCACCTACCTACCTACGGTTGGTAGAAGGGAGCATAAAAGAAAACAAGAAGGAAAGATTTAGAATTATATTGGGTAGAGAAAAAGGGTCGTGGATTACAGACAGGTGTGGCAATAGCGAGCTTCCTTGTTTGAGAACTTATCTCCGGTCCGCTAGCAACTGAGTTAATGCTCAGCAGCAGGTCTGCCGTGCAGTGGCTCAGCTCCAACACTGCCGCGCCGGTAGGCTGTCCCAGCTAGGCGCTGTAGAGACGTGGAGTTTGGCAGCGGTCTGCGCAGGAGTTCAGGGGACGGCCGGAGTCAGGGGATCAGCCTCGTTAGGTACTGGGCCTGGTAGTGGAAGCCTGGTACAGGAAGCCTGGAGTTGGAAACCCGGTACTGGAAGAACCCTGAAAGGATGTGCTCAGGTCAGAATCCTATCAGTGAAGGTGTTGAGCTGGTGGGTCCATTGTTCCTCTGCTACTGAGCATGGCTAGGAACGCAGAGGTCTCAAGGATGTGACCCGCCAGCAAACAACAGATGCCTGAAGGGCTTAAGTAAAATTGTGTGTTGTGAAGCAACCAAGAAAATACAGAAAAACATAGATAAATAGAGATAGGTTACACAAGATGATATATGCTTATAGCTCGAATAGCTATTAGCAAGGTTAGAACATAGGGAAACACAGTAAATACAATGGGATAACATAGCAAGAATTAAATACACAAGTTAGAGGTTAGTTTTGTGGTAATTATTGGTTAAGCACATATTCACTTACCCGTTAAATGGGGTTTCTTATAGCTTGGATTGAGGTTTAAATTATTTAGAACTGGTATAATAAAGTCTGAGCTCAACAAATTGTAAGGATCTCAGTTAAGTTTATCTTCTGGAGGTCTCATGTAAAGTGAAGCTAGTTTGCCGTTTTGGCGCCTAGCCACTCAACCCCCGGAAGTTTGCTCCGTAATCCATTACCAAATATGGTAATGCTAGTGGTGACTAGACCGTTTAGAATTGAATCCACCAATGGCTTCACTTTTATTTTACTAATTTAAAATTACAACGTGCTTCTGCATTAGAAAATCGGAAGTAAAAACTATGACGGTGGCCATGTTGACACTTGACAGCTGTAACAAGCCAGTTCTGTCAGTTACTATATATGGACCTATAGTTATTTTATTGTAATTTAGACCTATTAAAATTCGTTATTTATTTTAAGATATTATTATTATTTATTTAGCAAGATATACTTAATATGAAAATATTATTTTACTTATTGCAACACATCACCAGATTTTTGGTTTAAGAATAGGCGACCTCTCTCGGATCATTGATGTACTACTTCAGCGAGCAAGGCGTTCACAATTGTATTGAGATCTCTTTGAGAACGGATAGATATTCTATTCTGCTCCTAATGGTAGATACATGGTTAGATGGCGCTAGTAGTAAATTAAGTAATATTTGTTCACCGTTCAGGAAGGTGACATGGGATGTCAGTGCAGGACATATCGCCCCCAAATAGAATAAGAAGAATTGTATTCTCTGAAGGGGCCAGGAGATTTGTCCTAAAACGCCTGTTTCACCACATGAGCCCCAGGTTATAGGGAGAGACTCTATTGCCCTCTACTGGATTCACACAGTTTCATCATTTACAAATTACTGGAGTACAATTTTTTTTTCCATTTGGGAATCGAACCCGCATCCACCAATTTAGCGCCATATGCCGAATGGAATAGGCACGGACATGGACAGGACTGATGGTTCGATTAGAACAAAAAATATTGTACTCCAATAATTTGTAAATTTGATTTTCGCTCAGCACGCGATAGTGCTTCTAATCATATTTAGAAAAATATATATTCAAAGTTAACTACTTCTTGATACTCTTCTCATGGCTTAATGTTACCATGAGCATTTAAGGTTTGTGATATACAGGCTCAAATTTCCTGTTGTAACCTAGTAATGTATAAATTAATAAAACAATACAAATACATAGGGTGATTACGTCAGTTTTCGGCCTTTTAGCGGAATCACGAACTTTAAGATACCGCCAAAAAATAACTGCAAGGATTATAATTACACAATTTATGTTTCTTGGTAGCTTATATATTGTAGTTTTCCATCACAAAATTTCTTGACTTCAAGGAGCTTAGTTATTTTACTACATAATTTTAATTATAAAAGTGGTGAAAACGCTAGTTTTCGGCCGTATGTGTCAGTATTCGGCCTCATAAATTTTAGTTTTCGGCCACTGTGAAATGACTGTTTAAAATTAAAATCTTACAAATAAATTCATATTAAAAATCAGATAAATTGAACTCTAAATTTCGAATTGATTTAATTATTCATCCAGCAATAGATTCATGACAAGACAACATGGATTTATTCCTTAAAATTAACTAAGGGCAGTCCGTAGTAAGCACAAAATTGATACGAGTACTTACATTCTTTATTCAATTTACTCACAAATTTCATGAAAGATGTCAGAGAGTTAGTTTAGTTATATTATTATGAGTTTCGTTGCCATAATCAACATCAGCTTTTTTTTAAAGTATACTTTACTTAATAAAGCATTTACCAAGAATATACACTTCCTTTAGATACTGCTCTTTGTCATGTTATGATTAATAATTAACTAACTTGTAAGACTGTTAGTTATTTAACTAACAGTCATAAATTCTCTCAAATCATTAATAGTTATTATAGCCATTATCACAATAAAAATAACGTTATAGTCAGGTACCTCTCTCAATTCTAATTTAAAAAAAATGTCCCTTGTATTTATATCTTAGTCATTTTAATAAAACTGTCATTATATGTATGAGTAGTTATTAAAATGTAACATTTATGGAATTATTTTTGTTTAAACTCTTCTTAAATAAGTAATACGTATTGAACCAAATGCTTCAAATTACTTCTAATCATGAAGTTAAGTTTAATGTTCTTGTAAAAAACTAGTCATCAATCTAAAATATCTTCATAATTAATTTTCAATTAGATTTAATCATGCATTGCATTTGAAGGATTTATAATGCATATCTTCAAATTTGGGCCCCAACATCTTAAATTATACAATTTAGAGCATCTTCTGTGTCGCTTATTAAAAATATAGCAATTAGCTTTTCTTCTATTGCTTTTTATTTTCTTTTGACACATTTCTTTTTAAAACTGTTGTTCTCCTCGACTGCTTTAACGGACCTTTTTCTATTCACTTCATTTCAGATTTTCTTGCCTTTAGAATAAGGGAAAAAGTTGGTAAAGACCAAGAAGTTGGTAGACACCAAGTTCTTTTTTCTAGTTTTAGCTTCTCTTTATCCTCGTAAAACTGACGCCATATTACAGCTGGTGTACGAGTATGTGCTCGTACACCAGCTGTAGATGTAGTAGAAAATATTTGTTTATTTCTACCTATTTCTATTATTTCTGCGGACAGGGGTCGAAACTGATTGTACAGTCAAATTTACTTATTTTACTGACTGTAAGACTAAAAAATACTGACCTATTACTGACCTCAATCTCTGAAATGGGGTATAAAATAAGGGGGCAGAGTAATACTTGCAAAAAATGACTTGAGACTTTGTATGTAAAAGTCAACTTTACGAAGCCAAAACAACTCTTGCACCCAGCAAGAGTTGTTTTGTAAATTAAGTAAAAGAATATTTTATTTTCTGTTTGGCATCCACCATCCCCATAGCAAAAAGGAATTTATACATAAAAGTTATGCGATCAGCTTTGTCAATGCATTCGAGCTCATCTGGTACGGAATTTTCTAAAAGAATTTTCTCCACAAAAGGGAAAAAAACACTGATGAAAATGGCGCCTCTGTGGTAATTGGCGCTTTCGTCACACATATGCGATGAAGCAGAATTTCATAATTTTATTTTTAGCCTAGTCAATTCTTCCCACAAAAGTTTGATCACATTGGAAAAATCCAGTGAACTTCATGAATGTCCTTGCACTATGTGCCGTGAACACTACTTCTAATTTCCCTGTTGTGCTCTTCAGGAAGCTAAGGATGTTCTTGAAGGCCATAGATGTTGGCGGCGTTTTAGACTTTGGTAAACGTTGTGTGAAATATTCTGCTATTGCTGGCCGTTGTTCTAAAACCCTCTTCGAATTCTTCTCACCGCCCTAGCCACCCATCAAAAAGTTATGCAATCACAGTCAGTGTCCAGTAGGTAAGCGCTATTCCAAAATACTGACTACTGACCATTTTTAGGAAAAACTGACATTTACTGACCGAGGTTAAAAAAACTGACTTTCACTGACTTTACTGACCATTTTCTACCCCTGCGGATGGTTTGGTATAACCAAATATTTTCTAAGGCTTCTCGATGTTTTATTTCTTTTACAGAATCTTTTTAAGTAAAATTTGGTGTTCTGGTTTGTGTCAGTGCTTTTTGGATTGATGTAAGGTTTGGTGTTGTAATTTCCGTTTCACAGTGGTCTTGCTTAACTTTTTTGTCATAATTTCGTTTGCTGCATGATATATGTACTGTAAAATTACAACTACGAGTACATGAGACTTAACAACTTTGTCTCAGATATCTAAATATGATGTTCTTTAAAAGCTTAAGAAGTAGGATTTTCCAGCGTGATCATTTTGTTTTTTTTGGATTCCCAGTCTAATAAAATTGTTTTGGACCGTGTCTGGTAAATCTGATTTCTTTAAAGGAAAACTACACTTTGCTAAGTTCAATAATCAATCTACGAGATATTTTTGACTTCATTTATGATAAAAGGATTAGGCCGCGCTTTAATCGTATCATTAGTTCTTCAAGAGATAAGATCTTGTATAGAAATTCCGTTATGTCGGCAAACTTCCCTTATGGACAATTTTTTCTCTCTGAATTCCCTAAGCGCCAAGATCACAGACTTCTTTGAATATTGAGTTATTTTTTGTTTTGCTTCTGGAGGTGCCATCTAGACAGACAATTTTTTAAATTGATACACAAATCTAAGCCTAAATCGTCAGTAGTTTTGTTGTTTGAGTTTATTTTATTATTCAGTGTTCACACTTTATCATTTAGTGTTGATTTACGTACTCCAACCCAATACTTCTAAAAAAAGCTTGAAAACAATGAAGAAAGATATTTATGCAATAATAACATATATTTTTAACGGCGTTAGGAATTTTTTTAGCAACATGGCCGGCAAACTGATGTATCCATTCAGTTTTCGGCCTAATTTTACTCCATACATTTTTGATAGGCCGAAAACTAAATCAAAATATTGTTACAATTTTAGTTTCGGCCGTTACTGAAATAGAACTGTTATTCATCTATTTCGCCGTATTTAATGCGGCCGAAAACTGATAGCCAGGATCTTTAAGTGTATGGCAATAGTAAATTGAAAAGGAGTTTTATATAGCGGACCTATATAAAAAATAAGAGACAAAAATAATTTAAGTAGTCATAAGCTAGTATTCGGCCACTAGGCCGAGAACTAAAATTTTCAATAAATTCATATGTTAATATTCGGCCATCTATTTTTTTATAGTTTTTGAAGTAATATCGCAATAAAAACAATTGGTACCTTATCTTCATTTATTTCTTCATAGACTATAATGAACATCTACATTGTTTCCCGTAACCACATCAAATAACTTACCTTGAAATGAATCGCGCGTCACTATTTTTTTACTAAATTTATGCACGCAGTCACCATCCAGTGCCGGTGTCGTTTTTAATTATTTATTATAAATCACTTGTACATGCTACCCGCGTAAAAAAATATCTGCTGTTGTCCAACTATTTTAAGTGATATTGAACGTAAAGAAGAATGAAAAAGTACTATAAAAACTCTATTTTCTTAATTTTACTTTAAGACTTCCACCAAAAGGCCGAAAAGTAACGCCGGCCGGCTAACTAACGCAATAACCCTATATGTATCTATATCAGTAGCTATATTTAGGAAGGTTATCTGCCATTATTTATTATCTCTGCTATATAGTATTTAGTAGACAGGTATAATGTGTCACCTTGGTGCAGTTTACCATTTTCGGATAACGCCGCGGTCGTCGGTATCAGGCGCAGGAAGGTCACGATCCTACTTACTAATGATGGCAAAACATGCAAAATGACTGTAAAACTTGTAAATGTTGCACCCACCGGAGACTTCTACAATGGTTTGGTCTTACTCATAAACTCAACACTCTAATAAAGTACCTTGCTATCAATAATATTAGTTTCACTTGATTTAGAATTAGGTGTAGCATACATTTGTTATTACTAGCTGACCCCTGACCATAACGAAATCATAAAAATAAAGATTAATCCAATTTGGTGCAGTAGTTTGGAAGTTGTGCACATACAAACATTTCAGTGATTCATTTTTATTTATATAGATATGGTAAGTAAACTGTTTTTTTCATTATAATAGAACGCAGAATTAGTCACTATGAGGAAATAGTGAAGTTTTATATCAATGAAAGAATTTCAGAGATTGCTTAAACTTTACCTCTTTAGCTTCTATTATACTACTTAGAGTAGAAGAAATGAACTTCCTTAATATACTAATCAAAAGTAAGGGGCACAGGAACAGAATTATTTTATGGGAGTGTCATGCATTGATGATACATAATAAGTCCTAATTAATATGGCCTGTGAAAATGAGTAGTCAAATTAGCATTAATAAGTACATTATAGTAGATAGACCTAAATAGGCGAGATAAGTTCCTGTCCATATGTGTTAAAGTTGGTACATATTCTGTACTGCAGGCATAAGTTATTTTGTTTTCTACCTACATTTTAACGCCTATACCACTAAATCGATTTTGATAAAGCTGTGATCAATCTGCAGTAGTCCCTTCATCATAAGAAGTCCGCTAGTCGTGTACATGTCACTTATCCTTACCCCAAGACTTAGAATACATTTTGTTTTCAACCAGGTGCCAATTTACTATGAACAAATCATCTATTTCTCTACCTACTGTGTAGGCATAAGATTCTAAAACAATAATTGTTATAAAAGGAATGAAGGTAAGTAGGTATGAGTGCTCTATACTTCACCTCGCACGATGCCACGCGACGCGACCTCCGTTCGCGCAATTTTTGCAATCGGGTCAAGGTGGCTTCCGATAACTTTTTATATTACTTCCTCATCATTAGAAGCAGCACGCACATGTTTCACAGGTCGGCATACACAAGAACATTTTGCTTGTCAGCTTGTAACTTGTCATTAGGTTTCAAATTCAAAAGATTTTTTAGTCAGCTGTGTGATGTGACAGGGTGTGTGTGTGTTGTGTGTGTGTGTGTGTAATGTAACTTAACGTTAATAGCCACCCTGTGCATGATATTACGAACTTCTGCTCGGAGTCGCTTATCGCCGTCATCTTGCGACAGAAGTCAAAATAATCCATCCTTGTTACTACAAATGTTCTAAATTGAACACAGTAATGCTTTCACACAATTGATACTAGACTCAACATCTGTATGTCTCAGGCTGACAGGCGCAGCGAGGAAATGCATCTGTTAAAGGCAGAGGCTACGGCTTAACATCAGGTGGGCTTGTTCCGTTACAATTTACAATCCTATAAAAATATTACTATGAAGTAAATAGACTGCAGAAGTGATTTATAATTTTAGGTGTACTAAAATCTTGTTAGTTGTGTTTCGTCCGCTTTTACGATTTGGTGGTATTTTGTTTTTACATAAGTAGGTCCGCTGATGTCCTTTCAACCAATGTAAGCCTAATAGAAAAACATTTACTGAAGAATCTTAAATATCTTCGTTTTTATTTACGTAGGTACTAAACGACACTGAATGCGCTAGAGTTGGTAAGACCCAGGTAAAACAGCTTTAGGTGTATAGACGCGTCGATCAAGTTTTGGGTAGGGAACAAAATGCCTCAGTCACAGAGGGTATTGACCTTGTAGAGTTACGTCATCGACCACGCATGGCTGCGCCCGCCTGCTTGCTTATTATCGTCAAAATATACATGCTCAATTTTTTTAAACTTTACCAAAAATATTTGTTACCTAAGAAACTAATTCATGCTGTTATATGCTCAATAAGTGTCAAAAAAAATAACAAAAGTCGGTAACTAAGATTCAATCCAAAACACCATCTGAACTTTTCTGATCCGTGTCGTCTCTTCCCGAACCATCGTCAGTTTTGCGCAAGCCGCGCTCATTACTCGGTTATTATAATACAATAAAATATATATGTAAAGAAGTCTTTGGGTAAGTAAGACCTCGACTTGTCTATCTGATTGAACTGTCTCTAGGCTGATTCTTGGTTAATTGAACATTCTATGTCTGTTTTGAACCACTTTATATGCCACAGTCGTTACAGAAACAGATTCTATTACTAATTCAGTGAAACGCGTGTTTCACAAATCTTAGAATTGTGTTTTTTAATGTTTGGTGATGCAATCGGTATATTATTTATGTCTATTATCAAGACCGTTCGTGACATATCGTCTCTATGTGGTATAACGTAGTAGTTAGCGTTCATATTGTCAAAGTACCAGCAATAATGATGATAATGTCGTCTCTATGTAGTCATTTCGTTATTAAACGCAACTTATCTATTTTATTATAATTGGTACAGAGCTGTCTTTAAGGGAGAACAGTCCGGTCACTTCTCCACACAAAAGTCCAAGGGTGATCACCCCCTTATTTGAGGTTTTATGTCCAGAACTAAGCATGATGTCGATTTAACTCTTCATTATCTAGGCTTCATCGTTACAGATTTGTAAAACGATAAACTTAGAAAGCTATGACTTTATGAGCCTCGAAATATTTTCATGTATAATATTCGAGGCTGATAACTTTCACGTTAATTATTTTTGGTATTAAGAGTCGTCGATTTGTCGAGACATGGCAAGCACTATTCACGGCCGCGTGCAGATGAAGGAATATGGAATAGCGCACGCTTGCAATACAGATATAAACCAAATAACAAAATAATTATCACTTTAATATGGTTCCAAAGATCTATTGAAAAAGTGTGTAAATCGACGTTATTCCTGCGATTTCTACTATAGATACAATTTTACATAAATCCGACATAATATGTAAAACGGGAGCCTCATAATAAGGTAGTTAAATGTATTAGAAAAACAAATTTTTATTTCATATCGGCCCCTTCAATGATGACGTAATCTTTATTTATACATTCATAACCTTCGTCAGAAACGACGTGTAATAATAGTGGTGACGAAGTCTTCCAATTATGTCGCTGCGTCATCAGGTCCTATAAAAGCTCGCTAAGTTCTGCTAAAGCTGATTATTATCTGCTGTGCGCATTACGTCATCGCCACCAGTACAGCAAAGTTTTTAGAAAAATATAGAGCATGTACAATTTGAAATATTGGTATACGAGTAGGTGCTGAACAAACATTGATTTATTTTTAATTTTGTAGCTTATATCACAAACTTTACATATCAAATATGAAGTTTTTTAAAACTTCTCGTCCATTGCTTTGTTTAATGCGACACATTAGTATCTCCTTGATAAACTGCTCGCAATTATTAAGTTTATGTAAAGCAATTGCATTAGTTAGACGATCTCTCCCGCATAGATTTGTAACGGCTCAGGGCTATTTTGCGGGCTTAGCAAAAATAACTTGTGTGATATTAATATATGATGAAGATTTCGCATTAAAAGTTTAGAGTTTAAAAATACACAATTGCAAAAAATAAATGTATTAGTAACAGTCTTATTACATGATTTGGAATTTAAAGATTTATGTAACTATTTAAATCATTGTTTTTATATGCCTTATAGGTTAGCCTTTGACCACTATCTCACCTGACGGTAAGTGATGATGTGGTCGAAGATGTTGTTCAGGCTAACTTAGAATTACTGGCTCTCAAGGACAGCTACCGGAACACACCGTTAGGTGCTTGGCGACAGATTTTCTACTTGAGGGTGGTAGCTAGTCAGGCGGGCATTCGCAAAATGACCTACCACCATGCAAAATTTAATTGGTTCCTCAATAATTAAATATTGTCGTTAAGATTATTGTTTGCTACTATATAATTTATTGTAATTGACTAATGTATTGCATAGCTATCAATTTAGTTAGGTACATAGCTATCATTATAACTTTCTATTTCATATTAAGGTCATATTATGTACAAAAACTTTAGCAGTCACAGAATAAATAAGAGTTGGCAGAGTGCTCGATTTCGTGTAGATAAAATGAGAACTAAATCCGCGTTGGTGGCATCACGCAACCGATATTTCGGGCTTTCGACCTTCAGTTCTCCAAACATCCGAAGGTAGCCATTTGATACCCTTTGCTTGGATAACAGAATGCCGTCATAACTTAATGTCACGCCTAAATAAAAACTAGTAAATATTTACTTAAGTCGCCGTTGTTTGTAGGTCGTAGCGAGTATTAGTTAAATCCATTTGTATATTATATGGGAAGCACAATCACTCGAGGACAGCTACTAGAGATTAGTTATTTTATCGTTAATGATGCGGCACCTTAATCTTCAACTAATTCCATTTTTTTCTGTGCAATTAAGACGCTGTCAAATACAGAGGTTTTGTCACTATCGGACTGCGTAGGAGTGAAAGAGAGGCAGCGATGGTGAAATCGCGATCAGTTTAGGAAAAATCCGAAAGTAAGCTTATCAACACAAAACTAGTAATGTAAATCGAAAATGTAACTTTTCTTGTCCTCCTTGATAAAGTTTTGCTATTTTATTAATTATTTTCATACACATTCATAAGTATATACAGTCAACTTTGCAATTTTATTCAGTAGAGAAAATTTTAAGGAAAAACTTTTTGGACTTTTGTTGGCCTTAGATAATGTGATCAACATTAAGAGTCTTTACGCCTTGCGCTAGCGTTCAAATTTAGGCATTTATCGTAGCGCGGCGCACACGAGCACACCGTTAGCAAGGATCGAGCGGTCAAAGACGATGTCGCATGGAATAAAACATTTTGATCCTTTTTGAAGTGTTATTTATTTTTGATAAATAATGTGGAATGTTATGTAACTTTGTAAATTCATTTCGCATCTTTACAGTTTACATACAAAGTAGACTTAAATGAACCTAATAATAAACCTCTCATTGACTAATATTAGCACATCTATAACTATAGTCCATTGAAAAGTTACATGAGCTTTGCATTTTTAGAGCACGCAATTTTATTTTTCAGACATGTATGGGGGTCTATAGAAGAAGCTGAATCTCAAGTTTGGGGGTCGCCACCCTTGTCCCCCGGCCGCCATCTTGGAAAAAGGGGTGAAAACACGTATTTTGCGATATCTCAGAAACTATGCATTATACAAATATTCGTTAGGACATAATTTGTAGCAAATTGTTTTGCATATGGTACGTATATAACTTTGTGCCCTAAATTAAATATTAAAGAAGTTATAAGCAAAAATATATTTTTTACTCTATAACTTTTTTTTATACATTTTACAAAAAAATTACCCCAGAACAATATTGTAGATGATGTTTTGAGGATTTTTTTTCCGAAACCCGAAGTTTAATTGATTAAACTGAAAATAATATCCACAATTTTCAACACGTTTACACGTGACAAAAAATGTAGCACAACTAAGAGAATAAACTGAGGTAGAAGAAACAGCTAAGCCTGCGTATAACAATAATAGTCGTAGCAGGCAGATGTTCCTTTGACCCCAAACGGTAACTCAGACCTTTTCTAGCTGCTTATCCTTCAGTAAGTTCTATGGTAAGGAAAACAGTTAGGTATGAATAAATGAAGTTGTACGAATTATTTTTTTTTTAAGGATATGTTATTATATGAAAAATATAAGTTAAAAAACATTTCATTTTGACCGGATTCCCATGAGCATTGATGAACCTGGTCAACTTTGTAGCGCTGTAAGTGTTTTAAATGAATTAAATTAAAAAATCATTAAAAAAAATCCTCAAATGATAATCAACAAGATTGGTCTGAGGTATCTTTTTGGTAAAATGAAAAAAAATATATGAAAATTTTCTCACTTTTTTTGGTTATTACTTCTTAAATTTTTAATTTAGGGCAAAAAGTTATATAATCATATTTGTTGTCAAAATAATTTGCAAATTATGAGTATATGCTGTAGAATTTTTTGTAAGACGCATAGTTTCCAAGATATCGCGAAATAAGTGTTTTCACCCCTTTTTCCAAGATGGCGGCCGGAGGACAAGGGTGGCGACCCTACAAACTTGAAGTTAAGCTTCTATTGACCACCCACATAAGTCTCAAAAGTAAAATTGCGCCCTCTAAGAAATGCAATATTCGGTCTCAAATTGTAACATTTCAATGGACTACTGTGTAGGTATCTATATTCGATTATGTACTTCTAACCATCATTGTATATAGGCAAATAACTTAGTTTTGTAGTTTGTATACCCGCTTTGTGCATGCATATCTTGGTTCATTATATTTGTATAACTGCCCCGTTGGCGGAGCGGCTTTAGTGGTCGCTACGGAAAAAAAATAAGGTGTGTTTAATATAGAAGTCTTAAATCCTAACTCAGGGTCGGTACTAATTGTTTAGTAAAATATATAACGTCTATATTATTATAAACATCTTTTATTTTTAACCAAATCAGTACATGGTACAGACCGTTAGATAGTCTTGGCTTAAATAAAATTATTTCTTAGAGGCATAGATCGTGCTTTTTGATGGCCAATTATTTCGTGTAAAAGACACTTGTTGTAAAAATGTATTACTTCGTTTCCATCTGTTTGGCCAAGTTAATACCTAATATAAAATAAAATAAAGAACCAATAAGAAAAAAAATACATTTTAGCCTCTCTAGCTAGTTTCAAGTTTTTTAAAAACTTTTTTCTTATATATAGCAACCACGCAACTTCTTGGTTTTTGCCATAGTAAAAAAAAATGTAACCATAAAATGGAACCAACTTCAATACCCAAAATGTGAAATACTCGTAACTTGTTGAAGTCGGTACCATGATAGTTCAGAAGTACCTATGATCACAATATTGTGCGCATGGTACCGACTTTGACAAGTTATTTCACACTTTTGGGTGTTGAAGTCGGTTCCATTTTATGGTTACATTTTTTACTATGGCAAAAACCAAAAAGTCGGTTCCATTTTTTGGTTAAAAAATTGATCACTAGTTTTAGCAACCCTTGCTACTAACGATATCGATTGTCAATGACTATATCATCAAGATAGGTAAATACTTTTCAGTTATTGGAGTGTAACGCAAAAACCACTTGACTGATTTTGATGCAATTTAAATGGGACCAAACGACAAGCATCAGCTTTCAAACAAAAAAATAATACTCAAAATCAGTTCACCCTTTCAAAAGTTCTGAGGTAAAAAACATAAAAAATACAGACGAATTGAGAACCTCCTCCTTTTTTTGGAAGTCGGTTAAAAATTCAATTCCGATCAGGAAATAATAAATCCTAGTTAATAATGAAAAAGGCATGGTCCCAACAAAAATACCTTTACAATAATAAAAGCATACGCATAGATCAAAACAACTCGGTCACGCTATATTTTCATTGCGCACCGTAGTTGCGGCACGTGTAGGGCGCGGGACGAGCAGCGATACGTCCTCCCTCCGCGAGCGCTAGGCGCAAACTGAGAAGCAAGGCGTTGTGTTCCGTAATTTATAGGTCATATTGAAAAAATTGTATAAAATACATTTTTCACAAAATTAACGACAAAATATTATTATCTTTTAAATAAAAACTTCAACTAATGAATTGCATATTTATTTATTTGATAAAATACCAGATTTTGTAGAAATAACAAGAAATTTGAATGGTATTTCTGTGCCAAAAGTGCCCTTTCAATCCCTTATTTACTCAGTTGTAACATATATTTATCAAAATGTTATTAATGCACTCCATTAGTGGTAATATAATTGTTGTACTGATATTTTTCAATCTGTAAAACGAATAATTTTTGTTCGATAAAAAGACTGTAGAAGTCACACTGATGAAGAAAATTATGAAAACATGAGTTGGTAAAAAAAATTTTGTCGGATTTCAGTTGTTTTTTTTACTGTTTTGGTTAATGCACTCCATTACAAAAACAATAAACTTTCTTCCTGCATCATTTAAAAAACAAAAACTTTTATACCTTAGCTGCAACAGCCTTGAGAAAAGGGCTGTAAAATGGCTTTGCTGGGATAAGGGCTCTTAACATATAATTTTCTTACTTCTACAAACTAAAAACATTTTGCTAAAAATCTGTTCAAATAAAGCTTTGTCAGCGTCTTAATGTACTTTTGACCACATTCTAACCTGATGGTAACTTGATAAGTGATGATGCCGCAGTAAGCTTCGTAAGTATTAAACAGGCTTTACCTAGAATAGGATATGGCTTTCAAGTATAGCTGCTGAAACAAACCATCATATGTTTGATTTTCTACTTGATGGTGGTATGAAGCCAGGCCGGCATTCGCGTAATGCCCTAACACCATGTATCGTTTACATGAAGCATCTGTATAATTTTTAATGAAGTCAATTATTATTAATAGCGGGGTCTTAACTATCAGGTAAAAAACATCGTAGTTGATACAGAAGAAATGTTATAGAAGCCGATTACTATATACTACAAAGTAATGTTACACCTCCATTATTAGTCCATTATGATATCATCACAATATGTAAATACATTTCACAATTAGGTACTAGTAAAGTAGTAGAAAAGGATATAATCTCGTAATGTAATTATTATGAGATTAGATCCTATTCTACTCCAATCAAATCCAAAGTCGTATCAACTAACTTCATAAAATGTTGATTCTGGCAACTCTTGGGTTATACTTATAATATTGATTGCGCGACGCGGACGCCGCCGACGACAACCGTAGCGTGGAATTGCCCTATCTATACAATACATCTTATCTTTATTTCCAGGTCGTTATTTCCGTCGTATTCGTGGCCTACTTAACTGTAAGCAGTTTATCATCCCCCTTTCTCTTTTAATTTTATTAGCGTCCCGTTTTATGCCTCGCGGTGCTGCGTTGTCGTCGTCGCCGTCGTAAATCGGCCAAGGCCCACATGCGGGCTCCCACCACGCCATGCACATGGCGACTCGTAATCATAGCATAACACGATCGCAACGCGGGAAAAGATAGGAGCCGTCCGAGCGACGTCGGCATCGTCGTTTCGTTTTATTCGTAACGAGACGCGATGATATTCTCTTAGCACGCGCTCGAACCGGCTGGAGACCGAGCGAGACTTGTTTACAAAAACATTCTTGTATGTGGTTGCGCAAGACCACGCCACCGCACCGCATAGAAACTACATTTTTACCTCTATGTCTTGGAATCGAATTAGAAGCTTGACCGTCGCTGATCTATTCCTTGAGAATGTATCACATTTTCTTAGCTTACATGTGGGAAATAAATGCATAGGTAATTTGCCTTACAAACTGACTTCACAGCTAACTTTTTATACACCGAACTGCTATTGTCGTTATATAGATCTGCTGGTTAATCTCGGTCCAAAGGCTAAATATAAATAGGCTTAATATTATATTTAATCCTTTTATGTTGATGACTAGCTTTCCGACTGCGGCTCCGCCCGCGCGTATGTCGGTTATCGAGCATAACCGTTAACTACTTTTTGCGCAGTTAGATAAAAACTATTCTATGTTCTTCTACGGGTCTCAAACTATTTCCATACCAAATTTCATCCTAGACGCTCAAGTATTTTTTAAGTTTATTAGTTGCATACAAAAATAGAAATCTTTCTTCTTTATAATATTAGTGTAGATTAGCTAGCCTTTGAGCTTTTTTTTTATTTTCTCATCTGATGGTTTGTGATAACGTGGTCAAAGATACAGTTTTAACCCAGAATGGTTACTGGCTCGCAAGGACAGGTGCCGGAAATTACCGCTAGTTGCTGGGCAACAGATTTTCTACTTCTTAATGACGGGCATTCGCAATATGTCGTACCTACTACCATACAAATGACTTTATTTTTATACACCTCTGGTATCTGGCAACCCCTTCAAGACAGAGATGCCGACAATTATAAATTTTAATAAGACTATGATATAAAATGTAATGTAATCGCTAACGGTTATCTTCACTATTATCATCACCACGTTGTTATCGAATCGAATTCTTAAACTATTCAGCCAATCGATGACGACTTTACACAAATATTATGTATTGAAATTGATAACTAAATTAAAATCTCACAAAATGCCGCGTGGTAGTGGTAGGGCATTTTGTGAATGCCCGCTTGGCTAGCTACCATACTAAAGTAAAAAATCTGACGCCATGCACCTAACGGTGTGTTCAGGTTTGTAAGTCTTGAGAGCCGGGTTCCATTCTAAGTTTAGCCTAGGGAATGTAATCTCGTCGATATTTTACGATATGAATCGAGAACCTTAGTTCTTATATCGTAATATTGTTCAAGATCATGCGAGAGAAGACTACGAAAGGCCGGAAGCGCATTTTCCGCAGAAGGTTACTAAGCTTGCAAATTAGAAGCGGTTTATTCGACAACACTTCAGACGTTTTTTTCATATTATGCTTCCTAAAAAGTATAAAGTTCAAAATGGTGAAGTAATGAAGCTTCAGTTTATTTATTTTATGGATTTGTTTTTTTTAAAGAATATAATTCGTACTAATGTTTATAAAGTTTTAGAGCACAACATTTCTTTCCTTGTTGTTTGGGTTCTGGTTTAATGCATAGGATACTTTTCGTCATTGTCTATGCTATGCGAATGATACCACGGAGCGCACCCGAAGTATTAATAAATGCTAATCTTTGCCACTGTAAATTTGTTGCTCCTTCCTTAATTGTGAAAGCTAAAATGGCTGAAACGATTGGGATGAAACGTCGAATATAAATAGTTTTGGTCCTGGATTAATATACTTTCATCATCATGACTTTCCTTGATTGGGAATCGAACCCACTTTCCCCGATTTTATGCCGTAACCATTGTATATCGAGGATCGCTCGACTGAGCCGAAATTCCTACTCGAGGTGAGAAATTTTACGCTATGTATACATATTACAACTCTCGAATTTTGAAAACCCACATTTGATCTCCTTTCAGTTCTCAGTTTAATTATACGGGCTTTGTTTACGAACGGTGAAATCTTTAATTAATTATGATATATATATTGTTGTTTTCCTATACGTACCTTTCGTACCTCTAGGACAGATCTATCTGAACAAATCCATGACAAAGATGTAAATCGTGTGATCGAAGTTCCTGGTCTCGCGCGATTTAGCCCTAGCTTGAATTGCATTCCTTAGTTCAATCTGATCAACATCTTTGATACCTTCTTAACATCTGGAGCGCTTCAATAAAACAAGTCATTCCAAATCAAAGAACACCATTATTATAAACGCGAAAGTTTCTGAGTGAAGATGTGAGTGTGTATGTTTGTTACTTCTTCACGCTGAAACTGCTGAACCGATTCTGATGAAACTTGGAATTTGAATAGTTTAGGTCCTGGTTTAATGCATGTAATGCGTGTAAATTTGTTGCTCCTTCCTTTGTGAAAGCTAAAATGGCTGAAACGATTGGGATGAAACGTCGAATATAAATAGTTTTGGTCCTGGATTAATATACTTTCATCATCATCATGACTTTTATAACTTCTTTAACGATACCATTTATATGGAGGGCGTAATTGATTTCTATCAATTAGAAGTTCTAAACACTTGCGGTCAACATTTAACCAAAGTAATATTTTGGTTTGATTGATACAAAGTACAATACTCTAAACTAACTGATCCATACTGTTTCATTGCAGCCTGGACAAGAAGACCAAGGATTGCACGGCGGCCGAAAACGCAGCCCGTCGCTATGAGACCCGCTTCAATGAAGAGTCCAACAAATACAACACTGCCCTTGCCGCATTAAAGAAAGCACAAGACGAGGCCAGGGTAACTTACTCAATTTCTACGTATAGTATATAACAATTTTCAATAAAACCATTCTTGACTTTCGTCAGCTTAATACCGCTCTACCTCAGGATCTACACCTTTACTTTCCCGAGTTATATTTACAAAGCTCGTACATATGAGTCCAATATAAATTCTATAATTTATAATCACTGAATGCGCAACATAATTTGGTTGACCTCCAGTTGGATCAAATCCATTCGAACATCATTTCACACCATCCAGATCCCTGAGGGATGTCTCGTCAGTGGCCACATATAGAGTCTGCCGATCTTACTTGACCATGTTACATTTACAAAACACTCACATTTGAGTTAATTTCTACAAACTGAATTGCTTTTTTTCTTCAGGAACTGGCTGCTGAACTGGACAAACTCCGTAAGGTATTTGCCGAGACTCGCAAGACTCTCGAAGAAGAGATGCTATGTCGTATCGATATGGAGAACACTGTCCAGAGCCTGCGTGAAGAGCTGTCCTTTAAGGACCAGGTGTTCCAGCAGGAGCTACAGGAGACACGTACAAGACGCCAGGTTGAAATCTCAGAGATTGGTGAGTAAATATATTGACAATATTATGTCATACAAGCAATACAAATATAGAAAGCAATATAATTTGGCAATTTAGTTTTAGAAGTCCATGTTGGTTAAATACCAATCTAATTTTAACAGAAACCTTTGTAAGATGAATTATATGGACAAACTGAAAAATCTAAATAAAGCAGTTGCTGCTGAACAAAGGGACATTGATGTTTATAGAAATGTTAGTGTTTATTTCAGCAGTTACTGTCATTAAAACTTTTTGATCGAGGTTTTTTTCTTCAGTGGATTTTGTTAGATCAATCGTGAATATCAGGTTGAGCTTTAACTATTTCATTACTGAGATTTGATTTTTAAGATGCTCTCTAATTTATATATGTATTCTGCAGACGGTCGTCTAGCCCAGCAGTACGAGGCCAAGCTTCAGCAGAGCCTACAAGAGCTACGCGAACAGCAAGAGGTTAACATAAAAGCCAACCGTGATGAAATAGAATCTCTCTATGAGAATAAGGTACAATCTTTATCATTCTAAGATCATATACTGAAAACCTTAGCACCTTTTGCTAATATTTCAACCTAAAGAATTGTTGTGATTGGTACTTTTGGGTTTGTCATAAACTTTATACAATATATTGTACATCTAAAATAGTACAAAAGGAGTTATGCTTCCAAGGATATATTGAAAGTGGCAATGGTTCCTTTTTTTCCGTTCAATTTTTGTTTTTTGTCTTATATATTTCTTGATTGAAGCTAAATGATCCTGATCGCCATTATCACTTTATACTACATAGTTAATTTACCTAATTTTGTTATAATCAGATAAAGAACCTGCAAGCAGCCGCTAACCGCAACAGCTCGGCCGCCACCGTCGCTGTGGAAGAACTTCGTACAATGCGCACGCGCATTGACTCTCTCAATTCCCAACTGAATGACTTGGAGAACAAGAACGCAGCACTCAGCGTAAGTAACCACTCAGTTGAAACAGTTTGTAAGATGTCAAAAGACTTCACTGTAATAATTGTCAAAGTAGACATTGTGAGACTTGGTTTAAATTTAAGTTGTTGAGCGCATATCATATTTGTATCCTATAAATTTTAGTTTTCTAGTCTTCATTTTATGGGAGTATTTTCAAAAATGAATTCGTCAAACCAAGCTTTGAATTATTTTTCTGGTCAGATTTAACAAACATGCTCATTTCCGAGATGGTCAATATACTATGCTATATCTGATATATATATGCTATATCTGAACATAACTGGTCTAGAATTTCAATTAGGTGTACTTCCTCTAGCTCAAGTATATGCATTATGTTAATACTCATGAATTAGAGGAATGGGTATTCATCGACAGATATAAATGTGACATTTGAATAGTTACTTTAAAAAATGATTGTTTGAATAATTTTTAATGTTCACGATGTAAATAATAATTGTGTTGCTCAATCATTTATGTCAGTGGGTTGTGGGTCAGCTATCGGACAGTAATCATTAAGTTAAATTTATATGTTGTAGAACCGTTGTCGCGAGCTGGAACGGCAATTGGAGTCTGAGCGCGCGCGTCACGCTGAAGACCTCGCATCGCTCGAACAGGAATTGGCGAGACTCCGCGATGAGATGGCGGAACAGCTGCGAGAGTACGCTACTCTCATGGATATCAAGATATCTCTCGATTACGAAATTGCCACCTATCGCGCTCTGCTAGAAGGAGAGGAAGACAGGTACACACATCACCAAATTTCTATGCTTGTCCCAACAAATAATTTATTAAATTTAAGGGTCTCCGACGCTCTTATGAAGGTCAATAACAAAATGATATTATTAAAAACTGATGCGTTCAACTTGAAGGGTATAGAGCCGCTGTGATACGTAGTCAATATCAGTACAACATGTTTTCTCCGTCGTAACACATCAGACGGCATTAGAACAGTAAATAGAAGTATGTTGAAAGAGCAAAACATTTTTCTTTGGTCCATTATGGAACACTTTAATTCATGAACAGATTTTGAGACAATTGATAGTCTGTAAAGAATTGAAATTCAAACCTTATTATATGGTAATACATTAATTATTGACAGATACAGTATACAGAAAAGATTGTTTTTTTTTAATATTGACAGATCAAGTCCACTGACTAGGTGGCTAAAATAAGGGCTGGAAGAAATGTATGGAGAAAAATGTAGTCATGTTTTTTTTAATAGGTTCCTGCTGATATTGCTATGTCGCCTATCGGAATAAATATACTTATATTGGAGCCATGCATCGAAAATGACTTACTATCCTACAAATGTTTTGGTTTTCCTTTCCAAAACCAAATAAAGTTATAACTAGCATTTCATATATAGGTGTGTAATATAAAAGAATAAGAGTCATATATCAAAAAAAGTGTGGCTGCAGGTAATAGAAAATTTGATTTGTAAGAAAAGTGAATGACTGCCAATAGACGAGAATAGAAAAGAAAACATGACAACTAGCTGATTGGTGTTATTCATGCAACCTCAACAAGACCCATCTTGCCACGGTATGTTTAGTCACAAAAATTTCTACTCTCATGTGACTTTCATGTGACAATTTCACCAGCATCCATACCCGTCAAACCAGAACACAGTAATGCAAACACTACTGCTTGGCGGTAGAAATAATAGCACCACTTCCCCGGACGGACTCATTCACAAACTGTTCGACTGCTACTATATAATATTAATTTGATTCGCAAATGTTTACAAAAGAGAAACGCTGAGTTATTAATTGTACACTTTAAATTGTTAAGGTTGAACCTGACATCCCAGTCCCCTGGGCGCGAGTCTCGCGCGTCCGGCACGGCGAGCATGTCGGCCAGCATGTCCGGCAGCGCTACACAGAGCGGTGGGAGAATAACGCCGGCTCGGCGAGCTACGCCGCTGCGCGCTGCCCGCAAGCGCACGCTGCTCGATGAGACAGAGGAGCGCAGCCTGCAAGACTTCAGCGTCACCTCCAGCGCTAAGGGAGACTTGGAGGTCGCAGAGGTCTGCCCCGATGGCACTTTCGTAAAGATCAGGAACAAGGGCAAGAAGGTCAGTCTCTAAACAACATTTTATTCATACTCTCATGTCGTAAAATTAGATCTATTTAACAAAAATTTCAATAGATCATTTCAATTATTTTTAAAATGTTCTATAGCCTATGTTCATCAGGGATAACGTAGGATTCTGATGGTGAAAGAATTTTTCAAATCAGTGCAACACTTTTTAAGTTTATTTGTTACACAAAATACAATCTTTCCTCTTATTCTATATTTAAATTTCTAAATCTACACTAATATAATAATATTAGTGCATAACATTATTTTGTTACAGAAAAATAATGTTATAATATAAAGTACTAGCAGCCTGTCCCGGATTCGCATGGGTACTTAACAAAACTTAAAAAAAAAAACATATAAGTTCATAATATTCTATAATAGCCTATGTTCATCAGGGATAATGTAAGATTCTAATGGTGAACAATTTTTTTTCAAATCGGTCCAGTAGTTTTTATGTTCATTTGTTACAAATAAAAAAAAAAAACTTTCCTCTTTATAATATAAGTATAGAAATATCAGTGATTTTTTTTCACAATACAACATGGCAAAACAAAGAAGTCGATTATCATTGTAGTTCCTATCAATTATTATAATGGAACCCATATGCTGGCCGCTTCATTTATAAAGCATAACATAAGTCTTACTTGTCTGTGGCAGCGCCCGCTTAAGGAAATGCGCGGTGATGTGCTGGGTTTTGGCGACATTCATGCCTATATGTTGTATGGATTTTTTATTATTTAGTACTTTCATCCCAATATAAATTAGATCATCTCGCTGCTTTTCTATGATGAGATTGATGAGTGAGGACTTATAGTTCTCAGAACAGTTCTCGTCAAAACATTTTAGTTTATTCATCACTCTATTTCATTGTTCAGGCATGGACTGGTGTGAAATGTTTTGGGCAATAAAAATCTATGATATTATTATAATATTATATTATATATATTATTATTATATTATACTGTTATTATTTTACATTTTGAAACATGGCGTTGGGATAAAAATAACTTTAAATGTACAGATTTAAACAGTTATAAGTTGTTTAATTTGTAAGTTTGTATAATTGTACAGGAGCTAAGCCTGGGCGGGTACCAGATCGTTCGCAAGGCCGGCGAGCAGGAGACGCTGTTCAAGTTCCACCGCACCGTGAAGCTGGAGCCGGGCGCCGTGAGCACCGTGTGGTCGGCGGACACGGGCGCAGAGCACGATCCGCCGAGGGACATCGTCATGAAGGGACAGAAGTGGTTCGTCGCCGATACCTTCACTACCGCCCTACTCAACACAGAACAAGAGGTATCTACTATTTTACACTCGCACTATCTAAAGCCAAGAAAAGTCAGAAATACGTTTCCATAAAGTTTTCTCGATAGAATAAAATTGCAAAGTTGACTCTAAATTACGCTTGTAATGTAAATATCATAATTATTTACGTATCAATGTGTATGAAAATATATTAATAAAATATCAAAACCTTATCAAGAGAGACAAGAAATGTTACATTTTCGATTTAAGTTACTAGTTTTGTGTTGCTTACTTTCGGATTTTACCAAAACTGATCGCGATTTCACTATTGCTGCCTCTCTGTCACGCCTACGCAGTCCGATATTGACAAATTTTCAGCATTTGACAGCGTCTTAACTAACTTTGTATTCTACTAACTATAGAGGCGAGGATGATTAAGAATAATACAAATAGAAATCGGTTGAGCAAGGTAAATTTTTTTTATGAATTCGGAACAACTGGTAATGTTGCCTATAAAGCCATGTTAGGTTTTTTTTTTATTCCTGATAAGTTAGCTTTTGACCACCCGATGATAAATGATAATGTGGTCAAAGATGTTGTTCAGGCTAACCTAGAATTACTGGCTCTCAAGAACAGCTGCCGGAACACACCGTTAGGTGCTTGGCGACAGATTTTCTACTTGAGGGTAGAGGTGTGTCGCTCTTCACTGAAACGACTCAGTGAGTCGTTTCTTTAAAGTGATTCAATGATTCAAATCTTTAACACCGCTTCAAATGAATCATTCGCTCATTTGCATCTCGGTTTCAATCAGCACGCGCTGACAGGAATGAGTGAGATAGATAGACTGTTCGAAGCGCGTCGGGTCGCGCAGTTGCGGTCGCGTCAGAGGTCGCCGACTGCCACCGTCTCTCGTCTCTCTCACTTATTTACTACTGGGTGACTGAGAAAGACGGCAACATTAGCTCACCTACGCACGCATTACACGTGAGGAAAGATGACAGTTGTTATTGTTTGTTTGTTTACGAAAAATATTAAAAAGTCGGTAAAGTTGTAAATATTGTACAGAGTAAAAAGAGTAAATTGCAAAAAAAAAAAATTAAAAATACGGTAAAGTTGTAAATAATAAAATAAATCACTGTAAATAAATCAATTTTTATATACGCTGGTTAGAACTTTAAAAAACTAACTTTTAGTCCTAACTCCTAAGCCTGAAAAAAGTATGAAGAAAAATCGATTTCTATGGAAATTTTAGGCAAATGAAATTAATAAAACAAAATACTACCACAATATTATATACATTACATAATTCCTCAAACATGTCATTAAAAACGATTCAAGAAGTTTTTTATTTATTTCCGCTAGTAAATCGAGTTTAGAGTCACTGATGCAAATGATGCACTTTACTGATTCGAATATTTGAACTGATCCAGATACAAATGATACAATCTCAATAAAGATATGTTTTTGCCAGCACTACTTGAGGGTGGTAGCTATCCAGGCGGGCATTCGGAAAATGCCCTACCACCATGCTATAACGACTGCTATCCTAAGCAACAACCGGGACCGACGGCTTAACGTGCCCTCCGAAGCACGGAAGCGCGCGTAGTAATGTCACTAGCGGTCACCCATCCAAGTCATGACCGAGGCGGACGTTGCTTAACTTTGCTGATCGGTTCAGAACGGCTAAGCAAACTTCGCTACGAGCGCTTCAAAATTTTTAATGTAAATTATACGCTTAAATGCCTCTGCGGTTTTTATGTTAACAATTTCTCACCTTATATTACTCGAAAGATCTACGAAAGCAGCCATCGTTAATTCCAATCATGCTAGACGTGGTATCAATAAATATTTTTTTTATAGTTAATAATCCACCAGTATTACACTATTAACATTCGAAAAAACGCAAATTTTGCAGTTTCAAAGATCACATTACCTATTGTTCTTTGAGAGCTATTTGTATCATTTCATGTTCAAAATATTAAAATACATATAGTGTACACAACGGTTTGCTTTACATGCATTTTATTTGGTTACAACTGTCAGTCATCAACTGATTGGCAACAAATGCCATGGAGCCAATATAATCTTATAATTCTGTTGATAGTTGGATTTGATTATAGAGATATGGTTTGCTTTTTTTAACTTTATTGCAACACGAAAAGTGCATGAATGAAACAATGAAATATCTACAATACTAAAATATGTTGAACAACAATACATATATCTATAACTTATAATAAACTTACTCATATATTATTTAACTTCAATACTCAACAAATTCGAAAATTCTACAATAGACAATTTGAATGAAGCAGTGATGGCTCAGTGGCATTAGCTATGGACTGCCGCGCAGCAGCTCCATGGTTCGAATCCCGCCGCGGGCTTGAACTTCAATGCATGGTGGAAGGTAATTTTGCGAATGCCCGTCTGACTAGCGACCACCCTCAAGTAGAAAATCTGTCGCCAAGCACCTAACGATGTGTTCCGGCCGCAGTCCTTGAGAGCCTGTGAAATTACAGGCACATGAGACTGAACAACTATGTCTCAAGGTGACGGGAGCAGTGCAAATCGTGACTTGTGACGAAATGCATCTGTTATAGGCAGAGGTTAGTCCACTTAACATCAGGTGGGCCTCAAGCTTGTTCTATCACAATAACATAAAAAAAAATAGGCAGTGCTTTTATGCCTGATAAATTAACATGAAAGTAATGTGTGTATGTTTGTTTGTGCAGGAAGTGGCGATTTCGGAGAGACAGCGGCGGCAAGTCAGCACAAGTGCACAGCGGCACCGCGAGCTTGCACACAAGTACCCGCGCCGCGAACAGGTGAGCTATCGTAACATACGGCTTCTCTATGTAATAATATCATTTTCACTTCTCATGTTCGTATAGTTCTTGTTTATTCCCAATGAAAGCTGACTAAAACGTCTGTATATGCTCTAAGTCTAGTGCGAAAAACGATCATCCTTATATATATTAAAATTACGTGTCACGTTGTTTGTCCGCGATGGACTCCTAAACTACTGAACCGATTTTAAATTTGATTTGCACACCGTGTGCAATTTGTTGAATCAAATACTTGTTTAAAAAAACCGGCTAAGTGAGAGTGGGACTCGCGCACCAAGGGTTCCGTAATAAACGGCGAAAACCTCTTTTATTGTATGGGAACCCTCATATTTTTTTTATTTTATTTGAATTCATTATATTTAAAGAGAACATAAAACTAAATATTCTGTGAATAGTTAAAGCGTCTACCTGTCACCGTTATTAGTATCGAGCAAGAAACGGTAAAAAAATCAAGTTTGTTGTATGGGAGCTTTATTAAATATTTATTTTATTTTTAGTATTTATTGTTATAGCGGCAATAGAAGTACATAATCTGTGAAAATTTCAACTGTCTTGCTATCATCGTTCTTGAGATACAGCCTGGTGACAGACGGACGGACAGCAAAGTCTCAGTAATAGGGTCCCGTTTTTACCCTTTGGGTACGGAACCCTAAAAAACTTACTTTAGAAAAACTGTTATGTAAGTATCTATTTATAAAAAATAACAAGTATGTCGTTGTTTTCAGCTGGGCGAGGTCCGCGAGGGTGATGAGAACTGCCGCATAATGTAAAGCGAGTGGTCGCGTCGACGCCGCGTCACCGGCACTCGCCGGACAAACGTGCATTACGCACTTCATATAAGCTAGTTGTGGACGAACACACACCTCTGTAAGCTATTGCAGGCTGAAAATGCTGCGATCGTCATGTGGTACCTGTTCCGTTTTCTCATTGACTTCTTTTACTTAAGCTAGGTCTAATAGTAGCAATACCACTATTAGAACTAGCTGACATGCTTCTTAGTGAAATAATGTGGTATAATATGTCACAATTTACAATTCAGATCATGCTATAGGTATTAAATGTATTTCTTAAACCTGGATGTGTAGATTTGAAAGGAACGTTTAGTAAACTCAGTGTTGTGTTAACATAATTTATTTGCAATTATAATATCTATATAAATGCGGTGCCTTTTTGCGGTAAAGAATAAACTTTTATTCAGAGACACCATGTCGATAGCAATGAGTTCAGCCTGATAAAGTTCAAGTAACAAAATAGAGTGTGACCTGACATTAGTCATAGATATTTGTAGTAATGTTCACAGAAAAATAATGGGATGGTTGGACTATCACTATACTGCACCGATGAGAAACAGGAACAATTAACTGTAATGTGTACTTACACTCATATTTAGACAGTCTGTTATCGATTGAAATATATATATAAATATATACATAGGGTTATTGTAAAATGCTAACAACCTCTTAGGGTTGACTTCTGCTAGTCCTAAAAACATTTTGAGATGTTTTTTTTATTTGTTTTTTTTTTTATTATGCCTACTCCTAGCCAAGAGCACCCGCCGTGGCAATACTGGACCTCACCATACTCCCTTTGAATAGAGTTTTCAATATTTACATCGACCAAAGTAATAAAAAATATGTAATAATACATTACAGTCACAAGAGACTTTTATCATCTGGTGGTCCTCGTACTTATTACGTCAAAACAACACAAAAAAATTAAAAGTTTTCTTTTTTAAACAAAAAAATTTCTCAAAACTTTTGTTGGGACTAGCAGAAGCATAGACTACTCTGATAGTGCATTTTGACTTCTATATATTATATAAAAATAAAATACAATATCAGAGTAGTTGAATGTTTGCATTTATTGACCTTGCTAAAGGGGTGAATTTTTTCTTTACAAATGTACAAAAAATAAGCGACAAGGATCCTTAGTGATTTTGTCATTTCAATATTGTTATCAAATTTTTATTTCAACAAAGTCATTAAAAATGATCCTACAGTACTTGTCTCTGTTTCTCATTCATTATGTAATATTGCGTGAGATATTGCCCAATATTATGGTATGGAAATCGACAAATTCAATATAGAAACAAATACACACTTAGTGGTGCAACTTCATAGTTATTTTATTAATGATAAGAATGCACTGTATTTCTTGTCCCAGACCCGATAAATAAATTATTGACACGAACCCTTCTGGTTGTGTATTTTAAAATGTAAACATTTTCCTCCTGAATACTGAGTGTAAACTTAAGATTTTTATTGTACTGTTAAGAAGAATAATATATTTTTCTATTGTATAACGCTCAGTTTTGGTTTGCGTGTAACATTTCAATTATTATCTTAATTTTAGTGAACCAAGTACAAAAATGTAGTTCACTTTTTGTTGGTAAGTATTTCTTTCTTAATAACAACATCCCACGTTTGCTTTCACAAATTGCTAGGTTGTAAGTATATTTCATTAATTTTATTATAGTTATCTATCTGGTACTAGCTGAAGGAGTAGATGAAATCTACTAATCATTATGAAATAGACACTTCGGTCTCGAAGAAATATTGTTAGATTAAGTTTCTGTTGACAGTATTTAACTGGCATTGTTATAACAGAGATCAAAAATAATGAAAATCACTCTGCTTGCATACAAGTTGCATAGGCATATTTTTATTTGTAATACAAGAAAGATCAGCATTTATGTTTTGTCAATTTGAATACTATAAGTGTAATGTTTCGTAATAGTTAAATATTAATTAGTTAAAATATAATTCACATGGGTTCATATATTGCTGAGGACGGAATCTTATTTAATTTTTTTCTATACATTAAAATTAACAAAAACTTGATCCTTGAATTAAGTAATTTGTTCAAACTTTAATCATAATGTTGACTTCAGTTTATATCTTCCATGTGTAATAAAATACATATTATTGATAATAAAGTTCTATTTAGATGTAATTGTGACTTTTAATTTCTTAACTTTCTCTTACCTTCTTCACCGCATCGAGTAGTCTGTGACAGCAAGAATATAACTTCAAACTTCAACTTCTTTTTTTGAGCGGCTTCTGTTGTGTTGCCACAATTTCGCCAATGTCGAGTCGCACGGATAGAGCGGCAAACAAATGAAAGAATGATCGGTAGTATTAAAAAATGGAGCAATCTGTGGAGCAGTGTTTATTAGTAAGCGCAAATCAAATAGTGAAGACAGTTGTCCAAGTTGTCTCCCCCTGTTATTTCGGGTACGGTGGTTAAGGTAAACAAGTTTGGCTCCTTCCATGGTACCATAATATACTACGCCAGGTATTACACTCCGAGACCGATTGTTACGTGACCGGGACACAAGCTTGTCAAGCATACCGTCATCAACGGCTCTCATACTTTATACCTAATTTGAGGAAATTGGGGGGCAGTAAAATAACAGTTAATAGATTTCACCTTTTTTTTTAATAAAGAAAGTCACGTGAAATTGATTTAAGTTAAACAGATTAATGATTCTTGAATAAATTATGGTTATCAAGTTCATACAGTGTATGTTCGTAGTTTTCTTATAATGAGTACCGTCGATGCTAATAGGCCTAAATTTTTCGTAAATTGAAATCAAGTAATTGTTTTCTATGCCGAAGAAAAAGCCAGTTAAGTATCTGTATTTTGGTGTACAATTTAGTTTCAAAGAAAGCTCAAAAATATCGGAAGTAAAAACCAATTAGGTAGATACCTTATATAACCAAAGAAATTTTACATTACATACCATATTTAGTAGTCGCAGTAAGAATGAAACAATTTTGCAGGAAATGAAAAAACTTCAAATCACTGCTTTTTCTACTTTTACTCTTACAGTTACTTTTTGCATGGTGGAAGGGCATTTTGCGAATGCACGCCTAGCGACCCCCTCAAGCAGAAAATCTGTCGCCAAGCACCTAACGGTGTGTTCCAGCAGCAGTCCTTGAGAGCCAGTGAAATGACAGGTACAGAGACTTAACATCTATGTCTCCTGGTGACAGGCGCAGTGCAATTCGTGACTTGTGACGAAATGCATCTGTTATAAGCAGAGGTTAGTCCGCTTAACATCAGGTGGGCCTCGAGCTTGTTCCGTCACAATAGAAAAAAATTACGTTTTTTTATTATACTTTAGCTTTCAGAAATGGGCCGACCACAAAGTTTGCGAATCACTGCGCATATGTGCATGAGCGAGAGCGAAACAGATGCAAATCATATACGTGAGACAGAGACGGCGATATTTGTCAAAATGGTGGAACCATAGGGAGACATCTTTTTTCATACCATTTACTGAGATGAACATTGATTCATGTGTGACTTTCTATTAGACGTTTGAAATATTGTATTGGTATTTTATAACAAAACATTCGCATGAAAAATAACCATGAACTTGTATTCGGCTGCAATCATGTTTTTAATAAAGAGCCAATTTGGTAGTGACGCAAGCCTGTGATTCTTCGGGAGTAGAAGACCTTGTTTTCTTAGACCATGGCTCCTTCCACAATACGCTCGCGACAGGCTGCCCCAGAGGGAAGGGAAGTGTAGTTCGGTATATCGCCGGATGAAACAGTATACTGCTCTATCGGGTTTACTGCTTGATTTCGAATGTGATGTGCCCGATGGCTATTTCCCCGAACATGTAATGCGACTTTTGTAAATTCGCTCAACGACCAAACGCGGCCGCCGCCGCGTACCTATCTGGACGCAAAAGTATACTTGCCCCAGTATATCGGCATTCTGCACCCTACCTCTAATTACCCTGAACATATATTATACGAAATGAGTGCGAGCTCCCTCCTGACTCTCAATTCGTTATATCCAACCATACCAAGGATAAATAGTGTAGGGTACATTAATGGATAAAAAGGATACACTCCAAATTTTCTAAAATACAAAAATCGTAAAAATTTGTTTTGTATTTTCTCTAGCATTAAAATATATTTGATTCCTGCGGAGACGAAATTATTGCGTTACATTCTAATTGACTTCTGACCAGCGCGTTGTACAAAGCAGTAATCGCTTTAAAATTTTTAAAGCTACGAGACATCCTCAGTATAAAACCTAAATTTCTAAAAGCTTTTTTACAAATTTTAATAATATGTGCTCGAAATGTGAGTGCCGAATTAAGGGCAAGACCGTAGTCAAAATAATTTCTAATTCGGGCGGAGCTAATAGAAATGGGAGTTAACTTTTAACTCATAAAAATATTCAGTCGCACGGCGGCACTAGTCGCCGTACCACGGATAGCGTCGCTAAAATTGTAGAGTTTCGTGCGCTATTAGAAGCGGCAGAACAGAAGTGTAGATAACAACATTTTTATCTGCAGTTACTGCAAACCTCTAAGGTAAAAAAATATTATCACTTGTAGGTAATGATATTTTTTTAATAGACTAAGTGAAGCGAGGTCTCGGTGGAGGGCTGAGCAGTGTATATTTCCCCGTCAATGAATCTCGATTGCCTTAGTCGATTTTCTTGAAATTTGGTAGAAAGGTGCCTATTATGCATATCAACAGAATTTGCAAGTAAGAACCTGTAGGAGCTTAATTGGTTTGTGGTTTGCTGAGATTATAGAGTCCATAAAACGAAGTTATAATTTAAAATTCAAAAGTATTATCTCAATATTGTGCTCAAAAAAGTACTTTGACTTCATTAAGCGGTACGAAACACGGTAATATTATCTATACAGTATTTTAATTCGGCCCTGTCCTCGAAATAACTACCTACAGCCGCGCGGTACGTAAACATGCGATAGGGCTGCTCGCCTCCAGCATTTTAATTACATTTGCCTACTTTGTGTTTCCATTTTGTTTTGTGATTGTAAATAAACTTTTTTTATATAAGCAAACTAGTGATTCGCCCCGGCTTCACACGAGTATTTAACAAAAAAATCAAAACTTATAAATTCAACATATAAAAAACCAGTTATTTTGACATAACTGTAATAGTTAGACTTATAGTACCGCGGACTTTTTTATAGATGTCTTCTATAAAATTGTAGTATATCACTTGGCTCTATTTTCAATGATTTCCGTAGCGTATGCGATATACCTAACGATTTTTTTTGGTATTTTTTTTCGCACTTTATGTTACGTTATCGAAGTTTACATACGACCTAACTTTTTGAAAATCTTCTATAGCCTATGTTCATCAGGGATAATGTTGGATTCTCATGGTGAAAGAATTTTTCAAATCGGTCTATTAGTTTCAGAGCCTATTCAATGCAAACAAACAAACGCACAATCAAATTTTTCCTCTATTAGTTTAGATAAAATACTTTGTAAATTGAATAGGAAGTGTGTAAAAATGCGTGTTGTTTTTCATTGGTAGTAATAAATATTTGCACCTCGACTGAAACGTATGAAATGCTTAATTATTGAATTATAAAGTATAATAAAGCTTAATCGAAAATTGTTTTGGCAAACATGAACAAGGTGGAGAACAGTGAATATCTTTTACTTGGTTATAGATACCTGCAGCTATTTTACAATTAATATGTTTAGTTTGGACGAATTCATGCAACCAAAAACAGCACAACATATCCTACTCGTCATATTAAATATGTACTTGAACTTATAGGAAGTTATCCGCACCAACCACTGGGTTACTGTCATATACTTACCAACTCTAAAACAGAAACTTGCAATTTTACTCTTGATCATATTTCTAAATATCTATAGATAAATAAATATTATGCATAGGTATAATTTCAGTTATAGAAAGTCATTTTGCAATTTTAGAGTTTATTTATGAGATAACATAATAAATACAAATAATAATATAATAAAAGTTCAACATTTTAATAGAAGTATAATCCCAATGCAATGCTCAGTAATAAAATAAAAGATAATAAAAGATAACTGTAATGAAACTGCCATATAAGATTCACCCTACCGCTACTAAAAGTGGTACAGGCAGAATTGTACCAAGTTTCTGAGTCACATTGGTTAAAGAACCCCACTCGTAGGTGCTTCAGTTATCGCGGCCATTCATCATGGAGACCAGTTGAAGATATGGAAAATACTCCCAAGTCAGACCTCAGCCTTCGGCCTCGCAAGTCACTCACACGAATCGGACTGCAGTCTCGCCTTCCACTCGCCCTTTGAACTCACGCACTATCCGTGCTCTAAATGTAGTATGATGGAGATGAAGAGCTCGTAGGGCAAATCCAGAATGATGGAATTCAAGATAGCCACCATACAAAGTACTCCGATCACACTGAAGCTCAGCTTTACTGCAGGAGGATCGCACTTCAGCATTTTTTATGGCAGCCATCTTGAATTCTGCTATTTTGGATTTTTTTGCATGTCATTTGACTGCTATCTCGATTCCCTATGTCATTTGTTCAAAACTCCTTTACTTATCTGTAACCGTTAACCAGATACGTCATATATCTTCACTTGGCAGGCGTCATTTTTATGATTTCCCATTATTATCATATCACGAAAACCACTTTGTTATTTTCAGTTTAGAATACTTTCTTTCCCCATGACTCCTTCCCATAGAACAATTTAAGTCAATGGTTTCAAAACATCTATGTATGGCGGCCATCTTAAAAAATGACGTCATCGAAAAATAATTTCTAAATTCGGAATAACGACGCCTAAAACCACCCAGATGTTGATTTTCAGACGGATCGGAGCAACTTGAATTTTACCTGCCATCTTGATTATGTCATTTTGGTTTTTGTCAAGTCTCATTCGACTGCTGCCATTAAAAGTTGTACGAGAAGAATTGTACCGGGTCACTTTTCCTAAGGAACCCCACTTATTAAAATATATAAAATAAAATTATAATAATAGTACACATTATCACTTTTGCTATGAAAATTGAAACTATCTACAGAAGTAACGGTTCAAAAGTTACGGGTACATGCTTTTAGAGGTAGTACGAAAGAACAGCGGAGTCATACAGATGTAACACACATTTCAATCCAACTAACTACATACTAAGTATTTAACTTTTAAAGTCAAAGAGATAAAGAGATATAGGTAAGTTCCCTTTATTTGAATGATTGGATATATAAATAAATACCTAGAAAGTAGTGAAGCGCTCGTAGCCAAGTTTGCTTAGCCATTCTGAATCGATCAGCAAAGTTAAGCAACGTCCGCCGCGGTCATGACTTGGATGGGTGACCGCTGGTTGGGCATTACTACTGAGCGCTTCGGTGCTTCGGAGGGCACGTTAAACCGTCGGTCCCGGTTGTTGCCTTAGGATAGCAGTCGTTACAGCATGGTGGTAGGGCACTTTGCAAATGCCCGCCTGGCTAGCTACCACCCTCAAGTTAAAAATCTGTCGCCAAGCACTTAACGGTGTGTTCCGGCAGCTGTCCTTGAGAGCCAGTAACTCTAGGTTAGTCTGAACAACATCCTCGACTACATCATCACTTACCATCAGGTGAGATAGTGGTCAAAGGCTAAGCTATCAGGCATAAAAAAAAAAAAAAAAAAAGTTGGTCGTCTCGGAAAGTGTGTTAAGGGTATTGGGAATAGGTTCTCATTTAATTGTACAGTAACCTAATAATAACAAAATGAAATATTTTACCAAGGGTTAAAAGTCTAGATACCTACTAAAATAGGAATTAACAATGCCGTGTCTGAACTTTAATCAACTCGCTCAAAAAAGTTATTATAAAGATTTTATAAATCAATATAAACAAAAGTACTTCCCCAATAAATGTTTCACTTGAGTTTCAATAATTTATGACTTCCAAATTAACGTATGGTAAAAAAATATTGTAATATTTCGTAAAATAAATGCACAATAATGATGGCGTAACGAACGGCACAGATCCCACGTCCAAACGGCCCGAGCGCTGCGGGCAGACTGATTTTCGTTGCGATTTCTTCTCGCAATCAGAGAATTTTGTGGCAAAAATTCATAAAAATGTTTTCAACACAAGTTAGTAAGTAGTTCATTAGAGTATAGTATTAGCTATTTTTTAAAAATAGAATCATTGCATTTAATTCAACTATGCCCCTTAAATTAATAAAAAACAATCTAAAAAGGGTCGCCGATTACAATTTATTACAGAAAAACCAATAAGTTTTAATAAAAACTAATCAACTAATTCACTCAATAAAGAATTAAAGAATATTATATATTTTTTTCGCACATTTTGAACTCATAGTTTCAGTACAAGAAGATTCCAAAAGTGCGCGTTTCACTACGGTGATCGCCTTAAAAGTAACGCCTAAATCCTTTACCTCTGCGACTCTAGCCATCGAAATCCCGTTTACGTTGTATCTGTGCAGTGTCTGGTTACGTGCAGAAGGTGATTGTCACACATTTAGACACATTGAATTGTAAACGGGTCTCCTTTGTCCAGGCCACTACTCGGTCTATGTCCTTCTGTAGTCGCCCACAGTCAGCTTCATTTTTCACCTCAGTGAGCTTTAAGTCGTCTGCGAATAGTAAGCACTTAGCATCCTGCACAACCTTAGGTAGATCATTTATCATTAAGATAAATTCCAACGGTCCTAAGTTGCTGCCCTGACTTACTCCAGACCTAGTGAAATATGGCTCAGACCTATGCCCATAATATTCAACGTACTGCTGTCTGTCCGTCATGTGATTGGCGAAAAACTTGAGAAGATGGGAGGTAAAACCAAAGCCAGCTAACTTTTTAAGCAGTACGTCGTTATCGACTAAATCGAAAGCTTTTCGAAAATCAAAGTAAGCTGCATCAGATTGACCCCCGCTGTCTACTATCGGTACTAGTTCCACCATGTGACTGAGGACTGAGTAGATTGCTAGTGGTGCTTTTGGCCTACCGAAACCCATGCTGAGCGTCTGTGAGCTGAAATCTCACCTGCGTAGATATGCTCTTGTGGATCTAGTAGTTTTGCTGGAACCGAAAGTGTCGCTATTGGTCTATATTCTTCCACCTTCACACCTGATTTTCCTTTTGGCACCGGAACCACTCTTGCCAATTTCCACCTATCTGGGAACTCAGCTAATTCAAGGCACAGATTAAAGATGTAATGAAGCGGTTCAGCCAGTACATGACGGCAATCTTTGAGAATGTACGGCGGTATACCATCTGGACCTGCAGACTTGTTCGGTTTCAACTGGCTGAGGGAATAGTGAACGTCTTTTATTCGCAGTCTGTCCAGGTGTACAGATTCCGCTCCTGACGCCCCACCGGGTGCTGCTATCGCCTCACTTACGTCCATTTTTGCGCGGGTCGCTCTGTAAACTGAATGAAAATACTCAGCGAATGCCCTAGCACACTGTTCATGCCCACTCAAGGCTACTTTATCTTTCAATATTTTTCGATGAATTGTACTACTTTTTTTGGAATTAGCGTAGTTCCAGAAGGATTTTGGGCCCTTCTCCAAACGGCTTTGTACATTACATTTGTGCTCCTGCTCTGCTAGAGAATTATTATTTTTAAGTCTAGTTCTTCTCTACTTAAATAGATTCGTGTGCGACGCATGACAGAGCGAACACTTCGCTGCAGTAGCCACATACACCTGCGACACTTCGGAAGGTGTGGAGGCTGACGTGGTATTACTTCCGGTGGGCCGAGGCTCGGAGCGCTGCGGCGCCGTGCGGTTCATAATTTTGACTTGTTCGCGAACAAACTTTACGAAATAATCGTAATCCACAGTCTGTGGATCCTTTTGAGTACGAAGAGACATTTCGTAATGTTTTGCGATATCGGAGTCTATTAAATTAAGACCTAGATGCGTAAAAATAAAATCATCTAAGTTTTCTATTTTTAATTGTTTAAATCCAGCAACAGTCGCGGTGAACCTATCTAATACCCTTTCAATATTAGCGGGCGAAGAACCAGAAGATTTTAAAGAAAACAACTGGTTTCGATAATTGACTGCCAGCGCGCGGTTGTCTAGGTATTTAGCAATAAGCCATCCCAAACAACGCCATAATGGAGAACACAAAAGGGTCAAAATATTACAATCAAATACACTTAATATCAGAGCGTAGATCATGTACATAACATTACTTTTTATTTCACTTCAATACACTATTTCCGAAGTTATAACGACGAGAAGTTGAAGCTCTTTTTTGAATTTCTGAGATTACGCGGGCTCTTGCTATGACGTCACAACCGCCCGTTCGGTCCGCGACCGCGAGTCCGCGATACGTCGTGTGCGCTCGGTCAGAGCGAGTCAGAGAGAGTGAGAACGAGAGCGCGACTGTTGAATGACTGCGGTTGTGACGTAATCGGCTAGTGAGTTTTTTAAAAACTTCGGCTGGAAATGCGCACTTGGATCGTTAATATCTCAGCCATTTTTTAAGATATGAAAATAGCAAAAACTTTTTGTAGATTTATTTGGCATGTAAAGTAAAAAACGTTTGTCAGACCCATTGTCAGTGGAAGGAGATATACCGGCTGCAACATTTTTTGCCTTGCCTTTCAAACAACTCAACAAATAATGAATGCGATCAGAATCTGACAAGTCCGAATTTGTGTGAATCACTCGTTTAAACGTCTCATAAAAATATGGAAAGGTTTGAATGTCACCATCGAAGATTGGCAATTCAATATATGGCAGGGCTGTAGCTAGAGTCAAGTTTGAGGTAGGGCAGCATTAGTTAGAGGTAGGGCGGAAGTAAAAAAATATCTTATTTGATCCGCCCTCGAAGCACGAGCTCCTAAATCAATCACCTTGTATGTCACTGACATCAGGTGAATGATGTGAATTCAGTAGCTATCTGTACATGAATAATTTCTGTGACAGAGCATGAATCTAAGAAGTATTCAATCCTCCATGATAAAGAACAAGCGAACAAGATGGTGGAACTTCCAGATTTGGATGTAGAATCCACATCTGAGTGAGAGTGAGGTAATAATTAATTGTTGGGTTGGGTGACAACTAGTAAATAGATACGACCAAAAATGCCGTTTAGATCATATTGTTTCTGCAAACTTATTATAATAATTAACATAATAATAAAAATATTTAAAACAGCCGAATTCTACGATTCGCCATGTTATTAAAAATGCGAAGAACTTCACTCATACTGATTTCGTTCTTTTATTTTTCAAAGGCCAGAAATACCATACCAGCCATTCTCTCGTGACACATTTGATTGCAGTTAAAGTTGAAAACGCTATTCGCACACTCCGGTGCTACATCCTATGGTCGCTATAAACAATCACAATCAATCTCTATGTTTTTTAAAATCTATGGTTATGGGGAATCCCCTCTGCATCACAGATATTATAATTAAATAGACTCATTGCTTCATGCGATGGCGCTTCAAATTCCTTCTACTTGTAGACAGAACAAAGGATTATTATAATATGAAATGAATATCAGAAACTGTGGTATCTTCGGAAAGTTTAGATACCTATCGATACAATATTTTTATATCCAACTGTGAACTATCAATTTAATTATAATAATTTATTTTAGTTCTTGGTGTTTTTAAGAAGATAGACCCGCTAGCCAGCCCAAGCGCGGTAGGTATTTCATAGTACTATAGCCGTCTCTATCCGCCTGTCCTCCCGGCCACGAAGCGACGACGACGAACGACGCGACTCGGTACGTGTCGGTACGATTCGGATGTTTTCGGGGGTTTTCGGTGGCTGCCTGCGTAATATTAGTATAGGTAGTTATAGATGAAGGGCCTAGGGGGATCCTATAATAGTAGCTGAATGTGATACGTAGCGTTCTTAGATTTATAACTACTTACAGTATTTTAAGTTATTATTAAAAATATCAAAATTATATTACTGTAACTTCCATTCATCCTATTTTAAATTGTGTCTATGTATTTTGAACTTCTTGCTTAATTATTGGTACGGCATTTTTTTATATTAGAGTATCTAATGTTTGTGATTAAATACTATAATGTTTATTTTTATTGACTATTATTAATATCTATCTAAGCATTGTGTGTGATGTAAAAATAGACATCGTTTATATCCCAATAAATAAATAGGTTCAATTTCATTTCGTTGCACTGGATATGTTCGTGTAATAAAATTGGTTGAGTATTCACTACATATCCGGATTAAAATTTTGATACTTTGCACAGATCATATGAACTATTATATAATTACTAAAACAATGTATGTAAGATAGATGTTTAATTTGTTTATTTTTATCCAATTATGGTGCGTAAACGCACCTATTACGATTTCAACTTATTAAATAAAAAACCAGCATGTAAATATAGCGTATTATTATACCTATCGTTTCCAGTTTGAATCGTTTTTTGGGGACTAATAATTACAAAGTTTAGTATACCCTGCATTTACCATCGCAGGCGATCGGCGAGTCTGGCGCAGCCCGGGTCGGCCCATCGCAGGCACCTGTTTCCCGAAATTTGCGATCGTAAACGCAAAGTATACTAAACTTTGTGATAATTAGTCCAAAAAAAAAGGATTCAAACTGCAAACGTTAGATCTATTAATATTCTAAATCCACATGCGAGTTATTTTTATATAATTTGCTGGATTTATAAGGTATCATCTATGGCACAAAAAAAACAATTAACTATTTTCAATCAGTTTTTTAAATTAATATAATGAACATAGATAATATACCTAGTATTTGATATTTTTAATAACCATTTTACACGGCGCGGCGCACAGTGTTTTATAAAGTCTATTTTTCGGATATCGCATTTTTATTGTAAAACCTGATAGATATAATCATAGAAATGCCATATTTCTTATCCCCATTTAACTAGCTTGTCTAGTTTTTGAATAATGTTATTTTGAAAATCAATCATTTTGCGTCCGGATATACTGAAAAAAAATATCTCTTAATCTAAGCATGATACGCAATAAGAATGTTAGAAACATAAATAGTTTATTTTATGCTGCATCTTTTAGAGCATAAATAAATCTCGTAGCTTAGTTAGATTCACATTTATACGCATTCAATTTTTTTTTGTTTTTCTTATTTTTCTCGAAAGTTCCGCCGTATTGAGAAAAGTCATTTATACTGAAATTATGCTGTTTACTCCAGCAACACGCCACATAAATTATACAACCCAATTCAATGGAATCTTAAAGTTATTTCAAATTAACTATTTTTGATAGGGTTGTCACTTTTGTATCCGGATTTTACATACTACATTTTTGTTCGATATTGATGACTGTTACATAATTTTGTATATAAATTAGAATAAAATAATATTCATTGTCACTGAAAATTACAACAATATATTAGTCACAAACATGGTATTAACCGCTGAGGATCAGCTGTGAATATATTCACATGATAGTAATAAATTTATATTGTTGAATTAGATACCGATTTGTAAGGTTTCAACACGATAATGGAATTAGATAACTAGAGGTAAGCTCAGCACTGTACTGTACAGACCTTGTAACTAGCCCTGCATGGACATGCAGGGCTAGTTGTCAGCATACACAGAGAGAAAAGTAGTAAAGCAAGTAATTATACTAACAATATTTTACATGAGGAACAGCTGATGTACAAAGACAGTTTTGTTTCATTAGCTGGTGAGAATAGAGAATTCTTCTATTATCAAAACCTTATACTTACATAAAAAATATAAATATGGTGTGATTAAAGGTATATAGGTGTGTTATGTGTACTGTCGGTTTACCTTATGTGAATTACTAGTATGTGAGTTGGGCTAAATTTGTCTGTTTGATTTTAAAGATTTCTTCAAAATGTTTCCGATATTGACCAAATAATTTTTTTTTGTATTTGAGTCTATGAAGAATTAAGTTATATTAAGTTAAGAATTAAGTATAATACTATATTTTCATAATAATAATTAATAAACTTAGCATAAAGCCACGCCTAGCCCGTGGTTACCAGCCTAACCACGCAATGCTACCAATTTTTTGGGGAGAGGGTGGAAAAGATTTAGGCAAATTGAAATAAAATATAATATTGTTTACAATGTCACAGTACAAAAACCACTGTCAAATTCCTCCTCTTGTCTTTTAGTCTACAGACCTCCGTACAGTCGTGACTCGTGCCGTACTTACATTAGTAATGTACCTTTGGTAAATGCTTATGGTTGTCATAATGTTATACCTACATGTAGAAATTAGTTTCTAATGTCTGCCTAAATCCTACTCTCAAGCATAAATAGTATTCATACTCAACGCTCAAGATCTTTATTGTATGAGTACCTATATGTATACCTAATACCTATATAATATTAATTTGTAAATTAATTTCATCACATCACTTAAAACCGAGGCAAGGTGAAAAAATATGGTATTTCCTTGGGTTAACTGCGGAATCCTACAAATCCTACTTCCTTTCCTACCTAATATTATAAATGCGAAAGTCTGTGAGTGTGTTTGTATGTTTGTTACTTCTTCACGCTCGATTTTGGATGCATTATACTTAAAGCAAACTATTAATCAAGTGGTCTCACTTTTAGATAAAGATAGAATGGGCATGAGTTCTGGTATTCGATCTAGTATTCAATGAGTGGATATAGTCCTTTACGAAGCTTCGACGTAAAAAACCGTAAGTTAAATCTGCTTAAAATAGTGAAACGTTTAGGGCCATAAAGGGGAGATAATACCAACAAGTTACACAGTTGAAGGTTTTAACTTATAGAAGCTTGTAGTTTTTTTCAGTAACGTGACAGTCTAATCTAAATTAATTATAAGGAACAAGTCCTCAAAACTACAATATTACCATGTTGCATTTGATTGCTCTAAATGACTTTTGTATGTAACCAGATATATAACTTAATCAATTATCAAAGTAAAACTGCTGCTAGTCATCCCTTGGTCTTACATCAGATGATCCAAAGTACTGTTTCCATGTCAACAAATTGCTATTAGGTAGATACTAAGGTAGATACTTTGACAACCCTGACGACAGAAAATCCGGATATTACGTAAAATGGTTGTAGTTTCTTGATTCCATGGAATTGGGATCCAAAATTTATGTAGTGTATTGCGGAAGTAAATAGCATCATTTCAGTATAAATAACTTTTCCCAATATGGTAGAACTCTCGAGAAAAATAAGGTAATCTAATAACTGAAAAACGTGTAAATGTGAAATTAACAAAGTTACGAGATTTGTTTATACACTCAAAGATGCAGCATAAGTAATGCCATCTGTGTATCTAACATTGATATTGCGTATCATGCATAGATTAAGCGAAAAATATTTTTTTTTCTATAGATACCTACGCAAAAAATCCGATTTTAAAAATTGTTTTATTCAAAAACTATAAGAGCTGGTTCAATGGGGATAGGAAATCTGGCATATTTATGATTATATCTACTAGTTTTTACAATAAAAAGGCGATGTCTGAAAAATAGCATTCATAATCCACTGTGCCGCGCAGGAAAACACTTTACCGGTATTGTAACAATTCAAAAATATATGAGCCTAGCCAGGCTTCAATATTAGGGCCATCTGCCTTACGACCACCCTTGCTATATAGACTTTGGACTTGTATTCATCGAGCTTCTTACTTACTCGATACCCGATTCGACACACTAAAATTTAATTTCACTTGGTTACATTGTAATTTCATAGATAAAAACTTTAGAACTTGTTTGACTATTTACCAACCAGATTTTTTTTAATGTTATTGTGACCTCTGTCTAGAACAGTTGGATTTCATCACAAGTGACGAATTGCATTTCACCCGACACCTTGAGACAAGTTGTTAAGCCTCATGTGCCTGTTATTTCCTTGGCTCTCAAGGACTGCTGCCGGAACACACCGTTTAGGTGCTTTTCTATTTGTTGTGGAGCTAGCCAGGTGGGCCATCGCAAAATGCCCTTCCACCATGCGGTCAAGTCCAAGCGGTGGCGATGAACCAGGGACTTGCGGCACGGCAGACCATAACTATTACCGCTCGGCCATCATTGCTTCAATATGACTTGTGCAATTACAATATCACTGCTATCATAATTTATCTGTGACCTAAATATATTAATTGATTAATTTTATTGGTATAGTTTTAGCTTCCATAAGAAGTTATAAAGAGTTTAGAAACATTCGACAAAATAAAACTTCAGACAAATAATTTGTTTTATTTATATACACGTACAGTTTATGAAATACTTAGGTAGGTGCATATACTTTTAAACTAATTTTCGGCGCGTGATTCCCGCCCGGACACAGACTGGCCTCTCGCACCTCACCATGCCCCGCGATTGATAGGTGAGACAGCATTCATTTTTATGAGTTTGAACGCGTTATTTGAGCGTAACTTTTGTATTTCATAACTCCAGATTTATTCAAAAAATATTGTACACATATAGAAATAACTTCCCATTATAGAAAGTTCATTATATTTCCCATGTTTGTGGTGCAATAGAAATCTTTAAAACATGATTATTTTTCTTGAAAGAGGTGCTTAAAGTTGAGTCCTTCTAGTATCTAAAATTACGAGTTTTTGAGCCAGTGTCATTTAAAAACTGTATAATTTAATGAAAATCTGATGCACCACAAACCTAGATATTTGGATCGTGATGACGTAGGCAAAAAATCATTGAGTTTTATTCGCTATTCTTAGAATGAAATTGGAGCTACGTTTGTATCGACGAGTTGGAGATGAACAGGTGTTCACCTAATACAATTATCAAGAAAAGCTTAGAACTCCAAAAGATGTATGAAGCCCCATACAAACTCTTAATGTAGTAGAGAACCATTTTATACCCTACAAACTACTAAAGCCGGAAACTATTTACCATAATATAAAAAAAATATATTATCTTTAGTTTACCAGTTATAACATGAGAGCGTTATAGACATTACTAATTAATTTTGTACATATTATATTATGCACCTAAACCTTTCATTGATCCTATTGATAAGGCCGCCCATTGTAAAGTACCTACAACATTGTCTTCAATTTCAAGTTTTGATTCTTTTCATATGTGATACAATTCAAATAAAATTTGTCTACAAAGTACCAATAATAAAGGCGTCAACGCGCATACTTCACGTCGCAATCAAGTTGGCCCTCTGCAGCGAGCGAATCATTGCACGCACACAGCTGCGAATCTTGCGTGTCAATGCAGTAATACAAAGACAAGATCGTTGTCAGTCGAAAGCGCTCGCGCTTTCGACTGACAACGATCTTGTCTTAGCTACGAGCGACACAGCCTCCCCGTGCCAACGCTTGCGCAACACTGCCGCCCGCGTCCGCGCAGAGCACCTCGGAACCGCTAGCGTTCTGAATCTGAATTATTCGACATTTTCTTAGGAAAATATCAATGGATTTACAAATGTTATGTTGTAATTATAGTACATCTATCTAGAAATTTTATGGTACAATTTATTTTTCAAAAATCGTAGCAGTTTAGAATGAGTTCGCAATATAAGTCAAGAAATAGTATGTAGTTTGAATTTTTTTTAAGGCAAAAGTAATAGTAATACCGTAAAATCATATGTTGCAAATGTTGTACTTGAATTCATCTATAAAATATATTTTTTTCAAATCTTCAACTTCAGCGGTTACGGAGGAGTTCGCTTTAGAAAGTACGAATTTGACGTACCCAAGGGCCTTAACACCAAACTGTGGCGTGAAACAATTACTACATGGGCTAAGCCAAAAAATCGAAAATTTTACTATGAATGATTACTGCATAATAATGTTAGGAGAAGAAGATTTTCACAGTGAAAATAATAATTTCACACTGATCTCCCATATTAGAAAAATACTCCAAGACTTACAGCACACAAACATTTTTCTATGTGTTCCGACTTTCAAGTGCGGACCGAATGCCAAATCTTTTAACTGGAGAGTACAAAATTTCAATCACATTCTCAATCAAGACATATTATCTCACAAATATGCTTTTTTATTTGACACCAACGACAAGTTGACCTATGACTATAGCATGTTTCGCATATCTTCTGTCACTACTAATAACCATGGAATGCGAACTGTTTTTGAAAATATAAACAAATTTATCCAGGACATACAATTTTACAATGACTTTAATATAATGTATAGACAGCAGGACAATATGGACAAGGACAATGAACCGCAGCTTTTTCTTGACTAAGCATATGTGCATTTTGAACCAAAATATTGCTGGATTAATTAATAAATCAGATGAATTGACGATTTGCCTAGATGAACTTAGAGATAGGGATATTAATGTGGATATTATTTGTATCACCGAGCATTTTATGATGAGTGGCTACGAGACATATTTGACGATACCAAATTATACTTTAGCAGCAAGTTTCAGCAGAAGCAGTAGTAAAAGAGGAGGAGCGTGTATTATATTAAAAAAAGGGATTGAACGGAGAGAACTAACGGATATTAAGAAACTTTCTATTTCCAGCGTTTGTGAATGTTGTGCAATTGAAATTATAAGCCATAATATTGCAATTCTGTGTACATATAGAGTACCCCAAAAAAAAGAAAAAACTATGTATTTAAATTTATTTTTAGACAGGTTAGATGACATTTTAAAATTATTGTACAAAAAAACATATGAACATGATATAGTAGCTGGAGACTTTAATATTAACATACTAAAAGAAAATAATGTAACAAAGAAGTTAGAGTGCATTTTGAAAAATTATAATTTGACTTTAGCTGTTAGGCAACCTACTAGATTGTCAAGCAGAACATGTATTGATAACTTTGTCCACACATTCAAAAAATCCTGCAAAACTGAGATATTGGAATATGCTTTATCTGATCATACAGCACAGTTATTAAAATTTCCTGTCAAAAAAGTATGTGCTATCAAGTTTTGGCGCAAACGTTGCCGTGACTTCAGTGCAGAAAATATTGCGAAGTTTCAGGCTTGTATTCCTAGTTTATCTTTTTCTGAAATGTATGATGAAGAAGACATATAATATATTTTTTAATGTTCTCTTTTACGACTTGTGTTTTCCATACAAAGTAGTCACCATTTACACTGCTAAGAAGTCTCCATGGATATCGCACGGTTTAAAAAAATGTAGTAAAAACAAAAGACAACTACTATGGAATCTAAGACTTAACCCATCAGAACATAACAAGCTCATGTACAAGAAATACTCAAAATTATATAAAAAAATCATTAGACTGACAAAACAAGCACAAAACTGCCACAAAATTAAAACCTCTGACAATAAATGGCAGATTATTAATAACAAAAGACATAATATTCCTCGTGACACAATAACGCAAATTAAATTAAATAATTGTTTCATAATCAACCCTAAGGACATAGCAAATGCTTTTAATGATTATTTTATTGACAATGTTAAGCCTATGCGTGGTTCAGGAAATAATAAGACACATAAATTATCTAATATGACAAAATCTATGTTCATGGCTCCTAGCATACCATCTGACATTTTTAAAATTATAGAGGGACTTAAGAACACTAATAGTGTAGGATACGATGACATATCTACGAATATAATAAAATCTGTTGGTCATTTAATATGTGGACACATTGACTATATAATTAATTTGTGCATTAGCAAGGGCGTATATCCAGATGCCCTAAAAACCTCTTTGATAAAACCACTTTTCAAAAAAGAGGATAAGGAACAGATGCAATATTATAGACCAATTGCACTTGTTCCTATATTTTCAAAAATACTTGAAAAATACATTTATAAAGAAATGAACACCTATTTAGAGCGTAATAAAATTTTATGTAATGAACAAAATGGTTTTAGACAGAACAAAAATATCAATTTAGCTATTTTCAACTTTTATCGCAATGTGCTTGCAAATGTCGATAAAAAAAATCCAGTCTGTGCTATATATTGTGATATGACGCAAGCGTTTGATTATGTTGATCATCCTATATTACTAAATAAACTGGAATTATATGGCATTAGGGGTAATATTAATGATTTAATAAAATCATATAGGCAGCATTTAACTGAAATTAATCGAATTAACATTAATACCAAGAGTGAAGAAACTTCACGATCTGAAACACGAAAGGTCGTATATGGCGTACCACAGGGCAGCATATTAGGACCACTTTTGTTCATACTATATATAAACGATCTGCCAAGTGTTACTTCTCATCCTATGACTCTTTTTGCGGATGACAGTACAGTCACTATAGCAAGTAGTGAAATAAAAGAGTTTTATCCAAATGAAATAAATGAATCTTTAGTTTCAATTGTACAATGGCTTGACAATAATAATTTAAAAAATAATTTAAGCAAAACTCAGATCATGCATTTCAAAGACTTCATGTAGATAATATTGATGTTCATTATCACAATAATTTAATAAAAAACGTTGATTGTGTTAAGTTTCTAGGCTTGATCATTGATCATAAATTAAATTGGAAGGCTCATATAGAGGAGTTAAGCAAAAAATTGAGTAGCACTGCTTATGCTCTACACAAAATTGCTCGGGTAGTTAATACGGATGGTTTGCTTACGTCCTATCATGGGCTGGCAGTATCCCTTTTAAGGTATGGCATTATCTTTTGGGGAAACTCAACTGATATTGAAAAAATCTTCAAAGCACAGAAGAGATGCATCCGATCCATGTTTGGACTACAAACTACTGATAGTTGTAAACCTTTCTTTTTAAAGTTCAAAATCTTGACACTTCCATCTTTGTACATTTTTTAGGTTGCACTTTTTGTTTATAACAATTTATAGAATTATAGATTAGCAGACAGCGTAAAGCGGGATAGGCGTGATAATAGTCAACTTTCATCACAGCTTCATAATACAGCTTTAATGAAGAAAAGTTTAATGTGTATGGCGCCAACCATTTATAACAAAATCCCAAAATCAATGAAAAACAGTAGTAGTAATGTATTTAAAAGCAAGCTGAAATCTTTGTTGACAGATAAATGTTATTATAGTGTTAAGGATTTTTTGACTGATAAATTTTAATCAATTCACAATTCATTTTGACATTTAGATTCCGACCATAAATAATAAAATATTTAATATCCTCTTTTGCTGACATTTATGCTATTCGCATTTCAGGTTCCTTTTCATTCTGACATCGTAGGTACAAATCAGATAGCACTGTACTATTATAAATTTATCTGTAATGAAATTTTATCCTTTGTAATTTTATAAAATTAATTTTAATTAACAATGTTATTTAATCACTTACATGACCTAAAGTCGACTACTGTCTACAAATGACTTTTTACTTTTTTTTTACTTTTTACTTATTTTTTATATTACTTTGTGAATTGTATTATTATTCTTCACATTATGTTTGACTGCTAAATCTACCTGCATGCCTTTGTATCTCGAATGTTTGTACGCCTTTTTAAGGCAAAACATGTGGATCTTTTACTTTTATTGAACATCAATGCATTACTGTGTATTTACCCATGTTTATGCAAATAAAATTATCTTAATCTTAATCTTAATCTTAATCTTAATCTAAATCTTAATCTTAATCTTAATCTTAATCTTAATCTTAATCTTAATCTTAATCTTAATCTTAATCTTAATCATAATCTTAATCTTAATCTTAATCTTAATCTTAATCTTAATCTTAATCTTAATCTTAATCTTAATCCTAATCCTAATCCTAATCCTAATCCTAATCCTAATCCTAATCCTAATCCTAATCCTCATCCTCATCCTCATCCTCATCCTCATCCTAATCCTAATCCTAATCCTAATCCTAATCCTAATCCTAATCCTAATCCTAATCCTAATCCTAATCTTAATCTTAATCTTAATCTTAATCTTAATCTTAATCTTAATCTTAATCTTAATCTAAATCTTAATATTAATCTTAATCTTAATCTTAATCTTAATCTTAATCTTAATCTTAATCTTAATCTTAATCTTAATCTTAATCTTAATCTTAATCTTAATCTTAATCTTAATCTTAATCTTAATCTTAATCTTAATCTTAATCTTAATCTTAATCTTAATCTTAATCTTAATCTTAATCTTAATCTTAATCTTAATCTTAATCTTAATCTTAATTCTTAATCTTAATCTTAATTCTTAATCTTAATATTAATCTTTATCTTAATATTAATCTTTATCTTAATATTAATCTTTATCTTAATATTAATCTTTATCTTAATATTAATCTTTATCTTAATATTAATCTTTATCTTTATCTTTATCTTTATCTTTATCTTTATCTTTATCTTTATCTTTATCTTTATCTTTATCTTTATCTTTATCTTTATCTTTATCTTTATCTTTATCTTTATCTTTATCTTTATCTTTATCTTTATCTTTATCTTTATCTTTATCTTTATCTTTATCTTTATCTTTATCTTTATCTTTATCTTTATCTTTATCTTTATCTTTATCTTTATCTTTATCTTTATCTTTATCTTAATATTAATCTTTATCTTTATCTCCATCTCCATCTCCATCTCCATCTCCATCTCCATCTCCATCTCCATCTCCATCTCCATCTCCATCTCCATCTCCATCTCCATCTCCATCTCCATCTCCATCTCCATCTCCATCTCCATCTCCATCTCCATCTCCATCTCCATCTCCATCTCCATCTCCATCTCCATCTCCATCTCCATCTCCATCTCCATCTCCATCTCCATCTCCATCTCCATCTCCATCTCCATCTCCATCTCCATCTCCATCTCCATCTCCATCTCCATCTCCATCTCCATCTCCATCTCCATCTCCATCTCCATCTCCATCTCCATCTCCATCTCCATCTCCATCTCCATCTCCATCTCCATCTCTATTATTATCTCTATCTCTATCTCTATCTCTATCTCTATCTCTATCTCTATCTCTATCCTCATCCTCATCCTCATCCTCATCCTCATCCTCATCCTCATCCTCATCCTCATCCTCATCCTCATCCTCATCCTCATCCTCATCCTCATCCTCATCCTCATCCTCATCCTCATCCTCATCCTCATCCTCATCCTCATCCTCATCCTCATCCTCATCCTCATCCTCATCCTCATCCTCATCCTCATCCTCATCCTCATCCTCATCCTCATCCTCATCCTCATCCTCATCCTCATCCTCATCCTCATCCTCATCCTCATCCTCATCCTCATCCTCATCCTCATCCTCATCCTCATCCTCATCCTCATCCTCATCCTCATCCTCATCCTCATCCTCATCCTCATCCTCATCCTCATCCTCATCCTCATCCTCATCCTCATCCTCATCCTCATCCTCATCCTCATCCTCATCCTCATCCTCATCCTCATCCTCATCCTCATCCTCATCCTCATCCTCATCCTCATCCTCATCCTCATCCTCATCCTCATCCTCATCCTCATCCTCATCCTCATCCTCATCCTCATCCTCATCCTCATCTTCATCTTCATCTTCATCTTCATCTTCATCTTCATCTTCATCTTCATCTTCATCTTCATCTTCATCTTCATCTTCATCTTCATCTTCATCTTCATCTTCATCTTCATCTTCATCTTCATCTTCATCTTCATCTTCATCTTCATCTTCATCTTCATCTTCATCTTCATCTTCATCTTCATCTTCATCTTCATCTTCATCTTTATCTTTATCTTAATTGTGGAGGTATGAAGTGCCTTCTGCGTGCATTGAGTGATCTCTTCTGCAAGATTGTTCTCACTTCTGATGGGGTTGTGACATGCCTTGAAGTTGAGCCGCGCCGTTAACGCGCCGACGCCGATGCGACGCCGATGCGACGCCGAAACTGACACCTATTCCGACACCAACGCCTATTCCAACAATGACACCGACGCCGACGCAGACACTTATTCCAACAATGACACCGATGCCGCCGCCGACGCCTATGCGACGCCGAAACTGACACCTATTCCGACACCGACGCCTATTCTAACAATGACACCGACGCCGACGCCGACGCCGATGCGATGCCGATACTGACACCTATTCCGACACCGACGCCTATTCCAACAATGACACCGACGCAGACGCCGACACCTATTCCAACAATGACACCGACGCCGACGCCGACGCCGATGCTACGCCGAAACTGACACCTATTCCGACACCGACGCCTATTCTAACAATGACACCGACGCCGACGCCGACACCTATTCCAACAATGACACCGACGCCCACGCCGACACCTATGCCAACAATGACACCGACGCCTACGCCGACACCTATTCCAACAATGACGACGACGCCGACGCCGACACCTATTCCAACAATGACACCGACGCCGACGTCGACGCCGATGCAACGCCGAAACTGACACCTATTCCGACACCGACGCCTATTCCAACAATGACACCGACGCCGACGCAGACACCTATTCCAACAATGACATCGACGCCGACGCCGACGCCGATGCGACGCCGAAACTGACACCTATTCCGACACCAACGCCTATTCCAACAATGACACCGACGCCGACGCAGACACCTATTCCAACAATGACACCGACGCCGACGCCGACACCTATTCCAACAATGACACCGACGCCGACGCCGACGCCGATGCGATGCCGATACTGACACCTATTCCGACACCGACGCCTATTCCAACAATGACACCGACGCAGACGCCGACACCTATTCCAACAATGACATCGACGCCGACGCCGACGCCGATGCGACGCCGAAACTGACACCTATTCCGACACCAACGCCTATTCCAACAATGACACCGACGCCGACGCAGACACCTATTCCAACAATGACACCGACGCCGACGCCGACACCTATTCCAACAATGACACCGACGCCGACGCCGACGCCGATGCGATGCCGATACTGACACCTATTCCGACACCGACGCCTATTCCAACAATGACACCGACGCAGACGCCGACACCTATTCCAACAATGACACCGACGCCGACGCCGACGCCGATGCGACGCCGAAACTGACACCTATTCCGACACCGACGCCTATTCTAACAATGACACCGACGCCGACGCCGACACCTATTCCAACAATGACACCGACGCCGACGCCGACACCTATGCCAACAATGACACCGACGCCTACGCCGACACCTATTCCAACAATGACGACGACGCCGACGCCGACACCTATTCCAACAATGACTCCAACAATGACACCGACGCCGACGCCGACACCTATTCCAACAATGACACCGATGCCGACGCCGACACCTATTCCAACAATGACACCGACGCCGACGTCGACGCCGATGCAACGCCGAAACTGACACCTATTCCGACACCGACGCCTATTCCAACAATGACACCGACGCCGACGCAGACACCTATTCCAACAATGACATCGACGCCGACGCCGACGCCGATGCGACGCCGAAACTGACACCTATTCCGACACCAACGCCTATTCCAACAATGACACCGACGCCGACGCAGACACCTATTCCAACAATGACACCGACGCCGACGCCGACACCTATTCCAACAATGACACCGACGCCGACGCCGACGCCGATGCGATGCCGATACTGACACCTATTCCGACACCGACGCCTATTCCAACAATGACACCGACGCAGACGCCGACACCTATTCCAACAATGACATCGACGCCGACGCCGATGCCGATGCGACGCCGAAACTGACACCTATTCCGACACCAACGCCTATTCCAACAATGACACCGACGCCGACGCAGACACCTATTCCAACAATGACACCGACGCCGACGCCGACACCTATTCCAACAATGACACCGACGCCGACGCCGACGCCGATGCGATGCCGATACTGACACCTATTCCGACACCGACGCCTATTCCAACAATGACACCGACGCAGACGCCGACACCTATTCCAACAATGACACCGACGCCGACGCCGACGCCGATGCGACGCCGAAACTGACACCTATTCCGACACCGACGCCTATTCTAACAATGACACCGACGCCGACGCCGACACCTATGCCAACAATGACACCGACGCCTACGCCGACACCTATTCCAACAATGACGACGACGCCGACGCCGACACCTATTCCAACAATGACACCGACGCCGACGCCGACACCTATTCCAACAATGACACCGACGCCGACGCCGACACCTATTCCAACAATGACACCGATGCCGACGCCGACACCTATTCCAACAATGACACCGACGCCGACGTCGACGCCGATGCAACGCCGAAACTGACACCTATTCCGACACCGATGCCTATTCCAACAATGACACCGACGCCGACGCAGACACCTATTCCAACAATGACATCGACGCCGACGCCGACGCCGATGCGACGCCGAAACTGACACCTATTCCGACACCAACGCCTATTCCAACAATGACACCGACGCCGACGCAGACACCTATTCCAACAATGACACCGACGCCGCCGCCGACGCCGATGCGACGCCGAAACTGACACCTATTCCGACACCGACGCCTATTCTAACAATGACACCGACGCCGACGCCGACGCCGACACCTATTCCAACAATGACACCGACGCCGACGCCGACACCTATTCCAACAATGACGACGACGCCGACGCCGACACCTATTCCAACAATGACACCGACGCCGACGCAGACACCTATTCCATCAATGACATCGACGCCGACGCCGACGCCGATGCGACGCCGAAACTGACACCTATTCCGACACCAACGCCTATTCCAACAATGACACCGACGCCGACGCAGACATCTATTCCAACAATGACACCGACGCCGACGCCGACACCTATTCCAACAATGACACCGACGCCGACGCCGACACCTATTCCAACAATGACACCGACGCCGACGCCGATGCGATGCCGATACTGACACCTATTCCGACACCGACGCCTATTCCAACAATGACACCGACGCAGACGCCGACACCTATTCCAACAATGACACCGACGCCGACGCCGACGCCGATGCGACGCCGAAACTGACACCTATTCCGACACCGACGCCTATTCTAACAATGACACCGACGCCGACGCCGACACCTATTCCAACAATGACACCGACGCCGACGCCGACACCTATGCCAACAATGACACCGACGCCTACGCCGACACCTATTCCAACAATGACGACGACGCCGACGCCGACACCTATTCCAACAATGACACCGACGCCGACGCCGACACCTATTCCAACAATGACACCGACGCCGACGCCGACACCTATTCCAACAATGACACCGATGCCGACGCCGACACCCATTCCAACAATGACACCGACGCCGACGTCGACGCCGATGCAACGCTGAAACTGACACCTATTCCGACACCGACGCCTATTCCAACAATGACACCGACGCCGACGCAGACACCTATTCCAACAATGACATCGACGCCGACGCCGACGCCGATGCGACGCCGAAACTGACACCTATTCCGACACCAACGCCTATTCCAACAATGACACCGACGCCGACGCAGACACCTATTCCAACAATGACACCGACGCCGCCGCCGACGCCGATGCGACGCCGAAACTGACACCTATTCCGACACCGACGCCTATTCTAACAATGACACCGACGCCGACGCCGACGCAGATGCGACGCCGAAACTGACACCAATTCCGACACCGACGCCTATTCCAACAATGACACCGACGCCGATGCCGACGCCGATGCGACGCCGAAACTGACACCTATTCCGACACCGACGCCTATTCCAACAATGACACCGACGCAGACGCCGACACCTATTCCAACAATGACACCGACGCCGACGCCGACGCCGACGCCGATGCGACGCCGAAACTGACACCTATTCCGACACCGACGCCTATTCTAACAATGACACCGACGCCGACGCCGACACCTATTCCAACAATGACACCGACGCCGACGCCGACACCTATGCCAACAATGACACCGACGCCTACGCCGACACCTATTCCAACAATGACGACGACGCCGACGCCGACACCTATTCCAACAATGACACCGACGCCGACGCTGACACCTATTCCAACAATGACACCGACGCCGACGCCGACACCTATTCCAACAATGACACCGACGCCGACGCCGACACCTATTCCAACAATGACACCGACGCCGACGTCGACGCCGATGCAACGCCGAAACTGACACCTATTCCGACACCGACGCCTATTCCAACAATGACACCGACGCCGACGCAGACACCTATTCCAACAATGACATCGACGCCGACGCCGACGCCGATGCGACGCCGAAACTGACACCTATTCCTACACCAACGCCTATTCCAACAATGACACCGACGCCGACGCAGACACCTATTCCAACAATGACACCGACGCCACCGCCGACGCCGATGCGACGCCGAAACTGACACCTATTCCGACACCGACGCCTATTCTTACAATGACACCGACGCCGACGCCGACGCCGATGCGACGCCGAAACTGACACCAATTCCGACACCGACGCCTATTCCAACAATGACACCGACGCCGATGCCGACGCCGATGCGACGCCGAAACTGACACCTATTCCGACACCGACGCCTATTCCAACAATGACACCGACGCAGACGCCGACACCTATTCCAACAATGACACCGACGCCGACGCCGACGCCGATGCGACGCCGAAACTGACACCTATTCCGACACCGACGCCTATTCCAACAATGACACCGACGCCGACGCCGACACCTATGCCAACAATGACACCGACGCCTACGCCGACACCTATTCCAACAATGACACCGACGCCGACGCCGACGCCGATGCGACGCCGAAACTGACACCTATTCCGACACCGACGCCTATTCCAACAACGACACCGACGCCGACGCAGACACCTATTCCAACAATGACACCGACGCCGACGTCGACGCCGATGCGACGCCGAAACTGACACCTATTCCGACACCGTCGCCTATTCCAACAATGACACCGATGCCGACGCCGTCACCTATTCCAACAATGACACCGACGCCGACGCCGACACCTATTCCAACAATGACACCGACGCCGACGCCGACGCCGATGCGATGCCGATACTGACACCTATTCCGACAACGACGCCTATTCTAACAATGACACCGACGCCGACGCCGACACCTATTCCAACAATGACACCGACGCCGACGCCGACACCTATGCCAACAATGACACCGACGCCTACGCTGACACCTATTCCAACAATGACGACGACGCCGACGCCGACACCTATTCCAACAATGACACCAACGCCGACGCCGACACCTATTCCAACAATGACACCGCCGCCGACGCCGACACCTATTCCAACTATGACACCGACGCCGACGCCGACACCTATTCCAACAATGACACCGACGCCGACGTCGACGCCGATGCAACGCCGAAACTGACACCTATTCCGACACCGACGCCTATTCCAACAATGACACCGACGCCGACGCAGACACCTATTCCAACAATGACATCGACGCCGACGCCGACGCCGATGCGACGCCGAAACTGACACCTATTCCGACACCAACGCCTATTCCAACAATGACACCGACGCCGACGCAGACACCTATTCCAACAATGACACCGACGCCACCGCCGACGCCGATGCGACGCCGAAACTGACACCTATTCCGACACCGACGCCTATTCTTACAATGACACCGACGCCGACGCCGACGCCGATGCGACGCCGAAACTGACACCAATTCCGACACCGACGCCTATTCCAACAATGACACCGACGCCGATGCCGACGCCGATGCGACGCCGAAACTGACACCTATTCCGACACCGACGCCTATTCCAACAATGACACCGACGCAGACGCCGACACCTATTCCAACAATGACACTGACGCCGATGCCGACGCCGATGCGACGCCGAAACTGACACCTATTCCGACACCGACGCCTATTCCAACAATGACACAGACGCCGACGCTGACACCTATGCCAACAATGACACCGACGCCTACGCCGACACCTATTCCAACAATGACACCGACGCCGACGCCGACACCTATTCCAACAATGACACCGACGCCGACGCCGACGCCGATGCGACGCCGAAACTGACACCTATTCCGACACCGACGCCTATTCCAACAACGACACCGACGCCGACGCAGACACCTATTCCAACAATGACACCGACGCCGACGTCGACGCCGATGCGACACCGAAACTGACACCTATTCCGACACCGACGCCTATTCCAACAATGACACCGATGCCGACGCCGTCACCTATTCCAACAATGACACCGACGCCGACGCCGACACCTATTCCAACAATGACACCGACGCCGACGCCGACGCCGATGCGATGCCGATACTGACACCTATTCCGACACCGACGCCTATTCCAACAATGACACCGACGCAGACGCCGACACCTAATCCAACAATGACACCGACGCCGACGCCGACGCCGATGCGACGCCGAAACTGATACCTATTCCGACACCGACGCCTATTCTAACAATGACACCGACGCCGACGCCGACACCTATTCCAACAATGACACCGACGCCGACGCTGACACCTATGCCAACAATGACACCGACGCCTACGCTCACACCTATTCCAACAATGACGACGACGCCGACGCCGACACCTATTCCAACAATGACACCGACGCCGACGCCGACACCTATTCCAACAATGACACCGACGCCGACGCCGACACCTATTCCAACAATGACACCCACGCCGACGCCGAAACCTATTCCAACAATGACACCGACGCCGACGTCGACGCCGATGCAACGCCGAAACTGACACCTATTCCGACACCGTAGCCTATTCCAACAATGACACCGACGCCGACGCAGACACCTATTCCAACAATGACATCGACGCCGACGCCGACGCCGATGCGACGCCGAAACTGACACCTATTCCGACACCGACGCCTATTCCAACAATGACACCGACGCCGACGCCGACGCCGACACCTATTCCAACAATGACATCGTAGCCGACGCCGACGCCGATGCGACGCCGAAACTGACACCTATTCCGACACCGACGCCTATTCCAACAATGACACCGACGCAGACGCCGACACCTATTCCAACAATGACACCGACGCCGATGCGACGCCGAAACTGACACCTATTCTGACACCGACGCCTATTCCAACAATGACACCGACGCCGACGCCGACGCCGATGCGACGCTGAAACTGACACCAATTCCGACACCGACGCCTATTCCAACAACGGCACCGACGCCGATGCGATGCCGAAACTGACACCTATTCCGACACCGACGCCTATTCCAACAATGACACTGACGCAGACGCCGACACCTATTCCAACAATGACACCGACGCCGACGCCGACGCCGATGCGACGCCGAAACTGACACCTATTCCGACACCGACGCCTATTCCAACAATGACACCGACGCCGACACCTATTCCAACAATGACACCGACGCCGACGCCGACGCCGATGCGACGCCGAAACTGACACCTATTCGGACACCGACGCCGATGCTGTCACCAATTTTAATACCGACACCTTTTCCGACACTGACACCGAGTTCGACGCCTATTCCGACACTGACACTTATTTTTTTACTGACACCAACGCCGACGCCCTTTCTGATACCGACGCCGACAGTTAAATAAATTGATCTTCTTTTTACAATACAATACAATACAATAATTTATTTATAACACCAGGTTACAAGTCAAAAAGTTCAATAATTATGATTACAATTAATTATTAATTGCGATTAAAACATAATAAATTATTTATTAATATAAATAATGAAAAGGAAGAATAAAATTATACAATAAAATATCTAAGAATAAATTTATATAATTGGCAGTTTACAAAACTCTTCTACAGAGTAGAATGAATAGTCAAGAAGCCATTTTCTCAGTCTCGATTTAAAAACCATGGTGGAAGTTGCGTCCCTTTTTATCGAGTCCGGCAGCCGGTTGTATATGGAGGGACCCATAATATATACAGACCTTTACGATTTGCACAGCCTGTGCTTGGGGGTGACAAGGGCGCGAGCGAACCTGTTACTTCGGAGAGCGCAGTAAGTGTTCACGCCTCTCTCCCGGAACTTGTCAATATTATTGTGCGTGAACAGAGCGACTTGATAAATAAGTTCACAGGGGAGCGGCATGATTTTCAGCTCCTTGAACAGGTCTCTGCACGACACATCATCGGACACACCCACGATGGCGCGCACCGCTCGCTTCTGCATGACGAAAGCTCGCCCGACATCCGCGGCTCGCGCCCACAGCTCCACACCATAGGTGAGGATGCTGTGGACGGTTGCAAAGTAGCATGACAGAACCACGCTGCGAGAAGCGGTGCCAGCGAGCCGTCGTAGTGCGAAACAGGTACGGCCTAGCTTGGAGCACAGTTCGTCTATATGAGCCTCCCACGTGAGGCCACTCTCAATGTAAAAGCCCAGTAATTTTGTTATGTTGACCATCTGCAGCGCGGTGTTTCCTGCGATCACAGTACGGGCTGGTGAGATAGTGCCGTTAAGGCGGAAGATCATAAAGCAGGTCTTATCTCTATTGAGGGCCAAACCGTTCGATTTAAACCATCGCTCCAGCCTTCGAACCACATTATTTAGCTTAACCTCCAGTTCGAGCATTGACGGCGCAGTCACTATAGCTGCGACATCGTCAGCGTACATGTAGATCTGCGCGTCGCTCACAGACTCTGGTAGGTCATTCAGCAACAGGCTGAACAATGTATTCGACAGGCAAGAACCTTGCGGCACACCCATGGTGTTCTCCAGCTCTGAAGACCTTACACGCCCATGGTCGCCGACCACAGTCTGCGTACGTTGCGACATAAAAGACGTCAGCAGTGACAGCACGGGGCCTCGTATGCCATAGAAATTTAGTTTGTTGGCGACTGAGTGGTGGTCAGCAGTATCGAACGCGCGCGAGAGGTCGCAGCATAGCAACGCTACTTGCTGGCCAGCCTCGCGGGCGTCCAGCACACGCCACACCACCTCTCGCATTAGGTCTGTTGTTGCACGCCCGGCTCTGTAAGCATACTGCCTGTCGGATAGTACGCTGCACTCTCCTATGAAATGTACAAGTCTTTTATTGAGTCCTACCTCAAAGATTTTACTAATAACGGGTACTAATGATATTGGCCGGTACGACTCGATATTAGATTTTTTCCCTTTACAATAAAAATACCTTTTAAAATAAAATTTAAAAAAAAAATAAAGAAATTGATTTTTTTAACTTTATAAAGTCTATAATTGCGTTCACCTCTGATTTTGAAGGGCAGTCAGTGCGCTCTAAGGTTTTCTCGTACGCGGACGTACGTTTATTCCAAACAAACGGTGTTAGACAGGTTTCCGGTCGCGGCGATCGGATGTGCTAGCAAGGATTGCTATAGATATTTGTGAATATAAACATGTGGTTTATTTGTGTGAGTGACCGTTATTTTGGACGCCGTGCGTTCCTTTTGGTGGAAGGATGAGCAAGCTGTTGGCGGGCGGACCACATCGAGGACAAAGGAGCGTATCCCTTACAAAAAATCCATAGCGTTTGTTAATTGATCAATTAATCATTTGTAGGGTGTGTTTAGTGATAGGCTTCTTGTGACGGTGCCACGAGCGGGTCCTCTGAAAGTAGGTCCTTCCCGCCCATTTTTCCCACGTGCCTAAGGGCATATATATCGCCTGGTGTCTTCCTGTTACATTCCAGGAGCCCAGTCGAATATGCCACGACATCGTGGTATAGTTTGGGACTACGGGGATCAAAAGGGGCCCCATTCCCAAACAAGTGTCCTAAAACAAAGCTTTAAGAAGCAAAGGTTTTAGCAAAGCAAAGGTAAGTATAGTTAGGCAGAGATTTGAAATACTTACATAGATTAGTTATATCCGAACACCACTGCTCTAAAAGCTTACTAGAATTTACCTATATACATACCTACGCCCATGTATATGCAGTTTGTAATGACAAGGAAAGAACGTTCAAATATTATGCGTCATATCTGTTGTTAGAAAGAGATAAATGAGCAATTCGTGTTACCACCGAATAGAGATCCGCGCCACGCCGGCGTGCCGCGTGTCGCCGCCGAATTACCTCGGCGCCCCGCCGCCGCCGCCGGGTCATGAACAAATTCGCGCCGACGTCGAAAATCAATTTAGAGTTTTCTGCCGTGAGGTGCATTACCCTGGATAGCTGAGGTGTGGGGGAGTGCTCCGACCGGAATCCGAACTGCTCCGGTCGGGACTTCATGTGAGGGGCTATCCGACTTAAGAAGAGGCGTTCAAAGACTTTCGAAATGCATGTAAGTAGAGTGATAGGCCTGTAATTCTCGGGTCTCCAAACGTCTTTGCCGGGTTTCAGGAACATATCCACGTGGCTCATTTTTCATTGAGAGGGTAAGTGCTCCGTGCGCAGGATCCCGTTAAAGAGGCGCGTGATAGCTGCCGTGGTTTTAGAGAACAGGTGACGGATCACTGTCCAATATCTTCTTCTGTGTTTTATGGGACACTGAAGTATTCATCGAGGAACAGTTCCACAGAGTCTGAGTGTTCTCTGTTCACTGTGGGATTGGGCTTGAATAAGTTCTCAAGGGATTGGGCAAATATTTCTGCCATGTCCTCTGCTCTGTATCTCAAATTGCAATTTTCGTGGAAAAGACAACGAATTGGTTCTGAGTGTTTCCTAAGTTGCCTGCAGAGTTTGTGGAGTGAGGCCCAGTTCTGTGGATGGGGTCTCATTAATGTTGCCAGGTTTTTCTGAGCAGGCGTTTTTCTTTTATGAGCTCTCTTATACAGCGGGGGAGGATGGGCAATCTCGATTCTCCTTAGGGGTTTTATTTAATTGTGGAGGTATGAAGTGCCTTCTGCGTGCATTGAGTGATCTCTTCTGCAAGATTGTCCACTTCTGATGGGGTTGTGACATGCCTTGAAGTTGAGGTATCTCATGCGGTTTTCATAAACTTAGGCCAGTCGATTTTGGGCTTTTGTGGAAGTTTGTGTATCGGTTGGTGGTAAGATCCTGTTTCTTCAATATTTTGACTAATTAATTTGAGTAGGAACTTACTTGTATGCAAGAAAATAAACATTTACCCTTTTAGTACATATACAGCAGATTTAATTTTTCTATTCCACCATATAGGTAAAAAAATCAATAACACGCCGGCTACGCCGCGCCGCGCCGGGTACGTTTACCAGGGCGCCGCTGCCGACTTTCATGACCGCGGCGCGGACCTCTAGTACCAATGCAATCCTCATCGTATAGGCTTTACGGGAAAAGAAATGAAAATAGACCTTTTCATGGAAAATTTCACAGAAAAAGGGGTTTGAAAACACGACGAAAATGGCGCGAAACAGCAATTTTTTATATTTTTTTCCCAAACTATTCCACCTATAACTTTGTTTTTTCTTTTAATATGAGTATTTACTATGATGCTTTACCCATGAATTATTACAGATTGTTAGGAAAAATATTTTAAAAGAAGTAACGAGACTAAAACATCGCGATTTTTTTTAAAACTTTGGTGGGAAAACTCTATGGAAGCGTAATTTTTTTTTTTCAAAAACTATACCACCTAGTTTTTTGGTTCTTCTTTTGATATAATAATTTACATGTAATCTATACACATGAATTATTTCAGATGTTTAGGTTTAGTAGTTAAAAAGTAATTACGAGATTATTTATTTACGTAAATTTCCATCGGTGAGTATTTGCGCGGCAAAATGTATCGAGTCAAAGTTTTTTTATATGTTAATTTCACGATTTGAATAACTTCCCGTTACTGTAGAGTGATGCGGTGTCTTGTGTTGTATAGCCAAGGATACTAGCTTACTAACAACGTTTGAATAATAACGACTTGATATATACAAGCTTCACACTGAAACTTTTTTCCAGAATACCGAAATCTTGGACGGGACACACAGGGGGGTAAAACAAAAAAAAAATGAAAAAAAAAACTTTTTAATCCTTATCCTTTTTATTTCTTTTAACATCGTTATTGACTTGTTCCCTATACATATGCAAAATTACAGCTTTCTAGGTTCATAACTGTAGAAGTTGTTACGAGATTATTATTAAATGACGAAATATTTTGGCGCCAAAATGTAATTGAGCTGGTTTCAGATTTCATAAAAATATTAAACATACTTTTACGTTATCTCAGAAAAATATGGATTTTTTCTCGTATAGCCATGGATAAATCCTTTCGAAAACCGTTTGGATTACGAAAATCGGACTCATGCAGATTAAAGGACGATTTTGTAAAAATAGTAGTTACTCGCCGACCGGGATCCCGGTTTATACAGATGACGGACATTTGAGGGGAATGTACCATAGACATAATGTAGTATGAGAAAATGTGGTCAAGATTCTTGCTTTGGTCTGTGGTCAAGATTAGCAAAAATAACGATATTGGAATATTTGGAATCAAGCGAATGAAGTGAAATAATAGGGCAAAGTCTAGGAGGAAGAATATATATTCTTCCTCCTAGGGCAAAGTAAATACCGGATAGTGAAATACGGCCGTAGTATCTTATTAGTCTGTGCTTTTAAAGTAACTTTCACTACGGTTTAAATCACGCAAACACTGCTGTCACTGCATACATTACAAAAGCTCGGTTCATAACTGAAATACGAGAATATGCATTGTTTGCGCGCAAACGATGTGAACCGATATGTAGCCGCGTTAATAACATCTGCTAACTGTCAATTTGCTTTTTCGCAATTAACCCAAAATCGAATTATTGATAATAGAAGTATTGCACTTCAAGGCATTCTTTTGTGAACAGATGTTTGTACGTTTAACATTCTAACCACAACAACAAAAATCTCCTCATCTATCTGTCAAGATTTGAGTTTGACGTTTGTGCATACATTGCACTACCACTTTTCTGTGAGCGTTGTTTGCGGCCGGAGGTGACGTCATAGATGACATCATTACGCTATCTGTTTAGCAAGTTATGAACCGACCGTTTGCGTGCATACAGTGCAAATAGCGCATATTTGCGTGACTTGAACCACAGTGTTTGTAGTTTGTACTTTGTTTATATTTTTAGAAAGCTAGGTTAGTAAATTTCGCTTTTCGAAACCGTTGTTGATTCCCGATGTAATAAATAAACATAAAAATCTATAATATTTAGCCTAGATAGCGCTGTAGAAATAAAATATCGTCTCACGCAAGAACTCTTAAGACTGGGTATGTAAGTTTAGTGATGTTTTGATTATTATTTTATAATGCTATATTTTGGTAAAATATCCAAATATGTACGTTATTAGACATATAGGTAATTCTAGCATTGTAATTTTGATGTCTCTTGTAGTAGTACCTACTTTGATGCACTAATGGGACAGTTAAAATATAATCTAAAATTTCCGTAAGTGTATAAATCTTAAACCTGATTGTATACCTATAATAGTGCTTTAGATAATACAAATACTGGCTCGTCCAAATACTGCATAATTTCTTTGATTTTAGCGAATGGTGTAAATATTTGTAAAGCAAACCGATAAATCCAATTTTGAAGATTTTCGATAAATTGAAAAGAACGTTTATTAACTACATGTTTTTAGGGAATGGATGATAAATTATCTTAATAAATCGACAAGAGCAACATTGTTTGAGGGCCAATTCTACAGATTCATGTGTGCAGTTATTAAGGAAAAAATTCTTTAAATAATATGGATATGTCGGTTTTTGCTCAGACATTCTGGATTTATCGCTATTTGAAAAAATCTATTATGGATTTATCGTTTCAAGAAAAATTCATTTAGGATTTATCACTGTACTGTACCAGCTGAATCGTCCACTGCTGAACACAGCCTCCTCCGTTATGGGAGGTTTGCCATAATTCCCCCGCTTGGCAGGCGTCTTGTGGATGGCAGTGTGAGATATCAGTTCCTCAAAAAGCACTACTGCCCAACTTCTGGTGTGTTATCCCTATGGATAGCACACCAGAAGTGATGGGGGGTGACATTCTAAACCCGGCACCCCACAAACTTATTTGGATTTATTGGATTACTTCAAATAAAAACAACTCTTTTAAAACCAAGTTTTTACTTATTGTCTCTTTTTCTATGACATGCATGCCACTTGAACTATATTCATTATTTTTCTTTCATGGAATCACATTCTTCATCGTTATGAGCAGTTTCAATAAAATTAATAGTACCCAGCCTTAGTTGCCTCTTACAACATCCATAAAGAGGGGGGTGTAACATTCTGGCGTGAAACCCCTTGCGGGATGTGCCATATAATAAACCATAAATGGATTTTTTGGTTTTTGTAACAACCTTCTGTTAATCTGTCAAATTATTTTAGGATCTATTGGTTTTTGTTTGGATGTAAATTTTCTGTAACCTTTCAGTGGATTTATCAGTAGCTGTTTAGACCATAGAACTTTGAGCGTATTTTTGTACTGGAATAATCATTTTTAGTCCAGGTTGAATAAGGTCATCGTGTAGAATTAGAAGTGGTCACGTACAAAAACTACAGGTTGGCAATAATGTCATATATCAGTTTTTGTTCCGATCCTCCTCAAATATAACCTAACATTATGCCATTTGATATAAATCTGCTTAACCTGTTAGCATCATGCGCAACCAATATCTGTGATTTATGAATTAAATTTAATTGTTATCCTTATCCATCTTAGGGGAGGAATGTACTGAATTAGCAACATGTTACTTACTCATGTTTACATGAGCAGTGTTGCAGCAATGAAGGAAAGAAGAGAGATGAGCAGCAGATTACAAATCACCCCCTTAGAAAACACTAATGAAAATTTGCAGGCAAGAGAGGTTGAAATGCTCTTCTAGCCCTGCCTTGTTACCATCACCATATTTTAACCATCTGATGGTGGGTAGCAAAATTTCAATATCTAAAAATCTCATTTACAAATCATTACATATTTAGATATATCTGAATATAGAATATCTGAAGAATATGTTTATCATTATAATAGTGCCAATATTAATCTCTTGAGGGTGACATATTAAAGACTACCAGTTTTTTTATTTCTACTGTTATAAAGTAATATTATGGTGTGCAGTTAAAGTAATATTTATTTTTAAGTGCCTTAGAATTAATTGAGGACGTCTTATATTCAAATTAGTGTTTTAGATTAGACATACAGATGGACAACATTGTTTTTTTCTTCCCATATAAAATTAATTTAACAGTTCAATAGGCTCCGAAGCCTCCTAAAATAGAATAATAGAAGTAACTGTATAATATTTATTATTATTATTATTATTGTGATACACTAAGCAGCTTAAAGCTGATGCGTGTATATGGATAAAAAAACAGTGCACATTAATTTTATAGTTCCAAATGTTTGTCTAGTCTATTTTAAAACAATTCACTGAAGGGGCACTAATAACAAACTCTGGCAGTCTGTTCCATTCATTGACTACACGGTTTGGCGTTTTTTTGGTATGCTATTGCACTTTAAAATTTGCAGCTTCAGAGAGTGTCCTCTCATCCTCTTGTTGTCGTTATTTGTATAGATGTGTGTCATGTTAGGGACATTATAATATCCATTCAAGATTTTATATTTTTCAATTAGATCTCCTTGTTGTCTTCGTTGTTCTAAAGTAGTCAAGCACAGTTTCTTGTAACTAAGTTCATATGGAACATCCTTCAATGATAGGACAATGCTGGTTGCTTTGCAGTGTACTCTTTCAAGAAGATCAATATCTTTTTTTTTTAAATACGGACTCCAAATCTGGAATGCATATTCTTGCAGTGATTGTATATATGTTGTATAAATCTTCAAAAATAGAGTTTTGTCAATGTGCATAAAAGTTTTTCTTCTTGTGTACATCATTGAGTTGGCTGTTTTTGTGATACTTATGATATGTGTCTCCCATTTTAGATTTCATGTGATATGTGCTCCTAGGTCTTTTTGGCATTCCACAATTTGTATAGGATTATTATTAATATGATATTTTGCCTTTGGATTATTGATGCCCATATGTAGGACTGTGAATTTGGTTTTATTTATTATTATTAGTCTTGGGACCACTGGTAAATGCAGTCAGAAAGATCTGGGTTATATTGTGAACTGATAGTGGATTTCCCATAAACTGCAAAAAGTGATAGTTGAGACTTTACACAGTCTTTCAGATCTGTCAGAAATAAACCAAAAAGGATCGGTCCGAGTACTGATCCTTGGGGTACACCACTAAGGACCTTATGTGGGCTCGAAAATGCCTCTCCCACTCGAACTTTAAAGTTCTGAGTGATACAAATTCTTCTATCCATTTTAGAAGTTTGCCACGGATCCCAAAATGTTCCAACCTAGAAACAAGCCTATTTATAGGCACTCTGTCAAAGGCTTTTTCGTAATCTAAGTAAATCACATCAGTTGGCTGTGTAGAGTCCCAATTTATGGTCCATATATCTATGCACGAAAATACACACTTGACCGCCCCTGGACAAAGCAATGTTGTTCATCAATTATCACTTTATTCTTCGCCAAGAATGATCTCACTTAGTCGACAATATTTTTTTCTATAAGTAGTATATTATATATTTATTTATTCATTAACATAACTATGCTCGTTAGACTTATTGAGCGATAGTTTGCCGCAATCCGTTTGCTTACTTTTTTGTAGATAGGCGTTACTATGGCCTCTTTCCAATCTGATGGAAGTTTGTTCTGATCCATAGAGAGTCATAATAAAAGCTAGTTGTAGAATAGCCGGTATGCCATTTGGGCCCATGGCTGAGACATCTTTAAATGTTTGAAGAGCTCTATTTACTAGATCAGGTGAAAACTATACATAGTCTAAATAGTCATCAAATGTGGTGGCTCCTCTCTTACATATAACTGCTCAAATTGCTTAGCGAATATGTCAGCAACCTTTCATGTTCGTGACAATTGAGTTGGTCAAATCATCTATTAAGGAAGGAGGCACTGACAAATTTGACGCAAGTTGCTGCTGTTTATAACTATAGAATGATTTGTGCCCACTGTTTACAATTTTTGTTTCAAATGTGATCCTTGTCTTTCTGACCTCTGTAATAAGTTTGTTTACTTTCGTCTATTTTTTATAATTGGTTTCAGTGTTTCCTAAACGATATGATTTCCATAACAAAGCTTTTTCCTGTGACATTGTCATTATTTCGGGGTAAACCATTTTTTTTATGATTATGTTTCCGAACTTTACGCTGGAAGGGAATGTAAGTCTCAATCAGACTATATGCTTTTTTTTTTTTAAACATATTCCACGCTTCGTTTACAGGTGTGGTTAAATCAGCTGATAGGTCTGTCTCCTCTAGGTCTGATAATAGCAAGTCGTAATTAGCATGAAAATAATTTCCTCTTGAAGTTTGCTCTATAATCTTGTGTGTATTCTGTGATGGTATCTGCATAGTTGCATAAAGTACTTGGTGATCACTTTTACCTATGTTTGTGTAGTAGTGCTCTATCAATGTACACAAATTTTGTTCGTTACACAAAACTAAATCTAGAAGTGACTCTTGGTTGTTTCTTTTGCGGTTAATGCCTCTTACTAACTGTTAGAGATTACTGTCTGTAAACATCTCAAAGTACTTATAATGCAATAAGTTCATCCCAGCTGATGTGCACAATGGCCAATTTAAACCAGGCAAGTTAAAGTCTCTCCTGATAAATACTGTTTCTTTGCTCTCTGCCTCTATTATGGTGTTAAAAATAAGTTTATCAGTATTTTCTAAAGTAGTGTGTGGGTCCGTAGATTCCAGCAATTAAAAGTTTAAAGTTACCATATGATATTTTTAACCAGAGTGCTTCAATATTCGAATTCCTGTTATATTAATCGTGTGGGCTAACATGTATAGGTATCCCTAAATGCTCATGTGCAGTGTAAATGGCTATGCCTCCCCAGGCACTGTCATTTTCTCTATCTCTCCTGAATAGATTGTATCAACTAATATTAATAGTATTGTCAGTTATCCTGGATTTTAAATGAGTTTCAGTTAATATAATGAATGTAGGTCTTAATTTATTTATTTCAATTAATAACAAGTCTCGTTTTGCCATAAGGGAAGCCAGATTCGTGTAGAAAACTGTAATTTCTATGATGTCATAGAAATTAAATTTTTCTACATTGTAGGTACTTACACTAGACAATACAACAACTAAATTAAGCTTTAGCTAGCTGACCCTACAAACTTTGTTTTACTAAAATTGCAAAACGATAACAGAAAACAAAATGTTTGATTTACCTATTTGAAAAATATTTTACTTGCTATTCTCAGACCTACCGAATATACACATAAAATTTCATAGGAATCGGTCAAGCCGTTTCTGAGGAGTTTTGTTACAAACACTGACACAAGAATTTTATATATTAGATATATAAATGCAAGATAGGATTGCACCTGTTCTAATTTTTATGATTTCTTTCTTTTGCTGTTAAAATGCCATCTACTTTGAAATGCAACAATAAAAATTTTGTTTAAACATGTTGTCAAACACCAACCTTCTCTTTTATTTTTATTTCAAAAACAATGATTTGAAAGAAATTCGTGAAAGTTATATATGTATTACTATTTTTAATATCCCGTTTGTGGTGGAGCCTGAATCCACCCGCTATGATTTTGGATATGACCCTCCTTTTATTTGCGAATAGTCACTCAGCGATAGATTTTACACTACAAAAATATTGAGCTTTAGTCATCAGCATACAAAAAACACCTAGTTAAAGAATAAAGAAATTTGACTATTTTTGTAAGTTTGTAATATTTGAAGGTAAAGATCTCCATATGAGAACAATGAAATCATTTAAAATACTGTATTTACGTGTGTGTACAATGTAATTTCCCAGGCGCCTGTGACTTGGGCCTCTTCTGCAACGCTATGGATCAAGCACCCGCACGGTAAATCCATGGAACGCTAAGTAATTTGACTCTTAAAAAATTTGTTCCTATGTTGCTTAAGCTGTTTATGAGGCGGACTTATGTCTTGAAGCAATCTCTACTAGTCAACCAAAATTCAGTGCACAAAAAACTTTGATTCCTGTTTTTGTCTCAGGATGACAGACGAGACGAATTTACTTAGCATTCCATGGATTCACCGTGCGGGTGCCGGGTCTATAGCGTTGCAGATGAAGATGCCAAAGTCAAGGTGCTTGGGACTTGCAACCCATGGAGTAAGGTTTATAAGAGCCCCATTATGAGAGTCTATTCAGAGACCGTAGAGCGGCCTATAAATCGCCAAGACTGCATGGAGGTAGGTCATTTTGCGAATACCAACATCACTATTTAAAAAGTTTGTAGCCAAGTATATCTGTGGCCAATCACGTAACAGTGTGTTCCGGCAGCTGTTATTAAGAACCAGTTACCATTCTAAGGTAAAATTAAAAAGCTTTATTAACTTTAACAACATCATCACTTACCATCAGGTGAGATTGTTGTCAAATGAGAGCTAATCGACAATAATAAAAAAAAATTTTTACAAAAAATGGAACCGACTTCTACACCAAAAAGTGTGAAATAACTTGTTGAAGTCGGTACCATGATGGTACAAAAGTACCTATTATCACAATATTGTGCGCATGGTACCGACTTCGACAAGTTATTTCACACTTTTGGGTGTAGAAGTCGGTTCCATTTTTTGTTAAATTTTTTTTTTCTATCTTTTTAGAGTAACTCAAAAATGGCTTGACCGATTTTGATAAAATTTAAAATGGGACCAAACGACAAGCATCAGCTTTCAAACAAAAAAAGAGTTTTCAAAATCGGTTCACCCAGTCAAGAGATCTGAGGTAACAAACATAAAAAAAAAAAAAAAAAACAGACGAATTGAGAACCTCCTCCTTTTTTGGAAGTCGGTTAAAAAATGCGTTGCACATAACATAAATATTGCGCTCTAATTTGACCACAACGTTGTATTATGAGACTTCCTCGTCTCTATAATGTTTTACGCATCATGCCGAATAACATTGTGGTCATATATCTTCAGCTCTTACACTGCAATGATCTGTCTGTCTCCCATATATTCGTATTTTGTTTTCTGACGCTGGGACAAGTCGAAGAGTATCACGACTTTCAACACCGGGTTTTAGAGGCTCTAAGTTATGAGAGGTTTACCTATTTTTATACGTAGGTAAGTATAATAGCACAACTGAAAGACGTCCAGCAAGGAAATAAACTATTTAAGTGCCACCTACCAGTTCCAATCCTACTTCTTACCATCAAAGAACACATATTTATAAAGATATATTTTTACGTGACACAAATAATACATATTTTTTTAAAGTATACTTTTTTCAGGGTTCGAAAAAAAACAGTTTTTATAATAAATATCAAAATTATATAAATCTGATATATATTTTTTAAATAAATCTGATATATGTATCGGATATATATGCAGGCTAAGAAAAACAAGCGAATTTCATTCTGTAAGGGGGTTAAACACTTAAAATGTGAAAGAAATTTGTAAAATAAGATAGGTGTCAAATTACCACATTTTTATTTAAAAAAGTAACAAAAGATTTAGTGTTTATTTGAGAAATATTTTTTTAAGTAAACAATTACCTATTATTATAACTAGCGTTCCAGCCGCGGCTCCGCCCGCGTGTATTTCGCAAAAATATTAACCTTTTTTTGCGCAGTTGGATAAAACTATCCTATGTCCTTTCCCTAATTTCATTAATTTCATCCAAATCAGTCCAGTAGTTTTTAAGTTTATTCGTTGCATACAAAAATACAAATCTTTCCTCTTTATAATATTAGTATAGATAATCTTCATTTGTTTGTGAGATAAATCAACTTATTCCAATAATAATTTAATTAGTAATCTTAGAGAAAAATTTATCATTCAGGGCATAGATCTATGAGTGGGACACATACTAACTTTTTTACGAACATACATAATATTTTCAAATATATACAGACTTGGTAAAGTTAAAATAACAATTTATTTAAAAAGATCTCTCAGGGATTCTCTAGGATCCATTTCATATAATGCTCGAATTGGAAGCTAAAGATTGTCTCTATCTCAACATCAGCTCCCCACAGCAATATACACCATAATATGACATAATACTGTGGAAGTACGCGAAATAAACGAGCCTAGCAGTAGTTACGTCTGTTAGCTGTCTTATCTTACGGACTGCATATGCAGTAGAACTAAGTCTTCCGGATAAATGATGTATGGATTCCACTGTAAAGTTGAATCCATTTTGATTCCCAGGAAGACTGTCGCATTGTAAATAGAGAGTTTATCTAGGCCAAGCTTAATATTTGGTTCAACATAAGTAAAATTGGTAAAGAAAACTTTAAACATTTCGTTTTTTTTTTAATTTAAGAGATGATTATTAGCCGCGAACCACTAAGAGATCATAGATAACCGGAGTGCCGATGAAAGTACAGTCACATGAGACTTTACAACTATATCACTCTGGGTATATAGGTGAAGTCGAACAGCAATGCGCCCATCACTCAGTTCCGACAGCAATGCTTGAGAGCCAGTAAGTAATTATAAATTTCAGGCACTTTATATAATATGACACTTTACAGCTGTGGGTCTCAGTTCGTCAGATATGGGCAGAGGTTACCATGTGGAACACCAGGTAGGCCTCGTACTTGTTCCGTCCTACGACTTTCTATAGGAGCTAATTATTTGACTAAGCGCAAGAAGCTTATAAATACGAATACACGTATAATCTATCTATCAAATGGCACGCACTACGCCGCTTTTCTTGTTGCTATAGCACGTTTTTTCTGAACACTGCCTGTCCTGCTGGTATAGCTCGCTATCGAACTTTATAATACAGTAAGATTAACTATTAATTTCGTTTTCGATATGAAATTGTTCTGGCCATTCGTTCGAAAAGTTTATCATTATAATCTCCAGGATACCCTACCTGCAATAGGGGCCTTAGCTACGGGCATTAAATAAATGGAGTACATATGTTAATCTAATATATAAAATTCTCGTGTCACAGTGTTTGTAACGAAACTCCTCCGAAACGGCTTGACTGATTCCTATGAAATTTTGTGTGTATTTACTGTAGGTCTGAGAATAAGATGTAAACAATTTTTCAAATAGGTATGTATATAATGAATTTCAAACCATTGTAGATAATACTTCAAATTACTTTATTCCAAACTTGTACAATTTCAAGGTAGTACTTTTCGCTTCGAAGTCTCTTGCCAGAATGACCATTCAACGGACTGACTGTTCTTCCTCTTGTAGTTTTCCCTCCAAAATGCGATAGTGGTAAATCTTTTCTGATTGGTCGATCGAGCTCAATAGTGATTGGTCGATTTTGAATAAACGACCATGAGATCGTGTGTGTGTGTGTGTTGGCACTATTTAAAATACGGAAATATTGAATAAAATATTGGTTCAGATCAAATAATCTATAAATCCATTGAAAATCATGACAGGTATATTAAACTCTTTTGTTTAATTCTTATTTGCCAAAACAATATATGGCAAAACAACATTTGTCGGGTCAGCTAGTAATTAAATAAATTTGTATATGATTTTCCAAGTTTTTAGCAGACTTTAACTGTATGTCTTTCTGTTTGTTATTACGCACCTGAACAGCAACATTTTTTTTGCGTATTTTTATTTATCATGTCGCGGCGGTAAAATCTCGCAATGACCGCTGCTGGAATACACCATCAGATGCTTGACGACAGATTTTCTACATTAAGGGCGGAATTCGCAAAATTTACACACAAACGCAACGTCGGCTTAGCAGGAAAATTAGGCGGAATTGTCACTAGATACATTTTTAAGTGTTTTATTAAAATATTAATTTGATGTTTTCTCAAAATATTTATTTTTATTTAATAACGGAATTCTTATGCTACCGCATCCATGAAACATATTATTTTCTCTATTTTTCGCGAACAAGACATACAAAACGTCTAGTCGTGTGTTCGTGTTTTGTTTTATTTTCCATTATACGCTCATATTATGATATGCATTGCCCTTAAAATATTGACATAATCAAATCACACGTGGACGCATGAAGTAGTGAACAGGTCAAATAGCTATCTACAAAATACGCGATACATTATGTTTCATAATATAAAGGTAATTTAGTATCCCGCTTTATAATTAGGCAGTTAATGGAGCAGATGTATGATTTGGCGAATGCGGCAGCGGTAATATGACATCCGGGCGGGTCCAAAGCTTCCACACCTTGACCCAGGTGGGCGGTGCGGCGCAATAGGTCAGAGGGTGTCGCGCGGGTGGCGGAGGGGTATGTTTGGGCGCGCGTAGTAGCGTAGTGACGTCAGTGGCGGTGCCGTATCGACCCCGGACTGGGAGCCGTCACAACACCCGCCCGCTACCCGCTGCTGCTGGTTCCGCGCATCTACGCATCGCGCCGCCATCCAGCCCGGAAGTTTGCCAACGCTAATGGAAAACATTCATGCCTTCGACACAATGCATTCAATACAACAGTTACTAAGCTAACGCCGTCGATCTTGACATACAAATGCAGATTTTGTAGAATTAAAAAAAAAACGAGAAGGACTATGCAAATGTTCAAAATTGTTTTATACAATATCATATCCAACTGTAACTACAGTCTTATAATTTTTATCAAAAAGAGATTGCAACGTAATGGGTTTGGGTCTTGTGACGAACTGCATCTGTTAGGGGCAGAGGCACGATAGCTTAAACAAATGCCAGTAGTGGGTACCCGTCCAAGTAATGATCGCAGAAGAAAATGGAAGCAGTGATGGCTCAGTGGCATTGGCTATGGACTGCCGCGCAGCAGGTCCATGGTTTAAATCCCGCCGAGGGCATGAGCTTCACCGCATGGTGGAATGGCATTTTGCGACTGCCCGCCTGGCTAGACCTCAAGTACTCAAGTAGAAAATCTGTCGCCAAGCACCTAACGGTTTGTTCTGGCAGCTGTCCTTGAGAGCCAGTAATTCTAGGTTAGCCTGAACAACATCTACGACCACATCATCACTTACCATCAGGTGAGATAGTGGTCAAATGCTAACCTATCAGGCATAAAAAAAAAGATAACGTTTTGGTTAAAATAAGGCCTTTATGTCAGTAGTACCATTGACTAGTTCCATTGATGGCACAAGTGACACAACTTTGTATCCTTAGTACCATCAATGGTACTTAAAACTATGGTTTCCATGTCGAAATAGGTACATATCGTAAAGTAAATAGGATTCCTTATTGCCCCAACGACTATTAGGCAAGCTCCGCTTAGAGCGCTTCTACACTAGCTTCCGATAAACAGAAAGTCTCCGCATATCTTATGTTTCGATATAATTTCCGTATAAGAGCTTTATTTAGAATATTTCTGGGTCTGTGTAATTCCCAGACCCGATAAGAATCGTCATCATAAAGATGTACCTAAAATCCTTTGAGTCGAATAACTTGTTGAAGTATATATATGACCTCACTGTATACCTATTATTATATCAGTGACTAGCTTTTTGCCCGCGCGTTTGTCGATTATCTTGCTAAACCATTAACCTCTTGCGCAGTTGGGTAAAAACTATCTATGTCCTTTCCCGGGTCTCAAACTATTTCCATATCAAATTTCATCCAAATCGGTCAAGTGGTTTTTAAGTTTATTCGTTGCATACAAAAATACAAATCTTTCCTCCTTATAATATTAGTATAGATATCAAAGTTATGAAACTAGTATTTTGTATATGTAGGTAGTCTAGGTAGGCATGTAGAGACCGTAGTTGTAGACGTGAGCCTGTAGATTCTTTTGATGGCCAGCTGAACTAAATTCGATTACTGTTTTTAAATTATATAAAAGCTATGCCCTTCAGTACATCCCCGCTACATTTATATACGCAATACCATACCCTTACGAAGTCAAATGAAATTGCGCAGTTCGTTCACCACGGAAATGGTATCCGACAATCCTTATTATTAAGTATTGCGTTGGCTGTATGTAGTGGAAGGTATTTGTGGGTGCGATATTGATACCTACTTTCCCTTTATATCTTGAATAGATTATAATAAATAATTAAGATGATATTAAATATAAATAATATTGTATAAAGTATGGTGCTTTTATTTTATCTTAAACTTTTATTTGGTTAATATGCTAGTTTCGTATTGTTTTCTTCCCATATTTTTTTATTTTTTTTATTGTAGTAATTAGTTATATTAATATCAATAAGAATTCCTTGGTGTAAATTCACTAATATAGAATGAGATTGTGTAATGTAAAATGTTCAATGTGCTAGGTATACATGCTCTATATTTTGCCAAAATAATAATTTTACCAAATTACAAGAAAAGATAAAATAAGTTTTATTAGATGATACCTATAAAAAAATTATTACTTAGTTAAAACTAGTTAATAGCCGCAGCTTCGTTTGCGAGGGCTCATGTTCTTTGCTTTATTTCTTGTTGAATTTATGATATCCTTATACAGTTTCGATCTTTGACACACACATGTTGGTTAGTGCTGATGGTATTATGAGACCGCTCGATCTTTCATCCTTAACCTTTCAACTCAGAGTTGAAATAGATCCATCTTTGCCCAGTCGGAATTGAAAAATATATATAAAATCAATTTGAAAAAATAATGTACCTACCTATAGTAAGAATTAATAATAAATAAACATAAAATTTTGATTTTTTTATATATTTTAAAATATAGGGGGTCAAAATGCGGTCCCCAACATTTTGAGCGAAAATAGACCTGAGGAACCCGTCGGGATATCTTGGTATTGAATTTCTTCTTCTTCGAAAAGTTTTCTGAAAGATATCGATGTAGTGATAAGACCCCTCATTTTAACACTTGGTATTAAGTACTATGTAATTAAAATATATGATGTATTTTACGGGTAGTAGTAAATAAATAAATGTCTGTCTACCTACCTACAAAGTAGATAGAACCACATGCCCCTAAGCTACATGACTATATTGAATAATGGTATTGTATTTGATGGCGTGTGTACACGTGGGCCCGGAGCTTTGTTTCCGCTCCACTCTATCACTGTCCAAGCAATGTAACGTATTGTTCGACAATGTAAACATTGCCTAACAACTGCGGAGAAACCACGAATAGCTGAGCTCCTTTGGAGTTTTTCCGGTACGTGTCCTTGACCCAAATTGGATCAACCCTCAGAAGGTTTAATAAGCATGGACTTACATATTTTCCTGTTTTACACCGAGCTTATAAAGTACCATTGTAATATACTATTATTCATGTATATATAAATAAAAAAAACCTCCTTTAGCAACTGGAATTGCACTTATTGCGAAAGTTATAACCTTACCTGATGTCAAGTTTCCTTCGGAATATCGTTACAACATGTTTATAGCGGTACTGTCTTATTAGCCTGTATTTTACATTTTCGTCGTATACTTGCCCGATATAGTATTTTTGATTTTTTTATTTGTGTGTATGTAGTTATTATTATATGTAATTTATTTGATATGTATTTGAATTGAGGGTTTTTCTATTCAGGTAAAACAGGAACACGATATGAGCTAGCACCAGACGTATGAGAGCTCAGAATGACTGAAAACAGAGACGAGGCACTTCCGCTCAGGAAAAGGTACAAAAAGATTCCTATTTATGTAGTGGAGGAACACAATGAGGCTTTACAATTCATATATTCAGCAATCGGAGGCAAAAAGTTACCGCTCGAAGGAACAACATTAGTGCATTTGGACGCACATCCAGATATGCTAATAGATCGCAAGTTGAAAGGGGAAGAGGCACGCTCGGGCAGAAAGCTTTTACCACTTCTGCAAATAGAGAACTGGATCGTACCCGCTGCAGCAGCCGGGCATATCGGTAGAGTTATATGGCTGCGACCACCTTGGGCTAAGCAAATATCTGATGGCACTCGTAAAATTGGCGTCGGCGATCACCCAACCTCAGGCTTACTCCGGGTAGACTGCAAAGAACCGTATTATCTGTCAGATGCGCTATACACTTCCAAACTTTTAAACGAAAGGGTGTTCACGCTCACAGTTGCCGAACTTTCTGATTCATACCAAAACACGGAATATGATCACGTACAAAAGTTAGCGGCCAATCTGAGCGTTTCGCAACCGTATGTACTTGATATCGATTTGGATTTCTTCAGTACGGGCAATCCGTTCCTCGGCTTGTACGAAAAGATTTCCTTATACGACCGTTTGGAGCCAATATTTAACTTCAAGCTTCCCGAGAGCGACGACGCGGAAACTGTAGAGAAAGTTGTTGAATCACGAGAACGGCAACTGGACGAGCTCGAAAACTTATTTCAGCATCTGGAGGAAAACAACGGTCTGGATGAGTACAAAGGACAAAAGTCGCGACTCTACGACATGGTAAGGTTTAACATATTGGCGGACATGTTCGGAAGCCAAGTGTGTTATTCTATGTATACAATGCAGCAGTAGCGTAGACACTATTTTATGAGAATTATACCCTAGCATGAAAATATTTTATATTTTTTTTTAGATTTTTCGGGTTTTGTTTTTATACGTAATAATACGAACCTACTTAATAATATATAATAACATTAACTACCTAGCATCTGTTGCGATTTGTGTTAGGTAAATCGTTTTATTGGAAGGCGACTATGGAAAATATTGCGCCGAATGAGCAGCTTGGCACTACTAATATCAGCAATGACTAACAAATTAACCAATGAGTATCTAACCGTTGATCTGGTCAGATGCCTATGCCGTTCCCAAAGAGGGTTGATGTCAGATAGTCCGCCGGAAAAAAAAGGAATAAAACTTTGTATTTAACATTGTTGTGTTGCCATTTTTTTTAAAATTAATACATTAATGTTATTATGTAGTTCTCAATGTTGTACTGTAAAATTGGCGTCGGCGTTACTGACTGACCCCCTGCGGAATAGGTTTAGAAAAATGAATATGACGATATTAATTCGGTGGCTATGTTAAATGATAATCTTAGGGAGGACCAGCTAAATAGACTTGAGCGTCTCCAAAACTTCTCGATCAGGTTCATATTTGGTTTACGCAAATATGACCACGTTTCCAAATTTCGTCATAAGCTCAAGTGGCTTCCCATTCGCCTTCGCCGGAATACTCATATTCTTTCCCTACTTTTCAATATATTGTTTAATCCTAATTCTCCGCACTATCTTAAGGAACGCTTTGAGTTTCTTGAATCGGCTCATGCCTTGCCATTGAGGTCATCAGAAAATCTTCTACTCAAAATTCCGTCACACTGTACATCTTTCTACGATAATTCATTCTCAGTGCAGGCAGTTCGACTATGGAACAGTATGCCAGTCTCGATTCGAAAATCTCAGTCACTATACATTTTCAAAAATAGAGTCAACGAATTTTACATGTCCACTCTGAGCTAATCTATTTCCTTGGTTATTGCTTATTATATTTACTTTGTAAGTGTAAGTAGTATTTGGGTACACATATGTATATATTTATAGGTATATATTTATTTAAGTGTATGTATATAAGTATTTATTTATATTATAATGTATATAAGTAGGTTTTTTTTGTAACATAAATAGTACTTCGTGAATAATTGTTATGTTTACCTAGTAAACTGCCAACCTGGCAAATTTTGTAAATCCTTTCTGTTCGGTTGTCTGGAAGAAATTGCTTTAAGCAATAAGACCGCTCCTTGTATACCTAATATGTGTGTTAATTTTCTGTAATGTTTTTTCATGGTATGCAAATAAAGTGTTTCTATCTATCTATCTATCTATGACAATTCAACCTGTGTATGATGATAACCTCTTAAAGATTTTATTATTTCTGCATAGATTAAAGTTGAATTTTAAGTTAAAAGTATATTTTATTTTCAGGTATCAGATTTGGTTAACATAGTGCAGAAAGAAGCGGAAAAATTAAATGAAAAACCGGATTGGTGGGCGGTGTTTGCTGGTGGTTGCACACGAGACCAAGGGGGTTTACCGTATCACATAAGCACAGAAGATGAAATAAATAGTTTAGTGGAGAGAGCGTTGTTGCCGCTTTTGAAGACTTTACCACCGCCGGTGTTAATAACTGTTGCTCGCTCTACTGACGATGGATACTGCCCTCCTGATCAGGTAAGTGAAGAATTATTATATTTTTTTCTATCATTAATAAATATTCTTAATAACATATCAAACAGGGTAAGAGATTTTAAACGTCCTCCAAAGCGTTTGTGAACACTTTCGGAGAAATAACGTCTCCCTGTGTCATTATTCATTTTTTATTTTATTTATAACTGCTGACCTGATGATAAGCGATTATGCGGTCGAAAATGTTGTCCAGGCTAACCTAGAATTACAGGCTCTTAAGAACAGCTGCTGGAACACTGTTAAGTGCTTAATGAAAGAATTTCTACGTCGGCAGAAGGTTGCAGCTAGCTAGGGTGGCATTCGCGAAATACCCTACCACCATGCTGCTGTAACGGCTGCCATCCTAAGACAACATACGGGCTACGAGCGCTGCAGACACATGTTTCACACATTCACCTATTATTTGTTTTAGTTGACGTATTTCATCCTCTTCCGTACCTTATCCACCTCTGAGGTGCGATCGGTATTCGGCACAATATGTGTTGTGCTAACGAAACAAGTACATGCTGTCAAGATTTAAATTCGGTTTTTTTTCCTGACGTAAGCCCTCGCCGGGAATCCTGATTGATGCAATACACTCTACTTTTTAGTTTATTTGCTTTAATGATAAATAGCCTCGAAGTGCAGATAATGTCCAGTAGCACCCCACTTGCGATGACGCGACAAATTGAACAGTGGGCGTGTTTTTTCCCTTGTCAGCTTTTAGCATAATACAAACAGAGAATATGATAAATACTTCTTAGTCTCATGCTGGGAAATATACAGTAAGAGCAATGTCTCGATTGTATATCTACAGTTTATCGATTGTATATTATATAAAGCTTGACAGTAACGGACTTTTCTTGTTTCAGGTGGAATATATCCAAAATCTAGTGCTGAAAGAGTTAAGTGAAGCTTACGATACCGATGACCCCGAACTACACTACCTCACTGTAAATACTGCTGATTAAACATTGGATTGAGTGTTATTCAACAGGCCTTTATTTCGTCAGATAAACTCCTAAATAGATCACAGAACATTACCGTCTCGGATCGTAGGTCGTAGTCGTAAGTAAATCTGAGAGAACAACGAATGTGAATTAATTTTTAAACGAAAATATTTCTTATATTATTATCTAAGAAATATATATAAAAAAATATTTAAGAAAAAATCAGGGTTATTGGAAAACTGCAATGATAATACCTACTCCGAGATAAGGGCGCCCGCCGCTGAAACACTGGACCGCGCCGCGCTCCCTTTGAATAGAGTTTTGAATATTTACATCGAGTAAAGTAATGAACAATATGAAATAATACATTACAGGACTTCTAACATCAGGTGGTCCTCGTGTCTTCGTTTTTGACGGTATACCGTCAAAAACACAAAAAATAAAAATTGTAAAAAAAAATATCAAAATGTTTGTTAGGACTAACAAAAGTCAAATCTCTTAGATTGTTAGGTTTGTTCCAATAACCCTGTATATCTACATGTATACACAACTATAAATGTTGTCTTTATAAAAGAAAAATCTATTTCTCGAAGTTTAAATGAGGAATTAGGTAAATGTAGTAAATTATCAAATGATTGTATTTATCTGGAGCGCAATAGACGTGTCGTCATGGAGCCGCAGGCCCGTTGAGTTCCAGACCAGTGCCAACTGCAATGCCGTAACTCACACGTAATGTGCTTTAACGAACATTGTAAGCTACAATTTATGCTGCAAACGTTGCTTATGAAAAATATTATGAAGTTGTCGCTAAATAGTGCAGTGTGCAATGTACCTACATAATCCAAATAGCCTAGGGTATTTGGATTATATTTTACATGTGTGTAGAACTCAAGATACCCTAGCCTAGGGCATTTAGATTGTGTGAGCCAGTTTAAAAACCTATCCTGTAACTACCTATTTCGAAGTGGTCGTAGCGGAGTTGAAGCGCTCTTATAGTGTAGGTTGCCCGTATCTACCTGCCACATAATACCCCCTAATCTGTACTACCGGCAATGTGTAGATATCGCCGCCATATAATCGTAAAGTGGTTGTGCATTTTTCGAATGGCTAGCAACCGCCCTCAAGTGGAATACATGTCGCCAAGCACCTAATTGTTGTGTGCCACCAACTGTCATGGAGAGCAAGTTTCCATTCTACAATTATCGATCACATCATCACCTATCATCATGTAAGATCGTGGTTGTAGGCTATATATTTATCTCTATCCGACCAATGAACTCTAGATGTTGAATAATATAACATATTACGCTACGGAAAGAAAATAAAAAAATTCGGCTACCATTTCAATTGAAGTGTTTTGGAGCCATCTTGAAAAATATATTTTTATTTTTGTAATGCATTATTTGGCTAAGGATCTACATTCTACACAAAAATCTAAATTTAAAATTTTAATACTCAGTCCGTTAACATAAGAACGGATATATAGACAGACAGGCTACGTTTTGCCGTTTGAGCACGAATTATTCGCGTTTTTCTTTTCGTCGAAGTCAACATAAAAATTATAATTTATTCAGTTTTGAGTCAAGAGCGCATAATGCACAGAAGGGCTAAATTAGGTACTTATTACTAGTTTATTATTTATGGTAGAAGACACCTGAGTTTATATATCCATATAATTGAGCTTTGAGCTTCTGTTACATGGAGAACCCTAGGTGACAGGAATATAATGCATTATTGAGAATTATGAGCACTTGCGGTGAGCGAAACTCATGACTTCGCCCGCGTGGATTTGGGTTATAACGGCACGCCTCAGGAACTATCTTATTTATTCTAGGACCAAAATAATGATAAGTATTTCATCAGTCTTATTAGGTGTCGTGGAATTTAGTTGTAACTAAACCAATTTTATTAAAGCTGGTTGAAATACATTTTTTATGGCATTTAAGGCCTAAATTACAATAGCATGAAAATCATACAAATTGCCGTTGACATAAGGATCATTTCAGCGCGCACCCTGACTTAACAATTACGTTAAATCACGATGAATTATATTCATACATACATATTATTTATATAATGTTCATGGAATATGTACTTTTTTTAGCATATTGACTTGAAAATATGTACTGATTTGGCAAATCTAGCCTCTTAACTGATATCAGATGTTGGTAAATGATTCGCGAATGCGAATGCGAATATTTTAAAATTTCAAAAAAAGAGCGCGTAAAATGTTTGAGAGGTTTGACGTTTCGTGTCGACCATGTCTAAATTGAAATTTTTTTTTGCAAAAAATGGAACCGACTTCACACCCAAAAGTGTGTAATAACTTGTTGAAGTCGGTACCATGATAGTTCAAAAGTACCTATTATCACAATACCGTGCGCATGGTACTGACTTCGACAAGTTATTACACACTTTTGGGTGTTAAAGGCGGTTTCATTTTTTGCTAAAAAAAAAATTCACACATTTTAGTGACCCTTGACACGATCGATTATGATTCATTGTTAACGACTATATCGTCAAGATAGGTAAATATTTTTCAGGTATTTTAGTGTAACTCAAAAACGGCTTGACTGATTTTGATGAAATTTAAAATGGGACCAAACGACAAGAATTACCTTTCAAACAAAAAAAGAATTTTCAAAATCGGTTCACCCAGTCCAGAGTTCTGCGGTAACAAACATAAAAAAACAGACGAATTGAGAACCTCCTCCTTTTTTGGAAGTCGGTTAAAAATAGCCGAGCCGATATTGGTTAATTGAATGAATTTAGTCACAAAAAGTTCATTGTAAAAGTTTTGTGTTGAGGTTAGTTTTATGTTGTTTTTCAAATTTAACTGATATTTAAGGGACAAAGTGGCATAAAAACATGAGGAAAGCACACATCAGCGAAGTTTGGACTTATTATACAATATGTGATGTTGAAATTGTTAATTTAAAAATATCTAAGTGTTATCTATTGTATTATTTTTTCATAATATGAAATTCATACGCATGCATATAATAATTTCCTTTTTGATTATTAAAAACATTCGTTAAATATTCGCATAATTTTTGCGAATGCGAATGCGAATATTGAAAAATACGCGGATATTCGCGAATGCGAATGCGAATATCCGTTACATCACTAATATGCAGCATGAATACTTACAGAGATATTTACAGTGTTACTATTGCAACGTGGTACTATTGCCCCCGGTCTACCCTATTGTTCTCAGACTACAAAAAGGTTTTTCTTTTAGTCTGAATATAAGAATTCCTATTGAAAACGATTTTCCGTATATTTCATAAAATACCTAATTTTACGGTAAACTGGCAAACCAGAAGCAATAAATATTGAAGTCATGGACGTGTACGGCAAATGTCACCTAGTTTGAACACTTGTATTTAAAATATGACGATATTATGATTGTATGAAAAAAACTACATGCACACTTACCTTAACTTTACCAAATTAATCAAAAATAATTTATATATGGTTCTAACACGATAAACGGAGTTAATTATGTGGTAGTATTATATACAGTGTAGATAAGTGATGCGTCTGGCATCGTAATAGAAAAATTTGTATGGAAATGTAGACAACACTCGTGAGTCCATCGGTTATTATGCCTCGAGTCAGACATTCTGTGCACGACATATTGTACCTACGTTAATTATGTGTGAACAAATTACGTTTTATTTTTTGTAAACAAAACTTCTAAATAATACCTGCCTAGAAAAAAGCTCACTTCTTCATAGTGACGAGTGCATATAGAAACCACAGGCATAATATGTGTTTATACCATCATATAAAATACTCGCACTAAAAATACTGCGTAAAAATACATTACGTACCTACGGTAATTTACGCATCATTAAGCATTTATTTACGTATTTATTCTGTGGCACTAGTGACCGACAGTGGTGTGCCCGGCTAGAATGTCACCACCCAACACATAATGGGGAGGTTGTGTTCAGCAGTGGACAATCCGGCTGATACAGTTCAGTGACCAACCGCGGATTCAATTTCGGGTTCAGCAAGTTTCAGCAAAAGAATTTAGCTTCGGTTCCAGTTTCGGCAACGAAAATCTGCGTTCGTTAGTTATTGCGCGTCGTTCGGTAGACTTCCGGAAAGTTCGTGTCTGGAATGTCACACGCCATCGTCACCTGTCAGATCGCCGCGCCGCCGGCTGGATTGCCTTGTGAATGTAATTGGGTAAGTGTTTATTTATAACCGACTTTCAAAAAAGGAGGAGGTTCTACAATCGACCATACTTTTTTTATGTGTGATCTCAGTTTCTCCCCCATTTGTAAAACAGTTCTCAAAATTATTTTTCGGTCGGTTTCTAATACGCTCTGCTATGCAGAGACGTGGTGTTTAGGGTGAACTACAAATCATTACATATAATATCCATACGTATAATAAATATCGAGTGAAAGTGCTTCGTGCGTATTTTTGGGATGTCACCACGGATTCGGATAGAGCGTTCATATAAGTAACCTGTGAACCCCTGGGAAACAGAGACAAGATCTCGATAAAAGAAGAACGAGATTAAATACAAGAATATTGAAGGCCTGGTAGCGAAGTTTGCTTGGAACGTCCGCCGCGGTCAGGAGTTATGGATGGGTGACCGCTAGTGACATTACTTCCGTGCTTCGGAGGGCACGTTAAGCTGTCGATCCCGGTTGTTGTCTTACGATGGCAGGCGTTACAGCATGGTAGTAGGTCATTATGCGAATGTCCGCCTGGCTAGCTACCACCCTCAAATAGCCAAGCACCTAACGGTGTGTTCCGGCAGCTGTCCTTGAGAGCCAGGCTAGCCGAGGTGAGATAGTAATCAAAGGCTAGCCTATCAGCAATAAAAAAAAATCTATTTTATAAGTGGTATCAGAGAAATTTTCCGACGTAAAGCCTAATGGTCTCCAGTTGTAGAAAAATTATTGGTTTTCCTAAAGAAAAATTTTGAGTAACAATCGAAGTATGGCATTGTTTTCAGTAGAAGGCAATAGAGTCCCCCGCTATTATGGGATCTCTAATTATTGGGAAATGTATGATGATAATAATATTTATAATGCAGTTTAGTTAGTATACACCGCGAGCAATAGGTAAGTTTCCAAATTACTTCCTGTTTTGAGATTTGGAAAATGTTTTTATGCATACCCAGCCGCAGGGGAGCTGTTGGGTGATGACTCGGGTTTAAAGGACCCACCACCGATTAAAAAAGGTTTAATACCAGATGACCTAATTTAACTATATTCAAACTAGATAACCAAAATCCAGGGAAACAAAATTCTATTCTATTCTATTAGGTAATTGAAAATATTATGTACCTTCCATTGTAAGTTTTGTTTAAATTTAATATTGTATGATATAAGTTGGTCGAAATAAAGAATTATTATTATTATAAAATCGCAAGTAGTGGCTTGTGCCAATATATATACCTAGGTATATTATGTAAATGCTTCATAGAATCAGAGATTGCACAACGTCGTTCAGCTAATTAGATCAATGATTTTCACATTGTCTTCGTTTATGTCGCTGGCTGCTAATAGCCTGGTGATGTGACACTTAAGCAGGTCATTTAGCAATAACAACGTAGGTAGGTAAGTATGTACCTGCCTACTTATTATTCACATGGTATGTATAAGATTCTGTGTTTGTTTCATTCACGTTTTAGTTGGCTAGAAACAAATATTTTTCTCTTAGAAGCTCTTTAAACTATCACTTGAACTGAATAGAACATTGAAAAATAAAGATGCCAAGTGCAAGACTATTAGTAGTCAAAAGTTATGTACTTTTAAGGTAATTTATTTAAAAATATAAGTAGGTAGTGAATCGTCTGATCCTTGTCAGATAGCGCCAAAATTCTCAACTTATTCATCAAATGAAGTTTTATTCTCGAAACTCGTATGACAAGACAATATTATTATAAATAAATAATGATAATTATATACTAATTATATTCTTATTTAATACTTTACCATACTACTTACTTACCTAATAATTATACCTAACTAACCGAATCTATCATAAGCACGAACATGAGCCAACCAGAACAGAGAAACCTCAAAGACCCCGAGGGAAAAATATAGGTATATTTTATACCTATAATATAAAGTATAAGGAACCAAATTTTAATTATGTTCCCGCTGTTAGCTTAAGTCATTTACACCACACCCACTCAGAAAAGTCTAATTGCTTGTTGAAAAACGGATTATAAAGTTCTTCATTTCTTCCTTATAAATGTGCGGTGGGAAAAGTTATACCTATGGAATTTCATTCCCGCCATCCGTAGCAGTGCAGGAATGTTATGTAAAAATTTATACCCGCTCTGCTAGCCTTCTTTTGTTTTTTAGCTGCGAACATAAAAAATACAAACGTCAAAGCTCAAAAAGATTTTATACCAAAAAAGATGTGGGTTTTTTGTACTTCATTTTCAATTAAAGAAGGTTAGCAACCTTCTTCTGCACTACGAAAAAAAAAGGGTAGCAATTTTTTTTTCTTTTGTTAAATTTTATTTTTACCAAATTAATAATTTAACAATACCTATGTACGCTTTTAATTATTCTAAATAATTTTCCAAAATGTCATCTCATAGGGAAAGTGACGGTTTTACATAGGGCGCACTAAAAGTTTTGTACTTCTAGCTAATCGGTACTATTTGAATTTCAAATGTTACATTTTTTGAAACGACTCGCTTGACTTTTTAGTAATAAAAAAAATTTACTGGAAATCATTTGTCAATTGTTTTTTTCACACATCAAAGTTCTACGTACGCAACGAAAATGAAATTAAGTCGAAAAGATATTAGAACGATGATTTTTATGATTTTAAAAATTCTCTCTCTCCGCAGGACTGTGCCGCTCGTGTTCATAATGCTTTTGGGAGAGAAACACCTTGTTTGAGCACCGTGAGCGGCGACGGTTTGCTGAATTTGAGAGAGGTCGGGTTTCTTTACATGACGAATTTCGTGTAATAAATACCACAAAATAGTGTAATAATAGTGTATTTCAAGAAAATATACCTACATATGAATCATCGTTCTGCACATTAGTATTTTCTTAACTAATTATTTGGGTTCTATAACCTTGCTTATCAAATTATCTTATTTCCTTCACTTTCCTAGACACAGTAAGTTAAGTAATTTTCCGCTTTACTGACCGTAATTATTGGTGTAGGGACTCCTCTTAAAAACAACAACCAGAACTCTCCGATTCTTTTCTCCATCTTCTTTTCGTGCCATGACCATCCCGTTTTTCAAAACGTTGGTTAAGATGGCATCCGTGTCCCGTCAAATCATGACCATTTATCAAAAGCAACTGATACCACACTGTCGTTTAACAATTCGATATTAGGCACAAACTGACTTAAATATTTAAACAACTTTTGTTATTGCGTTCATTAATTATTTATTCAACATTTTACTACTGTTTGCTTACATTCGTGAAGGGCGGCCTTCAACTGCCGTCAATGAAAATAATGTGGCTACTATTAAGCGGCTAATTGAAGAAAACCCGCAGCTTACATATGAGAAAATTCGAGGACTATTGGGGATTGGTATAATCCAAATTCAGAAAATTGTACACGAAGAATTAAAAGCTCAGAAACTTTGCTGTCGTTGGATCCCTCATGTATCTGACAGCGGAGCAGAAGCGGGCTCGCGTGGAATGGTGCTCACAGATGCTACTGAAGTACGACCATGAATATTCTAATGCTGGTTAGGACATTGTCATAGGAAACGAAACGTGGATTTAACCAGAAAAAAACAGCAATCAATGTGAATGTGTGTTTGAAAATGAGAACAAACCAACAAAAGTGAGGCACATTGAGGCGAGAAACGTTGGTAAAAAAATGATCGCGTTTTTTTTCTTAGCTACGGGTCCCATCTGCACTTGAAGATCAAAAGAGTGTTAATGCCGAGTAGTGTATTCTACCATTTGTATACCCATCAGGGTGTGAGAAAAAGTTCGCGAAAGACGACCAAAAAGCCGCGTTCTCCTACATCATCACAACGCTTCTTCACACACGGCTTCTTAGTTTGTCAGAGACACACGGCCAACAAAACAAAGTCATTTTTAGCTTCCGAAAAAGTACAACTTGTCACCCATCCTGCACATAACCCCGACTTAGCACCCTGTGATTGCTGTATTTTCCCCAAAATCAAAGATTTTATGAGAGGTTTCACTTTAACCAACCCCGAAGAGGCAGTGATAGCGTTCAATCAGCACGTAGAAAATATACCTTCAGATCTGCGGTCCTCCTGTTTTAAAAAATTGTTCGATCGCATGAAAAAATGTTTAAAATGTAAAGGAGAGTATTTTGAAAAGCAATAAATATAATATTTTGTTTATAACATGTTGTTTATTTAAGTTACGCAAAACTTTTAGTGTGACCTATGTATAACGAGGACGCCACCAGAAATAAAAAATACATAAATTTACAAATTATTGGAATACAAAATGTTTTGCCCCGGGCGGGAATTGAACCCGCGTTTTTTCGCGCCAAAAATTTGGCGTATAAAAAATACAGCTCAAGAAGTCATTAAAAACTTACTTTCTGAGATGTCTCGAGAAAACATATAATATAATGATTTTATTTTCCTAGGAAGTGTAGTGTATTATCGCTTGGGAGAAAGTTCTATTTCTGCACGAGAGTAATTTTAAGCCCGAAGCGAAGCGGAAGGTTTAAAGAAAACTCGAGATAGTTTTCTCCCCTCTGTGTACAATGTACTATTTATTATTCAGTATCCTAAATTAAAGTATAAAGTCATTTATTCATGCCTAGGCCATAGAACATATTATAATACTACGTATTAGGAGACTACGTACTACCTATAGGCATCTACATTTAGTTCAACGTCAATTACAAAATTTTGCATTGAAAGATTCTGCAGCCACAAAAACAAAAAAATAACGGGCAAGAAACTTGTTGAAGAAACTTTTTTATTGTCTTTCAACGACGTGTTACAAAAAAGTATTATTAAATATTGTCATTGATGACGTAATCAAAGGCAAAGTCAAAATCATTTATTCAATTTAGGCGTCTACGACGCTCTTATGAAGGTCAATTACAAATTTTAATATTGAAATATACTACATTGTACTGCCACGTTCAGCAAACAAAAATTTTAGAGCCACTGCGAGAAAAACGGGCAAGAATCTCGGGGCCATTCCTTTAAACGTTTTTTAACAATGTGTTAAGTACATACTATATAGTAAAATTATTACAATACTTAATTTGCATTACGTAGGTGTTAGGCGCTAGCTTGGCAGAGGCGAACCAGTCCAAGCATTTTTGTCGTTTAAGTAATCACAAACTGTGTAGTAAGATTTCTTTATCAAAATATTCTTCACATGCAACTTGAATTTTCTTTCTGTGAGCGTTGTAATATGTTTGGGCAATTTATTATAAAACCGCACACAATTGCCTAAGAAGGACCTTTTATTTGTCTTTGCTAATCTAAAACCTGACACCGCTATTTTATCTTTACTCCTAGTGTTATAATCGTGATTGTCACTGTTTGATTTAAATTTGCTCAAATTTTTACGAACATACATAATATTTTCAAATATATACAGACTTGGTAAAGTTAAAATATCAATTTCCTTAAAAAGATCTCTCAGGGATTCCCTAGGATGCATTTCGTATATGGCTCGAATTGCACGCTTTTGTAAGATAAAGATTGTCTCTATCTCAGCAGCAGCTCCCCACAGCAATATACCATAAGACATAATACTGTGGAAGGAATCGAAGGCGTAAACAGCAAAGAATAACGTGCTCTCAAGGACAGCTGCCGGAATATTCCGTTAGGTGCTAGGCGACAGGTTTTCTAGTTGGGGGTGATAGCTAGCCAGGTGAGGGTGATAGGCGGGCATTCTCAAAATGCCTACCCACCATGCTGTGAAGATGAGCTTCATCAGAGTTTTACAGTGAGCTTTTACCTGCAACTTGAATTTTCGCTCTCTATATTATTATTTATTTATTATTAACAAGTAACGACAAGAAACCAATTACAATACCTGATTACAGTGCAAATAGATTAGGTACATTACTATCATGTATCATTACAAAATGTCCAAATATATTAATTAACGATACAAAATAATGTTAAAGCTAAGAAAAAAAGAATGTATTATCACCGTAATTAGTGAACTGAAAAATAATTACTTATTTTGAACTAAATACGAGAATTATGTCATAAGATGAAAAATAAAATTCATTATCCATAAATAAACACCTTGCGCGCATTCATCTCATAGTAGTCCAAGGTTTAAAATTAAAGGGGCTACAGTTTGCTGGATAGGAGAGTGACTGAGCGTCTTTTTACCAAGTGGGACTACCAACAATGAATGACGCCCGTGACGAGTGCAACTATCGGGAACGGAGACGAAAGCCCGAGATAACTTATTGAGTAAATTGGGTGCATCGATCTTGCTATGAAGTATCTTACCATAACTTAACCATTTGCTGATAATTAGGGCATGGATACCGGTATTGGGTATTACCGAAAAACCGGTAATACCGGCCTATTTAGAGTACTTTCAAATACCGGTATTGGAATGAAAAATACCGGTATTTCGGTATTATGACAAAAAAGAAATTTATATGCATGAAATCTAATCAAAGGCTTAAAAACCAATACGGCGGCTTTAGATTACTTATATCAATAACTTCAACAACTTATAAAATATTATGGTTGTAAATTAATGCTTAGTTCATGTTTTCTTTTCATGCTTTTACAAATTAATTAATAAACCGACTTCAATAACCAAAAAATCATAATCTAATTAGGTAACGTTGATTTCTACTTAATAAAAAATGTCATTTTATGATTGGAACCAGTCAATGTGCAATTGTGAGCACATACATTGTTTTACATATATGGTGGTAGTACTGTTTATATAGCTTAACAAAACTGACATATCATCCGCCGACCACCGCACGCCTCTCAGACCCGCGCGGTGCACCTTTTTATCTCACGCATATTCTCAACAGCATTGTGCGCTCTCACTTGATTCGTCGGTTCTCTATTCACAATTCTCTTATTACTACGCGCATGCACGTGGTATATATATGGTAATCAGTGTTTCCGAGTATATTACAGTGATAAGAACTGTGTATGAACTGATATCTCAAACTGCGATCCCCAAGACGCCTACCAAGCGTGGACATTATGGCAAACTCCGCTTTAAAAAAGGAGGCTGTGTTCTGCAGTGGAAAATCCGGCTGATACAGTAAGAACATAGTGGGTATTTTCCGTTTTCGAGACAATATTACGAAAAAACTATAATTTAGGAAATAATCGGTATGTTAGAAACTCTAAATTCATTCAAATTTAATAAGCCTCATAAAGCGTATCTACCTTACTCAGATCGATCATTCGGCAATATCAGCAGATAGTGCCAAAACTGGTTGTGACGATAACGTCGAGGTGCCGGTTCAGCTTCAATTTAATAAGAATTAAATAAAACGATCGACAAATCTCTAAAAGAGAAAAGTACATAAAAGGATATTTTACACTAATCACAAGGGATAGACAACGAATCTAATGACACTGACCCGAAAGATGATGAAATCTGATGTGATATATTATTGAATTATACACACGGAAATAACGCAGTACGAAAATGGCGGCAATAGAGGACTTTATTGGGATGAACTTTATAAGACCTTACCTCCAATTAGTATTGAATCCGAAATAGCGTTTACAGTGACGAATTTTATCCAAAATAATATTATACCTTTTTTTTTGTTATAATATATATTTGATTATTTATTGGAGTAATAAAAAAACATAAGAAAAAGTACCAAAAATCATTAATAAAAATTAAGTTGATTAAAAAAAATTACTGTTTCACGATGATTTTATTATAATATAATAGGTATATTCATTCAGTCTAAAACAATATTACATTGAAAATATATTTTGTCTGCGTTTTTAACATTTATAGTGAAATACCGAAATACCGGTATTCCGGTATTGAAAATATTAATACCGATATAATACCGGTATTGCCAATAAGTCCAATACCGCCATGCCCTACTGATAATGGCGCCGAATTTACAAAGAGTTATTCCCAAACAATTATTATTTATTAACATAATGAATAGATTCAGGCGTTACTTTGCGGAAATCCATATTTAATAATAACAAATATTTTTTAAAATATTTTAAGAAATCATAAAATTAATAAAAAACACTTTAAAATATATCTAGTGACAATTCCGCCTAATTCAATTAGAAATGAATTTAAAATATAAATTTAATTCTGATTAAACTAATGATTTCGTTAATTATAATAATATGTTATTATTATTTATTAACCATTTATTCGACGGTGATCACTTACCACCAGGTGAGCCGCTTGCTCATTTGCCCTTCTATGCCATAAAAAAGTCTAGGAGAAAACTCGTTGGGTACATGTAAGGGTAATAGCCAAATCTCCGTTTATAAAGGAAGCGGAGAAATGCTTTTTAAACCTTCTCTATTATGTTTGTGTATGTTCCCTCATGTGGATTCCACACGCATGAACTAACTTCAAGTTTGCTGCGAACGAGTGCTTCATAGAGTACCTAATGGAGTCTCATAGATACAAAATCCTCATCACGAATCCCAATCTTATATCTGGGTTTAAATAAAGGTTAAAGTTAACTTACGGTTGTAGGTGACACTCAAATCTTTTATGCTTGTGGTCTTACTGATATCGAGTGATTCAAAGCGGTGTTTATATTCAATTGGGTAACAAGATAAGTATAAGAATCATACAATGTTTAAATTAAACGCATTTGTTGTTTCCGTATAAGCGGATGAGATAGATTTCTCTGTCTGTCTGTCCATTCGTCCATAAGCACAGCGCTTCTAAACGGCATGATGTATAGTAAGTGAAGAATCTGGACCAAACTAAGAAGCGCATTGGGCCATAAATTAAAAAAAATAACAAATTCCGGACAAGTGTGATTTGAACTACCATACCGAGGATTGCGTACCAAGCAGCAATGCAAAATGTACCAAAAAATCTTAACTAACATTTTGTTAATGTTGTACCTACGTTAGATAATAGACTATAATCATACCAAGTTTGAGGCTTGTACCTATTTATTACCGTTTTTCGATGGAGAAAAATATGATACGTTCTTGTATGGGGAGGGGACCCTTATATTTTTATTTGTTAGGCAATCCACCTCATCTATTATACTAACACATATTCTGTGAAAATTTCAACCGGCTTACTATTACCATTGCAAAGATACGGGCCTTTTAAAGATCGTACGTACGGACGGACAGCTGTGGCTTAGAGATATAGTCCCATTTACTAGTACAGAACCCTAAAAACTTATTTTCAGCCTAGCATGTGAGATGTTATCATCAGGAGCTCAAATATGTACCTAATATATTCTTGACACTTTATCAAAAGAAATACCATCGAAATCATCATTTTATACCTGATGGTAAGTGATGATGTGGTCGAAGATGTTGTGCAGGCTAACCTAGAATCCCTGGCTCTCAAGGACAGCTGCCGGAACACACCGTCAGGTACTTGGTGACGGATTTCCTATTGAGGGCGGTAGCTAGCCAGGCGGGCATTCCCAGAATGCCCTACCACCATGCTATAACGACTGCCGTCCTAAGAGAACAACCGAGATCGACGGCTAAACGTGCCCTCCGAAGCACGGAAGCGCTCAGTAGTAATGTCACTATAGCAGTCACCCATCCAACTCATGACTGCGGCGGCCGTTGCTTAACTTTGCTGATCGCCGATCGGTTCAGAACGGCTATATTTTTATCTCAAAAACTAAACTAGTTACGAATCTGAAATTTCGATATACAAATAAACATATTACCTATCCTCTATTTAAATCACTAAAACACACAAATACTGAAGACACTGATTTATACTCTGTTTTCGTAGATCTGATCTAAAGCTGTGTCGAAAAAAACTTTTTTTTTTCTTTTACCGGCTTTTGCAATGCTTCTCTTTAGTTTTAGCTTCAAAAACAACACTGCCTAATCCTAAAGCTTAGCAATGTATTATACATTGCTTTCTTAAATTTAGGTAAATCGAACTTCTAGCTCACTAATATCATATAATATATCTGATACAATATCTGTACGACAACAGCTACGGCACAGTTTATGCATTAGTTACTTACTTTTACAAGTTAATTTCGCACGAAGCCCATAATAACAACCAGCCAGTATGTGGTATTTATTAAGATAATATCGGCCATGATTGGACAAACAATCAGTCCTTCGATTGGGGACGATTGGGGTCAACTCCGTGTCGAACCATCACCGTAACGTCGCCGAAGTACTCGCATAGCATCATCGTGTGATCTTTTATCAATTCATCAAACCTACCTACAAATCCTGCAATGGCTTTTGATATTTGGTGCTTACACTAATTGATTAAATAACGCTTATATGCGAAAGTATTGCAATACCATGTTTGTGTGAGTGGTTGACATTATATCCAGTCCAGACATAGATAGGAGATCTTGGATAGGTACATTTTCCTTAATTTTTTAATGTTTTCTAGTTTCATAGGAAGCTCAATATGATCCATTTCCATGCGGCCCATGCGGGTAAAATCGCGGGTGCTGGTAGTACAAAAAATCGGCCAAGTGTGAGTCGGACTCGCGCACGAATTCACGCATTAGCTATAAAACATTAGACTTCATATTTTAACCTTTTTTTGTTTTAACGCACACGAGTACGACTCGCACTTGGCCAACTTTTTGTATTTGTTATTATAGCGGCAACAGAAATACATCATCTATGAAAATTTCAACTGCCTGGCTATCACCGTTCTGGAGATATAGCCTGGTGACAGACGGACGGAAGGACAGCGAAGTCTCAGTAATAGGGTCCCGTTTTTACCCTTTGGGTACGGAACCCTAATAAGAGATAGTGAAATCAGTAGACATAAAAATATTATTTACCATTTTATTAATCAATTATTATAAGCATTTTTTCAGTGACGCTTCGCTCTAATTCATTCAAATCAAGCATACCGGATGTCATTCATCAATTTAAAAAAATAATATAGGGAACTCCCGTGTATTGTATAATTTGTCAAAAAACTATTTGATCTCTTGAGCATTCCTTTTTCGAATATCTTAGATAAATATTATAGGTATAATAGTCATCTGTCGATAATTTGTTGGATCTGCCTTGTCACCCTTAAAAATGGGCTTGACAATCGCTAGCTTTAGGTTTTCAGGAAAAAGACGTTATGTGAAAGATAGATTAATTATGTGAATGCAAACCTGATGAGAGTCAACTTACACTCCTGCATCTGATCTCATTTTGTGTTAGGTCTTTGGAGCCGTGACCATTCCAGTTACTCCTAGGGAAACCATTAAGAGGGATAGGTATGCTACAGATTGCCGGAGCTGAAAAATCGCCCCGTTTATTCTGCGTACGGATGTCAGGAATTATTACGCCCTACGCGCCGTATTATTGCCGTATTAACGGTGAAGGCAAAGATGAGCGTCCAATAGAATAAGCCAGTCGTCTTTTGAGCGCAGCGGAGCGTAATTACCTCACAACCGATACAGCTCAGCTCAAGGACCCAGAGCTGAAAAAGATCATTGTTGGTCTCGAAAGCAATAAAGAAATTGTTTGATTGTAAGTGCGTGAGAGACGCCATGATTGACACCTTAGACCTTAGACACCTCGTTTGTTAGAAGACTGTAGGCCTGATAGGCTAGGCATACTTACTAGGAATCGAAGTTACAGGTTTATGTTAGTTTGAAGCTATGATAGCCGAGCGGTAATAGCATTTATATTTTTTTAAATATGATAAGCAAGAATTTGTCACATAAAAAGTGACTATGCGGTTGACGGTGGAATAAACTTGCCTAGCAGATACCTATTCACTTTGTACTTCAAGATCTATCAGAAAATAGAGACTCAATACTCAATTATTTATTGCAACATATGTAGTTACATGCAGATCTTATATAACATGTTTGTGTGTACATTTATTTTACATGTTTGTTTACATATGACCCTGTAAGGGTATGGCAATGGTGGGAACGGAACGATCTATTTCAAAGTCATCAAATTTATCGTTAAAAAATTCGTCTAAGGTCCTTCGATTGGGGACGATTGGGGTCAACTCCGTGTCGAACCATCACCGTAACGTCGCCGAAGTACTCGCATAGCATCATCGTGTGATCTTTTATCAATTCATCAAACCTACCTACAAATCCTGCAATGGCTTTTGATATTTGGTGCTTACACTAATTGATTAAATAACGCTTATATGCGAAAGTATTGCAATACCATGTTTGTGTGAGTGGTTGACATTATATCCAGTCCAGACATAGATAGGAGATCTTGGATAGGTACATTTTCCTTAATTTTTTAATGTTTTCTAGTTTCATAGGAAGCTCAATATGATCCATTTCCATGCGGCCCATGCGGGTAAAATCGCGGGTGCTGGTAGTACAAAAAATCGGCCAAGTGTGAGTCGGACTCGCGCACGAATTCACGCATTAGCTATAAAACATTAGACTTCATATTTTAACCTTTTTTTGTTTTAACGCACACGAGTACGACTCGCACTTGGCCAACTTTTTGTATTTGTTATTATAGCGGCAACAGAAATACATCATCTATGAAAATTTCAACTGCCTGGCTATCACCGTTCTTGAGATATAGCCTGGTGACAGACGGACGGAAGGACAGCGAAGTCTCAGTAATAGGGTCCCGTTTTTACCCTTTGGGTACGGAACCCTAATAAGAGATAGTGAAATCAGTAGACATAAAAATATTATTTACCATTTTATTAATCAATTATTATAAGCATTTTTTCAGTGACGCTTCGCTCTAATTCATTCAAATCAAGCATACCGGATGTCATTCATCAATTTAAAAAAATAATATAGGGAACTCCCGTGTATTGTATAATTTGTCAAAAAACTATTTGATCTCTTGAGCATTCCTTTTTCGAATATCTTAGATAAATATTATAGGTATAATAGTCATCTGTCGATAATTTGTTGGATCTGCCTTGTCACCCTTAAAAATGGGCTTGACAATCGCTAGCTTTAGGTTTTCAGGAAAAAGACGTTATGTGAAAGATAGATTAATTATGTGAATGCAAACCTGATGAGAGTCAACTTACACTCCTGCATCTGATCTCATTTTGTGTTAGGTCTTTGGAGCCGTGACCATTCCAGTTACTCCTAGGGAAACCATTAAGAGGGATAGGTATGCTACAGATTGCCGGAGCTGAAAAATCGCCCCGTTTATTCTGCGTACGGATGTCAGGAATTATTACGCCCTACGCGCCGTATTATTGCCGTATTAACGGTGAAGGCAAAGATGAGCGTCCAATAGAATAAGCCAGTCGTCTTTTGAGCGCAGCGGAGCGTAATTACCTCACAACCGATACAGCTCAGCTCAAGGACCCAGAGCTGAAAAAGATCATTGTTGGTCTCGAAAGCAATAAAGAAATTGTTTGATTGTAAGTGCGTGAGAGACGCCATGATTGACACCTTAGACCTTAGACACCTCGTTTGTTAGAAGACTGTAGGCCTGATAGGCTAGGCATACTTACTAGGAATCGAAGTTACAGGTTTATGTTAGTTTGAAGCTATGATAGCCGAGCGGTAATAGCATTTATATTTTTTTAAATATGATAAGCAAGAATTTGTCACATAAAAAGTGACTATGCGGTTGACGGTGGAATAAACTTGCCTAGCAGATACCTATTCACTTTGTACTTCAAGATCTATCAGAAAATAGAGACTCAATACTCAATTATTTATTGCAACATATGTAGTTACATGCAGATCTTATATAACATGTTTGTGTGTACATTTATTTTACATGTTTGTTTACATATGACCCTGTAAGGGTATGGCAATGGTGGGAACGGAACGATCTATTTCAAAGTCATCAAATTTATCGTTAAAAAATTCGTCTAAGGTATAATAGCATTTAGCTTCAAGTAAGGATTAATAAAACATTCTACCATTTCTAAGCCTATTCGGCAGCTTCTTATATATATCTACAGCCGGAGCCCTGAGTTAGGGCCGGATCTGTACATCTCTAGATTGGACTTTGGTTTTATGAGTTGGTTACTTACGTTACGTTACGTTACAATATCACGTGGTTGATCAGCATATTTTTGAAATATTGATGGGTATTTTTTACAAATTTGCAAATTTCTAGTATATAAATAGATACTAAGGATAAAATTTTACATTTTATGAAATATTGTTTATGAAAGTTGGGTATATTTATGTTAGGTGCTTTTATATTGGCAAGTATCCGTATGCATTTTTTTGAGCGACAAAGAGGTCACTGGCATCTACACTGTTGCCCCACATTATGATGCCATAACTAAGCCACGAAAACGCGAATCCATAATAAGCAGATAAAGCTGTTTTTAGATCAGTAGCTCGGCTTAATTCCTTCAATGCATATGAGAAACTAGACATTTTGTTTTTAATTTTATTTACATGTTTTTTCCAGTTAAAGTGCGTATCTAGGTGCGTATCCTAGTTCTAGGCCTAAAAGCGTGGCTGCATCAACACAAGCTAATTTATTATTATTGTATATAAAATTAAAGAGACGATGGTAGGGCGTGCCATACTTCAGCCGTACGCGTTATTTTCATAACGAAAATATAATTATTACGAATTAATGCTGGGTTTAAAGTGCCTCCTATGTGCGTCTTGTGGTACGATGAAAGATAGTGCAATTAGATTATGCAGATCAATGGCACATTTTCCAAAGTGAAACCTGAAAAATACCGATAAGTTGGCAATGGCAACTTTGAGTCTATTTCTTGGCTTTGGAGTCTATAGCTTCACTAACGCATTGTCCCCAATGAGCTTCTTTACTCGATTATCTATGGAGTCCTAAGCCTCGAACTGGTATTTAACGGAAACATCCTAGAGGTGGCATCTATGAAGTAGCCCGGCATTTATTAAAAATACTGAGTCTCTTTGAAAGGTGTGTTTGAGGTAGCTCTGTAAAATACGAAGTTGAAGCTGAACCACTGCTTTCAATTTCATGTTGACGGTTCTATTCAACTATGGGTAGTGTATTGCATGTACCCATCGTACTCCTGGAAGAGCTATGGATATTATATTGATTGGATAATGCAGAGTGCAATAGCAAGATCTCTAGAGTAGAGATAGTTGGGTTATTATGAGTAGAGCTTTTGTAGGTAAATATTTTAGGGATATCTATATTATATTAAATCAAAGAAAGTTTAAAAATTAAAAAACATATATTATTAAGTAATTGTTATAGCCTACATATACAGGAAATATTATTGAATATTTTTTCCTTATAACGACTAGTTGTGATCGCATAATGGTTCTCAAATAAAGTAATACTTCCAAATCTAATCAAGTTAAAGTAATCTGTTGAGACTACATAATTTAAGGTTATTTCATATCTGATGATATGAAATAACCTTATGCAGTTACACGATCTTGTGTTGTAGCAGAATTTACATGACATGCGCATACAAACAACATGTTAATTTAGGCACAACATATTTTACAAGGAAAATGAACAATGAAGCGGAAAAAAAACACCAATAGAATCGTTTCTTTTTCCTAGCCTATTTTCTATATCCCAGCTTTTAGAAGCAACGATGGCCGAGCGGTAATAGTTATGGTCTGCCGTGCCGAAAGTCCACGGTTCGATCCCTACCGCGGTTTGTGCTTCAGGAAGAAGGGCATTTTGCGAATGCTCGCCTGGATAGCTGCCACCCTCAAGTAGAATATTATTCTGTCGCCAATCACCTAAAAGTGTGTTCCGGCAGCAGTCCTTGAGAGCCAGAAAATTAAAGGCACATGAAACTGTAAACTGTGTGTCAGTGTGACTGGCGTAGTGCAATTCGAGCGGACGAAATGCATCTGTTTCTGCATATAAACAGATGCATTTCGTTCGAACTAATTGCACTGGTTAGTCCGCTTAACATCAGGTGGGCATCGTGCTAGATCCGTCACAATCTCAAAAATAAAAAAAAAAGCCTCGCTGACCGGTGCGATCGTATTGGTGGATTTTTTCCTCGCACACCGCACATCTCTGGTGGATACACAGTCTTAGTATTGTGAATTACATTTTTCATGGCTGATGGGCTAGCCTTTGACCACTATCACTTCTTTTGGTAGGCATTGATGTAGTCGAAGATATTGTTGAAGCTATAACCTAAAATTAATTACTTTCAAAAATAGCTAGCCGTGAATACACCGTAAGGTGCTTGGCGACAGATACATGAGGGAGGTAGCTAGCCAGGCGGCAACATTCGTCAAAATATCTCAAGATTTTTTTATGGAAATCAGGCTTTTTCTCAGGGAGAGCAGACTCTTTCATTTTTAATCTGGAACAGTTACCAGAGTCCTGAGAAAAAGCTAAGGTAGGGTTGCCTACTACTAACCAGTAAGTATGTTCCTGCATGATCCCTGCACTGCGCCAAAATTGCCTGAATATCCTGCCTTCGGTTCTAGGTATATTGTTAGAAGTGTTGGTACTTAATCTAAAACGAAAAGGAAATAGGTACAAATTTCTTATTGAATATAAGAATTACGTACCAGAGAGTTGTTAGGTACCTACTATATTTTACTAGTGCGATCTCTTTTGAAAAGATTTGACCACATTGTTTTGGTATATAACGCGCGCATTATCGTACCTACCTACTACGTAGTGTATTTAGGTAGGTACCTATCTACATTACATAAGTTCAAAAGAATAAATAAAGGTATGGTTTTTATTTCTGTGGTTCTATGACGCGTCCCTTGCGCGCCCTACCGTCGCCGCCACGCCACCGCTCGCTGGACCTACCAAAAAAAATAAGCACGCGAGAACAGGCGAGCCAGCCGCATTCCTCGGCTGGGTCGACGGCACGGTCGCCCCGCGCGCGCCGCGCCGCGCCGCTGAACCGCCAGCCATGCCATGCCACCACCACCGCGCCGCGGCGCCGCTCCCGCACCCGCCGGCCCCGCCGCCGCCATCACACGCCGCCGCGCCGCAGTCTTTCGCGCGCGTCCTCGGCGTTAACTAGTGTTTGTGTGTTTCGCTTTATCGAGTACCGTGTTTACAAATAGTGTTGTTGTTATTATTTGTTGCGTTGCAACAGCCAGTGAGTTGTGACAGTGCGAGATAACTTATTTGTGCACCAGGATTTATACGTGTACTAAATTGTGGATCGCGAGGAGAACGCTACGGCAGGCGCCGAGCTCAGGTATGTACCGTTTCGCATTTTGTTTTCAATCTGATTACGGCTAGGCTAATCCGGTCGAGTGGAGTTCGTGTTTCAGGTAGAGCAAGGTGTATTGAATGGAAACACGTGACGGGCGTGTACTCGTAGGTGTATGCTCGGAGCTCACCACCACGTGGTACGAGTTCGGTGTAAACAAGCCGCGCGCGGCCCTTTGCGCCGCGCGACCGAGTCGTCGGGCGACAAGACAAGTGAAATGCGCCTATCGCGTCGCGTCGTTTCGGTTGTGTCTTATTCTATCGCCTTGCTCGCCTTTCGCTTTACGTTTCCTAACTGACTGAATGAACTCTGCTCTTTGAAGAGCTGCTAAGTACTACGAGCTACGTACCTACTCTGTTACTTTTATAAACACTGATATATTAATATAGTCTTAATATGTAATAGTAAAAGTACATTTACTCCATGTCATAAGTATGTAAATACGTGGGTATCTCTTCTCGTTCACCCAACAGAACTGTTTTCCTAATATGTACCGTAAAATACTACTTTGCCTATGAATTAAATTAAAATATTTCCACAATTTTTTGTTTGATTTAGGGTGGAAACACGTCTATGGCAGGTAATTCAAAATTAGGTAAGACATTTCAATCGCAGTTGTAGCTTAGTTTCGTAACCATTCCACATTAATCATTATCATGGAATTGATGACTTGAAAATAACAAAAGTACCTAATACCTAACTACCTAAGATTTTTACTCTCTGCTAACTACCGTATTATTTTGAAAAATACGTAATTAATTACGTATCCAATGTAAGTAGGTAAATACATAAGGTATGTACCTTGTACCCCTCAACAACTCTAACTTCTCAATTAATTTTATATAATTATGTATCTTCTACTCATGTTTATTATTATCAGTAAATATTTTAGAAAAAATATACTATTTTTATATTTTCCTTATAGTAGTAGTGAAAAGCAGAGTTTTTAACACGGATGGAAGTCATCAATTCCTATTCGGACTATAGCCGCGCGTAAATTTTCCATTTCACAATAGTTCTAACCTTTCAATTATTTTTTTGATATGGTAATGTTATTATTATTAATGAATATACCTAATCATAGAAAAAACTACCATATTATACTTTCCTTAAATTCTAAAAGAAAAGTAGATTGTTTAACATGGATGAAAGTCATCAATTCTTACTCCGATTAAAAATTAGTTTTAAACATTTATATCTTAATATGTAGATAAGTACCTACCTACCTACCTCGTATGGGAATTGATTTCTTTCGACCCTTGTATAACAATCTACGCAATACGCGCGAAGCGGAATAGGCCTCTCGCGTATTGCGTGAGCAAGTAGGTAGGTAGGTAGGTACTATATTAATTAAATGGACGATTTTACAATAATACTCATACCTATCATAACAATGTTACATTTTGTACCTATTTCCTGCCATATACGTCAACGTTCACTTTAAAAGCTGAGGATCGGCTGAGAATATAATAACCACAAAACAATAAATGTCTATTGTTATGAATTCAGTAGATATGTAAGGGGCCGATTGCATGATAATGGTCACTTTGAAACTAAACTTCTATTCAGGTGATCAGAGTACTAATATTATAAATGAGAAAGTAACTCTGTCTGTTACGCTTTCACGCCAAAACTACTGGATCGATTTGAATGAAATTTGGTATGGAAATAGTTTGAGACCCGGGAAGAAAAATAGGATAGTTTTTATCCAACTGCGCAAAAAGAGGTTAATGTTTTTGCGCGATAACCGACATACGCGCGGGCGGAGCCGCGCCCGGAAAGCTAGTTATTACATATTCATATATTTTCGATGTGTTGTGTTGTGATTACTTGTGAACAGTATGCGTGATCATTCTGGTCATTTTTCACCGACATAAAAATAAAAACTAAAAACTACCGACACCTGGAACCGACTTCAACACTCAAAAGTGTGAAATAACTTGTTGAAGTCGGTAAGTACCATGATAGTTCAAAAGTACTATTATCATAATATTGTGCGCATGGTACCGACTTCGACAAGTTATTTTTTATATTGATGTCGTTCTCATTTATGGTAAAAAAAAACACTTTTTATTGACGCTTGCTACTTACGGGATCGATTGTCATTCACTGTGAACAAATATTATTATCATCAAGATAGGAACATATTTCTCAGTTATTGGAGTGTAACTCGAAAACGGCTTCACCGATTTTGATGACATTTAAATGGGACCAAACCACAAGCATCAAATTTCAAATACAAAAAAAAATATCAAAATCGTTTCACCCAGTTAAAAGTTCTGAGGTAACAAACATAAAGTTTAGTGAAGGCTAAATGATAATTATTGATAATGCATGTGCTTCGAATCCCACCGCGCAGGTTGGAGCCTCACTACAAGTGCCTACCAGACACTGAGAATGCTCGCCTAATATGGTACCGCCCTCAAATGCTCTCAAAGAAATAATCGGTCGCCAATGGCAATGTAAACCAGTAAAAACAATATTTGCACGTTTGTGTTATCAAAATACATTTATCAACTTAGCTTATCTCTTCGGGAATATAATAGGCAATAGGCATATTTGAAAAATTTGCTGTTGATCCGCTCGACCCTGCATTGCGTTCGTTACCAGAGACATATTTAAAGAAATAGAATTTTATAGACTTCCATATCAAGCAACAGTGTTGTTGAAGTTGATTTACATCAACTTCAAGTAGATTGACTTTTTAGCTTATCGGATTTCCATTATACATTTGTTTTTGTAATTATCTTTTAACTAGCTTTCCGGGCGCGGCTCCGCCCGCGCGTATGTCGGTTATCGCGCGAAAACATTAATCTCTTTAAGCGCAGTCGGATAAAAACTATCCTATGTTTTTTCCCGGGTCTCAAACTATCTCCATACCAAATTTCATTCAAATCGGTCCAGTAGTTTCGCCGTGAAAGCGTAACAGACAGACAGACAGACAGAGTTACTTTCGCATTTATAATATTATAGTACTGATTACCAATGCTCCCATTTCAATTGTATCTTCTGCGATGGAATACTTTTTGTATTACCTAAATAGAATTCTTGATATTCCTAGAATCAATTACTTAGCTTGTTAATTACACTGAGCAAGTTTTTATCTGGATGTATATATTAGCCTGTATTAAAAAATAGCTATTTAAGTGGGTAATAGGATCCCGTTTCTAACATGGAATCTTAAAATTTATAACCAAAATATGGAACTGACTTCAACACTCAAAAGTGTGAAATAACTTGTTGAAGTCGGTACCATGATAGTTCAAAAGTACCTATTATCACAATATTGTGCGCATGGTACCGACTTCGACAAGTTATTTCACCCTTTTGGGTGTTGAAGTCGGTTCCATTTTTTGGTTAAAAATTTCACGGTTCCGTGTTAGAAAACACGGAATCGTAAAATTTTATTACTGGGTTAGGGGGCGTCCATAAATTACGTGAGGTGTTTTTTTAAAATTTCTGTCCCTCCCCCCCCCCGTTGGTGAGATGTCGTGAGATTTTGTTCAACCCCCTCCCCCATCCCCCAATCTCACGTGAGATTTTTCAGAATGTGGGTTTCTTACGTAAACGCGTTCGGTTGTTATTGTAGAAAGAAAAAAAATAATTTGCTTCGTGTTTTTATTTAAGCCTAGTTAAGACTAGTAATCAATATTGCTGAGAGTTATAAATGTAATAAAAATTTAACAATAGAATACTTAAATCATGACTACTGTGATAAAAAGAAAAGAATGTCTACTCTAATTCAGTCCATGGAGAATTATGCGCGGTCTCAAGAGAGATTATTGGAACCAACATGTCCATATTAAGTATTTTTAGTAAAATCATCTGCTCCTTTGACTTCGTTCTGATCTAGCCACTCCCAAGCCGTTGACGCTTGCGCACAGTAACTCATTAGCTCGTCTTGTGACAATCCGTGATGGTCGCATTTTGTGGAGCATACGCGCTTGTTTAGCTGGTGCAATGTGGGAGGCTCGCCTGTGCTCTGCAGCTCTTGTGACAGATGCAAAGCATGTACATACAATTTGGATTGAATGGACCAAAATAGTATATTTTTTTTGTTTCAGTCTGAACATAAATTGCGTGATATTTTTCGAGACCCTCCCTCTCCCTAACGTGAGATTATATGACATTTGACTCGATCCCCTCCCCCCCTAAATCATCTCACGTAATTTATGGACGCCCCCTTACAGCTGGGTTTTTTTTTAGAACCTCCTCCTTTTTTGGAAATCGGCTAAAATAGGACGCGCAAGCGTCGTAAGGTGTAATATTTAAAAAGTGCGTGGGAAACTCAATAAGCTTAAAGAAAATATATTTTATTTTCAATTTTTCCTAGATCTTTCCACCACTATGTAAATTATTTCATGTGTCAGAAACAATTTTCAATACACTTTTTCCAATCTATCAATGGAGTGAGGCTCAAGCCAAGATGCCTTCTCGAACGAGGACGCGATGAAAATTATATCCCTTTAATTGAATGGAGTAAAAATGTCACACATCAGAGCTGTAAGGAGGATGACCTAGAAGTTTTACAGGTGTGGTGTCCAGGAAGTCCCTCGTTTTAAGCGCAGTGTGCAGGGTTGTCTCGGTGAAGCAGCAGGCCGAGGAGTACTGTGTTCTATCGCTTGCTGCTCACAGGAGGCATTAGGTATTGGTACGAATCGGAATTATTAAAAAAACATGAGGAAGGAGACACAAAAATTAAACTTTGATCACGTAAAGGTATTGAGACCAGATGCCCTGTCATAATATGTCATAGTGAAAAATGTTCCTTGCGCTTCTCTGTCGCATTATTTTGGTAGAATTTATTTAATTTTCGCCTATGCTTTTCGATCAAATTGTCAACTGCTGAATCGTTTTCTTCAAACGTCCGTCCAAGGATGACCACATCTTTCTTCATCAGCTAAAGTTGACCGACCACGCTTACATTCGCTGAACCATCGGTGCACAATTGCCTTAGAAGAATCCGAAGTCCATAATCTGAAATCTTAAAACGTAAAATATCATAGACAGTTCCATTTTTCGTTAGTTTCTCGAAGCATTTTTCAGACAAAATGTGGAAGGTTTGGATTTAGATAATTGAACATTTTTCTCTTATATGCTCTCATATTTTTAAAATAAAACTATTACCGGCCAGTGGTTCCATACATAAAACTCTTTTTCGCAAATTTTGTATGTAATCAGTTATAAATAGATTGTGGAATTTGGGGCCATTAAAACTCGCTATTTAGATCGTAGTATTTTTATTAGCGTCTTTGTGTAAACAAATATATGTCAATATTTGAGTTTAGCTGCACTGCCTCTTTTTGTGAGTGTTATGAGCATTCGGAAGGGACGTCACATAGCTATCATGGTTCCGGCTTTGCATAACATGAACCGATTATTTTCGGGCATATATAGCTCAAAGCATACATTTGCGTAACTGTAACTGCAGTGTAAGTTGTGCTTACGGATGGCTTACCGTTACCAACAAAAACAACTGGCCATTTTGATCACAGAACAGCTAAATATAGTATAAATTCGCTTCATATATTTTAAACTACACAAATCTAGAGCGAGGCCATTTATGTATGGAAAAGCGCTCACAGTCGCCCTTGATATTTCAAAGGCCATTGAGAGGGTCTGACACGACGGTCTTACTTTTTTTCTATTCCATCTTTTGGCTAACCCGCTGGCTTGTGCTGCTTGGGTTTCTGACTTCTTTGGTGAGAGATCGTTATGAGTTGTCCTTGATGGGTGCTGGTCCAATCATATAGCAATGAATACCTGAGTACCTCAAGGGTCAGTCATTTTAAACCGACTTCCAAAAAGGAGGAGGTTCTCAATTCGACTATACTTTTTTTATGCCTGATAGGTTACTTTTTTATGCCTTTGACCACTATCTCACCTGATGGTAAGTGATGATGTGGTCGAAGATGTTGTTCAGGCTAACCTAGAATTACTGCCTCTCAAGGACAGCTGCCGGAACACACCGGTAGGTGCTTGGCGACAGATTTTCTACTTGAGGGTGGTAGCTAGCCAGACGGGCATTCGCAAAATGCCCTACCACCATGCTATAACGACTGCCATCGAAAGACAACAACCGGGACCGACGGCTCCGAAGCACGGAGGGTATGTTTGTTTTACGCGATTACTACGTCAATTAAGAATTAAATATTGATGATTTTTTTTGTTAGAGTACCAACAATACCAACAAATTGGTCCCTATTATTATCCAATTTCATAAACATCGATCGAGTAATTTTTAGGTTACTGTCAATTGACCCAAAAATGTTTTTGTGTACCTGGATGATGTGGTAATTGCAACTTTTATCGATGGAGAACAGTATTTTAGGCGAGTTATAATGATATTGTTAGCAGGATGCATCAATAAAAAAAAATAAGGAAGCCGACTTCCAACAAAGAAAAGAATAAAATAAGGGGTGGAAGTTGGATCAACAGATTATTTCATACTTTTCAGTGGAAGTCGGTGCCGTACGGAGATAACAAAGTTCGAGGTCGAGTTGAATCCTTTGAAGACCCAAGCGTGTCTATTCAGGGCGAAGCAGAGTGCCCTACTCATAATGAACTTGCACTGCGCTTGGTGTCACTTACATCTATAGGATTTGGGATTATACATTGAGTCCAGGATAAAACAAACTGCGAAAAAGTCGAGAATCCTTTGGAAAAATCTATGGTGTCATCCTATATCCTAACTTGGCTTAACTTATCTGAAAGTGTGGCAAAGCAGTCTCTTGACTTCACATTTGAAATGTGAAAGCGAACCGGTTCCCTTTCGCATTTCCAGTGTAAAGAGGGATGATGGGGAGCTATGTGTACGGTTTTCTGTGTGTTCTGTTTGACAGGCCTCGTACTTACAAAGCTCGCCGAAACGTTGGAACCTTCCGACTAAGAACTCGGGCGATGTATGACTTAGCTTACTATCGATAAGCTACCTAGTTCTCGCTAGAAATCTACCTACCTATCTGCTAAGTCTTATCAAAACAATATTTTCGTTCCAAAACAATATTATACTGCGCCGTGCATGCGCCTGGCCTTGAAAAGACTTGTTGAAGTGATATGTACCTTCCTACATAGCTACTTATATATCGGTATTTATGGCTGCATTTTACAGTGTTTTATGCGTTTTCGTCTCAGCTCGGGCAAAATTGCTTTCGTATGTCGGTCCGGAGGACGTCCGCCTGTTCTCATCTACATTCTTGAGGTGACATTTCTTGAGGTGTTATTGTGAAATTTTATGTGCAGGTTTGTTAATTATACGGCTTTTATTTTGTCAATTCGGTTTTGGGAAATTGTTCAAAACTTACTTTATTTAAACCTGATAGACTATAACCTTTGACAACCATCTCATGGTTAGTGATTGTGGTCGAAAATGATCTTCAGGTTAACCTAGAATTACTGGTTATCAAGGAGTACTGCCGAAACTCACCGTTAGGTGCTTGGCGACAGATTTTCTAATTCAGGGTGATAGCTAGCTAAGCGGGCATTCGCAAAATGCCCTACTGTCATGCTATGACGACGGCCATCCTATATAAGACACCAACCGCGCGCCTCTAGAGCACGGAAGCGCTCAGTAGTAATGTCACTAGCTGTCACCCATCCAAGTCGTGACCGCTGCGGACGTTGGTTAACTTACCTGATCGGTTAGGAACGGCTAAGTAAACTTCGCTACGAGCGCTCCAAAAACGGAAATGAGGGAGATGAAACCGTAAAAAAAATAATTCTGTCGCAGCTCACAAATCTACAAAGTTAGGTTAAAATAAAATCTACTGAAAATTTGGAGCCTAAACAGTTATTTGCTGTCGGATGTAAATTTTTAGTACCACTAAGCGAGTGTATTTTTATTGTATATTAAGCGTAGGGTACCAACAACAACGAGAGACGCAACTTTAGGTACATAACACGCCATGGTACGATGTGGTTTTAACTCTATATAAAATAATTAGCCGACCAGAGTCACTGCTTGTTTTACCGAGAAATTGTTATCAATCCCGATTGCCGGCTTTAGAGATTATTCTTAAGTACTTACTGGCTTCGGAAACCAGCACTTAGTGCTCTTGACGATTTTTTTAAAGTTGTTATTTTCCTGTTACGGGTGGTGTCGTGGGAACTACGTAGGCTCCCACGCTAATTACCACAGTCTTATCCACTCGTTGACTTAAATTGTGAGCGTGTTCAGGGAAGGGGGTGTGGGGGTTTCATTTCTTATTCCATAAATATCTAGATATATTTATACTATCTAGATTTTCAATATGTTTATACTGCGTAATATTCTTTATTTTCCTCTGCCTAATATTCTCTTCCCGTGGAGTGCCTATGCCTTATGCCTGACAATAGGGTGCCCCATTCCTCCCCGTGGGTGGGGGAAGAAATGGGGGGATGACGGTCTAACCAACTTCTTGTAACCTCTTACGACTAAGAGGGGACTAAGAGAAACATACCGGAAGGGGGGAAACAGCCCCTTCTGAAGAACTGATAACTTCTCCTGTGCTACTACTATCCCCAAAACGCCTGCCATGCGCGGGGATACCTTGTTCAACATTGGATATTCCGGTTGATGCGATAATGATGATGTACCAGTGGTGCTGTGAGTTGAAGACTTCGCGACTGAAATATGCTTTTCTTTTTACGTTTTCAATACTCATTTCTCCGACGTGTCATCGCCAAAAAAGTTCCATACAGTTAGTTATCCTGCTCACAAAATTTCACGAGATTCTGTTGAGAAATGCGACCGGTAGAGGAGACCTCTGCAGGATAGACATAAGAAAGCATTTTTGCCCTAGCTGAAACGGAGACGCTCGATCGGTCAACGAATTTATTTATTTATGCCCGATAGTTTAGCCTTTGACCACTATCTCACCTGATGCTAAGTGATGATATGGTGGAAGATGTTGTTCAGGCTAACCTAGAATTTATATTATATTATTTGATAATTTTGATAATAATCAAAAATATTTAATATTTTCAGGGCTTCTCTTTCAAAGAAAGTTACAAAAAACTCTGACAAATCTTAAGTTCAAGTTAGCATTTTCACATACCTACTTATATCAATTGACATTTGAATTTGTATTACATTACTTGGGCGTCTGAAATGTGAAAGCGACATTTCCCGTGAATTTCATGAAACCGACTAACCAGGCAGCGCCTTCTGTAGAATAGATTAAGACCTCGTCGGTGATCTCCAAGATACCAGCAGCGTTGGTATTACGGCAAACTTTGGCTGACACTTGCGTTCAGCATCTGTTTGCTGATCTCGTTTATTTTTATTGTTTGTGACAACCCCCCCTTTATATACAATGTAAGTCCTTGCTACACACGCTAACAACCGGCACTCGGATCAATGAAATTATGAATGATGAATATATTCATCAATGGAACCACTATTGTTGTCGACGCACAATAACGTCAGCAATTCGCAAGGAATTGCCATTGTGTGCCAATGTCAGAAGATGTATTTATTTATCTTATATTACAACGTAATTATAAATGAAATGTAAATGTTTTATAATTGACCGAGCGAGAACGAAGTTCAAGCGAAGCGTCTTTGCTTTAACTTACACAAAAATGCTTTCGTATGTCGTCCGGTTTTTTTCCTCTACAGATCGCATTTTTCAATTGATTCTCGCTTATATACATTTTCTGAACAGGATTGATAAATCCATAAAAAAAAAACTCGATTCTATTTTGGACTTTTTAAACATTTCGGAGTTGTGATATGATAATATGACTTAATTTTATGGTAATGTCCCTGATACGCACGGCAGGTGCCTATAAGTGATAACCTCTCTCTATCTCTCTCTTTCTTTCTCTCTCTCTCTCGCCTATATCTACATGTGCACAGCACAGTCCTTATCATTGTAAAATACTTTTTAGGGTTCCGTACCCAAAAGGTAAAAACGGGACCCTATTACTGAGACTTCGCTGTCCGTCTCGTCTGTCACCAGGCTGTATCTCAAGAATGGTGATAGCTAGACAGTTGAAATTTTCACAGATGATGTATTTCAATTGCCGCTATAACAACAAATACTAAAAAATAAAATAACATAAATATTTAAGGGGGGCTCCCATACAACAAACCTGATTTTTTTACCGTTTCTTGCTCGATACTGGATAACGGTGACTGATAGATGTTTTAACTATCCGCAGCATATTTAGTTTTATGTTCTCTAGTAAAAATAAAATAAAAAATTAAGGGGGCTCCCAAACAATAAAAGAGGTTTTCGCCGTTCATATGCTATAATGGTACGGAATCCTTCGTGCGCGAGTCCGACTCGCACTTGGCCGGTTTTATATTTAATATTTAGTTAAATTGTGTTGAGTTGTAAGCTATGTAAGGGCAGACTCGCGAGGTTTACAGTTCGGAGAGCCACTAGTTTATTAGGGGTAAGAATTAGCTCTGGGCAATGCCGGAGCATGGAACTCGGAGACTCCGCTGTATGGCCTACCGTATGTCACAGGTCCATAACTCGTCAACGGAAAGAGCGGAAACCTAATATTTAGATATTTTATGTGAAATGTTGACCCGAAAACAAAAATTAATATAAATTACAAATATATTTTAAAATAAATCAATAAACGTAAACACTTCATTTTTTTTTGTCTAGTGTCTGTTCTTTATGTTCTTCTCTAAGGGTCAAGACTTCCCGATGATGCTTCTTGTAAAAACGAAAGCGTGCATACGTGTTGTTTATGGCGTCACGTCCGTCGGCTTAGCAGGAAAATTAGGAGGAATTATGACCTGAAATATTCATATTTTTAAACGTTTTTCTGAAATATAACACGCGGACAGCTGCCGGAACAACACACCGTGAGGTACTTGGCGACAGATTTTCTACTTGAGGTTGGTCGCTAGCCAGGCGGGCATTCACAAAATGCCCTTCCACCATGCGGTGAAGCTCAAGGTGCCGCGGCCGCGGTGGGATTCGATCCATGGACCTGCTGCGCGGCAGTCTATAGCCAATGCCACTGAGCCATTACTGCTTCAAATTCATTACTGTTTCGTTTATCTAAGTGTTGTGGTATTGTTTCAGGTCGGGAGATGTGGTCAGGCGGTGGTGGGCAGGACGCGGCGTGATGCGCGCGTGCGGCCCGCCCGCCCGGCTCGCGGTGCTGGCGTGCGCGCTGCTGCAGCTCGCAGCTTTAGCGCACGCCGCACCCGAAAACACATCTACTGGAAGTAAGTACCTTCATGGTAAAACCAGCCTAAAATATGCTGTACATGAAACATTATCATTTTACGAAAAGGTAAAAAGGCGGAGATGGACTTCGATTCAAAAGAAAGTGAACCATCAAAGTTCGTTATTTGATTGACGTATTATTCCCTGAATCGATTTAGATATTATATCTAAATCTACTTGGTCCCTAAGACCCGAGAAATGGGCACCAGCTACTGCTCAAACAAAACAACTTTTGTGCCCAAACTTTTGAAAAACATACGAACTCTACATAAAATAATATCTTCTAAATATCATAGAACGTATAAACTTGGATGTGTATAAAGGTTTTCCTGTTCATCTTTGTTATCTTATCAAACAGCCGTTGACACTATTTTTAATTGGACAAGAAAATGGCGGATCAACGAACAAAAAAACTCACGTGAGGTCCCCTTGGGCGGGTACTGAGTAGTTTAAATCATTACATCGAATATTTATTTACGCAAAATTCATGAAACTTGATTGGTATTTGAGAAGCCAAACATTTTAGAATTTAGCCGCATTCCCGAATCGATTGATGTACTTTTAGTTCGTAGGTAGTAACTATTAATAGATCTGTTGTCTTAGCTTAGATCGATTCTATATTTATTCTTTCTCATTCCTGCTGTTTACTACTGATGAATAAGTAATCAATTTATTCATGAAAGACGATTCGATTACCTCCCAACCGTAGCATTTAAATTGCTCCACTTCTTTACATATTTTATGTACTTAAATCAAATAATAGCCATCTATAGTTTGACAGACCATCGTGTTGAGTAAGTAGTTTACTATGGGGAACTCGGAGAAACAAAACACGCGAGAAGCAGTATATATGGCCTTAGTATGGATGGGTAAACAAGCTGTGTCGTCGTCGTACCGGATGTTGGCTAAGACTTCCGCGGCCGTTGATCCTCAGCGTTGGGCTGCCTTTAGACATGCTTAGGGGTTCTTGAGGGGTTATCGTTTCTATATGAGTATTTTTTGCGATGTTTATTTGTACGTGTGCTATTGAACTCGATGGCGCATGGCGTGCTATCGACTATTGCGTTTAATCCGTTTGATAACAAATCTACGATTGCGTCACCGCTTGACAAACACAGTAAGGGCACGCCTGTTATTTGAATGGGTAGAACACTTTGGTAGAACTGGTATAAATCACTTTTCGCAATTACTTAGTTGTTTGCGTGCGTGAGTTAACATCTACTTATCTCGAAACTACGATGATAGGTACTGGATTGATTTATAATACGAGTTTTTATTTAATCGATAGAACTAAAATTAATACGCGCTGTTCATGCGTTGGCAGCCCTCTCAGAGTACCTATTTGACCGAGACCTTTCGATCAAGAGAACATCAAGAAAACATTGTCGATCGTGCGCTAGAACAGGCAAGACTTGATGTGATTATGCTTTGTGCAGAAGCGTAAGGCGTCGGAAATACTTCGGGTGTTTATTATATGTTTATTATTAGTCATGCACTAGTTGTCTTAGCAGGTTAATTAGGCGGCATTGCCACCAGATATAAGTGTATATATTTAAGAGTTGGTTTTTTAATATTTTTCATCATAACATCAAACTTGATGTCCACTATTGAACAAGGTTTCTCCACAAATGGCAGGCATCTTCGGGATCGCATTAGAATTTTCAGTTCTTCAGGAGGCGCTGCTTCCCACGTTCCGGTTCGGACGCACGGACAGCATCCCAACTGCAAATCCGCAGCCTGAGTAAAACCAGAAAAGTCGTTTGAAGCTTATAGCAGTTTGTAATGCAGGGTAGTCAATATCTCTAAGCTTTATAGGTGTATATGTAATATCCCGCTCGAAGGACCAGTTCGTTCCGAGTTTTTAGTATGTACTTGCTTCTGCAGTACAATAGGTATACTATAGTAAAACAATGCGTAGTTACTTACAGATTACAGACAAGATTTTTATAAGTATGTATTCATTATTGTATTATTAACTTTAAATAAATTAACGCACTCTAGACATGTTAGATTAATGGTCATAGTGTACATGTTACAGTACAAGCCGCGTTTTGTGCAGCTCCTTGAAAATAAACTACTGGTCTAGTTTTACTATGGCTGGGATGTTCACATAATGCGCATCTACGTCAACTCCATCCAAACTGCAATATTGCAGTTTCGATGCAGTCCGTCTTTCTAGCTAGCTAGACCCTAAGGTACGGACGGTTAGCGCAGACTTAATAATAATATCCCGTTTTCTCGTACGCAACCCTGAAATAGGAGGGTCATGTGAACGAAAGAGCAAACTAAAAAATCAGGTCCATTAAATTTCTATAAAGTACCTACCAGTAAATAATGTAAATGATACAGTATTGATCACAGTGCCCGCTGCTGTCTGAAAGTCATTCCAAAACAAATTTTAAATTTCCTTACTGTATCTTTGTACCCTGTTGTTGTCTGTTTGTAATCGACGTCGTCGGCGTCTCGGTCGAACACGCGGCGCGGCGGCGCTGGCGCAGTGAGGCCTCGTATAGGAGGCGCCCCGTGTTATCTTGAATTGCAAACCGGCCCGAAATTCGCTCGACCGTGTAATAGCTATCCACGGTGATATTGAACTTTGCAAATATAAAATAACTAATTTGAATGCTATAGACATAGATAGGTTTTAGGGAACATTTGGTATTGTATCATTTTGTTTTTAAGTACACACTGTGCACCCTTCTTTTTAACGGTTTCATAGCACAAATTGGCAACCTTTTACTATGCTTTCGCAGTCCGTGCGTTTCTACTTCTTTTGAACTGGGTAGCTGGGTGAAATTTTCGTTTTATTATAGTATTATGTTATTTTAAATTATTAGTAATCAATAGTACCTACCATTATTTATCATAGGGTCCAACTCCCAACTTTTACGAAACCATCATTAAAAAGTTGTGTTTAGTTTCATGCTTAAAATAATAATTCGCAGACACGAACTATCACCGACCCACAATCGCGTCATAAAATATTGGTGTGATCCTACTTAAAGAACGAATGAAATATGTATCACGGATGTGCAAGCGAGATACAACATGTTTATAATATAGCGTTATCCCGCTCGCACTGTCCTGAACTACGATGTTATGGAACGGTTTTAGCATAGTTTTACGATTTTTTTTGTATGCTTCACACAACCTGTCTGTAACTTTTATAGTTTTACTCATCAAATATTTTTTCTGCATTGGTTTTAAAGAATAATAGGTATAAAAACATTGTACGTAATTGACACATCAAATAAACCCATTTTTCTCGAAAAATAATCAATATCAAGTTTAAATCCGCTGCTAGAAAATAACTTTTTTAAGATGGATAAATATCACAGATTTGTCGTTGGAACAGTAATACTTCGTATTAAATGTCACGTCAGAGTTCGCGAAAAGAGTGAACTATTTGTTGTGACGTCATCAAAGCGCCGAGCGATTCCTTTACCGCTTGTAAGCCTGCTTAATTGACGTGGAGGTATACAATTTTGAAGTAAGATCAAATTATTATTGCTATAAGAGGTGAGAGTTGGCCCCCTGTGCTCATATGAGAAACTTTACTTTATTATTATTATTTTTTGATGTGTAACCTCAAACTTTTTGTAGGGTGTACCGATTATGATGATTTTTTATATGCCAAAGCTGGTGCTTGTCATGTGATACCATTTAATTTTCAGATCTGATGAGTAGTGTTTGAGCCATCCCTAATTTTTATTTAGAATATTTTCTGTTTGAAGTAGCTTTTTTTGTTAGAATTTTTCAATAGTATTCTCTATTGTTAAATAGAAACAAGCGTGTTGAGATATACCTACTCGTAATACACACTCTAAAGTAAAACAACATATTATAACTAGTCAAATGCGAGTAGAGCCTCGATCTTTTAAAGTTCCACAGTGCAACACCTCCTTAATTAAAGAAATAATTGATCGATCACATTAATAAAACTACATTATGAATCGGTGTCCTTATTATATTTGTTTGTAATACATATAATAACATAACATTTCCTGACTAGTTTAGTATTTGCGATAGACCATGCAACAAACAACTTATGCAGTCACCGATTTAATAGACTTTTAGAGAACAAATATAACTATCAAACTTATAATATATCCTGTCCAAAGAGCTCCACAAGAATACACCCCACGTACTTGCGTGCAAACATTTTTTATTTATTTTGTTTACTTCTCACCTCACGTGTGGAAAGATCAAGAGACATATTTTAAATTCAAGTGTTCAACTCGCTGAAATGTTGAATGCATATCGTGCACGTGAGCCTAATTTCACATTTATTGTTTGCCAGTTTTCTATAAAATTGAGTATTTTCAAAATTATTCCTTTACAATTTTTGTAATGTTGTTATTGTTTTCACATTTCTAGAAAAACAGGCAAACCAGAGGTACCTATATATATTAGGCTCAATGACATACGTGCAAAAAATCCCCGAGTTTATACACTTTGTATTTAAAATATGACGTATCTACATTTGTATGGAAAGTACTAGCATACCTACTCCCCTTAATCGGTTGATAAAACGCTTGGTGAAAAACAAATTAAAAAAGATACATAGATATACCTAAGTCTAATATTATCTCTAATATTATAAGAGGAAAGATTTGTATTTTTGTATGTAACAAATAAACTTAAAAACTACTGGACCTATTTTGATGAAACTTAGTATGGAAATAGTTTGTGACCCGGACGACATAGAATATTTTTTATCGAACTGCGCAAAAAGAGGTTACTGGTTTTGCGCGATAAAAGCTAGTATTATATAAAGAGCTTTGACGCATGCTAAGCGGTAACATAGCACCAGAACAGTATTCTGGGGTTGCGCGTTCAAGTCCCGCTGGAAGTTACCTTTTTCCACCAGAAAAAAATTCTATAGATAAACCTATGGCACGATTACGACTATCCCACCAGAACTAAATTCGAAAATAAATTGTCCGTGTTACGTTATTTTTTATGACTTCTAAATTGTTTTATTAAAATATGTATAAACAATTCATGTTGTAAGACATAATTATATATTAATAAATAAATAACTAATTCCTCTACAGAAAATAGGGAATAACTATCTAAAATTATTATAATTTCTAACGTCTTAGGCGGCCGGCGCTGCATCGGAAAATTTAATTTATCTCACGTATGTATTTCGATTTATACAGGACCTTCAGAACAGCTCTTCAGCTTTCAGAACATGAGCGATGAGGTGATAAACAAAATTAGTGAATTAGAAACATCTAGTGTAGTACCACCATCAACCGACGGCATGCAAACATAGAACTACGATTAAAGTTTAGAACCGCCCTCTGATCCTCATTTATCTTCCCATACTAAATTTTATTATACGCCATGGCTTTCGATATTTTATTATTTTTTATTATTACTCAGTACCAGCTGTCGGGGTCAACAACCGGCGGCGGCGCTCACCCCTCGCGTTTTAGTTTTGTTTGACATAAATTACCTTATCGAAGGGTGAATGATAGGGGTGTCTTTATGGATAAATAATGAAGTAGAACTTGATCTCCGAGTAGAACATTGTACCTAAAATATTTAATTAATCATATACATTTTTACACTAGTGGTTGTTGATTTTTATATGCTTAGTAAGTTGATATGTATTTGGTAGCAGTCATATATTTGTCAGAAAATAGGAGGCGTTTTCTTAAATAAATTAAAACAATACGATATGAGGCAAACGAAAGTTACAATTAAAATACAAAATGGCAAGAGCTTGGTGCTCGAATGGACAACATGGGATAATATATAGAAAAAAAAAATCTCAAATAACCCACATTTATATTTACATTCAGTCAAAAAAGTATCGGGAATGGATGATTTGTTTATGGTACCAAATAAATGTTTGTTGTTTTTGTTGTTGTTAGATTGGCACAACTGTTTTCCATTTTGGCGCGGGGTTTGAGTTGGTCTGTTGTTTAGATTAAATACAGTGCTGTTTTGAGTCTTATCAAATCTAGCTTGTATTGCGAATTCCATAACGGATTAAACCATCGAACAAAGAGTTTGTCTTAAATTTTGCATCGCCAATGGAATTTCGTGTTCGGAGTCACTGAAAATGCCACAAAAGGCTTACGTTGAATCGACTTAAAACACGTGCTTATGAGCGAAACAAAGCGTTCAAAAGCGGTCGAGATGTGATGGAAGATTTGCTTTGCTCTGGTAGGCCATCGACGTCTGCAAGTGAAGTTATCATCGTAAAAGTGAAGGAAATAGTGGCTAAAAATCCTCATTCAAGTTTGAGAGAGACAGCCGTCATTTATCTCGTTTGTACGTTGTACAGGTATTGTGTAGTTGTACACCGAATTGTTCATAATAATCGTACATTTTTACACGACTAAGGAGTACGAAAAAGGAGTGTTAATTTTTTCTGGGTCCCTGTATGTATGTACGTTTGTGAATTTATTTATTCTACCATAACTTTTAACCGATTTTAATGTATGAGATATCAATAGAATCGTCTTAATCCAAGTGACTCTGGGTACATAGAAAAAAACCATCGAATAGATTATCATATGTTTTTGTATAATGTCGCACTATATTAGTCTTCTTTGAAAGTCTTTTTGTAATATATAACCTTTTATAAGGAACTTGCTAGTTTAACCATATAAGGCAATTTTTTACTTAACTTGCTGTTTAGATAAAAATCGCCCTCGAGCTCCAAGACACAGGCCTCGTGCTTAGTTTGGGGTTCATTGTAAATCTGTTTTATACTCTGTAATCTACTTCATACAATGTTAGCTCTTTCTGTATAATTCAGGTAATGCTTATGTTAATAAAGACATCTTGTATCTTGTATCTTGTAATGATGGGCTTTTGACAAGGATTTCATAAATATGTATACATAACTTGCAGTTTTAATTTAAATGGGACGATAAAATAAATACTTTCCAGTCGGGTTTTATACATTTTTACGAGTAATTAATGTATACTTGTTAAATGATGTCTCTATTGCTATAACTGTTGTATTGTCATTTTTTATCATCGATTATATTTTTTGAAGCTAGCTTAGTCCTCAACCGATGACCTAAGCAACCTCCATAACGCTTCCTTGCGGTCATGACCTGAGTAGGTGATCGCTATGGAATTACTATTGAATACCTTGTGCCTCGGTTCCGATCACAGATCACAGAAACTAAAGGGTTACGATTGTTGTTTTAGGGTAGCATTCGTTATAGCATGGTAGTAGAACATTCTTAGAAAATCTGTCGTCAAGAATCTAATAGTGTGTTCCGGCAGCTCTAACTGAGAGCAAGTAATTCTAGTTTACCCTAAACAACTTCTTAGACCACATCATCACTTACCATCAGATAGTAGCCAAAGGGTAGTCTATCAGCTATGACTATAAATAAAATCGCCCAAGTGCGAGTCGGACTCGCGCACGATCGGTTCCGTAACAATGGCAACATTAGACTTCATATTTTAACCACATTTTTGTTTTAACGTGCGGTCCGACTAGCACTTGGCCAACTTTTTGTATTTGTTGTTATAGCGGCAACAGAAATACAGCCTGGTGACAGACGGACGGACGGACAGCGAAGTCTCAGTAATAGGGTCCCGTTTTTACCCTTTGGGTACGGAACCCTAAAAAAACATACGAGGCAGTCAAGTACTATGAAATTTATAAACGAAGTGCCTATAATTTGCTGGCCGATAACAAACCAATAAATTTCAGTTTGTATTTGTTTGTTTTTAATGTAATGAAAGCAGTTACGTGTTGCGATATCGAGTTGCTTACGTTGGTTGCCCAATTCCGAAAATATGATAACGGTGGTATGTAGTAGGTATTGTAACAAACAAAGTAACTGCGATAAAAATAATCGATGGCGCCGAGACGTTCTATCATAATAAATATTTACTTATATTTGTCAGTTATGCGGCCGCATACGTACTTAGATAGTACCTACCTATGTCTATCAATTTTCCACTCGCTTCCTTGCCATTGACTCCGTTGAATAAGATGTGATTTGCTACTAAAGCTAAAGAGCTTTATCAACGCAAACTAGTCCCTATAAGATCTAAATCCAGTACGAAAATTAAACAAACTTGCTTTGTAATAACAGTCATTAATTCCTGTTAACGTGCTGGGCAACGCTAGTGAATTTTATACAAAGCAATCTTTTCTCCCTTTCCAGCCATCATTCCAGCTCGTATAGAATAAGTATCAGCAACTTGGAACTGATTACAACAATAATCTATTAATAATAATCGTAGAATCCGGGTAAAGCAATCTGCGCGTTGCCTCGATGGTACCTTAGTTATATAATTCAATCATACTTATTCATATTATAGCAGTAGCTAGGTTACGGCTGCTTCTGCGCATCGCTATAAGGCACATGCTCAGTATTTCTTCATAAGATTCACATCCTGTCGTAAAGGGAATTTGGCCTTTGTTTTAAGGAGAGTAGATTTCCTGAGTAGTGAGTTGAAACGTGTTGACGGGAGCTAGAACTACTTTCTTTAGTACAATTCTACTTGCTTTTCTGTTTCAAGAGATGCTTCTCCTGTGCCCGCTCGACGTCCCGCTCGTCACTGCCCTGCTACTCGTAATGGCTATAGTAGTGTAAATGGACAACTTAAGTGAGTGAGATTGCATTAGTGAAAGGCAGGAGGACGCGTTGAAAAGTGTTTTATTTAAATTGTATATACACAAAAAGAAGTCCATAATCGTGAAGTAATTAAACGTTTGTGAGTTATATATTATTCTATATAATTCACACGTAAATATTTGTGAAATGTCAAAATTATGTTTCATTAATATAATGGGCAAGGAATACTGAATATATTGCATTAAAGAAATAATGGCCAAACAAGATTATTTATTATTATTATTGCATATATTACCCGACGTTGCTTATGCTACCTTGCGGCGAAATGGCAATGACAGAGAGGCTACTGGAAGATGTTTTTAAACATCTACTCGAAAGGCACTGAAGCACTCGCATGCGGGTGCTACTAAAGCACTCTACTGAAGACCAAGATAAATTGAATCGGCCTTTACAGTCAGCCATAGAATTAACGCAACCCTATTCGGGAATTATTGTTGATAGTACAACAGCCCCGGTCGGGCCTTTGGGCCATAGAAATAATGGCCCATTTACTTAATCTGCTCTTACGACATCCAATTGGGAAGTCATAGAACAGATCCATTCTGAAGTTGGGACTGTAGGACCCTACGAGTTAGGAGTTGGGACTGCACGGCTGTCATATCGTAGTATAATCTGTATCACTAGATAGATTCAAATTAGAATAAATATATCCTATACTATGAACGGACATTTTGGCAACAAATCCGTGTTAAAGGTTTTTTCATAACTACTTGATACTGGCAAATGCGCAAGACGTGCGAGTCCAAATTTACTGTATTATTTAATCTGTTTATTACTGCAAATAGCATTTTCATCGTTGTAGAACAGTGAAAAAATGACTGTTTCAGTCATCAAATTTATTTTGCGTCTCGTACCTTTGGAACCATCATTACGCTCAGGATTTCTGAAACAAATGTTTTAGGTTTTCGCGATTATTACACATAGTAATTAAACAACTTTAAACAGTTAAAATTAGTCACCCAGAGACCACGATCACTGCATAGTGTTTGAAACGTCGGGACAAAAATAATGACAAATATACGCGATTTAAACCCTTAAAATGTTTTCATTACTACATAAAAAAAGTTAACGAAGGTTCAGGATATTTGAACTAATCGCTTGGCTTATTTTATTTTTATTGCGGTAGATTAATTATTATTTTTTAATGCCACTAGGCCATAACTACTTAGAAAAATTCTAGTATCCTTCGCTTACTCAGTTTGCAATACAAGTACTCCCGCCAAATAACAACTTTGCATCTTGCGTACCAAATAACTAAACCTAATACAATTTTTCACACATTTTTTATATTTTTACCCTACCTCGACCTCTACTTCGCTCGACCCCGCTCTCAACTTACTAACTCTTACCTCTAATTGTTATTGTAAGGAATTTCTATGCAAAACTTCATACTTCGAAATCAACTGGTCAGTGTGTGTGTTGCAAGATGAATTCAATATTATATAAATAAGTGTATTTTACGAGTGTTTTAATAAGTAAAAAATAGTACATATCAACACCTACTTACTTAATAAACTAAAAAGTAGGTCAATAAAATTAACTAGGCTAAACTGTTTTGTTTCAGTTATCGCTTCAATAAGTTTATCTTGTTTGTTAACCGAGTTTTTTGCAATAAAATCAGTAGGTGGTATTTGAAGCGCAGTGTGACCAGGGTTGCTGTTTCCTTGGTGTAAGTCAGCTTGCACGGTGCATCAAATGTATGAAAGAGAATTTTATGTTAGCTGTAGTAATTGTAGTAGGCAAGTACTATTTGAGAGCTCATGTGAAGCGATAAGCGGTCGCCGCCGCACGCCGCGCTGCTGCCGCATGCCGTCCGTCGATTCGCGAGTGTGCGATCGTGCGTCGTCGTTGGACGCAATCGCCTCTGACGAGCTAAGCCATCTGATAGTGCGCGACCTACCGCATTCGCTGTTTCTGTAGGTACCTACTCGACTTGGGTCAGACCTGCTCGGCCACGTGGTCGATGAGAGTAAAACACATTTTCTAACATCAGGAACTCATTTGCACTACAGACTTGAATTACTCTTCAGCTCCGCTATCATCGCCTTATAAGTATGGCAATTTCCTTACAGACGCGATGTGAGGGATTCTTCTGTGGTGTGATTATATTTAGTGCTGTTCAGATTATATTACATTAAAAAAGTATTTTACAAATGTATTCTCGTTTTACTGTTCATAGGTACGTACCTTCGACTGGATAGATATTTAGTCACTACAAGTTTATATCTATGCCAATTACCAACTGTCCATTTTAATTATCAAACTTTTTAACCGATGCCTTCATTTACTTACATATTCTGAATAAATAATTAGTCGTCATGATCAAATCATGTATTTAATATTTACTCAAATGGAATTTCCACAGGTTTTGACAGCGTGCGAAAACTGGGTTTCTTTTTCTGAACCGTAGGGGCAAGGCTCCATACCCAGAGAGTTGAAATACTTAGAGTAGTTATATCCGAACACCACTGCACTAAAAGCTTACTAGAATTTACCTATGGTACATACCTATGCACATGTATATGCAGTTTGTAATGACAAGGAAAGAACGTTCAAATATTATGCGTCATATCTGTTATTAGAAAGAGATAAATAAGCAATTCGTGTTACCACCGAACCACCACGAGACGTTGCGATCACCATTATGCTGCGATCTCTTTCACTAAACGATACACATATCTCGCTCATCCATTTCATTGAGATTCGTTCCTAAGATAAAACAAAATAACGATATTTTCTATTTCAACAATAAAAGCAATAATTACGCGTGAAATAAAAAGTATTCTTATCTCTCACAGTGCCTGTATAATTGGTGCAGAGTCTAGAGACACAAGGAAGGTGTATTATCCACAGTTTATTCCGAAAAATACGATTAGCGGCGATGTATTCACCGGACGCTCGGAAGTGCTGGACTGGTAGTGACTAAGGCAATTACCCTGAATTCGTCTAGTAAATATAAAGGGCATATAACTGATCTACAGGTAAAAAAATCTTAGTCCATACCGGAATGAAAGTACCCATTCTCATAGTAATTAAACAACTGTAAACGGTTTAAATCGCGTATATTTAACATTATTATTGTCCCGACGCGACGTTTCAAACACTTTGCAGTGACAATAATCAAACAATCGCGAAAACCTAAGACAATATTACCCAATCTGTGTCCATGTGGCGCGCGATGGTTATCTTTTGACTTCTTGTTTTTAAAGGTAAACTTAATATTTTGTTATTCATTTTATTCCCGGTAAAATTATTGAGTGCTCTTCTCAGAGTCAGTCCCAATCTTATTTAAAATGCTCTACATATGTATAGTTAGTTCAATGAATGCGAAAAGACTTCACTTTAATAACGTATTTATAACGAGAAGTATTAATAATATGTATTTAGTTAGTGTACTGCCGAATTTATAGGCCTTCTTAAATTTTGAAATATGGAACACACCGCGTTACCTCTGCGGGCCGTCCCGCACATGAAGTTTTTTTTTTAAATTTACACTGGCCCTTTAGCAAACTGACAAGCCTAAAATTTTCGTACTACACTAACTTGAGAAAGTCGCATTCATTCCCGCCTTAGAGAGTAACGCAATTACTTATTTTTTTAATGTTTAATTTAAGCTTTCCTTCCCTAAGGTTGGGAGCAGCGTCTACCACCCGCTACTCGGATCAAACATACACTATACTTTCCGAGAATGAGAAATGAATATTATTCTTACTCTATCATGCACGAAAATGTTGTTAATAACTTTGACCTACGAATGACATGTAGGTCAAAAGTTGTTATTCGTAGCTTTTGACCCTTCCTTTACCTTTCGACAAATGCGGTTAAAAATGTTGGCGGTAAAGCAAAGAGTTCGTCTCGTTTCTGTTATTTTGATATACATAAATAAAAAATAACTTATTTTACTACCGACTGTTCCAAAAATAAAATAGATATTGATTGCATTCCACCACATCTAAAATCACAAGCCTAATAAGCGATTGAAAATCAGCTTCAGATCTACTTGAAGCTCCAGATGATATAAATTTAGCGACAAAGGCAAATGTAGTATGTGCTATTTTTTTTAGCAATATATTTAGCTCGGTGAAATTGGCAATTGCCGTCGCATATTATCTATCATTAAAACTCACTCAATCATTAACTCGCCCCGCATTTGCCTATTTCATCTTTGTAACAATGTACATTTTTTAAGGTCAGTTATGTACGCCGCCCTCTATGTACAACTCATTATTATTTAATCTTATTAGTATGTAGTCGGTTTTTATTAATCATGAAAAATAATTTTATTTAAAATCTAGTATGGAATTCCATATACTTACATATTATATTATGGTCGATAAATATATATACATACATATAACTGACTGATAACAATTTTCCACAAAACTTGTTTTTGCTATACAATTCTACCGCTATGGACATAGGATAGGAATAATAAATTCCGCGATCCGGTTTTAATATTTCTCAAAAGTTACGTTCATGTTATGTTTACGTATGATATAATCTGTAATTCCGTTGACAATAACAGGTGATAAGATAACTGATTAATGAAAATCTAGCGAAATTTATTGTTTGTCGTTCGAACGAAGCTAAATGTCTACGTATGTAATATGTATAGCCTGAACACATATATCTATGTATATACATTTTATGTTCGTTTGATATGATAATACATTCGAATGATCGATCTGATCGTCATGAAATTTTAAAATAATGTTCTTGTAAATATAACTTCTAAGTTCATACATGAGCTGAATTGGTCGAGGATTTGTGTAGAAACAGTCGCCATTTGCTCGTCTTTCGGTACGAATGTAGTTTCGTAGTGTTCAAAGTCAGTTAATATTTGCATGCAGATTCAGCCTTATATACTTCTGTTTTGCCAATATTTTGATTTATTATATACGTTATCCCTAAATGTGAAAATAGGAATTCCCATACAAAACGATTGTCTGAATATTTTTGCAAATACTTAATTTAACGGAAAACTGCAAACCAATAACATAGTTATTAGAAACAAGAACATGCATGCTAGATTTCACCTGCATTGAACATTTACTATTTTAAATTGACCAAAGTATGTTTGTAAGTGTTCACTTCCCTTAAGCTTGGAGATAGAACATTTTGCATGTTCGCCCGGCTATAAATAAAGTTATGTCAAGTTCCCTTATAAAATATGGATGGTGGTAGGTAATTTAATCGTATGATAGCTAACACTGTCAACTAGAAAATCTGTAGCCCAGCTCCTAACAGTGCGTTCCAGCTGTCCGCGAGACCCAGTTCAAATTGTAGGCTTAGCCTGATTTTTTTTTATGTTATTGTTACGGGACAAGCTCGAGGCCCGCCTTAACATCAAGCGAATAACCTCTGCCTATAACAGATGCATTTCGCCACAAGTCACGAATTACACTGCGCCCGTCACCTTGAGATATAGTTGTTAAGTTTCATGTGCCTGTGATTTCACTGGCTCTCAAGAACTGCTGCCGGAACACACCGTTAGTTGCCTGGCGACAGATTTTCTACGGGGGGGTGGTCGCTAGCCAGGCGGGCATTCGCAAAATGCCCTTCCACCATGCGGTGAAGCTCAAGCCCGCGCGGCAGTCCATACCCAATGCCACAGAGCCATCATTGCTTCAAAATATCATCTTATCTATTCTTTATTCTTTTATTTCTCACTACCTTTTTCGTATATTACTTAATTTGTCGATCTTCTACTGTCCATCCTTTCTACTTGTCCAAACCATCTCAGCGTAACTTGCTTGACTATGAGAAGACTAACCTCACTCAATCACACATACTTCTGAAAGCTCTCATCACAACTGCATACATTCGAATCCAATTCTTCTTCTGTTCTGTCCTATCCAACTTTCACTGCTATACTTTAGGCAATGTCGGCATTGACACTCTATGTCGTGCCATTGGAACGTTATGACTAGGTAAGAAAGTATAGAGTGGTGGTTCATTAGTTTCGTTTTACTTGCACCAATTTTCATTCCGATTATCTTGAAAATACACGAAGTATAATCGTTACCGTCTCCTCTAAATCAGGCAAAGCAAGTATTACCTGTTTGTCGGAAGATAAAGAGCAAATTTGACGAGTAGCACCATATTCACTAAGTACCTTTCAAGTCTTTGTAAACGACTGCATGACTGACGCTACACATATCCTTGTGTAACAATTATTTTTATAATATTACCCGTAAACGGAAATGGAATTTGAATTCAGTTAGAGGTTTCGGAGGACAGGTCCACCGACGATAGATAACTTTCGACCACTTCTTGTCTTAAAGAGGATGCTAACTACTTTGGCGGGAAATTAATTTTTTTTTCTCTTTTCTATTGTACTTGATCGCGTGGTACGCAAGGTTCAGAGAAGACTTTTTACAATATCTAATAATTTTTTTTTAGTACTAATTGAATTTATTTCCATTTACTTTTCTTCGTGAAGTTACGTGAACTGAACTCATATTTGAGCTAAAATTACTACTACTTTATTAAATATACTTAGGGCCTGTTTCAGAATGTTCGAGTAAGTTCCGGTTTTACTACCCAGAACATATTTATTAAACAATCAGTACTAATATTATAAATACGAAAGTAACTCTGTCTGTCTGTCTGTTACGCTTTCACGCCAAAACTACTGGACCGATTTGAATGAAATTTGGTATGGAGATAGTTTGAGACCCGGGAAAAAACATAGGATAGTTTTTATCCGACTGCACAAAAAGAGGTTAATGTTTTCGCGCGATAACCGACATACGCGCGGGCGGAGCCGCGTCCGGAAAGCTAGTACACTATATGCACTATATGCGTTTCACAGTCATCGATTTAGCCTATCCATCGCGCTGCATGTTAACTGTCATTTCTATCATTCGGTTATTTTATGTGTTGCATAGTAACCCGAAACTTTATTATGACATTCTGAAACGAGCCCTTAAATTACTCAATTAATAATTAAACTCATATTTCTAAATTATTAACGGGTCTGTTCGAATTAACATCAAAATCATATTATTTTATTTCCATTTGTTACGGGGTAAACGTAATTTTCAATATTTCTGACGGTTTAGGCGTAATTTACGGAATCGCGTGCATTGGTGTGCAAATTGTGCAGTAAATGTAGAATGGTTACCAAACATAGCCAGCGTGATAAACCCGTTAAAATTTTGAATTTTCCACAATAATGTTAGTTCCCATCGTAAAGTTTTATCAAAAGCTGTGCTTCGTAAGAAAATTACCTGATCCGTGCATGTGAATACCCTTACGGTGCATACCGTATTTGCTTATTGGTTTCTTTCACAACTTTCAATCAAACTATTTTGCATATAATATGTCAACGATGAAGGCCAATGCAGCTTTGAAATCATGCTTTGAGCCTTTCCCTTTATAAAACAGTACGATCACAGATGTAACGAACACACACACAGACACAACAATACCGATCAGTTGGTCAAGTGTCGGTGTTCCAGCAAGGCGATACAGCTCACGACGCTTTAGTTCATTACCCCACCAGCCTTTAAAGATTTTACAATTTGTTCCTTACTAATATTATCTTCATCACCGCTTCGATACTAAATTGAGGCAGGAATTGTTAACTCTTCTTTTTCAAAGGAGCTTCAAAAAAACCTTCGGCGACCTCTACGACTACATCCTCATTAGATGCTTTTTGCTTTGTAAGGTTCGCTCTAGAAGCTAACTATTTTAACCAAGATTTTTTCTTCTCGCATATCACCTATGTTGCATCCCCTCAAAAGAGTAAACCCAAATTGTTTATTCTTTTCCTTATTTCCTTTTACTCACTCACATTTAAAGCTACATTCATCCAGTAGGTACATCTTTAAATAGCTCCGACAATTTATTAATCCTTAGTGCTTTTGAGACTTTTAGACAATTAGTATTATGGCTTTTTCTTGATCATATTTTACTTCTAAGCCAACTCAATAAAGGGTTATTGCTTTCATTATGGGTATTCGAAACCAGGTAGAAGTCAGTATCAATGCTCATCCCGCGTTGCACCCTTATATTATTGCTTTCATTATGGGTATTCGAAACCAGGTAGAAGTCAGTATCAATGCTCATCCCGCGTTGCACCCTTATACTGCCATGAGTGTCCAAAACACTAACTATAGAAGGAATTCGTATGTATTGAGAGCAAATAACAACTTCAATGATTTATGTAAGCGTTATGATATTGAACTTTTCTGTACAAGCAAATAGCGTCGGCTACGCGACTTACTCGACTACGACGAGAGAGTTTTGAATGTTAATATGTTATAATTAAGCAATACTAAGGATCCGTTTCAGAATGTCCTAATAAAGTTTCGGGTTGCTATGCAACACATAAAATAACTGAATGATAAAAATTACAGTTAATATGCAGCGCGTTTCAAGCTTTAAGCGATGGGTAGGCTAAATCGATGACTGTGAAACGCAAAGATAGTGTTTTATTTATTAAATATGTTCCGGGTAGCAAAACCCGAACTTACTCGAACATTCTGAAACAGGACCTTAGTCTTTCATGTTTACATTATATATAACTATTGTATTACCTAGCTGTGAGGGCCTTTAATTAGAAGCTTCATGTTTCTTAAGTGTAGAGTGGACGGGCCGCTTTCCATATAAACGTAGTTCCGCCATATTTTGAATACCAAGTATTCAAACTTGGTGAAATTTTGTATGCATATTGCTGAGCCTAATATCTATGTTTATGAGCATAATATATAGGCCAGTTTTTCATGTTATTATTATTTCATCCCTAAATGTCAAAATAACAATTCCCATACAAAACGATTTTTCGAATTATTTTTCAAAATACTTAATATTACGGAAATCTGGCAAACCAGGGGGCCAACTCTCTCCTCTTATAGTAATAATAACTAGATCTTACTGCAAAATTGTATACCTCCACATCAATTAAGCAGGCTTACAGGCGGTAAAGGAATCGCTCGGCGCTTTGATGACGTCACAACAAATAGTTCACTCTTTTCGCGAACTCTGACGTGACATTTAATACGAAGCATTACTGTTCCAACGACAAATCCGTCATGTTTATCCATCTTAAAGTAGTACTTTCTAGCAGCGGATTTAAACTTGGTTTTTTATTATTTTACGATAAAAATGTGTAAATTACGTACAATGTTTTTGTTTCTATTATTCTTTATAATAAATGAAGCAAACTTATTTGATGAGTAAAAGTATAAAAAGTAACAGAAAGTTTTTGTGAAGCATACAAAGACAAGTCGTAAAACTATGGTAAAACCGTTCCATAACATCGTACTTCGTAGCAGTCCGAGCGGGATAATGCTATATTATAAACATATTGTATCTCGCTTGCACATCCGTGATACATATTTCATTCGTTCTTTAAGTAGGATCAAACCAATATTGCTGGTCGCGATTGTAGGTCGGTGATAGTTCGTGTCTGCGAATGATTATTTTAAGCATGAAACAAAACGCTACTTTTTTATGATGGTTTCGTAAAAGGTGGGAGTTGGTCCCCAGAAGCATAGATGGACATACATGTAAATTTAACACTTAGTATTTAAAATATGACAATACTATGATTGTATGGAAAGCTCCATGAGCACTCTAGCCTTAAATACTTATTCTAATCTAAAATTATATATTGCTGGCCTTCGTAAAATAAATAAATAAACTTTCTTTCTCATTCTTTTATCCACTATTACAAAATCAATCGTACTTTTTACTTACACACAAGCCTGAATTTACGAGCCATCGACCCGTGACTTACGCACGGCAGCAGGGTGACATCTCCATCTCGCTTTTTGGGTACGGAACCCAAGAAGAATTGAAATATAGATAAACCGATGCGACTACTAAAATTTAACTCAAGTGGCAAGTGTCCAGTGACCTTCTAGCCAGTGTTCATTGACCTACTGGCCATTGATAAGCTGCACGCTATAACTAAATGAAGTGAACATCATGGTTTCTTTTGCGAGACGTCTTATATACAAACCAGGGTTCGAAAAAATACGATTTTTATAGTAAACTAGCTTTCCGGGCGCGGCTCCGCCTGCGCGTATGTCGGTTATAGCGCAAAAACATTAACCTCTTTTGGCGCAGTTGGATAAAAACTATCCTATGTTTTTTTCCCGGGTCTCAAACTATTTCCATACCAAATTTCATTCAAATCGGTCCAGTAGTTTTGGCGTGAAAGCGTAACAGACAGACAGACAAAGTTACTTTCGCATTTATAATATTAAGTAGTAAATATCAAAAAAACGATTTTTATATATATAAATGTATATTCCGGCTAAGAAAAAGAAGCGAATTTCATTCTGTAAGGGGATTAAGCAGTTAAAAATGTGAAATGAATTTTTAAAATAAGATAAGTGTCAAATTACCACATTTTTTATTTAAAATAAAAATCGGCCAAGTGCGGCTCGGCCTCGCGCACGAAGTGTACCATTAGCTATAGGTACAACATTAGACTTCTATCGCTGACGACGCAAATGATGCTATTGGACGGTTCGTTCAACTTCGTTCGGAGAGCGGTGGCTGCAAGACGCAAAGAGATCCGCGACTATAACTTAAAGATGGCAATCAGAGATCGCAACAGTGTGGTGATAGATGCCCTGGTGAGAATGGATGTCGGAGAGGCAGACTAAGAATATTTCAAAGTTCAGTTTTTATAGTAATATGTAAAGATTTATAGTTTTCTCTCCCTTTAGCAAGCGGATTAGTGCGGGCATTCGGAACAGTCATGCTCACGAAAATGTTTTGGCAAGCGGTGGCATCGTGTGTCGGGTCGCCCTCTTCCCTCAAAAATGGTTGAGGAGGACGATGGCTGGCACGCGACTCAACTCGTGAACGAGTGCTGCTTGAGGACACTGGTCCGTTCGGAATGCCGGTCAATCTGTTTGCTACAATTAGTAATAGTATATTCCTTAAAACTGTGTTCCCCCATTTAGTATGTAAGAATGCTCCCCATAGTAATGTAATTACTTAACAAATTTCTCCGTTAACTTCAAAAATGGCACGGACCCCGGAGTCTGTGAAAATTAAAACAACCATTTAAAAAAAAAGACATTAGACTTCATATTTTAACCTTTTTTGTTTTAACGTGTGCGAGTCCGACTCGCACTTGGCCATTTTTTGTATTTGTTGTTATAGCGGCAATAGAAATACATATCATCTGTGAAAATTTCAACTGTCTAGCTATCACCGTTCTTGAGATACAGCCTGGTGACAGACGGACGGACGGACAGTGAAGTCTCAGTAATAGGGTCCCGTTTTTACCCTTTGGGTACGGAACCCTAAAAAGTAACAAAAGTATTAGTGTTTATTTGAGTTTTTTTATTAATGAACACTTACATAACCAATTACCTATTATTATAATAATCTTCTTTTGTTTGTGAGATATATCAACTTATTTCAATAATAATTTAACTCGTAATCATAAACAAAAAATAATCATTCAGAGTCAGACCTTAAGCATAGATCTATGAATGGAACATCATCATCTGGCTCCCAGTGCAAGTCAACCTCAGTTTCTTCTATGATGTCCTCATTCACACTGGGATTCCAAATCCAGTCCAAGGTTTGAATTTCAATAAAAAGCTAGCCGTACTGGTGAGTTAAAAGAGGATTTCCCATACTTTAAATGAGGTTGCCATTTTGGGAAACAATCTAAATTATTTTGAATTGTAGTTTTTTGCTACCTGTTACCAGGGTAAACATTAACACCAAAATTTTTAGTTCAGAAGACAGGAAAATTTCAATTGATATACATATTTATCAAGATAAAAATCAATTTATATAATATCCGCTGATATATATATCGGCGAACCCTGATACAAACTTAATTTCTACAAACTTTTACAGAGCCAAATTTTGTCTTCAGACGTGGATCGAACTTATATTCGCTATGCATGCGATAGTTCTCGAAAATCATATTTAGCTAAGTGTACACACTCATAATTTTCCAAACACATACGCACTTACCAAATCATTCATATTAATGATTTTCTTTCTGAAAGTGGTTACATGCACCCGGACAGCCTAGTCCAATGTACGCACTGTATCGGTAAACGGAATGCCATTGTGACGGAACAAGCACGAGGTCCACCCAATATTAAGCGGACAAACCTCTGCCTATAACAGAGCACATGTGACGAATTGCACTGCGCACATCGCCCTGACACAGACAGTTGCTAAGTCTCATGTGCCTGTAAATTTTACTGGCTCTTAAGGACTCCTACCGGAACACGCTGATAGGTCCTTGACGACAGATTTTCTACTTGAGGATGGTAGCTATCCAGGCGAGCAATCGCAGACAGGCCTTCCACCATGGGGTGAAGCATGGCCCTGTGGCGCGGCAGTCCATAGCTCAGCCATTATTGCTCCGAATGTGTCATTTTTTAAATTAGACGTTTCTATTTTAATTCATTTGACATCCGCTGCAGATATAAACGTACCTAAATTCTTATGCGTTCTATTCCTGTTCGCAGATCTGTTTACTTTTCTAATTACAAACCGCGAGAGAAATAGACACCGAACGGCTCGCGGTTAAATTTATCTCGCCCTATTTTCTAAACAATCACGGAATATAGGGCACAGGGCTGCTTAGTTTATCATGACCAGCCCTACAGCCCTACTTATAACAGATAAGTAGTAACTTTGTAGTAAGCTATGTTTTATATGTAAGTATACGTTTTTACTGACGATCAATAACTTTTTTTTTATGCCTGATAGGTTAGCCTTTGACCACTATCTCACCGGATGGTAAGTGATGATGTGGGCGAAAATGTTGTTCAGGCTAACCTAGGATTACTGGCTCTCAAGGACAGCTGCTGGAACACACCATTAGGTGCTGGTCGACAGATTTTCTACTTGAGGGTGGTAGCTAGACAGGCGGGCATTCGCAAAATGACCTACCACCTTGCCATAACGACTGCCATCCTAAGACAACAACCGGGACCAACGGTTTAACTTGCCCTGCGAAGCACGGAAGCGCTCAGTAGTAATGTCACCTGCGGTCACCCATCCAAATCATGACCGAGACGGACGTTGCTTAGTTTTGTTGATCGGTTCAGAAAACTTCGCTACGAGCGCTTCAACTATCCTCAGGAAGCTCACAATTTCACGTAATTGCGAGTGTACTTTCGCCAATTTCCTACCGTAAAAAATGCCGTTCCTGCCTAAAGTAAAATCGTGCTGGTACAGTTCCCAGCTAAAGGCAACGTCTATATACCCTATGGCCTATCCTAATGTAGACGCGCCGTAAAAAGAGACTAAGATAAGAATGCGACGATTGAGCAACATGCCAATACCAACGTCGGTCGTGTCGTGAGTAGGGTGTTGGATACAGCCCATAAGGCGCACAGCGATACGATGGCTTTCTTCTATCTTAACCAGCTGGTTTACAAGTGGCCGGCCATAGAACCAAAGCCAAAACGTTCAATTACTACGTTGTGTTTGTATTACTTTGTATCGACCCCCCATAATATGTATTTAATATTATGTTCTTAGTTAGGAAAATGATGTATAAAACAGTTAATGTGTATTAAGTATAACAAAAAGTTCCTCTGTTTCTATTTTATTTGTAACAACTACTTATTTTTGAGGTCTTTGAGATTACGGCGTTTCGGAAATATGGTACATTGATGTTCAGTTCATTATTTAAACTTATTTTTGTACCATTCATATAGGCCATTTCGTACGCATTCTATTTATTGATATGACGAAGGCAACGTGCGTGACGCAGGCGGGTTCGTCACATGGATAACAATAACACGACAAATCTACTAGAAGCAGTTATGTAATCCACCTCAAAAGTTTTATAGTATGCCCTAACTGAGACAGTCGTCAACTCAGTTGAGTATCCAAAAATAAAATAAAAAATCTGTTCTAAACTCTAACTACAAGAATATTTTGGAGAACCATACGTAGACAAAAATGTTGCTATCTTTTATCTATTAAATCATCTGAATTGCGAAGTGACCTTTAATCTACGATAAATTGCAGTAAAACATCTCGGTACACCGTTATTGCTTTTTTCTTGAGGAAAACGAGCGTTAAATAGTATCGGATCAGAGGCGGCATGGGGCTTGAAGCAGGTGGCCGCTGCGTGCTCATCAGGGGCCACTGCGGCAGCGCGGGTAACAACCTCTGGCTGTGAGGTTCCTCACGATGGAGGTGGCGCGGTCATCGACCTGGCGTCGTCATCATTCTCGTTATAATTAGTTGGTAGGTAGTGTACTCTAGCCCTGTATTCAGGCCTCCGATATGAGCCTCTCGACTGTTCTGCAGCTACCGCAGAATTGCACGCTGCTATTGCTAACCCATCGCCCCCCGCCCTTGCAAAGCTGCGTATGCGATTATAGTATTTACAGTACTTGTGTGAGCGTGAGGCGAGCAATGCGAACGCATGCGCACAGTTCGCTCCACTTTGTTTTTGCGTTCAATGTCAGCGTATTGGCTAATTTTATCGCGCATACTACGTAACTATCTTGTTTGACGAGGCCAAAGGACGGTTTGTTTTGATTTCTGTCATACCAAAACATGCGAACGTTACAGAAGCCTATTTTATCGGATATGTTGAAGATAATATGGCTTTTAAAAATACACTCGTATGTTTGTTTTATTTTCTGAGCATTGGCCACAAATGACTTGTAAAATGTGTGTTTAAAATGTATTTTGTCATTTCATAATTAGGTAAGTAGGTATGTACCTACCTTACTTACTTATATACGAGTATATACATATATGAAAAGTTGCTGATAAATGAGTGGTCTGATAACAATAGAGTATTTTCTTTCATGTGTTCTGACTTTAGACGTCTTTTGCAAGGCAAAACGTTGTAATGACCACCTCTATTCTACTTTTTACCATACTTTTTGCTCATTTTTGTTTCATCCTGGCTGATAAGTGATAACCTCAGATAAAATGACCCCTTACTCTAATATTACTATTCTAATATTAGGTATTTGAACTATGCCGTCTTTGCACTCGTTTGGTAGGTGGTGCGAAAATTAAGGTTGACATGCGGCCGTTCGTCAGACGAGGTGAACGAGCCTTGCCGGGGCGGCGGCAGCGTCACGGCACGACGAGCAAATGCTTTTCGTCGCTATTTCCGCAACAAGTGTTGTTTTGCAGAGAGAGGCCCCACGCGGGCGAGCATGAGTGTCACGCGAAGCCCCGCGCCCGCCGCGCTGCTTGCTAGTGCCGCTGCGCGGGCGTGGTAAGTCCACCGCCACCGCCGCCGCGCCGGCCCCCGGCGAACATTTTTTCCCAGATGCTTATCAATTAGGTATTGAACTACGAAGTCGATACACGACGCTATATCGACAATTCACAATGTTTTCAGAAGCCCTGTAACGGCTGTCAAATACTTTACCAACAGCGTTTATGTTACGATTCCCAACAAAACATACATATTGACTACTACCTTTTTTCCTGTATGCTCACAAGAGTACCTATCAGGTATTATTTACCTGATAGGTACCTAACCTAGCAAACAATTTACGGAGGATGTCAATACAATACTTTGACTGATTTATCCTTTAAAATTATGTAACTTTGTATGTATAATAAATATAATGTTTTTTAAACAAATAACAAATGGTAAAAGATGATAAAATGTGACGATGGTAAAAGACCTGACGGCATGACTGGTTCCGTGGAAGTTAGGACGGCCCTTTGTGCGGGACGCTATTTGCGTAGACACTTTCGCGCCGTCACATCTTTCTGAAACCAACGTGAGGGCTGGCGCTGCTCGCTGCGGCTACTTCGGCGGAGCAACTCAAGCGGCGCCAATATGCTAACCTCGGAATGGGTTACATATTTGAGCCGTTTGGTGTAGAGACGTTGGGTCCGTGGGGACCGGGAGCTCATCGTATTTTCCAAAACTTATCTGAGCGCTTGGTCGATGCAACGCGTGATCAAAATGCTGGCACATATTTGGCTCAACGAATAAGCATTGCAATTCAACGGGGCAATGATGCTGCCAGCAAGCTGGGCGCGCTGTCAATTGTGAGTGGGTTGGAGCATTTAGACTGCCTGTGAGTCTGCTATGACTTATAGGTTGTCTAAATGCTTTTACTGTAGTAGCTGTAGTGTTGTATATAGTTCGTAGTATTTTGTTTAATATAGGCATACCGCCGGTACAAATGGTAGGTTTGCCTTTGAACACTTCCTCATCTGTTGGTTAGTGAATATGTGGTCTATTATTGTAAACCTAGAATGGGACCTGGCTCTGAAGGAGAGTTACTATTTAGTTTAAGTATTAGTTACTCAATATATTTTATGAAAATTTCAACCTCTAAATAGATCGGATATACGGACAGTGGAGCCTTAAAGGGTTATGTTTTCTGAAACAAAAACAGAAATCACTTACCAAAATAACAAAAAGTTTTATGTATGATTTTTTCAAGCATGGACTCATTCGTCGTTATTTAAATGCTCCTATTTTAGGTATTAAAGCCATTTTAAAATAATCACACTGAATCTCAAATTGTTTACACTTTGACTTACACTTTTGTATACAAATGATTCCAAATAAACTCTTTTTATCTAAATTAAAATTATGTTGAGATAGTATCACTAAAAATAATAACACCGAGTTAGTTTTGAAAGATCAGCCACATATACAATTTTCTTTCAACTAAACAACAGATAACCTTGCCAAATCATAATTATGCGAATTGCGATATATTTTTAATATGAACCTACTTCTACATGTTTCTACGGTCTATTGAATTCAGAACTAATAATTAAATATTGGTTATGAGTTTATGACTCTCTAATGATCTTTATATACATGATGATAAAGCTCATAACTCGATTACGTAGTCACTGAGTGAAAAAGGGTGACATTTCTCCTAAACAATGTAAGAGACAAGAAATTGTTTAGTATTAAAACTGCGCCAAGCTGTTGTGAAAAGAGCCGGCAAGGATTCGAGTTCTGAGTTTGACATACAGTGTCAGAATATTGGCTGTGGTTTTGTACATACGCATAGAGCTATATAATTATCTAACTAACTACGTACCCTTATCTATAACATGAACTTGCTGTGGTGTCGCATAAAATTTAAGCGTTTGCTATGTTCTTTGAAGTGTTTTTGCTTAGCAAATATTAATTGTTTTTTATTCATACATGTTTGTAATTTCGTAAAGGGAATCCGGCGGGAATCGGCGGGTGGGAATGCCTCGCCACTGGTGGAAAACATACCTCCGCCACGGTAATAATATTACCGTGCCTCTACCCTCTAACGTCGCAAGCAATTACAGTTTTATAATTTATTAGTTTTTCCTTACGTTATTAATGAATTTTTTTTTTAATCAATTTTATTTGTCAGGATAAAAAATCTTAATTCCTTCTTGTATATATGACAGTTTATTTCACTGACTCAAACACACTGTGCCTGAGTCAGTGAAATAAACTGGAATAATTGTTCTGGAGCTTTGGAGGGGCTCATTCTCGTATTCGAAAGGCAATGAAAATAATCTTCACTTTTCTTGAAAATAATCGTTTTCAAGGAAAAATTTTGTAATCTGCATTACCTTTATGGTTACACAATAAGGGCCTAGATTAGCAAGATGAGCAAAACACAACAGTTACTGTCTTCTGGTATTTTGCGAACCTCGTGTTTTGCTCATCTGGCGCAACGCCGTGTTTCTACCGCTGCTGCGTCACACCTCAAACTAACACTACACGCGTGGCACGCACAATCGGATAGCAGCGTCATACACAAATTATGAGGCGTCACCGTTATTCTTTTTACTAATTATAATGGTTCGATCACTCGCTATCAGCCAAAACAGAAGGTAGATATTACTAGGCATATCAAGCACCTTATGGTTCCGCTTAAACTATGTTTATTACGTGGAATAAATCTATATCATAAACAAAACCTTTCAAACGATATTGATTAGGAACAAATCCATCGATGCCCTATTCCATAAATAATGAATGAATTAAGCTTTTATTCATGCGAATCAAGAAGATTCTGAACCAGATTAAATTTACGGAAGTGAGAGCAAGAGCGCAGACGTTCCGAATGAGATACCCAATTTTCAGCAAAACAAAATTCCGTGATTCGTTCTTCTATACTTAATGCTATGAGTATATAGGTATATCGTAGGAATTTTAAACGTTCGCCGCCATTTATACATAATATGTTTACTTGATAACGTAGGTAATACAAGTTTATAAACCGGTCGGCGGCGCGGCGGCGGCAGCGGCGCGTCGTCGTCGGTTTGCGAATGGAGATTGTGGAGCATGCTGGTGGTCTGGAGGTGTCGACACTGCCGTCTGCCGCCGAGAGGCTTGTGTATGGTACTGCCTTGGTTGGTGTATTGAATTGTATGCGCTGAGCAGCACTGTTGCTGCATTCCGAGCGCGTTATGCGATGCGGTGGCCGGGCCACGCCGCACCGATATTAGATGGAATGCCATAATATCTGTGTCAATAGACTAATCGATTTCAAATAACAAAATTAGATTTAAATGACAATCAAAAACAACATAGGACTTATGAGTAGTGATTAAAAAATTAATTATTTAATTTGATTAACCTTTTAAATTACACACCCTTCAATTAAACATATAATGTCAATTAAACAAAGGTATTTTCTGGTCAAGGTTTGATTGTTCTTCCATTCATAAATATCTCATGCCACTAAAAGTTTTTTTAATTATTATTAGTGTACAATATCCGACCCATATAAATGATAGGTGTATCTTGTAATAGGTATTACCACTACATATTACCCATAATATATTATATATGTTCCTACGTAATAAATAGATTACACGTAAAGGAATGCAGTTACATCCAAGGGTCGCATCTTATAAACCCTTAACTTTATTGTCCACGTTATGTACGAGTATAGCACGCAGGAATGTACGTCAGACATTTAGGCGATTGTATGCGCAATAAAATTCTCTAGGAATGTCGTAAGTATAGGGTTTAGACCACGATCTCTCACGATTCCCGGCCCTTTAGAAGATGGTATGTATGATGGTGTGTAACCCTCACTCCTCACTTCCGGGTCGACGACCTCCTTGCTACGACCTTGCCGCTCTTCGCGACCGACTAGCCCTTTTGCGTATCAGCGAATAGTCTGATGTGTTGATGTTCTCATTAGAACAATATAGATGTATTAATATCTATTCCTGTTTGTACATACTCCGTTTTTGAGGGGTTTTTTAAGCAGCCCTTTTTTGCTGTTTGTAAAGCATCTCATAATGATTATGCTTTACTTACTGGGTGCTGGTCATGCTTATATTATCGTCTAACGTAAATAACATACATACGAAGACAATGCGACATGCTGGATTGATTCAGTTTACTACTTACTTTGTACATTAAGACCTGTCCATATTATGTCCATTGCGCATGTTTTTCTTGCAACACTACACAAACACACGAGACAAATTTGGTTCCGTACATATTTTTGTCTTATGCTCCAATCAAAAACTATGTTTTAGGATTTTCTTCTCCAAGGCTTGTGGAAAAGAAAACATCTATATACCCCCATCGTGGAGAGCGGGGCGGGTACTGACAACAGTAATTTGAACCCTGGTCCTCTAGCGCTCATACATGAGATTCAGAACAACGAAAGAAGTTTACAAGACCAAATCGACGTTCCTTGTTGGAACTTTGTTAAGTGGTGAAGCTAGTATAATATAAAAATATAAATAATGTAAATAATTCAAATATAAACTTAATTTTTTCTAATGGTGTGCTCTAGCCTAAAACATAAATTATTCAAAAAAAAAAATTATAAATATATAAATTATTATTATCATAAATTATTTGTAAGAATACATAAATGTTTAGAAGGACACTGATTTGACTGCACTTGCGTTATTTATGTGGCTGTAATTGAACTGGCTACCATACCCTATCCCTTAATTCTATAATAGCAATGTGGATACTGATGCTTGGAATCTTAAATAGTAAAGGAAAAGGTGGTTATGAAAATTTAGACGTCTGCCTGATTAAAAGTTCTTCCTACTTAATAGTAATCTAGGGCGAAATGTTTCATCTTATTTTTGCACATAAAAGTTATTATAATCCATTTTAGTCAAAAAAACGATTGGAAACGAAAATGGCGCCGCTAAACCTCTCACTTGCACACAAATGCTGTCTTAAGGCGAAGTGAGTCGTCAAAAAGCAAATCTTGAATAATATTTTTAGAAAGAGTGTATCTATATGCCTTACAGATATGAATGACAAATACTAAGTCTTATACGAAAACACGATTCCATATATTTATCTCTATATAAAAAAATCATGAAATCATGTCTAAAATTCTATAAATATTGTAAATCGTATCAATTCAAATTTTATTAGAGAACCACGAAAGATTTTTCTTGCTTTTAAAAAGCTAATTTTTAAATGAATATATTTAAAAAACTACCCTATTCCGAAGTTCAGTCTCGCGCACTCGGATACGAAACAAAGTATCTCCGTCCTACGCCCTCACACTGACATTTTTCAAATACTATTTCACCTTAAGTGTGTGTGAGGTTTAGAGGCATCCTTTTCGATTAAATTAGTTTCATTAATACACCTGGGTTGCAAGTCCCAGGCCCCTCTAGCCTCTTCCTCTGCAACGCTGTGGAACAGTAGTAACTTTAAGACTTTCGCGACTTGAACACATAGTTATAAGTATTTAACGGGACTTAAACGCGATAAAAACATGTATATATTTTTATTTATTTACCTCAACGTTTCGACCAAGTTGCATTGGTCGTGGTCACGAGCGGACTAGTCAGTCCGCTCGTCTTGGTCGAAACGTCGAGGTAAATAATTAAAAATATACATGTTTTTATCGCGATTAATTCCCGTTAAATACTTATAACTATACCGCTGTGGAACCTTCACCCGCACGGTGAATCCATGAAATGCTAAGTAGTTCGTCTCACTGGGTTATACTGCCTTTTACGCAACAGAACTATGAACGGATATTTATTAATGTGTCTATCACTAGACATGTCATATATGATATTCCGCATTGCCTGTTCCACGAGCATTACTCTGACGGAGTGACCAATGAAAATGGAATACCTAAAAGCTAGTTACTTCGATTTTAATAGTCTGCATCGGAACAATTTGCTATGCTCAATAAATTAATTGTTTCTGTCTGAGGAGTGTGTAACCAAGGTCTTAAAATATTTCATAGTTGTTATCATATAGCGCATTTTGAAGCTTCGTGACGGAGCTTGCCTAGACTAAGATAAGCTGCGACTGCCTAAAAAAGGGAGTGTTATGTTTTCAGGGTTCAAGTATATATGTTTGTGAGTTTCTTTATTCCACCATAACCTCTAACGGCTCAACCGATTTTAATATATGAGATGTCGTTAAATTTGTCTTGATAGCAAGTACATAAAAAAAACTGGCGTATATTAGACGACATGTTGTGTGATAAAAAAATAATTGCCAACCGTTTAATTTTTTCGCAAACATTTTTATACTCAACAATAAACAAAACAAATTTAAAATATACCGTGGGCCGCATCGCCCCTGCGTAAATAAACCGTGAGTGATTAACACCGTTTGCTAAAAGTCCCATTAAAAAGAACCTATGGGCAATACACACTGCGTTGCAAACCACGAGTGGTGAGAAACGCCCCAATATCGAAGCCTGTCGATGATGATTCTCCGATAGGCAGGCACTCATCACAACACGGACGCTCCTAGCTTGTTTTTCAGTTTTCAGTAAAATCTATTTCATTAGTTATATTATATTTTGTTTGGGAATTATTAACTCGACATCAAAGCTCCATTTACTCGCGGCAATTTGCGTGTCAAGTCAAGATAATAATTGAAAGCAACAATATACGCGCAATAATACGAGTAGCTCTTCAAGAATCCTACACACTTTACACGATACCGGATACCATAATACATTCAATTAAATCTCGAGAGAAAATATTGACAAATTTATCTTTTGGAAGGAAGCTAAGGAAATAATGAGGTAAGTACTTGGTCACAGCACTGGCTAGTACCATATTGAGAGACCGTAAAACATTTTCTGATGGTTTGTTTTAAGACTTGCATGTTAGTTGCGTCTATAGAATGTCGTCACAATTGTTTTGTGGATTGAATTGTTTCTCATATAAGGGAATGTCCGGCGGGAAAGTAGTATGAGTGACAAATTGAAGACAAATTATTGAAATGCATATTTTATGCAATTATTGTGTACAAAAATAACATACCATATATTATATTGCAGACGTATTGCTTACATTTAGATATGTCAATCTATGGGATCTACCCACGGACAGGGAATTTACCTATATGCTTCAATTTTATCAAAATTTAATGTAATTTAGGTATTTTTATTTTATTTGGGGGGCTTTCAGATATCATTACAAAACAGTTTTAGTAACTAAATTAAGCAAAGCCATTAACAAGTCTCCACAGACGTAAAAGCCAGTAATTTTAAAGAGTTGTCATCTAAATAAAGCTCCAGACTTAGGTAACGTAGATTCTTTTAAAGAAAAATTAACAAACCAAGAGCTTTGAAATATTTCCTTAACCTGATACAGGCGTACAAAATTTGAATGGGTTAGAATATGTATTTTTATGATATTGTGACAAAACACGCACTAGAACCACCGGATGGCAAGAGGTAACCTCTTCCTATAACAGATGCATTTCGTTACAAGTAACGAACTTAATTTTAGAAGCGCTCGCTCGTAGCGAAGTTTGCTTAGCCGTTCTGAACCGATCAGCAAAGTTAAGCAACGTCCGCCTCGGTCATGACTTGGATGGGTGACCGTTAGTGACATTACTACTGAGCGCTTCCGTGCTTCGGAGGGCACGTTAAGCCGTCGGTCCCGGTTGTTGTCTTTGGATGGCAGTCGTTATAGCATGGTGGTAGGGCATTTTGCGAATGCCCGCCTGGCTAGCTACCACCCTCAAGTAGAAAATCTGTCGCCAAGCACCTAACGGTATGTTCCGGCAGTTGTCCTTGAGAGCCAGTAATTCTAGGTTAGCCTGAACAACATCTTCGACCACATCATCACTTACCATCAGGTGAGATAGTGGTCAAAGCGAGCTAACCTATCGAGCATTAGAAAAAAAACTGCATTGAAGCCCATCACTCTAACACATATACTTGTTAAGTCTCCTCCTCCCTGTTTATTTTATATAGTGGGTAGTACTTGGCCGCTATTTCCCCTGATGTTAAGTGATGATACGATCGATGATGGAGCGTACTAACCCAGTTTACTTACTCGCGTTTCATAATTACTTATCTACTGGCTCCTTAAGACTGCTGCTGGAACTCAGCGTTACGTTCTTGGCGACAGATATTGTACTTAAGGGTTGGTAGTTAGTCAAGCGAGCATTCGCAAAGATGAGTGCTCTACGAATACACCAAAAGCACAGAATATAAAAGGCCAGATGTTAATTTCAACGTTAAACATTTGTTAACAAACAGCTTGGCCATATCTATCTCCTTTAAGTTTTCCTAGAAAGCTTATTTTAAGTTACGTGGATAATATTTACTCTGTTTAACTAATTTACAAGAATACCAAAAGTAATAACGTCCCGTTCTGTTTTTATAAGCTCCTTCCTACGAAAGATGCTTCGGTTGAAGAATTACGTTTTTATTGCCCACGTTTATATAAAGTTTATTTTTAAATCTGTCTTGTCGTGATTCTCGTGGTTAATAATAGAATTTTATGTGTCGAACAATTTCAATAGTTAAGAAATGATTAACATTGTGATTTCAACTACGAATAAATATGTAAGTCGAGCACAAGAGCAGTACAGAAACTTTACCGCGGCGGGCGTGGTTTAAGTGTACCGTGCGGTGCAACAACATTGACGCAACCAATCGGAAGTCTAAGAATTTATCTAATAGACAATCCTTTTGAATTTGGAAAATTGTGCGTGTAAATTGTGAACTTAATGAGTCCGAAATCAAAGCGGTAACTGTATGAGAGTTTACACTTTACATTATTACACGTAGGACTTCAAGTATATTTTCAGAGATTCACATCTCTCTTCAAGTAAAACAACTATTTGTTATTTTTCACAAATTTCACATGTCATTCGTTTGATTTTGATTCCGTGAGATTTTTTCCCCACAGCTCAATTCAACAAACAACAAGTCAACAAGTCAAAGCGAAATGACACATATTGTAACGATTGGTAAATTTGGAGACAAAACTTACCTTATTTATCGCTAATAGACTCACCTTTGACCTCGCTCTCACCGAATAGTAAGTGATAATGCGATCGAATGTAGATGTTGTTCAGGCTAACCTAGAATTACTGGCTTTAGAGCCGCCGGAAATCACACTTAGGTGCTTGGCGACAGATTTTTAACTTGAGGGTGCGGTAGCTAACTGCATATTCGTAAAACTACCTACCACTATGCTATAAAGACTGCCATCCTAAGACAACAACTGAGGCCTCTACTTGGCCTCCGAAGCACCTCTATACTTTATAAAATCTATAGGTACTTTACAAATAATATATCATATAACAATAGTCTAAAATAGTATTTTTACTTTTTAAAGTTATTATATTAAATTATTACTATTATATTTTATATCAGAGTTGTTCATCAAATCAGATATCCGAGCCGCGCGCCTTGCCGGTATGCGTTATGGTTTTAGGTGTAGGTACCCATGCAGTACTTATATTTAACACATTAAAAAAAGTCAGGAGTACTAATGTATATACATCATTCTAGTTTCTTAATGTGCATAATATTATGAGTATTATGTTATCTATGACAGTATTAACCAATCAAACTAAATGTGCCTTATGGCTAGATTTGGGAATCAGGGGTCTTAACGCTGGATATGTGTTTTATCATTTAATTATTTATATATCTATGTTATGTTGTATCTTGTTTATGTTCACAGAAATTTTGTCATCGTCGAATTTTCGAAAAATTTACGGGTTTTTATTAAAATGTGAATATATTATATTAAATATGCTCCGTTTATATAGTTTTATGTTGTTTAAATAATGTGTGTTTTAATGACAAAAACTAAAGAAAATATTAAAGAGTTTTAGCTTGTTGCATTAAGTATTGCATTGCATCTTATAAACATACTATTAAAACAAACTTGAATCCCACAAATATAAAGTGTATTTTATTAAATGCTTTCTACCTTTAAATCTAAATAAGTTTGTGTGTGTCATATTATCTGATTTTTTTATTGATTTGAAAGCCTACCTATGCCATTATGTGTAAGGCAGCCGATGCCATTATGTGGAACTATGATCATAGTTCAAATGTCTGTCGCGGTTTTTCTGGGTGGCGCGTATCCGAAATGTCCAATTTTCCATTACTCTGTTGCATAAATCAAACTGAATTTGGCCGTTGGCATGGGCTATGGGGGCCACTGTGGTTAATGGTTTATTGGTAAACCCCACAAAAAAAAGTCTACTACATCTCATTGGTATCTATATCATCCAATACAGGAGAAAAAAGTTGGTAATCATCGACGTATATCGCGCCGTTGTCGGTGATGGCCTTGTCAACGCCTTTCTCAAAGAAATATGGACCGATGACGCCGCTGCCCAGAATTGACACCAAACAGTGACTATGTCGGGATGCTTTGGTCGCTCTTGGATCTCATGTAGATTGGTAACTCCCGAATTCAAGAATTTTATTTATTTACGTTGACGCATTCATCCTTAAATAGGCCTCGTCGCGGAATATTATTATTCTTTAAAAATTAAGTAGGTTGCCCGAATTGAACACCCATTTTGATAATTGTAAATTGATTTTTCATTGTTCACGTGTTGTTGGACGCTATATCCGTTCATGGTGATTTGGCAACACAAACTGAATAAATGGCAGCCAATTTGACAGATGTACTTTCAACAATATGACTGCTAACAACTGTCAAAAGTCCCCATTGTAAGACCCGATAATATAAGTTTTATAACAAGTTAAGGGCTAGTTAAAAACTAGCGAACTTACGTTGCTAAAGTATTGCAACTTTATTGGTAAAAAAACCGGCCAAAACCGAGTCAGACTCGCGCACCGAGGGTTACGTACAAACCTGTAGGTAAAAGTTATGGTATTTAATGAAATCCATAGTAGTTAGCTTAAAAGTTTGATTTTTTTACCGCTCCAATGGACAGAAGACCTGAGTATTTGATTCAGCTTGATACCTACACGCGACCCTGAGAAAAAGTGTCTTGACATACAGACTGACGGACAACAAAGTGATCCTATAAGATAAGGGTTCTGTTTTTTCCCTTTTGAGGTACGGACCGCTAAAAATACACAGATCTTGCATATTCAGTGGTTTATCTTTTAGGTCAACACAAATATGTGAGAGAGTTGCGGCAGTTAAACTAAAATTTCTAATACTATTTATATGTATTTAGAATAAAAAAAGGTTGTCCCCAAAGATGTCAAGTAATAGGAGGTGCGTGCCAATTTATAAAAAAAAAAAAAAAAGTATAATTAGTGATGTAATATAATAATATGTATACCGATGTTCCCGGGTATAAATATTTCCACGCAAACAGTGATGACGAATTTGATTATAGCGAGAAAATCATAGCAAAAACTATACCTAGTTCGCGGTAACTTATTGATGAAAATAATAATGTTTTCAACTCCTATTATCGTACTGGGTCTAGGAGCTCCCTGATTTATTTCAGAGAGTCCACTATCGCACGTCTAATACCTACCCTACCTTTTACAGACGACCATTATCACAGTAAAGATGTTTTGTTTTGACCGGATTTGGCATGAAGCCAGGGTATAGATTAAACTGAAGTCGTCTTTGAAAAATGTCAGACTGAAGGCGTAGGACAGAGAGAGACCTTGTTTCGCATACATTACAGGTGATTGCTGCATAAATTTTGTTTTCCATTACGTTAATTATTCGATACAATTTACCTTCTTTAGACACAAAACTTGATAAAAAATAATATAAAATGAAATAGGGGGAGACTAATTAACTGTAAATATGAAAATTATCCTCTTTGATAATTTTCTAACCGGTAGAGGTGAAAAGTATGTACACGAGGGCGAGTTTTTTTTAGATCTTGTGCCTTTGAATCCCTCACTTTGCTCAAAAAACAACTTGACTCACTTGTTGAACAAACAACCATTGTCCTTGTAATAAATTAACAGGATTCCTTCTCAGTCCCAAAATACCGTCGTCAAGAGTTTCCTAGCTACTAGGACTATGACGCGAGTCTCGTTTGGACTCAACCTGAGCATAACCTTTATAAACCTAAGATTTATTTCCCATAAAATTTGTAATTTGGTAAACCATCCCTGTCAGCACAGAGATCGAAAAGCGCACCAGAACATTGGACGCGCTGTTGTTTTTTTGCGGTGGTAGCTACGAGTATATGCTCCCGCATTCTCAGCACCCACCGTGTGCTCTCTTTAGAAATGTCAATACTATCGTTGTAAAATAAATAAATATATATATATCAGATATGTACTCCACCCAATTCGGCTAGTTTCTTTTTAGCCGAGCATCTTTCAAGTTTAATTTTCCGTCGTTTTGAAGAAATTCTGGAGTGTCCATTTCAACAGATCGGCCCCAGGCCATGGGTCGTCGAAGACGTGATTCCTTCCCGCTCCTTTAGAGTCCCAGTCCAGTCTTTAGGGGAGATGGATGGACCATTCTGGAAGTATATTCTTCCAGAATGGTTTGAACTGATTTTTCTTGCATGGTGAGCAACGTAAAGACGGCACGATACTAAATTTTCACCATGTTTTACCCTTTCTTCCGGATTATGTTGTTGGTCTATCATAGCTCAAAGACTAATATTTCTTTTTATTATGCCGCACTAATGGTTTTTGCATAGTGGCCCAATCTTAATTTCCTCGTTTACTTTTTCTTCTGTTGATGAATGTTGGTTTGCAGTTTGTCGTGCCGTTGAATTAGGCTTCCGTTAGGGCAGCACACAGTCATATGGTAGGAGCAGCCTGTGACGCAGAGGTATCTATTTTTTTATTAATTAATCTTGTATTTTACCTATGCTATGTTTAATTAGTATACAAACCTATTCTAATCGCAATAATGTACCTATGCAACTTGTTGAGACCGACGTTGGAGTATCCAAACAGGTATCATTACCGCGCATTTCGCTCATTATTGAAATTTGAAATGTGTTTATGTGGATGAAAGATGTGTTTTTTTTAAATTGATCGAAAATAAAATTCTGTCCCATGTCCGATGGTGTGCGCTCGGCCTTAGAGGGGCAACTGCGCGGCTGGCGTAAATAAATAGTGGCAATGCGTAATTGACGACGGGTTGGGAGGCAAGTCACGTGTTGGGTCGGCCCGCGCGCCTTCCTTCCACTTTTATTACATTCCGTGAAATCGTAGGTTGCTCTGCTGTACACCGATCGTAGATAACATGCCTATTTATTACATGATTTCTCAGCAGTGTTCCCACGTTCCATTGCAATGCAATGCGTTACTAGTTGCAGTTATAGCCAAGCGATGATAGCTGCTGAATACCGTGGCGCAAGACCGTAGTTCGAACCCCACCGTCTTGAGCTTCACCAAATGGTGGAGGGGTATTTTTCAAATAGCATCTGGCTAGCTACCACCTTCAAGTAGAAAATCTGTCACGTCGCCGAGCACCTAACGTTGGGTTCCGGCAGCAGCCCTTGAGAGGCAGGAAATAATTTATTTAATTACAGGTATATGAGACTTAACCCCCATATGTCTCAGCTCAGAATTATGGGCGCAGTGTTATAGGCAGAGGTAACCGCCTAACAGCAAATGGGCCTCGTATGTGTTCCGTAACAATTACATGAAAAAAGCTTCACCGCGCCCAGAATGCGGACAGTGTTCCTACGTTCGATTGCAATGCAAAGCGCTACCAGGTTCACCGTGCCCAGAACTCCACTAGTAGTATTTACACGTTCGATTGCAATGCAATGTACACAAGTTTTATCATGTTTAGAATGCGAGCTTTGTTCCAACGTTCGATGGCAATACAATGGGCTACCAGTATTTCCACGTTCGTTGGCAATGTAATGGGCTACCAGTTTCATCATGCCCAGAATGCTAGCAGTGTTGCCACATTCGATTTGCAATGCAATGGACTACAGTTTCATCATACTTACTAGAATGCGAACTATTATCCGATGTTCGATGGCAAATTGGCAATGCTATGGGCTACCAGTTTCAGCATGCGCAGAATTCTAGTAAGTTTACACATTCGCTTACAATGCAAATTGCAATGCGTTACCGGTTGCAGTTATAGCCAAGCGGTGATAGCTTCCAATTTCACTGTGCAGCCGAGAACGCTAGCATTGTTCCCAATTTCGATTCGCGCTACTAGTAAAGAAAAAAGCTATAGAAAGACTTCATCATGCTAAGCACGGGTATGATCAGTATGTCGCGTACATTCCACGTCAACGGGGAATACAAATTGAAAATATAGATCCGAGGAAAGTCAAACACACAGTTTATACTATTGCGTAAATATTCAAACGTTTTGCCTACGCTGCGCCACACGTGTTTAATTTATGTTTACCTATATGAGTTATGAGTTCGATACAGTTTTAAATGTTTTCTCTAACTTAAAAAACAACACGTGCACACACTTTGTGAAAGTTTTGCCTTCGGTATTTCTTTCGTTGCATGGGTTTCTCTTTCGTCCTTGGGTATTTACTTTGGCAGCATACCCGCCACCGTTCGGTGGTTCGGCTAATTATAGGTGCAAAATATATTTTAACTAATTACGTAGCCTAGTCGGTTTTTACGATTTTCAGACATTCAATTGGAAGTATATGGATTGGTTCTGATTCTAATGATGTATTGTGAATCCAACTCATTTGTCGGATATTTGTATACTGTTCTAACTTTGCCTGTGAAGCGTTGTGTTTATTTGTTATGCGTTAACAAACTACCTTAGCAAGTTTTAAACCCGTTGTGACGACCGACATAAACAAGCAGATAAATGCTACAGCAAACACTTTTCATTGGGTCATGGTAACTTTGTTTTTGTTTATAAGGTAGAATGCATGCCTATTTTCTGTTATCAACATGATTAGGAGGGTTTACGACGATTCCTACTCCCTTAAATCTATGACAAGCTGTCGGATAGAGAGCTCAAGAAAATATGAATATCACACAATAGTATTGACTGTTGGCCATTGCGCCAATGTTCTGTCTACATATTTGTGTTCTATTGTTTGTTAACTTATCGTTAACGTTACTCCAGCGGCCCCTTGGCTAGTCCATTCCGCCTCTTTGTCCCCATTTACGATTATTTCCCCCTAGTTATTTGACTCAATAATGTGATATCATCTACGCTAAGTGCAACAATATAAATTGCTACCGTGCCGATAATTTTGTTCTACAAATTAACTATTACACAAAGCGTGCTTAATCATGCAATGATTGCTATTTACTGTTGTTTACAGCAGCTAATTAAAGATTATGAAATATCATGTATTAATAGACAAATAGTTATTTTCAAAACTTTCCTTGTATCAAGGATATTGTTAATAGGTTCTAAGAAATGGGCGCAGTTTGATGTATTTTAGCTCACCAAATTATTAATTCGGTAACTGTCGGGAAAACCAGTGGCGTCTATTTCCCAATTCGTCACATAATGTCATAGCAGTAATACCTACATCATGTTATGTTTGTATAATCAAAATTCAGATAGAAGAGCGCAGTTTCATCGGAGTCATGCGGGGCCCGACCGAGGTGACGACTTCGCTCTTGCCAAAATATACTTTTTATTGCGCCCCTTTTGTCAATATACTATTATATATATATAACATATATTTTATCTATATATTATTATCTATATACGTATGTACACTTTCAAACAATTATCAAAATGGACTTAACCAACAACACGCATTCGTACAGGTATAGGGAACATTACGCATATTAGGCATTATTACGAACATGGCCTTTGTATTTATGTCTGTAGAGACCTACATATCGAAATGTTATGTTATAATATACTAGCGGTCCGCCCCGGATTGGCACAGGTATTTAGCCAAAAAAATATATCAAGAAGCGGTTTTATTAAGTAGTAATAGTTAGACTTACAGAATTGCGGACTTTTTTATAGATAATATATTGGTGTGTTCTATAAAATTGCAGTACATCACTTTGCTCTATTTTCAATAATTTCCGCAGCGTACGCGATTAAACGACTTTCTTGGGTATTTTTTTCGCACTTAAGTTACATTATCGAAGTTTTCATACGGATCCCTAACTTTTTTGAAAATCTTCTATAACCTATGTTCATTAGGGGTAACGTTGGATTCTCATGGCGAAATTTTTCTAATCGGTCCAGCAGTTTCAGAGCCTATTCAATGCAAACAAACAAACAATCAAATCTTTCCTCTCTCTTTAGTTTACATTACGTTAGGTATATCTCGTAAATGAGGTGGTAGGTTAGTCAGGTAAGTGAATAACACTAATATCTAAATAACTTCTACCTGTGCATGAAATATCAATAACCCGAGCTATTTCTATGTTTACACTTGCAAGGATGTTATATAAACTATTAGCCATTCGCGTTTGTAGTAGGTCCGAGTTATGTGAATGAACAGCTACAATAATGGCGATACGCAACACGAACTATGTGAGGCGACCATTGATAATATATTCATTCAGGGAGCGGAAACATAAATCAACGTTACACGAGGCAGAGCTCAGAGCTCGAGGACCAAGGCGGCATGGCACGTATATCTTCAACCTGCAATCATATCGATAACAACGCATTTGTGGACTCAACACAACACTCAGCTTCAATTCAGACGCTGCTTTCTGATTCTTGATACAATCAGATAATCAGACCCATTGCACTAAACCAAAACACATAAACGTACCAGAGCGCCTTTCACTAGGAACAGCTATATCACAAGATTTAATAAAATCATCTTAGATATAATTTGTTGATCGGTGCCATAGTAGAAATAGGTAACAGATTCCCCGTATCAGCAGCCTTATTGTCTTAACTATTCTATTTCATTACCTTTGTTCTCGTGTACAATTCTTCATTATGGCATTTGAACTTAAATCCAATTTTGTCAAACCATGCATAGAGAATAACTATTTAAATTTGCTTACATTCGTTCGTACTCCAAACCAAATTCCTACAGTACTGCAGACACGATGCTTATTATGGAGTTCTAATGTACACACTGGCTAAATGCGAGTTGGACTTTGCTCTATTAGGGCACCGCATCACAACAGCACGTAAAAGAAAAAAATGTTGCTTTTGTTTACAGTTTCAAAATTATTTTCAGTTTAAGTTTATTATATTATGATAATGATATTGATTCCTTAATAGTTCTTATTATTATTCCTTAGTTTTTATAGTTTTTACTGTTGGGCATCTACACTAAATACTAGTAGTACTTTGGGATTTATCCGCTTGATACCAGCTAGAGCCTATGGATTAGAGCAATGTAACTGCACAATTTAATATCTACATTTCATTCCATCACGAAATCCATTGCAGTCGAAATTCCAAGGACACAACGCACTTTGCTTTTAACATTTATTGGGCGAACCACAGAGGGCGCTAAGGAACTCTCTACCTGAGTTACTGTGTTCTGAGAAACAACACGTGAGTTTAAATTCAAAGTCAAAAGCTCCTTTATTGATAAGACTGATTCATCGCAGACCAAGGCGTTGCTTAATATGAGACTGTGTGTCAAATGTGAATAATAATTAGTCTGGAGGGATGATAAGTCGCGGAGACAGCTACTGTACTGTACTGTAACAGCCGGATCGTCCACTGCTGAACACAGCCTCCCCTATTAAGGGGGTATTTACCATAATCCCCACGCTTGGCAGGCGTCTTGGGGATCGCAGTGTAAATTGGCAGTTCTTTAGAAAGCGCTGCTGCCCACCTTCCAGTAGTTTTCCTTAGTCGCCTCTTACGTCACCCATGGGATGATATGGGGAGGTGCAATTCTAACCTGGCACTCCACGGTCTCCTAACTCGGCACCCCACTGTCGGTAGACAGCTACTACAAAATAAAAATATAAAATAGGATAGTTTGTATGAACTATTTAAAATAAAATTACTACAGTTGGCAATGTATAAAATATATTAATTTTTTATGGCACTTATATTCGAAGTTTTAAAAACATTCCACGCTAGCGTATAAAATGCAATTTTCTACGCAGATTTTGAAGGATAAACCATACATGCCGAGCTTTTGATGTGAAATAGTTATATCTTATGCAAGGCAGCAAAATTGTTATTTGGCGGGAGTATTTGTATTAAAACCTGAGAAAGCGAAGTATTCTATGATTTCAAAATAGCTTCGCTGCTGAGCGAAGCACACAATTTTCCCTCCCTCTACAGCTAGGAAAATATAGTGTTCTATAAAATAGCCACTTTTAATAATAACAAATACTTTAAGAGAACATTAAATTATTGTCTCGAACGTACGCTCTTAGAGTCAAGACCTCTTGAAGATGCTTCGTGTAGAAGGAAAACGCATCGAAAATTCTTCCGGTTTGGCTTCGTGGTGTTTGTGACTTCACGTTGGTTTTACAGGAAAATGAGGCGGGATTGTCTCAATATATTTTTATTTTTTTAATGTTTTATAAAATACTAGCTTTCCAGGTGCGGCTCCGCCCGCGCGTATGCCGGTTATCGCGCAAAAACATTAACCTCTTTTTGCGCAGTTCGATAAAAACTATCCTATGTTATTTCCCGGGTCTCAAACTATTGCCATACCAAATTTCATTCAAATCGGTCCAGTAGTTTTGGCGTGAAAGCGTAACAGACAGACAGACAGACAGAGTTACTTTCGTATTTATAATATTATAAGTACTGATTTGTTATTATTAATTAAATATGGATTTCCGCTTAGTAACCATTGACCTCTATATACTGGACTCGACATCTCAAACGAGCAAAGTCGAATAGGTAGGACCAGCTAGCCGGCATGTACTCACCCACACGCAGCTGGGCACTCATAGAAATCACACGTGAAAATTGTGTATTCAAAATGCCATCCTGCGTCCTCAGATACTGCAGAAACCAGTCGGGAAAAACAAATAAAAGAAATGGAATCACTTTTCACATGTTAGTTCAGATTTTGGAATTGAACACGCCCGAATACATTATTATTTTGTCGATTTGTAATCGCGAAAGACAATGCTTCACGACACAGCATAGGCAGCCATGTTGACGTAGTCAAATTCATAGATTAAGTGGACAGATATGACAACTAGCAACATTGAGTAAATTACCTATTTTTTACTCACGATGGAAAAAGTTTGACGTGTCTATTTATCAACGTAACTCCCAAATGGTTGAAACACTCCAAGGAGCATATTTATTATTCCCTTCATAACTATATAATGTCAATTACTCGTACGTATTCTCTTAAAATAAGTTACTAAATAAATACAACAAATTCGGATTTATATTTTTAATTCAAAAATATTAAAAAACTAATTAAAAAATCAAATGTGTATTTTATTTTAATATTGTTTACTTAAATGTATGTATGCAAAATACGATTATTAACTTTTTTTTATCTAGATTTTATATTATCATAATATAAAATCTAGATTTAAAAAACTTAGTAACACTTTGTTTCTAGTAAAAAGCCAATTGTACCTTTACTTTCAAAAACTGAATAGCGTAGTTAGTGACCCTCAGTAATACTTAATTTTTAACTTTATTTTACTATTTTTTAACTAATATACTCTTCACAATGTTTCGTAGGTACAAAAGCCATGTCCGTTATGTGTGCTTATAGTCTTTGATATTGAGAAACCATACCTCAGCGTTGTGGCGCTGCGTGTTTGGATATTTGGTTAGACGATATAATTAGTTCTAGACTGCAGTCCGATCTCGTAAAGCGCTGAAGCGCACTTGAGTTTAAAATAAGCAAAAATGGCAGCGACTTTTGTCTCAAATGTCTTCTCTAGTGTAACGTATATCTCGATGTTAGTAACGCCTGAATCTATTCATTAGCTACTTTTAAGTTTTAATATGAATTAACACTAATGTGTTAAAAGTTGAGAGTAAAGTGTCTACAATTTACAACGAACATAAAACGAATAACTGGCGAGCACTTTTCCTGTTCTCATTGTGAATGGAGGTAACCTTGCCTTTCACATAGTACGAAGAATTCTTTGTACTACTCACTGAGCCGTCAAATAAGGAAAAGCATCAGATTGCAAATAAAACAAGCTTGTGATTCATACATTCTGTCATATCTTTCACAAACATACCTACTCGTACCAAAGAATTTTTTTCACTGAAAAATGGAACCGACTTCAACACTCAAAAGTGTGAGATAACTTGTTGAAGTCTGTACTTTGATAGTTCAAAAGTACCTATTATCACAATATTGTGCGCATGGTACCGACTTACCGACTTGCGGTACACACTTTTGTGAAATAACTTGTCGAAGTTATTTCACACTTTTGAGTGTTGAAGTCGGTTCCATTTTACGGTAAAAAAATGTTTTCACCCGTTTTAAGGTCCCTTGCTACTTTAACTACGGGATCGAATGTCATTTAATTGGCAATGACTATATCATCAAGATAGAGAAAATCTTTTCAGTTATTGGAGTGTAACTCAAAAACGGCTTGACCGATTTTGATGATATTTAAATGGGACCACACGACAAGCATCAGCTTTCGAATAAAAAAGAAAAATCAAAATCGGTTCTCACAGTTAAAAAAAATAGTATACGCGTATCGAGAAACAATCATGGATCAATTACTGGATCAATTGTCATTCATTGATCCAGTAAGCAGAAAGGGTCACTAAGGAAGGTAAAAAATAATTCACGGAAAAAAAATCTTCGTGGAGGCGCCGTACATGAAGAACATAATATTAGTTAACTCATCATGTATATAATATAGACCTTTTGGTATTTTATATAAAATTTTACCTCAAAAACAATTAACGGAATAAAAAATCTTTAAGGCCTTCATCTTTTAAGCCTCCATAATTGTTTTTGAGGTAACATTTTACATAAAATACCAAAAGGTTCAGGTAAGTAACTCATTCCGTTTATGAGCTACAGTCCTGTGACATATAGAGATAGACAGAGAGCGTATTCTTATTAAGAGTAGAATTCACTTCAGAGAATTCAACTCAGAGAAATTTTGCATGTACGTTCTTAAACCTAATATCTATACTTCCGGTTTGTCAGATTTCCGTAAAATTAAGTATCTACAAAAATAATTCAAATACTAGTTTTATATAGGAATTGTTATTTTGATATTTAGGGATAAAATAAATAAGAAATTAAAAAACTGGCAAACCAGACGTATAGATTAGGCTCAGCTATATGCATACAAAATTTCACTGAGTTTGAACACTTGGTTTTCAAAATATAACGAAACTACGATACGTTTGTATGGAAAGCGTTCCGTGAATAGTGAATTCTACTCTTAACGCTAATATATCGGTATCTAATTCATAACAATATAAATTTATTGTTATTTTGTGAATATATTCACATCCGATCCTCAACGGTCAAGATCAAAATAATGACGTTGTATATAATAATTATTGAACAAGCGAGCGCCTTGCGTCTGTGTCAAACTGAGCAAAAAATCAAAAATGCGTTCGAATCTTTCCGGATTTCCGGTTGTCCTGTATGGGTCGCATTTCTCAACCGATTCACGTGAAATTTTGTGATCAGGTTCGATAATTAAATACAATTATATATTTCAAAAATATGCGGTTGGAAAACGTAAAAAACACATATTTCAGTCTCGAGATCTTACGCTATTGATTTACGAGTACATATTTAAATCTGGGCTCATACGGCCAGAATACACCTCTTAAATGATATCATGAATTCAGAAAGCCCAACCGAATTTGTATACAATTTATTTATGCTCCACACTACGAAGAACAGCTCCACAAACATGATTTTTCAGATTATGTATGTATTTTTAGATCGATCTGTCAAATGGAACTGATGAGCGTTATACATTCCGGATCGGAATATTTAAGATAATGATTTCAAAAACGAGTTTTTCCATACATTTTCATAGAGCAAGCACACATAAGCAACAGAATAAATGTTTAGATGAATTCCGCAAGCATGAAAACGTAGATCTTCGACCAATATACAAAAGTTCAATGATTTCGTGTTCAATGTTTCGAAAAGAATTGGCAGCAGACCTGCCTTTAAAGGTGCAGAACATTTAATTTTGTGCGTAGAAAGTCAACTTGTATTTTTCTTTATCATAAAATTAGTGCGATGAGATGAGTATCAATTCTTGTTTAACAATCAAAAACAGTTTGCGTGAGATGAAAAATACTAGACTACTTGGTCGTACTGATTTATCTGAAAAGGGAGATTCCACTACATATTGTCTGGCAGTATATCACGGGTATTTCAAACGTGAAATTTTGAGTAGAACCACTAGGTTGTCCCAAATTGGATATTAGACTAAAAATCATTTAATTTTCAGGGGGCTCCAAAACAAGAATATTGAAAAAAAAGCGCAATTTGCTATTAACATGAAGGGTATTATTTTCTAGATTTATTTTAAAGTATAAATATATTTTACTACATAAATAAATAGGTGGCCGTTAAAGTTGTAAATATTATACCTAACCCAATTAGGAAATCCCGGTATATCTACTATTAAACAAAAAATACTGATAACTGATTTACACTTAATTTAATTTTAAAGCTGTGCCTATAATCTGTGCAATATTTTTTCATCTTCTTGCAAAAGCCCCGTGTTGCAATAAGGAACACTAAATAGCACGACCCTTGTTCTTGGCTAGTTTTTAAAGATATAATATGTGAGGTGCCGATAACCTTGCTGAAATTCAGATTATCAGTTCGCCTTTGAATTCAGAGATGAGAGGAAGTTTGATAGGCCTCGGCCACAGAACATTACAAACAAATGCAACGCACGCAAACGGCGCGGCGAGCGGAACGGCGCGGTGCGACGACGCGTCGAGGCGCGGCGCGCGGCGCGGCATATCGATATCGTGTTTTGTTTTGTTTACTATGTTTCCGACGACCACGACGACGACGACGCCATTTTGGGTTTTTCTCCCGCGCATTCCTTGCACATGCGCATTTAGTTTGACCTTTACTTTGTACTTCCCAGAAGGTGCGCTGCTTTACGTTCTCTTCGAACTGCGTACTGCGTAGGTAGGTACTTGCGTACTGCTGCGTAGTCTGCGACTGAGTTGTGTTATGGCTTATGGCATAGTAAAGTAATGTTATGGTCTGCGTACGAATCCGGTGTCGACCCGCTTAACTTCTACGCAATCAACTACGCAGTAAACTGACCTTGCATATTGTTTTGCTTCTAAAAATTTCAATATTTATATTTTAAATCCAGCTGACTGCTCGTAACTCTATATAATGTGACTGTTATCATAATAATTTGTAATCTTGTTAGGTACTTACAATACGTAACGGGTACAGCACCTAAATCTAATAATTGAGACTATACCTTGCTGGATAGGAGTAGGTACATTTTCTTCTATGATATATGTACTTAGTGTAGGTAGTGATTACGGAGTATATTTTGGCCATTTTGGAAATAGACTAAATTGAAACACACTATTATGTCATAAACCTCTAAGAGGTTACTTGTATGTAGGTAGGTACATAAATTGTGTTATTATTTATTAGGTACGGTATTGCAATAATAGATCAAGCCGAGATTGGAATAAATAACGTAGCACGAGGGCCGTAAGTACATTTATTTTTCAATACATTATTGAGTTAAATTTACATTAACTAACCAATAAAATTAATTGAATAACAATTAAACGCGAAGGATTAATAAAAAGAAGTCGCTTTTAGTATAATATCACACTAGGTATATGTATCAGTTACCTGATAATTTTAAAGAATTTTCTTTACCCGTGTTTAAAAGAAAACTGACATTGTGGTTACTTGAAAATTGTTTTTATAACTGAAACGAATTTATGACATATAAAACTAAATAATGGAAAATAATTTATGAATTTATTGACTAAATAACAAAATTTATATAAGTAAGTATTTATTCGTGACATATAAGGTTAATGCCAATTAACTGGCGAAACTCAACAGGCGTGATGGGTATCGATAACAAAAACTAAAAAAAAACTAAAAAAAAAATTTTTTTTGATGATTTTTTTAAGTTGTCAGCTAGTTATCAATAAGATATTAAGTAATAAACAAGATAATAAATGTATGGTGCTTAGATTCACTAACAAAACAATAAAAAAAATCCTAAGTAAAAGCATCAGCTGTTAGCGCTGCCACCCGCTCGTCTTCGATCGCTCAGGGATTGAAACGGCCACCGCTTGACGGTAGCCGGTTCGCAGCGCAGCGCGGAGCAAGGCCCGCGCCGCCGCTGTTTCCCACTTCCCACACTCCATCTTTTCTTTAGGCTACCCTAATCCATCCATGAACTTTTATCCATATCAATCAGTCTCTTGGTAAGCGTTGCAATACCTACCTACTTACATCCTATCTTTTTTTTTATGTAAAGAAGTGACGAGACGAGCGAGACGGTGCCTGATGGTACCTAAGCATCACGTCTGCTCATAAACAGTTGCAGTGTCATCGATCTGTACACTGCACTGCGCTCGTCACTCCGAGACATTCGTTTACCCAGTAACTTCACTCGCTTCATACCTAAACACAGTGCAATACTGCTTTGAGGCAGAATACAGACGCGAACAAGACATTACCTGTTGGTAGGTACCTACGTAGAAAGTAGATTTTGCAATAACAATGAAACCCAAGGGAAACGTTTCCTTAACCTACCAAATTTTTCTAAATAAAATCTCTACATACCTACCTAGTTCGTTTTTTACCAAAAATGGAACCGACTTCAACTCAGTGTAAAATAACTTCTTGAAGTCAGTACCTACCATGATAGTTCAAAAGTACCTATTCTCACAATATGGCGCATGGTACCTACCAACTTACAAGTTATTTAACACTTTTTAGTGTTGAAGTCGGTTATCTTTGGTAAAAATATTATCGTTAGTGAATCTAAGCACCATACCGTATTGTGTATTACTTAATATCTTATTGATAACTATCTGACCACTTAAAAAAAATCATCAAAAAAAAAATTTTTTTTATTTATTTTTTTTTGGTTTTTGTTGTCGATACCCATCACGCCTGTCGAGTTTTGCCAGTTAATTAGCAGTAACGTTGTATATGTTTTTATTTTTTTCTTTTTGATTTTGATTGAATTTACATTACTGACATGAAATCTCTATTTATTATAACATTCGAATATATTAAATATTAAATAAAGTTGTAAATTTTATGTAACATTTACACATCATTGCTATGGTAGAATGTTTGATTTGAACCTATATTTTGATTTACCACCAGCTGTGCTTTATACAACATTCTAGTAAATAAATTATTTGATTTGATTTAAAGGTATCTTACACCGACAACTGAAAAGAGGTTAATAATATGAGATCCGTATTCGTATCTTTAATTCTGAAGGTTCAAGAAGTTCCATTCCATGATTTGTTTTTGTAAGGTAAATGAATAAAATACAAATGGAATAATATCCTTGGTGTCAATCTGCTGGCAGCTTATTAACCTACACTGGAAAGTAAAACCTTCCAGTGTAAGTTAAAAAAAAGACACAGGTAACGCCTACGTTATTGAGCCTTTACGAGCAAGTGTATTGAAAAATAAATTTTAAGTAACTGGTCCATGTCTCATATAATAGACTTCGCGAAGCTTTCTAGATTGCTGGTAAATATAATGTCACCCTTCATAGTGATATCTAATCAACTTACAAAAAAAAGAGGGTGCTTCTTAAGCAGTTAAGTAGGTCTGATTAGTGTTTAAAAATTAGCCGTTTCTGAAATCTGACACTACGCAGGTTTCATTTTTATTCCAAGTGGCCATGAAAATGAAACCTGCGTAGTGTCATATTTCATAGTGAAAATTTATTCCCACGAAAACTGTTACTTTATAAATTTAAACAAGAAAAAATATTGGAAGTTCGATTTTCAATTGTTTTACTCTCAGCTTTTATCGTGAATCTTCACGTTAAAATTTAAAAATGTAGTCCTATAATTCCAAATTAGACTAACGCAGCTGAAACTCCTCGTAATATCGTTGCTGTGTTTGGAGAAGATATAGCTATCGAATATTATTGGTTTAACCGCCTTCGTAGTGGAAACTTCGACCTGAAGTGTGAACCACGAGGAGGGCCATCCTATCACTAAGGTTAATAACATTTAATTGAATGTGACGGTGGAAGCCGATCCGTGTCAAACTGCCAAAGCATTAGTGCCAGTCATAGACCAACTATATATCGGTATTTTGTAGATATTGGTAGGTATTTTACAATAGACTGGACATTACTTCCTCAAGTTTTCTTTGGTGGTATTGCTATTCCCTTTAGTAGCTCTGTAAAGAATCTTGGAATAACAATGGATCGCTATATGAGGTGGGATCAACAGCTACAAATCACCAGTCGCAAGCTATTTGCCGCAGCAGGATCCTTAAAAAGGTTGCGCAACTTTCTTCCAACAGCCACTAAAATTGCATTAGCTCAATCTCTTTTACTTCCTATTCTTGACTACGCTGATGCCTGCTATCTTGATCTCACGGAGGAACAGCTAGATAAACTTGAGCGTCTTCAAAATTTTTGCATTAGATTCATATTTGGTTTACGCAAATATGATCACGTATCGCAGTTTCGTTCTAAGCTCAATTGGCAGAATATACGTTTTCGCCGGAATGCTCATATTCTCAGTCTCCTTTACAATATATTGTTCAGTCCTACATCCCCGCGCTATCTCAAGGAACGCTTCGATTTCCTTCACTGTTCTTCATACACGTTAAGGTCATCAGAAAATCTCACACTTGAAATCCATCCCCATACGAGTTCGTTTTATAGCAAATCCTTCACTATTCAGGCTGCCCGCTTGTGGAATTCTCTTCCTGTATCAATCAGACAAGCACCGACTCTCAATATGTTCAAGGATCAAGTTAAAAGGTTTTATTTGTCCAATTAATTTTGCACTATATTTTTGTCAATTTCTATGCTATATATGATAATATTATAATATGTACTATATTTTTATATAATTTATAGGTATATGTATATATCATTATCTATTTATGTATGTTGCTATGTATATGTTTATATATATATATATATATATATATATATATATATATGTATTGTATATATGTTTATAATTGTATCTGTTTAATTATTATAAAAACCTATATGTATGCTATTTTTATATATTTGTTTAGAAATTACACTAAAATACGTTTTATTTTAAAATGTTTTTATGAAATTTGATTATGTATTTGGACTACACCCGCCTCTATTGTTTTATTTGTTCAACTCCATCCTAAGGTTGCCTGGTAGAGATCACTTTTAGTGATAAGGCCGCCCATTGTAACACTATGTTATTATAATTTAATGTGTAAACTTTTATATTTCTAAAGTGGTGTAACAATAAAGATTTTTCTATCTATCTATCTATCTATTTTTTAGAAGACCAATATTTTGTTGTGTGTCCATAATGCTGACTAGTAGTAGTAGAGTGGCTCATCAATCTGTGTTCACTAATTTTGCTCCATAGTAACATTAGACCTTACGCCGTCATCCTCCATCCTGGCCAGATTTGAACCATCGGACTACTCACTGCTAATTAGAATTTTTGTTTAAAGGAAAAAAATTTACTTCTTAGGACAAAATGCTCTCACAAAGTATGTTAGGTACACAGAGGCTTACTGGATAAGTTTAAATGATCTTCCTTTTAATTGGCAGAAATGTATAGACAACTAGGGACAATACTTTAATACAATAAATATATTTCATTCTCAAAAAAGAACTGTACTAAATATATGTTTTTTTTACAAGTCAGTTCCATGAAATTTCATCATATTCGATGTAGTATTTTTTAAGTTATACTTTTATGATATTTTAGTATGCATCACTGAAAATGGTCAAAATAAATATTTAAAAATAAAACAGAACGGACTTCGGCTCAGATTTCCATTGACTGCCGTCGAGTTGGGGGTTAATATTTTTTTCACAGAAAGGTTACATTATTAGAGGCTGCTCTTCCCGCAGCGCCGGAGCCATTGCAGTCTCAAAAGAGATACAGCAATCCCTCTGAAAGTCCCCCTATATTTTTCTAAGGGAAAGGAGGACCCTCCCCTCCCCCCTTCACCACTTTTTTTATGCCAACAGATTTAAATTTTTTACCTTAATTTTAATCAATAAAATGAAGAAAAATTTTAAAAAAGTCAAAGGGGGGTTTTCTGAGATTTTCCTTTTCCCCCCCTCCCCCCCTCAATTCGACGGCAGTCAATGGAAAGTCGTGCCCGGACTTCCAACTCTGTTCAATATTTCACTGTTTATTTCTGTTTTAGTTCATTTTTATTTTCAAACCCATATACTCAAATTAATGGTGCAATTTTTCTGTTTTCTCCACTGGATGACTGGTGAATGAATTAACATTAAGTCCTCCTATTGCACATTCTATTATTATTGTGCAATAAAGTACTAAATAAATATATGATGTAAAGTTAGCTGTATCTCTATTCCATGCCTTATCATCACTATGTTCGCTATCTAGATCTAGAAAAACAATAACAACCGTACATAATGTACCCTATTAACTTAGTTTAGGTACATAATTTAGTTTAGATGATCAAAATGTTGTTGCCATGAACTTCATAAACACACGTGTCAGTATTTGAGTTCATTACATAAATTTACTGTCGGAGCATGTCATGTTTTATTAAACGTACATATAAACTAAACGTTGCCGTTGTCCGATTCGTCGTACTCATTGCAAATTGTACCTACCTACATTACAGCACAAATGTTTATTATCATGAGTGTATGTGTATCAAAAAAGCTTCAATGAATTCGTTTATATATATCCTGTTTTATTTTAAAATGGCCTCTCATCCCGTCGTGTGACGTTTACCTATATTATGCTGTGTGATTTCATGATCACAATTAGGGGTCACGGAAACAATTTGTGTCTTTGTTATAAATAACCTACCTACTTTTGTTTTCTATTATTCCATGCGAGATACTAGAATGATTATATTTGAACTGCTGCCATAAATATTTGTATTGAGTTTCTACTTGTGTATGTTTGCAGTCTGCTAGATTTTAGGGTCCCGTGCTCATAGGTAGGCAACGCGACGGAAAAATGCATTATTGTTTAGTACTTTCATGAGCCTGCTTTAAAAATAACCAGTTGCCATATCTGCGTGTGCGGAAATTATAACTGACCAGTTTTTAAGGTCCAGTTCAACTAAATCTATATTTTCATCAGGTCTCAGAAGCATATCGCATAGGTATATAAAAGCTTTACACACTGTTTATGTCAGACTCAAATACATAAGCTTTTGTTCGTGGAAATCTATTTATAATTGTAGCGCCACCTATCTAGTCGATTATGTTACTGAAATAGTAGCACATAATTATGTACTTAGTTTCTAAATTGCAAATATGACATTTATGACCTATTCATATTCTACTCAAAAATTTAACCGCTAAATGCGAGTTCGACGCTTTATTGCGAAAACCGAAGGTTCACAGAATGTACCAAAAAATAGTAATGTAAGTAATCTCGACTGTATGTATTAATTTCATACATAATACATTCTTAGCAGGAGTCCGACCCGCACTTCGCCTGTTTTTGTTAATTGTCGTTAAACGTTAAATATTGTACTAATCATGCCAAGTATAACGCTTCTATGTATTTCTATTTTTACGATACAGCAAAACATGAAGCGTATACGAAAACATGTTTATGTGGAAAGGGAATCCCGTTTTATTTTTAACTTATTTTTATTATTATTATTTGCTAGGCAATCAGCACATATTCTGTGAAAATATCAGACAATTCACAAGAAACGTATAGGTTCAAAATATTCAAAATCTTTTAGGGGTCGGACATGTGAACAAACTGACCAGTAATCATGCTCATATGGAACCCAAAAATAATGTGACCTCGGGTTTCAGTTGCCTTATTTTTTCCTAATTAACTACACACCCTGGATGGGCAAAAGATCACGAGGCCGCCCCTCCAAAAAGATTATTCACTGAAATTAGAAGACATGCAAGCTACAAATGGAAGACGAATTCACATTATAGAATTTTGTTGAACTAATTGTGAGAGTTTATGTCCAGAAATAGAAGATCATATTTAAGTAGGTGTGATAGAAAAAATAAACTCTTTTCGCAAGGTGGGTAGGTTTATGTTTCGGAAAATACATTCTAATAGTACCCCTATTTGTGGATACGCCTTGAAAATATCTCATTAAATTTGAGTGAATCGAGTTATGTTTATGAGAATTAGTAATAATAATAAGTCATTGAATCGTGATCAATACTTTAGATAAACTGTTATTGTACTGAAATTGGCTATGCTTTGTTACGGGATTTGCACCAACAAAAACTAATCTATCTGCTCCTTGCCTGAAATAGTGTATCGTATAATAGCTTTTGTAGTAAGCGTTCGACCGGAAGGGAAGACAATATTATGGATAGTTATGTGTAGGTATATATAATTTCTAAAACTAACGTTGTTTATTATACTTATGTACTTATATTTTTATCGCTTCCAATTCATGTAGACGACCCGATAAGCCGATGAGATCTAGCGGTTTCTAGATTTAATTGTCGCCTTGTTCCATGCATGTGCGCCTAGCAGGGTGTAAGTTCATGCGTAGCGTGGTTCCATCAAAACAAACGCGCAACAAGATCGTAATTGACTCGTATGAGTCATGCAATAAAATTGTTTACTATCTAAATGCCGTAGTATAGATGAATAATACCGAATCTAGCTAACCACTGCAGGGGTGCGTTCCTCCTACCCGTCGGCCAAGACAAATTATGGTCTAAACGCAGATATACGCCGTTCCAGCACTCTAATCGAACTTAATTTGATCCTGTCAAGATTTGATCATACCCGTTCCGGGCGACCTGTCAGAGCAAATTTTGATCTGCCTGGCCAAATTTTTACTACCTTTTGAATCGGCCAAATCTTGGCCAGCTGTCAAATGTGACAGATTCTACAATAAATAAAAGATTTTGTACAAGCTAAGCCAAGGATTAGTGGCATACTATGTTAACATTGCTTAATTACGTATTATGCCCCATTTATTAAAAATGTACACTGTATTTTATCACCTAAAAACATCGCTGTCAATTCCATATTTTGAAAGGAGCTTTAAAGGTCGTTCCAGGTGCCTTAGAGCAAATATTGCTCGACCAACATTTACTGAAACGCGCCCCAGCACGGTAATATTTAGATAATATTACCGTGACTGCACTGTGCAGGCATCATGCGTATATGTATTGTATACGCTTGTGGCATGAGCGTATTGTGCGTGTGCATTAATTAATAATAAATAAATAATTTGTATTGTATGTATATAAGGACTGTTCTATATCGTTCTCTTGGATGTCATTAAAGGCGACTAGGGGAAAAATGAGACAAATGAGCAGCACACATGCCACTATTCAGGTCGGCGAGTGAAGATGCCGCTGCATGTAGGAAGAAAAGATAGCGGGTATTTTAGCAACAAGAGCACCCCATAGTAGAGCGTCATGGAAACGACTGGTCAAGAAACCGAAGCCTAAACTTTATAAAGTATGTTTTTTATGTTGTGTCTACTTTGTGTTTGAAAAAACACATTGTAGCGTTCCCACATGGGTGGGAAAAAGGTAGCATGACCATGAGATACGATGATTCTGCCGCTGTCATGCTATATATAGATACTATTTACCTACAACATATTCTGCGTAGTTTATCGTGAACGTCACAATGAGTTTTAATTGAGATTGACGTCAGGTGTTCTGTAAAAACAAACATTTCAATCGTACGCAGCGACATCTGAGCTTACCTCCCCATTGACGCTGTAAATTATGATGAGCAAGTACCATTCAGTGATGATGCTGTCACTGACAAGACATTGGCAGTATACCGTTAACGCAACGTTAAGAGCCATAATCAGATGGTATTTGATTCAACAACAAGAAGCGTCTTGGTCAGGTAAGCACATACTCGTAATTGACAAAAAATTATGTAGTGCTTAGTGCTGTTCAAGAGAGTATATTTTTGTGTCAGTCGCAGAAGTGATGTATATAATATAATACGAGTTATTCTAATATTTTAATAATTAAAAATATGATGTTTCAGATATTTTAATTATTAAAAAATTTGTATCCAGAGCGTAGCGATGGTTTCAAAGGTCCACAAATAACTTTACTGCCGAGCGTTTTTAACACAATTTTTCACCTAACTGCAGCGAGGAAAATGCAAGATGCAAGAAAAACAGCTTAAAAAATATAGTAAATTAGTGTTAATTTATATTAAAATAAGAAGTAAAATGACTACAACTGATATTGAACTTTTTTTTTTCTGGAACTGCTGTGGTTTTAATTTCAAAAAGATTTTCATGCAGATCGAATCATTAACACCGCCTTTTCGAGCTTGTGAGGCAATATTGATGCAGATGGGAAGACAGAAAAGTCGTGGCAAAATTGCAAATAGTAATATTAGGATTATTTTCTGGACAAATAAATATTACAAACCAAAATGTTACTTTTTATTATTCGAATAACAGTATAGTTATAGTATACATATACCTATGTCGTAATAAGTTACCAACCAATCTAAAATATGAAACTAATATATATAATACAGTCTAATATAGTCGTTTTATATTCTAAGTCGATATTCAAAAGTATTTACTTTGGAATTTTCAAATCAGTTGAGACATTTTATCCAATAGCTAGATTCGTTAACAAATTGTGATGTTAGGACATTTGTAGGAATAGTAACACCTGAACTGACCTTCAAACTTACTAACATAAATATATTTTTAAGTTCCTATTAAAACTAAACCCGTCGGTCGGTTCAAAGTAGCGAAAAAGCTGCTAAGGTAATTATTAACTTAATTAATCTTCACATTATCCAGTGCTTCTTATTAATAAAAATCGTCAATTAAATTCAAAAAGCTACGTACACGCTTTGTTGTCTGTCATAGTGGGTCACCGGACTCCATCGTCGTCACAAGGCAGTAATTCTCGTCGCAAAACATAGTAACTATAATTTAATCTGTCGAAGCTTGTCAAACAAGATACTGGTAAATTGTTAAACTCAGTGACGTCATTACACGTACCAGTACAATGGCAATTAGTTCATCAAACATTAAACAAATAATTGAGCGTTAGTTTCACGTGGTCGTAGACGAAACAACAACTGGCGAAGTGCAGTTTAAGGCTCGCTCTGTTAGGTTTCTGCATCGCACAATCGCAACCCGTCAATGACACCGTACATGCAAAGACCCCCTAAAAATATTTAATTGAATGTCTCGCTCCGTTCACTAGGATCCACAATCAGGTTCCACATGTGGGTGGATCCATCCATGGTTACATTTTTGCCTCTTCCACATCGGGATCTATTGTTAATATTTATTCCTTTTATCCATATGTAGAGAGAGAATATTTTTCGTTTCTTTAACCTTATTGTACTACAAACATTTCTTTTGTTTTACGATATATCTACATGAGATTCCACGGGTAATTAATCTGCTCAATGGTAGTTAAGGCGTTTACAAGATAGAAACAACGTAGAACAACAAATAAAATAAAATTCGTTTGGCCCTTGGAACGAAACCGAATAAATAAAAACATAAATTTTAAAGTCCACATTAATTATAACTAATTTAAAATGCCTTAATATGACATCAAGATAAACACATATAATTTCCTTAGTGCTACAAAATAATATATTTTGCTAAAAACCTGTTCAAGTTAAGCTATTTGGCACTTATCAGCGCCTTAATATCATCAATATATATATTATATATATATTTATCAGAAAGATCCAAAATATCTTTGCCACAGTCAAATATTCTTTTGTCATTCCATAAATCAGGGACTTATTTAAATCCCGTACTTTATCATTTCAGAAGGACTACTCGATAGAGATACACATAGAAGAAATTAGCCAACATATTATTTAAGTACGGTAAACATAAACATCCGCCCACATGGGGTCGCCTACTTAATTACTGAGACCGTGGGAGGCCTTTGGTCAATGATCGAAATGTTCGCAAAACAATAACAAACTAATCAGGCACATGAGCTAATTCTGGTTATGATCTATTCGCGCTAGGAATAGCATACTTAGATAGGTAAATATATCTATCATCAGTGCGATTTTATATTACGTGAACAAGTTTACAATTAATAATAAAAAGGTACAAATAAAACAACTGAAACTTTTAAATTACATATTAAAAGTGACCTAATTAGTTGCAAATAATGCTTGCAGAATCTACACTAAGATGTGTTTAAATAGATTATTATTAAAATAATGTTCACAAAGCGCTATATGCAATGTTTTTGATACGAACTTTACCTATTTATCCAAGTAAAAATCGATGGTAAAAACGATCCGATTCTTCACTTTTTGATGAAAACGTGTGCAAAGGTATTTTGAAGTATTTTGTTTATGGAGTATTACTGAACTTACCTAGAAACTATCTATATAAGTCAAGTTGTTTAAATGTATGTATGACATGCTGCCAGCATGCTGGGTACGCTGCCAACTGGTAGTGGGCTGGAGCATTTGGACTGCCTGTTAGTGCTGGTATGACTTACGGGTTGTCTAAATAATTTTATTGTAGTAGATGTTGTATTGTATATAGTTCGTAGTGTTTTATTAAGAAAATCACACTGCCGGTGAAAAAAAAATATGACATCAGCAAGATATTCTATTATAAATATATAAAAAAAAACACTTTTGTAATATCTGTAGGTCTACTAACTCCCAACAACCAGAGTAATCAGAGTACATTTATATTTCCCATTTTCAACATTTGAAACTCTTCAATCCTGGAAAGGGTTAATTTATAATTGCATTATTTATATATTTTTAAAGTTCCGATTTACAGTAATAAAATAAAACACTGATTGGTTGACGATTCATATTGTTTCGGCTGTATATGTTTACAACAACTTAAGCTGTGAATTTTGGAATATTCATATCACGGATCCAAGTTTTGTTTAATATCTGACATATGAACTTCAATATTTCCACTTTTGGGGGACCACACCAGACATGCTCCTATAGAACGAATAAAGAATAACATCAATATTTTAAAACACGCGTAAAAGTCGGTTCGAATTTAGATCTAGGACATCACCAACAGTGAGTCGATGTTATTGTACTACTCGCCTATTGAAGGTATTTGAAGCCCGAGCGTGAGTAGATTGAGCCAGCTCGATTTCAGTAGCATAGAAAAGACTGTCCTCTAAATTCTTACGTTAATGTTCACAATGATAAGTTTTAGCTGCTTAAGAGTAATTTTCTCATCCATATATTACATCCATAAGTTTTTTAAACAACCATACTAAAATGCCATATCTTTTGTTGCAGTATGCTCGTCGATAGACATCAGAAACACGCCTGACCAGTTTCAGAAGTTGAAAGGATGCCGCATCATCGAAGGACAGCTCACCATCGTGCTCATGGAGCGCGCTACTCGTAAAATCTACGAGAACATAAGCTTTCCCGAGCTGCGGGAAGTTACGGGATATGTATTGATTTATAGGTGAGGCTTACTATAGACTATGCACTCTTTGGCACAATGGTATATATTATGTCGTGTTTAGGGAATGCAATCTAATTATAAAGTAAGACAATTTAAATTCCAGTATTAAACTTTATTTATAAATAAATAATAAAAGTATTCTGACTGAACACTCTAAATTTCGCGGGAACCAAGTATTTTTGAGTGAGACCCCCAGATTGCTGTAAGATATTGACAAATTCGAGCGAAGAGAGAACATAGTTTTCGAGATAATCATCACCATTCAAACTTACAACAAGATAATGTTATCTTAGGTTTCCGTGATTATTACACATAGTAATGAAACTACTTTAAACGGTTATATTTATGATTATTTTTACCCTCACGTTTCAAACACGAGGTCACGCTGTGACCACGATCACTGCAAAGTGAAAACAAAAATGAAACGTATATAACTAGTACGAGATTTCAAACGTGTAAAGTAATAAAATGTACCTTAAATAACATTTAAAAACAAATGAAACTCGATAGCAACCATTTATAATTTAAAACTTGCAAAAATTTGTATAAAACTACGGGCGTGGAAGTCTACTTCCTATAATTAAATATGTATATACAATCTTAGCTCTCTTTAATTCGCGCGTGCTCACGTGTAGAGTTACTCCACAATGAGGTAGTTCTGCGGATGTTGCTGCTCAAGTAATGTGTGAGATTAGTCCCCAATGTTGCATGTCCGTTATTCCGGAATCCCAGTATCCTCGTATCTAATATATATGCATACAGACCACGAGGTCAATACTTAGGTCCTCGATTTTCTGATATTCTAAGTATCAGTGGTTTATATAATGGTTATTCTCAGTAACAGTCTGTAGTCTGGATACAGATTAGTCTGTCAATGAACCATGTAGACACCTTTAGAATAGTCCTCTATAAATATAATATAAAAATATCGGAATCTAAATATAGGCTCTCCACAGCTCAAAGGAAACTAATATGAGTTTCTTATATTTCTGGATATTAGTAGATAACCTTCTATGAGATAAATTGTACGGTAGCCGAATTTAAAAATTACTGATTGTTTGTTGACCTTTTCACACCGGATAAAAGCGCAGATTGATTTAACCACAGATTAAACCCCGCAAGCAAATTAGTAATAAGTATTTATAAGTATACTTATATAAAGGTGTAGGTACCTAATGTTGAGGATATTATGTTTTATGATTGTTATGTTTCCATTTCAGGATGAAAGGTGTACGTAACCTTGGTGATTTATTCCCGAACCTCACGGTCGTGAGGGGGATGGAGCTGTTCAAGGATTTCGCTCTTGTCATTTTCGACAATGCCCATCTAGAGGTATAACGGACTTAAACTTACAATTATGTACTTACTACTATGTGTGTACTGTGTACAACGATAAATAATAAGTATACAAAATCTGGCGAAACTACGATTGTATGAAAAGCATCCCATAAGGACTTACTTTGGTTTAAAGCTGTGCTACACAATTGGCAACCAAGGATTGCGCCCATTGGTATTGCGGGGCGGCTAGTTGCTCACCACCGTCGGAGTTTCTAACCACTCGGTTGCCCACCAAAGTGTTTCGAACTCTTCCATCCTAAAACACGCATCGTACAAAAGCTAAACTACACCCCATTTTGCTTCTTACGTTTTAAAATGTATTTCTTTCTTTCAAATTGACAGAAAAATATGCTTTATACCCCACAGTAAACATAATACATAATATACATCTTTCATTCATACACTTTTATTATAAACATATTTAGAATATCCTTACATATATTTATACCTTCTTGCATACATATTTATTATTGTAATAATGTTTGTTTCTTACTAAAACTTCTGAGTTCTTTAGGGTTCCGTACCCAAAAGGTAAAAACGGGACCCTATTCGCATACGAAACGCATTTAAAATTTAACATTCGCTTTTAAAAACGGGACTCGCACTTGGGTGATTTTTTCCGTATTTTCTTGCAAATGTTCCTCTTCCAGGGAAGACACTGTCTTTTCCAACACAGTATAAACTAAAGCAAAAAGCGGCTTCAACAATTAATATTGTGTCATATTTTATTATGCAAAAAACTATTTTATATACGGGTTCCATAACGGATCCCTAAAAAACGTTTACTACCAGAATTAATGCATTGCAATTATTTATAGTTATTTTCACCAAAACATCGTTGGAAACCATAGTGGGAGGTTGGTCGCCGACTGTGTAGCACAGCTTTAATGTTTGCATGACATGCAATGTGACAATTTTGAGCAGATGGTGTTAAAAGCTAGATAGATAGATAAATGATCCAATTAGGTGGTAAACAATTTGAAAATGATTATTAACAGTCTATGTGACCAATGCGGCCGTTATTTAAGGTCAATTAGTAGTTAACCTACGTTTGGACCTAATTTAGTAGGTACTCGGCCAATGTTTTACTAAATTGATCTCCCACACCTTGTTAAGTATCTTGGCACAGAATAAATAATAGGAAGAACTAAAGCCCCGCCTGTCTGATACAAAAAGAAAAACAATCTTGTTGCAATCGTAAACTTTCGGCATCAATAGTGTGGAAGGAATGTTTTTTGTAAAGTAATGCGGTTTTGGCTTTTAAGGAAAAACTGTTTAACTAACTGTAGTCGAATGATTAGAACTCTCTCAATATCAATTTATTATAATGATCTTCGCTCTAAAGTCTTGTGCTGCCTTTATTATATTCACTACTACCAACCTAACATAGCTATTATATTCTATACTAGCTTTCCGGGCGCGGTTCCGCCCGCGCGTATGTCGGTTATCGCGCGAAAACATTAACCTCTTTTTGCGCAGTCGGATAAAAAGTATCCTATGTTTTTTCCCGGGTCTCATACTATCTCCATACCAAATTTCATTTAAATCGGTCCAGTAGTTTTGGCGTGAAAGCGTAACAGACAGACAGACAGACAGACAGAGTTACTTTCGCATTTATAATATTAGTACTGATGACAACAACAAAAGGCTGATATAATTATTACAGATCCGGAAGCATAGATTCAGTCCCTCAATCCACTAGGATCTATTGACTGGATTAACCAGAGTTCACTGAGGTACACCATTCGTATGAGCGGATTCATACCAGTGAATTCAATAGCTTTTCTGGAGTCCGTTGAGATCTATCACCATTCTCAGTGGAGCCTTTAGTAATTCAATGTCAAAGTCAAAGTCAAAATCATTTATTCAATTTAGGCGTCTACGACGCTCTTATGAAGGTCAATTACAAATTTTAATATTGAAATATACTATATTGTACTGCCACGTTCAGCAAACAAAAATTATAGAGCCACTGCGAGAAGAACGGGCAAGAAACTCGGGGCCATTCTTTTAAACGTTTTTTAAAAATGTGTTAAGTACATACTATATAGTAAAATTATTACAATACTTAATTTACATTACGTAGGTGTTAGGCGCTAGCTTGGCAGAGGCGAACCAGTCCAAGCATTTTTGTCGTTTAAGTAATCACAAACTGTGTAGTAAGATTTCTTTATCAAAATATTCTTCACATGAAACTTGAATTTTCTTTCTGTGAGCGTTGTAATATGTTTGGGCAATTTATTATAAAACCGCACACAATTTCCTAAGAAGGACCCTATTTGTCTTTGCTAATCTAAATCCTGGCACCGCTATTTTATCTTTATTCCTAGTGTTATAATCGTGAGTGTCAATGTCCACTTGGATCCACTGATGGAGCCAAACGGTACAATTTGAAGTGTTACAGAAGCCACACAGCTGAATGGTGCATCACAGTGAATTCTGGAGTGCTATTCAATATTCCAGTCAGTAGATTCTAGAGGGTAGACGGCTGCACATACTGCTATCTACGAAATGTTCTAATTAAAAGAAAATGAAACTAATATACGTATAAAGTATAAACATCGTTATATGGGGCCATTCTACATTTCCGTGCCAATCATTCCTCTCAATAATGTATCCCAGAATAAAATTATGCAAACTTTAACAAAATTGGAAGTATGTAATAAATAATTGATATTCCCTTTCTTGTTTTAGGCGCTGGGGCTCCGATCGCTGATGGCTGTCCAGAAGGGCGGTATCCGCATTGAGAGCAATGATCAACTGTGCTACGTCAACACCATCGACTGGTCTCGCATTAACACCGACGATGCAGAAAACATAATTAGGGTAAGTAAGTTACTACATCCATAAATTGTAAAACCAGGGTCGGTCTCTAGCCCAAGTAGCGAGTGGGGCAATCAATTCACTGGTGCCCTCTAGCAGGCATGCGATCAAATTGACAACCTGGTGGAGTTGTATTGTCGCAACGGAAAATATCCAAATCTTATATAAACAAAAAGGAAATTATAATTATTTTCTACCGACTGAAAATGAATGAAGGTCGCAACACTAACGGGGAGGACCTTAACACGGGCGCAGGGTTTTTAGACGAGCGACGCACGCTCTTTAGGGGTGTCGTAAGCGGCGCAGCGCCCCCTAAGACCCTGATACCGTGTGTACTGCACAACATGCATCCTAGGTAAAGCCGGCACTGTGTTATACCCAACCTAATCGATAAAGGCATTATCATCTCATCATCATCTGATCATTTTTGTCTGAAAACTGGTGTGGGAAAGAGGTAGAGTAAAACGGAGTAAAATAAAAAATCGTAAACAAACTGTACGAGGAAGCAAAATATATCTATCCGTAAATGATAGATCATTAGAAAGATAGTAGGGCATAATAATATAGTTTTGCATATGCTTATATGGAAATACTATAATTTTTTTTATATCTGGGCATCCCTGCTGTCTTTTGTTTCTCCTGAGATGTATATCTGGCTGATTATCTGGGTCTCTTCCAGACCAGGGTGAATAGATATCTTTTAGGTTTATGTGCTCTAACCTCGGTTACATCGTCGCTTACAATCAGCCGATATAGTGGCCAAAAATAGAACTATTAACAGTAAAAAAAACTTTGTCTAGATCTTAATAAACGAAAGATAGATCAATTTTAAGACATTTTTTTAGGTAGGTAGCTAATATAGGGTTAAAAAATTTGATTTATATTCATTGAATAATGTGTATATTACATAATTTTAGTTTATTTAGTTTTAATACAATGTATGACTAACACTGCTATAGATTTTGTGCCCGATTTTTTTTATTTTTTTTATAACATTGAAAGATACAATTAATCAATTACTCTGCCTTTTTATAATATTATCTTTAATTTTGTTACATATATTCGAAAATGAAGGTTTGAACGCTTTTGGTGATTTATAGTTCTAAAAAAAAGAAATTTCTGTTAAATAGGTCCATATGAATGGAAAAACTAAAAATATTTGTTTTATTGTTAAATAGGAAGTGGAAATAAATAAAACAAAAAATACATATTACACATATTTTAAAATATTTTTTATGATTTCGGCGGAATCATCACAAGATATATTTTCAAATGATTTTATGAAATGTTAATCTATGATATATTATCATATATATAATATCTAATAAATACATTTCTCGTGTCACAGTGTATGTAAAAAAACTCCTCCGAAACGGCTTGACCGATTTCTGTGAAATTTTGTGTGTATATTCAGTAGGCCTGAGAATAGGACGTAAACTATTTCTCAAATAGGTATTTTAAACTTTTTTTTTTCATTTTTATTTGCCTATATGGCAAAACAAAGTTTGTCGGGTCAGCTAGTATTATACAGGGCGTCCCACGGAATATTGTAGATGGAACATTTTACTGAAACAAGATATTATTTGAATTTAAAAAACAATTTAAACTGCGTTCATAGATATCTAAATAATTACTTGCTTGAACCGGGAATCGAACCCGTTACACGAGAAAAATAATCACCTGTAGCTTTATGATACCGATCGAATGGCTTCATCATAAGGATTATTTTTTGATAAATAACATAGTGTCAGAAATAAAAGGAAGACCATGAATTTTAACATTTGATGTGAAATTTTGAATTATTTCTTTATACATAATTAGCCAGTTTATTGCGATGGACAAAATAATTTACGCGTATTTCGGCTCGGGATACGGCTCGATTTGTTGCATACGCCCAGGTATCTACTAAGGTCGGAGCAATATCCGGTAAATACTACGCGAGTCCTAGTCGGTTACAAAATAATACTTACAATATCTTATAAACTATGTAGAAGGTTCTGTTGATTGTCCCGAACCTTTGAATAATTGAATTATCTGATACTGATTATAGGCAGAGATATGCCCGTGGGGTGCCGGGCTAGAATATAATTCCCCCATTGCTACCTGGGGCTGTCGTAAGAGGCGACAGGTAAAATACCGGAAGGTGGGCAGCAGCGCTTTTTGAGAAACTATTATCATAAACTGCTATCCCCAAGAGGCTTGCCAAGCGTGGGGATTATGGCAAATCCCCTCTTAATGGGGGAGGCTGTGTTCAGCAATCATCAGACAATCCAGCTGATGCAGCAGATTATAGGCAAAAGTCATATATTTTAAGAAGGATTAATAATTTGTATGTAAGTACTCTGTAAGCGTCTAGCTAAACTCGTAGATCTGTTCAATACGAGCATCGGATAGGCGAGACAGTTGTTAGCCTGGGAATTTTTCGACTAATTTGTGTATTATTTATATATAATATTTATATTGGCTAGTGCATAAAAAGCTCTTAGTGTAGTTCACACTATTGTAATTGCTTGACTTATAAATTGTTTCCGTGAGAACCTGTAATTGGCCCGCGGCTGTATTACCACTTTTAATTCACATAATAGCAGTGTTATAATTAAATAAACAAATAAAACATATCATAATAAAAACTAACACATATTACGACAATTAACCAAAAACAAATGTAGTTAATTTAAATGCTATGGATGTCGGAGCAAGGGGAATACCCGCGAAATCCTTCTCTATAATATACGGCCTGTGTAGACTAGAAGAACTAGAGTCTAGAACCCCTATACAAAGCGGCCTTTAGGTTTTATCAAATTTGGTTAAGCAGGGAGGCTCGTTAGTGGGGAGATTGAGACATTGATGACATCATGAAGCGGCACCAGTACTCTCTGGGTTGCACTATTAGTAAATTTACTCAATTAAGAAATTAAAAATACTGTTTCACCTGGACGGAGACGGACTAAGAGGTTTACCTCTTGCTCGATGCCCCCAGTTGATAATAATAGCGAAGCTGGCTCCACGCGAGCAATACGTCGCGTCATCATCTACATATCATTTGTTGATGTTATTATATTCGTCTGCATATTTCAGTGTAACGCTAACGTCCAGGTGCAACAATCTCGATGATTCGAGGTGAATGAAATCGTTGATAAACAAAAGAAGAACTTCCCGCGTGAATAAACCTCTTTGAGCCTTATAATACTGTTTACCATTTATGTGGACATTAACATGCTCCTGATTTATTTCAAAGGTCACTCAGATTATTAAATTCTACTGAAGTACTTATGGTACCTATTTCCAATGTATTACTTTTCACTATCGTACATACGAATGTAATGGGTGACCTTACCATCCTTAGCGAATTTATTTAAGTTCATATAACTGAGTCACCTACGCTACGCCCACCCAATGTCCGGTTAGTTTGATTCATACAAAAAATACATCAACAATATCAACATGGTTATTTAACTTCCTGTTTACAAAATTAGCTATAGGTATTTGACCAAGCAAAGCGTGGAGTTTAAGTCATGTTTGTTTGTTAAACGATAATTTTCAAACGCCTGATTATGTCTTCAGTTTAATTCGAATATAGCTGGTTTGGTACAGACTTGGTAGGTATATGTATATCAGCTAGGTTTAATTTTTGAGTTCATAGTAAATAGCGTTAAATCCAAAATATGTGTTGTCTGAGATTTTTACTAATACTATGTATGGATGTTAAAATTTCTGCAATAGTATTCAACCATGTGCAGTAATGTTGGTTCAAAATTAATAATGAATGAATGAATGACAGCATGGAGTACCTTGCTGTTCTCGCCTAACATTGTTGACCGTTGCCAAACTTGTTTGGCCACTGGACCGTGGGATTTATTCGATATTAGTTCCGCATTTACTTCATCTGCAAAAGTGGATTTACTGCGAATACCTATCACACATGTGTCATGCGTATATATGTAAATCAACGATTTGTATCTTCTCTGTAATGTTTAATGTTTTTCGTGTAATCTTTACTAAAATAATTTCTTATCTTATCATTCTTGGTGCATTGTTGCAGGCAAACTACGATACTCGATTTTGTGGCTTGTGTCCGAACGCACAGAGTCGTTTTGAAGACCATCGGCTAGCTCTCATCCAGAGCCCCACAGATCATAACAATGGATGTCTGCTTTGTTGGGATGAAAATAATTGTCAAAAAGGTAAGCCAGCTGGATACCTCGTGTTAGATATCCTCAGCAATAATAGTTCTAGTGATATACTCGTAGTTGAATAATTGATATAGTGAATCATACCTATGTCGTTAATCTTTCTGCTTAGATTATCAATGACAACATAGGTCCCAGCTTTGAGTAATAATAACTTATCAATACTTGTAACCTACATCCACTGTGTTTGACAGTAAATAATAAAAGCTTAAACTTCCATAGTCATAACATAATAGGAATACATATATTATTAGTTCAAAAGGTAAACAAAGTGTACCACTGTTTTGCAGCAAAACTCAGCACTCGTAGCAAGAGAAACTGGAATTCACAATAATTTGTAAGGGCTATTACACATACTGCCACTCTTTCTACGTTCGTCTCGCAATTCGAATAAAGAAAAGCCTATTTATCCCTTCGGTTACAACAGGCCAATAGTTTGATCGTAGATGAAATATCAAACAAACTCTTTCGATTTATCTACAAAGTGACCGTTCATTAAGATCTCTACATGTAGAATAAATGCGTAAGATGCGTGTGCTAGCTATACCATTCATCTCCAACCGGAAACGGATTTTGATGAAATTTAGTATATAGAATTCTTTGGTTCTGCATTAATTTATATATACCTTTTCTCCCAAATACTAACCATATGTACCTCGATAAATGTGATAAATGTTCCGTTATAAAATGTTCTCTGTTTCTTAGTTTGAGATAAAATATTTTAACAATTGAATAAAGAAACACGAAGGACGGTGCGTTTATCGCGGATATCTATTGTACGATTATATTACTCGTATATAAAACTTTTAATCATAATATCACAGATTTAGATGGATTAGTTTACGTTCCCTGGACCTCGGCCTATGTAACCTTTTGATTTTAATTGATATTCAAAATAAACGTAAAACTTTATATATCCAACAACATACTTTGCCAATATCTTTCAATCTTGCAATATGTTTACATGATGTTACTGATGTAGACGGATTAGTTTGCGTACTCACAAAATTTATAAATAATAATATACTACAAGGTAGAAATACTAAAAATAAAGTATTTGTAACCATATTGGTGCCATATGTACCAGTCAGAAATCTTAATTCATAGTAGACTGTGATGTATTAGAAAGTTGTAATTGACTTACAATAAAATTAGGCCCGATCTTTATGTTTAGAGCCACTGGTATAGTTTTTAGAATTAGTAAAAATTGTGATAGTGTATCATAGTGCAAAAGTAAGTGATAGCTGGGGAACTAGCTTAGCGATTTTAGTGCAATGAGAGGATTTTTATAAGATAATGAAATATTTTTAACTTATAAAAATCCAAGTTACCAAGTATTTACTTCAAAATTTCGTTTATTTTAATGCAACATCACGATAAGATTATGCATCGAACAAAATATTCCAGTAATATAGGCCTTATTTGGCTTAAATCGAAACCTTATTTTTCACAATGGTAACCCATTTTCTTACATAGTGAATCTCCAATTATAAAATATAGTTTCCGCCCGAGTGAGCTCAATATAACCAATTTCCACGCGGACGGAACCTGGTATATCATTACAAAGAGAATTCAAACACGTCTCTATAACGCTAGGTACTAGGTTGTTTATTCCGTGATGTTAATTAATTGAAAGCTCATTATTTAAGTATCTGTCTCTCAGTTTGTTCAGCTCAGTGCGGAAATCGAGGGTGCCTTGATAACGGCACATGCTGTCATACGTCCTGCCTTGGAGGATGTCACGGCATCACTGCTCACGAATGCAACGTCTGTCGCAACTTCTCCTTCGGCTACGGAGAAAATCGCGTCTGCGTCGAGTCTTGCCCTAATGGCACGTTCGAGGTAACTATACAATCCTTCTCACGTTATAAACGTACAGATTTGGCGAGTGTTATACTATCGCTGTGCACCACTGCCACATCAAGTTTCTGGGAACAAGCGCGTCTACGCCGAGTCTAGCCCTAATGACACTTTCGAGGTATCTTTGTAATATACTTTGCATATGATATTTCTATAGGCTTGGGGGTTTGATCGCGCAAACTCTGTCGCTTATTTTCTGCTAAGGCGAAAATTGTGCCCTTATAGCATGTTCATTGTAACTATGCTTTACTCTTGAACCGTGATGAAGTACAGATCGGCATCCCCCTTCACGACTCAACACAACTCGTTTGCGTCGTCGGCTTACTAATGGCACGTTCATTCGAGGTAGGCACTTGATTGTCGATTCCATGTCATAGCGAGCGAGTCTGTTGCCATGTACCAGACACAGTTCCTAACTTCAATATCGACTGTGAACTGGCAAAAAGTCCTGTCTTTTATCACGCAACTTAAGAAAAACAATGTGACGAATAAATTAGATGGGATTTATTGCCTATTCATAGTCGTTATGCTACAGAAAATGTGTATTATGCCAATATTCAAATTTCCACCCACGGATCGAGGACTTTATCATTTATAAGTGGCGATAAGCAACTTGAAGAAGGAAGTTTTCTAGGGTGGAAAATGTATCTAGGTATGTAACCTTCCTAAAATTTTTGTGAAACTAATGTTCTGCATATTTAATCGAAATCGTTATATTGGCGCAGTCCAATGGTTTTGTCAGTCGAGATTGAATGTAGTTACTGCATGGTGGTAGGGCACTTTGCGAATGCCCGCCTGGCCACCCTCAGGTTGAAAATCTGTCGCCAAGCACCTAACGGTGTGTTTCGGGAGCTGTCCTTGAGAGCCAGTAATTCCAGGTTAGCCTGTACAACATCTTCCACCACATCATCACTTACCATCAGGTGAGATAGTGGTCATCAGGCATAAAAAAAAATTGCAAATATAAGTATAGTGGAATAATTAAATGTACGGGTATGATGTTGTCGTCAGTTATTCAGCCGCTGCGTGACGGAGCAGGAGTGCCGGTCGACGCGGCCGCCGCCCCCGCCCTCGGGCGTCGCCGACCGGCTCGCCTCGCGGCTGCACGTCTACAAGATACATGAGAACAGGAAGTGCGAGTGGATATGTCCGGCGGGCTTCATGGAGGTATGGACTTCATTGTTATCGGTTTTGAAGCGCTCGTAGCGAAGTTTGCTTAACCGTTCTGAACCGATCAGCAAAGTTAAGCAACGTCCGCCTCGGTCAGGAGTTGAAGTCATGAAGCACGGAAGCACTCAGTAGTAATGTCACTGTGATATTACTACTGAGTTCTTCCGTGCTTCGGGGGGCACGTTAAGCCGTCGGTCCCGGTTGTTGTCTTAGGATGGCAGTCGTTATAGCATGGTGGTAGGGCATTTTGTGAATGCTCGCATGGCTAGCTACCACCCTCAAGTAGAAAATCTGTCGCCAAGCACCTAACGGTGTGTTCCGGTAGCATCATCACATACCATCAGGCGAGATAGTGGTCAAAGGCTAAACAATCAGGCATTAAAAAAAACCTTTCTACTGTTGTACATTTCGTACATAGTGTGTCTCCTATTAAGAAAAGTTTAAACTGTTAAAATCTGGCTGTGGCTTTAAATTCCTCAAATTCCAATTCCTTTTTACTTCACGGGCTCGGAAAGTTGTTGTTTATCATTCGAAATCTGCGTGGCAAAGTGCTTTTTTTTCGCTAGCGTGTCCAAATGAATCATTTACGTTAAGCCAAAAGAAACGGATATTCGTTGCAAAGGAAAATCGGAAAGACATCATCTGTACACCCACAGATGATGTCATTCCGATTTTCCTTTGCAATGAATATCCGTTTCTTTTAGCTTAGAGTAAATGTTTCGAAATCCCACTTGGTCTGGGCATCTCATATTTTCTTATCGGAGACTAACATACATGTATATAATTTGTCATGATTGCCTAGGGAGGCTGCTCAATGCCAGTCAATTTCCTAACCCGGTAGCTGAGCGGTTAAAGCATCCGGCGCGAAATCGGAAGGACGCGGGTTCAATTCCCGCCCGGGGCAAAACATTTTGTACTCCAATAATTTGTAAATTTACAATTTCCTATCAGTTTGAGCGTTTCTCTTTATAAAGAAGAACGATCACAGCCTAATACCAATCTATTGTAACTCCGAAGGCTACAGCGGAATCGTTTCAAAGCAAGCATTTATATAATTATATATAGAAATATTTTTTATCCCATCAAATGATGCACTTGAGTTACAGTCTGTATCATTAAGAAGTCACCAGGAGGCTTATTGTCTAACAAAACGTACTTATTGTCTAACAAGATGTACTTAATTTTGATTTTTTTTTGTCATTTACCTTTGAAAATGTTGCACATAGTGTAGTTTTAATTTCAAAATTAAGATCATTTTCATTCCCATTCAAAATAGACAATAAGGCCTCTGGTTGCAAATAAAAAAAATATTTTATCGCCTTGAGACAACGATAGACGGCAAGTACAACTAAGTTACTTCTTATGATGGAAGTACTTGAACTACAAGCATACATTTGCATAGATGTAGATCGACGAAAGTTCTAGAAAAAAACTTCGATTAAATATTTTATAGATGCGTTCATAGGATTATTTTTATCTTTGTGGCATTGTTTTCAGTTGTTGTATTTTTGTGAAGGTGGGTGACGCGAAGAACGCGACTTGCATGCCATGTCCGAAGAGCGGCGGGTGTGTCCGCGAGTGCGAGGCCGGGAAGATAGATTCAGTCGCCGCGGCGAAGCAGTACACCGGCTGCACACATCTCAAGGGCAAGCTAGAGATCTCCATCAGGGCCGGCGGTGGTTAGTATACCCACTGTTGATATATACCATATAGTAATACCTATGTTCGTAAATATGATTAATAAACCTTAATGCATACCTACTCAAGGAACACCTAACACCTTAATTCCTATCGGGGCGATAAGTTCTGCACTGGGATTGCATGATACCTACCTCTTGGGGTGTATGCGCAAAGAGTATTTCAAAATTACAAGTCTGCATTTTCCCTCACCCCCATCAGATGCTATCTCTTACATCCTCCTTTTTTGCTTTTATTTCTTAGATGGGAGTGTAACATTTGGCTGCAATCATTTTTTTCTTCGGGTGGTATAGGTTGAATTCCTCTCAGCGACCTCGCCGTAAAATAAAACAATCTACTAATTATGTATGTTTTATAGGAAACACAATCGCTGCTCTAGAGAAATCCCTGGGTGAGATCCGCCAGATAACTGGTTGTCTCCAAGTGACCCGGTCCTACCCTCTGGTCTCGCTCATGTTTCTAAAGAACCTCAGGAAAATCGTCGGCGACAGAAACAAACAGGAACATAAGTGAGTTGGTATCTTTAATATATTTCATATTTTGTGTTATAAAGTTGACCCATGGCGGTACATCGTAAGAACCGAGATGTTGCCCCCACAGAGCACCGAGCCAGAGATGACGCGCCGCGACGGATGAAGCCCAACAAGAATCTGTAGTATATAAAATCGGTAGTTCCTTTTTAGATTAGATTGGTATGTTCGTTTGTTTATTACATTTACAACATTTTATTTATGTAACCCGTCACATATATTTTTAATATGTTTTTATGTTGCGAGGCTTTGTTCACATTATGTTTCTAAAGCGTTAATTGCAACCTCTCGTTATATACTTGTTGATTATCTATAATAATTCAATGCAACTTTGTCTTTAACTGTGTGGAGAAGGCCTTTGTTTTTCACCTTCAGTTAACGATTTTTTTATTCGCGTTGTTAATTTGTTTGGACGTTTCAGAGGGCAAGTGTTGCACATATTGAACAATCCTAACCTTGAGTTGCTATGGGACTGGAAGACCCATGGACCGATCGACATCTCCGGTGGCACTATATACATACACCTCAACCCAAAGCTGTGCTACAACCAACTGGTGCCGTTAAAAACCATGACCAGAGATCCCCAATCAAACTTTACCGATATAGAAGTATCAGAAGACAGTAACGGAAACCAGGCGTCTTGTAAGTTGAGACAAATTATTTTAAAGGTTAGTTTCGACTGTCGTAGGTTGGAATTTTTATTTAGTTTTCTTTTAACTTCTCTGATTTTTCTTGGACAGTCAAGCCTAGGTAGGCTCTTGGTTCTTTTTGTTTCGTTAAATTATAATCATAGTTTAATATATGAAATCAATGCATAATCAGTCAAGATGTACGATAAAAGGAAACCGGTTTGGCGCACTTGCTCCTAAAACTAAAATACATAATAAAATAAAATTCTTAAAAAATATCATAAATCATAACAGTCCTTCCCACAACATTCTCTCAGGTGTTACGTGGGTGTACACTGCAAGTTTTGCGTAACTCATAAACAATAGTACATTGTTCACCGAGAGGAGAAAGTGACCGATTACCGTCGAGGGTGTCGTTTGAAGTAGTTAGAAGTTTTCCTCGTAGGTGTAGTAGTGCTTTATACTACACCTACGAGGAAAATAAGAAACTAAATCTTTACTTGATTTCTGTGGTAAAAGGTTATCAATCAGTATTTTTGCTGTTTCCTTCAACTGCGGCGGAGTTAAAAAATCTTCATCATCACTATCACTACTTATCATTTTGATAGTTTTATTTTACTTTTCTACGAAAACTGAATCCTCAAACAACACACAAATTGAAAATAGCGCCAATGGCGTCTGCAATTTTCACATGTTCTTTTTTCAAATTGTTTGACACCATCCAACACACAGCTAGTGGCCAGTGTCATATTGCGAACTTGGAGATAAAAACTCACTGTAAAAACTTTTTGGCTTTTGATATTTAGGTTACCAGCGCATAGTCTTACCCAAAATTAAAAAAGAAAAACCACATAAGAAATGGATTTTCATACACTTTTCTCTCCCGCTCAGATGCGTTTTCTCGCCGCATATTTGTTCGATATGCAATGACGTACTTTCTACCGTAAATTTGATAAAGTATCAAGGTACTTTCCGAGCAGGTGTAGTATAAAACAATTTACATGTAAAGTTATATACTTATTTACTGCTTTCAAAGTATATTTTTTTCAAATCTTCAGTTCCTCTACATTTATATCTATCTATAAATGTTCGATTATATCTCCAGTACATTTTAAACAGTTTTACTTTCGTTCAGGACTTTTTGATAACATGAGGACTGGTTGAAAGATATCATGGCCTTGACTGGCCCTGACAATTTTAACTAATTATTAGGAAAATAAAGAATTCGTATGTTGCTACTTCTAGTCTATATGCGGGGGACACGATCCCTTTCAGAAGCCAAAACTGAAGGTGTGCATCGAAGTGTTGTCATGGTGCAATAGGTTGCGACTTCTTAGGGGACGTTTATTAAAGATACTCGGCAAACAAATGATGGTAACAGTATTAACTGCTTTTGTTCTTCAATTGAGATCGTGCAGACAGAACCGTCCGACAGAGTCAACTACCCAGGCTGATGCCGTGCTTGTCATTTATTACTTTTAAAGGCAACAAAGTCCAAGTAAAACTTTTACATAAAACTGTCTAATAAATTCTTACTACAATCTTCACTTTCTCAGGTCTCCCTGAATACCTAAACTTAGCAGTGACTGAAATACGTGATCAAGCAGCCGTTCTCAAGTGGAAACCATATTGTCCCGACGATATTAGGAAACTGCTCGGCTACTCGCTGTACTACATCGCTGCTAAGAACAACGTCACTCTGTACGACCAGCGTGACGCTTGCTCTGATGTGTAAGTATTTTACTGGGTTTTGTTATCAAGCGGAATACATTCTTCTACATTCACATCTAGACATCGCCACTGAGTTGAGATCAACCTTACTTTGCACAAGGTAACCAGCATTACTTGTGCTTTTTATCCACCTTAAGTTGTGCTGCTTCCGAAAAGAAACTGGTAGTCTAGGATCAATTGTTTTAGATATATATATAGCCATTCTAAGTTTGACAGCTGTCATCCGAAATGAAGATATTAATGTAATCTATCACTTTTGGCAAGAAACTAGTATTCTAGGTTCAATTAGTGTTGAGTTATATACATTATAAATATGACAGCTATCATCCATAAAATCGATCAGAAGAAACTATTAGTCTGCGATCAATAGTTTCCTGGTAAATATTGACCAAACTTGACAGGTGCCACCTTAAGACCGATTGGTAATTTTTCTGCGATGGTTGTCAAAATATGAAATCAAAACTAAGAAATACAACATCTAATGTCACTTTGATAGCCATCACATCAAAGATTTAACATAATAATTCCATTATCATTAAATATCTACCTGAAACAGATATTACGTTTATTGAATTTCTTTTTAATTACAGCTATTCAATTTACTTCACAGCCGTCGTATTCCTTTTTCGTTTACTATTCATAATTAACCGAACCATTGCTACCATAGAGTTGCGATAGTTCTATGGTCTATAGTCTATACCAACCGAACTAATGCCACTAAAGAGATGCACTAACTCGGCAACCGGACTATTCGGTTTGGATGTAACAAGCGAACTACTGCTATTAGAGGATAACATCTACCGAAATGTAGGTGTTGTATTACTTGTATTAATACATCTGCCTACCAATTGGAACATTCATTAGTTTTCTTCATTTATTAGTATTCAGACCTATCATTTATATTATAGTATGTTTTTGAAACAGCTCTTTTCACTCAGCCATGAAATTATATAATAAAGTTTTGTCCAAAGGAAAATATTTCAAAGATGAGTTAGTATCTATGTACTTTGAAATTACGAATTGAGATGTCAAAAGAAAAGATCATTAATCATATAAACATATTTTATTTTTATATTAAAATATTAAGCGATTAATTAAACGTCTTTTAAAATTTCTAATGTATATATTCTTTAGTATATAGCTTCTATTGAAGTAGAGAACAAGACGGTTGTACGTTGGCGCCATTTGTTTTGAAGCTTTTTCTGTGGGTGATGGGCGATGGCCGGGTCACTTGTGACGAAAAGCCACTGTCTTGCGCTTGTTCCGTAACTTAATCCCATTTCCCTCTATTTTCATAAATGTTTGGTAAAAAAACTACTTCATAAAATAAAACAAATAATCACCTTTAATAAAAAATAATCAATTTTCATACTCTAATTGCAGCTGGAATGTGCTAGACATTACCGTCGCTGAACCAGCAACGTTCCAGAACATGACAGAAATCGATATCAAGAAAGACAAGGAAATGTTGAAAAAACGCTGCAGCGAAGACCCAATGTTCACGCTACTTCCGCAACTGGTTCCGTACACAAGATACGCTGCCTATGTGAAGACGTACACAACGCTGCAGGACAAGCGAGGCGCGCAGAGTCCCATCATATACTTCCAGACCTTGCCTGGACGTGAGTTCAATTTTCCCTCATTTTATAAGTAATTCAATTGCGTGGCTCGGTTTGATAATTAGGTGATGCATGATGATAATTCATTGCCTAGTCAAAGGGCATTTTGTGAATGTTAGCCCAGCTAGCTGCCACCTGCCAAAGAAAATTCTGTCGCCAAGCACGTAACAGTGTGTCAAATCATTATTAAAATGATTACGTCTACTACGCTCTTAAAATGTCGTTATCTCTCTCTATAGTCATATGACAAGATAATCCTTTTACTTACACTTAGGTACCTTTTCAATCTTGTCCCCAGTAGTGTTCGTGTCTTTAACTAACAACTTATTGGTGTTAGTGGCTGCGTTGTCATCTAGTATGAACATACGCGCTATATATATATTTTTTTAAAATATAACCTACTTTTAATATTATCTCCAAAAAATAACTGTTTCGTGATTATGTATTCACTTTTGTTACTTTTTTATACCGAACTGAGTAGCACTTGACCACCATCTCACCTGATGTTAAGTGATGATGCGATCGACGATGGAGCGCGCTTACCCATAAGATACCTATTCACTCGCGTTTTGAAGATCCCCATATTGTACTTAACCGGAAACACAGACTCAGGCAGGGTGTTCCATTCCCTGGCGGTTCGTATAATGAACGAAGAAGCAAATCGCTTCGTTCGGGTAAAGGGAATATCCACCATATAGTATAAAGAAACACCTAATTCTTCTCGTTTATCACTTTATTTAACAACGATGTTACCAACTATTACGACTTTATATTAATTATTACTTAACAGAAATATGTCTTCTACAGTCTACACAATAAGTTCTCCACGTCCGGAGCCAACAAGCGATCTTTTCAGAATGATCCACAGTACTCGGGTTCGTTCCACCCCTACCCCAGTAACTCGTAGTGGTGGGAACGAGAACGGAATGGGAGGGGAGCACGATACCAGTGTTGCCACTATTTTAAATGTTACCTGTAGTCATACGATTAAATAAATAAATAAACTATTTTAAATCGTCGAAGTTTTTAAATCATGACATTCGGCCATCCGGCATCGTGCTGCCCCCTGGCGCACGTATCTAGTTACACTATCACTGTTACAATTTACACTATTATAATTTACATTATAACAATTTACACTATAACAATTTGCACTATAACAATTTATACTATTACAATTTACACTATAACAATTTACACTATAACAATCTATACTATTACAATTTACACTATTACAATTTACACTATTACAATTTACACTATAACAATATACACTATTACAATATACGCTATTACAATATACACTATTACAATTTACACTATTACATTTTACATTAGTACTGTTGACACAATTTTTAATTAAACTAGCTACAGTTGATTATTTTCATTTTAATTTATTAATATAATGATCATATATCTCATATATATTTACATAATTGGGTAAAGATACTTTTTATATATACTACTCTATTTAAATGATTCATTGCAAAACTAATTAAAATTACTGAATTAGATACTGTGTGTAGTTTTTAAATCATGACATTCGGTGATTGCAGCTGTATATATATTTTGACTATACACATAAAATTCTTATTTTAAATAAGACTGAACAAATAATAATAATAAAAATCTTGTTCTCCAATTTTTTTTTTTTTTATATATATTACATAAAACACATTTCTAGTATATCATTTGATGTGAAATCGATATGACGTAATTAATTATTGATGTTCTCTATTATTTATAAGATTTATTTTCAATCGTTATTATTTTAAAATTAGTTCACATATTTCTATGATAATTTTTAAATTATTCAGATAATTTTAGACTATGTTTTTATTTAAAGTCATGATTAAGGCATTGCGCCACCTCATTTGTAAATTTAATTATATATGTAAATTTATATGCATGGAAAATAATTCAATCCTTTTTATGATTTATGAAACACTATTTAAATTTAATTATGAGTCAAATATCACATTATGCTAATAATCTATGGAGTAACACCACATCCTGTTATCAAAATACAGATGTAACTATAAATTCAAATTATTTAAATATCATTTAAGGATTTATAAGCAACATGTTTGTGTCATTTAACAAATGAAAAGAACTATTCTAAAATTGCAGATGAAATATCACATCCGTTATGTAATAACAAATTACGTTATATACAATGGAGTAATGATTTAATATTAGCATTATATAATTTTGGGAGTTAATTAAGATGTTTTGTTGTAATATAGTCTATCCATATACTACATATAAGGCGGAAGTCGTTTGGTATTTGAGTCAATGTAAAAATGGATAAATCTCACTTTAATCTCGACTATCGACTGGAATAGACCGTTAATTATGTGAATATATCTGATTTGAATAAGTATACTACATTTTTATTTACGAAAATCCTCCTGGCGGCATACATTATGTAAATTAATTGGTTAATGTTTACAATTTGTAAGTAGTTAATGTACATTTCAACTTGTAGAGCCACACTCACTATATTTCTAAAATAATAATACAATATAATGTGAACAATATCCAAATATGGCATAGGTCCCAAAGATGCATGTGATTAATAAACGTATTTATGGGGAAAACCGACAGAGTAACATTTGGTTTCGAATTTACATCGCTGTGTCGTAATGTTGTTAACATGTTCGAACTAGATTATGTAAGTTTGTTGATTCATTAATTTACTCATTTTGGTTGTCTTCTGTCATGACGTTTAATTTAAAATAACAGAATCCAACTCACAATTATTATCTCCTGAGCCAAGTAGAAAGTTAAAGTTATTTTGATTATTGTAATTATTATTGACAGAGTTCTAATGGGAAAAGAAATTTACTGTGTATTTTCGTTAAATAGGTGGAACTGTGTCAATGCCTACTATAATAAGATTATTTATACATTTTAGCGACACGTAAATATTGTTTTTTTTTTTTTTTTTTATGGAATGTTTACCCATCAAGTGCCCAAATGTTCTTATTTATATACTAAAGCTAATTTTAATACTGATTTTAAGTGAAAATGTTCTCGTTACAACTAGACACAAAGTTACGATAATGTGTCGATATAATGTCAAAATGTTACTTAAAGTTGTCGCAAAGTGACTGGATTTATATAATGGTTCCTCATGTTATATTTTTATAGTATTTCTCAGTTTTGTTTTAATCAACAAAATGCCATTTGACATTGATATCACAAAACAAGGATCATCGATATTAATATCTCTTGTACCAAGTACTTGGGTTATGTACAGCATCTTTTTTTTTTTTTTTTTTTGCCAAGATCAGTGAACAACTATGATTTGGAGCTCTTCAGACGTAATGAACCCAGTCAACCAGTACAAAGTTGGAAAAATACTAAATGCAAAGTTACAAAGTCAACGTAAAAATTCACACAATTGCAGAAGGGCTTAAACTGGACGTCTATATTCCAACTATTGTGAATTATATTTTAATTGATTAATTTGATGTCAAATAATAAAATACTTTCTGGATATTGCAAACCATAAATAAAACTTTACATTTCACATCTTTAAAAATCTGCGAATAAAAAATGGCTATAGAGGACGAAACTGTTAGGTAAATTTGAATATGAGTATTATCAGGTATATTCAAGTCATTGGCACGGTTACATGTTTTGCCATAGTTTAAGAACGGCTGTTGTGGCTTTCGTGAACCAAGAAAGTTAAGTAGTTCCTCAGGCTCTGAATAATTTAGCGCCTGGGCTCCACTTCTTTCAAATAAAAACAACTATCGGAAGAGCCTCAAACCATTTATTTGCAAGACCAAAGAGTTCTTGTAGTGAAAAGTGAATTGTTTGCTTGTAATTCCACCCATAAATAATAGCCCAGCTCGTTTACCTTATGCAACCAACCCTCTATGGTTTGAGACCCTTTTGTTGGGTCAAATTCAGGAATAACATTATTTTAATCATTGTAATTTAATTTAGAATCCTTATTTGACTCTCCTTTCCATGATAACAACAAATTTAAAGCATCCTTAGACTTAACCGACTCACAACTTTTACGCTTCCTTCGTGGTGGGGCTTCAAGCTCGAAGTGTGCTTCGAGTGTATTAAGAAGATGAACTGCGACGTCGGGACTTCCTTTTCTGTCATCTTTTTTTTAAGGAGGCGTACCATGTGGAGTGCCTTCCCTTCTAAAAAGGATTCATAATGTTTATGATCAACTCCTTCGCTCGACTCTGAAACTATTAAATATAATCAGCGAAATAATCTGGTTCTACCCCATTTCAATAATTGGACTCTAAAGGGAATAGTTTGATTAACTGGTAACCTTTAAATAATTGATAGTTTAAATTATTACAAATTTATTGTTAAATGTACCATTCAACTTGAATTTCATCGAAGATAGCGTGCGTAAGTCTACTAAACCTTACACAAACCAAATAATATAGTAAGTACAACTGACCTTCATGGCAGGCACACATAACCTGCAGGCACACATAACCTGCGAATCATCTAACAGGCTCACTTAACCTGTTTCTTGGTGTAATACTTGTAATAGGCACACTTAACCTATGAATATCTTACAGGCGCACTTAACCTGTTTCTTGGTGTAATACTTGTAATAGGCACACTTAACCTATGAATATCTTACAGGCGCACTTAACCTGTTTCTTGGTGTAATACTTGTAATAGGCACACTTAACCTATGAATATCTTACAGACGCACTTAACCTGTTTGTGGATACTACACATTCGATCTCCTTTATACGTAAATTCTGAAAATTACTAACAATAGTTTATTAGTTATGATAGAATAACGTATTATGTCCACTGACCAAACGTATTAATTCTGAATCGTTGTGGTTGCGTAAGCATGGCATAATACAAAGTCAAAAAAAAAAAAAAATCAATAATTTAATTTAATTATGTAGGTAGATTGAAAAGGAAGATCGTTCTTTTTAAATTTAACGATAAATAGTTTCAAAATATATTATATGTAACAGTACCTTTGTGAGTGTATGCCGCTTCTGAAGTATAAAGAAACACCTAATTCTTCTCGTTTATCACTTTATTTAACAACGATGTTACCAACTATTACGACTTTATATTAATTATTACTTAACAGAAATATGTCTTCTACAGTCTACACAATAAGTTCTCCACGTCCGGAGCCAACAAGCGATCTTTTCAGAATGATCCACAGTACTCGGGTTCGTTCCACCCCTACCCCAGTAACTCGTAGTGGTGGGAACGAGAACGGAATGGGAGGGGAGCACGATACCAGTGTTGCCACTATTTTAAATGTTACCTGTAGTCATACGATTAAATAAATAAATAAACTATTTTAAATCGTCGAAGTTTTTAAATCATGACAATAGCGGTGGTCCCTGGATTTCCGATTATAGAATGGGGATGGCGGAATCTATTAAATATATATATTTAAGCTGTTATTAACTAACGGCCTTCAGCCTTCTTAAGGGGGCACCGAGCTTTTTGGACGCGCCGCGTATGTGTGCGTGAGTAAGGCGCGCCAACAGCATCCGTCCCCGTCCGACGTCCGAAAAATTACTAAAGCGGATAGGGACAAAACATCGCGTCTCTCGCTAAAATGGGCGGAACGTGCGTGAATTTAAGCATTTCCTTCGTATAATAAAAACAAATTACCTATTTGAAAAACGTAATGTGTATACGTTATATAAAACACGTTGTTTTTTTTTAATTAATATACTGATGACTTTCCGTTAAGTATTTGAGCCGTACTAAGGGTTTATTTAGTTTTTTAGATATAACTTTGGATTTTTTTTCTATTGAGAAAACTTTAAGTAATCGTGTTTCCAAAGTGTATGATTTATAGAATGAATCCTTAAATATAATATGTAGGTATAAATTGCATAACTCAAAATTTAGAAATAAAGATACAGCAAAGGATCTAACGAACCACAATTACGCATCGCTGCCTCGGTGCAGGCTTAAGCCGGGCGATTATGTACATTGCCATTGATTGATTGTAATCAAATAAGTGTCATAAATAATTTCGGTTCACTGACCTCTACTACCACTCGTACGGTGGACTTGCAGTTGCAAAATTATTATTATTCCTGAAGGCTTGCATAACGCAATATTAAATGTATAAACAATCGTTCTATCCAGCATCCACCCACTTGTAAGCCAAATTGAGATCATTTTAATGTTAAATATTGTTTCCGGACAGTCGTTCAGTAAATGCCTTGACTTTCGGGTTTTGATCTGCAGGCTTAAGCCGGGCGATTATGTACATTGCCATTGATTGATTGTAATCAAATAAGTGTCATAAATAATTTCGGTTCACTGACCTCTACTACCACTCGTACGGTGGACTTGCAGTTGCAAAATTATTATTATTCCTGAAGGCTTGCATAACGCAATATTTAATGTATAAACAATCGTTCTATCCAGCATCCACCCACTTGTAAGCCAAATTGAGATCATTTTAATGTTAAATATTGTTTCCGGACGGTCGTTCAGTAAATGCCTTGACTTTCGGGTTTTGATCCTGTCCAGTGCACGACTATGGAGGTCAATGTTTACATCTCAGTGGAGCTGGGTTGATAACTAGAATTCCAATGACTTGAATTACGCAAAATTTGAATGAAGCTTTGAATCAGATATTGTTACTCACATAATTACATAATACACGAGGCGCGGCGCAGGGAACGCGCGCCGCGTCGCTCGCCGCCCTCAAACCGCGTACGTCTGAACAGAGCCTTAAGGACATATACCCGCCAGCCAAAGCGTGAATTTTTATATAAACTCAACTTGTTATTAATAAAAAACTCTCATGTAAATATAGTGTATTATTAGACCTATCGTTTCTGGCTTAAATCCTTTTTCTTTTGGACTAATATTTTTTTTTATTATATAGCGTTTAGTATATAACACTCGTTTTTAGGAGTTTGAGCCAGTTATTCGTAGCTCCAGATTTATTTAAAAAGTATAGTACACATGTATAAATAACTTCCCATTATAGAAAGTTCATTATATTCCCCATGTTTGTGGTGCAATAAAAATATTAAAAACATGCTTATTTTTCTTGAAAGAGATGCTTAAAGTTGGGTCTTTCTTTTATCTAAAATTACGAGTTTTTGAGCTAGTGTAATTTCAAAACTGTATAATTTAATGAAAATCTGATGCACCACAAACCTAGATATTAGGGTAGTGATTACGTAGGTAAAATATCATTGAGTTTTATTCGTTATTATTAAAATGAGATTGGAGCTGCGTTTTGTATGGGGGCGTTCGTCTAAAATATACCTACCTTAAGGTCTACCAAAAATCTAAATCAACCTGAAACATTGACAACACCACAGCGCTTCGGTATGAACTACGCCACTTCGTGCAACAGTGTTAATTAGCTCCGTTTAATTAAATGATTCAGATTTTAGTGCATAGGTCGAGCCTACTTAGGTTTATAGAAGTACTATTCCGAGACTGCGAACGCCCTCTGATGTATCTTAGTAGCAAACGGGCACTTGCATTTGTCTATGTATAAATTGAACAGAGAAGTTAATGGGAATCATTGGCTATCCGACCAATTTACATGTCATATTTTGAACGGCATACTAATAAGCCTAAAGAATAAAAATAATACTAATTTTGCTCGTAACCTCAAATAAACCAATTTTTTTTATCTTTTTTTTTCACAGAAGTTTATCACCAAATTTTGAAATTGGCTTATGATTTTGGACGGTATCTATCAGAAATTTATTGCTATAGTGTAACCTGATAGCTGATATTCCTGTAGAAAGTTCACTCGAGAAATGTTTTGGTGAGCAGGTCCAAGCCCGCCGCAGAACCTTGCCGTGGAACACTTCAGCCCGGACTCAGTGTCTATCCGCTGGTCACCGCCCCTGATGCCGAACGGCACCATCGTCCTCTACCACGTGGAGATACAAGCCAACAGCTACAACCGCGAACAGATACTGGCCGGGCGGCACACCTCCAAGGACTCTTGCAGTAACCGTTAGTAACATCTACCTACTTTATCACTCCTTTTGTCAGGTCGGTACATTACCGCTCTCCAACTACAAGACACATGCACGCATCTTAGATAGTATAATTATACATATAGATATATTATATGATTACCCTGACTTCATCTCTTACTGGGAATTTGCATTAGTAGTATATCCCCTTGCGGTAGGCTGATAACCAGCAAAACATGAGAATGGAATATTACTCACTTTATTTCGATGCAATTCGCATGGTGGAAGGGCATTTTTGCGAATGCCCGCCTGGCTAGCGACCACCCTCAAGTTGAAAATCTGTCGCCAAGCACCTAACGGTGTGTTCCGGCAGCTATCCTTGAGAGCCAGTCATTCTAGGTTAAGCCTGTTAACACCTTCGACCACATCACCACTTACCATCACGTGAGATTATGGTCAAAAGGCTTACCTATCATCAAAAAAAAAAAAAAAGTTCCCATTCTAGCCTTTTAACATCTGCATAATTTGTATACGGGTGAAATAGCTCCAAATATCAAACATAACACCGCGACAGTCTAGTAATTAATGATATCATCTCTTCTTTTATAGCAACGGCCTTAGCCAACCTTATAGCGTCCAGAGTGGAAGAATCCAAAGATAACATAGATGAAGAGAAAGCGACCGGAGACATCAAAAACGGCACCTGCGCTTGTAAAGACGAGGACAAGCCCAGCACCAGATTCGACGTGAGAGCGGAGGAAGAGAGAGTGGACAGTATACTATTTGAAAACGAGTTGCAGAATCTGGTTAGTGTCCCAAGTATTTATATGTCATATTTAGTCAACTGTACCATATCATTGCTATTCGTTACGTAACAGCTGGATTGTCCACTGCTGAACACAGCCCCCTTAATGGGGTAGGCTGTCTTCAGCAGTGTGTACGCTTGGCAGGCGTCTTGGAGATAGCAGTGTTTGCGTGCATGCAGTTCTTCAAAAGGCGCTGCTACACACTTGGTATTTTTTTCTCTTCGTAGCTTCGTACAACTCCGAAGATATGGGGGGATGTAACCCTTCGGGGTGTACTGTAATGTACTTAAGGGTCTGATATTGAAGTCTGTTCAGTGCTGTTAGGTAATATACATTATTTTTCCAATTATTAATGCTTTTTGAAATAATTATCATATACTATTGTTTTTTTCATTGTGAGTGATAAAAGCTGTGGATATTATAATCCATTAAAAATATTTTTTCCCGTGTAATCTGAATTAAAAATAGCCAAATTTGTTATAAGATAATGTGAGTAAAATTAACGAAACGAATTGGCTCCACTTAGGTTCATACTGGAGTACCATTTGTTTGCGTAGAAAGGATTCCTTACTAAGTTTTTCGGACTTCGGGACTATTCATCTGCTTTCTCGTACAAAACTGAGTCGATTAAATTATTTTTTGGCATTTAAAATTTAAGACAGAGTATATCTAGGTTCTTATGATTTTCTTTTATATTAAAACTTTTTGAAATTGTTTGGTGCAACGAGGCAATTTATGATTTTCAGAGTCATATGTTCTTTATAATAATTAGCTACTGTCTGTTTTATTTTACAAACGAGTACCAACATTTTTACAGCGTTGCTATTGGCCCACGTAATCAATATAAAGTCGGTTACACACAAACTCTGTAGTTCCATGTAGTTACATTCAGTAGAGTCTTCAACTACAAAAAAATGGTGGTCATGTCTCAATCATGTGATAACCAAGATAGAAACAAAAATGTAGGGAATTGACATCATGTACAAAATATGTTAGAGCAATTTATTATTGACGTGTCTGCAGAAAGTTATCAGCAGAAGGATGACGATAATTTTTAAGATTACAAGAATTGTAGTAGTATTATTTGATTTATATGTTCTAGTGCATAATATACTAGTATATATTTATCTCATAAACGCGAATAGAAAACTTTGTTACGAATATATTAAGTATGCAAATTTAAATCTTAAAATAAAAACGTAATTTTTTCTGCAATATGAACGGGCCTTAAACATTTCAAAGCAAGAACAAAGGCATTGACCAATGACGACAAGACCTATCTCACTGTGTCAATATCGGAAATGTGCGAGAGACATACTCAGTACTCGTTTGTTAAAAAAAAATAGACTAATAAAACGAAATGACAGGAACATTTCTATAGGACCTAGACTTCATTTTATGAAAAAAAAAATCGGCTTATTTTTCGGGGGAAAACAGGTGAATTCGAAACGTCGATTTCGTGATTTTTTCTTCCCTCGCAGACTTTACTCTTAATGTAATCTGCAGAACTCTGGTCGGCGCAAATATGTGTGATTTCCTTAAACAAGTTATATGATATAAGTTTGCAATCTCACTAATGTATTGTAAAATTACTCCGGTGAAACATCTAATCTGTTGACATAACCACTTGATTGTAGTTGCGGATATCAACTAGTTCTTAGTTCAACTAGAAACATTTTTCTCATTATATTAGTTATTACAAATCATATTATTAATTAATTCTACTAAACTTATACTGAAAACTTTCATCAGGTTTTCAAGAAGAGCAGCGACAGAGCAAAACCGAGGTCTTCGTCCAGCAGATCTAAGCGGTCAGTCGACAAGACTTTGACTAGGATGCTTGTCAAACTGACCGAGAACATCAGTCCAAAGCCGGGGCTCAACTACTCTAATAGCACTGATGGCGAAAGTGAGACTACTTACCAATTCTTACCCATTACTGCAGGCTAACGTGTGCATGTTATTTTGAAATCTTTATAGTACTAAATACTACAGGGAAAGTTATATATTCAAGATATTTAATTAATTTAAAAAGGGTAAAATATATGTATCGCCTCTATATTGTGTAACTGTTTGTAATATCTAGCTCTTACATAATTTTTTGTGCGTACCTATTGCCATTGACCGGGCAAAGTTCCGTACTGTGGACTATAATTGAGGATTTTCCGAGCCAGGAATAGATTCTTGGTCCTCACAATTTAGACGTTACTCCTTTTGTCACTGGATCGACAATTCCTTTAAGAGAAAAGATTTCATACATAAAATACAAAGTAAATTTGTTGAAAAGATACTTTAATTCGCTATCGCTCTTGCCGACTTGTATTAAAATCACTTGTTGTAAGTTAGCTTGTAGTATTTATTTAAACTAGCTGTTAAATGTGTCCATGCTTACATGATCATCCATAAATCTGCCCCATCTATCTTACTTCATTAACCCTCAGTTTTGTAATATAGCTCCCGCCCCTTTATCATATAAGTTGTAACCAAACTGCATCTCAATCCAAAAATCTAATATAACATACCTAATGAATCTATCATGGTGAATTTGATTATAAATGTGCGATTGTGGAAAAAACGTAAGAAAAATAACAATAATATAAGAAAATTTATAAAATTTTGATTAAACTTGTAACGAATTGTAAAAGTCTCCACAACACAGCATTTTATTTCCCCGGTTTGCTATAATTATAATGAATCAAATCACTCATTCTATATCTTTACCCCCTACGTACACAGCTTCAGTGGGGGCTAAAGCACTTTGTATAGTCCTCATCTTAATTTGAACTATCTTAGATTTTTGTATGGCTTGGCTTTGGACCATATTACTACATAATTATATTATAATAAGGCTTCTGTAGAACATTCGTTACGTAAAGCTGCATCATTTCCACCTCTTCTCATTACCAACCACGCTCTGCCATTGCGAATTCTAACCTTCTACGTCTTTCGCTTAGTCCCAGAATCATGCTTGCACCACCTCACAACTACCTAACATTTCCGTTTCAGCCACTTGCAGTCACGTCGAGCCTAAAGTTTGCATCGTTAAGGAAAATCACACAGGTTACCCACATGGATTCACACTCATTATTCTCTATTCATTAAATAACATCTCCGGACTAATAGTTCCCGGTTGTTCAATGCATGCTACTGATTCTGCCATTCTAATTTGTCATTGTTGTAAATATTTTGCGAAAGTTTAATCTGCCATACTGCCTTTAATGGCTAGTTAAAATTAATGTGTTCTGACGGCGGCGGACCCACGCTTATGTATAAATAAATGAACGGTTATAACCAATTACCTACGCCAGGTCGCTCTTAACTAACGAGATGCATGCACAAGTTACCAGACGCATATGATCTGTGCTTGTGGTATGAAGTGAAGTACCAATACGCACCAATACCAATGAACGTGCGTCTAGTAACGTGCGCATGTGTTGAATGCAAATTCTAAGCGCGTGCTGAAAGCGCTCCAGCGTAGTTGATAACGAATGAAGAGCAACGTAAAAAGCAGTGCGGGTGCGCCGTCGACACGCATCACGTGCACATTTTGTGATCATACGATATTATACTTAACTGAGCTCAGTTTCCTTTCCCAGAATACGTGAAGTCTCTCTACTACGAGTTGGATGGCAAGACTGAGACAGTGGTCGTGAGGGGCTTGCGCCACTTCACGTGGTATACTGTGAACGTGTGGGCGTGCCGAATGCAAGCCGAGAACGAGACTAAGGACGCGTACGATGATCTATGGTGCTCCGAAAGAGCATTCAATACTTTCCTCACACTCGATTTGGGTAAATTATTTTTTAGTCATAGATGTAGAATGTAGATCATTCAATTGTCATCCATCTTGAAATTTCTCTTGCTTTTCGACACAGTACGAAAATGTATTGGTGATTCCCCCTTGTTTTTTTATATTGTAAATCATCTGTTGCTACATTTCTAGTGGACCTACGTTGACTGTCACTTTCGCGTAGGTAAAGATACGAGTGAGTTGTCAAATAAAAATTGTTCACCAGTTTTCATCACCCTGTTGTACGTTTTTCACCAAACGTAGACTGTTGATGAAATGTGGGAATAAAACGAGACAATGCATTACTACGATCAATAACTTTCCAAATTACGTTTCAGTGTGGAACTGTGGAAGGCCACTTTCGAATTAGTTCCACCCAGATGGCGTTCAGTGTTTGTTACAACTAGAATTAAATCGTTCTGTTACTTTTACAACTACTACTATTTTACTAGTTTTTATAGTAGATATTAGTAATAAGTAAACGTATCTGTGTGTGACCCTTCGTATAAGCCCTTCCTCTGTTTCTTCGCAGCTAATGCAGACACAGTGAGCAACGTGCGCGCGCAACTCGGCAGCTCGAACAAGACGAACGATGTCAACGTGACATGGGACCCTCCCGCTAACCCTAACGGATTCGTCGTGGCCTACAGCGTTATTTACACCAAGATACAGGAGGATAATGTAAGTACCAACTCATCACCAAACTGAATACATCCACTGTTGAAATACATCCCCATGCCTTCAATGAACGGTTATCCGCTTATATCCATCGGCTCTCCGGCCTATCTACCCTTACTATTTCGTCCTTAGTATTTTCAATTCGTTTATAAAAAAAAATCATGCATTACAAAATTACGAGAGTAAAAACTTGTGGCATTGAAACCCGCTCGAATCCCGAATTAGAGTTATGAGTCATGTTAGCTTAGGGTTCAGAGCATACCCCGGCTATAAGGGTGGATAGCGCGGGTGCGAATCCCGCACATGATTATAATTTTTATAGCCCCTTTATGTAACCCGTGGATCATGCGTTATTGGAAAAATAAAAATATTAAGATCATAAAAGGTGGCCTCATCGTCAAGTTTCTTACCTAAGTTTAAAGTAAAAATGATTCTGCATGATTAAAAAAATACATCTTCCTGAGATCTATCTCGATTTCTGTTCTAGGAACCTGTCACAATAATTTACAGATTAAAACTATGTATTAAAGCGGTGCCTAAAAAACCAATTACTTTTTTATTGTTTTATAAAGAGTGCCGCACAATGTCTATGAGCTAATTAAAACCTATTGGCATTGTGTTGTCTACACTTACTTCTTACACGAACAAACCAATCGGCCATCATAGGCTGAAACTGTTCTTTCTTTGAACAGGATGCCTCCCCACTACAAAATTGCATCACAGCGGACGATTTTGAGACCAGCCACGGCCACGTGATCCGCAGCCTCAGTCCGGGGAACTACAGCATAAGGGTGATGCCCATCACTGTCAGAGGACCCGGCAATGCCTCCACCGACGTTTATATCGATATTGCGGTATGTCTATTACTGTTCACTACAAACAAAGTAGAACTAAAAGCCAGGTAGTTTATTTACTTGTCTAGAATATAGTAGAATGATTTTATATATCTTGAGCGTAATCAAAACAGATATATTTTGTTACGAAAATCATTGATATCAGAAATGTTATTGTTGGCTTTTAATTTTAATCTGCTTACTAAACGTCAATCTGATGAAATACTGAGGCCAATCGGCTTTAGAAGACTGTCCTACTAAGGGATCGATCCCTTAGTAGGGGACACTTATTGGGAATTAAATTTTCAATAACAGTTCGTAACATGGATCTGGGCCCGGCTAATGGTAAAATACTCGCCCCCTTGGTTTTTGGGGATCAAAACATATCTGGCTATAACATTTGTACACCTACGGGGGTGTTATGCCAGGCATGATGATATGTGATGTATTTAATTTGTGTTTGACAGGCGTCGAAACAACCTACCACCTACGACTGGGTCTGGGGAGTGATTTGCGGATGTCTGGTCATGATTCTAGTGTTGACCGGGGTCATCTGGTAAGTTCCGCACTTTCTTCATGAATTTTTCCTTACCACACCTACCGCTCGTTTGCTCAAGCACTGTTTTGTTTACACGAGTCGACTGCTGCCTGCATTGACAATAAATATGTTAAATAGAAACGATATTGACTATAGTAACGGGATCGATTCGCTTCGCTTCAAAGTTATAGTAGTATTCTAACATTGTAATATAAGTTAATCGAATTAAAAAATAATTAAATACAAAATTACAACGCAAGGAAAAAATTTAATCACTGAAAGAATTCATCAGCAAGCAATGCAATGTTAGAATCAGCGTGTTAGGGTTCCGTCATCGTAAACAAGTTTAAAGCTATTATTGTAAAATAAGTGTTGTTTGTAGTTCACTTTGGCTATAAATGTTGCTTCGTCCCTATAGGACAGTTAAGCAACAAGAACGAAAGTATAAATGTGAACTATGACTCACCTTCACCACAGTATCTCAAATTGGAGGAGAATGACTGGCTTGAGGAAAGGAAGTGGGTGCGATTTTCGAACGTGATTATTTTTTTTCCTTTGGTTCTAATATTGTTTAAAAAAATATTCCTATTGGTTGTTGATGCGAGAATTCCGTTGCAATGTTAGGTACGTGAAACGAGGACTGCTGTCGCCGACGGAGGCGCACAAGCTGTTCGCGACCGTGAACCCTGAGTACGTTTCCACTGTGTACGTGCCCGACGAGTGGGAGGTGCCGCGCGCCAGCATAGAGTTTATACGCGAGCTGGGACAGGGATCCTTCGGCATGGTACGTATCTAAGCGCTCCGAGCTGAACTTGCTTAGTTGTCCTTCACCGATCAACAAGGTGTGCAATTTTCACGGCAGTCAGGCACCCGCTAGCGGCATTGAGTATTGAGATCTTTTAGGATGGTAGTCGATATAGCATGGTGGTAGGGCATTTTGAGAATGCCCGCTTGGCTAGCTACCCCCTGTTGCTAAGTGTCAATTCTTGGTATTGGCCTGTTTAACATCTTTCACCATATCACTATGTTCCACTAACAGGTGAGATAGTGGTCCAAGACACAATCAGTTACTAAAAGTAGTATGCGATGGTAAACTTTGTTTAGATATTTTATGGAATTGGCGTGGTCTCTCACACAATTTTTTCAGAGTAACATGCCATGTCATCCCTTTTATAGGAGATCTCATTGCATTATGATGAGAATAATATAATAGAAAAATAGACAGGAATAAGCACGCCTTTGTTTGTACATGAACGTTCTGAAGTGTATATATATTTGTAAGATTGTTTTTTATATTCATTTGTTATGTTTAGATTTAAATATTTATGATTAATAATATATTTTTGCAGGTATATGAAGGATTTGCAAAAGGGCTTGAAAAAGGCAAACCAGAAACTCGGTGCGCTGTGAAAACTGTCAATGAACATGCCACTGACAGGTGTGTATACTATACATCTTAGCCATTATTAATAAGGTTTTACATATATTATAGTGTTATTATTATAGTGCACAAATTCATTAATTTTCTTTGATTAAATTAAATTTCTCATATTTAAAGTTAGTTCATTTTTCTGAATCTTTTATAGTGGTTCGAATTTAAAAAACCGATTCCACACTAGCGGATAAAAGCTAAAAAACACCTTTCTCAGCTTGTGAAATGAAAAATATTTTTTCACCTCTCCAGTACGAAAAGGTGTTACGGTGTTCAAAACTCGCAGCGAAATATATTTTGCTGCGAGCGTGAGGAAAAGTGATTCGTTTTCAAACATCAACTTTTGGAATAGATAAATCTCACACTAGAAATATTTAAAAAGACGATGATTGGTTCATTACCTAATTTACACCTTTGAGCTGAAATAAAATTTTCTGGGTACATTATCGAATGTTCTAAACTGTTTATAATGTATAATGGCGTTAAATACCATCTTTACGGAACACTTAAAGTGAACGGCTATTTTTTCCATAAGACAATTTTCGTTTGAAATGAAAATTCACAATGTTTTTTCTTGTAGCTGCTTTTGTTTTTATAATTATTTTTATTCGAATTCAGAATCAAAATGTAACCTAACAGAATGAATAAGAAATGGAGGGAAACTGTCTAAGGAGATGAGAATAATATAGATATATTTTTATTTAAAAATTTTGAAGAAAAGTCACATTTTGTTTCTAAGTCATTGTACAATTGCTAATACTAAAGATAACTTTACACATTTTTTTTTTCAAACTTATATTGGTTGTTTTTTTTTACTACTTGACACAATATTAATAATCATTTTTAAATTAGAGTTACTATCGTAATATTTTGATGTGGTAAATCAATTTAAAAAATCATAAATTAAAATTATTTGCAATAGCAACATAGAAAGCAATTTACACCTCTAAGTGAGTCTATGTTTCAAATTATCTGACCACCAGTGTATATAATAATGTGAGTATTGTGTGTGTGTGTGTGTATGTAGGGAGCGCATCGAGTTCCTGAACGAAGCGTCGGTGATGAAAGCATTCGACACGTACCACGTGGTGCGTCTCCTGGGCGTGGTGTCCCGCGGGCAGCCCACGCTCGTGGTGATGGAGCTGATGGAGTGCGGCGACCTCAAGACCTACCTGCGCTCGCACCGCCCCGACTCCGAGAGCTCGCTGCCCAAGAAGGACTCCAACAACCCGCCTACGCTGCAGAATATACTGCAGGTAACATCTCTCTCTGCATGCCATTACATACTCACGCACTCTACAACACTCGTGACCACGGTCCATGCCACTTGTTCGAAACTATGTACGAAACGTCGAGGATAACCTAAATATTTTTTATATAATTATGTGCGCTAATAGACCCGTTAATCCCTCTTTGAATATAAACTCTCAGGTATGTGCTCTCTAATATTATTTGATATATGTTTGTTCAAGTTTAGTGTGTCTACTGAACGAGTAAGCAAACGAGTAACGTGCGGGCTTATACTTTCAGGCTGATTCTTATTGAGAATCAGGCTGTCTGGAGGTCAGAACTCAATATAAGATATACTGTTCGCCTCACACCCGGTCTGGCGCAGCCAGCAAGAACGGTAAGCGAGTTACCGGCCGGGGCAGCGGGGGCGTGGCCAATACCGCGAAAATATAATCCCCTGTTACTTTGATAATTATTGGATAAAAACCGGTGTTACTTTGATTTGCCCCATGGAGTGCCGGGCTAGAATGTCAATCCCCCCCGTTGCTACCTGTGGGTATCGTAAGAGGCGACTAAAGGTAAAGTACCGGAAGGTGGGCAGCAGCGTTTTCTGAAGAACTGATATCTTAAACTGCGATCCCCAAAACGCCTGCCAAGCGTGGGGATTATGGCAAACTTCTATATTGGGGAGGATGGGTTCAGCAGTAGACAATTCGGCTGATACAGAACAGTTGATAACACCGCTTTACTAATTAGTCTTCGGGCATACCGCACGACCTCAAGCTGGCGACTGGCTCAGGCTAGAATGAAAAATAAGAATTGGCCATATCGTGCAATAGGCATAAGGCGACAACTCGCTTCCAATTCTAGTAAGAATAACACCCGGGCAGGGTAATATAAACCCAGACTTAACTTAAGTTACTCAGAATTGCCGAACAGTTTAGTTAGTTTTTTAGTTTAATACAGTTATTATTTAAGGTGCAATTGTGCATATTTGTTACAGATGGCTATAGAAATAGCGGACGGCATGGCGTACCTGTCGGCCAAGAAGTTCGTGCATCGCGACTTAGCGGCGCGGAACTGTATGGTCGCCGGAGACCTCACGGTCAAAGTGGGGGACTTCGGCATGACCAGAGATATATATGAGACTGATTACTATAGGAAAGGCACGAAGGGCCTATTGCCCGTCCGATGGATGAGCCCCGAGAGTTTAAAAGACGGGGTGAGTTTTGATTATTTACAACTTTTACACATTTTTTATCTCACTATACCATATCCTGGCTTTAGATTTAGGACTGTTGTTATCCTCTAGGTTAAATGTAGATGGCGTCTATGAGAAAGGATGCGTTATTCGAGTTCGTTTTCAGAGATTCAGTTCTACCAATCTAGGGAAACATGAAGCTCGTTGCACTCAGCTGCAGAAAGCAACCTAATATTTTCAGGTAGTGACAACCGAGCGGTAATAACTATGGACTGCCATGCTGCAGATCCATGGTTTGATTCCCACCGCCCGGCTTGAAGTACCGCATGGTGGAAGGACATTTTGAATTAGAAAATCTTTCGCCAAGCACCTAACAATGTATTACGGCAGCAGTCCTTGAGAGCCTTAATTATGATATTGGCTCATGAGACTTAACAAATGTTTTGTCTCAAGTTGATGGTTGCAGTACAGTTTGTAACTTGTGATGAAATGCATCTGTTATAAGTAGAGGTTACCGCTTAACATCAGTGTCCAGCTCTTATATAATTTTAAACCATGTATATGGTTTTAGGTCTTCTCCAGTAATAGCGACGTGTGGAGTTACGGCGTCGTCTTGTGGGAGATGGCGACGCTCGCGATGCAGCCATATCAGGTAAACTATACTAGTGCTGCTATACATGATAAGTATTTGAACTGAATTTAATTATATTTGCTATATTACGAATAAAATAATAATTTTCTAAAGACTATATTTAGCATCTATTGCTCGCAATAACGTGATAACAACTTATATTATTATCGATTCTTACACTATAGGTACTTCCAAAGTACGGAAATTTCAAAATATAAAAAAATGTATTGATATCTTATTAATATTTTGTGTGATTTTCGCGCTTTTGGGCTAAATATTTAAGTAATGAGCACGTGAGAACGCGCTGTTATGATCCATATTTCAACGGTCATTTGTTTGTAATAATAATAATAATGAATAGGTACTTGTATCTGTGTACAATTCAGAATTATGAATGTATGTAATTTGAATGGTAATAAAATGTACATATATTAAGGTTGAAACTCACATCTGCGGCGCTTGTAGCCAGTTTAGTAACCATTCTACAATACTATTTGCGAGTTTAAAATAATATTGATCGTATTATCTTGAACATTTCATGGACATCAATTGACATGATGCCATTAATTAAGAACATCAAAAATATGATATTTAAATATTCATAGTATAAAAAAAAATGTATGAGATATTGTAAAGACTTCTCATAATCTCGCCTCTTACGTGATCAAGAATAGGTAGACTATCATCGTAGCAATTTTGAATATACTGCCAAACGTCAGCGTTGGCCTTAATATGTTTTGTAAATACATGATAGGTAATGTAATTACCCGTGGTATGCCGGGCTGGAATGCCGCCCCCTATCTCTTCCCGTGGGTGTCGTGAGATGCGAATAAGAGTAAAATACCGGAAGGTGGGCAGCAACGCCTTCTGCGGAATTTGTATCTTAGGCACTTGTCCCACCGCTACGAGAAAACGAGTAACTATGGAATATTTTCTCGCTCAAGAAACGTACAATAGATATACATTGCGTGTAAATAAGAGAGATGCATATACAAATAGTTGATCGCTGACTGTTCACACTGCCGGCGAGCACTCGCTTCACTAGTTTGTCGTAGCCGAGCTACACAGCTATCGGAACTACGCACTCGCTTCCCGCGGCTCGCCAACTCGTTTCTAATTCTAGCTCTACTCGTTACTCGTTCATCGTTTCCGGTGAGACAACTGCCTTACTCTGCGCTCCCTAAGACACCTGATAACCTTGGTAATTAAGGCAAACCTCCCCTTGATAAGGCAGGCTGTGTTCAGCAGTGCGGGTGATATTGTACAGTAATGTAATTGTAATGTGTTGTGGGTTAGGGCCTGTCGAACGAGCAGGTAGTGAGGTACGTGGTGGAGGGCGGGGTGATGGAGCGGCCGGAGCACTGCCCGGACCGGCTGTACGAGCTGATGCGCGCCTGCTGGTCCCACCGGCCCGCCGCCCGGCCCTCCTTCCTGCAGCTCGTCGCAGACCTCGCGCCCACCGCGCAGCCCTACTTCCGACACCGCTCCTTCTTCCACTCGCCGCTAGGGCAGGAGCTCTACCAGCTGCAGCGGAATGCGGCAGGTCAGTGCCACTTCTCTCTTAGCTATCGTTCCTTTGTGTCACGCACACATCTTGCGAGACCAGAGGACCTCTACCAGCCTCAGCGGCATAGGACATGTCAGTGCGCGTTCTAATATGTTGTGTGTCACAAAGGGGCATGGTCGCCACCTCAGATCAAGAAACAAGGGAGATTGGTTGGCGTGACGCGTCCGAACGCATCTGGCCTAAATCAGGCATGTTTGTAAGAACGCCATTGCGTGCTTAGTACAAATTCACAAACGCAACAGTTCTTCCGACGACGCAATGGATCAGTGTTTTCATAGCTGTATCTGTGAGTGTAACTAGTGACTATAGCTACAGCCTGAATCTCAATCCATTTTTGTATATGTACGATTAGTCAGTGTATTAGTTTGCAACGGAAATATTGGGTGTGCATGGCAAAATCTGCGTATGTATGCCATACTTTTAATGTGTGAGTGAAGCGTGTGGGAGAGACGCGGCCACAGAAGAAAAATTACCAGAAGGATCACTCCGCTAAGTAATTTCAATAAATAAGCGACTATAGCTACGAAGCAATAAAGTGCACCCCAGCTCGCAAAGCACGAAGTACCTAATAATTATATTCACCTATAAGGCATCTCTCTTTCTATCGCATAGTCACGCATAGCTCTGATCTCTTCTGACACGGCACTCAACGTAGAATAATCCCGTCCGGAATTATGTACCTTTATACCTAAAGTGCGGAGTGAGCCAGGGCTGAGGCGTCGACACTTATGTGAACGAACACGGACTGTAGGCAAATCACCTTGTTTCTTTGATCTGTGGTCGACACAAACGCTGGCGTATGCTATTGGTCGTTAACGCTGACTTCACAAATTACAGAAAATGGGGCGTATAGATCGCCCATATCATATCCCAATTGTCAAAAAATATTTTTAAGCTAAATATCAATGGTTTTTTTTCTAAACTAATAATTTAATAAAACATGTACCCTATTGCAAAGGATCAATAAATGGTACATCAGCAAATGATAACAGTGTGTTATGAACTAACGTTGCATTATTTCTGTTTCCACGTCGGCATCGTAGATGATTGTGCCAAGCAGACGGCACTGTGCTAACCGTGAGTATACGGTACTATTGCATGCTAACGCATACACCACTTGTTATCATTTACTGAGAGAACCATCTAGTGTTGTAGTATATAGCACCGTAGTTTGCCAATGTGGTGGATACTCTCAATAACCAACCATGACTTGATTTGAAAACATTATCTAACTTAAAACTATACAAGGATTTATGGCGTTATTTTAATGTTTACGTTATTCTGATCTAAACCCATCTGAATTCTAGATCGACTGATCTTCTTGAACTAAATTCACATAGTTCATTAGTAGAAACGCTTTGCTTAATAGGTATTATTTTCATTTAATTTTTGTGCATGTATTGTTAATGTTATCAGTTTATTTAAATGCTGCAATGAAGTATGTATTTAATAATAATATAATCTAAGTAACATATGATTGTCAGCAAACGGTATGAAAGATTGAATTTGTAGAGGGCCCCGAAGGGCAAAGAATTGATTAAGCATACTTATAGTAAATAGTCCTTGTTATGTATAGAAAAAAAATTCATTTATGACGTTTTAAAACATAACGTTTTATGTACCTATATAGGCAGATCGTTTGCTATACATATACTATAATAGCAAATATGTACATACTTTTAATACAGTTAATTAAATATCTTTAAATTTGCATTGTGTTAAGGCATTTTGCGAATGCCCGCCTGGCTAGTTACCACTTTCAAGGTGAAAATTTGTCGCCAAGCACTTAGGTGCTCGGGACACTGAGAATAAAACTATTCTATCACCCCGACAGAACGACGACGTAAAAATAATAGACGTATCTTCGCTTTCCTGCGGGATGGTAGCGCAACCAACTTGAATGACTCTATAGTCAAGTCCTATAGTCAACATTTAGAGATAGTAGTTATAGACTTTAGATTCATATCGTCTTATCATTTGTCTATAGCTATACGTATCTAAATTTATTCGCCTAAATAGACAAATGCTCAGAAGAACAAAAAAATTAAGAGCTCTTTTTTTTATTGCTCTTTTCTTTTTTTTTACATTACATTCGAATGTACCTTACATTCGAATGTAATGTACTTTCAAAAAACTCTCCCTTAATTTTTTGGTTTTTGGTTATGTTGGTAGGATAAGTATAGGCAACAGCATGGTTGTGAATACTGATCGTTGTGGTACTTACAGAAGAGGAGCAAGAGATGCCGGAGGTGAACGTGGGCGCGGTGGCGACGGGCTCCGGGTCGAACCTGTTCGGCGTGTCGGGCCGGCTCGCGTCCTGGGTGCGGGAACTGTCCTCGCTGCGGTCGCGCGCTGAGGACGATGCCGCCGCCGAGCCGCTGCGCCCGCTGCGACCCGCCACCGACAACAAGGGGCCCAACGGCGTGCCGCCCTAGCCGACCCACCCGCCCCCACCCCATCTACCTCAGGCCGGGGGGGGCACGCCCCCGGCTCTTCGAATCCTAGGTATAAGCGTAGCTAGTGAATCGTTCCACAAGTCCTTTTATTTATTTTGTATACGTACTGTTTTATAGCGCATGCGGCGCGGTGCGCGCTTCTCGATTTTACCTACGCTGTCCCCCTAGTACGTGTTACGTACGCGTGTACGTTCGTTACGTAACCATGACAGTTAACGATTTCACTCATACATTTTTTTACAGCGCCCCTAGCGCAAATGTGGGGGAATTAAAAATTAGTTCTGAAGGTAACGTTCACTTTTATGGTAACGTAAACTATGTTACTCGTGTTTTTTTAAGTAACGATGAAAGTTGACGTTTTCTTCTGACGTTTTAGTCAGTTAGAGAATACCCTCGAGGCGCTCTTGAAAAATATTGGAGAAATAGTAAACTTGTGTGGTTACGTAAACTAAGAAAACGTACTAGGGGTACTGTTTTTGTATCAAGTCGTATAAAACAACGACTTTCTGTATGTCACATCGGTTGAAGTAGCGGCCGCGCTGTTATCGTGAAGCGCTCGCCGCGCCGGTGCGCCGTCCGTCCGGGCGCCTGTTTATATAATTAAGTGTAATAAAGGACGTACTGACAGCATCACAGTTGTCCAAACACATTTAGTTACATTTGTTGAAAGGTGGTTTAGGAACTATGACGCTGTCTGTACGTGTTGGGAGGCGGTTCTGCTTACGTTCGATGTACGTTCCTATTGCACGCGTTGCCGACGTGACGCTTGCGGTGCGAGAGCGCGCTGCCCGTACATTTGACTTTAGTTTAAATTTATCCGTAAGGAGAGCGCTTTGATCTTCTCTGCATTTACTACGTTAATTAATTGCACAAGAAGTGTGCGCTCATGCAGAGACGACGACACGTTCGTATTGAATGTTGATCGAAAGTTCATTCGTCGGGCAAAGTTAATATAGCGCTTTCTCTTTTGCACTTTCGTATGAAAGTGAATGAGACAGGTGGCTAGCACTTGAGGCGTTAACAATCGTCAAGAAAGTATAAATGCGTGAACATCGCCACTCGAAGCTTTTTAAGTCCGGTGGAGTATTACAAAGTCCGGTGCTTAATGTTGTTTTGTCGACAGCGGCAAGCAACATCCTTGTCCTCCTAAAAAAACTACGAGAAGATATACCACCATGCTTTATGATATATTTACTTTGAAATAGTTCAGTTGCATAAATTCCCTAAATTAAATACATAGAACTAGTACATATGTATTCGGTATTTGTTTTAGTAGCTTTCTAATAAACCGTGTGTAGCATATTTTTGAAACCTTGACCGCTTTTCTATGGAAGTGCAAAGAAAGGAGAATTCAATACGCATTGGATGTCATAATCTAAATCGTATAAAAATATATATTTTAGTAAACTTGGGTGTGTTTTACAGGCAGACAACATTATACACACAGTTTTACAAACACAGACTTGAAAAATATTGCTTTCTACTTATGGCTAAAAATTTACAAACAGTAATAAACTACCGACATACAGATGTAGACATTTATACTTAGTTGATTAAGTCACCATCGCAACTGTAATTCGGGCAAGAATTAATTGGAAAGTCATTTGAACGAATCTTCTTTATCACATAACTTTTTTGTTATTAACTTTGCTCGGTAAATGGACATTAGTTGATTGAATAGTTATTACCACAAACAACCAGAATAAGTTTAGGAATAAGTGGTAAGCAAGCGTGCAAACATCATTGAAATAGTCCTGAAATACATTACAACCTTACCTGTACACTATACATTACATAAAAAGACAGTAATTTTGTTTAGATATTTCACAAAATTAAAAAAAAAACAAATAAATGCTAAATTAGTTAATAACTATGGTAGAGACACAAAAAATGCATGACAGATGTACTTACAGTATTTTAAATATTCGCGAAGGAATATTATAAAGAACCTAGAGAAGGATTAACGGGTCTGTTCGCACACGTTTATAACAAAACTGATTGTTGACTAACCTCGACGTTTCAATGGATGGGACAGTAATAATTATTTAATTTATTACCTACAAATGTGTAGTTTCATAGAAAGCCCGATTTGAAATTCATATACCCGCTTCTTCAGTCCCTCGTGCTGTGAGCAAAGTAGATCCAACTCGATCGCAACGTCGAGGCTAGTCTAGATTCCATTTTGATATAGGTAATAATGTGCGCAAATAGACCCGTTAATCCTTCTTTGGTAATAATCATCATTTAATAGATACTTTTTAACAGTATTTTTATATGATATTCTTAACAATACTTGTGAAGACGAATAGGAAGGAACTTATGTAGGCTGTCTGCCTATTAATATTCCATATGTATGCTTGTTTAACTAAAAATAGGAACTTTCTTAAGTTAATGTGATATTCGAAGAGTACGCGAAAGTGCTGGGAATCATATAAACGTTTAGAAATAGAGTTTACAACATTAAAAATAATTATGGGGAGTAAGTTTCTATATTTTTAATGATAGTTTTAGTGTCTTCTGTTTGAGGAAGATATATTTCCTAAAATATAGCTTAACACCAGTTCTAATCTTATCCTGGATTGAAGTGGTAATCACCGACATACAGAGGCGGAGCGTTCGGTTTCGTGCGTCGATTAGTTTTCATATCAGGGAATTGACATTTTGCCGGTTTGTTATAGAGAGCGGCACGTGTTGACTCGTTCGTGAATCCTATATAGTTTACCTCAATATTATAGTTATATTCGTGTCATATTTGACATAGCCTATTACCGTTAAGTTTACCGTCTAAGATGTAAAGCGTGTATAGTTTTGTAAATGTGTGGACGAAATTGTGTACAAATTAATTTAATTAACTGCTTGACAGTTCAATATCGGTAATATAAGTCCTTCAAGTGAGACGTGATTCGGTAGATTCCACTTGTTTGGTTTATGTACGTTATACTTATCATTGCTATTGTAATATTTATGTGGGAGAGTGCCGTTATCACGAATTTGATGCTTGCCTTGACGTAACTGCGCAACTGTTTAAAATACTCAACGTTTCATACCAGTTTATCAGTTTCTATTTATTACTATTGTGTATGTATTTGTAACATAAATATTGTCATTTGTACAAATAATCTAATTATTGGCAAACATGTTGTTTTTACTAATTATTATCATGATATAATGTTTAAAAATATATAATGAATAATACGTTTTAGAAGAAGACATTCAAAATAGGGTTCATACGAATTTTATCAAAACAGATTGCATATAGAACATAGTAACTTTCTTTGATTATGTCATAATAGCAAATTTTACGGAGAGTCAATTTAAAATAATAATACAATTCTAAATCCTTTCCACAATTTCCGGTATGATGCTTCAAAACTATTAAAAATTACAAATCTTAGTATAATATTGAACTTGTTCACTATGTTAATCCTAAAAAAGTATGAACGTATAATTGTTATAATATAATGGATAAATCGAGACTTCTTATTATGTTGTAACTAATGTGTTCTGCAGTGACTAAAATGCAATAGAAATACCTGCCATTATTGTTATGACTATTTTTGTGTAATAGTAAATTATACATATATATAATTATATAACCACAATAATGCTAGAAGTATGCATTACATTTGTAATGATATTATAGTTAAATAATTTAAATATATCTCATTATAAAAAAAATATAGTGTAATTCGAACAGGATAGTACCTCTTTTAGCAAGTCAAAGCAGCTGGGTTATTTTGCACTCTGTGCTGCTTATAATATTAGATATTTTTATACACGTGTTTTATATGTACTTCTTGGCAGCAAATTATATTATTAAGATGAGGATTTTGTATTATGAGGGCTTTGTTTCGTTTATAAAAATATTTTTAAAATATATTGTTTTAAGTTATCGGGTCCGACGGAAGACTCGCGGTAGTTTTCCTATATAATACAAAATGATCATCTCTTCATGGCATGAATAATCGTACAATTAAATAAGGGCGGGGTTGACTTAAAGTATTCTTGACCTAAATTCGCAAACTTACTCGTTTAAATACTGTTTAGTAAATATTATCATCAATTAAATAGCTTTATAAATACTTAAGTAAATTAAACGCTAGCTACATTTATTCTATTGTAATTAAATAAAATTGATACATTTTAATACACAATGTAAAATTGTTATTGTGCAAATGCAACCAAAGTTAGACTCCAATATACAACAATGATAGATAGAGATCGCGCGGCGTCGCACCAGTGCAGTGCAGTGTAGTGCAGTGCTCGACGCAGTGTCGATATTATAATGTTATTGTAAGGGTATAAACGAGTGCCTTCAGACATCCAGCCTTCAAAGGAATGCGGGATTGTTGATTGTGTGAAGTGGACTTCAGGGAATCATTAACACAGATGGTATACGGTTGATTCGATCCCATTTGTGCGTTACTTGTAAATTATCCTATTTAATCCTAATACATTTAATTTGCTGAAACTATTTCGTTAACACAATCAAGAACCTTCGCCGCAGGAATTCGTTTCAGGTTGGTTGTGGGAATGTGTTTGGCTTGGGGGTATATTGTAAATGTTGATTGTGAAACCGTTCGGCGCGCCGTAGCCTGTTGCAATATTCATTGGAAAACTTTTAAATCGATTCAGCTCTCAGGGTTGGTACTGGGCTAGGTAACGGGGCGGCGAGCGGGCGGACTTCGCGGGGGCTCAAGGCACGTTGCATCAGTGAAAGAATCATTTCATTAGCGGAATCGTACTATTACTTTCCAAAGTCGAAATCCAAATATTTGTTTAATTTTAGCAATTGCATAGTGCCTTTTGCTCAATAATTGAATGTAGATAGGTACTTGTTCTGTAAGGTACCATACTTTAGACGGTCGCGCGTCGGATTGACGACGTTCCAGCCTCCAATTTAGTAATGAGATCTGTTGCTGGAGGTCGCGTATCGACGCTGACTGAGGGTACGAGTGTACAGCCTCGCGGCTGACCTCATTTCGCCACGCTGCGTGACGTCACGTCGCTCAGTTCCTGCAACGAGCGAGCCGGGACACTCCACCGCCGCGCCGGTCATCTCGCGACCATACAAAACAATCACGCCGTTATACACCATATTACGCTTCAAGTGTCCTATTGGTACTATGTCTCACCAATCTGAGTAATCATTAAAATTAGTAATTTTTCAAGCGTGTTTTCAAGCGTGAGTATGGTTTCAAATCCTTTCAATTTCCGTTACCTTAATTGGATTGCCTACTAGTTTAGCAGGTATTTATGTTCCATAATCGTTTGTGCGTGTAGCGTGGAGTGACTGCGGCCAAGTCTCGCACAACGTTGCCTCACACGGCGCAGGCCGTCCTTATCAGTATTTATTTCTTATTGTGATTCAATAAACAAGGCAGTTACGTTACCTCATATGTAGTTTTTTTTAATTATTATGCATATATACAATTGTCGACTGATTTTATATAATTTCCATACAATCCTTGTGAGATTGTGCTTGTGCGTGTGTGTTGTATTGTAAGTGTGGGGGTAGCGTTGTGCTATGTGCTCAATTTAGAATTCACCAAACAATTGAGATAGTGTACAATTTTATAATTAATTTAATGTAAACCGAGTACCTATTAATAATAATTTTAATATTTATATTAATAAAACGTTAAAAAAATTGATAATTTATAGTTTTATTTATCTAGTCGAATAGAACACTGATTACTCTAAAATTTATTGAACGTTTTGTTTCCCTGCAATTTCTCTCCCTTGTCTTATTAGTCTAAGGTCCAGCTTAAGTGCTTTCCTAGGAATTCGGCCGGGCACAGTGCACTCGCAAGGCTCTTTATTTCCGTATCTTATTAGCAGACATACAGTCCGGAAAGCGCCCTCTTCCCCATTGTCTCGCAACCTCTTCAAATACTTGATGTAAAATTCAGGAAGTCCATGTTCGGTAGCGCCAAGAATCATCACCTCCTTGTACGTCCAAGAAGGCCACCTCTCAGCGGGGATCCGTTTGTTGTCGCCTCTCGGCAATGGGTTCATTTTCTGTATGTACACTCGGGCTGTGAAGCTGCCTATATATGGCGTGTAGACTTTCAAGTATTTGGCGTAGTACTTCTTTATTTCAACGCCTTTTTGTCTGTAAATTATATCAGTTTTTAATCGGATATAATTGCTGTTCTAACCTAACACGCCGTATTTCTAACTCCGCGAGTCTATGTAGATGACACAAGTGCTTTAAATTTATAAAAACTGAGCTAATTTATCAAGAAGGGAAGTACCTATATGCCACGCGAGTTCAGCTGATAGGCATTTTGCTAAAGCGATTCAAAGGCACTTCCCGTCGTAGACTTCCGTGCCTCGTCGTAGTAGCACACGCGCCGCGTAGCTGCCGTACCGTTATCGTTACTCAACAACAATATATGTACCCAAATTCACTTATAGACGTTGTATATCGTACATACATATAAGCATAGGTAAATAAATGAAGATGAAGAAAGGTACTTACTCGTCTAGCCTTACCATATCATCTTTGTGTAGTCGCCACAGAACGCCCCAGACGTGGGCATTAGCAGTGGGCACCACGGTAGCCGTCGGACCTCCCCAGAATGAAGAGTATTTTATGAAATCCATTCTGTAATTCTAAAAAAACAACAACCTCTGTAAAAGTAGACTTAAAAATTAACGTAGTGCCTATCAGTGAGAGTGTAATGCCCCCCGATAGCAATACAACCCCCACGCTTGGCTCCACGCTGCTGGTGGCGTTTTGGGGAGCACAGTGATAGCTGTTTCTCAGAAGACGCTGCTGATTTTCGGTATTTTACCCTTAGACACTTCTTTCGACACTTAAAGGAAGAAGAAGCGGAGGGGGGTTGTTATATTTTAACCCAGCAAGCACCCTACGGGTGAGTGTTATGCCGGTTAAATGATATAAGTTCTTACGTCCAGACGAGCAATAGATACGAATTCCGCTGAGGGATTGTGCATGCGAATCCTGAAAGTCAACGTGTTAGCGCCGTATGAGAAATACAGGAAGGTGTCTGGTTTAGCCACGTCTGCTTTCATCATCTTGTAGTTTTGGATTTTTCAGACACCGATAACAAACGAGTTGGGAGAAAAGCACTTTGTTATTTATGCTCTGCGTGTGTACTTTAACGTGGTCATTATTTAGTATACATTATACTTTTAAGTCTCTGGCAATTATAATTTTGCTTCAATGGGTGATGGTTTTATTCGTAGTTAAACACAAATATTATGTACAGTCTCCAGACAATAAACAACATAGATCGATGGTTTTATTTCTTCCTGACAGAAAATTTGCTGTTTAAGTGTAAGTATCATCTTCTTTGATCATGGTACGTATAACAATACTCTTTGATTCATTACGGTGTATAACTTTTCTCTATGATACCTACATTTATGCATGATACAATAATATACTACGCCAGGTATTACACTCCGAGACCGGATGTCACGTAACCGGGACACAAGCATACTTTCATCACTTCTATCAGCGGCTCTCAAACATTATACCTAATTTGAGGAAATTGGGGGGCAGTAAAATAACAGTTAACCGATTTAACCTATTTTTTTCATAAAGAAAATCACGTGAAATTATTGGTTTAAATAACAGATTAATGATTCTTGAATAAATTATGGTTATCAAGTTCGTACAGTGTTTGACACCGAATAGTTTTCTTATAATGGGTACCGTCGATGCTAATACCTAAGTCTTAATTTTTCATAGATTGAAATCAAGTAATTATTTTCTATGCCGAAAAAAAGCACTTATCTGTATTTTGGTGTACAGTTTAGTTTCAAAGAAAGCTCAAGAATATCGGAAGTAAAAACCAATTAGGTAGATACGTTATATAACCAAAGAAATTTTACATTACATACCATATTTAGTAGTCGTTAGAGGTCCACAATACCGAAGCCATTCTTCGGCTACAGACAATTTTGCAGGAAATTAAAAAACTTCAAATCACTGCTTTTTCTACTTTTACTCTTAGTTACTTTTTGCACGGTGGAAGGGAATTTTGCGAATGCCCGCCTGGCTAGCGACCCACCTCAAGTAGAAAATCTGTCGCCAAGCGCCTAATGGTGTGTTCCGGCAGCAGTCCTTGAGAGCCAGTGAAATTACAGGTACAGAGATTTAACATCTATGTCTCCTGGTGACAGGCGAAGACATGAGAAGACAATTCAATAAAAAAAGGCTTAGTTTGAGTTGCATAGCTAATATCCAAAAATAACATTATTATACATTTAGTTTACGTACAAAAAATCAAAATCATCATTTAACAAAAAACTTCATAATCTTTCATCAAAAATTCATGTCTCAAGATGTACTGCGATGGCTGTCACAACTGACAGATATAACATTTTTAACATCTTTACCCATCAACGTGGAATGCACAAAATTTTAGTGGCATTCTTAGTGGAAACAGAACAGAGGAGAAAACAGTTACAAACGATCACACAAATCACAATCGATGCAAAAGAAACGCAAAATGTGGACTAAATTATCGAAAATAACGAAAGTTGATTTGACCTAAGTTGCGGTCGTCCTCATGTTATTAGTGTTTTGGAAAGCTTAAATGTAGTCAAAATGTCAATTGAAACTCATTGCTTTATCTATTATACTTTTAGAGATATTGACAAAATCGAGTAAAATCCATAGAAACCATAGAAACGTATTTTGTCCTTTCCCGATAATGGCGAGATTTCAAAAAATATTTCATGGTATGATAGTTATCCAATAAAAACACCAATAAATGTACAAAAACTTACATTATCATCGACCATTTATATGATAAAAAATATTTTCTATGTTTTTGTAATTTTTTTTTCGTGTGAATCTCTGCATGGTCGTATTTTTTTCAATACGTATAATATGTTAATGACGGTATTAAATAGTACCATTAAAAAAAAACAGATGCAACAACTTTCGAAAGATTCAAACTTCGAAGATATTCAAATTTAAAATTTTGGGTTAGGGTTGCCCCTTAATCAGTTGGTGTAGGTCACTTGATTATTATTTAAGACACTTTGAAACATTCTAAATTTCAGACAATGATTTCGCAAGCGTTTTTGAAGACAACTTTAAATCGGTTAATCAAATATCAAGGTACTATTTTCTGACTTAAGTATCTTCAATGACCAATTAGAATCAATTGGCGCAATTTTTACATAAACATATTTATGCTGGGAGAACACCTTAAATTGTATCTTTTGTAAGTGAACCTCTGAGTAGTCTACTATTTCAAGTGTGGTGTAAATATACTAACTAAAAACTTTAAATATACTAACTACTAACTAAAAACTAATGCGTTAAAGTTTATGCAATGCAGCACGTTATTTTCCTTTAATCTTCAGCTTATGTAGAATTGGGAAGGTCAGATACCCTTTGGCATTGGGGGAGTTTTTTTAGAAATTGGGTTTTAGTATTTAATAAAACCCAATTCCTTTGCATAATATTTGGAGAATCGGAGGTGTCATAGAGCCGTCAAAGACCCATGGCTTTGCTTTAGCAAACACTAGCCCAATTTTTGATCACAAAAGCCTCCAAGATTCCAAATACATGGTCGTATATATATTACTCTAAAACATGGTCGGCATATTTTAGAATCCTTCACCATTGCCAATTGGTATGTTGTCCGAGCAGGCAGGTGAGTATTTTATTACTTGTTCCTAGAAACGAGTACTGTAGTTATGATCGACAGCATCATACACGAAAATGGGACCGAAGAATGCCATCATAGACTTCGTTCAATTCATAGTGTACTATAATCGTCTGACCCTTATTTATTCTCATTGACACATAAAGATAAAGATATGGCATTGGCAAATGTTGGACGAAAGACGGATTCGTGTTCATATCTTATTCCGATTATCGACCCATTTCAATCCTTCCATTCCTGTCAAAAGTGCTCGAGCGTCTTATCTACAACCAAATTAGCAAATTCTTAACTAGTGTTAGCGCGGCCACCAAGCTATATGGCAGAGCACGCCGAACTGCGGGCGCGGGTTGAAAGGACACTGGTAAATCGAAGGAATGCGGAACAAGGTGATGAAAAGTGGACTGTATAGGAAAAGGAGCGAAAAACGAGCGACTAACCTGGATATCCTCGGGCTGACGAGCACAGCTGCGGCACTCCAAGGCGTCCTGCTGCTGTCCAGATGTAGTGGCTCTTCAAATTATTTCACGCTGTTGTAGACTCGCGGCGCGAGCGCAGGAAGCTGTTAGTACACAGCTCCAAAGAAACGATCGCGGATATCCCAGTGCGATGGGGCACACAAGAAAACAGCGCGAGCGGGGTTAGTAACAAAATGGCGGTTTCCTTGGCTTCGAGGGAGCTCACAGGAACAGACGCATCCGCCGTCAACAAGGGTCGACCGCAGACTACTTGCAATGACAAGCAGTTCACTCATCGGCCACGAAATGTCAACCGTAGATAGTCGTCGTTTTCGTGAGGGTAGGAAAAGGTAAGAGGTAGAAAGAAAGAAAGTGCCAATAGATGGCGCGAACATTGCCCCCGGCCTAAAAACCATTGGTTTTTAAAGGTAGAGAAAGATTGGATAAGTTAATAATAGAGCGGGTATATGAATAGCGGGTTGACCAGGGGGCAAGTAGGTAAGTTATTGAGTGGGTAAAATGCACAAACGAACGACCGGCCGTTTGTAAACGGAAGTCGCCGTTCGCACTAGACAGACTCTACATATTCCGTCGGCGCCTAGAATTGTCTCTTCGACAACACCTAGCGGCCAAGATAGCGGGGGAAGATTGTCTGTGATAATAAGCACGACGGAACCTACTTTGATTGGATTAGAAAGTGTATTCCATTTTCCTCTAGATTGAAGCAGGTGAAGGTACTCTAACTTCCATCGTTTAGAGAATGATTGGATCATCCTATCCAGCAAAGTGTAGCGTTTAAGAAGATGCGCGGGCTCGTCGGAGATCGCGCACGCGGGTAAGTGGTTAAGCGGTGCAGCCATCAAGAAATGCGCGGGCGTTAGTGCAGTGGGCTCAGAGGGATCCTCACTCAATAGCGTTAGCGGTCGCGAGTTTATGACGCTCTCTATTTGCGTAAGTACGGTTAACATTTCCTCATAGGTGAGTAACTGTGAACCTATTGTTTTAGCTAGGTGACCCTTGAAAGCTTTCACGAAGATTTCGTAGTTTCCGCCAAAGTGTGGGCTTCTTGGTGGGTTAAATTTCCAAGTTATGCGGTTGGCGGATAACTCGTCTGAGAGCGACTTATTATACTCCTCTGAGCTTACGAGTTTATAGACGTCAGATAGGGCATTTCTTGCTCCAATAAAAGTGCGGGCGTTGTCCGAATACAATACAGAAAAGGTACCGCGACGAGCGAGAAAGCGTTTAAAAGCGGAAAGGAAACTGCAGCTGCTTAAATCTGTCGTCAGCTCTACGCTTACCGAACGCACTGACATACAGACGAAAATACATAAATAAGCCTTAATAGAGCGTACACCTCGTTTTCTTATTGGCATAATAGAAATTGGGCCGGCGTAATCCACAGCGGTGTGAGTGAACGCTTTAAATTCGTTCACGCGGCAAGCGGGTAGGTCTCCCATAAGCGGGAATGTAGGTTTAGGTTTTGCCTTAAAACAATAGTTACACTTATGTACAACCGAGCGGACGATATTACGGGATGCGAGTATCCAATATCGTTGTCTGAGAATCGACATCAAAGCGTGCGGACCTGTATGACAGTTATGACGATGGTAGTGCTCAATTATCATTTCGATTATGCGGTCTTTACGCGGTAACAAAATGGGATGCTGCTGATTGTACGATAGATCCGCATTTCGGAGACGTCCTCCGACTCGTATGAGTCCGTTGGCGTCTAGAAAGGGCACGAGTAGCTGTATAGCGTTTGAACACCGGGTGTTGGTTTTAAGGTTCTGAATAATGTCCGCAAAGTAATGTCTTTGTACAGCTTTCAGGACTTGAATTTCTGCGAAATTCATTTCATCGGCTGTGAAGTATTTAGAACACGGCAGTTTCTTGATGAAGCGATAGATGCGGACGGCTATACGTAGGAGCATCAGCCATGAAGAAACGCGGGTGGAGAGTTTCAACAGCGGATTGGAATTCTCCGCGGCGGGTTGTGTCACAGGAAGTGAAACGATTTTCTTCGACTCAGGTAGGTTTAAGTCAACCTTAGCGGGAGCTACTGTCTTAGCGGGCCAAGCAGCAGGCTCTTGGCTTAACCAAGCGGGGCCGGTCAACCACAGCGGGTGGTTAACTAGCTGAGCGGGTGACAGCCCTCGCGAAAGTGCATCAGCACAAGGGTTTTCCGTTCCAGGTATATGACGGAAGCTGTCAACGGGTATAGCGGAAGTAATTTTTGTAATACGAGTAGCAACAAAAGTTTTGAATCTGTGGGGTGAAGCGGTAATCCACTGCAACGCTACCATAGAGTCGGTGAAGCAATATACTTTGTCTATGGTATGACGCTTTACGTAGGTATCGAGAACGCGGCGAACCAGTTTTGACATGAGCAAGCAGCCGCAAAGCTCTAGCTTTGCAATTGAAATTGTTTTCAGCGGAGACACTTTTGACTTGGCGCATACTAGACGGGTAAGCGGAGTAGAGTCATGGTCAGACTGAGTTCGAATATACACTACAGATCCATATCCATGCTCGCTAGCATCAGAAAACGCAACGACGGTGATTTTCGAATTTTCTTCCACTCCTAGGTGGCGAGGGAATCGCAGTTGCTGAATGGCGGGAAGTTCGCAAAGATAATTATGCCAAATATCTACCACTGCTTGCGGCGGTTGCTCATCCCAGTCAAGCTTCAAAACATGAAGCTTTTGTAAAATTAATTTAGCGTACAAGATGACAGGAGCTATGAGTCCGAGAACGTCGTACTGACGCGCTATCACGGACAACATATTGCGTTTAGTCGCAGGCCGACTTTCGACGTTCACGGTGAACATAAATGCGTCCGAGCTTGGCAACCACTGTAGCCCTAAAACCTTCAAGTTCGAGTCTGGCTCATCGAAATTGATAACTGCGGAGTGCCGATCGGAGACCGGAAGCGATTCAGTGAGCTCGGGTACGTTACTAGCCCATTTCACTAGCTCGAAGCCCCCGGCCTTGAGCAACTCGCGGAGATCATCGCGAAGCTGTACGCTACCAGGCATGGACGGCATGGAATAGCACACATCATCCATGTAAGTATTGTTTTCGATGACAGACGCGGCGTGCGGGAAGCGAGCGCGCTCGTCAGCGCACAGCTGGCGTAGCACGCGCATCGCGAGAAAAGGACTGCTGCGCAGGCCAAAGCAATCACGGTTGAACACGTAAGTGCTTAGCGGCGAAGCGGGATCAAACCGATATAAAAACTTCTGAAATTTGCGGCTCTCTTCGTTGACAAGTACCTGTAGATACATCTGTTTTATATCGGATGTGAAAACGATTCCATAAAAACGAAATTCTAAGAGAATAACGAAAAGGTCATTTTGCAAATTATCCCCAGTATGCAAGACGTCATTCAATGATAAGCTCGAATCAGTTTTCGCACTTGCATCCATGACCATGCGCCATTTAGTAGTGGTTTTATCCAACCTGGCAATCGCATGGTGCGGAATGTAGTAACCGGCTAAACTATCGTCGTTATTTATCAGCGAGACATAACCTTTCTGCAAGTATTCCTGGATAATTGCATCATACTTCACGCGCAGGGGAGGTGAAGCGATGAGCTTGCGTTCTAAATGCATAAAGCGCTTCTTAGCGGTAAGAAAAGAATTACCCAAAGCGGCAGCGGGGTCGCGGGAGAAAGGCAACGCTACAGAGTAGCGGCCCGTTTCTACGGGGTTTTCGCGGGAAAAATTATTTGTAAAAATACGTTCATTTTCGAGAGCGGTAGGACTTAAGGTCGGTGTGCATTGCACTTCCTCAAGTTGCCAGAATTTCTGAAGAATGTTATCCAAGCGCGGTTGTTCTGCGAAGGCACAGAGAGAAATTCGGGAACGGTGACTATCATCATTAAAAGCGGTACATGTTTGAGCGGTCGCAACGGGAGCGGTTCCGATTACGATAAAACCGAATATCGATTCGAAAGCGGTAGGTGCACCAGGCGGACCAGCGGCACGACCCGATAGCAAGATATCCGCAAACAGCGGAGCCCCAATAAGTATTTCAATCTCGGACGGTTCCGAGAAATCCTTATCAGCAAGCGGCAAGCCGTGTAGATATGCAAGACAAGAGGTATCAACTCTCACAGACGGCAGGTTGTCGGTGATGCGGTCAATAACGAAAGCGTCGACCGAAATAAAATTATTATCAAGTCACGAATGTAATGTGGTTGAAATTACACCCTTAATTGGGTTTGACGCGGAACCTATGCCCTTAACAACGGTATTTGTAACCTTGTTGCATTTTAAATTAAGCTTTGCGCAACAATTCGCTGATATAAAATTACTCTGAGAGGCAGAATCTATTAAAGCGCGCACTACATGCTTACGACCGTTTGAATCAGTAGCGTAAACTTGCACGGTTCCCAGTAAACACGTAGTATCTGCGGTCGGTTGCGTAACAGGGCGCATGTTATTGCATAGCGAAATGTTTTGTTGTTGCGACTGATAAGCGGGAGGCTTCGGAACATCTGCAAGCGGGCAGTGAGCGGTAACAGCGCGCGGGGCAGAAGGCAGGGGCGCGCGGGCGGCGGCGCCGGCGGCGTTGTCAGCTCGTGCGCGCGAAGACTGCGCTGGCGCAGGATTGCGCGTGGATGACGCGACGGCATCTCTGTTGAGAGTGCGGGTTCCTTCCCGGGAAGGTAACATTTTACGACATAACATTGAATGATGTTTACATCCACAATGACGGCAACTATATTGCGAGTTGCAAGCGGTATAGTTATGCGAAACACTTAGACAATTAGTACAACCTTTATGTTGTTTTATACAAGACAACCTGTCCTCTGTGGAAAGCTTTAATAAATGCAGGGCATCTATATAAATTAGCGTGATCAGATTGATTACAAAGCAGGCACTGTGATGCGCACGATGCAGCGAAAGAATGCGTAGACTTAGGGATAACCTGTTTGTTATTGTTGACATCAGAAGTGCGGCTAGCGGGCGCCGTACGTTCTAATATTTTACTCTGCTCGCGAACAAACTTAATTAGATCGTCGTACGTAGGCATACTTTTACCTCGCATATGCATTTCAAACGAGCGGGCGGTACTCGAATCTATCTTTTTCAAAGCTAATTGCAACAACATAAAATCCGATAAATTATCGAGCTTGAGCGAATGTAAGCTTGACACTGCTGTGCAAAACTTATCTAGCGGAAGCGGTAATGCTAGTTGGTTTGAAATCGAGCAGCTGATCGAGATAAGCGGAACCTAAGCTACGCTGGTCGTCGTACTTGTTGACTAAAGTCGACCAGATTAGATGGTAATTATCTGCGTTTGGAACAATACCTGAAATAACGGATAATGCACGACCTGACAATTTATTTACTAAATACTGTATACGTTCGTGGTCAGTTACATCGGCATTTTCATGAATTGTGCGACGGAACGATTCATGGAATATTTTCCATGTCATTGGATTACCATCAAAGGTCATCAACTCCAACTTAGGTAGTTTGACAGATTTATGTTGCGGTGTAACATGCGATTCCGTACCTTTGACGTTCATAGCGGGAGGGTTGAGTTTATTGTAAACAAACTTACAGCGGCAGTACATGTCTTCAAAAACATTAATTGACTGATAACTTACGGAATACGTGGGATCGATTGTCAACTCGGTGACATTTAAATCGTTTACAATGTCATTAAACTCAGATTGTAAACGATCCAGTGAAATGATTCCACACAGAAATAAATCTTTCTCAGTATCATCAGTGAAAGCGTTCAACGAGCGGTTATAAATTTGCTGTAAACGAGCAAATATGGCATCACGTTTGCCGATTAAAGTTAAACGTTTGACCGCCAAAGCATCAAGAGCCGTCGCATCTTCAAACTCGCCTACTTCTTTCCCCTTAGAACGAACGCTTTTAGTATTAGTGCTCGCCATTTTTTAAAGAGAAACGTCAAAGTGAGACAAGCCGGTGAAGTGTTAAAACTGAGTGAACAACGGCACCGCGCACAGTAACAGATTAGATGCGAAGCGAACAATGGGTCAAAAAAATGTTAACGAATACTCGCATATTACCCTTACACAGAATGAATTTAATTGTAAAAAATATAATTTTTAGAAATAGCGAAATTAAATGCGGTTTTGGAAAACGGAATACACAATCTGATATGCAAATGATACTAACAGGTTATAGAATGTAATTAATGTAGGGACAAAAACGGGAAATTACGCGGGAACACAATATTTTAGTACAAATATCGTGAAATAATAGGCCTTTTTAGAATAATACGGCTCGAAGGAACCAAAAGAATGTTAGCGCGGCCACCAAGCTATATGGCAGAGCACGCCGAACTGCGGGCGCGGGTTGAAAGGACACTGGTAAATCGAAGGAATGCGGAACAAGGTGATGAAAAGTGGACTGTATAGGAAAAGGAGCGAAAAACGAGCGACTAACCTGGATATCATCGGGCTGACGAGCACAGCTGCGGCACTCCAAGGCGTCCTGCTGCTGTCCAGATGTAGTGGCTCTTCAAATTATTTCACGCTGTTGTAGACTCGCGGCGCGAGCGCAGGAAGCTGTTAGTACACAGCTCCAAAGAAACGATCGCGGATATCCCAGTGCGATGGGGCACACAAGAAAACAGCGCGAGCGCGGTTAGTAACAAAATGGCGGTTTCCTTGGCTTCGAGGGAGCTCACAGGAACAGACGCATCCGCCGTCAACAAGGGTCGACCGCAGACTACTTGCAATGACAAGCAGTTCACTCATCGGCCACGAAATGTCAACCGTAGATAGTCGTCGTTTTCGTGAGGGTAGGAAAATGAGGGTAGGAAAAGGTAAGAGGTAGAAAGAAAGAAAGTGCCAATAGATGGCGCGAACAACTAGTAACAAACTTTTAAACCCTTTTCAATCTGGCTTTCGACCTGGGCATAGCACTGTAACTACTCTCATCAAAATTACTGATGATATCCGTCTAGGAATGGACAACGGCGAAGTTACTGTATTAACTCTTTTAGATTTTAGCAACGCCTTCAACACTGTGAATTTTGACATTCTTCTTGCTCTCCTTCGCTCAATTAACATTTCTCCAACGGTAGTTGATTGGTTTCACAGTTATCTGTACGGGCGCAGGCAGCGTGTTCGCCTTGAAGATGAATACTCTTCGTGGTGTAGCACGACTGCAGGCGTCCCGCAAGGTGGCGTCTTATCTCCTTTATTGTTTGCTTTGTTTATTAATTCGATCTTTCACAACCTCACTTCTTCCTACCACCTATATGCAGACGATCTACAGATTTATTCTAAGGCTCCAGTGAATAAACTATCTGAAGCCATTCAGATTGCTAATGCTGATCTTGATCGCATAGCTAAATGGAGCAATTCTTTTGGGTTAAAAGTAAATCCCATAAAGACACAAATAATAGTTATTGGTAGCTCAAGATTAATGTCAACAATTGACTGGGTATTACTTCCTCAAGTTTTCTTTGGTGGTATTGCTATTCCCTTTAGTAGCTCTGTAAAGAATCTTGGAATAACAATGGATCGCTATATGAGGTGGGATCAACAGTTACAAATTACCAGTCGCAAGCTATTTGCCGCAGCAGGATCCTTAAAAAGGTTGCGCAACTTTCTTCCAACAGCCACTAAAATTGCATTAGCTCAATCTCTGTTACTTCCAATTCTTGACTACGCTGATGCCTGCTATCTCGATCTCACGGAGGAACAGCTAGATAAACTTGAGCGTCTTCAAAATGTTTGTATTAGATTCATATTTGGTTTACGCAAATATGATCACGTCTCTCAGTTTCGTTCTAAGCTCAATTGGCTGACTATACGTTTTCGCCGGAATGCTCATATTCTCAGTCTCCTTTACAATATATTTTTTTTTTTTTTTTTTTTTTATGCGTGATAGGTTAGCCTTTGACCACTATCTCACCTGATGGTAAGTGATGACGTGATCGAGGATGTTGTTCAGACTAACCTAGAGTTACTGGCTCTCAAAGACAGCTGTCGGAACACACCGTTAGGTGCTTGGCGACAGATTTTCAACTTGAGGGTGGTAGCTAGCCAGGCGGGCATTTGCAAAGTGCCCTACCACCATGCTGTGACGACTGCTATCCTAAGACAACAACCGGGTTTAATCCTACATCCCCGCGCTATCTCAAGGAACGTTTTAATTTCCTTCACTGTTCTTCATACACTTTAAGGTCATCAGAAAATCTTACACTTGAAATCCATCCTCATACGAGTTCGTTTTATAGCAAATCTTTCACTATTCAGGCTGCTCGCTTATGGAATTCTCTTCCTGTATCTATAAGACAAGCACCAACTCTCAGAATGTTCAAGGATCAAGTAAAAAAGTTTTATTTGTCCAATTAATTTTGCACTACATTTTTGAAAATATCTAGGCTTTATATGGGATAATATTATGATATGTATTTTTATATGATTTATTTATATATGTATATCATTATCTATTTATGTATGTTGATATGTATATATATATATATATATATATATATATATATATATATATATATATATATATATATATTTATGTGTGTATTTATTTATTTTAAAAACTTACATGCTATTTTTATACATTTGTTTAGAAACACCAATAAAATTAGTCTTATTTTTAAAATATTTTTGCTATTTGTACTTTTTCATTGTTAATTGTTAGACTACACCCGCCCTAATAGTTTTGTTTATTCAACTCCATCCTAAGATTGCCTGGTAGAGATCACTTTTAGTGATAAGGCCGCCCATTGTAACAGTATGTTATTATTATTTAATTAAATCTTATGATGAAAACTTTAATATTTTAAATGTGGTGTAACAATAAAGAGTTTTCTATTCTATTCTAAAGCAAGTTTAAACAAAAAACCTGTCCATTAAAAATAATGATGAGATTTATTTGCTCAGAATAATGCAAAAGAAACGCAAAATGTGGACGAAATTATCGAAAATAACGAAAGTTGCATGATGTGGAACGCGGCGCACAGTGTGGGATTTGACCTAAGTTGTGGTCGTCCTCATGTTATTAGTGTTTTGGAAAGCTTAAATGTAGTCAAAATGTCAATTGAAACTTTCTATATAAAAAAAATGCCTATACTTAATAAATCACTTCGACCACTAACACTACGGTTTAAATCACGCAAACACTGCTGTCACTGCATACACTACAAAAGCTTGGTTCACAACTGAAATACGAGAATATGCACTGTTTGCGCGCAAACGATGTGAACCGATATGTAGCCGCGCTTATAACATCTGTTAACTGTCAATTTGCTTTTTCGCAATTGACCCAAAATAACCTTCACATCAATAATTGATAATAGAAGTATTGCATTTCAAGGCATTATTTTGTGAACAGATGTTTGTACGTTCAACATTCTAACCACAACAATAAAAATCTCCTCATCTATCTGTCAAGATTTGAGTTTGACGTTTGTGCATACATTGCACTACCACTTTTCTGTGAGCATTGTTTGCGGCCGGAGGTGACGTCAAAGATGACGTCATTATGCTATCGTGGTGTCTGTTTAGCAAGTTATGAACCGACCGTTTGCGTGCATATAGTGCAAATAGCGCATATTTGCGTGAATTGAACCGTAGGGTAAAGCGCCATCAGGTGTCCCTTTTTATATTATATGGACATAATCTGTTTTACATACACACTGGATTTAATAAGCTGACAAGACAAGTAACCCTAACAACAGGTGAAATATTGGTAAATCCGAAGCGTAAAATAAGCTTTCAGCATATATTTTACCAATCTATTTCAATAATACAAAAATAAGAATTGCTTTGGTATTCGTGTAATCCATTTTGCAACAACCCTATATCCATAGAAATTGGAAAAAAATAGAAACGCATTTTCTCGGAGATCCTGTAAGATATTTTTTTTACATTTTAACACTTTAAGGATACAACATATTAGTATGTTTTGTTTGTAAAAAAAATGCGACCATCAAGAGACAATTTTTTTATGAAATTTACAAATTGATTTTTTTATCACTATTTTGTAAAGTTAGAGGCTTGTAATTTTCATACCTAATGTGTGCAACTGATAATACATTGATATTTTTTTCAATCGCAAGTTGCACATTTTCGAGAAATATAAATGAAAACATTTTTCATAAAGGTCAATGACCTTACACCAAAATAGCTGTATCTCGAAAACTAAGTACAATTTCGAAGTAGATGTTTTTAGTACGATTTATTTTGATTTAGCCCATTGGAATCAAACATTAAATGAGGATGACCGCAACTAACGGAAAATCCCACACTGTGCGGCGCGGCGGCACAACTTACTGCCCCCGAATTTCCTCATATTAGGCATAAAGTTTGAGAGCCGTTGATTGAAGTGATGGCGATGCCTGTGTCTGGGTTACGTGACATCCGGTCTCGGAGTGTAATACCTGGTGTAGTATATTATTGTACCATGGTACAGTGGAACGAACATTTTAAGCACTTCACCTTTTAAGATTACCTAGCCATAAAAAATCAAATCGTCGGCTTTCAGTGTGAAATATATCACATTTTTCTTCTGCCACACTATTCATGAAAATAAAAGGTAAAGTAGGTATTTTCAAAACAAACAAATATATATTGATACCAGTTACTTCAATTTATTCAGTGTATACAGCCAATGGTACAGTGGTTAAAGTTATTCTTCCACTGTACCATCAAGCATTGAATACCTAGTTTGCTTGGGCCACCGACGCGCGCCTTGCTGCTTTCCGGTTGCTTCGAGCCACGCGTATTTATATAGTACATACTGTATAGAGCAACTTTGTGTTTGGATTGATTAACATCCAAATAATTATGATATGTGGACCTGGAACGGGAATCTGGCTCTCAAATCTCCTTCCGGGTATAAAGATAGATAAGTGTTGTTGTTTGTGAGTTTTTTACAAAATAAAAACCAGTTACATTGCTAAGTCATTATAATTGATTTCATAAAATTTCATAATATTTATCACAGACGTAAGTTTTTTTTTACTTTCCTATCATTTCTCTGCCATTGTCTGATAAGTGGTAGGTATTTTACTTAGTTCAGCAATATATAGTAATGCTTGAATGAATTGAATGAGGAAGTTGGCATTAAACAGTTTGGCTTCATAAGTCATTATAAGTTCATAAAATAAAATTTAAATAATATCACATACATTAGGATTTTTTTTTTAACTTTTCTATCATTTTTGGTGCTGCCTCTTGTCCGTTATGTGGTATTTTACTTAGTTCGGCAATGTAGTATGGAGGAAGTTGGCATTCCTTTGCCCCGGTGAGAATGCAGTCCAGATATGTGATGCTGGGACGTCGGTCCATGGGCAGCTCCTCGCCATCTTTGCGTAAGGGAGGGTTTATTGTCTGCTGGTATGTACGACATTGCAACTTGAAGCCGTCTGGTGTGATCACGTCTACAGTTTTTGCGAAGTACCAGTTGGTCTCCACGCCTTCTTGCCTGAAAAATAATGTAGGTAATTAAGGAATGTTGGTTTGATTTTCCATTGTTCTACATTTAAAATATTCTATTGTGAGCTTGCGAAGATTTTTGTTGACGCAAAATGGAATGCTTGGGGATTAACTGTCCCTATAAGTACCTAAGTTGTGAAGCAAGTGCTTGTGCTCATGCAAGACACGCATCACCATTCATAAATTGATAATTAAATTACAAGGATTTAAAATTCTAACATGATGAAGAGGAATATATCTGCCGAAAATAGCAAAATATGATACCACTATGTAAATTTTATATTATGAGTATTAAAGTTGCCGCGAATACTCGCTATTATTCGGTATTTGGCATTACTCGACATTTTTTTTGATATTCGTCGAATACCGAATAGTATAGCTATTATTCGGCATTCGGCGAATAGTCGTCTAAAATAAACTTTTATCGAACAAAAAACTAAGGAGTTAAAAATAATCAATTTTTATTATTTTCCGAAATAAAACAATACACAGTATTAATTATTATCTGTAATATGTGCCTGTGCCTATCATATTCATGAAATTAAATTAGTTAATAATAATTAAATGAAAAATTAAATTATTACGTTACATATATGTAGGTATGTATAACATGAAACAGATTTCCTTAAGCTTATTGTTTTCTTTTCTCACTACCTTAGAAGAAGTTAGAAATATTTTAATGTGCCTTATTCATGTCGAATAGTAATGTCGAGTTATTCGAATATTCGCCAAAGTGAATGGCGATTAATCGGTATTTGACTATTCGCTATAACATCTATTCGCGGCAACTCTAATGAGTATACAAAACCTTGTTTAAAGGCAGCATTGCTTTTAGCTTAGCTTCTTAGTTTTAAGATGGATTTTCACAATGAAATTATTTTTATTCAGTTTAAGAGTCAGAAAGATATAAGTAGGTAGTAACAGTCTGATATAACCTTATAATATCTTCCTTCGTAATACTCAGGCTTCAGTAGCTACTTTACAACAACAAATACCTTACTACATTGCAATTCTAATAATAAACACAAGAGGAGTACTGTACTGACTTGTCTAAAGCAGGCATATCATAAACATGTAGCCTCCATATGGCACCCCAGACGTGGGCATCGTCTCTGGGAATTATGGTCGCTGAGGAACCCCGCCAGTGGTCCGAGTACTTGATAAAGTCTAACTGATGACCCTGCAATAAGTTATTTTATATATAGGTAGATACATAACCCATTACATGAATGTATACATGAAAGCAGACTAGGGGAAACATCCTGGTGATGTTGAAGGACTTATAAAAATAATATGGTATGGTGGTAAATAATATGGTTTGCATTAATAAACCGATTCTAGTTGTGGTCTCAAGACCTACCTCACCTTATAAGCTTTCAAGACCTGCCTATGTATTCCTTATGGGGGAAAGGCAGCGGTACATAAACATGACCAAAATGTTGTAGGTGCAAGCCAATTGCTATCTACCAGACATAGTTCCAAACCTTTAAGTAACTATCTCACCCGATGTTAAGTGGTGATGTCATCGATAATAGAGGGGCCTTAAACAGAAGATACCTATTCACTTGGGTTTAAAAGACCCCCATATTGTACTTAACCGGAAACACAGATTCAGGCATGGTGTTCTATTCCCTGAAGGTTCATATGATGTGGACGCAAATCACTTCATGCTGGTTGTAATCAGGTATGGATGATGAAAAACCAACATGCTCAGGAATTTTATAGCGTTTTTCGTGTCTCCATCAAAAGAGTTTAATTAGGAGCAGCGCCAAAGATGGAGTAAGGCTTAGATTAAGATTTTATAGATGACCCTTCTTTTACAAAATCAATGTGTTGAGGCACCACTTCTCGTATGATTTCGAAGACTATCATGGCGACGTGAATAATGAACACTATCAAGGAGCACCCTGCGTCCTACCAATAATTGCCTTGCTGTCGACAAATACCGCAAGATTTTTTGGTGGCTTTCCCTATTTTTAGCTTCTTAGCTAAGCTAATATTTTCAAAGTATCACCATGTTAAATATCTATTTAATACAAGATCCTAGTACACTGACGTATGAATGAAAGCAAGTTCAAGGTTCTTCAATACTCATTTAATAAAAACTCTTGAATATTCTATTGTCATAAAACATTATTTGCTCAGTAGTCTTAATGAGTAGGTATAATGATCAGTGATGGATCACCTCGAAAACAGAGATAAATTAGGTAGCTAGTTTGGTGAGGTAAATACTTACTTCAAGTCTTCCAATCCCTAAGAATTCAGCTGATGCGTTATTGATGCGTATTCGCCGCTTCAATAGATTACTTCCGTACGCAAAGTACATAAATGTATCTTCAGTAATTTCATACATTTTTGCCAAAATGAAACTTTTTCTTGAATGAAAACCTATATTTTGCACATATCTTACAAGATATAACATAAATAGCTACAATATTTCGACCTCTGTAGGGCGATCACGTATCTTTTGTAGCAATGAACTGTTGATTGCAACAATAAAACTGTCAGTTTTGACAAAATTTGTAAGACAGATAGGTAACAGACCTTCATGCGTCGGAACGTTAGTCGCCGACCGTTTTTTTTCTTTTATACCTGAGACGATAACTGGCATATACATTGATCGAATTAAAATTTCGTACTATGCATTCTACTAAAGATTTTGTAAATATAAGTATAGTATATATACAGGCTGTACTCCCATGGTCAGTATTTCCTTTTCTTTCATATTATTATTATTCTAAAATCTAAATAAAACAAATAAAGGCAAAATTCTTACCTGTTACGTGTGAGCAGAATTTTTTATGAGATAAACAAGAGAGTTGGCCTAGACTTATTTTGTACAAGCATTGCATCGGCTAGGCGGTTGTAGCAGAGAGTTCTTCAACTAAATGTTTGAATTTTGTCATAAGCAGCAGTCTAAACATAAAAAGACTAATCTGTAACCTAGTGTTCATTATTTGAATGTCATTTATAAGATAGCTATCCGTGAGGACCTATAATTGGTTATCTGTTGTTATTAGTTATATATAAGATATTTGTTATACTTACTGTTGGTCTTCCTAAGAAATAAATAAATAAATAAAACTTAAGTTTATACTGGCATAGATTTTAAAATACAAGTAGTAATTTCTTATTATTATTATTATTTTTAGTATTCGGAGAGAGGAGAAACTTATTTTTTTCCCGCTCATGACTTCATTTTTGCCTCTCGTATTTTTTTTTATGTTATCCGCAGAGCATGCGTTATTGCAAAACATTAAAATACTAAAAATATCATAGTCGCTTTATTACATTTGGTTTTATTTTACAGGATATATCAAGCGTATGAAACGTGTTGCAGTATCCAAAGTGTAGATTGGCCATTAGACACTAGAATTGAAGCTGTGTGGAGGAAGATATATTTTGGGCTAAATTGTGTTCAGGAAGAAGAAATTATTACTTGTATTTTAAAATAAATGCCAATATTTACTTAAATTTTGATCTACTTAGATTTCAAACATTAAATTAGATTTTAGAATAATAATAATATGAAATCAAAGGAAATACTGACCATGGGAGTTCAACCTGTATATATACTATGTTATTACAACTATAGTAGAATGGATATTACGAATTTTTCTTTTTTTAAGATATTACGAAATTTTAAATCGATCAATGTATATGCCAGTTATCGTCTCAGGTATAAAAGAAAAAAACGGTCGGCGACTAACGTTTGGGCACAAGAAGGTCTGTTACCTATCTGTTTTTTTCATTGATACAAGATCTGTCAAAACTGACATTTTTGATTGTTGCATTCAGCATTTCATTGCTACAGAAGATACGTGATCACCCCGCTGATAACATTAACCTATTGACCTAATCGGATTTGTTTCGCATTTTTTTCATAGTCTTGTCTCAAGTCAGTATATACCATCGAGATAGAAAATTATATGTCTATGGTATATACAAAGTTACTTTATGGTCTTGTCTTGGTAGAGGACTATGTAATCTGTGGTCTTGATCTAAGGTCTTGTTTGACAGTCTTGACTCTTGACTGTCAAGCAGGGGCAATTAACTCGGAGTGCAACTTTTCACTCTAACGTCGTTCACAACCTGAGAGTAGAGCGTTCGGTCGTTAATGGGTTCCAACCTCAACTGACACGACTTTGACATTTTGTTGATGATAAAATTAGCACTCATTTGAATTTTGTAGGTAACGGTGGTAATTTGCTTTACTAATACCATAGAACGTGTATAATTTTTTCTTGTTCCCCACCTAGAAGAAAACACAACAAATAACATCACAGAGATCATTATTTTAATATCACAGTCGATATTCGAGGTTATAAAACAACCGTGTCGTTTCGTACGTTCGAGTAGTTTGCAAAAATTGGATGTGGCTGTGTTATAGACAAGCCTGTTTGTTGTACGTGAATAGAATACGTCCTACAATGTGTTGAACATATCATTGACCACGCTTGTACGTTTTATTTATTCCAGTTTTCTAAATAACTTTAAAGTTAGTAGCATATTAACCAGCTGATGATATGCTTAATATGCTTCTAACTTTAAAGTTATTTTAAAAACTGGAACACGTCCAAACTTGATGCTCGACGATCCTCGAACTTGCACGATGCATGTTCGACTATGTGTGTGAAACTAGGAGGAAGAATATAGATATTCTTCCTCCTAGGTGTGAAAGAACTGTTCTTTTCTTTTTATGACGTCTTATTTTATTTACAAATTTTTAATGTTCCACTTTCTGCGCCGAAAGGGCGGTAATTATTAAATTCCAAACAACCATTTGAAGATGTCTGCCAATGTTTTGCAGGTTGAAAATGCTGTGGGTTGCCAGGTGGGTGTGCGTTACCAGTTTGATGCAAAAACCGACCTTGGCAGACGTGTTCAATATGGTTGATTAGAACTAAGTCATTATCGCTAATTTGGCAGAGGAAGAGGAACATGAAGGAATATGAAAATAAAATTAAACGTCATTAAATGAGAAGAAGAGTTTTTCCCAAGCATTGGCTTTTAACATTCGCTCGCTTATTGGCTCGAAAGTACAAACATTCAAAACGCTACACCAACCGATCAACTTTTCTTCGTCCTTGATTTTCAAGAGAACTGGCCGCGCCGGGTAGTACACACACGTCCATCTAGTTTTCTCGCTGTGGGCATACTAACCGACTGCGGGCGGCACGCGGCGGCTGCTCGAGCGCGCTCACACATGTAAATCGCATACTCGACCACGCCTAAGATTTTTTACCTGTAGATGCGATGTGTGCCCTCCATATTTACTAGACGAATTCAGGGTAATTACCAGAGTCACTACCAGTCTTGCACTTCCGAGCGTTCGGTGAATACATCACCGCTAATCTAAGATTTTTTTACCTGTAGATCAGTTGTATGCCCTCCATATTTACTAGACGAATTCAGGGTAATTGCCTGAGTCACTACCAGTCTAGCACTTCCGAGCGTCCGGTGAATACATCGCCGCTAATCGTGTTTTTTCGGAATAATCTGTGGACAATACACCTTCCTTGTGTCTTTAGACTCTGCACCAATTATACAGGCACTGTGAGAGATAAGAAAACTTTTCATTTCACGCGTAATTATTGCTTTTATTGTTGAAATAGAAAATATCGTTATTTTGTTTTATCTTAGGAACGAATCTCAATGAAATGGATGAGCGAGATATGTGTATCGTTTGGTGTGAGAGAGTGAAAGAGATCGCAGCATAATGGTGATCGGAACGTCTCGTGGCGGTTCGGTGGTTACACGAATTGCTTATTTATCTCTTTCTAACAACATATATGACGCATAATATTTGAACGTTCTTTCCTTGTCATTACAAACTTGATATACATGTGCGTAGGTATGTATATAGGTGAATTCTAGTAAGCTTTTAGAGCAGTGGTGTTCGGATATAACTACTCTAAGTATTTCACCTCTCTGCCGCTAATCGTGTTTTTTAGGAATAATCTGTGGACAATATGCCTTCCTTGTGTCTTTAGACTCTGCACTAATTATACAAGCACTGTGAGAGATAAGAAAACTGTTTCATTTCAAGCGCAATTATTGCTTTTATTGATAAATAAAATAAAATAACGTCATTTTGTTTTATTTATTTTAGGAACTAATCTCAATGAAATGGATGAGCGAGATATATGTATCGTTAGGTGTGAGACAGTGAAAGAGATCGCAGTGCAATGGTGATCGGAACGTCTCGTGGCGGTTCGGTGGTTACACGAATTGCTTATTTATCTCTTTCTTACAACAGATGTGACGCATAATATTTGAACGTTCTCTCCTTGTCATTAGAAACTGCATAATTGGACGTGTATTTAATTTTGCAACGTATGGAATTGTCATAAGATTCATTTTTCATTAGTCTCAAGAAATGCTCTACTCTGCGCAAAATGTAATGTGTAACATTAAAATATAGTGAATACTAAACAAAAAGAAAAACATTCCGAAAATTGTATAAAAATTAGTACAATATTTGTTTCAATACGTTCAGGTAAAAGATGGCAGAGCCGGAATTGTCCAAGCATTTTTGTGGTTTAAGTATTCACAAACTGTGTAGTAGGATGTCTTATTCAAAATGTTTTTCACGTGGAACTTGAATTTTCTTTCTGTGAGCGTTGTAATATATTTGGGAACTTCATTATAAATCCGCATACCGTAAATTGCTGCAACTTTGCCAACTAGCTTCAATTTTGCCTAAATCATAAAACACCAAATACATTTTTATATGTCATATATTTTTTGCTTTCAGTGATGGGGTGTTATAATTACTGTGGCAGCACAATGTAATATTATTTCAACTTCTTTTTTGTGGGTGGCTTCTGTGGTGTAGCCACAATTTCGCCAATATTATTTCAATGGTAGCACTATGGAAGTAATAAGTACTACGTACAACAGGAATGAGCTCTATCTGTGCGTCATGCAGCTAAATTATAGAAAATAAAACCTTATGCTAAGGTGGTAGGAGTCTTGTTGCGCGCAAAATAAAAATGAAGCCGAGTGAGAAGGCTACCACTGAACCCTGTGTCCCGTTCTAGTAGTGACTTAGAGTTGCCAGACTTAAGTCGATTTCAATCCTTCTAAAATGTTTCTAAACATAAATAATAATTTAGTACCAACATTTTTAAAGAAATATTATATGTTGCTACGTGTAAGGCCTTACTAACGCAAAAATTTTGCGATTGGCGTATAGGTTTTCTTTTATTTGTATGACATACGGACACCTGACCTGACAACCCCACATGAAATTGCCGACTTGGACGTTAATAGCAGTGTTTTTTGATTCCGTGATATTTTTGAAGAAGTTTAGTAAAAATGGGGAGAATTTGTGTAGTGGAGGCTTGCGTTAGCGAGTATTATCCTGATTATGGTTTATCTTTTCACAGGTTCAATAGTTTTAAACATAATTTGTCAGTGAGGAATTATGGTGACCATGCATGACTATCCAATCCTAGTTCAAGAACAAATTAAATACCTGTGTATTTTTTGTTCCTTTCTCTATTAAAATGTCTTTATTTCAATTTAAGATCTTAATGTTAGTTTAGCTCATAATGCAAAATTAGAAACAATGAAACGTATAAGGCATAAGCTGGGTTTGCGGCAGAAACTTCACAAGACTGTTTTATTTAACAATATCTGATTTAGAATTACACATGTAAACTTAATTGTTTTTCTTACCTAATTAATGAAATATACCACAATAGGTAGTTTATCGTAATTTTATCTCAGTCCAACTGCATGCCGTGTACCACAAGGACCAGTAGGTAAGTACCTACCTATATGACGCGAGTGTGAAAAGCAAGCAAAAACAGGAAATATACGGTGCCGCAAAGAGCAAGTTTATCATTAGCATCTTCGATTAAAATCCATCTGAAGTAATGATCTGCTGACGTCAGATCTAAAATCATTTGTTATAATAAAATTATTGTTCTTAAATCACATTTCAATATTGTCACCATTGCCAGAGAGGGATAAGAGGTACAGTTACTGAGCTCTCGTTCGGCTTCAATTTTATTTATTTATTTCAGGGAAAACCAACAGCTAAAGTAACTTAAATATATAACACTAATAGTAACAGAAAGCTAATTATAGGTTTTCACGTATAGTGACAACATAATTACAAAGTGTGAGCAGTAACAATATCGCTTATGAAACACATTTATGTGAAAAAAAAAGTATGTTTTAAGAAATACCTTGAAAACAAAAAACAATAAAAATGATAATTACATTAAATAATAATGTCAAAATTAACTTACAATAAAGTTTAATTATGGCCTCTGAAGAAATTAGTACTCAACCGTTGTCTGGCTGAGTTTACGCTCGTACAAAATAGATCCAGATCATTATGCCTGCAGATTTTATTGAATTGGTTACTAGCTCGCCATAACAATGAATTTTGCCTGTAGTTTGTCCCTATAATGGGAGTAGAAATAGGAAGGGTTACATCGAGTGATTTTGAAGGGGGCATTAATTGAAATTTTGCTTAGCAGCTCAGGACAGTCGATTTTGTTTGTAGTTATTTTTAGTAGAAAAGATAGGTCGCCAATTTCGCGTCTTTTATATAGTGGAAGGATATGAAACTTTTTGCAGAGTACGTCATAATTGAAAGACTTATAGGGAATTTTTAACCTAAGACAGAGATATTTGATAAATTTAATTTGAATTCTTTCAAATTCTATCTATATATATGTTGTAATGGGGGTTCCAAACCTGAGATGCATACTCAAGAATGCTTCGCACAAATGTACAATAGAGTACTTTGAACGTTTTAGCGCGACTAAAACTAGCCGAACTTCTCATGACAAAGCCCAGTGTTCTTGAGGCCTTGGAAGCGATAGAATCAATGTGTTTATCAAATAGTAACTTTGAGTCATGTAGGACTCCTAGGTCTCTAACGACGTTACACTCTTGTAGTATTTTCCGTTGGAGCAAATAAGATGATGGCGTTGTATTAATTTTACGGGTAAAAGTAACTACGGAACATTTAGATAGGTTAAGGTCTAGTTTGTTGGCAACACAATAACTATCCAGCCTTGAAAGATCAGACTGAAGTTTAGTAATATCCTCAGCTGATTTGATGATTCTGAAGATTTCATATCATCAGCAAAGCAAAGCAGGTGACTATTACGGAAACATTGTGTAATGTCATTAATAAATATTAAAAAAAAGAAGGGGACCAAGCAATGATCCCTGGGGAACGCCACTGGGCACAGAAACCCAACTAGATATGTAGTTATTTATGACAATAGCCTGCGATTTTTTATATAAGAGGAAAACCACCTAAGCAACTCGCCTCTTATGCCGAAGAGGTATAACTTTGACAGTAATAGACTATGGTCGATTATATCGAAAGCTTTGCTGTAGTCAGTGTAAATTACATCCACTTGGAAACCATCGTCCATGGCTTCCGTTAGGAATTCATTGAAAAGAATAAGGTTATAGGTAGTAGAGCGTCCCTTAAGGAAGCCATGCTGAGCTAAGATAAAGCAATGATGTAACGCTGCATAGATTTGGTAATAAACTATTCTCTCAAACAATTTTGCAATAATGCAGAGTTTGGATATTGGTCTGTAATTGACGACATCAGTTTTCGAGCCTTTTTTATGAATGGGTGAGACAAAAGCTGATTTCCAGATCGTAGGGACAGTACACTCAGAGATAGATTTAAGAAATAGTAAGGTTATCGGTACACAAATAGATTTAGCGCAGTTAATAAGAAATATCGGATTTCTTATTAATTAAATTTATGCCATCTGGGCCTGCTGATTTGGATGTATCAAGGTTTAATAATAATTTTAAAACTTCATCTTCACATATTTCAATACTACTATATCATAAGTAGAGCCAGAGCCACACAAATTAGTAGGCATATTTATAAACTCTTCAGTGGCATCCGTAGATAGAAATGTTGAACTAAAATATTGAGAAAATATTTCACATACAGATTCGCCAGAAGTTGCCGTCGAACCATTGTACAGGAAGGAATACTATTGGAGTTTTTGGATCGACTTTTAACATATGACCAAAATTGTTTAGGTTGTTTTTCGATAATATTTTCGATTAGTGCCATATAATTTTGGTAACATTGAGTTTCCAGTAAGAAAGCTCTTTTACGTAGTAATGTAAATGTTTCAAGGTCCGATTTCATGTTATAGGTTTTATATTTTTTGAAAAATTTAAATTTTTCTTTTATCACTGTAATAAGTGCTGGAGAATACCATTTAGGGTACGAGCTTTCTTTAGTAAATTTCGTTGGAATAAATTGCAATTTTAGTTGATTTATGATAGAATAAAAATAATCCACTGCTTTTTCTATAGACCTAGACAGAAATTCACTCGACCAATCTTCCGATATTTTTAAATTAATTGAATTATAGTTTCCTTTATTTTAAATATATTTTGTATAAGATTGAGAGCTTAGACATTCAAGATGCGCAAAATTTACATGTATTAAGAGGGCTTTATGGTATGGGTCCATGGGCACCAAGGGGTCATGATTTTCCATCACAGTGACGTCATCGTTTGACCAAACTAAATCTAAGAATCTGCCATAATTATTGCATACACCATTGAACTGGCGAAAATCATGCATGGTCATATCGTCTATTAAACGTGATTCAATTGTGTCCGAATAGGTAGGTAGAAAATGTGAATCGGGACTTGGGGACCAACTAATATTAGTAAGATTAAAATCACCGACTACAATAAATTTATCACAGGAATGAGAAATTATTATCTCATTTAATTTAGTTAAATAGTTCTCAAGCTGCTGGTTAAATGAAAGTGTCAGGTTTTGATTACAAAGGTAGATGCAACATAGGTGGATGTTCATGTGAGATTTATCTTTTAATCTGATGGTAATGGTGACCCATAAGTCTTCTGCAGTAGAAAGAAAAGTCTTCTGCGAGACAGCTTGTATTTCTTTCCGGACCGCTACGACTATACCGCCTCCATATTTTGTGACAACAGCTCATTCCTGTTCTTATTACTTCCATGGGTAGCACTAACGTGTTATTGTCTAGGAGGAAGAATATATGGAGAAGACATTTATATTCTGTTGGTTGTGAGACAAGAATGGTAATATATATGCTTGCATTAGTTTGAAAGAGACAGCATCAGTTTTTTTTGTCTTGCTCGGCGTATGCGATTTCTTTGTTTGCCACAACGCAGTTTTGTGGCAGACAAATTTATTCGGTGCTTGAAAGTGTCCTTTTTTCGTGTTAAACAATGATTTTGAAGTGTGTATTGTAAATTATAAGATAAATTCAACGCTGCTGCTTCCACCAAACTTGTTGAAATGCAGAATTCTTGGCTGTAAAAACAGAACAGAACAAAATATGGAACACCTTACGTATCACATGTAAGTGCTATTTTTCATATGTCTTCACCATTCTTACACAGTCTATGCGAATTATATATGAATTTCTGATCATAACATGAATGTCGGCGTGCTAAATTATTTGATAATCTTACATTTTACTACAAAATAATTTCTTGATTTTGAGATTATAATCCATAAAAATTAAGGAGTGTTCTTTTGTCTAACTGTCTCGCTCTACTATGATGAAATTTGTTTAAGGAGAAAAGAGAGTGTGAACATAGATGTAAAATTATACTTTTTCGAATTATAGCAATTTTCGGAATACCAGCTCATGACCGAAGATTTTTCCCATAAAAGTGGGTAATTTTGTATGAACCACTTTTGACCAATTATGCAGTTAAATTTTGATTTGCAGTTTTCATTAGGAATGCTGTCCTTCATCGTGTATGGATTCAAGCAACTGGACGACAAAATTAATTAAATTAAAAATTACACAATTTATTAATTAAATTGTAAGTGGTGCCAAAATGTTGAATCTCGATGTTATTCACACATATGTTTTATATACCATAAATCTATAAATACATTATTACTTTGTTTTATTTAAAGTGCACACTATGAAATATTATAGGTACGAAGGTTTGTATGAGTTTGTTACTCATACAAACCTTCAAGTCACTCAACGCCGAAGTTTTCAACGAAATTTAACATATAGATTCCGTAGGACCCGGATTAATAAATTGGCTACCTTTATTCCGAGATATTGAGCATTATCGGGGGACTACGATATAACTATTCGACGCGGTTGAGTCCACAAGCGCAAGCTTAGCAAAGTTATCCAATAGTACCATGGGTTAAGTTATATATAATATTATGCCATAGTTTTAAACTCTACCAAAAAAATATTCTGTACATTTTCAGTTTTAGAATCATGGTAATTTTCTAAAACTAGCTGACCTGGTTTCCCTGCCATTAAGGCGGACCGTTCAATCTGTAGCGAGAAATTCAAAATTTAACAGTCTGTCTACTCGTATTTGTTGCGAGATCGAATAACATTTGTAGGTATTTAATTTCCTCAAATCAGAGATCCTTTTTAGAGTATTTTGTTATTGTATCTTACATATATGTATCTGATTTCATATATTTCTCTAGTAATCTGCAAAAACAGTTAAGAAACAATTATATATTTGTAGGTAAGTTATGATGCCAAAATACATTAGGGTATAATTTCCGATTTGCGCAATTTAAAAACAATACACGCACTAAAGTTATCCGATCTAGCAACACACATTAAATTTTGAATACCCCGATATAACAAATTGAACGGTTTAGTCCACCTTAAGCAAGTACCATGCAAATGTATTTTTTCAGTAGGCGCGGCAATATTTTTTCTAAAAGCTTCATTGCAATTTGGGTAATGTTATGGGACACTGGCAATTCTGCAATATTAGGTATTTATACTCTATCTTTATCGGGTATACGCGCATAGGTACTCCATCATAGATATTCTTCCTCCTAGGTTATTGTCAGACTGCAGCTGTTAAACGTCGCGTAACACTGAGCAAGTTATCACTCCGTTTTATCGCGTAACAGCAGTCTGTGTTTTCGTGAGGCCCAGAACTTTTTGATTTTGTCGCAGAATACCCACTATTCCAACCTTTTGATTATTTACGATATAATAAATGTGTACATTTTATTGTTTCTACTGTTGTTTTTGACGAAATTATTCTAGGAAGATTAGATATTGCAAATAGGCAATGTTGAAAAGGGTTTCTATAACACAAATGATTCAACATTGCCCAGGGCTATATTATGTTCTAAAAATTACTACGGGTCATAGATATTCATTCAAATATTTGCAACCCAAATATTATGTATACCAAATTGAAGAATATGACATTAAAATGTTTCCTTATATATAATATGCAATAAAAATTCGGTCAAGTGCGAGTGGAACTCGCGCCTGAAGGGTTCCGTACCATTATCTGTAACCTAATCTTGCAAGTTGCTGACACTTTTTATTGTATGGGAGCCCATTTCATTATTTATTTTATTTTAACTAATTATATTTAAAGAGAACATAAAACTAAATATTCAGTGAATAGTAAAAGCGTCTACCTGTCACCGTTATTAGTATCGAGCAAGAAACGGTAAAAAAATCAAGTTTGTTGTATGGGAGCCCCCTTAAATATTTATTTTATATTATTTTAGTATTTGTTGTTTAAAGGGGCCATAGAAATAAGTCATCTGTGAAAATTTCAACTGTCTAGCTATCACCGTTCTTAAGATACAGCCTGGTGACAGACGGACGGACGGACAGCGAAGTCTCAGTAATATGAACGAAAGGTCGGACAGACGGACAGACCGATGCGATGGTCAAGGATTAGTAAGGTCTCGTTTTCTAGTACACAACTCTAAAAGAGAAATCCCTTTCGCTTCCCTACTATTATTTGATTGAACACACAATCTTACAACAGTTAGGCTTTTTGAAGAACGATATAAAAGAAGCAGTGATGGCTCAGTGGCGTTGACTATGGCTGCCGCACAGCAGGTCCATGGTTCGAATCCCGCCCGGGCTTGAGCTTGCCCGCCTGGCTAGCGACCACCCTCAAGTAAAATATCTGTCGCCAAGCACCTACCTAATGGTATGTGCCGGCAGCAGTCCTTGAAATGTGGAATATACCCCCAAGTCACAGCTCGGCCTTCGGTCTCGGATTATTACTACAAATTCGGTTGAATTTTTTTATTAAACTATAAATACAGACGGAAACATAAGATACATTACTCCATATACAGTATGAAAAATGAGAGGAGCTCCTAGTACGGATCCAAAATTACGGAATTCAAGACAGCCGCCATACAAAGTGCTGCGATCCTGATGCGGAATGAGGACGTCCAGAACGTCCCAGATTTTTATTTTCAGCCAAATCAGAGCATCTTTCTTCAGTGGCAGACGACATCGTTAATCCATTAACCTATATCAAAACACCTAATACATTTATCACAAAAAGATCAAAACTCGGTGGCTGGCGCAGTGCAATTCGTGACTTGTGACGAAATTCATCTGTTATAGGCAGAGGTTAGTCTGCTTAACATCATGTGGGCCTAGAGCTTGTTCCGCCACAATAACATAAAAAAAGTAACAAAAACTACTTGTAAGGTTATATTATGGTTTTACAATCCAATATTAATACTGTGATAAATCAAACTACATAATCGTCTGCGTCGTATTGCTATGTGGCCTTAACTTTGTCCCCAGGCTGAGCTGGTTCAATCTGGTTTTGTACCCGAGCGGATGCCCCTGTAACCCCCGCGCGCCTTGTCGTGACGAGTTGCACACATATAGCTGTGCGCGTAGTAGTGAAGCTTTCCTTCTGTACTGTTATTTATTCATGTGCTATTACCTAATAAGGACTTTTTAATATGTTTTGCTTATTTAAAACCTGTAACCGCTGTTTCATCATTATTCCGCGTTGTAATAGTGATTGTCACTGTTTAAATTAAGTTTACTCGAATTTTACGAACAAACATAATATTTTCAAATATATGCAGACTCGGTAAAGTTAAAATATCAATTTCTTTAAAAAGATCCCTCAGAGATTTCCTACGATCCATTTCATGTATGGCTCGAATTTCATGCTCTTTTGTAAGATAAAGATCTATATCTCATCAGCAGCTTTCCACATCAACCTAACACCATACGACATAATACTGTGGGAGTACGCGAAATAAACTAACCTAGCAGTAGCGTTTGTTCACTAACGAACTGAGACACTGTTTCATATGCAGCGCAGCAGAAAAGTATTCCGGAGCGATCATAATATATGTGTATCCCACTGTAAGTTGAATTCATTTTCATTCCCAGGAAGATTGTCGCATTGTCAAAAGATAGTTTATCTGGTGGCCTAGATACTCTCTATTATATAAGCTTAATGTTTACATCAACATAAGTACCATGAAAGGCAGATCACTATAATATACGCCAGAAACAGAAAAGGTGCTAAAATTTATCCTTGCGGTACTCCTATTTTTACCAAAGACCCGGAAGAAGTATTGCCATTTATTCCTACCTTCTGTAGCCTGTCAGATATGAATCTTATAAAATTCAGAGCCTTTCCACGAATACGGTAGTGTGAAAGTTTATGAATCAGTGCAGTGCTCTGCAGTCGAATGCCTTGGAAAGGTCACGAAATAAGCCAATAGTACAGGGCTTCATCTTTATGAGTTTGATTTCGATTGAGTCAGACAAGTGATTTGGTTTTTCAATAGAAATTTGATAGATAGGTGCTATAATTTCCGATTTAACATTAATTTACTTATATTCTAGTATTTCTGAGTTCTACGTATAATAATGTTTGTTCGTAAGTATAATTTAGTGGTGAAGGAAGAAGGTGTACGTCATATGTACCTATAGAACGGATAAGTTATAATTTATGTAAGTATAGCACGGATAAGTTACATTTATTCAGGCTACGAATATTCATTCATAGTTCACTTTCATTCATATTCACTACATTCAAGATTCAGTTTAGTGTCAGTAGGTATTATGATAGATTAGAGTTTATGCTAAGACAGAGACACTCAGATACAAAGACTCACTGCCATTTTAGGTAGGTACGTAAATAGAACTTATTGATATGGGAAGAAGGTACAAAACAAGTATATGTATAGCAGGAATATGTGGAAACAGAGGATTTTGTGGAATCACTAGATTCAGTTTAGCGTTAGGTAATATGATAGATGTTAGACTCCTTTTTTTCTGGTCTTTCCGGGCCTCTGCCGCGACCACTCGTATTCACAGTACAAGTAAATGGATCAGGCGGAGAGCGCGCGTTACCGATCCGTGTGGTGAGTGAATGTATGACAGCTACGTGTGTGTGTCACGGCTACGTATATATTGGTCTAAAATGGACAACTTTGAGGTTCTCCATTGCTTAATTTTTATATATAAGGATATATATATATATATATATATATATATATATATATATATATTTTGTTCTCTACTTTATAAAGTCTCGACGACAACATGCTACCATGCAAAAAAATTTTGTCTATATTCTATATGATTACACTACGAATAAATACATTATTTATTCGTAGGTATTACGCCTACTCTTCTGATAATAATTTAAATGAATTTGTAGTCCAATATTCGTTTTTGAGCCATAGTTCTACCACAATATATACCTATAAATTTTGGTGAAACTCGTGTTTCCATAGATAGACCCAATTAGCTTCAATCAGGAGAGGCATCAGGCGTCAATTTTTTTTAATTGAGCTCGGTTGCTCTTTGGGTACGGAAACGTAAAAATAGTATCAATGATAAATTACTACATATTACACGATTATTATGGGAACACCCGAACAAAGATTTAATAAAAGCATATTATTCGTACAGGAACAGTTTCAGCATAATATTTCCTATCGGAGTTATAGATAAAACAACGCTTAGTATAGCTACAAGAACTTCTTACTGTAAACCATTCATAATTATAGTTTATAGTATCAATGTCCAACTTGAATGTTGAAAAACACCAAATACACTTTACGGTCTATATATGATAGTTTGCTATTCTAACAACGTTACACATTCTATGAAGAAGAATAGTAATAAAAACAATTCTATGAAGTTTTGCTTTATTATACAAAACCTCCTTCAACAATTTTGAGAATGTAGTCTCATGTGTATCTCCCACAACACGTTCCCCCGCGCCCCTGTGCCCTATGTGGGCGAGGACTCATGAAAGCAATCTGCCGATAGTGTCAGTGTACTAATGCGTAAAATCCAGCTAAAACTTTCTCTCTAAAATAAGAATGAAAACCCAAACGATATAATTGCCTAATAAAGAAATGTATATTATGCTCAGAATATATTTTTGAAAACTTTAGCACTACCATGTTTTCCAATACAATATTTCACAGTCGCATAAATCTTCAAAAGTCTACGTTCTATAGCTCTAAAATGTTCTTCTGTGGCCAACTTCTCTCCTCGCAATCCAGAGAGCAGCTTTATAGTCTCTGTTAAACTTCCTCCAGAAATCATTTCCAACTGCTGCCATGTTGATGTCGTCAACCTGTAACAAATAAAAGAATAGCAATACATTGCTGATACGCGTCCAAGCTAACTCCAAGCGGACCGCACAATACCACGGCCGCCAGTTTGTATATTGCTGCTTATAAGTGCTTATTGCGCCAACGCAAATTTGAGAGTCGGGTTGACTTGGTTTTTGTATGACAGTGTAAATTGTCATACATTAATTCGAGTTCAACTCTAAAAGCGTTTCCTTGTTGGCGCAAGTAGGCCTAAGAATCGGTGGATAAATCAGTGCCTAAAAGGTGTGGTTCGCAGTTCGGCACAGATAGGGCTTTCAGCTTCACCACTAGGCATTATATATTGACTAATGAATCCTCGGTCGCAGTTCTTTTATATTCGAATGAAACGCGAAGGTTTACAAGTCACGACCGAATCAAAGTCAAAGTCAAAATCATTTATTCAATTTAGGCGTCTACGACGCTCTTATGAAGGTCAATTACAAATTTTAATATTGAAATATACTACATTGTACTGCCACTTTCAGCAAACAAAAATTATAGAGCCACTGCGAGAAGAACGGGCAAGAAACTCGGGGCCATTCTTTTAAACGTTTTTTTAACAATGTGTTAAGTAAGTACATACTATATAGTAAAATTATTACAATACTTAATTTACATTACGTAGGTGACAGGCGATAGCTTGTCGAATATTGAATATTGTTTTTAAATAGGGTGCAATAATGCATATTATAGACTCTGCCACTTTAACTGACATACCCTACAAGTCTTCGGTGCTCTTAATTTTTAAATGTCTTTATAATTTCAAATATTGTGTGAATGAACTATGACGGAGTGTTCATGGGTTTATTGCTGATATGATAACAGATTTGTGCGTAGATTCATACTGCGGCGGCAGCGCGGCGCTCGTTTGTTATCATATCACATACTAAATCGACTATTTTTTGATGAAATACTTAATACTTATTCGAACCATGGACCTGCTGCGCGGCAGTCCATAGCCAAAGCCACTGAGCTATCACTGCTTCATTGGACAAGGTATTTATTTTCTGTCTTATACCACTACTAAGTACCTACTACGGTGACAACAAATGACTGCCTCGACGGTTGAAGCACTTGGATCGATGATTAAATTCTCAGTAGAAGACACGAAGTTTATCATTTTGCCCGGTACACATGGCACATAAACTCAACCCTTGAACATAATGAACGAAATGTGGGTATTTAGACAACTCTACCTACCTGTGCGGGTAAATACAGTCAAAGTCTAATTCTATTATAAAATGATTACAACATTTATTACATAGGTGACTGGCGGTGGTTTGGTAGAGGTGCAATAACCCAAGCATGTTTGTCTTCTAAATACTCACCAATTTTATAATACTATATTTTAATTGAAATCTTTTTTACATGCAGCTTGAATTTTCCTTCCTCCTAATTTGGTGAGAACTAAGAGCATAACTTTAGGAATTTTACTATAAAATCGCACACAATTAGGTACCTAAGAAAGACTTTTTATTTGACTTTGTCAATCTAAAACCTGGCACCGCTAATGTATGTTTATTCCTAGGGTTGTGATTGTGGTGCTCGCCGTTTTATTTAAACTTACCTAAGTTCTTTCGAGCATACAATATATTTTCAAAAATGTATAGACTTTGTAAAATTAATATGTTGATTTCTTTACAAAAAGCCCTCAGCGATTCGCTAGAATCCATTGCATATATGGCACGAATGGCCCGGTTTTGCACGATAAAGATGGTCTCTATATCAACTGCTGCTCTCCACAACAATACACCATATTAAATTATGCTGTGGAAATATGCGAAATAGTCGAGCTGTAGCTATATCAGTCAACCGTCTTATTTTACAAACGGTATATGCAGCAGAACTAAGTGTCCGCAAGATATCATTTATATGAGAAGCTCACTGTAGATGCCGAGCGGCAGGTCCCTGGTTCGATCCCTACCGCCGCGCCGGCTTGAGCTTCACCGCATGGTGGAATGACATTTTGCGAATGCCCTCTAGTAGAAAATCTGTCGCCAAGCACTTAACAGTGTGTTCCGACAGCGGTCCTTAAGAGCTACAAAAATTACAGGCACATGAGACTTAAGAACTGTATGTCTCAATGTGACAAGCGCAGTGGAATTCGTCACACGACGAAAAGCATCTGTCCTAGGCAGAGATTAATCCGCTTAACATCAGGTGGGCTCCGTGCATGTTCGGACACAATAACATAAAAAAAAAAGGTGTGAATCCATTTTAATTCCCAAGAATACTGTTGTTTTATCAAATGCAGTTTAACTTGACCAAGTTCAATGTTGGGCTCTGCATGGCTAACATTGGGTAAAGAAAACTTTGATTATGTCTTTTTCTAATTTATTAGACCTATCAAAAATTATACCGTCGAATTTGGTGGTATAGCAGCTCCGTATACTAAAAACAAATATCCAAGGCCAAGCTCTTTACCTCAACATCCGCTTTCACCTCGCTTAAAATTTTCTCCGTTTCAACGCTTAACAATATTGTAGTACTTAATACTTACATACAACACTGGTACAGCGGCGCTAAAATGTCCAATTCGTCAACCATAGGGTTACCGAGCCCCTTCCCGTTATCCAACATGACTATCTTGTCCTTATAAACCTCGTACCGATGCCGGTCGCCGTTTTGGATCAAGAAGTCGAATATTGAGATGTCTATCAGGTTCAATATCCTTTTGATGCTCAGGGATTTGGTCAGCTGCCTGGAATAATTGTTAAAAAGTAATTTTCATGCCTCTACTAATGTTACTTACTGATCTATATTTTATAATATTATTTCACTAATTTTGAACAAACAAGTGCTCGCAGCAGAATTTCAGTACTCTACATGTAGCCCAGTTCTGAGATCACTATGATTGTCAATGATCACTATTGCGGCGTTATAAGTGAGAATTCGTTTCCTATTACTTCGATCAAAGAACTAGGGGGAGTGTGATTTTGAGCTTGATCACGAGATTCACGAGCATGTACTCGCGCCCGCGTTGAGGTTTGATTGAACGTATCCTTATGGCCCTTTCCCTGTCATGCGTATTTTAGGGGTGATAGCATGCTCCTGACCGCGTGATAGGAACACATGTATTATAGGATGCCGGCAGCCCAAATGCGAGCTAGAACCGTACGCGGGTGGCTACGGTGATGTGATAGGAAAAACAGGTTTAGCCTTGGTCTCTAGCTTATTTATGCCTGATACCAAACACCAATCCCAATTTCGAATGATGTCTTAGGATGCGCAGATGATGTAGTTATAATGGACACGCCCTAGTCTCTAGCTTTTTAAATTTCTATGCAAAGCACTACAGCAGTAGGAGCCCCTACTGTAGGATAAGACTGGGTTCTTAAATTGAAGCTCTTTCGATGGAACTATACTTTCATACTAAGATCTGTCCGTCTTTGAAAAAAAATCTTTTAATAATTTTTTGTGTTTTTGACGGAATAAGTACGAGTACCACCTGATGTTAATGGGCTCTTGGGCCTGTAATATATTAGTTCATTTTTTTTATAACTTTGCTCGATTTAAATATTCAAAACTCTATTCAAAGGGAGCACGGCGCGTTCCAGTGTTGACGCGGCGAGCGCTCTTGGCTAGAAATAGGCATTAAAACACAAAAAATAATAATTATAAAAACTTTTTTGTAAAAACAAAAATTGTAAGGATAGCAGAAGCCAGCCCTAAGAGGTTATTAGCATTTTTTCAATAACCCTGTACAATAATGAAACTACAGCAAACCTTAAGATGTTTTGCTCAGTTTTCTTTGTTTATTTGTAACGCGATTATGAAGTGATTTTATGATTGTTTTTTGTGGGGTAGTGTATACCTGGTCTATGTACACTGGTGTATAGATGGTCCCATTTAAATTTACCAAAATCGGTTAAGTAGTTTTAACTTGTGAAAGTCGGACTATGATAGTGTGAGGTTTTGAATCTGCATGGTATCGGCTTCAACAAGTTATTTCAAACTTTTCTGTGTTTCGATTTAATTATTTTATTTTTTTCTTTGTCGTTCTCTTTCTCACAAATTTTTAACTTTTATTTATAAGGTTCAATCGCGATGTAAGCGAGTAGATACTGTAGTGTGTGAAACTGCACTAGGCGTGTGATGCCGTTAAAACTCGCCGACCACTAGGCTCAGTGGTTAAGACGAAGTCATTACTGAAAAACGCCATGAGTTTTGCTACCCCGTCCCGAGCAAAGGTGCGCGGTCGCGGGGAAACATTTTGCGCTCCCCGCAGAGCGGCCGGCGGCGGCAGCATGTGGGGGCATTGCCCTGTCGGTACACGGCACGCTGCACGGTACGGACGACGCGTTGCGTACCATAATCTACTTCGACAATACATACCTATACTATATAGGGTGGACGTCACAACCAAATCTCAAACCAACAGACAGTCAACAGGTCAATAGTTCAGCAGTACTTTTTTTTTAATGCTGATAGGTACTTATGTATTTGATCACACTCACACCTGGTGGTTAGTGATGATGTAGTCGAAGTTGTTTACAATCTTAACCTAGAATTACTGGCCCTCAAGGACAGCTGCCGGAACACACCGAAAGGTGCTTGGCGACAGATTTTCTATTTGAGGGACCACGCTAGCCAGGCGGGTTAGTTAAGTTTATGTAGCAGTGTAATGACTAATGAGGCAGACATTATTATGTACCTAAATTGAACAAAACTGTTTTGAATATATATTAGTGACTCGTCTACTTCTGGAACACTTGTAATGTTGAGTGCCTATAGTTGACTGTGTTGTCAAGTACTGGTTATTTCTTTATTTTGTTAATATAATATACATATATGCATATATTAATATATACATATAATATACACGGATAAGTACATTGTTCACGTTCGTGGAGTTGAGCAGTTGTTTATTTAAAATGCACTACAATTGACTTGATAATGGTTGTTTAATATAACTATAGGGTTGCTAAACCTTACCTGTTTAAGTTTTATAGGGAAAAAAAATGTTTTAATATACTAACCTATGGCTGAATTTCACCAATCTGTCATTTAATATTATATATAATTACATGGTGATCGGTCTTTGCAATTATAGAACTTCAAACCTAGTAGCAAAAGTTAAATTTAGAACGATGCCTGCACACACAAAGCTCTTGGATCTACCGTCGGACCACAGGCCCATTTTACTGACGCTGGAAGAACTCCCTAGTAGAGTAGCTGCCAACGTGGAGAGGCGGAAAATCTGTTGGGATCCCTTCATCCTTGGGATTGAGCCCTTCATGAAAGAAGCGCAGAAAAACACCACGACTGGCCCAATCATGACGGCTACCGACGTTGAAAGAGAATGCGCGAATCTCACCGCACCGATTCAAGTTTCCCTAGAGGCCTCTTCACACACAACCGCGCCTGGAGTGCTTCTCGACCCCTCCCGGCGCGGATCTTATCGCAAAGTATCCATCGATAGTGCGGGAGCCGCCGGCTGCCGTTGCCAGTGACGCCAATCGGTCCACTAGGCTTTCACCGTGTAGGCGGAGGATCCACCCGGCGCGGCTTTGGATTGCCCTGGTCGGAGCGGAGGCCGGGCCTAGGTCCGCACCCTTTGATCCCTCGACACAATGAAATGGCGTACGACCCAAAATGAAGCCTCTGAACACACAAGAAAGACACCATAATGAGCGAGAAAATACCATGAACTCACAAGATTAAAAGAAGCCTTAACTACATAACAAAGAGAAAGACAGAGAGTGATAGATAGATAGATAACACTTTATTGACACATTACAAATTTACAAACTTAGAACTTAAAAACATTAAATCATAGTGAGGGAACCACCGGCTGCCGCTGCCAGTGTCTGCCGATTGGTCCGCTGGGCTTTCCCTGTGTAAACAGGGGATCCACCCGGCGCGGCTTGGGATCACCCTGGTTGGAGTGGAGGCTAGAAGGCCCTCACTAAGATTTCATATCATTATAAAATATATTTTGTTTATAGGTGTTAAAAATTAATACTCTGAGATATATACTAAAAAAAGTTCACGTTTTTAAATTCTTAATGTTCATGGTTTGAACATGAAGTGTAAGTTCAAAACATGAGTGAAACATATTCAATTATAGATTCTACACCTCTACCCACAGTATTGTTGATATATTACTTCATTATATATAATATATTCATATATTATTAATTATAAATTTTTAAAAAGTGTACTTGTCGGTGTTGGGTTGAGATATTTTGGCTACATAGGATTTATACTACACAAAACCTATACAGAGTTTCATTCATAGTTAATTATGTATTTTAGTTTTATGTTTAGTACCCGCTGCGACGCCACTTGCAACCGTGGTTGCATGCGGCACTCACTACTTTTTACCGGACGAACTTTTTGTTGTATTAGCATTTGCCGGCCGTGCGTTAAGCGCAGCGTAATGTAAACAATTGTCTCTTGTGACTGAAGTATTTACCTTGGAAGGAAAAATATTCTTGTACATGATAGCTAAATAAACAATTAATACGAAATATAAACATTTATGATGTATTCATAATGATACCTAAACGTTCGGAGGTGTACTACGAAAGTACTAAATTCCATTGATTTCCATTGATTTTAAGAAAAATACTACTGTTTTATTATTGAATTATATAGAAAAGACAAATGTCAAGCATATGACAAAATATCATTTTAATATTCATGAGAAAACCATAAAAAAACATGTTTAATAATACCGATGGCCCGCCGGTTTCGCAAAACGTAAACAAACAACTGAACTTTTTTATTTCATAGATACATTTTACTGCAAATGGTTATCAAAACGAAGAGTAGCTATATTCTATTGTCTATTATGGCTACATTCCATCTCGCAAAAAAGGACCCAATTTACGAAAATCGATAAAAATACGCTGACGATCTCCGTGAAACCACAGAGGCGCGTGGCAATCACTGTTTTCGTTTCATGCAACCGTGGCGGCACGCGGCAATCACTCGTATATATGCGAACCTGTGGCGACGCAATGGGTACTGATATATGGTAATAGACCAAAGTGGAATAACGTAAGAATACGTGTGAAAGCGTAAATACCAGCTAGAGGATACAGGTCTGAATAACCTAAAAATAATCTGTAGTTAGAGGTCTAAAACATAAGTATCTAGTTGTATATTATATCATATAGTCAATACCAAGAAACTATCCTAAACCACTGGTCAACTACTGGAAATATTAATATAAATGTTCAATTTGTTTTGAGCAACGTGCATTTGGAGAAAAAAGTAAAATCAAGTATAAATTAAACAAGTAAAAACCCCGACTGCAAATTATTATTTTTCGTTAAATGTTTTATAGTTACATTACATTGAATATAAAACTGCAAGTTATATGTACTTATGAAATCGTGTTTCAAAGCCCTTCGTTTTGATACGGCACTCGACAGGTTAGGAAGAAAAATAAATGTCACATAATACGGCGACTAAAATCCACCAGTTAATTTGTCACTTATTTTTATGTGCTTAGTTTTACTTGCGCTGTCAATAAAAATCTTGCGTTACACCTTACATTGAAATCGGTTAGACCGTTTAGAAGTAATGGTGGAATAAAGAAACATACATACATATATGAACTCTGAAAATATAACTCTCTTCTTTTTTTAATCTAACGATATCTTATTCATCAAAATCCGTTAAGCAGTTTGGAAGTTATGGTGGAATAGAGAAACTTACAAACATGCATACATACATGAGCCCTCAAAACATACCACTCGTTTATTTGGGCAGTTGTGTAATAAGAATCTTTTCAGTCACGTGAATTCTAGATGGTTATGAGTTACTAAGTAACTGACTACATGGTCTACTATAGGCACACAATGCCATAGATTAGCTACTAACAATGTCCCAATAGTAAACGAATCTGAAGCAAAGATTGGTTCAAACTTATACAGGCTGTCGTATTGACAGCCTTCAGATTCGTTTACTATTGGGACATTGTTAGGAGCTAATCTATGGCATTGTGTGCCTATAGTTGACCATATAGTCAGTGTAAATTTAAAGTGCGTTTGAAGGAAATAATGGAAATAAGCACCTTTCCAGTAAATATCACGCGTGTCCTAGCCGGCACCTAATGCGTCCCAGTAGTAAACGCGGTAGCCAAGTTTTTCGCAAACTTATTGGCGCCAAGATAATAAAGTGTGGCCGTGACTCAAACTGAGTGTATTCCGATTGCTATAATTTGTATATTGTTTGTAAGAAGTTGTATGTAATTTGTTTTCTTTATTTGTAGCAATAAATAATTATTTTATTCTATTCTATTATTCTAAATTATACTCGGTAAATTTAAAAAAATACGTAAAATTTACTTCAAAAGAACTAAATACATCATGAAATAGGTGTATGGATTGAACTTCACCTATCATTAGCATTCGTAATAGTAAAATGATAGCCAACTATAAGAGACAATAAGCAAGAAATGTGGCAAGAAAATCAAAAATTTTAGATTTTTTTATTATTTGAATATACTATGTAGGTATGATAAGCCAGATTCAATCTGATAATTCTTACAATATTGACGCAAGTGATCAGCTACGGGTGACCGGTTCATGACTCGCCCACCTTATAAAGGAATTTTGCGAGCTCTGTAATATATGAAAAAAATCGGACAAATGCTAGTATTTCAGGTAGTGTGCAGATAGCTATTTCGGAATAATGACGTCCAGAACAACCTAAATTTCCTCCAGATCGCAGTAATTTTTTTCACTTGGCAGACGTCGTCGAATATTAAATTCCAAATTTGGAATAACGACGTCGGGAACAATCTGGATATCGATTTTCAGCCAAATCGGAGTAACTTTATCCACTTGGCAGACGTCATCGAAAAATAAATTTCAAATTCAGAATAAGGACGTCCAGAACAACCTAGATATCTATCTTCATCCAAATTGGAATATTTTTTTCACTTGGCAGACGTCATCGAAAAATAAATTCAAATTTCGCAATAGCAACGCGGCGACGTCGAGAACCACCTAGATATCGATTTTCACCCAAACCGGTGTAACTTTCTCCACTTGGCAAACGTCATCGAAAAAAAAAACCTGGTATAAGGACGTCCAGAACAACCTATATTTGACTTTAGACAAATCGGAGCAACTTTCTTCAATTGGCAGATGGCATCGTTACGCAGTATTTACCTATATCAAAACACCTAATAGATTTATCACAAAAAAATCAAAACTCCAAAAGATGTACAATGTCCCATAGAAACAGAGAACCATACTGAAGTCGCTAAATCAGATTCACCCTACTGGCATAAAAAAGTGGTACGGTCAGAATCGTACCAAGGTATAGGAACTCCATTCCCAAGTGCTTTGGTTATCGTGGGCAGTTACCATGGAGACCAGTCGGGGATGTGGAAAATACACACTTGGTAAATTCTTGTATTGTATTTATTAATTAATTTCTTTGTATTTTTTATTATAGCGGCAACAGAAAAACAGCATCTGTGAAAATTTCAGCAAGCTGTTACGGTTCATGAGATACAGCCTAGTGACAGACAGACGGACAATAAAGTCTAAGTAAAAGAGGCCCGTTTTTACCCTTTGGTTACGGTACCCAAAAATATATCTTACCTATAGATACTTACTATCTTGGTAGGTATATACTCTATTACAAGCGGAAAAATAATGTATAAGTACTTATGTAAATTTTTTGTAGCAAATATATTCGCAATCGCATTTTGTAACATAATATTATGTACAGAGAGCTAAGTACCTACCTACACATTTTTTTAGCGTAGCGTGATAGTAGGACTAGCGTAGGTAGGTATGTATATACTAAGTACAAATAACTACATAACGTAATAGTAGCACTTTCTTATCTAAGAACTTGACTCATGTGCAGACTCATTCTCCGGTACATCACAGTACGTTATAATCATTTGTTATCCATTTCAAAAAAATACTGTCCACTCGCGGAAGTTCAAGATCTTAGCCGATGAAAGCAACACAGGTCCACCCAGCATCACGTTCTCCCCCGGACTGAGCGCGTAGGACGAAGAGATCTCGTATCGCATGCGAGCGAATGAAATAGAACAACGCAAGTTGCTTATAAATGGAATAACGTAAGCGACAAAGAGTAAATAAATTTATAAAAAATAAGGTTTATTAAAACGCAAAAAAACGAACAACCACTTGATTATGCCTTTACTAAATATTAATTACATATACTTTATTAATTTATTGGACTTATTGTATTGACACATACCCTAATTAAAGAAAATTTCAGATCCTTTTTCGCGATTTTTTTCGATCGACGGAAATGTTAAAAATCGCGTTTTCAAAACATCTACGTTATAGCTTATATCCTGAAGAATAATATATATTAATTTTATATCTGTAACGTCTGCGGTTTTTATAAAAGGCCACTTCAAAATTACAGTTTTGCTCGCTCACTTCACCTTAAGGCACCCAGTGTGTAAATATCGGGGACATTGGTTTGATTCCCACTAGAGGTGAGAAATTTTATACATTAAAAATTTGAAAATAATTTTTGTTTAACACGCGTTAGTACTTCTAGACATATTAAGAAATTTAATGTTTATCGACAAAGTTACAAACGTCATTTAACTAAAACATGTTATCTATGTATCAGTACTAATATTATAAATGCGAAAGTAAATCTGCCTGTCTGTTACGCTTTCACGCCAAAACTACTGGACCGATTTGAATGAAATTTGGTATGGCAATAGTTTGAGACCCGGGAAAAAACATAGATAGTTGTTATCCAACTGCGCAAAAGGAGGTTAATGTTTTGCGCTATAACCGACAAACGCGCGGGCGGAGCCGCGCCCGGAAAGCTAGTAATTTTATAAATATTGAAAATATGTATAATTGCAAATACGTTTTAAGTTTGACATTATATAGATATTTTATTTGAGTAATGAACTCAATGAAACAATTTTATCAACATAGAGAAAGGACTAATTTATTAGTCTAATATATTAGTCCTTTCTCTATGATATTGATAATAAATATAATATAGCTAATGCGTAAAATTAATATTTTGGAACTGTATATTTTTTTACTATGACGCCACAGATGTAATTATAGAGAGGTATTTTGAAATTTAATTATAAAATAATTTACGTAATGATATGATAATCTCAACCAAATTTAGAAAATTTTCGTTACATTATATCTTATGAAATATGAATAAAGCAGTTTTATTTACTTTTGTGTTTTACTTAGCTTCATTAATTTTGAAGTGCTTAGTTCTAATTAGTTGATGTTAGCAATTTTGCAATACTTACTTACAAAACTCACTATCTTTCTCCCATTCCATTTTCTTGGTATTGTAAGACCGTCTCCAGGGGGACTTGTGTATTTTGAACTGCCTATCAAGATACAAGATGGCAGCACCTTCTATTTCACCATTACTGTCAGGACACACTGTTTCATTCATCTTACAGTAGAAACATTTACCAAAGATACATAATGAGCCGCTATCTGAAACAATTTAAGGTCAATTTGACTCTATCTATCTCTATCTACTATTTCTCGAACATATATTACATTAAAATTAGGAAGTTAAGCAGTATTTGATTTAAGGAGAAGGCTTTACCTAAGTGAACCGATGAGCATTGGCGTCGTGCGCCGTAAAGAAGGCCTTTAACTTTGTATCAAATGGATGTTGGATTCACCCTCAAATATGAACCAATAGAGAAACAAAACATTTAACATTCTATTTATTGGTCAGTGGCGAGAAACATTTCTTCAGGTGTCACAGAATAAATAATAGTAGCTAGGTAATGAATAGATTCAGGTGTTACTTTGCGGAAATCCCTATTTAATGATAACAAATATATTTTTAAAAGTATCATTTGCAAAAATATAAAATATATTATCTAGTGACAATTCTGTTTAATTTTCCTGTTATGCCCACGTGACGTCACAAACACCACGCAGCCTAACCGGAAGAATATTCGACTAGTTTCGCTTCTAAACGAAGCATCTTCAGGAGGTCTTGACTCCCGAGCGCACGATCGAGACTAAACTTTTGGTTGCTTCATTTAGAAGCAAAAGTGTCGTATATTCTTCCGGTTAGACTGCGTGGTGTTTGTGACGTCACGTGGGCATAACAGGAAAATTAGGCGGAATTGTCACTAGATATATATTTTTATATTTTTTTAAGTGTTTCATTATTTCATGTTATATAAATGTTATTTAATGTTTTCTTAAGATATTTTTAAAAATATATTTGTTATCATTAATAGAAACTAGCTCTTATGAACTCAACTTATCACTTTTTATCTTATATCTACTTATATCTAAGTGGCCGTGGAGTGCCGGGCTAGAATGTCGCCACCCCGTCTCTACCTGTGGCTGTTGTATGAGGCGACTAAGGGAAGGGGACACACCAGAAGGTGGGCAGCAGCGCTTTCTGCAAAACTGATATCTCCCACTGTGATTCCCAAGACCCTGCCAAGCACAGGGATTATGGCAAACTCCCTCATAATGGGGGTTTGCCATAATTAATAAAATAAAAACTCCTGAACACGGCTGTGTCAGTGATTAGTGAGTAGACAATCCGGCTAATACAAAACAGAAGTACTACACAATACTTCAATTAAAGAAAACGCACCATTTTTAACCATAGTCCTCTTTAGTCCTACAGTAGCATATGGGATAATATCATGTGTCACATGTATTTTTCTTATTGTAGATGGAGGTATCCATTTAAAGTTCAGCACCATCGCAAGGTAATATGCAAATACCTCTGAGTTGTGGCGATCATAGCCTGAATATACACTCCCATGTATCACTTCAGTTAAGTTGTATCTCTTTGGTTTGAAATAAAGCTTCTGTTTTCCCTGCGAACATGTTAGATTGTTAAAACTATTATTACTTAAATTTGATAACACTTTAAAATAAATTTAAATTGCATTTACAAATTATATTAAAAAAATTTACTCCAATAATTTTTAAATGTGATTTTCGCTCAGCACGCAATAGTGCTTCTAATCGTATTTAGAAATAATTTAAATTGGTTAAATTTACCTATTCACAACCATAAAAACAGCAGGGTTTTAGCCAGGATAAATGCCACACTCATATAAATTTGAATATAGGATTAATGAAAAATATCTACACCTTATCTCGTCTTTGTATCAGATAACACAGATGGACAGTCCAAAAAGTCCAAACTTTCAAAGAGACTGTCTGTACTTGAGTACATTCAGCAAATCAAGATCATATCAAATGAGCCTTGTTTTTTTCACTGGAAGTACTCTATTGGAATTTCAGCAATTCCAATATTACTCTCTGATTTATTTTTGCCATCACTTTGATGAACAAGGGGTTAATTTAGTATCATATAACATAGTGGATGTGTCAGTCATCACTCCTATTAGCTCATGTTATCAAAACTTATTATATTATCATCTTACCAGATGCCCATAAATCAACTTACAGTAAAAAGTAAATAAAAATTCCTTGTAATGCCATGCTGAACTCAGGTGCACTGTATAAAATGATGTCTTGATAGCGAATGCTTCCACTGACCTCTAAAAGCAGTAACAACTTTAGTTGAGTTCCTTTGGGTGCATTGTCAACCAGTGCTATCTGTGAGGTTTGTATTGCACGCAGGATCCGACCTGGTGCTCCATTTGTGTGCGGGAATAATGACTCTTCATTAGACCACTGAAAATATAATTATGTTGAATCAAAAATAATTTATTTGGTAACTAAGTAACTATTTAAACTAGCTATATATATTAGGAAAATGTCAAAGGGCTTTGAAAAGAAGCCAAAGGTTTATTGGTATTGGAGGTCAAAGTAGGGGATTTTATCAGAGATCCACAATGAAGAAGAATACTACTCATATATTGGTTTGTTTTGAGTCTCAACAAGGTGACATATTTGTTAAATGCAATTTCAAATGCTTTAGTGTTTAGAATGTTTAATATTTTTACACACACAAAAATTATGTTTCTTGTGCTCTGAAAATTTGTAACAGTGATGTTTGCTTAGCATGCGATAGTGTGTGAAATTATAATTATTTAGAAATATTTGACATAGGGCTAGACCAGACACATGCTGTAATGTAAAACAAACCAATTATGGCACCCGCGACACAATTTGAAAACAGTTATGTCCAAAAACAAGATAAGAATACTAAATCTACCTAACCTTGAGGCCATTATAGGACTAGAATGTTACTACTAACATTCTAACCTGAAAAGGCCTATCCTGAGGCATTGAAGGCATTTGAAGTGCTTGTAGCGAAGTTTGCTTAGCCATTCTGAACCAATCAGCAAAGTTGTCCGGCAGCTGTCCTTGAGAGCCAGTAACTCTAGGTTAGCATGAACAACATCTTTGACCACATCATCACTGACCATCAGGTGAGATAGTGGTCAAAGGCTAACCTATAAAGAATAAAAACAAAAAAAAGGCTTGCCAAACTATAGGCATAGGCAATAGTTTTTGTTGGGCCTATCACTTTCTGATATTGTAACCAAATTTCAGAAAGAGATATAACATAAAATATTATAGCAGAAAAAGAAATCTTTCACAACATATTGCAGATGGACACAGAATTTTTATAGGTTACCTTTTGCTGTATTTTTACTTAAATTAAACTCTGAGGCTCGGCTGTGAATATATTCACAGGATAACAATAAATTTTTATAGTTCTGAATTAGATACCAATATATAAGGGATATATAATAAAAATTGATTTTCAAGGTGTAAATATTTCATAGTTTGTTCTGATGACATTATCTTTATTCTGTCTATAATAAAATGGTAGTTAAGATAGCTAGCAATATTATAACATGGATGATTAATGCATACAACTTAGCAACAATGACTAAGGACTTGAATTTAAGTTATTGCTGAGAAATACCTGAAACTAATATTGGTGGTTTTCGAACTTGCAAATGACATTAACTACAAGAATATACCAAAAAGAACTTACATTAGGAGTGTCATGCCACAGATTGCTTGGTTCTTCGAATCCAGCAGGGTTAAAGGACTGTAGAAGACTTCTTTGTACTGGTATATACTTAACATTCTTAACTTTATATTGTCTGGGCAAGTAATTGAGATAGTCATATATTTCCCTAAATATGTTTGGTGTGTCATCTAACTTACTGTGGGGGACGTGGATTGTGGAAGGCTTGCTAATAGTGTTCAAGGTGTAGAAAAAATATATGTTTAGGGCAACAAGTAAGAGAAGGAAAAGTGAGAATCCAAATGCATAATTCAAAGACATAATTAGTACCTCTTAAAAAAATTTCTTCTCAATTTGTGCTATTTATCTACTGATGCTGTACAGTCATTGTTTTTGCCTATTTTTAGGATAACCGTTGCAAACCATTTAGAAACACTTTCACTTCAAATGTTAACATTTTGATATTAGATACTTGTCTACGATAAGATAATAATATTTCTATAATAGTTTAATAATAATTTAATTGAAAATCCTTGACTAGCTAAGGTAAACCTACCAAAATAGACCAATGTTTTGGAAATTTTGTTCAAAGATTACATGTTATCTGGTTTCTTGTATTATATATTACAAGTAAATTGTTCACTGGATTTCATAATTCATAATATAAATTTGAACAAGGAATTAGAGAGGAATGGATATAAGGAATTCTTTGGTTAAAAATCAAATCAATAACAAAATATTCATATGAAAAGAGATGATGGATCGGGAATTCGGGAAATAAAAAATGTGTCAGTCTGTAGGAGCTGTCAGTGTCAGGTGTCAAGACCACCGGTCAGAGCTGCCAACTCTAACAATCTGTGTTGCCAGTTTCATGAATTGTGGTGGAGTCAGACTCTTATGACACCCTCAGAAACATATTGTGTACCGGCACCCCACGGGGTGTCGAGCTTGAGGTGCGAGCTCGGAATTATTCCGAAAGTGCGAGTGTTTTAGCGTCGTTATAAACTCGATTCCTAAATCTTTCGATATGACTTGAGCCTGGGCTTAATTTCCCTTTGAAGACTCCTTTAGACTCGGGTCTGACTTGAACTTGAGTCCTTTTGAATTTTGAGACGTCAAGTAGGCTCGTATTAGCGTCGAGCCGTGTCGAGCTAAAGTCCTTTCGAATTTCGAGATGTTCTATACGAAGAGTCAAGCTTGTCTAAAAGAGGTACCTAGTGTGAAGCGCTCGTAGCGAAGTTTGCTTAGCCATTCTGAATTGATCAGCAAAGTTAAGCAACGTCCTCCGCGGTCATAACTTGGAGCCACTGTGGCCACTGTGACATTACTTCTGAGCGCTTTTGTGCTTCGGAGGGCACGTTAAGCCATCGATCCTGGTTGTTGTCTTCGGATGGCAGTCGTTATAGCATGGTGGTAGGACATTTTGCGAATGCCCGCCTGACTAGCTACTACCCACATGTAGAAAATCTGTCGCCAAGCACCTAACGGTTGTTCCGGCAGCTGTCCTTGAGAGCTAGTAATTCTAGGTTAGCCTGAACAACATCTTCGACCAGACCATCACTTACCATCCGGTGAAATAGTGGTCAAAGGCTAACCTATCAGGCATAAAAAAAAGGTCGCTAAGTCTTTTAACGACACTGAGATCTTTTATTCAAATCCGCCCTCAAGGTGTTTAATTATTGGGATCCAGTATATAAACGGCTTTAATTCATTCACACATTTTTAATTTCTTAATACCTTTGAACACTCTACATCTTTATAAAAAATTACATCGACTACAAACTTATAAGTTGCTCCAAACAATTCTCAAAAAAAAGTACAATGAAAATTTTCTTCAAGACATTTGTCAAAACACTAATCGCTCCAAGTTTGAAAATAACTTGCTTTTAAAAACATAGACTATAATCATAGACAATAAGAATTCATCTCTACAACATCCCCTCTGAATTTTATATTGTCTCAAATAAAATTAAAACCAACCTGTATTTAACTTTAACATATTTTCCTAGAACACCCCATATACAACTTCAACATTGAACACATAATTAAAATAAAAACCCATACTAGTATTCCCTACCTATCATTACATTCTACATACTATATTAAACCACCCCCTTAAATATAAATTTCAAATTAACAATCAAGACAATCTTAATACTATAACTAATACCTAAATTTCAAATCAATTCCAAAACATTATCTCTACAAAATATAACATCTAACACCTATCATAATTAACTAACTATACCACTAAACTCACTTCATTAAAGTTCACATCAAACTCACTGATCACTCACAATATGCTTTCTTAAACGTAAAAACTTGGTTCTGTCCAATCCTTTTGTCAAAATATCCGCAATATTAGAATTGGTTGGACAATAGAAAATTTCAATTAAATTTTGATCTATCTTTTCTTTAATAAAATGATATTTCACATCAATATGTTTGCTTCTGCGATTTAAAATTCCGTTTTTAATTAAAACAATAGCCGACTGATTATCAACAAATAATTGTGTTTTTGGAGTATGACCTGTAATTTCTTTAATCAGACTTTGAACATAAAGTAAATCTTTGATACATTCTGCGGCAGAGATGTATTCTGCTTCCGTACTGGAGAGAGCGGTGACGGACTGTTTACGCGAGCACCAATGTATGGGACCACCACTGTACAACACTACAAAGCCAGTCGTACTTTTCCTAGTATCAGGATCACCAGCGAAGTCTGCATCACAATATGCAGTCAAAACTAAACTATTTCCACGTAAATATTGAATACCAGAAGATATAGAGCTCTTAAGGTATCTGAAGAGATTTTTAATATTGGCAAAATCATTTAAATTAGGACACTCTTGATGTCTACTGCAATAACCAACATGAAATGAAGCATCTGGTCTAGTTTTGTTTACTAAGTATAGTAAAGACCATATCAACTGCCTATAACGATGCACATCACTACTATTACCCTTCCCCTCTTGATGTGTATCAACTAAAATATTCGGAAAAATAATTTCTTTTAAGTCATTAAATCCAAATTTATTTAACATTTGACCAATATAAGATTCCTGATAAATTTTCAAATAATTTTCTCCAACCTGTATATCAATACCGATAAACTTCTCAACTTTATCAAATTTTCTAATTTCAAATTCTTTTTGCATTCCTTTCATGATATTATTCAATTCATTTTCACAATTTCCTATCAAAATTCCATCATCAACATATATAGCCAAGTAAATTTCCTTTTCTTTACATAAAAACAAACATGGATCTAATTTCAGCTGTTCGAAACCCAATTTCTTTAAATATTCAGTTAGCCGCTTATTCCACATGAGCGGTGCTTGCTTAAGACCATATATACTCTTCTTTAATTTACAAATTTTATTTTCACCATAATCATAACCTAAAGGAATTTCCATAAAGATATCCTCATTTAATTCTCCATACAAAAACGCTGTCTTTACATCAAACTGTTTTAATTTTAGACCTTTCTGTGCAGCAATTGAAAGCAATAATCGTACACTAGTAGTATTTACCACTGGACTATAAGTCTCTTTGTAGTCTACATTATATTTTTGTAAAAATCCCTTAGCAACAAGTCGTGCTTTGTATCTTCCTTCCGACTTCACAGTAAAAATCCACTTACTAGTTATCAATCTTCTATTACCTGCTTCTATTTTATCAACTACTTCCCAAGTTTTATTTTTCTCCAAAGAATCCATCTCTTCTTTAATAGCTTTTTCCCATAAACTTCTCTCATCACTCTTCAACACCTCACTGTAAGTTAAAAATGATGTTTCTAAATCATAATCTTTCAACCTTATTGGTAATTTTCTATCTCTTTTTGACAAAATCCTTTTACTACTAATTTCTTCAACGGACTCCTCCGCATCCACAAACAACTCGTTTCCATCCACCGTCAATCTACTATTATCTTCAATCTCATTTCCATTATTCACTTCTTGACTACTATCTTCCAAATTAACTTCTCTTCTACTATTATTATCTAATAATTCTTCAGCAATACTATCTTCAAAAACATCAATTCCCTCATTTTCTATAACATCATTCCGTTCCTCCTCCAAAACATCTTCTACGACATCATTTCGCTCTTCAAAAATATTTTCTATGACATCATTTCGTTCTTCTTCTAAAATATTATCTATGACATCATTTCTCTCTTCTTCTAAAATAGAAAATTCCTCCTCCTTCGTTGCTTCAACATCTGTCTTCTTCTTCTTACTTTCTCCATACAAACTTCCCCTCTCAACTTGACAACCATCATCAGCTGTGATGACATTTCTTTTCTCGTTTTGTTCTTCCAACTCCTCTTCTTCTTTAAATAATTTATATAAATCTGTAACTTTCGCAATCCTATTACATTGCTTTAAAAATTCCAAAACATCCTTCGCATTATTATTAAAAGTCACATCTCTTGAATAAAATACCTTCAAACCCACCGGATCCCAAATCTTATATCCATTGTTCGTAAATCCTACTAGCAAACCCTTACCACATCTGGAATCTAATTTATTGAGTTTTGTATTTATTTTGTAATAAGCCAAAGAACCGAAAATATTTAAATGTTTCAAATTTGGAATTCTATTAAACCACATTTCTGCTGGCGTTCTGTCATTAATAGTATTAGAACACCTATTGGTTATGTAAGTTGCTGTTAACACCGCCTCGCCCCATAACTCTTGTGGTAACTTCATGTCAAACAAAAGAGCACGGGTTCGCTCCAAAATTGTTCTATTTAATCGTTCTGCCTTACCATTATGTTGTGGAGTATACGGTATTGTATAAACTATTGAAATTCCTTTACCTAAACAATATTTTTTAAAATTATTTGAACTATATTCACCGCCATTATCGCACCTAAATGTTTTTACTTTTAAGTTAAAGTGATTTTCAGATAAATTTATGTAATTAGTAATTTTTGAAAAGGCTTCACTCTTAGTTCTGATCAGATAAATTTTAGCAAAATGTGTATAGTCATCTAGAAAAGTGATAATATATTTATAACCATCATACGTGTCTGAACCTATTGGACCACAGATGTCACTATGAACTATTTCTAATGGCCTAGTAGCTCTATTCCTTTCGGTATTGAATGGTTTTCTGCATAGTTTTGCTTGTGTGCAGACTTCGCAGGTGTCAATATAATTATCACTATGTTTTGAATTTATTCCATTAACTATCTGTTTTGTTTTTGAAATTGATGTATGTGCCAAAGCTCGATGCCAAAAATTTATGTTTTGAATTAAGTTTACTGACTTTGTGCTTGACCGAGTTGCTGACAACTCTGCATAGTACAGTCCGTCACCCCTTAACTCACCAGTCAGTAAGCAGCTGCCATCTCTTTCGTATACTTTACATTCTTTTCTGAAAAACACAATTTTATAATTATTTTCTGCTATTTTTGAAATTGAAATTAAGTTTTTCTTCAATTTCGGGACTAGTAACACATCATTGAAGGTAATGTTATGTGAATTTGTGTTAGACTTGCATAACACTTTACCCACAGTGTCTATAATGTGTGTATTACCATCAGCTGTTGAGATTCTATAATTGCACTTTTCTTTCAAATGTAAATATACTTCAGAATTAATTATGTGACTGCTAGCTCCGGAATCTAGTATGAACTCAATAGTTTCCTCCTCATCTCTGTCTAATTTTGTAAAATTACTCACCGAAAATTGTGGTTTCTCTAAACAAAATTTTGAAAAATGTGTGTTTGTCTTGCAAAACACACAATTGTATTTTTCTTTGCAATCATTATTTTTGTGTCCATTTTTCAGACATTTGAAGCATGTTATTATGCTGTTATTCTTCACGCTCTTGGATCCTTTATCATTTCTGCAGAATTTTGCTATGTGTCCTTTCTTACCACAATTATAACAAACATTTATTAAAAATGTATCACAATTTTCTTTATTTTTAGTATCCCGTTCTGTAATTTTTAGTTCTAATTGTATTCGGGAAATAAGATTCACAAAAGTTTTCTCTTCTTTAGCAGTTGATTCCCAAGCTGTCCTAAAGCTCGATAATTCTTTAGGTAAAATGCACAATATTTTCGACACAACCTCAGTATCAGTTAGATTCATCCCAGTACTTTTGATTGAGGTAACTATGTTCATTAGGTCGCCGATATCTTCTAGTAAATCTGTTTTTTCGAATTTATAGTTATAAAAATCTTGGAGTAAATGACACCTCTGTGTGTCAATTTGGCCCAAAAATATCTTATCCAATGTGTCTAAAATTTCTTTTGCGGTTTCACAGTCAATTATACGTCCAATAAATGAAGTATCTACAGAATTAATTATTGTAAATCTGGCTTTTGCATCTTTACTAATAAAATCTTCCTTTATTTTTTGTTCATCATTTAACCCTTGTATAACTGAATTTAGTCCTTTTGATAATAGTAATAAATGTAATTTCTTTTTCCAAATAATATAGTTCGTATTTTTATCTAGTTTTGACAGTTCCTCTGTCATGTTTCTATATAATTATTTCCAGTAAATAAAATAATAATTTCATCACCATATGGTTTCCAGGGTAGGTAGCTCAGCTCATCTTCATCTTATCCTTGAGGGCAAAGGGCCCATGACCTTTTATTCAAATCCGCCCTCAAGGTGTTTAATTATTGGGATCCAGTATATAAACGGCTTTAATTCATTCACACATTTTTAATTTCTTAATACCTTTGAACACTCTACATCTTTATAAAAAATTACATCGACTACAAACTTATAAGTTGCTCCAAACAATTCTCAAAAAAAAGTACAATGAAAATTTTCTTCAAGACATTTGTCAAAACACTAATCGCTCCAAGTTTGAAAATAACTTGCTTTTAAAAACATAGACTATAATCATAGACAATAAGAATTCATCTCTACAACAAGATCTGAGTCATTGGCTAGAATTGTAAGTACATGAAAGTAAAATTAAAATAGGGATAATACATTGGAATATAATGAACGATTTATTTAGTTCTCATATGGTGGTATAGAATCTGTTCAGAAAGAGAGTGAACTTGGCCAAAAGTTTTCTTCCAAAAGTTCTTTGTTGAGTGAATTTGCATATTATGTCATGTGATATTTATTTGAAAGTATGCCTGAAAAAACTTAGATAGGTACTATACAGTACAGTTTATGATTACATAAACGACAAAACTACTTAGACATTTCCGCCTCTGCCAAGTTAGCACCTGTCACCTATGTCCTGTAATAGAAACAAATAATGTGGTACCGCATTAGACAGTTCCTTTGATGGTACAACGGCAAATTTATTTTGCCGTGGTACCATTACCTCAATGGTACCACGACAAATGCTGATTTATATTTACCGTTGTAACGGAACAGACCTTGAGTAGGAAGTTCCGTCACTAAATATGAATAATGTAATTGAATATGGTAGATAATCTAAAGATCAGAAATAAATTATTCATCCTAAGTAAGACATTTTTATAGTCAATATTTGTGTATGCTAAACTTTTTGATTAGGTGGTTGTTGTTAGTTATTTTATTAATAATGTTTCTTTATTATTTATTATTTCAAATTTTAAAATGATTATATTTGGAATTTCAAATTTTTGGGCTAAATATATATATAAAAAAAAAGGGGGCTCTCTCCTGGAAGGTTACACCGTGGTACCATCGAATTGTTTTACTAAAATACCCTTGGCCTCACTTAATTCTTGCTTAATTGCAAAACCTTCATGTACTAGATAATGCAACTTTTTTTTTTTTATTACTGATAGGTAAGCCTTTGACTACAATCTCACCTGATGGTAAGTGATGATGTGGTCGAAGGTGTTAAACAGACTTAACCTAGAATTACTGGCTCTCAAGGACAGCTGCCGGAACACACCGTTAGGTGCTTGGCGACAGATTTTCTACTTGAGGGTGGTCGCTATAATAAAATAGACACCATGGAGAAATGGCTAGATTTTTTTTTTTTTTTTTTTTTTTTTTTTATGTAATAGAAACAAATAATGTGGTACCGCATTAGACAGTTCCTTTGATGGTACAACGGCAAATTTATTTTGCCGTGGTACCATTACCTCAATGGTACCACGACAAATGCTGATTTATATTTACCGTTGTAACGGAACAGACCTTGAGTAGGAAGTTCCGTCACTAAATATGAATAATGTAATTGAATATGGTAGATAATCTAAAGATCAGAAATAAATTATTCATCCTAAGTAAGACATTTTTATAGTCAATATTTGTGTATGCTAAACTTTTTGATGTCTTAAATCTGGAAAGAAATTTTGTGACCTCATTTTATGTTTAAAAAGAAAGAGGCATAGAATAGTTTGAAATGTTGAGAGGATCTGTCAAGAATACAAAATGACAAGAAACATCGATTTTCTCATCTTATTTTACACGTAATTTTCACTTAAATCTAAAATATAAGAAATATATTAAAAAAATGAAAATCCTACTATAAGGAGATATGTGTAGAACACAAAAATCATGTGGAGAAAAGTTATGTACGTAAGTTTACAGTGAATTATTTGAGTATTATAAAATTTACGGGATTGATACACTACTAAACTAGTATAAACTCTTATTCTTGGGTGTATCAGTTCTAATCTACTGAAATAGTAAATTATATTGATTATGTGATTGTGTATTGATGTCTTCTGAATATTGTTCTAGAAAAAAAATATTTTGTCTAAGTATTCATGTATGATAAACGTGTATGATGATTCTACTCAAGTATTTAAGTTGATATAACGAATGCTTTAAGTTTGTTCAACCAATATGGATTGACACCTTTACGACAAGAATGAGGCATGTAAGTCCTCGTATATATGTAAACAACAATATGAAATATAAATTATATTCAACCATGATGATACATTGTTGAATATTGGTGCAAATGCGACCACAACTTCAATAAGTCTTTCTGCTGTAAGGATGAAAGATGTTATATTCGACATGAGAAAATCAGAGGGAATATAAATAACTCCTCTAAACTTTATATATTATTATTCATATTTGAGTACTTGAGTCAGAGTAGGTATAAATATAATTCACTTTTGATATCACAAACACGTGATTTTAAAAAACTTAGGCAAAGTAAGTCCTAAAATATATAACCAAATTTTTCATTGAAATCAAATAATAATATGGATTGTACCACAATACTTTAAATAACATTCTATTTCAAACCGAAAGGTATCATATCAAATGATATTAACTAATTAGACATGGTGTCGTGTACGAAATATGTATAAGTAAATTGAGAAATAATCAATCAATGACACTCATTATATGGATATTATGAATCATCCAATAATGTGTTCAAATTAGGAAGTTAAGCAGTATTTGATTTAAGGAGAAGGCTTTACCTAAGTGAACCGATGAGCATTGGCGTCGTGCGCCGTAAAGAAGGCCTTCTGAAACGTACTCCAGGGGTTGCAAGTCCCTGGCACTTCAGAATTAGAACTTTTCCTTAAAACTGCTAACTAAAATACGATGGATCCATCTAATTATCAAAGTTGCAACTTATCAAATAATAAAATCTTACAATAACACCTATGTATTATAATATGTTATAAAATACCTATTTGCTAGTTACTACCAATAAACGTTATACTTTCAAAATTTAATAGTGTCGAAATAATCTATGAACTATCAGTATAGTCCATTCTCCTACTCTTTTTATTAGACCAATTTTAAAATAATTCAATTTACTTAATCAAATTTCATCAAACAATTTTGTTCAATACTTTATCTTATATTAATAACCATTTTACTATATGACGTTGTGAATATAAGTTGAGGAAGTAAATGGTCAATTTGTATTTTAGAATATAATATTCAATATTAAATAGTTTTCTTTATATTTCCGATAGATTTAAGTTCGTTTTGAAATACATAATACGGATTTTGTAATATATAATTTAAATTAATTTTAGTCTCGTCTTTTATCTAGATCTTCAAATGATTGAAGTCGCCTAAAATATAAAGTGATTACGGAGTATGTTGATTATCCTTTTTGGTATATTTTCTTTGTCAGCCTTTCTCACAAAACATAATAATCATATAGTTAATCTATAATATGTTTTGCAATTTTTTAGGGAATCTCGGGAAGTCTTAGGGAGTCATGAAAATATATTATTATGTGTACATCATTCATGTAAATTCTAGTTTCATTTTGTTTTTCCTTACAATAGCCAATACATACTTAATTTATACTTATGCTATTTTAAGCCAAATTCTATACTACTTATTTTATCTAGAAATTTATGTCTGGTTTTCTCGATACCTATTTTTAATTTGAGACTATCTACAATAATAATTTATACACGTGATATTAGATTTGGGTTATGCACAAATTAACTTTAGATTCATTTATCTGCTTTATCTATTTGTAAAATATATTCATTGTTTTTCAATTTAATTTCCCGTAATTTCTATTTTGTTCTAAGAAACAATTATTTGCTCCCATACAAAGATTATTTAGTCATTTAATGATTTAATACCCTAACGATTTCATTAATTTTTAACAACTCAATACCCTAATGATACATCGCTTATAATTGCTTTACCTTGAATTATGCTCTAGAAATATATACATATATCTCCGTAACAACTCTGACAATGATTTACCTAGTTTTAGATTTCAGTTTCCCTAATAATTTGCTATTGGTCTTAGATATCTAATTCCAATATTTTATGAGGTGTTATTCTATGTTCACTAATTCAGAATATCTACATTATTCTAATAATACATTCAAATTATATTCCTTTACATCATCAAATGAACAAATAATATTCTAAATTATATTAAATTGAATTGAAATTATTTTACTATAAAAATACTATAGTATAAAAACTAGTATAATAGGTTCATATAGATATCTTTAGGATTCTCATTTTAACAATATACATTTTAATTTGATAGATTAAAATTTTAGGTTAAGGAGATACTATTCAGGAGTATTGTCAGTTAGGTTAGACAAGTTCTTTCTTAATTACCTTAAAAGAAAATGGATTACTACAATAGGTCACTTCTTAAGGTCCTACCACTATACTAGACGATTCACATGCCATATTTCAAATCACAATAATTTTAGATTAAAGAAAAATATTTAATATGTTATTTAGGCTTCTTTAGTAATTTGAAAATTTGGGATCAGAATTTTTAGTCAAGCACGATCGTTTTGGTTAAAGCAAAAATAGGATCAGTTTCAGATTTTGGGGATCAGTTTTCAGTTCAGTGTAAGTTAGGTGGTTGTTGTTAGTTATTTTATTAATAATGTTTCTTTATTATTTATTATTTCAAATTTTAAAATGATTATATTTGGAATTTCAAATTTTTGGGCTAAATATATATATAAAAAAAAAGGGGGCTCTCTCCTGGAAGGTTACACCGTGGTACCATCGAATTGTTTTACTAAAATACCCTTGGCCTCACTTAATTCTTGCTTAATTGCAAAACCTTCATGTACTAGATAATGCAACTTTTTTTTTTTTTATTACTGATAGGTAAGCCTTTGACTACAATCTCACCTGATGGTAAGTGATGATGTGGTCGAAGGTGTTAAACAGACTTAACCTAGAATTACTGGCTCTCAAGGACAGCTGCCGGAACACACCGTTAGGTGCTTGGCGACAGATTTTCTACTTGAGGGTGGTCGCTATAATAAAATAGACACCTTGGAGAAATGGCTAGATGATCATACATACACTGCAGAAATGGCTAGATGATCATACGCATAGTCACACTGTCTTCAGATTGCCTCTATATCACGGTGACCTACTTAAAACTAACTTGAAACTTATATACCAATATTTAATGTACAACAACAAATAATAAAAACCGACAATGTGCAGGTATGACTCAAAATAAGAATCTCGAACATTATTTAATATGTAACAATTTTATTGTACCTACAGTCTGTGTTGGCACGGAACCATGGGTTTGTGAGTTAAATTTGCACTTGGGCGTTTAAGGTGCTGTCAAAGTAGTAATTACCCATTTCTGTTATTATGAATAGTTGTGTTTTTTGTGAAAATTTCAATTTTATTATTTTTTGGTTTTGTGACCAGCCGAGTAGTTAATAGTTAATTTAGTTACTAATTGTACAGATTTTCTACATTTGTACATATACTTATCTAGTAAGTCTTTTCTTATTTTCATCGACTGAATGATCGCCCAGAACCCGGGGTTCATTCGCACTGTTGGATTTAAAGTAACCATTGCATATGGATCTGGTATGGGGACTGAATTGATGGATCACATAGTACACGGGCCATTATGCATATTCACCTCCATAAAGTTTGCAAGAATTGTAACAAATGTAGAAGAAAACATAATGCTGAATAAAACATACCGGTTGTCATTGCACGGCAAATGAGCCTCTTATGGAAAAATGTAATTCGGAACCAATTGTTGTACCTAGTTTTTTGATGTACATAATTTTGACATATCCCTTTAAAAACGATGCCCGATAGAGTTCCAATTTTCATGTTTTTATTACCATTCGAATCAGACAATATGGCGTTAGGTTTTATATCCACAAACGTTGTCGCCTGTGCAGCAAAATCGATCGCAACTTGTATCGCATATTGTAGATACCAATGATTGTTTATTCAGCTAGTGTTTACTTACAGTGAGGATGCAGGGGGATGTTTGTCGCCGATACTAACACGATTACGCCCAATCAGCATCGTCGCCGCCCGCCCTAATTGGGAGTCCCGATGCGAGGGCGGGCTTTTTTAACAGCTTGCGCAAACACTGACAGGGAAGAGTGCCTTACGCGATGTGCATTCTGCATGTAAACCGTGGATACGGGTTCTAACACCGCTTTTTAGTTCATATTATACATTAAATTCCAATCCTTGTGAACACTACAAAATTTTTATTCATTCAGTCAAGGTGTTTCACGGTTTCAACTCTGCTAAAGTCAAGTGAATATTAATGTTATTAATAAAGAATAACAACATCTTTTAGAAAAAGAACTTGATATGTGAGTCCGTTGACTTCGTAAAATTGAACTGTGTGATCAACGCTATTTACGAAAAAAACGCGCTAAATAACAATATGCCACTTACGTCTTTTGTGGTAAGGTGTTGCTGCAGTTGCTGCGCATTAAGTAAAAAACACGGTTATTTCTTATCTGAATACTCTTAGTCACTAAAAGGTAACAGGTATCGACAAGCGTTCCCAAGGTAACTCATAAAGAGTACTGAAGACTTGTGGGTATGTTAGCAAAAGTAGCATTTGAAACGCTCGTAGCGTAGCTTGCTTAGTCGTACTTAACTGATCAACTAAGTTAAGCAACGTCCGCTGCGGTCATGACTTGGATGGGTTGCTGCTAGCTGAATTACTTCTGAACGCTTCCGTGCTTCGGTGGGCATGTTAAGCCGTTGGTCCCGGTTGTTGTCTTAGGAAAGTAGTCTGTATAGCATTGTGATAGGACATTTTGCGTACTTCCTCCTGGCTAGCTACCACTCTCAAGTAGAAAGTTTGTCACCAAGTGTTCCGGCAGCTGTCCTTGAGAGCCAGTTAGCCTGAACAACATCACTTACCATCAAGTGAGATAGAGGTTAAAGAACTCAAAGGCTTGCCTATCCGCAAAAAACAAAGGACTATTATTTGTACCATAAAACAGTGTATTTAGAAACTATTTTTAATCCTTGTGTCGATAAAGGAATATTCTACGATCTAATGAAATGCAGTAAAATTACTCCAATTTTTAGGTCAGGAGCTAAATCTGTTCCTATGGATTATGGAACGGTATCCATTCTCTTGCTTTGAGTATTTCAAACAATATATATTATTATGACTAAATTTCTTTTTGGCTTTTAAATTAAATTTTGTGTTACAATGAAGAGTTCTGTTATTTATCTAATAGTTATCCCACTATAACCTGAATAATTAGAAGCTTTTGAATTTTTATTTGACAAGACATTGTTACACTAAAAGCAGCAGAACAATAACACACATAATTTAGCTGATTTCTCTAATTTAATACGTCATTAAATACACAGCTATGAATAAGAGTATTATATCTGATAATGACTTACATATAAGTTTAATATTTACAATAATTTAGAAAATTAAAATAACACGTTATAATATCAATATACCTTTAACTTGGGCGAGGAAGCAAATGTAACTAAACATGTAAGTATATAATTATGAGATCGAAGTTATTTTATCTAATACTTATCACAGCTTACTTATAATAAAATATACAATACTTTACAGTCCAATTTACTCTTTTGGTCGTTTTTATTTCATGCTTTCTTTAATGCAAACAATATTAGTAGTAAAGCATCTCTATATAGTAAACATTTTAATGACAAATGAATACATACTATGAATGAACATCTACATTCTACATACAGACAGACTTCGATTCATGTGAGGTCGGCGATTTTTGTTTTTAACTTCCCTTTGATACGTAGTAAAAGTGATGTTCCTTAGAGAAGTTAAAAGTAAGAGAGCATAATATATACGTTTTTGCTTGCATATACAAGCTTCGTCATGCAATCAAGATCTTGGTAAAATGTTGATTCTAACAAGCCTTAGAAGTGTCTAGTCTCGCGATGCTGCTGCAAAAGAACCGCCTGCACCATTGTCATCAAGCGTTATCACAGGCTTCATATTAGCTCTCAAATTTTTCTAACAAAGTGATATGATATCGCACATCATGCCACCACAACTAAAATGATCGCTTTCGTTGCCTTATTATATGAATAAGTTTCGGTATAATAATTAAAAATCTTTTTTCAAACAGATAAGTACTAATTGTTATAAATACAATTGAAAAACATTGTGGAATCTATACATTTTATCAATTGCCACGGTGACCTGTGGATGGAAGAGATGCTAAGGTCTGTGATTCAAAACAGCTCACACAGAATGCATGTTAGGTAATCTACTCATAATCAAATCAAATTAGCAACTACTACTAAGACGGTATACACTTATTGAGCTATATATAGCTACTGTAGTATTGATGTGAAGTATTTCCGAAACAATACGACTTCGGAGCCTTGAAGAAGAGAGCATATTATAAAAATGTTGATTTCACGAATATTCTTTATCGGTAGATACCTACCTAACAAACAAAAACTGATTAAGTACGTAGTTCACTTTTGTGTTCTGCTTACGAGCTGGAGCAATTTTAGTAACAAGCGGCCCTTACTAAATACACTCTTTCGCCCTTAGTAACAATCAGTACTATAATATTATAAATGCGAAAGTAACTCTGTCTGTCTGTCTGTTACGCTTTCACGCCAAAACTACTGGACCGATTTGAATGAAATTTGGTATGGAGATAGTTTGAGACCCGGGAAAAAACATAGGATAGTTTTTATCCGACTGCGCAAAAAGAGGTTAATGTGTTCGCGCGATAACCGACATACGCGCGGGCGGAGCCGCGCCCGGAAAGCTAGTCATCAAATATAAACCTTAGCGCGCGCAATGTTCATGTGTAGGATATAGGTATCTAAACCCTGATATATTTGCTGAGGATTCCTCTCCAAACATTTATTTCTGTTACTGCTATAATATTCTCATTTCCTGCTCATTGTAAATCCAATATTCAAAGCTAGATCTATAGCAAAAACGTATTGTGCTTAAACAACGGTAGACTATAATTCTTACCTAAACATTGTAAAAAATAATATGAATAATAAAAGTATTAAATATACCTAGTGATGATTCCGCCTAACTTTCCTGCTAAGCCCACGTGATGTCATACAGGCCACGAACCCCAACCAGAATGCGTTTCGATTTTACACCAAGCACCATCGACTTGACTCTTCGACCGCTCGATCGAGAAATCATTGATCTTGCACTCGAAGAGTGCAACTTCTTGATGATGCTATGAAAATTATGCTCATGTAGAAAATTAAACGGAAATGGCAAAATATAAAAATTTAATTAAGTTTTCTGTAACATGACTTTATTTTTTTCTTTACATGTTTTATTACCCTTTGTTTTTTTAATTATTGATTTCCGCAAACTTACGCTGAATCAACGAATTATTTTAAAAATGACATAAATCACAGATGCACGCATTGCTTCTTAACTTTTCGGTCTTCGCGGATCGTTTACTTATAATCATGGAAACTATATTGAAATTATTCCTCGGATAGTTATAAGTAAGCTGACTCGACATCCGCATGTGACCACGACCAATACAACTTCGTCGAAACGTCTAGATAAATAATATACATGTTTTTATCGCGATTAAGTTCCGTTAAATACTATCTATGTGTTCTAGTCGCGAAAGTATTAAAGTTACATGATTCCTAGGAGATACTCCCTGGATTTGCGCGGTAGAATTGTAGAAAAAGATCGGTATGCCGCGTCTCAATCGGTACAAGCAATCAGATCTTTGGTCACAGATGAGGCGCGCTTTATATTATGATCTCAGTATCGAAAGCACGATGACGAAGTATAGAGATCAAGGTGTCATCGGTAGGGTATCAGGAAAGCAGTAAATACCGCATATACAGAAATCCCAACTACAAGTCATGGAACAGTCGTAAGCTCGCGATTCAGAGCCACGGGCCTGTAATTATTGGATCACAATAAAATGTAAGAGTGTATATGTAACATATCATTCAATTAACAGTATTGGTTGATGACACTGGCAACAATTCACAGCTGTAACGAAGTGTTGTGGCTATGTGTCGGCCGATGGAGAGGCTGGCACGGAGGTGAGTGTGGGCGCCGGCGCTGGTGGTGGACTGCCGCGAGCAGCTGCGATAGCAGCCGCGTGTCGGCGTGCCTTCAGTCGCAAGTCTGCGATGGAGGAAGAACGGCAGCGCGCTGCCAGCGCTGCCAGCCCAGCGTATGGGGGGCACAGTGCTGCCGCCGCTGCCGCTGCTGCCGCGCTCGCATACTGCGTCCAAACAACCACCCACTAAATTAAAATTATCAACCACCGTGCTAAGATTAGAATTAACAACCGCTTGGTCAGTAATAATAATAGGTACAAACAGCGATGGCCCAGCAAAGCGTGTCGACGCTATACGTGGCCGCCGCTGTTCGTATTCCGCGTATATATGCAAAAGTAAACATCCACGTTTCTCTAGATGTTTTTTGGCAAGCTTATTGTCATCTAGCGACTCGGAACTGATACTGAGAATCTCTTTGTCAGGAAAACCCTAATACTATTCGACTTGGGGATTGAATCCAGGAACACGAGAAATCCAGGAATCTTTGAAGATTTCATCGTTAACCTTTGCAGTAAATCACGTAAATATGAAGTTTATTTTTGATAATATTCACCGCTACTACCAGTCACCAACAGGGGGTGACTGGTGAACTCTCAAAGGAGCTCGCCCGCAGCTGCTAGATTAAAAACATTAGATGCTTGACGTGGCTACAAATTTCTCCTAATATGTTTTCCCACGATATGGTCAAAATCTTTACCTTATTATATTCTACACACGTTATACGATGCATCACTCAAAACAATAAATTTTCTCCAATATTACAGGTAGCGGTTTTTTAAGTATTTTAAGCACAGGAACCTTTTATCAATGTCATATTATTATACCATTGAATATTGAATTTGAAAAGTACCTGATGAGCTGCAGCGGAGAGTAGCGCGGAGTCGAAGGGTGCAAAGGCTGCTGGCGGTGGAGGATGTCCGAGGGGTGGGAGCTGCGGCGAAGGCGGCGGGGGACGCGGCACGGCTGACAGCCGTGGCACTGACACATACGGCGCCACCCGACAGGGCTCCAACGGAGTCCCGCCTCCGCTGAGCACCAGACCTGCGACGAATACATTATTTTGAATAAAAAAGTTACCATCACATATATTATATATATATTATATTATAACCATTAATTCAAATAGATTTTTGAAGCGCTCGTAGCGAAGTTTGCTTAGCCGTTCTGAAACGATCAGCAAAGTTAAGCAACGTCCGCTTCGGTCATGACTTGGATGTGTGACCGCTGGTGACATTACTACAGAGCGCTTCCGTGCTTCGGAGCGTACGTTAAGCCGTCGGTCCCGGTTGTTTTCTTATGTGGTGGTAGGGCATTGTGCGAATGCCCGCCTGGCTAGCTACCACCCTCAAGTAGAAAATATGTCGCCAAGCACCTAAAGGTGTGTTCCGGCAGCTGTCCTTGAGAGCCAGTTATTCTAGGTTAGCCTGAACAACATCTTCGGCCATATCATCACTTACCATCAGGTGAGATAGGGGTCAAAGGCTAACCTATCAGGCATAAAAAAACAAAAATTGAGAACTAGATACAGTTAATGTTTTGTCTCTCAATCCGAGATTCGGAGGAATTGCAACATTTTGTTCAAATGCGGCCTGAAGTGTTTACTAAAATACATATTTCCACGTAATTTCCGCGGAAACGCTATGTAATCATATCCCACGCAGGTAAAGTAACGAGATCAGCTACCTACTAATATTAAAAAAAAAACCGAATTGACTTCCAGCACTGCAAAAATATAAGATTAAATATTTTGATATTTTTATTTTAGCAATAACGTGTGCTCGGCGGATTACATACATAAGATAAGTTGTGAAAATGAGCACCACGCCATATTTATTCATGCTGATCTTATATTTGCATTGTTCGAATAATCCTACAGTTTATTTTATGCTTTTCAGTGTTCATATTCATGGTCTTCCTTTTATTTCTGACACTACATATGTTATTCATCAATAAATAATCTTTATCATGAAGCCTTTCGATCGATATGATAAATCTACAGGTTGATTATTTTTCTCGTATAACGGTTCGATTCCCGTTTCAAACATACATGTATTTATTCAAATATGCAGAAATGGAATGCAGTTTCAATTGTTTTTTAATTTCAAATAATGTATTTTTTCAGTTATATGTTCCATCTACAATATTCAAGGTACTTTCCCTCGGCATATCCCTGCGTATATAAATGTCATTTTAAAGCAACTTATTTTAATTTACATAATTAATAATCAAAATTTTCATTTAAACTATAGAAACATTTAACAGCAAGCCACCGCGTCACAGAACACACTGTTCTGAATCCAAAAAATTTTGAAGTGATTAAGAATTTTATTGTAAAATTTTTGATACACATTATGTGGCTATTATTTGAGCTGAGTGTTAATCTTGCAGGTGTATGGTCTATAGAGTGTGTGCCTATGTATTGAGAGCGTAAAGAATTACAGCTTATCGCGCTGTATTGCTGAAAATGGCTTCATTTTAAGGGTCCCAAAGGGTAAAAACGGGATCCTACTACTGAGGCTGTCCGTCCGACCGTCCGTCGTCCGTCCGTCTGTGAATGATGATAGCTAGACATTTGAAATTTTCACAGATGATGTATTTCTGTTGCCCATATAACAACATATACAAAAAGTTGGCCAAGTGCGAGTGGGACACGCGTTTGAGTTGAGACAGCGAAGTCTCAGTAATAGGGTCCCGTTTTTATCCTTTGGTTATGGTACCCTGAAAAGGTTAAAATATGAAGTCTAATGTTGTATAACTAATGGTATGGAACCCTTCGTGCGCGAGCCCGACTCACACTTGGCCGATTTTTATATACAAACAGGCTTGCTTCTAAAACATACAGTGAAGTAGCAGTCAGTATTTTATTATTTCTAAAATCGGTCTACATAGGAATTCATTTGTTGTATGCCATAAATAGCTCTTAAACAGCGATTTTAAATTAATAAGAATTGCTCAATATCTGTGCATCTCACACAAATGACAATACCATAGCTAAAATTGAGTTGACATTCCCGTGGTAAGATGTGGTCGCAGCTTTTTTAGACAGTCTGTGCAATCTGTCTTAGTGGATAAACGAAGCTATTTGGTTTTGAGCATAGTTTCGTAATATGTTGTTTCCAAGTGTTGGAAGTAGGTTATGTTTTTTTTCTGTGTTGTAAAATGCTTTTTAAATCGATTGTTACCCGCTCATAATGCTGATCACCGATCGACACCGATAAGAGTTGCAATTACTATAACATGGTATAGTCATATTGGCGAATACCTTTTTCAGTTAATTGAGTTTATTACAATAAATAATTAATAAACCACTCGACCAATGTTAAAGAAATTTAAATGGAACTAATAATTAAAGATACACTACCCAACAAAAAAGAATCATCAACATGATTCAGTAAATGTAATGCGTGGTCACACATAAAAAATATATTCGCGTTGACTTGAGAACATTTTTTAACTGACTCAAAAAAGGAAGAGTTTCTCATTCGAGTGTATTTTGTTTGTGTGTGTTATCTCATAATTCTCTTTTGGAAAAAACATTATCAAAATTGGTTCACCTGTGTACCAATTTTGATAATGTTTTTTTCCATTCGAAAGCTGATGCTTGTCATGTGTTCCCATTTAAATTTGAGTGAGATCTGACGAGTAGTATTTGAGTTATCCCTAATAATGCGTATTTTATGTTTGAATTCCCTTTTTTTTGTCAAAGTTTTAATTTGAATAAAAATTTACACATTATTTTTCTCAGACTATTGTATCACCGGGCGTTGCGCGTTGCCACCGTGCCTTTGGCGTAGAGGTGCTACGATTATCGTAGCATATCTACCAACACGGAGCGAATTGATAACAAACTTTTTACTGAAGACGTACTCGTATACCCAGCACAAACACCTACAAAAATAGCTAACATAGTAATGACATCTTATTATTCAATATTTAATTACCCTGTCTATTTTTAGATACGGATAAATTTTAAAATGTGTAACGTTTTGTGTAAACTAGAGGTAACTGCGCCAAAAACCTTTTTTTTTTTTATCGGATATAAAAAAATCTCACGTTAACTTGTAGAAATCGATCGGTGATGGAACTTTCACAAGGCCCACCTGGTGTTGAGCGGCAGGCAGACATAACAAATGCATTTCGTCACGAGTGAAGAATTGCAATGCGCCCGTCACCTTGAGACGTACAATGCACAGTTGTTGGGTCTTATGTGCCTGTACGTACAGTTGTTGGGTCTTATGTGCCTGTAATTTTAATGGCTCAGAAGGACTACTGCCGGAACATATTGTTAGGTGCTTGACGACAGATTTTCTATTTGAGGATGGTAGCTAGCCAGACGAGCACTCGCAAATGCTGTGAACCTCAAGCCGGTGGTAGAGATCGAACCAAGGACCTGCGGCACCGCAGTCCATAGCTATAACCGCTCGGCCATCATTGTTTCAAAAAGTACGGCTAAAAAGATAAAAGTTGCACTAGAACATAATTGTATTGACAATCCATAATCCATACTGGGCATTAAATACAAAAGCAAAGTTTTAGTAGAAAGTTGATGTATACACTATTATCGAACAAGTAAATCCTAGCTTCATTCACCATCAATCCTGGGGCCACGATAGGCAGATATAAACGAGCGCTCGCCGCCGCCGCCGCTAATCCACTAGATCCTTTCTCGAACACTTAATTAAATTGATATTTAAGTAAAGCAAAATTCCCTCGTAAATTACGCGAAATCCGTTGTTTATAGCCCGGAGGACTTGCCAATTAATAAATTAACGGGTATTTTCTCCGATCCACCTAAAGGTGTTCGGCTTGACTTAAAATATTCATCAAATTAATTACTGCTCTCTTCATCAAAGGATAAGTTGTTTGAGCTATTGTTTAATCAATTTAATAATTTTTGTAGATATTGTTATAAATTGAGGTGGTCGAAATTGTATTGTCCCACATATTGGATTCACAATTTACCTATAACACATTGATATGTCAAATAAAAATATTTTGTATTTGTATTTGTATATCAGTGCGTAGATACAGTTGTATTAGAATCTACGAATCACAAAAACTCGAGGTTAACAACCACGCATAGGTAACTATAGTGCGTGCTAGCACTATAAGAAGTCAAGTCGGCAGCATGCTACTTGGATCTCTTACGTCGACTTAGCAATGGGGTGACGTCTTTTCAAGTAAAGCTATTTAGCACTTGTCAAAAAGCAGTGGCTTGTTGTCGTCTCAAGCTTTCCCTGTTTCGATTGATACACATGTATTCTGCCTTAACAGACCTTCCATAAAAACTACGATTTTTTTTTTATGCCTGATAGGTTAGCCTTTGACCACTATCTCACCTAATAAGCCTAACACCTAGTAAGTGATGATGTGGTCGAGGATGTTGTTCAGACTAACCTAGAGTTTAGCCAAATTTACTCGTAAGTCACTGTGCACGCATAATTCCCTTTACTTATGTACATAAAGCACGATCAACATTTTATTCTCCTAACTAGAAAATTCACCATCACTATGTTTGTTAAATTAAGTAGTCTAAGGAAGTTTCGTAGTCCATAAAATGTCACGTAATATGCAAACATAGGGTTAGGATAGAAATAGGATTTACGAAAACAGAGTAATCGTAGTACCTTAGTCATATTTGAGTAGGTATGTAGTGTAGCAGGGCGGGCATCTCCGCGAGTGGAGGGCGGGCGCTACGCTCGCTGTAAATCAAAGCTTCGCCGGTCGCCGTCCGTATTATCAAAATGGATGCTCTCCGCGCGTATGAGTTATTTCCATATTTGACACCGAATTACTTTCGAGAAGTGCCGACATAAATACGAACGTTGGACGCACCCCTCCCGCATTCCCGCACCCCCGTACCCCTTGCCCCGTGCGGCCGTCGTGCATTTATTTGATTAACTCTGAGTTGTTTAATTTAATCGAATTAGAAGGTAAGCCGTCGGGTGCTGCGCCGCCTCCCTCTCTCGCTTATTTTAAAGCGTTCGGAACATCTTTACAGTGGTTTGTGCGCAATAAAATATCGCCACCCTCGCTGTGCACGAATAACTTTACAATTTTATGAACAGGGGAACAATTAAGCGTCAGTGTATACTTTTTTCTTAAATTTCACGGCTATGGCTATACTGTGATTGTTTGTTTTCGTGGCGGGAACGCGAGGCGAAGATTCATGTCTTCGTTAAATATGAATTCTTTATTTTATGAAGATTCAACTCCTATTTTACTTTATGATTTAATGGGGGTAAAGGAGATATATTGCTTATTTTTTTCTGTTAAGCCATATAATTCATATTTATCTCTTCATGTGTAAGTATATTTCATGTTGAAAATGAAATTTTATGATTATGATGTTTTTAATATACCTATATCATCTGTTGGAGACTTTGCCCGCGTGGCACTTGCTTATCGCACTCCTTTGGAAAACTGAAGACCTTATTATATTGTTAAGTATTCTATCAGGTGTCTCACCTTAGGTAAGTAATCACCGTCACCCACGTACATCCGCAATACCAGACGCTACAAGGATGCGTTGCCGGCGAAAATACTTGTACCACAGCTTAATTAGGTACTCTGTGCCTATACTATCTAATCTTTGTGTATTTTTCATCATATATACAGTGCTATATAAATAGATTTTACGAAGTTGACTGGCAACAAACACGCCTATTCAGATCAAAAAACTGCTAATATATTTTTACTACTGATACTATTAAAAAAACGATTATGATTTCAGTTATGACAAGTTAATCTAATGACAGAGTATAAAACCAGGTGTATTTAAGAATATATAATGTTAAGATACTTTAGCACTTAGATACTAAATCGTATTGGTCACCCTCGCGTAAGGTTCAGTTGTTATTTTTAAATACGCACGCTCATCTCATCACAGTTCCAATCATCAATAACCATCAACGCTGCAGATTTCAAAGCCACAAACGATTGTGCAATCAATAACACGATCAGTGCTCGACGCGCCACCGGCGACGTTAAAGGGGCATAACATAACAAATAACCGTTTCATTTCACTTTACATGATTATTCTCGTGTTAGGGAGGTCGAGGGGTGCGGGGGCGGCACATAAGTTAATAAGACATTTAGCAGGGGACGGCGGGATTGCGTCCGAATGGCTCCCGTGGGGAATCATTTTATTCGATTCCGGCGAGCGGCTTTTTTCCGCTTTACGCTCCGTTTAGCGGTTCCTCGGAGCAATCACGATAGTGCGATCTCGGGAATACCACGACAGGCTCATACAGCTTAAAGCAATAGTTTCTAAGTATCCGGGCCACAGGCTAAATAGTAGTCAGTATGAGAAAGACGCTTACAGCGGGTTGGCCGTCAAGTCTCATTTGTGGATATGACGTTATGAGCGGGGACAGTGCAGCCGCAAAATGATTCTGAATGTGATTACATGACAGGTCTTGCTTGTTTTGGGTTAATAGGATATTGGGGCGAGTATTGTTTTCTGATGTGATTCATTTTAACAAATAGAAGTAAGAACCATCTCTTTAAAATGTAATGAAATGATACCTTTTCATATATTGATGATATTTTTAACATTCAACTATACGATAAAGTACTTGCAAGTCTACTTTTGACTATGTTTTTCTGTTGGAAGTAAATTTAATGTACGAGTACGATGAAATTTAAACTTTCAGAAGACGATGGAATCGAATTATAAATAAAGAAGAATGTCTACCTACCTATTTATTGCTCTTATCAATAACAAGTTTACTAAGAGGTAGGTACGAACGAGTCATTGGAAGTAACATCTTTTTTTATTTATAGCTGCTAGGCTCGCCTTGGACCACGATCTCGCCTGATGGTAAGTGATGATGTCGTAGATGTTGTTCAGGATAACTTAGAATTATTAGCTCTCAAGGACATCTGCCGGAACACATCGTTAGATGCATGGCGACAGATTATCTACTTCAGGGTGGTAGCTAGCTGATGGGCATTCGCAAAATGCCCTAGCACAATGCAAACATTTTAGTGTGTGGGTAGTTACAAGCAGAATTAGAACGACGCTAGTGCGCTCTTTGAATGAACAGACGTGACGCTTTTCGTTACGTCGGAGACGTGACCTCATCACTTCATATAACATTAAAAAAAAAATACAGACCTGCCATAAATGCTACACAGCTACACTACAAGCTCCACTTTGGTCAATTGCCACCAAACCCGAGTCAGTCAGTCATCCATATTATTATGGAATATCCACTTATACCTACTATTGAGTAATAGAAAGATTATAGAAACATTGAAAATAATGGAAGTATCGCGATTGATATCACGATTATTCAATAATTCGCTGCAGTTTCATTTTACTGTGGAACTAGTTTAATGCGACTTAAAATCTTGCTCTAGTTCTGTCATCAAACTAACAATTCACTACGAATGAATCTTAATTTTACTGACTATTATACATATATAATTTGAATATCCTATTTTATATTTATTTATGTTTCTGTGTAGTGAGGTGTCCACTACAAATTGCACTGTGCTATATTTTCCAGTGGCAGTTGTCGTATAAACTTAAAATTATTTTAGAAAAATGAGAAGTCGCAGAACTGTTAACACCTATACTAAAGTCCTTAAGACGCTTGCATAGCTCGTCGAACCCCTCTATGTTTAGCAGGCTTATACAGAATAGTTGTTCTATTCATATTATATCATAGAATACAAACTGAAATGTTAGCCCTGAAATGCTAGTGTATTTGGATAGGCCAGATTTCCCTACGGCTACGGCAACGTATAGACCCATATCGAACCGTTCCGACCCCAAGAAGGCAAGAAGCTCAATCTTGACCGCGGGTCACTCGATCGCTCGCTAAGTGCGTTGTGCAATTCCCTGAATTTATCGTTCCACGTCTCCGCTCCCGCTTTTTTACCGAGTTCACGCGATTCTCGGCCCGCGCCGTTTTAATTATTCATCCTCGTGAGTTATGGTCGAATTAAAAAACTGTTAGAGTCGGCCGGCGCCGGCGGGAGAGGTAATCGAGTTAGGCGAAGTCATGGAGAATACGTAATGCGCTAGTTCTCTGCTTACTGCTCTGCTCAATGCAAGACTTTACACTGATCTTTGCGATTATAGTCAGACAACTAGCAACGAACATTAAAGCTAGGGTGGTTTTGTTGTCATTCTTAATAACTTTCGACCATATTGCTAAGTAATAGAACACATCTATGTGGTTATATGGATGATGTCACTTGAAAAGCATTTACGTTGAAACCACTATTCAGCCGTGCCAACTCGCTCGCTGTACGCTTGTTTGTCGGAATCATTTACAATTTGTAGTTTTCGACTACATTAAACAACGAATCTATTTGGCATGCGATGGTGCACAGAAACATTAGTAATAATTAATAGTGAATCAGCGAAATATTAAATAAATAGTGGTATAAATAAGGCCTTGTTTGTTTTTAATTTTGTAAATGTTCTCAAAATCTAACCGTATATATTATGTAAGTACTTGGTTTATTTATTGAAATTTAGTTGAAAATTAGCAGTCTAGCGTGGAACTGTGCCCAATAGATGGCAATAGGTGCATTCCCTATTTCATGGGACCAAAATATATCTGGCGAAAAATGAGAATTTAAAAATTGCTGCCTACCATTTCATAGAATAAAGGCATGGTATTATGTAGTATATATATGTATGTATCTACTTTTAATTTAATTTTGATCGTTATATTAGAAAACTAATTTAATCAAGACATCAACAGTTTAAAAATACCAATTAGTAATACTTTATATTTATTTCATGTTGGCAGAATTGAAAATCGTAAAAAAGTTTACCTTTGTGCATTTGGCTTTCGTGTTTTCGACATTTTGCTCTTCTATTCTGGAACCACACCTGCAATTAAAAAATCGTTTTAATCCTTGGCTTGGATTGAAGGCCTAACTCAAGATAGAATTATTTTACAACGAATAAATAGGAATGAAAGAAAGGACTTTGACTTTGGTTTCCAAACATAACTGTAGCTCCGTAGCTCTTAGATCCCTAATCTACTACGGATAGCCACGTAGCATTGCGTAGATGGCCTACGAAGTCCCTACGGGAAAAAGAAACTTTAAAAAACACGAAAATTCTGTTCATATGCTGGTAGAACGATTATTATCTATAGTAGGTACGCACTTAACTGCTTATTAAAAATATATGACACCATAATAATTATAGATGAATTGATCCGGCTGTAACTTAAAACTTAAAAATTGAATATTAAGTATTATAATGATTGAGTTTTATATGAACAAGATTGTAAATTCTAACTGTAAACAAGCCAGTATAACTGCGGGACATATTCGTCGCGTAGAGTAGGTACCTACCAGTTGGCAGTGCAGTGCGGTCTCGCGGTGCGCAAACATGCTAACCGCATTATGGAGGGACACGTACTGAGCTGATTGCATTGCAAAGCGTGTGCTATGTGGAAATGCTATCAGTATATTGGGTCCAATCGGAATCTAACTAAGATAGGAAGATTAGTTTCGTACACAGCCCGAATCGTACTTAGATTTATAATTAAAACAGGTGACTGGGTATGGTTTGGATACGGGTGATTTTGATCATCTGTGCAATCCGGTATGTTAATTTTACTTTGTTTTAAATGTGTTTCTCTGTAAGTGAATATTGTTATTCTTAAGAGATATAAAATTCTTAAACCACAAACCACATCTGGTGTCCTAGGCAACAGGTCATTAGGGTTTTGATGATTAAGTTTTAGGGTTCCGTACTAGAAAACGGGACCTTATTACTAAGCCTTGGCTGCTCGTTTATCCGTCGTCCAGCCGTTTGTCCGTCCGTCCATTCGACCTTTAAAGGTCCTTTAAACCAATCTTCTGAACGGTAATAGGTAGCCGGTTGAAATTTTTACAAAATATATTCGTTGCCAAGAAAATATAATAATAATCCTATCCATCGGTAAGGATTTCAAACTGTATAAACGGTTTTTGGTACATACATTATGTGTTGGTAAGGAACCCTTGATATGTGGGTCGACTTCACCGGTTTTATTAAAAACTTCTTTAAAAATATTAAAGTATGTAACCATTTCGTTAATTATTAAAAAGAAAAAAAAATAATGACTCTTGTATTTTGTTTTAGGATTATTTTATGTGGAGTTTTATCTAAGTTCTAACTCGGTGCGGTGATATAAGTATATAAGCGGGAAACGCTGGTTCGATTCCCAAAAAAGATGAAATGGTTATGATCTGTAAAATTGCAATTATATGATATCATAGTATTATAATAAACTACTCACTTCGAATCAACAGCCATCAACCTCACTGTTGTAAAAAGCCTCCTCCCTAACTAAGTATATACGAATCAACAATTCAAAAAACATAGTTGACAATGACAACAGTATGTTGACTCAAACAAACCAATTTAACTACATTACCCTCAGCAAGGACCCAACTTCAACTACAAATGTAGGAAAATATTTATATAAAAAACTTTAGTAAACCCTAAATGATAAATAAATTTCAATGTCTGCTCAATATGTATATAGGTATTCAGCATTCTGAGAAGCAGCGACCGCCCGATACGCTAACTAGGGGCACATTCATTAGCAGTGATTACATAAGACAATACGACTAAATAACAAACAAACACACCCTCTCTCTTTATGTAAAGAGGTTGTATTTAGTTCAATTTGCTTGTTTGCTGGGTAGTTTTGGAATTAGAGATACTACATCTATGTACAAAAAATATGAATATTTTACTTCGCGCAGTTTCGCCGGCGTAGAATTCGTTATATCGGCTCAGTAAATGGGGAAAAAAGTTGTTATTCCTTGTTCATATCCAGGACCTAAGCAACGTATTACTTACATCTCGAATAATATAAGTGTGTTAAGTTTTTTTGAACTCGTTACGTGATTTTAGATTTTCTTATTAGCTTATAGCTTGTATTTCTTATAGGCTAACCACCTTTGACCTCTATCTCACTTGATGGCAAGTGATGATTTGGTCGAAGATGTTATACAGAATACTCTCTCAAGGATAGCTGCTGGAACAGACCCTTAGGTGTTTGACAAATTTTGTAAAAGAGGGTGGTAGCTAAACAAGGCTTCGTAAAATACCCTACCACCATGCTATAACGACTGCCATCATAAAACAAAAACCGACACGGAAGCACTCAGTAGTAATGCCACTAACGGTCACCCATTCAACTCATGACCGCTGCGGACCTTGGTTAACTTAGCTGATCGGTTGAACGGCTAAGCAAACTACGCTACAAGTGCTTCAAAACATATATTCTGATCAAAATATTATTCAATTTCAATAGGTATGGATTAATAAACATATTGACAGTATCTTCGGATAAATCATTTTGGTAAAAATATAGATGTATATCTATTTAACACGTAAGTTAAATGTAAAACGGGTAGGTACCAAGTATCAACTTGTTTTTATAGATTCCGTACAAATTTAAACCAGCATTTTACCCCCTACGGAATTAAATATCTAAAAAGTAGCCAAGCGCGAGTCAGCCTACTTGTTTGGTTGATACTGCATTACAAAAGCCCGAGAAAATATTAAATATTTATAACTTTAATCTCAGCATTAAACTACATCGCTATAAATCGGCGATTTCAGTATCTGTTGGTTAAATGCAGGACTATGGTACATATCGAGATTCCTAACTAGTTTGCTTATTGAGATTGACCCTTTACCCAAAGTTGTCTAAAATTATTAATATTTATTTCGAAAAAAAAACAATTGTACCTGTGAACCCTACTTAAATAACTCTAGGTAATGACTTCCCTAATTTTTCGGCTACCTTCTTATGTTAGTATTATAGCCCTATCCCTTGAAATATATTACTGAAATTGACCTCTTACCCAAAGTCGTCTAAAATTATTAATATTTATTTTATACAGACAGAGAAATGTCATAAAGCTGTTTGGGTAACCTAAAAACTGAAAAAGCATTTATATATATTCATTGCATGCATTACTTTCGACCACGTTGATGCCAGTGCACTCCTGAAGGACATCCTCATATTGAAGTCCAGTATTGTGGAAATTCGCTCTAAGCTGGAAATTTCAGAGCAGACAGTTGACCAGCTGAGAAAGGAAATATGTGATTTGCGGAGTAAAACGTTTTCACAATCGCCTAGTCTGCAAAACGTTAACCTACATCGAGGCGGCACTCGACAACAATTATCGCCACTCTGCAGTTCAGCGACAATATCGCCTACTGAGTCACCGCGGGGTCAAAACCACGTAACTCGACCTGCACCTGACGTCACGCCATCGTCACAGCCTATGACGTCCACACCGACTGCAATTGTACGACCACCTACAGCACGGCAGCAAAAGCAGTCATACGCACATGTTTCGAAAACTTCTCAAACTGCTATAAAAACACAGAGACAGATTGTGGATGTACAGCGTGCTGTACCCCGTGCTGTTCAGGATGACAATGGGTTCACCCTTGTAAAAAAGAAGAGCCGTCAACATCGGCAAAACCGCAATCATCGCGGCACAGCTATTAAACGGTAGGTGCTACGACCTGTAGTGTAAAGGTCGTAGCACCTACCGTTAAAATATACCTTTCTCGACTGGACAAGGAGACTAAAGGTGAAGATATCCTCCGTTACGTCCGGGAGAGACTGAAGGGCCGGTGTGAGGAGCAAATCTCACTGAGTTGGATGCGGTTGGAGCAGATGAGGGTCACGGACTTTAAGTCTTATACCCTTCAGGTCCCAGCAGCTCAATCCAAGATGTTCCTGACACCGGACTTTTGGCCTGCAGGCGTGGTATACCGGTTGTTCAGGGAGAGGAAGCAGAGTCACCCTGTTATGTAGTGTCACGAAATAATATAATTTTTCATATATATATTTTAGATTAAGGTATTTATGTTCTATGGGTCCGTACATATTTAAATTTATTTATTGTGTCTGTTACCTGAAATAAAGATTTATCATTATTATTATTATATATTTAATATTTATAGTAAATGCATATATATATATATATATATATACATAATATTATTATTGTTTATCTCAGTAATAACTCGCACCTACTCATCATTGAAAAAATTATGTTGATACCATCCGTGACTGCTTGTCATCAAAACTACTGCTAAGCAAACGACTAAGTAGGCAAATCGACCAATTAGCAGAATGTCAGCGTCATAATACGAGTACTATAGTGAGAAAGAATCTTCGCTCGTAGCGAAGATTGCTTAGCTGTTCTTAACCGATCAGCAAAGTTAAGCAACGTCCGACCGCTAGTGACATTACTACTGAGCGCTTCCGTGCTTCGGAGGGCACGTTAAGCCGTCGGTCCCGGTAGTTGTCTAAGGATGGCAGTCGTAATAGCATGGTGGTAGGACATTTTCCGAATGCCCGCCTGGCTAGCTACCGCCCTCAAGTACCTAACGGTGTGTTCCAGCAGCTGTCCTTGACGCTAGTAATTCTAGGTTAGCCTGAACAACATCTTCGACCACATCATCACTTACCATCAGGTGAGATAGTGGTCAAAGGATAACCTATCAGGCATAAAAAAAACCTATATCCATAACTGTGAGGCTAAGTAGCAGATTTTTTTTCAGAATATATAGCTCTAAGGATAAGTAGTAGAACGTCAAAATTGACACTGTTCAAAGAAGTGTGCATACTCGTACCTATAAAAAGCTTTCAAAGTCAAAGTCAAATTCATTAATCCAATTTTGGTGTCTACGAGTTTCTCATGAACGTCAATTACAAAATTTTACTATGAATATAGTACCTATTCTATTGCCGCTTTCACAAAAATGTTATAGAGCCACTAACGGGCAAGAAACTCTTTTAGAAATACTTTAGAAAAACTTTGTCCTGAGTTGCTGACTGATATACAACATTTTGAAACTAAACTAGTATGTCGTATTATTTTATTATGATTATAGTCGTAGGCAAGATTTGTGTCCTCGACATTATAATACTTCGGTGAAATTGTATGCTTGGTTTTGCTTAGTAGACGTTTCGTTCCGATACTGATTGTTTTAAAGACCTTGCTGATCTAACTTTCATGGACGTATAAGGGCATAGCCGTCCAAAGTCATCATCGATAAATACAAACTTAATAAACTATAAAATAATATATTATATATAATTATATAAACTTAATACTTAATATTACTTTATTGCATGGTGGTAGGGCATTTTGCGAATGCCCACCTGGCTAGCTACCACCCTCAAGTAGAAAATCTGTCGCCAAGCACCTAACGGTGTGTTCCGGCAGCTGCCCTTGCGAGCCAGTAATTCTAGGTTAGCCTGAACAACATCTCCGACCACATCATCACTTACCATCAGGTGAGATAGTGGTCAACGGCTAACCTATCACGCATAAAAAAATAAAAAAATATACCGAGATGCTGAGATTCGACTGAGACTTTTTTGTAGCAAAAACTCGTCCGGATAGTACCTACTGCTACCAGATTTTACCGCCCATCAGTAATATTCATATTACTGATGGGCGGTATTCCGGTTTAAATAGTATGGGTACCGGTACAATTAGAGGCTCATGAGACTTAGCAACCTTATATCTCAGAGTGATGGGCGCAGTGCTGTTCGACACTTGTGACGAGCTGGATCTGTGACAGGCAGAAGTACCGCCTTACCACAGGTTGGCCTCATCAATGTCACATCACGATAGCATAAAAAAAAGATTGCTTCGCTCAATTGATTTTCATCGAGAAAAATGTGCCATTTGTATAAATAAATCTATTGATCGGCACTAACACCAATACGATAAATGCAACATCACTTGACACTAGTTAAGACACACAAGGTTTATTTCACTGCACTTTCCCCTGCCACCGGTCACTATTAGGAAGGACAAGCACTTAACGCCGATAGAGTGAATTCGAGTGTAATAATGCTCTAATTCAGATATATCGAGCAATCGAGATATATCACCGATAAACCGGTACTTGTTGTGCCATAGCAGCTAATTACGTGCATTAGTAATGAGTAGGGGTCTCGGACGGATCACGGGGTGTACTGGGGCTTAATTAATATTGTATGTGATGATTGCGAATGAAGAGTGGAGTAGGTAAAGTGTCGGTGATGTGTTATAGTGATTTCAATGTTATATTAGAGAGATAATGATTTGATATAATTTTCAATGTGAGTTCTCCTTAGAAATAAAACCTCCGCGATCTCCTCGCCTACAAGACATATTTAGATATGGCGTTAGGGAACACTTTACTATTTGATTAACTATTCAAAACGATCTATTTCTGTTCGAAAGTATGTTTAATCCAGCGGAGGGCTTAAAAGGACAGACATAGAACTTTCTCCCGAGTGATTCATAGTGCTTTATACTACACCTACGAGGAAAATAAAATCATTATGTACCCATAAATTTTCTTGTATTTTTCCCGAGACTCAGGAAGTAAGTTCTTTATGAATTCCGTAGTTGTATTTTTTATTTCTGGTGGCGCCGTCACTATAAAATCGTCACTTTCACTATCAGATGACATTTTGGAAAAATATTTAGAATAATTAATTGCGTACATACTGTTATAATATCAATTAAGTAATAAACAAATAAATTGCTGCGCTTGCAACGGTTCTGTAGTCCTGACAAGGATCCCTTATAGTTTCGTCATGTCCGTCTGTCTGTCCGTCTTTCCAAGGTTTTGCTAAGAGACCGTTAGTACTAGGAAGCTGTAATTTCGTATGGATATGTAAATCAATTACGCCGACAAAGTGGTAAAATAAAATTCCGGAAAAATTTTTTTTTTAGGGTACCCATACATTTGATTTGGGGATGAACTTTTTTTTCGTCGTCTATCTCTTCGTGTGTGGTATGGTTGAACAGGTCTTCTAAAATGACTTAGGAGTTGCTTTATTAGGGAGATAACTTTATTAGTTTAGCAGTAATAGTCGTTGAACTTGGGTGTTGGATAATTTTGTACCAAATATAAAATCTATAGAATAAATCCTTTAAAGTGACTAAGATGAAGTAGTTGGTTGTTTATAAGGGATAAAGACTGGCATTGAAAACTTAATCTGAAATAAAAAATCTTAAAACTATGCCCTATGTCATACCACTAGGTGAACTGACGATATAGTGAAAGTCGCGGGTAGCCAAAGGCTACAAGTGGCTAATAGCCGTTCTTTGTGGCGATCTATGGGGAGGCCTTTGTTCAGCAGTGGACGTCTTCCGGCTGGTGATGATGATGATGATGATGTCATACATAATAGACTAGCGTTCCAGCCGTGGCTCCACCCCCGCGTATTGCGGTTATCGCGCAAAACTATTAACTTCTCTTTGCGCAGTTGGATAAAAACTATCCTATGTCCTTTCCCGGGTCTCAAACTATTTCCATTAGTATAGATAAAGATATGGCAGTACAAAGATTCGACTTATATAGGTATTAAGTACTTTTTGGACCTCATCTTCGCCGTACACTAGAAGTGTTTGCTGTCTGTACCTGTCGTACCAAGGTCATCGATCACTTCATTTCACACATCATCAATTTGCTGATTGTATTGCTCATAAATAGTGTACATTTTATCATCGGTAAAGAGAATATTTCTGTGCCCTTCACTTGCGTATCGCAACGGAAGGCACTCTATTTAATTTTAAAGATTGATTATGGGCATGTACTGTATATCGACGATAAGCACCGAGCTTCAGGTCTTGTTTTATAATACGCGACATTTTCCAAGCGGGAATCTTCATTTCTCGCAATAAGATTATTGTTGAGTTATCATAATATTTTTATTCCTAATGGGATTTCGACCAATTTTGGCTTTAATAGCATTAATTTGTAGGGATAGTAAATAAATAACAAAATTATAAAATTAATTGCCCTAACATTTTTCACGTTTATTTCATTTTAGGCTACGGTCGACGGATTTAAAAAAAAGATAAAAAAATATTTGACATGCGATTTCCGCCAAAAAATATTTAAATCAATGAATGAGTTTCTCAAATATCTAATCAATGGATAAGAGAATTTACGAGTATGTTAAAAAAATAACATTCGAAATTCAAACATTATGAGTCAGGAGCCAAAAACTTTCAGTGCGCTCTATGTTGGGTATTGGGCGTTTCAAATTCGTACAACGCGTGGTATGCACAACGGCGTGAATCACCTAACAATTATTTTTGAATTCTTTTCACACTATAGTACAAATGGCAAACGTTTTTTTTTCGGATGTGAGACTCGGACTTTTTTGTGAACCGCCCATGTATATTTTTGGAAAGGGGAGCTTCGGACCAACGCCAGTTTAAAAATCTATTGTACACATATTATTTTGTACAATAATTACTAGCGAAATAAATTAAACAGTGCAATAATATACTTCCATAATATGTATAATTAATTATCTTACAAAGGTTTTAACATAATACGCAAAGTCATTGTTTTCAACTCATAATACTAAGGAATCTACGGATTCTATTAGCATGGAAAAATATTACTAATTAAATTATATTACCTGTGTTTTTAAATGGTCTGTTAATAAAACTCGGAGTTTGAGAAATTCGAGGAGGTAATTTAACCAAAAAAAAATTAGAGACCGACCGGTAGGTAACCTGGAAACCTTTCTAGAGATGCAAGTTAATTAGTACTGGAGTACCCATTTACTACGTATAAATACGTTACCTAAACACCCGGAGATGATGCTTCTTAAAAGAGCGCAGTATAAGATCGGGTAACTTCAAACCTAACGATGGAGCGATGGTGATAATTTCGCCGTAGGAAGTTAATTACAGACTAATGATACTTAACAACTGTTTATCTCAGGGTGATTGGCGCAGTACAGTTCTTGACTTGTAACGAAATGCATCTGTTATAAGCAGATGTTTCCACTTTATATCAGATGGCTTGTTGAGTCACAACCACATTAAAAACAAATTTTAAGTTTTTAAATTTTGATAACTATCACCCAAAATAAAGACCTCACAATTCATAAAGACATCACTTTAGTAAAGAGACTAGTGGTCTAAGTGGTCAATAATATACAGAACAATAGTGTCCGACGTAAAAAAAAAATTTATTTGACAGCTGTCTCCTGAAAAATGAATCTCGACGACATCACTTTTGTGAATAAACTGGTTGTCTAGGATCAATAGTTTCCGATATGAAACTCTTTTCAGCTATCATGTTAAATTTAGATCTACATTAGATCTACCAATTTTGTTAAGAATCTAGTGGTCTAGAATCAATAGTTTCAGAGATAAAGTCTGACAGTTATAATCTGAAGTTTGGATCTAAATTTTATCTAGCACTATTGAAAAGAAACTAATTAAGTAGGGTTAATAGTTTCAAAGATAAAGCACTTCAAATTTTGACATCAATGAATTGAAATTAAGATGTTCAGGGCAAATCACATAATGTAATGTAAATATTTAATTCTTACTACATGCCTGATTAGTAAATATTAAATATTCGATCTTTGCCTACCCTTGCAAATGGAACCTGCAGCTGAAAAATTCAATATTGGTGGATCACCTACATACATAATCGCATAGTAAGTATTAAAATATCTTCTCAGATAAATCAGGCAGTTTATAGCGGAGATAAAAGATTTAATCTACTTTATGAATAGGTCTAGAATCCTTTCAACCTAAAAATGATTTCAAGAAATATTTTATTTTATTCAAGGATAATTTGGAAAATACCAAAAAAAAATATTTTTTACCAACTCTCCGTTCTTGCACCTCTTACTTATGTTTTTACCCATAAAAAAAAAACTTTACACGGTAGATTTCATAACTTTAATTTTAATCTGCAGTTTTTTAATAAAATACATGTGCAATTCACACCGTAGGCGTAGTCCAAATCGCCCAGTGTAAAAAATCTTATTCTATTCACAGCGTGACGTGAGAACATTCAAAAAGATGTTCGATGATTCACACCGCGCGGTGCGAACCACACGGGGCTTGAAATACCCCAACACCCGGTCCAGTGACAAAGACGATGCAAAATCTACTCGTTTTGTAATAAAGTGGTAAATGTGGTTAAATAATTATAATAATACATCTGCTAGTTATGTTATGCTTTGCAATGGTCTCGTATCTAGGTTCATTATTCTAGTAGCACTAACACATAATACTTGTATAAATCCAACAGATGGAGAAGAGAGAACACAGAATGGGTAGCAAGAGGTCACTCAGATTTTTACAAAAGGTAGCCGTATTGCCGGACAACAAGACGGATATCACGGATGTAGAAAAGTATGAAAGTTATAAAATCGATTTGAGTTGTTTTCAGAACAAGTCTCTAGAACTTCGTATTCTATATACAATACAATACAAAAATTCTGTATTGTTTACCAAAGTAGAAGTAAACAACACTAATATTCTATAATAGTACAATGGGCGGTCTTGTCGCTATGTAGCGATTTCTTCCAGACAACCTTTGGATGGACAGAAATAAGGGAAGAGTTAGACGGTGGTGAACAATAAATTTAGATAACTAAATTCAGATACATAAATCTTATATATGATAAATATATATAGTATGTATATAAATATAGTATAGATATAATATGTATATATATACATATAATACATACATATATAACAATAAACAAATAATTACAATGTTATATACTAGATAAGTAGTGATTTTTTAACATTACTTTAAAAATTCCAAGAGATTTGGCACGTCTAATCTCGAATGGCAAAGTATTCCATAGTCGTGCAGCCTTCACAGTAGTGAAAGACTTATTGTAGTACTGAGAGCTATGAGGGTTCATTTTAAGTTGGAGAGTGTTGCAAGAGCGAAGGGACAGATCGTGGGTCAGATGGAGAAACATGTAGGAGTACTGGGAACGAAGAGGATATTGTATAGAAGGTGTAGAATATGTGCATTCCGGCGAAATCGTATGGGCAACCACTTAATTTTTTTACGAAACTCAGTTATAAGGTCATATTTGCGGAGGCCATATATGAATCGAATACAAAACTTTTGTAAGCGTTCAAGTTTATCAAGACGTTATTGAGTCAAATCGGCACGATATGTCAGCGTAGTCGAAAATTGGGAGTAAGAGTGATTGTGCGAGCGCAATTTTCGTTGAGATTGGTAAAAAAATTTGCAGCCTTCTTAGAGAAGAAGCGGAAGCAAAGATTTTGCGACTAGTTTTAGCAAGCTGTGGCACCCAAGATAATTTCCTATCCATGATGATACCAAAATTTTTAATAGTAGTGCTGTAATCAATAACTCGTCCATCAAAGATAACATGTGGAAGCTGAAACCAGTCAAACAAGGATACCATTCTTGATCTGCCAGTGATAATTGTTTGTGTTTTCGCCGGGTTGACCTTGAGACCATAGGATTTACTCCATACAGAGATTCGTCGCAAATCAGAGTTGACTACTTCGATCGCTGCTGGCAAGTCATTTAGAGGAGCCTGAGCGTATATTTGCAAATCATCTGCATAAAGATGGTAGAAAGAAGATAACTGATGTTAAATTGAATTTATAAAAATTGAGAAAAGAAGAGGTGATAGAACGCCGCCCTGAGTACACCTGCTGCCGTAGTACTCCACGATGAGAAAGTCTCATCGAAGCGTACACGTTGCTGACGTCCATACAGGTAACTACGAAACCAAGCAATAACCATTTGAGTTTAAAGTTGTTTAATTACTATTTGAGAATTGTAAGAGGACACAAACATAATGCCAAGGAGTACGACAAAATCTACGTTATTGAAGGCGTTACTGAAGTCTAATAGTGTCAAAACTGTGAGTTATCCATACCATGTCTTATATAGTCAGTCATATAATATTTCTTTAAACATTTATAGAAAGCTATAGAACAGGTCTCTGTATTTATGATAAATATCACAAGCATTATATCAATACTGTTTTTTACACATTGAATATGATACATGATTCGCCACACTATGATGGTCTACCACTTAGAATGAGAATTAATACTAAGAAATAGTTTTTAAGACAATACAAGTAACTTAGTGATATTGATGGTCTCACCTGTACTCTTGCCTCGCTGAGTCCAAGCCTTTGACTAAGTTCTTCTCTCATGAATGCATCGGGGTAGTGCGTTTCATCAAAGAGCCTTTCCAACTCTCCCAGCTGTTCCAACGTGAAGTTGGTACGAGACCGCCTCTGCTTGCCCCCGCCGCCGTTGCTACCCGCGTTCGGCGACTTATCCGCTGCATCTGGTAAACCGGACTAGTTTTCAGAAACTTGATTATTTTAACCATAGAGATATATTGCTTTCTCTTTTCTGCGTGTATAGCTATTTGGAATTTACAATTTATAAAAAAAGAATAAATTCCAAGCACACATAATGTTGTAGTAACACGAAATCGTTATTTTATACACATAGTTGGACATCCTTATCAGAAGTCCGACCCACACTGGGCTGGTTTTTATTATTTTTTGTTGTATATTAGATATTAGACAATCATTTGTGAAACAATCGGTCATACTTTGGTGTACTGTAATTTTATTCGATAAAACTGTCGATCTGGACTCCACAAACTGTGTACCTGCTCCTGTGAACGCATTTGTACTGCTACCTAAGAAGGTTTTTTTTCGTGGTAAAAATTGACCAAATTCCGGGAAAAGTTAGTTGGTGTAAGGTCCGAGTAGTTTTTTATTTTTATTTTGCTCATATGTAAGCATTTGAATCGCATTTGAATCGCAATCTCACCTGATGGTATATGATGATGTGGTTGAAGGTGTTTACAGGCCTAACCTAGAATTACTGGCTCTCAAAAACAGCTGCCGGAACACACCTTTAGGTGTTTGGCGACAGATTTTCTACTTGAGGGTGGTCGCTAGCCAGGCGGGCATTTGCAAAATGCCCTTCCACCATGCAAAAATATGGAGTATGAAGGAAACCAGAGTTAGCGAAGGTTTTAATGGTGCGAGACCCAAAACTACTTTGCTGTCAAGTGAAACATAGAATTGTTCACCTCACTATAGCGTGGAAAATGATATAGATGTAAGAAAAACAGCCTTAATAATTAGTTTATGCAGTTAGCTACCTTGCTTTTGCCAAATTTCATGATTCGAGGTCAATGGAATAAATTTCTTGACTGAGTTTGCAAGTATCAAAATATGGGTCAAATATTGTCAAGCTTTTAAAGTGTCTGGAAATTGACCGACGGCTCCATACCACTTTGTGCAAGGCGATCAATGCTATCCTATTTTCTTTAACACCCCATTCCATTTTGTAATTTGATACATTATGAACTCGAAAAAATATGTGTAATGGAGAAAGTAAAGTAACTTAATCTTAATACTAAATTATTACGTTATAGCTGCTTTGTAGTAGCAATGGAGGGGTGACATTCTAGCCCGGCACCCTACACCCGGGGCTGTGCTAGAATGAGTAGGAATGTATGAAATCCTGCATCGCGCAAACGAAATCAGTCTGAAAGATATTGAGCTAACATTACACTAAACTTAACATCGGAAGCAAACGGCAACACTCGGCAGTCTAGTGCAGCAGAATCACCATGAACTACGCGTTGAAAGTTATTATAGGTTCACGATAAAATATATGATAAAGATCTTTAAAACTGCCATAATATAATCGAAAGAGATATGAAAACATTTCGATAAAGTTGTTTTTGAAAACTTTTACTTATTTTCGTAAATTTTACAAAAATATCTTCAACACTTTTTTCATAAATAAGTTAGGGGTAATTCAGAGTTCTTCATGATATTTTGTCATGACGCGTACTGATAAAACATTAATATTCAGCACTAAATCTTGTGCTATTGCCTGTTTTTATGCAGCGAGTGATTCAAAATTAGAATCCTGAGCGTTAGCGAGGGAATCAAAAGAGCATGAGGTGAAAAATCTTTGCACTCGAGTGCAACACGTAACTTTTCATTCCTCCTCAGCGAGGAAATGACTAAATGCAAAAAAAAAACGTTTACAATCACAAGATAGGTACACTATTATTTCAGTTTAGGTATTAATTACTACATTATGACAGGTAAGTATTACAGAATAATCTTTAAATTATAACAAAATAATACTAAGGTATAATTAAGAAAATTTTAAAGTAACGTTGCTACAGTTATTTAAATTGAGTGTAATATTTTTGTTTGGTACTGTAATATTGGTGTTAGTCACTTGTGTACTGTTTTTAGGTAAACTATCTGTCATACTTAATACTCTTAATAGTTGTACCGATTCATCGGATTCCCTTGGCGTGAATGTTGGAGAGAGAGGGAGATGGTATCCCTCTACAACTGCATTGGACTTCCAGCCTCCGTGGCGCTTACGGGACAGGAGATCAGCTCCGGAATCAGCCAAAAGTGTGGCTGAAATTCGTCGGAAACAATGACCCGTGTACAACAGGGGTTCTGGAAGTTCAAGAAATGTTGCTATTTCTCGTGGGTTACTGCAAATTTTATTAGTACCCATAGGCTGTCTAACACACTTTCCATTGCGATACTGTAGAAAAAATCGATTGATTGGAGTGTAAGCGGGCGTAAGGCTTGATATTTCTCAACAATCGTTACGTATTCCTTGCGAATGACGAAGTTGCGGTCTCTTTTTGTCTTTGTATTAGGTAAATTACTTAATAGTAAGTCATCTGAATGTTTCTCAATGTTTTTGACATTAAGTTGTGTTAGTTCATTAGTTCGACATGCTCCGTTTATTCCAATAATAAGAACAACCTGTAACGTAAATAGTATTGTAGTAGATACATGAATAAAATTGATATGAACGCATAATTATGCCTATCAACATCTACTAAGTATACTATTTAATTGAGATTAATATACATACTTAAGTAGATACTGAATGTGCAACTGACTTACTTTTGCCGCCAAATATACGGAATTGGGTGCTTCGTTAAGAAACTTTTCAGTATCAGATACTGTGAAAACCACAGAAAAGAGAAAGCAAGTATTTTATATCTCTATGGTGAAAACCTTCGATTTTTTTGGTTGATGACCAAATGAGGCTCTTTTTAAAAATGCCACTAATTTAGGATAGGTATCGATATGTATGTCTTTTTTCATCTTTATTGTTGCTTTTAGCATCGTATACGTACTCCATAGAGTGCTTGCTTTCTTGTTCTCGGATAATTCTATAAAATATGCCAGCAAAACGTTTTCTGAGAAAGTTTTGGCTCCTTTTGCTAGTCGCCACGTGTTGAACATATCGTACTGTTTTAAATACTTCTCGCGTGATTGTTGAGGGAGAAAGCTCATTTGCGCATTATTAACAGTTTCAGTCAATTCTGTTGGCGTCAAACAAACTTCCTCGTCGCTAGAATCACTCATTTTAGTTTTTTCACTTGTTTTCAAGTTTCTTGTTTTTTTTAATATAAGGTTTAACAATGACGTGAAAAAATGCCGCGTAAAGAACCGCGTACAAAGCAAATTGATAAAAGAACACCAAGAAGGTTCCGAGTCTGAGTTTTTAACAAATAAAAAAAAGTTGTATGATATATTCGGCACCATAGAGGTAGCAGTAAATAGGTATAATGTTTTTTTTAATTCACAAACTTAGTGCACACGATGTTCTAAATTCAATTTACTTTATCCTCTAGAGAATAAAAACGGCTTTTCCACTCAGATATTGAAGATTAAAAATACTCTTTTCGAGATGGTGGGATGAAAAGGGTATTGACCATAGAGATATTGCTTTCTCTTTTCTGTGGTATTGGCAGACGGACAACAAAGTGTACCTATGAGCGGGTTCCGTCTTTTTCCTTTGTATGCACGAATACCACAGACCTATTCGAATGCCCTGAAATTGCCTAGGATAAAATGAAATCTTTTTTGAAAAAAAATTATGAAACTTTTTTATGCTGATAAAAGCTGGTATGTACGAGCACATGAAGAAATAACCGTACAGAAGGAAAGCTTCACCACTACACGCACAGCTATATGTGTGCACCTTGTCACGACAAGGCGCGCGGGGGTTACAGGGGCATCCACTCGGGTGCAAAACCAGATTGAACCAGCTCAGCCTGGGGACAAAGTTAAGGCCACAAAGCAATACGACGCAAACGATTATGTTATTTGATTTATTACAGTATTAATATTGTATTGTAAAACCATAATAGAACCAGACAAGTAGTTTATGTTACTTATTTTTATGATATTTTGACGGAACAAGCTCGAGGCGCACCTGATGTTAAGTGGACTAACCTCTGTCTATAACAGATGCATTTCGTCACAAGTCATGAATTGCACTGCGCCCACCACTGAGTTTTGATACACTTGTGTATTATTAGTGTATTATTTGTGTATTATTATGTGTGATACCTGGTTGTTCTGGACATCCTTATTCCGAATTTGGAATTTAATTTTTGATGACGTCTGCCAAGTAAGAAAAGTTACTCCAATTTGGATGAAAATCGATATCTAGGTTGTTCTGGATATCCGGTCGGTGTCACCGTAAGTGATATCCGCGTCATCAATTATAGACCAAATAGAGTCGTTAACATCTCGCGATAGCGTAATCCAAAAAGTGATTTAAAACTTTGATGAAAGAATCGACCTCTGTGAAGACTGCGGACATTTGCCAGATATCATTTTTCATTCATATAATTGCCAAATTTTTCTCTTCGTACTACAATAAAAATTTGAATCATTTTCATCTAAATTATTTGTTTTATTAAGGGCTTGTTTCAGAATGTTCGAGTAAGTTCCGGTTTTACTACCCAAAATAAATTTAATAAATAAAACACTATCTTTGCGTTTCACAGTCATCGATTTAGCCTATCCATCGGATAAAACTTGAAACGCGCTGCATGTCAACTGTCATTTTTATTATTCAGTTATTTTATGTGTTGCATAGCAACCCGAAACTTTATTAGGACATTCTGAAACGGGCCCTTAATGTTATACACTAACCGGCAAAACACTCACATTGTGGATCGAGTACGTCGACCCGGGTTTCGAGCCCATCAGATGCTCATCATCAGGGCGAGTGCGCAGCTGCGTCTGCGAGCTCCCGACGGCCATTACTTATTTGTTTTATTTTGTTTTTGAAAACAAAGTTCTTGTTGATAAACCCTTTAGTAAGGAAGCGAAAGAAATTTCTCTTTTAGGGTTCTGTACTAGAAAACGAGACCTTCTTACTAATCTTTGACCATCGGTCTGTCCGATCTTCCGTTCATATGTCGTGGTACCATTACATAGTTCCGTGGAGGTTTCCGTTTGAACCGTGTTGTTTTCTATTAAACGTGGTACCATTGAATCTTCAGACTAAAATTTCCCCTTGTTTTGATTACTTATTTCATACTTAATATGTTTCAATAAAGATATGGCAATGTTGATATAACAGCTGTGAAATGTGATACTTGATGTCAACATGCTCTTTTTTAATTGTATTACGGTTTAAAATATTTAAAAGCATATATATCTCACAATATTTATAAGAAATATTGTGAGATATATATTTTTAATGTCATATTCTTCAATTTGGTTTACATATTTAGGTTAAAAATATTAGAAAAAATACTAGAAAACATGTATTAGATGTGACAGATATTGATGTGACTCATTATGACATATTTTTCAATTGGGATTTTATATTTAATAGCAAATATTAAATAAAAACTAGGACGTAAGTCTTAAGTTATGTGGGACTGATTTTAAAAATGACACTTGAAGTCATAATTAGTCTAATTAGGAATTAGGTACCAAAAAATATATATACCTATATTAAAAATGTATGCTACTCTATTGTATTGGGTGTGTACCTGTAAAGATAGATGTATGTATGGAAATGAATAAATAAAATAATAAATAATAAAATAATATTTTTCATTTCAAAATTAATTTACGTGAGGAAAAATTATATATTATATTCATATTTCTCAAATTCTGGAATTCTTTTTTGTTTTGGTGATGTGGAATTTCGGGAATTCCACATCACCTGTCACTTCGACATGTGTCTCGTCTGTCCATTAGCCCGTCCGTCCGTTCACTTGCCTGTCCTCATTGCCGTATTCCAACTCAGGCTTCGTTCACACGGCATTGTCCTGCACGTTTTTTAATCACACGTCGATTGTACTGCATAAAAACGTGTACCGCTTATACGTTTAAACGCATACTCAACGGACTTGTCAAGCAAATCGAATGAACTTTGACGTATTCGGTTCGCAGTGGCATATGGTATAGCTTTGTCTCCTTCACACGACACGATGTCATACGTTTTTTATCGAATAGCTTGAATTTTCCAGTCGAGTTAATAACTTTTCAAAACTTTCAATGGACATTCGAAAGTAATTAAAAATCAAGTTTTCATCGTTTCTAAGATTTTCGAATAATTTTTCATATGTGATCATACGCACAGATTCTTGATTAATAGGATGAACACAAAACCTTCTGTTTTATCGGCGGCGAGACCGGTGGCGCCTTCGATACCAATATAAAAGTACTACCAAGCGTGGATCCGTCAGTGACGTCTACTCACTGTGATATATCAGTATACTCGGTGTAGAGAAACTGCGGCTATTCGTTTTTACACGAATGAAAATTTACCATATGAACACCCGGTTGACTATACGTTAAAAAACGATTACAAAAAAACGTGCAGGACAATCCCGTGTGAACGAAGCCTCACAGTTGTCCGGTTTTCCATTTTCAATATATTGAGTTACAGCTCTATGAAAAAGGTGAGGATTTTTGAATTTGGAAGCATTCCTTAAGTACGGTTATTTATTCATGTGGTACGAGTATGTAGTTACGTGGCGAGTCAATTGCTATCTACCAGAAACATTTGCGACTCGGGACTGGTGCTGAAAATGAACTGAACATATCAGGAAGCATAGCTACGCCTTCCTTGGTACTCGGAGACACATTCATATCTGGGCACTTGTTGGCCAACTGGAGTACGTTTACCGATTGTTTGATAATCGTCACCTGAATGAAAGCTAACAGATTAAATAGAAAATTTAATTTAATCAAGTACCTTTCCATAGGTGATGGACCAATCACCGTCGGGAGCTATTTGCTTGTTTGCAACCATCACGCGCAGTGCAGTAAATAATATTGATTTGGAATGTAAGGAGAGCAGCGATATTGCCCGCGGCTCTTTAGGGAATTAAGATATAGGGTACTGGTAGCGGAACTAGAGCATGGGGTTGCTGAGGTGAGGTTACATTTCCGTCAATAAAACACATCTATGGTACTTGTTATATGATTATTACGTACTATTAAACAATAAAAATAATCCATACTAATATTATAAATGCGAAAGTAACTCTATCTATCTGTCTGTCTCGCTTTCACGTCATAACTACTGGACGGATTTGGATGAAATTTGGTATGGAAATGGCCGGTGTTTCAGCATACATCGCTCTCCCCTATAATAGTGCTTATCTAGCATAATTAATTTTTAGTAAAACATGTTGATAATATACATGTACTCTACTCAATGAACTCTGGATATCGATACTCCATACTTGATGGGGTATTACGGATTTTTTTACTTAATATTAGCCTCCCTAAAAAATAATTTAACTGAATTTCAACGAAGATTATCGCGCGTACCAAACCAATCCCCATTACTCGTCGCGTATTTATCAACACTCATTAATTAACCAAGATCTTAAGCATTTGTCGAAACAAAACGAAATGAATAAGCCGTTAATGGATATCCGGAAAATACTTCTCAATCAAATAAATCACTGACACTTGAAGTGTTTAAGGAAAGTGGAGGAGGGAGGGGTCTTTACCCCTTAGTGTTCCTCAATTAATCACGGAACTCAGGTCGTTAGGTGTCTCAGAGGCCCTCGGGACGAAAGGGGAGAGGTGTGGCCCGAAGCGCCGCCTTCGTTGGATAATCCTGCCATTTACATAATTGCCGTATAAAAAGGACAGCTCGCCAATTTGCTAAATTGTTCTGATGACTATCGGAAGTGTCAAAAGTGTCAGACTCCCCATGCATTTACTAAACATTTTTTAAACGTATGCCGCTCGCTTTGTCAAGTATAAGTACTGAGGAAAAGTAAGGCTCAATGCATAAAAATAACATAGCAGAAAATCATAAAGAGGATGAAGGTTGATTGATTGCGTTATTAAGTACCTTTAAGAAAAGACTATACTTTTCTAGTTCATAAAAGTTATTACACTGTTAACGAATATTTAAACGACCGTTATAATTAGTGTTCACGTTTTAACTTGTTAGAACTGTAATTCAAATTGACATATATCTTTTAACCTATGCTTATTGCTGTGTAAAAATATGATTGACATTTGACACTGGGAATTGACGTTTATTAAAAGAAATTTAATAGAAATTTCATTTATCTGAATCTTATTTGTATGTATTACGACGAATGTTGATATTGTAATAATGTGTCTGAAATAATTTCAATTTTACTAACTTTTGCATACCATAAAGGTGGAATATGGAAAACTTTGTACAATTATATAAGAACATTTTTATCACCCATGTTCATGCAATAAATATATTTGAATTTGAATTTGAAAAAAAAATGGTTGTCAAGTCGACTCGCATTTCTTTTTTTTTATTAGCATAACTTTCATCTGGTTAAATTTTCATAATATATTTTTTGAAGGGTATACCTGCCTCAGAGTTGGTGCTATATAAATTTACCTACTTTTTAATGTAGGTACACAAAAAAGTTATTTTTTTTATATTGTATATGATAATTATTGCAACTCTGGAGACCAGTATTGTGGGGGAGTGACACAATAGATCTTGTAAGCAGATGTATCATCAGAGTGAAAAATAAAAATAAAATAACTAAACCTCCACGCTCATAGTTTGATACCATGACCGATCTATCACTCAGGCCGGCGCATGCGCTTTCCAGCTGAGACACCGAGGTTTCAGATTTTTTCCTTTTACAAATAACAAATTAAAGAAATTAAATCTAATAATATAAAAGATTTAAGATTTAAGATTTTTAGATTTAACAAATTAAATCTAATAATATAAAAGTTAGGATTTTTTAGAGAAAACTGTACACGCTCAAAGTTGGAAAGGAAAAGAACTAGTTGAAATAGATGATGTTTTAGAAGCTCACGTTTTCATAGTCCGATTTTCATTCAGCTCCTTAAACTTCTTCGGCCTCTTATTTCAACTTTTCGGTATAAATCACGAGTGTCAGTCGTCAAAACATAGCATAGATTACACTGAATTTTTTAAAATATTATTTGCGCTTATCTTGCGTATTACAAGCATTAGCTTATAAACATATTTTAAAAAAGATCTCAAAAGTTGTAGTACCATGCGATTTCTTTATATTCCCAAAAATCTAAGATTTGATGAGAGGCTTAATATATTTACGAAGGCAGAAGAGGTCATGAAGAAAATGTACTCGGACCAATAATGGCAAGGAACGTTGGTCTTCATGGGCATGTTTTCAAAAGTGGTTTGAACGAATGAAATAGTATTTAAAATGTAATTGACAATACTTTGAAATGCAGTAAATATTTAACTTGACACGATAATTGTTTTATGAGTTTCGCAAAATATTCAGTGTATCCCGCGTCATAATGTTCAACATCAAAATTAATCACTACGAATGTAGGTGGTGTGAAAATGAGAATAAATGGAAGTCAGTAGAAGAATTAACTTCTTATACTTATCAACCAGTAATTCTAGGCCTAGTCCGTTTACCTTCCTCGACCACATCATCACTTACCAACAGGTGAGATAGTGCTGAAAGGCTATAGCCTGTCAGCAATAAAAAAAGTTAATTTGTAATGGAGGAAAACAATTTCTGACCTGGAAGCGGTGATGAAAGTAATATTATTATTTAAAATGTATAAAAAGCTTGGAATCAGGAAAGAAAGTTGCAGAATATCGGAGCTGGACGAGGCGAAGTAGCCAGTTAGCTCTATCACTTTTTTGAGCATTATTGAGAAACTGGCCAAGAATTAAAATTCAAATTCAAAATCATTTATTCAATCTAGGCGTCTACGACGCTCTTATGAAATATGTATATCCTACATTGTACTGCCACGTTCAGCAAAAAAAATTGTATAGAACCTATGCGAGAAGAACGGGCAAGAAATTAACAATTTTAATTTGGAATTTTCCAAGCATTTTTGTCGTTTAAATAATCACAAACTGTGTAACTTAGTAATATTTCTTAATTAAAATGTTTTTCACGTGCGCTCGAATATTCCTTCTGTGAGCATTGTAATATGTTTGGGAACTTTATTATAAAACCGCACACAATTACCTAAAAAATACCTTTTATTTGTCTTTGCTAGTCTAAAACCTGGCACCACTATTTTATACTCGTATTTATTCCTAGTGTTGTTTTCGTGGTTGGTACTGTTTAATTTAAATTTACTCAAGAACCATGTGATTGGCACAAGGATGTGATCATTCCGTTTTATGAAGGAAAAGGCTAAAGGCGAGAATGCAAAAATTGCCCAGCATCTTCGGCATTTTGTATGTACGCAAAAGTTTTGACTGAAAGAGTTGTGAAAGAAACCGATAATAGGATATGGGATGCAACAAAAGATTCCTTAGGATGCATTATTTTTTTGCTAAGGATCATAAAGTCTAATTGAGTTCGTAGATTGGTCGAAACAGTTTATGACAAAAGTTGATGAATTAATTAGTTGATGTTGGTTGGCACTGTTGATGTCAGGAGTGAGCAACAACCACATTCGAACTCTGCAATAGCTTTATTAGAATTTCAACACTTGCGTAAGGATAGATAGATCGATAGTAATACCTACACAAAGTGGTTTAGCAATGAAAAAGTTTTGACAGTACAGCATCAATTGTTTAAGAGACTAATGTTGCTAAAGATTTAACGAGCTATTTATTGCATTGCATTGATTGAACACAATATGAATTGCATAACTACCGCTCAATGCATTTAAATAGTTCAAAATTTTTCTACATCAATGACGATTCCGAATTGATGCAATATTTTTATTTAATGGCAATTTTCTTCTTGATGAATTAATTTTCCTACTCTTTGAGTATGTTAATAACAAACTGCCGTATTTGGGATAAGGAAAACTCTCCCAAATTAACACTTGACAAACTGGCTCTCAAGGAAAGCTGGCGGAACACTGCTATCGTAAGACAAAAACCGGGACCGACGGCTTAACCTGCCCAGGGAAACGCTCAGTAATGCGCTGGGGCTCTATGGTCACCCATCCAAGTTATGACCGCAGCGGACGTTGCTTAACGGACGTTGTTCGGCAAAGAACGACTAAGTAAGCTACGCTAAGAGTTCTTAGACCACTATCAAGAGCATCCACGGAAGGAGAGTTGGCATCAGGAAGGCGGTTAGATAAAAAAGTGGAGTCAAACCTTATAACAAATATGTCCTTGTTATAGTATTTGTTTGTTTTTTTTTTATTTATTTTATTTATAGTGTTTGTTGTGAGCAAAAATATAGTCCTTTTGTTAGGATTTGTGTTATTAGATGTAACTTATTGTACCGACAATACGTGGGTGGGTTCAGGATAAGAAGTAGGACGATGGTAGGAGCAGTGATTTTGTTCTAAAAACCTATACAAACTATTATTGACATTTGAAATATAAAAAAACTGTTTAAGTGCAGTCGGGCTTCGCCCTTTTAGATTTCTGCATCGCAACACCCCAGGACAAAAATATAGCTTTTGATCACGGGAAACCACATTCGAAACCACATTATAAATCGGTGAATGCAGTATTTGTTTAAATAGAGGAGATGGAACATTGGTACTTATTACATCTAAATTTCAGATTCCGAACCAGTTTAATTTTTGAGATGAACACTGTAACAAAAAAATACCTAAAAAATTAACTAAATTGGCGGCTCCCATTTTTTTATTTATATAAAATTTATTTTACTATCTAGACGATGACATCCAGCTTGATGAACAAAAAAAATATCTATTTCTAATATATTTATTTGGGGTTTCCTGAAAAATAATTAAATTCAATTACTAGTCCAATGTCTTAAATCAATATTTAACACCAAATATGAAAATTTCAAGTTTATAACTCATTCCATTTACGAGGTAAACATCCGCGACCTACATATTATGTTGTACTCGTATATGATTGCTGTCCAGCCAGTCAGACAGAACCTAAAAAGCCTAAAAAAAGAGTGAAAAAAAATTGTCCTGCATGGTGAAATGTTTTTTATTTAGGCGACTGATATACAATATATTGACGGTAAATATTTTAACCTTTCACCTCAATATTGGAATAGATCTATTCCAGCTCAGTTTGAATTGAAAAAATTATAAAAATTAAATTAAAAAAAATAAATATATTGTATATAAAAAATTATAATAAATAACCATAAAATTTTAATTTTTATATATTTTAAAATTAAGGGGGTCAAAATGCGCGCTCGTTGCAGAGTTTGTTGTCTTTCCGATCAACAAGGTCATGCAATTTTCGTTGCGGCCCTACTACGGCCATCATGGACTTGGATGGTATCTGATAGTGGCTTTTACGCACTTCCGTGCATCGGAGGGCAGTCGGTTCGTTTCAAATACTGAAATTCGTTCATTATCGCATAGCGTGAGGGTGAAAGACAGGCAGCTATATGATACAATCACGGCCAGTTTAAGTGAAAAGCTAAAAAAGCTTTAAACAGGCTTAGCCACAGAATAAAAGGACCATCTTCGACCACCATACATTAGTACCATCAGGTGAGAGTGAGGTCACAGCATGGCCTAAAATAAAAAAAATGTGTTCACGTCAGGGTGCAACTTTGTGCTACTTTGACGGTCTCTCGCCAGTCCCGACGGTTTTTGTTAATGCAAACGCGAATGAAATAAAATGCGGATCATCAAGAGACTTTGCACTCTTGTTAAACATACGACAAAGTTACAGTCTGTGTATCATGTAGGTATATTCAATATTTGTGTACCTACTGTGACACAGATGTCACAGAAAAGAGAAATTTATATCTTTATTTTATATAGATACCTATATACCAACGCAACACAGATAACTCGATGTGGATAACCTAGTCAAAATACGATCACAAAAAATATGCTTTTATCGTAGATCCATTTTATATATGTACTAACTTTCCGGGCGCGGCTCCGCTCGCGCGTGTGTATGTTATCGCGCAAAAACATTAACCTCTTTTTGCGCAGTTGGATAAAAACTATCCTATGTTTTTTCCCGGGTCTCAAACTATTTTCATACCAAATTTCACTCAAATCGGTCCAGTAGTTTTGGCGTGAAAACGTAACAGACAGACAGACAGACAGAGTTACTTTCGCATTTATAATATTAGTACATTTATGATAAAAATACTGATAGTTTACCTGGATCATTTATCGGCGGCATCGGCAGTGAGTTACATGAAAAATGGGGTTTCTTCCTTGGAATGTGGGATGAAAAATACGCCATTTGCTTTCTTTGGGTAAGTTAAGATCAAGGAGAATACAACTTTAACAGGGGTATTTTGTGACCTTCTACCCCTGTTTTTTTCATGGAACGATCTGGACTTTATAACCGTATGAAAGTCTTTGAAGTTAGGAGCATGTAACTGTCTGAAGTTTAGTTACATAAAAAATACTGAACAGAATATTAAGAGGGACGAAAAATATTCAATAAAAAATAAACTTATGTTTCAGCATAAAATTGCATGAACTAAGTATGAAGCTGAAATGTATCAGGTAGCTATGTAGAATGAGGATTGAGACTCAGTTGGCTTTCGTCAGAACAATATGTGGAGGACTATTTTCTTTATGTCTCTGAAAAATAAGCATAAAATAATAGGACAGCCATGCACAATACTTTTCTTTTGTGGATCTTGGGAAGGAACTACATAACTAGACAGATTTTTAACTGGATGAATTCGTAATTGGATTGATTTAATCACAGTAACAAAATGTGTGGGTACTTATTCAGTACATTGTTGTTTTGACTCGAATTATTTCAATATTTTCCAATGTTAGCATGGGATTAGTCCAGGAAGAAGCAAGATAATTATCACATTTTTCAATTTTGAGTTTAATTGTGCCATAGAGAACTAATATTTTGGATGGCATAAATAGTTTTTCATATTCATGGGCAGTAAAAAAACTGCTGTACCTAATGTGGGCTACATTGAACTGTAATTGAGAACCAATTCCTTCTAAATACAACCTGCTACCATCAAATGTCTGCAAATCAGATAATATGCTTTTCAACTATTTCCCGTAGGACAAGTAGAACGCCATCCCAAAATCGTACGTATTCTACAGGAATCGAAATCAGTCAACATATTTTTGTGGAAGCTGGGTATTTTACTGGTTAGATAAAATGGAAGACAAAAAATAATAAAAAAAAATATGTACCCCAGTTTTAACCTTACCATTATCACTATTAGAGTGAATTTTAATGAACCATTAAAAGATTGCTTGTTATTTAACTTTTTTTTTATGCTTGATAGGTTATCCTTTGACCACTATCTCACCTGATGGTAAGTGATGATGTGGTCGAAGATGTTGTTCAGGCTAAACTAGAATTACTGGATCTCAAGGACAGCTGCCGGAACACACGGTTAGGTGTTTGGCGACAGATTTTCCACTTGAGGGTAGCTAGCCAGGCGGGCATTCTCAAAATGCCCTACCACCACGCTATTACGACTGCCATCCTAAGGCAACAACCGGGACCGACGGCTTAACGTGCCCTTCGAAGCACGGAAGCGCTCAGTAGTATTGTCACCAGCGGTCACCCATCCAACTCATGACCGCGGCGGACGTTGCTTAACTTTGCTGATCGGTTCAGAATGGTTAAGCAAACTTCGCTACGAGCGCTTCTCTGGATTAGTTATATTTTCATAACCTCTTAGGGTTAAGAACACCACTCAAAATATATGATAGCACAAATAGTGTGCATATTGATTGATCCACGGTACTCCTGATAATAATATCTACCCTCAGAAACAAAGCTACTCACCGTGCCTGTGATCATCATCTTCGTCATTAGCTGTCTCTCTCTTACAGTGCTGAACTGGCATAGGTGATAACAGCCAATTCCGGGGTCTCTTGACAGGGGGTGCTTTCTCATCCAACTCCGTAATGTCCACTTCAACGTCATCAGCGTCTTCGTCAGGCTCCGGAGGCGGCGCGGGCGCCTCGCCTCCTTCCAGCGATTTGCTGACGAAGTCCGCCAGCCGCTCCATCAGCATTACTGCCGCGAGCACGCGTCGCCGCGCGCGGCCATCGTTCGCCACGCTCTACTCGCTACACACTACACACTGCAGTAACCGCTACACTGTACTGCACGGTACGCCCACATCACACTAGCCTGAACGCTCATACCGACCAAACTGCACCTTAGGTATGAAAAAACAAAGAGCAAATTGATACAGTGAGCTTACTAGGGCGGCGCTTCTGGCTCCACCCAGATATCGCGCAGGCGCCCGCCCTGCAGCTCGCTCGTAGCGCGCCGCCGTCACGCCGTAGCACGTACTCGTAGCGCAGATAATACACGCCTACATTATCGTTATATTGAAAATGAATTTTTAACGCTGTGTTTGTGTCTAACGGTGAGGACATGTCTCTGAATAATTTGTTAGCCTGCAACTGTGATAAGTGAGTGAATGACCTCAGGTATGATGAACAATATAAACATTAAAACAACAATGACTTAATAAGTAGATACATATATTTCAAGATTATAAATAACTAAAACTATGCGCATAGTAAACACAAGTTTAAATTATTATAAATACCTATGTAAGCTAGTCTAAATCAAATAAAATCTAAGCATAAACTTGTAAGCATAATATAAATAGATAAGCATATATAAGATATTTTGTTAAGAGCGCAAGAACACGATAAATAAGTATATTAAAGTAAAATACATGATTTTTGTGTAGCCAACCGTATTTTCATTTTTCCCGAAATGTAGGCAGCATGCTTTCAGATCTCTATAATCTCTAGGAAAATACCAAAATGGACAGTAGAATATCTATGTCGGTTCTGTAGTAACCGTCGCACATAATCAAATATGACACTGCCAATTTCTTAGAAAAAATAATCCTTATATTATGGCGCTTGATATCTCAGATTGGACATTGAATAATCGGTATTGGATTTCAGTACATTACTTAGCACATATCATTTGGATCGTTTTGGTGTTTTGCATTAATACAGGGTAGGATAGATAGAGGCAACTAAATTATCGCCGCGGTGACACCGAATCCGAGTCGGAACTTATTGTTAGGGTGGTTGAGCAGAGCAGAGAGCGCGCAGGCCAGCTGGGCTCGGCTTCCGCCCAGAGCCCGCTGCAGGGTGGCACCCACGAGGCCATCTGAGTCCGCCGACCCACGGACTGTCCACTTGTCCGATCGCCACTCGTATGCTAGAGTTGCCACCGCGCGACGTATTGCAAATCCCACCTAAAACAAACATTTATTTAAAAAAAAAACATTGGAACCAACTTCCAACACTGAAAACCATGAAATAACTTGTAAAGTCGGTACCATACTAAATAAAAACACTGACCTCACATTATCATGGTACGACTTCCACAAGTTATTTCACATAATATATTATATTCACATTTTAGTGATACATAATGTTTACAAGATTATTGTTACTCAAATATAGTTATTAAAATACTGTTCACCGTCGACATGAGTTTTATTTTCCGACTAGCTTTCCGGGCGCGGCTCCGCCCGCGCGTATGTCGGTTATCGTGCAAAAAAATTAACCTTTTTTTGCGCAGTTGGATAAAAACTATCCTATGTTTTTTCCCGGGTCTCAAACTACTTCCATACCAAATTTCATTAAAATCGGTCGAGAAGTCTTGGCGTGAAAGCGTAATAGACAGACCGACAGACAGAGTTACTTTCGCGTTTATAATATTAGTACCGATAAATCATTCAGTATGCAAACACTATTTTAGTTAATTGACTTTAACTTAAAATGTACTCAACTTATGTTTATGAAATATAAATGGGAACAACTTGGATGTATACTTTACCCAACAAAAAATAATCGACAAAATCAACTCATTATTGGCAGAGTAATCGCGTAACAAACATACAAAAAATTATACATTTTAATTGAGAACCTCCACCTATTTTTGAATGTCGTTAATTAATAAAATAACAATGATTAAACTTAAAGGTTAAAGTACACATTTCAAGACCCACTATTTTGATGGCATCATCAAAATAGTGAGTCTTGCAATGTGCACCTTGCTTTCAAGTCGGTGTCGGTGAACCAGCAATTATTGTATCTCTATAATATAGAGGTTGCTTTAGAATTCCGCATGAATTACAGCGCCATAATATTTTTATTTGTTTAATTTGCCTTTAATTTGTTGTATCATTTTTTGCAATATTTTTGTAGCATATTTGTATTTATTTAATTTGTTACTTGACCATGGCTTATAGCTCTTACGGCCTTCAGCAGTATAGAAAACGTATGTGATAATATAATAATACAGAAGGAAATAAATAATGCGTGACCGCCTTCGTGTAGCAGAAATCCATGCCTCGGTTGCGAGCATGATGCTGGCAGAATGGTGCAGGGTCATGATAAATTATGGTTTTTATTTAACCATTAAGATAGTACAACAGTACTACATCATGGCTGCAGCAAATAGGTAAGGCGTGACAGTCCTCAGTAGTAAAAATTCTGGCCGTGGATGTCGAGCATGGCGCTGTCGAAGTGGTGACCACATCAGGAACTAGTCGGCTCTCCTGCTTAATGTATCGATCAATATATTAAAGTAAATTTTACAAAACATACTTCAAATGTGGCTGAAGCGGAGAGATAAGGAGTGATAGCCATTGCATTGTAGAGCTCTAGGAAGTGGTTGCCGAGGGAGGGTTGCTCATCAGGAATAAGCCGGATCGCCTACTTAATTTGTTGATGTATATTACGGTAAATTTAACTAAACGTACTTCAAGCATGGCTGCAGCAGAGAGATAGGGCGTGACAGCCCTCGCATAGCAGAGGTCAAGGCCGCGGTTACCGAGCGTCGCGCTGACAGAGTGATGCTCGTCTGCCCAACGTCCCGCACCCGATGCTGAGCTCAACTCGGCCGTCTGTCCTCGCGCCACCAACTCCGCGCCCAGGGACAGTTGCTCCGTTACCGCCTGGAAACATATCATACCTTTGACTGAGCCAATAATAGGCTCGTATTAATAATTCCATGAGATGAGTTCGGCCATAAGATCAGCATCTTATGGTCAACAAAACAACGTATTTTGACAAATGTTCCAAACATTAAACGTCAAAACTGCATCTTTAGGTCAATCTCGTTCTTGAGACGCAACTTAGTGCGATAATAACAGATCATACTCCCTATTACTCTGCTTACATTCTAAGTTATACTTTGATCACAAGACCAAAACTCAACTAAAATTCCTTTAAAAATATCTTCAGTTTCCTTATAATTACATATTTCGTAAATATCATAATTATATTGTTTTGTTTGACTGTTTCAATTTTGATGCAAACTATGTGCAAGGGCTTGTATACTGTTTTATTTTTCGATATAAGCTGTTTTTTTGGTGTGTTTCAGTAAAGAGTCGGGGGAAGGCAGTTCCTATCAATAATATTGACACGCGGGTTTCTCTGGCTTGCCATGGTGTTGAATTGAATGGAGCAACATGATAGAAACCCTTTTTTTTTGCTTCACTTGTATTGTATCCTGCGCCATGCTATTTGATCTACGTATTTATCTGAGATTGAAACTATACATTTTAGACTTCAAAAACAATTGCAATTGCATACGTTTAGTTTTAAAAACAAGTCCTAATTCCCACACCCAACATGTCATTTTTACATTATAAGTTTAGTCTTGCTAACGTGAACGTTTAAATCCGAATGCACTAGAATTTAGACGCGGTGTCACAATAAAATGGTTGAACGCAAATGCCTTTATTTAGGGAAAAATGTTGTGTTCATTAATCACCTATTTTCTTTGATGTAATCTGCTTTGAACTTCGATGTTGTGTCACTAGCCTACTATTGTATACTTATGTTGTTTATCATTCGAAATCGGCGCAGACATGGATATATATATTTAAATACTATATTTTTTATATTTTACTTTTTACTGGATCGGCCAATCTTATTTTTCCTTTGGGCCGAGTATACCTACCAATGTTATTCCTTTATCGTCTTAGATTGAATAGTTTAATATTAAATAATAGCTAGGATTGAACCACGAGCAAAACGAGTGGTAGCGTTCCGAAGGATTCAAAAGTATACCAAGCGCAAAATAACTTTGCTGCCAAGCGAAACAAACCATTTTTCACCCCAATACAGCGAGGAAAAATGCAAGAAAAACAGCTTAAATAATGACGTAAATTTGCGTTAATTTATAATAAAGAATAAAAGTAAAATTACCAAAATTGGTGATATTGAAAGTAGATTTATTTTTCTGAAACTTTTATAAAGCTTCGAAATTCAAAACCATTTTCCACACTAGCGGATAAAAAGTAGGTACCTACTTACTTTTCCATTTCGAATAATAAACAACAAATGTCTTCTTTACGAGCTTTTGAGGTGAAAATAAAATTATAATCGTAATAATATACCTAAGAAATGCCCTGGCCAATGTCATGTCACCAATTCGGATCAGTAAAGGCAGAAAATCCTTCTTCGCAATCTATCACGGACTCCGTAAATAAACTTCTTGTAAAAACGTTTTCTTATTAGAAGTGAACTTGCACCGCATATACCTATTATGAAAGTAACCATTACCTGTAGATAATGAAGTGCAATAAACTCCCTATTGACGGCTATCACTGAAGCAGTAACGTTCTGGAAATAGGCATCCACAATGCTCTCAAAACTGTAGAATTCTCCATCAGCAATTTGAGCCACCAGTGTCGCTCTGGTACTTGGCGTAGGACCCACGCGGAACTCACAGCTCATCTGCCCTCCTGGTGCTGCCTCCATCACAAAATAAGGCAACGCCGTGGGCTTCTTTTTATCGACATAGGAGAGCAAGAGCTTGTACCCTCCCGGTGAAACGGAGCTGAATGATATGGAATGGCCCAGAACCCAGTTATTTGTCGAGCTCTGCTTCACGGAGACGCAAGCTCCCTCAAAACATTGCGGCAAGCGATATCTAGCTGCATTGTGTATATGCCGCAAAAGGCCAGGATTGGTAGCACCAACTGGAAGCACGTCTTCATCTTTTACAGGACAGATGCGACCAGTTCGTGAGCCGGTAACTCCTGCCCCCGTCTTCCCTCGATCACCGGCTGAGCATTTGGCCGATTCACTCGGACAATTGCATTTGCGTGGTGGAGCTGGGGGACTGTCACCCCCACCCGCCTTATCAGGACACGGCCCTACTGGGATCCCTGGTTCTCTCCCTGGGGAGTTCGGCCTTGTATTGGGGTTGGATCCAGTTTTAGCATAAAGTGTCTCAAAAATTCCTAGTTTTAATAAATTAAGAAGTGATATAGAAGAAGACTTGGTTGATCTATCCTGATTCATTACAGATGGTTAATGAACGTAAAATACAAGGAAACTCAAACTTCACACAAATATTGAAAAACGTTTTGACTTTTATGACGTTAGCAAAGTATGCGCAGTTGTTATTGAACCTAGAATGGAGGTTAGATTTCCATAATAAAAGGAGATCCTCATAATCCTCATAAATTATGAAGGTAAGTTTTATGAGTTTTTCGTCACCTCTTCATTGTTACGGATCGGACTTCGGATAGGTATGTTCTTAGCAGGATACAAATAAATAATAAAAATAAATTTAATTCAAGCTCAAAAACAACAGAACGCAGTGTACCGCGGCGGGCGTGGTTTAAAGTGTACCGTGCGGCGCTCTCAGTTCGCCGCGTGGGCTCAAGTCATGCGGTGGTACCGCGGGAAGTTTCGACTGAATTTATCAATTTTCTTCTGGGTTGTTTAATTCTGCAAAAATATTATAGTGCATGTAAAATTCTGGAGAAGCCATACGGATTTAAAATTTTCGGGAAAAGCTTTCATAACCGAGTAAATAACAATATTTTGGATACCAATACTTGACTACCCTGGATAGTTTTATGCGACATGAACTTTACATTAAATCAAAAAGTAGTTCGGAGTCTTATGGTGGTGATAAGCAGCGCGGCTAGCGCGAGCCGGACGACGGCTGACGCATCGTCCGCCATGTCACGCGTCGTTTAGCACGTGGGCGCGACACGGATCAAAGGCGCGCGCGCGGCCTTCGGCGCGGCTCGCGCTACCATTGCACGGTACCTAATGTTATCTATACAGTATTTCAACTTCATAGAAACGGACGAAACGCAAGTTATACCTACGCGCCTCGATCTCGGCCTGCGCTCGTACCGCAGACAGTCTCGAGTGTCGTGACTACGTCGCAGTGACGAGCGAATGGTTTGTTGTTTTTTTAACAATAACCGCGCGATTTTTTCACCAAAAATAAGTTCAAGTACATATTTACATATAAAATATGACGAGTAAGATGTATTGTGCTGTTTTAAGTTACATGAATTCGTCAAAAACGCATCCAGAGATAACTTTTTTGATTACCTGGAAGCTGAAAGGTATAAAATAAAATAATTTTACTAAATAGTATAAAACAATTTTGCTTACTAGTAAGCTCAGACCAAATAAAAAGTCAAGACAGAATGTTGTGAACAGAGAAGTGAGGCCGGTTTTCCAAACATGTGTGCGCGTGTCTGTGTTGCTATGATAATCAAATTACCTTATGAAAATAACGTTACCAATTTAATAACGTAATTAGTATTAATACAACAATAGGGTTCCGATGTAACGTGTCGGCAAAAGTAGTGTCGTTAAGTAGGGGAAGGGAATGGAAAAAGTGTTTCAGAAATAACATTACTGGGTATTTAATTTACATGCATTTATTTCTTGTAACTAATTAATGACGGGTTTTTATGCAATCGGGGAAAAAAAGCACAAAGCCCACCTGGTGCTAAGCTGTAACCTCTGCCGATACTGTTCGTCACAAGTGGCAAACTGCACTGCGCCCATCACCTTGAGACATAAAGATGTTAAGTCTCATGTGCCTGTAATTTTACCGGAACATAGGAATGTGAACATTACTGCTTGGCGGTAGAAATAGGTATAAATAAATATAAGTCGCCGATTTTAAAATATTCCCATGATAGTTCCTTCTTACTTTTCCGAATGATTTCGATCCAATTTTGTTTAATCTATACACAAAAACGTTAAAAACAACAAAAAACAATGGAAATATGTTTTTTTTATAACGAAAAAAACATCATCTGCTTTAATATCTTCGAAACCGAAAATCCAATAACAATGAAGTGAATATGAGGTATCAGCAATTATAATTAAAGGTATCAGCTTTCCAACAAAAAATAAAATGACGGAGTTATGAAGTAACAAAGATTTAATCAAATAAATTAAATTAAAAAAAATACAACTGAATTGAAAACCTGGTCCTTTTTGAAGTCGGTTGAAAATGGACCTGAACCGATTTTGATAATGATATTGCGTCGTAGGCATCTGCGACGCAATATCTGTATTTAAAAAATATACATTCTAATTGAGAAACTTCTCTTTTTTATAAGTCGGTTAAAACACATTGATCAACTATTAAAAAAATAACTAATAGCAATACGTTGTGTATTATCACCCAATAATAGGGTAAACCTTATAGGCTTAATAATGGCAACACCAATGCCACCACGCCGCAATAGTTCGACTGACTAGTCAAGGCGTAGTTTCGTTGTACATATGTGTGTGTAATCGTGTTTGTACACGGCGAGGCGTAGTTTTACCGGCCTCACTGCTCTTTACACAACATTCTGTCTTGACTTTTTATTCGGTCTGAGCTAGTAAGTAAAATTTTTTTATAGTCTACATATAGTTGACGGTACATAATGTGTGTCTTTTTAATGGACAAGTATTTCCTTTTATTCCACGAAAAAAATGTCTCAATTAATAAAAAAAAGTGAATAGAGTGAAGGAAAGTGATTGACACGAGTGAAATAGGTAGTAGTTATAAGCAAGTTATAATAATATTACAGGTAGTTATTAGAATGTGGATTTTAATACCTTAAAATATAGCATTTCGTACGTCTCACAAATATTTTTCGGTCGCCTAATCTACCTACTGGTCAAGAAAACAACACGCATTTTTAGTTAACACTTCCTGTTCAATTCACAGAGTATTTTATTTGTTTATATAAAAAAAGTATATTTACAATCACAAAACTAAATAGAAATACAAAGTAGGCAAATGTAATAAAATGCTGGAGGCGGGCAGCCCTATCGCATGTTTACGTACAGCGCGGCTGTAGGTACTTATTTCGTGGCCATGGCACGGTAATGTTATCTATACAGTATTTCAACTTCATAGAAACGGACGAAACGCGAGCTATACGTACGCACCTTGATCTCGGCCCGCGCTTACGCAGACAGTCGCGTCTGTGCCGCAGTGACGAATAGACGGTGTGTTTTTTTTTAACAATAAAAGCGCGATATTTTCTCTAAAAATAAGTTTATGTACATATTACTTATTTAATATGACGAGTAGGATATATTGTGCTGTTTTTGAATGCATGAATTCGTCAAAAACGCAACCAGAGATAACTTTTTTAGATAACCTGGAAACTGAAAGGTAATACTATAAAATAATTTTACTTACTAGTAAGTAACATTATTTTATAGTCTATATGTAGACTATAAAATAATGTTACAACTATGGTTGACGGTATATAATGTGTTTCTTTTTAATGGACAAGTATTTCCTTTAATCCCCCGAAAAAAAAATTCTCGATTAATAAAAAAGGGAATAGAGTAAAGGAAAGTGATTGACAAGAGTGAAATAGATGGTTATAAGCTATATAATATTATAATGCGGATTTTTTATACTCTAAAATTTAATGATAAAGCATTTCGTACGTCTCACAAATATTTTTCGGTTGCAAATTTTTAAGACTGATTGTTTATTCAAATATAATCATTTAATTAAAACTACCTACTAGTCAAAAAACAACACGCATTCTTAGTGAACATTTCCTGTTCATTTCACAAAAAATGTATTTGGTCATATAAAAAAGTATATTTACAATCACAAAACTAAATGAAAACACAAAGTAGGCAAATGTAATTAAAATACTGGACGCGGGTAGCCCAATCGCATGTTTAGCAAGTTTTCAGCGCGGTTGTAGGTAGTTATTTCAACGAGAGAGCCGAGTTAAGATACTGTATAGATAACATTACCGTGGCCATGGTGCCCATTTGCCGTTTAATATTCTATTTGAAACACATATACGTGAATTAAATGATTGGATGAATGGACTTTATTCAACTATATGAAGAGGAACCGGTTATATGAAATCATAAAGATGCAGGTCACAAAAACCGTATCCGCGGGTGGTGCGGGCGGTTGGCGCGGTCTGCGCTATCACGCGTCGTTTATCACCACAGGTTCATGTCCGGGCTAAGGCGAGCCAAGCCTACACGGACGGCGATCATTCGTCCGTGTAGGCTCGGCTCGCTCTAGCCCGCGCCGTATATCACCACCTCACTCATCATAGAATTATCTGTGTGAAAGCGCGGTTTGGCCTTAAGAAATGACGGCGGTGACAACATGACCTTGACGCGACCAATCAGATGCGATCATTTCTAAGCGCCAAATCAATTAACCAATCCGATTGAATTTGGAAACTGGTGCCTGTTTTTACTCGTGGAATCGACGAGTCCGAAATCAAAGCGGTCATTTTAGGGTGTCATTAAAAAAAATTAAAAGATTACAAAACTGCCTTTTACATTGTACTTTCTTAACTTATTTCGGAACGTATTTATCAGGGTAAGAAGAAACAAATGTTTGTTTATATATCCTATGTATTAAAGTTATTGTAAATAATTGGTATTATAAATTATAGATCACTATAATTTATATTATTAATTATAGTGACCCGCCTTGCAGCGGCTTCGCACGAGTATTGCACCCACTGATACTAAATAACATGTAATATCTTCGAAACTATTCATTTAAATAACATGTTGTAAATGGCCATATTGATCTATATTAAATGCATAATGTATTTAAGGTACTTAGTTGGATAAGGATTTATGCTGTATTGCATAAAATCGCTTCGTATAGGTATAAGCCATGATTTCTCTTAAAAAGTAAAGGATAAAAAATGGTTATTTTGGATTATCCCTAAGAGATAGACATACACCATTAGGGTTTTTTTGTAGCCGTTTTTAAGGTGTACAATACTGTAGTACATTATTTTGATCTATGTCATAGGGTTCAGCCAGCGTTTGAAGCCAGCAATTTGAAAATATTATGTATGTTCGTACAAAATTGAGTAAATTTAAATTAAACAGTGACAATCACGATTATAACACTAGGAAGAAAGATAAAATAGCGATGCCAGGTTTTAGATCAGGAAAGACAAATAAAAGGTCCTTCTTAGGCAATTGTGTGCGGTTTTATATTAAAGTTCCCCAACATATTACAACGCTCACAGAAGGAAAATTCAAGTTGCACATAGAGAACATTTTGGTAAAATCTTACTACACAGTTTGTGATTACCTACTTAAACGACAAAAATGCTTGAACTGTTTCGCCTCTGCCAAGCTAGTGCCTTCATCTACGTAATGTAAACAAATATTGTAATAATTTTGCTATATAGTATGTAACACATTGTTAAAAACATTTACTTAATAGAATGTCCCAGAGTTTCTTGCCTGTTCTTCTCGCAGTGGCTCTATATATATTTTTTGCTGAACGAGGCAGTACTGTGTAGAATATTTCAATACCTATTAAAATATGTAATTGACCATTGAGAATTTGACTTTGACTTTGATAGCTAACAATTAATATAGTGAACAAAGTGGATGGTTCAATAAAAATAGTTTTACGTGGTCACACACGAAATTGTTGCGCACTTGGCTGCTCATAATTGCTTTAATTTTTAACGTAATTTTTATCTAACATGGGTTAGTTCCTACATAAAATTCATTCATATGTAAAATAATTTATTAAAATATTTTAAATGACGGGAAGTCACATGTCAATATTTTATTTTATCACAAGTTGAAGATCGTTGTCCGTTGGAAAAATGGAATTAACCACTGAGCAAGATTTTAGAACGAAGATTTTAAATATTTTCATGCTGCACCTGCATATGGATACGAGTGATTTCTTACCGGTGTAACAACTTGTCTGCTTAAGAAGGTTTAAACGTCACGTAAGTCGTTTCCCAACAAGCGTCGAGTAACTCACGAGTAACTAGAAGTCATCATTATTTCCCGATTCTGCATATATTTTTAAATGACAAAAATTAAACACTAAAAACTTGGAAAATATTATACACTCGTATAAGCAAAGATAGGTTCACATTCTAATTATTTTTTAACTAATGGATCTTATTTACAAAGAGAAAAAAGTATGCAATAAATGGAATCCAAATAACAATTTTATGATTACTATTCCAGGCATTCACGTGACAGGTGAATATTACTTCCATGCCTCACCCTGGTTTGCACATAATTATTCAACTGTCAAGTGAACTGCTACTTGTTTATCGAACAGCCTCGAGTGAATGCCAAAATTCACTTAGATGATTTCTAGACAGCACTTGTAGGTCTTGTTATAGTCATAAAGGTTGGTTGCTTAAGAAATCAAAATACTTATTACCATTATTTAAAAACAACGTCTAGAGTCTACACCATAGAGAAAAGTAATATAGCATAGACGTGGATGATGGTACTTCGGGTAGAGGAGATATGGATGGATTGTGTGAAAAAGGATAGGTGTACAAAAGGTGTCAAAAGTGAAGTGATGAGCAAATGAACAAAGTGGAATAAAAATACATGTTGGTGTGACCCTGCCTGACGTGGGATATGGTGACGAAGCAGAAAATACAACACTAACTTATATATTGTTCAGTGATACCTACGGAACCCAAGATTCACGAGTCCAACTCGCACTTGTCTGTTTTTTCGTGAGTTCGTTAATGTTGGTTGATAAATGTAAAAAAAATATTTTTGCTATTGTTCGTTTGTTGTAAATAGCTTGTCCACCGTGTCGGAGGCCAGATGGATACTTATGTACTAAATACTACAGAGGAATTGACAGTCCTCACCTCCCACTAAACCACTTCACTAAACAGAGCCAGTAAACACTAATTAAAAAATATCGTTAATAAACACTTATCAAAGTGCCAACCATCGAGATAATACGTTACACTAGAGAAGTCCTTTGAGGCAAAAGTCGTTTCAATTTTTGCTAATTTTAAACAACTTAGTGCGTTTCAGCGCTTTACAAGATCCGACTGCGGACTATAATTAATTATATCGTCTAACCAAATGATACTAACACGCACGCCACAATGCTTGTGGGCTAATGTTTCCTACAAAAGTTCGCTTACAGCGTTGAAGCTAATTGCATCATCTAACCAAACTATTAAAACATGCAGCGCTAGACTACTTCTGAGGTATGCTTTCTCAAGATTAAAGACTCAGCACACAGAATGGACTTAGCTTTTGTACCTACCAAACTTTGGGTAGAGTGTGTATATTAGTTAAAAATTGTAAAGGTACTATTGGTCCCAGTTACAACTTTTTACAAGAAACGACGATAGTGGTACAAATTTATTTATATCGAGATTTTATAGTGTGTAAATCATATTTTGCATTTAATAATTTTGAATTAACCTCGCGCTTGATCAAGTATCTATATTTAGATATAATTCATTATAATTCATCCAAATAATAGGTCATTTGGGAGTTATGGTGATAAACAGACACGTCAAACTTTTTTCCTTGAAAATAAAAAATAGGTAATTGACTCATGTTGCTATTTGTCATATTTGTTCACGTAATCTATGAATTTCACTCCGTGAATAGCCTACGTTTGGGTGACAGTATGCCGGCCGGCTTACCTTACCTGGTCGACTATGCTTGAGATGTCGCGTCTAGTTTAGTGAGGTCAATGGTGCAAATAGGCCTTTGTTTATTTTATCTTATTGGTCTGTGAAATAAAACGAGCTCTGGCAATACTGACTGATATTGCTGATGTTGATCACACTCGAGATTGACCCGGGGCGCGTTCCAGTAAATGTTGGTTGAGCAATATTTGCACTAAGGCACCTGGAACGACCTATAAAGCTCCTTTCAAAATATGGAATTGACAGCGATGTTTTTAGGTGATAAAATACAGTCTACATTTTTAATAAATGGGGCATAATACGTAATTAAGCAATGTTAACATAGTATGCCACTAATCCTTGGCTTAGCTTGTACAAAATCTATTATTTATTGTAGAATCTGTCACATTTGACAGCTGGCCAAGATTTGGCCGATTCAATAGGTAGTAAAAATTTGGCCAGGCAGATCAAAATTTGCTCTGACAGGTCGCCCGGAACGGGTATGATCAAATCTTGACAGGATCAAATTAAGTTCGATTAGAGTGCTGGAACGGCGTATATCTGCGTTTAGACCATAATTTGTCTTGGCCGACGGGTAGGAGGAACGCACCCCCGTATTGTACACCCCGATAATACGAAGCCAGGGGGGCGTTCCAGTAAATATTGGTCGACCAATATTTGCTCCAAGGCACCTGGAACGACCTATACAGCTCCTTTCAAAATATGGAATTGACAGCGATGTTTTTAGGTGATAAAATACAGTCTACATTTTTAATAAATGGGGCATAATTCGTAATTAAGCGATGTTAACACAGTATGTCACTAATCCTTGGCTTAGCTTGTACAAATCTATTATTTATTGTAGAATCTGTCACATTTGACAGCCTGCCAAGATTTGGCCGCTTCAAAAGGTAGTAAAAATTTGGCCAGGCAGAGTAAAAATTTGCTCTGACAGGTCGCCCGGAACGGGTATGATCAAATCTTGACAGGATCAAATTAAGTTCGATTAGAGTGCTGGAACGGCGTATATCTGCGTTTAGACCAAAATATGTCTTGGCCGACGGGTAGGAGGAACGCACCCCAGTCCACGTAATTTTGGCCGTGTATTATTGGCTGTGCATTATTTGGTCGCGTATTATTGGTCGTACTAAATAGGGACCCACAGGGGCGCGTTCCAGTAAATATTGCTCGACCAATATTTGCTCCAAGGCACCTGGAACGACCTATACAGCTCCTTTCAAAATATGGAATTGACAGCGATGTTTTTAGGTGATAAAATACAGTCTACATTTTTAATAAATGGGGCATAATACGTAATTTAGCAATGTTAACACAGTATGTCACTAATCCTTGGCTTAGCTTGTACAAAATCTATTATATATTGTAGAATCTGTCACATTTGACAGCTGGCCAAGATTTGGCCGATTCAAAAGGTAGTAAAAATTTGGCCAGGCAGAGCAAAATTTGCTCTGACAGGTCGCCCGGAACGGGTATGATCAAATCTTGACAGGATCAAATTAAGTTCGATTAGAGTGCTGGAACGGCGTATATCTGCGTTTAGACCAAAATATGTCTTGGCCGACGGGTAGGAGGAACGCACCCCAGAATTCACAGATAACCTAGTGCTTTTGTTTTGTGCCAAAACGAGAATTAATATTTGTATTTTGTATTATTTTCCTGTTTATACATAATTTCTTGAAGCTCAGTGCAGTGTGTGTATCAATAAAGATAGGCTTCACGGTTATAGTTTTAAATATTAACTTCACCAATAACTCGAATCTAAAACAAAGTTATAAAGATAACTAAGACCTCGGGAGTTGGGATTCCCAATTAGTATTTTTATTCTACATATGCGTCATCTCTGCTGAAAAACTATTTTGCACTACAAGTAGTATTTGTTTATTATATTGAGGAAAAATGACCACAATGAACAAGCTCTTCGAAATATTCCGAAACTTAAAATCGGACGCTGTGCCTCGTCCTCCGCGGGCACACAAAGAGAAGTCCACTAAATCAGAAGATTCAGAAGAAGACAATGAAAATGTAGATTCTTCTAACGAACCTGAAGAAATATTAGTGGAATCAGATGTCGAAGATGATGAAAGTGAAAAGAAACCAAAGTTTAAAAAATCATTTTTCAAGCCGAAGAAAGAAGGAAAATCGAGAAAGGCGGACATGCATAGTAACAGCACTGTCAATACTCAAGGTAAACTACAACATTATGTTACTACTTTCTTTCATATACCTACTGATTTATATATCATTTTATTGGGCAAACTGAAGCATGTTCTATGCCTTGTTATTATTATTTATTTATTAATGGCTTCTGCGGTTTTGTTACCACAATTCTGCAAATGTCCGTTCATCTATGCATTGTTGAGATGTGTGAAGTGAGGATGGGGCATAAATGTCAAATAGGTCTTTGATGTGACAGCTGTCAGAGTGGCAGTCTACGTCATACTTTTCGGTTTAGATTTCATACATGGGCTCCATATGACAAAAATTACCTAGAAGTAAGTTGCAGTTATGACAGCTGTCACAGTGATGTTGACATGTATTTTTCAGTTTGGATTTCATATTTCGGCTACAATTAACATCACAATATCTAGATATACAGTGACTTATACTGATATACTGATTGATATGATTTATATTTGGCCTAAAAAACTACATAAAAGCTTTAAAATATATTTTAGTGTGACAGCTGTCAAAGTGAATGCTAATGTTGTATTGTATTTTGGTTTTATATTTGGGCCACAAAAGACATGAATGGGTTATAGGTGTGACAACTGTCAAAGTGACTGTCAATATCCTAATTTACAGTTTAGATTTCATATTTAGGGTATGAATAATATAAACCAACCTATCAATAAATATATATAGTTTAGATTTCACATTTGGGTTACAAATGATATTAAAAATACCTAGCATTAGGATGACCTACACACCACTTCGACTTCTGTCACACCTTCAAAGGTGAATCAGCTGTGAAACTGATTCCAGAACTGATACCAGAGTCTCCAGCCCAAGGAACTAATATGTTTTGGCAAATAATATCCACCCAGAATAGGCTATAATTAGTTTTGGTTTAGATTTGCTAATAACAAAACCATTCTGTAATCCATGTGGTTTGGTGATATAACTTACAATATTATGACGAGCAGACAAAGTCGCGGGTGATACGAAACTCTTGCCACCACATCATTGAGTCATTGAGGCCAAACAGTCAACAGCAGGACACATTTGTTTTATCAAATAAACAATTTTTATATAAGTATCTCAATATGCTGGTATAATTTTTATTTTTTCTAGCTACTGGTAATGTGATTAATGTGGTAAATTCAAAGAATGTCCGCTGGGGCAATGACTATTATATGGGTCCTGCATACATGGGCCAACCACCTAAACATTACAAAAATTATGATGAAGATGAAGAACCAGAGGAAGATATTAAAATGTGTAACAATATTAAAATCTTGTTGAATGCAAAGATTAAGGTATTATGTTAAAGTTATATGATTTAAGAGAGGGCCCTCACAAAATTTATATAGGCTAAAGATAAAAATAATGGCTGTCAAGGACAGATACTGAAATGCATTATATGCTTGGTAATAGATTTTCTACTTGAGGGTGTTAGCTAGCCATGGGAGCATTTACAAAATGTACCATCCAGCAGTTCACAGCTATTGCCAATGCACCATCATTGCATCAAGACATAATATTTACTATTTCATACTGGTATTATTTCTCCATAATTATATTTCACGCACAAGTAAACAATTTTATCATTACTAATTGGTGATTTATTCACATTGATATCTTTGTCCCAATGCCTACACAAACATCAAAAGATAACAGAGTGCTACATGCTGTTAGTATTGTTGCACTTGTTGGTCATGTTGTAGGTATCAATACTAATAGAGCAAGATTTATAATAACATTTTAAAAGCAGTCTTTAAAAATAACAAAGTACACCTAGTAAATGATTAAATGTATGTGAATTAATTAGCAAGTATTATACATTTTTATGTGTGCTAGAAAAGTTTTGGCCTTCAGTCATATTTTTTAAAGTATTTAATAATTCTATTATAGTTTTATAATTTATTTTAGTTAAAAATTAAGTCATCTGTTATATATTTTTAAATGTTGGTGCATCATTCATAAGAGGCTGTCTGTCAAATGATGTTTAAGGCGTTTTCAATTTTACACCTATCTTGTTTAAATTCAGATGATATTACTAAAGTTATTGTACAAAAATATCTCAACATCAAAACCATTAGTCTGATATCCATTTTTGCAACTCTTTAGAATAACAAAACTAAATATCTAGAATGGTTTAATCTAAGATTATGAAAGTTGTAAGGACATAGGCTATATTTTATATTTGACATCTGCTTTTTCCAATTTTTAACACATTTGCTTGCCCTTATATCAGACCCCAGGAAACATCTAAATTTTATACACAAAGATAGTAGTTACTGTTTAGTTACCAGCAGTCACTATTTTCTGGGTTCAGGTCTAATATCAGGTGAAAAAGTTTCATATATGCATGTGGTATATTGCTACTGTTTGATTTTCTGAACAGTTTGAAAACTGAAAATGTTATAATAATATTACTTTATCTGTAATATAGATATTTCTATATCTGTTACGGTGCATTATTACATGGCCTTGAGAAGATTGAGTGTCAATTATGTTTAATTAAAGTTTATTTTTGTTCTAATTTACACCTTTTTCCATATTATCTGTAATAATTTATGTTTGTTTCATTGTAGCCTGAACATGAATACATAGACCACATATCTAAAAACCTGGGGAAATCATGGCAAAAGTTTTTCTTAAAACTAGGATACTCGAAAAATAGGATTGAAACTATGGTCATTGATACTGAGAAGTATGGTGTTTCAGAGGTGAGTGAAAATAATACATATTTCTATATACATTAGTACCAGATCACTTTTGAGGATGGTTGGGCAGTTCCGCCAAAATGAAAACCGGTACACACATGTTCATGTTCTCCTAGGAACTAAACAAAAAGTACTGTAGTCAAGATACTAAAAGTATGGATGGGGAGCTATGACATGAATTATTTAGTTAATTAATATTTCTAAATAACATCTACGCCAATTTGCTTCTCTAAGATGTCAAATAAAAGGCCACCGTAGAGTAACATAGCCCCAGATTCAACCTGTCTGTCTGTAGAGACTTACGATCTACGACAATGAAATTGAACAAACAAATACTTAGATAATTATAATGGCTAATCGAAGTTAAAAGTAAATTCCTTTAGTGTAAATAAATATATCAAAAATTCCTAAAAAATTTTGATATATTTATTTATAAAAATACTTTTATCTATGACCAACTGCACAAATTATTAAATGACAATAATTGTTTGAACGACACTGAACCACTTTTAATAAGGTTTTAACACATATGTTGACAGTTTCATATGTTAATAAATACTATATGTTATAATATTGCTAGTGCCAAAAAACAAAAGTTTTGAAAAACTTACTGAAGAAAATTTATTTAATTCACATAGTTAAAGGTGTAGATTATTTCTGCTTTACGAAAAATTTATTATTTTTCTGGCATAAATTGTGTTGTAATTGGACAGGCTCGCTACAAGCTGTTGTTGGATTGGATCAACAATGAGGAAGACCCTTCACTTGGACGGCTCACCACACTTCTCTGGAAGAACGGCGAGAAGCAGCTGGTTAAAGAACTATCAACCTTATATAAACAGAACAAAAACTAATGTGCCCCTTGAAAATTGACAAGAAATGCCACAGGTTATACTGTATCTTTAGCACCTTTTTCGCTAGTAGACATGTTTTTGTCCTGAGATCCCATAAAATTCGTAGGCTGTACATGTGGTGGGGCATATTTTGACCATGATATAATATCATGAATGATTACTGAAGTCGCACTTAATAACATAATCTCCTCAAATCACATCCCGAAACTCAAATCACGGAATATTCAAACTTTTTAAACAGTTTAATCGCCGTTGTTGATAGGTTAGGTTCAACATAATCATGAAACCGCAAGGTTAACATAATAGATATATAGATAACATTTCATTGCGCTGTTAAAATTATTATTAATAGTTACAACTACATTATAATTTTTAATATCTTTAATATAGTATAATTGCTAGGCAGCAATTAAAAAATTAAACAGCGGCCTTATTGCTAGGCAGCAATCTGTTACAGGGCAACCGTAGGCTATAATAGTGCTCGTATTATCTTTAACAGATATTAATAATTAATGTACATGATTCGATAAGTTTCCTTTAAAACTGTTAAAAATATTAAAAATTACGGTTACCCGTAAGACATGGGATTAATTCAATAAACAGTATAAAATATACAGAAAACAAATAATAATGATATCGTCAAAAATCTTCTAATCTCGCGTGTTACGTGATCAAGTACAATAAGTAAGACGACATAGCAAAAACCTAAAAAAAAAATCACTGTTTATCTCCAGTGAGCTGTCGCTCCGCTCGCGACGCTAGAGGGGTGCGGGACAAATTTACGGGGGCATTTTGGAGGGAGTTGTGAACATACTACGGGCGATATGTCAGTAATTAAACGGTCAGCCTCTATACTGTTATTTTTATTAAATGCCTGATAGGTTACTGACCTAGAATTACTGGCTCTCAAAAAGTAGTGTTGTTAGAAGAAATATCTGCTAACATTGTCGCCTAGTTAATATGGGCTTGTATAATATGTATTGTTATGTATAATATAAATATTGGGGTGCTTTCTCGTGTTCCTATTGAGTTCATTTACTGGTAGGAGCATAAATACTTATTATTCCTCGAGCTTTATAAAAGCTGAAGGAGTTTTTCGAAGATCAAATATTTAGTAGAATTATATTAATTAGATTATTATTAATTTAGAGATATATTTTTGAGCACTGTCTCTCAACATGTTTTTAAACGGTTCAACGGCTATACAATAAGACACTTTAGTATACAATTATTATTGTAATGTATATAAGATATATACATAAGATTTGAAACGATAAAATATTATGTAGGCTAAGATCAATTCGTTATATTTGTTTATGTGTGTATGTAGATACTTGCATTACTTTTCCTACTGTTTATTATTTTGAGATTATCTGTGTTTTTTTGGGTAACTGATATTTTAATGACATTCGTTTAACTAGGATGAAAATTGTATCACGTAATTGGTTTTTTAAATTATATACCTATTAGTATTAAGTATTTCAAATTCTAATGTCTTATATGATGTCTCTCATCTGTCTATTCATGAAGTAATAAGCATTAGTCCCGATACGTTCGGCCGGTTCGCACCATTGCGGCCGCAGCTCGTGGCGCACATTTCAAACTGAATGGTTTTATTATATTTTGATTAACTAAGAATACATAAGTGTAAGGTATCGCCGATGTAATGAAGGTAGATTATTGTTTGGTCCATTAAATCAGTTAGCCACCCACCGCTGTGTTTCATTGACGTTGCACTGGCGACGAGGCGGAAATATCGCAAAAATAGAATATTTTTCGATAAGTTGGAACCTAATACGTGCAGTGAATAATACTAATCCGTGAAATCATGCCTTTTGGTAAAATAGAATGGTTCGAATTGCATTCTAAGCAGTGGTCGGCATATGTACGTCGTATCAAGCAGTTTATGCTCCTCAACGAAATAAAACCTAACCTCCAAGTTGCGACATTAATTACGTTAGTTGGTGAACCAACTTATAATTTGATGTGTGATCTTTGTGCTCCAATGAATCCCGAAGATAAGACATTCGACGAGTTGGTTAAAATTGTGGCTGAGCATCTGGAGCCACAACGATCAGTGATAGCTGAAAGACACGTGTTTAGACTTCGTCGTCAGAAATCAGGAGAACCACTGACCGAATATTTACAAAATCTGAAGCATCTCGCTGCAACTTGTGAATTCGGCCGAACGTTAGAAGAAAATCTTCGCGATCAATTTGTTTCGGGCTTGGCTAGTGATGATATGAGGTCTCGTCTATTTGCCGAAAAGGATATACAGTATAAGAAGGCGGTGGAGCTAGCTTTGGCTTTGGAGGCGGCTGAAAAGCATGCCGAGCGAAGTGCCATGAGCGGCGGCGGTGATGCGAGCACGCGTCCCGGCTGCGCGGGCGCCAGCTCGGGCGCGTTGGCGCCGCGCTCCGGGAGCAGCGAGGCGGGCGAAGGCCTGCATGCGGTCCGCAATGCGCGCCAAGGGGCGCAGCATGCGGGACCCTCTACGTGTTGGCGGTGCGGCAAGGCGCACCGAGCAGATAAGTGTCGCTTCAAACAATATAACTGTAATGTGTGTAATCGTAAAGGTCACTTAAAAGCTATGTGCAGGATGTCGGAAAGTAAGCCTCCCGCGGATCGAAAACATAATTTTATTGACGATGATGATGACTCAGATAATGAAATGTTTAATATTAAAGTAGTCGCGGAAGGAGATAAACCGTATTTTGTTAATGTGAGCATTGGCAACTGTAAGCTGCAGTGTGAAATAGATACCGGTAGCAAAATTTCAGCGATTAACGAGGAATATTATCAGCGTTTGTTTTCTGAGTATCTGCTTCATAATGATCGGCTTAGTCTATCATCCTACACTAGCGCTCCCATTGAATCACTCGGCTATATCAAAGTTGATGCTCGCATTGAGAACAATTTACAAAAAGGTTTAAAACTTTACGTAATTAGAAACGGCAGTAGACCCATTTTAGGTAGAAACTGGATGCGTCATTTTAATATTAATCAGTTATCAATCAATAATATTCAGGCGGCGGAAGAGAAAACTCGTGAGATTATTGTCGAGGAACTAAAAAAAGACTATCCTAATGTATTTACTAATGAATTGGGTAAATGTAAAAAGGAGATTCGATTACAGCTCACAGATAAGGAACCGGTTTTTGTGCGCGCGCGGCCCGTGCCTTTAGCGCTAAGGGAGGCGGTTGAACGTGAACTTGAACGTATGCAGAACAATGGATCTATATATCCGTTAGATAATTCGGAGTATGGAACTCCTATCGTCCCTGTGATAAAACCATCCGGTGAAATTAGAATTTGTGGAGATTATAAAACCACAATAAACCCTAAGCTTAAAAGGGATTATTACCCCCTCCCGCGTATAGAGGAACTGTTTGCAGCTCTTAGTGGAGGTGAAGAGTACTCAAAAATCGACCTTACTACTGCATACTTACAGGTCCCTTTACATAGCGAATCCCAGGCAGTCACTGCAATCTCTACTCACGTGGGAAATTTTGCCTTCAGACGTACACCATATGGTTTGAGTTGTATACCGGAAAAATTTCAAAAAATGATGGAGGAAACACTACGTGGCATCCCTAATACGGTGTGTTTCCTCGATGACATATGCATTACAGCGGAAAATAGAATTACACACTTATGTAATCTGCGAGCTGTACTCGATCGACTTGCTCGAATGGGTCTGACCGTTAAAATAAGTAAATGTAAATTTTTACAAAAAAGTGTATCATACGTAGGGTTTGTAATTGATAAATATGGGTTGCATCCCGATGAGTCGAAGATAGAGGCGATTGTAAAAGCTCCTAGACCTTGTAATGTTACCCAACTGAAGGCGTTCTTAGGAATGTTAAATTATTATGGTAAATTTATAGAAAACCTTAGCACTCGACTGCATCCCTTATATGCTCTTTTAAAGAAAAACGCTTCCTGGCAGTGGAATGAGCAGTGCGAAAGAGCTTTTAACGAAGCGAAGTACAGCTTATCTAGTGATAAAGTGTTAACACACTATGACCCTTCACGCCCTTTAGTGTTGTCGGTGGACTCGAGTTCTTATGGAATAGGGGCGGTGTTATCGCATAGGTATGAAGATGGTTCGGAAAGGCCCATAAGCTGTGCGTCGCGAACACTTTCGGATACTGAAAAAAAATATAGCCAGTTAGACAAAGAGGCACTAGCCATCTTATACGGAGTACAAAAACACCACCAGTACTTGTTTAGTAAATATTTTTTATTAAAAACCGACCATAAGCCTCTCACATACATTTTTGGTCCAAAAGGTGGTATTCCGCAAACAGCAGCTAGTAGGTTGCAGCGCTGGGCAGTTAAGTTAGCAGCTTATGATTTTAATGTTGAATACGTACCATCAAAAAAAAATTGCAATGCAGATGCTCTGAGTCGTTTACCTTTAGTAAGTTCATTACCTTGTAAAAGTTCGAGTGATAATAATAATTATTTATTTTTGTTAAACGACACTTTACCGGTTAACTCCAAAGATATATCTATAGAGACAAAAAAAGATCCGTTGCTCAGTAGAATAGTGGGATACATAATGTTTGGTTGGCCAAATACGTGTGAGAAAGAAGATGAGAAACCATTTTATTATAGAAAAACCGAGCTCTACTTGGATCACGGTTGCATTTTATATAAGTACAGGGTTGTAATCCCATTTAAATTACAAAATCGGGTATTAAGTGAGATACACACGGGCCATCTCGGTATAGTTAAAATGAAATCGATTGCCAGAAATTACGTTTACTGGCCGTCTATAGATAAAGATATAGAAAGGGTAGGTGTAGATTGCCAAGCTTGTGTTAATGTACGCGACGCACCACCCAAGTCTTCATTACACCCCTGGGAATTTCCTGCAGCCCCGTGGCAACGCTTGCATGCAGATTTTGCTCAATATAACGGTAAATACTTTATTGTAGTCATAGACGCCCACTCTAAGTGGCTGGAAGCGGAGGAAATACGTAGTACTTCGGCTTACGATACAATAAAATTTTTCCGAAATATTTTTGCCAAGTTTGGCCTACCACTCCAGCTAGTAACGGACAATGGACCGCCATTTCAAAGTGCCGACTTTAGAGGTTTTTGTCAAAAAAACAACATAAGACATACGACGGTCTCACCATATCGGCCGCAAGGAAATGGTGCGGCTGAAAATTCGGTAAAAGTTATAAAAAAATGTTTAAAAAGGGCTCATTACGAAGGGCACGATTTGTCTATAAGCCTAAGTAGATTTTTGTTCCAATATAGAAATTGCGAACATGCGACTACGGGCGTGGCACCTGCTATTGCTTTGTTAGGTCGCAGGCTTAGAAGCAGACTAGACGCAATTCGACCAAGCACGGCCCTCTGTGTTTCTAACGCACAGGAGAAACAACGAGTAGCTGCTGGTGGTTCGGACCGGCATTACGACGTAGGTGATAAAATATTTACTCGTGACTATTCCAATCGCGCAGACAAATGGACCGCGGGTAAAATTACTGATAAAACTGGTCCGCTATCATACAGAATTAATTTATACAATGGAACTAACTGTCGGAGGCATGCTGATCAAATATTACCAAGTAAACAAGGTAGGTTTTCGTTATCTCGGCGTCATTCGTCGCACTTAACTACTGAAGATGACTGTGTGGAAACAGAGTTACCTAGTAATATGCCTGTTGATAGGGAGCCGATAACAACGGATACAGCAGTAGGTAGATCGCCATCTGGGGACGCACGATCCGTAACGCAACTAGAGTCATCGTCACCACCAGTGCCGCCGCCCGTGCCGGCGTCACCGAAGGCCGCACCTGTCAATGCCACGGAGCGCTCCCTACGAGCTTATAATCGAGAACTGCGTAAATGCGAATCTGGATCGCACCAAAATAGACCGCAGGATGCTAAGTAGGTACTTACATACCTATATATATAAAAAAAAAAAAGTTAAAACAAAACTTCAATTGGGTAGCAATGTAGCTATTTTATGTAATTATATCATGTAGGTAGGTACTTCAATCTACACGAATACATAGTTATTACTATTTTAATTTAGATTTAATACAAGCTATAACGGTAACTGATGTATCATTAAAGACAGATAAGCGTACTCCTATACTAACAATTTTTAAGAGGGAGATAGTGTAAGGTATCGCCGATGTAATGAAGGTAGATTATTGTTTGGTCCATTAAATCAGTTAGCCACCCACCGCTGTGTTTCATTGACGTTGCAATAAGATAATAACATAAGATAAAATTTTAGGAATAAAATGGAACGTTTTTATAAAGACAATAAAATAATGAGTAGGTAATCATAATCTGTGATGTGACCAGACAATATATTTACGTAGCTGTAATTTAATTATGTATGTGTATTTCATGCACTTGCTTAATATTTTTGTTAAAAAGTATTAATATCCCGCCATTTTACAAATATTTTCGTGATTTTGGGCAATACTTAACCAATGTTAAATTTAAATAAATGAGATAGCTTGACCCCTATTTCACCCTTTTATGTGCTGAATGACGGTAGCAGTGTAAGGATCAGAATAGGAGCTAGCCCACAAGCGGTGGCGGAACTCGCCGCACCATTAGGCGATTGGCGACAGAATTTCTTCTTAAACCATCTTGTGGAAGTAATCAGGCGAGAAAGCGAAATACCCTACCAAATTTGTTCAAATTATTTAATTTTTTTCATTAAATGTCTAGTCAGTATAATGGTGCAATTTGTGGGTAAAAGCCAAAAAGGACAAAATTTAAGTGCCTAGTATAAGTTTAATATGTTAATATTAATATAATATGATGCTATTGTCATATATTTTTTACAGATTTATAGATGTTTATTGGGTAATAAAAGTACATTATATAATTATGGTGTTTTTGTTCTATAGATACAGGGTTATTGGTAAAATGCCAACAACCTCTTAGGGTTGACTTCTGCTAGTCCTAACAAACATTTTGAGATGATATTTTTTTTATTTTGAAATGTATACCTACACCGAGCCAAGATCGCCCGCGCCAAGAATGGACCGCGCCGTGCTCCCTTTGAATAGAGTTTTGAATATTTACATGGAGCAAAGTAATAAAAATTATGAAATAATACATACAAGAGACTTAACATCAGGTGTTCATCGTACTTATTCCGTCAAAAACACAAACTTTTAGTATTTTTTATCACAAACTTATACAATTCGTATTAATACCATAAGTGGACTAGATATAATTTTGTAGAATTTATCAGAATAGTATTTAAAATACACAAAATAAAAAAGCAATTAATAATCCTAATAAGTTTCACGAAAATTAGTTAACTTTTAAAATTTATACAAATTGTAATGTCCATAATGTCCAAATGTTTAAAGTTTTATTTACCAAATGTTACTTATGTGGAACCAAACATTAAGCTTGGCCTAGAAAAACTCTCTTTTGACAATGCGACAGTCTTCCTGGGAATTAAAATGGATTCAACTTTACAGTGGAATCCACATATACATGATCTATCTGGAAGACTTAGTTCTGCTGCATTTGCAGTTCGTAAGATAAGACAGCTAACAGACGTAGCTACTGCTAGGCTCGTTTATTTCGCGTACTTCCACAGTATTATGTCTTATGGTATATTGCTGTGGGGAGCTGCTGCTGAGATAGAGACAATCTTTATCTTACAAAAGCGTGCAATTCGAGCCATATATGAAATGGATCCCAGGGAATCCCTGAGAGATCTTTTTAAAGAAATTGATATTTTAACTTTACCAAGTCTGTATATATTTGAAAATACTATGTATGTTCGTAAAAATTTGAGCAAATTTAAATCAAACAGTGACAATCACGATTATAACACTAGGAATAAAGATAAAATAGCGGTGCCAGGTTTTAGATTAGCAAAGACAAATAAAATGTCCTTCTTAGGCAATTGTTTGCGGTTTTATAATAAATTGCCCAAACATATTACAACGCTCACAGAAAGAAAATTCAAGTTGCATGTGAAGAATATTTTGATAAAGAAATCTTACTACACAGTTTGTGATGACTTAAACGACAAAAATGCTTGGACTGGTTCGCCTCTGCCAAGCTAGCGCCTAACACCTACGTAATGTAAATTAAGTATTGTAATAATTTTACTATATAGTATGTACTTAACACATTGTTAAAAAACGTTTAAAAGAATGGCCCCGTGTTTCTTGCCCGTTCTTCTCGCGGTGGCTCTATAATTTTTGTTTGTTGAACGTGGCAGTACAATGTAATATATTTCAATATTAAAATTTGTAATTGACCTTCATAAGAGCGTCGTAGACGCCTAAATTGAATAAATGATTTTGACTTTGACTTTGATTAGTCGTTTGTCCATCATTTGCTAATTATCATTATAATATGTACCTATGTAAAGAACATTTTCCGCGAGGCCAGTATTAGATAAGGTTTTTATTTCCTATTACATTAAATATAAATAAATTATTAAAATAGTTTGCATTTGCTTTTTTATTCTTTGTATTATAAATAATATTGTGATTAACTCTACAAAAATATGTATCACTTAAGAGATTAGTCGGCAAAGTCCGAAACGAGTAAATTTCTAATTTTATCAAAGATGGCTAAATGAGAAGCATCTATGTACAAAATCATAAGGTTGCCAAAACTTTAGACTGAAACGCGTAACATTTTCTAAAGTTGGGAAACACATATTGGACCGATTTGAGTGAGATAAAAAAGGCGAGAGAAAAATTTATTATCTCGTAGTGTTAATATACCTAATATAAATAATAAGTAATAATTTTGATAACTGATTGTGATTATAAATAATATTTATTATTAATGAATTACCTACACACTTAAAAGTTAAATAATAATAATCTACTTATGAAATATATTACGAAAAATACTTAATTTTGAAAGACGAATAAATGTTTCTAGAATAACTAGTTTTTTAGGTTTAATCATATGCCTCTTTTTACAATAGGGGTAACTGATAACATGGAAAAATCTATATTAATGTTAAAAATAAAAAGTAAAATAGTGTACAACATCATTTATATTTAAACAAATATGACATATGGAGCAGAGACCATAACCCTGACTGCTCACTCCGCAGAAAGATTCCGCGTTGCCCAGAGAGCAATGGAAAGAGCAATGCTCGTTATCCCTATACGCGACCGGAAAACTAATGCTTGGATACGTTCGAAGACCAAAGTCAGGGACGTGGTGAAGGTCATAGCCGAGCGCAAATGGCAATGGGCAGGACACATTGCGCGCATGGACCAGAAACGATGGACTCGCAAGTTGCTGGAGTGGAGACCACGACCACACACAAGACCCCGAGGAAGACCACCTAAAAGATGGAAAGATGACATCAGATGTCACGCAGGTCATGATTGGATGACAAAAGCCCAAGACCGTAAAGATTGGAGGACATTGGAGGAGGCCTACGTCCAGGAATGGACATCCACAGGCTGCTATAGATAGATCTTTTTGTAAATCGAGCACCTTGTGAAAACTTCTGAACCAATTTCGATGAAATTTGGGATCGACATAGCGGCTCTCCTTTCGACCTCCTGGAATCTTAGTCATGTGAAACTTAGACGACGCAAAGGGTATAAACATCAATTATTTCAATGTGTTTATTTCTTTACATATTCTTTTTACATTAGGTACTGTACCTACGCGACACCCACAGGTAGCAATGGGGGGTGACATTCTAGCCCGGCACCCCACGGGCTAGGGATACTTGTTAAATATTTTCTTGCGTATCCTACTATAAGCTTAGATAAGTCATTTTCGATTATTTAATAAATCTTAGTAAAATTTTGCAGTTAAGAACATTGTTGAACTTGTGACTTTAAGTCCGTATTTTTATAGGCTCGGTTTGCCCGTGTTTCGTATAAATATAATAGACTAAATATCAAAATTTAAAAAATATTTGGCCCAGTCCAAACAACTTTTTTCCCCATAAGTTAACAACCAAACTATAACCGATAACTATTCCTATACTTATTCGTAGTTCGTGCCTTTAAAATACTAATAAAATTATGCAATATTATTAGTGCTTATCATCTATAATAATGTGGGCAAGTTTACTAAAAATAACAAACATTAACTTGACGAAAAATCTCATACAATTACCTACCATATATGTACCACATTGAGTTCAAAACGATGTAACCAATATGTACCTAGTTATCAGTAAACATAATGGCCGTGTTAAAAGGAACAATTTTAAGACAATTGGTAACAAAATCTTTAGACTGAATACATATGAAACTGGTTTATTATCAGTCACATTTAGTTTGGTTAACGCAGCGAGGCTGTACTGTCGTCTAAGATGCCACTGAACAGAAATGGTTTGAAAATTGTCGATTTGGATGTAAAAGATGTTAGATTTCCGACTTCACTAGGTGGCCATGGTTCCGACGCTTTGGTAAGTTGATTTTTGCATTCATTATTATTCTGTTTTGCTAATATACTTAATATAAGAAGTGTTTTTAAAAATGTGACTATTGTTTGTATTTGTAGAATTAATACATTCCACATAAACAGTTGGCGGCTATCGGCTGCAGTGTTACCACCCTGGTGGTTTTTCCACCAGAACTGTCGCTTTTTCAAGGCGTTTAGTGGTATTTTTTCATAATATAGCGTTTTTAATATTTTTGATGGTTTTTGGCGGTTTACCAATACGGAATCTGGTACCATATTTTGATAGGAAAATCCCTTAATTTTATGGAATTACATGATGTTGTTTTCGCCTTATGTCCGCCTATGACCGGGGAATTCCTAGGCGCATTCGTTTGTTACTGTTTTCTATCATCTCTCTTCTTTATCCGGAATTTGGTTTGGTTGGAATATAAGCCCCAGAAAGCAAGTATAAATTACGAAGCAATATCATATTAGCTATTGGCCAAAAAAACTTATTTTTAATTTCATCTACTGATAAAAAAAAAAAATAATGTGGTTATATTTTACCCCCTATAGATGCTAAGAGCCAGTTTTAGAGAGTTTAAATAAGTTCCCATAGTATATCTAACGTATTATTACAGTTCATTCAAAACTGTCATATACCCAGAAGAGATTTCCCATTAATTACAGAACTGTTGAAACAGGCCTAAACATTTCGTGAAGTTATAGATTTGAATCGACTCTTTTTTTGGTTTTCTTTTGTATGATACAAGTTCAAAAATTTAGCGGAATTTAGTGGTTTTCTCGTGAGCAAAATTTCCGAAATCTGGCGACATTTCTCTCTTGACTTAGCTCCTTAAAAAAATCTAAGGTTGCAACACTGATCGGCTGTGCATAAAATTTACATACATTTTTACATACTTTATTTCACATTGATGATCCATTGTACTAAAAAATAATATTCATAATAAAATAGAATAAAATGAAATGGAAAAAAAAATACAAATAAAGGTGGCAGTGGCCAACCGAAGTCTGTACGTTGCAGTCTGATGCACAGGCGATCTGCCAGACTCCTTACAATGGCGTTTTATATATATAGTTTAGTCATTCGTGAGGATGGAATGAAGTGTGGAACATCTTACCCGAACAGTTTCTATATGCCGAAAGTTTTAATATGAGAGTCTTCAAGTACAGAGTAAATCGGTGTCTTCTAGGCAAGCGTGCTGCACCAGCGCGAGCGACCGCGTTCTCACTACCTATATATACATCAGGTGATATTAAACTGCGGTAAAATGTTTACTTAACTTTTGTAAAACGATGTTATATTTCAAATAGATGATATTATTTGATTTCATTATATATTTTTATTACTGTATCTACATATCTCAGTGAAACAGTCGACTTGGGCAAGTATGGGTAAATTCCTTGTAGATAAGTCATCTGGATGGGTAGACAATTCAGCCGCTAAACATTGCTGTTATAGAACTACGATAACGCTGTGTTTAGGATTGAAGGATAGGGTAGTTACTGATTTATTTTACTGTCGATAGACTAGTCTTTGACCGCCTATACCACTTTTAACGCTAGCTATCCCACCTAGAAGGGAAAAGTGGTATTTTTTACGCACAATCTCACAAGGTGGTAAGATACGGTCGAAGGTCGTAAACAGGCATAACTTAGAATGGAAACTGACTGTCAATTACACCTGCCATACTACACGCCTAGGTGGTTAGCCTAGCTACCACCCTCAAGAAGAAAATCTGCATTTTCTTCTTGAGGGTGGTGGCTAGGCGGGTATTCGCTAAATCGTTAACACTGCATTTTTAGGCTGCCCGCGGGACTCCAACATAGGCTTGTTGGAATGACTGCCATTCTAAGTAAACAACTGAGACCAACAGCAAAAAGTGCCTTCCGAAGCACGGAACCGCTCAGTAGTGAATGCAAGTACCTATACCAATACCCAATGATCACAGTGAGCCAATGTCGTCGGTTAAGTGAGCGATCAATATCGGTTTCTTAACAGACGTCTACGCAAGATCAGAGCTCTTCTAAGTTTGGTCAGAATTACTAGTAAGCTAATAGGGGTTAAAGTATGAAATTGCCGTTTTAATAGGTACTTTGAAATGACATGGAACCTTCATGGTTTGAGATTTTTGAGTGAGTTTTGGTACATATGAGATTCTTCTTTTAAAAATGTGCAATATTCATGGAAGTAATAAGTACTACGTACAACGTAGTACTTATTACTTCCATGGCAATATTCGATTATCGACTTTCAGTGGTTTTTTGTTTACTCAGCTTAGACAAGAAAGATGGATACTTCGAAAATTCGAGTGATTTTAATATATGTGTTACAAATCGGCAATTTCATACTTTGACCCCTAATATTTATTCTATCTATTAGAGTAAATTTTACGTGAGTATCGAGAGACTTATGTCATGTATGATTAATTAATTATTAATGATGTTTGACATACAGCATACAGACCCGGACTATTCCTGCGCATATGTCACCACTACCACGGAAAACGGCAAGCGTGGCTTCGGCCTCACATTCACCTGCGGTCGCGGTACAGAGGTTGTGGTGCTCTGCATCAGGTCCATGAAACGCTTTGTCGTGGGGAAGAATGCTGCCGATATCTTCGCGGACTTCGGAACGTTCTGGCGAGCTATTACTAACGACTCACAGATGAGATGGGTAAGTAGAGAAATAGAGAACTTAGGTATTATGTTTGTTACATAGATAAGTAAGTTTCTTGTAACAACCAATGAGAAGGACTACATATAGAGATGTTATACGCACTATTAGAGCTTTAGTAACATGAAGAATCTTTACTATAATAGCTAGGGACCTTCATAGAACTTACTTACTATACTTTTTAAATTATTGAATAAATTGAAGAGCTAAATAACATCACAAAGCTATTTGGAACCCCGTTGTCGGAAAGTGACAAAGATATGAAAACGGTCGATAGCTAACGACTGTCTTACACGAACTTACAACGCAAAGCGCAGTTATCGTGTTCCTTCACTTCCCCCAGTCGCCTCGAGCTATTTTTGTGGATCGTGTAGATGAAAAAATGGCTACACCTCAACAGTTAATTAAAAAATCGAACGATATATAATCAACAATTTTAATAGGTTTCACAGTATTTACAAATGAAAAGGAAGATCGTTATTGCATTCTACAGTTGTGTCCGTGAACCTCCTGCACTTTTTATACTCATAGTGTGGCATTTTTATCCGGTTTCCAGCCCGAAGCGGAAGTCACTCCTTAGTTTCCCAGACAAAGCAATGAAAAAATCTGTTAATATTAGCCGTTTTCAGTTTGTTGTTGAATTTTTTTTCTAATTCTTGATAAGTTAGCTTTTGACCATAATCTCACCTGATGGTAAGTGAGGATGTGGTCGAAGATGTTGTTCAGATTAACCTAGAATTACCGCTGCCGGAACACACCGTTAGGTGCTTGGCATCAGATTTTCTACTTGATGGTGGTAGCTAGCCAGGCGGGCATTCGCAAAATGCCCTACCACCATGCTATAATGACTGCCATCCTAAGACAACAACTGGGACCGACGGCTTAACGTGCCGTCCGAAGCACGGATGCGCTCAGTAGTAATGTCACCAGCGATCCAACTCATGACCGAGGCGGACGTTGCTTAACTTTGCTGATCGGTTCAGAATGGCTAAGCAAAATTCGCTACGAGCGCTTCAAAATATAGAGAAAGTTTATGATATGTACCAAATATACAAACATTCTAGATTCCTAACTGTAGTATAGTAATTGTAAAGGACCTTTATATAAACTAAAAGTGGTCAAAAACTGACGAGTATAAAGAGCCTCATGTTTTAAATATCTTCTTTGACCGAAAAATATAAATGATCTGGATTAGTCCAGATCATTTTGAAAATGTTTAGATAAATTGATAAATACAATTTCATTTCTAAAATTAATTTTAGTATTTTAATTCGATATTAGTTTTGGGTTAAAATTCTATACAATATAACTACGAAAGGTTTAAAACCTATAAGAGCTATTAACAGAGAGCCTACAGCATAGATCATATAATAATATCTACAGAATGATGTTGAGTTCCGCTTTGCTTTTTTATAAAACAAGTCATACAATCACTTTACGGCACCTGTTTACTAAAATGTTTGCAGATCGGCCCCGAAAAGGGAGTGGCACATTTAGCGGCTGCTGCAATACTGAACTCGCTGTGGGACTTGTGGGCGCGCTTAGAGAACAAGCCGCTTTGGAGACTTTTGGCCGATATGGAACCTGAAGTAAGTTAACTCATATATCAGCATGGCATGTAACTATGCGTGACGATGGTGAAAGACCTGACGGCATGACTGGTTCCATGGAAGTTAGGACGGCCCACACTAAGGGAAGCTACGTACGTGTACACTTAAGCGCCGTCACATCTTTCTGAAACCAACGTGAGGGCTGGCGCCGCGGATACTTCGGCGGAGTAACTCAGGCGGCGCAAATATGCTAATCTCGGTATGGGTTACATATTTGAGCCGTTTGGTGTAAAGACGTTGGGTCTGTGGACTCCGTGGGGATCGGGAGCTCAACGTATTTTCTAAAACTTATCTGAGTACTTGGTCGATGCGACGTGTGACCAAAATGCTGGCACATATTTGGCTCAACCAATAAGCATTGCAGTTCAACGGGGCAATGCTGCCAGCTTGCTGGGCACGCTGCCAACTGGTAGTGCGTTGGAACATTAAGACTGCCTGTGTTTGCTATGACTTATAGGTTGTCTAAATGCTTTTATTGTAGTAGCTGTAGTGTTGCAAGTTCGTAGTATTTTGTTAAATAAAGGCATACCACCGGTAAAAAAAAAAGAGTAAACCCCTTAAGGTGAAGTGGTCTTTGAAAACTGTCAGACGCAGGACGGAGAGACCTCGTTTCGCATTCGCGAATGAGTGAAACATAACAATGCTTTTTTTTAACAAAACTCGACGACATCTAACACTGAAAAGTATGAAATAACTTTGTTAAAATCCGCCCCGTGCTGATTCAAAACACTCTGAGATCACATTTTCATTGTCCAACTTCAACAAGTTATTTCATACTTTTCAGTGTTAAAAGTCGGTACCATTTATTGTAAAATAAAATCACCCTTTTTAGTGATAGTTTCTAAATAAACGATCGATTTTTACTCACCCACAATTCTGGTCACCATCGACAAAACTTGCAACTACCAAAATCATCTAGTTATATCAAGCATTTTTCTTTTAGTTGAGTGTTACTTAAAAACTACTTGACCGAATTTGATGAAATTTATACGGGACCACTTCAGAGGTACCTGAACCGTTTTCAATTAAAAAATATCAATATCGGACAACTCTGACAAAAGTTATGCGTGGTCATACATAAAAAAAATATACGTGTCGAATTGAGAACCTCCTTCTTTTCTGGAAGTCCGTTAAAAAGTATGGTGAGCGATTTTTTAAATAAATATTTATAAAAGTTGCCTTTTAATAACGGTAAACCTTTCAGGTACTGTATCACATGGTTGCCACTTGCTACATAATATTTTTTTTTTTGATAGGATTTACTTTACATACACTAAGCTTTACTAGACTAAGCGAAATTTTGGAGCTGTATATTCACGATTTTTTTCTATCCATAGAAAATGTATGGAATCGTGTGTTTGACTCCGGCATAGTATTTGTCGTATCCTCTAGATTAATTATATACATTATTCATAATATATAGTTATTCTACGAAGAGCATACACTTTCGTGAAGTAGTGATGGCTCAGTGGCATTGGCTATGGACTGCCGCGCAGCAGGTCCATAGTTCGAATCCCACCGCGGCGGAATTGAGCTTCACCGCATGCTGGAAGGGCATTTTCGAATACACGCCTGGCTAGCGACCACCCTCAAGTAGAAAATTTGTCGCCAAGCACCCAACTGAGTGTTCCGGCAGCAGTCCTTGAGAGCCAGTGAAATTACAGGCACATGAGACTGAACAACTATGTCATAAGGTGGCGGGCGCAGTGCAATTCGTGACTTGTGACGAAATGCATCTGTTATATGCAGAGGTTAGTCCGCTTAACATGAGGTGGGCCTCGAGCTTGTTCCGTCACAATGTAATAAATAAAAAACTCTAAAATAATGTTCAAAATCGACCTTCCTTTTCACGACTCACTAGTTCTTAAACTGCCATTCATCCATGCGTATCATAGATAACGATAACAATTGAATATCATTCAAAAATGGACGATATCGGCTCAGCCTGATACGTGCTATACGTATCAAGAAGAAATACAAAATCGTTTCATTGGGTATAATATGATTATTAATAGCATTTTCTAAGTAGATAAAATACATACTAGGTACTTTTACATTTTTTGTACTTTATAGGTGACCCGTTAGGTAAATAGGCACTAATAACTATGTGTGAAAAGTGTTAAGGCGAGGCTTTCCACGGACTTTAGGTATTTTATGCGAGCGCGACGTATTCATTTACGCGACACAGAGTTGTGTGCGATGCGCCGCGTGCACGCTTTTAGCTCTCCAGGTAAGGTACAGTACAGTCCTACCTACGTAGCGGAGATCACGTCAGTATGACATTTTAGAATGGAATTAACATTTGTCGTGTATTGGTACATACGCCGGAAAAATAATCGGGTCTTGTAGGGGTTCGATCAGTACAGTAGTGTTTATATATCTATACAGTTTATTGTGTACCTACGGTTATTTTAGATGGGTAAATTATCATTCTTAAGAAAAACATTTTTATTTGTGACAACTACATTAAATTAATATATTAAGGTTCTATTATATTTTTACTAGCTTTCCAGGCGCGGCTCCGCCCGCGCGTTTGTCGGTTACCGCGCAAAAACATTAACCTCTTTTTGCACAGTTGGATACAAACTATCCCATGTTTTTCCCGGGTCTCAAACTATTTCCATACCAAATTTCATTCAAATCAGTCCAGTAGTTTTGGCGTGAAAGCCTAACAGACAGACAGAGTTACTTTCGCATTTATAATATTAGTACTGATTAAGATTATAGAGAAAGCCGTTTAATGCACCTATTCATAAATGGTAATTTGGTAATATTATTATATTTTAAATAAATATATATATACATAAACTTCATTAAAAGAACACATTAAATGTCACAACCATGTCATGTGAGATTCCCAGAATTCAGTAACAAGTCTGTCTGTCACAGTTGTCCTATTAATTAATGGCGTCGAGTGATATAGCTGCGTAAAAATAAGTTTGATATTAGTTATTTTGTAAAACGAGTACCCTTATGCTGTCAAGACCGTGGCTCTTAAAATATGTATTTATGAATATGTCTTCGCAGATTTTTATTAATTTGGTGTGTTTAATAACAATTAATCTAGTGATTGTTTTAAGATGGCTACTTTTGTTTAATCTTTGTAGTTATAGCACGGTGCGAACATTTCACATCCAAGGACGTCACAACCGTGGTTTTCATAGAACCACGGTTGTGGCGAGTGGCCCATGGTCGAGACAGAATCGTTTAGTTTTAGTTAAGTTTTTTTAAATTATTATTTTCAGACCATGTATTTAACATAATAACAAATCTCAAAGAATTATATCTCGCGTTTAAAATAAAACCAAATTTCACAATATTTTTGATATAATTTAAGCTCATTCCAATGAACTGTTTTGCAAGTTTAATAAAAAAACGATACTTGTTAAGTTGAGCGCTTATAGAGAGCATTTTTGAAACTAAAAATATGTATCAATTGTCTTGGTTGTGACAGGAGCCCCATTGTAATAAATTTCATAAAGCTGTCCTGTACAGAGAGCTCAATTCAAAGTCAATGAGTACAAATCTTACTTCATAATCATCGCTCATTAAGGCAACCATCTTCAGGCAGATATTTGCCTTCTAGCAAAATTGGCCAGAAATAAAAATAAAATTTGCCAGATAGTGTCCATTATTGAAGATACAGTAGAACTATATCCCGTAAAACTAAAAAAAAATAAGTCATAAAACAGGGCAACAGATACTATATTTAGATATAATGTGTCTATACGCGCACTGTTATAAATCAAAATGTTATTTGGAATTAAAAATTAATAAATGCATTTTAAGTTACTATATAAAAGTAGTTTATGAAAATTGTAAGATAAGGTTTTTAACATATTTCTAATAAACTCAGTTAGTTAGTATGTGTGTTAGCTTCTGAACCGACTTCAAAAAGTAGGAGGTTCGCAATTAGTCTATATTTTTTATTATGTGTGTTACCTCAGAACTTTTGACTGGGTGAACCGATTTTGATAATTCTTTTTTTATTAAAGCTGATACTTGTCGTTTGATTTTTAAATGAAATTGAACGACAAGTATCATGCATGACACTCCAATAACTGAAAAATATTTTCCTATCTTGATGATATTATAGTCATTGACAGTGAATGACAATCGATCCAGTAAGTAGCAAGAATCACTAAAAAGAGTTTAATTTTTTTTTAACAAAAAATGGAACCAACTTCAGCACTCAAGTGTGAAATAACTTGTCGAAGTCGGTTTCATGCGCAAAATATTGTTATACTAGGTACTTTTGAACTATTATGGCACCGACTTCAACAAGTTATTTCACACTTTGGAGTGTTGATGTCGGTTTCATTTTTCGGTAAACATTTTTTTATATTGAGAAATTGCATTAGTATTGGATTTGTTAGTAAATTTAAGTAGTATTTTTTTATAACTATAGAAGTAATATGTAACATTAAGTGATTTTTAATACTAGATGGATATAAATTGAATTATAATTAAAAACGTAAATCTGGCTGTATGGAAACTCATGTTACGTCACGACTATGGTACTCAATGTCACACCCGAGACTTTGAACTAGTATTTTAATATTTTTCTAGGTTCAATGAGCTTGCGAAAATGTAAAGAGTTTTTATGTGTGATATACATAAAAAAAATCTAAATATATATTTTATTACAGTTGAGTTGAGGATTCCCCAGATAACAAGTATAAAGAGATACAACAGAATAAATTGAACTCATATTTTTTGGCATTGGACCTAACAATAGTGATAACAATTTAATAACCTTAATTAACCATTGTGTACATATTAATAGTATATGGTTCGCAAATTGCGTTAAAAACTACACGAGTTAGATATAGTTTCAAACAATCAATTACAACATATCTAGATTCCATTCATCAAAATTGGTTTTCCTGATCCTTCAGGAACCGTTCGGAAAATCGAGATAAAAATTAGAATACGTTTTATGATATATCATCTAAATCCATTCAGCGGTGTTAAGCAAATTTTTGGCGAAAAATGGGCTTGAATTCAGCACTCAAAGGTGCAAAATAACTTGTTGAAGTCGGTACCATGATAGGTCAAAAGTACATATTATTACAATATTGTGCGCATGGTCCCGACTTCAATAAGTTATTTCACACCCTTGAGTGTTAAAGTCGGTTCAATTTTTGGGGTAAAAAAAATTCCCCCATTTTAGTGTCCCTTGCTACTTGCGGATTCGATTGTCATTAATTAGCAATAACTATATCATCAAGATAGGAAAAAACCTTTCAGTTATTGGAGTGTAACTAAAAAACAGATAAGAGTACAACTACACCGCGGTTTCCACAGACGAGTGAAACTAATTCTACACGGTCGTGAACTACAAATATTTGTTAAAGAAGTTGGAGTTGGTTACCCCTCACTATGCTTAAGTTGGTGGGGTGGGCACCTAAAACGTGTTCGCTAAAATAGAGCAAAATTTTTGAGTTCGTCCGATATGTACCTTACTAATAGGCGTGCGCCTAGAGCGCTTGTTATGACTAGTAGTATCCTAATAGATGCAGTGTTCATTATGGCAGACTAAGGGCATCTCGTTTGTGACTGAGGTTAATTAACTATCAGTAATACATAATTAATGATCGATTAAGTGGCTACTGCGGGCTTGCCACAAAGGTGCTAAAATGAATGTTGATGATTTCATTTAATCATAGTCACTGACAACTTTGTGTATCATTCTACTACGAGTATTAATAAATGCATGTTTTTTTTATAATTATTGATAGGCTAGCCTTGGACTACTATCTCACTTGATGGTTATTAAAGATGTGGTCTAGGATGTTGTTCAGGTTACCCTAGAATTACTCCTAGAACACTCAAGGACAGCTGCCGGAACACACCGTTAGGTGCTTGGCGACAGATTTTCTTCTTAAGGGTGGTAGCTAGCCAGGCGGGCATTCAAAATGCAAAACGCCCTACTACCATGCTGATACTACTGCCATCGTGAGACAACAACCGGGGCCGACGGCTTAAAAAACGGCTTGACCAATTTTGATGAAATTTAAATAGGACCATACGACAAACATTCAAATATAAAAAGAATCATATAAATCGGTTTATCAGTAAAAAGTTCTGAGGTAACAAACATTTAAAATAAATAGACGAATTGAAAACTTCCTCCTTTTTTGAAGTCGGTTAAGAAGCTAAAACACATACTAACTTTTGAATTTATAATATATATATTATTATTATCATATAATAATTAAAAAAGGGTGGAGTAAATCTATACTAAAAATTATAAAGTACAGATTTGATTATATATGGTAATGAAGTTAATACTCAAAGCCCAGTGTATACCCATACACTGGGCTTTGATTATTAACTTCATTATCTTAGACCCTGGGTACGAAATACTAGGCATTTGGCTAAAACTAGATATAAAAACAATAATTTCATTGCATTTTAGCAAGCTTATTGAACCTAGAAAGTTATCAAAAAACTAGTTCAAGTCACGGGTGTGACATCGCATATCATGGTCGTGACGTGACATGAGTTTCCATACAGCCAGATTTATGTTTTTACTTATAATTTAATTTATATCCATCCAGTTTTAAAAATCGCTTAATGTCACTTATTATTTCTATAATCATAAAAAAGACGACTCAAATTTACTAACAAATTCAATACTAAATTCAATATTTTTTTTTACCGAAAAATGGGCTTGACTTCAACACTCAAAAGTGCGAAATAACTTGTTGAAGTCGGTACTGTGATAGTTCAAAAGTACCTATTATCACAATATTGTGCACATGGTCCCGACTTCGAAGAGTTATTTCACACTTTTGGGTGTTGAAGTAGGTTTGATAAATAAAAATACTCACCCGTTTTAGTGTCCGTTGCTACTTGCGGGACCGATTGTCATTCATTGGCAATGACTATATCATCAAGATAGGAAAAAACCTTGCAGTTATTGGAGTGTAACTCAAAAAACGGCTAGATCGATTTTGATGAAATTTAAATAAAATCACACGACAATCATCAACATTCAAATCAAATAAATCATCAAAATCGGTTCGGTAAAAAAAAAACGGACAAATTGAGGACCTCCCCCTTTTTTAACTGACTTCCAAAAAAGGAGGAGGTTCTCAATTCGTCTGTTTTTTTTTACGTTTGTTACCTCCGCAACTCTTGACTGTGTGAACCGATTTCAAAAATTCTTTTTTGTTTGAAAGCTGATGCTTGTCGTCTAGTCTCATTTAAATTTTATCAAAATCGTTCAAGTCGTTTTTGAGTTACACTCCAATAACTGAAACATATTGACCTATCTTGATGATATAGTCATTGACAATGAATGACAATCGATCCCGTAAGTAGCAAGGGTAACTAAAAAGATTCAAAAATATTTTTTTTTACCAAAAAATGGAACCGACTTCAACACCCAAAAGTACAAAATAACCTTTCGAAGAATATTTTGCGCTACTGTGATAATAGGTACTTTGGAACTATCGCAGTACCGAGTTCGACAAGTTATTTCAAAGTTCCATTTATTTGTAAAAAAAAACAGCCCTTTTCTTAATATTAACACACATATTAACCTTCACGATACTAACTTTCACTACTTACGAAATCAATTGTCATTCACCGTCAATCAGGAAGTCATCAAGATAAGCGTAACGAGTCGAAAGTTAGCCCAGAGCATGTTTTATTTTGTTGTTTGATTTTCATTTTGATCCTGTTCTATGTGGCGCTGCGTAGATCGAAAAAATTGACACAGGTCCTACGTCGACGAGCTCTGCGAGCGCACTGGCGGTCAAGTGAGCGAGCTCTGATGCCATGAATTCATGTTAAAAAATCATATAAAATTAACATGATAACTTTTTTACATTTTTATTTATGATTTAATTACTTTTATTGATAAGTAATGTATAAAAAAATAATTTAAAATTAAAGATTGGTAAAAAGGGAGTCAAAATCGTTTTTAAATTCGAAATAGAGGTAACTTTAGGATTTTTTTCTATCGAGTGAAGTTATTTATTATGTGGATCAGATTTATGAATTAACTCAAGAATATGCTTAAAAATAACATATATTTTTTTCAGTTTAATAACCGAGTTTTTTCTTTAAGAAAAGTTAATTCTTGTATGGCGTTTTTTGGCCAGGATCGCCTTAAAGTTACTATGATATATGCTACGATACAGGCACTATATGAGGAAGAAGGTAATTACTATGATTTTAAATAGGTATTAAAACTAATATTATTTTCACGCTGATCTTTTTAAATTCAGAATCTATATTTAGCAAATGAGGGCCACAGGACGCAAAAAAATTTAACCAAATAATTGCCAAAAACTTGTCTTAATGGACGTTTATCATCAAGCCAGAGAGTGTGCATCACGTCAATGTTTTGATAAACATAAATAGCTGCATACAATGTAATCTTATTTATTTATAAAAAAATACACCATATACAGATAACTCGTGGAGAAAATGTTAAGGATGGCACATTTATCTATGTAATTACGTACATATATATTTATGTTTACTTAAATTATTATCAGGAGCTGGTGTCAACGATAGACTTTCGTTACATAACCGATGTTATCACCGAAGAGGAGGCGGTGCGGATATTGAAAAACAAGAAGATTGGCAGAGAAGACAGAATCAAGTTCTTAATGGAAAATGGGTACCCAGCGTACACTACACAAGTTGGTAAGATTACATTTTCAAGAAGTTGCTGGGCGATTTCTAAACCACCTATGAGTAACTGAGAAAGTTCCTAAATATCTCCGGATTTTGATGAAAACTAATACTGCAATATAAAATATTAAGAAGAATTTATCATTATATTCATAACTAAAGAAAATTTCTGATTGCTTTGATTAAAATAAGCCTCTCGTCGCAGTAAACAGATAATAACATTCTAGGTAAAAAGATAATTTGTTATGCGCGCGAATAATTCGTTATCGTATCAATTTTATTGCTTATCGGATAAACTTTGTACATCTAGGTCGTTGTGCTGCATAAATATATACGCCACAGATATCTATATAAAACTTCATCAAAGTAACAGGGTGCGCCTTTAAAATTATTATAAATCTTTATAAATAAAAATAACATGTCACGTTGTTTGTCCGCGATGGACTCCTAAACTACTGAACCAAATTTAAATTAGATGCACACCGTGGTCAAATTGATCCAAATTGAAAGATAGGATAGCTTACATCTCAATTTATAGTCGTAATTACCCGTGCGAAGCCGGGGTGGGCCGCTAGTTATCTATAAATACTTAACCCTTAAAACATTTGGGTTATGGTCCATCTTTCAAATTAATCTTACTAAGATGTGAGTAGGTATATTTTGTAAAAAAACAAAATATACCTACTCACATCTTAGTAGCAGGCGACTAATATTATATTTTATGCATTGTACCTACATTCAATTGATAATAATAATAAAAGAAAAGAACCTTCAATTAGTTTTTAACTTGGCCTTTTAAAAATATCACGTCCCTTCATCTGTTTATATCCCCGAAGGGATAGCTAGAGGTGTAAAGTAGTTCTGTAATGTAAACTGCAGAGCATGCGTCATTAAAAAATTAAAGAATGGCAATATACTTAACAGTGATTAAATTTTGACATGTAAAAATATATGCAAAGGGTCGGGATCCGGGATATTTAATCGGCTGTTTCTACTATCTTTAGACTATTACATTAATATGACCGCGTCGTCACTTTCCATCAGGACAGACAGCGGCCAAATGCGTGTTTTTCTAATAAAAAAAACTTAATCATGACTACTATAAATAATAATATTATAGTTACTCATGAGTTACTCGATGCTCGTTCGGAAACGACTAAATTAACATATTAAATAACAGTCATTTAACCTTGATTAACTGTCTAGTGTTAAACTGGTGAGAAATCACTCGTTTCCGAACGCAGTCAAGGACTCAAAAATCGGTGCAATAAAAGGCCCCGTTACGAGTAAATGTGTTGAAAATCTACATACCTATCTACTTATACTGAGTTGCATATGTATTATAATATAAATTACTTTATTCGTATACCTAGGCAAGGTTTACAAGTAAAGTAATTTATATTTTTATAAGATAGAATTATAAGTAAAGAAACGAGTAAGTCGCTGCCTGATATTAGGCTATTACTCCCCCGAATAAGTGGGCTGTGCGGCACCTTGTGTAACTAACACTTATGAATAAATATAAAATAAAAATATAAACTGACAGAACTTTTCTGAATTTTAAATTAACTTTGTCAGGCTGGTTGGGGTACAGTGACGAGCTACTGAACGAGCTCTGTGACAAGTATCTCAAGCTTGGTTTCCAGCACTTCAAAGTCAAAGTAGGCAAGAACTTCGAGGACGACTACAGAAGGTGCAGCGCAGTTAGGAAGAACATAGGCGATGACAAAGTGTTGGTAAGTTTCCGACTTGATTCATACAGCTGTCGAAAATACGAACGGTACTAAATATCACGTTAGATTAGGCACAGTTGTGATCTTGTCAGCGTCCTGTAAATGTGAATTTGCTTAAAGTTCCCGACTTAAAGATATTAAGTGTTGATGTAGTACAAGCTTACCAAGCACACCCAGAGCTACTGGCTCACAAGGATAGCTGCTGGAACACACCGTTGGTGTTTGGGATAGATTGTTTTACTTGAAGCTGGATTCTAGGCAGATTGACATTAGCAAAATGTCCATCCACCATGCGGTGAAGCCTGCGGCGGATTTAAACTATCAACCTTCGGCGCGGTAGTCCATAGCTTTTCCCACAAATGTTTTTACCAAGAAAGGTATCTACTGATAACGAAATACTAGGTGTTACTTACAAATATTACCTACAGCAGCTGTGGGACATAAAGAGAGCCTACTATTAGAATAAAACACTAACCAAGTAAGTTCTAAACAAAATTATTAATGTTTCCAACATATGGGCGTTAAAGATATTCCATCAATAATTAAATAATATTAAATATTTCTAAGAAATAAAGTATTAAATATTTCTATGTTCTTACTTCTTGCATAGTAATTTATTATACCACAGATATTTTCTTGTAGACATGAGACGTCATTTTGTTATTTAGCCTTCTGTTATCTTAATTTGGTACGTAGATGGTTGACGCTAATCAAGCGTGGAGCGTGACTGAAGCGATAGATTGGATGAAGAAACTAGCCCCTCTGAAACCGATGTGGATAGAGGAACCTACTTCGCCCGACGATGTTCTTGGACACGCTACTATTTCTAAAGCTTTAGCGTAAGTAACATTATGAAGGATTCTTATAATTGTGTTTTTTTAAAAATGCGTCTCCTGCCTATGTTTGTCTAAAAATTGAGCAAAAACTCGCATACAAACCTTGGTTTCGCCCTTCCCCCCTTTACCCGCGTGGGGCGTAAATGTTTAGAATTAAATGTTTTAAGACACAGAAGACACATGAAGCTTTTGTCTATGTTCTTTCGAACAAAAGCCTCATGTTTTCGTGTTCAGTGTTTAAAAAAACATTGGCGCCTTAACCACAATGATATTGGTTCGATAGTCCTTTCGACGGTGGCGGGTGAGATGTGCGCCAACCGCGTTATATATAACCACTTCTCCTGAAGAGTGGCTGCAAGCAGTACCATTACTATACGACCTTTCACTGTCTGTCTTTTATTTCAAAAATTATCTCCAATACATTATTTAATCATGTTTCCGCTACTAACTAGTGCTGGCACACTGGTAAAAATATACCTATTTATAATTATAATACTTATATATTTCTAGGTCCTTGGTTCGAATCCCACTGCCGCCGCCGCCGGTTTGAGCTTCACCGCATGGTAAAAGGGGATTTTGCGAATGCTCGCCTGACTAACTACCACCCTCAAGTAGAAAATCTGTCGCCTAGCACTGAACAGTGTGTTCCAGCAGCAGTCCTTGAGAGCCAGTAAAAAGCAGGCACATGAGACTCAACAATTGTATGTCTCAGGGTGTTAGTTTAATAAAATAAAAGGTCAAAGTCAAAACCATTTATTCAATTTAGGCGTCTGCGACGCTCTAATGAAATTTTAATATTGAAATATTGTAATTTTACTGCCACGTTCAGCAAACAAAATTGTATTGAGCCACTTCGAGAAGAACGGGCAAGAAACTCGGGGCCATTCTTTTAAATATCTTTTAACAATGTGTTACTTACTTTCTAAATACATTTTATTTACACTTTTACTGGTTCATCAACTATTAACTAACATTATTATAATTATAATTCAATATAATTTATAACAACTGTCAAAACCTTTTTAACAAACTATTTTAAGAACCATTACATATAAACAAGGTTGGTTCAGTAATATCATAAAAGAGAATAATAAATCACTTAACTTTCACACAATCCTGATCGGACAGCACTTCGTCGTTAAAGACCACTTTGAAAATATATTTCGACACCACTGTGAGATCTGAGTTGTTCACTCTGAGCTTGCTTAAAGACGACTGACTTGCTGGGCAGAGCCCCTTTCAAATAACAACTTCGGCAGTCAATATCAATACTTTCAAGTAATAACAATTTTGGTTTACTATTAAATTATTTGATTACAATTTGCTTATAAATAACTATTTTAATTATAGGTATTATTACATTAATCTTATTATTGATTTTATACAATTATATGTATTGAACAAATATAATATATTTAATATGACTAACGTCAAATCGAGTACCCTTATTTTAAACCTTAAATAAATGTACAATGATTCAACATGATACAAATACTTATTAATAGTTCCTTGCAAGTCCTATTTTATTCAACATATTAAAATTAAAACAAAGGACATTGCCTAAAACGTAAATCTAACGACACAATATTTACCTATGCAATCAGGCGCAGTGCAGTTCGCCACTTGTAATGAAATGCATTTGTTATAGGCAGTGGTTACCGCTTAACATCAGGTGGGCCTCGTGCTTGTTCCGACACAATAACAATAAAATAAATCGGCCATGTGCGAGTCGGACTCGCGCACGAAGGGTTCCTTACCATTAGCTATACAACATTAGACTTCATATATTAACCTTTTTTTGTTTTTACGTGCGCGAGTCCAACTCGCACTTGGCCAACTTTTTGTATTTGTTTTTATAGCGGCAACAGAAATACATCATCTGTGAAAATTTCAACTGTTTAGCTATCACCGTTCTTGAGATACAGCCTGGTGATAGACGGACGGACAGCGAAGTCTCAGTAATAGGGTCCCGTTTTTATCCTTTGGTTACGGAACCCTAAAAACTAGCAGTCAACGATAACTTTCATGGCTTCGTTAAAACTTGATATATATGAAAACTCCTACTAGGAGTACATAAGTTTGAGATCGATTATGTTATAGATATAGAATAGTAAAGTTTGTGTGATAGGCCGCTTGGCATCGGCGTGGCGACGGGCGAGATGTGCGCCAACCGCGTCATGTTCAAGCAGTTCCTTCAGAGCGGCGGCATGCAGTACTGCCAGATCGACTCGGCGCGCATCGGCGGTATCAACGAGATCCTCGCCGTTTATCTCATGGCTTACAAACTTAACGGTATGTTTGCTACATGCAAATTTAGATGTTTTTCTACGAGATAAGAACGTCCTTAGAACATGAGTCCGTGTGGGCCGGGATCACATCTTTAATTCCTAAACATAACAGAGCGCTTGGTTATATAGTGCGAATTGTTTTGTTAATAAAGACGCCGGTAAAAAAAGGAGGTACTGGTGTCCTTTCAACAGTGTGTTCTCGAAATCTAAAATTTACTAATATATTATCAGGACGTCCAACTTTTTTATGGTAATGTCGTCTTAGGTTTTCGCGATTGTTACACATAGTAATTAAACAACTTTCAACGGTTTAAATCGCGTATATTTGTCATTATTTTGTCCCGACGTGACCGTGACAAAATAATGACAAATATAAAAGTTGTTTAACTACTATTTTTATAGTAACCTTTTCAAATTTAAAGTATAAAAATAATTTAGCTTGAAAATCACAGACATAATACCAAAATATTCTATGTAGTGTGACACATCTATTTTAAATTGAGATACATTTTAAAATAGATGTGTCACATCTATTTTAAAATGTAAATATCGACGAAGATCCAAAACCTATGACTCTTACAACATGCATATCGCTCGACAGACCAGGAAGAAAGGTTCTGATGTGGATACCACACATCGGAAGACGTATAGCGTAAGAAGGCCTCCATTACATAGCCCGGCGACACCATGGGAGCCGATGGATGCAAATTATTTTAGAAATTTTGAATGTTTGACGTACATGAGCGGCTTAAGAAAAAATCCTCCAATAGAATCTCTTCATTTTCCTATAGCCTAGCGAAGCTAGAGGCTAGGGAAGCTGCGCTTAGCGGTCAGTGATCCTATTGATCCATTTTTTTCCTCCGCACATATGTGGTGAATAAGCAGTCTAATAGTCGTTCATTGTGGCGTTCAAAGGTTCAGGTTTATATATTCAACAGTGGACGTCTTCCGCCTAATTATTATGAAATGCTTAAGCTACCCAACAATTACGTCTCTGTGGGTCACCAGAACGTTGTAAGGTAAAGGATGGTAACAAGTTTATAAGTCTCTTCAAGAAGAGACCGTCTTGGTGGGTACCATCGTAGTGACATATTATTCAGCGACAAAGCAATAGTGTTCAAACATTACCGTGCTCAGGCGTGAAGAGAGATTCATAATTGCACTAATTGAGGTCTAAAAATTGGCATATTCAGAATAAATTGAGGAAGCTGGGAGACATTCATCAAATTTACTGGGTAAACGAAACTTACGCTACGGCTACAAGCGGCTAATAGCCGTTCTTTGTGGCGTTCTATGGGGGAGGCGTTTGTTCAGCAGTAGACGTCTTCCGGCTGATGATGATGATGATGAAACGAAACTTGAAAACTAACGTCTCAGACATATGACGGTGAAACTGCATTTGTAATGGACATGCGTGACGCTTGCCATCAGGCGTCTTGTCCGTCACAAAAAAAAACCCTTCTTCTCAATATAAACAATTTGTTTGACAGTTAAAGTGTGTCCGCACGCGGGCGGCGTGGGCCTGTGCGAGATGGTGCAGCACCTGCAGTGCTGGGACTTCGTGAGCCTCTCGGCCACTATGGACGGCCGGCTTGTGGAGTACGTCGACCAACAACACGAGCATTTCATCGATCCATGCGTTGTAGAGAACGCGAGATATTTGGCACCTAAGGTAGGTGCATACCTACTTATCGGTACAACCAAAGACATGTATATAATTAAGGTAGAAAAGATATACTCAACTAAAGTCGCCGTTACCCTTTCTTAATGAAGCGCTCGTAGCGAAGTTTGCTTAGCCGTTCTTAATCGATCAGCTACGTTAAGCAACGTCCGCCGGGGTTAGGAGTTGGATGGGTGACCGCTAGTGACATTACTACTGAGCGCTTCGGTCTTTCGGAGGGCAGGTGAAGCCGTCGCGTCGGTCCTGGTTGTTATCTTACGATAGCAATCGTTACAGCATTGTGGTAAGGCATTTTGCAAATGCCCGCCTGCCTAGCTACCATCCTCAAGTACAAAATCTGTCGCCAAGCACCTAACGATGTGTTCCGGCAGCTGTCCTTGAGAGCCAGTTATTCTAGGCTACCCTGAACAACATCTTCGATCACATCATCACTTACCATCAGGTGAGATAGTGGTCAAAGGTAAGCCTATAAGCTATAACAAAAAAATCCGACAACATTACACACAAATAAAAATACTAAATTATCGGTAGGTATATTAAGTGACGAACAATCCTGACAATGCTGCGGTGCTTTTTCATTATATGTCATTAAACTTAATACAGTATTTCATGCTCCAAACTTAAAAAAAAAAGACTCATACAATTTTTGAGCCCTGATTAGATCCCTTAATTCAGTTCTGTTGCAAAAATCTGCCGAGTTGCATGCGACTGACTTCAAAACATAAGACTTTGGTGTTTCAGCCCCAATTTGACCCCCCTAATTCGTCCTTGTTGCAAAATCTGTTCTTAACTGACGTCTCCCTACATAAACTGCCTACCTGCAAAACTTCAGCTTTTTGGTCAAGATTTGTTTGAGATTTCGTGTTTAGTCAGTGAGTGACCGAAAAAGTGACCTTTTATATATACAGACTAAGTCATAAAAATGTTGTATTCATATTTGTTAATATAAGATTTTATTATCAATTTAGGTGGCAGGATACAGCACAGAATTCATACCCGGCACATTAGAAAGGTACACATACCCCAACGGAAGCGAGTGGCAGCGAATGATCAAGGAAGGGCTCTTCCCAGCGCCTGACGAAACTGAACTGATCAATGTATAAATAAAACATTCGATTTATAAATGCAGTTTATTTTTTTCCTTACTCAAAATATACTATGTACAGATACCATTTGATGGTCATGATGATTCATTAGGACGTAATAGTCTGTCCTGTCTCAAACACCTTAACATGTAATGAATAGATTCAGGCGTTACTATGCGGAAATCCATATTTAACAATAACAAATATTTTATAAATAATTTTGAGAAAACATCAAATTAATATTTTAATAAAACACTTAAAAAATATATCTAGTGACCATTCCGCCTAATTTTCCTGTTAAACTGACGTGACGTCACAAACGCCACTCAGCCAAACCGGAAGAATTTTCGACGCATTTCGTTTCTACACGAAGCATCCTCAGGAGGTCTTGACTTTACGAGCGCACAAATCATCACGATTCTACGAGCGCTCGTAGATAGATAAAATTCTTCCAGTTCGGCTGCGTGGCGTTTGTGACTGATTATTAATTTGAGGTTTTCTTAAAATATTAATAAATATTTGTTATTACCTTACCATGTATTCCAATTGCTGTCCTTGCCAGCCCTTTCCATGTCTAAGTCTAGCATGCCACCATCTTCGACCACATCATCACTTACCATCAGGTGAAATGGTGGTCAAGAGATGGACTGTCAGTAATAATAAAAATCAAATCAGTCAGTTATAAGAAACTAAACTTTCTTTTGGAAAGCAAATGCGCTCAGTTTTGATTGCTTAGGAGCACTCGTGACGGGTGGATCTGTTCCATTGTTTGACTCGTCGAGTTTCCTCTTGTGCCCGCTATCAGGAGTGCTCGAACCGTTTTTCATTTGAACAGATTTGAACAAACGGACACTTTGCCGGTTCAGTTCAGAAGGTGTGAGCTCTGGGTGTTGTTGCTCTAGTGTGGATTTGTTGCGAGTGAACCAGTCCATGAAGGACTCGCCTTCGAGTGGTTTTGGAGTCTGTAAACAAATAAGATCATTGGGATAAATCAATAAATACGTTTTTTTTATCATACAATGCTACAATATGGTTCAATACAGACAAGGACGCAGTCGTAGTGATGGCTCAGTGGCATTGGCTATATACTGCCACGCAGCAGGTTAATGGTTCGAATCCCGCCGCGAGCTTGAGCGTCACCGCTTGTTGAAAGGTCATTTTCCAAATGCCCGCCTGGCTAGCGACCACCCTCAAGTAGAAAATCTGTCGCCAAGCACCTAACGTTGTGTTCTGGCAGCAGTCCTTGAGACCCAGTGAAATGACAGGCACATGAGACTTAACAACTATGTCTCAAGGTGACGGGCGCAAAACGATTCGTGACTTGTGACGAAATGCATCTGTTATAGGCAGTGGATACCGCTTAACATCAGGTGGGCCTCGAGCTTGTTCCGTCACAATAACATAAAAAAAAATATGAATCGATAATTCAAAATACTTATATGCGTATAGTAAAGCACTAACATCGTTCTCCGTAGAATCTTCAGTTGAATGCACTTCTACCAACGTTCTTTCAGTTAAGCTGAGCGGACTCGGGGCGCTCTTGGTGGCCCCCTGTTGCTTCTTGAAGGGATTCCTGGCAGCGCCGGGAGAAGATTTTATTGGCTGCAAAATCGTAATTTTACATTACCAACCTTGCCTTATTGCACTTCTTTGGTTCGGTGGAAGAAGTCTTTCTCTAACAATACTCGACGACTTATCATAGTGTTGGCCTTGGTTTTATAGTTGACGCCAATACTTTTAACCAATTGTCATTGGTAGTACAACAACAAACAGACATAAGGAATAGAAATAAAAAGGTAGAATAAAATAAGAGATATGGTCATTGGATCACTTCTCCTACATGCCAAAAATCATACAACAAACCTGCTCATAGTCTGGGGACTGATCGCAGATTCAAATAGAACAAAAAAAAAAAAAAATGAAAAGGTATTCGGGTCTGTTATGTATAGATGTGTCCTGAAGCTGTTCTTGAGAGTTAGTGCTCAGGCTAGGTCTAGCTTAGTAACATCATTAACTAAATCATAACTTACTATCAGGTGAAAGGCTTGCTTATCGAGAAAATTAAAAATTTGTGAATAGATTCAGGCGTTACTTTGCGTAAAGCCATATTTAATGTATAATTAATTTTTTTTTTATATTTTAAGAAAATAAGTTTAGTGACAATCCCGCCTAACTAGGTAGCATTGTCACTAGATATATTTATATTTTTTTAAAGTGTTTTATTAAAATAGTAGCTTTTCGGGCGCGGCTCCGCCCGCGCGTATGTCGGTTATCGCGCAAAAACATTAAACCTCTTTTTGCGCAGTTGGATAAAAACTATCCTATGTTTTTTCCCGGGTCTCAAACTATTTCCATACCAAATTTCATTCAAATCGGTCCAGTAGTTTTGGCGTGAAAGCGTTATAGACAGACAGAGTTACTTTCGCACTTATATATTAGTACTGATTAAATTAATATCTTCTTAAAATATTTAAAAAAAAAAATATTATTAAATATGGATTTCCGCAAAGTAACTCCAGAATCTATTTGTTAATTTTTTATTTTCTCGATATATACATATAAGTCCTATTTTCACTACAGTACTCACCACTGGCTTAATAGGGGTAACCATATCCACCTTCTTCTCTTTAACCTTTTGCGGTATAATCAAGCTAGCATTCAAGTCCTGCTCCGTACTGGTGACGTCATAAGTTTCCTGTGTATCTAATTCTTGGAAATGCGAGTTTTGAGCTACATTATGCTTGTCGGAGTCGGCTTCCCAAGTTTCCGCGAGGTTGGTAAGTTTGTCCGCGAGGTGCATCCGGCCGAGCCGCGAGGCGTACCTGGCTGCTAGTGGCAGGAGACGGTCGTCCTTCAGAAGTTCCATAAGTTCAAATGCTCGCTGCTCTATTTCGCTGCGGCATGCAAGCTGAGAAATCAATAAGGCTGTTAGTACTCCAAAGTTATTAGTTCAATTTGGACATCATTAAAACTAAATTATATAGAAAACTTTTGCCACATTAACCAAAAGTTGTTTTTTTTTATACTGAACTGGGTAGGACTTTTTTTTGAGTTTTTACCACTATCTCATCTGATGTAAAGTGATGATGCGGTCGATGATGGAGCGCGCTTACCTAGGAGGTATCTATTCACTCCAAAGTTATTAGTTAAATTTGGACATCATTAAAACTAAATTATATAGAAAACTTTTGCCACATTAACCAAAAGTTGTTTTTTTTTATACTGAACTGGGTAGGACTTTTTTAGAGTTTTTACCACTATCTCATCTGATGTAAAGTGACGATGCGGTCGATGATGGAGCGCGCTTACCTAGGAGGTATCTATTCACTCGCATTTTGAAGACCCTCATATTGTACTTAACCGGAAACACAGACTCAGGCAGGGTGTCCCATTCTCTGGGGGTTCGCATGATGAACGAAGATACAAATCGCTTTGTTCGGGTGAATAACAACCATATAGCGGTGGCGCTTCTGAGTATCCCTGGATGTCCGATTATAGAATGGGGATGGCGGATTTAATATTAATTGAGGATTTAATAATGACATTATTATTAAAAATTAAAAGTAGATTTTAAAACAAAGGAGGTATGTTATTAAGTAGACAAAAGCAATTTAACTGACCGCAAACAGTTTAAGAGCAGTCTGCCTTGCGTCCTTCACTTCCACATCCGCCGTTGTGTGCGCCCAGCGTACCAGCTGTTCTTCATATTGGCTCTTCTCACTATCCAGCTCGCACACAGGGATCTAAAAACAAATAGAAATAATAAAAATAAACCAATAAAATAAAATATTTACCCATACATGCCTTTTAAATATGTACCAAGCAAGTGCGACGCGTCTCCGTTTCAGCTTAGGAAATAAGATTTCGTATGTCTGTTGAGGATGACCAGCTTTTTTCCACAGGTCGCATTTCTCAACCGATTCTCGTAAAATTTTCTGAGCAGGTTCGATAATTGTATAGAATTTTTGTCGTTACAGTTATTGGACATTTTTCAAAGGAGTTGTGAGTGTTGTAGACGTAAAGTAAAACTGTAAGATACATTACAAACTAGGCCAAGTAATGTAGGCTAAAATAAAAAAATAAACAAAAAATTAATGTACCATGATAGTTCAAAAGTACCTATTAGATAGATAGATAATTCTTTATTGTTACACCACTTATTATACAAAAATAACATCAAAAATAAATCTTACAATAAAGTGTCACAATGGGCGGCCTTATCACTAATAGTGATCTCTTCTAGGCAACCTTTGGAAGGAGAGGAAATACAGGAATAACAATTTATAACAATATTGTGTATTACAATATTGTTATACAAATAACTATTATCACAATATTGTGCGCATGGTACCGACGTCGACAAGTTATTTCACACATTTGAGTGTTAGTCGGTTCCATTTTTTGGTAAAAAAATGAATGTTCACCCTTTTTAGTGACCCTTGCTAGTTACGGGATCGATGGTCATAACTGTCAAGGACTATATCATCAATATAGGAAAATGTTTTTCAGTTATTGGAGTGTAACTCAAAAACGGCTTGACCGATTTTGATGAAATTTAAATGGGACCAAACGACAAGCATCAGATTTCAAATAAAAAAGAACTATCATAATCGGTTCACCCAGTCAAAAGTAATCGTCACGTCTATTACAGTTGCAGTGTCACCATTTTCGTTCTGCTTAACACACTGCAGTCGTCACTCCGAGACGTTAATTCTTGCTACAAGTGCCTCTCACGCCTAAACATAAACAGCTAAAAATAAGGCTGTGTTATCAGTGGACAATCTGGCTGATACAGCACAGTACTATTTTTTTGGAATATTTTTAATATAATGTATGTAATGTTAAGTTAGCTTACCTGTATGTCCAACTCTACAATGATAGGCTTCGGCACCGTTGCTGGGAAAGAAGCACCTCGGCATAAAATTGCTCTTATCTTTTGTGATGGCTCACAAACCTGTAAATAACGAATATAAGTTTCAGAATGTATTTATTACAGCTAATAATTACTAGTCTATAACTAGACTTTGACTACTATCATATTGGTAAGTTATGATGTAACTATATGTGAGATGAATTAGTTAGCATTCCATGGATTCACCGTGCGGGTGCCGGGTCCATAGCGTTGCAGAGGAAGAGGCTTGAGGGGCCTGGGACTTGCAATCCAGGGAGTATGGATTTCCCCCTTTATGACGCATCAATGCTCTCCTTCACCACTCGTGCCTCTTCCCCTACCTAACCAAACTTTTGAGTTTTGAAGACACGGTTGTTCTTGGCAAGCCAAGGTCTTTAAGTAGGTTATATAGGGATTTCGCTGGTATACCCCTTGCTCCAACTTCTACAGCATATAAATTAACCACATAACCGTTTATGGTTAATTCATTTGTTAGGTCATAATATTTGTTTGTTTTTATTGTTTGCTCTTTAGGTATGTTTGTTTCCCACGGCACAGTAAGTTCTATAAGTACTACGCGTTTTTAGATTTTTTAAGTAAAGAAATGTCTGGTCTGACACCAATAACAAAATAGGTTTGGCTTAAAACCGAAATTAGCTCTTAAGGACCCACTGTTAAAGTTGCCCACAGTTATCTTTTCTTATTGCCTGTGGCAACTAACCAAGCGAGCTACCACAAAATGCTGTACCACCATAGTTTTGGTAAGTTCAAGCCTGTGACAATATTTAATCTACAACCGCTCAAACAGCTTTCATTTCACTCTAATAGCCACTTTGGCTGATATGATTCAAAAACGATTTGCACTAAGTTGGTACAGTGGAGAATTTGGACGAAAATCTGTCTAAGTTTGTGTTGTTTGTCTTTGAGAGCCAATCTCTATTCAAAGTTTAAGACGTTGATGCAATGGTTGAAAGCGAATTATATTAATCATCACTACGTAGTTTAAAACAAAGTAGCTTCCCACTGTCTGTCCCTATGTATACTTAGATCTTTAAAACTACACAACGGATTTTCATGCGTATTTTTTGATAGATAGAGTGATTCAAGAGGTAGGTTTATATGTATAATACATGCATAATATTGTACAGAAACACTGATAATTTTAGAGGTTTGCTAATGTCGTAAATAAACACTATTTTGGCACTTACATTGCAAATGCAAACGCTGGCTGAACCCTACGTGATAGATCAAAATAATGTACCACAGTATTTTACACTTTAAAAAGGTCCACAAAAAAGTCCGCGGTGGTATGTATATGTCCATCTCTTAGGGATAACTCACAATAATATTTTTTTATCCCTTACTTTTTCCATGAAATAATAGCTTATTTAGGAAGCGATTTTAAGAAATACAGAATTAATGCTTATCCAATTAAGTATCTTAAATACACTGTGCATTTAATATAGATCAATATAGCCCTTTACAGCATGTATTTATGAATATTTTCGGAGATATTACAGATTATTTAGTAACAGCATTGAACCCGTGCAAAGCCGGGGCGAGTCGATAAAAGAATACGAACTGTGGTTTTTAGATTAACTTAACTTACAGAAACAATAAACCAGGAGTCAGACGCACCCCGCGAGTGGTTGTTAGTATCACAGATCGGTACCCACACCCCGCTGGCCACGTCGTATAGCCTCAGCACTCCTGTGTTGTCGTAGGCACAAGGGGATCCTACGTCAGTTGTGTCCAGCCACGACAATTTAGACCCTGGGGTGAGGGGCACAGCGACTGTTTTGCTTCTTACTTGACGACCTATAAAATGCGTAATCAATGATGAATCATAAAATATTTACAGAAGTTTTTACAGAAATATTTTTATACTCTACCTGCTCGATCATTTAAAACTTATTAGTTTTAAAAAAGAGTAAATGTTCGTAAAAACGTTTTCATAGTTGTAAAGTGTGGGAGGAAAAATTGGAATTGACATTAAAATACATGGTTTTAATTAAAGTTTCGCGTCTATTTGGGCATAAAATTTAGGTCACTTAGAGGTTGGTCAGCATTTTTTGACCAACCTCTAAGTTTCGATCAAGGTGCATCGATCGTGGTCATGAGATAACTTTATAATAGCTGTTTCTTGTAAAATATGTATAAATATATGTATTATATATAAATACATGTATTTATACATTATTGAATTTTAATAATTATACAATTGATTACATTTGTTACGGGTAAACATTCATGACAGTAGGGAATTTTGCGAAATTTCACCTGGCTAGCATCTTCATGTATAAAATTTATCGCCAAGCACCTAACGATGTGTTACAGCAGTTGACCTTGAGAGCCAGTAATTCTAGGTTAGCCTGGATAATATCCTTGACCGCATCATCACTTACTATGATAAGTAAGATAATAGTCAAACGATGTATTTAAGTATAGCTAGCTATAAAATAACTACCTGCATTTTCAATATTTTAGCCGGTTTTAGGAGTGACTAGATTTTCATTATTGTTCAATAACTGTTTTAAATACTATAAACAATATTATTTTTAACTGGGGAAATAAATAAAAGGAAGAATATTGTCAAGACTATGCATTTTTTAATCATATCGATTGGCATAATTGCAAACAATAGTTATCCTAGCTACAAAAACAGGTAAACTGTTTATTTTTTAATTTCTCACATAACAGTTTTTATGCTGCCAGTGCGATTAAATCAAACAATGGCATCGTTGTATAAAGTACTAACTTTCCGCCCGTGCGTAAGTCGGTTATCGTGCAAAAACATTAACCTCTTTTTGCGCAGTTGGATAAAAACTACCCTATGTCCTTCCCCGGGTCTCAAAATATTACTATACCAAATTTCATCCAAATCTTTCCTCTTTATAATATTAGTGTAGATATATTTCTAATATATTCACGCACGTCTGTCGATGCTTATTTATATACAGTACTATTTTTCTCTTTTGATATTTCCCACTGCTCAGCAAAGAGCAGCATAGCTAGCTCAGGGATGGTACTTCATATTCATATATGATATCTATATTCTATATGGTTTTGCAGCATATTTACCGTTCACGGCAATAATGTCCATTGCGAGGTGCTGATCTGAAACTCCTGGGTCCGCACTGTGATACACGGCCAATACTGTTGTGTTGTAACTGGCCAGTGTCACCTGCGGGCCTGCTAGAGATATCACCTAAAACAATACATCAAAATACCTAGTATTATTACTATTTGTTACAACAAGTATAAATTAATAAAAAAAGTAAACACCCAGAATGCAAGTTATTGGTTTTCGTTAAAAGTATTATTGTTCCATAGAAATTAGAACTGCAAGTTATATATATGTATGTCATCGTTCCTTAATCCCTTCATTTTGATATCCTACTCGATGGGTTTGGAAGTAAAAACAATTTTTCTCACACAATATAGCGTCTAAAATGTGCCCGTTTATTTTTTTATTATTTTTAAGGACCTAGTGTCACTTGTGCTATCAAGACAAAACTAACGATATCTCTTACATTGAAATCGGCTAATCAGAATAAATAAACTCAGAAACATACATACATACATGAACCCGGAAAACATAACACACTTCATTTTGGGCAATTGTGTAAAAAAAATGTTAACTCAAATAGGTAGGTGAGATACAATCCATGGGAGTCGCTCGTGTCAATGTGGGTAGGAAACAAGTTAACGCGAGTATCCTCAACACTATTCTGTACTTATCCGATCCTACTTATCTACTTGAGTGATCCCGTATTATTTTAGTGTCATATTCAGGTCCATAAGATACAAACTAACAGTTATTATGTTAACCAGTGATTAGAAACTGCATTGTGAGGTCTGTTATATTAAGTGGTTTTCAACAAAAAATCAATAATAATATTTTTATGTTTGCAATAACGCATGCTCTGCGGATTAGATTACAAAATTACAAATTTACGAAAGGAAAAATTTAAGTCATGTACGGGATTCGAACCCGCGTCCATCCACCGGCCGGGGTATGCTCTATCCAATTGAGCTAACATGACAATGAATCATAACTCAATTTTTTCCTATCGTTACTGCTCTCAAGGATAGCTGCCGGAACACACAGTTAAGTGCTTGGCGACTGATTTTCTATATGACGGTGGTAGCAGAATGGTAGATCGCGGCGGACGTTGCTAACTTAGCTGATCGGTTAAGGACGGCTAAGCAAACACCGCTACGAGCTCTTCAAAAATGATGATTATATGTAAAAAAACCAAGGTATTGCACCTGTCTCTGTGTGCCCATTACAGTAAACAGCCTCAATAACCGGGCGTTAGTTGCGCACGCGACGATGCCTGTGGCCGCTGTGATACACAGAATCTCTTCTGTGTCAGGCATTGACACACTCCATTCTTTACTGCTGCCTATTAGTGATATGCACACTAGTTTACTGAAAACATAATTAAATTAGAAAAAGATGAGTCGTTATAGTTTCGTTTGGCACTTTAATAAAACATCTGATAGTGAAAGAAGCAAATGAGGTATGCCATGCTCGTGCCAAGTAGAAATCCGGAGGATTATAATGGTATAATGCACTGTCCTGTACCTTCAATTCCATATATCGCCTTTTAGCCTTTTCGACCACATAATAGTATTCAAAATGTCTTAACTTTTAGAAGCCTGCCACGTGGCAGTCATCTCGGACGCCGAGGTCATTGTACCAACACAGAATGTACCAAAACCTTTCGTTATATTATTTATACAGTTCGAAATCCCTAGCGCGAGTCCGTCTCACACTAGGCCGGTTTTTAATATTTTTTTGTTATTCGTTATATTTTGGTCTATAACCATTAATCACACATAGTTTGACGTATAAATTAAAGTTTTTAAGATAGTACAAAATACACGTCCGTATTAACCGGCCGGATTAAAAAATGAGGAGGTTTTGAAGCAGTGACAGCTCAGTGGCTTTGGCTATGGACTGCCGTGCAGCAGGTCCATGGTTCGAATCTCGCCGCGGGTTTGAGCTTCACCGCATGGTGGAAGGGCATTTTTGCGAATGCCCGCCTGGCTAGCGACCACCCTCAAGTTGAAAATCTGTCGCCAATCACCTAAAGGTGTGTTCCGGCAGCTGTCCTTGAGAGCCAGTCATTCTAGGTTAAGCCTGTTAACACCTTCGACCACATCATCACTTACCATCACGTGAGATTGTGGTCAAAGGCTTACCTATTAGCCATAAAAAAAAAAAAAAAAATCTCAATTGGACTGTTTTTTTGTGTATTACCTCATAACTATTTACCAGGCGTACCGGTTTTAATGGTTTGTTTAATATTCGAAAACTAGTGCTTCTCATGTGGTCCCATTTAAATTTGAGTGAGATCTCACGTACTAGAGTTATCTCTAATAAAGCGTATTTTATGTTAGAAGTAGATTGTTTTTTTGTTAAAAATGTACTTATTTCATCTTTTCGTTATTATTATTATTTGATAGGCAATAAGCTCTAGCTAGAGTAACCCATATTCTGTGAAAATTTTCCTGTAAAAGCCAGGCAGACGGACAGGTGAAGCTTTAATAGGGTCAAATTTTCTAGTATTGCTGCCTAAAAACTGATATTATTCTTTTATCATGCTTTTACTCCCCGAAAGGAAGTTGTTCGAAACGCCACTGGCCTTTGAACACCCACGTTTTGCCCGATATGTTGTAGTCCAATGTAATAGGGAGCGAGTTTACTGCGAGTTATCTGTACCTGACTATATACTGGTACTGCAAATTTTTTGGCAGAAAACCACAATTATACTGTCAGATTCCGTCAGCCCAACCTAGGAACCAGAACCACAAGATTGCAAAGCGACGCATTATGGCACGCAGCCAAAGATGCATGGAAAATAATTAAACTTTAAATGTAAAAACAACTGTGCGGCGATGCACTCTATTATTTACATTATAATGTGTGTTCGAACGCGTCACAAGAAGTAGATCTGGTAATTTCCATGAAAAATAAACTGAAGTGGGTCGCGCCAAAGTCACAATATTATTGTTTACAATGCATAGCTGATGCCCGTGCAGTATGCTAATGTGTTACGCATATAAAATGAAGTATTTTGCATATAATACACATATGCACGGATAGTGTAACGACAATAAGTTACTTCAATACAATATAAAACAAACTCGCTACCCGCGGTTTGTCCCTATGTATCCTTAGATCTTTAAAACTACGCAACAGATTTCTATGCAGTTTTTTTAATAGATAGAATGATTCAAGAGCAAGGTTTGTTTGTATAATACATGCATAATATAGTAGAGAAACACTGATAGTTTTAGAGGTTTCTTAATAGAAACCTCACATTTGATGTCGTAAATAAACACATTTTTTCTCGCTGACATCGCAAACGCTGGCTGTACCCTACGAGATAGATCAAAATAATGTACTACAGTATTGTACACCTTAAAAAGGTCTACAAAAAAGTCCGCGATTATAAATACATTCTGTAGTATATTTGGTATCAGCTTTGCACCCGTGTGAAGTCGGGCCGGGTCGCTAGTACATTTTCGATCATATATAGTCATATATTTTCGATCTCCAAACTCTTTATGGACGCACCATTCTCCATGACGGTTAAAATAATAAAATTATAGCACAAAATTCGCAACTCATCCGTACATCGATAGCCGAGCGGTTAAGGCATCTGGTGCGTAATACGAGAGTTAAGTCCCGCCAGAGATTATTTCGTACAAGCGAAATGGCCGCACCGTTCTCTGTGACAACGGTCAAAAAAATTAACTACATCCTAAAATTCGGGCAACTACTAATGATCTCAATATCATAAATGGAAATGGGTCCAAAAATGAACGGTTGAGGCAATTAAATTGGGTTCTATTGTAGACAGATGTTCTTACCTGGGCGTCTCGCAAGCCAAAGCTAGCACCGTAGAAGACAAACTAGCCATAGTATGGTTCAGGTAGTTGTTCAGATGTATGCCGTGATGTACATTAGTGTCGTGGAACTCTACATCGATGGTACTCTCTCCGTTCTCGGCAGTGTGACATCTCACTATACCCACGTCGTTCCAACACATGTACCTGCAAATTAATATTAATAAATAAAAAAAGCATGCCTGTATATCCTAGAAGTCCACTATCTATACTATCCACTATCTCGCCCTATGGTGAGTGATAATGCGGTCGAAGGATTTGCTCCGGCTAATTCATAATTACTGGCTCTCAAGGACAGCTGCCGGAACATACCATTGTTGCTTGGCGACAGATATTCTACTTGAAAGCTATGTATTTTGTAAAAAAATGTAATAAAAAATTTACTGTACTAGCCGGATCATCTACTGCTGGACACAGCGTCTCCTATTAGGGGGATACGTAATAATCCCTACGCATGGTAACCGAATTGGAGATCACAGTGTGTAAAAGTACTGCCACTTCAAAAGACGCTGCTGCCAACCTTCTGGCATTTGTCTTTTCGTCACCTCTTATGACTCCAACATGGATATATGGAGGGTGCGATTCTAGTCCGGCACACGGTCCATTACAATAAATTGTTTACACACCTTAAAATGTGTAAAAGTACATGCGATGATTACCTTCAGGAAGGACTACTAGTATAACTTGTTCAGAGTTTGGAGATTAATAAAGTTTGGTATGTACAGCTGACCTATGTTCGAGATGCGCAGGAGTGGCGGAGGGCTGGAAGGGCGGCTGGCGCGGGGCGGAGTGCGGCGGCGGAGTGTTGAGGCGGGACGCGGGTCGGGACTCCGGCTCTGCCGCCAAGCCAAGGGTCTCGTTCTTCAGCTTCTCTAGCGATATCGCGTTCTCGTCGTCACTCTCGTAGTTCTCGATCAGATTGTCGATGTTCTCATCGTTGTCTGTTTGCCGAAATCAAGCAAGAAGGAATAGACCAAGTGGAAAATGTCGTTAACAATGCCTATGAATGGTACGTGCTCCGCGGTCTAGATTTACGCAGATGAATCTACATAGAGGCCTGTCTATTGGTCTGATGCTTTGGTTTTATGCACATTTATTGTATAATGATAATAATTTATTCAGAAATAGACGTGAGTCGAGTTCACAAATTACTATATTATATTCTTAAAATTATATATAAACCAAAGCAGTGCTTACAATGTGCCCCAAACTAGGCAAAGCCTGTATCTTAAGCGCACATATTCACTAGTTATCTAGATTTATAATTAATATATAATTATAAAAGGTAATATATAATAAAAGGCTAATCTGCCTTTTGACCACAATCTCATCCAATAAGTGATGATGTGTTTGAAGTTTTTAACGGACTAAACCATAAATATACTCTTAGGTTAGGTAATACCGTTAGGTGCTTGGCGGCAGAATTTTTTATCCAATCATCCATCCAATTCCTCCATTTCATAAGCGTATTGAAAAAACTAAAACCTTAGATTATATTTTACCTATATTTATAATTTATGAATAAAACATTTTTCGGTATCTAATATTGTATTTGTATCACTTAATTTTTCCATAATGCATTTCAAGCATGCTGGCACGCTACCAACTGGTAATAAATTGTATCATTTGGACCGCCTATAGGCCTGCAATGGCCTTTGGGTTGCCAAAATGCTTTCGTTGTAGTAGCTGTAGTGTTGTATTTAGTTTGTAATATATATTGTTGATAATGGTTTAAAATAATTGAAACAAATGTTTCCAATATATTTTAACAGTAGGAGGGTAGGAGATCCCCGGCGACGTGTGGCATCTCCGTGTTTTTTGCATTTAATAAATACTTTTTGGTGTTTATTTGCGAAATCCGCCATAGATTTGTGGACCTCCAGGCACAGTGCCTACGTGTGGGTGTTAGCCCGTAGCTGCGCAGCGGAAACAACTAGACTAACAGGGATAAACCTCGTCGCCCTGCAATTTCAATTTTTGGAGCTCCATCGAGTGCATTTGTTTTGGTGAATCCGTGCATAATATTGTGTTTCAAGTGAAAGAAAGTGACTTGTTTGTGCTACACAGTGGGGGAATTTTATGGGAAAATTGCCATAAACTATAAAATACTGCCTTTTAGAATACCACATACAGCGACATCTATTTTGCCGTTTTGGCACCCCTTCGCGTCATCTTATATTGACGGGAGGCGCGGGCGACCCATCGAGTCATCGACTCCGTGACCTTGCGATTTACCTCACAGGGCCGAGGCGCGCTTTGCACTACATACCACAGATGGCAGGACATGGTCTAATGAATCGGTTTTTCATACAACGATAGGTGCACGTTAACGTTCCTCGATTAAGTTGTTCTTCACTAGCTTGGACATTTTAGTACTATTAGGATTGCTTATTTAATTATTTTATGAGTAATATTATTTTGGGATTACAATTTTTTTTTTATTATTTGACATACTTATATTGAATTTTATTATTATCTTAATTGACTTTAATTACTATTCACATGTAGTGTAAATTATTGTGGTTCAATTGTATTTCATACCTTCTGTAATTATTTATTTTAAGTCACATATATAATATTATTTTTAATGATTTATTTGTTGATTTGAACTTTGCACTTATGTAAAGCCAGTTAGCTTGATTTGATTCAATTGATGATTTTACTGTAATTTTAAGGTTATTCTGCTATATATACTTAATTCTTGTATTTTTCTTTAGTATTTGCATTGAACAATTTGTTTTGAATCAGTTTTTTTAATGTTAGGTACCAAACTACCTAAGTTATTGTTACTTTAAACACTTTTTATTGTATGTTTATTTTCCAACCTGAAAATGAGTGCCCTAACCGCGACTTCTATTTGTCCCCTCTGCCCTGGGTCTTCACGTACTTTTAGTTCACATGGACTCAAGGTCCATATAGGCCGCATACACAAAGGTATGCGTCAGCCGGGCGCTACTCCACAGACCTCGCTCTCAGTATCCAACTCCCAACCGGTGAGCCAGGCGCCGCCACAGGCATCGCGTCCCTGCCCTCTGGATAGGCTTGCGACCTTGAAGGCGAGTACTCCGGTACTTCGGCACGTCCCTAAAGGTGCGCGAAACCAGGCTGCAGGCAAGCTGTGCAAAATAATTGATAGGTGCGTTGGCTGTAATGGTGTTGAGGACTGGTGCATGCTTCTCCCCTTTGCGTATGACGCGTTGAAAGTTCCTTCGAAGGACGCACCTGGCAACATGACAGCAAAGGTGAAGGCGAACATCGAGTCTTTCGGGTCTGATCAGTTCACAGAAGAGTCGGGCAGTGCGACGGGATATTCTAGGTCACGCGACAACAGAAAAACCATTGAGTCTAAAGTCTTCGAGGGTGACCTGCAGGGAGCTGTCCGGCTTTTAGTTTCTGAAGACTCATTCGCGCAATATGAACCCGGCACGCTAAACGCCCTCGAACTGAAGCACCCGAAACCATCACGTCCTCTCAACTTCCCGTCAGCGCCGGATACGTCATCTTCCCCGGTTTCTGTAACGGTAGAGGACGTCGCGCTGGCGTTGAGCTCTTTCTACAGTGGTTCTGCAGCGGGCTTGGACGGGATTCGTCCGGGCCATTTAAAAGAGCTAACATCTGGTTCTGCAGGTGAGAATGGTCAGCGTTTACTTGAGTGTTTGACAAAGCTCGTAAATTTTCTGTTAAGTGGTCAGCTGAATCTGGTAGTGTGCCCGTATTTGTATGGAGCAACTCTTTGCGCACTTGCAAAAAGAGGGGGAGGCATAAGACCTATAGCAATCGGTAGTGTATTTCGGAGGCTGACAGCTAAGTTGGGGTGCCGTTCCATAAGACAAGCGATGTCGGCATACTTACAGCCGCACCAGTTAGGGTTCGGGACGCAGCGGGGGTGCGAGGCCGCTATCCATGCGACGCGTGCGTTCGTCATGGACCCCAAGCATTCAGACTGCGTGGTGCTTAAGCTAGATTTACGTAACGCTTGTAACAGCCTGGAAAGAGACGTGCTTTTGAGCGAGGTCAAGGATAAAATTCCTTCTTTGTATCACTTTCTTTATCAAGTGTATTTTTCTCCTTCTAATCTTTTCTTTGAAGGCAAACTCATTTCTTCTCAAGTGGGAGCGCAGCAAGGGGATCCGTTGGGGCCTCTTGTCTTCAACTTAGCAATCCACAAGTTGGTCTTAGAACTTAAATCGACTCTGAACTTGTGGTATCTGGACGATGGCACCCTTGGGGGATCACCGGAGGACGTTCACCAGGATCTGGAGACACTCATTCCTCGCCTCAAGGAACTGGGTCTAGAGGTGAATTCCTCCAAATGCGAATTTTTCCCTTGCGGCATTGAAGCTCGAACACACTTTTCACGTTTCAACTCTCTATTGCCTGGCTTCAAAAAACTTTCATCTGATTCTTTCACCCTTCTAGGGTCTCCTATTTTTCCTGAGGGAGTGCCAGAAGCTATCGCATCTCGCAAACGGCTTCTCCTGATAGCTCAAGAACGTCTCAGAGATCTTTCCGCACATGTGGCGATTGTGTTGTTGCGCATGTGCTTCGCCCTTCCCAAAATAACATATCTCTTGCGGACTGCCCCTACCTGGCTTTATGCTGAAGAAGTCTCTTCTTTTGACCAGGCTTTATAATCATCGGTCGAGACGATCTTAAATGTGTCTTTTAAAGAGCCTCAGTGGAGGCAAGCTACTCTTCCCATCCGGTATGGGGGTCTCGGTGTGCGGGGCGCGCGGGATGTAGGGTTGCCAGCTTTCTTGGCGTCGGCGCATGGGGTGGCTGATCTCGTCACTACAATTCTCAATTCCAATGGTGACTGGACGAGCATACCTTTTGTGTCAGGTGCCGAGTCAGCTTGGTCTGTCGTCAACTCGGGTGCACCAAGCCCTGAAGCATCGCATATCCAGCGTGCTTGGGATGACGTCTCAGCTAAGCGGATCCAGGAGCAGTTATTGGAGGGTTCTTCGGGGGCCGATCGGGCTAGACTTAGGGCTGTGTCGCAGCCAGAATCGGGGGCATGGTTGCACGCGCTACCTTCGCCTCACCTGGGCACTTTGCTTGACGATGACTCTCTGCGGGTGGCGGTGGCACTCCGCCTGGGCTGTACGGTGTGTGAACCCCATATTTGCACCTGCGGCTCCATGGTGGGAAGCGATGGTCATCACGCTCTGAGTTGTCGTCGTAGCACAGGAAGGTTTCCGCGACACCACGCCCTCAACGATATAGTCCGCAGAGCCTTTGTATCGGCGGATGTCCCGTGTGTGCTCGAGCCGCCGGGCCTTAGCAGATCTGATGGAAAGAGACCAGATGGGCTGACCCTGGTGCCATGGAAAAAAGGCAGGTGCCTTATATGGGATGCCACTTGCGTCAGCACAGTCGCCTCCAGTCACCTGGCTAGGACCATCCACTCTTCGGCAGCTGCTGCGGAGGATGCTGCCTGTAAAAAGCGGCTGAAGTATGCGGCGTTGGAGCCACAATATTATTTTGTGCCCATTGCCGTGGAGACAATGGGCTGCTGGGGCACTGAGGCTAAAAGTTTAGTTAGCGAAATTGGGCAAAGGTTGAGGAAAAAAACGGGTGACTCCCGCTCCAGCTCGTACCTGGTGCAAAGGTTGGCCATAGCTATCCAGCGTGGTAATGCCGCCAGTGTAATGGGCACTTTTGCACCAGGTACAGTTAGGGGTGGGTTATTTGATTGACCATTACTCTTCCAGTAATTGAATTTAATATTATTTTTGACACTTTGTAATTATAATATAATAATTTATTAAAAACTTTTAAGTTGATGCTATGATACTCGTATATCCAATAAATAACAAGTAATTAAAATGAGGTTTTAACAGTAGAAAAGTTAAGCTTTTAGGTGTTGCTGTTTAATTTAAAGAAAAAGAAATTGCGAAATAGTTTGTCTGTATGAATAACCTCTAATTTTGATATTTTGTAAAGAATGTTGACCCAAAGATACAATGCAAATAAAAAAGTTGATAATAACGTGTTAAATGTATATCATACATTGTTAGTATATTTTCAAAACATTCTTGTTTTTCATATCCCATTTTATGTTTATGTAAAATTGCAAACTAAGTGCGTTAAAAATTACTATTAAATTAATAGAGGCAAGCAGAATTAACCTTACCACCATCTCTCTCGACCATTTCTACATCATCTTCTTCTCCAGCAGCACTCTTCTTTCCGTAACAATTAACTAAAGTTCCCAATTGACCTGCAGCGTCGCAGTAAACTAAAACACCATTGCCTGCAACATTAATTAACTACATTTATTTGAAGCCATTGTAGGTAGTTCAGTGACTATGGGCTGCTGTGGAAGTAGTCAGTGGTTTCGAATCGAAAGTGAATTCGACCACATCATCACTTACCATCAGGTAAGATAGTGGTCAAAGGCTAACCTATCAGGCATAAAAAAAAATATCAAGATATATTAAATTATAATAATTATTTAGTAATTCACTGCTATTCCCAAATCATTCAGAATAGGGTTGCTCGTAGGTTGAATAACTTTCAGAACTCCTAAACGAGCCAGTTCATAATTACCTGGAACAGAATGGCCGGTTAGGTAGGCTTCGATACTAAGGTCTGAAATCCAACTCGTGTGTGCAGCGTTCGGGAGACTATGCAACGTCTTCTCGTCTCACTCATTCCGCATAGTTTGAAGGTCAACATAGGAAAACCAGTGTGTGTTGTCAGTGATGAGTTAATGACTTATGGCACTGAGACGTGGTCCTAAACTGTGGCCCATATGGACAAGCTCAGAATCGCTGAAGAGCTATGGAGAGAGATATGCTCAGAGATTTTTTTCGCAATAAAATACGAAATGAGGATATAAGCCGAAGAACCAAGGACACCGACATTGCTTTCAGAATTTGCAAGTTGAAGTGGCAATGGGCATGCCACATTGCTGGACGAATTAATTACTGACGAGGAAGAAAGGTTCTCGGGTGATTACCTTATTAAACTGGAAGACGTAAAGTTGGTAAGGCCCCCACTAGGGGGAGTGACGACATTGTAGAATTCGCGAGTAGCCAATGGTTCCAAGTACCCGTTCATTGCGACGTTCTATGGGCGAGGACCCTCGCATTTTCTACCTTCGCAGAACAGCATTTAAATCCGGTTAACCATTTTATTTACGATGCTACAAGACACACAGACTCACAGACAAAGGATAACCATCTATTGCCAGATCGTGGGCTACACACATTCGTAGATCGTGGGTTACAAAAATGATACCTACAGTAAGCAGTAATTTTTCTATAGATTCTCTTATCATTATCATTAGTCATGTTGTGACTTTACAGTAAAGTTGCAAGTCATTGGTGTCTTACATATTTCTAATGGATCATGATAAAGAAAGAATATAATAATGGTGTAGATTGTAAAGTCATTGAATTTTGTCATTCTTCCACCTTGTTCCTTATCTGTCATAGGCAGCAATTTAATAAATTGATGAGGTCACCACACATTTCTAGACGTTTATTACTGAACACAATGATGTTGTAACTTAAATATTGTGAAATATGTATGTACTCACTTGTTATGAATTAGTATTAGAAGTAAGAACCTTCTTAATCCTTATCTATATTAATTTTTCGTTTGTGAACGGATTAAAAGTATTACAAATTGAATTGAAGTCTTTAAAGGAGTTTTCAAGGTGTTTTTATAAATAACTATGCACACATATAATTACGAATCGAAGCGAGAGTCTTTGTGGCAGGTTGGGATAGTCATAACTTCATGGAATGAAGCAGGGAGGTATATTCATATTAAGGTATAGGATATAATTTAAAATTTGCTGACATGGTCCAGGTTAGAAGCAATTGAGATTGTAATAGATACATAGTCCAAATATTGGGTTAAATTTTATCTGATAATAAATAACAGAGCAGGTGATGCGCGAACAATTATTGTGATGCCAGTAATATAATTAAACCATTTTTTTTTCTGGTGATTGTGTGATTACAAGCACTATCTATCGCGTGCTAAACAAAATGTGATTTTCGCTTGATAGATACAATTTTTTCATTGTTTTTAAAGTAAGTACAAAATTTCTCACCTCTAGTAGGTAAGTACAAAATTTCTCGCCTTAACCACTGGGCTATTGAGGATCGCTCAACTGGCCAATTTGTAAATGTTAATACCATTTTTGTTTAGGTTATTTTCAATTTCTTATGGAAATCATATTCCACTTCAATTCTCATGCTCAGATATTTCTTTTATAGAGGTTGATACATTAGCAAGACAAAAAAGCAAACGCCGCGCGCAGCCTCTTTGCTAGCTACGGCTAAACGACTCGTCTTCAGCAATGGATCACTTAAGTACTTAGTGTAAATTACAGGTTAAAGATTCCTACCTTTAGGATTCCATGCCATAGCAGTTACATTATGTGAAGTGGGATGTTCAATAATGTCAATACACTGCCCAGATTCTATTTCCCACACAGCTATTTGGCCTGCCACGGTGGATCCCGCCAAATATTTGCCACATGGAGAAAAAAGGCATTGTGATATTGCACATTTGATCTAAAAACATTATCAAATTAATTATTATCTTGAGTTCATCAAGTCTAGCCATATTGTGATGTACAGGGTTTGACTGATAAGCTTGTAATACCTTTAGATAAAATCATTTTTAACATGTCCTTCATATATAAAATTAAAGAGCCCACAAAAAAAACAATAAATTAACCCTTTGTGAGTAAGCAGTGGCAAAAATGGAGATTAAGATATACTTAGTAGTTATTCCAACAAAATTCTAATGATGCCTGTATTGATTGGAGTTTATTTTTAAGTTATTTTGACTTATTACATTTAAGTTTACAAGTTTAGTATAATATTTATTTGTAATTTTTATCACATTAGGCAGAAAGGTAAAAAATAATAATGTATTAGAACAAAGATAATTTTAAAATATTTTTTCTAATATTAAGCTTAGAACTTTAATTTCAAGTAACATTAGATATCACACTTAAAATATGTACAATAAGGACAGAGTTATGTACATCACAGTATTACTTTCACATACCAAACTATGTGTAAATGCCATCCGCTGTCCCCAACTTTCACAGTCCAATAAGATAATTTCTCTGTTATTTGGGTATGCCAGGTATATACCCTCTGAAGGTTCGAAATCCATTCGACCTGTAAATAAATGCATTAACTTATTCATCCAAGATCTATTTAATTTCTGCAGTTAGCTCGCACATCCATATTTTTAATTTATATGAAATTATTTAGTTAAAAATTTACCTATTTTTCTGTTGTTCCGTCTGTATAAAGTATTTTTTTTCTATGTTGCCCAAAGTATATTTAATTATTACTCAGGAAATCTCCAGATTGCTTCTTGTAACAAAATTTTATCAAAATATTTGGCTAAGGATAAACAATTATATTGGATGCACTGAAAAAACCACAGTTTAATGCAACTTACCCAAAACTTTAGCAGCATAAAATGTATTTATCTTGGGCACACATGAGATCTCTTTGACTACTTTTACACTGTCTATATCCATTATCCTAAGAATGCCATCGCCACATGATGTGCTAACATATTTCATATGGGGACAAATGGCTATACTGAGAACTGGCCCTTTATGCTCCTTCATTACACATAAGGGTGCTCCTCCTTCAAGACTACAAATCTTTGCTTCCATATTCTCTGATGAACAACCAAGTACCTGAAAAAATTATAAAATTGTTATATGCAGGATGTTTGCTTATAGTTTCTGGCTTAAGAATCTAAAAACTTTTCCATATATGAATATATGGATTATGGACAAAGTATGGCTCTAGTATACAACCAGATATTTTCTATAAGGGGATAATACCACCATACAACGTGGCAGCAAACTGCTTATATTACAACATAGTGTGGGCAAGTAGCATAAAATATCCTTACTTCAATTTTATTGGTAGACTTGATTTGTGTGACCGGTGCCGTGAATCTTGTAACAATTCCATCTTTGTCAAATGCTGGATAGGTGTATGCCTGAACAGCATGGTTATCGGTGGCCACATAGAGACGTTTATCTTTAAAACATACAGCTAAAGCACTTTCTCCCACACAGTGTGAGGTAGGATCGTCATCTTCGATGCTCACCCATATCCTGACATCTCCATCATGCCCACAAGTTATGATTTGACTGAAATTGAAATAATAGTTTAGTAAAAATAGCTGCTATAGAATATTTTATAATAAACACATAAGCCTCATCTTATGTTTAAACTACTGCAGGACATGACAGATATGTTTGGTCTCATTTAAGAGAGGGAAAACCTATTGCCCTCTATCTACCAGGCACAGTACTTAATAAAGATTAATGTAACATGAATTTGACCTAACTTGTTGGTAGTATTTTAGCTCATAATCATCATCATGACCAATATTGGCTATATTCTAGCTTAGTAGCAAAATCTGCTGTCACTATGGAGTACATTATGCTATAGCAAGTTTTGCTACCGACCTACACATGTATGAATGAATTTCTATTGATCTATGATTCATACAGAGCACAACTGCCTTATTGTTTCTGGCACAAAATTGGCAAGGTAAGTTAAAGACTTAACAACTTGGTCACATTTTTGATAAGTTAAGTCTTATAATGTAAATTAGAGTTGCCGCGAATAGTTGTTATCGCGAATAGTCGAATACCGATTAATTGCCATTCTCTTTGGCGAATAGTCGAATAACTCGACATTACTATTCAACATAAATAAGGCACATTAAAAATATATCTAACTTCTTCTAAGGTTGTGAGAGAAGAAAACAATAAGGTTAAATAATAGTTAACTAATTTAATTTCATGAATATGATAGGCACAGGCACATATTACAGATAATAATTAATACTGTGTATTGTTTGATTAAGGAAAATAATTCAATTATGGAAAATAATATGATTATTTTAAACTTATTAGTTTTTTGTTCGATAAAAGTTTATTTTAAACGACTATTCGCTGAATGCTGAATAATACCTATGTATTATTAGTTATTTGACGAATATAAAAAAAATTTCGAGTAATGCCGAATACCGAATAATGGCGAGTATTTGCGGCAACTTTAATGTAAATGTTTACAAAACAAACAGAAAATTCACAATGAAAGGAATATTTTTTGAACAAATGGGACTTTATAAGTCACTGTTTGCATGTTCATAGTTGAAAATCTGTCGCCAAGCACCTAACGGTGTGTTCAGGCAGCAGTCCTTGAGAGCCTGTGAAATTACAGGCACATGAGATTTAACAACTATGTCTCAAGGTGACAATCGATGCATTTCGATAAATTGAGTGCAATTTGCCACTTGTGACGAAATGTATCTTAAATAGGCAGAGGTAACCTCTTAACATCAGGTGGGCCTCAAGCTTGTTCTGTCACAATAACATAAAAAAAACTGAATGGTTTAGGGTTTGAGTCCCCTTGTGTTTAAAAGGTTCCCTTGACCCATTTGCATCAAACCCAATCAAAGTCTGGCAGTCATAACATCCACTATTGAAGAAAGGCATTCCCATTGGGAGGGTTTGCCATAATATCTAGGGTTGGCAGGAGTATGCAGTTTTTGAGAATGTGCTGCAGCCCATCTTCTGGTATTGTTTCCCTCTTATGGCACCCACAGGAAGATATTTGGGGTGCAATTCTAGCCCAGCAACCAAAGAGGAGTATACCATATTACTATTTTTATAATTATAGTAATACCTCGACTTATGATAACCTATATATGAAATTATTTTTATTTTTGATAGTCATGCGCATCAGCTCTCCCACTCAGCCCTGTTACGATAGGTTTGAATGTTTTTCATATGGAATTGTTTTACATACACAGTATAATTTACTGATAACCTCTAATAAGTCATCCAAAAGAACATACAATGAGTCATTTGATCCTAACAATATAAGCAAAATTGTATTATTGTATGCAAAGTTAACTTACATGAATTCGACCTACACGGTTATTGCTTGGTCCCACCTATCATGTAAGTCTGGGGTATTACTGTACTCACATAAAGTTTCTATACACATCCTCCTTTAATATACATAAAAATCTATTTAATATCCACTATGAAAACAATCAAGTAACATATGAGAATAGAAAGAAGTAGCAGCATTGAATATAACTTCATTTTCAAATTGAATGAAGAACCAACGCAAATATGAAGCGTCACAACCAATTAAATTATTTAAACGGTACGACGATTGAAGCGAGGAGGATCGTTAGATTACTGGAGACAATATCAACGCAAATGATAAGCAAGTGTGGAAAGCGTGCCGCAGCACCGGCCGGCTAAGCACCAGATATATCAATGCAAGGACCTTGAAAAGTTAACATTGACATTGTTACCACGACGTGACAAACTTATTTAGTCGTCAGGGATCGACGAGTTCTATATAGGAAAACAACTGTAAGATGTTAACATGTTTCACGTTGTAAGCTCTAGTTTGGCAGAGGTTGTAAGTATAAATAAATACATAGAACTCACCTTCCATCTTCACTAAAACAAACATCAGTATGTCCCTCAGCATGAGCGTATCTGAGCGGTTTACTCTCAATTTTCATTTTAGGTGGACGAAATGTTTGTTTGAGATAAACTTGTAATTAATGAGTATGTAAGCAATATGTTTTAATTGTAATAAACTTTTGTTAATTAATGTAAAATCACCTTTCAATTAGGGAATTCGATAATGAAAACGTAAATAAAGTTACTTTTACGAGTGATCGCCTTGCTTCTGCTTGCTTCAGTATTTTTTGCTTGACATCAAATTTGGCGGGCGGGCGGAATGAATGAACGTCTCATACACGTCACAGACCAATAAAGCAGACGTAACGTCTGACATCTCATCTCATGATTGATAAGACGTCGGGTTGATCGTGTAGTGGAATGACTAATGCATTGATGAAATTGGTCTGTTAGATTTTCATTTACAGTCGACTCTCGTTAATTCAAACCTGCGATAATTCGAACCTCTCTATAATTCAAAGAAATCACGAGTTACTTAGAAAATCTCTTTATAATTCGATCTTCGATCAATATGTACATTTATATGCACTTGGTAATTCGAACGAAAAAATGAACGCTACTCAACAAAATGTCACGTTAATGCGAACTTATCGTCTACAGTTTTTAAAATAAAGGAAACGTCACAGTTACAATACGGACTGACATTTAGAAGTCTAATGAAATTAGGTATTAATATATAGGAAATAATAAATATTTACTGTACTATGAGAATATATAACTGTGGTGTATATAACTAAAATGTATACTAAAAAATCAAACTGGTAAAATTCCCTGGTACAAAACTGGGGTGTTGTACCACGCTCCTAAATGCATTTATTTTTCTGACCTTTTCTCATATATTTTGCAAATCTATAATGATATAAAAATAGTACATCTCGCATTCATAAAGTTTGAATACAAAATTTATTTTAAAAATAAGTCCGTTATTTTTCAGGTTCCCCAATATTACTTTAAATGATAAGTAGGTAAATCAAAAAATTAAAAAAAAGTATTTTTTAAATTTTTTGATTTTAATGCAATGAGTATATAAAAATCGTTTTTATAGGTTTTATAGCTCTTCTAAAGCAGACTTCTATATAGCCCTTTTTGGCTAATGAATTGTAATGGCTAATAGCGCCGTTTCTTAACGGCTATACCTTATATAATTTTGTATCTACTTACGCCAAATTAAACAATTCAGTTGTAACATATTATAATAAAACTTTGTGTCATGGATGGCACTAAAGTGAAATATAACATAATTTGCTATTGTATTATTTACTTGTGGTCTTGCATGCTCATTAACTCTCGAACTTAGTAATCCGCCATTATTCAGGTTTACACACTTGAAAAGATACAAATTTTGAAAAATAATACTGTGCCAGAGAATTACATTTAGATTCTCATTTCAAGTGCCTCGAAAAACTGAAAATGCATTGTTATATGCTAATAAATACTACTAGTGAGTCAATTCCTTTGACACTGTGCCCAAAGCCTACAGGCACTTGACCACTGAAAATATGCACAAAAATATATCTTTCAATCTTATATTGTACATGTAATAATAAAGTATGTAGAATATTTAATAATTATATTACTTAATGATTACTGGCTGCACATGTTGCAGTAATTTAGTCGTTAATAAAGAAATATGTAAAGCAATATCTCGCTTATCTTTCTCTGGGATTAAGTCAATTTGACAAATCGAAGCAAAAAATGTGCATGTTTGTTTAGAGCCAACCTTCCAAGTGAATCTTCATTAGTTTTACACTCACTGCCATTTCTTTAGTAAGCGTTCCATATTGTCTGTAACCTAATTTTGCAAGTTACAGATACTTTTCGCAGTGTCCGATTGAGCTGGGTAGGTACGTTCCTATACTAAGTAGGTACGAACCCTAAATAGTGATCTCACTAATTGTTTATTTTAAAGTAAATAAACAACTAAATATTCGCGAATAATTCAAGTTTCTACCTATTTTCATTATTATTATTTTTAGCAAATAAACGGCGAAAACCTCTTCTATTGTATGGGAACCCCCTTAAATATTTATTTTATTTAAATTAATTATATGTAAAGAGCTTATAACTAAATATTTTGTGAATAGTTAAAGTGTCTACCTGTCACCGTTATTAGTATCGAGCAAGAAACGGTAAAAAAATCAAGTTTGTTTTATGGGAGCACCCGTTAAATATTTTTTTTTATGTATGTAGCAGCAATAGAAATACATCTGTGAAAATTTCATCTGTCTAGCTATCACCATTCTTGAGATACAAGCTGGTGACAGATGGACGGGCGGACGGACAGCGAAGTTTTAGTAATATATATAGGGTCCTTTTTTACCCATTGGGTACGGAACCCCAAAAACATCCTATCAATAAACAGCGCGAGCCGAATTCTGACAAGCTGAGAGTGTAGTAATCACTTTGCATTACCATTCAATGTATCTGAATGCACCAATGACGAATGCACGAAGGTCCGCCTTTTGTGTTCATTCCGAAGTAGGGCCGAGATTTCTATCTCTTTCTCTTATATATAAAAAGTGTGTAATAGAAAGCTATTGATGGGATGTTCATTCATTATAATATTTCGTTTCATTGACTAAATCATTCATTCAGTCTAGCAACTTTACTCAAGCCGGGTGTGTGAAATTTTAGGTTATTCAAGTCATTTACGAAAGATTTTGTGAATTTTTTAAGGTACGTAACAGGTCTCGTTTTGTATTGCATTATATTATTTTCTAGTTTCTAATTTAAAAATTCACTGAGTATCTGCAGTGACCGTTGTCCTCATGATTTAAACATTGCAAATTTTACATCATTCTGAAAACGAATTAGTACACTCATGTAACCTTGATTTTAATGAGCGTTTTTTGGATAATGTGGGATTCACGGGACGCATGCTGAGCTCTAACCATTCTTATAATAGATCTATTTATTTAGTTTATACATAGGTTCTTAAAAATACTTCGCAATTATTGAATATGAGTAGTACAATTAATAATCAATACATAAATACTTAGGTACTTACGTTATTGTTAAATTTATAATTTACAAGGTAATTTAATTACCTGCTTAAGTAGGTATGTAAATACTTACTACCTCCTAAAAATATTCATTATATACCTGCTAAGCTATATTTTTCTAATTATGTACCTACACCTAGATGGCGGAAAATGGATTTTTGCCACAGAAGCCAGGTTTCGCTACGACGGCAATCCACGTTGGCCAAGAACCGGAAAAGTGGAAATCTGCAGCTGTGGTTGCGCCCATAGTTACTGCTACCACATTTAAACAGCCAGCACCGGCTGAACCTACAGTAGGTACCTTTTTATATATATATAATAATTTTATCGTAAATTTACTTCAAATACCTACCCCTAGTTACGTCGCTGTAAATTATCTTATTTGCTGATTTTTCAAGTTTTACTATATAATCTATCCTATAAACTTTTGAAATGAACTTAGTCATATTTCTACCTATTCACAATAGTCATGCCTACTTTACTAAAAGTATTATTTATACCTACTATTACTTGCCTTAGCAGACAGATTAATTAGTAATTTATTATATCTACTATAGTAAATAGTAGATATAAAAAACATTTTATTTTACGATCCTGTTTCAGTGTAAACTAGGTATTTACCAACAGTATACATATACTAAGAAGGTACCTAAGTATTCTATGTACTTAGGTACTAGCATTTTATAAGTATTATAAGTAAGTGCATGATAAATATAAATTCTGAATAATTATATAGGTACCTACTCAAACTGGTAGGTACACTCCATCTCTTCATTTCTATTGTATCTTTCCATTTATACACATAACTTCTGTAATAAATATAGCTGTTACTCTCTAGCAATAACGATGTAGGTACTAACGAATCATTTTTTTTTTATTTTTAAATATTGTGTACTTATTCGTATTCAATAATGTTATACATATTTGCTTAACTAATTTGATTGAAAATATATAAATTTTGAAAAATAATACTACTGTGCCAGATTAATCATATTTCGATTCTAATATCAAACAATTTTTTTTAAATATTGTGTATCAGTATCATCGAGATATATAGAGAATCAATGATTAGTATTCAAGAATGTTATACACATATTTGCCTGACTAATTTGAACGCGTAGGTACATATTATATTGTTACAGTTACTTAAATGTACGAAAGTTGGTACCTACTTGAAAAGTAAGAAAAGAAATTCAACAATGCAAAATTCGTGCTGTTACGATTTACTTTCAAGAATATTTTTTTAAACACGTTTAATTTTTCTAGAGTTTTGAGTATGGACGATCAGGAAATCCCACTAGAAACACTTTGGAGGAATGCCTGGCAGCTCTAGATGGAGGAACACATTGCTTAACGTTTGCCTCTGGTCTTGGAGCTACCACAACAATTTGCTCGTTACTTAGCCAGGGTGATCACATTGTTTCATCAGATGATTTATATGGAGGAACATATAGATTTTTGAGGTATGTGTTCAGAAAAGAAAAATTACTGTGCCTAAGTTAAGCACTGAGGTAATCAGTAAGTGTAGCGGTAAATGCTGCGTGAATAATGCATTAGTTATTTCAAACATTCCATTCCAAATGGTTTTTCTTTATCAGTCAGTCAAAATGGTTTTTCTTTATCAGTGATCAGTGTTTCACGTGTGTATGTATACCGTATGTAGCTTTAAGTGTATATACATGGTATGGCAGTAGGTACGAGTACACTGACGAAACGGAAAACTTCGAAAATAAATACAAGACTAAAATTATTTTCAAAACCTTTGCTAAAAACTTACATAGTTTGTAGAGCAGTTGCTGGAACTCAGTGTTACGTGCTTGACGACAGATTTACTTGAGTGTAGTAGCTATCCCCTACCAGCTTTCGGTGATGCTCAAGCCAGCGCGGCAGTCTTGCACGATGGACTCTTTGCAATTAATGTATTATAATTTATCTGTAGTTATCACTGCTTCAAAAAGGTTGTGGAGATGGATGATGACTTGCGGACGTATCACACTCAAGACACTGATGAAGGTTTACGCTAGAATAACGCCCATATACCTAATTTAAGAGTGCACGGCAACGCTTTCCATAATAACGGTAGTTTCGTTATATTTTAAATACCAAATGTTCAATCTCCATGAAATTTTGCATGCTGAGCCTAATATCTTCTGATGGTTTACCAGTTTTGCGATTTATTATTTATTTTCTCCCTAAATGTGAAAATAACAGACAAAACGATATTAGGAATTGTTTTTGAAAATACTTACTGAATTTTACAGAAATCTGGCAAACCAGAAGCATTATATATTAAGCTCAATGTCATACGAGTACATGCAAAGTTTCGCCGAGTTTGAACACTTACCTAGTCACGAGCCTTAAGATTGTGATATCAATAATCATTTACGCTTTACGTATATATAAACAATAAAATATTATAATCAATGCGTATTTTTTTATAATTAGACTGAGGTTAAGAGGTTAAATCATAGATTGATAAGAGTTGGAGCAATGATAAAATATTTGGTACTTACATTATAAAAGCGTGTATGGACCGAAGGCTGGATGTGATGATGATAAAGTAAAAATTTTTATGTGGCAGTAATAGGAATTCTGAAGACTGAGAGGTTGAGGAGAGAGAGAAACAAACCTAAACAGTTTGTATTAAGTTAAAACTGTTAGCATCACACGGGCATTTAGGAATAAAAACCTGAATCTACGTATTCTATCCTATATAGGTACTAGAGTGTATTGCCGGTTACTTTATAATATTTAAATTTGTGACTGAAATGTATTTGCCATCAATATTTATGATACGCAAGGATCAATAGACATGTAGGAAGAATGAATGAACCACGAAGGCTTTGCTTTTAAAATCTATTTCGTTATAACATATAAAAAAATGGTAAGAATCTTTAATAATATTGAAAAATAAAAACCAATGCCAAATAAAACTATAGGAAGGAGCTGTGGTAGGCTCATGAATGAAGAGATTACCTAGGAAGCTGCTTCAGCTTATGCGTTCCATTTTATGTAAATCCGAAGAAACATACGTCCGGTCCAGGGCCAACATAACCAAAAAGCTTTCTCTCTTTCCTCCAGAAGAAAATGAACACAAAGTTAAACGTAATTATCAAATTAATTCATGTCTCTAGGGTATATTTCATCGTCCCTTGAGCGAGATATCGAATTTACCTTCCGCATTCCGCACACGACCTACTTTCCGAGCACGTTTGATGTGAATGTATTTGTCACTCTTCAATTACTTACAGTGTAAGTAAAGTAATGGCTAATAATAAGTAACTAACTATAACTTTTTTTCAGTAAAGTGCTTGCGAGGATGGGCATAGAAACAACATTTGTTGATTTTACTGACCTGAACAAAGTAAAGAACGCTATCAAGGATAATACAAAGGTGAGAAATTATTTACCCAAAAGACGAATTGCGCAGTGAATTAATTTATCGTTCTGAAACAAATGTTATTTATAGAGCACATTAATGATAGTTCTGAATAGGTATGTAAGTAGGTACCTATCTATTTTAGTTTTGACCTAGACAGAACTGCAATGCCTAATCGAAAGCAGCTGCGCAGCTAGTCAATAAAACGACTATTACATATCTTTTTTTCGCTCTTAAGTAAGAACAAAGATCTCCCCAATTGCTGTTTCTTGCAGCGCTTTCTGATTATGACTTGTTTGCCATTATCGGAAAGCGCTGCTGAGCCCACCATATTCTTTCATTCGCCGCGGAAGATAGGAGGGGTGGGGTAGCGGTACTCTAGCCCGGCCAACTCCAAAGAGACCATCGCATCGATTGGTTGAAAAACATATAGTTTGACTGTTTGTTGTCATAATTATATACCTGTCAATGACATTTCTCACTGATAATGTTTTTCAATAAATATAATGTAACATTGAGACATAGTTGTTAAGTCCCATGTGCCTGTAATTTCTTTTGTTTCTTTTAATTTTGGGGGCAACTTCGCCGCAGTATGTATATCCGGCGGAGTATAATGCATCTAAGACGTCTTATCCGTTACTTTAGGTACCTCTAGACAATTTAATGACGTGTTGAAAATAAATTATACAAATTGTAAATAACATTGAAAACTACGGCGCCATAAACTTACATATACGAACATTATTTTGTAACAAATCATGTGGCAATAGTCAATTGAAATTACCTAGCAATTGCAATGAATGATGACAACATTTATTACATTTACGAGTCGTAAAGTATTTTACAATAACAAATGTTATCACATATATATCTTGTTGCGTTATTAGATATTCATATGCTGGTATGTTTTTAAATAACAGCGTGTGCAACGGTTTAATCAATTAACCAAAACATACTTTATCTGAATAGCTGTATTGTTTCTTGAGTAATATAACATTTATTACATAATTACAGCAGCAATTCAGATAACACTTGATAGATAACGTTACTGCAAACTTAATATATTATCTCGTGCTCTGTCCTTCTTCTTAAAATAATTATTTGCGACGCGACGAACGTTCATAAGTTAGGTACGACATAGTTATCAGTACTATCAGTACTAATATTATAAATGCGAAAGTAACTCTGTCTGTCTGTCTGTCTGTCTGTCTGTCTGTCTGTCTGTTACGCTTTCACGCCAAAACTACTGGACCGATTTGAATGAAATTTGGTATGGAGATAGTTTGAGACCCGGGAAAAAACATAGGATAGTTTTTATCCGACTGCGCAAAAAGAGGTTAATGTTTTCGCGCGATAACCGACATACGCGCGGGCGGAGCCGCGCCCGGAAAGCTAGTCAATAATATTATAAAGAGGAAAGATTTTTATTTTTGCATGCAACGAATATACTTAAAAACTACTGGACCGATTTAGATGAAATTTGATATGGAAATAATTAATGAAAAGACATACGATAGTTTTAATTCAACTGCGCAAAAATAGGTTAATAGTTTTGCATGATAATCGAGACGCACAGGCTGAACCGCGGCCGGATAGCTAGTATTTTATAATTATCAACCGTACATTCTCCGGCTTCGTTATATATTCTTGATGATAGAGAAATGGAAATGTGGTGGTGGAAAATCCAATATAAAACTTTGCAATTATCTCCTTGTGTCGTTATAGAAGACATGAAGATGTTTCAACCCCAATGCGCGGAATAAGAGTAGGAAAATGATTGGGATTAGACATACTCGGCTTAGGAATCAGGAGCGTTCCAAATCCTCATATTTGGATGTTTGTTAAAAACTTATATGAAAAACAAATGATAGGTACGCTTAATGATGGGTATGCCACTGTATAGCAATATAGTATTAGAAGGCTATTGTATTGACGTACATTTGGTACGGCTTAGGGCTCATTATCATCTTTTAGCATTCAATCGATTTGTTGCGAGAAACCTTACTGCCAGTGCGAATTCCTAAGCAGGCCATAAAACTGAAACCAAAACTTTTACAACATATATATTTTCATATACCATGATGATTTATAATTAAGTATCCCATAAGATTACAAAATTACAAATTTACGAGAGGAAAAAATATAGCCATGTGAGGGATTCGAACCCGCGTCATTCACCCCTTTAGCCGGGGTTATAGTCTTACATCACAATGGTTCATAACTAACTCAAGATGTAATTTATATTTTTTTTTTCAGATGATTTGGATAGAAACTCCTTCGAATCCTATACTCAAAGTAGTAGACATTGCGGCCCTCACAAAACTAGTTAAAAATCATAGTAATAACATAATCGTAGTAGTTGACAACACATTCTTAACGCCGTACCTGCAACGACCGTTGGACTTCGGCGCCGACATAGTAGTGTATTCTTTAACGAAATACATGAATGGACATTCTGACGTCATTATGGGAGCAGCCGTAGTCAAAGACGATGATCTCGAAAAGAGGCTGCGATTTTTACAAAACGGTAAATATTACACTTACCTAATTATTTACTAACATTACCTACCTTTCAATGTAAAGATACTAACTAACACAAATTGCTTACTCACAGTCGAACTCGGTAGCTCGTAATAGCTAGGATACTCCGAATACTAGCATTTTATTGTTAAACTAGCTTTCCGGGTGCGGCTCCGCTCGCGCGCATGTCGGTTATCGCGCAAAAACATTAACTTCTTTTTGCGCAGTTGGATAAAAACTATCCTATGTTTTTTCCCGGGTCTCAAACTATTTCCATACCAAATTTCATTCAAATCGGTCCAGTAGTTTTGGCGTGAAAGCGTTACAGACAGACAGAGTTACTTTCGCATTTATAATATTAGTACTGATTTACTCTATTTATTTATTAACAAAATCCACAGCTCTTAGAGATAAACAATAAATCATAATTATTATTACTGAACCATTCACTAAAGCCAATAACGGATTTACATTAGGTATACGAGTATGTAAGTCGACAAGTTATATTTCGAGGAACCTAAAATCGTTTCGAAAAATATGAAAAATTTATAATGCCTATACTTTTTGAAAAAACTACGTCTGAGTTGATAGATTTACCATAAAAAATGCGAAGAATATTTTGTCTAAGCGAAGGTTAGTCGTACTGGTATAGGTTTTTTATTCCGATTAGTTAACGATTTTCCTCCCTACGAGCCAGAGATTTTATTAAATTTATAATGAATCAAATAATTTAAATAAGTAACTACAGATGTATATTTTTATCCGATAATTTTGGCAAAGGCTGTATGGGAAACAGGCTCTTAAAGACAACAGCCTACACTGCTTTTGAGTGCATGATGATATTTTTTTCAACTTGAGGGTGATAGCTAGCCAGAGCATTATCAAATGCCCTACCATAAATCTATTTAAATATAACATTTCTTATAGGGATAAGTGGAGTCCAGGGTTCACACACACACACACACACACCCCACAAAATAAGACAACTAACGTTGCTACTTATATTTATTACTGAGTCAAATACTTATTCAGCCACAATAGCATATATATATACGTATGTTATATTATAAATGTAGGCAGGAAAATTTTATCAAGTAGGCAGACATTACGAGTACGTATAAAAACGCGAAGTCATGCTTCAATTCATAATGAGTCATGCATGCATGGTAAACCCATGGCGTAAACGTCTTACATAAACATCACTGAATTAAAATTACAATGAACGTGTCAATTTTCATGTCTACAACTTCCATTGATGGTGTATAACGCATTGAAATGTTCTAATAGATCTATAGAATGTCATGTACTCGTAATATTGTGACAGATTGACAATCATGTAGTATTTGTTTTGGAACTATGTATTTGTTTCTCTAATAGTCTGTCTGTTATGTATTCTATGTCGTTTTTTTTAACAGTCATTTCCAGTAACTAATAAATATATATTTTCCATATGCAGTTACTAGTTTTTTTTATAAAAAATAACAACGAGTTTCCTTGAATAGTTACATGTGGGAGATTCCATTCTTAATCAGGAAAAAACTGCGGCACCAACGTAGGTAGGTATCATAATGCAAATCTTGCGGAATGTAGAAAAAACTAAGAAACAAAACAACAGTTTATTATTCTTAGGGTCCGTTTTACAATGTCCTAACAAAGTTTCGGGTTGCTATGCAACACATAAAATAACTGAATGATAAAAATGACAGGTAACATGCAGCGCTTTTCAAGCTTTAACCGATGGATAGGCTAATTTGAAAATATTTTCCACAATTTCTGACAGGATTTACATTAACAAACATGTTTCCACACAAATTTTCGCATAGATAATATGTGACTACTTTCCTTAAGTTAAATATCGTTTCGAAGGTTGTGCCTATATTAGCAGGTAGGTACATATTATAATGTTTCAAGTTCTCAACTAGTAAAGTTTTTTAGATATTACATAAAACAAAAGTAATAGTTTTATTTTATTAATCCACACTTGTTTATCGCGCACATCGTAACAAGTCTTAAACCGATAGAATCGGTTTAAGACTTGTTTATGATAAGATAATAATATATAAAAAAGCCATAAATTAGTGTTATGATAAAAGGAAATTTCAAGAGCAAGTCGGACCTCGCTCTATAAAGGCGATTTTAAAAAAAAACAACCCGTGGAAGAATTTTTTTTTATCATAGCCCTCACACCAATTTTTTTTTATTCAGTTTTTTTTATTCCATACATTATATAATTATCTTTATTATATATCATAGCTTAAAAGTACACCATATAAAGAAAATGTTAACAAAAAAATTACTTCCAACATAAAATATGCATTATTAGGTATAATTCAAATAGGTACTATACTCGACAGATCTCAGTCAAATGTATGATCTCACTCACAAGATAGGCACCTGCTTTCGTAGTTAAAATCTTGCTATGAGGTAACACACGCAAAAAAACAGTCGAATTAAGAACCTCCTCCCTTTTTAAATGTCGGTTAAAATTGTGTTTTCAGTACCTATTTGTCGTTTAAATAGAGTGTTTACAATAATACGAACTATAGACCCGAGACATACGAACGGACAGATATAGTCTCCATTTTGCCCTTTGGGTACGGAATCCTAAAAGGCAAATATACATTACTTATCCATGAAATAGGTACTTCGAGGGCTCCAGAGTTGCTCAACTTATAGCCATGCCGTCGAGTTCAAAATTCGTGCAAACTGACGTTGAGAATAAGGTTCATATCACAGCGTTTCGGACGCTGCAAAATATTAATAAAAAGTGTGTGTGATCCGTGAAATATTAATAAAAAATCATAAAATATTATTACTATAACAGATGTACCACATGCTTTAAAAGTTTTTATTTTTGTTTAAGAATCTATTATAAAAATATAGGTATGTAACTAAGTTACTTTGTTGGTATTGCGATATTGCAGGCTATAAATATCACATAAGTATATATACGAAACTGCAAACCCCAAGACGAATACGGAAAACCTCCCCTAAATGGGGAAGTTTGTGTTCAGCAGTGGACTATCCGGCTGATACAGTATTCTATTTTCAGTATTTAGATTTGAGACTTACTGATTTAGCCAATATTCAGGCGTTATGCAATAACTAAATTTTAAATAACTCCTATCGATGTATAGTGACTTCGCGTCACCATCAACCTTATTCAAAATAATTTGTATCCTAGAATAATTAGACACTTCCGCGTGAACACATGCATGTAAATATTATTTTAATGTTTATTATGTTTCTTTTTTTAGCAATGGGAGTTGTTCCGTCACCAATCGACTGCTACTTCGTGAACAGAAGTTTGAAAACGCTTGCTTTGCGCATGGAACAACACAAGAAATCTTCCCTTGTCATAGCAAAGTGGTTAGAACAAAACCCCTTAATCAAAGAAGTTCTTCATCCAGGTACAAAAATATATTTTAGCTTTTTACCATATATTACAATTCTGCAACTGAAAATATCATTTTCTAAAAAACCTAATAACTTGTCCGCCCCGAAATCAACCCAGGACTTCAATTTACAGAATCAAAATTCTGAAAAAAAATGTCGAAGATTAAATTAAAGAAAAGGACTCATTTGTATAATTTTGTAATCTATTATTTTCTGCTAGGAATTGCAAATAAAACAATCTGTTACCACAGACTAACAACTAAAAAGGACTGGTACTGGAATAATCATGTCATATATATTTAATCGACTTCCAAAAAAAGGAGGAGGTTCTCAATTCGTCGGCATTTTTTCTTTTTATGTTTGTTATCTCAGAACTCTTACTGGGTGAACCGATTTTGAAAACTCTTTTTTGTTTGATAGCTGATGCTTGTCGTTTGGTCCCAATTAAATTTCATCATAATCGGTCAAGCCGTTTTTGAGTTACACTCCAATAACTGAAAAATATTGACCTATCTTGATGATATAGTCGTTGACAATGAATGGCAATCGATCCCGTAAGTAGCAAAGGTCACAAAAAAGAGTGAAAAATTTTTTTTTACCAAAAAAATTAATTTACATTTTTGGGTGTTGAAGTCGGTTCCAGTTTCTGGTTAAAGTTTTTTTTATCGTATTCGTATGTGGGTACTGTTTTTATTTTTAGCTGATAGACTAGCTTTTGACTGATACACTATCTCACCTGATGGTAAGTGATGGTGTGGTCGAAGATGTTGTTCAGGTTAACCTAGAATCAAGGACAGCTGACGGATCACATTCAATCTGACACCTAGCACATTAGGTGCTAGGTGACAGATTTTCTACTTGAGGAGAGCTAGAGCCAGAGGGGCATTTGGAATATGCCCTACCCTTATATTATAACGACTGCCATCCTGAGACAACAACCGGGTGCACTCCGAAGGACGGAAGTGCTCATCAATGTCACTATCGGTCCCATCCAACTCGTTCGCAGCGGACGTTGTTATACTTAGTAGTTGATCGTTTGAAAACTACTTAGGAAGATACGCTACAAGCGTTTTGAGTGTTAAAACTGATTTAAAATAATTACAGGTCTCCCAAGTCACCCGCAGCATGAGATCGCAAAGAAGCAGATGACAGGACATTCCGGCACGTTCAGCTTCCGTCACACTGGCGGGCTGAAAGAATCGAGGAAATTTCTCAGTTCTCTGAAAATCTTCACGTTGGCTGAAAGTTTGGGAGGATATGAGAGTCTGGCTGAATTACCGTAAGTATTTCGTGAAACATTGTCTACTAAGTATGGGCCTGGTGCGAGTTTTTGTGCAAAACATCACAAACGCGTTATGTAAAGCAAGTTTTTATATAATTTTTATAGTACCGTGCCCGCGTTCGTAATCGAATTAAGTTATTTTCCATGCAAAATCTAGGCGTTTTACTAGACAAGTACTAGGAAACATTTCAGATGTGTTTTTAGTTTAAGATTGATTTATTTGATATCCTTCTGGGGTAGTCATTACTTTCGTTGTTACCAAGATATCTTAAAGTAAAATTTCGAAGCAATGATAGACGAGCGTAATAGTTATGGACTGCCGTGCCCCAGGTCCATGGTTCGATGCCAACCGCCAGCTTGTGCTTTACCGCATGGTCGAAGGGCATTTTGCAAATGCTCGCCTGGCTATCACCCTCAAGTAGAAAATCAGTCGCCAAGTACCTAACAGTGTGTTCCGGCAGTAGTCTTTGAGAGCCAGTAAAATTACATGCACATGAGACTTAACAAATGTATGTCATAGGGTGACGGGCGCAGTACAGTTCATGACTTGTGACGAAATGCACAAACACAATAAAAAAAAAATATATAAAGCCAAGTGCGAGTCAGGCTCAGAGTAGTTTATTTAGGATTGATATCCTAAACCTGCAAATGATAGCAATAAAAATATAAATGATAGCAACACTTTTTTCTGTTGGTACAGTCCGTAAAATGTTGCTTTTGATCTCAGAAGAAGAAAACATGCAAAATCATAATTCATATTATTATTATACTGACGTTCTTAGTATTTTTTGGTTCACCAAAAGATGGTACATGATAGTTATAGCAAATTAATCGTGCTTTTTCGATAATTCCAGATCACTTATGACGCACGCTTCGGTGCCTGAAGAAGAGAGAGCCAAGCTAGGCATCACAGATTCCCTCATCAGAGTATCCGTTGGGCTTGAAGACACGGAAGACCTTATCAAGGATTTGGACGCTGCTTTAAAAGTAACATTTTAATTTACACGTGATCACAAGGTGAATTGAAAGGAGTCCAGAATTATACAATTTAATAATATTATTTTTGTTTATTGGTAGGTTTGTACTGTGTTGTTTGTGTACGTGCCTTATATTAAAATATAGCCAAAATTGTGCATATTTAAAGACTCTTAAGAACTATACTAGAAGCAATTCCATCACTAATATTATCACAATTTTACTTTCTTTTAAATCCCCTAGGTGAGCGCTAGAATAAACGGAAAAATGTCTAAACTTTATTCTTTGTGTATTTTATATGAGAAAAATGGGTCTTTATCAAGCAATAATTTGTATTGAAAATAAATTGTAAGTATTTTCAGAATCTCGATGGAAAGGATTTGCTTTTTTACGAAGGTTATTAGGTCTTCTAGCTATTTAAACGAATCAATATTCAATCTTAGTGTAAGTATTTAGTATTCTATTCACAGAGACACAATAGAAACCCATAGACCAAGTAGGGTCAAGTTATTTATTTATACATGTGCATACATTTCTTTATCGATATAGGTTTTTTTACTGTGGTTCACTTAAATTACACGGATATTGTTTAGAAACGGGGGTAATGGTACCATGAAATTCTTTTGAATTTCTACTCTTGCTAGAAACGAAAATATCTCAAACAAAAAGCAAAAGAATCTTAAGGTAACTTGTAACTATACAATATGTCCTGTAATTTCTTTCCCGATAATGCAGTATTTTACTAACAGATATTGCCTACCTCAGTTTGGATAGTTTTAACAAAATTAATCCTACTTTTGTGATACAATAATGAGAATCTTAAAGATTTTTATTAAATCCTGTATATGTCTGACCTATGTTATGTCATAATTATATAAAATTAATGAATATTGTTCTGAACATTATTTAATTATTAATTTGTTTGTAATTTATTGTATTAAATATTTTTGACGCAAGTAATTTATTATTTATTGAATTTCAGGTAAAACATTGTATTGTATTGTAGTCCGTTTAGGAAGTCAAATTGGAGTTTCATGTTAAAGTCAAAATCATTTATTCAATGTTGGCGTCTACGAAGCTTTTATGAACGTCAATTACATAATTTACTATTAAAATATTCTACAGCAGGGTTCAGCATGAATGGTATAGAGCCACTTCGAGAAAAACGGACAAGAAACTTGAGGCCATCATTTTTTTATATATGTCTACTCTTATACAATTTGTAAGTCTATAATAAAATTATTACAATATTTAATAGGTGATTGGCGGTAGTTTCCGAGAGGTGGAATATCCCAAGCATTTTTGTTTTCTAAATAACCAATTTTAGAATAGGCTTTTGGAGTAACATCTTTTTTACAAGCAGCTTGAATTTTCCTTCTGTGATAACTGTAATATCTTTAGGAATTTTATTATAAAATCGCACACAATTATGTACCTTAGAAACACTTCTTATTTGTTATTGCTAATCTAAAACCTGGCACCGCTAGTTTATTTTTATTCCAAATGTTGTAATTATGGTGCTCGCTGATTAATTTGAATTTACCTAAGTTCTTTCGAGTATACAATATACATTCAAGAATATAAAGACTTGGCAAAGTTAATACAGCAACGTCCGCCGCGGTCATGACTTGGATGGGTGACCGAAGATGAATATAAGAATGATTATTACAAAGATAAAATTTATAGTTTGAACATATAAATATTAAGTTACATAGCTATTAAGTATCGCAATACAGAAACCGGTAAATTTAGAACTTAGTTTTTGTTAAATCTTACTTACCTATGACAAGAACAGATATCTGTTTGAATAAAATCAAAATTTAAAGTTGATAATGTTGTTCAAGACTATCTAAGAAATGTCTGTACGTGATTCAAGTTTTTTTTTTACCGGCGGTATGCCTTTATTAAACAAAATACTATGAACTATATACAACACTACAGCTACTACAATAAAAGCATTTAGACACCTATAAGTCATAGCAGACTCATAGGCAGTCCAAATGCTCCAGCCCACTCCCAGTTGGCAGCGTGCCCAGCATGCTGGCAGCATTGCCCCGTTGAATTTCAATGCTTATTCGTTGAGCCAAATATGTGCCAGCATTTTGATCACGCGTCGCATCGACCAAGCGCTCAGATAGGTTTTGGAAAATACGATGAGCTCCCGGTCCCCACGGACCCAACGTCTCTACACCAAACGGCTCAAATATGTAACCCATACCGAGGTTAGCATATTTGCGCCGCTTGAGTTGCTCCGCCGAAGTAGCCGCAGCGCCAGTCCTCACGTTGGTTTCAGAAAGATGTGACGGCGCTAAAGTGTCCACGCACGTAGCGTCCCACACTAAGGGCCGTCCTAACTTCCACGGAACCAGAGTCATGCCGTCAGGTCTTTTACCATCGTCACGCATCAGACCATTCGGTTCGAGAATAGCTGGAACATTGGCGCTGGTAAAAGCCCGGCGAATGATATCGTTAAGGCTGGCGTGGCGGGAAATTCGACCAGCACTTCGAGAGCAGGAGAGGCCATGGTGACCGAGTTGATCAACTGCAGTACCACACTGGCAGTGATGTGCAACACAACACCTTGCACCCAAGCGTAAGCTAATAGCTAGACGAAAAGCGGATGGATCTATAAGGCTACCAGTTTTGTAAGAAGGAATGGCCTGTAACCAAAGACCGGATTCCCACACAGAAACAGCGAGAATACGAGCACGATCTGCGATGCTAGAACACGTATTTAAAAGATCTTTCCGTGTTAGCTCGCATAGGGGCCGATCCCACTGTTTCTGAGATGACAACATTTTTGGGAATTCAGTATTTGGACAAGCCAGTCTCCATGTGTTTTTGGCCTCAGCCAGAAAAGCTGGTAATGCCACACTAGAAATTTTGCGTATCCCTATGCCCCCCAACCTCACAGGGAGGGAAGCTTGCACCCAAGCCCTATCATCCATCTCAACATTCAAAACCGACACTAACGTATCTTTTACTAAGTTGTCTAAGCTTAACAAAAGCTCACTGTGTTGCCACAGCTGACAACATCTTAAATAGTATGTAAATTTAGGAACGAAAAGGCAAAATCTTATAATTGTAAAAGCCATATGGGCGTTAATTTTGGATAATCTGCTAGAAGCATTTCTAAACTTTTGAATTTGTTCTTCGACAAATGGTGATAAAGATTCGTTAAGAATCGGTGAACCCAAAAGACGAAGCGAACTTTTTTCTAATAATTTTATATTAGGCGCAAGTAAGTTGAATTTTTCAATAATCGAAAATTTATCCGGACAAGCATCACAAACAAAAAGTTCACATTTAGAAAAATTTAGTTCAAGGCCAATAACACGAAAATCGTCTATAAGTACTCGCAAGTCATCCAAAACCGTGTTCGCATCGCCTCCTAAGGTTCCGTCATCCAAATACCAAACGTTAAGTTTTGATTGGAGACGTTGAATTATTTAGTGGATCGCAAGGCTAAAAATGGCTGGTCCCAGAGGATCACCCTGTTGACATCCTACGGAAGATAAAATAACGTTATTTTGGTATGTTAATTTTGACGGTTTGCCGTAGCATTGCCAAAGAAAAGGGTATAATTCCGGAATTTTATCTTTCACTTCAGTCAAAAGAGTGCCTCTATCTAAAGAGTTGAATGCATTTTTAACATCCACCTTCAAAAGCACATCTCCACAATTTTGATCAAGAAATGTGCGAAGTGAATGTACAGCAGCCTCACAGCCACCCTGTGAACCAAAACCGAGTTGCAGTGGTTGAAAAAGATTACTTAAAAAAGCAACCTTTTTTAAGTAACCAATTCAAGTTGTTTTTTAGGTTTCTGTACCCAAAGGGTAAAAACGGGGCCCTATTAATGAAACTTCGCTGTCCGTCCGTCCGTATGTCACCAGGCTATATCTGAAGAACGGTGATAGCTAGACAGTTTAAATTTTCACAGATTATGTATTTCTGATGCCGCTATAATAACAAATACTAAAAATAAAATATAATAGATATTTAAGGGGGGCTCCAATACAACAAACTTGTTTTTTTACCGTTTCTTGCTCGATACTAATAACGGTGACAGGTAGACGCTTTAACTATTCACAGAATATTTAGTTTTTTTTTTTTTTTACTAATAAATTTTTTTTTACCGGCGGTATGCCTTTATTAAACAAAATACTATGAACTATATACCTACAACACTACAGCTACTACAATAAAAGCATTTAGACACCTATAAGTCATAGCAGACTCATAGGCAGTCCAAATGCTCCAGCCCACTCCCAGTTGGCAGCGTGCCCAGTATGCTGGCAGCATTGCCCCGTTGAATTGCAATGCTTATTCGTTGAGCCAAATATGTGCCAGCATTTTGATCACGCGTCGCATCGACCAAGCGCTCATTATTTAGTTTTATATTCTCCTTAAATATAATAAATTTAAAAAATAATAATTAGCATATACTAAATTAGCGGCCCGCCCCGGCTTTGCACTGGTAATTACGACTATAAATTGAGATGTAAGGTATCCTATCTTTCAATTTAAGATTGGTTCAGTAGTTTAGGAGTCCATCGCGGACAAACAACGTGACACGTAATTTTTATATATACCTACCTAAAGTTAATAGACATGACATATATGACATATTTATATTAGGTTAAAGTATTTCTATTACAAATACGGTTTTCATGTCTATATACACAAAAAACAAATAAAATATGTACTACTTATATACTTAGTAAAAAAGTAGTCGACTAGATTGAAATCATAATATTGAGATGTACCTAGCGATGTCGCTTTTCTTTGTGACTGATAGTGAGTTCCACAAAGGAGCAGCTTGAATGGTGATTGACTTATCATAAAACGAACTCCAAACGAAAGTTTTCGTTGTTTTAAATATAAATACCTAGTTATTATTGTTACTTACATCAGAGCACTAAAGAAACTTAAAACGACATTTGACATAGCGCGGAACTACACAGAATATTGAAACCAATACAGAATATGAGTAGGTATCTATTAAAGCGAAGATGAATAGTGAGCGAGTTGAACTTGTCACGAAAATGAGGCACACTGTCATATTTTCGTAAGATAAATAAGAACATACCTAGTACGGAAGTTTTCAAGTCTCTTAAGGGAGTTGATCCACGTTGAGGTTGAGCTAGAACCAGGCGTTAGCATAGTCAAGGATAGGAAGGATATTTATACTTGCTCAGTCAATTTTTTTATGGTATATTGTGACTGAACCCTCACGGAGCCCAACCCAGAACAGAACCATTTCATTATGATGAGCAACTGCTCAGTCTTATTTTGATTTCAAACGTTAGTCAAATTTAATTATATTACAACGAGTTTTTGCTGAGTACTAACATTATCTATTGCTCCACTCAACTACATACTTGACGTAAATCACTGTTAGTTATTGTTAAAATAGCATCTAATCATAATAAATAACATGATAATATGCTTACCAGGAGAGATTGTGCAAATAAAATGTAATACGTCTGCATACTAGTATACTTATTCGTATAAGTGGTACGATGATAAGAAATAGCATTAATAAAATTGTAAATAGGAGCGGAAAAAGGACGCTACCTTGAGGGGCTGTCGTACCGGGGTCAAGCACTCATTAGAAATTGAAATAATATTCTCCTAAGCAAAGGTATAGAGAGAAGGAAGCCTTTTTAACCGACTTCCAAAAAAGGAGGAGGTTCTCAGTTCGTCTGTATTTTTTTTTTTTTTTTATGTTTGTTACCTCATATCTCTTGACTGGGTGAACCGATTTTGAAAATTCTTTTTTTGTTTGAAAGCTGATGCTTGTCGTTTGGTCCCATTTTAAATTTCATCAAAATCGGTCAAGCCGTTTTTGAGTTACACTAAAAAGATTGAGAAAAAAATTTTATATTAATGGAACCGACTTCCAACACCCAAAAGTGTGAAATAACTTGTCGAAGTCGGTACCATGCCCACTATATTGTGATAATAGGTACTTTGAACCATCATGGTACCGACTTCAACAAGTTATTTCACACTTTTGGGTGTTGGAAGTCGGTTCCATTTTTTGTTAAAATTTTTTTTGCTATACCGCTTTGGTTATAGCCAATAACGTTTTGTGTAGGTTAAAGAGAAAAATCTTCTTAATTGTAGGAATGTTCAACATTAACGTTCAGTGATTACTATACGATCAGCAAAAAATATGCACAATTACTAGGCCAAATTTTATTTTGAACAGGAAATTTCTTAAATTGTAGTTTGAGATGTCGCGCAGAAATGTATGAATTAACCTATTCCAATCTCAATTCAATACGACTTTTAAAAGGCTTGCTTAGCCGATGTTGATCTATCAACTATGTCAAGCAATGTCCGCTGCGGTCATGACTTGGGTGCTTTACTTAGTTGCGTTACTTACAATTTACATAATTGTTCGTACAGAATTACTACTAATCGCATCCGTGCTTCGGAGGGCACGTTGAGCTGTCGGTCCCGGTTGTTGTCTTAGAATGGCACATGACAATCGTTATATTAACACGGTGGTAGGGCATTTTGAGAATGCTCGCCTGACTAGCTGCCATCCTCAAGTAGAAACTCATTTGCCAAGCACCTGCGGTGTGTTCCAGCAGCTGTCCTTTTGTCTGTAATTCTAGATTAGCCTCAACAACTTCGACAACATTATCATTTACCATCAGGTCAGAAATGGCTAGCTATCAGATGTAAAAAAAATCTTTGAAGTACCTAATTGTCAGATGAAATCACAACATATTGATAGTATTGTGCATTGCTAGTTTTATCAGTTATCATTATCCTGCCCCTTACGAGTAAGTTACCTATATGCAAATGTTTACTTGTATAGTACATTACTGCAGCGGCTAGCAAAGCAGGCATTGATGGACGAACGTGTAAATGTGGGCCGAGGCGAAGCCGAGGCACACATACGTAAGTCCACCAATGCCTAGTTGTGGCCAAGGCTTGTATAGTGCTTTTCTCAATAATGCGCATAAATTAAAACAAAGTAATACCTAGGCAGATTTTTTTATTTGAAGATACAGTTGTCAAATGTACAATTTTTCAATAAACAGCGTTCTATTTGCAAGCCAGATCGAAATTTTAATAAAACCTTTGATAAGTTACCTCCTTGGTTGCCATGCTTCGAAGTAAAAGATCGTTCCATTTTTAAATTACACGACAGACATGAGTTTACTATGCAATTTATTTGGCCGCTAGACATGACAGGTATAGATTTCCATAAATTTTTTGCCGGCCACTGCGCGCATGTATTTGGCCAGTACAGCAATTTCGATTTAACTCGAAGAAGGTTGTCAAAATAATGCTCACATTTCCAAGCATGTTTGAGAAAAGGTATTTTGTTATATACCTACTTATTATTGCTGACCTGACAAAATTGTTTTTCCATATAGGCAAATAAAAATGAAAAAAAAAGTAATATACCTATTTGAAGAATAGTTTACGTCCTATTCTCAGACTTACTAAATATACACACTAAAGAATCGGTCAAGCCGTTTCAGAATAGTTCTGTTACGAACACTGTGACAAGAGAATTTCATATTTTAGAAAAGAAAAAAATTATGAAAAAGTTTTATATAAGTACCTATTTGAAAAATAGTTTACGTCCTATTCTCAGGCCTACTGAATATACTTACACAGAAATTTCATAGGAATCGGTCAAGCCTTTTTGGAGGAATTTTGTTATAAACACTGACACGGGAATTTTATATGATAGATGACACTATTTTGACAACAATTAGTTCATTTATTAATAACTAGCAATGAATTAAGTCATATAGCTGAGTAGACCAATAGATAATGTTAGCAACTTAGCTCTCAGTAAAAACTCACCTGCAACGTGGTGCACCATCACGGTGTGAAACGAAACACCACAAATTCAAGGAATATAGGCGTAAGACTACGGAGAAGTACCTATACCGAACTCTACAATTGGAACTATATGTCACTAATCGCACATAATATTCGTACATGGCGCTAACATAGCGAATATAGCGTTTGCACCTGCAGCCTCAGAGGCTAGGAAGATAGACTTTCGCAAGTACAGAGAGTTTCATGCTCAGAAGATACGCAGAACCAATAATAATCAGGATATTTTAAATATGCTGCTTCTATCATCAGCCCCTTCATATCTTCCACCAGACTACGAATATATATTGTTATTCGTAGCATGTGCTGAATGCAGCATCGGAAAAAGAATTAAGTTCCGAAGCCTTAGATCTTTTATCTGTAAATATATAAGACCTTGAAAAGGCAAGATGTAGGTAACATTGGTCTGGACCAATGAGACGCAGATTCAGAAATAGATTCTGATACGGATATATTATTAATATTTTGCATAGGTATATTTTGTACGATGTTCTATTGGCACACTTTTTTGCACTGATATTAGCATAAGTTTTACAGCAATAAGTTTTTCATTCACTTCGTAACGTGTATGCCTTCACATAAAATTTACTATTAATTTTAGTATCTTGTAAATAACATACATTTACTCTGAAGAAAAAATATGTATTTTTCCTAAAGTTAATTGAGCGCAATGTGTCATAAAATATAGAAACCGTGAAGTAGTTTCCTACGAATAAATATATTTATTCGTAGGATGAACCCTAAAAATCAATTTCAAGAAAATCACTACAACAAATCAAAGTAAAAGAATTCAATCAGCTCTCATGTGGGTCGTTAGGTCAAAAACATCCGTACTAAATTTTGTAACAGGGATAATGTGGAGATTGTTCATATAAAAAAATACTTGAAATTGAACCGACTTCAACAATCAAAAGTGTAAAATAACTTGTTGAAGTCGATACGATGATATTTCAAAGTACCATGGTACCGATTACAGGTTATATTATGCATATTGTGCAAGTGACAAGTTATTTCACACTTTTGAGTGTTGAAGTCGTTCCATTTTTAGGAAAAATATATTTTCTCCCTTTTTAGTGACCCTTGCTACTTACGGGATTGATTGTCATTCACTTTTAATGACTAGGTATATCATCAAGATAGAATAACACTTTTCAGTTATTGGAGTGTAACTCAAAAACAGCGTGTCCGATTTTGAGTTACACTCCATGTGTGAACTTCCTCCTTTTTTGAAGTCGAATAAATGAAAACACTACAAGTTATGGCACTTATAGCTAAATATCATAAAACAGGTAAATTCTAAACATTGCAGCTGAGTAGGTACTCCATTATTATTCCTACTATCCTTAAATGATGAGTGCCGAAATGTTATAATAGAACTTAGTGCACTTTGTTGGGTGGGTGACCGCTGGTGACATTACTACTGAGCGCTTCCGTGCTTCGGAGGGCACGTTAAGCCGTCGGTCCCGGTTGTTGTCCTAGGATGGCAGTCGTTACAGCATGGTGGTAGGGCACTTTGCGAATGCCCGCCTGGCTAGCTACCACCCTCAAGTTGAAAATCTGTCGCCAAGCACCTAACGGTGTGTTCCGGCAGCTGTCCTTGAGAGCCAGTAATTCTAGGTTAGCCTGAACAACATCTTCGACCACATCATCACTTACCATCAGGTGAGATAGTGGTCAAAGGCTAACCTATCAAGCATAAAAAAAAATAAAAAAAAAATACGACAAATAATATTTTTAGGGCTCCGTAGTCCTGACAAGGAATAGTTTCGTCATGCATGTCCGTCTGCCTGTCTGTCCGTCTGTCCGAGGTTTTCCTAAGAGACCGTTAGTACTAGAACGCTGTAATTTTGTAGGGCCGTGTGGTATATGAATGGCCTACGCCGACAAAGAGTTAAAGTAAAATTTTTAAATATATTTTTTTAGGATAGCTCCCCTACATATGAAGAGGTGCTGAGTTGTTTTTTCGTCTATCCATCGTGTGTGGTTTCGTTGAATAGGTCTTTTAAAATGATTTAGAAGTTGCTAATACTATTTAAAGATTTAATGTTCAGTTTACGAAACATAATACGTTAAGTGCAAATTTTTGATTCATTCTGTGCCATTGTGCGCCGTAGTACCTAGGTACCTAACAGGAATAGGAGAGAAACAAACGTGTTCAACGGTGTTGCCAGATGTATGGAACCTATTATTTGTAGTGGAAACTGCTAAAATCTGTATTAAATCTATATACCTTTTTATCATGGCAACTACTTACCTACCATAAACTAACTTTGTTCTGCTTCTTTTGAAAATCAAAGGGTTAGTTAGGTAGGATTACACAAATCAAAATCAAACACTGTCATATTTACTTTTTTCTTTATTTAAAGAGCTTTTTGCCACGTCGTATGGCACCAAATATTAATATGTATTTACTTCATACAATTTAATGATAATAACTTGCAAGGGACGAACAAAGAATGACTTTATAATTTGCATTAATCAGTCATAAGTAGTAGGTACATACATATTTTTTTTCAATTTCAGCAGTCTATCACTATTATCAATCTCTAGCCTAAAGCAAATAAAACACCAAACAGTTGCTTTGTATGCTAAAGTCTTTTCACAGTGTCAGTATTACGTCCATTGTGTTGTTTTCTCTTCATTAAATTTAAAGATGAAAAGATTCTTTACCATATTACTTCTCTCATCTGATTCTCTCTACGGCCGGCGCACAGCGACGGCATTAAAATGAGGTAAAAATTAATGAGGTTTGTATAATAAATAAATTAACCATAAGGAATAGATATAGCTGACAATATTTAATAATATTACAATTACGGACAGCATTTGAGTGTGTTATTTATTTTGATATGTTTCATTTTAAGCAGATTACGCCACTTAAATCAATTGAATGTGAAAAATATGTAACCAATACTAATCTGTGTCGCGCATCGAAAAACTGTATGTGTGTACCTACGGAGAAATCTGTATATATGGCAACACTGTTCGGTGGCAACGACCGCAGCTTGCCCTCCGCATTAGGTCAAGAATTAACGGGACGGATATATTGTTCCTGGACGGACGCCATATCAATTTCCTCTTACTGTTACAAGTAAGTAGTAATCTACCTTAATACCTATGTGCGATAGACTATTAACTAGTCTTAATCTTTGATTGTGTTACTATTCACCACAGGTTGCCACCATATAACCTGTGGTGGAACTTAGCCAGCTTCTTTTAATCTGGTGTGATGACTTGACGTAACTACTAGGTACTTATTGTATTAGTTATCAATTCGCTTTACAGTTATGAACTTACAACTTATACAACGTAGGTACCTACCTACTTATTTATTTATGTTTGAAATGATTTAAATTTATAGCTCCGTCTTACCATAATGTATCCATAGCATATAGGCATGCTGGGATATGTACGAGATTCACGTGCGTGTATTATACGAGGGGTGATCCAAAAGTAATGATAATCAGGTATTTCTAGGCCGTATTAAAATCTAAAAAAAACTTTTTTTGCTTGCTTATACATCCACAAGGTGCGCGAGAATAAATCGTATAAATACACCATGATTCCAGGGAGATACATTCATTTGAATACTGACAACCGGAGTGATAACATCAAAATGGAGAAAAACGAAATCAGAGCTGTCATTAAATATCTCTCTCTGAAAAAAATGTCTACCAAAGACATACACAACGACTTGGTGGAAACATTGGGGCACTCTGCCCCTCCATATTCCACGGTTGCACGCTGGGCCAAGGAGTTTAAGCTGGGTAGAACATCCACGGAAGATGAACATCGTGAAGGACGCCCATCCACGTCCACCACTGAAGACAATGCCAAAAAGATAGAGGATATCGTGATGGCAGATCGAAGAGTGACCGTCAGGCACGTAGCTGAGACGACAGGGATCTCTTATGGTAGCGTTCAAAGGATGAACAACGAATTGCACATGAAGAAGGTCTCTGCGCGTTGGGTACCGAGAATGTTAACAGACGAGCAAAAGAAAAAACGAGTTGACATTTCAAAGGTTAATCTCGAGAAGTTCCAAGCAGATAAAGAAAATTTTTTGTCACGTTTCGTGACCATGGATGAGACCTGGGTCCACCATTTCGACCCGGAAACCAAAAAGCAGTCGATGTCTTGGAAACGAGCCTCCTCACCGACGCCGAAAAAATTCAGTCTCAAGTTCGGCGGGAAAGGTTATGGCGTCCGTTTTTTGGGACGCTGAAGGAATTATTATGGTCGAATACTTGGATAAGGGAGCTACTATTACGGGCTCTTACTACGCAGACCAAATAAGAAAATTACGGGAGGCCATTAAAGAAAAAAGGCGCGGCAAACTGCGAGCTGGGGTGCTGTTTCACCAAGACAACGCACCGGCTCACAAAGCCGCAGTTGCGATGGCTGCCATTCAAGAAACAGGGTTCGAACTGCTCGAACACCCTCCCTATTCGCCAGATCTAGCTCCCAGTGACTTCTATCTCTTTCCTCGGCTCAAAGAACATCTCCGAGCCCAGAAATTTGAAGATGATAGCAAAGTGATGGCAGCTGTTGAGGCATTTTGGGAGAGTCAAGATAAAGATTTTTTTTCTAAGGGAATCCTAGGTTTAGAAAATTCGTTTAACTAAATGGGCCTTATTAGGAGACTATATATACTAATTGCCTTATTAGGATACTATGTAGAAAAATAAATTATTTTTGTAACATTAACCACCGTGTATTATTTTGATTATCATTACTTGGGTTTACTGCTTGAATTCGAATGTCATGTGCCCGATGGCTGTTTCACCGAAGTCATTAGCTCGAGCGTCCGAATTGCCGAAATTCCATATGATCGATGTACCTTAATTTCGACTAGCCATTAGCTCGATCACCCCTCGTATGTATACAATAAGGTTATTCACTAGCTGTTTCCCGCGGCATTGCCCTCGTTTACTTTGGCTTTCTTTCTTTTATTTTACAGTTGATATCCCAAAACTTTAAACACTGACTCTCTTAGCTGATGTCTACCCACTTTAAGAAATAGATAGCAAGTTTTTTGCTAAAATAAATACTTTCACGTCTGTATTGTGGTAAGGAAATTGTCAACACCCGTCTGGATGCTATTACCACGGTAATGTTATAGATATCATTACCGTGCTATTACCCTCAAGTATAGAAAATCTGCCGCCCTCAGCACCTAGCCTTATATACCGTTAGCAATCCTTGGGCGCATAGTTCCAATCTGTTCATAACCTTCGTCCACATCGTCACTGGCGCCACATTTCAGCTTGATAGATCATAGATAGGTTTTGAGATTTCTGCCCCACCCTTACTCAAATCCCTAAATACCACCCTTGAACCTGACCCTAATATTAGGAGTTAAAGTATGAAATTGCCGTTTTGTATTGCAACAGGTACTTCGAATTGACATAGAACCTTCATGGTTTGAGATTTTTGAGTGAAACTTTTTTCACATGGTACCTATGAGGTTATTGTTTTAAAAAATATGCAACATTCGATTATCGACTTTCAGTTGTTTTTTTTTATTCAGCTTAGACAAGAAAGATATATCGGAAATTCGAGTGTTTTTTTAATACGAGTTCCGACGCGGAACTAACGCGGCAGTAACAGCTCGCAATATCAATGTTGCGTTTGGAGAGGGGATTGTTCACAGAAAGGAAAATATTATTTTATATCTCTATGGGACTGCTAATGAACGCACTGTGCGATTTTGGTTTAAACGCTTTCGTGATGGAAAATTTTATTTGAAGAACGAACAACGTGGAAGGCCACAGGTGAGTAACTATGAATTAAAAGAGGTGGTGGAAGCCGATCCGAACCAAACCCAGGAATTAGCGGCAGCAATTATCGGTTTTTTTTTATTTTATTATTAACACATTCTATACACTACAGACTCGTGGTCCGTACACTTGTTTGATTTTGTTTCACTTAAATACATTTCTTAATTTTACATCATTCTCCAGCTTATCAATATTCCTCCTGAAGGGAAGTTAGCCTAATGTTAGTTATAAATTATATTATATATATATATATATATATATATATATATATCATAAAGCTAAAGTGAGTCCATGCTTATATGTATATTTTCTCCTTATATCTAGTTTGTACAGTAGTATATTACGTTATTCAGTATGTCGTTGAGGGTCCGGCCACAGATTCCGCCGATGCCCTTGATGTTTTGATAAGAGCCTCCACGATCTCTTCGTTTCTGTTTCGTATTGCCATTTTTAGGTTGTGATCGACTATGTTTTTATAGTTTGCCTCTGTTGCCCGCCTGACGAAGCCTCCAATGGCGTCCGAGCTGTCATCGGTATAGTAAACGCAGCATTTTGTATGGCGTGACACTGCTACTACCGCATGAGAAACACTGTCTCGGAGCTTTGTGACTCTTTCCCTCATCTGTATGATGATTACCGACTCATAAGTCAATCCCTGCGCTTCGTGTACGGTTAAGGTGCAGGACCCTGAACCAGACCCATATCCTTTGCTGACAAGGGAGGCTTTTTCCTCCTGCGTCAGCACTAGATAGAGGGTGTTCTGGAGGTCAGTTGGTATATTTGCACCTGTATAACGTTCTAGCTTCAGGGAATGAACCTGGGATCGCGATGAGTAAATGCCCGTGTACACCTCGCTGAGGGCGTATGCCACATCCAAGGGGTTTCTGTGGGTGCAGAACAGTTGTTGACTAATGGAAACCAATGTCTTTGGACTACTGTACCTTATATCGAAGAGGTTCTCTCTGTCAATATAGGGCAGTTGGTTGACATCTCCGATGATGACGACATCCTCAGCCTCCAGCAACCGTGCAGCCATTATGATGGCCCCAAAATGGTTCATGTGAGCTTCGTCTATTAAAAGACGTTTTTCTCTACGCTCCATGAACCCATTGGCCAATATGGAGGCCAAGGTACGCACTTTGGATTTTACTCCGTCGCCGATGCGTTGTGCTACCTTGTCTCGCAGATCTTTGGCTGCTTCGGTTGTAGTGGTGACTAGGATGTCCTTTTCAGCATCGAAATTGTCAACTATCCAAGTTGTTTTCCCACATCCTGGAACTGCAATTATCGGTTACCTTACTAACAATATTTACCAATTTGCGTCAAATCAATAAAATAAAAAAATATGAAAAATGGGTGCCTCACTGATCTGTAGAAAGAAACGCGTGTTGAAGCTTGTGTTGCTTTGTTGAATCGATACAGAATTGTGACATGTGATGAAAAGTGGATTCTTTACGATAAACGTAGGTAAGCGAAAAATGCAATGGCTGACCTCAGGTCAAACGCCGCAACAGTGTCCTAAAGCAAAGCGTACCAATAAAAAGGTAACTGTAACTGTTTGGTGGTTTCAACTTCAATATGGTGTTATTCACTATAGCTTTCTCTGATCTGGTCAAGCAATAACGGCAGATGTCTACTGTGCCGAACTCCGAACCTATAGCAAAACTAGCAGTGAAACAGCAGACTCATGAATCGTTGGTCGAACTCCATGATAACGCGAGACTTCATGCAGCACGAGAAATCGTTTTAACTCTAAAGGAACTGCAATTAGAAACCATTCGTCACCCTCGGTATTCCCCAGACCTTCCTCCAACGTACTACCATCTTTTTCGTGATTTGGACAATAATTTTCTACGTGATAAAAACTTTTCTTCCCAGAAGGCAGTGCAAAATGCTTTCACACAGTTTGTCGAATCTAGATCACCAGAGTTTTGACCCAAAGGCAAAAATGACCTTCCTATTAGATAGCAGCAATGTATAGTAATAACTAATAATGTTAATTATTTTGTTTAAATAAATATGTTAAATTAAAAAAAAAAAAAAAAAAAAAAACAGTCTGCCCTTGCATAGCTTACAATTTGTAACACAATTTTACTATAATATATTTAAATAAAAGTATTTTACAATGATTTTGTGCTTGGCACATGTATAGACGAGAGATATCCTATCACTTATAGGAAACTGATGACACTGACGTGCATATCAGGGACATTGCCATGAAATTTTGCGTAGGCGTCCATACCTTCATTTCAACACTATAAAAAATATATCATAACATAACTCCGTCATTTTGAATTAATTCCAAATACTGAATTAAAAAAAAAGGAACTTATCAATCCTGTTACAAAATGACAAATTTAATCAATCCTGCTCAAAAAATTTCGTGAGTTTCGGTTGAGAACAACCGGACATACGTAAGCATTTTTTGTGTAAGTTAAAGCAGAGACGATTCGCTTCAACTTCGTTCCTGCTCGGTCAATTATTTATTCACTGATGTATGTTACACTATGACATGTAGATGATACATTTCAGTTTAAACATAGGACTGTCACAAAACGTTTAAGCATTATTTCGAAGTCATTTTTTTTTAATTTTTTTATTTCTATTTCTGATAGGTTAGCCTTTGACCACAATCTCACCTGATGGTAAGTGATGATGTGGTCGAAGGTGATAGCAGGCTTAACCTAGAATTACTGGCGCTCAAGGACAGCTGCCGGAACACACCGTTAGGTGCTTGGCGACAGATTTTCAACTTGAGGGTGGTCGCTAGCCAGGCGGGCATTCGCAAAAATGCCCTTCCACCATGCGGTCAAGCTCAAGCCCGCGGCGGGATTCGAACCATGAACCTGCTGCGTGGCAGTCCATAGCCAAAGCCACTGAGCTATCACTGCTTCGAAAGAGTCATCATCATTCTTAAATTTTGGCGTCTACGACGCTCTTATTAAGGACAATTACAAACTTTTACCATAAAACTATTGCCGCATTCAGCATTGAGGATATAATAGAACCACTTCGAGAAGAACGGGCAAGAAACTAGGGGCCATTATTTTAATATGTACTTAAGTATTTACTCTTTTACAATTTGTAATAAAAGCCTTTTATACAATAATTACAATATTTATTACATAGGTGACCGAAGGTTGCTTAGCAGAGGTGGAGAATCCCAAGCATTTTGGTCTTCTAAATTATTATTTACAAGACTAAAATGCTTGTGTGTGCAAAATTGGTTATTACCAATAATACGCTTCTTAAATTTTCCTTCCGTGAGAACAGTAATGTCGTTAGGCATTTTATTATTAAATCTTATAATCACGAATATAATCTGAATATAATATATTATAATCTGGGCCACGATTATAAGAACGTAGACACTACCTTTCTTCCGCGGCCGCCACCGTGATAGCAGACGCGGTAAGGCCGTAGGGGAAGAGGAGTGTCCCGAGTGTCGGTATATCAAATTAAAAAATCTTTATTTCAGACATAAAAAACAGTCCATATTATAAAATAAGAAAACATAGAATTATTAAGATAGGATCAGGAATACACAATATAATAAAAAGTCAAAGCATACATTCAAATATCAAGAAAAATTATCGTAAAATAAATATAAGCGTTAAACAATTTATTGTCATTCATGTATATAAATTCAAACATAATGATATTTATATTAAATTTATTATATATACAAACGAAAAATTAATCCAGAATTAAAATAAGAAATTTAATTTAGATTAGGACTGGACAGCCCTAATGCACGCTTGTCCAGTGTTTCATAACAGCAGAGTCCAGTCCCACCCGTTCTGCGATCAGTTGTAGGTAGCTGTTGGAGCTGTCACGCACTGTACGCACCAGTGATGCAATTCTCTTGCGCAGTATCGCTGCGAACCCATCCACTCGAGCATCCGCAAACATTCCAGATGCGCTGCAGAAAAGCGGCAGCTCCACCAGCGCCCTAAACGCATTATTGTATTGGACGCACAAGGCATTGTAAGTCTTTTGCGTTATATGGGTTGGCGGCTGTCCCTATCGTCTCCGACCAAAGCGGCGGTGGAGCTGCTCAACTGTCCACCCGCAGGGAAACTTGTGGACAAGGTGTGGCTTCGTGTGGTTTTTAGTTGGTTTTTACCCGGCACAGCAGCAAGTGTACGCCGCTGCTGTGTAAGAGTAGTGGGTTCCGATTCCGGCATATCCCAGCCACCTTCCCCTGTGTGAACGGGAATATAAGTATCTACATATATGCCACAAATATAAATACAGAGTCGGAGCTGAGTTTCAGAGTATATTTATGTCAATATTATTCCAAATTCGGCTTTTACTACACCATACTATGCATACAAGTTTATACCGAGTTTATTAGTACCTAACGCAGAATATGATTTAAACAAATAATTATTAATAAATGCTTATTTTTGATCCCAAACTCAAGATTTATTGTTACATTCAATCAGTTTTTTTTCAAATCTCTTTGCTTGAGCGGTATTCTGTCAACTGTGGTATAAGTATTACACAAAGTCTAGAAAAAAAAACACCAAATTTTTTTCTTGCTAAATGTTTGAGTGACGCAAAATTTGCGACTGCAGTAAGACGAAAGACAAATACGTTATGTGTAAATACTTACTTAAATTCTCCGCTCCATTCACTAGGATTACAATATGAGTAATTAAGTACCTTTAAATATTTTTTTTAGCTCGTCTTTTGAATCGGTATACACCAATGTACATTCATAATAGAACATAATAATAATCCTTCTTAATTTATTTGCAGATAGATATATTTACATTGACCAACCACACAAATTTTATTATACGGAAATCAATACATAGTTTTTAAGAAATAAATTATGGAAACTTTACTTTCTTGTTATTATAATGTATTTTTTTTTTTGACATCGAATTTTTAATCTATTTATATTTGAAATTTTTCTTAACAATGTAATTTATGGATCCCAGAGTCTGAAATAAAGAGCTATTATTATTATTATTATTCACAAATTTATATTTTCTCGAAATATTTAAGATATTTCGGTGTATATATGAGGACCACGGGCCTAAGCCAAGTGGGCTCCATGTTATTACGATTGTTGGTTTGTTACGTCGTCTTGTAAGAACTTTCTTACAATACGACAGGTGTTTAAAATTGCAGCCTTCTGCATGGTCATATAGGTGTTTTCCGAGATGTTTATTACTTTAAGTGATTGCAGTAAGTGTTTTGGGATTACTCCTGTACTAGATAATACCAGTGGCACAATATATACCTTGTCCATTTTCCATATTCTGAGTATTTCTTCTTTTAATTCAGTATATTTATTTATTTTTTCTGTAATTGTCTTTTGAAGATTATGAGTGTTGGGTACTGCTATATCGATTATATACACTGTTTTATTTAGCTTGTCTATTAAAGTTAGGTCAGGTCTGTTATTGTGGATGGTCTTATCTGTAAGTATTGCTCTATCAAAGTATAGTTTGTGACTGGCATTTTCCATTACAGGTTTTGGACAATATTGATAAAATGGTGTAACTGTTTTCGGGATCAAATTGTGTTTGATGGCTAGTTTTTGATGAATTATATTGGCTACTTGATTATGTCGGTGTGTGTAATCTGACTGCGTTAAGCTAGGGCAGGCGCCGGTTATATGTTGTATTGTTTCTGAATAGCGTTGGCATTTTCGACATTTATCATTTAGTAGATTAGGGTCTTTTAAAATAAATTTCTTGTAATTTTTTGTGTTGATAATTTGATCTTGGATTGCTATTGTAAATCCTTCTGTTTCTGGAAATAGTATACCCAATTTTAACCATTTATTGGAAGCTACCTGATCAATATGAGGCTGTTCTAGGTCATGTATGTGACGGCCGTGCAGCTCTTTACCACGCCATTTAGCCATTTTTGTATGTTCAGCAAGCTGTGTATTTGTAAATTCTTTATTTCTATTAACTAAATTTAGAGGTGTAAAATTATTATCTGATTCAACTATTGATTATTATTATAAATTATTATTATTATTACTATTGATTATTATTATTATTATTTTACGTAATTTATTTTACAACATAATTTTAAATTTTTTACAACATTCATATACAAAAAAAATAAATATTATAAAAAACTTAAAACTAGGATGCCGCCGGCAGCGGGGTAGTGCCCAAGCTACCAGCGGTTAGGGCTGCAGAGAGAGGAACCTTCGGACAATGCGTGTCGTGTTGAGTATCACTGCCTTCTGTATCTGACCCTTGATCCAACCGTCTAGTGAGAGCCTCTTGAGGTGTTGGTCGAGGCTCTTCGCTATTAGGCCGTTCGCCGAAACGACTATCGGGACAATGATCGTCGAGTCAACATCCCACATGGCGGTTACCTCGTGAGCCAAGTCAAGGTACTTGCTGACTTTGTCCTTCTCGGCCTTCACGAGATTCTCGTCATGTGGGATTGTGATGTCGACAAGCACTGCCCGGCGTTGGGACCGGTCGACCACCACGATATCAGGCTTATTGCAAACAATAGTCCTGTCCGTGATGATAGAGCGGTCCCAGTAGAGCAATGCACGACCATTCTCGAGAACTGGAGCCGGTGCGTACTGGTAGTACGGCACCTCTGCCTCGACAAGGCCGTATTGAAGAGCAAGTTGCTGGTGGATGATCCTGGCCACTTGGTTGTGCCTGTGCAAATACTCGCCGTTAGCAAGATGCGAACAACCGGAAATGATATGCCTGAGTGACTCTCCGGGACGGCGGCATGCTCGACAAATGTCGACCGTACCGTCCTTCAGGATATATTTCCGATAGTTGTTCGTCATCATTACTTCGTCTGCAATTGCACAGGCAAAACCCTCGGTTTCTCCAAAGAGGTCTCCGAAGCGTAGCCAGTTCACCGAAGCGGGTAGGTCCACATCAGGCCCTGTTAGGGCCCGGAAGAACCTCCCGTGCAGCTCCTTGCTTTTCCATACTGCTTTGCGGTCATCAGTGCTCAGCATCGTTGGTTTGCGCCAGTTATCGTTCGCCAAGGAGAGCGGTGTGAAGCCTTTGTCAACCGTCACGACATCGCGATGCATCCCGCACTCATGGTTACGGAAATAATCCCTGAGACTGCACACTTCACGGTTGTGAAGTGTCTTGGCATTTAAAAAGCCACGACCTCCCCATTTCCGTGGAATGTACAGTCTCAGAACTGACGAGCGCGGGTGTAGCATACGATGCAAAGTGAGCAGTTGACGGACTTTTCTATCCAGGGCGTCCAGCTCAGTCTGCGTCCACTTCAGGATGCCAAAGGAGTATATCAGTAGAGGCATCACCCAACCGTTAAAGGCGCGCGTCTTGTTGCCGCCAGACAAAAGACTTTTAAGTACTTTTGTCAGGCGGTAAAAGAAGCGTTCCTTTACCGATTTCTTGATGTCATCTACCGAAATACCCAACGACTCTGACATACCGAGGTACTTGTAGGACTCGACTTTGGAGAGAGATCTGAAAGTTATTGTCTCAGAAAGCTGCAAATTCGGAGAATTTACAACTTTCCCCTGCTGAACATGCAAGACCGCACACTTATCTACACCGAACTCCATCCTAATGGCGCTGCTAAAAATCTGTGTAATTTTTAGCATTTCCATCAAGTCTTGGCGTTTCGGAGTAAACAGCTTGAGATCGTCCATGTATAACAGATGACTTATAACCTCACCCTCTCTACGAAGTCGAAAGCCTAGCCCTGAATCCTTCAGCAAACTGCTGAGAGGGTTTAGCGCTAGGCAAAACCACAATGGACTCAGACTATCACCCTGGAAGATGCCTCGCTCAATCCTTATTAAGTCCTGCGGGCCAGAGGGGGTGTCGCTACCACCTGGTTGACGAAGGACTGTGGTCCACTGCCTCATACATGCAAACAAAAAAGATTTCAGGGTTATTTAGTATTAGATTATTATTATTTATTATTGGTTATTTAGTTATTTAGTTTTATTATTATTATTATTATTATTATTAATTTTACCTTAATTATTTGTGCACTTTGTTACACGTTTATCGAATGCATACACATGAATAATCGAATAATGTATGTACCGATATTAATATATTTCATAGAATGTACAGCATACATTGCGCATCAGTACTTATGACTACTAATATTATTAATGCGAAAGTAACTCTGTCTGTCTGTCTGTTTGTTACGCTTTCACGCCAAAACTACTGGACCGATTTGAATGAAATTTGGTATGGAAATAGTTTGAGACCCGGGAAAAAACATAGGATAGTTTTTATCCAACTGCGCAAAAAAGAAGTTAATGTTTTTGCGCGATAACCGACATACGCGCGGGCGGAGCCGTGCCCTTAAAGCTAGTGTAATAATAATAATAATTGAACGAGTGCGCACTCAGTACGAGCGAAGCCAGTGAAAACGAAGCGTCTCTGCTTCAGCTTACACAAAATATTATATCCGGTTGTTCTCCTCCACAGGTCACATTTCTCAACCGATTCTCGTGCAATTTTGTGAGCAGGTTTGATAATCCCATAGATTATTTTATAGTTTCCGTTTTTGGACATATTCCAAAATGACTAAGATATAGTGTTTAAAAACTTTAAAAAATCTTATATCTGCCATACTAAAAAAATTCCAAAATGTTACATAAATTTTTTAAGATATGCAAGGACGGACTCGCGAGGTTTACAGCTCCGAGAGCCACTAGTATGTGTATGGCAGATCCTAATAGTTTCAAAATACTTGTCTGACTGTTCCTCACCCCGAATCTTTCAAAATTATTCAGGTGGCTTAGATTAGCTCAAATGAAGTCACAGAATCGGGGCACCCACCTTCCAAGCAGTCTTGTCTGCCCTACCCTAACCCTAAAATCGATTTTATAAGCCGGAGGAGCGGAAGAGGAGCGCCGCTAATCTAATCGCGCCGAAGAGTATCGTACGAAGCGAAGCTGGAGCGGTGGACAGTGGGCGCAGAATGCATCCAAAAGCCGGCCGGAGTAGTACGCTGCAACGAGGTAGCGAGAAGCCTAAAGCGCTACGTATACCCATAGCTCTGGAGCTGTCGTAGAATAACTTCACTTCTAATAAGACATTGGTTTCTTAAGCCTTACTTTGTACAATATGTTATGTATTAACACTTGGTTCTGATCTAATGTACATGTATAGTTAATTTTGGACGGGCGTTATTGGTTGTACATTACATAAAACGAAACCTAAATACTTAGTAATAATATTATATGTCTAAATATAATTACAAGCACTACCGCGTGCTAAGCGAAGATCATATTGTACAAATTATTGGAGTACCTACAAAATGTTACGACTATACCTACGTTTCCGAAACTCCCTCACCCCTCCGCGTAGTACATAAGTATATAATATACCGATTCTAAAGTCCTTCCAATACAGTTTTAGGGTTCCGTACCCAAAGGATAACAACGGGACCCTAGTACTGAGTCTTCGCTGTCCGTCCGTCAGTCTGTCACCAGGCTGTATCTCAAGAACGGTGATAGCTGGACAGTTGAAATTTTCACAGCTGATGTATTTCTGTTGCCGCTATAACAACAAATATAAAAATTTGGCCAAGTGCGAGTCGGACTCGCGCACGTTAACCCTTAACTTGGCAGAGTATCTAGAAATGCACACGTCTTTAAGAAAAAAAATGTGGCAAAGTAAAGGTACACGTTAGTTGTGGTAATGTTGAATTAGTAGTATAATGTATTTAATACCGAAAAATCACGATTGAGCTCTGGCTATACTGGGAATCTGTCTATTGCAAGATGTCGGAACGTGCAAGTGTCCACGATTTGGAAGTTATGAATTCATTTTTATCTTTAAAAAATGTATCAATTCCTACAGAAACTGTATTTTTGTAGCGAAATATACAGTTTACCAAATGTGCAATAGATTGTATGTGCACGTAAGTGATTTATAACAAAAAATCGTAGGCCTTTCATGATGTATCAAATAATGCACATTGCTAGGTGATCTACATTATACAATTTCTGGATGGTGTGCACTGAAGGATACATTGCCAGCTTTTACTATCATAAGCATGATACATTTATATACAGTGTGATGAGTATTTTAAGGAATACCTACTTTTTATACATACAATATGAGTAATTTTATGAGTATTTTTTTATATCATGCTCTCACGTGAGCACAACGAAAATTAGCATTAGTGTCGAAACCTAGAACTTGTTCTGATAATGACAACAGCGCTTCTTCAGGAGTTGAACTAAATTGCTACCATGACCAAGATGATTATAATTCAGACGGCAACAATTCCAGCAACCCTGCCACTAGCAATAGAAGATGTAAAATTCATCAGATGATGAAAATAAATTCGAAGAAACTGTGAGTACTGCACTCTCACAACTAAACATCACACGTACTTTTCAGTCACTACGGTCAATGAGTCCCTCTGTCTTAGATGCCTCTGATTCTCTCCTTTTTTGATTTCCTCTTTGCTGCAAGGAACAACCTTTTCTTACAAAATAGTTCTGACACCTTCTTCAATCTTTTTCATGTTTTTTCACAAGAAATTATTAGCGTTCTTGGCAATGTGCATTTTAAGATACATGCTTTAAATCCAATAAAAAGGAATATATTTTTTTATAATATTTTTTGTAGGGTCTATAACTATTATATAATTAATTAGAATGAAGAAAGTAAGGAAAACTGGAATCGGAAATTCCTGCCAAGTATAGGGTTAAAACAAAAAAGGTTAAAATAGAAGTCTAATGTTGCATAGCTAATGGTACGGAACCCTTCGTGCGCGAGTCCGACTCCCACTTGGCCGATTTTTTATTATAATTATCATCCAACACTCTTCCGTCTTCCCGTAGTAGGTACAAATGTAAGTATTTATGTATATATAGGTACCGATTCTAAAGTCCTTCCATGTTTTCATACTTTTAATAAAACTACACTGTAAAAAGAAATAGAGCGTCTTTCGCTGTATTGTACGCCGTTCCCCTGCTTCCCCATCTCAATATTGATAACATTATCTGATTCTATTATCTTTGAAGCACCAACATTGAGTCTTGCTCGATAAGTATACTAGTCGACCCATCATTTTGTTGGTGGTTTTTGTAAGGAGTGCGTGAAATAATTTATTATCCTCAAAACATTAAAGGTGAATATAATACTTACAAAATTTAAAGGGAATATTTAAAACAAAGGTAATTTTATCATGGTTATCGTAAATCCCACTGTTAAAAGCATTATCTGAAACGCATATTTCAATAACGGAATAGATAGTATTATCAGGATTCAAGTAAAGTTCAAAGCAATCCATATCGGGCAATGCAGCCAGCATGCTGGGCACGCTGCCAACTGGTAGTGGGCTGGAGCATTTGGACTGCCTGTAAGCCTATCATCAATAGTTTTCGTAGAGATGTAAAGAATATTTTTGGCTTTTTATTTTACACCTTGGGTTACAATATTGGAGATTTAGCAATTATTTCTAATTTTTTTATGTATAATACAGCCAATGTCACCCGGGGATAGTGGAGCTCATAGAGATATAAAATACTATTGTGTAGCTTCCCAACACTGAATGCATTATACAAATCGGTTCAGTAATTTCGGAGCCTATTCAATGCAAACAAACAATCAAATCTTTCCTCTTTATAATATTAGTATACATTATTCATATCGAATGCTATAAAACAACTTTTTTTTTATATATAATTGTAATTCAAGCTATTGACTATAAGCTTTGGTATAATGAACTCTGATAACCATTGATTAACAATCTTGAACTTGAACTATAACATTATGATAATTACTAAGACCTTTATATCAGTCTTTAACATAAACTCTCATAATAATATTATAGGTATTATTATGAGAGGTCATGATATGACTAGATTTTGTTTACAACGGAATAATTATTAAAACAAAATAACCATAATGCTTAATCTTAATTTTCGCAAAAGTATGTTATGTAATTATGTGATATATCGTATCAATCGTATTATTATAATTTAGGAGTTAACACATTGATTCCACAAACAAGACGGAGGTCACGCGTCACGCATCAATGCAAATGCTTCGATATAAATGAACGTTTGGAATCATAGCTTCAGTTTGGACCAAGTGTCAGACCCGTGTGTGTGCCTATACGCGTTCTAGCGCCAGTGTGTATTTGTTTTGAGTTAACAATATAAGATATAATATAAATATTTTGAATTACTACAGTAATTTTAATTACTATACATTTAACATACAGGCATCTATTCATATTTTTCTTCCCTTGTGGGTATTTATGTAGGACACCATGAAAAAAAACAATTTGCTAAATTAAGCCGGCACGGCAGACTAGTAAAATAAAAATCTTTATTGGTATGAGTTGGTCAAAAATATAATTGCTAGACTTATATACATATACTGACTGCTGTTTAAATGTTTATATTATTTATGTAATTTGGTTTTCGTTGGACCCCTCAAATTCAAATTCTATCATTATATTCAATTAATACATCTAAATCATTTATTCAATTTAGGCGTCTACGACGCTCTTTTGAAGGTCAATTACATATTTTAATATTGAAATATTCTACATTGTACTGCCACGTTAAGCAAACAAATTTATAGAGCCACTGCGAGAAGAACGGGCAAGAAATTCGGGGCCATTCTTTAAACATCTTATAACAATGTGTTATATACAATATAATACAATTGTGCAAGACGACAGACGACATCAATATTTACTTAAAGGCATAGCGTTGCCACGGTAATGTTATCTATACAGTATTTCAACTTCATAGAAACGGACGAAACGCGAGTTATACCTACGCGCCTCGATCTGGACCCGTGCTCGGCCCGCAGACAGTTTCGAGTGTCGCGACTACGCCGCAGTGACGAGCGAATGGTTTGTTGTTTTTTAACAATAACCATGCGATTTTTTCACCAAAATAAGTTCAAGTACATATTGACACATTAAATATGACGAGTAAGATTATAATGTGTTGTTTTTAGTTACATGAATTCGTCAAAAACGCATCTAGAGATAGCTTTTTTAGATTACCTGGAAACTGAAAGGTAATACCACAAAATAACTTTACTTAATACTATAAAACAATTTTAATTACTAGTAAGTAAAATTTTTTTATAGTCTACATATAGTTGACGGTACATAATGTGTGTCTTTTTAATGGACAAGTATTTTATCCCGCGAAAAAAAATGTCTCAATAAATAAAAAAAGTTAATAGAGTGAAGGAAAGTGATTGACACGAGTGAAATAGGTAGTAGTTATAAGCAAGTTATAATAATATTACAGGTAGTTATTAGAATGTGGATTTTTAATACTTTTAAATATAATAATAAAGCATTTTGTACGTCTCACAAATAATTTTCGGCCGCCAATTTTTAAGAAAGATTTTTTATTCAAACATAAACATGGTTTTTTGTTGAAATCTACCTACTGGTCAAGAAAACAACACGCATTTTTAGTGAACACTTCCTGTTCAATTCACAGAGTATTTTTTTTTGATTATATAAAAAAAGTATATTTACAATCACTAAACTAAATAGAAACACAAAGTAGGCAAATGTAATTAAAACGCTGGAGGCGGCCAGCCCTATCGCATGTTTACGTATAGCGCGGCTGTAGGTACTTATTTCGAAGACAGAGCTGAGTTACAATACTGTATCATTACCGTGGCGTTGCATTGTTTATATTCGAACTTAAGAGCTTTGTTTTTGTTATACTTGACTTTGTTTACGAGGTAGATAGGTTTCGGGAGCGCTTCAGGAGGTTTTTAAAAACTATTAATTCGGATTTTACGAATTTATTAATATTCAAATAGTTAATTAAAATTACGACCGTTCGTAGAGCTTGATACTTAACGACTACTCTAAAACTAGCCATCACTCACAGTCCCAGCAACGGATGCGATAAGATAATGCTGACCATGCGTCTGGGACGGTGGCGTGATTATCTACTGCGTAGAAAAGAGCCTGTTATGGGTACATAACTCCTCCCCCCTTAGATCGAAGTTAATGGAAACACAAAGTTTTTCCAGTAACTTCGTGAATACTTAACGTGAAATTAATAGTAAGGGTGGCTGAGGCTGCCCTTCTTGCAGATCATGATTCGGTTCATGAACATGCTCTCTTCCACACCTTTCTATGAATACATTTTTAAATCTAATGTAAATTAAATAAGGAGTACATAAAAACATTATTACATAAAGCACTATTGTCGCGACACTGACACTGTTCATTTGATCACTATATTGCCCATTATCACTTTCAACACTTTTCTTGAGCAGATAGTTAAGGTGCTGCACGTCGTCCAAGTCAATTCCTTTAAGGTCAACAGGTTCAACATTTTCATCATGGTAACTATGCTGCTGTTCGTGTACATCAGGTAAAGTAATCAGTGGAATAGGCTTATATCCAGTATCTAACTGGCTATATCGGTGTCCATGAATTACGACACCGTCGATAGAAACATCGCATGCTTCGAGTATAGTTAGTATGTATGTTCCCTTCATGGTTTCACGAATGACATCATGGCCGCAGGTTTGTGTTAGTATTTTATCATATCTGGAATACAGTATCCAACGAGTTGGCGCTATTCTCTGCAATTTTAGGTCTTCTAAAATTACTCTACGTGGAAAACATCTTGATAGATTACGATTGTATTCCATCAGTTGTTCGATGCATGTCTCTGGAGCATATGGGATAATATCATTTTCAGAACATAAATATTCGCTGGCAGTTATCTCTCGGCATTGATTAGCAGTTGGACGATATTTTGTACCCTCTACTAGAAGGAAGGGGAATTCAGGAAAAATCACTAAGGTTTGGGAGTCACGGGTCATAGGCAGTGGATACAATTTGAAATAGTTATAAGTACAGTTATTAACTAATGGAACATCAATTATAAATCTTATTTCCTCATCTTTAAGGTAAGTTTTAACAGTGAGGGTTTCTTCTATATGAATTAAATTTTGTTCGGTAACAGAATACATCAAATTATCATACTTTGAGATATCACTAAGTACCGTTAACAGTTCATTTGAGTTAATCACAGATTTATGTAAAACAGATACTTTACTGAGAGCTATAGCTGTTTCTACATCGTTGATTTTTATATATATGGTTCTAAAATTGGCCATAAACAAATTTAAGATATTAGTTATATATGATATGAAGATATACATATTTTCTTTTGATAGATCTGATACAATATTCTCAATGCGTTGCAGACGTTCATTCATAATTCTAGTATTTTCGTTTATCACCTGAGTGGAGTTGAGGAAATGGTCCATAATTTCGGACATCAGAGTAATTTTATTTGAGATGCCTTGTTCTCGAGTCTTGAGACCAGTTATAAGCGTATCATAGCGAATAGCATCATCGTGATCGAGGTTGCCAGTTACTATTTTAATGATGGAACCAAGGGGATTTAAAAGACCCCGCTTGTATCTTTTCGTGGGAATCAACTGGCGTATTTTGTCCAAAGTTTCGTCACGAAGGTAATCTACTTGGTTTTGTAGCTCGGATATCTCATTGATATATGACCTATTCTGATTAATAATTTTGCTAAACTCGGAATATTTATCTACGTTGTAAGTCAGATCTATTAAAATACCTTTGAGATTGTTTGTCTTAATAATTAACCATCGATCATGTTGCACGAATGCATGGCCTTGCTTAACCGGTAATATACCCGGATTTTGTTCAATTTTTACCACTTGAAGGCCCTGGCTGAGGGGAGCTTGGCAAATGATGGTCTTGATCATCGACGTCCATAGCAGGAGTTTGCACCACCTGTGGAGGGCGTTTAATGTTTTTAATTGGGGCTTTAGTGTGTCTCTCGTTCGCTTTAAGTGGTACAACATTCCGTTCAACCTGACCAGTCACTATGGCTTTTTGGAATTTGGGCTTATCTTTGGATTGTCTTTTGTTCACAGCTTTTACAAATATCGTTTGGCCTATGTCAAAATTTGGTCCAGTCTCGCCACCGCGTTTGTTTACAATACTTGCTTTGAAGTTAATCATTTTGTCTGAGAGGTGTTTATACAGTTCGTTTGTTCGTTTTCTGTGATCTTTTATCAGTTGTTGTCTGTAGGATTTATCAAACTCAATTGCGAACGCGGATTTCAACTCTGTATGACCGAATACGACCTCAAATGGCGTAAGGTCTGTTGCACTATGTATAGTGTTATTATACGCCATGACGGCATAGGTCATAACAGTGGCTGCGTCAGTATACTTTCTTTCGTACTTGGCTAGGCGGTAGATTTCAATTATTGTCGAATGAAATCTTTCAATCATACCCATGGAATTGGGGTTATTAGGTGTACCGATGTGTAATTGTATTTTGTGTAAGTCTGTCAATTCTTTGAGGAGTTCATTATTAAACTCAGTTCCTGGGTCAGAACTGATTTTGCGCGGAATACCGTAAAATGCAAAATATTTCAACAACGCCCTGACTATTTCTGGGGTAGATCTTGATGGTACTTCAATGGCCTGTCCGATTTTACTAAATGCATCTATGAGAGTGAGGTAGTGTTTAGATTCTATTGAAAATATATCAATGAAAACTTCTTGAAATGGAGCATCATGTGTTTGTGTAAGTTGTAATACCGGTTTTATTGGCTTGCGGTCATATTTAGAGGCTTTGCATTTTTCGCAGGAATTGAGCATACCTGCCACCGTCTCATGCATATTTGGCCAGTGATAACTACGCCGAATTCTTTTGAGGGTTTCGGTGATGCCACGGTGACACGTTTTCCCGTCATGTATTTTATTTACTATCGCTTTCTGTTCTTTTTCGTCTTCTATATAAATTACTCTTTCTGTACATTCGTAGAAATTCACCATCCCTCTCCTAAATAGTGCTATAATGACTTTGTTAAACTCCTTCCGATGTTCTTCCATTTCGAAGTAGATGAAGTACTTGATTTTGGGCCTAATGTACTTCTTCAAAAATTCCTTTATTAGTTCTTCGTTATTAAGAGGTAGAAAGACTTCGAGTACCTTTTGATTATCCCGAGATAGATCTTTTACGTGCATGCTATTACGTAACCAACTGAATATGAGGATTTGGTTCGGTTTGGTGTCGATGGCTTCATGTAAAATGGGAATGCCTAGTGATTCCATATCCTTAGCTGAATGTATTGTTTGTGTAGTACTAGATTCAGATCGTATAGGGTAGTCTGGTGGTGTATCGGATATGTCTGTATCAGGTATGGTCATAGGACTGGCTGTAGCTGTTCTCTCAGAGTCAGATATAATAATAGTTCCTGAGTCGTCAGTATTACGTCGAGCTCCTATAGATGCAATTTGGTCAGTCACTTCTTGTAAATGCTGCTGTAGTCGCTGTTCGCTATCGTCAATATTAACAATCATAGAGGAGTTGTCTTCGTTGCCTAGTGCGTTTAACTGTATGCGAGAAAGCGCGTCAGCATTTGCATTTTGTTTCCCACTTTTGTGTATAATATCAAAATCATATTCTAGCAAGCGTAAACGCCAACGAGTTAACTTACTACTGAGCTCTTTGAATTTATTTAGCCAAGCAAGGGGTTGATGGTCAGTATAAACAGTAAATTTGTTGCCGTAGAGGTAAGGCCTAAAGTGTTTTGTGGCCCAGACGATTGCTAACAATTCTCTTTCGATTGCACTATATTTTCTTTCTGTGTCTGTTAGGGTCCGGCTTGCGTATGCAACCGGTTTGTCGGAACCAACTGGTCCCTGTGATAGCACTGCACCTATCGCTACTTCTGAAGCGTCTGTCGTTAGTATGAATGGTTTAGTCATGTCGGGATATTGTAAGATGGGGGCATTTATTAAGAGCTCCTTACATTTTTCGAATGATTCTATAAATTTGTCGTCTGTCACCACTTTCTTGCCCTTTTTAAGACAAGCCGTCATAGGTTGGGTAATTTTAGAAAAGTCTTTGATGAATCTGCGGTAATAACCGACAAATCCTAAGAACCGTTTTATTTCCGTTTGTGTCTGAGGTATGGGATATTTAAGAACCGCTTGTATTTTGTCGTTGTTTGGTCTAAGACCGTCTTTAGTCAGCGTGTGTCCTAAATATTGTACTTCTTTGCGTAAAAATTCCGATTTGTCTAATTGAATCTTAAGGTTAGTTTGTCGGAGTCTATCAAATACTGCTCGTAGCTTTTGAAGGTGTTCTTGTAGTCCATTTGAATAAATCAGGATGTCATCTAAATAGACCAGGCAGTGGATGCCTTGTAGACCTCTTAGGACGTTGTTCATTGTCCTTTGAAAAGTCGCTGGGGCGGTCTTTAGCCCAAATGGCATTCTGAGGAATTCAAAATGTCCATTTTGTGTCGAAAAACCAGTTTTCTCTCTATCCGCCTCCTCTATTTCTATCTGATGATACCCTGACGCCAAATCTAATGTTGAATAGTAGTTACTTTTCCCTAGTTTATCGAACAAGTCACATATGTTAGGTATAGGGTACCTATCGTCAACCGTGATGTTATTGAGTCTACGATAGTCCACGACCATTCTATACTTAACCTGTCCCGAAGCATCCATTTTTTTTGGAACTATATGGACTGGAGCACTCCATGGCGAATGTGACTCTTTAACAACATTGTCCTTAAGAAGTTTTTCGACTTGCTGCTTAATTTCCTCGGCTTGAGTCGGTGCCTGTCTATAAGGTTTGATATAAATGGGGTCTTCGTTTATTGTCCTAATACGATGTTTCACCTGGTTGGTAAAGGTAAGAGGTAAATTTTCGCTGTGAAATATGTCTTTGTATTCATGGGACAGCTGTTGAATTGCTTTAGTCTCTTCGTTATTAAGATGGTCTAGTCTCAACTTTGATAAGTTGTCAGTCAAGAGTTTATCTACCTCCACGTCAGAAAAGTCAGAGTTGTGATTAACTTCACACACGTCATTGTTATATGCGGTCACAGTAAAAGGTGACGTTACTGTCAAGATAGCTAAGTCCTCCGTGACGTTTTGTATCACTGTAGTGGCAAAATAATTTTCGCATTTGACTATTGCGGAAGGCATGCGTATACCGTTGTGAAACTGCTTAAAGTTCAGAATTGCATCGCCATTTTCTAAATTTACTGGCAGTTTAACTCTGTGTTCTGAGCGTGGTTGAATTTTTATCACCTGATCGTCATTATATACAATTGGTATTTTAGTACAGTGTGTTTCTAGCGTCTTGTCTTTTAGATTTATATTAGCTTCAAGTCGAGACATGAGGTCGCATCCTATTACTCCATCGTATCGCCCATCAACGTCATATACATAAAACTTATGATGCCCATCTACATTAAATATAGAGAAAAGTGGTATATCGACTACCTCATGATGAACGCTGGAGGCATGTGTACTTGTGACCATAAAAGGCTCGAAAGATTTACATGTTGCAAAATATTCATTTGTTTTTAGTGGGCTCAAAAATGATCTAGTGCTACCAGAATCCAGCATGAATATGCCGTCTATATCGGGTACGTATATGTACGGCAGCTTTAATGAGGCATCATAATTTATTTCTATCATTTCATGTGCGTGGGAAATACGCTCATGTGAAAATTTTCTATATCACCTGTCTCTTCGTTACGGGGCACGGACACTACGGGCTCGGCACTATGAGTATTACTTTCGTACATTGAATTATCAACCGGAGACTCGTGATATGTGTACATGCCATCACAACCAGCGTCATGATTCATGTCGTAACTCTCATTATATTCGTCTGGAAATATACATTCATTATAGTGACCTTCCATAGCGTACGTTTCGTTCACAGGGAGCTGTGGGGGTTTTGCGACCGGGGCAGTCCTCATAGACACGTCGTTGGAGTACATATGAGGTGGGCGATAGCCTTGTGGTTGTGGCTGTTGGTATCCAAATTGCCCTTGTTGTGGTTTAAAACCAAATTGACCCGGTTGCGCTCTATAACCGAATTGGCCAGCCTGCGGTCTAAATCCCGGCTGACTTACTTGTGGTTGCGGTCTATAACCGAATTGGCCAGCCTGCGGTCTAAATCCCAATTGTGGTCTCTGTCCAAACTGTTGTTGCGCTGGTACAGAATTGAATTGAGGCCTATAGCCAAATTGTGTCTGCATTGGTGCACGATATGTGAAATTAGGCACGTTGGGACGTAATAGATAGTTATGTACCCATAACAGGCTCTTTTCTACGCAGTAGATAATCACGCCACCGTCCCAGACGCATGGTCAGCATTATCTTATCGCATCCGTTGCTGGGACTGTGAGTGATGGCTAGTTTTAGAGTAGTCGTTAAGTATCAAGCTCTACGAACGGTCGTAATTTTAATTAACTATTTGAATATTAATAAATTCGTAAAATCCGAATTAATAGTTTTTAAAAACCTCCTGAAGCGCTCCCGAAACCTATCTGGCGCAGCCGGTAGGATTGCTGGCTGTCGCCATCGCGTAAAGTAGCGCAAAGTTTTAGTGAAATTCTAAAAAGTGAATCGCGAGTGGTGACTATCTGTGAGAGTGCTAAAAGTATATGCCTTAAATCGGTATCGCGCTCTCCGCAGCAATCCAAACGAACCATCAAATAAATAAGATAAATCAGTGGAGCGTGATGGCTATGGTAGCGGCGGTTGGACAGTGAGTAATAATCTCATAAGTAAAATCCTTCTACTTTCCTCCCCTACCAAATTCCTTAAATCGGTGTTAATTTTAAGAACTGTTAGTTAAAGTAAAAATGTTTAACTCTAATAAAAGCACAAATTTAATAGTATAGCGAGTTATATCTTACGAGTTATATCTTAGATTATATTATATTTCGATTAGTTTATAGCATTGTATATTCGTTAAGATGGCTCAACCACAAGAGCAAGCGAACCGTGCACCTGCTGTTAGATTGCAGCCTGCTGATGTGCAGATACCGCGGGAAATTTTAAATTTAATACCGGAATTTAATGGAGAGACGAAATTTTTAAGTCTATTTATAAGAAAATGTAATTATGTTATTTCACGGTACCAAGGCACACCAGCACGCAATGAGTTCTTGATGCAGTGCATTACTAGTAAGTTGACTGGTAAGGCAGCGGCATTAATAAGTGAAAGGGGAGACTTTGATACATATGATCAGCTCGAGGCTCTTTTGGTTCAGCATTTCGGAGATCCTAGGAGTGAGGAATGTGTGGCAATTGAGCTTGAGACCCTTAAAATAAAATCTAACGAGTCTTACCTCGAATTTTGTGGCCGGATTCAGGATATTCGCGCAATTCTTTTGTCCAAAGTAAATCAAAATCCTTCTCCTACATTGAGAGAAGCAAAGAGAATTATATATAACAATACTTCGCTTAACGTATTCTTATACAATTTATCAGAACATATGGTTAGGTTAGTTAGAATGAAAAACCCCGATTCATTAGAAGGCGCATTAAAACATGTCTTGGAAGAAGTCAACTTCCAAGAGCAGTACAACATGCGTACTAAAATGTTGCAGAATAAACCTATGCAGGTAAACTTTAGACCATCACCACCCTTGCCTCAAGATCAATTTAAATTTGGCATACCAAATCAGGCACACAATCTATTACGTCCCAACGTGCCTAATTTCACATATCGTGCACCAATGCAGACACAATTTGGCTATAGGCCTCAATTCAATTCTGTACCAGCGCAACAACAGTTTGGACAGAGACCACAATTGGGATTTAGACCGCAGGCTGGCCAATTCGGTTATAGACCGCAACCACAAGTAAGTCAGCCGGGATTTAGACCGCAGGCTGGCCAATTCGGTTATAGAGCGCAACCGGGTCAATTTGGTTTTAAACCACAACAAGGGCAATTTGGATACCAACAGCCACAACCACAAGGCTATCGCCCACCTCATATGTACTCCAACGACGTGTCTATGAGGACTGCCCCGGTCGCAAAACCCCCACAGCTCCCTGTGAACGAAACGTACGCTATGGAAGGTCACTATAATGAATGTATATTTCCAGACGAATATAATGAGAGTTACGACATGAATCATGACGCTGGTTGTGATGGCATGTACACATATCACGAGTCTCCGGTTGATAATTCAATGTACGAAAGTAATACTCATAGTGCCGAGCCCGTAGTGTCCGTGCCCCGTAACGAAGAGACAGGTGATATAGAAAATTTTCACATGAGCGTATTTCCCACGCACATGAAATGATAGAAATAAATTATGATGCCTCATTACAGCTGCCGTACATATACGTACCCGATATAGACGGCATATTCATGCTGGATTCTGGTAGCACTAGATCATTTTTGAGCCCACTAAAAACAAATGAATATTTTGCAACATGTAAATCTTTCGAGCCTTTTATGGTCACAAGTACACATGCCTCCAGCGTTCATCATGAGGTAGTCGATATACCACTTTTCTCTATATTTAATGTAGATGGGCATCATAAGTTTTATGTATATGACGTTGATGGGCGATACGATGGAGTAATAGGATGCGACCTCATGTCTCGACTTGAAGCTAATATAAATCTAAAAGACAAGACGCTAGAAACACACTGTACTAAAATACCAATTGTATATAATGACGATCAGGTGATAAAAATTCAACCACGCTCAGAACACAGAGTTAAACTGCCAGTAAATTTAGAAAATGGCGATGCAATTCTGAACTTTAAGCAGTTTCACAACGGTATACGCATGCCTTCCGCAATAGTCAAATGCGAAAATTATTTTGCCACTACAGTGATACAAAACGTCACGGAGGACTTAGCTATCTTGACAGTAACGTCACCTTTTACTGTGACCGCATATAACAATGACGTGTGTGAAGTTAATCACAACTCTGACTTTTCTGACGTGGAGGTAGATAAACTCTTGACTGACAACTTATCAAAGTTGAGACTAGACCATCTTAATAACGAAGAGACTAAAGCAATTCAACAGCTGTGCCATGAATACAAAGACATATTTCACAGCGAAAATTTACCTCTTACCTTTACCAACCAGGTGAAACATCGTATTAGGACAATAAACGAAGACCCCATTTATATCAAACCTTATAGACAGGCACCGACTCAAGCCGAGGAAATTAAGCAGCAAGTCGAAAAACTTCTTAAGGACAATGTTGTTAAAGAGTCACATTCGCCATGGAGTGCTCCAGTCCATATAGTTCCAAAAAAAATGGATGCTTCGGGACAGGTTAAGTATAGAATGGTCGTGGACTATCGTAGACTCAATGACATCATGGTTGACGATAGGTACCCTATACCTAACATATGTGACTTGTTCGATAAACTAGGGAAAAGTAACTACTATTCAACATTAGATTTGGCGTCAGGGTATCATCAGATAGAAATAGAGGAGGCGGATAGAGAGAAAACTGGTTTTTCGACACAAAATGGACATTTTGAATTCCTCAGAATGCCATTTGGGCTAAAGAACGCCCCAGCGACTTTTCAAAGGACAATGAACAACGTCCTAAGAGGTCTACAAGGCATCCACTGCCTGGTCTATTTAGATGACATCCTGATTTATTCAAATGGACTACAAGAACACCTTCAAAAGCTACGAGCAGTATTTGATAGACTCCGACAAACTAACCTTAAGATTCAATTAGACAAATCGGAATTTTTACGCAAAGAAGTACAATATTTAGGACACACGCTGACTAAAGACGGTCTTAGACCAAACAACGACAAAATACAAGCGGTTCTTAAATATCCCATACATCAGACACAAACGGAAATAAAACGGTTCTTAGGATTTGTCGGTTATTACCGCAGATTCATCAAAGACTTTTCTAAAATTACCCAACCTATGACGGCTTGTCTTAAAAAGGGCAAGAAAGTGGTGACAGACGACAAATTTATAGAATCATTCGAAAAATGTAAGGAGCTCTTAATAAATGCCCCCATCTTACAATATCCCGACATGACTAAACCATTCATACTAACGACAGACGCTTCAGAAGTAGCGATAGGTGCAGTGCTATCACAGGGACCAGTTGGTTCCGACAAACCGGTTGCATACGCAAGCCGGACCATAACAGACACAGAAAGAAAATATAGTGCAATCGAAAGAGAATTGTTAGCAATCGTCTGGGCCACAAAACACTTTAGGCCTTACCTCTACGGCAACAAATTTACTGTTTATACTGCCCATCAACCCCTTGCTTGGCTAAATAAATTCAAAGAGCTCAGTAGTAAGTTAACTCGTTGGCGTTTACGCTTGCTAGAATATGATTTTGATATTATACACAAAAGTGGGAAACAAAATGCAAATGCTGACGCGCTTTCTCGCATACAGTTAAACGCACTAGGCAACGAAGACAACTCCTCTATGATTGTTAATATTGACGATAGCGAACAGCGACTACAGCAGCATTTACAAGAAGTGACTGACCAAATTGCATCTATAGGAGCTCGACGTAATACTGACGACTCAGGAACTATTATTATATCTGACTCTGAGAGAACAGCTACAGCCAGTCCTATGACCATACCTGATACAGACATATCCGATACACCACCAGACTACCCTATATGATCTGAATCTAGTACTACACAAACAATACATTCAGCTAAGGATATGGAATCACTAGGCATTCCCATTTTACATGAAGCCATCGACACCAAACCGAACCAAATCCTCATATTCAGTTGGTTACGTAATAGCATGCACGTAAAAGATCTATCTCGGGATAATCAAAAGGTACTCGAAGTCTTTCTACCTCTTAATAACGAAGAACTAATAAAGGAATTTTTGAAGAAGTACATTAGGCCCAAAATCAAGTACTTCATCTACTTCGAAATGGAAGAACATCGGAAGGAGTTTAACAAAGTCATTATAGCACTATTTAGGAGAGGGATGGTGAATTTCTACGAATGTACAGAAAGAGTAATTTATATAGAAGACGAAAAAGAACAGAAAGCGATAGTAAATAAAATACATGACGGGAAAACGTGTCACCGTGGCATCACCGAAACCCTCAAAAGAATTCGGCGTAGTTATCACTGGCCAAATATGCATGAGACGGTGGCAGGTATGCTCAATTCCTGCGAAAAATGCAAAGCCTCTAAATATGACCGCAAGCCAATAAAACCGGTATTACAACTTACACAAACACATGATGCTCCATTTCAAGAAGTTTTCATTGATATATTTTCAATAGAATCTAAACACTACCTCACTCTCATAGATGCATTTAGTAAAATCGGACAGGCCATTGAAGTACCATCAAGATCTACCCCAGAAATAGTCAGGGCGTTGTTGAAATATTTTGCATTTTACGGTATTCCGCGCAAAATCAGTTCTGACCCAGGAACTGAGTTTAATAATGAACTCCTCAAAGAATTGACAGACTTACACAAAATACAATTACACATCGGTACACCTAATAACCCCAATTCCATGGGTATGATTGAAAGATTTCATTCGACAATAATTGAAATCTACCGCCTAGCCAAGTACGAAAGAAAGTATACTGACGCAGCCACTGTTATGACCTATGCCGTCATGGCGTATAATAACACTATACATAGTGCAACAGACCTTACGCCATTTGAGGTCGTATTCGGTCATACAGAGTTGAAATCCGCGTTCGCAATTGAGTTTGATAAATCCTACAGACAACAACTGATAAAAGATCACAGAAAACGAACAAACGAACTGTATAAACACCTCTCAGACAAAATGATTAACTTCAAAGCAAGTATTGTAAACAAACGCGGTGGCGAGACTGGACCAAATTTTGACATAGGCCAAACGATATTTGTAAAAGCTGTGAACAAAAGACAATCCAAAGATAAGCCCAAATTCCAAAAAGCCATAGTGACTGGTCAGGTTGAACGGAATGTTGTACCACTTAAAGCGAACGAGAGACACACTAAAGCCCCAATTAAAAACATTAAACGCCCTCCACAGGTGGTGCAAACTCCTGCTATGGACGTCGATGATCAAGACCATCATTTGCCAAGCTCCCCTCAGCCAGGGCCTTCAAGTGGTAAAAATTGAACAAAATCCGGGTATATTACCGGTTAAGCAAGGCCATGCATTCGTGCAACATGATCGATGGTTAATTATTAAGACAAACAATCTCAAAGGTATTTTAATAGATCTGACTTACAACGTAGATAAATATTCCGAGTTTAGCAAAATTATTAATCAGAATAGGTCATATATCAATGAGATATCCGAGCTACAAAACCAAGTAGATTACCTTCGTGACGAAACTTTGGACAAAATACGCCAGTTGATTCCCACGAAAAGATACAAGCGGGGTCTTTTAAATCCCCTTGGTTCCATCATTAAAATAGTAACTGGCAACCTCGATCACGATGATGCTATTCGCTATGATACGCTTATAACTGGTCTCAAGACTCGAGAACAAGGCATCTCAAATAAAATTACTCTGATGTCCGAAATTATGGACCATTTCCTCAACTCCACTCAGGTGATAAACGAAAATACTAGAATTATGAATGAACGTCTGCAACGCATTGAGAATATTGTATCAGATCTATCAAAAGAAAATATGTATATCTTCATATCATATATTACTAATATCTTAAATATGTTTATGGCCAATTTTAGAACCATATATATAAAAATCAACGATGTAGAAACAGCTATAGCTCTCAGTAAAGTATCTGTTTTACATAAATCTGTGATTAACTCAAATGAACTGTTAACGGTACTTAGTGATATCTCAAAGTATGATAATTTGATGTATTCTGTTACCGAACAAAATTTAATTAATATAGAAGAAACCTTCACTGTTAAAACTTACCTTAAAGATGAGGAAATAAGATTTATAATTGATGTTCCATTAGTTAATAACTGTACTTATAACTATTTCAAATTGTATCCACTGCCTATGACCCGTGACTCCCAAACCTTAGTGATTTTTCCTGAATTCCCCTTCCTTCTAGTAGAGGGTACAAAATATCGTCCAACTGCTAATCAATGCCGAGAGATAACTGCCAGCGAATATTTATGTTCTGAAAATGATATTATCCCATATGCTCCAGAGACATGCATCGAACAACTGATGGAATACAATCGTAATCTATCAAGATGTTTTCCACGTAGAGTAATTTTAGAAGACCTAAAATTGCAGAGAATAGCGCCAACTCGTTGGATACTGTATTCCAGATATGATAAAATACTAACACAAACCTGCGGCCATGATGTCATTCGTGAAACCATGAAGGGAACATACATACTAACTATACTCGAAGCATGCGATGTTTCTATCGACGGTGTCGTAATTCATGGACACCGATATAGCCAGTTAGATACTGGATATAAGCCTATTCCACTGATTACTTTACCTGATGTACACGAACAGCAGCATAGTTACCATGATGAAAATGTTGAACCTGTTGACCTTAAAGGAATTGACTTGGACGACGTGCAGCACCTTAACTATCTGCTCAAGAAAAGTGTTGAAAGTGATAATGGGCAATATAGTGATCAAATGAACAGTGTCAGTGTCGCGACAATAGTGCTTTATGTAATAATGTTTTTATGTACTCCTTATTTAATTTACATTAGATTTAAAAATGTATTCATAGAAAGGTGTGGAAGAGAGCATGTTCATGAACCGAATCATGATCTGCAAGAAGGGCAGCCTCAGCCACCCTTACTATTAATTTCACGTTAAGTATTCACGAAGTTACTGGAAAAACTTTGTGTTTCCATTAACTTCGATCTAAGGGGGGAGGAGTTATGTACCCATAACAGGCTCTTTTCTACGCAGTAGATAATCACGCCACCGTCCCAGACGCATGGTCAGCATTATCTTATCGCATCCGTTGCTGGGACTGTGAGTGATGGCTAGTTTTAGAGTAGTCGTTAAGTATCAAGCTCTACGAACGGTCGTAATTTTAATTAACTATTTGAATATTAATAAATTCGTAAAATCCGAATTAATAGTTTTTAAAAACCTCCTGAAGCGCTCCCGAAACCTATCTAGGTAGTTAGGACAGGCAGCGTGCGAGGACTCAAAAAAAACCGAAATTTACTTAATAACTTTAATTTACTTATGTGGTACTTTAATTTATATAAAATACAATTAAAATAATTATAAACTAGGTAAGGTGACAATAGTTCGATGTGAGAACGTAAAGTGATTCAATTTTGATTCATTTCCTTAAACGAAGCCGGTGTCCAAAATGTTGCAATAGCGCCTCCTCAACATTCTCATGAAATATCGGCGGCGGATTGTCGCAATACCGATCTGAGTCACTTTTGTTGGTTAACAGTTCCGTGGATTGGGAGTACATAACAAGGTGTGCAAGACGACTAAATAGGGCATTGTATTAACACAGCGTAATAATAACACAGACTGTTTATATTATTACAATTTAGTATAGGGAATCCTTGTTTACGTTAGAAATTTGTTTTTATAATTCATAAATGATTTATTTTTATGTAGGCGTGATAGAAATGGATCCAAATAGCTCCGCTGGTGGTCGTACATGACTGTTTCGACCATAGAGATATAAATACTATTTTCTCTTTTCTGTGGTTTCGACGATAGGAACAAAGGTTCATTGTGGCCAGGTTTTGTAAATAAGTAGGAAGCTTTTGTTCAGGGAGCATGTAGTACCGAACCTGCCTCCATACCATAGTGTTAACAACTATAAGAAGAATAAAAGAAGCAATATACTGAAAGGAATCTTTTCTTCAGGAAGAACATCTCCGTACTCTCCAATCCAGCAACAGTACATGTGCCAGTGCCCATCTGGTGGATACCTACCAAACTTATAGACGGTGAGTTCACACAGGGCCTGCACAATTATTACAATATTTGTTTAAATTACAATTCAGTAGGTGACAGCATTTTTCTCGTTTAAGTCACAAAATGTGTAGTAGTATTTCTTAATCAAAATGTTTTTCACGTGCAACATGAATTTTCCTTCTGTGAGCATAGTAATACATTTGAGAACTTTATTATAAAACCACACAAAATTTCTTATAAAGGACCTTTTATTTGTCTTTGCTAGTCTAAAACCTGGTACCGCTACTTTATATTTATTACAAGTGTTGTAATCGTATTTGTCACTGTTTAATTTAAATTTATTCAAATTATTCTGAACATACGTAATATTTTCTCTGATATGACTTCCGTAATATGACTCTGTAAAGTTAATATATCAATTTCTTTAAAAAGATCCCATAGAGATTCCCTAGCATCGATTTCATATAATGACATCTTTTTTAATGTAGTGAATTTCACAACACTAGCGTTGCACGTGCTTTCGCCAAAACGAGACAATGCTTGCAACAGCTGCCGTGTGGAACAGAGACAAGTAACGATCTTTACCTAATTAGTAGCAGTATAAACTAACCCTAGACACCTTTTTAATGTAGTGAATTTCACAACACTAGCGTTGCACGTGCTTTCGCCAAAACGAGACAATGCTTGCAACAGCTGCCGTGTGGAACAGAGACAAGTAACGATCTTTACCTAATTAATCGCAGTATACGCTGACCCCTACGCTGAATAATTAAATCTTATTCCTTTTTTTTGGTACTTTGAACTCCCAAGATAACTTTTCATACCATTTCACTCTACATGTAGTAATTTTATCTTATTTTATCAACTCAAAACAAATTGTGACTGGCGCTAGAACATGGGAGCGTATAGGGAGGGTCTAACACTTGGTCCAAACTGAAGGAAGCTATGATTGAAAACCAGAGAGTTGAAATACTAGAGTAGTTACATCCGAACACCACTGCTCTAAAAGCTTACTAGAATATACCTACGCACATGTATATGCAGTTTGTAATGACAAGGAAAGAAAGTTCAAATATTATGCGTCATATCTGTTGTAAGAAAGAGATAAATAAGCAATTCGTGTAACCACCGAACCGCCACGAGACGTTCCGATCACCATTACACTGCGATCTTTTTCACTCTCACACCAAACGATAGGTACACATACCTATCTCGCTCATCCATTTCATTGAGATTAGTTCCTAAGATAAAACAAAATGACGATATTTTCTATTTCATCAATAAAAGCAATAATTACACGTGAAATGAAACAGTTTTCTTATCTCTCACAGTGCTTGTATGTCTAAAGACACAAGGAAGGCATATTGTCCACAGATTATTCCTAAAAAACACGATTAGCGCCGATGTATTCACCGGACGCTCGGAAGTGCAAGACTGGTAGTGACTCTAGCAATTACCCTGAATTCGTCTAGTAAATATGGACGGCACACAACTCATCTACAGGTAAAAAAATCTTAGTTGAAAACGTTTATTTATATCGATGCATTTGCATCCATGCGTTGCGCTCGACTTCCGTCTTGTTTGCGGAATCTATAGGAGGTAATCTGTGGTTGACTATCTCGAATTTAGTGTACCTAGTATACGTTTTAAGTTTCGAATACGCTTAAGTTTAGTAGGCTAAGATAAAAGAAATTAACATTATATAAACTCAAATTTAACCGTTTAATTTAAAATTTATTTCCACATTCGTCTTTAGCCGTATAAAATTATATAGCACGAATGCCTGTTACGTCACAATCTCATAAAAACCTCTAGAGGAAAATAAGAAACATTTTAATATTTTTTTTTGGATTTTAATATTGATATAAGTAATGTAGTTCATCATAACTATACATACCGTTCCATTCTAGGTAATGCCATCAGATGAGATTGTGGTCAAAGCCCAGCCTACAAGCAATAAAACTTAAATTTAATTTTATGTTCTGTTGAGATATATGTTGATTAGAGATGTTCAAGACAATACAGCCGATATGCTTTAACGTGTGACACCTGTCATATGAATGCACTTCTCACTCTCTCTAACATTCATTTAAGCATTTCCTCTAAACCTTACCGTTTCCAAGATTCTGCTACTAATGGCATTGAAATTTTCATACTCTTTTGTTTTGCAGCGCCAAGATATTCTCTGAATCAAAAACACACTTCTCCATATGATAATCAATTTCAATGTTGTCCGCGTAATCTGTTCAACACAGATTTTGTTGGCATTACGCAACAAGATTATCAATTTATCAGTCATATAATATTATCATTCATGTCGTGACAAATTAATCCAGATTATTATAGGTATAAGACAACTTATCAACTACGCGACAAAAAATCCAAGAGACGTACTATTACCATATTTTGTGAAATATGATCTATTTAAGGCTCGGAAATTACGAAATAGTGCCAACATGATATGGAAAATCTCATAAACCAGGTACCGGATGGTACTTCAATTTAAATACACGATACTCAAGGATATAAGTAATACTTTCATCAATTACAAAACATGTTTCCTAATAATTGGCTCGATAGAAAAAAATCTCAAAAACACCTCTGAAAATAGAGGATTCCTACTTTTTCCGCCAGATTTTAGTGTATTAAAATTTGTTTTTTTTTCTAAAATATTGATTTTTTAAGTACAATAAATTTCATTGATTATTTTAATCCAAAAAAAGCACAGTTAATGCGTACTGAGCCTGTTTACAAAATGTCACATACGCCCTTTCATTCCGAGAAGCGTTAACATCATGTCGCACTATTTACTCTAGCGATCTACGTATATTGCTATCATCCTCGCTCATATCGCGGTCAGCCGCGTCGTGCGTCGGACCTGCGTCACTTTTCTCGGCGATCTCAATTAAAATAAAACATGGGTAAAATTATAAATAAACGCTTTGGGAGTGCAAAAAAGATGTATAAAAATCGTCAAAAACGCATGATGGACATAATAAGGTAAGCATCTATGGCTTCCTTTCTCCATGTACCTATGTATATATCTCTTATATTAATGAAATTATCATATGATTGTGAACCCTAACGCAATATAAAAAACACTTCAAACATTTTACAAGACGTAGGTACAACTTTAGCTACCTAAAATAATTATTATAAGCAATATTCAGAATTTTTCGTAATGAATGTGTCGTAATTATTTTAGATGGATCATGATTAATTTATACAGTTTCTGACAATAAGGCACAAAGGTTATGTACATAATTTTCGACTAATCAATCGTCGTTCAAATAGCGCATAGTAAGTGACAACGCTTCGCAATTGAGAGGCACGTGGATCGAATCCAGCGTGAAGAGATTCTTTTTGGTCAAATTTTAATTTTACGACATAATTCTTAATAATACAATAATAATTTTACGTATGTACGTGGACCAATATAATGTATCTGACAGTAAGGCATAAACGATATGTGTGTAATTTTCGACACCTTGGTCAATGATTGTATAGTGTGTAACTACTGAAGTCGAATCAGAAGATCGAGTACCGTGGATCGAATCTCACATACCTAGATTCGTTTTGGTGACTTTTTTATTTGTATTACTTTTTATTTGATACGTATTATCTTTACGTATAATTAAGTTTTCTGACGCGTATTCAATTTACGATTACAATGCTTGCAAATTTATTAGGTATCTCGAGTTTCCATGTTTTCATATAATTAGAGAGTTAAGTATATCTAATGAACGTGAACATTAAATAGGTACTACCTAATCTAGTTACCTAAACACGTTTTTTCATAGATCTCGAAAAGGTATGTCTTGGATGGACACGAGTTGCCACAGCGTAATAGTTACAGTAGAACAACATTATCAATTTACTACAAAGCTATGTTGAGTAAACACCGTCCTTCTGTCCACTACTATAGAAAACACAAACTTTCATACATGGAAAGTTATTGAAATATTCATGGTATTATCGAGTACGTAATATATTAGTACATATAAATTAGTAGTAAAAAGATGGCCGTAAACGTTTGATGCGATAGAGATAATGAAATTCTGAAATGAAAACTTAATACAAAAAGAAGAAGCCTAAGCTTCTGCTTTAGAATGAGACTTTCCATGGTTTTCTTGAATAGCATAAGAATTAAGAACTGACTAAAAGAAAATGAAATAATTAGCACCATACCAATACTTACGTAAGAACATCGAGTAAGGTGCATTATAGGGGACTTAACTATAACGCCCTTAATAACCAAAGTGTAGCGGATATACTACCAAAGAGAGTATTCCCCAGGATGTTTTGGTGTTAAGGAGCGGCCGGTAATTCAACAAAAGTTAAAATTACACACATTATAGCCATTATGTTTTTAAATGTTACATCTTCTGTGTTGTATAAACAACATATGGTAGCCATATAAACAACCCCATATATTGTAGGATAGGAGGATGCTTCTTGGTTATTGATACTATCCCATAACTTACTTACCAATAAAATTCTTACCCCCGGTTTCTGAAACGCAAATCAGCGACAAATTATTTTAAATGCTTGTTAATCATACGCAGATTGGGTTGCTAAAAACTTCATGTGACTGTTTGTCAACACTAATGTCAAATCTCCAATTAATCGACAATTATTTCAATTTTGGGTTTCTGAAAAGCTTTTCGGTTAACGGTTTGTCAAACTGACTAATTCTAATTGCCCAAAATCGACCAATTATTCTAAGATTAACGTCTTGATATCGTAAAAATATATAAAAATAGTTTTAAGCATTCCTACCTACAACGTTTACTCTAATAACTGATAAGATAGAACAAGAACAGAATTATATCAAGTATGATTACTCTAAAAACACATATTGCTATTTTTCATACCGAAGGTACTGGGTAGCACTTCACCACTATCTCACCTGATGTTAAGTGACTATGCCATCGATGATGCAGCTCGCTTGCCCTGAAGATACCTATTCACTCCTGTTTAGAAGACCCCCCCGTAATTAACCAGAAACACAGACTCAGGCAGAGTGTTCCATTCCCTAGCGGTGTGTATGATGAGCGAGTATAGAACAAGAGTCCGATTATAGAACTACGTAAATATATTACTAAAGACTACGTGATTATAGTGTTGCTGCTCATTTGTTACTCAATAGGGTGCTATAACATAACCATAGCAGCCATTAAACAAACCGCAGCTGGGTAGATTGTAATACCAACAAAAGCATTTCCAAGATAAGTAGGTTATGGACCTTCCAAACCCCAACCCTCTTTGAGAAAACACCTTTCGGCTAAGGGCGTTAAGATATGGTTTAAAGCTCTGTTTAGCGCCTGATGTGCGGCTACAACATATTCACGTTGATGTTAGAAGTGGTATTATTTTGTATTGATGCGCAGGAGGTCCATAGTTAGAATCTCACAGCGGTCTTCCACTTCACCGCATGATGCGAGGGCGGGAGTTTTTAGAATCATTGATAGGCTTGATAGTTGTTGGCCTTCTAGTAGAAAATATATTACCAAGCATCTAATGGTATGTTACGACGGCTGTTCTTGCCTATTCTTCTCTACTGACTTCATCATCATCAGACGTCAATCACTTACCATCAGGTGAGATTATTGTCAAAGCGTAGCCTAGCAGCAATAAAAAATGCCACTCATCATATTTTTTTTTTATCGATTTTTACGATATAAAGCAACAAGTAAGGGGAGACAAACACGCACATTTTCACGTACGCTAGTGACTTTCACTATCAATAAAATATTACTGACATAATAACTATAAAATTAAAGAGTATTTATAATCATCATGATGGTATTGAGGATAAAGGGTTTTTTTTTTATAGCTGATAGGTAAGCCTTTGACCACAATCTCACGTGATGGTAAGTGATGATGTGGTCGAAGGTGTTAACAGGCTTAACCTAGAATTACTCTGGCTATCAAGGACAGCTGCCGGAACACACCGTTAGGTGCTTGGCGACAGATTTTCTACTTGAGGGTGGTCGCTAGCCAGGCGGGCATTTACAAAATGCCCTTCCACCATGCGGTGAAGCTCAAGCCCGCGGAGGGATTCGAACCATGGACCTGCTGCGCGGCAGTCCATAGCCAAAGCCACTGAGCTATCACTGCTGGATTCATAAAAATTAATGAAATTTGATAATTCCACTAGCGATAACCCATCAATGTTGACATTTTAGGTATTAGAGCGTACACTCGCACGACTGGACTCTGTCAGTTAGAAATCCGAGCGCAAATAGTATTGATGGATGTGAATGCCCAAATGGGCTTGTATTTTGACAAATAGGAACGCTTCGAACTCCTCTCTCTTGTTGTTTTACGTTTACGATCATCCGTCATATTTAATTGGTAACCATAGTAACGGTGGTGATGCCAAAAATGATTTGGGATTAATTTCATGTCAAAACAGAAGAGACAACGCTATGTGTTAAAAAAAGACAGAACACTAGAGAATGAATGAATTTGAACGACATTTTCAAATTTCATGTTATCATAGATAAACAAGCATTTTAATCAGGTGTTCTGTAATTTTTCATTAATATGCGTTCCAGAAACCCGTTGAAAGTTAGCGGATTGTTAATTGTGATGGTTTGTTAGATGAATTGAATTTTGACACGCGTACCGAAAACCGGCGATTAATATCGGACACCAAAAATATTATTTGAAAATCAATAAAAGTTTGTTATTTTTCTAGTATAAAAAATGGAGGGGAAAAACGACGCATTGTTGATATACACTATTACACAAAGAGTCTATTAAGACAAATCTCGAAACATTCACCTTTCGATTATTTTTTTGATTAATATGCAGGGTTATTGGTAAAATGCTAAATCCAGGGAAACCCGGACGGATGGCAGCCCTACTCTCATAGAATGTCCGATTTTATGTCGCACTCCGGTGCATCTTCGCAACATAATCTACCTATACAAGTACATACATCAAGTGACGGCACGGGTGTCGTTTACAAACATAAACGTATCTTTCGTAATCTTTGACAAATACAGTCAATAACAGTAATACCACGGTTTTATAATCGATATGTAATATTGTGGTATTACGTATGAATAGTAATACAAAGTAATACATTTTCAAACAAAATACTTATCTTTCTCCTTGGGTGATTTCAATAATGGTATTATTTTGTTAGAAGTTTTGTTGTTCCACCCATCTACACAATAGCATCCACGAGATGTATTTATTATTATTAACAAATTGAAACAATAACTGTACCTACGTACTACATTCTCCATGTGATTTTTTAACCGACTTCCAAAAAAGGAGGAGGTTCTCAATTCGTCTGTATTTTTTTTTTTTTTGTTACCTCAGATCTCTTGACTGGGTGAACCGATTTTGAAAATTCTTTTTTTGTTTGATAGCTGATGCTTGTCGTTTGGTCCCATTTTAAATTTCATCAAAATCGGTCAAGCCGTTTTTGATTTAAAAAAGATTGAAAAAAAATTTTTAACAAAAAATGGAACCGACTTCAACACCCAAAAGTGTGAAATAACTTGTCGAAGTCGGTACCATGCGCAATATTGTGATAATAGCTACTTTTGAACCATCATGGTACCGACTTCAACAAGTTATTTCACACTTTTGGGTGTTGAAGTCGGTTCCATTTTTTGTTTAAAATTTTTTTGTTAGTGAAATCTTAAATATGACTTGTAGTAATGACACGAGCAGGTACCCTTGATTGTTAGCGGAAACAAAGCCAGGATCTGAATGAACTACGCTACTTGATTAAAAAAAAAAACAAAATTGGAACCGACTCCAACACCCAAAAGTGTGAAATAACTTGTTCAAGTCGGTACCAGGATAGTTCAAAAGTACCTATTATCACAATATTGTGCACGTGGTACTAGTGTTGGACTTCGACAAAAAAATTCACACTTTTTGGTGATGAAGTCATTTCCATTTTTAATTAAAAAAAAAACACTTCTTTTTATGACCCTTGCTACTTACGGGATCGATTTTCATTCATTGTCAACGACTATATCATCAAGATAAGTAAATATTTTTCAGTTATTGGAGTGTATGTCAAAAACGGCTTGACCGATTTTGATGAAATTTAATTGGAACCAAACAACAAGTATCAGCTTTCAAACAATAAAAGATTTTTTTAAATCGATTCACCCAGTCAAATGTTCTGAGGTAACAAACATATAAGAAAAAACAGACGAATCAAGAACCTCCTCCTTTTTTTGAAGTCAGTTAAAAATACCCAATAGTATAACCCGCTATTTGTATTTTGATCAGGGGTAAAAAAGTTTTTTTATGATTTTCTGTGTAAATTTTACACAATATACTTGTTTTTGTAATAAATAAACCATCTTTTGTGTAACAGCTTACGCCTTGCATCAAAGTAGATACATAGTTCATGTTCATCAAAACCATAGTTCATGTTCATTAAAAATGAACATACACAAAAACTGCAAAAATCAAACAAGTTGGTAATAATCAAGACTAAACTTGTTCTACTGTAGGTATGGTAAATTTATTAATTGTGTCACACTATGATATTTACAGCATACAATCAACTAATGGTTGGTATCATGTATGCGTACTAGATGGCGCTTCAGCACACATCACATTCGTGTGTGACAAGATAGTTTCTACTAGTTCTACTAGAGAGCGCTCTAAATTTTTAATCAAATAAAATATTACCGTTGACTTGCGGACGTGGCGCCATGTACACCGCGAAGTAAACACGCGAGGAGAAGTGGGGACAAAATCTAACATCTGGTTTTAGAATTCTGTCCCTTAACAATAGGCTACTTTTTGTACACACGTTCCACAGGTCAGACACGTCCAAATACCTCTCATGAAAATGCACTCAGACCAAATAAAAAATTTACGGCTGTATTCTGCGAACAGCGAACTGAGGCCGGGTAAACTACCTCGCCGTATAGGTATACATACTCACAAATGTGCAATGAAAGGAGCAATCCCTTCTTTGAAGCGCTCGTAGCGATACTTCATTTCACTTTTCTGATCAATTCAGACATTCTGAAATGATCAGCAAAGTTAAGCAACGTCCGCCGCGGTCATGACTTGGATGGGTGACCGCTGCGTGACATTACTACTGAGCGCTTCCGTGCTTCGGAGGGCACGTTAAGCCGTCGGTCCCGGTTGTTGTCTTAGTATGGCAGTCGTGATTGCATGGTGCCTGGCCGCCTGGCTATCTACCACTCTCAAGTTGAAAATCTGTCGCCAAGCACTTAACAGTGTGTTCCGGCAGCTGTCCTTGAGAGCCAGTAATTCTAGGTTAGCCTGAACAACATCTTCGACCACATCATCACTTACCATCAGGTGAGAGTGGTCAAAGGCTCACCTATAAGTCATATAAAAACAAGCAAAACCTTATGAGAATTCATTACTACACATAGAAAATGCGATGTTGTGGTACGGCGGGCGTAAGAAACTATCTTCAAAAGGGAAAAAAACAGACGGAATCAGATGTCCCACTTATAAGTATTTTGGTCGGTAACGTCGCACACATGTTTACGAAACCGGCCTCACTTACAACTATATTTGTAGCTGTTTGCAGAGTTCGGTCTTAATTTTTTTATGTGGTCTCAGACACTGAAGTGCTATATGACATAATAATATATACGTAGGCTTTATCGACTCATAATTAAAATTGTATCACGTAATTTTTTTAGGATTAAAAGTACAATATTAATAATTTTCCACTACAGAAATGATGATTTATTTTGTTTTATCCTTTGACATCCGTGATAACGAGAACAGTATTATCAGTACTATTCAGTACTTATATTATAAATGCGAAAGTAACTCTGTCTGTCTGTCTGTCTGTTACGCTTTCACGCCAAAACTACTGGACCGATTTGAATTAAATTTGGTATGAATATAGTTTGAGACCCGGGCAGAAACATAGGGTAGTTTTTATCCAACTGCGCAAAAAGAGGTTAATGTTTTTGCGCGATAACCAACATACGCGCAGGCGGAGCCGCCTTTTTATCTAAAATTAAATTATTTTTTTAAATATCAAAGAAAAAAAAAAATATCTCCTTTTCAGCTTGGGCAAAAATGCTTCCGTTTCGGTCTAATTTACCGATTCTTGTAATATTTTGTGAGCAGGTTACACCATTTTATGGTTTTTTTATCGCATCAGTTTTTGTAATTTTTTTTTCAGAACAGCGTAAAAAGCTCTGTTTGAGGCGCTAGTAAATACTTGACTTATCAATAAGGATTAGGAATAAATGATCATATTTTCTCGATCATGAAACAATCGAATATACTTAGGTATTAAGTATATTAGCCGGCTCTAAACTGTTTTATTAGTAAAACAGTTTAGAGCCGGCTACAGTAACCACAGATATTAATAATCACAATATTTTGTTTAGTAAATAAATACACCATTTAAACAGAGTTTAATTAACACAACAATTAGCTTGGAAAAACTCCAAACTAATTATTGTGGAAATTATACCTGTAGTAGGGGAGCCCACGATGCTAAATGGGGATTTACTCGAGCGTCGTAGAGACCTATTGGGTTGCAAAGCTTAGATGATAAGAAGAAAAAAATGTTATATGATATATACCTCTACATCGGTGGGGGAAGCGGCTATAGATTTTTAAATACGTAAAAAAAACTGTTGCATGGACATCCTCGAGCGCGTCAGATATTGATAGCATCAATGCCCTACGTATTTTTAATAATGTACGTATGTTAATCTGATCGTTTGCATGATGCGGGTGGTTGTATTTAAGGGTTGAAAATGAAAAAAAAAAAATTTAATCGAGCGCGTCAGATTTTCTAAGGGAGTGTTAAGTGCACCAAAAAAAAAGCTCTCATTCACTAATCTGACGATTTGGATGGGACGCAAACTCGCGGCCATTTTCATAATGTGCAAAAAAAATTCGCCATTTTGAAATACTCAAGCGCGTCAGATTAGGATATATATGGTTCATCTTTATGTTCTAAACGTACTGTCTCATAATCTGACGATTATGTAGAGGGATTCGCCTGATCTGACAAAAAAAAAATAGAAAAACGGTGCACCTTAAAGGCCATCCCTGCAACTTCCCGCTAATTCCATTCCTGGGCGCTTAAAATTGTACTTATGACATTTTTGAGCTCAAAATATAATTTATGTGATATTTTGAGCTCGCTGAGTTCAAAGAAATAATATTTCTATGCATTTGAGCTCTCCCAGCTCGAAAGTCTGATAGAAGTTTCATAGGACACTATTTTTGGAATTTTCAAACCGCAATAACTTTTGAATGGATCAACCAATTTTCACGCGGTTGGCGGCATTCGACGCAGTTTTATCATCCTCATAAGTACGAATCAACCGATTTTGACCAGCTTGGTGGCGATCGACGTGGTTTTTCAAGCTCAAAGGCGGATTAGTTTTTGAAGTTAATCGATAAGGCCGGTAAAAAATATTCAAAAAAAAAAATGTTTCTTATTTTTTTTGGAGACTTTTCAATTTTTCAATTTTTCGTCATGGCAACAGAAACCAGAGTGGGGACGGAGTGAAAGAGTAATAGATAGAGAAAGAGTGAGAGAGGAATAGAAACGCGGAGAAGGAAATGTAGGCATCACGCAGCTGCACGCATTTAACTTTATCGACGAATTTTTGTTATTTCGGCTTGCGGAAATCGTCAGATTATATATTTTTCATTATTCTTGAATTATTTCCTTCAAAATAAAAAAAATTTAGCTACACTCGAGAATGTCGAGATGACGTTTTTTTTTACAACTTTGTTGCCTTCCCCTTTTTTTACGTCACTCTCAAATTGTCAGATTAGTGGAATATACACTTTTTAGGATGTAATTAACTCACCCTACCTTAATCTGACGCGCTCGAGAATTTCTGATGGTCAATTATTTTTTACTAATCTGACCCTGTATCCTTCACGGGCGGCCTTATATATGGGCCTCATGTTTTGTGGAGGAACTTAACCGGGTACAAGGTATCCCCCTGTATATTAATCTGCCGCGCTTTAGTAAATCCCGAAATCCCCGCTTGGGCTCCCCTACTACTGTGATTACTCCAAGCGGCTATTTAGAATTGACCTATTACCATTACCTACCTACGTCATTCACTGTGGGAACTTAAGTATTTATACCTAAAATTATTAGGCTAGAAGTCCCCAGTCCTGTGCACGGCTGCCAAATGTGGTAGCCGTTTCGTAAGTACAATAGATTTTGTAGCTGCCTACTAAGAAATATGATACTAAATCGATGTATCCATTTAGCTACCATATATTTGAATGTAACAAAAATAAAATCAGAAATAGCTACTAATATTGTACACATTACTTTTCTAGCTGTGTTTTAGCAAACATTCGTAATTTTAGGTGGTAAAATAGTAAAGGTACTTTTAGATAGATCACGCATATTGAATACTCGTAGGTTTAGTAACGCATCTCTTTTCAACAGATGACTATACGTTGGGGCATCGTTACTGCGGGCAAGTCAGCCATGACTTTTGCAACTCCTTCAACTCCTATCCTGATAAAGGCGATGTAGTGCTAGCGGCTGTTGCAGCCCGAGACAAGACTTTCGTCTTGTCTCGGGCTGCCTACTAAGAAATATGATACTAAATCGATGTATCCATTTAGCTACCATATATTTGAATGTAACAAAAATAAAATCAGAAATAGCTACTAATATTGTACACATTACTTTTCTAGCTGTGTTTTAGCAAACATTCGTAATTTTAGGTGGTAAAATAGTAAAGGTACTTTTAGATAGATCACGCATATTGAATACTCGTAGGTTTAGTAACGCATCTCTTTTCAACAGATGACTATACGTTGGGGCATCGTTACTGCGGGCAAGATCAGCCATGACTTTTGCAACTCCTTCAACTCCTATCCTGATAAAGGCGATGTAGTGCTAGCGGCTGTTGCAGCCCGAGACAAGACGAAAGCTGCACAGTTTGCCAAACTCCACAATATACCAAAAGTCTTCGACACATACCAGGCGCTCGCAGCTAGTGACACCATTGGTAAACTACAATATTTTAGAAAATTACAACAACCTCAAAATTACATAACATTGATACGAGATATGTAGGTATCAGACATTTGATCCTTAAATTATCTTCTTAATCGAGAATCGCGTGAATTATATTAATTATATTATTGACCTTTTAGAAGTGAGGTCGAAGATATGAAATTCCAATAAATTCCACTTATTTGATTTCCAGATGTCGCATACATTGGAGCATTGAACCCTGACCACTACGAACTGACAAAACTGTTCCTCGCAAACGGCAAACACGTGCTCTGCGAAAAGCCACTATGCATGAACTTCAAGCAAGCTCAAAGCTTGATCAACATTGCCAAGAAAAGCAATCTACTCCTAATGGAAGCAGTCTGGTCAAGGTTCTCGCCAGCTTATAAAGCGTTGGAGAAAGAAATCCAGTCAGGAAATCTGGGGGATCTTAAATTCGTAGAAGTGAACTTCGGCGTACCCATTGTCACTGTTGACAGACTCAGGTGAGATTACAGCACATTTATTATTCAAGCAGTTATATTATATGCCAGCATATAAGCATTAAGTAAACTCTATGATAATTGATAAATGTTCGGGTGAATCATCACGCAAGTATGCAATCATAATAACATAATTGCACGTAAAGATTAACTTCTATCTAACGATAAAGGACAGTTATTATGTAAAATTGGGCAATAAAAAAGTAGCACTGTATTATGTATATAATTGACTGCATATTTTTTTTATAAATAAAACATCTTATGTTATAATTGTTAGACGAAGATGAGCGATTAATAAATATAAAATTAAAAATTAATATATAATCCACGTGGTTGACGCGAGGTGTAAAGACCTCTTGCAGATATAAAAGCCTGTCAAGACCCATTGTTATATACTTAATACAACCAATAAAATGAATGAAATAAAAAAAAAAAAAATCCCGGAAAAAATAAATTAAATCTACGTCTACGTCATATTATATGTTCTATGTCTACGTGTAAAATAATAAAATAGAGCACAAATAAATATGAAAATATTATTGGTTGGGTTCCTTTGTTCTTAAAAAAGTTTCGATACAAAAAAGATCGTGTTCCATAGTACAAATAAATTAGTGTACCTATTGTTTGCTCAATTTATACGTGTTTAATAAATAAAACTTTTACTCAAATAGGTATAACGTTTATTTTCTCAGTAATAGAGAAAACTTTAAATTCCCCGTTTTATACGTGGCTAAAACGCTATCAGCGAAAAGCCAAAAAAAATATCTCATTCCTTATAGTCTATGGCCGATCGGAATGCGCGCGAATAGGAAAACTGATCAAATCTTTCCCGCCATTGCGAAAATTTTTCATAACTCGTTTTCACCGTTGAAACTAAATGACTTTAGTATTATTTTATTCACAAGAGTTGTTGATAAACGTCGTATGATACACGTGTGTGTTGATGATTATTGATTACCGTCCTCGGCTCTCATATGACCCTCAACTAACGGCTCGGGTTTCAATGGCGCCTCAGCGGTAATCACCAACATTACACACTTGTACCATAATGTACTATTATTAAAGATATAAAATACCTAGATTAGTTATGTGTTATTTCAGCAAGAAAGAGCTCGGTGGTAGTGCAGTTATGGACATCGGCATCTACACGCTACAATTCGCGCAGTTCATATTCAAAGACGAGCCAAAGAAGGTTACGGCCATTGGGGAAATTAACGAAGAAGGGGTGGATGTAGTGGACACGATTGTGTTGGAGTATGAAGGAGATAGACGGGCGGTACTCAACGTGAACGCCAAAGTTAGGCTTTGGAACAAGGCGACTGTCACAGGAACAAAAGGACACGCCACGGTAAATCCTATAAGTACAATAATTTGAAAATATGATTTTCGCTTAGCGCGCGGTAGTGCATGTAATCTTATTTAGAAATAATCATAAAGTAAGCTTAGGATGTGTACTGACTCTGAATTGAAGGACAACTGCCGGAAGGCACTATTAGGTGCTTGGCGACAAATTTAGATTCCTTGAGTTGATAGCAAATTTTAAATATTTATTTATTCAAATATTCAATCACCATCTCTGACATATTTTATTAATTTCTCTGAGATCACCATATAAAACATTTTTGGTTTTATGGCCGATCGCTTTGCTGATGCCATTCGCTAAATTTTCTTAGGAATAATAACTAGTAGGTAACATAACAAATGACATTGGCCCTTGGCCCTTTTAAGTAGGTACCTATAACCTACTTCCCATTTGTTGTTTAGTTGGAGGACCCCTTCCACTTCCCAACGGAGTTGATTCACGCGAACGGCAAGAGGTCCTCGTTCCCACTGCATGAGTCGAGCATCCCGTACATCTTCGAGAACAGCGCCGGCTTAGTCTTCGAGGCCCTCGAAGTTTCTAGATGCATCAAGGAAGGTCAGCTATTGTACCATACATCCAACTTTATTGGACCTTAATAATAGTCACCTGCCACTGCTTTACGGATGCTAGCATAAATGGTTATATAACACATATTTTAGGGTTTTGGAACTACATAGATATTTTAGTAGATCTATCGTTGACAAACTAGGTACACAACATTTGTGTATGAATCTATCTAGGCCAATAATCTAAATATAAAAAAGAGATAGATCGCCGTTGTGCCACACAAATTAATAGTTAGGTAGGTTACAGAAGGATCACAAAACAGATATTTAATAAATAAGCAGCTCTTTGCCTCTTTTCACGGCATAGTAGAGCAATTCAGTTCACACAGTAGGTAGGTTATTACCTACTTACATTAAATGTATATTCACTGATTGTGGTAAACTTATTCCCTATGTTCCGACAACAATACCTAAATGCGCTTCTCCTGCCATTTTTTTCGAAACATTCAGCATAAACTAGCAAACAAAACTTTCTGTGCCTATATACGAAACCCTCGTTTCAAAAATACGCACTGTACCATCTGCATTCTGTGACTGTACATTTCTCCGCCCCCCTCTTACCTGCACGGGGGATAAATGTTTAGATGCTTTCCGTAAATCACGAGGAGACCTCGAGCATAGGCAACATTTTAATATTTTCGTGTTCAAAGTTTCGAAAACATTGGCAGAAGTATATCCGGCGAAGTTTGATTCATAGAGTTTGTCGTTTCAGGGCTGACTGAATCCCCACGTATGACTCTGAATGATAGCCTTATTCTGGCGAAGCTTGAGGATGCTGTACGAAAACAAGTCGGCGTGCACTACGATGTCGACGACCAAGAATTCCCGTAAACATGTTTGTTGGCGATTTGATTAATATGATTATAATTATCATATATTATAACCTAACCTACTACACTTCTTTACAATAATTATTATAAGCTTGAAAGAGTATCTACCTACTAACTAATAAGATTTATGTGATAAATAAATGCTTATATACCTAGGTATACTTACAAATTATTATTCTCTTATTTACAGCACTCCTTACCTATCATAATATCTACACATAGTACCTATTTGGTTTACGCAAGTAATGACTATGTTCAACATGCTCAAATGATTACACATTCGACTTGCCGAGTTGCACATATTATGTTATGTCCTTTCTCTTCTTTAAAGTATTCTGTTCATTCCCACTACTCCACATCTAAAGGGACGTTTTCAATTTCTTCATCAAACATATTTCTATCTCTTTTTGCCACGAACACGCTGCCTATGGAGTATGCATGTCTCATCATCATCAAGATATTATAATACAATACACTATTTACCAAGTATGCACTGGCTGTGGAATGGCCTAAGTACCTGTTGATATGTAATATGGCAGAGATACTCATTAACATATTTTGGATTATATATCTAGGTACTTATCTATTTGATATATATTATCTGTGATATTATATCAATTGCAGTACAACTATTTATTTCATATAATTTATTAGAATCAACTCCGACTTTTGCTATGAGAGAAAACAGCAATGATGTCAATATCATACATGCAAACGCAACAATATTTATTATTGAAAGAGACGCAATGCTGTCTGAACTATAAGAGATCTCTGGCGCCATTCATTTTCCCATTTCTGCATCACGCCATACCGAGTACCTAATCTATCTTTTAATACGATACGATAACTCTTTATCGCATACCAATAAAATTACAGATAAATGCACAAAAGTGCGTTAACCTAAAACTAATACTTATACAATGGCAACATAATCAGCGGTCTTATCGCTAATACAATCTCTTCAAGACAACCTTTGGATCGACAGAATAAATGCGAAAGAGCAAAGACCGTGGTGAGAAAGAAATTTTTTTAAATTCTTTTTTTAGTTTTTTTTTGTATTTTAATGCCTACTCTGAGCCAAGAGCGCACGCCGCGGCAACACTGGACCGCGCTGTGCTCCCTTTCAAATTTGAATAGAGTATTGAATATTTACGTCAAAGTAAAAAAATATGAAATAATAGATTACAGGCACAAGAGCCTTTTAACATCAGGTGGTCCTCGTACTTATTCAGTCAAAAAAACACAAAAATATATTTAAAAAAAATGTAGTTAATAAATATACAGAAGTTTTGTAAACGTGTAAGTTCGGGAAGATCCAGATAGCTAGCGTCAGCATATAATCGAGTATTGAGAGCAAGTGATTGTACAAGCACAGTTTTTGATAATGGGAAGAAATTACGTAATCTACGTGAGGCAGCCTGCCGAGGCAAAAAGTTTTCGAATGGTTTCACCCAATCAGGTTTTCCATGACAGTAGGTACTCTGTCAATAAGTATCCCCAGATTTTTGACACATTCATGAACTTTTAGGTAAACACTATTGAATAAAACTTGTGGCAGGCAAAACCAATCGATTTTAGATATCATCCGTAAGCTTCCAATTACTATGACCTGAGTTTTGTAGGGTTTAGGTACGCTAAGTCCATAGAATTTACCCCACTCTAGAATATAATGCAAGTCAGAGTTAGTTGAACGAATCAAGTCAAGAAATAAAATATATTCGTGGTACTAAACTACTAACGTCGTTACAGAACTTGTACTTTATAACCAACGGCGTCATCCTGAGCATCATCTGTATTGTAGCACAACCTGATTCCTTGCTTCGTGAAACTTCGCCCACAATCTCTTCAACAGCAGATGAAATATAGAAAGGGTTGCCACATCAATGCGTGAAGTGTTCAAAAAATATGTCCGTTAAAGTAATACAATTAGCACAAAATTACGGCTCAAACAAGCTTATTCCGATGACCGAGTTGTTTAAACAACTACAACAAAACTTTGGTATCAGAAACACGCGCACTTTATTTCATTGGTTCAAGTGCTAGTGCTTCGCTTCGACACTACTTACACCTGTGAGTATTATTTTGACAACCTTCTTCGAGATAAACCGAAATTGCTGTACTGGCCAAATACATGCGCTCTGCGGCCGGCAAAAAATTTATGAAAATCTATATCTGTCGGGTCTAGCGGCTAAATAAATTGCATAGTAAACTCATATCTGTCGTGTAATTTAAAAATGGAACGATCTTTTACTTCGAAGCATGGCAACCAAGGAGGTATTTTATCAAAGGTTTTATTTAAATTTCGATCTGGCTTGCAAATAGAACGCTGTTTATTGAAAATTGTACATTTAACAACTGTATCTTCAAATAAAGAATTCTGCCTACGTACCTACTACTTTGTTTTAATTTCCGCGCATTATTTGAGAAAAGCACTATACAAGCCTAGGCCACAACTAGGCATTGATTGACTTACGTATGTGTGCCTCGGCTTCGCCTCGGCCCACATTTACACGCGTCCATCAATGCCTCCTTTTGCTGGCCGCTGCAGTAATGTACTTTTATACTACACCTGCTCGGAAAGTACCTTGATACTTTATCAAATTTACGGTAGAAAGTACGTCATTGCATATCGAACAAATATGCGGGGAGAAAACGCATCTGAGCGGGAGAGAAAAGTGTATGAAAATCCATTTCTTACGTGGTTTTTCTTTTTTAATTTTGGGTAAGACTATGCACTGGTAACCTAAATATCAAAAGCCAAAAAGTTTTTACAGTGAGTTTTTATCTCCAAGTTCGCAAAATGACACTGGCCACTAGCTGTGGGTTGGATGGTGTCAAACAATTTGAAAAAAGAACATGTGAAAATTGCAGACGCCATTGGCGCCATTTTCAATTTGTGTGTTGTTTGAGGATTCAGTTTTCGTAGAAAAGTAAAATAAAAGGTAGGTGTAGTATAAAGCACTATGTATCACTCGATTCCCGATCTCGGGTATTTTAAAGATCTGAAAACGTTTATAGGTACTATGAACCAAGTTGAAATTTTCACACTAGTAAACAAAGTAGAAACTAATGTATTACTTTTTTGGCAGACGAGACAGTAACAATCTGGTGGGGGCGCGTCCTCATAATTAGCCTAGAGCGGTCAGAACTCTTGATCAATCGCTGCCTATAACTAAGAGTATTCTTTGTCGTCGACGTCGAAGACACACCTAGTTGCTGTCGTATGGTATCCTCAATCTTGGCCAGTACGCATAATCCCTTTTATAAGTATTCATATTTTCGCCTCCGTGAAAGATAACATTTCGCCCCATATTTTTTTTAGCAGCGCATTTTTTTTGTACTTCTAGGTACATATAAAATTATTACGGGTATATATACCTGAAGGGATAGAGCATAGGCAGTTGCAGAATACGCGAGTTTCTCCAGATAAATTGTTCTTTATGCATCAACAGTACAAAATTGTAGTGCTATGGTAATAGTACATTGTTCACCGAGAGGAGAAAGTGACCGATTACCGTCGAGGGTGTCGTTTGAACACCCTTAAAACACCCGAGATCGGGAATCGCACTTTCTCTTGAGTGATACATAGTGCTTTATACTACACCTACGAGGAAAATAAAAAACTAAATCTTTACTTGATTTCTGTGGTAAAAGGTTATCAATCAGTATTTTTGCTGTTTCCTTCAACTGCGGCGGAGTTAAAAAATCTTCATCATCACTATCACTACTTATCATTTTGATAGTTTTATTTTACTTTTCTACGAAAACTGAATCCTCAAACAACACACAAATTGAAAATGGCGCCAATGGCGTCTGCAATTTTCACATGTTCTTTTTTCAAATTGTTTGACACCATCCAACACATAGCTAGTGGCCAGTGTCATTTTGCGAACTTGGAGATAAAAACTCACTGTAAAAACTTTTTGGCTTTTGATATTAAGGTTACCAGCGCATAGTCTTACCCAAAATTAAAAAAGAAAAACCACGTAAGAAATGGATTTTCATACACTTTTCTCTCCCGCTCAGATGCGTTTTCTCGTCGCATATTTATTCGATATGCAATGACGTACTTTCTACCGTAAATTTGATAAAGTATCAATGTACTTTCCGAGCAGGTGTAGTATAAACTCATATTTCTTAATTGTTACCGGGTCTATTCACGCACGAATTAATATCCAAATAATAATATTTTGACTAACCTCGAAGTTTCGATCAAGTTGCGAGTACTACTCGTGACCACGGTCAATGCAACTTGATCGAAAAGTCGGCGTTAGTCAAAATATTGTTATTTTGATATTTCGTGCATGAATAGACCCGGTAACGATTAAGAAATATAAGCATGTAATGTCTCATAAAGAGTAACAACGTTAGATAAATTAACAGAATTTGCTTGTGGCTGTGCACTAACGATTACTGCGCTGTTGCCAGCTCACTCACTACTCGCTCGACCACAGACCGATTCGAGTGACAAGTCACTGTTTTGCTTTATGAGCGCTATTTATAATTTTAAAATTTATTGTTACCATCGGGGACTCCCAAGCTTTATCATATATCATTATATCAGTTGACAGCGCATTTAGTTTTAGTGTTTTGTCTCGGTCTTGTTGCAATATGTAGGGTAGATGCAATGATGCTAGATTAATAGTGCATACGAAGACACGATTTCAGCGCGCCCTCCCGATCCTCGCGCCCTAGGCTACACTACAGCCTAATTAGCCTAAGGGTTAATCAGGCCCTGGTTATAGGATTTGGTTATCATGAAAAATACTTTTGGTACAAATTTTAAGAAATTTTATTATTAGTCAGGCTCATTTCCATGGGCATTAATTATTTTCATACGTAAAAATATTATTGAATTACATACTTTTTAATTATCTTTGACATTCAAATTTAACAATGACATCGTCTTCTCTCAAAATCCTCCGTCCCTGGTACCCGATAATACCATTCAAAATTATCGATTATACCTACATATTATATTTAAATAGAGAATGTTGTTAGAACTTAGTATAATTATTACTATGTACATTCCACACTATTACCCATTATTTGATATATTTACTACAGATGTGCGTTTTATCTTAATATATTGCTTATACGTATACATCATATATCAGCCGGAGAATGTAGCATAACGTCAGTTCACACACTTTAAATCACATCAATGTTTTTTTGGCACTTTTGTTTATTAATTATTGCTCTAAATATGTTATTAAAGATGGCATATTCAGAAATAAACCATTTCGATTGAGAAAGCTGGATACTAACACGCATTAATAAACAACATTTCGTAATGGGATCTTGGAAATGCAAATAAACACAAATACTCGTAACTATATACTGATTATGTATTTTATTTCTTACTAGCATTTGTGGCGCCGCCGCCGCTGCGTAACACCGTGCGTCTCCACTCGAGCCTCAAATGGAATTTAATTTTATCGGACTCCCTCGGGCACTTCTTAGTAAACGGGAATAAAAGTATCCTATACAGTCCAGGACCTAACACTATGCCAAATTGTATTAATAAAATACTTTTAGTTGTTACGGACGGATGGTACCTAGCATCGTAACACAAACTTCCGTTTACTAATATTAGTGGAACGGCTATAAATTTGCCTTTGCGATCACTAACCATGTATTTCATCATGTATACTTTATAAGTGTCATAAAATAAAATAGTAGAAGACAAATATGTAGGTACATAGTACTTACATACAATTATGAGCAAAAAAGTCAACTCACCATTAGGCGTGACGAAAGTAAATGTATACTAGTTTGATTTTTTTACCTAATAACTAAATATAATATATATAGTATATATAATACATCATAAAACTAAACTTTGAATTGACGAAGCAACATTCATTTAAGTTTAGTAGCATACATTACTAGCATCACTCAAAAACAACCAATGTAGAACTCAGATAAAAACTAGCAAAAAGATGAGCTTCGTGAGGGCTCGCGTATATTTTACAACCTAATTCTAGTGGTGTCATGTAGTCTTAAGGAGATTACTACGATGTATTTGAGTATTGAGTTTAGTTCTGTTGCAGCGATATTAACTCTTTGGTTTTCTAACAAATGGCGTTAGTAGTACAATAAGATTCTATACAATGAATACAAAATTGTTAATGTTCATTTTTGTTCATGGTTATATAGTTATATTTTTTTTACAGATAACACATCTAGATATGAAGTTAAATTACTATGTTAAAGCACAAATCTCTAGGCGTGATAGTTTTTCAGTAAAGTGTACCACAAAATGCTCAGATTGTGGGGTAGTGATAATAAAATAGTTTTGGTAAGCACTGCCTGTTCTGCAATGTACGATGTCAAAAGAATCTTGAGCATCTCGACATTTGTTGGCTAAGAATGTTTGAGCGTTGCAATGTCAACTCAAAGAATGTATCTTTTTGTAACACCAAAGTAGTAAGAGATTTGCATCATTGGTCATGATATAGTATATAAATTACATGTACGATAATTATGAAAAGGACCCTTTCTGTTATACAGAATAATTTTAATTATAACATTTACTACCTACTCTAAACTGTCAGCCAAATCCAGTTGTCTAAAGTAATGTCCCACTATACAGATCAGGATATTCAATGGGTTGGCTAATTCTTTTGCATTTTCCATGTTTGGATCAATGTAGGACCTGAAAATAACAAAAATATATATGATTTCAAAATATTAAAGCAATATTAACACTTTCGATACGAGTGCAGGTGCAATTCTACCTTTTAAACGTTTGTTCAACAGTAAATACTAAATACCATGTTAAAGTACATATTTGATACAATTTTCAAAAGAAACAGTAACATAACTAATATTTTAGTTTCTACTGTAAGACACAGTAAAATAACTCTTTATTTAGACATGTTTCTTTTTCTTCTTTATTGATGATGGGATAGCTTTTGACTGTTCCATCTCACCAGCTGAATAAGTATTTTCGAAGAAGTGAACAACTTACAATGGGTTAGTTACTGACTCTCAAGTCCAGCCGGTGGAACACAAAAAGCTGGGGCTACTCAAATACTAAATCAAGAATTTTTAATTAAAATATTATTTTAAAATTCTTTATTAATTTAAGGTTCTTAAAATATATGTTTTATGTGTTTGTAACTATTACTTATGGATTTCTGCAAAGTAACGCCTAAATTTAATAATTATCAATTGAATAAAATAGCTATAATAAATTATTCACATTATTCCATACACAGTGCCCTCAGTCAGAGGGGACTGTATGACTATACAGGGTGAATTTTTGAGACGGGACAGTAAAAGCAGGTTTCTTAACCGTTATATTTCCAGGAAAACGTTTTCAGGAGACTATCCATAAATTTTTAAGGTATTCTGAACTGCATTTACAGATTTTGGAAAATATTTACACTCAGCAAGAAAATTTACATTTTACACAAAATCTTTTTGTGATGCCAATCAATTCTGTCTCTTATAGGAATCAAAGGTTTATACTGGACCGACTGAGGTTTGTAGGTACTACAAATGTCAGAATCACAAAAATCTTTTTCCATACATTTCGGTAAAAGAGTATAACTTCTAAATTGGCCAAACTTTTTGTTATGGGTAGATCCGCTATAATCCGCTATTAACAGGACTGGTTGAAAAATGTAGGTAAGTAAAATAGTAATGAAATTTCGAATTCGATTTGAGTTCTTTCAGGTCTTCCTTATGTTTGTGTTGAAAAATTAAATTGCAAACGTTTGGACTTAAATGAAATGTATTTTGTAAATAATATGAACTTAACGGAATATTTTTTTTTATTGCTGATAGGTAAGCCTTTGACCACAATCTCACCTGATGGTAAGCGATGATATAGTCGAAGATGTTAAACAGGCTTAACCTAGAATTACTGGCTCTCAAGGACAGCTGCCGGAACACACCTTTAGGTGCTTGGCGGACAGATTTTCTACTTAAGGGTGGTCGCTAGCCAGGCGGGCATTAACAAAATGCCCTACCACCGTGCGTTGAAGCTCAAGCCAGCGGCGGGATTCGAACCATGGACCTGATGTGCCTTATAAGAAACAATCCTGTTTCGATTGGAATCAAAAAAAGTTTTTGTGTAAAATGACAATTTTCTTGCTGACTGTAAAATTTTTCCAAAATCTGTAGATGCAGTTCAGAATATCATGAAAAAAAGTGGTTATTCTCCTAAAACGTTTTTAAAAATTCACCCTGTATATTAATAATGCCTACTTATTGCTTCATTCTATATCGTAAAATCATCAAAATATTAATATATGTACATATGTTTATATTATGTAGTACCTATAAATGCCACGTTGGTGTATGTGGAAAAGCGGCTAAGCGCGTTTTGAAAGCATCGGTGGCATGGCGACCAACAACATGGAAAGCTCACCAAGGTTCACAAGCGACTGAGGGATCGAGCAGGCCGCGGCAGTAGAATAATATTATAATGGGTTTGGAATGGTTCCATTGTCATCATTTGTTCAAAAATCTAGTTGAAACTAAAAACACGCGCCCGCAGGATCTCATAGTTATTCAAGGATTTTTTTTTAAAGTTTCTTACTAAGGCACAAAAAGTTGATAAAATAGCCCTATAGCATGAATAATAATGCATGCAAGTAATGATATTTCGGAAAAGCTAAATTTACTAATAATTTAGCTTAAAAATATTCATAGTTAACCCAAACCCTGACCACCAATGGCAACTAAATATCTGTGTAATGCCTGTTGCCATAAATTTGTTCCAACCAGTAGGGTCTAGCTTTGTTGGTCAAGGCAGCAGTCGGGATGTAAAAAACAATATAAGTAAGTATACCTTAAGGTGGCACATTCTCTAGCTAAATCTCTAATGATGCTTGTAGTATCGGAATGGAGTGGCTGCTTGATACATGTTAATAATGCATAAATCCATCTTCCTGAAAATAAGATAACAGAAATATGTAAAATAAAATAATAAATAGCCACTTGTGAATCAGGCCTCGCTGTATTTATGACAGCTTCAAAGCAACAATTGTAATCGTCGTCTTCAGTATTTGTTGGTTACATTGAGGATATTGCACATAACAGGCTGGTATTAGTACCGAAATTTGAGATTCTTAACTAGATGAGTTTTTGTGAAAGATCCCTTCCCCCGAAAAATGGTCTAAAATTGACAACTTTTGTATGATTGATGGGGGGCTTTTATCTCGAAAAATATCTTTGTTCTATAATTAATGAGCTCTAAAAAATTACACCCAACCCCTTTATGCAACGATGCACGGAAGTTTCTTTTTTCTGCTACATTTTGACGGGAGACACCCTTAAAAAATAAAAAAATAAATTCGAATAAATAAATAAAAAGTGTGTTATTTCCCCCCGTGGGGTGCCGGCCCCGTGGGGTAGAATTGCACCTCCCCATATCATCCCGTGGGTGTCGTAAGAGGCGACTAAGGGAAAAATATTAGAAGGTGGGCAGCAGCGCCTTCTAAAGAACTTCCATCTTATACTGCGATCCCCAAGCCACCCGCCAAACGTGGGGATTATGGCAAATACCCCCTACATAAAGGAGGCTCTGTTCAGCAGTAGAATTTCGGAAACCTCGGAGTGCGAGTCCGCCTCGCACTTGACGGCCGGGCTTTAGACGTACTTCCCTTTAGAAAATATCCACGCTTCGCCACTGACAGCTATATAAACATATTACGATTCTGACATTCTGCTGCTTGGCCTCACAACTATATGGATATATTACGATGCTGGCCTTCTGCTAATTGATTGATTTACCTACCTAGTCGTTTTGCTTAGCAGTTGTTTCGACACAGATACTTTTTTCGTATGACACACATTACTTGAGCCTGAAGATGGAGCTATCAAATATCTAATCCAACACTTATAAATGTTTAAATGCAGCTGAGTTTTAAAACTGTTTAATATCTGAGTGTTGTGGCAAAGCAAAACTATTGGGTAAACTAATCAATTGCAATATATACAAAACTCAATAATAAGTACCTTGTTGTTTGTAGTACAATACAACGTAAATTGAACTATAGGTGTCGCTCCATCCGAATACGATGGTTAAAGAACGATGGGAAAAATTTGAGTTATGACTGTTAGTTATGGTCATGTTAGCTAAGCCGGTCAGAGCATGCCCTGTGTATAGGGGTGAATGGACGCGGGTTCGAATACCGTAAATGACTATAACTTTTCCTCTCGTAATATTTGTAATTTTATAATGTAATCCGCAAGGCATGCATTATTGCAAAAAAAAGAATAAATAAAAAGTAACGATAGGTGTAGCTCCAACCCCATCCACATACAATGGTTAAGTAAGAATAAGGGGACAAATAAGTTATGAGTCATATTTCATTTTCACTTAAATGATCAGATAATGCCCCGGCTGAAGGTGTGGATGGCGCGGGTTTGAACCCTGCACATGACTATAGTTTTTCCTTTCGTAATTTTGTAATGCACCTACACATAATGTATTTTTGCAATAACCCGCAGAGCATGCGTTATTGCAAAAATAAAAATATTTCAAAAATCGGCCAAGTGCGAGTCGGAATGGCGCACGAAGGGTTCCGTACCATTATACAACATTAGACTTCATATTTTAACCTTTTTTTGTTTTAACGTGCGCGGGTTCGACTCGCACTTGGCCAACTTTTTGTATTTGTTGTTATAGCGGCAACAGAAATATATGATCTGTGAAAATTTCAACTGTCTAGCTATGACCGTTCTTGAGATACAGCCTGGTGACAGACGGACGGACGGACAGCGAAGTCTCAGTAATAGGGTCCCGTTTTTACCCTTTGGGTACGGAACCCTAAAAAAATATGTACCTGTTATTTCATCTATGGAATCACCCGGTTTAATTTTTTTCATAAATGCTGTGAGCACTTCTAATCCCCGGTCAATCTGCATGGCATTAAATCTTAGTAAGTTCGTCACGGTTATTGTTTCATGAGCCTCAAAAAACGTTCTCCACCAATTAACATCATCCTTCTTTACACGTAACTTTCTTATATTCTTCGTTTTTGCAGGGTTTGAGAGGATCATTCGAGATATTACGTTTCGAATTTCTGAAAATTCAGCTACTTGAATATTTTGCCATTCTTTTGTTGGTTTGAGATTTTCTGGTGCAGGGGGTATTGGAACCTAAAAAAAATACAGTGTGAATTATAATTTATTTAATAATACAGTACTGCAGCGGCCAGCAAAGGAGGCATTGATGGACGTACGTGTAAATGTGGGCCGAAGCGAAGCCGAGGCACACATACGTAAGTCCATCAATGCCTTGTTGTGGCCAAGGCTTGTATAGTGCTTTTCTCAAATAATGCGCGGAAATTAAAACAAAGTACCTAGGCAGATTTTTTTATTTGAAGATACATTTGTTAAATGTACAATTTTCAATAAACAGCGTTCTATTTGCAAGCCAGATCGAAATTTAAATAAAACCTTTGATAAGTTACCTCCTTGGTTGCCATGCTTCGAAGTAAAAGATCGTTCCATTTTTAAATTACGTGACAGATATGAGTTTACTATGCAATTTATTTGGCCGCTAGACACGACAGATATAGATTTTCATACATTTTTGCCGGCCGCTGTGCGCATGTATTTGGCCAGTACAGCAATTTCGATTTCGACTCACATTTCCAAGCATGTTTGAGAAATAATAATTAAAGTTAGAGACTGAATTTGACTCTGCCTGATATAATTCAAAGGCCCTACCATATTTTAAAAACTATAATGAAAAACATTTTAAAGGTAAATGTTTTACACTAACCGGCAATTTATTTTGGCCAAGAACAAGGCTATATGCTAAACCTAATAATATTATAACATGAATTACTTTATTGAGATGAAATTCTTGTGAGTTTTTATTTAATGTTATACAATAACCGGGTTGCGTTCCTGCTAGCCTTTGGCCAAGACACATTTTGGTCTAAATGCGGATATACGCCGTTCCAGCTGTCCAATCGAGCTTAATTTGATCCAGACAAGATTTGATCATACCCATTCCGACCTGTCAGAGTTAATTAAGCTCTGTCTAGCCAAAAGTTTACTACCTTTTGAATCAACCAAATCTTGCCTAGATGTCAGATGTAGAATCTGTCACGTTTGTACAATAAAAATAAATTTTGTACAAGCGAAGCCAATGATTAGTCATTACTGTTTTAATATTGCTTAATTACGTAATAAGCCCCATTTCTAAATAAATGTAGACAATATTTTATCACCTAAAACCATCTCTGTCAATTTCATATTTTGCAGGGAGCTTTAAAGGTCGTTCCAGGTGCCTTGGAGCAAATCTAGCTTGACCAATATTTGGCCCAGCCTTGCAGGAACGCGACCCCGGCAAAAAACTACGTTGGGGATCGAATACGTCGACCCGGGTTTCGAGCATGTCAGAACTCAGATGCTCATCATGGGGGCGAGTACGCAGCTGCGCCTGCGAGCTCCGGCGGGCACTAGACAGCACTCCCGGGCAAATACGATTGCTGAAACTGTGCCATTTATATTGACAATGATAGACCATTTAGACTTGTCCAGATATATTTCTTTAATCAAAAACAATAAAACACAGTATAATAAACAAGGTGGAGAGAGTTGGAGGCCTTTGTCAATAGGCAAACAGTGAAATGGATGAGACAACAAATTATGTAACTGAAAATGGTTTTGTGGTTAATTAGTATACTTTTAAGCAGTTATGTAATATTTTATTTAAATGCTTGTAGAACTTGTATTATCAATCATACTGAAGAACAAGAGTAGATTCCTGCCAGGTATATATGTAAAAGAAGATTTCCCTAAAGAAGTACTTGAAAGGCGTAAGCAGTTACAGACACAAGTGATAGAAGAAAAGAAGAAGGGAAATGTAGCTTTTATCAAATATGACAAAATAATAGTAAAGAAACTAACAGACAAATCCAGAGACAAAAGGAAGAGGGAAGAATCATACTCACCAAACTCATCAACTCACAAGAAAGTGAACACAAAAGAAGACTCAACTTATCCACCTGCTAAAACTACAGTAAAAGACACCATTAAACCATATATACTTAACTAACTAACTAACTCTGCCATTGCCGGTCCCAAGCCCGGATGCAAAAAGAGGAGGGTTGGTTTGTTAGGTGACGTTTTCAACCGTAAAAGGTCAACGCCGAGCAGTGGGCGGCGGTAAATAACCCACTCCCGGGTCCACCCAGCGATCTCGGAGCGGCTTTTCAGTGGCCGTGAGTGATTAAATACCCTCTAAACAACTAACATGGAAGGACGTGGGAACCCACCATGATCATTTCCCAAGAAAACCACCCCATGATGCAAGAAAAGAGTAAATGTGTTCTGTCGGACGATCCGACTAACACTCGGCGCCACTCGGTACCCGGGCCGGGTGGTGTGAAATCTGCTACCGATGTTCCTGAAGAGATAGGCAACCAGGTCTCTGAGGGAAAAAATGCTACTGGAGACCCGAAAAATGCAAGCAGCAAAATCTCAATACGGGCAGATCATCGTATTGGCACCTGGAATACGAACGGGATACTTCACCCAGGGAAATTGAGCATTATCGACCGCGAAAGAGCCCTCCACAAAATCTCAGTACTTGGCATCAGCGAAACTCATCTACGCGGGCAGGGCCATTTCAACACTACAACTGGAAGTACTCTGTATTTCTCAGGAAGGGAAGACTCGAGCAGAAACGGCGTTGCTATACTCTTGCCACAAAACATGAACAAGTTTGTCCTCGGATACAATCCGGTGTCAGATAGAATCATCACTTTGAAGTTGAACACAAAACCATGCCTTACGAATATTGTGCAAATATACGCTCCGACGGCACAAGCTTCTGATGAGGATATCAACGAATTCTATGGGAACCTCGAGGAAACACGTGATTCCATACCGAACCGACAGATTACTATCATACTCGGCGACTGGAATGCAAAGGTTGGCAACTTAGTACCAGACTACACCATCAAGGACACCATCGGGAAATTTGGCCTGGGCACCAAAAACGAGCGCGGTCAAAAACTTATCGAGTTCTGCATTGGTAGAAAGCTTAGTATTATGAATACTTACTTTCAACACCATCCTAGACGCCTCTATACATGGAGATCTCCAGGCGATCGTTACAGAAATCAAATTGATTATATAATGATAAACACTCGCTGGAGATCATCCATATCAAACGTGAAGACTTTTCCCGGTGCCGATTGTGGCTCCGACCATGTTCTGCTGGTGGCTTCTCTCTCCCTGCGCCTGAAAGCGATGAACAAACAATCACGGCCAACACCGAGGACACTGAATCCTATCGAGCGGTTACACTTCCAAAACACTATCGAGAGCAGACTCACTGAGAGCTCTACACCAACGCCTGACAACGCCGATGCGCTCTGGGAAAATCTAGAATCCAAAATCAATGAGTCTTTAAATGAGATCATTTCAAAACGAGGGAAGGACCGTAAGAGGACAGCTTGGATAACTGACCACACTTGGGAACTCACCCAACGTAGGAAGGAAGTCAAAGTAAGAGGGCTACAGAACCCCGTCATAATGAAGGAATATTCTAACATCTGTCGAGTCATCAAAAACAAATCTCGCCTCGATAAGAATAACTTCATTATGAACATTTGTCGCGAAGTAGAAACCCATGCGCTGAAACAACAGACCTCCGATCTCTTTAAAAAAGTCCGCATACTGAGTAGGCAATTCAAGCCCAAATCGTGGGTTATTGAAGATACTGACGGGAAGCCGCTACACGAACTCGACACTATTGCAGAGAGATGGCGTGGCTACTGTGCACAACTCTATAAAAGATCGAACGGATCGGACTCTACGCCCATAAGTTGGTCCAACTTGGAACTGGAACCATATATCTTGCGGTCAGAGGTGTCAGCAGCCATTGATTCGCTAAAAGCAAAGAAAACACCAGGTCCTGACCAAATCTCAGCCGAATTTCTGAAAGCCCTGGGTACAAAAGGTGTTGATGCAATACACAAGATCTGCAATCACACATGGCAGAATGGCGAGTGGCCCAAGGCTTGGACTCAGTCGATAATCCTTCCACTACACAAAAAGGGCTCGACTAAAAAATGCGAAAATTATCGCACACTCGCTTTAATCTCTCACGCAAGCAAAGTCCTACTACACATCATCAACAGCCGAATACGTTACTACCTTGACTGGCAGATCCCACAAGAACAGGCGGGCTTTGTGAAGGGAAAAGGCACCCGTGAGCAAATACTCAATGTCAAGCAGATCGTTGAGAAATGCTACGAATTCGACACGCCAGTTATACTATGTTTTATCGATTACAGTAAGGCTTTCGATTGTGTCAACTGGAGCTGTCTGTGGGGAGTCTTATCGGAACTAGGTGTACCTCGTCACTTAACTGCACTTTTACAGTCACTATATCATAGCAGCCAAGGTATAGTGAGGATTGACGGGACAACATCGAAATCTTTCAGTTTCGAGAAGGGAGTTAGACAAGGTTGCATCCTTTCACCCATCTTATTCAACATATATGGTGAACACATAATCAGACGCACTTGCGATGGCTGGGATGGAGGCATCACTGTCGGTGGACGCAAAATTTGTAACCTGCGGTATGCCGACGATACCACCTTACTAGCGACAACTGAGGCGGAGATGATCACGTTTTTGGATAGGATGGAACGCATCAGCGGGGAACTAGGGCTCTCGATAAACAGGTTGAAGACCAAGATCATGGTCATTGATCGCACAGGCAAGCTTGAACTCACTGGGAAACTTGATTTGGAAGTCGTTGATAACTTTATATACCTGGGTTCAAGCATTAGTTGTAATGGTTCTTGCGAAAAGGAAATACGCAGAAGATCTGGGATGGCAAAAGGGGCCATGGCGCAACTCCAAAAGATATGGAAGGACAAAAACATCTCCCTAAAAACCAAGTGCAATCTTGTACGCACTCTGGTGTTTTCCATATTCTTGTACGGTGCGGAGACTTGGACCCTAAGGAAAGCCGACCGCGACCGTATCGACGCGTTCGAGATGTGGTGCTGGCGGAAGATGCTAGGGATTCCCTGGACGGCACATCGCACCAACGTGTCCATTCTAAAAGAACTTAGAATTGAGACAAGGCTGTCCACCATCTGCCTGCGAAGGAAACTAGAATACTTTGGCCATATTGCCAGGAAAGATGGCGACAACCTGGAGAAGTTGTTGGTTACCGGCAAAATAGAGGGGAAGAGACCGCGCGGCAGAAGCCCGACACGTTGGACAGACCAGATCCGCACTACTCTCGACAGTACCATCCATGCTGCTCTACATTCGGCAGCAGATAGGAATAGATGGCGACGAGTGGTCCGTAACAAACTCTTACCACGAGGAGGTGGTCACGACCCTCAGCATTGAGGATACCGAAGCGAGGAGGAGACTTAACTATATCGAATCAGGTAGTCAAGACACTATCTGAAACTCCAAAAAACTAACAATGACCACCGGCAACTGGAAACAAACGAAACCAAATAACATAACTACATATATTTCAAACACTGAAGAAAGCACCCCAAGCCGGTTGGTCTCCGTGGGGGAAAAAGACCATTACCCTAGAGCGAAAAAAAATAAAAACAAAACCTTCAAAGTTGCAACGCTAAATATGCATGGACCCTCAGAACAGAAGAAAGGCTACATGAAATGGAAAAAGCTTTAGAGGATATAAAATGGGATATCCTGGGAATAAGCGAGGTGCGAAGATTAGGAGAAAAAATTGAGGAACGTGAAGACTATATACTATTCCATAGAGGCGCAATACCTGGCCAAAGAGGTGTAGGATTCCTAATTAAATCAGAATTGAAACAACACATTCAAGAGCTTTTTGGCATTTCGGATCGTGTAGCCGTGCTTAACATCAATATACCAGGATACCGCAAACCGTGGATAATTATTCAAGCATATGCCCCAACAGAGCAAGATAGAAAAGGTGAAACCAAACTTTTCTACGAAGAATTAACAAATACATTAACAAAATATTCACACAACTACATTGTACTAATGGGGGATTTCAATGCTCAAGTTGGAGCAAAACTAAATAAGGAAGAATATGTTCTGGGAAATTTTGGGCAAGGGAAACGAAGTCCAAACGGCGAACTGCTTGTCAAACTACTACTGGAACATAACCTAACACTCCTCAACGGCATGTACAAGACATCGAGATATACGTTACACTAGAGAAGACATTTGAGACAAAAGTCTCTGCCATTTTTGCTAATTTTAAACTTAGTGCGCTTCGGCGCTTTACGAGATCGGACTGCAGTCTAGAACTAATTATATCGTCTAACCAAATATCCAAACACGCAGCGCCACAATTCTTGTAGGTTAATGTTTTCTACAAAGGTTTGCGTACAGCGCTTAAGCTAAATTGCATCATCTAACCAAACCATTCAAACATGCAGTGCTAGACTACTTTTGAGGTATGGTTTCTCAATATCAAAGACTATCAGCACACAGAACGGACATGGCTTTTGTACCTACGAAACATTGTGAGGAGTATATTAGTTGAAAAATAGTAAAATAAGGTTAAAATAATAAGTATTACAGAGGGTCACTAACTACGCTATTCAGTTTTTGAAAGTAAAGGTACAATTGGCTTTTTACTAGAAACAAAGTGTTACTCACTTTTAGAAATCTAGATTTTATATTGTGATGATATAAAATCTAGATTAAAAAATGTTAATCGTATTTTGCATACATACATTTAAGTTAATAATATTAAAATATAATACATATTATATTTTTTATTAAGGTTTTTTAATATTTATGAATTATGCCCAGCATTACCCTGTTGGATTGCAATGCTTAAAATAGTAATTAAAATCGCACTTGATTAAGTTACTTTTCTAATATTTCATCCATATCGTTCCAGCCATTTGGGAGTTATGTTGGTAAACAGACACGTGAAACTTTTTTCATCGTGAGTAAAAACTAGGTAATTTACTCAATGTTGCTAGTTGTCATATCTGTCCACTAAATCTATGAATTTCATTCCGTCAACGTGGCTGACAGAATGAAATTCATATTATATTTCGTAAGTAAGTACTTAATTGCTAATCAGGTTTAAATTAAATTGATAATTTTTAATTAATAAAATAAGTAGTAATTAAATTAAAATATATTGTATATGTATAACTATCTCACCATGTTATCCTCTTCAAGACATCGCTCGGAAGGTTATAAATTGAAGAGTTATTTATATAAGTCAGTATCGATCATGCAACATGGCGTTTATTGTGTTCAAACCTAATCCATCTTTATCTCAGTGTTAATGGGCACTTTAAGCATTGGTCGCTAGTTGATGTCTCAAGATATTTGTCATTATAGCATGGTAGTAGGACATTTTGTGAATGCCTGCCTCAAATATATATAATCTGAGGTCCAAAGCACCTAACGGTGTGTTCCGACTGCTGTCAATTACAGTTAGTATATTCTAGGTTAGCCTGAACAACATCTTCAACAACATCATCACTTACCATCTGTTGAGATAATTGTTAAAGGCTAGCCTACAAGCTGTAGCTCCGTAAAAAAGCGGCATTTACCTCATCAAAGAACAAGGATTGATTCCTATTGAACTGAGTGTAGTCCACGTTACATTTAGTTATTTCTGCGATGTTTTCACGCTCTGCTATCACAGACATAAGAAACTCTTCTCCCGTCGTAGGTACTTCTTTATGCTTTACGTTATTGAAGTCAACCTTATAAAAGGGCATTCGAAGCATATCACCGTCAACATCCTTATTACTGAAGTGCACCTTGGCACCACTTTCCATTTTATTGTTCAAAATGTTATCTTATGTGCAGTATTTTTAAACACTATAGTCTGCCTGCAATCAGAGGCCCAATCTTCGCTACTATCGTATGAAATTATTCTATCACACTGCCACTTTCAATATATTTATTATTTTGAAATTTTCTGCATTGTTTGTTTAAATTTTCCTAGAGAGCAGTAGAGAAGAGAGCTACAGAGAGTGAGTTTACAATACTCTATGGCACAGATTACAAAGTCCCCAGCTCTATGGAGGGAGGGAGTATGTGTGTATAAATAATACGACCAGCTCACTAACTAGCGACCTAATAATGCATGATTAGATATTTAGAGCATGTGTACTTACATTAACATGCCGATATGTTAGAAAACCTCTTTGTTTAATACTGTTTTAAAAGAAGACACGATTTTTAATTTATAGTGTGCTGTCAAATATGTCTAAGATTAGCGAACTCGGGATATTGACTGTACCATCCATCCACATATACCAGGCGTGTCTCTTTGTACGGAACAACCCCGAACACTTCAGCCATCTAGGAGACTCTCATAGCTATGAAACGAGATCCAGGGACAAACTGCGCACACCTGCTCACTCCCTCGCTAAATCGGTGAAGTCCGTGTATGTAGGCGGACCGAAGTTATACAACCACCTACCTGCAGATTTAAGAAGTGCAGCTTCCGCCAATATATATAAACGACAACTAAAAATGCTACTTATAAGTAAAGCTTATTATAATATTAAAGAATATTTAAAAGACGACTTTTCCACTACCACTCGTGGTAAATTATGATTTTTTATGCTATTTAATTATAATTTATGACATGTAAATCTATATTTACCAATAAATTATTTGTATTTGTATAAGATTTGAATTAATATTGAAAAATATCATTGATTATTTTTACCTCTATAAAATGTATTTTAGGTCCTAGTTTACTTCACATTATAATATTTACTACTTTATCAGGTTATGGGCTGTTATAATTATTAGTTCGAGTACCTATTTATTTTGTGAAGTTTAACCCATGTATGTTTCAAGAATGTGATATTTTTTTCTTGTGGAATATTATTCTATGATGAAATAAATCACTGGGAGTTTATGTGAGCATAGAGAACATTATTAGCTCTTCGAATATGAATACTACAATTGTAAGTAACTCACATATTTCTATTGAGAAACTAAAGGGTGTTACAAACTATCAAAACTGGAAGTTTCAAATAAAACTTTTATTAATTGATAATGGTTTGTGGGATGTTGTGTCGAATACTATTTCAGACCCCATAAAAGACCAGAGAGCATATGCCAAAATATGTTTGAATATCGAACCGATTTGCTACCCGCATGTAAAGGTTTCCAAGATGGCGGCAGACGCCTGGAATAATCTAAAGGCTGCTTACGAAACTAGTGGCATTAGCCGACGATTAAGTCTGAAAAGGAAGTTATCGCAGCTCAAATATGTTGATCATAGCATTATTTAGGAAATATAATTTCTGTAACTCAGGAATTGGCAGATATTGGATGTCAAATAGAGGATGATGAATTAGCCGAAATGATGCTAATAGGATTACCAAATGAGTTTGACTCATTGATTATGGCCATGGAAGCCACAAATACGAAACTGTCATATGACTTTGTGAAATGTCAGTTGATGCAAAGCGAATTTAAAAAGGGGAACTTTGAATTCGAATGTGGAACCTACTGAGAAGATTCTTGTTGCAAAAGGCAAATTTATTCCTACGTGTCATAATTGTCACGAAAAAGGGCATATTAAGCCAAGGTGTCCCAAATTAAAGAAGAATTTGAAGAAGATTCCTGATAAAAACTTGACAGCAGATGCATCTTCGTCTACAAAGAAGGGAAGTAGTGCAAATCTGACTTTATTCTCTAAAGAAATTGCTTTAATAAATCACATTTGTGACAGTGATAGTTGGATCTTAGATTCAGGTTGTTCTAGACATATGACTTACTGCAAAGACTGGATGAAGAAATTTTCTGTCTATATAAGATATACAGTGAAGGCGTTGGTGATATTACTGTAACGTTTGATGATGACATTGATAAAGTCATCACTGATGCTTTGTATGTGCCGAAAGTAGCAGCTAATCTTTGTCTGTTAGCAAAATCGCAGCAAAAGGCTATGTTTTATTATTTGATGCTTATAACTGTTATATTTACAGGAAGAATAAAATCAATGTGACTGGTTCCAGCGTTGTAACAGCTACTAATATGGACGGTATTTACAAAATTGATCAGAAAAGGGATAGTTACGTATGTAAGAAAAACCAAGAGCCTAATATTTGCACTGAAGGTAATGCTTTTTTGTCCAACATTAATTCTTTGGAACTATGGCATCGTCGCCTGGGGCACTTAAGTTTAGCAGGTATGTTAACACTTCATGATAAGTTAGCGAATGGTATTAAGTTTAACAATGGTGATTTGACACCTTGTATTCCTTGTTTTGAGGGTTAACAAAGGAGCAAATCATTTCCGTATGGTCAGGCACATAGGAGCATGACTAAACTTGACTTAGTTCATACAGATATATGTGGACCTTTTTCGGTCAATGGTTGGAGTGGTTATCGTTATTTTATAACGTTTACGGATGATTTTTCGCGCAAAACGTTTATATATTTTCTGAAACGCAAAGATCAGACGACTGTTTTGAATACATTTATCGAATTCAAAACTTTAGTTGAAAATCAAATTGATCTTAAAATAAAGCGGGTTAGGAGCGATAACGGCACGGAATACTGTAATAAAAGTTTAGCAAATCATTTTAAGCAATGCGGTTTGAAGCGCTCGTAGCCAAGTTTGCTTAGACATTCTGAATCGATCAGCAAAGTTAAGCAACGTCCGCCGCGGTCATGACTTGGATGGGTGACCGCTGGTTGGGCATTGCTACTGAGCGCTTCCGTGCTTCGGAGGGCACGTTAAGCCGTCGGTCCCGGTTGTTGTCTTAGGATAGCAGTCGTTACAGCATGGTGGTAGGGCACTTTGCAAATGCCCGCCTGGCTATAGTCTATTTTTTTTAACAAACGAGTACTGAGTATGTCTCTCACACATTTCCGATATTGACAGAGTGAGATGGGTCATTGCCGTCATTGGTCAATGCCTTTGTTCTTGTTTTGAAATTGTTAGGGCCCGTTCATATTGAATAGTACTTCTAAAATTTAGTGTAGAAAAAATTACTTTATTATTTTATGATTTAAATTTGCATACTTAGTATATTCGTTTAAAAAAAAATCGGTTCGCGTTTGTGATATAAAACTATATTGTAATAGTATATATATTATGCACTAGAACATATAAATCAACTAATTCTACTACAATTCTTGTAATCTTTAAAATTATCGTCATCCTTCTGATGAACTCTCTGCAGATACGTCAATAATAAATTGCTCTAACATATTTTGTACATGATTGTCGACTCCGTACGTTTCTATCTTGGTTGTCACATGGTTGAGACATGACCACTATTTTTATCTATCCACTTCACAGAAGTAAAGTAACAAAACAGTAAGTCCTTGTAACAAAAGAGTTCAGATTTCATAAATTTTATAACTTTTTTTATTTCCTGCCATAGCTCTTCACTTGATACCAAATGAGTTCAATTGGGTTGAGCTCACTGAAAAACATCGGCAAACGTATGACGAGATGATTTGCTGACTAAGCAACAACATTTTTTTCAAAACAATCTTTGTTTTGTGTACCCTAATTCAAAAGTTGCAACTTTAGTATTGATTCGTTACAAGCACCTACATGTAACTACAGAGTTCCTGTGGAATGAGCTTTATATTGATTACGTGGGCCAATAGCAACGCAGCACATTTTTCGGTACTCGTCTGTTAAAAAAAATAGACTATAGCTACCACCCTCAAGTTGAAAATCTGTCGCCAAGCACCTAATGGTATGTTCCGGCAGCTGTCCTTGAGAGCCAGTAACTCTAGGTTAGTCTGAAGAACATCCTCGATCACATCATCACTTACCATCAGGTGAGATAGTGGTCAAAGGCTAACCCATCAGGCATAAAAAAAAAAAAAAAAAGGTATTATTCACGAAACAACAGTTCCGTATACACTTCAACAAAATGGCGTTGCTGAACGCTTAAACAGAACTTTAATGGAAAAAGCCAGAGCCATGTTGCAAGATCAGTGATCGTTCGACTTCCGCAGAGAACGCTAGCGTCACGACGCTCTTGCCCTAGTTACTAGCGCTGGGGTAAAGCGCTGACATAGCATCTACGCCGGCCGTCTCGGTCGCGACCGCGTTCGCGCAATGACCTCGATAGTGATATTGCCGTGAATCATAATTGTGTGATATTTTATAATTAACGTTGTTAAGGCGAAGCTATACTCAAGAACTATGGCTAAACAAGTCGATATAACTCTGACAACTGAAACAGAACATTTGTTGTTCAAACATTACACCGAAGAAAAGTCGGAACGCGAAAAATTGCAGGTCTTAGTTAATGACCTAAAATCGCAAATTAGTGAGCTCCAGCGCCAACTAGAGCAAGTTCAAAAAAAGGATTCAACTCAACCAAAAGATTTGAGACCCTCTGAATCAGCCCAGTATGAGACAGACGAAGAGGACCTCGCGAGGGAAACTGAATGGATTCGACAAAAAAGCAGAAAGAAAAGGAAATTGAATTCGACACTCTCCCCACAATCTCAACAAGGAGCTGACTCCGACGAAAAACCTCAGAAAAATCCGATGCCCAAAAAACTACCTCAACCTCCACCTATAGTAGTTGAGAATATCAAAAATTATCAGGAGTTCTACGATTTTCTCGAGACAACTGTAGAAAAAGACTCATTCATCGTGAAAATGCTGAACGGAGAGTGTGTCAAGATAAATGCAAAGAATGAAGACTCTTATAGATCCATAAGTAAGATTCTCTTACAAAATAATTTTCTATGGCACTCATATGAAAATAAGCAAGACAGACCGATTAGGGTGATGGCAAAAAACCTACACTCGTCATGCTTGCCCAATAGAATAGTCGAAGACCTTAAATCTAAAGGCTATAAGATAGAGGATGCGGTCAATAAACTGACTTGGAAGAAAAAAGAGCCTCTAAACATGTTTATGCTATCTTTCCAAAAAGATGAAGACATTAAAAAGATCTACAGAATTACTTCAATATTAGGTTGCAAAGTGGATATTGAACCAATTAAAACATCTAAATTAATACCACAATGTAAGCGATGCCAAGCATATGGACACACACAGAAATACTGTTCCAAAGATCCTAGGTGCGTGAAGTGTATAGGCAAACACTTAACGAAAGACTGTAAAAAAACAGACAAAGATAAACCAAAATGCGTACACTGTGGAGAACCGCATCCTGCTAACTACAGGGGGTGTACAGTAGCCAAAGAACTGCAAAACATCAGAAACAAAAACAGCAAAAAGAATATTCCGATCAATGACCAGGTTTTAAGCACAAAAAAAATCAATAGCGCTCAAAGTGTGTCAAAAAACATCTCATATGCACAGATAGCAAAAGGAGCAGAAGTAAACTCATTGCCACTAGCTCCACCAAAGATAAATTTAACATCTAATATTGACGACAAAATGAACACGGTTTTGCAACTACTTACCTCATTTGACGAAAGACTAAAAAAACTAGAAATTAGCACCAAAAAAGCTACCTGTCTGACAGGGCGACCTGTCAGAGCAAATTTTGCTCTGCCTGGCCAAATTTTTACTACTATACGGCCAAATCTTGGCTAGCTGTCAAATGTGACAGATTCTACAATAAATAATAGATTTTGTACAAGCTAAGCCAAGGATTAGTGACATAATGTGTTAACATTGCATAATTACGTATTATGCCCCATTTGATAAAAATGTAGACTGTATTTTATCACCTAAAAACATCGCCGTCAATTCCATATTTTGAAAAGAGCTTTATAGGTCGTTCCAGGTGCCTTGTAGCAAATATAGCTCGACCAATATTTGCTGGAACTCGCCCCAGCAGAGCAGTCTTTCGACTTAACGGGTTGTCAGAAAAAAACGTAAGGCGACTCTCTATATCCGGTAAATTACTTTTCTCTATGATTCTATTTAACCTATGGACTAAAGAAGACGATCAAAATCTGGGTCTGTCTGTTATCTGTGATCAAAATCCGCAAAAATAAACATCCTATACATAATCAAAAGTTGTGTTTACAGAAGTGTAATAATCTGAGACAGAATTTATAAACTATCAATTTATGAAAAATGTTTAAACGTGTTGCAGAACCAAAATAGAAAACGGTTACAGGTTATTATCCTGTAGTGTTCTCCTTGATATTCCGGCGGCAGCAAGGACATCATTGGTTATGTCTACATCTAGTAATGTTTCACAGTCCACATATTCTCCATCTGAGCCTGAAACTCCACAGGTAAGCTCACTTGTAAAACAATATCTGATGGTTGGTACATACTGAAGGCAGTCCTTTACCAAATTACCTACTGGTTAGTTTTCTCAATAACACATGATCTTCCAACCCTACCAACTTCATCATCATGTCAAATGGTGAAGATTTCCACAGTTGAACTTATACTACATAAGTGTGGTTTTGCGATAACACCCATTCTTGTCTTGAGGATTGCAGTATAATTTGGTTCGGCACAGCTTTCCTTTGCAGTCCGTCGCATTGGGGGTTGATATTTTTTTCATAGAAAGATTACATTATTATAAGCACACACGCAAAATATTTGATTTGAATATTTTTTTCCCAAAAACTAGCTTTTTGCTGGTTTTGCGACTTTACGTGTGTGCTTGTAATAACGTAATGTTTCTGTGAAAAAAAAATCAACCCCCAACTCAACAGACGTCAATGGGTTGCTGCTGTACTTCACACATTATATACAAAGTAACATTTACATTGGTGTATAGGACTGGCATATTCTATGGTGTGCTGCAACTCTAAGCTTCTTGTAGTGCACATATGCATGCTCCTATTTCTAGACTCAGAGAAGTTATGGTCGAACACTTCAACATATCCCTAAAGGCAGTCTCCAATTGAGGCGATGCTAACATTTATTTCTTTCCTCTTTGTAACACAAATTTAAATTCTTAAATTAAGATGACCAATAGAATTATAATATTTAAATAAAAACCCGAACTTTCCAGTGTTTCCGTTACTAATCTGTTCCTGATTTTAAAATGTACAAATCCAAAGACTCTTTCCACTGATGACTGACCCAAATAACTGTCTCAAAATTGGGTTTATTTTATTATACAGATATCTTCAACAAAAAAGATTTTTCTGCACCATTCCAAAGTTGTAGCATTTTGTAATATTTCCTCACTATATTCACATATAAACATCACTGATTGCAATGGATGCGATTTTGGCTTTATTTATGAGTGTTAATAAACCTGACCCCTCATAGTCCTAGCTTCTGCCAGCATACCTTCTTCTTCTGTTAGGTTTGTGGTGCAAGTTGGATCTAGTATATATAAGCTAAAATTTCAGTCATTTATATAATAGGTATTAGTCATTGAGGTATTAGTACAATTAATTAATTATACTTACCAACATCGATAGTCACAGTTTATGTTTTCTTACAATCCTCACAATGAGTATTCATTCTTGCGACAACTCCTTGAAGTTCTTATTTATATACCTTACAGATTGCTCTACACCCAGTTTTTGTATTACTCCTTTTTTACTTCTGTCTTCCACCAGGCATTTTTAACTATTTATTGATCAAAACTTACGTTTCTTCCGAACAATCCGAACCAAACTGAGGTGTCGAACAAAACAAAGCGCGGGAAATGCCGCCGTCAAGAAATCATGTTTCGTATGTAATTATTTAGATTTTTCAGAGGATTTTAAAGGCAGAGGCTGAGAGGCAGAAGTATATTTATTTGGAAATAATGTTATTTAATTTTTATCATGATATCCAACCCTGCTTCAAATCGGGAGTAAATAGGTTTCTTCTAGGTGAGCATGCTCCATTTTAGACCATATCAATGCTTTACATCAGGCAAGGTGATTAATAATCACAATCAAAAACTGGTTAAACTAGCAAGTTATTAGTTTTATTATATCTTTTCAAAATCCATCCATTTACGTCAATACATCGCTGCACCCGATGGAAGCACTAAGAAAAGAACTTCGCTCACTCGTCTTCGACGGCCTTTTGAAGCGTAACCACAGCTTCCTCGGCGTCCTTAAAAAGTTTTCCTCGAAATTTTGGAAATAAATAAAAATTGCAAGATGCGAGGTCGGGGCTATACGGCGGGTGACCCAGTTATTCCACGTCAGGCGTCGCCAAATAGTCGACCATTCGCCTGGCGGTATGCGACGAGGCGTTTTCGTGGTGAAGGAAGATCCTACTGCGAGGTCGTTTCTCCCGACTTTTCCAAGACCAGTGGCAAACAATTTTAGAGTACCACTCTCCAGTAAATGTTTTTCGATCTTCTAAAACAATTGTCGCGTAATGACCTGTCCTTCCGAAGAACGAGGCCATCATTCAAGCTCTCTTTACTTTAGATGGCAACTCCACTGAGCGGACTGTCTTTTGGTTTCGGGATCATAACAGTAAATCCAGCTTTTGTCACCAGTAATTATGTCGAACACAGCATTTGAGTCACCTACGTTAAATCTTTCAAACATTTTATAGCACCAATCAACACTACAGAGTTTATGGCCTCGGTCAAATAATGAGGTATTTTTATAGCCGATAGGATGCCAGTCGTTATAGCATGGTGGTAGGCATTTTGCGCATGCCCGCCTGGCTAGCTACCACGCTCAAGTAGAAAATCTGTCGCCAAACACCTAACGGTATGTGTTCCGGCAGCTGTCCTTGAGAGCCAGTCATTCTAGGTAAGCCTGAACAACATCATCACTTACCATCAGGTGAGATAGTGGTCAAAGGCCAACCTATAAGTCATAAAAAAAAAACAAAATACGCTACGAGCGCTTCAAAATTTTGATTTTGGAGCTTAGTGCTGACATTTGCAATTTGCCGACTTTTGCAATTTGCCGACTTTTGCATTATTCAATATAGGTAAAGCAGAGTGCCACCTTTAGGAAATTTCTGTGCAATTAATCGTTTATCAGCGACTTGTTATAGATTTTCGTATTTTATGAGCACTTTGCCTACTATTATAAACTCACAAACAATTGAGTTCAAAATGCTGTAGGTTCTAGTGCCGTTATTTTTTTTTTATTTTTATTTATTTATTTAAAGCGCAAAACAGAACACAATCCAAAATAGTATAAAATACATATGTTCACTTATTTTTCATGCTGGATTGCGTTCCAACTACATGCGCTTACAGCTATACAAATTATACATAACATAATACGTGTGTGCTCGTAGCTAATAATATTGATATAGGAAAAACCGTGATCAATAATAAAATCATCATTAATGGTATAGTCATTCGGACAGACGAGGCGCGGTAGCACCGCTATTGTCCGAATTATTTGGTTCGAAGAAGAGGATATCTTTTACTGTTTTGATATAAATACTATATATTGGATAAAATACGTCTAGTTCAAGATGTTTTACAAAAAATTCGTTATACTGGCGGGCCATACGGACAAGGGGATTAAAGTAGGAAATGTTGTTTCTGTGAATATTAAGAACAAACAAGTAGTTACTATTGGATCTGCGTGCATTGTATTTAATTTTAAGGGTTAAATTTGATAGTAAATTGGGAGTATCTGTGATGGAGTGAACAATTTTATAAAGGTAAACAAAGTCAAAGTACCTACGACGCATCTCTAGCGAATGTACATTGAATTTAGAAAGCCTCATCTCGTAGTCAAGATTCGAGCGACCTATCTTCAGACGATAACAAAGCTTTCTTAAACACTTCTTCTGTACTTTTTCAATATTATCAATGTGTACTTTGTAATATGGAGACCAAATCAGGCTACCGTATTCCAAAATACTCCTCACGAGGGTATTAAAAAGGTAGAGCAGACTACGAGGCTTTTTAAAACCCTTAGTTGATATAAAGATGAAGCCAAGAAGTTGATTGGCTCGTGTGATAATATGCTGATAATGAGGGCGGAAACTGAGCTGGTCATCAAACAAGATACCAAGATCTTTAGCAACATAGGATCTTTTTAAGATTTGTCCATCAATTGCGTAATCATAAACGATCTTGTTGCGCTTATTTGAGAAAAATATTGTGAAGCATTTAGTAATGTTTAAGTACATGTCTTTAAGGTTGCACCATTCTGATAAAGTATTTAGATCATTTTGTAAAGTCTGACAATCAGTGATACTAGATACGACATAGTAGATTTTTAAATCATCAGCATAGAGGAGACATTGACAGGAAAGGTGTACAACCAGGTCGTTTATGAACACAACAAAAAAGAAAGGTCCTAAATACGATCCTTGTGGCACCCCAGAAGTAGGTTCCACAGGGGATGAAACAAACCCTTTCAATGCAACTAACTGACATCGGTTGTTTAGGTAGGAACAGATCCAATGGAATAAACTACCGTTGATTCCATACGCTGCGAGTTTGTCACAAAGCTTTCTGTGGCTCACTTTATCAAAAGCTTTGGAAAAGTGCGTGTATATGGAGTCAACTTGACCTCCCACAGCAAAGCTCTGACAAAGAAAATTCTTGTATTCTAGAAGGTTTGTTACAGTAGATCTATTTCTTACAAAACCGTGCTGCCTGTCAGAAATGATAGGTTTGAAGTGATTGTACAGATGGGTATAAAGTTCCCGCGACTAGTATCGCGTGATTTGCCATGTCGGTCGCTTGTGCGTCGCGTCTCTTGCGCCTCTCGACAAAATGGTAGTGGAGCAAGAAATAAATATTAAGTTCATGAAGTTGAAAACCAAGTTTGTTTATATAAGTACAAATTACTAGAATACATGCGGAAAAACACAATAGATAGGACTATCAGTTATCAGAATCCTTTCTTCCACACTAAAACATTCTCTAAATATAGTATTTCGTTGGTGCATAGCAGGCTTTAATAATGTAACAAGATGCAGGTGGGTAGGTCTCTTTAGACATTCGGTGGAAAGATAAAAAAATATTTTCAACGTGTTGTAGTTGAACATATTATAATTGTGCGGCTACAAAAACTCTACAATTATGTTTCTTTCAATATATGTAAAGAATCCAGTATTTTCTACTCTTGCGTTGACTTCTGTTTTTATAATCCACAAAAACAAGTTTACACAAAGGATGAATTTAGTACTTTACATACTAGCATAATATGCGAGCGTCGGGTAGCAAACAAGTATCCACCTAATATTCTATTCGAATATCGTATCCTACAAGTATTGTAATGCGAAAAGGGGCTAATGTTCCCTTCAGTCGTCGCCGATGAAGAGCGTCCCTCACGCAGATCATCGCTGAAATGTAAACAGTGGCACGAGTTGATCTTCATCGTGAAAGGCCAATCGTAGTCTATTATAAGTATCTTGTTGATTTAAATGACATCGAAACATTGCACGAAAATTTTATCGCGTTTAATTAATGCTGACGTGTTCACAGACAATTTTAAATTTGCTGCCAAGTCTTAAAACAAATGACAAATAGATACACAATAACATTGGCAGAGTTCCATTTTCAAAATTCTTACTAATTTTTTTATGTAATTAGTTACAAGTGGCCGGTTTTAAAAACTTTCAGTGTCGCCCTCGTAATATAAAGTCTCTATCTATTACTCCCATTTTTATCTATTACCTAAAGACAAACCTACAATTTTGATAATTAGTGAAGAATACTAACCCAAAAAAATACATTGGATTAGAAATACAATTAAAATATAATTAAGGGTCTCCGATACACGAAAAGGTAGCCTAAACCAAAACTGTTTCGCACTCCACTCTACTCATTTTAGGTATGATGTGTTTGTCTAGAACACAATAAGTATTGAACATTATATATATAACTATTTATGAAATGAAATTCTCGTGAGTTTCACACATATTTAATAATACCAAAAAAAACGAGGGTAACAAGTGTTTTATTTACAAAAAAATAACGACCTACGTCAAATAATTGTATTTGACTACCTGTAAGAAATTCCTGAATTGCCGAGTACGCCCATGCGTTCGTCACTGTAATTTATGATTATTTAATCTTCTAGGTTATACACTTCTAGCTAGCTAGCTAGCTGATGGGTTCTAAACGGCTAAAAAAACTTCGCTACGAGCAGTTAAAAAGCCAGCACTTCCGTAGAAACCTGTTTTGGTAGATGTCTTTCTAAAGACGTATCGGTAGCTCAGACCTCTATTGTGGAGCTGCACAAAGAGTGGTAGCAAAATCCTTGATCTATATTATTCTTTAAGCCATATTTTTGAACTTCTTGTAATTTCTCCAGAGTTCTGACTGGACCAGCTAACAGGTCTTCCAAATTCCACGCGAACAATGTCGCTGCTTGGTCAGGTAGAGTTAAACCAGAATAAAAATGAAAGTGGCAAATTATAATAACCTACTGTTTGTTTTACAGGGTACTGCACAAAACAGAATCCAGACTTTTGACCAATCATTCAATCATGCTGACCTTGGTCACAGCATTGAACAATCTTTGAAGACGGCACAAAAAGAGATGCACCAGAAAAGAATCCAAACTCTAAGAAAAGAACTTGATTACTTAAAGTCTACAGAATGGGAGTTTGAATATGAGAAAGGATTTGTACAGTAAAAAAATGTTTTCTTATGCTGCTTCTATTTTTAATTACTTGCTTTCTCGGGATGAAGATGATAACAATGAAGAGGAAGATCAATTATTTGAATCTAAGCTTGCAGATTTACAAATTGAAGATGCAATAAAGAATAACAACTTTGACAATGAACATTTTAGTGATATTCCAGACATCACTAAAGATCAAAGTTGTTTTCGCAAAACTGGTAGGTGCTTGAATGATTGTTAAATGACATTATTAATAAGTTGTAGATACAAAAGTACCTAAAGCGATTGCAATTTTTAATGAGTGCATATTTTTTGGAATTGGAATCAGATGCTAATAATCATTAGTGCAGCTGATAATAGGTATTCTGATGTAGCCTTTAAACATTTTCTCTCTTACAGGAGTAATCTCTTACATTGATACCAAAGACAACTATGTCTTGATTGATGGTGCTCATTATTTTGATATTTCCTCATGTTCACACAAATTAAATCTGAATGACAAAGTCTCATACTTAGGGTATCATAAGGAGGACAATCAAGTGGCGATTGTTAGAATACTTCAGAATGAAGGCAACTTTTGGGGAGATGACGATGTTCATGAAGAGATAGTTTTCAATCAAACTGACCACACTCTAATAGGACAAGTTGCTCGCCGAGACGGTCGAGATGTATATATGGCAAATGGTGACATTAAGTTTAACTTGGATGAGGTTGACGGCACGTTTGTGCCGATCGAAGGAGATATGCTCGAGATGAACTGCAAAGTTCGGTCAAATGAAGGTGCAGATGAAAAACCTACACTTATGTCTTCAGAAGAGGTTGGTTGTAACATTTATATTAAGCATTAAAATAACAAAATTAGTATTTAATTATTATCTTTTCAAAGCACCTGGTACATTCCCCTGAGCGTGATGACTTATGTCCACTATCGGTAACTTACCTACGCCCATCGTAAACTCTACGTATTGGTCTTTAACTATATCCTTCATCTAGTTTAAGTTAATGCTACTGTATTGTGTCAAAATGTATCTATACTAGTCAACACACAGTTTATCTAGACCAATGTATGTATGTAACAGTATCTCTATTCTATTACGATTATATATATGTATATATATCAATTGCTTAATTCGCAGGCATGTCTCAATATAATGCAAAACAACATACGTAACTGTGCATTGTTCAACAGGTATTAGAAGTTATTGCGTTCAGTCCTCTAGGAATGAAAATTGTAACTGGAACCATACTAGAATGGGATGGTGAATGTGGCTTATGTGACAAGAAAATTTATTTTAACGCGCAATGTTTACCATCAGGGATTGAGCCCAGAATTGGCATGAAAGTAAGTCCATTAATATTTTTTAAATTATTCTTAGTTTGAAGGGGCATTGGTGTATGGTTTTATGTTTAATGGCCGCATGACCATATAACGCCAACTCAAAAAATAAATATTAGGCCTATATTATATCTCAACAAATATATAAAAATACTTCTCTTATAGCTTCTGATACCTTCTGTACAAGCTGATGTACCACACTGTGATATAGTGAATATAGTAACAACGACACTACTTTTATCCAAGTCGTCTCTTGGAATCCACGAGACGACCCATTCGTATCTTGCGTCCGAAGTCCTAACCGCTTTTTTGTCGGAATTGAGTCCAGGATTAGGGGGCGTGAGCTACGTGGGCAGTGGAAGTGGAGAATACTGGGTGGAGGAACATCTGTGACGGTCTGTGCGTTTGAGTAAAATTCGTCCAGCATGTACAATAGATAGACACGCAAGTTTCATGCAGTCGGCAGCCAGAGGTAAACAACGGAAGCATTCCTTCTTGCCTGCCCGAACATCTGCCCAGACGCAGCTCGCAGTGTAGTGCTTTCCTTGAAATCTATCGTACTGTTGTGTGGACCTATTCAGTTGTCTTTAAAAAACAGCTTATGGACACACACACATTTATTTTATTCGAAAAATAAAATTATTATATTTACACGTTGACTTACAAGTTACCGTCACTCACTTTTGCTATTAATTTGGACAGAGGTTCCACCTGAAGGTATACTAGTACTGACTGAGTCAGGTGATTCCTGGAGTTAGCACAATAATTCTGAGCGCTTAATTTTGGAAGCCACCGTTTTATAGAGAAAAGTACTGCTGACAACGCGTAAATAGGTTTGTGAGGGATTCGGGCCTAGGTCAGCAATATATTCGGTGTAACAGTTTTTTATGCTGGACAGCCAGCATCTAACATGCTGGCTACCGCTGTCGGACGTTCAGCTCCAAGGGGTTTTGGGCGAGGACAGGCCCTTTTATAACCCGAGTCCTAAACGCTTATCGATCCCTTTGAACCTATTCAAAATGTAAGACTGACGTAAACTTTTTGCACGTAGCACTTTCCATGCAAACGTAGTTTCGTTATAGTTTTAACAACAAGTGTTAAACTCGGTGAAATTTTGCATAAATATCCCTGAGCCTATCTATGCCACCAGAAGGTTTACATGTTAAATTTCACCGAGTTTGAACATTTAGTATTTAAAATTAGACGAAACTATGTTTCTATGGAAAGCGCTACGAGTACTCTACCCTTAAATATGACTTATCTGAGTACTTCATGCTAAGTTACAAAATAACCCGCTAAGTACTAAGCTTCCTCTATCCGTCCGTCCAACCATTGTGGGGCTGTATCTTTGGAACCGTAATACGGTAAATGGAGCCAATTGAAATTTCTCAGAATATGTATTGGTGTAGCGCATTGCCTAAAAATAATAGCAAAATCTTAGGAAGAAAAATGGGACTCCACATAATGAGCGTGGATTTTTTTACCTTTTTTGTGTTTGCTCTATCTTGAAAACGATAATACAAACAAGCGTCAAACTTGCTATGATTATAGTTCAATTTCTACTGTATGTACAGCAACAAATCATAATATCTGGCCAAGTGATTTTTTTACATTATTTTTGACACGAAATAAATAATAGAGTGATTGTTAATATTCTTTTTTATTTTTATATTTTCATGTTTTCAATAAGCATGCTCTGCGGTTTACATTACAAAATTACATATTTACGAGAGGAAACATTTAAGTCATGTGCGGGATTCCACAAGGGACAAGTTTAAAGCTAATTGCAAAATTAGTTTGGTTTATAGTACAACGTAAGTTGAACTATAGATGTCGCTCCACCCCAATACGATGGTTAAAGAACGATAGGAAAATTTTCTGTTTAATTAAATTAAAAATTTAATTTAATGACTCTTTGTCATGTTAGCTCAATTGGATTAGAGCATACCCCGGCTAAAGGGGTGGATGGACGTGGGTTCGCATCCCGCACGTGACTTAAATTTTTCCTCTCGTAAATTTGTAATTTTGCAATTTTATTATTCTGTTGCAACATGTTTAAAATTATAAAAATGTTTTAAATTGAATGTGAAAAAATTAACAAGTATTTGTTATTTTTTTCACAAATCACACACTATCGTGCGTCCTGCGGTTTTATCCGGGTAGATAATGATAAAATGATGATGAAAAGTATTCCATGTGTTAATCCAAAACCTTAACAATCTATACAAATTTCATACAAATTGGTTTAGACTTCAGCCGTTCCAGCGTGAAGGAATAACTGTTATACTCACATCTTTACTTACTGACAAACTTTCGCGTTTACAATATAGTGACATTAGTGACCTAATTAGTAACTTATTTATAAAATACACTCTACTCGCTGGCCTATACGTACTTCCCATCAATTAATTGCTGTCTAATTGACATAGTAACCATTAGACAATCTTGATTTTCATAAAATGTGATGCGCTTGTGTTACTACTGTAGGTTGTCTACTATAGGTCTGTGGTAGTTGGTCAACCAACGATCCCGAAAAAGACATCCTGCCTATGTGAACTTGGATTGAAGATCAAACCAAGAAAATATAAAAAGTACATACGCATATACAGTAAAAAAAACTAGATAGAGATAACCAAAATTTTATAAAACGTGCTTTATGCAATAAATCATACGATTGTGACCACAAGAACAAGAACGCTGGCGTTGTTGTGGCCAGAAAATATGTAAAAAGCTTTTAAAAATTCTTGACAAATTTTCATAGACCATAATGTTGTCTTAGGTTTTCGCAATTATTTATTACACATAGTAATTAAACAACCTTAAACGGGGTGACCAGTCGGTCACGCCAACTATGCATGTTATGAGATCAATTCGTGGATTCTTAACTTTTAACAAAGACCTCCAAAAACGTTTGTATTGGATCACATCAGACAAATCTTTTATCCCAAATATTTGTTTATCCCAAAAATATTGACTACAAATCAAATCATGCAACGAAACTGACTGATTTACCAAATTACTTAAACAATATCAAAAATACTAAATTCAAAATGCTTCAATATATCACGTTATTTTCGAATGGAAATTACTTAATCTGTGTGATCAAAAACTCCCCTTTTTTCGAAAGATTGTTTTATACATATAAGAATTTCCCTGTTAATCAATATAATTTTTATGTTAAGTTCTAGTTATATTTGAAGCCAAGAAACACAATTGGGAAGTGTAGGTCAGACCAAACTACTTGTAATAAATAATTACACTTACTATATTTTCAAATAATCGATATTTCAGGTCATGATGAAAATCATCGAAAGCTATCAAGGAAAATGTATTCATAGAGCTATACAATTGCAATTAGTCCTTGAAAACAACCAAAATGGGTTAGTTGAAGTTGGAAACACTGAAGAATCAACACTGGAGTTAGAGTGTGAACAAAAGCTGGAAATCACACATCCCTTGACATTCGACATTGAAATACACCAAAAGCATCTAATAACTCTAAAAGTCACAAACAAAAATGATATTACACATTTCATCAACAAGTGGATAATTCTCAGTAAAAGAAAAGATTCTCAAATTAACGTAAGTCCGACACTTCACCAACCATGCAGATTGCTTCCTGGTCAATCATTCACCTTGAACATTACATGCCAACCTAAATTTTTAGGCAAAGCTAAAGAACAGCTTATTATAATGTTTAGAGGTTTCAAAGTTAGAAGAGTTATACATATAAATGTTTACGACAAAAACATTGCTACCAATAACAATAATTGTTCAGATAGTACGCGAAAAACAGAATCTGAGAAATATTCTAAAATGAAACAAATAAGAAGTCAGAGAAACGATATTGTACAAGGAAGAAAATTACTACGAGGAGCGAATTTTGTAGCTGTAAGGTTAGGACAATTCCCGATACCAGATAGAGTGTGGAATACAGTTTTGGGAGATTCTGAACAGTTGGTGAATACTGTCGATTTCAAAAAGATTCTCGGTATGATAGATAACACATTCCCATTTCTGCACCAGGAACTTTCTATCTACAATTACTCTGATATATGGCACACCTTACTGTACATGGAAGAAATCCAACAAACAATAACCATGAGGGGATATGACATTCCGAAAACGTACTTGATAAGGTGTCACGAATATCTCAGCCTTGAAGTCCCGGGCTTATCTGAAAAGAGACCATCATTGATTATGGGTGATAAAGTTGTAGTACAAGATATTTGGAACAAAAGTGCATCTAAATTCGAGGGGTTTATATACGAAATCCGAGGAAATTGCATTTTATTGAAATTCAGTCAAGCTTTTCACGAATCATACACTGGGTCTGATGTTTCAGTTGAATTTTATTTTAGCCGAACGTCATTCCGTAGAGCACATAATGCCATCAATTTAGCTATATCTAATCTTGGCCCAGATATATTATTTCCAGGTCGATTAACTACCCGCCCACACCAAGTCCCACTAGAAAAGATTAATTCAATTGAATGGATCAATAAAAACTTAAACAGTTGTCAGAAAGCCGCAGTGATGAATATTCTTCAAGGGGAGTGTCGCCCCAAGCCCTACTGCATATATGGACCACCTGGAACTGGCAAAACTGTTACAGTTGTAGAGACTATACTACAAATACTGACAAACATTCCACACAGTAGAATTCTCGTGGCTGCGCCATCTAACAGTGCTGCAAACTTAATCACAGAAAGGTTGATAGATTATAAACAAAATAATCCTCATTCGTTAGTCCGTCTTATTGCAAACTATTTAGTAAAAAGCGATAACATTCCACCAAAAATAAGGCCTTACTGTGTCACAATAGATGTAGCTACAGAGGGCACTTCTATGCCTAAACACGAAATCCGCGATGGTATCAATGTGAATTGTCAAAGTTCATATATTGGCAGACATCGCGTTACAATTGGCACTTGTAATGCTTTGGGGGCTTTAATACAATTAGGTTTTCCAAAAGGCCATTTTACCCACGTGATAGTGGACGAGGCAGGACAGGCTACTGAGCCGGAAATAATGATACCCCTTACTCTTACCGACAAAGAGAATGGCCAATTCATACTTGCTGGAGATCCAATGCAACTAGGCCCTATTGTAAGCTCACGTTTTGGTCTAGAATATGGTATGGATGAGTCTTATCTATCAAGATTGCTCGAAACTTACCCATACCAGAAAGATTTTACCGCATTCCAAAGTGGATTTAACGAAAAGCTGGTAACGAAATTAAATAACAATTATAGATCCTTGAAAGAGGTATTGACATTACCAAGTCAAATGTTTTATGATGGGAGTCTTCTAGAAATGTTGGACAGAAATCAACTATGGATTGAAAGAATAATAAATATTACATCTGAGTTATTTGAAACTGGCGACTCGAGGTCGGGAGGCATATATGTTCATGGTATTAGAGGTTGCAACACCAGGGCGGAAGATAGCCCATCCTGGTACAACCCACAAGAAGCAACCATGGTGGCATTAACAGTCAGTAAAATTTACAAGAGGAGTGTGTCTCCTGATGATATTGGCATTATTACACCATATATAGCACAGGTACCCAAGTTTTATAATATTTGTACTTTTGCAATTACTTCCAGTTTTTTCTTTCATGTATCATAACAAATATTACGTTCTAATCATATAAAGTTCTTCATTCATTCTTAATGTTATTTCTTACCATTGCATTTATGTACTAGAAAATGAACTTTTTCTTAGTGCAATGTCCAGGTCACTAATGTCATGTTTTACTTATTGTAGATAAAATACATCAGAAGTCTGTTCGAGGGTATGGGTCTACCTCAGCCGAAGATTGGTACGGTCGAAGAGTTTCAAGGACAAGAGAAACCCATGATTATAATTTCTACTGTAAGATCAACTGAGGCGTTAGTGCAGGAAGATATTAAAAATACTTTGGGTTTTGTAAAGAATCCTAAGCGGCTTAACGTCGCTCTAACCAGGGCGCAAGTTGCGGTCATTCTCTTTTGTGATCCACATCTTCTGTGCACTGATCCATTGTGGTCAAAAGTAGTATGTCAAGCAGTCAAAGAAGACAAGTATATGGGCTGCGACTTGCCAAAGATTGTGTAAAACTTTATGCCTGAAGGATCTGTTATTGGTTCCTCTTTTGTCTTTCAATATTTTAAATAATCTTATTTGTAATGTAGTTAAGTAAAAAAGACACCCCTAGATTAAGAAACAGGCCGTATTATCTCCTGGTTCTCTCATTTTTATTAATACAGTGATAAAATTTGATATAATTTTTGTGTTTTACTTTTTATCTACGCTAGAATTTATTTACGCCTATTTATATTCCCATGTTTATCTTGTAAGTCTGGTTGACGTTTGAATAACTGAAACAATATCTAAGTGCTAGTTGGACTCGGGTGGAGGAGGGTTATTCACAGTATCATATCGCGTGACCTAAGTTTTTTTCATAATATAATTTTATTACCTTCTATGTTTTTTTTATATAATCCTTAGATATTTGCAACCTTTACACACAACTACTTAAACTAGAAAAGTAGTTTATCTTCTCAAACAGATAGGAATTAAAATGCTCGTAGATAATCATTGATTTTTATTACTTTGTATTTTTTGTAATTTTGGTTTAATTTAGTAAGGTGCATTGGGGCAATTCCGATAGAAATTTCTGCGAGATGACTAGAGGTGAACATTTCATTTGATTATTCGGGAATGTTCTGTTTTACGAGTCTTACTGTTTTAGATCTGCATAGATATTGGAAAAGCCTTTGAAAAGCATAAATTATATTTTTAAATATATCGTTGGATTTGCTAAAGAAAGTGTTTTAAATAAAGGACTATATTTTTGGGTCATAGGAATAATTGCGACCTATGGCGGGGTAATTCCGGAAGAACTCAAAAGTTGCCTTTATTGCATTTCAGCCAGAGTTTACATTTCATTTTCCATCCTTATTACCCCATAGATTTTGATATTGTAAGTTTTTTAAATAATAACCGTTAATTTGAATTCCTATAACTTAGTATTACGGAATTACCCCAGAAAAACCTTGATGTTCAGACATAAGTGACAGTGGTTCTCAACATACCATTTGAGATTTTAGGAAGTTCAAAACTGCACGATGGATAAACAAAGTTATTTTTAAGGTACTTAATTATTTTCTTAATGTCTTCTATAGAATGTCAATAATAAAATAAAACAATAATTCAGTGAGATCAACTATTATTTTTATAATTAAGTACGTAATTATGTAGGGTACTTCACTTTGGGTATTAGAATTATTTAAGAATCAACATATTATATTAACAATCATTAAACATAATTATTAAATCACATAAGAATCACAGGCTTTTTGATAATTTTTGGCTACTGTTCAGAATCAAAGTACTAAAGTAAAAACTTAAATCGTACTAAAATAATAAAAAAACACAAATGTTCATAACAACAAAATGAACGTAATATGAACAAAAATAAGTAACTAGGTACAGCCGTCGGATCTTGGCGAGTTTGAAGTTAGGCTCTGCGAATTCTAGCGGTTGAAAACTCGTAAAAAAATAAATAATTTATAGAAATAAATGCAATTTGCAGTTGTTATTGCTGTTAAAAACTGTTATTGGCATTTCGTTTTTTAAAACTGAACCCAAAAAAATAACAAGCATAGTCGACATTATGGTACAAAACAAAGTAAAACATTTTAATTAACCCCAACCGAACTTTCATCAAATATATCTAAGAACACTCCCAACTAATTCACCTTTCAAAGAAAAACATCAAAATCGGTACATCCGTTGGGCAGCTACGATGCCACAGACACACACCACACACACACACCATCCGTCCACATAACATTTCGTCATTTTTGCCTCGAGGGTCAAAAAAACGATAAACTTTGAGAACTACTGACAATTACAGTAGGAAAACGTAAGTGGGGCTATTGCGAAACAATCATATCGCAATAAACCCGGAGGGGTAAATAAGAAAAAAATTAAAAAACACAGTTGTAACCTTATATTCCTATTATTATTAAGCACAAAACAAAAAACAATCAAAAAAACAAACAAACATTAAAATAACTTACCAGGATTTCGAGAAAACTAACTTGGGGTTATTACGAATCACCGAAATTTGGCGCGAAATCACTTCTCTTGAATAATTTGACGACACTCGCGTGATGTTAGCGCGAGCGACTCGCGACATCTATAGCGACAAGTAAATATAAGATGGCGCTTTGCCTAATGTTGCCAGCAGCGCTCATATTGCTGCGTTTGGTAGATTTCTTGCACTTTCGGAATATACCCATTTTCGGAATAGCCCAATGCACCTTACTCAGTCTAGAATATCCGTGAAAATGAGCTCCCGGCTTATTTAAACGTATCACCCATACCACAATCCCGCACGGTCGTTAGGATGGTAAAATGGTAAGTGCTCGTCCAGAGTGCGAGCCTAGCGCGGTTGCGATGACGGGCGCGAAATATCAAACATGAAACCGCCGCCTTGTGTCCATGTAGTGACTACGGCGGCGGGCGCCTAGCGAGACGGGTATTGAGCTAAGCGCGCAGTCTTCAATCGTTCCTAGCCGCGCGTTATGGCTACACTACAGGCCCGGTAATAGATAATATTACCGTTCTACGAGCCTAGTCAGCGAGCGACCCAATGCGCGAGTGGCGTGGGTAACAAACCAGTCTTGCCGCTCGGGTATGCGCGTCTATTGTTTGTCGTAAAATCGCGGTAAATATCTGAATCGTTTAAAAGCGCAATTCAATCTAATGATTTTAGGGGATATTTCACTTAGTATGTAGTCAAAAGTTGACACGGGCATTTGAGTGTACTGAAAGACTTAATTCTTCATATAAGTTTAAAAAAATCACCAGTTATTGCTTTGTTTTTATTTATTTCGTGCACACCATCTCTAGTATTCAATACCTCCGATTTCAGGATCGGACTGTCTAGTAAAAATAGCATCCGGGTCCATAGTTTGCAACACCTGATATGTTTCGAACCGCTACAAGAGCTCGCGCCTCACTGTGGCCACCGCACGCCCAAACTTGCCGCGCCCGCCTCAGGCTCCAGTCAGTCACCGCGCATTGAGTGTGGACGCACACTAAGACGTCACTAACTATCTAGTATTAACTGAGCTGTTATTGACGATCTATAATTATGGCGGTAGTTTGAATGTGTGACTGGAGTGGCTGGCTTGGCTTGGCTGGCGTCCAAGGCATGGCGACATGAATCGAGGGCTGGCATATAACATGGCGTTACATTTCTTGAAGCGGTACCAAACGTGGCTTTATTTTGTATATGTTCGCACCCGTACCCACACACCACAGCGTAGTTATAATAATTTGGATAAGTGATTTTTTTACTAGGGATAAGGAGGTGGTAAGGTCAGAGCTGTTTGCGTAGCCAATTTTGATAGTTACGCATAATATGGTACCTACAGTATGTTGATGACGATCGTCGCTCTGCTTTGAGCGATCGTCCGTCATCGAACGATATATTATAGTTTTTCGGGCAATGTGCGGGCTGCAAGCGGCCCTCATTTATCTTTATTCAGTATTAACCTGGAAACATCTAATAGCAACCAACGTAGCAACCGTAGCGCCTGACGACGACGAAAACACGCGTGCGTCGTTCGTCGGCACGCGGGTTGGAGTTGTAGATGCGCGTGCTCCCGTGGCAACAGCGCGAGTCGTGCCTGTTGTTGCATTCCGTTGTTCTTCGTCGAATGAATCTTCAATGTTTCGTGCATGACGAAGTAAATCGGTGAAACTTGAAAAGTCTTCTCTCCGTAATCGTTTTCGAATCCGACTATTTAATAAAGCGTATGTCATGTCCAATTGCGCTTTGAGCGATATATCTCCTTCGGGGATTTTGGCTAGCAGGGAGCGAATGCGAGCTACGAATATGTCGGTATTTTCACGTTGTTGTGAAGTCGCAAACATTTCTAGGTATATTCGATGGGGCGGCCGGCGATCACCGTAGGCACTTATGAGATTTTCTTTTGCGTGTGACCATGATGTTATGGTACTTTTTACACCTTGCCACCAAGTAGCCGCTTCGTCTGCGAATAGGTATGTTAAGCCTCGGAGGATATTAGAGTCCGTCACCTGCGCACATTCGCTGTATGCCTCAACGGCGTCAATGAATGCATCCACTGATTCGTGCGGTCGGCCAGAAAACGTAGCTTTACATCGGGTCAATGTGCCCTGTCCCGGAGCCAAAAACGATGATATAGGCGTCGACGCATTCGCCCGCGTCACTGTCTCTAGGAGCTCTTTGAACGCCTCCGTTTGAGATCTTTGCAGTGTCGTAATAATAGAGGCAACATTTTCCGCGGAAAATGTCATGTCGACGTGTTTAGTAGAAGCCGGGGTAGCCGCGCCGCCGACAGCGCCGCCGTAGTGATCTTCGTCAGAAGCATGAGGCGTTGTAGTAACTAGTCGCGGGGGGGTGGGTACGACGATAGACGCGTCGTCATCCCTGCGACCGACACTGTTGGCGCGGCTTCTAGTAATTGGCATTGTAGCTAGCCCACTTTAAGCACGTACTAAAGTTTATTTAGTTATTGAGCACCACTTTCTAGCACACTCGCGCAAGTAGGTATACTTGAAAGTCACTTATAACGTTGGAGCGCCACATATGAGAGGGGGTGTTGCCTCCCATAAAGAAAACAAGAGAAAGTTCTAGGGAAGAGTAGGTATATTGATGAACTGAGGCACGTTAGATATCACACACACAGTTTACATAAAAGTTCGTAGGTTAGGACACAACGCGCGCGCCATCGTTGTTTCTGCGCGCAGCGTGGGTACGCCGCGCGGACGCGCCTTCGGGCACATGGGGCCCCTGAGCGCGGCAGTCCTTCGCCAGCTGAACGTTCTCAGCTGCGTCGTGGGGTGTGAGTCATCTTCGATGGCTCCTTCGTCTGGGTCGGGGTATGTGGTCATCTGGTATCTTCTGTCCCCCTAGTCAACCTCAGCCCACCGGGGGGTCCCAGTGAGCGAGTCGTTCGGGGGAGCGGGATGTAAAGCGCGCCCTGGCCGGCCCTTGGAGCCTGGGCGACGCGGCGTCATTGTATACTTCCAGCTGTGCTTCTTAGCGGCAGGAAAGGAGTTTTCCGACGCCCGCTAGTAATAGCGGGATCGGATCCGCTCCCTCCCTTATCGCTTGAAGCACCTCTTGGAGGGTGCTTATGGCGGTCTCGATAATATCAAGTTCCGCCGCTGTTCTTGTTCTCTTCGTCTTGATTGTCTCGCTCGCGCGTGGGAGCGAGACAGGTATGTTCGGTCGTCTCTGTCTCTCGGTCGGGGCACGTGGTGCGTGGGCCGAGATGGTGGTGCTCTCTGTCTGGGAAGGGGCGGTAGGCGGGGGTGCGCCTTTCCGCGGTCCCTTGGTTCGCTTCTTCTTCTTCTTGTTCCTCTTCTTTTTGGCCACATGGTCGGTGCCACGTGGTGGCGGGTTGTTGGCGGCGGCCATGAGGGAGCTCGGGGATGTCGTCTCGGGGATGGTTGGGGTCGCATTGAGTGCGACGGTGGGGGGCGGCGGTCGCGTGGATGTGGCTGGAGCTTGTGATGTAAGCGCCGTTGTGCCCGCGCGCTTGTTCCGCGCCTCCTCGCGGAACACAGCGCAGCGGGGGTTATTCGCGGTGTGCGCTCCGCCACAGTTAGCGCACGTCGCGGGCTCGTCCAGCGGGCGCGGGCAGTCGCGCGCATAGTGCTCACCCCCGCACCGTACGCACGCCAGCCGGCGGAAGCAGTTGTGGGAGGAGTGCCGGAATGCCTGGCATCGGTGGCATTGTGCTGGGCCCCTCCTCCCACGCCATGATTCTATCTTCACCCCCGGCATGCATAAAAGCTCGTCCGTTTCATAGATGCCGGGGGCCAGGTTAGCTGTCTTCTTCATCGCCGCGAAGAAAATGCATCCTGGTCTGCCTTGCCTCGCGGTAATCTTCTTTACGTGCTCGGGTTCGTACCCGAGCTCTTCCAATTCTCGGTGGATGTCATCTGGGTTCGTGTCAGCTGGTAATCCTCTAATTGCCAGTTTGAGGCAGCGCTCCTTGGGGAGCGAGTAGGAGAACCAGGTCATCCTCTCTGTCTCATCCAGGCTTGTGAGATATGCCTGGATGACCCGGTACTCATCGCTGTCCGTTGGGGTGAAGCGTACCCCCTTATTGAAGGGGCGTACGGATGGCACTCGTCCTAGTTTTTCCTTTATCGCCCGAAGATGCTTCGTGCTATTGGGGAAGGTTTCCAGCACTATCGGCGGGTACCGCACCTGGGGAGGCTGTGTGGGTGGCGCCGTTTGCGCTGAGGTTGAGGGCGTCGTGGGAGCGGCGGTCGTCATTGGGGTCGTCTTCGGTGGGGAGGCCCGGGATGTCGATGCCACGGCATCCGGGCGAGAAACAAAGATATCATTCGTCCCTTTCTCTCCTCGGTAAGAGGTAGGAGGGGGACGCGGGGCGGTGGTCTTCCTTTCTGTAGTGGTTAGGGGCGGTGTGGCCTTTGCGCGCCCTTGTGCTGCCGTGGTGATGGTTGCATAGGACGCGGCGTTCTGCCTTGCCGCGGTTGTGGTTGTCGGGGGATCAGCTCGTGCGGCCATCGTAGCCCAGTCCAAGCGGGCTGGGGTTTGGGCGCAGGTGCGCTTACCATCTTCTTCTTCCGCCTCCTCGCTGCGCTTCCTGCGCGCGCCGGGGGCTTGGATGGCAATGGGCTTGGGCTGCTTGGGTGGAGACTCTGGAGAATCCAGTATGACTACCACTGGGTTGGCTGTCTCAGCAGGGGGGGAGGAGGAGTCGTCTCTCCGGGCCTCTGCTTCCCAGCTCAGGCGTTCTTGGCGGGCGGCTTCTAGAGTCTCGTCGATTGAACGACGGAAGGCCCTATAGCGTTCGGCGTCTTCATCTGCGGCAGTCGGGATCCGCCGGGTGGACAGGGATCTGTCCCGTGCGGGGGTCCTCGGCTGGCCGCGGGGTTTCCTGGGGGCTGCAGGACATCTTGGGTTGAGCTCGGCGGTCACGTTGTGTTCGCTGGGCGAGCTCATCCTTCGTGGTTGCTTTTTCCGCGCGATTCAAGGAGCCATCGGCTGTGGTGTCTGCGTGCAGATACCGACCAGCCGTGATCCGGCTATCGAGTGCGTAGGCTGTCTTCGCCCTCTAAGGAGGGGTTGAAATCGGAGGGTGTTTTCAATAAAACACCCCCGAGTTCTGTGGCGTTATACTGGGTGAATCCGTGCGCGGTTAAAGGTGCTTATCGCAAAGCAAGACTTTCCCAACGCGCGCGCATAGAACCGTGTTGCTCGTGAGTGGGCGGACGACTGGCGCTGCGAGCGGCTTATGTTTAGTATTATATTATTGTGAACGAAACACCAAACGCGGAACGCGGCGAGGTGTGAGCGAGACGGTTATATGCTTCTACTCAAGTAAACGCGCCGGAAGACGACCGCGAGAGGCTCGAGCTGGCAACTTTGGGGAACGGTTTACTATAACAATAAATAAAAAAAATAAAACTCCAATAGAATTACGACGTACCATACAAACTCCTATTACTGTAGATAACCGTACTGTAAGCGCCAAATCAGTCACCCTACTGCCATAAAAAAGTGGTACTCTCAGAATCGTACCAAAGTTCTGAGTCACTTCGTTAAAGGAATCCCACTCGTAGGTGATTTGGTTATCGCAGTTACCTTGGAGACCAGTTGGAAATGTAGAATTAACACCCAAGTCAAAGCTTAGCCTTCGGCAGTTACTCCAAATGTAGTATAAAATCCCACATAAACTCTTAATACAGTCGAAAAATTAAATAAATTACTCCAAATGCAGTATGAAGAATAAGAAGGGCTCATAGGACGAATCCAAAATTCAAGATGACCACCGCAAAGCACTCCGACCGCACTGTGGCTGTGCCGCCTCGGCCTCACAGCTCACTTCAGCGTGATCAGAGCACTTTGTATGGCGGCCATCTTGATTTCCGCCATTTTGGATTTTTCTCAAATGTCAAACGCACCTCCAGAGCAGGGTGACTATATAAAGCAGGATCCAGTGATTTTAACATGAACAGATTATGGAAATGTGGGACTTTTTAAGAGGATCTGACTAAACCTTGAATAAAGAAATAAAACCTGTCAGGTTTGAGCAGGATCGAATAAAACTATCTGAGCTAAGTCATACACAAACAGAATATAAAGTGTAGCATACCAAAAGTTGCGTCTCCGCCAGCATATATAAAATAGAACCGTTTAATGATAAATGTCAGCAAAAAAACAAATTTCCTTAAATTTGACAGTAGATTTTAGATATGCTTAACACTAGAGTACACGCGCGGCCTACTATAGTAGTCCAGGGTGACTTTTTTTTTTTGCGGTATTTTTTTAATTTAGCGCGCTAGAGGCTAGTGTTTCCAGGTAATCCTCGTCTGGTATATTTGACACAACTTCAGGAGCGCGTTCCGAGGGTCAGAGTGCGTTGTTTGGTTGCTTTAACTTACTCGAAGGTTCCGAACGACCGGTTGTTTTATAACCTCAAATATCGTTTTTGGCGGGGAATTTAGCAAAATTTATTGACTTTTTATGATGTTTGAAAAGCAATAACTACCGTTAAATGCAAAATATAAATGAGTGCCTATAATTCTCTCATCAAGAAATGTCAAAGTCATGTCAGTTAAAGATTCAATATTTTAACGACCTCTTTTGATAGTTAAAAAGTTGCGCTCTACCCGAAGGTCGTGAACGACGTTAGAGTGAAAATTTGCACTCCGAGTGCACTCCAAGTGAGCTCTAACCGAGGTTCGGAACGCGCTCCAGTACCCCGTGAGAATCCACACTCCGTACTCACACAAGCAATTTGGCGCCTAAAGCGCTGGCCTACTAAAGTATGTAACTTTTGGTCTATTTTCGATTTATAAAGCTATTATAATAATCTCTTCTTATTAATAATGTATTTATATGTATGTATAAAATATTTTTATTTATTTATTGGTTACAAATTGGCATTGGCATAACGTATATTTTATCTTATTTTAGTACTTTTTTACAAATTTATAGATCCGATTACATCACGTGATTCACAAGTGGAAAAGTGGCTGCATGAGCTAAATACTGAAGATAAAGAAATAATTTAATTGAGTGAAGATGAAAAAGAGCCAAACCCACTGATTTAGTAGAAACTAGAGCATTTCTGGGCATGTTATACGTCATGAGAGTGTCGGGAAATTGATGATGTAATATAAAAGATTTTTGGGACAACTCTCAGGGTACTGTTTTGGAAAAGTATATGGCAAGTTTAGTGTTCAACGTAACTGCCGTCGATAGCCGTTAGTAATATTTATTGATTTTATGAACATTGTTGGAATCAAGGCTCTGGTAAATGAACGCCTCTGGCAAAAAAAAAATCAGGTGTAACTTTTTGCAAGAATTGGCCTTCATCTATAAAAAATAAATAGTAGCATCGACGTTACCCACTATAAAAAACTTATTATTGTATAAAAAAACTATAAAAAACTTATTTTTATTCGGTGTCAAACACTGTACGAACTTGCTAAACCACAATTCATTCAAGGATCATTAATCTGTGTAATCTAAATCACTAATTTCACGTGATTTTCTTTATTAGAAAAAAGTGAAATGTTAAAACTGTTATTTTACTGCCCCCGAATTTCCTCAAATTAGGTATAAAGTTTGAGAGCCGTTGATAGAAGTGATGACAGTATGCTTGTGTCCCAGTTACGTGACATCCGGTATCGGAGTGTAATACCTGGCGTAGTATATTATTGTATCATGAATTAAACAAAATGTCAATTGAAGAAAACTGTCCCGCGAGAAAAGCGTCGTGCGGGCGGACGATTCTTTTTAAATAGGTGTTTATTGGCGGCCAGTACAGGGGTGCGTTTAGGCGAGTAGAATAAATTTTCACCAGACGAAAATTTCGCCATAGCGGTCCGCCTAAACGGTGTCATAGCCGTACGTCAATTATTGTTGTCAAATTCAATTGACATTCGGCATAGAAGTTTTTATAATTATATAAATCTTGAAAGACATAAAAAATCCTGGATACAATACATTTAAATATAATATAAATTATTATTAATCTCTAATCCCGCGATAAAGTAGAAAAAAATTAAACCCAAACCAATATTACCGTGCCAATACAATACAATCCAACAAGAATACCTACAGGAAAACACCAACATATGTACACAACTTGTCTTGTTATATAGTATGTCTTCACGCCCTTCCGTAATCTTTGGTATTATGATTGAAGTAACATGACATATAGCTTAAATCTGACAGCCGACGAAAATTTAGCGACCTCAAAAGATCGCTAAAATTTAATCTACTTAGCGAAGATTTAACCAAGTGGACGCGCCTAAACGGGGCATATAAAATTTTAGTCTGTGTAAATTTTCGCCTCGAGGAGGCCGTAAACGGGGTGTTTGACGTTTATCTAGTTTAAATCTTATCCTGGCTAAGTCGCCTAAACGCACCCCTGCGACATGGAGCACAGAGGTTTTGGTTTGCCAGGATACAAAATAAGGCACAGTCAGCCTGCGAGCAAGCTGAACGGCAACCTACAGGTGCCATTTGCAGCACGGTTACGGCTGCTTATCTGCTACTACATTGCATTTTATTGAATTACTGCTTGAATAAAAAGGCTGTTTTACTACTCAGTCATCTGATGGCTGCCATCGTGTAATAAACAAACATGACATGCACGACTGCGTAAACAAAAATAAATAGTTTAATTAACGACGAATTGACAACGTAAGTGATGGCATGTATTTCGTTGAATTTTAAAAATAAACATTATAGTAAGTTAAAAAGCATACGAAAGTTATGATAAAATACTTACCTGTAGAAAGGCGATTAATGAGCTGTGATAGATTTATTGATGCGACACTAATAAAATCATTATTTTACCTTCGGTTGATGGACAAGTATTAAATTATAGTAAATAACTAACATAAACAATCAACACACATGTTTAGAGCAAAACATTGTCGTGGAGAGAGATCGACGAGGGAGTTTTCGAGTATAGCTTCATCCCTTTCGCAGGCACGCCATCGCGTATTGCTGCGATCTACGATTCCTACAGGTGAGCAGGCGCGTATTTTGAACTATGTATACCTACGCACCTCGCGATAATAATGTTCGTGCCGGGCATCTCACTCCGTGCTCTCGCCGCCACGTGGACCGTGTGTTGCGTATTGGATTGGTCGAGTGGCCTCAATAAAATATGAGTGAAATTTATGTATTTTTACTATTATTTATTCAGTATTCAAAGTTAAGTGAAGTAAAATTATGAGTTGTCCATTCGTCTGTAAAGTGTGAATTTGGCCGCCCTTTAAACTTGCCGCCCGGGGCAAAGGCCCCAGCATGCCCCCCTTTTTTTTTTTTTAGTGAGGACATAGATGCTGGCTACCGCCTGTGCGGTCGTCCAGCTCCACCGGATTTTAGGCGAGGGCAGGCCTTACAATAGCCCGGAAGATGCGGGGCTGGGTACATTTACATATTTATATGTATTGTAATAATGTGTTTGGAGTTGCCTGTAAAAAATACAAAAGGGCTAATAAAACTTCTATCTACATCAAATTCAACTTCCAACTTCTTTATGTGGCTTCTCTGGGCTGTGCCTGTGTATCTTATCTGTGAACTGTTAAAACATTTCCACAGAATAGACACACTACACAGTAGTTATTGTTCCGTGAAAATACCCCTTGTTATTTAAATATTTTCATCATTTGCTTCTTATTTGCATTCTAATTTATTTTCAGTATATTGGAAATTAGAATGCCTTCACTAAAATAGCAGTGGCGTCTGTGATATTACAAATTTTACCCGTTCTGAAACTAGATATTTTTTAGTATGGAGTCCGAAAGTATCGTTTTGTGCGAGAATTTGATAAAGTGGTTGCAGACTTTAGATCTCAAAGCTAAACATAGGAGTCCTGCAGGTAAACTTTCCATGTATCTTGTGTAGTTATGATAAGTTTCTAATAATTCATGGAACCACAGAAAAATTAAAACATAATACTGTAAATATCGCCCACGTATCATTACTTTCTAGTTACCCACTGCCATATCAACTTCAGTTTCTGGTTTTCAAGTTCAACGTAAAATGTGTGATTAAATTATTAGTGTTCGCAGCATGGTGGTAGGCCATTTTGCAAATACTGGCTACCTACCACCCTCAACTAGTCTTTCGTCAAGGACCTAACATTGTTACGGTGCTGTCCTTGAGAGCTAATAATTGTATGTTTAGTTAGTTAAAACCTTTCGTCTACACCATCACTTACAATCAGGTAAGATTGTGGACAATGGCTAATTGCAGCTGTTGCAGATGAAGAGGCTCAAGTCAAGGTAGTAGCAACCCTGAGAGTAGTATTAAATGGCCCCCTTAAAATGTCATCAATGCTCTTCTCTTATTTGTATTAATTTTGTGGTCTTTAGGTATGTTTATTCATTCTCAGGAATATATAGTGTTTTTCATATAATCAAAAATGTCCAATCAGAAGCTATACTTATGGTGGATTAAGGTTTAGAATTGATTTTGTGGCTGACTCTTTTTTTTATACCTAATTGATGTCTTCTGTTCATGGTTAATCCTTTGTTACCTCAGGCTACCCTCAGATTCACGTTTTCAAAATGCCAAAATTATAAATGTACCAACAACTACCATTTAAGATGTACAATATTAGATCAATATATCATAATCACTACATAGTATAAAAACAAAGTCGCTTCCCGCTGTCTGTCACTATGTATACTTAGATATTTAAAACTACACAATGGATTTTAATGCGGATTTTTTAATAGATTGAGTGATTCAAGAGGAAGGTTTATATGTATATGCACATATTACTTGATAATATACTACAGAAACACTGATAATTTTAGAGGTTTCTAATGTGATGCCAAGATTAAACTTTAACCTTTCAAGAGTAACCTTTAAAGAAACATGTTGATAACATAATATTATTGCACATTTAGAGTTTTTTTTAATGTGTCCGGTAGTAAGCCAATTCTTTATTATAATTGCAGAGCTTTCTGATGGAGTGGCGATAGCAGAAGCTCTTACACAAATAGTGCCAGAATTTTTTACTCCGGCATGGAATTCAAAAATTAAAACAGATGTCGGGCACAATTGGAGATTGAAAGTTAGTAATTTGAAGAAGATATTAGAAGGTGTAGTAGGTAAGTTTGCTTATTTAACTATATGATAAAGTTGCAGATTCTTTATAAATAAAAAAATATGATTGGAGGTATTTTCTTAGTATCTCTGTGCCTTAAATAATGATTTATTATTTGCCATTATTTTATTTCACTCTCTGGAAATTAATACATTATAAAGGCATGAATTGAGCCAGATCCAATGCTTAGAGGTCTATTTTATATAATATAAAGTAGTATTTTGGATATGTAATACTATCCATAAAAAAACTTCATTTGCAAGCATTAGAGCAACACAATTAGTTGCATGGTGTAGATTGCTTAACGGTAAAGAAGAGTGATGTAGTTTCATTTGCAGCTTCTCCCAGCTGCAGCATTATGCTTTTTAGACTACCACCCTTAAAGCTGGACTGCTAATTTTTGATTATCTGTTAACCCTGGAGAGAATCAGCTGTCACCAATGTTGGCTTGCCATAAATATTATTATTATCATGTAAAAACAAGAAGACTACAGGTTTGACAGTGAGTTAGAAATTGGTTCCTATAATACAAGCACATGAAATATTGTTAAATAGCGTGTCTTTGGATATTTCTATTAATTAATATTAATATTAAAAACTGTAGTATCATAGTACAGTAGTGAACCTGTGGACCTTTTATAGACAAGCTCAGAGTCTCTCAACAAGCTATGGAGAGAGCTATACTAGATATATAGAGCTAAACTCAGAGTAAATGCTCGTAGCAAAGTTTACTTAGCTCTGCTGACCGATAAGTTAAGCAACGTCGCCGCGATCGTGACTTGGATGGGTGACCGCTTGTGACATTACTACTGAGCACTTCGTGCTTCAGAGGGCATCAGTCTCGGTTGTTTTCTTAGGATGGCAGTCATTACAGCATGGTGGTAGTGCATTTTGTGAATGCCCATCTGGCTAGCTACCACTCTCAAGTAGAAAATCTGTCGTCGAGCATCTAACAGGGTGTTCATGCAGCTGTTCTTGAGAGCCAGTAATTCTAGGTTAGCCTAAACTACATCTTTGACCACATCATCACTTACCATCAGGTGGGTTATTGGTCGAAGGCTATCCTATCAGGTATACCAACATAGCTCTCAGAATTTGCAAGTTAAAATGGTAATGGGCGGGAAGCCATTCAAGTGATTACCACACTACGCCAAAAGACGTGGATTTTGTATGCCTCTCACTAGCTAGACTGACTATCATCAGCATTGTGGGGTTGGTTACAAGTAGCTAGTAACACACCACCCACATACTGAATAGAAAGCAAGCTTGTTGATTCAATTTGCATACGCTCCTCAAGTATAGAGGGATGCCGTCGAAAGGTTTGGAGAAGTACTTGCTGTCTCTATCAAAGCCTCTGATAAGGACACCAGTCATGCTAGTAAGCTTCCATCATATTCATTCATATTTTTTCCTCAAACTTTTGGGAGAAAAATCAATATGAGTGGTCCGTGATGGTTATTCATCCAATCCAACAAATTTTTTAATTTATTGGTCTTTTAAGACTGTGTACAATTTGTTTCAGATTACCATCAAGACATTTTAAATTTAAGTCTACAAGAATTTGCAAGACCAGATGTTGTGAATATAGCAGAAACGGCAGACCCCTCCGATTTAGGGAGGTTACTTCAACTAGTTCTTAGTAAGTTTGATCTGTATTGCGTCAAAATAAATGAAATCTATTCTTTATCTGTCCTTATCCTACGTTGAGTGTTGCCACAGCGTATTTTTGCACTCCACGTGGTCAGCTGATGACCTGGAATTCTGAGGAGTGTTAAGGTTAGGCAGGTGGTAATACAAGCCACAATTTATAGATTATTACAGCACAAAATTTTCGTCTCAAGCTGCATTCAAACCGCGTGCCTCAGCTTTGCGAACCGGATGACTTAACCACTCCTATGGGACTTTTTCGAGGTTCGGAACTGGAAAATGTGCTCAAAAATGTGGAAATGATCTTTGCTTCATATGCGATAGTGCTTGAAAACATATTAAAAAAAAAGGCGAACCCTTTTATTTAAATGAATTTTTTTTTTTTTTTATGTATTTTTATCGTGCGATCAGTCTTGCAACTATAAGCAGATGGAGTGTATGATATTTGTCGTGTAGGTCGCTACTTCCAGCGAAGTCAGCCCCTTCTTTTTTCAGTCAATTAGTATGACTCTTAGTCAAAGATGTCCCGTCGCTTTTTAAGGCGACGGATGGTTTCAGGGAAGGTGAGTTGCCCCGCCAGCTGGTTCGGGTGCCTCTGTAATCTAGACATGTAGTTAGCTCCATGATTATCAATCTCCTCCTTCACCATAGGCATGTTGAGTATTTCATGCAGCTCTGTTGTTCTGACAAACCATGGTGCATTTGAAATTTGTTTCAGGATGTAGATGCACCCTTTGAATTATCATTATGTTTGAGGCACTAGCAGAACCCCACAACTGTATGCCATATGTCCAAATTGGTTTTAAGATTGATTTGTATATCAACAGCTTATTGTCTATGGCTAGTTTTGAGTTTCATCCCATCAGCCAGTAGAGCCCTTTGTATTTCAAATTAATTTCATCCCGTTTTGTTTCAACATGTTTCCTCCAGGTGAGTCTACGGTCCAAGTGTATACCCAAGTACTTTACTGTATCTTGATGTGGCAATTGGGTATCATTCAGAGTGACTGGTGCGCAGTTCTGTTTTTTCAGAGTAAATGTTACATGTACTGATTTGGAAGCACTGGCAGCAATTCGCCATTTGGAAAGCCATTCATCTATGTCATTAAGACTGTTTTGGAGTAGCCTAGAGGCCTCAATCGGGCGTCAAGTAGAGCGGTGTCATCAGCGAAGGTCGCAGTTATAGCTTCTGGGTTCTGCGGTAGGTCATATGTATACAACGTATACAAGACGTGTCCAAGTACGGAGCCTTGTGGTACCCCTGCGAGTATATCGTAGAATTTTGATGTGCATTCTTTTTCTCTTACTTGAAATATTCTATTTTTTATATATGATTTTAAGACTCCATAGAAAGTATGAGGTAATATTGTTTTTATTTTTGATACAGCAAGCCTTTGTGCCACACCCTGTCAAATGCTTGTTGCATGTCGAGGAAAGCTGATGAACAGTATTCTTTTTTTTCAAAGGATTTCCTAATTGTCCTACATACCCTGTGGACTTGTTCGATAGTAGCATGTTCTTGCCGAAACCTAAATTGATGATCAGGAATTATGTCTTTATCTTTAATTACTTTGATCATTCTGTGTAGTATTGACTTCTCCAGTATCTTGGACATTATCGATAACAGGCTGATGGGTCTATACGAGGATATCTCATGGATAGGTTTCCTGGTTTTATGATCATTACTACTTGTGATACTTTCCACAGGTCTGGGAAATATCCAACTCTAATAATAGCATTTAATTTAAATGAATTAGGGTTTTATTCTGTGTTAGGGTTTAGAAATATGACGAAGCCCAGATACGACGAACATGAGCACCCAGCTTCGAAAATTAATGGACCAGTGTTGCTGCATCAGAGACGTGTGCAGCATAAGAGTAAGGTTGAGAATAGCTTGCTGTAATGTAGGAAGGGTGAATGGAAGGGTATGATAGTTCACAGATGTTATACCATGAAGAAGAATAAAACGTGTCTTGCCATCAGGAGTTGCAGTGGAAGGGAACGTAGGTTAAAATATTGCTGAAAGATTTGAGTTTTTCTACTGCAGATGTGTTAGAAATTGGAATGTAGTAGGAGTAATACTGAATAGAGAGTTGAAATAAGATGTGACTGAAAGGTTAAAAGGGTAAATAATAGATTGATGGTTGCGAAAGTAATGTAAGAAGAATGAAATGTTGACAGATCTCTAGGAAAAAAATATCACACCATCATAAGACCTGTGGTAATGATCCATATCTGAATTTAAGCAACATGTTATAATTAAAATGGACAAGATATGGGATTAGTGTATCAGAGGCAGCTGCACTAGTAGGACCAGTGACATAAGTTGAAGAGTAATAGATGTACATGGTACTGCATGTCACGAGGAGGGATGAAAACTATAAATGTTTTAGTATGAATGTGGATGCATGTATGGGTAGAGGAATGCTAAAAGTGATTGCGTGAAGAAAGATATTATGTTTGTGATAGGTGTGAGTATTGAGATTATTAATTATAGGTTGGCCTGAACAGCATCCTCGAGCATCTCATCACTTACAGTCAGGTACGCTAGTGGTGATCAGTTATAAATGAAAAAAAGGATAGCAACAAACATTGTGTAGGAAATTTTAACACTGTATTTCTTACAATAACGCTTACTAAGCGACTTCTCTCACTGTGTTCACTCATGGCCCGTGAGGTGCATGATCGAGGGATTGTATCCCGCTCGTAGTAGTATTTTTTGCAGAACATACTTAGCGTGGGATAAGAAGAAAAATATGTCATGAATAAAGATTAATGTTATAAATATATATTTAAGTTATCACTTTTTCGTAGGTTGTGCCCGTGGGATAAGAAGAAAAATATGTCATGAATAAAGATTAATGTTATAAATATATATTTAAGTTATCACTTTTTCGTAGGTTGTGCCCGTGGGATAAGAAGAAAAATATGTCATGAATAAAGATTAATGTTATAAATATATATTTAAATTATCACTTTTTCGTAGGTTGTGCCCGTGGGATAAGAAGAAAAATATGTCATGAATAAAGATTAATGTTATAAATATTTATTTAAATTATCACTTTTTCGTGGGTTGTGCCCGTGGGATAAGAAGAAAAATATGTCATGAATAAAGATTAATGTTATAAATATTTATTTAAATTATCACTTTTTCGTAGGTTGTGCCCGTGGGATAAGAAGAAAAATATGTCATGAATAAAGATTAATGTTATAAATATATATTTAAATTATCACTTTTTCGTAGGTTGTGCCCGTGGGATAAGAAGAAAAATATGTCATGAATAAAGATTAATGTTATAAATATATATTTAATTTATCACTTTTTCGTAGGTTGTGCCGTAAACTGTATAAAGAAGGAGGAATACATAACTCGTATTATGGAAATGGAGCTCTCATGTCAAGGATCGATTATGCAGGCAATACAGGTACATAACTTTAGATACGAATGCTTTCTTTTTTTGTAGAATAAAGGTTGAATATCCATTCTAGCGGGAAACCATTGTAGATATCTAACACTTCATAATATTAAACAAATAACTTGAGATGAATTAAAGTTTATAGAGAATTCACAATGAGCTTTCTTATAAAAATAGGTGTGTACATGTGAAAAGAGTAAACCGCGGTTGTAGCTATCATGCTCAAAGGAAACGGGCCACTGCTTATATTATAGTTAGTACTGATTTTGTGCAAGTGAATTAAATATGAGCGAACACATTTAGTTATCGCTTCCATACCACCCCCTGCAGTATTATTGATATATTAAAATCCACTTTATATTTATATAATAAAGTTTTGCATTAAAAATACATTTAATCTGGTTGTTCTGTAACAGTATCTACATGAAAATTTATTTTATTTTGCTAAATATAACTCTTTCTTCTCGTCGCCCCGTGGGGTGCCGGGTTTTGAATTGCTCCTCCCCATATCATCCCGTGGGTGTCGTAAGAGGCGACTAAGGGCAAAATACTGGTAGGTGGGCAGCAGCCTCTTCCAAAGAACTGCCAACTTACACTGCGATCCCCAAGACGACTGCCAAGCGTGGGGATTATGGCAAATACTCCTTAATAGAGGAGGCTGTGTTCAGTTGTGGACAATCCGGCTGTTACAGTAAATATAACTAACTCTCCTTGCCTTATAATAAAAAAATACAATACATGTTGACCAATTTTAAAGTTTTGACATCGAGGTACTAAGACAATAAATGCGAATGTGATTTTCGAAACGGCACAATCACCAGTCTAGGAAAGGAGCGTTATTTCTATTGTGCCTTGACCTTCACGTCTCAACCACCTACATCTGAATTAGAAACTAACTATGTGTATTGAATTATACGTGCTTTGTTTAGCAGTGGATGAACTACAAAATAAAAGTTTATATACCTTGATATCCCATTGTTTTGCCTTATTTTGGAAGCTGGACCCTTTGAAGAATCCTCGAAAAAGATTGGAAGAAATCTGTGCCCTACATGAAAATTGACAGTTTAGCAGCACTTTTATATGATATGAGGCTATAGTTATTTCTTATTAATATTCCAAGATTTAAGTATTCCACGATTATTTCTTTTTTCGTTCTCCATTTTTTTTTCACAATCTCTAATTGATTTTCAACCTTATTTTTATACTAATTTCGTCAGTAATTTGATTTGAACATAAATTTAAATTTAGATCGTTAAATAAATATTAGATTCAATTTAGATCACTACTAGATTTAGACATCCAGCACGTTTTGTGGCTTTCGAAAACGAAAACTTTTTACGCGAATAGCCTTGTATCGTAGATTTCCAATACTTTCCATCGTATATCTTGATAGATTTTATCAGAACCCGTTGACGGTCCAACGCAGAGTTTATCCTCTGCGTTGGACCGTCAACGGGTTCTGAATCTCCGTTAAATTACCTAGAAACTGACAACTGGAAGTAAATGCCGTTGTCTGAAGTGCCTGAAGTTCTTACACAATGATTCTTTCCTGTTTCTGTCCAACATGAATCGCCTGTGAAAAAAGCTAATTGACATTCAAACTGTAGTGCATACATAAATTAACGGTACTCAATTAAAAGTTAGCGCCTAGTACGCATAATAATTTCGTAACTGTACCCATCCGTAACCAATTAGTCTCATGTGTTTTTATATGCAATAATATGTAATTTAGTTCATTCGACCGCATTTTCATGCACTACACTATAATTGCGTAACACAATAATATATGGGCGCAGTATCGCTTTGATGTTCTATTGTACTTTGTCATATTAAACCGGTTGTATTATCTGTTACGAGTGAATAAAAGTTATTTATGTTACTTACAACGATAGAGTCCTAACATAGTCATATTTTATTTGAGTGACGGTACATCATTGCAGAAACGTATTAAGCTAACATTTCTTAGTTCTTATCCAACATCACTTTCGTCAAGTTGCATGCTTGCTGCTTTACGCGTTAAAGAAATTAAGTGTTTTTAGTACTTAATGCTTCATTTTTATGTCCTTGTATAACGTGAAGAGTTTTGTTAGTTGTAAAGCGAATGCCGTTGCTTCGACGCCGCTGCGTTGTGTTGTGTGTAAACATTGATTGTGAATTGTTCCATTATTTATGAAAAAACTAGAGTAAGTTTTTAAAGTTTTATCTACATGAGAGATAATCTACTAACATCTTCTAGCGCGTGATTGACAACAGTTTGTGGTAAAACTTATTTGCAACAGTGTCCATTTAGCGCTAGAAATCAGTGAATAACCGGCATTTAATGTAATCGTTGTTTTTTCCATTGTGTAGTTCTCTGATGGTACAGAATATAGCTGAAGTCTGTTTACAAATTTATTCTGCTTTTGTTCACCTGTTGAAGAGTTCCTCAGGGGTGACTATTAGGCTGACCTCTTTTTACAATGTATATAGTTGTCATGGCTATCGACATAATATGGCCTTAAATAAAAATTTATTGTAAAATTATTATCACTATGCAGATGATGTTCAGAAACTTGTTTCTATGTAAATTAATATTACGACGCTCTATTAGAACTATCACTGATGGTACCGAATATAACTGAATCTGTACAACAAATTGAATTTGCTTCTCTTCACCTGTTGGTGAGTTCCCCAGGGGTGAATATTAGGCCACTTTTTACAATGCATGTAGTTGTCATAGCTATCGACAAAATGCTCTTACATTAAAAAATATTGTTTAATTATGATCACTATGTAAGAAGATGTTCAGAAACTTGTTTCTATGTAAATTAATGTTACGATGCTCTATTAGAACTATCACTGATGGAACACAATATAACTAAAGTCTGTTTACAAATTGAATCTGCTTCTCTTCACCTGTTGATGAGTTCCCCAGGGGTGAATATAAGGCCACTTTTTAAAATTCATATAGTTGTCATAGCTATCGACATATATGTCCTTACATAAACAGTATTGCAAATATAATCACTACGCAGATAATGTTCAGAAACTTGTTTCTATCTAAATTAATGTTACGATGCTGTATTAAAACTGAATGACGGCCTTGGACATAAATAATAACACACACATATAAGTAGCAGTAGAACTGTTTGTGAACGAATTCGTCTAGGGAAGTACTGTCACTATACCCATACCTATTTCAACCGCCAAGCAGTTATGTTTGCATTACTATGTTCCGGTTTAAAGGGTATGGGTGCCGGTGTAATTTCAGGTACATGAGACTTGATAACTTCATGTAATAGGGTGTTGGTCCTAGTGCAGTTCGTAACTTCTACGACGAAATGTATCTGAGGCAGAGGTCACCGCTGGGCCTTGTATTTGTTCCGTCACGATATCATTAAAAAAATATCCCTGAAGTGGTAGGCAGAGGTGTCGTGAGTGTTTACCCACGGTTCGCTGGGTGTATTTTGATCCCATGTGATACGGCTTATTCGCCATTAACCGAATACGGTTCCTGGCTCCGTACTGCTACTATACATTTATCTGTGAGAATTACTCAATAATTACCGAGGACAAAGGGGTCGTACCCAGGAACTCAAAATTCAAAAGTGGCTTTTTATGCCCATCAAGCAAAGATGGCCTTGAATAAGAAAATGATTGTATTTAAAAGATTTAAGCAATTAAGAGTTCACAGTATACAAAATTTACAATAAGTTACTGCATACAAAATTTGCATAGTGGTAGGCATGGTGCGAACATCTGGCTAACTACCATCCTCTGGTAGAAAATATTTCACCAAGCACCTAACGATTTTTCCGGCAGCTGTCCTTGAGAGCCAGTAATTCTAGGTTAGTCTGAACAACATCTACGACCGCATCATCACTTACTAATAGGTGATTGTGGTCAAAGGCTTACCAATCAGCGACCTGGTTAGCGACCACACCCAAGTAGAAAATCTGTCGCCAAGCACCTTACGGTGTGTTCTGGTAGCTGTCCTTGAGAGCCAGTAATTCTAGGTTAGGCCTGTTAACACCTTCGACTACATAGCCACTTAACATCAAGTTAGATAGTGGTCAAAGGCTTACCTATCACCAATAAAAAAAAAGTCGGTGTAAAAGTTTGTGAATTGCAGTGTACTGCAGTTAACTGAATATTTAACGTGGTTATTTATTGTAGGAGCTGGAAATACTGACGCTGGGCGGGACCCGCGCGGCGCCGCCTCACCTGGAGCCCACTACCCCGGTCCTCACCGATGCGGACATGAGGGAGGCGCTCGCGCAGCGCTGTCACGAACTTGACGCTCAGGTATACTCTTATTAAAACTCACGCACATTTTACATTAATTGATTAGGTTTAATATCACGTGAATAACCTGTCCTAATCATTTAATCTATTTATACTCCTTTTTAATTTACTTCGAAAACGGGGAAGGTATTTTGTATATATACCACCAACTTGGTCCCATTTAAAATTCATCAACAACGGTCGACTAGTTTAAAGTAACGGTCAATTAACTGGAAAAAAATATTTCAGTATCTGCGAGTTATTTAATGGTCATAGCAATTCTTGTCGATATTGAACAAGCCGAGTGAAAATTATCAAAGTCAAAGTCAAAGATTAAAATCTTTGACTTTGACTTTGATAATTTTGCAAGATGTAGGTAAACATGTTGTAGGATTTATAATATAAAAAGTTCCATATACATCCTTGCCATAATTAGCATGCAAATGATACATTATACAAAATTTTAAAATTAAAATATACAGAATTATGTCATGTTATAAGAAATAAAATTCATTAAACCAGCAATATAAAATAGAAAGAAATTACAGTGAATAAATAAATGTCAACGAAAAATAGAAAATAATATTAAAAGTCAAATTTCCAAGTTATAAATAATAGATTTCATTGATGTTCAATAAAAGTAAAGATCCACATGTTTTGCCTTAAAAAGGCGTACAAACATTCGAGATATAAAGGCATGCAGGTAGATTTAACAGTCAAACAGAATGTGAAGAATAATACAATTCACAAAGTAATATAAAAAAAAAGTAAAAAGTAATATGTATCTTGTAAATACTGCTTACAAGATAATTTTCATCATCAAAAAATCTAAATATAAAATAAAAATTAAACCGACTTTCAACACTGACAATTATGAAATTACTTATGGATGTAGGATCATAATGTGAGGTCAGTATTTTGAATCGGCATGGTACGGACTTCAGCAAATTATTTCGTACTTTTCAGTGTGTCAAATTGGTTCCGTTTCTTTTTTTTTGTTTAAGAATATGACCTACCTAATGTCTATACCTAAGTGTAGGAAGAGTAAGAATAGGAAGAAAATTACCTACTTCAACTCTATCTGTGTAAAGTTCGTGTCATTTTAAGTACGTACGATCATTGTGGCAAGTGGACATTTTACTTATATCAATTTAATATTTCTGTGTTTGTTGTGTGTGAACTTGCATGCCGATACAGGACCGCATTGGTGTCTGTTTACACTACAATAGGTTTTGTTGCGTTAATATTACATCTGTAATATTGTTGTCGTTTTGGCCAGCTTAATATCTTAGGACCGATTTGTTTTTTTTTGTTATTGTAACGGAACAAGCACGAGGCCCACCTGTTCTTAAGCGGACTAACCTCTGCCTATAACAGATGCACTTCGTCACAAGTCACGAATAGCATTGCGTCCGTCACCTTGAGACATAGCTGTTAAGTCTCATGTGCCTGTAATTTCACTGGCTGTCAAGGACTGCTGCCGGAATTCACCGTTAGGTGCTTGGCGACAGATTTTCTACTTGAGCACTTGAGGGTGGTCGCTTAGCCAGGCGGGCATTCGCAAAATGCCCTTCCAACATGCGGTGAAGCTCAAGCTCGCGACGGGATTCGAACCATGGACCTGCTGCGTTGCAGTCCATAGCCAATGCCACTGAGCCATCACTGCTTCAAATTGTCCATGAATAACTTAACCTCGTCTTTTAAGACTCGTCATATAGCATGTTTTTCAAATAAGGTTGAATCAGGTGGACTGTTGTGTCTCTGTACCTTTGTGAGTTCGATAATGTTATGCATATGTTATAGTCAATATTCATAAAATAAAACATGTTTTCAATTGACTCACAACAGATATTGTATAAGCATAATATGGCAAGGTTATGACTTAGGTTAATGTATGCTGAAGTAATAAACTAAATCAATTGTCTTTTAATGAAGTCAGATAATATATATATATACTAGCGGCCCGCCCCGGCTTCGCACAGGTAATTACGACTATAAATTGAGGTGTAAGTTATCGTATCTTTCAATAAAGATTTATTCAAAGATAATAATATAATATAAAACTATAAATGATTCAGAATTTTATTCATGGAATATGTTACAGTTAGGTAGGTAGGTACCCAACAAAAAAGCTATAACTCAAAAAGTCTCTCGGTACGCTAAAATGTGTTGATATGCCGAACGATACTAACCCTACGATTCTCCTTGCGCTCAAATATATTACATATCAAAAGTCATATTAAACAGTTCTTGAAAATACATAATTTAAAATATAATAACAAATTAACGTGTTTTCGTAAAACATATAATATATTTTTTCTATTATATATTTATAGATTTTAAGAAAAATCTATACACTCAAAAAAATACTGTCTAACTTATTAGGGTCTCCCATGAAACATTTGCCCGTTTAATAGTTGAAAATAAATGCGTAAAAAGTCACGTAGGGACTGATGTTTAGGATCACACTTTTCTAAAGACTCTCATATTGAACGCTGCATCGCCCACAAAATCTACGGCTCTTATCTCTTTGCGTGTACTTTGTAAAACGTCGATTAATCGAGCAATCTTGATTCAATTATGCATTATCGGATGGCTGAATACATAGAAAACACATAATTAAAATTTTATATTGATAATTCAGACATGAACATCAATTATTTTGTAAGAGGGAGAGAGTTTCTTTATGTGAAAATCAGTATCATGCCATTTTAGATACGAGATGATCTGTCATCCCTGTATGCAGCTTTCCAACGTTATGGGATGCGTAATGTTTCGAACCAATAATAATGTTGATGATTATACAAATGCTTTTACTGCTTTACTGTACTATATCAGCCGGATAGTCCACTGCTGAACCCAGCCTCCCCCCCGAGGAGAGGGGGGAGGTGTTTGCCATAATACCTACGCTTGGCTGGCAGCTTGGGGATCGCAGTGTGATTCTCAGTAAGTACTGCTGCCCCACCTTCTGGTGTGTTACCTAGTGTTTGTCGCCTCTTACCACACCCACGGGTGGGGGTGACATTCTAGCCCGGCACCCCACGGCCAGCAATAATGCTTTTATAGCCTTACAACTACAGATACGATTTCCTTGGCTACTACGAATCGCATTCTGGTGAAGACTAATATCTAGGTCACCGTATTCAACTTGATATGTGGAAGGCAAACCAATTCAATACCGCAAGGGCGTTAGGCAACTGCCTTACCAAGGTTAAATTTTGCATTTAAAATATTTAAATTTTAAAATTAAACGAGGCTTGTTGTTAAATGTACATATATCAGTATGTATTACGGGCAGTGAGCCCTGCGCATCTATCGTTAGCAATATTCACAAGAACCCCTTATACCTAACAAAACAAATGTTCGAAACTCCAATAGAATTATGACGTCCCTTTCAAACTCTTAATATAGTAGAGAACCGTAGTGCAGACAAAATAATATTTACCCTACCGAGTTATTTATTCATCAATAATTGAAACGGCACAAAAGACCAGTTACATTAATTACACAATTTAACATTAGAATACAAATTGAACAGTCATTCATAAAATAAAATAATAATAATTGAAGAATACATGATGTCATTGATAGCAATAATAATACAATTAAAAACCCAGCTATACGACAATGTTATTGTTAATAACCAAAGACGTCGGCGGGAATACTTAAATGTGACATCGTTGTTATTATGCTTCTTTCAGTAATAACGTCTCATAATGATGAATAATTAACCGTTAATTATTCATGATATACATACACGTTACGTGTAGGATTTAAAAACCAAAGACAAAAAAGTTATTAAGAAATCGAAATGACTGTACAAATTTTTGTTTTACCTCTTCTTAACGGTAAAATATTTTCCTTATTACAGGTGAAAGTCCTTCGAGAAGAGAAGATGACGTTGCTTAGTGAAGTAGCGCGGCTCACCGCGGCGCGGGAAGCCGCCGAAGAGGCCGGTGAGACTGAACTTGACGACGCGGGCGCATCCCTAGGGCCAGCGCACGCCGGAACATTAAGATATAGCCACATGAGAGCACAACTCGACGCCTTGAAGGACGAGCTTGATAAAGTTGAATTACAAAGAGATGACCAGAGAGCGAGAGCCGATGCGTTAGAAAGAGAAGTCGCGATGTACAAATTAAAGAATGAAGAACTTCAAGTAAGTAGACCTCTAATTAGAGACATAATCTTGAAAGTGGAAGTTAAGAACACCTTTAACTTCTTATTTTTACAAATTATTGGAGTGCACATTTTTTTTATGCCCAAGGCGGGCATCGAACTCGCATCCTCCGATTTCGCGCCGGATGCCTATACCACTCGGCCACTTGGACTTGGCATTTTTAGGTGAAATTTTGTGCTCCAATTGTATTACTTAAACCGTCATAAGGGACGGTTCGCGGCCATCAACCGGACTACTAGACTTCATCTGATCGAAAGAAGTGTTTTTTCAATCACTTAACTCTCGGTATGATGTCGCTACCCTTCTATATTTCTAAATGTTATGATTACAAGCACTACCGCGTGCTTTGCGAAAATCATATTTTTACAAATGAAATCGGAGGTGCGCGGGTTCGATTCCCGCCTTGGGCATAAAATTTTGTACTCTAATAATTTTTTAAAATATGATTTTCGCTTAGCACGCGGTAGTGCTTGTAATCATAACATTAAGAAACCTTTAACTTCTACTTACTAGACCTTATTGAACGATGTATTCATATACATTATTTTATATGGCTGATTTATAAATGTAAATAAATACATATGGCAGAACTTCAGTTTCGCCACTAACACGAATTCTAAAAATACCATGGTTTTTTATTAATTTTTACGTACAACAGGGAGATACTCACTGACTAGGACAAGAGTTAGCAAAAATATCAAATATAGCATGGGTATTAGGCACAATTTAACTGTTTATTAACTGCCGTACTCAAGATACATCAAATAACTTTTTACAAGCATTAAATCAGTTATTTCTGAACTGTTTTATTGTTATTTATGCAACTGTTGTATATAACAACGGGAATTAAAACACGAATGTGGGTTTATATATATGTTTATATGTGATAATAGTATTAGAAGAGGTGTTTAGGTAAGAGTGTTTTAACACCTAATAAGATAGAGTTGCATATAAGACTTTATCTACACCCATGTTATGAATCGTCTATAAAAAGTTCTGAAACCATAGGGTGGTGTACAGTGTAAGAACTATATGTAAATTCATGGAAAGTTTACTTGCTGAATATCTAATACAAACGTATAGCTAATAATGGACTTATTTATTGTAGTAATTATTTACATTTTGGATCGTACAATTACTGTAATGCACTTGAATATTACATTATGGAATACTTATATCGAACAAAAATGGCGGGATACAACGTGAATTCGAATAACAGTTCTTTGTTAAACACGGCGCTGTGTGAAACCCGCGTGCCGTACAATGTTCTTTTTGAAAAAGAATTTGCATTATTAAATTTAGTACAGCATTATAATACTCGTTTGGATGATATTGTGGGTACTATGATACTGGATGTTTTAATGTTGGCAGTAAACTAGCTGTTTCAGAAACTTTTTTAGCATGGATGTAGATAAACAGATTTAATACTATAAATTTACAAATTATTGGAGTACAAAATGTTTTGCCCCGGGCGGGAATTGAACCCGCATCCTTCCGATTTCGCGCCGGATGCTTTATCTATTAAGCTACCGGGGGTACGGCTGTGTCGCCGAAATTTCGTACTCCAATCGTATTTCTTAAACCGTCATAGGGGACGGTGCGCGGCCATCAACCAGACTACTAGACTTCATCTGACCGAAAGAAGTGTTTTTTCAAACACTTAACTCTCGGAATGATGTCGCTACCCTTCTATATTTCTATATATTATGATTACAAGCACTACCGCGTACTAAGCGAAAATCATAAATTTACAAATTATTGGAATACAAAATGTTTTGGGTTAGGCCAAGCACTTTTTAATCATCTCACGTCCTTTTGTCAAAAACAAAAAAAATCGAACGTCAAAAAATCCCTGAGAGACAGTAATTCTTGGTTAGCCTGAATAACATCTCCGACCAAATCATCACTTACCATCATCTGAGATAGTGGTTAAAGGCTAACCTATCAGGCTTAAAAAAGAAAAATAAATTCAATATTATCTCGTGACGTTTCGTGCTCATGCATTTTATTAAGTTATAGTGAGCGAATCGAATAAATCAAATTCGATTGGATGGCACCATCATCCATTATTAAAAATCGGGCAAAATTAGACTTTTTTTCTTTACTGGTGTTTGAATTTTTGGAGGAATTTGCGCAATTGTTTTTGTAGACTAATGTACTTTTGTATCAATTATATTGTAGAGCGCGGCATCTGAGAACGTGTTACTTAGGGATGAGGTTGATGCGCTTCGCGAGACTGCGGCCAAGGCGGCTGTGCTCGAGGAGTCAGTCGCGTCCTACAAGAAGCGGATGGAAGAACACGTCGACTTGAAGAGGCAGGTATGTTATCCCTCTTAATGAGTCAATGTTTATATGTATATGTCAATGTGCCAATATAGCATATAGAAAAAGAAACATCAGATTACTTGATCCGAAAATTCAAAGATACAATTGGTCCGTTTCATGCATTTCTTAAAAATACTAAATAATTTGGTATATTATATCAAATACGATTGAGGTTGAATTTCAACAATCTAGGAGTTAATTATAAGCGGATAACTTAAAACTATAATCTATTCCAATGTGACAGGCATTTGCTATCATAGAATATAATTTTTTTTTAAATTTGTTGGATTACTTTAGTGGAGAAAAGAACTCTTTTTTTGACTTTTATAACAGATAGCAGCTGTGGAAATAGAGATAGCTGCAATAGCCATATTATTTTTAGTTATGAAGCTATATCGCCACATTCAACGATACAATTTCTTTTGCTAAAACTGCTTCTAAACGGGCTACACTTTTCTGCAATTTGTGGCTGCACTATTGGCAACTAATTGCCCGGCCATTAAAAATATATTGCCAAGATACTGATGTCCGAGCAATCTATGGCCGTGCCATGTGTTGCGATGCCGGCTTATGATGCAGACTCTGAAACGGGCTACACAAATTCACAATGGCTGACGAAATCACACTTGTCGCAGTGGCTTACACTATTTTAAAGTAAAGAAAACAGAGATTGTTGATTCGACCTTACCTAAATAGGCGTGAAACTTAAATTAGAAAATTTAAGTCTGGAAATATTATTTACAAACTTTACTAGAATGTCGAAGGATGACTTCGAGTTTCTTTAAAACAAAATCGGACCAATCAAACACAAGTAAGTTCAGTCCACAAAAACAAACAACAAAGCATAGAACATAGCAATAGTTACAGCATCACTCATAACAAACTTCATGTCGGTAGAAAAAGATGCACTATGCCATTACAATTGGGAGCGACTAAAACAACAATAGAACTGGCTGGGCAATGTTGCAGTCAAATCGATTGGTCAGCGATAGCCGGCCATCTATCGAACAATATCGGCCATACATGGCCACACTTAAAATGTTTGGTAATTATTGCCGGGATATTACTGCAATATTGCATAGTCTGGCTGGTATTGCTAGCAATGTTGCCGGCTATTGTATTGCAGCCTAATATTGCAGAAAAATATCGCCCGTTTAGCAGCGCCTTTAGATTTCTTTGCAGTTTAGCTGCGCGCCTAACGTCACATGTCATAAATGTCAAAACAAAGGCTTATTTAAAATACTGCTACATCGTTATTGGACGCGACGCGAATTCTACTCGTATAAAGGTTATGCTAGGGCTTGCATTTTCCGTCATATTTTGGTATCCGGATATCCGAATTTTTCGGATAATTCGGATATTTATTGAAAAAATTACGTGTAAATGGTATTAAGAGGTCTTTTACATTTTGCAGACCTCTCATTCGCACTTTTAATGATAATTTGAAATAGAAAAAAATTGTTAATGATATTTTAAAATGTGGTCTGACATTATTTTGCTTTTTGCGACTATAGATGGTCTCAACATATTTTTATTTTGTAACATGTTGAGTCCATTTAAAATTAGAGGCCCAAAATTTTAAATAAACAAATTACGCGTTTTGGATCCCTCATTACAGATATCAACATGAAAATTAGTCAAGATCATCTATAATCGCATGCAGCGAAATAATGTCATACACATTTTAAAAAATCATTAACATATTGTAACTTTTTGAAATTTTGTCTAAAAGTGCGAGTGAGAGGGCTGCAAAATGTAAAAGGTATCTTAAGAATAAATGGTAGTACACAGAACCGTCTTTTAATGACTGAAAAGTGTGGAATAACGTCTCGAAGTCTGTACCACCTCGGTTCAATAGTATAGATGTTTATATTGTGTTCGTGGTATGGACAAGTTATTTTACCGTTGTCAATGTAAGAAGTCACTTCAGTTTTCTTACATATGCAGGTAGCACTAGAATGTGACCTAGATTTTCAGAGGATTTCCTTTCGAAACCACACCAGTAGCTTTTGCCAATACGCCTAGCAAACAAAAATTACACGTTTTTATAAATATCTCGAATGAAATTTCTTTAAGTAGAAGTAAAGATGAGACAGTAAAAATATGAGCTCTATTTGAAAATTTTTTTTGAAGATATGCGTACCAACGAGAAAATCTTTGAAGACGGTTTTAAAAATCAACATGAAAATAGTAGTATTCAAATAAGCTTTATTAATGTTTTCAATAATATTCAGAAAGTTGACGGTATGTGATTTTAGCCACTCCTAACAACTCCCAAATTCAAAGAAAAAATAGTTTTGTAAACGTCTTATAAGTATAACCTGTATCTGTCTTATACGTGGCAATAACAAGAAAGAACAACCCATTGTAGCACCGTTTTAGTTGTAAGCATTAGTTAAGCCACAGAAAAGAGAAAGCAATAGAAAGGTGAAGGGGGCGTGGCACGCGAGCTCACCATACTCCTAAACAGGAGTATTTACGTCAACGGACTATAATGCTACTGACAGTCGACCCGCGGTTAACGCGCCGCATGCATCTCCGTCAATTTATATGAAAATGCCGCGTTGTGCTGTTATAAGTTGCAGATTTAATAGCAATGTTACAAAAGTAAAGAAAGTAGGAATATCCTATCACCGGAAAACTTAATAAATTATTCCTTAATGTTTTATATTTCGCTGATGAACAAAGTCGGTGCAATCTGACATATAAGTGATTCATGATTTTTTTATCGACAAATTTATCGATAAATTGTTAGTCACTAAATGTCACCTCATTCCAATATCTAATTTGGAGATTTCCTGTTAGACCTACAAAAGCAAGCACCGTCTGTCCCACTGCTTTTAGTGCATATAAAACTTTTACCTGGACGTAAAAATACACGTATAGGTCAGAAGGTAAACATCAATTAAATTAACAAATTATTCAAATATTTTCAAGAACACGCAATCTTTAAAGGTTGTGATTTCAACTTCAACTCTTGTTTTGTGGCTTCTGTGGGCACCACCACAATTTCAACAATGTCACGTAGTTAGATGGACTATCAAACAAAGGAGATTGTTTAGTTTTAATGAGTCATGTCCGGTGAGAACTGCCCAAGCCAAAATTGGTGCTGAAACATTAGATGTTAGTTCATCTAACTACTGGAAGAACACAATTGTATATACACACACAAACATACACACACACAAATTCATTATATATAGGGGAAATATAGAACACCTAGGAACAACTTTTGGTTAAGTTATATAATATATGAACAGTTAATTTACAGCTTTATTTGAATATGGATAAATACAAAGGAGAGGATACGTTTGAGGGAGAAAGGACGAGGGATATCTCTAGGGATAATATTGTAGAGAGAAGAGTTTATTTTGGGACAACAGAAGAATATGTGTTTCACATTTCCTTCGTCCAAACCACATTCACAGAGGGAGTTATAAGTTTGGCCAGGAAGACTGGGTTACAGGAATAGTTTCGACTCGGACGGCACATTGTACAGGTGGTCACTTTATCAGCGTTTTGGAATATTGAGAACCAGAGTTTATTGGGCATCTCAGGTTGAATGTTACCATAGAATTTAGCTTTTAATATTCTAGAAATTTGCCATTTCAGGTTTCAAGGTTTTTTTAAAGATGGTTTTAAAGTCGAACAGATATCTTGATCTTGAGATTCGTTGCGCACTGTACCGGCGTGACCAGGAATCCGGGCAAGGATCACATTTTTGAGAGCTACATTCGAAAAGGGCATTTCCTATTTTTAAAACAATTGGGAACCTAGATTTGGACCGAAATGGGTTAGCAAGAATAGATTGGAGGCAGCTTTTGGTTTCTGAAAATATGATAGTTTTATTCAGATTGTGTGATATTACAAAAAGGATGGCTTCCATAATTGCGATGGCTTCTCCTGAAAAGACGGAAGTGGTAGAAGGACATTTATAATTGAAAGTTATTCTCGTAGATGGGATCCAAACTACAACACCAATTGGACTATCTAGATTTTTAGAAGCATCTGCATGGCAGTCCAGTCCTTGTATTCTGTGAAGAATTTATTTATTAAAACCTTATTAGCTTCTATTGTGTTTTTATCAATACCAAAATCCAAAATAATGTTAGGTTTGAAAACGAATGATTCGTAGGATGATGAGTACAAAGGCATAACAGGATTCTGAAGGAGGGAATAAGGAAGAAGGGTGAATTGTAAATAGCTGCGGAGGAGACAAAGGAGGTTCTCAGATGAGGCTTTATTGCATAAGTTATATAATGTCAGTAAACAATCTAGTTTTTTTCAAGAACAGTTTGAGTTTTAAGCTAATTTAAAAAAGAATTTATCGGAGAGACAGTGTCTGCGAAGGCTAAGAGGAGGTTCTACACACTCAACTTGAATGGCATTGATAGGGATTTCAAGCAGTGTTCTTTCACCATGACAGACCAAAGCTACTTTGACAACATCACATGATTTTTTTTATTTTTTTTCCGTTTGGATTAGTTCATATGTACAGCAGGCTACGTTGCAGCATCGCGGGGTGTGTTGCAGCAACGTAGACGTGAACGGAACCGAACACGCGAACTTTTAGGTTATGACTTAGTCTATTTTGGAGATTTTCGTTATCATCAATACGGAGAATATCTCATTGGCTGCCATTCAATTCATTTGTAAAAATGTGTAATAGAGAAATACACAAATATACTGTTTTCAGTTTTTGCTAAATAATAATATCTAGAAATAGCAATCGCCGATAATGCAATAAGTACAATTCGTTTCAATGGAAATAAAATGATTACCAATTTAATTAGCTGGTAGTTACTATTGTGTCGGTCTCCCTGATTTTCCTGAATCCCTATCTGTGCCTATCTCTAATACCACCCTCTACGTGAATTTCATGTGTTTGTTATAATTTTACTACAAATAAACGAGCCTATAACATATAATATCGAAATTAAGCTGTTCTTCGCAGTAATAGCTTTATTTAATTTTTATCGTCTTTTTCTTATTCAGCATCTTCACTGCTGAAGGTCGTGTCTAGTCTGAAGTAGTGTTAATTGCTCGATGTACTATGCTCTTCCACGTGCTTCTGTTTTCAGCGGTCTTTAAAGCTTTTGGTATAGACATACTAGTAAGCTATAGGGTTCATTCAAGACGCTTACTTGCCTGTCATTACTACATATTCAAATGATTATATAAAACCGCATAAAAACTTTTTATAGCTCAAACGCACAGTACATCAACGCATTACCTAAAAATTAAATCGTTTTAAGCGTATGGAAAAGTTTATCGATAAAAATGTACTGCATCACTGGCTACTTTGACAATGGGATACCACTTTTTGTTCCGAATAAATAAATAAAAAAAGGTAAAATTTTACTAGCTATCCTAATAATTATTTTCTCGTAATCATTTTGCGTGCAGTAACTTGTGAACTATTTTTCAATTGTCTATGCTCAGATTTTACCAAGGAACGATTTTAAAATTGAATTTTACTTAACTGAGAGACTGCACAATTACTGTACAGATATTGTCGACTGGCAAATTTCACCAGATATTAGGGGAATTACCATATATCTGTCTCTCTCACTGAAAGGGATAGCTTGACAATGTTCACAAGAAATTAAATCTTACCACTTTTTAGATAAGGTGTAATTTCAACTGTTATAAATTGGTTTATTAAACGTTTCAAACGGGTAAAAATGGGACTAATCAGGGAATCGGATTGTTTGTAGTGAACAATAAAGATGTAATGTCAAGTATCATTTACATGTGTTAAATTGGCTACGCTCGTTTTCTAAGAAAACTGACATGGCTGCCACTCTAAATAGTATTTTATATCTCTATGAGTTAAGCATAAGTTAAATCATTAAGGTATCCTTAAAATATGAATTACTTACTAGTTATGTAGGCCATCAGGTGTTTTTTTTTTAAACTTAAACGACTATGATAGTATAATAACGTAATTATAAAATGGTAATAATAGACAAGTTCAAATAAAAATAACAAAATTCTTTCTATTAATAATATACATTAACCCCCAAATTCACAGAAGACTTGTAAACGGCTTACAACTAAAACGGTGCTACGTATTGTTCTTTCTTGTTATTGCCACGTATATGACAAAGACAGGTTATACTTATAAGACGTTTAGAAAACTATTTTTTCTTTGAATTTGGGAGTGGTTAGGAGTGGCTAAAATCACACACCGACAACTTTATGAATATAATTGAAAACAATGTTTAAGTAGTGTCCCCCCCTACAAAAATACGTCTAAGAAGTGCATATAAATAGTGATTTTGATGAGTAAATTAAATTTTTACAAGTATTTTTTGACTTATGTAACTATCCGTATTATCCGAATTATACGGATAATTAGGTCGTCACTATCCGGATGATTCGGATATCCAGATATCCGAATGCAAGCCCTAGGTGATGCGCTTGGTTGTGGAAAAAAAAGTTATGGAGTTCGAACATGAATGTACCCAAACCTATGTATATAAGAGTCGCCGCATTATTTAGTTGGTTACAGATATTAAAATCATTCTCGTATATCATAGAATGGTTATATATACCCTTACTTTGGCACTCTGTAGATCTAGAAATAAAAAATGAGATAGAAAATCTGTCGCCAAGCTCCTAACGGTGTGTTCCGGCAGCTGTCCTTGAGAGCCAGTAATTCTAGACTATCCTGAACAACATCTCCGACCACATCATCACTTACCATCAGGTGAGATAATGGTCAAAGGTTAGCCTATAAGCTATATAAAAACAATGAGATAGAAAATATACAGTTTGATGACAATGATTTTAATCTTGGTAACCAATAAAATAATGATAAGTCGTTGTTACTATATATGTCCAATAATGATGTTGCCGTATTTAAATTTGTCTTAATTTTGACTTATATGAAAGGTGACGTCAGGCACATAGATAAGCAGCAAAGAAAATAACTATCTTTTCCTACTAAACTAGAAAGAAGTGACACTGCACAGCGTCTAGAGTTTAAGTATTATATCGACACCTATACACCTCTGCTTACACCTGGGAATGCAGGAGTGACATCATGTGTGTGTGTACAGTTTACAAAATGGTTGAAATAATAGCTCCATCAGCTAACATACTCTTAAAATCTTGCAAATGAATTCTGGCAGTTTTAAATTATACAGATTTTGAGACTACCCTATTCGTCGCGATGTGTTCTTGTGGAGTAATAGCGTAGACTGTTTTTTTTTATTAATAGAAATTATAATGAATATATGGCTTTCATCGCACCTGTTGTAAAGCGCTCATCGTTGCGCGTTGTATCGAGGATGGTAAACAGGCTGAGCCTCTTATTACTATCAGGTCCATGGTTCGAATCCCGCCGCGGGCTTGAGCTTCACCGCATGGTGGGAAGTCATTTTGTGAATGCCCGCATGGCTAGCGGCGGTAGAAAATCTGTCGCCAAGCACGTAACGGTGTCTTCCGACAGCAGTCCTTGAGAGCCAGTGAAATTGCAGGCACATGAGACTTAATAACTATGTCTCAAGGTGATGGGCGCAGTGCAATTCGTGACTTGTGACGAAATGCATATGTTATAGGCAGATGTTAGTCCGCTTAACATCTGGTGGACCGCAACCTTGTTCCGTCACGATAACATAAAAAAAAAATATAAAAAAACTGGCTCTCACGGATTGCTGCCGGAACGCACCGTCAGGAGCTTGATTATCCACTTACCTTTTGTAGCCAGGAGATTCGCATAATTCTGGACCACCATATAATGACAAGAGCATCATTGGTGTTTCGTTACAGGTGAAGTTATTGGAGCGCGCGAACACGGAGCACGTGCAGCGCGCCATCGAGCACGAACAGGCGATGGCGCGTGCAGCCGCCTTGCGCGCGCAACTAGATATATACAAGAAACAGGTACATAGTACGTGCTCCTATACTTTCATATACACTTCTATATAACTGAGGTAGATATTCATTATTATGATCTACTCAACAAACGTCATTCACAAAATATAAAAAAAAAAAGATTTTTCCGTAAATTATAAGTATATTATAAATAGTACAGCTACAAAATTGCCTACGGCGGAAAGACGTGCATTCAAATGAATGGAAAAAATCTGCTATCCAACACACGCTTCCATAGCATAATTGGATTGGAAATGCACCAGGGTGGTATTCTGAAGTCCTGCTGCAAGTTTTTTTTTCATTCGAAATAATTTGTATGTTTTCGCTTAGCGTGCGTCAATGCTCTAATCAATAATCTAAAATATAAGACATTAATCTATCTATCTATCTAATGCTAAAGGGAAATTTTTAATTTTTAAATTAATAATTCGAGTTCGAATTATTGTCGAGTGTTGATCGAATATCGACCTACTCGTACCAGCCTAAGAAAGATAGCTTAATGCTGTTTAGGTAAATGTCGCCAACGTGAGGAACATGTGCTTTCCAAAGTTTAAACACTTATAATAAAGACTTTCCATCTCTCGCTTCCTTGAAAATGAACAGAACGGTATTTTGGGGTTGCGGGTTTTCGATTCCCGCTGAAAGTTATTTTTTTCCATGCGAAACAATTTATATTTACAAATAGTCGTAAATAATAAAATAATAGTTTTAAATAGTTATAATTTACGACCGCATGACGAACAATTCTAACGGCTCTTTCTTCGTTTGAACGGTTTAGTTTTAAGCGAGCAGAGCGCTTAGTTCTACCTCGTTTATATAGAAGTCTTTGCATATACCTACCCACCCACCATCAGATCAGAGAGAGAGAAGTTAATTTATTTCTATACTTTTATATTATTTATATACATAGATAACTACAATATACTCGTATTACATATAATTATATAACTTTAATATTCAATTACATATGTAAAAATATTTTTTTAGAGTATTGTATACATAATTTTCACAAAAAAAGAACATACTAAAGTATAATTATTCTATCGATGATGTTGGGCTGGAGAAAGTCAACACGGTGCGTAATTTAGGTGTCTGGTTCGATTCTTCATTAAACTTCATATTTCATCTTGAAACCATAACAGCTAAAGCAAGCCGATTGCTAGGTTTTGTCAGGCGTACGGCAAAACCTTTTAAACAAATGGATTCACTTATAATACTCTATACATCATTGGTTAGATCACAACTGGAATACTGCTCCTTTATTTGGGCACCTATTTACAAAGTTTATGAGGATAGCGTTGAGTCAATACAAAAGCGATTCTTAAGGCAACTACGTGTCAAACTAGGGTTGAGGAAAGTTATTCCTGGATATGAAAGTCGTCTGGTGCATTTCAAATTTCAAAGTCTTATACGTAGACGCAAAATCGCTGACATGTGTGTACTGCACAGGACCGTCAATGGACTGTTTAGTGAGGAATTACTAATGGACTAACTTTATCACTCGTAAGATTGCAACTCGTAAGTCATCTCTTTTTAGTATTCCATCCTCGAAAACAATAATGTAGGGCATAACAATCCGCTTTATCGTATGTGTCGATTTTATGATCAGGTCTGCATCGATGTATGCAACGAACTCGACAATTTTCATCAAAACTTATTTAACTTTAAAATTTCACTTCAAAATTTGAACTTCTAAACATTCTACATTCTTGACGTTGTATACCTTTAAATTAGTTTAATTATCTGCAAAGATGTGTACATTGAGGGCGATTCTGGCGTACACGACTAAACCAAATTAAGTCTCACTAAAAATTTTAATTTAGTGGTCCGACTAGCAAAACGCTATTCGGCGATCACGTCGAATTAAATTTGGTTTTGGTTTAGTCGCGATTAAAAAAGAACCAAATTAAATAGCGCCACGCACGCCATCTCGTAGCTAGTAGCAAAATAGTTCTAAACATCACCAACAGATGACGTTCGAATTCATAGAATGACTTACCGGTTTTTACTATCTGTGAAAAACTTCATTCATTTATTATAATCTGTGAAAGACTTTTATTTTAAAGGGTCGCCTTATTGCCATACCATCAAATTAAGTAACACTTTATGTAACTTTTCTGTTTAAGGTTTCATATTTTGAAAACTAATTTTATTATTTATTTTATCTTAAAAGAGTATGCTCCAACATAGGATTGTTACGATACATGTTAGTAAGTAGAGAACTCTACTAGTAGTTAGCCTTAAAAACAATTACACCATTGATGGTACTTAGATACCTTACTATGTAGTTACAATTAAAGATACTTAAACGCATTGTGGCAGTTATTCCAGAAAAAACAATATATACCCCGAAACGACACCATACCATGGCCACCAGATTGGAGCACTTGTGACTTTTTATGGGGATACTTAAAATCCGTTATTTACAAAACAAATCCGTTGACTATCCCTGCGTTCCAAAAAATTCCTCCATAATAATCTTAGTAATTAGTCTCTGCAGCACCACAATTTTTTCAAGATCACAAATGCCGAAATTCCAGTAGCAAAATAATTGTATTGGATTTAAATAAAGAAGTACTTGTGCGCTTAAATAAATTGAAAGGTAAACATGGCGATTCAAATTCGTCGCGTTAACACCACTAAATTTAATCGTCATGCTTTTACCTCTCGACTATTTTGACATTTGAGAACTTAATATTAGTCAGATTTACCACTAAAAAATGGACCACCGAATAGGTAAATCGCGCATTTCGACCAAATTGAGTAATTTAAACTAGATTTAGTGGACTCGACCAAATTTTAGTTTAATCGTGGTGTCGCCGAATAGCAGAACCGATTTTGACAGGAGTAAACTATTCTTAGTGAAAACTAAACTATAATGTGGATGCTCGAATTGCTACCAATATTTAGTTCAAATTTACCATGTTCGTTTTAAATCCAAGTTTTTATATATAACTTTCTTTAATTTGTTAAATGTTTTTGTACCAAAATTATAAAAATAAAATAAAATAAAATATGGCACATGTTTGGCAACCGAAGTAGTGAAGCGTCGAATTCATTTCAGAATCACTTAATTTTGTCATTAAAAAACTCATTTATAGTTTTCACATTTAGTACCAAATTATTGAAAAAATCCGAATTTGTTTTCAAAGACATTTTAATATTTCTTTATTATAACGTTACTCGCTAATCCCGTAAATATACGGGTGCCGGATTTTAATTCCATACGCGATTCAGGTATATATGTTACGTGCTTCTAGCGCTTATTAATCACACCACTACAATAAGGCAGCAAAAAGTTGCTGGAAATAGTATTAATTTAAGTATTAGTGTAGGTATTTAAACTCTTGTGTCTGCTGAACGCGCGGTGCAGTGGCGATGTTTCGCACCAATTTGGCACAAGATTTATTGGAGTGGACGCATGATAATTGCATGCCCAGATAAGTACTTCAGAAGGTACTAGATAGAAGATACCGTAAACTTTCATTATGGGCTACATTTCTTAGTTCGTTAACAAAATATTAAGAACTATATACAATACTGCAGCTGTTCACGCGTTTCATCGGCCAAGCGCTCTGATTGTATTTTTTTGTTGTAACAAAATTTTGTGTCTTACAAAAGTTACCAGCAAACAATTTGGACGATCAAGTAAGTAATCGTTAATGACAGAATTTCAATGTGGTCCAAGCGGTATAATCCTAATATATATATTTTGTAAGCTATTACGCTCAAACTACCTGTTCTTTAACTCTAGCGCTCGTAGCACTTCAAATTTAAATACAAAATCAGACTTTCCATCAGGTGAGACTGCTTTAGATTGTAAAATTTAAACACGTGCCTGATGAGATAAAAAAATACTATAAAATTGAGCTAGGCGTTGCAATCTACGTTTTGAATTTTTACACGACTGCTAAAAAAAATGTGTTATGTTTCAGGGTTCATGTATGTACGTTTGTGAGTTTCTTATTTACACCATAACTTCTAAACGGCTTAACCACTTTAATGTATGAGATATAGTTTGGTTTGTCTTGACACCGCAAATGACACAAGATGCATAAAAAAAAACAAACTGGAGGATTTTTGTCGCCATGTTGTGAGAAAAAATGAATTTTTTTTTTCAAACCCACCTTGTGGGGTAACAAAATTAAAGTCTAGTCTTTAAAAAACTATTCCATAAATAATATCTTGCAGTTTTAATTTCAATGGAAAGAAAAAAGGTTTAACGAAATTAAATAATTCGCGGTCGGATATTTTACTGTTTTAATTAATTTATTCTTATTAAAAATACCTCTTTCGAGTTATTACTCGCGATTTATCTTTAGGCTTTATCTATATTTACATAAAGCCCAAAGATAAATCGCACGGAAATATATTCACTTGTTATTATAATAGTTCATAGTTCATAGTATTTATTGATATAATTGTCCACTAAATAATAATTTTAATGATACATAAAGATTTGATTGTTGGAGTTGTAAGTTATAGGTACTTACTACATGGATACATAATAATTACATAAAAATTACATGATATAAAAAGTTTCAGGTTTCATTTACAAACTAGATTATTAAAATATACCTAGGTATATTTAAAAATTAAAGAAATAATCATTTAAATTACACTAAATAATGTCAAAAATGGTAAATAATAATAATAATAAAAATTAAAATCAATTATATAATTATTTCAAGTCAAAAAATTCTTCAGTTGAGTAAAACGTTTGGTTAATAAGCCAGCGCTTTAATCGTGATTTGAATACAGCAAGATTTCTGGATTCAATAATATGTTTAGGTAGTTTGTTATAGACTGTCGGTCCCATAACGTGAGTCAACCTTGTAGATTTGGTGAGGGAACGGCTCACAGCCGCCAGCTGACCTCTGCTGCTTAAGTTATAAGTGTAGAACCCTTCCAGGTGACAGACCTTAACGAACAACTCGATGCAGAAATAGCAAGAGCCAATAAACTGGAGATCGAAAGCAAAAAGCTGAGCAGTCAGGCGGCGTCGCTGCAGAGAGAGCGAGACACGCTGTTGCAAGAGAGGGATACACTGCGGGAGACTGTCGATGAACTGCGCTGTTCCACGATATCTACTATTACTGCAGGTATTTTAAACAAAATAAAATGAAAAATATTTATATAAGCTAACTTCAATCCAACACATAAAAGTATATACGAGGGGTGATCCAAAAGTAATGATAATCAAAATAATACACGGTGGTTAATGTTACAAAAATAATTTATTTTTCTACATAGTCTCCCTAATAAGGCAATACATTTAGTTAAACGTTATTCTAAACCTAGGATTCCCTTAGAAAAAAAATCTTTATCTTGACTCTCCCAAAATGCCTCAACAGCTGCCATCACTTCGCTATCATCTTCAAATTTCTGGCCTCGGAGATGTTCTTTGAGCCGAGGAAAGAGATAGAAGTCACTGGGAGCTAGATCTGGCGAATAGGGAGGGTGTTCGAGCAGTTCGAACCCTGTTTCTTGAATGGCAGCCATGGCAACTGCGGCTTTGTGAGCCGGTGCGTTGTCTTGGTGAAACAGCACCCCAGCTCGCAGTTTGCCGCGCCTTTTTTCTTTAATGGCCTCCCGTAATCTTCTTATTTGGTCTGCGTAGTAAGAGCCCGTAAGTAGTAGCTCCCTTATCCAAGTATTCGACCATAATAATTCCTTCAGCGTCCCAAAAAACGGACGCCATAACCTTTCCCGCCGAACTTGAGACTGAATTTTTTCGGCGTCGGTGAGGAGGCTCGTTTCCAAGACATCGACTGCTTTTTGGTTTCCGGGTCGAAATGGTGGACCCAGGTATCAACCATGGTCACGAAACGTGACAAAAAATTTTCTTTATCGGCTTGGAACTTCTCGAGATTAACCTTTGAAATGTCAACTCGTTTTTTCTTTTGCTCGTCTGTTAACATTCTCGGTACCCAACGCGCAGAGACCTTCTTCATGTGCAATTCGTTGGTTAAAATTCTTTGAACGCTACCATAAGAGATCCCTGTCATCTCAGCTACGTGCCTGACGGTCACTCTTCGATCTGCCATCACGATATCCTCTATCTTTTTGGCATTGTCTTCAGTGGTGGACGTGGATGGGCGTCCTTCATGATGTTCATCTTCCGTGGATGTTCTACCCAGCTTAAACTCCTTGGCCCAGCGTGCAACCGTGGAATATGGAGGGGCAGAGTGCCCCAATGTTTCCACCAAGTCGTTGTGTATGTCTTTGGTAGACATTTTTTTCAGAGAGAGATATTTATTGACAGCTCTGATTTCGTTTTTCTCCATTTTGATGTTATTACTCCGTTTGTCAGTATTCAAATGAATGTATCTCCCTGGAATCATGGTGTATTTATACGATTTTTTCTCGCGCACCTTGTGGATGTATGAGCAAGAAAAAAAAATTTTTTTTAGATTTTAATACGGTCTAGAAATACCTGATTATCATTACTTTTGGATCACCCCTCGTATATATAGATAGTTCAATAGTGTGTAGGTCCAGGCCATCGCATCGCGTTCAGCATTGCAGACTATACAAGTTGGAATAAGGCTGAAAGCCTTGTACCTATACTCGAATAGTTTAATATCGCGATAAGATGACCACGACTGTCGACCCCGATTTAGAAGCCAAATCATTATTTCCTGAAAGGTTAACTCCAACAAAAAAAACAATCTCGCCCGTATTCTCCGAAATACTAATAGTGAGTTGTGATTTGTCAGGTGCGAGCGAGAGCAACGTATCTCGCGAGCTGATTCCGAACGATTTGAAGGAGCGGCTCATCCGACTCGAGCACGAAAATAAGCTGTTGCGACAAAACCAGGGCGCTCAGCAGGACCAGGCCTCCGTTCAGGTAAATACTTATCAAATTATGGTACATAATGGTTACTTGTTTTTTCCATATTAACTTTGTATAAAAGTAATAAGGTTTTTTCTTATAAAGCTGTATTTAATCACAAATATGGTCATTTTTTTAACGTGTTTTAATGCAAGTTGTATGTGCATTGTGTTTCATTTACAGGTTTCTCCACTATTCGCGTCTGAACGAACATAAAGACAAACTCTTTGGTTCAAGTATAGTACTTTGCAACATGTACCTATGAGTACTAAATCTCTGCAATTTTCTTAGCTGTTTTGACAACTTCTGAAATGTGTGATTGTGTATGTTTAGGCATTATTGGAAGACTACGCCGCGCGGTTAGAAAAGCTAAGGACAATGAACAGAGAAGCGAACCAGAAGATAATGCAGTTGGAGGCAATGCAAGACGCGCCACATCAGCGACTTGCATCCGCTGTCGAGGAAAACCAGAGGAAATGTAAGTTTTAAATGTAGCATATTATGTATTGTTTGGAAGCAAAAAGTCATGGCCGTAACGGCAGATCCAATTTCAATTAATTTTTCAAGTTTTTTTTGGAATAGATACTTATTATCCCTTACCAAAAAGTTTCCTAATGATCTGATTTAGTTAAATGAAGTGGGTAGTTTTAATGAATGTAAATAATGTACTTTGCCATACTTTTTTATTTATGCTGATGGGGATGGATAGTCTTTGACCATTGTCTTACCAGATGGTAATTGGTAATGTGGTTGAAGATGTTATTCAAGCTAACGTAGTAACGTAGAATTACAGGCTTTAATAATAAATAATAATAAAGGATCATTTATTGCCACTAAAAAATAACAAAATTTTTACACTATCCATTTACTAAGATATTACAAATTAACATACTAAAATTAATTAAACAATTATAATTTATGGCAATAGGGGTACACTCAGCATGTGTTATGTTCACACTGTGATGTGATCATAACGCTGTTTTTCAGTGTACCCTTGAGCTCGGGCTAAGGTCTTGGCCGAAATGCTAACGTAATTGAAGAATACGGGTGAAACACAAAATAAAATTAATTATACTTTATATTACATACTTACTATAGTTTTTTCTTCATACAATCAAAACAGACGCCGTACGGCCCTAAATTATATAGTACAAATAAGTCCATTTATTTTAAACGACTGAGGTGTGCGTGCTTATTTGGTTTTGTGTGAGTGTGTGTGTGTGAGGGAGGGTGGGTGCATGTGTGTGTGTGTGTGTTTGTGAGTTAATTATTACATACATTTACTTGTTTTCTTCTTTTTGTTTGTGTTCCTAAAAGGCAGCTGTCGAAGCTTTCCGTTAGATGCTTGTCGATTTGATAAAACGAACATACCTCGTAGAAACGAATTAATTTAAATAATTGCGTAAGGGTGGTAGGTCGGCGTTTTTTTGGACGTTCATAGATTTTTTGTCTGAATAAGCTTTACTTCTTTTATTTCATCTCCACAGAAAACTTGTCTCAATCTTTCTTGAGTCTATACATATCGGCTTTTTCGGTCTTTAATTTGCTCCAAGTTAGTAGAAGGGATAACAAGGGTCTATTCGCTCATATATATATCCTCGACGTTTTGCTCGAGTTACATCGACCATGGTCACTAGTGAAAGTTTTGAATATGATGCCGTTTCGCTTAGTTCAAAACGAAGCATTTGATTATTTGTCGCCAAATAGATAAAATACTTGGGTACATTTCCAGCGCTCCAAGTAGAAGAGCTCCAGAGCACATTGGCGGAAGAGCGACGTCGGTACAGCAAGCTGCAGGAGGCGCTCACGGCGCGTGAAGGCGAGTTGTTAGCTCTTGAAGAACGGTACAAGAAATGCGTCGAGAAAGCCAAGCAGGTTGTCAAATCGCTTGATCCACGAGCCACTGGTATGTGTTGCGAAAGGATCTCATCTCGATCAATAAATGGGCTATCAATAAATCCGAACGGCACAGTGGTAAATTAGTAATGTCCAAAAAGTGCTCAAATTAATGCGAGAGCTTCTCTTTCAGTCTCTTTTTCTGTTCGTTATTGACGCGTAATTTAGAGATTTATGACGTTTCGCTCCTGGGAGAAAGGTCGTGGTGTATCAATGAGTTTAAAAAGAACTTAACAGCAAGCAGTAAATAAATGAAGATTTCTTCAAAGAATTCTAAAGAAAAAAGAGAGGAGTCTGTGATGGGCTGGTGACGGGTTTGTGTGACCAACAGGCCCGTTTTTTACTGCAGATAAGTTAACCTTTGACCACAAATCCCACGTGGTGATAATGTGTTCAAATATGGCACACAGGTTTAACATAGAATGTCACTCGAGGTTAGTTGCCGGAAAACAACCGGAAACGTTAAGTGCTTAGTGGCTGATTTTGTACTGAGGGTGATAGCCATACCGTGCGCATATATCCCTAACACCGTACAATAGTCCATGCGGAATTTAGAAACCAATAACTGTTACTTTCTTCAATCAGGATGCCGCACGTAACATATAAACTTAATGATGTTATGAAATTGTGTGTATAGGTCAACAATCACTATCGGACATCACACTCGGGTATTCGCGAGCCGCGGCAAGCACGAGCACAGCTACTGCAACAACAAGCAATAACAAAGAGTGAGTTTTTTTTTATTTTGTGGCATGACATGCATTAACGAGAATGCGCGCGCATACACGCGTTAGCTACTTTGGTCTTACAAGTAAAAAAAAAATTTACTTTTGACAAAGCTCATAGCACAATTTTTTGTTCGTAAAATAAACGTACCTCGTTTATAAAAACTATAATTAATTATTGTAGTTAGTTATTTATTGCCCCCGAGATATTTAAACATATGAGGAAACGCTATGAGTGAGCACGACTATCGATCGAGGGTGTAACTGGCAACATTTATCCAAAAACAAAAACTTAGCAAAGCTTGAAATAAATTTTTCGATATTAGTTCTATACCTAGATAAATTCTGTTTCTTTTTACTTTCTAACTTGATTCGTATGGTTTGTACATTAGGCAAACCAGTTAAAAGATGTTGCGCAAGAATATAGATTTTATTTTCCCCGTCGTCTTCATTGCCATCCCACAGTGAGATGTCCATATTTCTTTTCCCGTTCCCCCGTTAATGGGAAGTCGTTCGAACTGTATTCCCGTTGTCCTGATTGCTAACATACTATCCTTTTGACATACATTATTATCAAAATAGACATTTAAATACGTACAAGATATGTATATGTCAATGTACAATTATTTCCATTTAACACATGAAGAAACACAAATTTCGCAATATAGCAGAATATCAAAAATGTCCCATTTTCTAACCCACCCCTAATAATACCCGATATTTGAGTGATCGGTGTCGATGCGTGCGTTTCCGCAGATGGAGCGGTGGCAGCGGGGCAGCTGGCGGCAGTGGCGGCAGTGGGGGCAGCGGCGGCAGTACGGGCAGCGTGCAGACGGAGCAGCGCCTGTTGGCATCCGCGTGGTACCAGCTGGGCGCGCGTTGCCATCGCGACGCAGTAGACGCGCGCCTCCGGCTGCTCTCCGCCGGACACTCGTTCCTGGCAAGACAACGGCTGCAGCCGGCCAGACCGCGAGCCCCTCCGAGACCAGCGCTCAACCCTGCCCACTGAACTCACTCACATCTTACCATTACATCTGCAAAAGGTCCTGTGACGTACCCTCAAATCGCTTCAGGTCCAGAATGTTGAATTTACAAAATTTTGAATTTCTATGATGATAAATTCCAAAATGTTAAAGTCAGGTTGAATTCCTACCTTGTTGAATTCCTTAAATGTTGACTTAAGACTCCTCATCGAAAAGTTATTATGAATAAGTTGTGAAATAGAAAAACTTGTGGAAGTCGTTACCATATCGTTTCAAACACTCTGAGCTCACCGTTTATGGTCCATCTTTGCAAGTAATTTTTCACACCTTGTTAGAGGTTTCTACTGGATCGCTTTCGTCACTTACCCCACAATACTGACTGGAGGTCCGTTGGAGATTTAAATGCCTATTTTAGTCTGGATATGCAGGGTTGTCCATATCTCTAAGTTTTATAGGTATCTATGTAATATGTTTAGGTATAATATAGCAAATGAATTCATAGCTACTTACAGACACGATTATTATGATTGTTCATAATTATATTCTCTTTTAACTCTGAAAACTCTAGATATTTGTCATAGTGTGCATGCTGTGGCACGTGGGTACAGTCGCACACACATACAAGTCGCTCGTTAATGTCAATCTGGTTTTACTATGATACTGATCACAATCGGTAATAACCTTCAGGCAAATTGTAGACTACTTTTTTACAGACAATTGAGGGTAACTTAAAAACTGCTTGAACGAATTTTATGAAATTTAAAATTTGACTAACGCGGACTTAAATACCTAACTAAAAGTGATTTTTTGCAATCGATTTTCAATTGATGATCATACAATTAATAGTGAGTCAATATTTTAGAAATTAAATAATTTCAGAATGCAACCGGGATTCAACTTTATACCAATTCAACAATTCAATACTATGGGAAATAAGATGGGAATTTAAAATCAGTCGAATTCAACATTTTAGGAATTAAACATTCTGGACCTGAACTTAACGGAACTGAAACTTCTCATCTAATAAAACGGATATGTGTTCATTTAATTATTGAAAAATACGACTCTCTGAACGCTAATGACTTACTGGCATTACGACCGACAGTTGGTTCGGCTCCTTCCGGATGCCTCTTCAAAAAATTATCCTTATGAAGGCTTCCGTTAGTCGAAACGATTGTCGATCGTAATATCGACTCGTTTACTTTTAATGTTTTTAATTTATATGATGTTAATGTGAAAGCACGCCTTTAGGCTGGCCCTCTAATTGATTCAGTTTTATAAAATCAATTCGTAATTTGACGAAACCAAAACTTGTTGAGAGAAGTTTTGAATTCTATTGCAAATCATTTTCTTCTATAGAAGAATCGTCTTATGATTACTTTAGCTTGTGCATATTGAGGATTGCAAACGCGGTTATCTTGGAAAACTTTTAAATTTCGTGCCTCCATTGTCTCGAACAACAGCGATTAAATTGTGGAAATTTTAAATAAATAATCACCTTTTCACTAAAAGATATTCTGAAGAGATATATCGGCAGTACTCGCAATTCATTTTGACTCATGTAAACTGCGCTGGCGCATGCCTACGAATTTATAACATATAGGATATTTGACTTTATATGGGTTAGAAATTTCACGCGTGTAGATCGCGGTGACGACTCGCATTTTTCGTCGCGATTTAGACGATTGATCTCACCTGATGAAGGGTGTTGGATATGCCCGAAACCTAGCTCTACAATCTCGACTAACACGCGTGAGTACTTCCGGTTATTTAAAACATTAAATACCTTTGGCGGCGTAGAGCTTCTTAGCTCTACAATCTCGACTAACACGCGTGAGTACTTCCGGTTATTTAAAACATTAAATACCTTTGGCGGCGTAGAGCTTCTTTTCCATCTTTTTCAGTGATACAAAATATTTAGAAAAAACTATTATTTGGGCGACTTTAGCGGTGCTTTTATTCCTTTTACAGCGCTGTTATACTTGTTAGCAAGGCTTCATTACTCAAAGTGAAATAATTTTATTGCAAACAACTTTGGGATACATGTATCTCTCTATGTAGTCACTTACCTATGGCACAACCGCGTGAAACTACCAGTCGTGCCTTGGGGAATTTTTATTCCTTTAGACACAACTAGTTGTGACAAAGGTAAAAATATTATCCCAATTACATAACCAAATGATGCCAGTAGTGTCTCGGGGAACTTCTATTCCCTGACGTTACTATCAGTAGAGGTATTAAGAGAATATAAATTGAACGCATTTTTGCGTATTGATAGTGGTTTATAGTCTGTAGCTTAACTTAAACACCATTTTGATCTATATTTTTTCCGTTATTGTCAGTTCTGAATTAGTACGATTCGTAACGAATTTATTCAGTGCTTTCTTCAGAAAGTCAGTGAGTTAAGAGTCGTTGCTTGATTTTATTTCTATTAACGTAGGTATGGTTACATATACAAATAGAAAACAAATATCGACATATATCCTGCATATGCCCATAAATCTAAAAGATTGAGTATTTATTACTGATAGTGCGCGCTAAGACATAAAGCAATTCGTCGGTTGAGTTTGGCGTTCTTGATTTCACTATACAGGTAACAGATGAAAAATCTCTCCTGTGTTTGTAAATATTTATTAATTTAATTCCATTTGTACTTTTTACTTCAAAATAAATTCTATTGCGTATATTGTTACTGAGTTACGACTACATTTATGAGGCCACGTGCAAAATATTCAAGTTCGGTGCGCTTTAGTTACTTTTGGTCAACAAATCAATATGTTAGTGCGCTGCTTGAGGGATTAAATTTGAGTTGTCCACTGCATAATTAGTTCAATGATCATAAGTCAATTAAATAAGGCAATATTACGGCATATTAACTTTACAACAAAAATGAGTTAAAAGCACATTAGTTAATGTTATTAAAACAGCAATATTCTCAAATTAGCGCCAATATAAGCAGTAAATACACTTTACGATATGATGCATATGTTCCGATGTAAACTTTCCAGTTGGGAAAGATTCTGTGAACATCTGTTAGGGGATTAGTGTATACCTCTTTTTTATTGACTTCCTATTTCCTATTTCTGAACGGATAACAGTCTTTCGCTCAACACTGTTATTTATTGTTGAAGAAATAATGACGATAAAAATTTCTAGAAATATGAATATATTGCGTGATGCATCACACACCAACCATTAATATCATCAGAATAATGAATCATATTATGTTAACAATATTTTAATAAAATACCTGTAACGATTTCAATGGTTCTTTGTGTTACTTAGATTTAATGATAATTCATATTATTTATACCTTTTTGTATTATAGTAATTATATAGTAAAGGCTCATTTGGACTAGCATCAAACTGTTCAGGTATACATTTCACTATACACAGGTTCTCCAGCATCGGTATATACAACGTATATAGACATTCATCGGCATTGGACTGAATTGGTAGATCAACCAAAGCTCGGAAACAATTATTACAATCTTGGTTTAGTCACAGCAATGATATATTTGTTGATTTATAAAAGTATGCAAACGTTTTATAGTGCGTTGTAGTTGGATTCTCGATGGGAATGATACGAGACTGGGACTCCTAGGCCCGTATTCTAGAATTATGATCAGTCTTGAAATTTCCTATCGAATTAACAAAACTATGTATACACAAACATACACCAACCATCCATTACGAATTAGCGCATTGTACTATGGAAATTAGGCTCTGTTGAGACGAGTTTGAAATAAAGTCTGTAATACAATAGATGCTCCAGGCTAATATTCAACATCAACGCGGTGATATACACACATTAGAAAAAATGGCATCACTATAGCTTAGAATGTTTAATTAATCTTGTAATGTGTGTAAAAAATAGCTGTCTCTATATTTCAGTTACTATTATTTTTTTAGGTAAATAAAAAGTTGCGCGATTGTCTCAAATGAGTCAACTAGCGTTTTGATTGTTGTTTGTACCTATTATCAATATATGGGCTAACCCGCACCACGGTAATGTTATATAGGTAACATTACCGTGCCCGCAACGCGCAGAAATACCCGCAAGATATATTTATCGAATATTTTCGACACGTAGATAGATTCTCATGTAAGTGAATTAAATAACGTGCGTGAAAAAATTGGGCGGTTTTTATACAAATTTGAAATGATGCGATGCAGATTTTTTCGGTGCGAATGTTTTGTACAGTAAAGAGTAAGTATGTCAGTAACCGCATTTCGAAATATGTATAGCCGTTCATGTGAGTCGAACTAAATTGAAATTGTCAAAAATTGCAATATACATAGCGCACCGTGCGTATTAATTGAGATACTGCGATACGAGTACTAAATACTATTCATCGAAGAAAAAAACGCGCGGGTCGTAATGCGGGTTTACCTTAAGTATTTTATGTATATTTGCAATGTTGATGTTACCCATTAAGATAATGCTCAATGCGAGTACTTTTGTGTTTCTTCGTCGATTATAAGTGCTTTTTTTTAAATATTGTTTCGTATGTTATACTATATTGCTAAATCAATGCCAAAATATTATTTCATTTCATATTCTATGATGTTTTATTTATAAAATTAATAATTAGGTTGTATGTTAAACCAAATAATATATAGCTTCATAAAGACTATGTCGAATGCAGAAAAAGTGAGATTCCACCGAATTTTCAATTTTTATTGTGACTTAACAATCTTTGATAACTTTGTTTTCACATTCTTGTTTACTTTAATTTTTCTATACTTAGTATATAACCATAACCGGCCGTAAGAGGAATTTCGTTTGATAAATATGAGAACCGTGTTTTGACTTCTATTCAACCAAAGGAAGTCATTCGCAGGCTGTGCCGCTGGTGGCAACCATAATCTGTGGCATCTGGGAATTCTTATTTAAAAAGATGTTGGCATGTTTTGTTTGGAAATAAATAACAAAACATTTTGAGCCCAAACTTGTTACAAGTGGCGTATATGAAATTAAAGGGGTTACGAGCAAGTTCTAGAAACATACTAAGGAAGTACATCAATATATAACAGAACAAGTGGCTGAAATATAATAATGAAGTGCATTATAATAAAAAAAAATGTCAATGCTCTCAGAGTTGACATCCTTCAGGTACAAAATTCATGGAATTATTTTTTTTTGGAAAACATATCTAAATCGTTAAAGCTACTATGAATGAAGTTACTTGTTTTTAAAAGAACCTGCCTCGGTTTATGAAAATAAATGAATCTCTGAACTTAAGAAGCTAAAACTTAATCCTCATATTTTGCAAACGAAAATCCTTTTGCAGCATTCATTGTATTATATAAAACACATTTTGATAAAATTATCTGTTTACGACCCTATTATAAAGTAAATGCTGTATTTTTGGTTTTACTTTTCTGTTTAATTTCTCTGTTATCTATATTAGGTATATAATTGAGAAATAATAATCGATTATATTATTACGCGGTAAATTTATCCCACATTCTCATCACACACATTTAGTTTCGTAATTATAATTAAACTAATTTTGTTAAGATTTAACCGAACAAATGTATGACGAAAAACATTACTTAACAATAGTTGTTTAATATTTTTTTGTTTTTTGATCAATTCACATCAAGGCATGTTCAAAGCGCATCTAAGTGATTTTATACTCCATAAAATGTGGAACATACATTAGATACCAGAGTCCGCGAGCTAAACTATTACAAAATATTATTGATATTGATATCTTGCTTTTACTTACGAAAGTAACGCACATTTGTGGCGAATAATAAAATAATTAAACAGTGTTTGCTCTTATGGTTAGGTTTGATTACTATTGCATACTACTTAGAACTCGCGCCATCGGAAAAACATTGCTTTTATCTTTAATATCATTGAACGTTCATACTTGATTAGATAAAAAATAGATATCCCTAAAACCATAAAAGTAACATTAAATATGAAAAGTTACGCATACCCGTACGAAAATAATATATGGCATATAAATAACATTCTAGAAATTGCAATATCTTTAGAACAAGCATATCTTAAGTATTATGATCAAGTACAATAGTTACCATATCTGGCTACAAAATCAATAAAATGTTTAAAGTTTGAATTGCTGCCGTGAACGTAATTGATCTGATCGATGGCTTTGAAGATCGCGGAGAATTTGACTCCTGTGTGAATTGAATTTTAGAATTTAAACCTAATAACATTTAAAGCAATGTGTATTTTTTTGTATTTAAATCAGTATTTATGTTATTTTATTTAACCACATAGCTATAATTTTAAAGTTGTTTCGCTAACTACGACCGTTTCACGAACTTGTAACATGCTACAGATAATCGATAGGGTTTTTTTATGTATACTTTTGTCATAAAAAAATAACGTCAGGTTAATTGTTTGGAAAATCAGTCATTTATTGCATTTACTAGTAGTACGCGAAACAGCTCTGCATGTTTTTATTTATGTTATATATTTTGTTATTTGGAGATCATGTTAAATTAGCATCACACTTCGAAATTATGTAGTTAGTTAAGCCATCAACACTAGAAGGCTGGGCAAGCGCGGAGCATGGGCGTCGAAACTTTGATCATGTATTAAAAGTTACATCTATTATTCGTTTCTTTATTTTGCATAAATTTCTTTGAATTATAAGTCGCACAGCATCATCCGGACGGATGCGCACGCACCTCGCACGCCCTGCCTTCCAGTGTGTGGAAGCCTTTAATCCATTGAAATGACATGTGATTAAATTTCCCTAACTTTAAGTGTAGACGAACTATAAGAGATAGATTATTGCAGAGGTGCAAGTAGTGCAAATTATTTATGTTTATTATTATAAACTATGTTTAGTAACATGTGATTATTGTTGATAATGATGTTTTGAGATAATATATACATTTTCCTACAATGATGCGTTTTCTTTATATTTGTCGTTTCTATTCTAGTTTCTACTGGGTAAAAGTGCTAGAGAATTTTTTCATGAAGAACTTTGTACCTAGCATGTTCAAAAAATATACTAAGTAATTAAAAATATATACCAGTCCAAGTGACTGAAAAATAAGAAAGTGTAGAATAATAAATTCAATACCCTCCGAGTTGCCATCTTTCGGATACGAAATGGCTGACATTTTTTTTTAAATCACCTCTATAACGATATTGAACAACGTTAATAAAAGAAGCTGTCTCGGTTTATGAAAAGTTAAATCAATCTGTGATCTTAAAAAGCCAAAACGCGATCCTCATATTGTGCAAACGAAATTCCTTTTGCAGCATTCATTGTACTATAACAAAATGAAACACATTTTTTATAAAATTATCTTTTTTTTTATGCCTGCTAGGTTAGCCTTTGACCACTATCTCACCTGATGGTAAGTGATGATGTGGTCGAAAAATCTGTTTACGACCCTATTATAAAGTAACTATACATGAAGAACTTTGTACCTAGTGCCAATGAACATTTTAAACTGGCCATGCGGCGTATTGCTAATGACTAGAATATTCAAGTTTGCACCGAACGCAGTCAAACCATTGTGTACCTCTATTAATTGCTTAAGTAACTAGATTCATTGAAAGGGATCCTGGTGGCCGAAGCGGTAATAACTTACGTATTATGCACCGCAACGGAGCTGTTACGGACAAAGTCCGACCGAAAAAGGTGGAAAAGTTTTAATACAAATATATAAAATCGAAGCGGTCGGACCCTCACTGAGGGTTCTGAGCTAACACATATTTGTACGAAAAAAATGCAATATAAACGTTCCAAGATAATAGAGATGCAACGTGCGAGTCTAGCTCAGATTTGGCTTGTTAATATTAAAAAAAAATTATGTTGAGTGAACAATAAAGCTGCTAGTCTTTAACCACTCTCTTACCTTATGGTAAGTGATGATGTGACCAAAGATGTTGTTCAGGCTAACCTTTAGACTTTAGAACTTAGACCTTAGAATTAAAGCTACTGGCTATCAAGGACAGTTGCCGGAACACACCGTTAGTTGCTTGGCAAGAATCTTTTCTACTTGTGGGTTGTAGCTGGCCAGGCAACATGCCCTATCACAGTGCTATAACGACTGCTATCCTAAGACAACAAACGGCACCGAGACGGTTGAACGTGCCCTCCGAAGCACTCAATTATAGTAATGCTAAACACTAAATTAACATTTTAACAAAACAATTGCAAAATATTTAAAAAAATATCTAGTGACAATGCCGCCTAATTTTTCTGTTAAGCCAATGTGACTTCAAAAACGTCACACAGTCAAACAGAAAGAATTTTCGCTTCTACACGAAGCATCCTCAGGATGTATAAAAAATCGGCCAAGTCATAAGTAAATCCTGCTGGAACGCTAAGCTATTATTTTGAAGACAGTATCTTTCTTTCGTCGTGTAAATAAAATTACAGATTGGGACAGTATCGTGTTTATTTCCGAAACATGGTTGAATGCAAAACATACGTTATATATATACCTACTCCCTTTCACAAGTCCATCGGGAAAAGGAGCCCGCCTTATTACGCGGGCTTAGCTTCGCTAGGTTTTATTCCAGAATGCCTCCTCGCATTCACGTCTAAATCTACAAGTGATTCTGATTAGTACCTTGAGGAAATTTTCTGTTTTTAAAGGTTTTTTTAATATTGTTAAGTTTGCAATAAGGCGAATTACATTCCAAAATTACAAATTTACGAGAGATAAAATTATACTCATGTGCGGGATTCGAACCCGCGTCCATCCATCCCTTTAGCCGGGGTATGCTCTAACCAATTGTGCTAACATGACACAGTAACTCATAACTTTTATTCTTGCTCTCGTTCTTCAACCATTGTATCGGGATGGAGCGACACCTATAGTTTAACTTTCGTCGTACTACAAACAAGACTAATTTTGCAATTGGTTTTAAACTTGTAAATAATGACGCAACCTTATAATTTTAATATAGTTAAGTATGCAATATCGCCTGCTGGGCGAATTACATTACAAAATTACAAATTTACGAGAAGAAAAATTATACTCATGTGCGGGATTCGAACCCGCGTCCATCAACCCCTTTAGCAGTATGCTCTAACCAATTGATCTAACATGACACAGTGACTTACGATACGATGGTTGAAGAACGAAAGCAAGAATTAAAGTTACAGTGGTTAATTCTGGAAAATTTAACTAAGCCGTCCAATAATGTAAGCTATGTAATCGATGAACTAGTCCTAGAGCATGGCCACGAAGTTATTCGATTACCTCCTCACCATTACCGGTATGAGGCTGTCGAGCTTATTCGGTCACAAATGAATGGATCATGTAGCGCGGAAACTGAACCACACCTCAGTAGGTACTGCTATATTGCTCACTCTGCTACAAATTGCGTGTGCAGAAGTCACAGAAGTGAGCCGAAGTGTACAGAAGATTGGAATTTTCTTAACTTAATTCAATTCACACAGTATGTTGGAAGTCCATATCGATTGGTTCACTAAATCGATGTATTTTAGCAGGTCACCTCACTATGAAGCTAGAACTGGCAGATTTCTAATCAAAGACATCAAATTGGCCTTACTGTAGGTACCTAATAATTTATTGCGATGGCAGTTAATTTTCATACATACAGTTATTTTCTATTAGTCGTGTGAATTTTTAATTTTGAAATTGATGGGGTATGAGTGTTACTCCTTGCTCCAAGGTATTTGTATGTCCTATGTAGGTAATCACCGTTAAACAGGTGTTCACCTACTCGATGGCACTTATCTATTTGCGTGTCTAATTGCCGATACACAACACTTTGGCACGAGACTCCGCTATAACGCGACTTAGGCGTTGCGGTTACTCTCGATGAAATCCCGTCGTACCGTATACCATTGACTTGCATTGCAACTAATGGTGCAGATGACACTACTGTGCAGCGTTGTACCATTAAAACTACTTAATCTTGCTTTCCTAGTCAATGATAAAAGGAATGTTGTTGAGCGTTCATTTTTGATCTTTAAGCGTTACGCTTATCGTTCAACATTAAATGCTATACCTACGCTCAACTAAAGTGGTCAGTAATCAACAATAAACACTCAACGCTTTACGGTAACGCTAAATATTAAATCGTTATATTAGCCAACACAACTCCTAGAATTATCCTTGTACTATAGATTATTGCAACTTATTCTGTGACTTCACTGGAATTTCACAGAGAGGCAATGAATTTGTCTCTAGATATTAACGGTAATGTTATCTTTATATTACCGTGACAATAACTTTTAGCTATAGCGAATAATAATAGTCAGATAATATATATTTCAGGTTATCGTTTGATTATATTATAATAAATTTAAATAGAAACGATATAGGGAATATATAAATTATTGTCTGCTTTATGTAAAAAGACTCAGTATATTTTTATGTATTTGTACCTACTCCTTTTTAGCCTGTAGCAAGCAAATCGGAAACCTATATATAATAATAATATCTCAGGAGTATAAATAGGTAAATATATATAAATTTATATGAATAAAACTATCAATTAAATAAAACATTACAATCGATTTCATATATATTAATTAGTTACTGAGATCACAAGCCACTTAAAATTTTATTATTATCACAAAAACAAAACTACTCTGAAACAGCACTCAATAATTTAATCAATTAATTACTTAGATTCTAAGTAGGTAATTGTCCTAAGTCATAAAACAACAAAAATGTTACATATGAATAAAAATATAAGTACTTGTATTTAGGTACTTACAAATAAATTCAAAAATAAACAGCAAAGAAAGTTGTATGAAAATGGGTTTCCATACAACTTTCCCACCTGCATGTTTGTTCTGCAGAAATGACATAATTTCTACGTCATTTTAATGAACAGGTATAGGTAAAAATAGTGTACGGATCAGAATCAACCGCAATAATCCGCGTTGTGGTTGTGAATATAAGATATGATGATACTGAGTGTGATGTTAAATTGATAACTAGTGCGTGCGCCTCGAATCTCTGTAATGTGCTGATTTATTAAAAATAAATAGCGAGTAATATTTTGGTCATTTTGTATATCGTATATATATTATGCATCGATACATATTATATCTGTCTCGAAAACAGTCGTAACGATTATGATAAAACCTGCGGGATTTTTGTCGAACATATTATTAGATAGATAGGTGGCTAGCTTTCCGATCTCTGAGAAAATTCGGTTTCATAGGTACCACGCCAAACAAGGGCTTTAGTGTCTCATTCAAAAGGTAATGAAATTGATCTTCATTTTGAAACTCCATTATGGGCCTCGTTTTTAAAGGAAAATATGAAAATTATTTAAATGTTGTTATGTTTGCAATAACGCCTGCTCTGCATTACAACATTACAAATTTACGAGAGAAAAAAATATAGTCATGTGCAAACCCGCGTCCATCGACCCCTATAGCCGGTGTGTGCTCTGACCAACTGAGCTTACATGACATTATGACTCATAACTCCAATTTTTGCTCTCATTCTTCAACCATCGTACGGGGGTGAAAATTATGTCAAATTAACTACATTACCATTTTAGTTACACAATAAGGTCCCTGGCTCCCTTGACTCTTTCACATAACAATTATGAAGTTAAATTAAATAGAACCAGTTTTGAATTGTGGAATTATGAGAATAATCTCGCCTAGAACATCATCGGAAAATCCTCTTTTAGCTCTCTTTTAGCTGTGGTATATCTATTCCCTAAAGCGGAAGTCCTAGAAGAACCTATTATTCATTGACGCAGTGTTTAATTTAAAACCTAAGTAAGTAATACTTTATTTCATACATAATAAGAGGCAAAAAAAATTACAAGTATGCCTTTTTGTTACATTCTTGACACATATATCAAAACAGGCTTAGATAATATTTTGACCTGCAGACAGAAAAAATTTCAATCCATTCGTATAAAAAAAGGTCTACGAGCTATTTTACATTTTCAAAGCATGTGTTTACTATAAGTGTCGCTTTTATTTCCTTTAAATTACATTATGCATAACATAACATTAGTATGAACGTTTAAATCGGCCAGTGTTCCGCTTCATAACTACCATGGTTCACGTAACGACCGATCATTACCAATGTAAATGTGTTTGCTGTTCATCATATCAGTTCTAACAACGCCCTAAGCATACTATAATTTTCTTTTTACTCCCTTTTACATGGCTAAAGAATTGGTTACCTCGTTCCTTTACTGAAGTCGAAAATAATATAACTCTGATATAGTTGGACTGAAACCGTAACAATGACAGTGCTGTAGCCCGCTCAGCACGTTTCAATGAAAGCACCGTTCATTGCGGTCTTGATTTTAATGAAGTAGTAAATAACTCGTGTACCGCATCCTATCCATCATTATGGGTAGGTAGTATTGTACTGTGAGTGAAGTAAAAATAACTGGATCACTTAATACATTTTGCTTTTCTTACTAGTTTTACAATTTAGATACAATGTTAGGTGGTGAAGACGATACCTAAGGCGTTGCGCAGACTGCATTCTCGAGCCTACCACTTACCCTAACGTAATATCTAATATACACTGTATGTAGGTAACTAGTCAAAGTCTTCGTCTGAGTCCGTCTTGAGCAGCACGCTGTCAGATCCAGAGCCAGGATCGCTGTCCACTGCAATTTCACTGTAGACAAAAGTAATACCATAAAATCATCTGAAAGAACATGGTGGCCTGAGCAATAAGTATTTGTAAGAAATCTCATATATAAGAGAAAAGTCTGAATCTCGATAGATAGGTTGTATTGAATTTACGTAGACAAATTTAGTAGCAGTGTAACATTTTTATACGAGGTAATGCTATAAAATACTTAGTAATGGCCTGTTATTCGTTTCTTTTCCATAAATACTGAAATTGTTACATCCAACCCCGATGAAACATCCGAAAATAAAAATAGACTGAAGCTATTACAGTTACAACTGTGCATACTTTAAGTACTGATGCGCAATCGAATTCATAGTCCATGCATGCGCAGGATCCCTAAAAGTTTCATTAAAACGGTACCTACAAAAAGTTAGACGCTAATATTATGTTCCAAATCTTTAAAAAAATTGTCTACCTAATTATACCACGGATAAAATCATTTTAATTAATTACCTAGTTTTAACACAACGCAATGCAAAGTCACTCATAAGAAAATCTATTTCTAATTTAAGTTCTGTCTCAGAGACCATGATGCCTTAAGCACATAAATCAAAAATTATCTACTAGTGTATATTAGGTATAGGTGGTTACTTTTGTTAATTTGCGGAACAAAGATATATGTATATTTATTAGTGGTTATTAACGAATATGGTCATGTAGCGACAAATAGAAAGAAGTATCACAGCGAATGTAGTTAAGTTAAATGAAAAGCGTTTACAAAATCGATCCTTGTTCCATAAACTTGCCTGTTTCCCTCTGCACCGTCCAGTTTTATTTCAACGATATTTCTGCCAAAATAAATATAGCATAGGTAAGTACTGGGTGGTCTAGTTTTTAGGTTTTCGTACCCAAAGTGCAAAATGGGACCCCGCTGTCTGTTCGTCCATCTAGGTATATATTATAAACGGAAGCCTTGGCCTTATATATTGTAAACGGAAGGAGTAACATAAAAAAATAGGTTTGTAACCTATATTTTATGTGGAATGATGATCCTGCGATGAATTGGAATTGAATTAGAGGTTTGATAAAAAAAAAATCTTTCGGTCCTCATAATTTAGATGTTCCCCAAAAAAATCCTTTTTGGTCCCTTCCGGTTGTCATCAACGTCTATAGATCATTGAATAGAGTACAACCTAAAAAAATAAATAGATAGGTGGTCGCCAAATTCTAAAATATATGCCATTTTTGTTATATCTCTCCCAAAGACAAAATTAGAATTTTCGAGATTGTATGTACTTACTACACTCCTAATAACCAACGAATACTGAACACGCCGTCATATTTTGAAGCTGTGCTCAAAACTAAACATTAGTTACGAGCCCTTGCAATGCGAACTTCTAAAAAAGGAAGGCCCGCTTGCACTTTCCCAGTTTTTCCTTTTAAGGCTGTTGCAATGTGGGATCATAAAACAAAAAAGACAGAAAAAGAAGAGTCTTATAAATTTGAAAACTAATCACTCACTCTGTTTACATGTTGCGTGCATGTTTCGTAGCAATGTAGCTCCAAAAGAGTTTTACCCATTTCTACGCTATTTGCCTATATGTTAAGGCGGGTTTAGATGCAATATTCTTAGTCGTATAAGTATTTTACGAAATTCTGATAAGTTGTTTCCAAGATATTCAGGTTTAACTACATCCTATGATTGTGGGTATCGTCATATCTATCAACTTTGCCCTTCCGCCCTAACATTGCCATCAGTATCTAAAAAAATGTGCATTAAAAGCTAAATTAAATTTTTGTAGAAAATTGAGTAACTTTTATCTAATTTAGACTTTAGCTCGAGATAAACTTTAACACTAATTAAATTACAGTGTTTGATTTTGGACAACCCTGTTCCGTGAATGATAAACTACGCCTTTGCGAGCTTGTCAGGTGAAAAAACAATTAATTAATACAATTTTGTCGTCAAGCGGAGATAGGTACGGGTACGATTCCATTTTATTTAATAAGTTTTATTTAGTAAGTAATCTGAAATAGAGTACTTAGGCGCATCTACAATATTATATACAGTAGATACCTACAGTGTACCCTTCGGAGATTTTCAAGCGTGATGATGTATTTAATGTTTTTTATTACATTGAATTTATTCTGGTATACTTATTTGTTTGTTTGATTCAAATCTAGTGATGGATTTTTCTAAGTACGATCGTATTTCCTGTACTGCACCGGTTCCTATGAACCTTTAGACACGAATTTTGTTCCCTCGACATTTATGCTTTAACACTGCACCTAAACTTCATGTGCCAACATCTCTTTAGCCAGTTTCTCATATTTCATATCAGCATTGAATATATAAGAAGTGTATAAACAAACGTAACAATTAATATTAAGAAATTAATAATATATACCCGTTAAGGTCCTTCGTGAGTTGTATGTCGACATTGGTGGCACTTTCGTTGAGACCGTTCAACGCTTCGCAGAAGTCGCTCCCAACGTTTTGCAGATGCTGCGTGTTTAGGTGGAAGCCCTGCCAAATAATATAAAATTAAAAATAATAACTTCAACAAAAACAATTGACATTATCAGGCACAATTACAACACATCACGCTACTAAACTGAAATACTCTCAACGCGTTCCGTTTCTTCACAAATGATCGTTGATTGTTGATTGGTCTTTTGTAGAAATATAAATATTCATAAGTCAATCTTAATTTACTACGGGCATTATTTCTTTTTAATGTAATATGACTTGAGAATGAAGACTATGAAGATCTGGTAGCAGACATGGGCCGGTGGGCTTCAAGTGACGTATTGGGTGCCGTGCTAGCTAGAGTAGCACCTACTTCATCACTTTTTGTTGGTGTGGTGAATAATAGAAGACAGTTGAACTGACATGGCTGTCAATACGGAGTTTGATATGAAAACCTTCAAACTGTGGATTCATTTAGTTAATACCGATCTCTGTTAGATTAAAATAAAGCCAAAAATAAACATAACTCTGTAATAACTGCAATAAATCTGGAATTGTATCATTGCAAACCATCACAATTCCCAATGCATGTATTCGTATAACATTACAATGGGTGGCTCCAGGCTAGTGGCAGTCGTATTGAATTAACCTTTCTACGACTATTCAACTATACACAACGATAAGCCATTTGAAATCGGTGTATATTCTGTTTGTAAACGTTCGGCAGTCACGCAAGTTTCAATTGCGATGCGATTCATTAATTAATTAAACAGCACGCACGGCTTTCTTGTATCTAGTGTGTAATCTATGGTACGGCGATGTCTTGCTGCGTATATCTACACTACGTAGATAAGCTCCACTGCAGATTTGTTACATCTCCGACCCTTATCATCCCCATCTACCGGGCGAGCCAGCCTCGACACCGCTAGATGTATTACCCCACATATATCCTGTACTAAGTATCGTTATCATTAATCTCGCGATAAGCCGTCATTTCTAATTGGAATATAAGTAAGACGGGACGTTTAATAATATCAAAAGACTTCAGAAATATCAGTGGAAAATATTGGTAATGTTATGCGTAGGCGCATTTTATACTTGCAGCTGATATAAATAAAAATGATAAACGCGTTACATTTAGAGACACACGACTACTATCTGAGGAGCTCATTCAATTTAATAGCCACATAGAGCTCGGAAAGTTTCAAAGAGTTTGCTTCATTGAAAGGTGTAATTTAATTGACATGGGTGTAAAGCGAGGCCACCCTGACGCTGGAGGCATATTATGTGAGTTGTGTTGGAAGGTCTAATGTACGGCTTGTAAGAGCGCTCATTGTGCTAGGTGTGGTCTTCGTATTTACTGATAATAGCTTGTTTGTATAAAAGTAACCTCGTAAAGATTTACCATCGAAAATATTCAATAGGGCCGTATGTCTTGTTTTTGACATTGGTGTACATGACACTATATGAGGTCCGTATTTATTTTTTACTGTTTATTATATATTTATTGTATTATATTTTTTGTTGTACCTACCAACTTACAAGTCTCTGATTATGGAATTATATCTACTTATTTTAAAGTTGATGAGAGTACTTTACTGGATAGAAAATATTTGTTTTCATGTTACCGTACGTACTGCTGTAGCGAATATAATTTATGGATAAATATTTGGTTTATAATATAACAAACAATATCCATTCGGTTCAATCACACCCAAGTGGCAGCGGCCACTAACACTGTCAAACCATTTTCGACTTTGTCTCTAATAATACAACGCATAGTATCGTTTGAAAAACTTTCACAAGTCGCGCGTCTGCCGGCGGCATCGCCGTCCGTTCTTTCATTCATCCTATTATTGTCTCTATCACTTTATTATGTGGAATTCTAATCCAAATTCCTAATTCGAGAGTAAATTGAACACACTGCATAAATAGAATCTCACCTTGAAGGGTCCTCGGTCGAAGCCGCAAAAAGAAGCCTCCATGGTGTAGGAGCGCGTGACTCCAAGGTGTCTCCACACCGTGACCCGGGCAGTGCTCTCCCGCTCTCGCTCCACTCTGAATGAACACGAGCCCAGAGCGAACGCGGGAGATATCCGGTGCATTAGAGCTGGCAGCATCTGAACACCAGCGTAGAAGTTTATTGTAGAGACTGAGAAATTTGAGACAGCTGTAGATTTTATTATAAACGACGACGATCACATATAGTTAACATGTCTGGTAATCGGTATAGAGAATTGCTCAGCCACCCAGTTACTTTAATTAATATAGGGCATTTGCCATTGCAAGTGTTGCTTTTGTTCTTGTATTATTCTTACAGTACTAATAATCAGAACCTAATGATTTTTTTCTAAACTAAGACCATGCATTTTAAATAAAACAAAATTAAGTGCATCCGCTGGATTTGCATTTATTATTTTTAATTATTATGCGTGGATTCTTCTTTATGAAGATTATGGAATTAAGACGATCAAAGTATTAAAAACAGATACAAAACCATTTAATATTTTTTTTGAATGCGGAAAGAGTAGCTGCATGATTGTATCTGGTGGATGTTTTCCAAACCGAGATTCCATATAACATGGTTTTGTATAGTTACTTTCCATGTATTTACATACCTTATTATTTTACAAATGTTATGTAGTGTACACACTAAAATGTGTATTTATAGGATTATAATAATTCCATGTATTCTAGCTAGTCACTTCTGCCATATTGGAGGTTCGTTTTCATAAAGAGTACTTCAGGTGATACAGGATACTCTTATTGGGATTAAAACACGGCACCATCAACGCCTCCAGAAGAGATATGGAGGAATGCAGAGAAATGCAACACTCAGTCGTAATATTACATGCGCGAATGCCTTTTTTTTTCCATGTCTATTCAAAAAGAGCTGGTTGGTTCCTAGTAAATAAGGACAAAAGTGATTTTAATTTGGAATGTGGATATTGTTCTACTAGATGTTCCAAAAACTAAAGAGACGAACGTTGTATGCAGAGATAAATGACAATAAAATGTGCGCAGAGTAAATAAAACGCGCGAAATGCCTTGGTAATTGTTTACTCAAATTCGGATTTATACTGATACGGTGATACTTTTATAAAAATAGAATGCGACAACCTCAAGTAGTGATAATTAATGTAATTTTAACAATAAGTCCAGATGATACTGGAGGATACACTAAAAATGTAGTTCAAAGTCTAACCTAACCTAACCTAAACCCCGTTCATCATTTCATAATTTCAGAGCATACCCCGGCTAAAGGGGTGGATGACGCGCGTTTGAATCCCACACATGACTTTAATTTTTCCTCTCATACATTTGTACTTTTTAATTGCTCCACGGATTACATTGTAAAATTTACAAGGAATGGAAAAAAAATCGTGCACATGACTACAATTTTTCTCTCGTTGCAATTTAAAATACAATCTTCAGTATATTCTCTTTGAATTAACTATTCTATGCTCACTTACATATTTTCTCATATATAGGGTGATAAAAAGTAGAGTTTATCGCAAAATTATTTTCCTACACCGTCCTTTGAATCTGTTTCTAAGGTTAGGGTTCGACTTTAGAGTCCTTTGCTGCAATCTGGATTAAAAATAGCACCCTTGCCGTAAAAATATTATATTGCTCCCTCGGGATACAATGTACAATTGAATCTTATTTGTTTGGAGTAGTTTAACTCTTTATTTTCCGGTCGGCTCGTACACGGCTAGAGTTAACGGTACAATAACACGTTTGCTATTAAAAACAATATAGACAGCGACATTAGGGCAGTAGAACATTCATATTTGGAATAGTATAGTAGCTAACACATAGCATAGTATTTCTACGGCGATTACTCTACCCGAGGATGTGTAAATAAATAAAAGCTGATGTAAAATATTTATTTGTCTGCATTATTGTTCCTCTAGCCATGTAACAGCAGCAAAGGAGGGTTACTGGTTTGTTTCCATTTGCGATCTTAGGAAGACTAGAACTTCAAAGTGACAACGTTAAAATTTTATTTTAACGCTTCGGCAGCGTCATCAACACCTTACTGACATTACATTATAATATTTAATTTTTATATTTGGCTCAACGAATAAGCATTGCAATTCAACGGGGCAATGCTGCCAGCATGCTGGGCACGCTGCCAACTGGGAGTGGGCTGGAGCATTTGGACTTCCTATGAGTCTGCTATGACTTATAGGTTGTCTAAATGCTTTTAGTGTAGTAGCTGTAGTGTTGTATATAGTTCATAGTATTTTGTTTAATAAAGGCATACCGCCGGTAAAAAAAATATATTTTTATTACATTTATAATATTTAATTTTGTAGGAAATTCTGCACTATGCTTACAGTGTGAATTTTCATTGTCAATATTACAATTCACGCATCAACCATATATTTCACAAAAAGTGTAATCTTTCTATCAAAATATTTGTTTTATTATGCATGACTAATCATGACTATATAATAAATAATAATATTTAATATGATGGCTTCAATCTAGTTACAGGTAAAACAAATGCAATGACATACAATGAAACCGCTAAGCGTTTTCGTAATTCATTTAATCACTATTGTTTTCCCAGTTCATCATGTTACTTAACATACCTATACAGTCTCATTACGTAATATTGTTTATGTCGGTCATTTAAATGTATAAAAGTATTTCTTATTGTATGTTTTACTCCATTTACAAGCCACAGCAGCAATAAGGATACGTACTGTCAAACGCATTCTCGCGGCGGACAGATTGTAATTGAAATTAGAAATCGTTTTAATAGTATTTCAACAGAAAAATATTGTATCAGTTATGAACATACTTCATTTTAATTAAACTTAAAACAAAATTATATACGTTAGAAAATTACAAATTTACGTGGATTTCCAATAGCGGGATTCGAACGCACATAACTATATTTTTTCCCCTCGTAAATATGTAATTTTGCACTTAATGTAATCCGCAAATCATGCGTTATTGCAAAAATGGAAATAAAAAAAAATATGATTCACTAAATAATTGAAGATTACAATAAATGAAGAATATAAAGTACCATATGGTAAATAATTACAAATTTCCTTTATGGAAACCAGCGTATAAGAACGAAAAAAAAAACGGATTTCCTATATAGTAACTCGTATCGTATTACAGAAAAATTTCTGCTACCGTAACAAGTTACAAACCTCCAGTTTCAGACGCAGCCGGAGCTTATTTTATTGTTCATATGTTATACTTACTAGATATTTGACGGGCTCGTCCTGCAGCAGACGGTCGTTGTTGCACCAGCTCTCAGCGGCGGCACACCCGTAGAAGAACACGTTCTTTTTGCGCGAATGGCCGTGGTAGTCGCAGTAGACCAACGGGGGCTTCTTCCACACGCGTACCAGGTACTCTATCAAACCCTATACGTCGAACAAGTATGGTTGTAGAATTTGAAATTTGAGCTAATGAAAACACTCATATTTTTTATTGATACGTGGTAAATAGGCTTTTGCTAATTTCTTGTCGTATTAAGCAAATTTTTCCCACTAGGTTTTAAGATTTCCTGCAAAGGTATTCAGAGTAGACAGTACCAGGTACCTATAGATATACCTATACCTAGAATATACCTATAGATAGGTATATCCCTAGCACTGTCTAATTGACGTTGTTGTATTATATTGGAACTTGTCCTTCCTTATGAGCCTGTAATTTTAGTAAACTGCTCAGTGCAGTGAAGGTCCGATCACATCTATTCGCCTACGTTCTGCACTTTCTCGACACTTGACCAAAAATTGAACATCAAGTGAGCGGCGTGCTTGTTTTTTCACTCTAATTATGAGCAGTTCTTTAGATAGCTTATAGAACCAGAGCTGCGGAACGCCAATTTAAATACTGTACTAGATTCAAGACAATCTACTACTACAATATGAAAGGAATTCCCAGTATAGATACTGTGTTGCTACCTAGGGCGATGCAGTTATCTTTCTGACATAACCAATATCTTGAACCAATACAGAGTTAACTAACTCGTACGTGGTAATGGTAAATATATATGCCCATGCGAAGCGGTTTCGTAGCGGATGCAGACTAGGAATGCTACATATCGGAGCCGGGAGCATTTCAACCCGTTCGCTCCCTCAATTTAAACATTTGAGTGGTAATATGACTGTGTAACGTTACTTCACCTTGGTATGGTAAATAGAAGGATGCAGAACGGGACTGGGTTTGCACCACCGTCGGTTTAAATCTTCATTAGTCAGGCCGCATCGATGGCTGCAACAAGAAATGTCAATTTACATGTGGAGATTAACAAGGAAATCTTGTGAGCTACAATTTAGTTTCGATAACAGGCTGGACGTGTCCATTGAATTGAAATGACGCGACGCGTAAGCGGGTTCAGTGTGAGAGTCTGATATTGCTATTTTATTATCAAAGATAAGAGTACCACGGAGTGCGCATATTTACAACTTTATACATGCATGACTTCAATAGTGGCGGTTGTTTTATTATAACGACGAACGTGTCTCTGACTACGATAGTCTAGATTTACACGTGCGCATGTAATAATGTGGATGTACATCTACATATATGTATAGATTCATTTGATTTTAGTCTGGGAATACTGCATATCTACATCCTCCGTTGCACTTCACTGTATTCATGACTAACAAAAGCAATTTAGTAATACAAAAAACTAGTCACACTGCCATGTCTTTTTATATAAAATGACTGAGCACGTAGGAATTCGTAGCTTGCCAAGGGATAAGATTAAGGGAGATTATGGGGTTGAACTGTGGTTCCGCGGGTGGTTTATGTGAGCGCAAGAGCACGCGTCTCAGCGTTCTTATGCCCCAACCCAACGGTGCGCGGGCAGCGGCGCGGCGCGGCTCTCTCAATGTCTCATTTTCAACGAATTCCCATTTTGTATTCTAAGCACAACATATTTTAAATCATCCCTGTTTTATTAATAAGCTATAAACATGACGTGGATATAAAGCTGTCTTCCGGAATGGGAATTACTTTTTGCTTGCTGTTATTCTTTTGTTTAAAGCTTTTATGACATAGATACTTGTCACCATACTTGTAGTGGTGTTATTGTAATGATATAAAGAGGTAGATAGACTATTGGCCACACATTTAGAATTGGATAATAAAATTTTGTAACTAATAGGTAACCTAATAAAACGTTTGATTCCGTGGATTGGTCAATATGGCGGGTAATTTTTTTAAAATCTTTATATATAAAAATTACGTGTCACGTTGTTTGTCCGCGATGGACTCATAAACTACTGAACCAATTTGATTTGCACACCGTGTGCAATTTGATCCAAATTGAAAGATAGGATAGCCTACATCTCAGACTATAGTGTAATTAACCGTGCGAGGCCGGGGCGGGCCGTTAGTTTATATATAAATTGGCTTATTTTTTTACGTAAAATGTACTGCTTAGTACCTATCATTAATTTAATTGTACCTGTTCTAAAACTACAATATCAAAGCTAGCCGCTACTCTTAGGTATCTCAGAATGGTGGGTGAAGAATAAGGTTTTGCCGCGTACTTAATATATTTGAATTACACGATAATCAAACAATCTACCTAAAATGTTCTATTAAAATATGTATAAGTAATGAGTTTATCTGTCCTTTTTTGAATACCTGGAAAAAACCGGGATAAAAAGTGAGCCATTTGTTTGATAATCATGCCGTTAAAATATAGGTACCTACCCACAACTTTAGTGTTTACCCGCCATTATGACCGCCATTCCGATATCAGAAAGATAAAGTTGTAAGTGTACCTCATGCTCCTCATATAAAAGAAAGCCTAGTGCATTCATTGCTTTTTTTTGTTTAATCTTCTTTTACCCAGCATACTTCTCTCCCCACTGCTGTGGCATGTTTGTAATTTGTTTTGATGGGTTTTATTGTCCAAGACTGGCACCCGTATTACTTTTAGAAGGAAACATGTTAAATAGTTTCCTCTTTGGCAATGGGCTGGAAACATAATCAGAGTAGAATACAAAAGAAATAAATCATTATTCACATGGTATCCCAGAAACGAAAATAAGGATCGACAACTTAAAAGATGGGACGATTAAAGTAGTGAATATAGTGAAAAGCAGGATGAGACTAGCCAGAGAGAGAGGCTAGTAGAAAATTAAACGATTCATTTGGTAATATTTGTACTCATAGGTACACCGCCCATCTTCCTTGCACATCTTTGTGGTGGATATGGAGGCATAAAGGCCGTCAACGCATCCTCGATAGACCTCCTCTCTGGAAGTACGTGGGCGACGGAGTCTTACCACCGATTGAGCCTGTTCGTTTGCCCTCCTTATACCATAAAAAAAGGCACCCGGTTCTGCAACTGCGGACCTTGTGAGTACGCCCCAGCAGTACCACTACTATATTATTCAAGTCGTTAGACGTCCATGTTGATTTTGCACACTACAATCGCCCGCCAGCCTGATTACAACCTCCCATGGGAAGGCCTTCGCTGGTAGAGAACCGCTACGCTAGATAGGATCCCCCTTGTGTACGCTTATGTGTACACCACACCAAACAAACATCGTCGTGAGTACCTACCTAGTCACTTATTGGGAAGATATGGAACAAGCCTTGCCGGCTGCGGTCAACGTACGACAGTATTAAAACGTCCACATAATGTTTGTTAAATCACCGTAATTACAAAAATAAAGTACGGGCCTCTTTCCTTTATTTTATTTCTATCTAATGGATAGTCACCAGACACATTTTCTATTATTGCTACTGCGTCCATTAGAGAAACAACAACGTTTACAATTGTGTCATTATGTACAGCTACATGAAGTTTAGTGCGTCTGCAATCTACGACAATTCAGAACGACTCGCCGTTATTAAAGGGCAATTCTTATGATGTACGTGCTTCCGACATTATTCCCCAAGGTACGTAACGGCGCAAACAAAGCGCTCATCACGATTAACTGTGCACCGCCATTTATTCACAAAACGCTGTCACATTACGATTGGCTCTTATGGTTTAAAAATTTAACAGTTATACTAAAAGCCCCGAAACTTCTTCCAGGGAACAAAATTTGAATTCACACCTCACAGATCACGATAAGCAAAAAGCGGTGCAAAGAACATCGACAAATTATCGTCGAGATATGGGCCCCGTTTCGTGCGCTCGACGACTTTAATGATGGGGTCAATTTTATCGGAATTTGATAATTCGTTAATTCGTATGATTTAAGGGTTGGCTTCGTCGCAACTCGCAAGTCTATTTGCGATTCTGCGGATTGGAGGTGCATTTTTTTCCTGGAGCGGTGTGTGGAGTGAGTCCAATTAGTGATGAGATGAAGGCGCATCATTAGCGTGCGCAGAGCGCGAGGAACAGTGCGAGCGAGGTCCTCGACTCGGCTGGCGGGCGGCGGCGGCGGCAGGCTGCCGGCCCTGGCCGCGGCCTTCGCCATCCGACCGGTTGCGCATCTTTTACTTTAATCAAGGAGAAAAATAAGCTCCGGTCGCGCATGCCCGAACGAAAGCGTAGAACCGAGAAGTTGCACTCTGCTGTGTTTTATGGTGAGTTGCGGGATTCGGCCGGAAAACATGTTTGCTACAGAAACAACTAATCCTATACTTTTTATTCCAGTGTATAGAATTTTGTACATTTAGAAATCACAAAAGAGGACTTCCAGACTAACAATGTCTATTTACAAATTATATCACACTAATATTATAAAGGTATAAATGCGAAGGTAGGTGCTTGTTACCACTTACCTCTTTCTTAACGGCTACACGGATTTCGATAATTTTTATTTGACTTGTCGATTTCGTAGGATTTTCATTAAAAGATATGGGGTAGCTACCTTTAGTCACATTTTACTGAGCTCTTTCCGAAAGAGCGCGATAGAAGCTTTTATGTATAGATTACTTATTAAAAGAATAGTAGCTACAGTCTTCTAGCAGAAATATTATAAAGTCAAAGTGTCAGATAACATTTTATTGTGCCTTCATACTTATATTATAAGAATTAGTTACAATTCTTTAATCTAAAGTTTTACAGTAGAACAATTTATACGTTATAACTATTGGCTAAAATGAGATCAAAATAATTAATTAGGATACTGAAAGTCAGTACTTATGGAAAAAGTCACTAAGGTTCCAGAACACCAGCTAGTGCTACTTGTTCAATTTAAGTTCCTGACCTGCAGGAACCTTTAGAATTTAGTAAGAAGCGCGGCTGGTTCAAGGGTCCGCTGGTCTATTTATAGCGCGTCGATGGTATCGCGCGGCGGCCGTGGCCGTGCCCGTCGCCCGTCCGCGCTATGTGCCTTGCCATACCCGCCCTCCGTGCTTCGTGCTCCCCGAGCATAACGTTCACCCGACAAAATAGACCAAAATAAGCACCAGCCATTTTATATTTATTCCACCTATTTATATCATACGAGCAGACCCATTGTTTTAGCTTCAACTGGAATGCATAGCTGGCGGGCGATCCCAGTCCAGACCAGAGATACTTATTCGTTAAAATTATCAAAATGCACCGTGATAAATAGAATGCATGGGCATATAAACGGCTAGTCTAAAAATAGCAACCATTGAATCGAGTAAATGAATATTATTATAAAGGATTGAAAATATCAGGTAAGCTCGAAGTAAACGTCACGCTCATCCGTATGCCGATAGCGGAGGCAGCTTCCGGCGGACGCAACGCCCGCGAGGACAAACGCGGCCGAGTACTGTCCTCTCTAAGGATAGAATAAAACAGTGATTGTATTGAGAGGATTGTTTAGAAGCTCGGGTTATGTAGCGAACATGAAGACGACGACTGCCGGATTTGCTAACCACCTCCGCCGGCGCGTAGCCGCCGCACCGTGTCGATATCTCAGTATGCCCGGCCAGCACCGGACACGATGCGAGTTATTTACGATAGTCGCGACACAATCGGCCGGTGTCGGCTTATCCGGTGCACCACGACAATAACATGACGTGTCTATCTTTATTAAATAACGTCCTTTGAAATTAACACACGTGCCCAGCTTGTATTTATAGAGACGTTGAATCATTCGCAAGGAACGGGGCGACTCGAAGCGGTACGGCGGCAACATTCGTTAAGAATGTCGTCGATCCCTCGGCGTTTGTAATGTATATAGGTGCTAATTTATTGTCCTTGCTGTACCGTCGCGTCGTTCATTGCGCGTATCTTTAGATAGGTGGATGGTTATACTATAGTTCGGGACCCTGGATCTCGGCGCGGCTTGCCCTAGAAGTCACGAAGCGCTGGTCAGGTCGCCCGGTGGAGTAACGGTGCTCGCTCCGCTAATTGATTTTATTTGCCGGGTGTTGCGGAAGAATTTGCCACAGGACAGTTCATTGACACGATTTTTCTTGGCGACAATCCTAACTGTCGGAATGCAGTCACTATTAGCCGCAAGAGTTGGTACTTTCTTGAAAGGATTACTGCATGCAATTTTTTGTACTTTAATCACTTTTCTGATAAGCTAGGATATTTTATACCAGACCTAAGCTGGGAACTAACTCTGATGAACACACATGTAGGTACTTGGCGATAGATTTTCTACTACAGCTAGGCAGACTAATAACCAAAATACTTTACGTTAGACAAAATACACTCTAACGGTGGCCCGGTGCTATTGTTTCATCTTGCTTGATGGTACAGTTACCAAGAGGATCCACGTCTTTACATTCCCGAAATGGTTGGCAGAGGGCATACAATTGTATCTTCGCATTAAAGCCCGCTATGCAAGTAAGCGTACAAATTATAACGAAAGCATAGAACATATAATGATACTACGACGAAAGGTAAAAGTTGATCCTGGCGCGTGGTGCGAACCCAAGGCTATCCATGAGCGACATCGATAGTCAAAATGAATTAAACCGCGCGGGTCCGTATTCCACTCAACTTTTTTCTTTTAGGTTTTATATACATTACACTAGTATAGGGTTCCGTGTAAGAGGGACGAACTTATTGTGATCTATGGGGCACAGTTCCAGTTTCCGAACCGATACCAAAAATATTAGAATTAGAATTTAAATGATAAGAGATAAAAATACAGTATATCCATTTTTTCAGAAGAACATCTCACAAACGCTATTAAATTAAAATAATAATTGGATTTCACGGAGGCTGATAAAAACTCACGTTTTTCTCGTGGTTTTTTACATGCGTGTATGCTTGCGAATATGTATAAGTAATAATGTAGTGCTTGTGTAAACTTTATTTGGATTGTTTGTTAGTCTTAAGAGATCGAGATTAGTTCATAGATTTCTGAACAAAGACATCCACCCTTTTTTTTTTTTTTTCACCCGGGAAAATCCTTTATGGATACCACCCGCCCCGGGGGGAGCGGAGTGGTTATGTGGGAGTCCTCGCCTGAAGGGCCTTACTACCCCCTCGGGGGGGTAGTAAGTGAGGTTACCCACTAAAAACCCGGGATGAGCAGTCTGCCGCCTAGTTGGGCGAAATGGGGTAGCGTTAGCAGTCACCATCTCGCCCCAGCGGCCGGCCCGTCACCGATGACGGGCCCCGGCCAATGGAGGGATGACCCGGCTCATTGGGGCCATCCCCCAGACGTGTGGGATCGTGCAAGCCAGTGGAGAATCCCCCGACTCTCCACCGGTGATCCGCACAACACTAGGAAAGAGCGAGAAGGCGCCCGAACCGCCTTCTCCTCCCCCCAGTTCGTCTACGCCGGAGCGGGTCCGCGAGGACGTCGTCCTCCCTCGCCCGCTCCGCGGCCTCTTTCTGCGCCATCACCGCTTCGCAGAAAGAGACCACCGCCTGCCACGATCCGTCGCTGCCGAGCATAGCGTTAACCACGCTCGGCAGCGACAGATCTGCGCCAATGACAGCTGTGAGGGTGTGCCGCATGGGACTCCACGCGGCGCACTCCTCCAGCGTGTGGAGCGCCGTGTCTTCTGGCGCTCCACACTCGTGACAGGCGGGGGTCGCCTCCCGTCTCGCGATGTGATGCAGGTACTTTCCGAAACATCCGTGTCCGGAAAGCACCTGCACCAATCGGAAGGTCAGCGACCCGAATCGCCGCCCTACCCACCTCCGGAGGACCGGGCGAATGGCATCCACCGTCCTCTGTCCAGGGACCGGTGGAGCCAGGTCCTCCGTCCACCGCCTCAACAGGGCGGCCCGAGCCCGCCGTCGCATGCGCGTGACCTCCTCCCACGCTAGAGGCTCCCCGCGGGATCTCCTCGCCGCCACGAAGTAGTAAACTTCGGCGAGGATCTCCGCTTGGAGCTCCCAGGGGGGATCACCGGCCAGCACGCATCCCGCCGTCCAGGACACCGTCCGGTACCCGCGTATCGCCCTCGTCGCGATGACCCGCTGCGGACGTCGCAGTAGGGCTTTATTGGCGCGACCGAGGGCGTCCACCCAGACAGGTGCCCCGTACAAGGCCTCCCAAGGGCGGCTGCGGCGCCTATGACTTTTGGGGCCAGTTGTGTGAAGTGGGCCCCAAAAGTCCACCGCCCGTCCAGGATGAGACCCAGGTACCTCATCTGGGTCCCAACCCGGACCAGGACCCCGTCCAGGTCTATCCTCGTTCCTGGAGGGGGTCCCCCCCGAGGCCCATGGAACATTAGGGCCTCGGTCTTGGAGAGGGCGACCTCCAGCCCCAGGGCACGTATGCGGCCGACCACGAGTGTCGTGGCCACCGTGGCCCGCCGCACCGTCTCCCCGAGGTCCCTCCCCTTGACCACGACTAGGGTGTCATCCGCGTAGCACGCAACCCGCATACTTGCGGGAAACGTGCCGCGGAGCACCCAGTCGTAGCCAATGTTCCACAGGAGCGGTCCCAACACCGACCCCTGCGGAACCCCGCAGGACACGCGACGTCGCCTCAGACCGTCGCGTCCCTCCACCAGGACCTCGCGGTCCTGGAGGTAGTCAGCCAACAGCCTACGCAGATACAGGGGCACTCCGTGATAGCGGAGCGCCTCCCGTATTGTTCCGTGCGGTAGGCTGTTGAAGGCGTTGGCAATGTCCAGCGAGACAGCCAACGCCTTTTCCCCCCCGCTGACCGCGTCCTGCGTCCGCCCCTTGATCCAGAGCAGGGCGTCTATCGTCGACCGCCCTGCTCTGAATCCAATCTTGATGATATAGTAGTAATTGACAATGAATGACAATCGACCCCATAAGTAGCAAGGGTCACTAAAAAGAGTAAAAATTTTACCAAAAATTGGAACCGACTTTAACACTCCAAAGTGTCAAATAACTTGTCGTTCCATTGTGTGTTCCATTTTTTGGTTAATTTTTATTTTAACGAAATAAGCCAAGTAGTTGCTGTATTTATAGACTTCAAAAAGGCGCTCGACACCTTTGTTTACAGCGGCTTGTTGCGTCCATGGTAGCATGACAAAAGATTAGAGGCTATGTAAATAATTGGTTTCAAGAATATTTAAATGGCAGACATAGGAAATCTGTGAAGGATATGAAACGAAGGCAATATTAAATACAACACTTAGTTCAGGGACGGAGATCTTGCCCAGGTGATGCGGTATTGGAATGTACCAGATATTTTTGATACCTGATATCAAAACCTACTAAACACTTTCATATTTCACAGATGTGAAATATGCGTGTGAAGTATGTGAAGCGCTCGTAGCGAAGTTTGCTTAGCCATTCTGAATCGATCAGCAAAGTTAAGCAACGTCCGCCGCGGTCATGAGTTGGATGGGTGACCGCTGGTGACATTACTACTGAGCGCTTCCGTGCTTCGGGTAGCACGTTAAGCCGTCGGTCCCGGTTGTTGTCTTAGGATGGCAGTCGTTACAGCATGGTGGTAGGGCACTTTGCGAATGCCCGCTTGGCTAGCTACCACCCTCAAGTTGAAAATCTGTCACCAAGCACCTAACGGTGTGTTCCGGCAGCTGTCCTTGAGAGCCAGTAATTCTAGGTTAGCCTGAACAACATCTTCGACCACATCATCACTTACCATTAGGTGAGATAGTGGTCAAAGGCTAACCTATCAAGCATAAAAAAAAAAAAATGTTTTCATAATGTGTTAGTAACGTATTGTTGTATTTTCTTTTATTTTTTTCCTTTTCTACAAAATTATTGTAACTTTATTTTGTTGTTAATAAATGATTAAATATGTGCGACCGTATATGGGCCAGTAGGACACATAATCGCGCATCGCGTCAGCGGAAAAAGATGTGATTAATAAATTAAAATGGTTATGTCACTATAGAAACGATTAAGTTATTAGTCTAAGGTACATAAGTCTAACTTTTATGGGCCTGTATTAATTATAATCCTAAGTTGTCTGAAATAAATGTTTCATAATATTATAATGCTTGAAAATAGCATAACAAAAGGTTATATACGAACTTTTTGATTCACCCTCGTAAAAGTATTTTATTTTTATTTATTTATTTTTATTATTATATAAAAGCTACATGTACGCAGATTATATGTGATATGGGTCACCCTCCAATGCAGGTAGCATTGCAGTGGGTGTCATATAAAAAATAAGAAGTGACTGAAGGTAAACCACCGGAAGGTGGGAGCAGCGCCTTCTGAGGAACTGATATCTTAAACTGCGAAATGCCTGCGAATCGTGGGGTTCCCCCCTTAAAAAATTTAGTCATGTGCGGTATTCGAACCCGCGTCATCCAACCCTTTAGCTGGGGTATGCTCTGACCGACTGAGCTAACATGATAATGACTCATAACTGAAATTTTTCCTCTATTTCTTTAATGGGGTTTTTCGTATGATGATGGAGCGGCACCAATAAATAAAATATAGTTCAAGTTACGTTGTACTACAAACAAAACTAATTTTGCAATTAGCTTCAAACTTGTTAATAATGACGCGACCCTATAATTTTAATATTTTTATTTTTTACAATAACGCATACTTTGCGCATTACATTACAACATTTACGAGAGGAAAAATTATAGTCATGTGCGGGATTCGAACCCGCATCATCCACCCCTATAACCGGGGTATTATGCTCTGACCGACTGAGATAACATGACAATGACTCGCATATGATTATATTTTTTTCTCTCGTGAATATGTAATTTTGTACTAGAGAGTAATTAGATTTTTTCGAAATAATGTTCATCAAAACAGAACAAATTAAATTTTAATTAAATATTTATTTTAGTTACTAACAATATCAAGGTTTAATTTCTTTGCAATTGAAGTGAAAATCCAAATGTAACACTCTGGTTTCATATCCATTTTAGTCTCGATTCGACTTATACCAGCCCTCGCCTTTGGCTCGGTCTGTTAAAGTCGGCTAAAGTCGCTTGTATTATGCACTCGTTGAAAAATCTACTATTTGACGTCCCTTGCTCGTAAAGCTCTTGTTTATGCCCGGTGTAAGCGGTTAGTCCACTTACGGCTTTTTCAGCTCGTGTGTTTCTCCCCCTCTGCTCTGTTTTTTCTGCACAAGTGCATAAAAAGGTTGAATTTCTAATATATTTCATGTAAGAAGTTTCCTGGGTCTTCAATAATACTAATATAAATCAGGGTCACTATTAACGACCCGGTATCGTTTTTTGAAAAAAAATATACCTACTCAAAATAGAAGTTTGTTTAAGTTATGTATTTCTGTCTGGTTTGATATATTAAGTTCTTGTTTGATTAAAATGTGAAATTTGACTAAACAATTAAATCGACACTTTACACGCCTCCTTTGTAGCGTAGATCAGTTTGTGACGAGACGAGACGTTATGCAATTTTTTTGTCGTTTCACGAGGTGTGTTCACAAAGTGTTGAGGTGTGAAGGTTTTTTTTTGTCTCAGATACAAAAATAAAACCAAATATTGAAAATATGAATTGTATTAAATATATGAATTTTCTAATAAAAATGTGGTGCTCATTATTGAAATTAAAAAAATGAACTGACATCGTATTACATAGACCACACGTTGCGTTTAGTATTGTGTTAAGTTCGTTACTGGTACTCCAATGTGTAAAGAAAAAAATAAAATGAAGGTAATGTACTATTGACATCCATAAATATTATACAAAACTGTACGGTTTTGTCATTGCAAAATGAGATTTTTTATGAGTACCTATGATGATGAAGCAACTTTTAGCAAATGCTTATTTTTTTTTAAGCAAGGAACAGATTCGATACATTGCCTCTTGTACATATATCTATTCAATTAGCTTCCTCATTATAACATTATTTATAACCAGGCGGAGGCGCCCTTTCTGCCGTCTGATGATCAGGTGATCAGGACTTCCGATTAACCTGAGATAAACCCATCCAAGCTACCGTAGCGATGCCGTTGCCGCGTCTTATTGAATGCCGCTACCCCGGTCCACTTCCGCATTGACTTGATTGATTTGGGCATTGTGCTCCGTGACGTGCGCCTAAGAACATTGTGCGCTAAGATCAAAATGCAAATGCTGTAGTCAGTTCTATGTACAACAATTAATATGTGAATAATGCTACAAACTTCTTTAAACTGAGTATAAAGACATTCCGATTTGAAATAGCGACTAAATGGCGCTGCGGCTGGAGGTCGAGAGGATGAGCAGGTAATAGACGGTCGGCGAGTGCCACAGAGGGCACGCAGAGTGCATTATTTACATAATAGCGAGGACCGGGCGGCCTTGGCGCATCGGCCGCCTTCTCACAACTTTCCTCACAGTTTGCTTACATTTACAGGCTCATATCATTATATTAGCTTCTATCGACATAGAAAGCATCGTAACATTCGTAATGAATCATCGAACTGAGCGAGCTTGGAATGGCGGTTCAAGTTGAGAACTGACGCGATGACTCGTTGCAGAGTGTCGTTGACTCCGATCCATCCGACAATTACATTACAATGATGCAATGTAAAAGGTAGAGCGTGAACTATTCGCACGGGACGACGAGGACGGCGCGGCGTGCTTTGTAGGGTACGCTGAGGAGAAGTAGTCGATGCAGAGGCGTAGGCGGCGCGGTGCGTACGTTGCCCGCGGCAGCGGCGCGCGCGGCGTGCATAGTGGCGCCGCGCCGCGCCTCGCCGCCGCCTCTGCGACCCGCTATTATAAGGATCACCATCGTAATTCATTAGACCGACTCTGTACACCTCACATTATTTATGACTGTTAGCTTTTGTGCAAGAACACTTTCTTCGCAAGCGCATTCAAAGTTGCTATTTGCCTCAAAGCCTGCGCGAGTGCTAAATAACGAGGACATGTGAATAGAGCATCCCAGGTCAAGGCTTAGCTAACATACAATGTTTCTTTCAACGGCCTTTCAGAGGATTAGCTGCTTATATTCTTTTGGTTTATAGCTACGCTGTTATTTATGAGAATCGAAGTGCATTATATTCTTTAATACCTAGTACTTAGTGTCAATAAGTTGACCAAATAGGGTCTAAATTAATAATTATTAAAATTATGTCAAGCCAATGCTTAGCCAGGTAGGTACCTACCTACCTAGCTAGGTACTACATATTTAAATAATTTAAATCGAAAAATGTCAGGGAGAAGTATAAAACAACCAATGATTCATTATATCACAAAAAGTTCTTTGTTGGAAAATTTTCGTTACTACTGATAGCGTGGCTACCTTCTGAAGATAAACGGTGCCGTTCAGTATTAGTGATTTTTAAATTACTTTTAATGACTAAAACATGCTTTAAAACATTTATATAGCTACCAAAAAATATAAAACAAATTAATATAATTCAAAAAATTATAAAACAAATTCATTCCGTCAAATCTATATTTTTTCAACTAGTTGAGCTACTTTTGCCGTTCGCTTACTCGAGTTTAATTAAGTCAGCGTTTCTTTTAGTATGAACAGGCGTGATTTAGTGCAACTTGTATATACCTTGTAAACTTGAGTGAGAGGTCATATGTGGAGAGGCGCCATACCCTCGCTATTTCTACAGGGTTAAAACAATAAGTTTTTCTAGTACTGTCTGAAAATTTTAAGTTTTGAGTCTCGTAGTAAGAGACAATGCCAACTCCGAGCCAAGAGCGCCCGCCGCGGCAGCACCGGACCGCGCCGCGCTTCCTTTGAATAAAGTTTCGTATATTTACATCGAGCAAAGTAATAAAAACATATGAAATAATACATTACAGGCACATCAGTTGGCCCTCGCACCTATTCCGTGAAAAAAACAAAAAAAAAACTTCTCAAAATATTTGTAAGGACTAGCAGAATAACCCTACATATGTGGGAAAGATAAACTATATTTCTCACTGCGCTTAACAACTCATGGATGCTATCATATAAACTTGTGTGTGCGCCCTCGGTTGCGTTTGAGCTTGAGGTGTTACGAAGGATATTACTATTTGGCGTCCAATATTATTCATCAAGATTTTGTGTTAATGCGGTTGCAATTACTGTAGCATGTAAAACAAAAACACAGTAAGGTAATAAACAGTTTTGATATGTTGTTTTGTTTGTTCCAACTTATATAAATGTTCTTTTTTATATATTAATGATAAATACTATTTTTTTGGCGTCTCTCCCACGAAATGAGGTGAGATGCCATCCATTACAAAATCTGTTTTCGTTATGTAATCTGTCGTATATATTTCATGTTATAGTTTAATTGTTTATTGTACAAGATACCGAAAAAATATATTTGATTAAAATATATATATATAATATGTATTTTTTCATCTTAATTTAGCTTTTTATTCTTTAGATGCTTCATGGCCATTTTTTACCTCAAAAATTTGATATTGATGGCCACGCTTACCATTACAATTTTATATATAGATCTATTGGACTTGGTAAATTAAAAACATGTCATAATTAGGTATATAAGCTTTTCAAGTCAAATAACAAAAGTTCGTCAACCTCTAGATCGTAGTAAGAAAACATCTAATGTACGAGTAGTAATAAAAAGAGTTGGTAAAACCTTTAGCTGGCTGGTCTCCCACACTTTTAGTTATTATTATTTTATATATTTACTACAAGGCTAAAACATTGTAAAGATAATAATGTATATATGTGTAACTTTCAAATAAAAAAAAAAGTTTATTGAAACTAATTTTCTTTTCACTAAATATTTCCTAATACGAAAAGTATGGCGTCTCTCCCACTTTACCCTATTCCTAGACGGTAAATGTAGGTGGACAGAAAATTAGCACCATTTTTATTCTAAGTCATCCCTACCAAAACATTCATTTTGTTTGTTAGATTATAGACTGATTATCTTTTGACTGATAATTATTGCACATTTTAAAGACCCCCGATAGAATTGGTTCGATTATCATATACATCAATAAGTAGATCAAATTTTATTTTTGTACTATTATATTCAGACATAAATACAATCGTATAAAAATACATATACATGGTCTGTTTTTGCTGGTTAGCTTAGCCTAATTGGCTGAACTTTAACAATCTGCTTTAGAAATTAATTATTGAGTGAAGCAGGCGGTCTGACGAGCAGCGGGAGGCGTCAGCGTTGGAACCCACTCCACTTCCCGGAAGGTTCTGACTTGTATTTTAATTGCAGCGTTGATATTCTTATCCTCCTTCAATATAATAACTCAAGATGAGATCTACGCCTTGCGTATATTTCCATACACGTGACTATACCAGACTACATGTATCTACGTGTTCGCGCAGTACTTGCGGAAACGAATCGTTTCGTTTCAAACTTAACAGCCATTGATTCACAACTATCATTTATCACGTGGTATATAATCGTATACATTTACAACTGAAATTTATCGCTTAATGTATGTGAGAACTTAGCATTGAAATATTAATCCGTTGAATGTGTGCAGTAGGTACACGCGTTCATGTGGAAAGTACGGTGTGAAAGCAATCCCAGAGGAATCCGGAAGCGAAACGGAGCAACTATAATTTGTGCAATTGAGTTTTAGTTACGCTGCTGCACCGTTCTTATACGCCATGAAGCAAACATCGTAAGTTTCCTCGTGTGATGCCATTGTATACTTTATATTAAGTTACAGTACCTACCTACTATATAAACTGTTCCTACTGTTAGTGAAATTAATAAAAGACTTCGATAATTTCAGCAAATCTTAACGTATGAAAAGAAGTTAGTTTTCATACCCCAGAATTCATTTATATAAAATATTGAAAGTAGTTTAACACAACGACTTATTCCATTTCCTGTGATTGATTTTTAAATAAAAAATACAGTCTGACTGTGTAAAACAAATACCAGTCGAGAGGTCAATATTGAGTGAGTAAACATCGATAACAAAGAACCGCACAACTGACTATGGTTGTTTAACATGACTCTCAAACAAAACAATCTATAACACATAAAAGTCCTATATTTCTCAATTTACTTATGTTACAGAATTATGTCCTCTATTCCGTACTAAAACAGCACGTTATTTTGAGATATTTGTGGGATATTTCGTGAGAAAGCGGCGATTGACGACGCCGATGAGCCATCGAGATTGGATTTACGATATCTCAAAATCACGTTCGTAACCTTGAACTTGTGAGAACGAATATAACTCCTTGGAATAATATAATGTGAAACACATTATGTCATATGAGACTTTTGACCTCTTGGGTATATTAGGAATATATAATGCGTCTCGGCGTATAAGCTTAGGTTTGATAGTTCGTGTAAATGTGACACGCTTGTCATTATAGTAGGATTACTTACCTAATTTTCTTCTTACTGTCTAGAGACAGGATAGGTCCTACGCTAAGTAATGTGGGCATAACACTGTTTCCTTCTTCAACTCTATTCTATTACCTGTTATCTCAGTACACATTACATCATACACCATTCATATACTTAAATATTATTCTATCTATATCTTCTTCGACTTTCCTTCTATCTCCATATCTATCCCTTTTTCATGCCTGCTCCACGCTCTTTAACTTTTCTGTTCTATATTCTGTGCTGATGCCAATAATCAAACAGTGACACTCACGATTATAACACTAGGAATAAAGATAAAATAGCGGTGCCAGGTTTTAGATTAGCAAAGACAAATAAAAGGTCCTTCTTAGGAAATTGTGTGCGGTTTTATAATAAATTGCCCAAACATATTACAACGCTCACAGAAAGAAAATTCAAGTTGCATGTGAAGAATATTTTGATTAAGAAATGTTACTACACAGTTTGTGATTACTTAAACGACAAAAATGCCTGGACTGGTTCGCCTCTGCCAAGCTAGCGCCCAACACCTACGTAATTTAAATTAAGTATTGTAATAATTTTATTATATAGTATGTACTTAACACATTTTTAAAAAACGTTTAAAAGAATGGCCCCGAGTTTCTTGCCCGTTCTTCTCGCAGTGGCTCTATAACTTTTGTTTGCTGAACGTGGCAGTACAATGTAGTATATTTCAATATTAAAATTTGTAATTGACCTTCATAAGAGCGTCGTAGACGCCTAAATTGAATAAATGATTTTGACTTTGACTTTGACTTTGACCTTCCTTTGGTATACGAATACTTAAATGTGTCTATTCTATATACTACTTTCCTCCTCTTTTGTTCCCCAAATGTCAGATTTACGAATGTCCTTATGAGTGATAATGTTGCCGTTATCGCTTTGTATCATTGAACCATAATAATAAAAATTGGAATAGACTGGTAGGGTACCATAAAAGGCTATCTGGAAAAAACTGGATGTACTCCATCACACATAGGTGATCAGTTTTAATTTTACTGATCTTCAATACGTTGTTACCGCACCCATGCACCCTCATGACATTCTGAATCTCTTGAGATAAACGATCGTAACTCTTCTCCAGGTTGACGAAAATTATGTGTAGGGTTTATTCGTATTTTCACAAAGTTAACGAAGTGTAATTAGCGTCCGTAAAGATGCTAGGTCAACTTTTCTCTAATTCGTCCCAATATTGATCTGCACATAAAACATACTTAAAACATAAATTTATACTAGTTTTAATAACATCTTCAAGTAGCCCTGTGAGCTGAAAAACTCGCAACTAAAATAGGATTATTTTCAACCCTTATATTTCCGTCGTTTTGAAAAAAAAAACAATCTTTTTCCATAAATATTTAATGGTAAGTATAGAAATCGACATAAACAAATCATAATAACAAATACTTTTAAAAGTATCCTAAAAAACATTAAATAATATTTAAATAAAACACTTAAAAAAGCAAAAAATTATATATCTAGTGACAATTCCGCCTAATTTTCCTGTTATCTACGTGACGTCATAAACATCACGCAGCCTAACCGGAAGAATACCCGACTAGTTTCGCTTCTAAACGAAGCATCTTCAGGAGGTCTTGACTTACCGAGCGCACGATCGAGACTAAACGGCCAGCGGCTAAACACGCCTTTATATAGGCCCGATCGTGACTCACTGTTCTTTGTTGTAGCTTACAATTGGTAAAGATATACGTGTTTATAGTGATAATTATATAACAATGTTATTGAATTTGCTAACAGAATATTTTTAAATTATATATGGTATGTTTAGTGTTAACAAATATGAGAAATATTGAATAATATAGTAAACAATATTAGGAAACTAGTTTTAACTTAAAATTATGAAAGGGTCGCAGAGTGACGTCAACACTGGTTCGGCGGGTAGCTCGGTTCGGCCAGCAGGCGGCTTCCACGATGAAACAGTCACAGGACCTGCTTGTAGCTGCTCGGGACACGTGGGGATGACACGGTGGGTGGCGTGACTCGTAGCGTGACGTCATCACTGGTAGCTGGTTCGACGGGTGGCTTGGCTCGGCACGTTATGAAAAAATAATAAACAAATATTACAAATAATGTTTAAATTATTAGGTTTCAATTTGATTTAATCTGTACTTAATTAAATGCTTTACATTTTTCTTGTAATTATTCAATTTGACTCCTTTAATGGCTTATTTGATAATTGCGTAGTCCATTAGACATTGATTTGACTCGTTACGTAATACTTGGAGGGGAGAGCAAACATGGCCAGTTGTAGGGAGAATTCGAGTCAGTCTTCAAAAGATTCTTGAAGTGGCCGGACGTTACAGTACTTAATACGCAAAGTGCCGTGTATAATATACGACAGTAATATAGGTATACAGTGTTTGATAGTGAGTTTACCCTAATTGTGGAAGATAAGTGTGAAATATAGCAGTTGTGACATGGTAAGCCGGAACTTTATCACAAAATAGTTTGTGGCGGCAGATTATCACTAAAAATACGTAACAGTGGGGATGAAACCAATTGAGTCTGTTCATTCAGCAGCGCGAAGCCTACACTATGTTTCGATATTTCTAACTGTTCTAATACACATAACCTAAACCCCTTGTCACAACAGTGTAAGATTTCAAACGTATTACAATCGAGGAGTTGATGACCGCTTTCAATTAAATGTTTGGCAAAATGAGACTGTTCGGGATGGTCGTTTCTAAACGCGGATTTATGTTCTTTATATCGGATATCAAAATTACGGCCAGTTTGACCAATATAAACGCTGTTACATTCGTCACAGGTAAGTTTGTACACACCGGATTTTTTACCGTTTTCCAGTCGATCTTTACCGTTACATAAATGACGTAGATTTTGATTTGTACGAAAAGCTACATGGACGTTATTTTTCTTTAATATATTGGAAATTTTTTGAGATATTGGCCCCATATACGTTAAGCTGCCTACGTACTTGATATTTCTATCAGAAGGGCAAGAATAAAGAAGTGACCTAGCCCTATTACGTTGTTTGGTCTGAATTAATCGATCAACTAACTGTTTATTGTAGCCGTTGGAAATAGCAATTTGGTATATTATATTAAGCTCTTTATTATAGTTGTCTTGGGTCAGAGGAACCGATAACAATCTATGGACATAACTTCGAAAAGCGGCTAATTTGTGTTGAATAGGATGACAAGAACTGGAGGGAATAGCAACATCTGTGTGTGTTGGTTTTCGATATATTTGGAATTGCAATTTACTGTCAACTCTTGTAAGCGTTAGATCCAAAAAGTTGATAGATTGGTTTGATTCTAATTCCAGTTTAAATTTAATTTTTGGGTGTATATTGTTAAGTTTCTTCACAAAGATATCAATTTGGCGGGAAGTACCAGTCCAACAAATGATTATATCATCAACGTATCTATAATAAAATAAAATTCTAGGTTCTTTTACTATGTGTTTGCACTCAAAGTCGTCCATAAAAAGTTCGGCCATAAGTGGACTTAAAGGTGACCCCATAGCTAATCCCTCTTTTTGAAAATAATACTCATCATTAAACCTAAAATAATTTTGCTTCATACAGACAGTAGTCAAATTTATAAGGTCATTTACTTCCCCAGGATGTAATCGTTGTTTCTCAAAATGATTCTCTAAGACGCGTAAGCAATTTTCGTAAGGAACGTTGGTAAATAGACTGTCGACATCAAGAGATAATAATTTGGCACCGGAAGGGATGTCAATATCTTTAACTTTGTTAATCAGATCTAGGCTATTCTTTAAACTATATTTAGGTTGAAAAGATGATTTGGTACACAACAAAATATTGAGATGTTTTGCTAGGTTGTACGCAGGGGCGCCAACATAAGAGACAACGGGTCGAATAGGAATGTTCACTTTGTGTGTTTTAGGTAAACCGTATAGACAGGGAGATCTAGGATTCATTGGTACTATATTATTGAGTGAATGTGTAGGTATAAATGAAGTAGACTTAATTGCATTTTTGACATCTAAAGTGAAATGTTTAGTTGGGTCGGAATTCAACTGTTCAAATTCTTCACCTTGAATAATATCGTTAACTTTTTGATTGTAATCATTTTTGTCTAATATAACCACAGTGTGGTTATATTAGACATAGTTTCACTTTAGATGTCAAAAATGCAATTAAGTCTACTTCATTTATACCTACACATTCACTCAATAATATAGTACCAATGAATCCTAGATCTCCCTGTCTATACGGTTTACCTAAAACACACAAAGTGAACATTCCTATTCGACCCGTTGTCTCTTATGTTGGCGCCCCTGCGTACAACCTAGCAAAACATCTCAATATTTTGTTGTGTACCAAATCATCTTTTCAACCTAAATATAGTTTAAAGAATAGCCTAGATCTGATTAACAAAGTTAAAGATATTGACATCCCTTCCGGTGCCAAATTATTATCTCTTGATGTCGACAGTCTATTTACCAACGTTCCTTACGAAAATTGCTTACGCGTCTTAGAGAATCATTTTGAGAAACAACGATTACATCCTGGGGAAGTAAATGACCTTATAAATTTGACTACTGTCTGTATGAAGCAAAATTATTTTAGGTTTAATGATGAGTATTATTTTCAAAAAGAGGGATTAGCTATGGGGTCACCTTTAAGTCCACTTATGGCCGAACTTTTTATGGACGACTTTGAGTGCAAACACATAGTAAAAGAACCTAGAATTTTATTTTATTATAGATACGTTGATGATATAATCATTTGTTGGACTGGTACTTCCCGCCAAATTGATATCTTTGTGAAGAAACTTAACAATATACACCCAAAAATTAAATTTAAACTGGAATTAGAATCAAACCAATCTATCAACTTTTTGGATCTAACGCTTACAAGAGTTGACAGTAAATTGCAATTCCAAATATATCGAAAACCAACACACACAGATGTTGCTATTCCCTCCAGTTCTTGTCATCCTATTCAACACAAATTAGCCGCTTTTCGAAGTTATGTCCATAGATTGTTATCGGTTCCTCTGACCCAAGACAACTATAATAAAGAGCTTAATATAATATACCAAATTGCTATTTCCAACGGCTACAATAAACAGTTAGTTGATCGATTAATTCAGACCAAACAACGTAATAGGGCTAGGTCACTTCTTTATTCTTGCCCTTCTGATAGAAATATCAAGTACGTAGGCAGCTTAACGTATATGGGGCCAATATCTCAAAAAATTTCCAATATATTAAAGAAAAATAACGTCCATGTAGCTTTTCGTACAAATCAAAATCTACGTCATTTATGTAACGGTAAAGATCGACTGGAAAACGGTAAAAAATCCGGTGTGTACAAACTTACCTGTGACGAATGTAACAGCGTTTATATTGGTCAAACTGGCCGTAATTTTGATATCCGATATAAAGAACATAAATCCGCGTTTAGAAACGACCATCCCGAACAGTCTCATTTTGCCAAACATTTAATTGAAAGCGGTCATCAACTCCTCGATTGTAATACGTTTGAAATCTTACACTGTTGTGACAAGGGGTTTAGGTTATGTGTATTAGAACAGTTAGAAATATCGAAACATAGTGTAGGCTTCGCGCTGCTGAATGAACAGACTCAATTGGTTTCATCCCCACTGTTACGTATTTTTAGTGATAATCTGCCGCCACAAACTATTTTGTGATAAAGTTCCGGCTTACCATGTCACAACTGCTATATTTCACACTTATCTTCCACAATTAGGGTAAACTCACTATCAAACACTGTATACCTATATTACTGTCGTATATTATACACGGCACTTTGCGTATTAAGTACTGTAACGTCCGGCCACTTCAAGAATCTTTTGAAGACTGACTCGAATTCTCCCTACAACTGGCCATGTTTGCTCTCCCCTCCAAGTATTACGTAACGAGTCAAATCAATGTCTAATGGACTACGCAATTATCAAATAAGCCATTAAAGGAGTCAAATTGAATAATTACAAGAAAAATGTAAAGCATTTAATTAAGTACAGATTAAATCAAATTGAAACCTAATAATTTAAACATTATTTGTAATATTTGTTTATTATTTTTTCATAACGTGCCGAGCCAAGCCACCCGTCGAACCAGCTACCAGTGATGACGTCACGCTACGAGTCACGCCACCCACCGTGTCATCCCCACGTGTCCCGAGCAGCTACAAGCAGGTCCTGTGACTGTTTCATCGTGGAAGCCGCCTGCTGGCCGAACCGAGCTACCCGCCGAACCAGTGTTGACGTCACTCTGCGACCCTTTCATAATTTTAAGTTAAAACTAGTTTCCTAATATTGTTTACTATATTATTCAATATTTCTCATATTTGTTAACACTAAACATACCATATATAATTTAAAAATATTCTGTTAGCAAATTCAATAACATTGTTATATAATTATCACTATAAACACGTATATCTTTACCAATTGTAAGCTACAACAAAGAACAGTGAGTCACGATCGGGCCTATATAAAGGCGTGTTTAGCCGCTGGCCGTTTAGTCTCGATCGTGCGCTCGGTAAGTCAAGACCTCCTGAAGATGCTTCGTTTAGAAGCGAAACTAGTCGGGTATTCTTCCGGTTAGGCTGCGTGATGTTTATGACGTCACGTAGATAACAGGAAAATTAGGCGGAATTGTCACTAGATATATAATTTTATGCTTTTTTAAGTGTTTTATTTAAATATTATTTAATGTTTTTTAGGATACTTTTAAAAGTATTTGTTATTATTAAATATGGATTTCCGCAAAGTAACGCCTGAATCTATTCATTAAACAAATCATGTTACGTGATTTTCTTTAAGCGATTCCTATCTTTTTTTTCTCATGTACGGAACAAGCTCGAGGCCCACCTGATGTTAAGCGGACTAACCTCTGCCTATAACAGAGCATTTCGTTACAAGTCACGAATGGCACTGCGCCCGTCCCCTTAGACATAGTTGTTAAGTCTCATGTGCTTGTAATTTCACTGGCTTTCTATCTTCATATTATAATAAAACGAAGAGTGTGTGAGATATCATTCACATGTCTGCCGCTGCTGCTTCTCTGGGTGGCGCGTATCCGAAATGTCCAATTTTCCACGACTCATGCGCTTAAATCAGACCGAATTAAATGTAGAATTTGATCGATGGCATTGGTAATCTTATATGTTTAGCTCTATTCCATAGTAAAATTATTGACAAAATCTATTAACTCTAAAGCCAGTGCAACGCTCACACACCTCGTGCTATTACGTTTAAAGTAAGCACCTATACCTAATAATATAATGTCTAAATCGTTTACTATATATATATATATATATATATATATATATATATATATATATATATATATATATCTTAATTTCCTTCCCTCTTCGTTTGCTGCAGGAAGCCAACATTCTTCTTCTTCTTTTCATAACATCTGCTTACTCTCCTTCCTGAAATTCTCTCTCCTTTAATCTCGTCATTATCAATTGTATTTCTTGCTTACTTACTCACTGGCTTCTTAAGCTTCCTCATGCAGCTTAATCTAATTATCGACGATGCCAAGGGTGTTGTTTCTAAGCGTTGCGTCGTTGCCTCGAGAGTAGGAACATATTCAAATTAAAAAAAAATCTTTAGGTATCTGAAAAAATAAGATTTCAAAAGGTGCTTCGGAGCTTAAAGATATAATACCTGATTTGCTACCCCAGAAGTATAATAATTATTGAGTTACGATGACTCCGTCCAATCCTTTCCCCGCTCTCGATCTCAAGGGCTAATTGTATGCTGGTTGTGATCGATTAAGGCGGTGGGAAGATTCGGTTCATTGATTACGATATGTATGCGTGGCATTGACCGTAAGAATTATTTTTAGCATACTACGTTGTCCTCCGCCTCGAGCCTCAACAACGACCGCACTGCATTAATTGCAACACGCAACATAATAATGAGGATAACTTTCTTGTAAATTGCTTAAGTGTAAAGTGTAACTCAAAAAGTCACGTCAAGCATACAAATGTCACTCAAAATTTCCCGTAATACCTACTACTGTAGTAATTGTGGCTTTACAATTGTGGGTTTGCATTTTGTATGTTTTCAATGCATATGTGTCATCCGAGTATTGATTTCAATATTCGTGATGGGTTGTCGGATAAGGGATCGTTGTGGAAATTATAGGAGCGAGGTATAGCGGAGGCTTCGGCCCACACCAACGCGCCTGACATCTAGGCTGGCCGCCGCCGTACCCTGCCAATTATAACGGGATACACTCTTGCCTCCTTACTACCTTTAGGAAGTCTAGGTTTAAATATCATGTAGCATGTAGCTTCGAACTCTACGCAGTAATTGCCTAAACATGCAGTCTCGGGTCGAATGAAGGCGCACGGCGCAGTAACGTCGGCGGCGGCGGCAGCGAGGCGAATCAATATAACGTTATCCTGACGCTTATCGCTGCAGGAGATAATATTGATACCTCTCAGTTTGCGGAGAACGAGGCATTTTTTGTTAATGTAAATCAGTACAGTACTGAAGTTAGTGTTATATATCGTGTTTACAGCATGTAAGTTAAACGACAAATAAAGTACGACTTACGGTCTTATGGCATTTAACTTATGTGTTACGAATTTTTAAGACCGAAATTATTTTACTAAACTTTACTTATTCGATTCTCTTAAAGTCCAAAACAACAAAAGGGGTAGAATAGTGGACAGACAAGCTAGTGGCACTTTATAATCTACTTATATGATATAAACAATAATATTATGCAGATAAAACTACAGTGACACGATTATTTGATAACAGTCTTAAATGAACCTTATCAATGACCTGGATGATATATTTGGATAGTCTAATACGGAGCTAGTTTCCATTCTGGTCTAACCTGCTACCATTTTCGACCATATCATCGCTTACCAACAGGCTAGATTGAGGTAAAATCTAGCGATTGGTCTTTACAAAATACGGCTTTTATGTCTCTGCCTGAGTCAGAACGAAGATCCCAAATTACACTTCAAAACCGGTACCGGCATCAACGTACCAAAAAGGTTGAAAAAAATTGCGATATGATATCAATCAAGTCGCCTTAAAACGAGCTCAAGTACAACATCCAACATTACCAGACTGATCCTCAGTGCCGATAAGATCCTTTTGATCATAATCTTCTGAATTTGATTAAAACATAAATATGGCATATAAAGAGCAATCAAACAATTTTATGCCCACGTTGTCCCGCAAATATTACGAGAACAAAAAGAAGTATCTTTTATAATTAGTTACAACATTTTTGCAATTCGTTTTGTAGATTTTACGGCTTCTACAACTTTGTGGATAGACGCTAAATTACACATATGCAAGCAAAAAAGGGTAAGAAATCGAGATTTTCGTTCGTTAACCTTGCATATTTGACTCATCGCACCACGCTATTATATTAACTATTAATTTCATCACGTTGTTTTCAAGAACCTTTTATTTTTAGTGTACTTGAACAAACATATTATGGCACTTGTACGTAATAATTTAGGTAGGTCCTACATACTTATTTATTATTATAATGTTTGAATATTATTACTAACCTATTATAAGTGAAGGAAACTGTAATGTGTCAACTACATTTTGCCCATGTATTCTCTTACTTATTAAAATAGAATAAAAGATTACCATCCTCCCGGATTTGTGATATATTAATAAAAAACACGTTCTCAAAACCTTCTCCTTTTTGCGGCTAAGTGAAAACGCAAACTCAGTAAGAAAATACCTAATAATCCAGGTCAAACAACCTAGGTACTAAACAGTAATATACTTAGAAAATTTATCTGCCTTTCTGTTCAATTCATTGGGTGCGATGGAATTAATGTGGTCAGTAAAATAACTTACAGACTACTTCTATGTAAATTTATATCTCTAGCAAGAACATAATTATTAATTTCTTCGCAGAACTCTGGTGGAAAATGTGGCACCCTGTCTTCTTCTTCTTCTTCTTTAAGGCATGTTTCTCACATACTTTGTTGCGTATGGGGATGCGATAATGGATGTGGGGATCCATATTATCAATAAGATCACCGCTCATTTTCTTGCACATATCTGGTGGATACGCAGCGTTATTTTGGCTTTCTTTTTTTATTTATTATTGATAGGCTAGCCAAACACTATCTCACCAGATGGGAAGTGATTATGTGGTCGAAGATGTTGTTCAAACTTAAGCTGAGATTCAGAGACATTTGTATAAGACGGTCAAAGACCAGTCTTAGCCTAGCGTCGGCTAAGCCAATCTTTAAATTTCATATTCAGAGATATAGTCTGAGTCTTACTTACCTTGCTCTTTGTTTAGATCACACTCTACTATCTATGGCACATTTTTCACTAATGGAACATTTACCGGTTCTTGTTTATCTGTGCATCCTGATATAAAAAGAAAAGGACAAGAACAGTATATAAAATGTGAATGGAGTGAGTGAAACAAAATAAGTGCCTTTTTCAATTTACGAAAAAAGTTCCCGAAGAACTTATTGCACCGTAAGTACGCCTCAGTGTCTCACTTGGCGGCGCCACTCCTTTTTTGAGACCGGCTAAAATAGTTGATTTCCGATACTTGGCTTAGCATAGCACGCGCTAAGTTTAAGCGCTGTACCAGACGTCTCTAAATACAATTATGAGGCTAAGCACTACATTTTGACGGATTAAAGCATTAGTTCACGCTTAGACTTGTCTCTGAATCTGAGCCTTAGAGTTACGGCAATGAAAGACCAGAACACACCGTTAAGTGCTTGGCGACATATTTTCTACTTGAGGGTGGTAGCTAGCCAGGCGAGCATTCGTAAAATGCCCTAACAACAAGCTTTAGCGACTGCCATCATAAGACAACAACCTACGAAGCACGAAAGCGTTCAGTAGTAATGTCATTAGCGGTCACCCATCCAAGACATGACAGCGGCGGTCGCTGCTTAACTTAGCTGGAACGGCTAAGTAAACTACGCTACGAGCGCTCAGGCGCTTCAAAAGCGTTTTATAATAGCGTAACAATTTTGTGGATTAAACAATTGGACGGCTACGCCATTATAACGTGTTGACTATGTGGAGCAAGTCACGAAGCAGAGGGAGCACTTTGCTTGAGTTACTCGCGACCACAATTATTACTTTGTCGATTTGCTCTTCTAAGAACGTGACCGCTCTATTCAATGTGCCAAATGCATTTAGCACCCTATATTTACTCGTACTTCGGTAGATAAATACAAAAGAACATCGTTTTACACATTAGTTTGTATTTTATTGGTCTGTACAGATATGGAATAAGAATAAACTAAAACTGAATGGGTACGCGCAACAAATATATGTGCATTTTTTTTGTTGCCTACCTGATTTTTTTTAGTAACGTTGAACCAAATATGACTATTGGACTACAAATTCAATTAGGTATGTTAAATCATTTCAAATACATGAGAAAGTAGCCGAGCTTGTGGGATATCATCGTCTAGAGATCATTAGGCAGATTAGAATTATACTATTTCTGTATTGCTACTTTATAAAACAAATAAATGGGGTCCGTGAAAATATCCGTTAAAAGTTGTCAATTTTAGATCGTCGAGGTCTATCTTAATAGTTGGAGATCTGAAAATGTTGTAAATTATGTATTATATTCTCTATTCAACCAAAAAATACTAAAAATTCACTCAAAACTTCTTATAAGGGCTGTTGCAATTCGGAAGCCTAATCGAGTTTCACGGTCAGTTTTATTTAAATGTACTAAGAAAATGTTTGTGTATTTGCCATTCGTCATGTAATATGTCAGAAGTTAAACTTGTAATAAAGCATAGTCGCAGTCTAGTCTTCAATCTCAGGAGTCTTAAAGAGCTAAGATTCCACCGCTTGCACAGTATCCATCAATCCATTTTTAATCTCGTCCACGGTGTCACATTACGCTAGACACTGGCAGCGTACCTAAATTTCGTTCCTTTGACGTGGTACCATTAGATAGTTCCTTTGATGGTACCACGGCAAATTAAATTTGCCAGTGTCTAGCGTAATGCGAAACCGTGGACGAGATTAAGAATATATTGATGGATACTATCCAAGCGGTGGAATCTTAGCTCTTTAAGACTCCTGAGATTTTCAAATTGAGTCAATGGTACCTACTCTGAAAATGATTGATTTCTATTAACCGTGGTACCATTAATCGTTAGACTGAAAATACCCTTGGCCTTGCTTAATTCAACGGAAAAAGGAATAAATACTAAATAACAATTTTTATGTTAGTTTTTAAACCATATTTTAACTTGACAGCTGTCATCTGAAATGGAGTTCTCTATGAGATCTACCATATCTGTGTAGAAACTAGTAGTCTAGGGTCAATAGTTTCCGAGATAATCCCTATTTTATTATGACAGTTGTCATCTGAAATGAATATCTCTATGAGATTTATCATATCTGCGAAGAAACTAGTAGTCTAGCGTCAATAGTTTCCAAGATAAACCCTATTTTTTAATATGACAGTTGTCATCTGAAATGAATGTCTCTATGAGATCTATCATATCTGTGAAGAAACTAGTAGTCTATTGTGAATAGTTTCCGAGATAAACCCTATTTTAATTTGACAGTTGTCATCTGGAATAATATCTCTATGAGATCTATCATATCTGTGAAGAAACTAGTAGTCTAGCGTCAATAGTTTCCGAGATAAACCATATTTTAATTTGACAACTGTCATCTGTAATGAAGATCTCTATGAGATCTATCATATCTGTGAAGAAACTAGTAGTCTAGAGTCAATAGTTTTTGAGATAAACCCTATTTTAATTAGACAGCTGTCATCTGAAATGAAGATCTTTATGAGATCTACCATATTTGTGAAGAGACTAGTAGTCTAGGGTCAATTCTTTTCCAGATAAACCCTTTTTTAATTTGACAGCTGGCATCCGAAATGAAGATCTCTATGAGATCTATAAAAGTTAGACAGATGTCATGATAACGATAAGTAATTGTGTACAAAAATACGACACCAACTGTCACTTTGACACCTGACACAAATCACACCTGTCTATTTGACATAAACTGTCACTTTGACACCTGTCACATCTTATACCAATTTGCTTATATATTTGAAGATTATTTTCAACCGAATCATGAATGAATGATAAATAATAATCGGGAAATATGACATCAAGTGTCAATTTGGCAACTGTCACATTTGAAAGCTGTCACGTCAACAGCTACCGTAATACAAAATATTTACATAAAAATAGTTCTTTAGTATTACTTTTTCCGTTGTATTAAGCAAGGCCAAGGGTATGGTACCACGGTTAATAGAAATCAGCATTTTCGTGGTACCATTGAGTCAATGGTACCACGGCAAATGAACGTTAAATGTATTTTGTTTGTGAAAAAAATTCGGGGTTTGGATTTATACAGAGGACAGAACGTGAAATATATCAAAGGCAATCTGTTAAGCTTAACATTTATAATTAATGTGCCTCTTACGATCCGGAGATCGCTGCCGAGTTTTACCCTATTGATCACAGTGTATTTAACATTCACTTCTTGGTTGTTGTGGGCTCAACCTCAGTTTAGTTTTACAATCAGGGCATAAATATCCTTTCCTGGGTGGCTATTTCTTGAAGAAAGCGTTCATCACGAAGAGTTCCTTCTTTAACATGAAGTCGACAAGCCCCCTTTAATTCCGCTGTTCGTATCCAAATGGTACCAATCTCAACTCATCGTTATTGCGTTGAAGTCCCCCATAACAACTATGTAGGAGGAATGTATTTATGGCTTCATATAATATGTCCTCATACATAGCCACTACACTATATCGTCTGGTCGGTGCGTAAACCTCTATGACCTTCAGAGAATACCGTTTGGTGATTCTGAGCATAAGGAACGCTACTCTCCTCGTCACACTTTCTGACTTTTTCAAAGTTGTTAACAAGGGATACTCGGATGAAAAACTTAACACAGATTTTAGTTGACTCTCCCGGTTGAATAACAAGTTAACAACGTAACAGCAGTTTTCAGACTGGCGATAATCCCATTACGTGGCCAGGATCAAGTATTGTCGTTTTAGAAGGCGGTAGCCGTGTCGTTCTTCTGGCTATTCTTTGCACTCCCTGCTCTATCGTTACCTGCTCAGCTACTGCTAGCTAGACCAGAAATAAAGTAGCCGGGGCTTGGGTGCCGTGGGCAATTTGTGTTATTCATAAGGCATTTTTGCCCATCATAATCCTCACGCTTTGCAGGCGTCTTACGGATCGCAGTTAAAATGTTGATAGGTTCTAGAAGGCGCTTTTGTCCATCTTCCGCCACCTTTATTTCACTCTCAGACTATTAACGGTTTACATTTTGGAAAATAACGCAGTAGTAGATATTCCGATTTTCTAACTGAAATACCGTTGGCTTTGTGACAAGTTCCCAAAGTGTTTTAGGGTTGAAATCTGAAGGAATGCCACAACGTTTCATAAATGTCAAGAATAATTCAATATCATTTTACCCTATAAAAACAAAGGCTTATCACTTTTTTATGGTTTTATACATCATTAAATAACTCGACAAACAAAAGCCTTCACCTATTTATTTTACGGGTTCACATTACCGGTAAGTATGAATAACGAAATAATATACGTACAATAAAATTTTATACGAAGAATCAAAGGCAAAGAATAAATTTATTGTATAAGCTGTATGCAAATGTTGAACCGTGGCATTTCGTATGCAACGTAACGATCATGCCATATCCCGAATGTTATTCAGGGACGTTCCGAGGCGCGCCGGGGCGCACACGTAATATTTTATTTTTCTTGTCCATTGCTATTGCGGTTGACTATTACATGGTTATTTTTAAAGCCACATTTAACGATAGCAAGTGGAGTTTTTATCGTAATCGTGGCAATCAGAGTACAAGGCTATGCGGCAGCGCGGTGACGCGACCACCGGGGTTGAACGCGCATAAGGAGTTTATGTAACATTAGAATAATTATCCCACACCAGTTGTCGAACAAAATGATTAAAAATGTACATTGTTCTATTACTGACATAAAAGCCACAACGAAAAACTTTAAAAATATTGCACAGCTTATATTATACTTACAAGCAATCTAACAGCCGTAGTTAGGTCCATGGCTGACTCAAATGCTCATACCTGTTGGTAGTGTGACTTCCGTGCTTACTATATTGTACTACTAATTTCTTGAGTCAGAAAAAGACTATCTTGTTGTTCTCGCGTGCGCAGCATCAACCTGCTCTAGTAAGTTTGGAAATACTATAAACGCACTTTCCCTTATTGACTGATATGATTACACTTACATATATTTACAGGATAATAAAGCTTAGTATTGTCAAGACTTAATAACAATAATATGAAAGAACGCACATAATTATTATGATATTTATCTATACATACATTATTTGAAATATTTATATGAAGATTTCCACAAGATAAAGCTACATAAATACACTAAAGTTACAATATCACACATGTATTTTCAACATTGCAAATCAAGAAACGTATACATAAATTATGATTTATAATCCAGGAAAACTATTATATCATATCTTCTGAAAACCTATAATAATAATAATTAAACGTAGCTCATAACTGTAGGATTGGGCAAAATTTATTTTCAAGACTTTTTATCACATCTATTCGAAAAGAGATTGTTTATTCCTCGTATATATCCTTCCTAAATATATCCTAAAATAGCTTATCCGTGAGGAACAAAATGATTTGAATTTAGAATGTGGATAATTTTAGTAAAAGTAAAGTTCCCATCACCAAAGAGATCAATTACAAACATTTTATGAACAAGTTACAGCCTGTTTATGTAATGTTTAGTGTTTTTTTTCTTAATTATATCTAAATAAACATTAGTTACGCATTTACCGTAATGAGATAAGTATTAATTCAGTAAACTCACTTATCAGTGCCAGTTATTTGACAATTTACTCGACACTTGTTTGACATATACAAAAAAAATGGGCGGCAGCAGTGTGTGGAAAAACGATATACAAAAGATACATTTTTTTTTTACGCTTGATAGGTTAGCCTTTGACCACTATCTCTCCTGATGGTAGGTGATGTGGTCGAAGATGTTGTTCAGACTAACCTAGAATTACTGGCTCTCAAGGATAGCTGCCGGAACACACCGTTAGGTGCTTGGCGACAGATTTTCTACTTGAGGGTGGTAGCTAGCCAGGCGAGCATTCGCAAAATTCCCTACCACCATGCTATAACAACTGCCATCCTAAGATAACAACCGGGACCGACGGCTTAACGTGCCCTCCGAAGCACGGAAGCGCTCAGTAGTAATGTCACCAGCGGTCACCCATCCAAGTCATGACCGCGGCGGACGTTGCTTAACTTTGCTGATCGGTTCAGAACGGCTAAGCAAACTTCGCTACGAGCGGTTCGAAATTATATCTAAATAAACATTAGTTACGGATTTACCGTAATGAGATAAGTATTAATTCAGTGAACTCACTTATCAGTGCCAGTTATTTGACAACTTACTCGACACTTGTTAGACATATACAAAAAAAATGGGCGGCAGCAGTGTGTGGAAAAACGATATACAAAAGATATCTATTAAATCAGATTCTCATGTGGTAGCAATAATGTAAAACTTTTTTGTTCCATTATTCTTTGTTTGTATTGAACACGCTTTTCATCCAAGCTTAGACTATAGTGAACCTCCTTTACGCTAATCTTTATATAATAAAAATATAGCTTAAGCACCTTCTCTGGTGTTTTTGAAGTAGGAACATGCATCTAGTTTTGAAAAACTGCAAAACCACATGCGCTGATATGTGTCTATTCCTAAACTCTATGATTATGTGCAAACTGTATCACGACAATAAATTTCGTGAGTATGTACAAAAATATAGGTTATAATAATGATACATTATTAGTTAAATTATTAATTTTACGTAATTTTCAAGTTATAGGTATTGCACTATTTATGAAATTCGATATGAAAAGATACTTTAGACATAGGTATACGAGAGGAAAAAATCATCAGAGTCATGTGTTTATCCTCTCGTAAATTTTTAATTTTCTAACGTAATCCACTGAGAATGCGCTATTGCAAAATAAAAATATTAAAATTATATGATGTTTTTAAAAAATAGTTTTTTTTTTTTTATAAAAACAAATAACTTCAAACATACATAAGTACGCAATTGAACTCGCGTCCATCCACCCCTATAGCCGGGGGGGGGGGGGGTATGCTCTGACCAACAGAGCTGATATGACATTATGACTCATAAGCTCATAACACTAATTTTTGCTCTCGTTCTTCAACCACCGTATGGGGATAGAGTTGTACTACAAACAAGATCAATATTGCAATTGGTTTTAAACTTGTAAATGATAACGCAACCTTATAATTTTAATATTGTTATGTCAGAGCATACCCTGGCTATAGGGGTGGATGAACGCGAGTTCGAATCCTGCACATGACTATAATTTTTTCTCTCGTAAATTTGTAATTTTTGTAATGTAATCCGGAGAGCAGGCGTTATTGCAAACACAATATTAAAATAAAATACGCATTATTACGGATAACTCTAATATTACTCGTCAGATCTAACTCAAATTTGGGACCATATTACAAGCACCAGCTATCAAATATAAAAAATCATCAAAATCGGTACACCAAAATAGTTACGAGGCACAAAAAATGCATTCGTATTAAGAACCTCCTCCTCTTTTTAAATTCGGTTAAAAAGTGCACCACTTTACCTTGTAAGCCACACGAACAAAGCCGTGCACGAGACATCTAGTTAGCTGCATAAATAAAAGAGTCCTCGCGATTCTCGGATAATTTAACAGTTACACACGTTTATCTAACCAAGCGGTTTTTCCTTAGATACCGCTAATGCCGTTATATCACATACAGACAGGTGAACATTTTTTAGGTAACATCTCAGCAGTATGTCTGATCACTACTGACAACAAATCAGCTATTAAATCAAAGAAAACAAGAAATGCTACAACATTTAAAGGAATCTGTTCTTTTGTATACAAACAAAGAATAACTGAGTTTATAATAAGACTAATTTAATATTCTCAGTAGAGCTCTCGCAGTCGCATGATTGGCGCATTAATAGTTTTGTTTGAGCGGCTTGCGCGCGGTTACTATTGCTATTATTCAAAACATCGGAGTCATGCACCCGTTCAATTAAATACTATTCGAGCGGGCTAGTCTTCAGATAAAAAACAAAATGTTTGTATCGCTCGAATCCATATACTTTTTATTCTTTTGCAGCTATTAAAGTAATGCTTTGACTTTTTTTTAACGAAAATAAACCGTGAATTTAATTTTATCGTCTCGTATCTCCGTCGGACGTAACTCATCGGATGTAAAACAATACTGATAGGTATCGCTCGGACGCGATTAAAAAAGAAATGTGAAACTTTTCTGCAGGCTCTAGAGTAATTCACCTTTCGCATGGTTCATTTTAAGTGCAGTGTCTTGTATTGCGAGTTCCAATGAGATGTGGTGCCTAATAAAAACGTTTATGTAGACATTCTTTCCCGGCGAAGGAAGGCTGTATTTATTATGAGCATGCATGTGATTATAAGATGTCTCAGGCACGGGTGTGTCAAAGCTGCGAGGAAGGTATGCGTGCAGTGCAAATAGCGTCTCAACAATTAACGTTGCTTTCAGAGCAACATGCTTATGCGATAATGCGGCGGTTGCTTTCAACTGTCTCATTAAATGCTTTTATTTAAGAAATCTTCTAATGTTGAGCTAAAACATACTTAGGAATAGTTAATTTATTTTGTATATATAATTCACACGGCAGTGCAAAATGCAAATAGCTGTTATAAAAGCTAAACTTATAAATTACATAAAATTGTTGTTAAGTTACACAACTTTGTAATAATTAAGTATTAAAATTATGAGTTTAGTAAAGTTAGTGGATATAGTATGGGCTATTTGGCCTATCAGAAATGTTGAATGCTGCAAATATCGTAATGAAAAAATAGTGTCGTTGCAATCGACTTGCTCTGATCAAAATAAGTTAAAAATTAAAGCAAGATCAAGTACTTGTTAACTTGTTTTATAAGATAATGTTTTACAAGATAGCCTTGGGATAAGAACCACTGCAGTGGGATAGGTAGTTACGATATGTTTTATAACAATATTTATTTTGTATTGATGTAGAAAGATGATGATGATAATATGTAATGAGGTTGTATCGAGTCTACACGAATTCTCTAAACTATTGTAGTTCCTATTAAGTTAAGAAAATTTGTATGGAATCGACACCTGTATGTAGTTAAGAATCGTGGATGAAGGCGTTCCAAATATCTCAAAATTCTCTGGACATAGAGTATGATTTTTATTTCCTGGTCCAAGTTGTCATTTAACAAATATTTTATAATATTCCCTTCTATAACAGATCACTGATATAACAGTATTTAATATTTATTTACTCTGAAGAACACTTGTTCTACAGCAATCTAACAATGTATTGTCAATCTGATTGACAATACATTGTTTGCATAAAATGTAGGTGTGCTAAAAATTATTAGTGGAAATACAAGAGGTTACTAGGTTTCTACATTAAATCGCACATAAAAATATGTCACTAAAAATAAGTAATAAGTAATGTTATATACAGAGGATTTTTTGAAAATCAACCCGAAAAGAGTGAAGAGGGAGTTCAAAGATTGTATGAATTTTGTTTTGTTTTTGCCACATTAGATGGAATGTTAGCAAAAAAAATATGCGCAAAGCTCTTTTTGAAAACTCAGCCCCTAAAATGGTGAAGTGCAGGTTCAAATATGTATGATTCATGATATATGGGTAATGGTTAGTCACGTTGGGCACAGCTATGCGTAACATCTAGAAGATAATTCATACAGGAGTAAGGCAAAAGTTAGGGTGAGGGCAATATGACGGTAAGGGTTGGAGCAAGTATTGGGGTAAAGAGTAGCGGTAAGTTTAGAGGTGAAATAAAAATGGAAAAAAAAGACTTGCAGACCTTAAAGTCAACGCGAGCAAAGCCCCGAAAGGTAAACTAGTTATAAAATAAATACTTATGGTTTAATGTACTTTTGAAGTGGTTGTTATTAAATCATTGCTAACGGGGGTGTAATAAAAGATTTAAGTTTTTATAGCAAATAAACGCAGATCCAAAACTATAAGGCTAGAGACAATAAAACTTGTGTACGTTTTATGACGTAGATATGAGTTAAGAAAGATTTTTACTTAATTTATCGCATATGAGAGTTAGGAGCGGTCAAAAGATGACAGAGTCCGTATGAAATATGTCATTGTATTGGATAACTTAAATTTAAACATATTGGAGTCGTTAGGTGTAGATATTGTGTCCATGCCTGAGCTCATGTTATTTTCCAAAACTTATCAGAGCGCCTGGTTGATGCAATGCGTGTTCAAAATACTGGCACTTGTTCGGCTCAACGAATAAGCACTGCAATCTAACGGGGCAATGCTGCCAGCATACTGGGCACGCTGCTGGACTTGAGTATTTGCATTCTACAACGGCCTTTCGGTTGCCAAAATGCTTTCAGTGTAGTAGCTGTCGTGTTTTATATAGCTTGTAGTGTTTTGTTAATAAAGGCATACCATCGGTAAATAAAAAGTAAACAAACATTTGGAACATAATTATAGATTCTTACGTTTCTTGAACTCATAGAATAATTTTGATCGCAGTTACCATGGACCCGCGGCGGGCAGAATGCTCCATTAAATGTATAGAAAAAATATGTATGAACTTTAGCAGTATGCGCCTCTACCGGCATATTTTAATTCATGGTACCTATATTATAAAACAGTTAAGAATTTTGTCACATATTATGTACTAGCGACCCGCCCTGGCTTCGCAAGGGCAATTCTGATACTAAATATACTACAGAATCTCTTTTTGTTGCCATTAGAAAATACAAACATATTTTCTTTAGAAGTTACTTTTGAAAGAGCGACGTAATATGAAAAACACTCAACGCGCAACGATAAATCTAATGCTGTAAAGGTCATAATTATTAATCTATATTAAATGCACAATGTATTTAAGGTACTTAATTGGAGAAGGATTAATGTTGTATTGCCTAAAATCGATTCGTAAGTAAGCTATTATATCTCGTAAAAAGTAAAGGAAAAAATAATGGTTATTGTGGGTTATCTCTAAAAGTTAGACATTACGCCAACGCGAACTTTTTTGTAGACCTTTTTAAGGTGTAAAATACTGTAGTGCATCATTTTGATGTACCTCGTAATGTTCAGACAGCGTTTGCAATGTAAACGCAAAAAAATGTGTTTATTTACGACATAATATTAGAAACCTCTAAAATTATCAGTGTTTCTCAACTATGCAATGCATGTATTACACATATAAACCTTTCAATTGAATCATTCTAACTAATAAAAAAACCGCAACAAAATCGGTTGCATAGTTTTAAAGATCTAAGCATATATAGGGACAGCGAGAAGTGACTTTGTTTTATACCATGTAGTGATTTAGTATCAATGTATGAATTATATTAACGTATGACGTTATAAATATTATGATGAAAAAATGACGGCAATAAGGTAACAACACTATAAATGGGTAGATTGGTATAAACATAGTCTAACTTACGTTCGATCCGTACGACGCGGCAACGAGGACGCGCGCGCGTTGAAGTCTTTTGTATCGTCCAGCGAGAGTCGTCATTAACTGCAGAATATCTTCCACACAATATTATAAAAACGTGTGATTCATGTTTACTTACGTCGTTAAGATAACGAAACAAGATTATTGTGGGTAATATATGGGAAAGATATATGCCGTATGATATTCTGTAAGTGTGTTTTAAAAACAAATGTTTGGTTTTGACAGTTACAATCATTTAAAATGTAGCCTAGGTATTGGAATTTAATGATACTCAATTTTGCGCCCCGTGTTAACATTATAAATTTAAAAGATAGTTCGACTGTCTGTTTGTCTGTCGGTTTCTCTGTATGTTTGTTATCCTTTCACGACTGAATTACTGATGATTGTGATAAATTTTGGACGAGCTATACAGTTCATCCTGTTTCAACTTCGAATATTTATAGGTCCGGAAGGATTGGAATAAATAAAATTCGGGACACTACTGCAAGTCAACACATTAGCAGATATACGCCAACGCTGTTGTTTTGTACTCATTAGTACTCAGCTTGTTGTGCTGAACGTTCTAACAATGAGTTAATGTGAAATACTGCATCATTCTTTGCTCTGGCACTGTGAACGCTAGAGTTCAGTGTATGTGAATTGACATATTGTTTTTCCATTTATTTTCCTGGAAATATAACCCTCAATAATGTTTTTTCTTGCAAATCTTATCAACTGAATAAACAGCAAATCTTTACGAGACAAATTAAACAAAAGTCGTTAAACTCTAATCCACTCCCAAAAATTATTCTCATTTAAGTGTGTTTATATTTTATTTTTACATAGGTATCTAAAACTTAATTTACTCCAAACTTGATGAGGCTCCAAAGACTATCAATCAAAGACAAAATATAATGAGCTTTTTTAATCACTCAAAGCTGAATTAAGGGAACATTGTATTATACCGTCCACGCTTCTTGTATGCTTCGCGAGTCGCGAGCCTGAAAAGCGACCAGAGGTATGTTATGCATCATTCAAAATTCAGCATTTATAGAGCCCTTACAATAAAGTCTTTCATTCTCCTGTGATTTTCCTTAATGTTACTGAGAATGCCCTGTAAGCAAAATTAATAGCAATGGGTTGACGCAGAATTAAAACACCAGATCTGTGGTTTTGACGTGACGCTTTAGTACAAAGCGAACATTTTAAACAGTTAATTATTTTTATTATATATATTGATATCAAACTAGCAGGCCGCTCCGGCTTTGCAAGGGTGGAATTTTTGTTGTTTTTACAAAAATTCCAAAATAAAATTCATTTTACAGCCTATGTTTATCAGGGATAATGTAATATTATAATGGTGAAAGTATTTTTCAAATAGATTCAATAGTTTTTAAGTATTCGTTGCATACAATAAAACAAACCTTTCCACTTTATAATATTAGTGTAGATATAGATAATATAAAAAATAAGCTGGACCGCACAATGATGTACCAATAATAATGTTGTAAACTTACGGAATTTATCTATTAGTCGAATCACACATTATTAAAGATTACTCGTATAATTAAGAGATATAAGTAATCCCCTGATATGTTGCATACCTAGTCTTTTTAAAAAATAAATGTTATAGGTTAAAGCCACGTTGATTACCTTCTAAAATAGCGCATGTTATGTTGTGTTAACATTTTAGTTGTACAAATAGGCATGCAATTGCTGGTATGCTTTCGCAGCCAGTCCTAATTTATTTAATTGCTTCGTTGTGTTGCGATTGCGATGCTGAATGAGCGATACAACAAAGGCGTACCCTTGAGTGTGCCGCGATATCACGAGCCGAGAAAAAACTACGACAACGTCGACATCCCTTCGGACAAGCGAAGAATTCGCGTCGATCGCAACAAGAACAAATTGAGAGCGAACTATTGTGCGGTACGATTTGCCGAGATAACTCCCGTGTCGAGGAGCGTGGGCGCCGCGGATGGTCCGCCGCCGGACGTCCGCGGCTGACAGCACTGCACCACTATCCGACAAACTGTTTCTAGCAACGTTTACATTTCTGGGTAAGTTAACTTCGGTTAGAGGATGTCGCGAGGGCTGTAGCAGTGTATGTGGTGTTAGAGTTGTGAATCGGTATAGCGGTCCCGGCAAGTGGTGCGCGCGGGACGCGTCTCAGTTATAAGGAGGGGTCCAGAGCTGCGCGCGCTCAGTGTGCCCGTGTCCCGTGTTAGAGCGCTCCTGTGCCCGCGTGCTACTTCTCCCGTAAACTCCTCACGCGCAACATGCAGCTCGTATTAGCCACCTGTCTCGTGATCCTCGCAGCTACCATTCGCCCTGTCCCAGGTATGTTTATTACTTTGATTTTCAAGGGGTTCATTAGGTCGATCTAACTATTATTGTCACTAAATTGTCATCAACATCAATTGTATTCTTGGTTATGATCTACATAAATGACATAAGGTATGATCTACGTATCGCATGTTACGTGACCAAGTGATGAATTCAAAATATTATAATAAATAAGAATATGTTATTTACAGAAGTTACATAACTTGCGCACTACAGGTAGAGTTAAGTGGTGAACCAAAGTACTCGTAATACTGGAAATAATGTTTTACAACACAACTGCTCAAAAAGAGTAATGTTTTTAGGGTTTATGTATGTGACTTTAATTATTCAATCATAACTTTTAAATCAACATATTTGGATGCATCGTTAAAATCATTACTTATATCACTATGAGTGCCGGGCTACAAAAACATTGTACCTACCTGAACAGTTGTTTTTATAATGTCCAATAAATTCCCTTGTATCAATACGTATGTATGTATAATATAAGTACTTTATATTTACCATAATTTCAAATTTATAATGAACAACCACGATTTTTAATTATAAAATAATATATTTATTTATTAAGTAAATGTACGTAATGTTACGAGTAAATTTCAATGCTAAACATTGCTATATATATAACTTTAAGGACAATCCTTTTCTTATATAACCTTATTAAAAGCTCGCTCTGGTTTTTAATTAGAAACAAGCAAAAGAGAGGAACAAAAGTCTTGAATGCAAAGAAAGCATTGAAGATGTTGCCGCAAGGCGACTGTAGGATGCTATTCTATTGCATTTCTATTAGCTCTATAAGCAAAAACTAGTCTTACTTCGTTTTAATAAGGATTAAAATTATGATTTTAGTTGGAACATGTACTATGGTGGCTGTTGTGACCTGAGGGTCTTCGACCTTCATTGTTCAGCTTTCATTAGAGTACAATGGCTGTTTTACCACACCATCACCCTTAACAACATAAGTTTTAGCCTATGAATTATTTTAAAATCATTATACCTAATCAGATAGTTCATATAGAAACATTATTAAGTTAATAAAAGTTTTAAGATTCAAAATTGTGAATTTGAACATAAAAAGTCGAGTTAGTAGTTTCACGAGTACTTATACCTTGTACATATAACATTCTTGTAAAAGTACAGAAATTAGCGCTTTATCAAAACACGTATAAAAACGAATGTGCGAAACAGCATGTTAAACAAGTAAGTGTTGGCCATTAAATACCGCATATTAACGCGTCGTGCGTTTATTAACAAGGGTTGCGATACCTTACTAAGTCAAAGATTGTTTTAACAGTATCAAAAGTTTCATCAAATATCCAGAACAGTTGTGAAGCAAAGCAGTTTTTATTAAAGATACCGTTTCAGAAAAACTTGAATAACTGGTCGATAAAATGTTATATCATAAAATGTTATCTACAATTAGATGGTTGGAACATTCAAAATTTTTTTGCCCAAGTATAATGACCAAGTTCAGACTGCAAATGCACAATTGGCGTCGTTCTCGGAAAGTGTTCATCCAATGTCAACGACATCTGTTCGCGTAGAGCCGTCCATTTATCGCAACACCGCGAATTACCTCATCAAGGATCACTTAGAGAATATGACGAGGGAGCGTTGATTTATACCAATCAGGTTCGTAGGAAATGATTCCGCTAATGAGGCGTGTCTAGGGCTACCGGGCAGGTTATCGATTGGCAAAAAACTGTTCAACGGAAGTCTGCTGAGAAAAAAATCGAGAGGGGGTGCGGAGGGGACGGCGACAGATGCTAGGTTCATCGGCCCTCGCCTAGAAGCCGCGTGACAGGACATCTAGCATGGTGCGATGCGACTACTTCCATGGAATAATATTACGGGTTGTCGAGTCCGCATCCTCACTCGCCGTACTGTTGGATACCGGTACCGTAAACGCCGCGAGCTTCTGTAAGAATTTCTTACAAAGTCAGAAGAAAAATGTTGCTTTTTTACACTTCTACATTGAGAGAACATCGATGCAATAGCTTTATTTGCATAAAGTAGCTTCATAGGCGCGCTTATGGTTATTACCATAACGTAAAGTGATACCTACTGGTTGGTAATATACTTCTAATACCGGCGAAGTAAAAACAAAGGTTTGACTCTGTTAAATGTTTTAATTACTTATATGTACATATAAATCGTAAAGAAGTTATTGAAATAAAGGATACGTTCTGTAGCTAGCCAAAATAGCAATTTACTGTGATGTTAGCAAGCAATAATAGCTAAGAAAATGTATATCGAATGGAGACTTTATGGTAAAACTGCATACATTCTGTATGTATATTTGGTAAATTTTATAATGACGATCGAAATGTAATCTACGGTATTATTATAGCGATCGTAAGCAAAGATCCTAGGTACGTGCGGTGCACTGAAAGTTTTGCTTAATTCATATATAAAACAATGTTTATGTAAAGTAATATATTTACTGTTCTTCAAGGTATTCTTTATTACATAATATTAAATACGTTCAAACCATTATATTTTATATATTCACGTCCTGGTTAAAAGCTATCACGGCTTCTTCTGGCCCCGTCAATGTCAAACCTCTCATCAAATGTTTGATTTTTGCGAAAATAAGAAAAACGCTTGGTATTCGGTCTAGACTATATACGGAATGAGTCGCACGAGCTTCAGAAGCCAGAAATGACTGCCTTTTCGCGGTGTGACCCGAAGCATTGTCATGTTGCAACGGGATGTGAATTCTGGTCACTTTCAACTTTTTCAAAGAAACTTGGCAAAAAAATGGTGGTCTACACGAGAAACATGGCCACGATCAAATTCTGCATAACAACTTTTACGTCTTACACTTCTTAAATTAGGTATTTCCCTTCCAAAGCATTTTGAAGACAGTGCAGTACTTTGGAAACTGAACTTTTAAAATCACAAAAATCATTGTATAAAATCTTTTTGAACTTCAACTTGTGAACTTCTAAACAAATTGTCACGCAACTTCCCGCCAAAAACTATTTAATTACTAAGTGAGTTTGTGAGTGATGTTTGAAAAAGTATGACATTCGAAATTTAAACATTATGAGCACAGAACTATGTATATGTAGTATCAAAAGCGGAAAATTAAGAGTAATACTTGTTATGTACGTATGTACGGCCCTAAAAAATATATTAGTACTTTAAAAGAGTCTTATATCGGTATAGACATATATACAACATCGCAATGAGTCAAACTTCCAAATCGAACATTGGCTGAAATATCGATTATATAGACGGGACAGTGTCAATATAGATTACATTCAATTTGCAATAGTTACATTAATTCATGGTGGAGAACCGGTGGAAGGCTCTTTATATTGGTTATAGCTAATTTTATTTAAAATAAATATTACTTATGATTTATAAATACAACTACGATTGCTTTTAAATAATTTTGAAGACTCTTGAAGATCTTATTTAAAACGATTATCTCGATAATGTTTTAAAACGATCTATGATTTTAATAGGTTTTCATATTATTATGTCTGTGGCTAAAACGTCCCATTCTACAAGAAGAATCCTCCTAAATCGTACTGAGTCAGGTAGAATACTGAGACGAAGTTCACTTTTCGTGCTCGAATATACTGTGCAAAGTTCCATAATAATAATTCATTGCTATATTTACTTCGTAAGTCTTAGTGCAAATTAAGTAATTAAGGTACTAATTACTTAATTTGCACTAAGACTTACGCAAAGATAAGAATACAGCAAAAATATTAATGAATTGACAAAAGATTTTTATTTATTTTTTTGAACACATATACACAATACAACACATAATCACAATATGAACAAATGTACATTAGTTATTTTTGTAGTGCAAGGAAAAAAATAACATTAGAGATTGAAGTATACTCATCAAATTTTCATTAGTACCATAATGTGCTGAAAAAGACTCTAAATTTCAATTATTTATAATAAATAACTATCGAAACAGTTAATGAGCCAAAAAGTTGTACTTCTTCAAATAAAGCTGAGACATTCTCACTCACATTCTCTTCACACCCCAAGAATCCAGCGCATTTTGGAAAAGAGCTCTTCAATTACATGAAAGTTTACTGAATCCAAACTGAATGTTTACCATGAAAGTTATTTTATTTCGCCGTTATTTTCGGCTCAATAGCAGGCATCTTGTCACGGACTGCCCGTTAACAATTAATTTTCAGTATCTCGTTTATTATCGAAAAATTTTGTAGTATAAGTTGCAAACACGGTTAAAATAACATTAAAAAAGTCTGAACACAATGATTTGATGATGATTTTAGGGCTCCAAAGAATATCTTAAACTTTAATGGCTATACCACAACGATTTATTTATTCAGTCTATAAGAATATCAACAGGAATAGCAAAGAAATAACCGGTGTGGTTTTTCTACCAGCTTGGAACTCTTGGTCTATATTTAATAAAATTACAATAAAACGATGAAATTTTGCAATTTTTGAATCTCAGGCAAAGGCAAGTGCTTTTTGAATTTTAAATCCTCTGTCCGAATAAAAAAAAGTTTTCAAGAAACTTTGAATACATATACAGTTATTATAATTGGATACAGTTTATTATTAATTGCATTAGAATTTTTCCATTGAATACATTTCGTGAATTCTATACCCTGGCCGTCTTTTTTTTCACCTCGTGTATTGCGTTTCTCGGGTATGTTGATTTGCATTGTTGGGTTCATTATGTTCGCTCTACAATTCCAAGACAAGGAGGAAGTAGTAAATTGCATTCAGTAGCATGTTTAATCAACAGTTCATGAACAAGTCGCCCGAATAAACCACGTTGTGTTAACTAATGAATGTTTATAAACATGGCTTCTTCAGGCCATGTTGTGATCATTTGCATTCCTATTCCGCGTGAATCATGGTTATTTGATGTTTCTAACAGTCTAGAATTAAAATGATGTGCTAGCATAATTCGAGTGAAATAACATTTGAATTGGAGTTCATAGGTTTTATTTCTAAAATAAAATATCCATCTCAAACATATTTCTTGGAATTAGTAGATTCTACTAACAATTCATTTTAGTCGACTTGTTTAACTCGAGTAAACCCGAGCTGAAGGTGAGTCTGCTTACATTGAGCATAAACAAAACTTAAACTAACTTAACTTTACAAGCGTGATAAGTGCAAAAAAAAATGTCACTAACATTTATTAGGTACCTATGTCAAATTTGTGTGAATAACTAAACAATTTAAAAAAATCAACACTGCTGTAACAGATTTTGGGTGTACAACATTGCAATTTTAGCTTTGAGATGGTGATCGAGCTATATTTTTATTTATTATATTTTACGCTAGTATATAAAATTTCTTGCTTATATGATTTTCCAATATCGAAAAAACTTACCTAGAATACACAGGGTCTTAAAGATTGTACGAAAAAAACTACAAATATTATTTTCGGACTTAATTGGTCTATGATTAACTATACCTAGGTATAGGACAAATCATAGTTTGGTACAACAAAAGGCTAACTGTTACAGAAATATTTTTGCGTCTAATAAAAACTGTTACAAAAAGATGTCTGTTCTATTATATGCTCTGCATTAAGTTTTCTGCTTTACTAAATACTATTTATTAATTTTGAAGTTAAAAAGTGAAGCCCGACCATTTTTTTAAAACCCTACTTTATAGCATTTGAGTATCGTTAAACTTAATCATCGACATATATAATAAAATAACAAAAGATGCCATAACACAACCTAGAGAATTTTGATATATTCCAAAAAAACATATGGAAATTGTAAATAATCATTAATACAGATTAATATACTAAAGCGCGAGATGCCGAAAGCAGCTAAGTGTTATTTATTGTTATCTTCACATTTCTCTCTTTTGTGGGTCGTAATATATTTCAAAAGTAATACGACAAGGGCACCAGCTGGGATAGCTGTATCAAATTACGACAACTCGAGAATTTTATGATTTGATAAAAAAAACTACGTCTAAAAAGTATCTGTCTCTCTCTGCGCGCGTTTAACTTATAGATATTAAAATATATAATAGCTTTTATTATAAAACTGGACGCGTATAAACAACCACAATGGTTTTTTTATTATTTAATGTTTGCTGGTTTAGACTAGGTAGTTATTGATAGGATTATCTCGGTTTATAACAAACTTAATTCGTTCGCTAGCGAGGTTTTGAATTGATATTTTATAACTCTTTGGTCTGTTTCCATTGAAAATATATTTAGGACAGTATTATTCTAATTTAAATTAAATCTTTTTCATTTTTGTTTTGTTCTTACAGCTTACGGACGCTTGAGGGATAAATGAAGGTGTTTTATTATATATCTTGTTTTAAGAATATGAGCAATAACGACTATAATCTAACTGTGCCTGGTCCTATGGAATCTAAATTTTTGACGTGAGTAATCCCATATAATCGGTAACCTAGTTAATCGAGGTTTTAATTATTAATTATTAATGTCAAGTACAAGTATTATACAAAAATATTGCAGACAAAATAGCTAACAGGTTACTTTCGCGAGTACTGGCGTCGAAAATCAAGAAAGAATCGTCCATCGTTGTTTTCGTGAATAAGCGAGGCGCGCGCCGTGCGCTGGCGCAGCCGCCGCCGCCGCACCAAATCATCTCGAACCCTTTTTTGCTTTCCGATCGTTATCCGACCGCGAACATCCCGATAATGTTCCCACGCCTGTCGACGATCCAAATCGTACAATAGACGATAAAATTGCGCTTATTACTGTCTTAAATTGATTTAAATTATTTGGGAGCACATTTGGTAATAATAACATACACGAGTACGATTAGCTTGGAATAGTTTCAATCGTTTATATTTTGTGATTGCGTCGATCGAAGATGATTATGGTTCAACGACTCTGTCGGCAGCGGCGGTCTGTTGCGTTAAACAATCGGCAGTTTTTTGTTATAGTATAAATGTTTCGACATTGAACTTGCGATGTGACCGTGAAATAAACCTTGTGTAATAAGTTTAATGCGATGGAGTGGCTTGCGGCTGTTCGCGTTATGTAATGTGGTATACGCGGTGCATTGCGCTCTTGCGCATTCCATCGCCATCAATACCACCATACCCGCGTGCCGGCACAACTGAACTATATCCGCTGCGCTGGCGCCAGTAGTGTCTGGTTTATTTACGAGTTCACACTCTTTAGTCTTATTGAAAATAAATAAAAAACTTGCAGGTTCAAATTTTTTATTATTGTTATTATTTTTATGATAATTTGTCGATGCCAAACTCAACGGAGGTTAGTTCTTAGGTAGTAATAAAAAATAAAGTCAAATGTGAAATTGCAAGCTAACTAAGCAATAATGTCCTAAAGTGAATATAGGGTTATATATACTCTACGGTTTGAAAACTTTTCAATCGACTCTGCTTCTTTTCAAATCGGCCAAACTGCCGACAGACTCAAATGCCTGCCTGTTTAGGTAATTTAGTATGACATTAATTTCAACCAACCGCCAAATCCAAACAACTAAATTCCAATTCCAATGAGAAAGTAATTAAAATAGGCCAGATTTTAACATCAAAAAAAAAGAATAACTCACAGTATTTACACTAAAGATAATACACTCGAGAGCAATGAATCCGGGTCACTTAAAGAATGTTAAAAATCTCGGAAACTAAAAATGATAGGTTAATGCAATAAATTGTATTTAATAGACAATGTAATACTCCTTAAATGAAAGTAAAAAAAATATGAGTCACCATACATTTTATTAACACAAAATTACATAAAGAAAAAAACTGCTGATCTCTCCTTAAAACAAAAATAGGAAACATGAAATTTTTGAACTTTATTACGATTTTCTTGAATTTTAATACTTCGTATTGCCTCCTCGTGCTTCCATTACTGCGTTTACGCGATTTGGCATGCTGTACACCAAGTTCCTTATACGATTTTGGGGAATATTCTCCCATTCCTCTGTGAGAGCAATTTTGAGCTCACGAAGCGTGATTGGGGGAGGGTTTCGTTGTTTTACGCATCTGCCTAGCTCGTCCCAAGCATGCTCGATCGGGTTGATATCCGGGCTGCGCGCTGGCCACTCCATACGAGTAATGTTCATCTCTTGAAGGTAGTCATTCACAATCCTACCTGTATGAGGTCGGGCATTGTCATGCATAAATATAGCATCCTCACCTAAATTGACCATAAATGGACCAACGTGATCATTGAGGATTTCTTCCACATATCTTACGCTAGTTAAAGAGCCGTTTTCTATGATCACCAGCTCTGTGCGACTTTCAGAAGAAATTCCGGCCCACACAAGTACAGACCCACCACCGTAGGCTACTTTTTCTTCGATGCATGCTTGCTTGAATCTTTCCCCTGGTCTTCGATACACTCTGTGTCTTCCATCGTGCTTGTAGAGCATAAATTTTGATTCGTCGGAAAACATAACTTTTGACCAATCTTCAATACTCCAATTTACGTGGCTCTGGGCATATCTTAGTCTCGAAATACGATGCCCACGCTCCAGTTTAAGGCCGTTTGCAGGTCTAAGGGGTTTTAAGTTAGATTCAGCAAGCCGACGTCTTACTGTCCATGCACTTGGGTTACTTCCTCCGAGGCGTCGAAACTGATTGGTGAGTTCAGTTCCTGTGAGAAAGCGATTTCGAAGCATGGTGTTCACCAAGTATCGGTCTTCTCGTGCTGTGGTACACCTGGTTCTGCCCGTTCCTGGTCTGCGTAGGTTAGAACCAGTTTCTTCGTAACGTCGGAGAACTCTTTGTACTGTTGACAGCGACACACCGACAGTCCTGGCTGTATCGCGCTGACTCCGGCCGGTTTCCAGCATTGTAAGTATTCTGGTGCATTCTTCAGGCGTAAGCGACATAATTTCAGCTTGAATAATGAATATAGAGCACTATCAACATGGTTTATGTACCCACATAAATGACAGATTACAAACAAAAGCAAAACCAAATGCTGTAATTTCGTAGTTCCATCTTCGAAAGTGGCCCTATTTCAAATTTGATTTTTTTATGATATAACTTTACAATAACTAAGAAGTTTTAATACCTTCATTTAAGGAGTATTACATTGTTTATTAAATACAATTTATTGCATTAACCTAGCATTTTTAGTTTCCGAGATTCTTAGGATTCTTTAAGTGACCCGGATTCATTGCTCTCGAGTGTATTTATATTACCTACATACATTTAAGATCTAGATACCTATGGTCTGAGAAGTAAATTGTTACTGTAGTTTCAATGAAGTATGTACTCGTATATGACAGATCAAAAACAGTATACTATTTTGCTCCGACTTAGGTAGGTAGGTAGGTAATGTATTTACATATTTACCAAAATGAGTCGTTTCAAAAAACAAAACCTAATTTATAAGCAATCAGGGTCAGTAGAATTTCACCTTCCACTAATAGTTATTTAAAAAGATTAAGATTGTTTGAATAATAAGAAAAATATATGGATTAGTTATTTGGCATATGTACAGTCTTTCGCTTGGATAGTACCTATATAATTTATTGACAATAAGGATTGTTATATAATTCCCATGTTATGTTAGCCTGTAATTGCTTTTACATTCAGCAATAAACCAGAATGTGTATTATAAATTAAGGTTGAAATAATGTTATAATTGTTGGATGTGACCAGAAACAAATAAAATAATATTATTTCTTTAAAACGTATACTTTCTTATAAAAGTAATTCTACTCATAAACAATTAAGCCGGTAAAGTAAAGATTCCAAGAAAAATCTTAGTTCTTATAGTGTAACATTAAATTATCGTCTTACGACGTCGTTAACAATTATGATAGCTGGTAATATGATATTTTTGTTCTCCGCTAGTTTTTTTTTTATCGAAACGACAACGGATGAGATTTTATTCAAAGAGATGTTTTTTTAAATAAAATGTGACCAAGCATAGTGCTTTAAAGACGTGTTAAGTGAATAAAATAAAATGTTAGAGTATTTCCCTTTTTCCACATATTGAGCAATCACACATTCTCAAGTTGAGATACACCATTAGCAGGGAGGTTAATAGTTTAAATAATAGCTCCTTGAATATTTACGAAGGTGCTCTGGCCCCTGGGATAATATAAAGTTTTGTAGTCCTCAGCAGGAGAGCTCCCTAGCAGCCGCTATATTTAGAAACAGGACCAGTTTTATAAATTGCAAGCGTAGATGTATTCTGCCCGAGCCTAGTTACAGCAGAAGCCGTTAATGGTATGCAAATCATCCAACGAGTACTATAATCAACGCAAATATTGACCTTTACTTAGCAATCATTGCATGAAGAAAAGCTTCAATTATGTTGTCATTGAAGGGTGCAGAAATTGTTAATGCTTCGCGGAGTTACCGATACAGAACTTGATGGGGCGTGATTAGCTAGTTTTTATATCATAAAAAAAATAATTGCACACAGTAACGTAAAGGGGCCAAGAGTAACTACACGCAATAACAATATCGTCCCAGGTAATTTTGTGGCGATAAGACGTGATTTTATTTAAATGCACTGAAATTTTTGTTTTGTTGAGTCTTCTTTAAGATGATTATGAGGTCATATTTACATCACCAGAGTAAATGAGTTGGTATCAAGAGATGGTAACGATTATGCATAAAATATATAATATATACGTAAGATTACATTGGTAAATGAGACGAAGGTAATGATTACGGAAACTACTGGAAATTTATTTACGAGGAAAAGGAAATATGAAAGAGATATTAAATGGAAAGCTATTACTGGAAACCAAGCGAATTGACCTTATTTGTTCACAACTTTGTGATCGGAATGCGTAGAATGAAGCACGACTATATCAGTGCATCGAATAGTATAAGTGCCGTCATTAATGTCGGTACAGGGATGCCAGAAAATGGATCGAAGTCAAATAAATGAAGTTAAGATGAGAGCTTTTAAAATAGGCTTCGTTATATAGATACGAGTGTATACATACATATACTTCGAATGATATAGTGAGACACAGCGAGATAAGGAAATAGACGAATATGGGTATAGGAAGTTAGTCGAGAAAGGTATGCTGGGATGGTTTTGATATAACATAGGAAGGATGGACGTAAAGAGCAAGTGGGTTTACTAAGCCAGTGTGAATATAACAGTTGGATAGGAAAAACCTCACAGAACAAAAAAAATCTAGGTTGAGAAGTTTAAATAAAAGGGCTTGGTAATGAGTACCCTTTTCAGACGGATATGTATGAATAATAAGATGAGAGTGAAGGCGGCATGATAGGTATTTAATCCATAGTCTTTGCTTCTCTGGAAAATGGGCATGATATTACGTATGTGTGTACGATTTTTGTTTCGTAAATGCCTACAATAATGTATTGATTGTTCAATTCTGTAGTATCCATTGAAAGCGATATCTAAAATGTTCATCGTTTTACTCTAACTGCAGTAAAAAGTTACAATCAAGTGTCATCATGTCTCGATCGTGCGCTCGGTAAGTCAAGACCTCCTGAAGATGCTTCGTTTAGAAGCGAAACTAGTCGGGTATTCTTCCGGTTAGGCTGCGTGATGTTTGTGACGTCACGTAGATAACAGGAAAATTAGGCGGAATTGTCACTAGATATATAATTTTATGCTTTTTAAGTGTTTTATTTAAATATTATTTAATATTTTTTAGGATACTTTTAAAAGTATTTGTTATTACAATCAAGTAAATTTAACATTACTTTATTATAAATTTAGGATGATGTGTAAATACTTTAAGAACAACACAAATAGTGTCATAGTAAAAAAAAAAATAAAGAGAGAAGAATAGCAAGTTATGACATCATAGTTCGCTCCTGTCAAAATAAATAAGAAATATATAACATTTAAGCTTATACCAATGTATGTATTTGTGTTATGACCGCTTTTGCTCGTAGCAAAGTTTGCTTAGCAATTCTGAAACGATCGCAACGTCCGCCTCGGTCAGGAGTTGGATGGGTGACCACTGGTGATATTACTACTGAGCGCTTCCGTGCTTCGGAGTCGTCGGTTGTTGTCTTAGGATGGCAGTCGTTATAGCATGGTGGTAGGGCATTTTGCGAATGCCCGCCTGGCTAGCTACCACCCTCAAGTAGTAAATCTGTCGCCAAGCACCTAACGGTGTGTTCCGACAGCTGTCCTTGAGAGCCAGTAATTTTAGGTTAGCCTGAACAACATCTTCGACCACATCATCACTTACCATCATGTGAGATAGTGGTCAAAGGCTAACCTATCAGGCATTAAAAAAAATATAGTAAAATTATTTCTACTCCAAACCTTGTAGGAATTTTTATTCGTAACATAATCTCTACACCAACCACTTTAACAGCTCTAATCGACAGGAAAGTAAAAACTTCTGTAGAAGGAAGTTCGCATTAAAATAAATTACAGCTATAAAATACCCAGTACCATATAAATATGTCTAACAACAACGACGATACTCATACATTCAGTGTCCATGTAACATGTTATGATGAATAAAAGGAAATAACTATTATTACTGTAGACGTGAGTCTACAAGATGGCTTTTAAACGAATTCTAATGAGGGACAATGTCCGCTCTAAGCGGTTGTCTGATATAACATGACAAAAGTATCTAGACATTATCACTGAATGAACATTATCACAGAAGGAGCTCAGGTTACCTTGGTCTCGTAAGTAAAGAAGCGTGCTTAGTGTGCGCAATGAAGCGTTACATCTGCTCACTTCCGAGTGGAGACAGGTTGATAGTTGATTGACTGATGCTATCCGAAGTGCGGGTTACGCTCAATGAATACGTTAGGTGATCCATCAAAGATGACTCATTACATCACGATCAGTTTGAATTATTGATGCAGTCTTCAAAACAATTTATTTTATTAGAATACACTTATTTTATTAGAATAAGGGCCATGAATAAAATAACAACAAAATATTGGCCGCTTTAGCTTAATCATTCCGATAAAAATAATCAATGATACTCTTTATTTTATCGCCGGGTTATGGTAATTGCCATAATATGAATGTAACCTTCAATATTAATTAAACGATTTTTTTGTTAAACTTTATTTCATTTTTAAGAAAAGCATTATACAAGCCTCAACCAGTAACGGCCTCGGCTAATGAATTTATTTTTTAAATTTATTTTACTAAGTAATGACCGGACCTCACCTGCAGTTTGGTCAGGAGGGCTTACTTACTTGACTCCTGCTGTAATGTACTACAGCAGAAGTCAAGTAAGTTGGCTTCTGCTGTAATGTACTAAAACCATGGTCAACTATGGTTTATATTTCAAAAATACTACTAAAGTGCTTACTAGAATGCTTAATGCATAAGTACAGGACCATTAGTCGCGAAATGTCGCAAGCGGGTCAATAAGTTTAAATTATTGTTTTCCGTTACACATAAGGTGTCGCAATTTTCCAATGAATCATCAGTTGAAATGTACGGTGGACGTGATTATACTTAGTTGTGGTGCGTGCCTTGACATTCGCAATTGCAGCCAGCATTTTGGCGTGCGCTCCGTTACACTTCCACGTCCATTCACTTCCGGTGGATGAGCCCGCTGCACCGGATATGTAGCACAGACTACACAGTCACTCACCCTTATTATCTAGGGTTATCGAGAAAAATAAACGTGCAGTCAAATGTCATAACATATTTAGCAAAAAGTTGATGATTCGATATCTCAGGCTATCCTTTCGGGGAATGTTTCGGTGTCATATGGTGAACCACATATTACCATCTCCCGGCATATTTTTTTACGTTTTTTTAATAGTATATATCTGAACAAAATGTTGCTCTAATAAACAGCAGTGGCCATATACTCCGTTCACGTGAGTAGGGGAGAATTGGGGGTTCTGCATCTGCATCGCTCTCGCTACGCTCGAGCTCGCGATGCATGACCCCCAATTCTCTCGATTATCTGCTATCCAATCCACATCAAACATACGATTAATAAGTAGTATTGTAATTACAAGGGAACCGACAACTTGTTTGCGCACGGATCATGTGTCAGATGTTTTTATTCTCTATAATCGTCTCGTTAGCGCATTTTACAACATGTATTATGTTCGCTCACTATATTCGTCGCACTGAATTAAAAAAAGCGAGGTTCCCTCTAGCTTATAAACCGCTATCGTTTTATCTGGTCAGTCTGCATTTGTTTATCTGAGCAGTTCATTTTATTTTAGACCGTTCAAGACAGATCAGTTCAGAACATAATACTTTGTCTGTCTAGTGAAACAGATGCGACCGACACATTTATAAGGCATAGGTATATAGTATCCCGATTTAAGTGTGGGTTATACAGCCGTGGTATGTTACCTAGAGTACGTACGAGTACGTATAAAGTGGGGACTTTTTATGATTATTACATTTTATTATTTTGTACTCATGTCAATGATATGTGCAGTCCTATGTACCTAGGCTATCAAGTCAGCCTATATTTGGATTTTCTAGCGTACGTGATTCAACGATATTTTTTTCGTCATATTTTTTTATCAAAGATACGATTAGTCAGACTGTCATGTTGACGTAGTTGGTAAGTTCTTGTCTTCTATGTTGCGGGTACTAGGTTTGATTCCCGACAGTAGCATAAATCTCCTCATCAAGGAAAATATGCACTTCTGGTTCTGGGTGTCATTGTGTGTGTGTGTGTGAAGAAGTGAATGTTTCTAGCACCTAAGATACAAGTCTATGAATTTAGTGTGGGCTATGAGTTTAAAAGTTTTTGTTTTTAGTATTTTCTAAGATATCTATACTTTTCACTATCTATACTATTAAATAGCTTCTTAGCAAACAACAATATTACTGTGATTATATCGATACAAATATTTCTGAAAAGAATTTCTCTTAGCGATAAGACTCCATTGTCACTATCCATAGGTTACTTTACGGGCTTTTGGTTCTTTTGATGTTTTGTAGTAATCATCTTGTATAGAAAATAAAAAAAGTTAAAAAAGAGATTGATTATAATGAATAAATAAATAAATGACGGCCTATGGTTCAAAGATACAACCTTCGTTTCATGATTTTACATAATTAAAATTATAATATACGTTTTGGTTAAAATTTAACGTAGGTACCTACATATTAATGTCTAATAAAAATACTAAATAGGTAACAGTAGTGATCAGAACATTATGTGATTTTTAAATATTTACTTAAGTAGCAATACATTTTTAGTATCGTCAAAAAATACAAATCGACTTATTGATGTTTGTTTCGCTACTAATATCTAAAAGATTTAGTTATAAGGATTTTCATAAAAAGCATTGTTTTATTCGAGAGGTTCTCTCATTACTGGTGATCAATTGAAATATGTTGTTTACCAGTTAAGTGAGATCTGTAATTTAAAAGACTCGTAATTGGTATAAGTACCTGCCACTTCCTTATAGGATTTTTGTCTCCAGTTGCTCGAGAATGTGCAGCAGTCATCGCTTTACATCCCTTGACGACAGCATAAAGTCTCATTCAGATTTGTTTATCGGTTGACAAGATGAAATGAACTTTGTTTACAAGATCGTTAAGGTATACAATCGTTAAAACTTTAACCTTTCTGTTTTTTTATTTTTGTACGTTTTAGTCAAGATTCGACTTGTGAATGCATCTTTATAAAATGAGATTATAAATAGGACTGATTTGGTGCATCTACATTTAAAAGCGGATATTCAGTGGTGGGCGACGACGCTCCAGCATCCAAAAAAAAGTGCAGTTATTTACATATTCGGAACTTCGAGGAACCTAACTATGTAAGTAAGTGACCTTAAAGTATTTATTGTTAGTATGAATGAATTATTAGTGAGTGCAAATTGCCTTATAACTTCGGTGAAAAAAATTAGATGCCATGCTGGCGTAGTTGTTAAGTAATTGCCTTCTACACCGGGAGTTTCGGGTTCGATTCCTGACAGAAGCTCAATTTACTTCCCCAAGGGAAATTTGTATTTCTGGTTCAAGGTGAGATTATGAGTGAAGTGAATGTTTCTGGCACCCGCTATACAAGTCATTGAACTAAGTGTGGACTGTGAGTGTGAGGATGTAAACGTATAAAGTGTAATGTGACTTAGGTACCTGTGTTGATCGGCAAACTAACTTGTGTTAACTCATGGATTTTTTATTTATAAAGCATTTTGCTATGCTAGGCTAAAACAATGTTCAGAAACAATGTTGTGTTAACTCGTTGCGAAGTTATCTTCTATTATAATTATTTTAAATTATTGCTTTCAGGCCGGGCTGGTCGCAAAATCCTTTCTGGGCCGATGAGATTGATGTATCGGACGACGAAACACCGGCGGGGTCCGAGCCTGTAGCACCTCCACCTACACCACAACCTCCTGCAAAAAAGGTGGCTCAAGAAAAGAAGAAAGACGGAGGCGCATCAAAGAAACGGACGGCTAGCAGCGGCGCTGGGTCTTCATCGAGAAAGAAAAAACTGCCAGCGGCGGTGTCAACAGAACTGTTGACGACATCCCATTTCTTTGGCTCGGACACGGATGACGTAGAATTACCTCTGGCGCAGCCCTCGATTACACAGGTAATGAAAAAATATTATTCGCTCGTTTACTTATTTTTATGGGTGTGATACTCAGTGTGTGTGTGTGATGATTGTTTACGGCACCATGGCCCTCTTAGGCAGGGTATTTTTTTAGTTACGATGGTGGATAAGCGTTGTTTAATGCAGGCTAGATTATTTTTGTAAACATTTATGTAACTTACTTTTGTTACAGCAGTTATATCAATAAACTGTTACGTATGAAGGTCACTTATTATTTGTTTGATTTTTTTTCAGGAGATCGGAGAAAGCAGCAAGGGGAAACCAGCGCGTGCGGCTACATTGCGGAGCTTCTTTTCACAGCGCGGAACGAGCGGGTATACAACACAACGAGATCTCACACGTGGCGGGGAGTATTACGTCGAGTTAAGGGTCTATAATTCCCGAGAAGCTGAATGTCAGCCTAGCGAAGAACGTTGGAAAAGAGCCCTGGTTACTTTAAAATTGTGTACTGACACCCAAACACCTGTATGGCGCGCATTGTCAACACTTGTAGAAGCCGGGAAAAATGAATTCAAGGCTATACAGCCAATAATGTATCCCATGAAATTACATTGAACAGTATGTTTTAACAGATTGGTACAATCGCAATTGTTTCATTTTGTCTTTACTTTATTATATTACCTTGATATTTTTATTTCTACCTTATAATAGGTAATTACTTGCATATATACTACTTTTGAATTAGTTAATGTTAGTTTTAGATTTTATGAATAAAATTTGAAATGGTTATTCTTATTTTGTGTCTAATAATTGTTTTATTTACAGCAAAACTAAAAATGAGAAATATTGAAATATTGAAATATTGAAAATTGAAATATTGAAAAATTGAAATATAGAAACTGAAATACTAATTGCAAACATTATAATAATATCTACACAGTAAATTGCAAACTAGGATTACCAAACTATACATTTAAGTATCCCATGATACCGCAATGAACAATATGTTCTAACATACTGACGCAATAATATTCAATTATTTCACTTTTATCTAGCTATCTTTACTTAACTGTTATCTTTATTTTATTTATACCTTATAATAGGAAAGCATTTACAATACTTTTTAATCAACAAATGTAAGTTTTATTTTCATGAATAAAATTTTAACTGGTTATTATTATGTTATGTCTAATGATTGTTTTATTTACAGCAAAACTATAAATGAGAAATATTGGAATATTGAAATATTGGAATATTGAAAAATTTAAATATAGAAACTGAAATACTGAAATATACTACTGAAAACTAATTGCAAACAGTAAAATTAAATCTCAGATTACGAAACTATGCATTTATATTATTACCGACATCTAGGCAGGTTAATCGCTTCATATCAATTCATGCAACTATTATATTAAGTAAATACCTCAAATATTTACCTATATTTTTTAATATTTTTTATCAGTTCAAGTTTGTTATCAAGTATACCTACTAAGGAACAAGTGAGGCAAAATGGTATATTGTAGAGAGTGTAATATTGAGGTGTCTCGTATCTCGTCGCATTATAAAAGTAGTATTCATAAATCAAACTGTTTGATCAACTCTGAGTTCCCAGATGTGCAGATTATAGCTAGTGCATTTAAATCTAGAATTGTAAGTTATAAAATAAACCCTATTTCGAATAATATGCTGCCTGAGGAATTTTTGAATAAAGCCTCTACTTCAGTTTTACAATTAATAAAAAAATCATTGATCCAACACAATGCATTAAAAGTCAACATGGAATTTTTTGTGTCATATTATTTACCTAAAAATGATGAAAAAGCCCTTAAGTCATTTAATGTGCCATTTGTAAAGATTTTTTACAACTCTGATTTGATATCGTTTTATAAAACATGTGTCCAAAAGCTGATAACGAAATGTTCAGAATTCGAAATGTCGGGGAGTGGTTGGACACTAAATTCTATCAGTCATTTAGAATTAAATATTAATCAATACAATCCATTACGGGCGGGCTCATACGTGAAATTGCCGCGAGAAATTCAAAACACCAAATCATGTTTAAACATTCAAAACAAAGATGATCGATGTTTCTTATGGAGCATAATTGCGCATATGTATCCAGCAAAAAATAATCCAAATAGAGTGTCGTCATATCCACATTATAAACATATTCTGAACACTTCAGGAATGACTTTTCCTTTGAGTTTAAATGATATTAAAATATTCGAAAAGATAAATCCTTTAATTTCGGTAAATGTGTACGGTTTGGATAAAAACAATATAGTATCTGGTCCCCTCTACAAAACAAAACATCGTAAGTTGACGCATATTAGCCTGCTCCTCATTGAGATAAACGGGAAAAACCATTTCTGTTTGATAAAAGATTTCGGAAAGCTTGTACATAGACAACTTACACAACATAAATGCAGAATTTTTTTGTGTGACGAATGTTTTATTTATTTTCCATCGCAAGAAAAACTGGTAAATCACGATTGCGCTAGAGTAAAAACAATTCTGCCTCAACCAGGTAGTAAGTTATTATTTTCGCATGTTGAACGAACTCGTAGAATTCCTTTCGTAATATATGGTGATTTTGAAAGTTTGCTTAAAGAATATTCGGATAAAAGCAAATCACAACATGTTGAGAACGTGCAAATACATCAAGCGACTTGCTTTGCTTATTACATATGCTGTGAGTCTAAACCGAGTCTAAACAAATTTGTGTCTTATCGGGGCCCAAATTGTGTAAAAAAATTTATTGAAGCTCTAACTAATGATGTAATGGAATTATATCAAATTATATCAATTAAACATGAAATGATGCCGCTAACTGAAAATGAGCTGGCATCGTTTAAACATGCTACCATCTGTCACTTGTGTAAAAAGGAATTTGTAGCTGATGACGTAAAATGCGCAGACCACGATCATTTTGATTCAGCTTATTTAGGTCCGAGTCACGTGGGATGTAATTTGAATGCTAGGACATGTAAATTTATTCCAATCATATTCCACAATCTTTCCGGATATGACTGTCATTTATTTATTACCGAGCTATCTGCGATCATAGGACGTATTAATCTTATTTCAAAAACAAAGGAAAAATACATATCAATCACAAAGTTTATACCAATTGATTCCAACAATGCCGCTCAGTTGAAATTTATTGATTCGTTCAATTTTCTTAGTTGCGGCTTGGATAAGTTAGTAAAAACACTGCAGAAAAGTGACTTTAAAAATTTAAAAAAATATTATCCTGATAGTAAATCGTTTGATTTATTGTGTCAAAAAGGAGTATATTGCTATGATTATTTGAATTCGATGGAACGCTATAATGAACCAAATCTTCCTGACAAGAGTAGTTTTTTTAATAGGCTTTCTTCTGAAGATATATCAGATAAAGATTACGAACATGCGCAAACTATTTGGAATGAATTTAACATAAAAGATTTAGGGGAGTACACCGATTTATATTTAAAATGCGATGTATTATTATTATGTGACGTTTTTGAAAAATTCAGAACAATGAGCTTGACTTACTACAACTTAGATCCTTGTCATTATGTATCATCACCTTCATTAAGTTGGGATGCCATGTTATTGTTTACAAAAGTTGAGCTTGATTTAATTTCCGATGTTGAAATGTATCAAATGCTTGAAAAAGGCATTAGAGGAGGTTTAGCACAATGTTCTCTCAGAAATGCTAAAGCAAATAATAAATATTTGTCTAATTACAATAAATACGAGCCCAATTCTTATCTAATGTACCTCGATTGTGTAAATCTTTATGGATATACGATGATGAAATGTCTTCCTACCAATAATTTTTCCTTTCTAAATGAAGACGAAATTAAAACCCTTAACAACATTGAATCGATACCAGATAGTAACAATCGCGGATACATACTTGAAGTGGACCTTGAATATCCTCCACAAATACATGATCATCATTCTGATTTACCATTCGCGCCAGAAAAATGTATTCCGCCTAATGGAAAATCTCAAAAGCTAATAGCAAACCTACATAATAAATATAAATATGTCATACATTATACTCATTTAAAAGAATGTTTGAGAAACGGACTTGTACTATTAAAAATACACAGAGTATTGGCTTTCGATCAGAAACAATTTCTAAAACCTTACATTGAATTAAACACATTGTTGCGACAAAATGCAACTTCCGAATTTGAAAGGGATTTTTTTAAAAAACAGAATAACTCTATATTTGGTAAAACGATAGAAAACAAAAGAAATCAAGTTGATGTAAAACTAGTTAATGTATGGAAAGATTGTTCTAACAGAACTAATAAAATTTGCGGCGCTGAAAAATATATAAGTGCGCCAAATTTTATGAATCTCTCGATTTTTACAGAAAATTTGGTAGCTATTCAAATGCAGCCAACACAAATCAATCTAGACCGACCAATATATATTGGCTTTACTGTTCTAGAACTCGCGAAGAGACATTTATATAGATTCCATTACGCGATTATGAAAAAAATGTATGGAGAAAATATATGCCTTTGCTACACAGATACTGATAGTCTTTTATATTTGATAAGGACTGATGATTTCTACAAGGATATGAAACTTAACCTACAATACTTTGACACTAGTAATTTTAAAGAAGATAATGTATATGGTATACCTCATGTTAATATTAAACAACCTGGATATTTTAAAGATGAAATGGCTGGTGAGTTAATTACAGAATTCACAGGACTTCGCGCAAAACTTTATTGCATAAATACTGAAACATCTTCACTTAAGAAAGCCAAAGGCACAAAAAAATGTGTAACGAGGAAACTTGACATGGCAAAATATAAACGATGTTTGTTTAGGAATATTGATTTTAGAGATAGTATGTACATTATTAAATCAATTAATCATAAAATATTTACTCAGAGGTTGAATAAATTGATTTTAAATAAATCAGATGATAAGAGACAGATCACGAAAGATATAGTAAAAACTGTACCTTGGGGACATTACAGCAATATATTATAATAATATTGTATTATATTAGAAATATATCATAATAATAAAAGTGACATTTAAAAGCAACATTGAACTGTAAATAATGACAAAATTATATATCTTGTCAACTGAAAACCGTTTTATTTTGGTAAATGTTTACTATAATTCCTAACATAATAACTATATATATATTTATAAGTAATACATTTGTAAAGTTATATAGTCTGTAAGTCTTGATTTACTGGTAAAAGTTATAATTTGCTATATATAATATATGTGAAATATATATGAAATAAATTGAAATCGCATAAAATATCATTCCTTGCATTTTTCTTAACCTATCCTAATTCCTGTCTGATTTTATAAGATTATTGTTAGTGTTCGACCGAATCCAGATTTACATCGGTCACCGAAATAATGTGTAGGTAAACCCTGCGTAAGCAAGATAAATAAAACAAGTACGTGACTCGTAACTATGTTTATTAGGTTATATATTCAATAATATTACAATAAAATAAAATATCAATAAATACAATTAGATAGATTTATAAAGGTTCTGGGACACATAACTTTTTTGTCATCTTACTTATTAAATCTTGCGTTGCGTCTAAAATGTTATCATATTTATCCTCAACTACATACTGCACACTTACACAACAATCATCACTTGCTAGGGTGTTAATTTCACTGATTTCAATTTTTATTAAGTGATGTCCTTTTCCTGGTATTTTTCTGACAACGAATGATGAATCTGGTGATATTTTTTTCTTAAAACTTAACTTTCCTTTCTTATGAATTGTTTTGAATGATTTATTTTTTGTATTGGTTTCTTTATTTTCTCGAACAATATCTCTATCGTGTTCATGACTGTTCCAGATTAAATTCATGTCTTGAGCCTCTTGTAGATAGAAAGGATCAGCGTCAGCAAAAACTATGCTTGTCATTGTTTCTGTAACAAAATAAAATAATACTTATTAAATTAACCTTCATATGAACTACCAATTAGTTTTAACTGATATTATTAGTAAAAAGTTAAAATAAACACTTACCAAAATCAGGATATATGTAAACCAACAGTGCAATGCAAATTTGTCTGCTATACAGTGGAGCTGGTGCAACAATGAATTAATAAGTATTACAAAAATAATAACTAAAATATAACTAGGTACTTACCTTTTTTGGTAATAGATCACGTGGACAAAGGTTGTTTTTAAAAGCTAAATTTCTTGGAAAGCAAACATTAGAACCGCTAACATTCGATCAATAGAAATGGACATTGTAATGATTTATCTATTTAATATAAATACCCTATACAGTATTGTCAGATATCATTATGAGGTTGATAAAGCAACCCACAACTTTAGAAATTAACAACATAGAAGTAAAATCACATTCCGGAATTAACAGACATAGCGTATTACTTCCCAATACGATTCGCTGTCTAATTTGCGGTCCATCTAATTGTGGAAAGACCAATGTAATGATAGGCTTATTATTACATAAAAACGGCTTAAAATTTAAGAATGTTTATCTGTATTCAAAAACCACATTTCAACCAAAATACTGCTTTTTAAATGAAATCTTGAATCAAATTCCAGATATAAAATTTAACATATTTAATGATAACAAAGACGTTATTGACCCGGATATTGCTTTACCAAATTCTGTTTTTATTTTTGACGATGTGGCATGCGAGAATCAGACAAATATACGTAACTATTTTTCAATGGGACGGCATAAAAATATAGATTGCTTTTACTTGTCCCAAACTTATTCGAAAATACCAAAACAATTAATACGAGATAATGCAAACTTTTTAATAATTTTTAAACAGGATGATATAAATTTAAAACATATTTATAATGAACATGTTAATTCAGACATTGATTGGTCCAAATTTAAAAACATATGTTTAAAAACATGGACTTATCCGCACTCATTCTTAATTATAGATAAATATAGTGAATTAAATAATGGTAGATACAGAAGTGGATTTGATACATTTATTAAGTTCGATTGATTTCATTTAAATACAAGTCATAACTACTAAAGTCATCATTTCTTATAATTTAATGGATGTGGTAACATCGTTATAAAACATGGAAAAAAAATGGAAACACCAAATACTCGCCTCAGTTAAAACAATTAAAAACAAAATAAAACAAATAAAGGATGAAGAAGACAACACAAACTTAAATTTAAATAAAATATTTAAACCTCTCACTGATCCTCTTAATAAAATGGCTGAATCTAATTCATATAAAAGTGATATTAAATGCACTTTTGATACAAATGATTCATCACTGTGTAATTATTCCAACGGTTCACCCGACGACAAATTTCAAAGCTATAACTCTGCTAAAAGTGAAAATACATTAACCGATAGTGAATCAGAAAAACAAATACATTCAACGCCATTTAAAAATGAAAAAAAAGTAACCAATTTAGACACTCCCCTTCTATCAATATTAGAAAAACAAAATTTGCTTGATGAAAATAATACATTAAATGTACCATTTGGAGTACGGGATGAAAACAAGCAATTATTCATGGGAAACATACCAATCTCTTTTAAGGTTTTTGGTAAAACTTCTAGCGACAATGAAATTTCTTTAATGACCCTTGGAAATATAAACTACGAAATGACACCTGGTATTAAGGAACTTTTATTTAAAAAAAAGCCGGATTTAAATTTGGTAACAGAGAGAGATAAAATAGTTTATAAAGATATGTTACACAATACTAATGCTCACAAAAGAGATTTTAATCGTTTAGGCCAAATAAGAGGAGACAAAAGCATGAAGTACTGCCAAATTATAAAACCCTTATTTTTTGATCGAGATGAAGTGGAAAACAAAGCTATCAAGCGTGAAACTGGAGTTAAATCCCCAAGTTTTAAAAAAACCTATAAATCAAATACAGATTTTATTTATTGGGACGATCCTAATGAATTAATTGAAAGACTTATGCTTTTGGTGGCATCTAGAGATGCTGGTAACAGTAATCATGACAATGAAATTATTTCAATCATAGAAGAGTTAAAAGAAGCTGGTATAATTAAAGAATAAAATGACTAAGCGTTGCGAATATTTGTTTAGTCTTTAAGAATCATTCAAACATGAATGTCAACAAATTCGGCCATCACCTATATAAAAAACAGAAAAAAGATTATATAATCCAAAGCGAATGTTCTATAAAACAATCTAGTGATGGAAATTTAAACGCCCAAAATAAGATCCTTAAAAATTTGGAACATCCAATTGATCTGAATGACAGCGCAACCAAAGAATATGTTGATAAATCTCTCATTAATATTTTGAATAAAATTTCATCTAACACAAACTTGCTTATTGAATTAAATAATCGAGTTAATAAATTAGAAGTAATATTTAAACATTATAATAAACATGAGCAAAAAAAGTGTGGTAAATGAGATTCATAAATATGCAAGGGTAAATTTTCCTCGAAGACATGTTGTGATGAAAGATATTGATGACCTTTGGCAAGCTGATTTAATAGATATGCAAGCTGTTTCTAAATTTAACGGTGGTCATAATTTTATTTTAGCCGTTATCGATACTTTTTCAAAGTACGCATGGGCATATCCACTGAAAAGTAAAAAAAAAGAAGTTGTCACTCGAGCTTTTCAATCTTTATTACATAAAGGACGAGTGCCTAAACACCTACAAACGGACAGAGGCAATGAGTTCTATAATGACAAATTCAAAAAAATTGTGGATAGTTATAAAATAAATCACTACTCCACTTACTCTACTAAAAAAGCATCTATTGTAGAAAGATTAATCCGAACATTGAAAAATAAGCTCTACAAAGAATTCAGTTTCAGAGGAAACTATATATGGTATGACGAAGTTCTTAATAAAGTGATTGACATATACAACAATACCATTCATAGAACAATTGGTATGTCTCCAGCACAAGTAAAACAAAAAAATAAAGATATATTACTGGAGAGGTTCAAAAATAATCTTACCTCTATCCCTAAAGAAAAATATAGAAAGAAATTGAATGCCAATGATTATGTGCGCATAAGTAAATATAAAGGCACATTTGAAAAAGGGTATACGCCGAATTGGTCAACAGAAATTTTCAAAATCATCAAAGTGCAAAACACTGACCCAATAACTTATTTATTAGCGGACATGAGGCATCGTCCAATACTAGGTGCATTTTATATACAAGAACTACAAAAAACTCAGCACCCTGATGTTTATCTTGTCGAAAAAGTTTTGAAAAAAAAAGCTAAAAGGTGTTACGTTAAATGGCTCGGGTTCCCTTCCAGTGAAAACAGTTGGATTAACAAAACGAATGTTTTATAAAGATTGATTATACATAATTGTAATTCAGTCTCCATCTGGTTATGACGGAAGATAGTCTTCTGAATAGATTAATCAACAAATTGCCATTTGAACTTCATCTACCAGGATATAATTTCTGTGGACCAGGAACTCGCTTAAAAGAAAGACTGGCTCGTGGGGATAAAGGCATCAATCAGCTGGACGAATATTGCAAACAACACGATATAGCCTACAATAATTCATCTAATTTACATAAACGGCGTAAGGCAGATATAATTTTACTAAAAATGGCGAAGACACGGACTACTTCTGCTAATGCTAGTCCCGGAGAAAAAATAGCAGCTTCATTGGTTAATAAAGCAATGTTGGCCAAAGTTGCTTCTGGTTCTGGAATGAAAAAGAATTTTAAAAGCATTGTATCTCACACTAAAAAGCAGATTCGTAAAATGAAACCAAAATGTAAAAAAATGGCAATAGAACTGGCATTTGCTGCAGCAAAAGATTTAACGAAAGATTTACCTATTAAACTACCACGAATTATTCCTTTACCAAAATCAGGAGGTGTTCTTCCTTTAATACCTATTTTTGCGGGATTATCAGCTGCTGGAAGTCTGGCTGGTGGAGTATCCGGAATCCTTAAAACGTACAACGAATACAAAGCTGCAAAAAAACGTCTTTCGGAGTTAAAGAGACATCATGATAAATTGGAAGGTTTAACTATAGGCAAAGGGCTATGCATTAAACCATATAAAAAAGGTTTTGGATTATACTTATCTAAAAAAAAAAAAAACTAAATCAACGGTTGCCTAGTCGGGCTCTTACAAATATAGATTTATTGAAATATTGTAATAATATTCCTTACTTTAGAGGTGTTTTTATGAGAGATAATTTACCTAAAAGACCATATCCTATTGAGTGTGGTGTCGTCAATTTAGATAGCTCAATAAATCCTGGAACTCATTGGGTAGCCTATGTGAAAATTGACGATTACATTGAATATTTTGATAGCTATGGGAACTTGAGGCCGCCTAAGGAATTTATAAAATATATGATGAAGGGAAACATTCTATATAACTATAATAATCATCAAAAAAATAATACGTATAACTGCGGTCATTTATGCCTTAAATTTTTAGAACAGTTTTGGTGTAATACAAACAAATAAATAGTGGATGTGTTTTATGTTTTCTCCAGTTTAGTATAAATTGTAGAACAGTCTACGACTATGTCTATCTCATTAAGTTTTTCTGGAAAGAAATCTATATTAGAAACCACTTTTCATCCACCTCTATCTTTAAATCATAGCTATGAGTGCGGATTATTATATTTCTCTGTTTTCAATGTTATACCAAATATATCAGATGTTAACAATATATTTAGTTACGGTGAAAAAAATAAAAGATTAAAAATTCCAAATGGAAATTATGATTTACAAGACATTGCCGACTATTTAAATAGCAAATTGGATGACTGTGAACTCAATATTGAATCCAATTCAAATACTGCAAAATGTTCTCTTTTTTGCACAAAACCTGTTAATTTCCAAGTAATAAATAGTATGGGAAACATGTTAGGTTTTCGAAAAGAAATACTAGAAGCTAATAAATGGCATGTATCAGAGAATCCAGTGAACATTCTTCCAACAACAGTCATAAGGATCGAATGTGATTTAATACACGGCTCGTACATTAATGGTTTATCTTCCCACATTATTTATGAATTTGTACCAAACGTTCCTCCAAGCTTTCGGTTTATTGAAAAACCTAAAAATATTATATATTTTCCCGTAAAAGACAACAACATATCATCAATTACAGTAAAAGTTGTTGATCAAGAAGGCAATCTCATTGATTTCGGTGCAGAAGAAATTCAGATGAGCCTTCATCTACGCAAGCAGAAATGATTGTATTTGGTCAAAACACAAAAAAATATAATATTATATCACCAAAACCAAAATTAAAAAACGGTATTATCAGCTATGCTTTCAAAAGGCATAGACGTATCAGAAATCCCAAAGTAAAAAAAATAACAAAAAAGAATAAAGATTTTTTACGAGCTCTGGGTTTCAAAATATGAATATTCTCGATATTGATAATTCACCACATTTCGACAACTCTATTGAGAGTTACGAAATACATACATATAATCCATACAATAACAGTTTTAAAGCCAATGATGAAATACGCATATCTATCCAACAACAAGACATATATGTACTACCATCTGCCAGCTCTATTTACATCGAAGGACGTGCTACGGTAACTGGAAAAGATGCTGCAGGCCATCCTACTAAAAAACCTGTCAATTTTACTAATAATCCAATATCATATCTGTTTCAAGACATTCGATATGAAATAAATGGCGTAGAAATAGATCGTATCAGGAACTCTGGAATTTCTTCTACTATAAAATCATATATTTCTATGAATTACGGTGAGAGCAAAGTTGCTGCTGTATGGGGTTGGAATATAAATGGTCAAAATTCCAAAGATGATTTCTTTAGTGTTGTTATACCACTTAATAAAATGTTAGGGTTTGCTGAAGATTATAATAGAATAATTTTAAACTGCAAACATGAACTGGTACTTAATAGAAGCAGCACTAACTATAACAGTGTTATTATTGATAAAGATGACAGTATTGAAATAGATATACTGAGAGTTCAATGGCGCGTACCACATGTGAAAGTTTCTGACCGAGAAAGGCTTTCATTACTTAAATTTCTAGAAAAAGATAAACCTATACAAATGGCTTTTAGAAATTGGGACTTATATGAATATCCTTTGTTGCCAAGAACCACAAAGCATTCATGGTCTGTAAAAACGGCTTCTCAATTAGAAAAGCCTCGATATGTTATATTTGGTTTACAAACTAATAGAAAAAATAACAAAACTAAAGACAGTTCTACATTTGATCACTGTAATTTGACTAACGTTACATTATTTTTAAATTCCCAATATTATCCTTATGATTCACTAAACATAAAGTTCGATGAAAATAAGTATAATATATTATACGAATTATATGCCAAATTCCGTCAGTCTTATTACAACCTCCCAGCTGATCCGTTGTTAAACATTAACGAATTTAAAGAGAAAGCTCCTTTGTTTATAATAGACTGTTCACGACAAAATGAAAATTTAAAATCAGGACCAGTGGATGTACGTTTAGAAATTGAAAGTGCCCAAGAAATTCCAAATAATACAGCAGCCTATTGCCTTATTGTGAACGACCGGCTTGTTGAATACAAACCACTAAGTAATATTGTACGTAAACTAACATGAATGCAATTGTAGACGTACAAGGTTTCAAAACTGATTCTAATGAATTCATTGTAAAAGAAATAGCACTACAATTTGATAAACAAATAATAAATCTTGTATTTAAGCCACCCTTCCCGTTTTATGACTTAACAAAAACAGAAAAAAGACAAGTATGCTGGATTGAAAGAAATAGACACATTTATTGGAAAGAAGGACTTATACCGTATAATTATCATAAGATTTATATTGCAGAAATTTTAAGGAACTGTAAAATATATGTCAAAGGTTCAGAAAAAGTTAGATGGCTAAGGAAAATATTAGAACAAGATAATATAATGTATGACGGAATTAGTAAGTGTATTTTCGATCTAGAGGATTATGGTTGCCCTAGTTTACTAAGTTTGTATAGAAAGTATATTTCATGTTCCGATGTTTATTGTTGTGTATATCATACTTCATACTGTGCTCTAAGAAATGTAATTTGTCTTCAGAAATGGAATGTAGAAAATAAATGTTTTTAAAATTACCTATCTTTTTAATAAAATCCTATCCTATTTAATTTTAAAAAATAACCGTTCGGATTAAAAATAACTAGGGGTGCCTAATGCATAAGCACTCTTAGAATCCTTAAATCTTGTAAAGTTACAATAAGGATGGACGATTGTGCAAACAGCTCGATCCGAACTTAGCCCATTGATATCAAGAAGAATGCCAGTTGTGATCTATATAACGGAGAGAATTGGGGGTCATGCATCGCGAGCTCGAGCGAAGCGAGAGCGATGCAGATGCAGAACCCCCAATTCTCCCCTACTCACGTGACGTAAAATAAGAAAATAAATAGAGTACAATACGATATACCATAAACGGGCGCGGCACGTCTCTGTGGGTGTACTTGCATATTTTGTACAATTTAATAGGCGCGCGGGAAGCGCAACTTGCTCTTCTCGCGCTCTGCCCAGTCCTCACGTACTTATAGTTTTTACTAGACTAGCAGTGTCGTCAGGCTATCAAGATGCTACGAAGACTACAACGACAAAGTGATCTGCATCCTGACGGCATTGTGGTCAGTTCCGAATGACTTTAGGCTTCACTGACACTTTCTAACTACCCAAAATGATATGTACAATGTTACCTCAGTGCTTGGTTCTGTACTTCTTTGCCCAACTTTTCCCTTTTGAAGATTTAGAGAAAATAAGCTTTGAGAAATGGACAGATATATCCAGACACGAGAGTAATCCTATAATGATGTTTTATTATTGCGGTTATTTTGATCTTAAATTACCGTAAATCTTGGTCAGGTTTATATAATATTTCAGGACCTAATAAATTTCACCAGGTCAATATACTGTTCTGCTGGCAGCTAAAGTCCTAGAGTACTTAGAGCCTATTCCCGCTCGTGGCTTAGACATTTTTAATTCCGTTGTAATTTTGTAATGAGCATGTTTAAAAGCCACGGAATGCATGATTATAGTGAATAAATACGAAAGAACCTGATTTTGAAATTCTACGATCGTTTTGCCTTATATTGATTCAAATACTAACAAGGTGTTTCTCATTAGTTTTATTTGAGTTGATCTCGAGATGTTGTCTCTTAAAATGTTGTGGTACGCCGACTAAACATCGGCATATGGTAGCAGAGGAGAAGTAATAAGAGGGTTAAGCATGTTAGAAACCGGTGCCGTCACCCATGTACTAAACACTAATCAAAACTTTACAGATAAACGTTAAAAAAACTAGTAGAGTACACTAGACTGGAAAATACAAAGACAACTCTGGATAGTTTTCTTCCAACTTTCACCGAAAACCTTTTCAGGAAGAACCTGTACTATATGTCCTTTAATATTATATCAATTAAAACGTTTATTGTACGTCGGTTGTAGACGCTCACTAATGAACTTGGAACGTCGGTCGAAAGATCGCACAGCAGAGGTACCATTCATCACAAGTTTTTTTGCATATGCAATTTAAACAGACAATGGGCTGCAATTCAGTTTTCACAATACAGGGTTCATTATCTCGGCATAAGAGACAAAAGGTATTTCAAGATTGACAGAATACAAAGTTACGGTGATAAATTGTCCTAGCTATTAAACTCATAGCTAAATGCCTAGTACCTACACAAAAAAAGTTTATAAGAAGTAGCACCGAGTAAGTAACATCGTTTATGCATGAGGCTGCATTATGCATGGAATCCAATTGTAGATCCTTGCGTCTGTAATGGACGAGAGGAGTGGGTAACTTGCGATTTAACGAATCTTAGAATTCTGTTCACAATAGAATATCTCAATAAGTGCTTTTAAAGCAATGCATCCTTATAAAGCCTTGTGCTTAGATCGTTCGTTTCCTTATTTAGTCGTGATCGTTGTTACCATAATGCTCTAAGGGTTACTGTGCACATTTAATGTTATTTAAAAAGGTTTTGTAGGTGAAATTAAAGACGGTACTTTTGTTACCAGCATTCATTTATACAAAATTGCAATTTCATCCTTCTGTAATACATATGCTTTATAATACTTATATATATATATATATTATACATATATGCGCAATGCTGAATAATGCGGTATTTATTACAATTGAAAATCCAAATTACAACTGATGACTTTAATAAAACAAAGGATTTAATTAAATGTTACTAATTGCTGTCGTGACGGTTGAATAAACATCGCGGCAAAGATGCTAATCCCCATTTCCTCTGGGAATGGTTTTGGTCGCGCTGATGCCTGGTTCACAATAAAACTACGATTCGCGCGTCACGGCTTGGCGAGTTTAAACAACTCCAAGGTACAAGTTGAATGTCGTTGTTTATACATTGTTAATGGACTAGTCTTCTTTTTGTTCGTTAGTTTCAGTCGTGCTCTCGTTTATGGCGATGGTCGTGGGGATGCAGTCAAGAGCTTCGTGCTCGGGCGAGCGTGCGCTTGCGATCCTGCCTATGTAGTACAGGGATGACACGTACTGCACACTTACATTCTATTTTTAACTCTTAAATATTGACAGATCATCGACCGGTTCTTTAATAGTGTCTCTATACTTATACCAGTAGGCAATACATTACTGTAGGCGCCACACCATATCCGGCACCCATAAATATTTATGAAATTAACCGTCAATGTCAAAGGATATATGAATAATCTCCCTAGTCGTCAAACAGCATATTATAGACGGTGAATGTATTATAAAAATGATAATGAGTTTGATAGGTACATTCCATCTAACAAAGACAATTCACGAAGGTGTGATAGCTTTTTCCATATTAGGGAACCATAAATTTTGCGGTCAACCGAAACACATGGAGTGAGTATGTGCATGATTAAGCACACCACAAAACCGGTGGTGGTCTGACCGCAAACTCTTTGTCTTGTATGTATTCCACGTTTACGCAATGTAAATGCAACAGGCGTAGTAAAATAAATGTGCGAATACAAATAATTAAACAACCATCTGTAAGCGTCCCGTACATACAATGAAAAGATTTGATGAATTTGATTTGTGGTAATGTAAATAAAGTCCCTTCGAGTTTTAATTTAACGTTAATAATAATGTTGTTGATACATATGCGATATTTTAGGTACTTGTGTATTCACGAGATGTATTAAAGCGGTTGTGGATGTGGAGACGTCGATCTCATACAAGTCGCATTAAGCGAGATGAGTGATCGAGGGGCACGCCAGCTTCGGGGTCATATTAATTCCAAAGCCAGGAACTACTGTCATTTGTCAAACATCAATCTCAAATGAATTTTTATGAAAATTTAATAACTAAAAATATTAATGATATAATTTTGTCTTTCATTTATATATCTAACTAGCTGCACCCAGCGGTTTTACCCGCTGTTTAACATAAATTATGTCAAAGGCATAAGAACATTTGTGTTCGTAGCCAATTTTATAATCAAACCAACCAAAATAACAACAACCATAACATTATTTTTGTTACTTTATTTTTTCATATTGAATTATTGAGATTTAGTCATTAATACTTAACATTTCGGAATAAAAAATAGCATATGTGTAATTCCAGGGTGTTCAACATCTACTTTCATACCAAATTTCATGAAATTTGATTCAGCCGTTTGAGCGTGAACATATAAACACACTCACAAACTTTCGCATTTATAATATTAGTAGGATATCTTTCATGATAGATATACATATTTATTATTCATAGATGTATTTGATAAAGTTTCTCAACAAATTTCTCTTTGTTCCAGCTCAAAGGATAACGACCATCCAGTTAGATGGAGTGCAATACTTTATCTCACGGATGAACCCCTACAGCCCAGAGCTAAACTATTTCCTCGCATATCAGTACTGCAGGTAAGACGCAATCTCCTGAAAGTCATTCGATGTCATGTTCGTGTCGAACACACGCCGTGGGACCGGAGATAGTATCCACCATCGCGTCGTGACTAGGAATAACCTTATCTGCGGCGTCGTGTCGGCGATCCTGAACAACTCCTAGCATAACTACATTCAGATCGGCATTAACAGCGATACTTCGGCTCGTTTCGACGCCTCGCGACCAGGAAGTATAGGAACATTTACATTACCGTTAGGATTTCTGGGAAATCTCCAGAACAATATCGCCATCTAAGTGAACCATTTCCGCGAGCTGTTCCCACTATTAAATAACCTGCTTACAAAGGGTCAGCCATTATTGCATATGCATTCATAGTCGTAAATCAGAAAAGCTATTTCCCAATCGTAAAATAAGCGCACCGTGATTCAAATTTCAATATTCACAAGTAAACCACGCTCTGCTGTTGATTCTTCGTAAACATAGTTACAGTTGGTTGTTGCATTTCTTAGAAATAAAGGTATTCACTAACGAGAAAATAATGATGCTATCCTGCCATGAACCGGCATAGCCCATCGACGAGAAGGTACCCATAATGCGGTGCCATATTCTGCGATCTAGATCCCGCCACGTGCAAGCCGAGATTGCAGTGAAAGGTCACTAGCCTCGTTGCTCGGTCATCAAGTCCTACCGCGTCTTTGTCACGACCCATTTACAGTTTCAATTGTTAACGATGCCACAACGATTCGTTCCTTAATATTCTTCGTTGTCATAAAATTGTCCCAAGAAATCGATTAAGACTGAATTAAAATTATGTCGATATGACACCGATTCGTCATTTGCGAGAGCGTTGCAGGTTGCGAGGCTGGGCGTAGCGTGACAAGGTGTCATGTCATGGTCTGGCGTCGCAAAGAGGTAATACCGTACCCGTGGATAATTTACAAACAGCTCCCTGAGCGTGTTACGGTTGCTTCGTCGCGGCGACAAAAACCCATTAACGGTATCGATGCGATGAGTATGCGATACGAAACGGTCATTTGCAACTTTTTGCTGGGTCACATCAACCAGCTTATCGATACAATTGCGACCAATAATGGAAAAGATATAAAATTCCAATTTTACATTAATGTGTTCGTACTTAAAGGAACTGCATATACTAATGATACTTATTTACAATAGTATTCATGAGAATACAGGCATTTTAAATTGTATTCAAAAGTAGAGCGGACGAAAATGTCTAGACAAAAAAGAACACTTGACACCAAAGGAATGCTAAAGGTTCGTAATGGGCACAAACAAAATATTTTCAGAAGCTCATGTTGAATTCAAGTGGCGTATAATTTATAATGTTTTAATTCATCGTAAAAAAATACACGGCACGTTTGGATTGTTAATGAAGTGCAAGCCTTTCAACAGTTGACATAAAGAAAGCGTGCTGAATAACAAAAAGTAATTTATTGCAATTTACTCAGGGATACTCTGAGTTCTTATAACTTCCTGGACAAACATAACAATTACGCGTCCCACGCTTAATTTTCAACTAGTTGACCGTCCCCTTTAGCATTGATGCTCATCGACGCTACGAGTTACTTGTCACTATAAGATTTTGCTCTTACCTATACGCTACCGAGCATTTCGAGAGATTATCATAGAAGTATATTATAGCAAGTTCTTTAATGTAATTGTTATGGCGAAAAAATAGCTATATAATTCTATAATTTATGTATATTTTTTTAGGATTGTAAGTTTGGTGGAGCTAAATTTCTTAATTATCTTTATTTGTACCATTTGTAAAAAAAATACTTAAAACTTTAAGACTTAAACATCAGTTAGGAACCATTTACATTAAAAAAACAGGAAAAACGTGGGAAAGAATTTACGGAAATAAATTGAAAAAAATAGTAATGGTCGAAAGCCTTGATAATAATGAGCTAAATCAATATCATCTTAGCTTGTAGGGTGACCGGCCAGTTCAACGTTAACATCTGTAAGGCTTTGATGTTAAAACCATGTTACTTGAAATAAATTTAATTTCTACTCCGTAGATACAAACTAACTACACGCATATTACGATGTTGTTACAAGACGTTATTGCGAAGGGGCTCGTTTATGCGATGTCATCGACGTCTTTAATCCCTCAGAGTTTTCTGAACTTAGAACAGGAATGCAGTCCCGCCTTGGCAAGGCCACGGGCAGTCTTTAGCGAATAAATTGCCTCGAGATAGTCCCGACAAACTGGCTTCATAGCTTCATACTACATGGTATTAGACGGTACGCCAGTAAATAGCTGTATACGATTAGCCGGCGTAGTCATTTAGATAAATCGCGTTTACTCACACGGGTAAGGTTCATAATGAATAAATAACCTTATATTAGTCGCGCTGTATCATCTTAACGAGGTATAAACTAGCTGTAAGTTGCATATTATGTATTGAGTTGTTGAATTAAGTATTATGTCTTTTTCAGATCGTTAGGTCTGCAATTGGCATCGTTTGAAACGAAGGAAAAAGCAGATTCAATAACGACATACTTAACGAATGCAGGTGAGACACAGAAGATTTATAATCACATAAAATACCACCTAATACTTTATTGTACCATTCTAAACATGGCACAGGAATTATTTGCACGACTCAACTAATCCTATCCAATCTGGTTGGATCTTGCTCCAGTGCCTGAGTTACCTGTATAATTTTCAAACTTTCCTATAGGAATATTATGTACCCTTTATGGTGGAAACTGTATGCCCGAAAACTGCAAAATTCTAGAATTATACAACAAACGCTCATTAACGTGTAGATTATGAACTGTATACCTAGTCTCTCCTCGAGAAGGTTCGTGTTCTACTTGATTCACATAAAAAAGTCGTCACCGAACCGGTTTTTTTTCTATCAAATGGTAGGCTAGAGTAGCAACCCTTACTATGTCATAGGTGTCCTAAAATTTAACTAATAGTGTTATACTGTGGATGGTTGAAGACGTCTTCTGCAGATCTGGAAATACTTTCATGATTTATCTAAAACTGATTTACCTAAAACTTAAATTCCATCTATCTCAAAGAGACATAAACCGAATATGTCACATTTTTTAATTTTCCATTACAAATTTATTAACGTTTGAAAATTTACGTAAGCAGCAGGCACATTTGGCTCGGTTTTTATGCGCGGCTCTGCTTATGTAAATGATTGATAATAGAATAGTAAAATAAGCCCGACGATGGCGACAAGCAAATATTTGTTTTATAGATAGTCTGGATAACTATTGCACCTACATAATAACCGCCCCCCTTTGGGGGAGGCTTCTGATCAACAGTGGACGTTTTCCGGCTGATGATGATGGTGAATAATAACCAAACTTACGACAGCTGAAATACAACTTATTTATTACAAAATTACGAGAGGAAAAAAATAGTCGTGTGCGATGTAAATTTGTAATGTAATCCGCAGAGCATGCGTTATTGCAAAAATAAAAACATTAAAATACAATTTATTTAGTTTTTATATTAGAAAAATATTTATATAAAAAAGCCTTTGTAGGCAGAGTTTGTAAGCTATCTACCCCCGATTTGTCTAGATAATCTTGTGTAAGCAAGAATAAAAAAATATGATAAAATTATATAATTTTACCATAATTAATCATGATCACTGTATGAGAGTTACATTTCTTTACATATTTATTCGTAGTTTCATTCCGACGTTTCAAACACTTTGAAATGATCATGGTCACGGGATTGTTACTAATTGGTTTTATTTGTCGTATTTTAAGATAAGATTGCATGCAATCTTATATCCAAAACATAATGCAATCTCTGGATTGTAATATAAGCCATTTTTATCCATGCCCTAATTGATGTCACCATTGTTCGATGCCAGGTTACAATAAATATGACTTCTGGACGTCGGGCAATAACCTCGGCACGGACATGTATCTGTGGATGAGCACGGGTCTGCCTTTTAACGCCACCTTCAACTACATGCGACGACTACCCATGGACGCGCCAAGTCAGCGCCCCGAAGACAGCATCGACCCTCTGGATGTCCCTCAAGGAAGCACTGCCCCACAACGCACAGCACGACACGGGTACATACTTTACATAATCTGTTACTCTTTATCCCGGTATAATTCTCCTTTTTTTGGTATCGAACAACTCTCTTAATCGTCCGGTTCTAGTTCCCTTAGTACGAAAATCTTTCACATTGCCAAGGGTAGATGCAGTAGATTTTTAAATGATTGTATGATAATATTTTATCTCAGATGACGCTACATTTAGCAATATCAATTTTACTCTTGAGTAATGGCAAATAGCTACGATATCATAATAAATATCATTCTGAATGTTGGCAATCATCTATTTTGAATAAACAAATTGAATTATAAACTATCTGACATATTTATGACCATAAAGTTAATACCTACTGATGTGCATGCCGCAGATACAAGAAACGTGCATTTAAACGAAATTAAACTTAAAGACCGAAAAATAAAGACCTTCACCATTGCATCTGTAATAAAAAATCAAAAATGAAAATACTGTTTTAATACTGAAAATACAAAATTCATCGTATAAAATCGCCACGTCACGTGCAGTAAAAAGTTACTTCAATTACTTACACATATATTCTTATGTATTCGCGATTGTTTCACTTATAAAATTGTATATTTTCTACATTATTTTACACCTACGAATAAATATGTAAAGAAATGTAAGTCAAGCTCAAAAACAGCAAAACGCAAACATTACCGCAGCGGGCGTGGTTTAAAAAGTGTACCGTGCGGTTCAACAACATATCTTGACGTAACTGGATGCAATCGTTTCAAAGCGACAAATACAATTAACCAAAGCAATTTAATTTTCATTGTGAACTTTATGAGACCGAAATCAAAGGGGTAACTGTATGAGAGTTACATTTATTTACATATTTATTCATAGTTTTATTCCGACGTTTCTAACACTTTGCAGTAATCATGGTCACGGTATTATTAATTGGTTATATTCGACGGATGAGTTAAAATGAAATACTTTTATACTACCCTCTAAAAACTTTTATCAAAACGTTAAGTACCTATTCTCATAGTGCTACAATCACTTCAAAGTATTTGATAGGTCGGGATATAATAATGTTAAATATACGCGATTAAAACCGAGTTAGAAAGAGTTTTTTAATTACTAAATTACTAAATATTTGCAAATTTTCGAAGCACAGACAGTACTTGAAATATTTCTAATTGACTATTCCGATAGCTAAAATAGACAAAAAGAAATGAGACCTGATATTTAAAGTCATTGTAGTCCGTACATACATAGCTTCCCCAAGTATTTTTCCAAGTATTTAAACTCAGTTAAGTATATGTTCCATGCATTATATATGCTTAATTTTTGCCTTTTTTGCATTTTTTTTTGTTTGTTTTATTGTTTATTTTATCTCTTGATGTAAAAATAATAATTTACACAAAACAAAAAACAAATACATTTGAAAAACCACAATTTTATGGAATATCTACTAGCAAACTATAGATAATAGTTTCATGGACACTCATTCAAAATTACACAAAGCTTGAACAATTGACTTATTTGAAATACGACGAAACTATATTGGTACAGAACACATTATGAAGACACTTCCCTTACCTAATGTATGACGTCTTTATTGTATTCTAATGACAATTTAACTCTATATTTTAATCGTTAATGAAAGAATAATAATATGTACTCTGATTAATCAATGCTAGAGTCAAGCATACAACATTTATATTACGATATCGTGCAACGTGCATTAAGAAAATGTTGAGAAACAGGAAGCTTACATTATAAGGAGTTGAGATAGTCAATAAAAAATTGTCCATTCAATCCGAGTATAAAGTTCCCATCCCTTTATTACGACCTAATCACGGGGGTTTTCTGGAAAATTGCCGGTTACACCTTGTTCCCACGATACGCTCCGTTGGCTAACTCGCTTCGAAAATAGCACGCTATCATATAAATAATGAATGCTCATTTCCTTGCACCGGTTTCGCGATCTGGGTACATAGCATGTAGTGATCAGAACTAGTCTGTATTCCAGAACGGAGCACGTGATGACAAACGGATGCGTGTCGCTCAAGGCACCCACGTTCCACTGGGAGCCCCAGCACTGCGGAGAGATCAAGGACTTCATCTGCGAACAGACCCGCTGTTACTACTACAACTACGGCTCCATCCCCGTCTCCTCGGCGCAGGGGTAATGCCAGGTGAGATGCCAGCCGTCTCCGGAGGCCCGATCCCCGAAATGCCGCGCGCAATTTTTCCTTCAATTGTACCTAGATTTTTTTTAATGGGCTCCAAAAACTTGTCTACGGGACGACAAGATATTTGGTGATTAATTATCTGTGTAGTAGACCTCGAGGGTAGTATGTGCTAACACTATATTCATTCCAAGTGTGAACCTTGGTTTAGTCGATGTGAAGCGCGCGGGCCCGCGGGACCTGGCCTCTGCGCAACCCAACCACCAAACAAGAGCCCTACACCCAGCAGACAAATGTTTGGCATTAACTAAATATTACCAATTTATTTATACATGTTCACAAACTCTTCTAAATTTGTAAAATTATTTGGTGGGTGGGTGAAGGGGGCTTTGCTTGGTATCTCTTGTGAAGTGATACACTCTGTGTAGAACTAAATCCTTATTTTTAACCTTAATTTTAAGATTGTTTATCTAACATTGTTTAATCAACCTTTAAATTCTAACCATCAGATGTTTTTTATTTTGATTGTGTACGGTTCTAAATGGCTGTCACTACATATTCAGTAAGAACTTAAAAAAACATGAGACAGTGATCCATATTGATGACATTTGAATTTTTTATAGACATGGTGTCGAAATTCATTAAGTTAATTTTATTCTCCGTAAGGTCTGCTCTTAAATTCAAATTAATTAGTCTATAATCAAGTCCTTACATACAACTTACTTAATTATTATCATTTAATTGTATGTTTTTTTAACAAATTTAGTGATGAAGTTACTAACACAGAATAATAATCTTGTTTTGTCTAATCTTATCAATAAAACAGGTATCCGATAGTCCAATAGTAATTTTTAACAACTCACTATAATGAACTGCCCAGAAATATTTGTTTATATACAAAAAAATAACGATATGCTGATTAGTGGAAAATTATGAACACAACTAGTTCATTTTCTAATCTTAAATGGACCATAATATTTAAAAGTCCAAAAATTAATTAGATATACGAGTAAAAAAGACATGTTTGAATTTTTCTTTAGATCCAATATGTTTTCAACTGCAGAGACTATGATGGAAAAAGAATGGTTGTAGTACAATTCTTAAAAAATATTATCATAAAGCTTCTGAACCGCTGCCAAATCGTTCGACCATTCTTTTTTTGCACGTTCTCTAGTATATAACGTGTAAGCGGCTCTCTAACACGAGGGTCGTATTATGTTGAACAGGAAACCTCTATCGCTGACCACCACGACGACCGCCCACCCGCTAACATCGTCGTCGCCGCCGCCGCCACTCTCCGAACACCTGCCGACCCACTTCACCCTCAACGACCTGATCAAACTGCGCCCCTCGTCACTCGACGGTCTGCAGTCACCGCATTTGAAGACGAGCGCGTTGATGAAAGCGCCGCCGCAGATCGACTCGCACTACTCTCGTGCGGCGGACGCGAACGTGCACGAGGAGCCTCAGCATGAGGAGAAGGAGACAGCGACGCAAGGCCCCTACGAGGACGAAGATGGCATGGTGGGTGACGACCCCGCAGCCTACCTGAGCCACGAGGCGGCCGCCGCCGACGACGCGCCCTCCACCGCCGAACCGGACGCTACAGAGCACTCCGTCCACGCCAGCGGTATGCTGGCTCCACCCAAATACTGAACGCGTCCGTTTCAGCGGTGAAACATTTCTCCGAGACGATTTGCTATTGACTCTACCAAAAGTATTATTTTCATTATCACTATATAGGCGTTTAGAGTGTTCTAAATGAGAGCTCGATATCGAGGGCACGACTCCTATATTATTTTATTTTGCATGTATGTAAATGAGATTTTTAAAATCGTAGTTTTTTAGTGCTTATCGACAGTTATGGGGACTTCGAAGGTTTATGTAAGGGGCAATATTTAATTAAAGCCTCGAAGGTGCTGGCGACTCGCTTCTGCGACTTGCCTCCGTCTTCGTTATGTTGAATATCACAAAGCTTAGTTATATTCCACGATATTTAGGTACCTAAACTTCGCTAAGGTAGTTAAGCCAGATGTCAGATCTCCGGTGTTTTCGTATAGACCGTAAATATTATGTATTAATGTAACTTAAGAAAATTTAGAGGACTCGTTGTCGGGACATATCATTCAAGTAATGTCTTATGAAAAATAGTGTTTATACGTGTCTTAGTTAAGTTATATTTAAGTTGGAACTCTGATAGTGAAGTGAATAAAAAAGTTAAAAATTTGTATGAGTGTGTTGTTTAAATGATGAAACATTCGCAAAACCAACATTGCGCTATTTTGAAGAATGTGGAACCAAGTAATTATATAGAACATTTTGAGAAACATCAGATATTAAAACTAAACTGAACTGTTTTTAAGGCCAATGCAGGGTTCATATTTTATACGTAAGGCGCTGGTGCCCACTTTCTATTATTTTTCCGTTCGTCGCCTCTTACGACTCCCACAGTAAAGGTGCAATTCTAGGTGGGCACCCCAGTGTCATTGAATATTGATTTCAATTAAAAAAATAATTTTATAAATGAGTCCAGTTGTTTAAGATCTATGATGCCACGCACGTGATAGAGTGACTGGTTGATACACACGCACACACCCACCCATACGCACACGTTTCAAACTTATTACGCCCGCTTTTTATAGTCGGGGGTTGATAAGTATACAAGAATATATTCGTTGAAATGCACATCTACATAATTTTTTACCCGTTTCTATCACTACCTATCCTACAAAATCTAAGAATTGCACTGATTTCAAAAGGTTTTTTTTAGCCTATTTACCTGATTGTAAGGCATAAACACGCTTAACCAAGAATGGGAGACTGGCTCACAATGACATTTGCATAGGAAAACACCTAAAGTGCTTGGCGAAGAATTTTCCACTTGAGAGTCAGCCAAAGAGAGAACAGCCATAGGTGAGTATTCGCAAAATGATCTACCAAAAAGTAAAGCCCGCGACGTGATTTGAAGCATAGACCTTCTGCGCAACAGTCTAGGCATCTATTAAAAACTGAAATTTATGTAAAAGTCCCACCGATTGACACAATTCAGAATTAAAAGCCCATATTTCTATACTGGTTGATTACATCTCAATCGTTCTTATGGGAATGCTGATTTGAACAATAGTAATGTGATTAATAAATTAGATATATCATGGCGTCGTAAATAGATATGGTGTTTCCATAGCAGTGGATTAGTGACTTAAATCGTCCTTCATCGAACCGATGGATGTATGCTGCATTATAACTTGGTAATTTTTATCGATTCTTCAAATGATTCAAACAGCAATTCTCAGTATCATAAAATTAGGAACTCAGTACCTACATCACGACGATATTCCTGCCACAATTAGAACAAACCTTCGAGGAAACTCACACAACAACCCAAATTCTGAACAAAAATATTCTTCTCTTGTTGTAGTGTTCTTAAGTAACTTTTTTTTTATGCCTTATAGGTTAACCTTTGACCACTATCTCACCTGATGGTAAGTGATGATGTAGTCGAAGATGTTGTTCAGGCTAACCTAGAATTACTGGTTCTCAAGGACAGCTGCCAGAACACACCGTTATGTGTTTGGCGGTAGGTTTTCTACTTGAGGGTGGTAGCTAGCCAGGCGGATTTACAAAATGACCTACCACCATGCTATAAGGATTGCCATCCTAAGACAACAACCGGGACCGACGGCGTAATGTCACCAGCGGTCGCCCATCCAAGTCATGACCGCGGTGGACGTTGCTTAACTTTCCTGATCAGTTCAGAACGGCTAAGCAAACTTCGCTACGAGCGCTTCAAAAACTTAGAACTTAGAACTAACATGAGCACAAATACAATAGTTTTAGAACTTACCAGCCGTTGATGACTCCCTCGACGTTGAGCATGGGCACGATCTTGAACACGTACTTGGCTCGGAGCGCGGCGGCGGCCGACGACTCCCCGACTATGTACGAGAGCGTCCCGTCCATCACCCAGCTCGCGTTGCTCTCACCGGGGTGCACTCGGGCACTCAGGAATACTATTTCACGATCCTGGACATACAAACTAAATTACCTACCTGATGGAAAAAGCATAGGGTTTGACTACCTTACCTATATATATATATGATTACAAAAGAATTAGTATAAGATTACTACCCGTAGGGTGCCGGGTTAGATGTCACCTCCCCATTTCTTCCCGTGGGTGTCGTAAGAGGCGACTAAGGGAAAAGTGCGCCAAATGAGAAGCATGCCACTTCTCATGTGGATGTGAGTAGGGTGCTGTGTGCATTAGACGCACAACAGGGCTATATACCATCTTAGTGCCTTGTCAGGTTTCAGACAATATGTTCCTGTTTTATATATTGTTAGCGTAAACATATTATTGGTGATATGTTCTTGTGGTTCGTCCAGTGTGTTAGAGAAAATATTTTGTATGACCCTTAAACTGTGCTCGGTGAATGGCAATAGGCTTTCCCAATATTACATGGGACCAAACACAATTGGCGTAACGTGGGTGTTACACACCTCTGCCTACCCCTTCATACATAATACGGGCGTGATTATATGTTTGTACTAGCAAAAGCAACGGAAATTTATTCTCCATAAGGTATAAAAAATTAAACCTACAACAATGGGGTTAGTTGGAGAGTCGTCAGCTGATATTGTGAGCAAGGGCACTTCGTTGTTGTTCAGTGAGTAGCACAAGGGTTCCACTCGAAGGTAAGCTCCTGCCGGCATCTGTATACTCCATTGCCAAATTCTAGTCTGTGGAAAATTAGATTTTATGTAGACATTCAATAGAAATGTTAACAGAACATTAAAGTTGTCTAAGGATAATGAATGAATTACTTATAAAAACTAATCACTGTTGCGAAGCGGCGCAGAGATAGAACAACTGTACTGTATTGTATCAGCTGTATTGTCCACTGCTCAACACAGCCTCCCCCATTAAGTGGGGTTTGTCATCATCCCACGCTTGGATCGCAGTTTAAGATATCAGTCCCTCAGAAGGCGCTGCTGCCTACCGGCCGATAATTTACCTTTAGCCGCCTCTTACGACACCCACAGGTAGCAAATAAGGGTTGACATTCTAGCCCGCAACCCCACGGGCATAGAGCAACATTACTGTTAAATGGGTAACAAAATTTTGAAAAACTTTATAATACGCAACGCGAAAGCGAAATTAAAAACTTTTCGTAGAACTACATTACGCTCACAGCTCTGAGGTGTTATTTCTACAGGACAGGAATGCATGTAGACGATAATCTCAAGACACGGGAGATAATCATGCCTAAGCACAAATTGTACTATAATTATAGGTACAGTATAGTAGAAACTTTACAGCTCGAGTTTATTATATAAGGCTGCAGTTAAAAAACAACTGTTAGAACGGTTGTTCCGTGCAGAAGTTATCATCGAACATAATATACCAACATTAATATACCCCATTCGAAACTAAATTCTTCACTTTACTTGATAATCAATTGATATATTTATTTTCTTACCATCATCATAGAGTAGGTGAAAGGGTAATGGTAGGCCAGGTAGCACACATCATTACTGTGCGGAAACTCAATGTTGAACGTCACTGTGAGGTAGCACTTATTGTGGTTCTTTTGGTTCGCGTAGTGGTAGCTGTTGCGGTAGTAGCAGATATCTGAACCGGCTCGCACCCACCCTGCAATGTTAGAAAACTTACAGAAAGCCAATAGCCCACTGATGATGCTTCCTTGTCGAGCAGCGAATCGAGTGAATATGACATGGCCTTAGTCTAAAAGCAATCGGCAACGGATTATACGATATTGGTTTTGAATCTATCACTGCACCTATCACAGCATGAAAGCAAGGCATTCCGCATACATGCCTAGCAGCTACCATTCTCAGATAGAAAATATTTCACCAAACATATAACGAGATGTTTCATGTTCAGAAGCTGTTATGGAGACCTAATCTCCAGTCTAAGCCAACTTGTTTACATCAATTAAGAGTGGTTTCAAAGTTTTGTCTATAGTAATAGAAAAAACCAGCCGAGTGCTATTAGGGTTTCGCATGGTGGAAGGGCTTTTTGCGAATGCCCGCCTGGCTAGCGACCACCCTCAAGTAGAAAATCTGTCGCCAAGCACCTAACGGTGTGTTCCGGCAGTCCTTGAGAGCCAGAGAATTTACAGGCACAAGAGACTTAACAACTATGTCTCAAGGTGGCGGGAGCTGTGCAATTCGTGACCTGTGACGAAATGCATCTGTTATAGGGAGAGGATCCACGTCAGGTGGCCTCGAGATTGTTCTGTCACAATAAAATAAAAAAAAATTGCTAGAATCGGTAGAAGAAAAAAAGGTTTGTTGTTTTGATCATAGCTTTAAAACAACATCATAAACCAGAGTAGCCAGTATTTATAGTTAAATTTCTGGATTGTAACTCATTGCTAATTCAAAACAAGACTGTGTCTATAAGACTATGTTTCGCTGTTTGGATATGGAAAACTAACAACTGTCATGGTAATGTTGCTGATATGTAATTGTATCTCAATGTACTATATGAGCCGGATCGTCCACTGCTAAACACAGCCTCTCCATCGAGGGGTCGCCCTAAATGGGGCCATAATTAGCATAATTAGCTCGGGGATCATAGTAGTAGTAGTAGTAGTATATAGGTAGGCGCAAAAAGAATAACTTTATGATATTTTAAACTGCAAAGTGAGTTACAAACCTGGTTTTCCCATTACGGCTTCCTTAACAGAATACAAGACAGGTTTCATGCCGAAGTTAAATTGGCTATCAGACTTCTCGCAGTTGACGATGTTGAAGACGTAGGGTCTCCCGTGCTGCATGTTGCGGACTTCGAAGTAGAACCATTGGTGGCGTTTGGTAGAGTTTACGTCTGGCATGAGGATCAGCTCGTATTCTCTTGGGCCTACCTAAGGTATAAAATAGAAATAGTTACTTAATGAAACAAATAAAAAATACTCGTTCGGGTCATCGTCATCTATGTGGTGGTGCGGTTGTAAAAGTGTTGATGGAGGGTAGTGGTGCGACTCGTTAAGACAAAACTAATGAGCCTAAACTGGATGGGTTATGTACTAACTTTTCTGTTAGTATAGTAACGGAATTGCTGAAGTTCACCTTACCAGCATCACGGCACCATTATTACATTGTCATCAGAACTACACAAAATAATAGAGTTTCATGATGATAGTTAGCAGGGGGTGAAATTCAGTTCAGGTTTTATCATACTGGTCTTACTAATCAAAGCACACGTGTTCACACTATATAATAAAGGTAGGTATTATAATCCGGCCGCTTAAAGGGTGATGATATAAAGGATGAAAGGGTTTGATTTAAGGGTAGGATGGCTTTGACTCTCCTTGTGAAGGAAAGTAAAGAAACTTTCGCTTTTGAAAATATGTTTATTTTTAAGCTTAACTTTAGTTTAACTCCAATCTTAGTATAGAAAGACTCCGCGCGGCGGCAAGTTGCGAGTTTTTTTTTATATCTGATATTTGACGTTACCTTTTGACAAACATTTCATCAATTATCCTGTTCAAGTAACCTATTATAAGTTTTTAATACTAGTCTGGGGCAAATTCATTTATAGGTGCGACGACGAGTGAAACGAGGAAAAGCGTTAACCTAGGTGATCACAACAACCCGAAATATCAAATCACTGAAAATATGTATGATACATGTCGGTGGATATTAAAATTGGCATCATATAGTAATAAATATTTGATTTCAATTAATGTAAGTCCATATATATGATAAGGATCTTTCACGGTCACGACCTAGCAAAATGCAAAGACATGGTTTACTCCCCAATTAACTGTAGTTCTCTTCTTCCGGGTGATGATGACTAGGTCTGGTAATATAATTCTCACGAAATTGGAAGCAGTGATGAACGAGCGGTAAAAGCTATGGACTGCTGTGCCGCAGGTCCCCATCGCCAGCTTCAGCTTCACCGCGTGGTGGAAGGGCATTTTGCAAATGCTCGTTGCCAAGCACCTCACTGTGTGCTCCAGCAGCAGTCATTGAAAGCCAGAAAAGGTACATTACAGGCACATGAGACTTTACAACTGTATGTTTAAGGGTGATAGGTGCAGTGCAGTTCAGCACTTGTGATGAAATGCATCTGTTGTAGGCAGAGGTTACCGCTCAACATCAGGTGGGCCTCCTTACAGTTGCGTCACAATCTCATTATAAACATATGCATATTTTAAAATATTTAACTTCTTCTTTCTTTCTACTTGAAAGGTAACTCGCCCAGTAACCTACCGTTTACCGATACCGTTGTTTTAATATTATCAAAAAACTTACTTGAATAGCTTTCCTCAAATTGCCAGATTCAAATCGCGATTCGAAAGAGAGCCGTGACGCAAAAGTGTTCACTTTTGTTATTTCTTGTTCATCCGTGTTGTGCAAGAAAATGCTGTCGGCACTGAAACCAATTTATAACATACAATTGAGTTCACTGAACATCCAAAGGAAATTTAGTTATAATTTAAGAAAAGTAGGTTTTTATTTACCTAAAGTCACATAGTCCGAGCCTTTAGAGAAATAAAAACCTCATATCGTTCTGAGGGTTTCGTAGTAGAAAAAGGGACCTTATCATTAAGCCTACGCTATGTTCACATTAATCCGTTTAATCTTTATAGTATAGGGTTGTTTCTTTGGAACCGTATTAGGTAGCCGGTTGAAAAATGTATAGAATATTGTTCGTATGGCTGACTATTGAACAAAAACTAAGAACAATAACTTAACGGTAAAACATAATAAAACCCCGTGAGTTGCCGGGATAGAATTGCACCTCCACATATCTTCCCGTGGGTGTCGTAAAAGGCGACTAAGGGAAAAATACTGGAAGGTGGGCAAAAACACCTTCTCAAGAACTAACATCTTACACTGCGATCCCCAAGACGTCTGCCAAGCGTGGGGATTATGGCAAATACCACCTTAATAGGGGAGGCTGTGTTCAGCAGTGGACGATCTGGCTGATATAGTAGTATATAGTATAAAATATAAGAGGATTCCCATACAGGAAACGTGTTTTTTAACGTATTTCGTTTTCCTCTATCGTAAGAACAGTAATAAATGCAAGCGTTAAATTTGACGTGATTGAATAAAATATCCAAAGTAAAACAGCAAACAGTAACAAGTAGCTAATTGTGGGGTAGATTACGAGTAAGGATCTCGAACTGTCTGATAGAATTAACAATATTTTCGTACATTATGAGTTAGTACGTTGTAGTATGTTGGTACCATCGGTCAGCGAAGTGTGAGTCCACGCATTTGGGCGGTTTTATATTATTTTTATAATAAAAGAGTCCTACAGATCTCTGCTTAAGACTATAATGACTGTACCATATCATCATTTTGAGTTTTGTAAAGAGCTACAAGGGAAATAAATCCTGAAAAAACGGGCAGCGTGCCACCACTACCATCTTTATGATTACATAGTTGCTGCATGTTGGGCACATAAAAAGGTTCTTTGCACTCTGATTAACACTCTGATTACTCGAATGGTAACGCTATACTGACAACGAGAGCATACACATGGAGGATCAGGTTCAGGCAGACAGTCTGCCACAAAATTGTGACTGAAATTTTTTAACTATGATAACATTTACAAAATATTGGATTACAGCATTTTTTTGTTCCGGACGGGAATCTGACCTGCGTCCTCCGATGTCTGTTCCTCTCCGCCACCGGAACCTAACTCTTTCGAGCCGGAACTATAAGCTACAATTGTATTAGTTTAACCGTTATAGGAGATGGTGCGTGGTCTTCAACGAGACTACTAGACTTCATCTGATGGAAAGAAATGCTCTTCAAACATTTAACTCTCGAAATGATGTCGCTACCCTTCTATATCTAAATATGATTACAAGCAAAATCGCGTGCTGAGCGAAAATCAGATTTAAAAATTATTGAAGCACATTTTTTTTTATTTTGGGCGGGAATCGAACCGAGCTATTTCGCCCCGGATGCCTATTCCTCTCGACCACTGGAACCTTACTCTTTCAAGCCGAAACATTGTGCTACAATTGTAGTATTTTAACCGTCATAGACGTACCATATAATGACCATTCAGAAGTTACGCAAGGACTACAAGTGCCCTTAAATTTTTTTTTACATTAGGGTTGACAAATTACCTTTTTTGTGAAGCGTCAGTATTACCCCCAGCAGTAGCGTTTGATGATCCCGTGATTTGGTCCAGGTCAAATACTACTTCATTCATATACGCTTCAGGATTTATAGCTCTATCCACACATGATAGAAGCTTTAACCTGGAAATATCAAATATCATACTGTAAAATAACATCAAAGTATCAAGTATACCTACTTGTAACAACAATAAAAGTACTTATTAAAACATTTTAAGGCTTGGTAAAAATGCTAAGATATTTATTAAAATAATAATTGTGAATATTTACTTTCTGATACGATATCATGTTCAACCATGATACATCTTTTTTAATGGTGACTGTTTTATATTGAACCTACAGATAAATGACGGTAGAGATTAATTAGGTTTTTTTCTATTGAACAGGCATGAGAGGTAACCTCTGCCCATAACATATGCATTTCGTCAGTGACAAACTCCACTGCGCTGATCACCCAGTTACTTTAAAGTTGTATGTATCATGTGTGTGTAATTTCACCGGCACCCATATACCTTTAAAACCGGAACATAGTAAGGCAAAAGTTACTGATGGGCGGTAGAAATAGGTATGGTAGTACTTCAGTAGTTAGCTTTCAGAAATCTGTCGCTAATCATTCTTTCAGTCATTTATGCATTCCCGTAAATGCATGGTGATTTAAATTTACATCCATATTTAGCATATTAATAGAAATTTAGATAATAAATAAATGCGATACCTTAAAAAAAAACCTTGAAATATAAGTATCCAAATATCAAATTTAGTTTTATTGTATTTTATTCGTGCAAATATTCCTGTAGGTAGTGCAATTTTTTGAAAATTAATGGCTAGGGCATAACTGGCACAAAACTTTAATGATTTTGCATTTGAATTATGTATTTTTTTTAATAAATAAACTGATAAAATGAACTAAAATTTTAGATAAGTATTAGATTTATTGTATTTCACAAATTTAGTAAGAAGTATATATCTAAGTTTTATTTAAAATGCCACCTTATAAAATATGACATCAAATTATTTTAGCCAAAGTATTGGCATATTTTCTTTCGTATTAATTATCTCAATTTTATTGGAAAAGAAAAAATCAGGCATCTAGGGTTATGCCTGCCACAGATCACAGAATACTAATGCATGCTAAGCAAAGGAGCTAACAAACTTATCTACACTAATATTAAAAAAAGAGGAGAGACTTTTTTCACCGGTAAATATTAAAAAAAAAAACAAATAAGTTACTCAAAATATTACTTTATAATTTATATTTTGTCTTAGCTGTTAAGGTTGGTTTGCTTAATTTAGCTCAATCAATAAATTAAGGTTTGTGCATTTTTTGAGTTAAATTTTAGCCCATATGTAATTCTATTACGAGATCTACAGTAGAAACTCCTATGAACTTCTGCTTTCCTGGTACATTGAGTTTAATAAATAAAAAAAATCATACAACAATCCAATTCTGATTCAAAGAGAGATAAAGTATGAAACTCCCATGAACTGCTATCCTTGTAGTTTGAGAATTCGTACATTGGTATATATGTGCTATTGTGTGCTGTGGCGATATACTTAAAATAAATATTTTCCTTTTTTGCTAACGTACTTAAGCACGTTAACTATAATTAAATCAGGGCCATATAACAAGTGGGATCAGAACGGAACGGAAAATAAGGATGGGATCAGAAAAAAAAACAGAATTTTATTTTACAAATAAATAGCGTGGGATCTGTTTGTGGGATTGGAGTGGAATACACCGTATTTTTTATTTTTGTTCGTGGCGACTAAAGTTAATAATAACGAATCGATTTAAAAATTCTATCATCATTAGATTCCTACATTATTCCTGATGAACATAAGCTATAAATTATTTTCAAAATAGTTTTCTTTTATATTTGTTAAATACCGGTGCGAAGCCTGGGGGGGCTGATAAAAGGGATAAAAGGGCTGCTATTATAAGCATATAAAGTTAATACTTCTTTTTATTAAATAATAAGGCACTGCTGGAAGAAAATGAAGCTACAAGGTGGAATATTATTTGAATCCAAATCTTGGTTCCAATTTTTACTTTCGTTGTCATTTTGCATTCAGATTCATTAGCTGGCGTTAATGAAATAATATCACAATAAATACTGTTTGGTTTCGCTATGTTCAACGGGTAACCAAACAGTTACAACAACATAAAACATATCACATAATAGTCAATTTGTAAGTAATATAGAAAAAGAAGTGCTTAATATCTTTAATACCTCTCATCACGATTTTCTGAACGCATATTAAGTAGGTCGAAGATGTATTCAGAATGGATTAAAGAAACAGTGAGATCTCTTAAAAGTTAATTACATAGTTTATTACCTGCATGCAACTCGTTCCATTTTATTTAACGGCTCGGGTTGATTGCAACTTTGACCCCCCATCATGTCAGGGTATGCCACCTTCACGAATGGAATAACGCTCTTCACTCTGGACGCTATTGTGGCGTAGACGGCGTCAAATGAACTATGCTTCGAAATATCTTTGTGGATTTTACACGACGAGCACGACGTTGTAGCTGAAATATCAATTATTCAGCATCAAATATTTATTTATTTTATTTTATCTTACGGTGTTAAATATGTACTAGTGTAATTTTTTTTATATTATATTATGTGTATAGAGTGGTGATATGAACAGGTAGACCACCTTAAGTTAAAGAACTGCCCATATGGATAACAAATATAGACCATTCAGATTCAATTCAGATTTTTAAGTAGTAAATATACTTTTTGTATTACATTCACCACCTGAGATCAAAGGCCTAACGGGCGAAGTTGTAAAGCATAGCTAGAATAAATATACAGAAAATAATCATTAAAACCGTAGTTCTTATTTATTTTCGTTAAATTCAAAGACAAAGGAAAACTGTTTTGGTACCAAAACGTTTCTTGATGGTATACAAGGAAAACGCGCATTTGTCAATTACAAGTAAAATTTTCCTAAGATCATATTTACAAATTTTAAGGCTGCAGTCTTGCAAAGTCGACACGGGGTATCGAATTTGCGCAATTTTGTTGTATTTTTAAACCTAATTTTATTTTAGTAACATAATAAAATACTTGTATCACATAAATATGCTTCATATAAGCTATCGCTACATATTTCTTTAAGGTTCATAAAGAAGGATTGTGATTTACAAATCAACCGATAAACACGGCTCTGTCGTGCCCAGACACATTTTGGGTTAGTTTTGGGTACTTTTTTCGTAGCAACATAAAAGAAAACAGGAAAACTGCTCAGCACAGAAATAGTACCTCATATTTGTCTCTAAAATGCGGTGGTTATTTTTTTCTAAACATCTATCGTTATCTTAAACATTAGTTCGGGATTTCGTCAAATTTATTAAATTTTAGTGCTTGTTAAACTGGTTTCTTCTTATTTATATCGGAGCGTATTCAAGTAGTAATTACTTTTTTACAATGGCTGTTGTTTAATTAATGGTTAAATATATAAATAAGCATTTCAAGTAAATAACTGAAGTTAAAATAATTTCATAAAGAAAACTAAGAAAAATGTGTTTATATACTAGAATCCTGTTGTCAAAACCTCAGTGACGGCCGAGCCGTCTCAGAGTTCGGACGTCTGGGCTACGAAAAATTTTGCGCGTACCTCTCGCTCTTACATTGCTCTCGCTCTAACCTTGTTCGTGCACTGATACACATCAAAAGCTGCTCTACTTAACAAAAAAAAATTTAGGGGATTGTAATTGTATGTATATTTATTTTGTTAATAGATATTTGATTAGAATATGGACCGTAAACGCAAAAAAATATGCGTGTACAAGAAAATATAAATTGAAGTTAAACGTAGGAGTGATGAAGAAAAATATAATTCATACTGATACACAAGAAAAATGTTTTCTTGATAAATTTTAACATTCAGTACGCGCATTGTTAATTTGGCTGGCTAATCTTTTTTTTATGTCTGATAGGCTAGCATTTGACCACTATCTCACCTGGTGGTAAGTAATGATGTGGTCGAAGATGTTGTTCAGGCTAACCTAGAATTACTGGCTCTCAAGAACAGCTGCCGAAAACAACGTATGGTGCTCGGCGACAGACTTCCTACTTGAGGGTGGTAGCTAGCCAGGCGGGCATTTACAAAATGCCCGCCTTACCACCATGCTTATAACCACTGCCATCCTAAGACAACAACCGGGACCGAAGGCTTAACGTGTCTTAGTCTATTATAATTATACAAATATATCAAAAGTGTCGTTTGCAATTTCAAAAAAACGTATTATATTTTTGCAGTCCTGCAGTTGGTTGGTCGACTGTCAGATATTAATAGCAATCTGACAGAAGGGCAAATTATTTCCACCTCTTCTACAATAGAAGCTAAAATTGAAAAGATACCAAGGGCCGTAATGTAAGTATGGGTCATCCCTTAGTTTGTATACACTACTTTTTAATGCACTTACTTCGGCAGACTGAATGTATAAAATATGTGTTCTGATTTTAGCGCCATTGTCAACCATTGTCTGATGTTACTAAAATAAATATGTCAGACCAAAAAACACCTACGTCTTCTAGATTCGAAGTTGGTATTGACACTGAAAATGCTGAAAATACACGTCCGTGTAAGGAAAACAAGCGGAAACGGTTATTTGAGTAGGCTTTTCCGTTTCATGCAATTTCAGTAAGAAAACGCAACGACCAACTACTCGACCAGCAACAAATTGAAACCGAAATAAAAAAACGATTGCTGATGAGTGGTTTAGTCTGGAAGGCCTTATTCCTTATTCGTTACAATCAAATATTTTTTGGAAATCTTAGTCAAAATTGCGGATCACAGTGTAAAATTTACACAAATTTACACTAAAATACGTTTTATTTTAAAATGTTTTTATGAAATTTGATTATGTATTTGGACTACACCCGCCTCTATTGTTTTATTCGTTCGACTCCATCCTAAGGTTGCCTGGTAGAGATCACTTTTAGTGATAAGGCCGCCCATTGTAACACTATGTTATTATAATTTAATGTGTAATCTTTTATATTTCTAAAGTGGTGTAACAATAAAGAGTTTTCTATCTATCTATCTATCTAAAATTTTTCGGGTGCAGATATACAAATTTGAAATGTATCGGCGAGTGACGTAAAGGCTTCATATCAAAATTACGTTTCAAGTATGAACTCTGTGACTCCGGGTTTGACATAAGCACTGAAGATCCTTGTCATACTTGTGATGTTAATATCAGTATTGGTTGTGGTTTATCAAATTTGAATGAATTAACAGGTAATATAGACATACCTGGCATGTCTGAAAGTTTATACAGTCAAACAAGCACAAAAGTGTATGAATGGTTCCATGAAACTGCATTAGAAGAGATGGCTAAGGCTGGCGTTGAAGAAGCAAAACATGCTGTTGAAATAGGGAGCGTAGATAGTGAAGGAACACCAATGATTGATGTTATAGCTGACGGATGTTGGTCCAAATGATGTTTCCGAAATAATTACTCAGCGTCATCTGGTGCAGCAGCAATCATCGGTACACATACTGATAAAATTCTGTATCTTGATGTGAAAAATAAATATTGTATTGTATGCGCAAAATCTGAAAAAAAAAATCTACACCATTAAACCACAATTGCTACATGAACTTTTCTGGTGGCTCTTCCAGTATGGAGTCAACATCTCTTGTTGAAGGATTTAATTGCTCCCTTAAAACTCACGGCGTTATTTATGCTAGGCTTATTTCAGACGGTTACTCTAGTACTTACAAAAATATTAAAGATTAATCCGTATAGACACTGCAAGGTCCAAAAGATCGAATGTAGAAACCATCTACTTCGAAATCTTTGTAACAAATTGAGAGCTGTTACTAAAGATACACATATTCCTATTCAATCCAGGAAACTTCTAACAGATTTCAAAATCATGAAGTTACGCAGGTACATAGTACGAGCTATAAAGCAAAGGAAACATGAAAAAGTTTCTGACAGTCAGAAGACGATCAAACTTCGTGCTGACATTTTGAATGCAGTACAACATTCTTTTGGTAATCACTCTAACTGTGATGATGCTCTATGCCCCGACACTGAAAAATCTGACAGCAATACGGCACTTCATTTAGCCAACACAGTTTTGTGGAGATAAACGTGTCAAATTGTGTCATTCTTAGCATCAAACGCTAAGAGTCTCATTTATGACGTTGATGGCAATCCTGCTGAGACATTTAATTCAGTGATTGCAATATATGTAGGTGGAAAACGCATTAATTACACACTGAGAAATTCATACCAAGAAAGGTGTTCAGCAGCAGCAATTTCTTACAACACCAAAAGACCAATGAATGCTATTCATAAATGCATATTTGGCAAACCTGCCGGCACATATACAAATAAGTTTGAGGCACTAAGAGCAAAAACAACGATATACAAAAGATTGTTCCACATTGTATAAAATACGAGTCAGAGTCAACATGAGTACTCTAAGAAGTCATTTTTCTGCAAACATATATTATAATCTATTCCAACCACCAAATATTTAGTATAGACACTTTTAATTTACACATAATCAGTCACATATAAGTTTATTGAACGACTGGCCTTTGTTATTCCATAAATTAAAACAAATAGTCAATTTATAGATATAATTTATTCGCTTCTAATATTTGAGAATTCCTTGAGAACGCATCTTTGCAACTTCTGGTATTTTAGACGTTCGTGGGTGACGTTGATCATTTACCACCAGATGAACCAACTGATCGTTTGCCCTCCTATTTCATAAAAAAAAATATCTAGAAAAGTAGCAACGGTGTCAGTTCCCGACGGATTAAGGAAGGGCTAAATGCCTGGGGTTACCCGAGGGCTGCCCGTTGTCACAGACGGTACGGGATAGTGTTACATGATGCAGGAATAGTACAAATCCGGAACAAAGTTTACCAGCAACAATGAAAATCAAGACATGATGTTACAATGAAGTTAACCTTAATACCTATATTGTTTTTACAGACAAATAAACATTTTTACATATAAGCTTAACTTTCTTTTATAATTTAAGTAGAGAAGTAGGTTAATATATTATATTAAAAACAGGTAAGTAATGAGCACTATTCGCAGTGAGAGCTCAGGTAGGAATGCATCAAACTAGGTAAGTGCGAGTTGTTGCGATTGTTTTGAGTTTAAATTAAGAATCAGTGTATTAAATATGTATGTGTTAATTATAAAATAAGGTGTTAATGTGGTAAAAGAGGATAACTTCATTACAATGAGAATGTTTTTTTTGTCTAGAACACTAACATTTGTTATATATAATTATAAAATAAAAGCATCCACGCCTATTTATTTTTTAGCAAAATTATTTTCTTTATTGGCAATTTGTTGCCGTCATTATACAATAACAAATATCAGTATGATAAATAAATTTAAAAGTAGAGCAACTTCTTATTCCGCTCATCTCTTGTTAGATGATTGCGGAGAATGAATCTCCATGACGAGCACGCTTAGACATTGAGCACTGATACCTATTCTGTGGCATCGCACAGAGCGTGATTTTGTATTTTGCACTGAAAGACTTGGCCCTTAAGGACACAAAATTTCTCACCTCGAATGGGAATCTAATGTACGTCTCCCGATTTTAGGCATCGATTGCCTTAACCACAGGGCTATCGATGATCGCTCGACTGAACTCAATTTTTTTGTTCTCTAATTGTATTACTTTAACCGTCATAGGAGTCGGTGGGGTTGGTTCGATTCCCACGCAAGGTGAGAAATGTTGTGCTCCAAAAATTTGTAAATGTTATGGAACCACTTTGATATTGAACATTTTAGTAGACATCTAAAAAAGTAGAACAATGCCTAATGAAAAATACATTTAGTTTTAAATAATGCGAAATTTTCTATTAAATATCTTAAAAAAGAGTATAAACAAAAAAAAATATAATAATACGCCTGGGTCAGGTGCCATAAGTTATTTCACATTATTCAGTTTTGGTAGGGGTCGATGGATTCATTTGCCAAAGTGGAACGCGCAAATTATGTGCTTGATATGACTAATACTTACATCACGCAGATAAAATATATTCAACGAATAATATTTTGAGTTATTTGAGTATAAATCACATCTACTTTATCCCATATTGTTTAAATTTAAATGTGCTAACTTGGAGGTATACTCTATCTAACACAAATTATCATTCAAATGTAAAAATGAAATAAAAATTATGATGAAATGCGATACAATCATTTTTAAAATCTTCTCTTTTTATAAAGGCACGAGTATGTTTATTCTATTATAAATGTCTAATTTTCGATATAATGGAATAAAATATAGGCATGTATATTTTCCTAATGGAAATGTTATGTTTATGTACTTACCCATTTAAAATATCAAACATAAATATGTGAAGATCAAACAATCCGTCTTATGACGGTGGATGACAAACGAGCTTGCACTGACTGACAAGGATTATGAATACAAATAATCAAATTCGTAAACTCAACACAACTATATAAATAAGTACAAATGTACTTACAGGAAATTTCATGGATTCTATGATATCCCATCATAAACGATGATGATTGTGATGACCCAGTTACATCATAGTCAGTGTTACCCAAAACAGTAGAGAGTGATAGATTAATCGAGGATGGCACTGGTCGATTGACGCTTGATTGTGACACGAGAAAATCCTCCAAAATTGATCCTCGCGAATTGGATCGGCTCTTTACTAGCCTGACTTGTTTATTGTAGGAACCAAATTCTTTAAAATAAATAAAGTATCTGAAAGCAAATAGGAAACATAAGCAGAGACCCAGTATTTATACCAATACTAACTTTAATAAACAGAATACTTATCAATCTTTGTACTTTTTTAAGTCTTCTAAATCTCTCTCATGAGGATTAAACCACAATACACTTTGTAGGCTTTCGCCACTTTTCCCATGCATTTTATTGAAGTCACTTGTTTCTTCATTTTCGTTTTTATTTGCAAGTTCATCAAAATCCATGTCAGGAAATTCATCAATACCATCAAGATCTGGATCTGGACAAACATCGTCTTCATCATCGTCAGAATTTACTGTTTTAGAATCAGAATTTACTCCATCTTCATCATCGTGACATGGCCATGACGTATTGGTACCTGAAATAATAGAACCGAAAAGATTTATGTTTAGCATAATTAACATGTTACTAATCAAACATATAATAAATAACCGTGTTCGGTAAACTGTGGCATCACATAAAATTTTTATACACTTCCGTCAGTACAGGGTAATCTTGAACGACTTTTTCAGATGTCAGAACGTTTGCCAAGAGTTTCTTATTCTGTATTACTCAAGTTTGTCCTGCATATTTCTTTTCGTCATCTCCTTTCTTTCCTTTTATGCGTACATAAATGGCCTCACACGTTCATACGCTGCTTTCTTCTCTGCTGTCATGCTTTCCATCAATCTATCTTTGAACGACCAACTTTAACTTGCTTTAAAGAACCCAGGCTTTGACGCTGAAGATTGGCCAGGTATTACTAAGTTAACAGAGCATAATATTTAGGGTAGGTTTTGACGTTTTTTAATTAATATGATAAGTTACCTTTCAAGATAGGATTAAGATTGAACATAGCAGGACTGGATGCAGTGACAGGTAACGCTTGATGTTTCAAACATAGCGTAATGACGGAACACACTCTGGCCAGCAGTCCATCGAACTCTGGCTCGTCGGGGCATTGGAAGCAGAATCTATGCAATATTTGGACATGCTTTTTCGTACATAGCGCTCTACGTCCGGCCTCTGAAATGTAAGATGGTTTGTTGAATATATAACTAATAGTATTTTTTTATGTCCATATTGTTGATAAATATCACAAATATTGGCAAATTAGATACCTAATTTTAGGTGGGATTCGAGTTTGTAAACAACTTCATTGCTCTTTTCAAGACGAAGTGGTCTTTGTAATATCTGAGGACGGCGATACTTATGCGAAACGAAACAGAACTACGCAATATTTAGATATAAATTGACATAACATTGAGCTTTATATAAATTGATACAACGGAAAAGAATCATTCAGGTACTGTATCAGATGGTTGCTACTAATAATTATATAAAAAAATATATTACGATTTCTAATAAAGACACAAAACTTAAAGTAAGCGAAGTTTTAGAGCTGTATGCATGATATTTTTCTATCGAGAGAAATATTATGGAATCGTTATCAGTTTGTTCTAAAATATTATATATATTTTATTTATACAGTCGACTCTCGTTAATTCGAAATTAGAGGGACTTTTAAAATGGTAGGAATTATCGAGCGTTTGAAATATCAAATGGTTCAAAATTTTTGAGAGAAAAGAAACCTAATCGTGTGGATGTGTATATCAAACTAATCATTACCAAAACAAAGGCTCGTGTATGATGAAACAAGCTTGAACATGTTCTGCAATGTACTTAGATGTCTCCGCGGCGGGATAAAATATATATTACTCGGACTCTATATATATATGAGGATCAAGTGACTTCTTCTTTACGAAATGTCGAGTGTTTGATGCCGATAAGTTCGAATTAACGCGTCATTTTTTCGCGTAGCGTTGAGCTTTGCGTTCGAATTACCATGTGCATAAAAATGTATTGATGTAGTTTGAAATATAAAGAGATTTTCTTGGGAACTCGTGATAACTTTGAATTATAGAGAGGTTCGAATTATCGCAGGTTTGAATTAACGAGAGTTGACTGTATAATGTAAAGCGTACACTCTTCCAAAAACATGTTCAAAATAAGCTTTTTTGAGATTTACTTGACAATAATTTAACGACAAATTTATTTAATAGATAAAATTGAATCAACCTCCAAGGTTCGTGGGTCCGGGTCTCGTATAGTGGTCGAAGGCTAACCTATCAGGCATAAAAAAAATATAGTCTTTAAATTAATATTTTATATCCAGTTACTTACACTACAGCTTGACTGAAATGTGAATGAAATTACATCAGATTGTAATATTACAAAATTAAAATTTTAACAAGAAAAACCGACGTCAAACATAAACTACGCATTATTAGGGATAACTCAAACACTACTTGCTAGACCTCACTCAAGTTAAAACGAAACACACGACAAGCCTGCTTTTGACTATAAAAAAAAATATCATAATCGGTACACCGTGTAAAGTGACACGAGGACAGCAAAAATATACAGTCAAGTTGAGAAGTTTCTCCCTTTATGGAAGTCGTTTAAAAATAGTATAATCGGATGGTTTTATATTTAATATATTTGGTTAATTTGATATTTTTAATGTATTCCAACTTTTTACGTTTTTAGGTACCTCTTTATCTTATATATAGCATATCTGATAGCAGACTATCTGAAGACCATTACTTGTAATGTACCCATTCTCGCAAGACTATGAAATTAATAAATTATTATTTCACTAGAACGTCATTATAGAAATTAGAATGTAATTATTCATCCTGTGTGAATCTTAAAAAAATATACAAACTGAACCAGTATATCACCTCACTTACTCTCGTACTCATCCTCTCCTTCTCCCAATTAAACTAGTTAACCTTTATCAAAAATGGTGCACAGACGAATGCAAAAGTATGAGATAAAAGTGAGTAAAGTATACGTACTTATATTGCACAAGTGCTGGAGCGTTTGCAAGATGTGAGCGCATATCTTGAGCCGCATGCGGCCCTCGTAGCGGTCCCAGCGGTCGAACACCCTGAGGAGCACGCTACAGAGGCCTGTCTTCACGATCTGCATGCAGCACACCTCTGTGTGAGTTACGTACGTGTGACTGACTTGCATTGGGCTTGAGGGTTTAACACAGGACATTTAACAGAAAAATGGCATATATGAAACATTCACAAACATCTGTCAACATTACATAAATAAATAAACAAATTAGATTCACTAACATACGTATCATTGACCATAAGAAATGTAGATTCTACAAAGCAAAAAAAATTTTGGTCTACAATGTTTAATTTTATTTTTTGCTTTGGATATGTTTAAAAGTTACTTGCGGTACAAGTGATAATAATAAAAATCATATAGCAACATATAGCAGTACTCCTTCTTACTCACAAAAATATTATTGCTATAAGTATTTAATATAATTATTAAAAGCATCTTGTTGTATAGCTTTGTGAGAGATAAGTTACTTTATATTAAGGCCGAGATAAATAAACAGTGATAATAAGTCGAATCTACTATTTCGGAAAGTACCATTAGCGAAATTTCACCTTTTTCCGCATCCGTACAATTCAACGATACTGGTTCTTGTATAATTCATAATTGTATAATGACATATAATAAACCAAAAGTTTTCAGTATTTTTTATAAATAGTATGCGGGTCTTACGTTTTGATTTTATTGCATTTTAAAAATAACCTCGTTGCAATAGAAATAAAATTTAAAAGCAACTTTATTATGAACTAAATTATGGATGCATCTCACTTTCTTGTACGTAGACAGCTTCGCTATGACAATTGCTGGTTTGCCAGTTTCCTTTTTTTCCATTTTTGTTTCCCAGAATCCACGATATTAAACTCTGTCTTTGCCGTAAGTACCAGGGTGGTAAGTATTAGGGTGACTTTTGTTGAAAGTATCACTCAAAATTATTGTCTATTTAGGCAAAAAATATGCAAAATACGATTCTAATACTTCGGATTAATCAGAGTAAAGTATTTATTATGTATTATTTATCTCGGCCTTATATTTAAACAAAGTTAAACGATGATAACATAGATCACATGATTCAGCTTTTACGTTTTCCCTCGAACATATTTTTAGTAAAAAGATAATTCCATGAACCTATAATAAACACAGGAATAAGAATAGTCATGACTATTATCTAGACTAGACTATATATATATATAGATGTGTTTTATAGAATTTAACATAATTATGTTCTACAAAACCTATCCTTAACTCTTGTATGAAATAACTTCCTCTTCCGCTACAGTAAGTGCTCGTGTAGATCACACATCACATAACATTAATAATACTACGATTCTATGAAATGACGTTGATCATGCCACAGAACCATGCGAACGTGATTAAAATCCTCTGTCAAAATTGACAGAGCTTTTTTGATAACCTTGTGTGGGAGTATGACAAATGGCGTGTGGTGAAATAGATTTGAATGAGAGGCAAACGTCTTATTGAAATTATACATATACCTATTGAACTTGCAGCAAAAAAGTACCTACCACAAATTATATGACACTCAACTGTTTTTACTGAAGTAATCGATGGCGTCAAGACAGAGTCGCAGTCTCGCTGTGGGTATAAAACCTAGGCTCACCAAAACCCTTTCATAAGTCTGTATAACTCCATCCCGAATTAGCACAGCTGTTGTAAGGTCTGAAAATACAATAAACATAAATCAACATTGACGTAACGTAAACCAATACAAAGAACCATATCGAAATAGAGAGCATAATTTCGCATACTGTTTTTTGCCAACTGCTTCATAATAACAAGCAGCGGGAATATAAGCTTGTTGTCCGTGAAGTGCCCTTTCAATATCAGGTGCATTGTCCTCACGCAGCCGATCATTCTCACCTTCAAGGCAAACTTCGGATCTGAAAAGAAATCAATCGTTTGTGTTTTACCGAAATGAATAACATTATACGAGGTCAGCAGAATATTGATGTACAAATGATATAATGCAGCTATTAAAGAGCGTCATATTCAAGAATATAAAATTATATTTAGCGCTGGTAACCTCGTGAGCTAAGCGGGACCAGTATCCAGACGAGATCTTGCAGGCAGAGTTCCGATCCCGCATTTCGTTCTCTTTTCTCATGTATGACCGCTACTGTTTTTCTAATGATGATTTGCGTGCCTTTAATTGATATGAAGTCTTGAGCGCAGAGATGACGGGCGAGGTTGTTGGCTGGAAAAAGGAAGGGTGGGTAGTATGAGGCGTACCTCGAGGTGCTAGCGAGGCGACGATCCACACGAGGTCGTGCAGCATGAGCTCGTTGCTTACGTTGCCGTCACGCTTGGAGTGCGTGGCGAGCAACATACGGATCACCACCTGCGTGCCGTTTATGGATATCAAGTGCTGCGCGCACTGCAGACGAGTGGCGTTGTTGGCTGAAATTGTCCACATTGATCACCTCCTGGTATTCATTTCGATAATCATCTAAATAGCTTGTTATTTACCAATCTAAGCCTTGTCAGTTAGCTTTTGTGATTAGTTTAAATCATAGAGTGCCAATTAAAATTCAAAAAGCACTATGTAGCGTTGTAATACCTATGCTAATTTAATTGAACGCGTGTGTCAAGTGAAATAACAATAATAATTGTATTGACAGTACCTAGTGCTACAGATTGCAAGGCCGCTTTGAACTGGTCCAAAGTCAAGCGTGTTAGTGAACGCTTCTTAAATGTCAGTGGCGGGACAGCTGCTCTTGTAGAAACGGTATTTACGATAGGTGTATACAACTTAGTTGAAATGTCAATATGTCTCAACAGTTGACGTGCAATAATCAATTCAAGATCCAAGTGGAAGAATAATGACGGGCTCCAAATTTTATGACGTATCGATTGTTAATCATCACGCAATGACTTTATATCCGTGAATTTTAGGTCACGAGATATCGTTTATGCTATCTGATTAAGTTAATTTCAGTGCATTGAAGCGTTTTAGTAAGCAGTTTGAAGACACATCGAAGAAGCGATAGATTTATTAGTTTTGTTTTGAAGCGCCACACTAAACATACCCTTTTTGAGTAGAGGCGCTTTATTTTCTTTGCCAGGTTTTTTGTTTTCCTTCTTGTTTGCTTTTTTAATGTCGATCTTGTTTGCCGGTTGCTCGATAGGTACTAATTTTACAAAATATTAAATCACACTTTAAGAAAACAATTTAGAGATAAAGTACAAATAATTAAATTTAGTCATACTTATTGGCAAGTTTAGTTTTTGTGCTATCATGCACATTACCGTAAAGTCAAAATAATACCTATGTTAAGGAAATAACTTAAACATTTTTAAGCTTCGGGGTGGCTCGTCTGATGTTAATTTTGGTTCTTTAGATAAGAAAATACAGTCCTTTCAGAACACGAAAATGTGCTGGTACTAAGAGTATGGTAAACGAGATATTAGATATATATATTTGGCTCCCCTGCTCAACTGTAAGGTATTAGGCAAGATATAGCTACATATCAGGAATACTCATTTGAGCATATAGTTATTCTAAGATTATATATCATCACGGCATTATATACCTAAAGTGGTAGCATATTAGGCAAAAATGGGGGTAGACAGAAGTGTTTTATTCTAACACTCACGTTTATTGTTATTCTAAATTTAGAGCAGGTTTGGTTCCACAGTTCCAGAGTACATATTCTGACAATTTTTGTCACAAATACTATCTAGTTGTCAGTCCGGCGATTGAACTAAGAATCCCATGCTTCCAAAGCAACGCTTTACGAACCGACGATGTAGGGTATTATAAATTAACAGAATAAAGAAGTATCTGAACGGTTATTCCTACTTTAACGGAAATGCTGTATGCATCACTAGAGCTTTAATCAGCACGAGAGAATTAGGATCAATCCAGCTATGAATAATACATTGTTATGTATTTTATATTGGCTTAAATAGGATTTGTATTGAGTTGCATATTTGTATGATTATTTTGGTGAATAAATTATTATTATTATTATTGTAAAAAAAACAAATAAGGAATAGGGCTCTATTACATACCTGCACATTTTTTCCCTTTTCCTTGCTTTAAACATAATGTTTCTCTTAAAATAGAGGTTATATATGTGGATGTGGCAGTATCTCTTGTGTTCTGAAATACAAATATATAATTTAGTTTTGTTAATATAATATCTCATTTTGTTAACCATTGAACAGTAGATGTTTGAGGTATTAAATAATGAAAATTAAAGTCAATGTAAGTTCGTCAATTGAAAATGGAACTGACGACGATGCGTGAAACATTTTCTTGAGATAACTAGAGTTTAGTGGGGCATCATCAATCATTCTTAACACATGACGAAAAGAGGTGATTTTTAAACCTGAACGATTAAAAATAGAAATGTAGATGGCAGCAAGTATAATTTCTGAAGCAGTGTTACACATTCAAGTTGCTATTTATTCTCTTTCGATCTGCTTCCTAAACTAATACTAATATAATAAATGTGTTTGCATTATGCTCTGAAACTACTGGACCGATTTGAAAAATTGTTTCATGGTGAAACAATCCAACATTATCCCTGATGAACATAGGTTATAGAAGATTTTCAAAAAAGTTAGGGATCCGTATGAAAACTCGATAATGTAACCCAAAGTGCGAAAAATGTACAAAAAAATTCGTTATATCGCGTAGTATACGCTGCGGAAATTATTAAAAATAGAGCTAAGTGATGTACTACAATTTTATAGAAGACATTAATATCTATAAAAAGACCGGAATACTATTAGTCAAACTAATACATTTTACAATAACTCCTTTTTTATGTGTTTAAATTTATAATTTTTAAAATTTATTAAATACCCGTGCGAAGCCGGGGCGGGCCGCTAGTACTATATAATGCAAAATATGCTAATAATATCAGAAGATTTGCATTTTATTATGTGCTGTTTACTATGGGATTCAAAGGCAACCCCTTGTGCAGTCTGTATGGAGGCAGCAAATTCAGTATTCTTCAAAGACTTTCCTTAACATCATTCCTACTTTAAATTTTAATGTCTTCCCGAGTTAGAAATAAAAATTAACAAAATGACATGAATATGTATCAGACGTTCGAAAGTTGACGACGGTTAAACATACAAATGGTTACCGAAAGAGACCATGCTTTTACCCTTCTGTAGTGTTAATAAGTTAGTGCAACATTTTATATTAATACTTACTTCCAATATTGAAAGCATCATTTGTATGGCTCCTGATTGTTTGTTCCATAATTTATCCAACGTGCTCTGTCGAATATGTTTATCTGTAATAAATAAAATCGGAATAAGTATTTGGTTCAAGCAAATTTATAATTTTAATTGCTCGAATTATTATTTTACTCAGGATAACTCATATTCAAATTCAAAATAATTTATTCAATTAAGGCGTCTACGACGCTCTTATGAAGGTCAATTACAAATTTTAATACTGAAATATTCTACAATATAGTCTCGATAAAAATATAAAGGACAATACAGAACAGTACAGCTAAAAGTGTTAGCCTATTTTTTTGGACGGCTGGCTTCCTAACTCCATTACAGCCACACAAACCCACTAGATGATCGTAAAATATAACTCAGGGGCAAGATCATATTTGCCATATTTCCACTTCTACCTTCAACATGAGTATAGCGTTAATGAACATCAAGGAGACAAAAAATATTATTTTGCGGCAGCTTTTGAAGCAGCGCTAGCCAAGCGGTAATAAGTATGGACTTCCATGCCGCAGGTCCATGGTTTGCTCCCCACAACCTGCTTGAGCTCCACCGAACGGTGGAAGGGCAATTTGCGAATGCTCGCCTAGCTACCTACCACCCTTAAGTAGAAGATCAGTCCCCAAGCACCTAACAGTGTATTCCGGCAGCAGTAATGACTCCCAACAGTAAATATTGGTGATATTACAGGCACGAGACTTAACAACTGTTTGTCTTAGGGCGATGGGCGCTGTGCAGTTTGTTTCTAATGACAAAATGCATCTGTTATAAGCTGAGGTTACCCCGCTTAACATCAGATGGGCCTCGGGCGGGTTCCGTCAGAATCTCATAAAAATATTCCCGAGAAAATAGGCAACTCCATAAAAACGAAGTCACTTTTGTAAAAATATTTACTTGAGTAGTCCTTAGTATTGTGTGAAAAGACATATTTCTCAGTACCTAAGTGCTTGTTACATTTTTCATGTAAATATATAGAAATCATATTGTAAAATCTCCATACAAATGGAGGAATATAAGGACTGGACCATAAGAGGAAGATAAGGTGAGATCGAGGTATCAATCAGTCTTTATTTAATTATTACAATGAAATCATATGTACATATGGGCGTAATGTGGGGTGATAAAAGGATTAATTGAAAAAAAAACCTTAAAGTACAGTATGGTGGCGCCCGTCACCGACGGACTGCGGAAACCCTACAAGATCTTTTTGTTCTCGAACGAAAACAAAACTGGGGCGAGGCGCTGGAGGCCGTCTAGTGATATTTGCCCCTTAAAATTTATTATTATGTTCGCACCACATTCCCGCATAATTACTTGTAGTACTTCAAGCTTCAGTGATTCAACACGGTGGTTAACAAGAACAGCCAAAAGTAATTACATACGTCTGATAAATCGATTAGGCAAATTAACTCTAAGTACCAATCTACTAAATGTAAATCATATTTTGGCTTGATTTATGTCACTGAATTAGTTTACAGATAATTTAAAATTTAATTGTTAAATATATTTACGACTGGATTATGAGTTTCGTTTATTTTTCGTGACACAAATACTGGATCAACCTGTAGCGCCATTGGTTTTTTTTTTCTGCAGACACTGCCAGTAGTACGAAACGTAAAAAGTGTATAATGCTGGTTGGTTACATGTTGGGTATAATATTTATCAACATAATTTAGTCTTGTGATTGAAATTGATATGTGAAGAGTAAAAAATATGTTTTTATTAAATAAATTATATGCACGAAGAGATAATAATAGATTATGCACCAAAGGTGTTATGGTCAAGGACGGCATTTTTAATCCCAAATGCAAATTAGGTTTATAGAGTTACTAAATTTAAGACTAGAAGTCATCTTGACTAGGTATTGATTTAAATAACCTTTTTTCACTCGACGTTCATACTAAAATTTGTATTAAATAAGTAGGTATAAAACGTTATAAATCTTTGTATTCTTGTAGTAATGCAACATAAATTGATATCCACCATCACATAAATTTGAGGCTTTTTACCTTTTTTTTGGTCCTAGAAAGGTTATGGATGGAAAAAAAATGTGGTGCAAAACAAAAAAATATCATTATATCCGTGTGGGTGTCGTAAAAGTACGTACCTCAACAGGGGTAAAAAAATATGGGCCCAGACTGCGCATACACTATACGGAACAAATATAGAATCATCTGAAAAAGTTCACAGCTGACGGAGATAAAAGGTAAAATATTATAAAAAAAAGAAATTTTTAAACGGTCAAACAGTTTGATCTGCGTCAAATTGTGCAGTGAATGGCCTATTATGCTACGACAATGACAGGCCGTCTCGGACGCGGTCGTGGCGCATTGGCTGCTTGCCAACGTGCCACGTGCCTACTATACTCCATCTGTCAGTTAATGTTTACGATTAAATATATCTGTTCAGATACAGTGTCTGTAATAACAAAAAATGCATATACCTACAACTACAACAACGACAAAATAAAAGGAAATTTTAGGTAAGCAAATAATAGAAAAAAGAGGTCCGGCCATGTCGATTGACTAGTGCAGGAAAAAAATATATTTTTTAATTTTAAACAAAGCCATAGATCACAGAAATAAATCTATTAATTAGTATTTATATTTTTAATAAATAAATAAAAAAAAGTTACTTCTCATTTTCAGTTGGTTTTCCCGGTGTGCACGAGTTCAAACCACTTTTACAACATTAGATTAATACCATCACCTGCGGTAGCAAAGTGATAATTATACGGGTGCTTATCCCCTTTTTTTGCGGGGGGATCCTTCGCTCTGCCCTTCCACCATTGGGGCGGTGGGGATGTGTGGGATTTGAACCCACTAAAACGCCCCCGTTAGCAGTCCTCCGCCGAGGTGGGGCAAGATATGGTCGCGTTAGCAGTCACCATCTTACCACGGCAGTAGGCCCGAACTCAATCAGGCCTCTGCGCCTATGGAGGGGGCAACCTGGCTCACCAAGGCCACCCCCCAAAAGTGTGGGGCCGTGCAAGCTGGTGGAGAATCCGGGCTTATCCCCTAAGCCAACTGTGTGAGGAAACGAAGCCATGAAATAGAAAAAAAAACACCGATTGGATCTTCATATGTTTTGTCTGTGATAACGAAGATGTCGTATTGGTCCACCGATAGGATTTTTATATGCTTTGCCTGCAAAAGCGAAGATCGTGTTGGTGGAACTTTGAAGATGTGTGTTCCTATCTCACTGGCATCTATTTGTTGCACAACTCCGCTGGTAAAAACCCCCAGTTAATTTATTCATAGGGTTTAATCTAACTAGTAGGTTTCAGAATATATCTGTGTACAAAAAAGTAGGTCCCACATTATCAGAATGTCTGCATAGGCCTAGCCGCGGGCAGATCAGCGGTATACATAATGTACAGTCTACACCCAGTTCCTACGTCACGACGACTGGTTTCTGACGTTATTGCTAAATACATGGTTTCTAGAAAATGCTGATGCCATAGCAACATTGGTCTCAGAAAGAGAATCAGTAAAGGCAGCGTAAATATGTACTGATAGTCCACATATACTGTTACAAAATCACAAATTTACGAGAGGAAAAATTTAAGTCATGTGCGGGATTCGAACTCGAGTCCATCCACCCCTTTAGCCGGGGTATCTCTAATCCAATTGAGCTAACATGACAATGAGTCATAACTCAATATTTTCTTATTGTTCTTTAACCATCATATTGGCATCGTAATGTAATCCGCAGTGCATGCGTTATTGCAAACATAAAAATATTTAAATCCACAGATACTATTTACTTTTATGTCCTGGGCATTGGATCATTCCCAAGTTATTAGTTGATGTTATTATGATCAACTAAAAGATTTTGATTTTTTATTTATCATATTGTTATCTTATGACTACATTTTTCATATTGTTTATAAGTGGCAACTGCTTTGAAATAATCTAAAAAGTTATAAATTCTGATTATCTGTCCTAAAACAAATAATTATTATTAAAAAAAATGTATGCCTGATATGTTAGCCTTTGACCACTATCTCACCTGATCAGGCTAACCTAGAATTACTGGCTCTCAAGGACAGCTGCCGAAACACACCGTTAGGTGCTTGGCGACAGATTTTCTAACATGCCCTCCGAAGCACGGAAGCGCTCAGTAGTAATGTCCGCTGGTGACATTACTACTGAGCGCTTCCATCCAAGTCACCCATCCAAGTCGTCACCGCGGCGGACGTTGCTTAACTTTGCTGATCGGTTCAGAACGGCTAAGCAAACTTCGCTACGAGCGCTCCAAGCTAATTATTATAATCTGTATCATAATTACGTCATTATATCATCTTTCTACTCTTTTCCTACGCACATGTTATTAAATATGTTTTCCACACAAACGATGATACAAACGCACACAACAAAAATGTATTTCCTATAAAACTGCACATATCGACAAAAGAACATAATGTAAAAAGTTTTATGGCTTCAGTTTTATGGCCGCTGCCGTTCTGACGCTAGCTTACTTTGGGAGTTCACTTTCTGGTAGTAATTTTAGTAGTAGGTATCTTTCTAATGGACAAAACTCGCGATGGTTTCCTAAGTGAACCATCTTTCACTCACAACACTTAACTAGGAACGAAGATAAAATAGTGGTGCCAGGCTTCAGATTAGGAATGACAAATAAAACGTCCTTCTTCAGAAATTGTGTGCGATTTTATGATAATATTCCTAGCGATATTCTCAAAAAGGGAAAATTTAAGCTGAATATTTTTTTATTTTTTTTTTATGCCTGATAGGTTAGCCTTTGACCACTATCTCACCTGGTGGTAAGTGATGATGTGGTCGAAGATGTTGTACAGGCTAACCTAGAATTACTGGCTCTCAAGGACAGCTGCCGGAACACACCGTTAGGTGCTTGGCGACAGATTTTCAACTTGAGGGTGGTAGCTAGCCAGGCGGGCATTCGCAAAGTGCCCTACCACCATGCTGTAACGACTGCCATCCTAAGACAACAACCGGGACCGACGGCTTAACGTGCCCTCCGAAGCACGGAAGCACTCAGTAGTAATGCCACCAGCGGTCACCCATCCAACTCCTGACCGTGGCGGACGTTGCTTAACTTTGCTGATCGGTTCAGAATGGCCAAGCAAACTTCGCTACGAGCGCTTCAATATAAAACATATCTTAATTAATATTATACAATCAGTGATATTTATAAACATATTGTAGATATTTATAAATAACAATACTATTAAGTATATTGTACACCACCATCCCTTGTCAAAACTTTCTCCTCTCCATTCAAAGGTTGTCTGGTAGAGATCGCTTTGAGCGATAAGCCTATTGTTCACTATTATAAGCTAAATATTTTTAATTTTGCTTTAGTTTAAGTTGTTCATAAAAGAGTTTATCTATCTATTTAGACGTCAGAAAATGCTTCAACATTGTACCTCTGTAAGCCACCGCCATTTACCATGTTTACCTATGATTGGTTTCATGTTTCCTAATTACTTTTTATAAAATTATTTATTGCTGTAGGTCTTCCTAACATAAGTAAATAAATTTCATATTACATACAAGTTGCAAACAGTAAAGACATTAAAAATAATGGCGCCGAGTACTTTCTTGTCCGTTCTTCTTGCAGTGACTCTATACCATATATTCTGAACGCGGCAGTAGAATTACTTCCAGGAAATTTTGAAACTGACCTTCGTCTTCAATCTATTTATTTGCTGAAATAGGTAAAATTTTGGTCTTATATTATAAAACAAGTCTCTCTTTATTCAATCAGAATCCTGATATCGATATCTGAATCTTCATAACGCCTAAGTTCAATAAATTATTAACAGGAGAATAATAGAACTGGCTTGATATTCTTAAGCCGAGAACCGTATAGGTTATATTACAATAATATAGAACAAAATAGAACACACTTAAAAAAACATTTCATCCAAAGTGCTTGGGAAGCCGGTCATTTGTGTGGTGTTCACAGTTCATGATAATGTCTAAGCGTGATGCCAACGACAAAACTGTAAACATGTCGCAGTCTCTAGCTGCCAAACAAATAATTACTTCTAATGTCTTGATAGAAATGTACTTCTAGATCACTACACTTCTCGTGAGCATATAGATACATCTACACTAATATTATAAAGAGGAAAGATTTGTATTTTTGTATGCAACAAATAAACTTAAAAACTACTAGACCGATTTGGATGAAATTTGGCATGGAAATAAGTTGAGACCCGTGAAAGGACATATGATACTTTTTATCTAACTGCGCAAAAATGAGGTTAATGGTTTTGCGCGATAACCGCGAAAGGCGCGCGGGCGGTGCCGCGGCCGGAAAGCTAGTATTACTTAAAAAAATTAAATTAAAAGTTAAAACAGAAATAATCATTTGATAAGCAAGGTTACAATGATATTTGGCGCGAGTACTTTTATTTAAACTTGTAGAATCGACGGGTTCTAGATTAAACGGAGCGTAGCGAGAGTTTCAAAAGTACGAGACACAAAATATTTTTGTGGCCGAGTGAAACACATCATTTGTAATTTTTTCCTCAAGTTGTAATTTTGTTATGTAATCTGAGGAACACGCGTCATTGCATATATATTAAAATTATATGGTTGCGTCATCGTTATGGCAATCACCGACGCAATAACGATGTATGGCAATCACCAGGACCTCAATGGACAAAATGAGGAAAATATGGAAGTACAGAAATATCACCAAAGCCACAAAGATCCGACTAGTGCGAACTCTTATTTTCCCCATATTTCTTTACGCCGCAGAGACGTGGACCCTGCGAGAGATCGAAAAGAAAAAAATAGATGCTCTTGAGATGTGGTGCTGGAGAAGAATGCTTGGGGTGTCGTGGACCGAGTTTCGCACAAACGTCTCGATACTCCAAGAACTCGGCATTAAGCAGCGTCTTTCAGCTATAGTGCAATCCCGGATCCTCGCATTCTTCGGACATGTTTTGAGGTGAGGTAGCCAGTCCATTGAGCGTCTTGTCGTTCAGGGCAAAGTAGAGGGCACGAGACCGCGTGGGAGGTCACCCATGCGATGGACTGACCAAATTAAATCTGCGTTGGGCGGTCCCTTGCATGAGTGTACCAGGATGACCATAAATAGAGGGCGATGGCGTGACATTGTGAGGCGCATTACATCTGCCCCCACTACAACTACATGACGACCACGACCGCTCTGTCAAGAGCGTAACGATTGAGAAGAAGAAGAAGTCATCGTTAACAAGTTTAAAGCTAATTGCAAAAATTAGTCTTGTTCGTAGTAGGTACAACGTAAGTACGAGTACATGAACTGCAGACGTCGCTCCATCTCCACACGATGAGGACGGTTAAGGGTGAACTAGCCACTTCTCCATACAAACGTGGAAGGGTGATCACTCCCTCATTTGAGGTGTTACGTCCAGAACTAAGCATGATATCGTTTAATCTGTATCGCTTCAAATTTTCAAATAATAATTAAGTTGAAAGTTATGAGCCTCGAAAACGTTATATGAAATGTTTCATGGCTCGTATCTCTCAAACTAATTATATTTATCAAGATGTGGTACGGTACAAGGCCACAATACCCAGGGGTATTGTGGCCTTGTACCGTAAAAAATATATAGGGATGGATAGCGCGGGTTCGAATGCCGCACATGACTATAATTTTTCCTCTCATTGTAATTTTGGAATGTAATCCGCGGAACAAGCGTCATTGTGAATATAACAATATTAATATTGAACTATGGTTGAATATAAGGCCCCCTAAGCTTGTTACCAGTTCTTATTTCAATATAACGAGAATCCTATGGCCATTCACTAGCCATTTAAAGATATTAGTTAGAGATGGGCCGAACATGGGTTTCACCGAATACGAACATTCAGCTGAATGTTCGGTAAAACTCATACCGAACCGAATATACGGCCAAATGTTCAGCACAATTGATTACCTTACTTAAATAATGCGCCGGACACTCGCTCCCGCTCCCCCGCTCCCCTTGTACCGCCGATGTTATTATTGCATCATCTAGTAAACAGTAAAACTTCACCGCGTAAGTTTGTTATGGGAATTTTTATATATAAAAATTATAAATAAAATAAAACGTAATTTCTCACAATTAAGATCTGATTATAATAACGTTATTTATTATAAAGAGTTCACAGTTGTACGGTCCGAGACCGTATTCTAAAGATGATATAAAATGAGAGATAAATCCTTGATTTGCTAGATGATATAAATGTTTATTTGATATGTAAAATAAATACAGTGATTTAATGATAGTGAGCCGCGTGAGATACGATCAAATTACCGAATATTCGGCCGAATACGAATATTCGGCAAATCTGCCAAATATGCCGAATACCGAATATAAAACGAATATTCGGCCCATCCCTAATATTAGTGCCCTGTGGCCAGCCTCTAGGTTTCTGTTAGGAGGCCGGCCACTAGGCATAAGGTGGTCGGGCACTAGATTGGTACGGCCGGATACTGGAGAAAACATACTTTTCCAAAAAAACTATTTTCTATATAAAAACTGACTGTCCATATATTTTTAATCAGTATTAAATATGTTATAAATTATATTTATGACATTATAAAAATATACTTATTCACTTATGCCTCTATAGAACTTAGTTAAAAGTGAAATAAGTTACCTAACGTCTCAAGAGGCCGGACACTGGGCATGTTACCCTAGTTAATTATAACAAAAATACAAAACAAGCTTAGGGGGCCTTATTGGTCAAATAATTTTGGGTTTTTCTTAATTAAGTTTAAGTTAGTAGATAATAATCCAGTTTTTATGGAAGTATATTGAAATATATAATTTTAACGTATTATATTTTACGCCAGAGTTCATTAACTTTAGTATGGTAAAAATCATATATTGACTCGATTGAATGATTCATTTCCAAAGTTTAATGTAGGATTTCTGTATCCTCATAATCTAACCTCCCCCATTATGGGGGTTTGACATAATCCCTACGCTTGGCAGGCGTCTTGGTGATTGCAGTTTGAGATATCAGTACCTCAGAAAGCGCTGCACACCTTCTCTTGTACTACCCTTAGTCGCCTCATATGGCAGGACCGGGTAGAGATGGGATGGGTGACACCCCACGGGCCATACATATGAAAATCAAATATACAGATGCCTTGATCTGCATTTAGCTAGAGATAGTGACGTATTGCAATTACTTTAATTTACGTACTGTATGCCCAGATGCTTAGCATAATGGTATGCTGATATCCGGACACGATATCCCATGATGTTTGGCTTTCGTTCAAATATCACAGTTATTTCAATGTGAGAAATGTATAACAGGCGATCAACCGCATCATTATTCATGCATTCATTAATGTATTGTTATGTAGTGTTTCAAAGCAACATGAGACAGGTGATATCCTTCTGGTTACGTTTTATAGCAGGCATTCATATTTTATTATGGACATGTATGCATATCGTACATTATAAAAAAGGTAATGAAATGATTTGTTACATCCTTGTCCGAGCTATGCCTGTGATATACATATATGGACATAAACAAAATAACTTGACAAATCCACTTTTACCATTTGAAGTTTCAAAAACTGTCCTGATGTGATTTAATTAAATGTAGTAGTACCGTACATGAAAATATAATTTGATATTAATTGGCCAAGGAGTATATATCCTTACATTTCTTGTTCAACAAATTATGAATGTAGGCTTAGGTATTATAATTACGTACGGTACATACATATTATTATATTTGTTAAATTTTTTTTTATCACTATCAGTCTCTGACACAAGTTAAAAATTGAAAAGTAAATCGGTATGTAGCGCGAATTCTTTCTTTTTGTTTGAAAATTACTAAAAGTTAAGATTAGTGTCTTCGTATACACTTTTCATACAAACGAAGTTGCGTCATGTTTTAAATACTAGTCAAACTCAGTGCAATTTTGCATACCCGTCCTTGACCCTAATATCTAGTGATTTTCGAACTAAACCGAATATTGTGAGGCTCATTATACACACTTCGCTTATTTTCACAAGAATCGATGCATTTAGAGGCACAGAACTGTTCACTCACGAAGGCGCACCCTTCTACTGTATGCGCAGTAGGCCGCACATGACTTCGTTAGTATTCGTAGTTGTGGGTTTAAATGTTAATGTTACATACAATAAATTAATTAAATATTAAATATGATCGCTTAGGTAGGCAAAAATAACAACTGCAACTACAAAAATATTTAGGGGACGATAATTACCATAAAAAAAGATTTCTCTAAAACGACGATGGTAATTTAAAAAATTAATCGATTCATATACCATAACTGTATTAAAGATGATGTTTTCGTCTACCAAACGTCTGCTACATGTCTAGCTTTGTCATTATTTTTATTTAATAAATACGCACTTCACACGAGTGCTCGGGATATTATGTTGCTCATTTTAATATTTTACATCTGTTTTATATATTCCTCTGACGTCAAAGCGACTTATATTAAAAACTTGCTAAGTATATATTCAGATTTATCACTTGTCCACGCCTCCTGTTTATTATCATGTCTATTTCAATATTTCTGCTCACAGTGCGAAACTTTACGAATTCAGATAATATTACTAATTAAATAGCTCTGTTGCCGAGGTACCAATATTTGTAATAAAGCAAAGTAATTTGTATCATTTCAGTGCAAATTATCATATATCTCGAGCTATGCCATAGTTAAATTGACAGATTGTCCTTGAAAATGTATCTTGTTTCTCAATTGATAAAGGAAACTGTAGAGTAAAATATACATAATTACGTTTTCCCAAAGTATTTGTTAAAGTCAGATGTAGTTACGTTTCGATTCCATACGTATAGGACGTTATTTATATTTTTAAGATAAATATACATATGTTCGATGAAGTGGATCAATGATCATCTAGAAATAATCCACGAAGATTTCATTTTAAACAACAATCATTATTTACGCATTAACTACAGAATTATAGTATAATCTTATTGCAATGGTGTCGTATGTTTGTGGAGGATAGAAACACCTTCAATTCTACGGAGATCTGGTGGTAAAAGCAGTCCTTTCAGCCACAACTATGAAGAAATGCCATCGTATCGATTCGATACAGGATCACATCAAGGAACAATTCAACTACAGTGAGGTCCGAGACAGGGAAACGATGTTTCTCCGAAGCTATTCTCTCCGAGACACAAACCCATTTAAGGGGCTTTTAAGATCTTCAAAAGAAACGGCTCTTGATCTTATCAACATCACTCAACTTTGTGTTGCTGGTGATAAAGTAATTGTGGCAGACTCGCTTGAACAGCACATTGTAAATTCAGTTTCCCAGTAAGTGTATTTTAGAATAAACACAACCAGAATTACTTGTCCACAACCAACTATGACAAAAATCTCTCAAAGAAATCATTTCTGATTAACAGCGTTTAGAAATGTACACCAATATCTCGTTTATATTCCGCAGAGCCTAAAGACAGAAGAAAGATTTCCACAGTCTAAAAAACCATTTGTGTTGCCAATAGTGATTTATGGTACATACCTACTCAGTGGCTTCTTATCTGTGGCGTACAAATAGTGATTTTTATTCGTAGAAATTTGATTCGTTTGGAAAACCTGAGGGTAGCATATTGTACCGAAGAGATATTCAGTTTTTATCGTGCAAAATTAAATTTTGTTGTGCGATAAAACACTAATCAGAAAAACGCCAGTAAACCAAAGTCACCACTTGAACTCTTAGAATTTTCAAGATTTAATGGCTCTGGCTGGACTGGCTCCATCGCTGATTGACGAACTGATAACCAATGAAGAAGAAAGGGTGGTTACCAAAAACCAGAATGATAAACATATTACCGTACTAAGTGGACCGATGACATCGTGAGAATCGATAGATATACATACACATGGTGTAATTTATTTTTTTTTTTTTTAATATGTATGAACTATGTATAGGTTACAATTGATTTATACTTATGGACATATAACATTTATTTATCTTAATATTAAGATACAACTTTACAGACTAGCTCCCACACTAGTATTCTCTGTATTGCGGGAGTCGATAGTATTTTCCAGTGGTATGTATTTTGTATTCTTTGTTAACTAAAAGTAACTACTGTGAGTTAAAACCTTAAAACTTGTAATAGTCATTCATTGCTACGTGAAAAATCTGAGTTCTTTGTTCAACAGTGGACTTCTTCCGGTTGACGATTATGATTTACATTAGCGTTCGCGTATTTCAATTCGAAACAATTTCTTTATCCGTCTAAAAGGGATCATGTTACACAACTAGTAAGACGCAATAATATACCTAGTTTTTTATTTATCGAGGAATAAACACTAGCTGACCAATGTCAAGGCGGTCGATTTATGGCTTACCCGAAATAGCCGCCTGCTTGCGTTAGCATCAATTTAATTGTTGTGTGGATTAGCATAGATATACACTTAGTATATACGTAAATATAAGCTCTCACGACTACATCTGAAAGATCTTCTCTTGGCACGCCACACGCTTCCTAATTAAACGTTCAATGTAATCCGGATGCGGTCGGATCGTTATATTTTTTTATCATCAGGGCCATATTTATAAAGTCACGAAACACTTCCCCTTGTAGTGATACCATTTACGCTCGTAATGAACTGTCAAAGAATGAGAACAAACAGTGGCAACCCACCCTCGTAGGTACTGTTCGTACCATGTAGTTTTAGTAATCAAACGTTGTACCCAATAAGTATGGAAGGCACAATATTGCTTCTAAATTAATGGTAACACCTGGTAGCCCGGCACGGAAGGGTGGAAGCGTTTGGCCGAGGGCCCACTGCACCAACCAAACCTATTTTATATGGGACAGTAGCACGCGATATCGTTGCAGTAAGACACCCATAAGTATCCTATTTTAATTTACATATTAGAATTCAAAAATTATTCGGTTGATAGCAGTGATTGCGTTTTTTTATGACAAAAAGTACTGAGCCTTAAACTGAACCCATGCAGCAAATTGCCATATGCTTTCCTCCTATAACATGGAACCAAAATAGGCCTGTTAAAATATGATTGCTTAGACACAGGTGAGCAAGGTAGAGAATATTACTTAGTAAAATACATTGTCATGTTTCATTTTTAAGAACCTGACGGAATAGATTTTTTTACAACAGAGGGATACTCACACTGTATGCAAACATATACATACACGAGTTTTTATATTGTATTGAATTTTTTTCTGTTCAATAACTTTGACCGCTTCATTACTTACCATCAGATAAGGTTGTGGTCAAGGTCAACTCAGCGTCGAAAAAACCTGAATAAGTAACACTACGAAGTTTCAGATTGTTTGAGACAGATGTGCGTGCAGAACTTTTCTTGTTTTTAAAATGAGGTGAAAACCTTACAAATTTTTTTATTTTTTTTGCTGATTTTCCTCAGACTAAGTACTAATTATTTTGAGCCTAGTATGCCTAGTTGTTTTTTTTAGTATTTTTATATGATTCTCAATTTCATTGACTCATAAATGATCACTAGGAATGCGCCTTTATGACATGCTCCCTGCCTGAACCAATATGTTCGAATTTACCTGAAATATGAAATTGTCCATATTATTGATGTTGATAAACGAGCGTGAACCATTTGAATAATGAACTGCCTAGATCCTCACGCACAGGAGCCATTATACACGCTAGGTTATTTTCCGAGGCACTCAAACTACACGAAATTCTATAATGGCCTTCTAGCTTATCTGCCTACGATTTCGTTGCCGTGAATATGAACTCCATATATAGAAACTTAAATATGGCCATTATTACTGAATTATATACGAGTAGGTGGGCACAAAAAGTATACCTTTTAAAAGATTTGCTCTATGTTAAGTTCCGATTGAACTGAAAGTTCATCGAAAAATATAATTATTATAAACTAGCTTTTATAGGCTTGCCACGGTTTCGCACGGGATTTTTTTCATAAAATTTATTTCATAAAAAACAACTTTTTGTCCTTATTTTCAGCAACCCAATAATACTTAAGAAAATATGTCTCTGAAAATCACATAAAAACATCCGTTTTTGGTCAGACCCGACGGAGAACCAGATAAATTTGAAAGTTTTTAATATAAAAGAGAATGATAGAACCACCTCCTTCTCCAAAATATTAGAATCGGATCAGTTTTGGAGAAACGTCAATTTCGTGAGTGTGATCCTACTCCTCGCACGTATTATTCCCTTTCAATGTAATGTCTTTCACTGTGTCTAGTAGATGATAGGCTCGCCCCTATTACAAGGGACCAATACATGTCTGGCGAAACTAGGGTGTTTTATTTAGACACCTTTGCAATCTCCTATCGAAAATAAGGAGACGATATGTGTTTTGTACTACTCTATATAATATTGATTAATTTTATATAATATGTCAATTATTTGTATATATTATTTATAACTCTTTATAAATAATAAAAATATAAACGTTATCGGAAAAGTTACCCAACCACTACGGAAAAGTTACCAACACTATTAAAAAAGATTACAACAAAATTTCTACATTTTTCTATTTGTGATTTGTTGAATGATAAGAAAGTGAAACTTTGTGCCAAATTAACCTCATGTCGAAAAGCTATTAACACGCTAAAGTCACGAAATTTCAGGAAGTTAGAATTATTGAAAAAGTTTCTAAGTTGTTTACAACTTTTTATTAGCTGCTAATAAAAAAAGCCTTACTAAGTTACTAAAAAAGTTTATGCAAAAGATAAAACATTTTTTAACTAGAAATAACGTACAAGTTAAAAGTTTTTTGATAGGTATTTTCAAGAATGACTGAGAACCGTTTCTAGACCGCATTATTATACAAGCTCAATATGCAAAGAAGAAAACGTCATCAAAACTACTCAAGGTATCACCAAATTGCACGCGAGTAAAGAAAATTAGTCTCAACAAAAGATATGAAAAAAGACTGATAAAAATTAAACAAAGTGAGATAAGTCGAATGCCCGACTCTATAGATATTGGTGGTGGTCTTCGCGGAACGTGATTAATCCAAGGTCTCTAAATATTTTTGCAGACAGACGAAGTAACAGGAGTATAGCGTCTATATAAACGAGGCAAATTGATTATGTCTATCTTGGCACTCAGACCATTTTTACAGATTGCGTAAAACTTTAGCCATTAACGTAGTAATCTCCATTGTCACTTTCCTCTCTCCACTTCTCCCGTATTTCAATACTTTAGTGAAAGATTATGTCAAACGTGAATGTTTGGCAAGTGGCCAAATGAAGCTCACAGTGGCGTACAAAGAATCTATTTAATGAATGAGACCTCAACTATAGTAAATAAAACAGATAACATATCTTATAATAATATCTTATTTTATTTTCTAACCACTATATCAAAATTATCTACCAACTGGACCGAGAACAGCTGCCATGTGCTGACAACTCTGGAGAAGATTTTGTCTGTTCTATGGTATTTTTTTCTTCGTCGTTTTCACGACTCTCTTGGGGAGAGATGGAAGATAATTTAGCCCAGCGTTCCACGGGGAGATACTTCCAGCGGAAGAAGTCAAAAGAAAGTCGTATTTGACCTCCTATAATACTATTTTTACTGGCACCTACATTTTAAAGCCTACATATGGTAAGCATGAGGACAAAAATTCTTCTGTTAAAAAAATCTGTGCCGCTGCAGGCTGTGTACCTTGTACCTGTGTACTCTTCGCCTTTGTGTGAGTAAAGTGTCTATACTCGTAGGTACCTATTATATAGTCTTTTAACATGGTTGATGATGACTGAACAGGTAAAATAAGTACAACGTGTGTTCGGGGATGGAAGATTAGATACCCATATAGTAATCTAAACTAAACCTTAAATATAGGATATGTTAATGGCCTATTGTTTTTGTAAAAAAAAACTACACTGGCTTTAAGATAAATTAACATGTGTATATCTATTTTTGACCTAATTCAAAAACGGAGATTTTTTCTATCGACGCGCGTTTCTTTAAATATGTGTACCGGTTATATGTACTGTATATCTAATGTAATTTCATAATAAACATCATATTCCTACCGATGAATAATAAATATCTAATATCAGAAATTCAATCCATGAGCGATAAATTGTGGGTTTAATAAAATATCAGAAATAAGGAGGTTGGCCAATCATAATAAAGACATAAACATTGTAAAAATGTAATGGTCAACCGTGTTATAGAAAGTATATAAGTTTTTCAAATATATCAATCTTTAATGCAACTGAGTTCCTGTTTTCATAATATCATTGAAACATTATAAAGTGAAAAATGTAGGTCACAACGAGATAGCTAGGCTAGCTTCGTTAACAAGATTCTCGTGGCGACACACTTCTTTCTGTTGCTACAAGTGAATTTCAGCAAACATACCCACAGTCTAGTAATTTATTTATACTTATAAGTACTACAAAGACAGAGGTTCACATAGAGATCCATAAACAATGGAGAGTCCTTGAAAATTTAATTCAAGGTACATTCGATAAATTTACAATTTAAACTGTGCTCACCGGCTGCGGTGTGCGGTGTTGTACGCAAATCGGAGAACTTAGTAAATTTGAATATACTCGTAAGTAAGTTTTAGAAGATACTGTTTCCAAAGTACGTAAGCAATTTCTTGGTTGTATATACTATTAGCAGAATTTAATTTGTAAGGGTAGAAACAGCTGTTTTGGTAGTATAAACGTAGAACATAGCTTTTTCATCAAGAGTTTTAGTCTAACTTAATAATACCTTACTACCATACTCACTGTTTAAGTGTTGAAATCATTGTAATAATTTTATTATTATTAGTACCATAAAAGCAGCAAAGCACTCTGATTAAGATCAGAAATGAATTTTCCAAAATATGAAACCCAGATTGATTTTTACCCTGAAAACACATATGCTTTATCAAATTATAGGATACTGCATTAATTAATAAACCAAGGGAGCAAACTCATTTTAAAGGCAAGAGTGTTTGTTTAAATCAGAGTGGAACGAAGGATTCTAGAGTAGAATCACGAGCGTTGCAAGGGATTCTAAAGTAGAATCCTGAGAGCAGCGAGATTCAAAGTTACTCGAGGTTTAAATAGTTGTTAGCTCCCGAGGTGGACACTACTTTTTATCACCGTTTATGAAAAAAGAAGTAAATGCAACATATGAATAAAAACAGTACGTTTATTTATATAGATATAATTAGGTAAAAGACGTAACATAGAAATAGGTAGCGGCTAATGTTTATATTTGAATAATCTTGGAAGTGTATCGTAACAATATTACCACTACCATTTTGTTACTTGTTACTTTAGTACTTTAGTTACTTGATCATACAATGTTTGTGATTGATCTCTTTGGTGATTGGAAATTTTGACTAAAAATAACCACATTCTAAATTCAAATCACTTTTATAGCAAATTTATAATTTTAAAATATCTATTTTAGTCCCTGTTTACGAAGAATAAACTAGCTCTTTTCGAATTGATGCGATAAAAACATATTCTATGACACTGTTCAGTTGCTAAAATCCTAAATAAAAGATGTGTGAATATCAAAGTAAATTTTATCTCTGTAAGACAACTACTAAAAGTATTTTGATATTAAAATATTAATTTTAATAGCTTATTGCTCTATTTGTACGCTCCTGAATCTTTTTCTTATAATTTATTGATATGACATTTGATCACAATCTCCACAGTTGGTAAATGATCACATATTCGAAAACGATAACAAGTTAGGACAAAGGGGTCGGTAATCTATTCGCCCTGACATTTATATTGTAATGTGAAAGTCTATATTGTGCGTGTATTGAGTTGATAGATATGTTAATTATTCATATTATGACATATGTTTGCACGGTATAGACCAGAGATTTTTTCATAGGTACTACCTTCCGGATCTGTTTCTGTGTTACAATAATAATAAATACAGGACTTATCGCGTAGTAAGTATTTTCATAACTCGACGTCTATCTCTAATGATTTATTCATTACGAATATATATATCATACATATACCCTTCTTCGTAAATTCTGCCGGAAGAAGGGTATATACCCTTCAGAGAATTTACGACAAAATAAAGTTATGATAATTAAATTGACATACCGTGTGACGTGAGACGTGCGTTGATGCGTGCCGTGATAGCGCGCGCTACCTCCGTGGAGTCGGGCGCTCGCTGCTGGTGCAGCCGGAGCCGCTCGAACAGGCAGTCCGCCGTCGCCTCGTCCGCCATGCGATAAGCTGAACACGTCAACAGATTTTTATTTACATACTCCTAAAAAGTAAAAAAATCTTAATATGTTGTAATTTGAAGCAGTGATGGCTCAGTGGCATTGGCTATGGACTGCCGCGCATCAGGTCTATGGTTCGAATCCCGCCGCGGCTTGAGCTTCACCGCATGGTGGAAGAGCATTTTGCGAATGCCCGCCTGGCTAGCGACCACGCTTAAGTAGAAAATCTGTCGCCAAGCACCTAACGGTGTGTTACGGCAGCAGTCCTTGAGAGCCAGTGAAATTACAGACACATGAGACTTAACAACTATGTCTCAAGCTGACGGGCGCAGTGCAATTCGTGACTTGTGACGAAATGCATCTGTCATAGGCAGTGTGTGGGCCTCGAGCTTGTTCCATCATAATGACATTCAAAAAAAGTAGTAGTAGCTAGCCAGGCGAGCATTCGCTATATACCCTTCCACCGTGCGGTGCAGCTCAAGCCGGTTGTGGAGATCGAAACATGGAGCTTTTACCGCTCGGCTATCACAGTTTCATACATTATGTGCCTCAGTAAATCACAAAGCGATAGCTATCTTCGTAGGCATAAATAAATCAAGACTATCTATATAATTCAGTGCCACGATGTATTCCATGGAATCGATTTTTCAGCCGGGCTCAGATTTATATAATTTATTTTTTATTGTTAATCCTTCCAGGATACTTGAATCTATACTCTTTATTTAGAGTAATTTTCAACGGAAACTCCAAAATATACCGTTTACTAACTTTGTATATGGAGTTATTTGTTGTCAATCCCAAATTAAACTTTGGCTTTTGTTAACGAGTAATAAATGCAGCTGTTTAAAAATTGGGTGACCTGGGGCAGGTTCTACACTTGAAGACGGTGCTTAAGTGTCTGTATTCTAACAGTCAGAGCATCATTACCAATACATAAGTATATATTTTAGCTCTTAAGGCTTAGTTAATGAAAGCTAGTATTTCATTAACTTACCGAAGACGGCAATAGTATTATTTCATGTACTATCGAACTTCTCTTCATAGAGCTTCAAAAGCTGCTTTGGCGCGAAATAAAACTGTATTTCATAAAGAATACATATGGAATACTATTGCCGTCTTCGGTAAGTTGGTGAAATACTAGCTTGAAGCCTTAACAGCTACTAAAACACAAAAATATACTTAGGTATTGGTAATGATGCTGACTGAATGCTGACTGATGTTAGAATACAGATACTTAAGCATCGTCTTCAAGTGTAGAACGCTAACAAATTTAACGTAAAATCTACAGTATATATTTCTGAGAGTTCTAGGTGATATTACCCTATTTTTTCCATTATCAGACAAGAAAGCAAAGTAAACGCTCCCAGAGTTGTCATTCCGTGTAAACATGAATAAAGTGAAATGTTTCTACTTGTATCCTGAGAACGATAAAGGAATGGGTAAGTAATAAAGACTTGAGAAACTTCGAAAAAGTGAAAACGGTATAGATACATCCTGAACGAACATACTACTATAATATTTTCGCACAAATTAGTGTTTTTTGATGTTTGTTTTAAATAAGAAAATATATGAATGTGTGTCTAAAAGAAACAATCAAAACGCATAAATTGTTTGAGACTTCGAAGATATATTATATTTTATCGAAGTTTTGGGATGTACCTTACTACAAAAAAAAAAAAAACATTTTATCCAATTAGTCAAATTTTAATGGATTTAGGTACAATGATTATTATTCTTATTTATGTATACCAAATATTATTTCGTTAAAGAGATCTTGATTATTGAAGTTACATAATGACTTACTGTTTGTGATCGTATCTCACTATACAGTTTAAAACTATAAACTTTCAAATAGCTCGTGTAACTTTTGGCACAGACAATCGTCGTATTCTTGCAAAGAGCACGTCACTACGGAGTATTAACAAAATAATTTGTTATTCTTCACATAATGTGAATTTAGTAGGTTAAATTCGTGTGATTATGCAGTTAAGATTTAAATGCATAGATCTGTGCAATATGCATTCGGAAACCCAGTTTGGCTCATTAGTTAGTATGCGTTTCACGAACTGTTTCAAAATATCAATCGCAACTTGCCTACTTTTATTGTGCCCCCAAAAACTTAAATACATTTGCGTTTCCCAACAATCGTACGATATGCATCAAAGCCCGCGGTATCGCATTCAGAAACATTGTAAGCAAAACTCAAAAAGGGATTTTAGTGAAGTGGGACAAACATAGTGTTTTTATAGATTCTATATAGAATTACTTATTATATGTGTGATCATGATGGTTACTGGTAGTTTATTGAAGAAAAACGTACGTGCGTTGAGAGGAAGACTTCTTGTCAAATGTGTCAATTGTAAACAAACAGTGTGGTGTGTGCGAGCTACGCAGTGCAATGTCCGCGTCCCGCGGCGTGAGCCGGCCGACTGGCTGCCGCGATATTGGGAAAGCGCGGAGTTGCCGGGCTGGACCGATCCGCGTCGCTGCGCCGCCGCGCCGCGTCCCGTCGGAAAATGTTTTTCTTTCATATACATATACGCGTCACTGATTTTCATCTATCATTAATGCACAAATATAAAGTAAACAAACGCATGTCTTTCAGATTAGAATCTTTGAATCAGTTACCATTATTCACTTCTTTAAAAGCTTCTTTTATCTAAATGCAATCCACAATGGAGTAAACAAGTACATCAGCTCAGGCATAAGGGAAGTGCTTTCCATACAAACGTAAATTCGCCATATTTCAGTAGTCAGTTCAGTACACAAAACATAATGGTTAGGTTATTTTAAGATAGAAGTTCTCAATCACTCGAATTTATTAATAGGTTTATCCTAATTTGGTTATATTTAACCTCTATACATAAACGACACGTTTAATTTTGTTTCCATTTTTCATGATCTAATAAAAAATAGAATAGACCGTTAATTTGTAACGGTAAACCATTTGCAATTTTACAACTGGGTGTCGCGAGCAGATGTTTCGTACATCGATGTTGTTATACATACCTATTTAATTATAATGTTCATTGTTTCGTGTAGTCCGACAACTGTTTTATATGTTTAGCCCACTAACAGCGGACCAGCTGGCGAAGCAAACGCTATATATAAACGATGTGAATTACAAAACTAAGTAGGTAGGTATCTATTACTTAAAAGTAATTTTATAAGATGCTAGATCTGCAAAGCAAATTAACTACGTTTCTATATGTATGTCTATATGAGCTAAGCAAAGGAGCTTGGCTATAAGAGCCGATGAGCCGAACAGTTACCCCTGAAATAATGTGGCTGGTGAAATATGCACTTACGTTTTCGGTGTTTTTGTTTTTTTATCTCTAGAGTCTGCGCCGAAGAGTCGGTGGCTGAAAATAATAATAAGATTATATTATTATTATAATTAAAATAGTGATTGTAACAATCATTGAAAGTAGGTTGTCCCAAAGTAATAACTGAAGTTACATACTTAATTACCCTTTAGGTATATAATATAAACAATGCGATTTTCGATGTTTATTAACAATTATTTAACTTGATATGAAGTATTTAACAAATATTTAAGGTAAATAAGTTCTATGATTCTCAAAACAAATATTTAATATCCAAGATTTAAAAAGAACACATATTGTTTAAATCTTTGCAATGATGCGTTACTAGTTACTTAGCATTGATCTACATAGGATATCGGCTTTTTTACTGCAGCTTCTGATTTTAGTGGTCACTACATACTTAATTTCACTTTCTTGGATATTAAGAATTAGGAAATTATAGCTACAATTTAATAGTTATACATTCGGTAGTTTGAATCGGTTAGGTGTCCTTGTTTATGTAGTAAGCACGTACATAGTCCAACAATGAATTGTTATGAAAGTTTACTTACCCGTGCCTGACATGTCACGTTCATTACAATAATATTTGAATTTCACTAATTATCGAGTTCAAGTTTGACTTTAAAAATAAAATTATATCCCATTTCGTCTATTTATGAAGCGGTGTTTTGAATTTTTGCCAGTTCATAACCTCAAACGTCACTTTTTGTCAGCCGACTGTCAAAATTAAAACAAAAAGGTTTTAACTTTTATACGAATAAATTCAAGCCGATCGAATATCATTACGCAGTTCATTAAATTATTACCGCAGAGGTTGATGACCTCTAAATCATAGATTATAGAAAAAATAATCTATGCTGCAAACGCATGTTACCTTGTGGTTTGTGAACTGTAACTGTAGTAAATAAATGTGGTGCCTCCAAGGAGGAAGTATCTATGAGTGCCTCAAACTTTTTAATTTTAGACCATTTTTGTTAAGGTCTATCTCAAGCCATCAATTGGAAAGGAAACTCTTACATATGTAATGAACCTACCATAAAGTTAATCCATTAGCAAAAATATATATTATTTGTAATATCGATGAAGCAGTTGATTTGGTTCCAACTCTAGTGCAGTGGGTGGACGGGGAAACATGAATCCCCGTCCACCCACCAGTGGGAAAGTCCAGTGGGTGGACGGGGCATCGCCCATATCCATCAAGGATAGGAGTCGTTACATCATGGTGGTATTTTGCGAATGCCCACCTGGCTAGCTACCCGCTCAAGTACATAATCTGTCGCCAAGCACCTAACGGTGTGTTCCGGCCGCTGTTTTTGAGAGCCGGTAATTCTAGGATAGCCTGAATAACATCTTCAACCACAACATCACTTACCATCAGGTGAGATAATGGTCAAAGGCCTATCAGCTATAAATACATTAAAAAGAGTGAGGCTACTTGCACTTAGTTCTTTTATTTTCATCTCTGTTGTGACGTGTCACGTAAGTATGGATGGACATATTACCAGGCAGACAGCAGGATGATACTACCTACTTGGTAAGGATTTGCCCTTCCGCATTGGAAGCCTATTAGATATGGACTCACTTTCTTTAGTATTTGAAAAAAAAAATGTACATAAATACATACAACGCCTAATAGATTGATTATACAGTGCCTAGAGCAAAAAGTAAAGTTACAAAAAAACAAAGCAGGTCAAGTCAAATATAGATTGTGTAAAATGTTGAATAAAAAATGGTTCGACACTTATACTTCGGAATTTTCCTCTTCTACGGAAACAGGTCGTCCGTGTCAACTGCCCTTTCAGTAATTTAAGCGTGAAACAGTAACAAACTTTGTTTTGCATTAGTAAGGACCTACCTACGTTGTTATAATATGTATTTACTTTTACGATTTTTATTTGTCTGTTTATTAAATATCTACTTTAACAACATGTAAATAAATAGCTTCTAATGTGATAATAGTTGTCACAGTATATGTCTTTATTAACAAAATACTGCGAACTACATACAAAACTACAGCTACTTCAATAAAAGCATATAATATATGGTCGTATATTATATGCTTTTATTATATTGGTCAATATCTAAGTAATTGCAGACTCACAGGCAGTCCAAATGCTCCAGCCCACTACCAGTTAGCAGCGTGCCCCGTTAAATTGCAATGCTGCCAGCATGCAATAATTAAAAATCGTTAATGTCTTTGATTTTGATATCATTTTATTAAAAGACATTAAAAAGACTATCTAGATATCTTACGAATCAAAAACTAGTTGCACTATTCAATGCAATGTCGTAGCCTACAAAACTTGCTTCATAGGTGAAGAACATTAACGAAAGCAACTTTCAGTAACTGCATCCAGTCTGTGGTAGAAATGTCAATGTTTACTAATAAATAAAAAGTAAACACATTTATGATTCAGTACTATGTCAAAATAAACACTGTAATTTTTTTAAGGAAAATAATTCAAGGCGCATGTCGAGAATGAGGTTTAACTCACCTCATTCTCGACATGCTATCAAAGCCAAATCAGGAAGGCTTTTAACAGCCTTCCTAATTTGGCTTTGATCCCCAACCAAAATTTTGTCTGATAAGTTATTGGGTAATTGTGTAAGTTGGGTATATCTGACGATGACAATTTCAGTAGCAGTCCCTAGTCAAAGAACATATAATAATACTACCCTGAGTTTACAATTTCGCCCAATATATGGCAAAATGCTCGCCCCGTTTGACATGGAACCAAATCATATCTACATAGTATCTCATAATCATCTTTGATTCCATTATAGGGGTATTCTAAGAACTTGTTGAAAAGCATCGGTAATTTTAAAGTGATAAGGCTAAAAGCAGCCTTTATTAACGGTTATTTGCTCTCGGAAACTGTAACCGAAATGTCAACAGCATCGCTTTGTGGAGTTATTTTTATGTATGCAGTTAGTCTTTGTGATGAAATATACCTGTTTACTCCGCGGATTTCTTTGTGAATAAATTTTACGATCATATTTATATTTTAAGTTAAGAGTTACGAAAGAGATTAAACAAGAAAATATCTCAAGAGTAGATTTTTAAAATTGCTAAATCCGAATCTAAAATTGTTGTGTTTATTTTTTCCATAATCGTGTACCGTGTCAATGTTATAGTTACATTAAATTTGAACTGTTTGTTAGATCCAGGCAATGCTTCAGTTTTTATATAAAAACTTTTATAAATTTAAAAGTTTATTATAAATTAGTAGTTATCATTTTAGTAGTTATTAGTATAATATAAATTAGTAATATATATTATAAATTAGTAGTTATTAGTAGAAATTAGTAGTTCTAAGATTGTATTTTGTATGAAAAACATCAGTTATAGATATAATTTCACTGGCTCTTATCACATGGTATGATCTCAACAAATGTATCGTTATAATATTTAATAATTTGTTTATACTCATAATTATGTGTGTACCTAACAGAATGAGTGACGAAAAGCATTCCTTATCTACTCATGAATTAATTAATAATATTTACAAATAATGTTATTATTCTCAGCATAACTCGTTCGAAAACAGTGGTTTATAAAGGCTTATAGTCTCGTTAGTATAGGTCGAGTTAATTATATATATTTTTTAATATTTAATCATGTGGAACAACTATGCAATGTGCTTGTTATATTTTATCGGTTTATGCCGAGTGATATTCACGTATAACATAAAAAGTATTCTACCAAATTTGAATGCTACCAAGGTAAGTTAATAGCTAACAAGGTAAGAAAAGTAAATTAATAGCTAGTTAGTTGGCATGGTCCCAAGCCTTAAATACGATATTACTATTTTATCGAGTTTCCAAATAAAATAGGGTCTTAATTCAACGCTTATTGTTTAAGTTGCGACCATATATAATTACGAATTTTGTATGTACTCAATGTATGTTAACTAATAGAATAATATTCCATATATTTTTTAGCGGTGGTATGCCATTATTAATAAAACACTACACCATTATTAATAAACTTACATACTTACTGTATATTTCTGAAAGGAGGTGAACCGCATATATTTGTAAGTTATGAATTGATTTGTATTCTTTAAATTGTTACTTATTCCAATATTAACTCCTAAAGAAAATTATATATACCTACCCACATAAAATTACTTTAATTACTCTCAGACTTGTATGGCGATTGGTTTAATTTGACTTGTTAGAGAAATTATACAACTCCACTCGTGCCGGCCACTGTACGCAATAAAACACTCTTATTCTTCTTTATGAGTAATTTGCATAAATTAAAATCTTCATTGTCGATGGTTGCATCCATATTGAATCATATCTGCGTAAAAAGCGACTAACTACTTGGAACAAACCGAAGAGCACATTATTCTATGTGATTAGTTTTAGGGCAAGCATTTTGTGCTTCAGATATTTTAGATGAATGTTTTGACACAGATACATTACACGAACTCTGTGCAATAAGATATTATACTCATTAGATTTTAAGTCACACATAAGAGTTTTGTCTTGTTGTCAACTTTTTGGTTTTATTTTTTTGTCATAGATATCGCAATACCACAATGGTTCAAGTGCTGACCCCGTAACTACGAGTATAATACGACCTACTGAAAAATTGTTCGAATCCTCGTATGAAAATGAAAGAGATGAAATGAAGAAAGAACTCAATAAGTTGGAAGAACCACGTCATCTAAAACGTGCAAACTCCGAGCAAGAGCTTAGAGGAAATAAATCAATACGTGGAAATTACTCAGATTTCCAAGATGACATTAAAACAGCAAAAAAACGACCTAAGAGACAAGTAGGTAAGTGCGTAGTCTTATATTTTCATGACTTTCATTGTCTTTTGACATTATCTAGGTCAAGTGAAGACGTCTATATAGTCATTACATTGTCGGTCCCGACAATGTAATGACTGCTTCATATGCTTTTGTTCGATGTCGTGAAAGGAGGTTTTAGGGAGTAGAGGAGATTTGCTTCTTATTAGGTGTATTTTACAAATTACTGTTTTAACAACAATGCTCCTTAATATATTCCTTAAGATACCGGATTTAAGTACCTACTATCACTATATATTTATCATCAGAAAGAGCTACCGAAGCCATAATTGATTGCTATCACCATATAATGTTTCGAAATAACAGAAATATTGCCGATGATGCTAGTGTATATACTTTTTGCTTGATTGCAGGTAAGTTCGCCCAGGCTGCAAAGGTAGATAATTTGAAGATGTTCCGGATCTACCTGACTCTATTTAGGAATCTCTGGTCCAAGTCATACGTAGGTGGTGCCCACCCATTGCATCCGGATGTACCAAAACCTATCTTGTACTTATTTAAACAGAAAATTGTTAGTTTCTTTTTCCCGCCGATCGGAGACGAAGGCAAAAAGGTCGGTCTTTAATTACAAATATTTATTCGTAGGTTTAGAGTAATTTTTGTTTTAAAATTGCTGTTATATGCAAATGTTGTAGGAAATAAAAATTAGTTTTTTGTGCGTATTGATTTTTTATTATATCTTCTCCTTATTCACATAAAATCTATAAATGTAAAGCCATACTTGCGGTGCTGAAGGTTTAGTTCCGACTTGGCAGTTTTTTCTCATAGTAACGGTCCATGATAACCGAAGCACTTACGAGTGGGGTTCCATAACCAAAGGGACTCAGAACCATGGTAAAATTCTGCTCCTACAATCTTTTTATGGTTCCTCCATTACGGTTCTCTACAGCATTTTCTTTAGCAAGATTTTCTTTGGGAAGCTATACTTCTATTTGAATTTTGAACATATTATAGGCATAAATAGTTTCTATTTAATTTGAAGATTCGAGCCCGACATACAAGTAAAATCTTTACTTAATGCTTTTAGTTTCCTGTATATGTCACAGGGATATTGCATACTGTAAAAGTCTTGACAATTTCATTGAAATATTGTCAATCCGAGACGTTGGGAACTCACAGTATTTTTCTAAAAATATCAAGAGCGTAGCTTGGTCGATGCGACTCAAAATGCTGGGACCTATTGACTCAAGTGTGCTAGAGAATTTGGACAGCCTGGGAGTTTGCAATAGCTGGTCGGTTGTCCTAACGCTTTTTATTGTAGTATATGTTCGTAGTATATGTTCGTAGTATTTGTTAATAATGTCTATAGGATATACATACATAAAATCACGCCTCCTTCCCGTAGGGGTGGGCAGAAACCACCGATTTCTACTTGCTAATGATCCTTACATTCTTTCGCTTCGTCTACACACATCAATCCTTGTAAAGCGTCGGTTTATCGTATAAGTCGGTTTATTGTCGATATAGGATATAATATTCCATATACCTAATATGATGGTTCCGAGATATTCTCAAACCAATTTCGGAGTAATTCATACATACTGACTCGCGTTTAATTTGGCGTACTTTTAGGGCCCGTTTCAGAATGTCCTAATAAAGTTTCGGGTTGCTATGCAACACATAAAATAACTAAATGATAAAAATGACAGTCGACATGCAGCGCGTTTCAAGCTTTGAGCTTGATATGGTTCTCCGATTCACCCTTCATAGAACGATATGCTTCATCGAAGCCACGCTTAACCGATGGTCGCTTTAGCGAAAAAATTATTCGTCGAACGAACGGTTCACCGAAAACACTCCTTGACGACGGTTTGTTTTACGAAAGAATCCTTCTCCATTCAAAGGTTCGCCGAAAACACTGCTTGCCGACAGATCATTCGACGAAAGAATGTTTCTTCATTCAAAGTTTCACCGAAAATACTCTTTGTCGATGGTTTGTAATATCAAAGAATTTCTTGCCGATTAAATGTTTGCCCTACCTCTTCTTCGTTGACGTTCAGTGAACGATTTATTTGACATAACAGAGTAGTAGTATCAAAATTACAGCTGACATAGTGACACATGCCACACAAAGTATACTACACTACTACACGAAAGATGAAATTTTTTAGCAGTCAGATTTGACTGCATTTAAAATGTCAGCTGTAAAAGTGTTAGTTGAAGTTTTTTTTTTCATATATAATAACATAGTTGGGACCCAAGTTGTGATACCTGTCAACTTGACAAGTGTTAATCGAAAATCACCAACAAATTTTAAAAAGGACCATGAGTTTCTCTACAGAACTGATAGATCTCATTGAGATCTATCCGTTAATGGATCGGGAAATGGGCTTTATCTCAGAAAATTTTGTATAGTCTGGGAGTTTCTTCAAAGGCGATGCATTACGAATACGGACCCACCTTGCGACAAATAACCCTACACAAACCCGATTTATAAAAATATTATTTTCCTCACAGCCTACAAATTATGAATAGAACAATTATTGCAAACTTATTTACATAATGTTTACTTTTTTGTAATAAAGCAGAGCTGTCAACCAAAATGAAGATCTTCATGAACTCTATCACTTCTTTGAAGAAACTCCCAGACTATACAAAATTTTCTGAGATAAAGCCCATTTCCTGATCCATTAACGGATAGATCTCAATGAGATCTATCAGTTCTGTAGAGAAACTCATGGTCCTTTTTAAAATTTGTTGGTGATTTTCGATTAACACTTGTCAAGTTGACAGGTATCACAACTTGGGTCCCAACTATGTTATTATATATGAAAAAAAAAACTTCAACTAACACTTTTACAGCTGACATTTTAAATGACAGCAGTCAAATCTGACTGCTAAAAAATTTCATCTTTCGTGTAGTAGTGTAGTATACTTTGTGTGGCATGTGTCACTATGTCAGCTGTAATTTTGATACTACTACTCTGTTATGTCAAATAAATCGTTCACTGAACGTCAACGAAGAAGAGGTAGGGCAAAAATTTAATCGGCAAGAAATTCTTTGGTATTACAAACCATCGACAAAGAGTATTTTCGGCGAAACTTTGAATGAAGAAAGATTCTTTCGTCGAATGATCTGTCGGCAAGCAGTGTTTTCGGCGAACCTTTGAATGGAGAAGGATTCTTTCGTAAAACAAACCGTCGTCAAGGAGTGTTTTCGGTGAACCGTTCGTTCGACGAATAATTTTTTCGCTAAAGCGACCATCGGTTAAGCGTGGCTTCGATGAAGCATATCGTTCTATGAAGGGTGAATCGGAGAACCATATCAAGCTCTCAAGCTTTAACCGATGGATAGGCTAAATCGATGACTGTGAAACGCAAAGATAGTGTTTTGTTTATAAAATATGTTCTGGGTAGAACATGACTCCTGGCCATCTTAACGGCTTGATACCAGAATTATAGCGGGTATAGCATAAATAGCAATTCACCTTATGGTAAGTGATGATGTGGTAGAAGATATTGTACAGGCTAATCTAGAATTACTGACTCTCAAGAACACCTGCTGGAACACACAGTCAGGTGCTTGGTCACAGATTTTCCACTTGAGGACGATAGGTAGGCCAGGCAGGCAATAGCCAACTGCCCTACCACCAAGCTTAACAATTGGTGTACTATTTGATATAAGGAATCTACTTCTAATGCAAGTCGAAGAACACACGGAAATAATTTCACTGTGCATTTTCGGTGATATTTTATATAACTGCTAGTCTAGTGGAGTCACGCGTCGCTTTAATATCTGGAGTTCGTGGGTTCAATTTATGGGCTGGACAATGAATGCTCGCCCTCTATTAGATGACATGAGAAGCACACATATTTGGGAAAACGTGGGTATAGATTTATCCCTGCCAACCCTTTCGGTGACATAAACCTATTATAGTATTTACTTGTTGGCGGTTTGTAGGAACAATGACTTCACATTAGGTGGCTAAAATCCTTTATTTCAGCTGGGCATACTGTCATTGAATTATATATTATGATTGAATATATAATTCAATTATATATTAGTTTATTTTAAGTATAATTATTTCAATGAAATTGTTATATCCTAATTATTCACCCATCCATTGATGCACATACACCTTCTCATCACCATCGCCGGATGACTGGTAGATAATGTCTTAGGATTAAGTTCTCCTTTTGTACATACTTTTTTAGGCAATAACGTATTAAATAAATAATCTGTTCCGAAAAGGTAAGGCCCTATGTTGGAGAAGTATCATCATCATCTACCCACCTTCCGCTCACGTCAGGCCGCTATACAAAATGTCTTGTCCGACACAATAACATGTTTCGCTAACAATACACAGGGTAGCAAAACGACAATTATAAAAAATAATGGGTTCAGTTTTGTGACTCCCTGCCCACTAGCTTTTGGGTAATCAAGCCAGTGAGATCGTAAGTGTCCCTGTTGTGCGTCTAATTTGCATCAACACCCCACTTCCATGGGTGTTCGGTGGCATGTTCTCATGCTCGGCTGTTTTATTTTGCATATTTCCACAATATACCTAACATTGAAAGGTATATAGTAGGAACAGCAGCTAATAAAGAGGCAATACATGCGACATATGTACTGCATTCAAGCGAATCCTTGAGGGTTTATTTTAAAGAAATCAACACATTAAGGTTTTGTTTTCTTTAAAATATATTGTATGCCCGAAAATATCTAGATAAAACAAAATTAAACGGCGATCATCATGATTACAACACTAAGAATAAAGGTAAAATAGCGGCGCCAGGTATTAGGTTAGCAAGGCAAATAAAAAGTCCGATTTTATAATACAATTTATAAAGATGTTACAGTGCACACAGAAGGAACACTCAAGCTGCATGAAACAAGATTTTAACCAAAAATGCCTATTGTCATAATTATCTAGAAGACAAAAATGCTTGGACATTCCACCACAAGCCGCCGTCAGTCACATAAGTAATGTAAATAAATATAATAATAATTTCATAATAGACTTTTCAACACCCTTGCTCGTAAAGTGAGCTTTATTATATCGTTCTTAGGGCCATAAACCGAACTACAATACCCTCGCGCATAATAATGTTATACACTAGTGCGTAATAGAATTATCCCTACAAAGTTAAATTAGTACCTAACTGCAAATTATAATATGTGAGTAAACACAGCATTTTCAATTTAATCGGGTAATACAGATTCGTAACAACAAAGAGGTTTAAGGACCTGATGTAATCAACCACCATACATTTTCCGCGCGCATAAAAATCAAAACTTGTGCACTATTTTCCACAATTTTCGTATGTTGTTTGTATCGCCTTTGTACAATCTTTTTTTTCCTCGCAAGAGTGTTGAAAATGTGCGTATGAAACTCGTGAGTAGGGCATGCAATTATCCGATTTTCGGATACTCCCTAAACACCATCCGGATATATCCGGATATTTCGGATACTAGTGATAAACATTTAAATCAAACTAACAATAGCGTTTAATCAAGATTTTTATCACTGTATCGTGAGCAACTTGCTCATTATGCACTCGGCTGATTTGCACTCTCGCCTACGGCTCGGGTTGCAACCCACAGTCTCGAGTATAATAAGCAACTTAGCTCAATTGTATCATAATATACTATAAGCTACAAAATTGTAAGTTTTTCAAATTTGTAGCCAGGAGTTTCTTGCCCGTTCTTCTTATCTATCCCTAATATCTAGCTATAACATTTTTGCAGAAAGTGACCGTAGAATATTTTATACTAAATTTTTAATTGTCTTTCAAAGGAGCGTCATCGTAGACGCCAAAATGAAATAAATAATTTTGACTTTCTTAAGACTGAGTCTTCCTTGTATTATTCATTTAATTAATAAACTTTATGAAGGTATAGAGAAAAGTACCTATATATGATCCTGAATTGTTCCCAATATTCTCTTTGTAAGCACAGAAAAGAGTAGTATTTTATACATGTATGTTTGTAAGTGTATATGCGTGAAAACATCATTAGTGATTCGTCGCCTTATGATGGTTTTGCGCAACTCACTCCACATATATAGGCATTTTTTTCGTTACGCATGATGTTTTCCTGTGATTGGAGTTTTGCTATAATTTGTCTACTGAGCTCAGTATGAAATGCTTGTTTAGTGTTAAGTCTGTTGAGGTTTTCCTATAATTAAATTAATAAGTATATGAATAAAAAACGTAACACTCCTTTTTTGGGCTGTCGTGTAATTAGAAATCCGGGCTCTCTGGGATCGGGGCCCTCAGGGCGTAACGCCGCTTCGTTTAGTTGTCAATATATATTTACCTAAATCAAAACGTTAAGTTTTGTTAATTTTTAGGGTTCCGTACCAAAGGGTAAGAATGCGACCCTATTACTGAGACTTCGCTGTCCGTCCCTCCGTCCGTCTATCACCAGGCTGTATCTCAAGAACAGTTGACATTTTCACAAATGATGTATTTCTGTTGCCGCTATAACAACAAATACAAAAAGTTGGCCAAGTGCAAGTCGGACTCGCGCACCTTAAACAAAAAAAGGTAAAATATGAAGTCTAATGTTGTATAGCTAATGGTACGGAACCATTCGTGCGCGAGCTCGATTAATTTAATGTCTGGATCCCAAGAAGGTAGAACTTGCCAAGCATATTATCTATTGAATCTTTATTGGAATATTATTGAAAATCAGAAGCAAAAGGCTTGATTAAAAAGTTAGTCGCGGCACTTTATTCTCATCTCATAGCCTAATAATATAACTCATCAAATCATGAGTGATATCATGAGATAGGCCAATCAAGACCGGTCTCATTTTGCCATAATTGGCCTTTAATCGACTGTTTACAGCTTTGCCGCTTGTGTTTAAAAATAACTAACATTTTCGTCCCTATAAAGGTCATGTTAAGATTTAAAGGTTTTATTTGGTTGGCGAGTTATCTATAAAGAACTTGAAACGTTTACCGCGACAGAACTTTGTAGGGAACTTTTTATATCAACCCTTGAATTGATACAGGGGCGCTTCCGGGTGTTATAGTAAAAAAAACCCGTTATCCGACAAAGTTCTGCAATAATATAGGTTTTCGGGTTGTTTATTTATAGCGGAAATTAATCATTTTACTGTTGGTAAGTACTTGATTTAATAAAAGATAGGTAAGTACTTATTTTATTGCATACTTATTTTTGATCTATTATTAGCATTCTAAAGAATTATTAAGTATTATATATTATCTACATAAAGCATGTAAAATATCCAGATATTCTATACATTATCTAAATTATACTTCTACTGCCAATATAAAAATACTAATACCAGATTTTGCCGACTATGTTACCTGAAGCGACTTTTCAATATTGAAATATTAAACGGATGCTTTCCTTTCTATAAGCACTTTGTAAATATTATCACATCTCTCCAACTCCCTAATAAACAAAAAAGTTCAGTCCTAGAACACCTTCAAAAACTTATACGCACTTTTTATCTCGAGTTTCATCAAGACCTTGATGTAATATAGTTGCATATTATAATGATTTATAAAATAAATTTTATTATGATAAAATGCCTAGTAATTTTAGGATATATTATAAATTTTTATTTATAGTATATGCTATATACTAGTATTTACTGTATTTATTTACTAATTAATTATTATTATAATTTATTTATGTATATATTAATAATTAAATACATATATAATACATTTCTTTATCATTAAAATGAATAAAAGAAAAAAAAATATTATACCTACGTTATTTTGTGTTAATAAGTGAGTACTGAAGAGTAATTTAAGCCCTCCACTTTTCACCTCTTGATGCACACCCAACCACGTGTATCCATCTCTCTCGCTGGATGACTGGTAGATAATGCTTTAATGCTTCATTGGTACGTTCTTTTTGTATGCAATAAAGCATTAAAAAGAAAATATATATTGCTAATGTGTCATATATCTAGTATTCACTAAGTAACTACATACACAGACAGAACCTTCAGAACTCTCACAGCAGGCATAGAGTATTCGTCACGGCATAGTGTCACATGGATAAAGCTGGTTTCGTGTTGGCGGAGCTTGAATCCCTCACCCTACTCAGGATAACTCCCACTATATGTTACTTTTACATATAACTATGTTAACAATTGAGATGGTTTGAGTCTTATTTTTACCATACTTACTTTTTTTTGTTTATGTAATGTAGTGGCATACAAGCAGACGGCCCACCTGATGGTAAGCGGTTATCGTCGCCTATGGTCATTTGCAATACCAGGGGCGTTACCAATGCGTTGCCGACCCTGTAAGACTCTTTTAACACCCTTTTTGAAGGAATCCATACTGTAGCTCTGCGTTTGTTTAGGGAGGACAGAGATGCTGGCTACCGCCTGTGCGGTCGTCCAGCTCCACCGGGTTTTGGGCGAGGGCCTGGCCCTACAATAGCCCGGGAGGGAGAAGTGCCGAAGGCACTTCTCCTGAGACGGGCGTAGAAGGCGAAAAGCGCTTTCTACCTCCGTCTCCTGCGGACGCCGAAAACGTGCCGCTACTATAGGAGGGGTTGACAGCGAGCTCAAGGGCACCACTGTGGTTCGGACCTCGGCTTGTCTCGCTGTCGAGAGACATGGGGGGGATCGGAGCAAAATGCCTCTGTGCAACTGCAGTGTTGCACAATTGGGCCCTACTGAATAATACTCTTTGACTATTTGGAGAGCAATTTATCGTGACCTTGTTTTTGCCTCGAGCTCGCCGGCGAGCTCGGTGTTTGATTGTGTGACCTCTAATTACCTCACACCTGGGGATTTTACCTCGACGACTTGCGGATAACGCTAAAGCTGCCAATGTAATGGCTGCGATGGGGTCATCCGGGTCGTCTAATACCTGCCGTGGTCGGCGACGGGGGGGTTTGAAAAATGGGATAGAAGAGGCAGTCGAGTAGTTCGATGCCTGGACAACCAATGGGTTCGGGTGGTGGGGCGCTCGATCAAAGTATCGGCGGGCGCATTCATTATTGAACTGCGCTAGAGAGGGAAGGTTTAAGTCGCAATGCAACTCGGTGTTCCGGATATACCACGGGGCGCCGGTTGCATTACGAAGAAAACGGTTTTGGATGACTTGAAGTTTATGAAGGTGGGCCTCACTAGCATGACTAAACACTACTGATGCGTAAGTCATGATGGGGCGGATGCAGGCAGTGTAAAGTGTCTTCTTATTACTAAGAGACATTTTACTCTCTTTGCGAAGCAGGGGACCAAGGCGACCCATTATGAAGGCCGCTCTGTTACGGACGGTTGTTATGTGATCGTTAAAGGTGAGATGACGATCAAGGGTGACTCCGAGGTATTTTGTTCTAGGAACCCAGGGAATGGGTTCGTCGAACAAAATAAGTGGTTTCGGGTAAGGGGAGCGTGTCTTCTCAGTAAAGCACATAGCTGTGCTTTTAGCTGGGTTGACCGCGATTCGCCATTTTCGGAACCAGTCACCGATCTCGGTGACGGCCCGTTGAATGACGAAATAAGACTGTCTGTTGATATGCCACCCAGTGGTGTAAATGGCGGTATCGTCCGCATATTGGGCTAGGAATACTTTGGGCTGAGAGCGTGGGATGTCACTGGTATACAGTGCAAAGAGAATAGGTGATAACACGGAGCCCTGAGGGACTCCGGCTCTGACTGGGTGGGGGAGGAGAGGGTGCCTTCCACGCGATAGCGAAAGCTTCTGGCTTTAAGGAAGTCTTGTAGGATGAGCACAAGACGTTCTGGCACGCCAAATTGGTATAGCTTGTAGATCAAGCCATTGTGCCAGACTTTGTCAAAAGCTTTCGCTACGTCGAGGAAGACTGCTAGCGTAGTCTGGGGTTTGGGGTACTTATTGAAGCCCTCAATGATGTGCTCCGTGAGGCGGTGCACCTGTTGGACGCATGAGTGTCCGGGTCTGAAGCCAAACTGCTCATCTGGGATAAGGTGGTGTTCCTTAGCATGGGACTGGAGACGGTTTGCAAGTAACCGCTCGTAAAGTTTGCCTAAGGCACTGAGGAGGCTGATGGGGCGGTAGCTGGTGGGGTCAGATGAGCTTTTGCCTGGTTTGTGAATGCCAATGACATTTGCACATTTCCAGGTGTCTGGGAATAAGCAGTGGCTCATAGCAGCATTGAAGATGCTGACTAAGAGATGGATGAGAGGAGGAGAGAGGGTTTTAAGAACCCTGTTGGAGATGCCATCGGCACCGGGGGATTTGCGCGGTCGGAGGGCCTTGATCAGTCTCTCCACCTCAGCGTAAGTCGCTAAGGTGATTGGTGGGAGTTCAGAGGTGACCACAGAGCTTTTACGTTCGACTTCAGCATCCACCGAATCGAGGTGAGCTTGGTCAACGTGATCTACGTTAGGGGAACACTGAGCCTCTAGGCTATCAGCTAGGCACTCAGCTTTGTCTTCGTCAAAGAACGCTGGGACTAGTGGGACTGGTCTGTATAAGGGAGGCATGTCGTTATGGTTACTTCCTTTCAAACCTCGCGCCAAGTCCCAGTAAGCATGGTGGCTTGGCACGAGGTTTGAAAGTTTATCGCCCCATTGTTGATCACGCAACTCAGACATGCGACTTTGAACCATGCGTTCAAAGTGGCGTTTCTTAGTTTTGTTCTCTTTACTGGGGTAAGAGTCGTAATGTCGGGTCACTGCTTTACTCTCCGTCACCAATCGTCTCACATCCGCTGGAATGACAAGGCGCCGGTCGTCCGGCACTATGACCTCCTTTGCGGATGCACCTACTACGGTGGAGAGGTGATTGGTGAACGAATCGATCGCAAGGGTTACGTCATCTTTTGTCAGGATGTCGTCAGGGATCTTGTCAAGGTCCGGTGAACTGATAGCCTTTAGGGCATCACCTACTTGCTTCCAGTTCACTATCGTCTTAGAGGGGCGGGGGAGGTCAGTCGTTGGGTCGGGACCTAGTCGCAGTATAATGGGTCGGTGGTCAGAGTGAAGCTCGTGAACCACTTCTATGGAGCGTAACCGGAGTGTTACGCCTCTGAGTAGTGCCATGTCAAGCAAGTCAGGTCGATGGTCTTCCATATAAGGGTAGTGAGTGGGCTCAGTGGGCGCAATTATGTCAAAGTTAAGTTCTGCGATTAGGTTTTCAAGTGCAATACCTTTGGGATTGTTGACGTTACAATTCCATAGGATGTGCTTACTGTTGAAGTCGCCAATCAGAAGGACGGCGCTTCCTAATGAGAACAAGGCTTCTAAGTCAGCTCGGACGATCGGCTTTTGGCAAGCTTGGTAACAGGACGCTATGACTATAGGTTGATGACCAGTCATAGCTAGGAGGCAACAAGATGCTTCCATATTAACAAGAGTCGGGGTAGGTAAGGGAATGCAGTGCAGGGACCTTTTGTAATAGATAAGAGTGCCTCCCCCACGGGAGTTCACTCTATCATCACGTACCGTTCTGTAATTGGCAAACCTAGGGTTCGCCTTCCCCGGTTTTAGAAGGGTCTCCTGCACGCATATGATATCGATAAGGTGGGTACAACAAAAGTCGTGGACGAGGTCACGTTGTCTGAAAAGGCCGTTAGCGTTAAATGACGCTAACGAAATGGAGTGCGGTTTCGTCGTTCGGTTGTACTACCCATAGTGGTTGTACTGGGGAGGGGCCTGGGGAACGAAGCGCTTAAGGGCGCTTAGTAAGTTCGCGTGTTCCAATGTGTATTGGATCACGTCCGCTGGGGATTGAGCGTATTGCATCTTGTGGAATAGCTCTTGTACCTCATTGATGTCAACCGACATAGCCAGATCGCTGACTAGGTTGATTGCCTCTTGAAGAGGGGCAGCCATCAATGGCATAGGGGGAGCTTGTGGCCGGGAAGCGGCGCGGGGAGGCGCGCGAATGGTGTTGGCAACGGGTGCCGGGAGCGCGGGGCGAGCCGGGGCCGGTGCGCGGGCAGGGGCCGCGGCGCGGGCGGGTGCGGGTGCGGGCGCGGGTGCGGGCGCGCGGGCCGGGGCGCGGGCGGTAGCGACGGTCTTAACCATACTGGGTGGTTTAGACCATGCGTTACGGGCTGGGAGCGGCGCGGGTATTACCTGTGAGGCAGGTACTACCGTTAGTTTAGGGCTTACCCGTTGGTAACGGTCATATGAGGGGCGGGTCGGCCTGTGCCTTGCCACCCTGTGGTTCACTCGTGGTGCTTTAGGGCAACCACGGTAATTCGCGGTATGCCCTTGAGCACCGCATAGAACACAACTGGGTGGGTCCGGCGAATCCCGGGTGCGAGTGCACGCTGCTGTCGCGTGATCGCCTAGGCACTTAACGCACCTAGCGCGAGCGAAGCAGAAACGGGAGGCGTGCCCGTATAGTTGGCAGTTATGGCACTGCGAGGGACTCCCATTTTTGTATGGGGCTTGGACATCGAGTCCTGAGAGGCCACAGACCTTTTTTAAATTAAAAATGGCCTTGCCTTCAGGTGCACGATCTAGTACTACGAGTACTAGATCGTAGTGACTGCGGTCCTTCCCGCTGTACATGCGGTGAACTGCATGTACGGGGAAGTCTTGTGCCTTCAGGTCGGCACATACCGAATCGGTATGTACCTCCTTGGGCACACCGCGGATGACCACTCGGAGGACTTTCTCCTCTTCGAGCGCATAAGTGTGGAAGCTTATGCTCTCACTGCGGAGGAGTTTTGTTAGCGCTCTGTGGTCGCTAATGGTGGACACTTGGACTTTAATGCCCTGCTGCGTGGAGCGGGCATTAGTGTAATGGATCCCACGATCCGAAACTAAACGGGACAGCATGTCCCATTTGGTTTTGTCCTGAATGAACAGGGGCGGAGGCGGTTTTTCGCGCTCGCGTCCTGAGGGGACGCGGCAGTAGTGGCCGGAGCGGAGGGAGGAGACGCGGGGCGCGGGGCGGGGGTCGGCTTCTTGCCGGAGGCGGGGGCCTTAGCGGGTGCCTTGGCGGGAGGGGCGGAAGTTGCGCAACTAGCGGCTTTAGGAGCAGTAGCTCTGCGGAAAAACGCTAGATGGAAGATCATTCCACATGTTGCAAGTATGCGGTAAAAAGGAACGCATAAATCGAGCTGTGTGAGAAATCCAGGACTCGATTAGATTACCTACTAATTTAAGTTTTTAATTAATAAGTTATTAATACTTGTCTATACATATTCCTCATACTTCGAATGGCCAGCCATCGGTCTCCATTATTATCATAGAGTACCAGTCATTAATGCATGGTGGTAGGGCAGTTTGCAAATACCCGCCCCTACAACACTCAAGAAGAAATTCTATCTCCAAACATCTAACGGTGGGTTCCGGCAGTTGTCCTTCATATTCTAGGTTAAGTCTGTTTACCACCTTCGACGTAATCTTATTATCGGAGGAGATTTTTGTTAAAAGCTAACCTCGGTATTTCCGCACAAATGAATCAATCCTGCGTGAATTAAAGATCAAGATGAGGCTGCCCAGCGTCTGCTTGCAAAGAGTTCTAAAGTATTTTGGCCACATTGCTAAGAAGAGTAACAACAACCTAGATAAATTAATTGTCACTTGGAAGATAGAGGGGAAACGCCTAAGAGGTCGCAGTCCCATGCGATGGTCAGACCAAATCTGCACAACCCTTGACAACATGGCCTAAAATAGAAACAGGTGGCTACAAATTGTTACGAAAAAGGTGATTTCCATGGGGTTTTACGACCTTCAGCTTTGAGGATAACGACGCAAGGAGGAGGAAACTCGGTATTAAAAAAACACATTTAATAATTATACGAAGTCTGTTAAGACTTAGTAAATTTTATGGTGGTAGGTATGATACGATTGAGAAGTGTATATTAACTTCGAAATAAATAAGAATATAAGAAGAATAAGGGTATATTTATTGTTGGGTTCATTTAGTAAGGAAGACTTCTGAAAGAGTACTTACCTAATACCGCGTTATCTCTTATCGGCAAGCAAATAGCGGTTTTCACATTATCTTGAACGAGACTAAAGGACCGATGTAGCTTTTCAGTCACAAGAGTTTTTGGGTGGATATATCACTCCTGCAGTATCGCGTAGATATCATGTAAATGATGTTTTTAATAGCCTAAACTAATTATGGCTAAGGTAGTAGCTGAACATGGGACGGGTCACCTACTCGTTTCGCTATTTCATTAAAAAAACAAATATCATTATGACGCAACAATCAAGCGCGACATTGCATACAAATAAGAGTCAGATCTAGTTACTTTCCTTCTGTGATCGTGGGCGAGTGCTATTTAGTATATATAAGAGTCGTCAGAGGATCGACACGCGTATTTAAGAGGTCTCTCTTGTGCCTCAGACATGAAGGTACTGATCCATAACCTTGGACTTAATACTTTGCTTTAACATTGATTCTGTGACAACTTGACAAGTGATTATTTATGGTGTTCGATTAAGTTAAGAGTTACTACTGTGACGAATGCTGCGTCGACGAGTTTTTCTGGTTTAATTTTATTCTATAGTTCTACAGCTGGTACGGTATTTGAGAGAAACCTGTTCCGCCTATTTTTAAATAAACTTTTAAGCTTTGGCTTAAGCATGTGAGAAATCGTTAAAATGGTTAATTAACTCAGTGGATCTGTCTTAAATAAAACAGTGAAAACATGACTGTAAGCGTAGTGTAGTGATTTATATGAGAAGTCAATGGTTTTTAAATTCTTTAAAACTTATGTATGTACCTATGTGCTTATATGTCGGTAGTAGACCACTATATATTTCGAAAATCTATCGCAACTTTACCCTTTAATGATCCCATTAGACGGTAAAATGAGGTTTCGATGTGTAATATCACCTTATACCATTTTGTCAGCTGCTGTTGAAAAAGGGATTTGATGGAAGTCGGTGCAACCGAGAATGAAATACAGTGAAATGCAGTATCTATATACGGTCTTTAATCATTGCGATTGGCTAGGAAAGCTTATTATCACCTATGGTTTAAAAAACATTTCAGTAGTTACACTTGTGTGGGTTAGTACTGTGACACATTTCTGTAACTATCAAGAGGTCTTCAATTAGACTTCTTAATACTTTTCACTTCAACTGATTATTATACATTTGCTTTATTTATTTACTCGTAACACACATTTAAAATATTTAAGCTTATTTAAACAGTGCACACCCAAACTTATTACGTAAAATTGTTGAACTTTTATAGAAAAAAAACCAGGTAGGTATATGATTATCTTATGGCTGAAAATTAGGATAGAACACAGAATAGCTTGATTTTGAATTGCAAAAGTGCAAAATAAATTTGATATAAAACCTGTTTCAAAATAAACGTTTGGTGCTTAGCGGAATCAGGACTGGAAAGTCCAATTTTGAGTCACAAGTATAGTTAATGCTCACCTAATAAAGCTAAGATAAAGCAGGGAGAGACAAGTCTTTGTTTGGTTTCTAGATTTTGGCTTTAGTATGGCAAAATATTTTGAATTTGAATTCAAATATTCACGGACAGATTGGGTGAAACTTTAGGTGGATGTACCTAACCTCAAGTAGTATAATAATATATTGTGCAGTTTGAAATACTGAATATACCTACACTATATTGACTTATGTCTTATTATGTTTTTCCTTTAATAGGTATTTTTGTTGCTGTGTGCGGTAGCTGCCGCTTCTGCAGGTACGATCTCGTGGCCAGGAGCTACGGTGGTGACAGCGCCGGCAAGTATTGTGAAAACCGTCGTACCTGGAGAGACAAAGGCTTTCGGTTTCTCCACCACCCAATATATTAATGCCGTAAGTAACATTTCTAACAAGTTCCATATAGGCTACAACTTGTTTTGCTACTAAACGAGTCCGAATGAAAACAAAAGAAAACATAAACAATGTTTTAAAATTCTTCAATTCGTTTTGTTTGTTTATATCAAAGAAAGGTTATTGATTAATTTAAAAGTGATCATGGTTCTCAAGAAAATGATTCACATTGAAACGATGAGATACAAATTTTGTGACATAACATAACAAATTAAATTTTCAAGAAAACAATACACCCCTAATTGTATTTTCTAATATTAAATGTTTTATAATTTTTAGCTTACATAATGCCGCCAAATAAGTCAAGCGAGCAATCAGTGGCTCTTGATAAGAGTTAGAGGTATTCAGCCAAAGCTCTAACCTAGGCAGAACTCCGTTTATATATGTAGTACGTTTATTTTGTAAAACAGAGACCTGAACGACCCAAATCTATCATGTCAATTGGAATTTCCACAGTTGAACAAGGTTTTCCCATTGGGGGGAATTCGCTATAATCCCCCGCTTGGCAGGCGTCTTGAGAATTGCAGTGACAACTTCTGTCAGTGCTTCAGAAGGCGCTGCTTCCCACCTCCCGGTATTTTTCCCTTAGACGCCTACCCATGGAAGAAATGGGGAGTGACATTCTAACCTGGCACCCCACAGGTGCCTAAACCTGGTATAGGTATTTTTTTCCTTAAATAAATAATAATTTATCCTATTCTATTTTTAGCAAAATATACAAATATGCATTTAACTATCATTTTGACGTGTTAGAGCGCTAATAGATCTAAGAGACGGTCTCTACCATAGATATATAAATAAATAAACAAATAAATAAATAAAATAAAATAATTTATTTCGGACACAAAATCCAGAGCAGTGTTAGTATATTTTATTAAAACTAAGTTAGTAAACTAAAAACTAAAATTTATATAAAACATACATTATTTAATCCTACCCGTGACTATGCCAACCCAAT